>BSYR01000045.1:2055000-4904166 GCA_030270665.1 Hibiscus trionum | reverse complement strand
TTCATTGCTCCATCATCAGCCGTATCACCAGCTTCACTTTCCCTTTCCCTCCTTGTGATAAGAACCTTCAATTTTTCGACATTCTCCGTGTCGCCTTTCAATCCTAAAATGTCTTCCTTGATGCAATCCTCAATCCCTTTCTCAGTTTGGTCTGTATTCACCATCTCTAGCTGACCATCCAAAACCAATAGAACAAAATTTTCTGCCTCATTAAGCTTACATTTCATTTTGTCCTGCAGGATCTTCAGAATATCCACATTCTTCTTCTCTTTCTCTTTCTCGTTTTCATCCGCATCTTCTTCCCTTTCATCTGCACTAGTAGGGAGACAAAGCTGACGGGCAACAGTGTCTACATAAGACTTTTTGTCATGTTTTTGGTCCAGAGATATCCAAATGGGCTCATCCCACTTGTTCTTCAAAGCAACCTTGCATATTTCTCTTGCCATCCACGTTTTCCCGGTTCCAGTCTCCCCAATCAGAATTATCTTTTTCGTGCCGTTTCTGAACTCCTCAAATATCTTCCGTGCACTTTCCTCCGTCAGTTTCATCTCTGTTATCTTTTCTGTTATTTGAAAAATGGAAGAAGACGATAGGGTCAAGCTTTAGTTTAACCTTCAATCTATTATTATTGAATACAAATTTAATCAGCATTCACCATTATTCATAAATATGATTTATACAATTATAAGTGATGCATATATGATATATGTACAAGGACGAGCCAGGATTAAACTACGAGGGGACATATAATTACTTTAAAATGAATCGGTTTTTAAAAAATAATTAAGTCATGAAAATAAACAGAGTTTAAGTTTAATTTTATGAATTTTAAAATTGAAAGATCTTAAAAAATATTTAAACCAAAAAAATAAGGGGTGAAAAGTTTAATTTTATTAATTCTGAATGATAGGGTCCTAAAAGAATAATAAATAAAAAAAATTTAGGAGGGACAAGAGTTTAATTACAATAATTTTAAAATTATTTAGACCTAAAATGCAATTAACTCATCAAATTAATTCCCCCACCACCTTACACGTAGCGCCGTCCCTGTACGATGATAATTAATGTATTAAAAATAATAGATAAATAGTAAGAGTTGTATTTTGATACACAATTAATTTGTGCAAAGAAATTTACACAACATATATATTTAAACTATAAAATCTAAAACTTAAATTCTTAACCCTAACACTTTAAATCTTTAACCCTATTATTCTAAATTCTATTCTCATAAACCCTAAAATTAAAAAAATCTAAAATCTTAATCCATCTTAAATTTTTAAACCTTAAATTCTAAATAATAATGGGCTAAATTTAACCCAAAATACTAACAACATATATTACCAACTTAATCTGCCGAAAGATTGATACGGTCAGAAATTGATCTAAATTCTAAATGAAATTTTACTTGTTAGTTAAGTTTATTTAAGGTATAAAATTTCGGTGAATATGACTTGAATAGAAATTTTAGGCTTCTTTTTTATGCTTCTATTTATGCTTTTATTTTTAAAAATTAATGTTAAGGTTAAGGTTTAGAATTTGAGTTTAAGAAATTAAGGATAGAGTGTGTTTTTATGGTTTATGATTTAACATTTAAAATTTAAGGTTTTGACTAAAATAATTAATTTTTAGTGTTAGGACATAGAAAAAGACATCGAAAAAAAAAACACATAATTTTTGTCTAATTTCTTGTGGATGAGGTTTCATTATAATCAAGTAGTATGGTGGATTGGGTTCGTTTAAACCTTTCAAAGCATTCTTATTTTGGTGGTTCGTCTACTGAGTGGGATATATTTTTCGGTGTTACATTGTGAGTACTTTAGCGTCACCGTAACCTTTGCATTTTTTATGTTGAGCAACTTGGATAATTCCGAGTGTGGGCGGAAATTACACGTGTACATGAGCAGTGTTCGTTGTTGGCCGCAGCTGATGTTCTGCAATGTGTTGCCCAGGCAGTCGGCGCGAACAAATGGCAGGCTCCACCTCCGGGCTGGTGTTTGTTGTGTACGGATGAATCGTGGGAGAGGCGGTCGAGGCTTGCAACGTGTGGAGAGGCAATTCGGAACAATATGGGAACTTGGGTGGTCGGGTTTTGTAAGTTTATTGCTATTTGCTCGGTTTTTGAGGCAGAGTTGTGGGGAGTTGTTGAGGGATTGCGCTTGGCTTGGAATCATGGTGAGCGTAAGGTGATTCTTGAGGTAGATAATACAGATGTGGTGCGAGTCTTGCAGAGACGCGATTCCGGGCATATATCATCTAACTTGGTGCGTGAGGGTTTAGCTTTGTTAGGTAGGTATTTGGAGATGCAGTTTCGGTTGATCAATAGGAAGGCAAATGGCGTTGCCGATGAGTTGGCCAAGTTGGCCTGTATTGGTTCAGTGCTACCTATTGGTGAGGTTGAATTTGATGTTATTGTTCTCTCTGAGACGTCAGCCGAAATGTTAGATGTTCTAAATTTGAAGTTATTGTCCGGCTCGGGCATAATTTGATTCTTTTGTTTTGAAAAAAAAAATTGTATTCTTTAAATATAATTAATTGTTATTTTATTTTAGATTAGGTTGGTTAGTAGGGATGTCGGTGAGATAGGTTCCACGTGAATCCGCTCCACTTCGCAATTAGTTGGACAAAGATGAGTACGAATTTTATGGTTGGTGGGGCGAAAATAAAGACAAAAATTAGATTCGTTTTAAGTGGTGGGACAAACGTGTGAATGACCTTGTACCCGCCCCCACCCTATCTCTGTCTACCCTGCATTATCTCCACGCACCCAACATACATAATAAGTATATTTAAAAATAAATATTTTAAAAAAAATTACTCATCATTCCACCTAATTTTTAATAGACTCTCAGGTCCAACTCCTTCAGTTTTTTACTTTATCTCTTTTACATGAACTATTAAAATTACTCATCATTAGCTCACGTTGCAACTCGCAAGCTCCTACTTCATCCCTACGGTCTTATTTTTCTTTAATTCTCTCTTTTTACGGGATTTATCTATAGTAGATCTATATGGTATGTTTTCTATAATAATTGAATGTTAGTTTCTAGGTTTTTTATTCTTGTTTTTTCAAATTTTAATATTGTTTTGTACTTATTTTATCTTGTTCAATTAAGTGTCAGTTGGAATAATGTCACATATATGGTGGAGTCCAACAAACAAGTATTTTATATTATTTTCATAAAATGATTATATTTATTTAACTAATACTTGTAATTATATTATATGAAGTGAGTTGTGAGATGAGTATAGCGGAAATTAAGAAGGTCTCAAGACCCGCGTTGGTGGTAGAGCATGAATAATTTTTGTTTTATAAGTTGCAGGCAAGGATGATTGAGTTTTTGTGCTCATAACGAGCTGCGGAGCGAAAATAAATATAAAAAATTATTAACGAAAATGAGTATGAGGAGAGCAACATTCGCAACCGCATATCCGATTGACATCTTTATTGGTTATATTCTCACCCACAAATTTCTAACAACTACTTGATTAGATATTATTTTTCATCTGAAATATGTTTGGTATGATTAGATGTTATCTTTGAATTTTATATTTTTTTTAAATTTAATCATTAATTTTTTGTATATTAATCCTTAAATTTATATTCTTATCAATTTTAGATCCTTATGATAATGCAACACTATGAGAGTGTGTAATAATTTCAAAGTTTCACATCATCAAAATAACTAAAAATATGAAAATTTGTCAAGTTAAAGGACTAACATAGATAAAAAAAATATCAAGAACTAAGTTAAAAAAAATTATGAAGTTTAGGGACCAAAAGTTATTTTATCTCCTTTGTATAAAATACACGTATCTTATAGTTTGAAAAATGCCCATTTTACCTTTTAGATTAGAAAAAAAACACATAAGACCCCTTCATATCTATTTTATAAATAAATTTTCATCAATAAGATAATAATATCCTTATTATTTACATGTATTTTAATTCCTTTTATTTTTAATTACTTTACATTTATATTGAAGTACTATAAAATTAAGTTAACTAAATTATATTTTACTTGAAGTAACATTAAATATTTTAAATTTATATCTAATTCGATTATATATTAATCTTGAAATAAATTCACTAAATTATTTTTTAATAAAATTAATAATTACCAATATTTAAAAATCAAAATGAAATTGATTGAAATATAAAAGCAATAAAATAAAGGGAGAAAAATTGAAATCGTTTCAAACTTAATATATTTACTTGAACTAAAATTAAGTTTAAAATTGTTAGCATGTAATTACATAAAAATTAATTTAAAAAGAAAAAAGAAAAGATATAAATTATAAAACTTAATTTAAGATCATAATTAAAATAATTTCATAACTAATTTAAAAAAAAGTATAGAATAAAAATAATTAAAAATAAAAGGGTAAACTACAATGAATGTCACTCAATTATAGGTAAGGTTATATTTGGGTCACTCAATTATTAAAAGTTACATTTGAGTCACTTAATTTTGGGTAAGGTTACATTTGGGTCACCCAATTATTAAATGTTACATTTGAGTCACTCAATTATGGATAAAGTTACGTTTGGGTCACCCTTCATATTTAAAAAAGTACATCAATTTAGTCATTTTTCTTCCAAATCACTTGTATACCCTCGTTAACATTAGAGTACTTCATTTGAAATCATTAATTAATCTAATACACAAATTGATATACATTTTTTGAATATGAAGGGTGACCTAAACCTTACCCATAATTGAGTGATCCAAATGTAACCTTTAATAATTGGGTGACCCAAATATAACCTTACCCATAATTGAGTGACCCAAATGTAACTATTAATAATTGAGTGACCCAAATTTAACCTTACCCATAATTGAGTGACTTTCGTTGTAGTTTATCCAAAATAAAAAAACAAATAAAATAATTAAGAGAGGATAAGTTAATATTCTTCAAGCGTTGACTCTAAAGTTTCAGCAGATCTCCAGAAAACTCAGAAGAAGAACAAACTATAATTCATCAAGAAGAAGGAAAACAAGATTATCACCTTCACTAGATTCTTCTCTGATCTCTTCCCGGGTTTGGGTCTCAGCTTCATCGGCTTCTTCCCTGCTGCCCGGGGTTGAACTGCCGTTATCACTCATCTTTCCATGAAAACCAGTATACAAATGACAAATTAGTAACTCAGATAATCATAGTATTGGATTGCGGCTACAACGCAACGTAACGACCGAATCGTAACAGTTTTGAAAGGTAAACCAACAATTTACAGTTATATCATGAACTGTTTCTGAATAATCACTTAAACCAGATCAAGTCAGTTTCCCCCCAAAATAAAAGCATTCGTCTTTGTTCTAAGTTAATAAACATGGTAGAAAATAAGGAAATAAAAGAGGACAAGGGAAGAAGAAAAGGAAAACCTGTATGCTTTGAATCTTGAAGGATTTGAAGCGGAACCCAATTGACAACAGTTTCAGAAACCCATGTCTTTATGTTTTGCGTCCTTTCTTCGTACGAGGCCGCTTAATAGTGCTTGGTTGTTTTCTTTATTTTTATGGTTAATTATATAAAATGGTATTTGGACTTTGACAATTTTTCTGAAATTTTATTTAAATATTGAAAATAAAATTAATTTGGTACCTAAATTTGGAAGGAAAAGAAATCTCAAATTTATACATATGTGACCAGTAAAAATGATGATATTATAAATGTCACGTATTATAATCTGTTTAATTTTAAAAAAAAATCAGTTCAAGTATTAAGTTGAAGAAGAAAAAAAATCAAAATACCAATTTTTAAAAATTACCGAATTAAGATACCAATTTTTATAATAAACCTTTGAGATTGCATCCTTTTCGGGTTCTTACACCAAATGACCAAGTCAATGGGTTGTCCTTAAAATATTTTAAATTTTAAAAATGCTTTTGTTGCCGCAAGTTGCAACAAGTAGGGACAATTTCACAGTTGTTGTGATAAAAAAATAGGGACAGTTGTTTGTTTTAGATTTTTTTTTACTAGTAAAAGAAAACAAGTAGGGACAATTTCACGGTTGAGTTGTATCTATTCGATATAAGTTGGGTTAACTGCATACACGTATTATAATGATCAATTATATTTCGTATTTGCCTTCAAATTCTAAATATTTTAATCAAATCTCCAAGCAATTTGTATACTCCGTTTTCTCATTAATTTTTAGGGTAAACTACATAAATAGTCCCCCGACTATGCTCTAATTATTTTTTGCATCCCCGACTATCAAAAGTTACAAACTAGTCCACTGACTTAAAAAAATAATAAATTGATCCAGTGCCGTTAAAAATTTAACGGCTGGTGACGTGGCAGTTAACAAAAATTGGTATAATAACACATTTAGTCCTCAACTTTTACACTTTGTTTAACTTTGCCCTAATTCTAAAAAAATACCCTTAACATTTCAAAATTCTATCAATTTAATCTATTTTTTCTCTCCACACAATCCTAAACAAGAACGGTCTTCTTTCTAAAACAAAAATCAAAGATCCCACGAAAACACGTAATGCTGAATCTAGATTCATGTCACTAAAATCGAAGGTCTTCACAAATTCATGAAGCACATGAACACAAAATTCATCATGATTTCCTAGAAAATCTCCAATAAGATTCTTATCTAGTACAGTTGTGTATCTAAAGAATGATGCAACACTTCCTGGGTTAAGCTCATCAGGTAATAGATGGATTCCTTGGAGCTTCTTCCATGTTTACATTATCCAAGTCAAGTACATCTAGGGTAAGGATTTTATAAATGGAAGACAGGGCAACACCAGTTATCGGTGCACCAGTTTCATCAGATTTAATTACATCCAAAAACGGTTGAACGTACACAACTGGGTTAACATTTTGCCACTGATTTTCCCATGAGAAAATTTGTTTCCGCAATTCTTTCAAGGAATGGATGAGAGAGTGCTCGAGCTGATCATCATCTGCAACATAACGAACTCCCCAACGGACATTTCTCCTCATGACAGCCAGAACAGCCCCAATTTCAGAATTAATCATACACGCGAAAGCACCTTTAGAGGGCTTGACAAGCTCTCTGTTTAATCCATTGTAATGAGATTGTGTAATCAAATCCCCCATATTCAACCAAGATTCTTAGTAAAACCGAAAATTATCTCTCAACGGAGAAGCCGAAAACTACTCAAACAATATACTAAACTCTGGCAAAATCATGTTATCTGCTGAAATCAACAAATGAATTTCAAAACAATTGAACTCAAATACAAACTAAGAAATAGATCTTCTCAGACAGCAATTACCAGTAGTGTATTAATATGAACTTCACTTGGATTAACAACAATCATAGAAAATTCTAAAGTACAATACAAATTAATAAACTACGCGGAGCTAAATTGAGCAATTAACTACACTCCTCCTATATGATCCTTTGGAATTAAGCAGCAAAGCGCAAGAAAATTTGAACCAAAGTAACTACAAACCTGAAGATTTAAAATAACTAAATTAAGATTACAACTCGAGAGGAAGAACAAAAACCCAACAAAGAAATCAACGTGTAGACCTAAAAGAAACTGAAAAGAAAACCCAAATTCAAATCCCCGAAACCAGATCTATCCCAATTCATAAAAACGCACACAGAATCATAACACTTGAACAAAAAAATATGATTCAAGATCAGCATTTTAAAGGATAAATCATGAGCCACCAAATCTGGGTCGATTTGGAAGGCAAAATAATCTTTATTTAACCCAAAAATAATTGAGGGAAAAGTGGATCGAGTGAGGAAATATGTACCTTTAAATCAGGATTGTGTGGAGAGAAAAAATGGATTAAATTGATAGAATTTTGAAATGTTAAGGGTCATTTTTTTAGAATTAGGGCAAAGTTAAACAAAGTGTAAAAGTTGAGGACTAAATGTGTTATTATGCCAATTTTTGTTAACTGCCACGTCACCAGTCGTTAAATTTTTAACGGCACTGGATCAATTTGTTATTTTTTTCAAGTCAGGGGACCAGTTTGTAACTTCTGATAGTCGGTGGATGCAAAAGATAATTGGAGCATAGTCGGGGGACTATTTATGTAGTTTACCCTAATTTTTATATCTTATTTTTCATTATCCTCTTTTTCATGGACAAATAAAAACAAGTAATAATTGTTTTATATTTATAGTATGAATAAAATATTTCATGCACTGATGGTAAAAATAAAATGTTTCTACAAACGCCGTAGTTAGGAATTATAGATTTAATTTAGAGTTTATGGTTTACGGTTTAGAATTAGGGGTTGTGTTAGAATTTAGGTTTTTGAGTTAGGGTTTAGTGTTGAGATTTTAGGATAATATGTTATGGATTTGTGTGTTAACCTATAAGAACAATCACATTTGGTCGGTTGGCCAAGTTATTCATATTTGTTCCCTAATATTCCCTTAGGTCATGGGTTCTAGACCCACTAGGAGTACTTCCCTTCCTTCCCCTAGAGTCCCTTTCTTCTCCCCTCTAGGTAGGATTAGATTTAAGATTTGTCAAAAAAAAATGTTAACCTATAAACCTTAAATTTTAACTCTAAATTCTAATCACAATCATTGGATTCTAAACACTAACCCTAAACTCTATAAACCTTAATCCATAAACTAAAATATTAAATCCTAAAACTAAAACGCTTGCAAAAACTTTTTATTTTCACTGCCAGTACACAAAATAATTATCCTTATAATATTACTAAATTCTACAAATAGTTTTACTTTTAAATAATAAAGTCAAGTGCATGTAACACTTCAAACCAAAAAAAAAATCAAATTTAAGTACCTAATAGGATCAAAAAAATTAGGTGCGAAATTAAATATTGAGACCAAATCAAGTACTTAATTGGACATAAAAAATATAAACAAAAAACGAAACCTTAAATTTAAGGGTAAAGTACACTAATGGTCACCGAACTTTTAAGGCGGGTTTATTTTGGTCACTGAACTTTTAAAGATTTTATTGGGGTCACTCAACTTTTAATCCACTTTCATTTTGGTCCTTCCCGTTAACTTCCGTTAAAAATGCTGACGTGGCACGTTATCTCCTTCAACCTCTTTCTTTTTCCTCTATTTTTCTTCTGCAGCCAAAGTTTGGGTCCGGTTCATCTATAAAAAGCGCAACATCGTAACATTGAAAAACCCCATTATTTTGCTGCAGACTATGCATCCATGGTTCTTTCAAGTTGAAACCTTAGACAAAAATAAGACCTTATTAAACCAGCCAGTGAATAATCAGCAACCACAAAAATTAAACCAGCCAGTGAACATTAGAATTTCAAATTTATAAATCACATAAACCAATATGTCTAAAGTTCTACTAGCAATGTTAAAAGTAATCTAAACAAACTGACAATTCATAGACAAAAATGTTTGTTTTAGTGACTAATCACCATCGTTATTTTACATTTCTCGTGAATTTTCAACCTTTCCTCTATTTCAACATTCTTTAAAAAATAAATAAACTAGTACCCAAAAAAGTAATTGAAATATAAGGTCTTGTTTTTGTCCAAGGTTTCAACTTGAAAGAACCATGGATGCATAGTCTGCAACAAAATAATAGGGTTTTTCAATGCTCCGATATTGTGCTTTTTATAGATGAACCGAAACCAAGCTTTAGTTGCAGAGGAAAAAACATAAGAAAAATAAAGAGGTTGAAGAAGGAGATAACGTGCCACGTCAGTATTTTTAAGGGAAGTTAATGGGAAGGACCAAAACGAAAGCAAACTAAAAGTTGAGTAACCCCAATAAAATTTTTAAAAGTTCGGTGACCAAAATAAACCCGCCCTAAAAATTCGGTGACCATTGGTGTACTTTACCGTATAATATTTATCATCTTTGTTTGTCCAACGACAGCACTAATATAGTACTGCTCTTCTACAGTCAATACTCTTTCTTTTTCTTGTTTTATCATATTTCATTTTTGTTTTTTCTAATTTTTTAATTAAGAATTATCATTCATTTGTGTTACGTTTTTCTCTATTTTTTTATATGTTTTATATTTTTTATTCGTCGTTTGGTCATCCTTTACTTTATATTATGTTTTGTCAATGTTTGATTAGAAGATGGCTGCAATAAAGACTCGTTATCGCTATGTTAATAAAAAATAACCCGGTGGTATGTTAACAAATTGACCCACTACTGAAATGAGGCTTCATAAGTTCAGTGACTTGACAACAGAACAAAAGACAAAGACTTAATCGTCTTCTGAAAATCAACGAGAACTATCACATGGGTTTGCGATATTATTTCAAGTCACTCAATATTAATTGATTAACAGTTTTAGTTCACAAAATAATCATTTTGACCCGAAACGTTGGAGTTTAAAATATTTAAAATATAAAAATCAAAATTATTAGAAATATAAAAATCAAAATTATTGGAAAAATTACTTTAATATTGCTCCCAATTTTTTTCAATATATGGTGCTAACCATTTTATTTTCGAAAATATTGTGGTTTAAATAATACTTTAAAAGTTGGATTCAGCTGAACTCGGTTATAAACAATATTTTTCAAAAAGGTCACACAAAAATACCTAAAGTCGGAATCTCTTAACCCCGCCTTTCAAGAGCATTTTTATAATTTTAACCTAAAGTCGGATTCAACTACACTAGCCTTTAAGATATTGTTTATACTGTAATAATTTTGAAAATAAAATAGTTTGCGCCATATTAAAAAAACAAAATTTGGTGCAATATTGCTGAAAATTGTCCATTATTGGATTATTATTCGACCAAACGTAATGTGTTTTTTTTACATTATGCATAAAAAGACAACATAAAGTCACAATAATCCAAAATCAATTTTACCATCGCAAAACCAAACACACACTAGTCTTCCGAAAATTAGCATGCATTATCATATAAGTTTACGACATAATTTCAAGTCACTTAATATTAATTGACTAGTTGTTTATAAAAATAAAAATTATTACTCAACCAAACGTCATGTGATTTTTTTTTACACTATGCATAAAAAGACAACATAAAGTTCAACCTGTTTTGTCGTGTATAACACAAAAATCTAAACAGGAATAGCACAAAGTGGCACAACTTTCTTGAGAGTCGTGCCAAACCGATCTTGCATGTCAATGTCTTCTGGATTTATTCCCTGAGGAAGTTTCCAATCAAACGAATGGATCATAGACGCTAACATCAAATGCACCATCCGAACTGCAAGCGGCAAGCCCGAGCATATCCTTCGACCAGCTCCGAACGGTATATACTTGAAATCACGACCTCTGAAATCAAAGCTGGAATCTAGGAACCTTTCGGGACAAAACCAGAGAGGGTCAGTCCAGTAGTTGGAACCTTTCGGTATTGAAGATACACCTGCGCGGGAATGAAGAAGAGCTGATTACGCGGGAAAAGCTGTTGCACCAGCTGCAGCCCATGCAGCTGTAAAACCCCCACAGCTGGCAAAAGTTGTTGCTGGCTAACAGAATTGGTTTTGGATTCCTTCTAGTCAATTCCTTTAGCTCTATAAATTGTAATACTGTAAACATCCTTTGCATGAATTACATCAATGAAATCCAACAATTATTCTCCTTCATTTCTCTGTTAGATTTCTAACTTACTTTCTCAATATGGTATCTTTCGCCGGCGTCCTGGCCCTCTTCTCACGCTGATTTTCTCTTCCTCTCGCTCCAATGCCTGGTGATACTGTTTCTCCTTCCTCCGACTCGACTGGCTTGTCCAAAAATGGCAAGACCTTCACCAACAAGAAGGTTAATATCGTTCTCGACGAGATGAACTTCCTCATTTGGAAGCAACAAGTGCTCCTTACGGTTCGAAGTCACCGTCTCGAACGCCTTCTCACCGGCAAGGTCAAGGCTCCTCCGGAAACTGTCCCTGATTCGTCTGGGCAAATGGTCCTCAATGAGGAGTATGAAGACTTTGTAGCACAGGATAGTGCCCTGGCATCCTGGTTGCTCTCCACCATCAGCTCAAACCTGCTCCCTCAGTTTGTCGGTGCTGAAACAACGTCTGAAGTTTGGTCCACCGTTGTGCAATTCTTTGCCAATCGTTCTACAACCTCTGCGATGAGTCTCCACTGTAAGCTCCGATCACTGCGTAAAGGAGATGACACCATGCGATCATATCTCACGCAAGTCAAGGAGGTTACTGATGCCTTAGCTGCTTGTGGTAGTTCTATCTCTGAAATGGAACAGATCGCAACAATTCTCAATGGCCTCTCTCCTGAATACCAACCATTCATGGCGGTGATCACTGCCAGCAAAGATCCTTATACCCTGGATGGTGTCAAAACTGTACTGGTGGATGCTGAAACTCAGATCCGTGGATTTCATCATCAAATTCAATTACCAATGAGTGTCAATGTCGCTCGCTATCATGATACATCGTCCTTACCTTCATCCCCTGGCTCTCGTTCTGGTCGTCCTCAACAGTTTCAGGGAGGAAGAAATGGTGCTCGTGGCAGAGGTCAACCACGCCTTCATTGTCAGATCTGTGGTAAACCTGGCCACTCAGCTGATCGTTGTTGGCATCGTTTCGATCAGGCTTTTGGTCACTCCTCCTCTGCACCTTCTCCAAAGGATTCTTCGAATGCTCTTCTCACAGTAATGGATACACCTGCCACTTGTCTCACTTGCCCCCCTACTCAAGGGTCGAATGCTTCAGCTGAAACCGAACCATGGGTTGTTGATTCAGGTGCCACGCACCATGTTACACATGATAGCACCAAGCTTGTGCAAAGGTCTGACTTCACAGGACCAGGTATGTTAATGGTTGGCAATGGTCAAAATTTAAATATCTGCAAGACTGGTACATCTTATATTCAGACTTCCTCTCGTACATTGTTGATAAATGACCTTCTTCATGTTCCTTCAGTAACTAAGAACCTCTTATCTGTGTCCAAGCTTGCTAGAGATAATCAAGTTTACTTTGAATTCCATGCTTCCAACTGTCTTGTTCGAGATGAAGCTAGTGGTGCAATTCTGTTACGAGGAGAGGTGCGTGATGGTCTCTATCAGTTTCAAGAAGGTGAACCAGTTGACTCTTCAAGCAAGTGTGAAGTTAATATAGTGAGTAGATCCAGTCAATTGGCTGAGCTATGGCACAAGCGACTAGGGCATCCTGCTCAGTCGACCTTAGTGCAAATTTGTAATCAACTCAAAATTGTACTTCCTTTGCAAAGCAATAACAACTTGTTCACTGAACTTTGTGAAGCTTGTAGAATGGGTAAAAGTCATAAATTACCATTCGAACATTCCCCTACTGAGTATCCAACCCCCTTTACATTAGTGTTCACTGACCTATGGGGTCCTGCACAAGTTACATCTAATGGACATCGCTATTACGTTTCGTTTGTTGACTCTACTACACGGCACTGCTGGCTTTACCTACTGAAAACAAAGGATCAAGCATGCATGTCGTTTCAGTTGTTTGTTAAGCTTGTTCAAAATCAGTTTGGAATGACCATCAAGGAGGTGCAAAGTGATTGGGGTGGTGAGTTTCGCACTTTATCCACAGTTCTCAGTTCTTTGGGCATTCGACATAGGCTCACTTGCCCACACACATCGGAACAAAATGGTGTGGTGGAGCGCAAGCATCGACACATTGTCGAGCTTGCCCTTGTTCTTCTAGCTCAGGCGTCACTTCCCTTCAGGTTCTGGTCCTATGCTGTCAGCACTGCAGTACATTTGATTAATCGTCTACCTACAAAGGTTCTATCTGGTCTATCACCCTTTGAAAAGCTCCACAACAAACCTCCAGACTACAATTTCCTCAGAGTCTTTGGGTGCTGCCGTTATCCTCATTTGCGACCATACCAACATCATAAGCTTAGCTTCAGATCACAAGCTTGCACGTTCTTGGGATACAGTACTCAGCATAAAGGCTATGTGTGCATGGCAAAAGATGGTCATATTTATGTCTCTCGCCATGTGGTATTTGATGAACATAGGTTTCTCTATGCAGGTGATGCATCGTTGTCTCAGCCTCCTTCTAATTCCACCACTCGGTGTCCAATCTCCTTTCCTACATCGTGTACACCTTCTTGATCCACTGTTGCTGAGACTCGAGTTCAATTTGATGACAATCTGACCACTTCACATCAGCCTTCTCCTCCACATGATCATTTGGTGTAACGCCCCGGTTTTGGGCTTAGAAGTTTTGGGCGTTGACCGGTTTGGTCAAAGTGCTGTTCGAATCTAAAGAGGTGAAATTAGGAAAGCCTAGTTCGGGTTGCATTAAAAATATGGAAAAATGTTCTAAAATCATCTTTTAATATAATTAAGTTAACTGTGAAATCAATTTTGAAAAATGGGTTTTGGAAGTATGACATTTTGGCTAGTGACCAAAATGTAATTTTTGAAAGTTTTGTGACTGTTTTATAAAGAGTTGAAACTTTGAATCCTTAAGGGGCTATTAATCCAAAGGTGATTTCTCCAGATTTTTCTAAGATATTTAGAGTTATAATTCTGATTTTAAAGTGAACCAAAAGGAGGGAAAAACTCATTTGGCAATTTTCTCAACTAACTTCCAATTTTCTTCTCTCTTTTTCTCTCAAACCAAACACACCATTTCCAGAGATTTGATTCTGTTTTTCTCACTTAAATCTCCCCTTTTAATTCTCATTTGATTCCTAATCAACATATCTTCAAAACCTCTTCAATTTCTTCTTGATTCTTCAAGGATTTTCATTCCAAAAAGTGGAGAAACACAAGTTTGGAGGTAAGAACGTCCTTCTCCTCTAAACTATTAGTTCTTTACTGAAATTCCCAAGTTCTCAACTCTTAATTGATGTTTAATTAAAGGCTTTTGAGTTTGGAATTGGATCTTGGCTTATAATGCAAGATTTGATGATTTTTCATGATTTTCGTTAGATCTGATTAATCTGTGATTTGAGATGTGTTTTTGATGTTAAATGAACTCTAAATTGATAAGGAAATGAGTTTTGATTAATGCAATCCCGGATAGGTTGTGTTTCCTAAGTTTAGCTTGTGATTCTTGGATGTTTTTGTGGTGATCTTGTGGATCTGATGTTGCTGGAGGTATAAGGATGTTTATAGGTTGTTTTTAGATGTTAAATGGTGTTGATGGATGTTAGGTTTTGCTGGTTTATGGCTGGGCTTTGTTGAAAGTGGTTTTGATGCAATTTCGGTTGTGTTTGGTGGCCGAAATTGGTGTGTGAATGAGAGCAGCGAGTTTGAGTGCTTTCATTGAAGCTTTTGATGCATGATGATGCATTAAATCTCTGCTTTAATGTGTTTAATCAGGGGAGGCATCTTTGGATCCAAGAGTTGTTGATCCGGAAGCTTGAATTGGTGCTTCGGCAAGAGGCGAAGTGGAATCGGTGAGTGTAATTGGGTTTTCGGCTTTGAAACCAATGTCTTGGGAGCTTAGTTTAAGTCTAAACAACTTTGCTAAGCTCGAGTGTAAGTTTTCGGAAATTCTCTCTAGTGGTGGCCATGATTTTGTTGTGATGCAATGTGGTGATTTGCATGTTTTGATTACTGTTTTGAAAGCATGATTTAGCATGGTATTTGCTGTTTTGATAAGCCATATGTTAAAGGAAGCTCAAGGTAAGAGTTCCTTGTTTTTGAACATTGATTAAATGTGGTTTGATGCTTTTAAGTGCATGATGAATATGGCTTGGTTTAATGCTTTAAAACAGTGGATTAATTGATGAATATGATGTATATTGGCAAGTGATGTTTTGAAAAGATTGAGGTCACTAAGGTGGTTAAAAGTCCTTGAGTGAGCCTTGTTACTTAAGAACATCAAGGTGGTTAAAAGTCCTTGGATGATTCTTGTTACGGACACAAAGGTGTTTAAAAGTCCTTGTGTGGTCCTTTCTACGGTGTTTAAAAGTCCATAGGCCAAGGTGTTTAAAAGTCCTTGGGCTCAAGGTGTTTAAAAGTCCTTGAGGTGATTCAATTCATGGTGTTTAAAAGTCCATGGCCAAGGTGTTTAAAAGTCCTTGGGGTCAAGGTGTTTAAAAGTCCTTAAGGTGATCTAATTCATTGTGTTTAAAAGTCCATGGCCAAGGTGTTTAAAAGTCCTTGGGGTCCAAGGTGTTTAAAAGTCCTTGGGGTGAAAGTTGATGAACTTGTTTTCAAAGAAATGAAATGTATCACTTGTGGCCAATATGACATGTAATGAAATGAAGCATGAGATGCTTGTTTTAAGTATGCTTTTGAGCTTGTATAAATGATGTTTTGAAGCATGTTTTATAAGTGTTTTGCAAATGCATTATTGGATGGTTTTATTGAGCATTCCTCACTAAGCTTTTGCTTACGCTCTCTTTGTTTTCTCAAATCAATAATGCAGAACATTAGAGTACTTGAGGGCAGCAAGGAGGGCAAGCATCCAAGTGGAAACAAAGCTCTAAGTATGGAAGGTTTTCTAAGTACATTTTTAGCTTTTGGTAATTTGGCAATGGGGGACCAATGTATATGTTTTGGGGGATGTTTTGTACTCCCTAAGTATGTTGAATGTTGTTGAGAATGCTGGTTTTTGTGGTTGGCCTTTGCATGCATGTTTTGGAAGTTTATGCTTGAATGGCTTGCTTGTGTAGGAAGCATGCCTATAGATTTGGGGCTTTTTGCTTATGATGTTGTTTGGTTGAATTGAAGATGCTTAAATGTCCCTTTTATGTTTAATTACATGCTGGTAAAGTTTGGTTGCATTTGGAGCATGATTGGTTGGTCAATTGCATGTTTAAGTATGCATTTTTGGGCAATCTGTGCAGGGTGTTTCGGAACAGCACCTACCGTTTCGGAACGGGTGCCTTAATTGTGCCCAGGCGTCCGAAACGGGAGGGGCCGTTCCGAAACGGAAAGGCTACTGCCAGACCCCCGTTTCGGTACGCGTTGCGGAACGGCCCCGAGTTTCGAAACGGGCTGTCCCCCGTTTCGGAACGGGTGACCGTTGGGGGCTGACATTGGCAGTTATATGTTTTGGAATGTTTGCGTTTTGGTCCTGAATCTTGTTTGTGCAATTGTATGAGTTTGGGAAGTCCTTTTGAGCTGAAATTTCACAGAGAAGCATGAAATATGATTAATTTCAAGTTGGTAACTTTAATTTGGATTAAGTCCTCATATTTATCAGAATTTACTTTTTGGTCCCTAAAGTTGTATTTTGTTCAATTGGGTCCCTGTTTGATCTCTGATGTTCGTGATCTTTTGGTATGATGTTTGTGTGATCACAATTAGGTCTAAAGTGCATCTAGACAAGATTAAAAAGAAAAAAAAGGGTCGTTAATCAAGGTTGACTTTCGGGTTGACTTTGGTTTTCCCCGTGTGACTTTCTTAATTCGAGTCAACCGTCTAGGCCGGGTTAAGGGGGTTACATTTGGTCAGTCCACCTGCCTTTGATGATGTTACTCCATGTGCTGCAACAACTACAAGCCCTTCACCTGGTCCCATTCAGGTCCCAATTACTCCCTCATCTCCTATTACTACTCCTTGTTCTCAACATGATGTTAGTATTGTTGCAACAACTGTTCCTTTTGTTCATGACTCTGATCATCATGGCCATAGTTCAACTCATGCTCCTAACGTTGAGTCACCTATAACACATGCTGAGACTCTTGCACCAAATGATGAGGTTAGTACCACACCTACTCTACCTCAACAACACACTGAGGGGCATCATATGATCACCAGAAGCAAGCTGGGCATTTTTAAGCCCAAACTGTATCTCACAAGTCTCCCTCACATCGATGTTGAACCTTCCACAATTCAAGCTGCCTTGGCAAGTCCAAATTGGAAAGAGGATGTTCATGCTGAACTTACTGCCTTGAGAAACAACAACACTTGGTCCTTGGTCCCTCTTCCAGCAGGCAGATCTCTTGTTGGGTGTAAATGGCTCTTTCGAGTGAAGTGGAATGCGGATGGAACTGTGCACAGATACAAGGCAAGACTCGTGGCAAAGGGGTTCTCACAGGTCCCTGGTCAGGATTTTCAACATACCTTTAGCCCTGTGGTTAAACCATCCACAATCAACATTGTAATCAGTCTGGCAGTGAACAACAGGTGGCCCTTGAGGCAAGTGGATGTCAATAACGCCTTCTTGAACGGGGAACTTCATGAAGATGTCTTCATGCAACAACTCCCTGGATTTGAAGAAACTTCACCTGATGGCACACGACTTGTATGCAAACTTCAAAAGGCACTGTATGGTCTGAGACAAGCACCCAGGAACTGGTACTCGAAGCTCAAGCAATATCTACTTGATGCAGGGTTTAGAAGTTCTCAAGCAGATACCTCCTTGTTCATCCACAGCACAAATGCATGCACCACATATGTCCTTGTGTATGTCGATGACATAATAGTCACAGGCTCCTCAACTGATGCAATCAATCGTGTTATTCAACAGCTTGGTGCCACATTCTCGTTAAAAGACCTTGGTGAACTAAGTTACTTCTTTGGAATTCAGATTACACGTATAGGTGATGTTCTAATGTTGAATCAAAAGAAGTTCATCCTGGAGATTCTCACAAAGTCGAACATGGTTAATGTGAAGTCAGTACCTACACCCATGGTCTCCTCCTTGAAACTTACACAAGACTTTAGAAACTTGCTTGATGATGCTCAAGAATATCGAAGTCTGGTTGGATCACTTCTCTATGCCTGTCATTCGAGACCAGACATTACCTTCAGTGTAAACAAGTTGGCCCAATTCATGCATGCCCCATGTGAATCACACCTCTCTGCAGCAAGAAGAGTATTGAGATACCTAAATGGGACACACGATCATGGCCTTCTGTAACCCCCTCATCCCGGTCTAGCCGAATGACCGGTCCGAGTGAGTCACACGGGGAAAACTGAAGCGAAACCCGTTAAGGTTCCCCCTCAGTTAACAACCCTATTTTTTTTTCATTAATTAATCTTGTTTAAATGCATTATTAAGTCCTAAGTGAAACATGCCAGCGGAAACACGAACGATAAAACAACGACCCACCAAATCTGCACATTAAAACAACTCATTTATCCTTTCTAAGCAGGCCGTATCAATACAGCTCTCTAGTGTATCAATACAGCTACAGTGTATCGATACACTATTGAGTGTATCAATACAGCTACAGTGTATCGATACACTATTGTGTATCAATACAGCTACAGTGTATCGATACACTATTGAGTGTATCAATACAGCTACAGTGTATCGATACACTATTGTGTATCAATACAGCTACAGTGTATCGATACACTATTGAGTGTATCAATACAGCTACAGTGTATCGATACACTATTGTGTATCAATACAGCTACAGTGTATCGATACACTATTGTGTATCAATACAGCTACAGTGTATCGATACACTATTGAGTGTATCGATACACTATTGGTCAACTAGGTCAACCCGTATCGATACTCTATTTCACCGTATCGATACGACCCACACTGCATCACTCATCAAAAAAACAGAGAGTTGGGACCGTATCGATACACCTAGTGTATCGATACGCCTGACCAAAAATCTACCATTTATGAAAGAGTGTATTGATACACCACTTTAGTGTATCAATACACCCTGTTTTGCAAGACTCCAAATTTCAACAAAACACATACAAGAACACCTATTAAAGTCAAGAGAGTCATTTAAGCATGAGTTATCATTCATCAAGGCAACACAAGACACACACAAACAAGGCATCAAGGTCGTTTAAACATGCCCCTAACAATCAACAACTATCCAGCAAAACCATACATGTCCCATTACTCAACTATTACTTATTCAAACTTTAAAACCCATACTTGAAGCACTCAAGGCTAACAACCACACTTGGAGCCTTCCACTTGCGCGAGCAACCCACGAACTAAGGATCTGCAATGTTGAACAAAGAGAGCGTAAGCAATAATACTTAGTGAGGGTAAGCTCTAAAAACAAACCTCAACATTGCAGGGTCCGAGCACAATCTAACCAAAGCATCACACAAACATATCAAGAATTTACAAGAGCCACAATATAAGATGCATGAACAATTTATACTGTAAATGTCATGCTCTCCAAGCTCTAACTTCCTCAATATAAACAGCCACAACCCACATTTCCATGCCTAGCATGTACTCATCATGACATCACCGTCATACACCATTTCCATGCATAGCATGTACTCAACATGACATCACCGTCATACACCATTTCCATGCATAGCATGTACTCAACATGACATCACCGTCATACACCATTTCCATGCATAGCATGTACTCAACATGACATCACCGTCATACACCATTTCCATGCATAGCATGTACTCAACATGACATCACCGTCATACACCATTTCCATGCATAGCATGTACTCAACATGACATCACCGTCATACACCAACCACATTTCCATGCATGCTTTATGCAATACAAAACATGCCTCAACTCACATGTATAATACAATATACATAAGCATTCATACATTTAAGTTCATCCAAAGGCTTTAGATCAAGTTTAGGATTAGGCTACCACACTAATCCCAACTCTAGGTGGGTCTACCAAGCCCGACCTAGTCCGTATACTCGAACCAACCATTTTAAAACCACTTAAAACATTTAACCACTCACCTAAGCTTCCAAGCTCAAGACCAAGCAAGCAACAACCTTCAATTTTCCGGATTCACTTCCGATGCTTCACCAATGCCCAAACTTGATTCTAATCAATCCCAAACACCAACAAAATATCCAAAATCAATAACTTGTCATCGAAACTAACCCGGAACATAATTCAAACATTAAGCTCAACATTTCAAGCCAAGAACCCTTTCAAACTCCTCATTTTCGTACTCATATTTTACCCAGCAGAAAATACCATTTTCGAACATCCAAATGACATCTAAATGGTCCCAAAACACTTTCCTCACATACATATATCATCAGCCTTTCAACCTAACTCTAAAACTCACCAAAATTCAAGTTTTAGACTATTCAAAAATGGCCATAAATACCCATTTCGGATTTTCATCCAAAATTACTCATTTTAACATATTATGTGTATTTTAAGGTGACTAACTCAAAACCCATCTCAATAATTCAAAATCAATTGAAAAACTCAATAAAAACTCAGATTTTCATTAAACTTGAAAATCACAAAAGTGGGTAGTTTCGAAATATAAAACTATGTAAACGTAGAGGATGAAGAGGAGAGTTCGAATATGTAATTACCTTCAAAAACGCCCTTGAATTGAGGAAGAAATCAAAGGAAATAGTAATGAGGGTTTGAGAGAATTTGGGGTGTTTATGAACGGTGAAGAAGAAAGATGAAGAAGAAAAGATGATATAAGGTGGTGTTTATTTTTATTTTGGTTTAATTACCAAAATGATCCCTCCCTTTCTTTCTAAACTCAATTTGCTCATACTAAGGTCAACTTGATTACAAATAAACTTTACCAACTCGAACCAATTAACCCGACTAACTCCTAACCCCAAAACACGGATGTTACAACTCTCCCCCACTTAAGGAAATTTCGTCCCCGAAATTACCTGGTGGAAACAAATACGGAAACTGCTCAACCATATCTGCTTTTCTCTCCCACGTGGCCTCTTCCGTCCCTCTATGCTTCCACAACACCTTGACCAACTCTATGGTCTTGCCACGCAACACCTTGCTATCAGAAGCAAGTATCTCAACGGGCTCTTCATTATAGGACAAATCTGGATCTAACTCTATCTCCTCAACGGGCATCACATGAGAAGGATCTGATCTATATCTCCTAAGCATAGACACATGGAAGACATCATGAATCTTTTCTAACTCAGAAGGTAACCTCAAACGATAAGCTACAGGCCCAATCCGCTCAACAATCTCATACGGACCAATGAACCTCGGACTCAACTTGCCTTTCCGGCCAAATCTCATTACCTTCTTCCATGGAGATACTTTCAGAAATACTTTCTCACCCACTGAGTACTCAACCTCTTTCCTCTTCAAATCTGCATAAGACTTCTGGCGATCGGAAGCTGCTTTCAAACGATCACAAATCAACTTCACTTTTTCTGTCGTTCCCTTAAGCAAGTCTGGCATAGGTAACAATCTCTGACCTGTCTCAGCCCAACATATCGGAGTCCTACACCGTCTACCATACAAAGCCTCATAAGGTGCCATCTGAATGCTTGACTGATAACTGTTGTTGTAAGCAAACTCAACCAACGGTAAGTGCTTCTCCCAAGAACCCTGGAAGTCAATCACACAACAACGAAGCATATCCTCTAGAATCTGTATCACTCGCTCTGACTGTCCATCGGACTGCGGATGATAAGATGTGCTGAAATGCAGACGGCTACCTAAAGCACTATGCAAGAAACTCCAGAATCTTGAAGTAAATCTAGGATCCCTATCTGAAACAATAGACTTCGGAACCCCATGAAGTCTTACAATCTCACGGATGTACAAGTTTGCCAACTTGTCTAAGGAATCCACAGTGTTCACTGCTAAGAAGTGAGCACACTTAGTGAACCTATCAACAATCACCCAAACTGAGTTCTTCTTCGAAGGAGACAAAGGCAACCCCGATACAAAGTCCATGGTGATCCTCTCCCATTTCCATTCCGGAATTTTCAAAGGCTGTAGCAAACCTGAAGGAACCTGATGTTCTGCCTTCACTCTCTGACAAACCATGCAACGGCTCACATACTCGGCTACATCTCTCTTCAAACCAACCCAGAAGTAGTCATTCTTCAAATCTCTGTACATTTTAGTACTACCAGGATGCATAGAAAAGGGACTCGAATGTGCTTCACTCAGAATCTGACGTCTCAATTCAACATCTTCTGGTACAATAATTCTATCTCTAAAGCACAACAAACTCTCACCACTGAAACTATACTCAGTCGGTCTTCCTTCGGCTATGTCTTGGACATGAGGAATTAAGCTCGCATCTTGCAACTGTTTCTCTCTAATCAACTGAATCAAAGAAGGCTTTACTTGCAACTCGGTGATCAAACCACCATCATTGGACACACTCAATCTAGCAAACATAGCTCTCAGCTCAACGGCCACTTTTCTACTCAAAGCATCGGCTACCACATTTGCTTTACCCGGATGGTACTCAAGGGTCAAGTCATAATCCTTTAGCAACTCTAGCCACCTTCTCTGTCTCAAATTCAACTCTTTCTGTGTCATCAAATATTTCAAGCTCTTGTGATCGGTGTAAACTATACACTTCTCACCATACAAGTAATGACGCCAAATCTTCAATGCAAACACAACTGCGGCTAGTTCTATATCATGAGTAGGATAGTTCTTCTCATGAATCTTCAACTGTCTAGAAGCATAAGCAACAACTCTCCTATCTTGCATCAATACACATCCTAAGCCTACGTAGGAAGCATCACTGTAGATCACAAACTCCTTACCTGAAACAGGTTGCACTAACACTGGAGCATTCGTCAAGGCTTCTTTCAATTTCTCAAAGGCCTTCTGTCTTGCATCTGTCCATTCGAATTTGACTCCTTTTTGCAACAGCTTAGTCAAAGGAGCAGCTACTCTAGAGAAACCATCAACAAACCTCCTATAGTAACCGGCTAATCCTAGGAAACTTCTAATCTCGGTCACAGACTTAGGCTGTTTCCACTCGATGATAGCCTCAATCTTCGATGGATCAACTCGAATACCTTCGGTCGAAACAACATGGCCAAGAAATACAACCTCTCGAATCCAGAACTCACATTTGCTAAGCTTCGCATACAACTGATTGCTTAACAATCTCTGTAAAACAAACCTTAAGTGTTCTTCATGTTCTTCTTCTGTCTTCGAGTACACAAGTATATCATCAATGAAGACAACCACAAACCTGTCTAAATAGTCTCTAAAAATTCTGTTCATCATGTCCATGAATGCTGCAGGTGCATTTGTGAGCCCAAAAGGCATCACAAGAAACTCATAGTGACCATATCTAGTCCTAAAAGCTGTCTTCGGAACATCACACTCTTTCACTTTCAACTGATAGTATCCAGATCTCAAATCTATCTTCGAGAATACTGAAGCACCTCTCAACTGATCAAACAAATCATCTATACGAGGCAACGGATACTTGTTCTTCACAGTTATCTGATTCAACTGTCTATAGTCGATGCACATGCGCATACTACCATCTTTCTTTTTCACAAACAACACGGGAGCACCCCACGGAGAACTACTAGGCCTAATGAAACCACGGTCTAATAATTCTTGCAACTGACTCTTCAATTCTTTCAACTCTTTCGGAGCCATGCGGTACGGAGCTATCGAAATTGGATTACACCCTGAAACTGTCTCAATCACAAACTCAACATCTCTGTCAGGAGGCAAACCCGGCAACTCTTCAGGAAACACATCTGGAAAGTCACACACTGTTCTGATATCTTTCGGTCTAGTTTCACTCATGTCCGGATTTATAACATAAGCTAAATAGGCTCCACATCCAGAGTCCATCAACCTATGAGCCTCTAAAGCTGACACCACATTAGACAAGAACTTAATGTTCTCTCCCACTACTACTATCTCGTAGTCATCAGAAAGCTTCAAAGAAATTCTCTTCGTCTCAAAATCCACACTAGCCCGATGCTCAACCAACCAGTCCATACCCAGAATAATATCAAAACCGTAGAATGGAAGTTCCATCATATCAACTGAGAACATATGACCCTGAATCTTCAGTGGACACCTCCTATACATACGTCTAACCACAACCGTCTCCCCAAAAGAACTAGTAACATGCATACCTACGTCTAAGATCTCAACAGGGATATCTAGCTTCTGTGCATGCTCACTCAAAATGTAGGAATGCGTAGAACCCGAATCCACCAAAGAAAGCAAAGACATAGACTGTAACTCAAAATTACCTGCTATCACATCAGTGTCGTTCCCGGCCTCTCTCTGAGCATAAACTCTCGCTGGTCCTCCTGTATCTGACTGTACAGCCACAACATGAGCAAGATTCCTCTGAGCATCTACCCTAGGTGCATCAGCCCTAGGTTGGAAGTAGCCACGACCGCGCCCACGACCTCTCTGAAAATCATTACCTCTCGTAGGAGCCTGAGCTATGTTCGGTGCCTGAGCTGTCTGATGTGGACAATCTCTCTTAAAGTGGTCCCTCGAGCCACAGTTCCAGCAAACATAGGAGTTACCCCAACACTCACCAGCGTGTCGTCTCCCACACTGTGCACACTCGGGCGAACGCCCTTCTCCTCCATGGCCCTGATGGCCTCTACCAGGGTGGCCACCGCCACGTCTCTGATCAAACTGACGCCCACCACCTTTGTGCCTCTTGGCATCTCTACCATCAAAGTGGTTATGTCTCTTGCCAGAGCTAGAACCACCAGTTCGTTTGGCCGAACCCAAACTATGTTCTAAATCTTTGGCCCTCGCGACCAACACATCAAGGTCTGAGTAATCAGAAGCTAAGGTGTACCTCTTAACCTCTTCATTCAACCCGTAGCGGAATCGGTTGCAACGTTCCACTTCAGTAGGAACCAACTCTGGGGCATACTGACTCAAGCGAACAAAGCGAATCTCATAGTCAGTCACAGAAGCATCTCCCTGAGTAAGAGCCATGAACTCTCTCTTCTTCTCATCCAAGTACCTCGGTCCCAAGTACCTCTTTCTGAATGCAAACTCAAAGAAATCCCAATCTATCTCGGCCTCTGGAATCCCGGCAGTAATGGTGACCCACCAGGTGTAGGCATCACCTTGAAGTAACGAGATCACACAACCCAGTCTACGTGCGCCCGCACAACCCATCTGAGCCAAGATTCGGACTGTCTTCTCTAACCATAACTCCGATCTCTCCGGAGTAGATCCTCTAAACTCCTCGGCTCCCAAACTACGGAGCCTCTCCAAAGGTAGACTAGCATCATCATACCTAGGCTGAGCTGCAGCCTGAGCTCCCGCAACTGCGGCCTGAAAAGCTCCCGCTATCGCTTGTACTAGCGGAGTCATATCAATACCAGCTGGACCTTGGCCACCCTGGCCACCTTGAGGTTCCTCTCCTTCAACTCCATCATCGCCTCCAACTCCAGGCGGAGGAAGTGGTGGTGGAGGTGGTGGAGCGCCAACTCCCGCGGCCACCGGCCCTTCCAAATAAGCCTCCACACCAACAGCCGGCTCAATAGGAGCCGCAACCCGTGGTTCCTGACGAACTATTCTTGGTCTACCTCTCGGTCTAGACATTGCTCTCACAAATATTAACTACAACCACAACAACAAAACATACAAGTTGGGTTAGCAAGGCAAGGCTTCCAAGTGTTCAAGTACGTTCCCTCACTAAAACAAAACCATTTTCCAATGTAATAGTAGCAATGGGACTCCCACACACATGCTTTGAATAAAACAAGCAACATGCTTACATGATAAGCAAACACCGTGCATTTTAATCATAAAATACAACTTACTCACTTACCTGCCCAAGGTTTCGGAAACCTTCAGCTCTGATGCCAACAAGTGTAACCCCCTCATCCCGGTCTAGCCGAATGACCGGTCCGAGTGAGTCACACGGGGAAAACTGAAGCGAAACCCGTTAAGGTTCCCCCTCAGTTAACAACCCTATTTTTTTTTCATTAATTAATCTTGTTTAAATGCATTATTAAGTCCTAAGTGAAACATGCCAGCGGAAACACGAACGATAAAACAACGACCCACCAAATCTGCACATTAAAACAACTCATTTATCCTTTCTAAGCAGGCCGTATCAATACAGCTCTCTAGTGTATCAATACAGCTACAGTGTATCGATACACTATTGAGTGTATCAATACAGCTACAGTGTATCGATACACTATTGTGTATCAATACAGCTACAGTGTATCGATACACTATTGAGTGTATCAATACAGCTACAGTGTATCGATACACTATTGTGTATCAATACAGCTACAGTGTATCGATACACTATTGAGTGTATCAATACAGCTACAGTGTATCGATACACTATTGTGTATCAATACAGCTACAGTGTATCGATACACTATTGTGTATCAATACAGCTACAGTGTATCGATACACTATTGAGTGTATCGATACACTATTGGTCAACTAGGTCAACCCGTATCGATACTCTATTTCACCGTATCGATACGACCCACACTGCATCACTCATCAAAAAAACAGAGAGTTGGGACCGTATCGATACACCTAGTGTATCGATACGCCTGACCAAAAATCTACCATTTATGAAAGAGTGTATTGATACACCACTTTAGTGTATCAATACACCCTGTTTTGCAAGACTCCAAATTTCAACAAAACACATACAAGAACACCTATTAAAGTCAAGAGAGTCATTTAAGCATGAGTTATCATTCATCAAGGCAACACAAGACACACACAAACAAGGCATCAAGGTCGTTTAAACATGCCCCTAACAATCAACAACTATCCAGCAAAACCATACATGTCCCATTACTCAACTATTACTTATTCAAACTTTAAAACCCATACTTGAAGCACTCAAGGCTAACAACCACACTTGGAGCCTTCCACTTGCGCGAGCAACCCACGAACTAAGGATCTGCAATGTTGAACAAAGAGAGCGTAAGCAATAATACTTAGTGAGGGTAAGCTCTAAAAACAAACCTCAACATTGCAGGGTCCGAGCACAATCTAACCAAAGCATCACACAAACATATCAAGAATTTACAAGAGCCACAATATAAGATGCATGAACAATTTATACTGTAAATGTCATGCTCTCCAAGCTCTAACTTCCTCAATATAAACAGCCACAACCCACATTTCCATGCCTAGCATGTACTCATCATGACATCACCGTCATACACCATTTCCATGCATAGCATGTACTCAACATGACATCACCGTCATACACCATTTCCATGCATAGCATGTACTCAACATGACATCACCGTCATACACCATTTCCATGCATAGCATGTACTCAACATGACATCACCGTCATACACCATTTCCATGCATAGCATGTACTCAACATGACATCACCGTCATACACCATTTCCATGCATAGCATGTACTCAACATGACATCACCGTCATACACCAACCACATTTCCATGCATGCTTTATGCAATACAAAACATGCCTCAACTCACATGTATAATACAATATACATAAGCATTCATACATTTAAGTTCATCCAAAGGCTTTAGATCAAGTTTAGGATTAGGCTACCACACTAATCCCAACTCTAGGTGGGTCTACCAAGCCCGACCTAGTCCGTATACTCGAACCAACCATTTTAAAACCACTTAAAACATTTAACCACTCACCTAAGCTTCCAAGCTCAAGACCAAGCAAGCAACAACCTTCAATTTTCCGGATTCACTTCCGATGCTTCACCAATGCCCAAACTTGATTCTAATCAATCCCAAACACCAACAAAATATCCAAAATCAATAACTTGTCATCGAAACTAACCCGGAACATAATTCAAACATTAAGCTCAACATTTCAAGCCAAGAACCCTTTCAAACTCCTCATTTTCGTACTCATATTTTACCCAGCAGAAAATACCATTTTCGAACATCCAAATGACATCTAAATGGTCCCAAAACACTTTCCTCACATACATATATCATCAGCCTTTCAACCTAACTCTAAAACTCACCAAAATTCAAGTTTTAGACTATTCAAAAATGGCCATAAATACCCATTTCGGATTTTCATCCAAAATTACTCATTTTAACATATTATGTGTATTTTAAGGTGACTAACTCAAAACCCATCTCAATAATTCAAAATCAATTGAAAAACTCAATAAAAACTCAGATTTTCATTAAACTTGAAAATCACAAAAGTGGGTAGTTTCGAAATATAAAACTATGTAAACGTAGAGGATGAAGAGGAGAGTTCGAATATGTAATTACCTTCAAAAACGCCCTTGAATTGAGGAAGAAATCAAAGGAAATAGTAATGAGGGTTTGAGAGAATTTGGGGTGTTTATGAACGGTGAAGAAGAAAGATGAAGAAGAAAAGATGATATAAGGTGGTGTTTATTTTTATTTTGGTTTAATTACCAAAATGATCCCTCCCTTTCTTTCTAAACTCAATTTGCTCATACTAAGGTCAACTTGATTACAAATAAACTTTACCAACTCGAACCAATTAACCCGACTAACTCCTAACCCCAAAACACGGATGTTACACCTTCTCTTCTCACGATCGTCTAACCCCTGTCAAATTGTAGCTTTCTCCGATGCGGATTGGGCGGGCAACACAGATGATAGGAGATCGATATCTGGTAACTGTGTTTACCTTGGTGGAAATTTAGTTCAGTGGAGCTCCAGGAAGCAGAAAACCGTTTCAAGGTCAACGACGGAAGCCGAGTATAGGAGTCTGGCTGATGTTGCTTCAGAAATAACTTGGATGAAAACTCTACTGCAAGAAATGTGTATTACAATACCATCCAACCCAGTCATATGGTGCGATAACTCAGGAGCGATAACAATGAGTGCAAACCCTGTCTATCACTCGAAAAGCAAACACGTTGAGCTAGATGTTCACTTTATAAGGGAGAAAGTGGCAGCAAATGAACTCAGTGTCAACTATGTACCTGCAACAGACCAAGTAGCTGATGGGTTCACTAAGTCTCTCTCGAAGTGTTACTTTCAAATGTTTCGACAGAAACTTAGGGTCGTGTCAGCTGAAGAAATTCAACAAGCTAAAGAGCAGGAAGCATATTGAAGATACACCTGCGCGAGAATGAAGAAGAGCTGATTACGCGGGAAAAGCTGTTGCACCAGCTCAAGCCCATGCAGCCCATGCAGCTGTAAAACCCCCACAGCTAGCAAAAGTTGTTGCTGGCTAACAGAATTGGTTTTGGATTCCTTCTAGTCAATTCCTTTAGCTCTATAAATTGTAATACTGTAAACATCCTTTGCATGAATTACATCAATGAAATCCAACAATTATTCTCCTTCATTTCTCTGTTAGATTTCTAATTTACTTTCTCAATACGGCCAATAGCCCAAGCATTCACCAGAACCTGAGCGTTCTTCGGTATGGTGTAACCGCAGATTTCCACATCGTTTTTGGCTTTGTAAGGTAGGAGAAGAGGAGCCCCGGGATGGAGCCGCATTGTTTCTTTGACCACAGCTTGAAGATATGGGAGCTTATCGATGTCTGATTCTTGCACAGATCTTCCACTTCCGATGACTTCCATGAGTTCCCTTTTTGTTTTTTGCAGCACTTCGGGTTTTCTAAGGAGCTCCGCCATCGCCCATTCTGTTGTTAGTGCAGACGTATCACTTCCAGCAATGAACAAGTCCTTTAAAAAAAATAGAAACCAAAATGATTATTCTATTCGCATTTAAAAATAATACTATTGAAAAAGTATGCGGTTGTTACCAGGATCAAAGGCTTGATGTTTTGGCGAGTGAAGTAGGACTCATTCTGTTCGCATTGATCAAGAAGAACATCCAAGAAATCCCCACTTCTGGGCATGGAATCTGAAGCTCTGAGCTCCATTCTTTTATCGATCAGCACATCAAATATGGCATGCAACCCCATATAAGACTGCCTTATATGCTTCCTCATCCCTTGTAAATCAAACCTTTTCAACATCGGAAAATAATCCGACAGGTTCGGTTTCGCTGAATCCTCCATTATCCGCCCCACCAATTCTTTAAACTCTTGCGCGCTACTGAATTCAGGGTCCACGATGTCCGTGGAAAATATTGTACTGGAAATCAAGTTCAATGCCGTAGCGAAAGTGACTTCAACTATTTTCACTTGGGACCCGGAAACACGTTGCTTGTCGATGTGTTCGATGAGTTGCTGGACTTTCTGGTGGCGGAGGTGTTGAAGCGAGTTGAGTCTTTGCACCGTGAACAGCTGGGTGTTGCATAGTCTTCGACGGTTGCGCCACCTTACATCGCCGACTGCCCATGCAAGGGTCGACTCGTGGTTAGGCTGGGAGGCGACGGCATCAGAAACAGTTCGGTCGGAGAAGGTCTCCTCGTGTGTTAGGAGGACTTGTTTGGCCATTTCAGCGGAGGAGGCGATGACGGCGGTGACATAGCCTAGGCGGAGAGTCATGAGAGGGCCATAGGTTTTGGATAGCTCAAAGAGGGATTGATTAGGGTGAGAGCCTAGGCGGTGGAGGGAGCCTATTATAGGGAAGTTGAAAGGGCCAGGAGGGAGGCGGTGGGTGGCGGAGGAGCGACGGAGAAAGAGGAGGAAAAAGGAGATGCAAAACAATAAGAAGATGTAGAGCTCCATGTTTGATTTTGTTTTGCTTTGCAACGGTGTACAATCAAGGGCTTAAGTAGGGTGCTGGTGTTCTTAAGAAACAAATGATTACGTAATAACATCGTTAATTTTGGAATATACTTTGAATATAACATATATTAGGCGAGTAAAATTTGATTTGATAGAAAATTTTATTTAATAACTTTTTAAATTTAACTCGTTAAGTTATATAATAAGATTAGGTGAGTAACTAATTTTATTTTTTTACAAGGGTAGCATCTGTTCAACTTTCTTAGTCTTTTCAAAGACGGCACACACAGCAAGGCATTACTGGTGCTCGAACTCGGGTCCCAAGGGATGATAAACATCTACTTTTGCCACCAGGACACAAGGGGATGAGCAACTAATTTTATCTTATATGTATAGCATATATGAAAAATTATAAAAATATATTTGTATATTATATATGATTACACAAAGTAAATTTAAATTAGAATCAATTAATATTATAACAATATAAAAATATTTATAATAAAAAAAATAACAAATTGTCTCGACTCTAAAATTTTTTTAATAAAATTTAAGTTATAAAATACAACTTATCATCTCGATTAGACGATTGTTGTATATTCATTCAGTCATTAGGCTGATATGCACATTCAACTCGATTTACCATTAGTAAATTGAGTAGAAAACGATAATTATTGAAGGTTTATTTAGCTTAATGTTTATTTTTTCTTTGTTTAATATGTTTCTCAAACAGGTTGTAGAAGCAAAATGAATTTAAGGTTATAATTTCTAAATTAAAGATAGAAATGACCATTGATTAACTTGGGTTCTAATGTATTTGGTAATGGTGTTCAGCGTTTTAATATTTGAACAAAGATATAAAACACAATTGATTAACTTGGTTGAATGGACCCAAATTTCCAAACAAGTTAATCATCGAATTTGATTGCATTAATGGTGGTTCTAATTCCCAAATTAGCTTTTTTTTAATTCAATTATTTAAAAATAAAGATTAAAAAATATAAAATATAAAAATATATTTTAATTAAAATTTTATTTTAAATAATTATTAATTGTATGTTAAGTCCTTTAAATTTTTAATTTTTATTAATAAATTTAATAATATTTATCGGTGTTCAATGTTAATACTATTTAACGGTGTACGACATTCGCTGTAAAATTTTCTTTTATCATGACAATACATTTTTTTAAACAAAAGAGACGTGTCATTCATTTACAATTTAACATAAAAATAAATATTTATGTCAAATAATATTGTTTAAAAAACATTTTGTCATGTGATGTGAAAACTGAAATGTGAGCTGGCGGTCTATACAATAAGAAAAGGAAAGATTCTTCATTAAAATAATAAAAATATATAAATATTAACTAAACGAGACATCTTTTGACCATTATCAATTTCTCCTATCAAGTGACCAGACATAATTTATTAAAATAAAAAATATATTTTTATTAAGTAAAAGTGCCATTTTTTCAAATTTATTCTAATAAAAACTATCTATTTTATATAAAGTGGACGAGTCGTGCTTTATTAATTTATCGCAATAAAAAAAAATTTGTACAATTCAATAACAAGAGATATTAAAATAGAAATAAATATATTTTTAAACTAAACGTGCCATTATTTACAAATTTATCCTAATAAAAATTATTTATTTATATAAAGTAGGCGAGTCATGGTTTATTAATGTATCACAATAAAAATTGTACTTATTTATTTAAACGAGTAATTCTTGATTATTTGGCTTAATTAGGGAAAATGATCAGTTTTTTATTTAGGAGATGAGATGATTTTGTAATTATTTATTTTCCTCACGTATCAACGATTTATTTTTATTTCGATAATAACAATTTTAATTTTATCATAATTTTTTAATCATATTTCCCTAAATAATCTCCTTATATAAAAATGTTTTGACTATTTTCCCTAATTATGCATGATTGTTTAAATAATTATTTAGTATAAAAGATTTTTTAATCTTTTTGTTATGTCATGTGAAGTGAGACATTATTATAAAATTAAGTAAACAAGTCATATTTTATTAATTTAGCTGGTGGAGAGTAAGATTATTTAAATTACGATGTTATAATTAAAAAAGTGCAACTAAATTTAAATTACACTATTAAAATTTTAAAATTGGTGGAAATATTATATTCATTTATAATATTTATATAATATATATTACAAAAACGATATGTCAGGGTGCCTAGTGGAAATAGTTTATAACTTTTTTTAGGGTAAACTAATTGTGTGAACCCTCAATTATGGGGTATGTCTTATTTTGACCATCTAACTAAAAAATAGACAAACACATCATCGAACTTTTAATGTGATCCTAAACAAGTTATTGGCCGTTAAAAATTAACAGAGATGCTGATATAGCAGTTAAATAAATTTGTAAATTATACATTTGATCCTCATTACTTACGCATTTTATCAATTTAGTCCTAATATTAATTTAATTCAATAAATTTAATCAACAAATCATATCATGACACATGTCACCATATTATGGGTCCAAAATTGAATTTGTTTTTAATATATTTATCTTCCTCCAACCGGATCGTGACACGTGTCACAATTAGATTGAGAGAAAAATAAATTCCCCAAATATAGTTTTGAAAGGGTTTGAACCTAGGAAGGTTAAAGATAAAACCTGTGCTTAACCATTGAACCAACACCATTTGTTGCTTTTAGTTTGGCGGCATATTGCATATATCGTTTTACTGCTTGGTTCTAGGCCCGTGAACCGAACGAACACGAAAGATGGTGTATTCATGTTCGTTCGTTTAATTTTAACCGAACAAATAAACGAACACAAAATTTCTTGTTCGTGTTCGTTCATTAAGGAATGTAGCTTGTTCGTGTTCGTTCATGTTCGTTTGTTTAAATGGTAAATGAACACAAACGAACATATACAATTTGTTAAAAATTTAATATTTTTGGTTAGTTCGATTAATTTAGTTAATTAACTGATTTTAAACCGAATTATTCGATAATTGAAATTTGAAAAAAAAAATCTTAATCATTAGCCGAAACCTAAAATTATCTAATAGATTAACCATTTTTGTTTTGGTTCGGTCAGATAGTTCGGTATAACCGAATAATGAACACCCCTAGTCATATGTGAATAAATTTAAATGAACATAAACGAACGAACATAAATGAATTAACATAAACGGACGGATTACCGAACGTTCACGAACATAAATGAACGAACAAGCCCTTTGTTCGTGTTCGTTCATTTAATTAAACGGACAAAAAATCTTGTTCATGTTCGTTCATTTAATAAATAAATGAACATAAACGAACTTCCCGCCGAACGGTACGCGAACGGTTCGATGAACGTTCGGTTCGTTTACAGTCCTACTTGGTTCAAACAAACAAACCATCGTCTACCCAGGGGTAGATCCGAATATTTAAGTTTGATGGTTCACCTATTTACCTTATTTAGAGGTTTAAGGCTTCAAATCCCTCCAGACAATTAATTTGACAACAACAGACCAAACAAGCATAAAAATACATTTTGTTAAAGAAATCCCTTTACTTGAAAAAAAATAAAAAATAATAACAATTCCCAATTGATAAAAGCCACAAGAAAGTTGAATTGATATAAGGATGAGTAGAGAAATTCGATATCAACTATTTTTTCTTGTCGAATAAAACGTCTAAAGAGATAAGTGTGATATCGTAAAAGTTTTTCCGAGTTTCAAAGACAAAGGTTATCAAAAGTTCGAGCATTTGATGATTGACCCAAATGTAATTTTTGTAGCAATAATTTTTTAAGTATGAAGGGTGACTCAAATGTAACCTTACCCATAATTGAGTGACCGAAATGTAATCTTACCCATATTTGAGTGACTCAAATGTAGCGTTACCTATATTTGAGTGACTCAAATGTAACTTTTAAAAGTTGAATGGCTCAAATATAATATTACTCACAATTAAGTGACATTCGTTGTAGCATTACTCATAATTAAGTGACTCAAATATAGCCTTACATATTTGAGTGGCTCATATTTGTTCCCAAAACATCATCCCTCTTAAGATTAATATATACCTGTATTTGATGCAAGATTGCGTTGACAGAGAGCCCTTCAAAATCATCGCAAATGTCTATGTACTCCTTGGCTTCCTTGTAGTCTCTTAATAATAGATCCTACTAAAAGAAAGATTAATTAACAAGACACACTTCATATTCCGTAGTAGAACTAGATTATCATATTTCTGAAACATAATATGGAGATAATGTGAGGAAGACGATGATTTGTTTGTTTGAACCAAGAAGTACAAAGATATATGAAATATGAAAATACTTTGACGCACAAGCTTGTATAAATTTTAGTTTACACAAACCTTTTAATTTTAGGTTTTAGGGTTTAGGGTTTTAGGTTAGGGTTTAGATGTTTAGTATGTAGGGTATATAATTTAAGGTTTATGGTTATAATTTAGAGTTTAGGGTTTAGGGCTTAGGGTTTAGGTTTTAGGTTGCTAGGGCTTGTGACTTAAATTTTAAATTTTATAAAAGGATTGTGTAAAAAAAATTTACACAGCTTATGCATCAAAATAAAAGCTTATGCAATATACCGCCGAACTAAAACCAACGAATGGTGTTGGACTGTTGGTTCAGTGGTAAGCAAAGCACCTTACCTTCTTCCGATGTAATTATGACACGTGTCACGATCCGGTTACAGGAAAATAAATGTATTGAAAACAAATTAAAATTTGGACCCATAATATGGTGACATGTGTCATGATATGGTTTGATAATTAAATTTATTGAATTAAATTAAAATTAAGACTAAATTAATAAAATACATAAGTATTTGTCCATAATTTATAAATTTATTTAACTGCTACGTCGGTATCTCTGTTAATTGAGTGTTTGTCCATTTTAATTGTGTTCACTACTCATTACTCAACTACTCATTAGGTCCATTTAATTTTTTACTTTTGTACTTTTAAATTGTCTTGTTCAAATTATCAAGTAAAAAATTAAACAATCATCATTTTTCCTATGTTTTCTTTAGTTTTTTTTCATATAAACAAAATTTCTGTTTTTGAGAATTAAATTATTATTTTATTTCAGTTTCTAAGAATTAAATTATTATTTCAATTCTTTTACGTAATTTATTAAAATTCTTCTTTTATTTACATAAAATTCAACGTGCGACAAAATAAACGTTACCAAAGATGTGATGTCAAATATGTGATGTCAGTATCATTTACAAATATTTAAATAAGACTTTAAAATATTCATGAACATATATTGTAATTATTTTTAGACTACTCAAAAAATAATAACAAGACCGGACAATGCGATAAATGGTCCAAACTTTATTAATGTTTTTCCACATGATACCTATATTTTAAAATATTTTCGACCAAGCATATTTGATCGGTTGGTCAAACTATTCATCTTTGTTTCCTCATATTTTCTTAGGTCGTGGGTTATAGACCCACTAGGGACACTCATATTCCTTCCCTTAGAGTACGGATGGCAACGGGGTGGGTCGAGGCGGGTTTTTGGCTGCCCCAACTCCGACCCGAAATTTAAATCTCCTGCCTCGGCCCTGACTCGACTTTAATATATTTTATCCCCCCCCCCTCGACCTAATAAAATCATAACTCGACCCGACCATGAAATTTTAATTAAAACCCCGACTAAACCCGACCCACCCCAGAAAAATTTTAAAAATATTATATATAATATATATAAATATATTGAGTCAGGTCGGGGAATTTTCATCCCAAACTCGAACCCGCCCTAACTTTGTTTCTTTCTAAACCCGCCCGCCCCGAACCCGAAAATTAAAAAAAAATTACCCCTATAGGGTCGGGTCCGGGTCAAACTGGCATCCCTACCTTAGAGTCTCTCATTCTCTTTCCCTCTAGGTAGTATTATAATTAAATTTAATATTTTTAAAAAAATATAGTAGAATGTATATTGTCAAATTGTTCGCAATGACGGTACCTAACGTTCACCACATCAAAAATGGGTAAAAATCCTTTGCCCCTAATCATGCCCCACACTAAAAATCACTTAAAATTAAATTCAAAACTCTAACCCTAATTTTTACATCCTAGACTCTAAACTCTACACCCTAAAAAATATACCTTACCCCTAATTTCCTAAACCCTAACCACAACCCTAACTTTAAACCCTAAACCCACTGTTTTAAAATGGGACATAATTAAGAGCATAATAAAGGGCAGAGGATTTCCGTTCGTCAAAAATGGTTATAGTGTAGCTTTATTGACATGTGGACTATCAATTTTTGTTAGAAATTAATAAATAGTTTTTAAGAAGAAATGTTTACAAAAATAATTAAAACGACCATTTTAAAACATTAAATATTTAAATTTATTGTATATACATTTGAAAAATATTTAAGACTTAAAATTATATTAATAATTTAAAAAAATTAAAATAAAATTATTTTAAAATATGAAAAATTTAATGTATTTGTTGAAAACTTTATAATATACTATTTTTCAAAACATTTAAATAATTAATTTGTTAAACTAATGTTTTGATTTTGATATAACAATGACTAATTTACAAATAAATAAAATTTTAAGAGTACTTGAAATTACTCACAATTGACAAGCAATTGAACAAAATTGAGTTTTTTTAAAGATAAAAATTATTCTAAGTCAATCCTTTCAAACACAATATTTTTCTAAGTGTTTTGGTACTCAAAATAAACCAATTTGGTTAGTGAGTACCAGTACGACCCTATGCGTGCCGGTACGGCTTTTCGATACTGGATTTCAAATTGGTACATGAGTACCGGTACGAGATTCAGAGATTTTTTTAAAGGATTTATTGTCAGTATCAGTGCGGTGAAGCCTGTACCGATACACACTTGGAGCGAAAACTTTGGCTCATAATAACAAATGTTGGAAAATATTGAGCATCTAATAACAAGTATTGAAAATATTCGGCCCCAAATAACAAGTATTAAAAAAATGGACCCCTAATAATAACTATTACAAAAAATTAAACCATAGCTATTTAAGTAGTAAAAATTGAATTGTTAAAAAAAACAAATAAGAATTGAAAGAAAAGTCTCTATCCAATATTATAACCAAATTATTATTTCGTTTACTTGTTATTTATGGCCTAAAGTGGAAGCTTCTATCTAATATTATAACGAAAATTTGGGGCTTTTTTATTATAATTATTTAAGTAGTAAAAATTAAGAAAATTGGGCCCTGGACGGTCGACTGGTTTGACCTGCCCCAGGACCTGTAACACCCGGGTTTAGGGGTTAGGTGAAAATAATATTTTAATATTATTTGGGCTCGGTTTTATAATCTAAATAATGGCTCAGGTTTTTGTTTTCAAATTAATTAATTTAATGATTGACTATGTTTTGTAAGTTAATCCCAAATAGTCATGGATTGTGTGCCCTTGTGAATACCTCATTTCATTAAGGGCAAAAAGGTCCTTGTGCCTTTAAGTTTAAACAAAACAAAAACACCCAACCCACCTACTATTCATTCTCTTCTTCACCAACGGGAAAACAAAAGCTCTCTACCCAATCTACTATTCCATTCAAAAGGTCTCTCGTTTCAACTCCGTTTTAAAAGGTAATGGTATTTTTGACTTCCCCTCATCTCCCTCTCCATGAAAGTACTTTTTATTTTCATTTTCACGAAGATTTTAGAAAATGGAATTTTTGAAGGTTTGGATTAAAAATAGAAACTTTATGTGATTAAGCGAAGTATTTTGATTTAATATGCTTAGTTATGGTATGTAGAAGTCAAATGGTGTATCATATGTGAATTTCAAGTAATTTTGGGAAATTTTCGGAATTGGGTACCAAGGGGGTTTTTGGAGGGTTTTAAAGTGGTTTTTGGGGTGGTTTAATGTTGGGTTTTGGGGGCTGTTGGTAGTATGATATATGAGGGTCACTTTGAGTGTGTTTGATGGTTGTTTGGATGCTTGAAATGAAAGATTTCGGTGGGTTTTAGGGGTTGCTCGGAAATTCTGTTTTGGGCTTGTTTTTGAGTGTTGGATGCTTGAAAATGTTGATCCGGGTTGGTTTCGATGATGTGATATTGATTGTGAATGTTTTGTTTGTGTTTGGAAATGATTAGAATCGGGTTTGGACATCGGTGAAGCATCGGAAGTGAATCGGGGAATTTGAAGGCGGTTGCTTGCTTGGTCTTGGAGCTTGGGAGCTTAGGTGAGTGGTTAATTGTTTTAAATGGTTTTAAAATAGTTGGTTCGAGTATATGGACTAGATTGGGCTTGGTAGACCCACCTAGAGTTAGGATTAGGGTGGTAGCCTAATCCTAAGCTTGATCTAGAGCCTTTGGATGAACTCATTTATATGGTTGAGTATGTCTCGTATGAAATGTGATAAGAATGCTTATGTATATTGTATTATACATGTGAGATGAGATATGACTTGTGATGTTTGAGACATGCTTGATGATGGTTGTTGGTGAGTACGTGCTAAGCACGGAAATGATTAGAATGAGTAATATGAAATGCGTAAATGTTGGCACTAGTATACTTGAATACAAATGATCGATCATTAGGATGTTAGTGTGTACACATAAGTTAAAAGTCGTGCGTGGCCTTGGTGGCGTTGAGTCACCAAGGAGGAGTACGGGTACGCCCGGAAATTGTATTTAAATATAGTCGGTGATGAGTGGAATCCCATCGACGGGGCGTGAGGATGAGTGGAATCCCCTCCGCGAGACCGGTGATGAGTGTAATCCCACCGTGTGGTAATGAGGTTGTTGGATGTGAGTCCCAACATGTCTATCCGCGTATTCGGGTCATAGCTAGGTGCCAATGTTGTTGGATATGTGTATCAATGTGTTGAGGTTAATGATCCTTATTGGGATGCTTGATTGTGTTTACATGTATTGTAGAGTTGAGCTCATGATTATGGTATCTATGTGACATATTGCTCATGCATCTTTATCTTGTGGACCATTGGTGTTATTGTGTAATGCCTTGGCTAGATCGTGCTCGGACCCTGCAATGTTGAGGTTTGTTTTTAGAGCTCACCCTCACTAAGCATCATTGCTTACGCTCTCTTTGTTCAACATTGCAGATCCTTAGTTCGCGGGTTGCTCGAGCAAGCGGAGGGCCTTCAAGTGTGGTTGTTATCCTTGAGTACTTCAAGTATGAGTTTTTAATGTTGAACATGTAATAGTTTGAGCAATGGGACATGTGTTGTTTTGATGGATGGTTGTTAGTCTTTAGGAGCTTGTTTAGACTCTTTGATATCTTGCTTTTGTATGGTTTGTAATGCCATGTTGAATTGTAACTCGTGCCCAATTGCTTATTTTGAATGTTAGCCATATGCCTAAGAGGTTACCTTTATGTTTGAATGATGTATGAATGCATGATTCGTGAAGTCTTACCTTAGTGTTTAGACTCATCCCAATCTTGTTAAAGTATGCTTTTATAGTTGGGTTGCCTTGAGTTTATGTGTTTTAATGTTGAAGTGTGTTTTGGGGGTGTTTTGGGGCATCTTTGTGCCTTAAAACAGCCAAAACGAATCTGCAGACAGGGGGCGTTTCGGAACGGGTCACCATGTTCCGATACGGTCCCTTTGCAAATGGCCTGCCGTTTCGAAATGGATGGGGGTCATTTCGGAACATTTTTGCTACTAGAATTTTGAGAAATTGGCGAGATAAAGGCGTTCCGAAACGGGCCTTTGATGTTTCGAAACGGTCAAATCTCGTTGACCACGAGAAGTTGACCGTTAGGGTCGTTTCGATACGGGTCACCCCTGTTTCGAAACGGTCACCCTATGGTTGACCCTGGCCTGTTGACTAAGTCAAGGCATTTCGGAACACCCTAAGGGCGTTTCGAAACGGCCTGCTGTAAAGGGTTAAAATGAGCTGTTTAATGTATTGGCTGACTGAAGTATGTTACATTGTTTGTACTTTCCGCTGCTGTGCTTCACATAGGAATTAAATGTGCATTTAGACAAGGTAAGTTAAAAGAAATTTTCTGGGTCGTTAACCGAGGGGAAGCCTTAACGGGTTTCGCTTTGGTTTTCCCCATGTGGCCCACTCGAACCGGTCATCCGACCAGACCGGGACGAGTGGGTTACACTTGTTGGTATTAAAGCCTAAGGTTACCGAGACCTTGGGCAGGTAAGTGAGGTAAGTTCAAGTTTTTGATTGATATGCACGGTGTTTGCTTGCCTTGTAAGAATGGTTGCTTGTTTGACAAGTATGATTGACTGTTTATTCAAAGGTATGTGTGTGTGAGTCCCATTGCTACTATTACATTGGAAAAAAATGATTTTTAAGTGAGGGAACGTACTTGGACACTTGGAAGCCTTGCCTTGCTAACCCAGCTTGTATGTTTTGTTGTTGTGGTTGTAGTTGATATCTGTGAGAGCGATGTCTAGACCGAGAGGTAGACCGAGGGTGGTTCGTCAGGAACCACGAGTTGCGGCTCCTGTTGAGCCGGCAGTTGGTGTGGAGGCTCACATAGAAGGGCCGGTGGCCGCGGGAGTTGGCGCTCCACCACCGCCACCACCACCACCACCTCCTCCACCTGGAGCTGGAGGCGAAGATGGAGCCGGAGGAGATGGACCTCAAGGTGGCCAAGGTGGCCAAGGTCCAGCTGGAATCGATATGACTCCGCTAGTGCAAGCGATAGCGGGAGCATTCCAGGCCGTAGTTGCGGGAGCTCAGGCTGCAGCTCAGCCTAGGTGTGACGATGCTAGTCTACCTTTGGAGAGGCTCCGTAGCTTGAGAGCCGAGGAGTTTAGAGGATCTACTCCGGAGAAATCGGAGTTATGGTTGGAGAAGACAGTTCGTATCTTGGCTCAGATGGGTTGTGCAGGCGCACGTAGGTTGGGTTGTGTGATCTTGTTGCTTCAGGGTGATGCCTACACCTGGTGGGTCACCATTACTACCGGAGTTCCAGAGGCTGAGATAGATTGGGATTTCTTTGAGTTTGCTTTCAGGAAGAGGTATTTGGGACCGAGGTACTTGGATGAGAAGAAGCGAGAGTTTATGGCTCTTACTCAGGGAGATGCTTCTGTGACTGATTATGAGATCCGCTTTGTTCGCTTGAGTCAGTATGCTCCAGAGTTAGTTCCTACTGAAGTGGAACGTTGTAACCGATTCCGCTACGGATTGAACGAAGAGGTTAAAAGGTACACGCTAGCTTCTGACTACTCAGACTTTGATGTATTGGTCGCGAGGGCCAATGATTTAGAGCATAGTTTGGGTTCGGCCAAACGATCTGGTGGTTCCAGTTCTGGTAAGAGGCATAACCACTTTGATGGTAGAGACGCCAAGAGGCACAGAAGTGGCGGACATCAGTTTGATCACAGACGTGGTGGTGGCCACCATGGTAGGGGCCATCAGGGCCATAGAGGAGGAGGGCGTTTGCCCGAATGTACCCATTGTGGGAGACAGCACACTGGTGACTGTTGGGGTAACTTCCATGCTTGTTGGAACTGTGGTTCGAGGGACCACTTTAGGAAGGATTGTCCGCATCAGGCGGCTCAGGCACCGAACATTGATCAGGCTCCTGCGAGAGCGAATGATTTTCAGAGAGGTCGTGGGCGCGATCGAGGCTACTTCCAGCCTAGGGCTGATGCACCTAGAGTTGATGCTCAGAGGATTCTTGCTCATGTTGTGGCAGTGCAGCCAGAGGCGAAAGGACCAGCGAGAGTTTATGCTCAGAGAGAGGCCGGGAACGACACAGATGTGATAGCAGGTAATTTCGAGTTACAGTCTATGTCTTTGCTTTCTTTGGTTGATTCGGGTTCTACGCATTCCTATATTTTGAGTGAGCATGCACAGAAGTTAGATATCCCTGTTGAGATCTTAGATGTAGGTATGCATGTTACTAGTTCTTTTGGTGAGACAGTTGTGGTTAGACGTATGTATAGGAGATGTCCCCTGAAGATTCAGGGTCATGTGTTCTCAGTTGATATGATGGAACTTCCTTTCTATGGCTTCGACATAATTTTGGGTATGGACTGGTTGGTTGAGCATCGGGCTAGTGTGTATTTTGAAACGAAGAGAATTTCTTTGAAGCTTTCTGATGACTACGAGGTAGTAGTAGTAGGCGAGAACATTAAGTTCTTGTCTAATGTGGTGTCGGCTTTAGAGGCTCATAGGTTGATGGACTCTGGATGTGGGGCTTATTTAGCTTATGTTATGAATCTGGATATGAGTGAAGCTAGACCGAAAGATATCAGAACAGTGTGTGACTTTCCGGATGTGTTTCCTGAAGAGTTGCCGGGTTTGCCTCCTGACAGAGATGTTGAGTTTGTGATTGAGACAGTTTCAGGGTCTAATCCAGTTTCGATAGCTCCGTATCGCATGGCTCCGAAAGAGTTGAAAGAATTGAAGAGTCAGTTGCAAGAATTATTAAACCGTGGTTTCATTAGACCTAGTAGTTCTCCGTGGGGTGCTCCCGTGTTGTTTGTGAAAAAGAAAGATGGTAGCATGCGCATGTGTATTGACTACAGACAGTTGAATCAGTTGACTGTGAAGAACAAGTATCCGTTGCCTCGTATAGATGATTTGTTTGATCAGTTGAGAGGTGCTTCAGTGTTCTCGAAGATAGATTTGAGATCCGGGTATTATCAGTTGAAAGTAAAGGAGTGTGATGTTCCGAAGACAGCTTTTAGGACTAGATATGGTCACTATTAGTTTCTTGTGATGCCCGTTGAGGAAATAGAGTTAAATCTGGATTTGTCCTATAATGAAGAACCCGTTGAGATACTTGCTTCTGATAGCAAGGTGTTGTGTGGCAAGACCATAGAGTTGGTCAAGGTGTTGTGGAGACATAGAGGCATGGAAGAGGCCACGTGGGAGAGGAAAGCGGATATAGTTGAGCAGTTTCCGTATTTGTTTCCACCAGGTAATTTCGGGGACGAAATTCCTTAAGTGGGGGAGAGTTGTAACACCCAAGTTTAGGGGTTAGGTGAAAATAATATTTTAATATTATTTGGGCTCGGTTTTATAATCTAAATAATGGCTTGGGTTTTTGTTTTCAAATTAATTAATTTAATGATTGACTATGTTTTGTAAGTTAATCCCAAATAGTCATGGATTGTGTGCCCTTGTGAATACCCCATTTCATTAAGGGCAAAAAGGTCCTTGTGCCTTTAAGTTTAAACAAAACAAAAACACCCAACCCACCTACTATTCATTCTCTTCTTCACCAACGGGAAAACAAAAGCTCTCTACCCAATCTACTATTCCATTCAAAAGCTCTCTCGTTTCAACTCTGTTTTGAAAGGTAATGGTATTTTTGACTTCCCCTCATCTCCCTCTCCATGAAAGTACTTTTTATTTTCATTTTCATGAAGATTTTAGAAAATGGAATTTTTGAAGGTTTGGATTAAAAATAGAAACTTTATGTGATTAAGCGAAGTATTTTGATTTAATATGCTTAGTTATGGTATGTAGAAGTCAAATGGTATATCATATGTGAATTTCAAGTAATTTTGGGAAATTTTCGGAATTGGGTACCAAGGGGGTTTTTGGAGGGTTTTAAAGTGGGTTTTGGGGTGGTTTAATGTTGGGTTTTGGGGGCTGTTGGTAGTATGATATATGAGGGTCACTTTGAGTGTGTTTGATGGTTGTTTGGATGCTTGAAATGGAAGATTTCAGTGGGTTTTAGGGGCTGCTCGGAAATTCTGTTTTGGGCTTGTTTTTTAGTGTTGGATGCTTGAAAATGTTGATCCGGGTTGGTTTCGATGATGAGATATTGATTGTGAATGTTTTGTTTGTGTTTGGGAATGATTAGAATCGGGTTTGGACATCGGTGAAGCATCGGAAGTGAATCCGGGAATTTGAAGGCGGTTGCTTGCTTGGTCTTGGAGCTTGGGAGCTTAGGTGAGTGGTTAATTGTTTTAAATGGTTTTAAAATAGTTGGTTCGAGTATATGGACTAGGTTGGGCTTGGTAGACCCACCTAGAGTTAGGATTAGGGTGGTAGCCTAATCCTAAGCTTGATCTAGAGCCTTTGGATGAACTCATTTATATGGTTGAGTATGTCTCGTATGAAATGTGATAGGAATGCTTATGTATATTGTATTATACATGTGAGATGAGATATGACTTGTGATGTTTGAGACATGCTTGATGATGGTTGTTGGTGAGTACGTGCTAAGCACGGAAATGATTGGAATGAGTAATATGAAATGCGTAAATGTTGGCACTAGTATACTTGAATACAAATGATCGATCATTAGGATGTTAGTGTGTACACATGAGTCAAAAGTCGCGTGTGGCCTTGGTGGCGTTGAGTCACCAAGGAGGAGTACGGGTACGCCCGGAAATTGTATTTAAATATAGTCGGTGATGAGTGGAATCCTATCGACGAGGCGTGAGGATGAGTGGAATCCCCTCCGCGAGACCAATGATGAGTGTAATCCCACCGTGAGGTAATGAGGTTGTTGGATGTGAGTCCCAACATGTCTATCCGCGTATTCGGGTCATAGCTAGGTGCCAATGTTGTTGGATATGTGTATCAATGTGTTGAGGTTAATGATCCTTATTGGGATGCTTGATTGTGTTTACATGTATTGTAGAGTTGAGCTCATGATTATGGTATCTATGTGACATATTGCTCATGCATCTTTATCTTGTGGACCATTGGTGTTATTGTGTAATGCCTTGGCTAGATCGTGCTCGGACCCTGCAATGCTGAGGTTTGTTTTTAGAGCTCACCCTCACTAAGCATCATTGCTTACGCTCTCTTTGTTCAACATTGCAGATCCTTAGTTCGCGGGTTGCTCGAGCAAGCGGAGGGCCTCCAAGTGTGGTTGTTATCCTTGAGTACTTCAAGTATGAGTTTTTAATGTTGAACATGTAATAGTTTGAGCAATGAGACATGTGTTGTTTTGATGGATGGTTGTTAGTCTTTAGGAGCTTGTTTAGACTCCTTGATATCTTGCTTTTGTATGGTTTGTAATGCCATGTTGAATTGTAACTCGTGCCCAATTGCTTATTTTGAATGTTAGCCATATGCCTAAGAGGTTACCTTTATGTTTGAATGATGTTGTATGAATGCATGATTCGTGAAGTCTTACCTTAGTGTTTATACTCGTCCCAATCTTGTTAAAGCATGCTTTTATAGTTGGGTTGCCTTGGGTTTATGTGTTTTAATGTTGAAGTGTGTTTTGGGGGTGTTTTGGGGCACCCTTGTGCCTTAAAACAGTCAAAACAAATCTGCAGACAGGGGGCGTTTCGGAACGGGTCACCCTGTTCCGATACGGTCCCTTTGCAAATGGCCTGCCATTTCGAAACGGATGGGGGTCGTTTCGGAACATTTTTGCTACTGGAATTTTGAGAAATTGGCGAGATAAAGGCGTTCCGAAACGGGCCTTTGATGTTTCGAAACGGTCAAATCTCGTTGACCACGAGAAGTTGACCGTTAGGGTCGTTTCGATACGGGTCACCCCTGTTTCGAAACGGTCACCCTATGGTTGACCCTGGCCTGTTGACCAAGTCAAGGCGTTTCGGAACACCCTAAGGGCGTTTCGAAACGGCCTGCTGTAAAGGGTAAAATGAGCTGTTTAATGTATTGGCTGACTGAAGTATGTTACATTGTTTGTACTTTCTGCTGTTGTGCTTCACATAGGAATTAAATGTGCATTTAGACAAGATAAGTTAAAAGAAATTTTCTGGGTCGTTAACCGAGGGGAAGCCTTAACGGGTTTCGCTTCGGTTTTCCCCGTGTGGCCCACTCGAACCGGTCATCCGACCAGACCGGGACGAGGGGGTTACAGGACCGACCCTGTGGAGAGAGAGGGTTTAAGATTGACAACATTTTTTTAATTTAAATTGACAAAAATTATATATTTTAAATTATAGTTAATGCATGATTTAAAATAAAAGTGGTTTTAAAATTTTTGTATTTTTAAACTAAATTTAATATATATATTTTCTTCTTCACATTTATTTTCAATCGTACTGAACACAAAATGATTGTTGACAACTCAAACTATAATAAATCTTTAAATGTCCAATTAATTTCAGTCCGAACGAAAACAGCGTTGAGATTTATTATACATTATTTTTAGAACATTTAAATAATTAATTGGTATTAACAAAATTCTAATTTTTTTTTCATGTGGTGAGATATGAGCGGGCAATTTGCATTCTAAGAATAGGATAGGTTGTTGACCTTTTTTATGAAAACATTATTTTTATTTAACGAATAGACTTTTTTTTATTAATGAAAACTATGCTTAATAAACCCACAGACCCCTACCTTTATTAATTTCACAGCACTTTCCATTTTTATCAAAAACTAAAAAAAAGCCTTGATTTTCATTAAAAAAAAGGATCAGTTTCTTTCTTTTTCAACCTTTCTCTAGTGCTCCAAAGTAATTGGGATATTGTCAGAATCCGGTTACTTTAAGAAAAATATCAATAGGTTAGATGATGTCAATTCTTGGATATGTATAGAGTGAGATCTGGTTTAAATTTGTACAGACTTTATATACGTCTGTTATAGCAACTTACTGCTTCTTTGGGTAATAAAATCATAATTATCGAAAAAAATTATTTATGAAAAAGATCTCCATTTATATTACACAATACAAAATTTTATTAATTAACTAAAAATTAATAACATTAACATTTTTTTATCATACTTGGTTGATGGTTTAAATTTTGTTCCACATTAATCTTGTGCATTTTCATTTTTAACGGTAAACTATAAAATTCCAATGTGATGAAAAATTATCATCACAAATATCAACATTAAACTCAAATAAAATTACTTAAAAAAAACTCAAATAGATCAAAAATTTATACGAAAAACAAAACAATTAGTCAAAATATATAATAACTATCCTAAATTATTAACAAAATGAAAGATTAATAATTTTAGTAAAACCTTAAAAATAATTATACTCAAAATATAATAACTAAATGAAAATAATATTTCACATCATCCAATAATTTTTTCATATGTTGATTGGTCAAAAAAGATAGTGTTGGAATTGAGGATTGACGGGACAAACATAAATATTTGAAAAGTTGAGGTAATTTTATAATTTATTACTTTTAATTTTTTTATATTCTCTTTCCGTCTTACTGAATATGTTTAATATTGATTTTTTTGTCATCTTTTTTAAACTTTGACTCTTTATTGCTTTAAATTTATTATTGATAAAAATATAAAAAATATGTTTTAAAAACTTTCAATCGAGTAGTTTAAAAAATATAGGCCATGTTTGGCAATTAGCGGATAGCTGATAGCTGATAGCGGATTACATTAGCTGATAGCTGATTGCATTAGCTGATAGCTGATAGCTGATTGCATTAGCTGATTTGACTAGCGGATTGTATTAGCTGATTGTATAAAAGTGTTTGGTAAAATTAATTGATAGCTGATAGCTGTTTGATTATTTAAACAAGCAAAATGACATATAAGGACATGATTATATTTAATATTTGTTTAAATAATTTATCAGTTATTAATATTTTGTATCTAATAAATATTAATTAGATTTGTAAAAATTATTTTTAATATAAATTTCCTAAACATATTTGAAAGATTTATTTATTAATTTATTATTTATATAATTATTAATTTTTTATATGCACATATAAATATGTGATAATAAAAAATAGAATTAACTTACAAATGTCACCATATAAATTAGTAGTAACAACAAATAAGTCCAATATTTAATATGTTATTATTTATATTAAAAATATTATTATTTAATTTAGGTTATTTGGAGATTTTTGGTAATTGTTAAGGGTAAAAGAGTCATTACAACTCTAATATCAAACCTCTAATCTCAAAAAGTTCATGTTAGGAGCTTTTTCAAAATTAGCTTTTTCACCCTAATCCGCTCTTTCAATCCGCTATTTACCAAACATCAATATTAGCGGATTTGACTAGTCAAACCTCTAATTATACCTTAAACCTCTAATTTTTGCCCAAACCGCTATTTACCAAACATGGCCATATTTTATAAAATTTAATTAATTAAAATATTTAAAATAATTGCGGTCAAAGTTTAAAATTTTTAACTTTTAAAAAGTAAATACTGGACAAATTTTGTGGGACAGAGGGAGTATAACCAAGATAAAAAAAAATGGGAGGTTGGGGGCATAGGTCCCTCCCAACTAGGGGTATACAAAATATCTGATCCGACCTGAAATTTTAGATATTAGATTCAATTTTTTATTTTTTCGAATTGGATACGAATCGTAATATTACAACTTTTGGACTATCAAAAAATCTAAATTTTTATGGATATGAATCTTGTTTTTTTTAGTAATTTGATGCTTGTTATATCCAAAAATTCGAAGAATTGAAATTTCTATTAATGTGAATCTTGTTATATCTGACAACGTGTTACTTATTATATTCGAATATTTAAAATTTTCATAGATACGACCACCAAATTAAAAAAATATATTTAAACTAAAATTTATATTCGGATAATCAAATATCCGATCGGATTATTCAGCACCTGAATATTAAAATATCCAAATTTTTTTGGAATCAATTACAATTTGCTGTTGTACCGATCCAAAATTTAATTATGGGAATATAAAATTTGTAGACCCAACTGAACATGTCACTTAAGATAAATGACAAACTTAATCAATGGTGCCTTTCAAAAATGAAAGTAATTCGATAATTTTTGTTTTACGTGACACTGAAGAGATATTTATTTTCATAAATAATTAATTTTGAGTTTGTTTTTATTTTTGTGATATTTCGATAACCTGGACGCCTGACCTTTCCCAAAGAAAACCATAGCTTGACTTGATATTGACTCTATGATGTAAAATCACTTCCAAACACGAAAAGAAAAAGAAAGAGAAGAAAAAATCCAATTTGGAAAATGAAGAATGAATAATTGAATCCTGTCTTCCAGGAACAGGAAGCTGGTGATGATCTAATTGCCTGTCATAGTTTTGTCGTCTTTCCCATCTCTAAACTCACAAGTCACAACCAAACACTAAACAAAGAAGAAAAATGGTCGATCCAATCCCACCGGAGGTGAGGAGGGTATGGGACCGGTGGAATATCCGCGGCACCATTCTCTTCAGTCTCGCATTGCAGACTTTCCTTGTTTTGCTTGCCCCATACCGCAAATCCACGAGGAAAAGGCTCTTAATCTTCATCCTCTGGTCCGCTTACTTGCTCGCCGATGCAGCTGCTAATTTCACCGTCGGTCTCATCTCCAATAGCCAAGGCGACGATGGCAAATCTTCCAAATCTGGCTCCAACACCGAAGCCAACGACGCGCTCCTGGCTTTCTGGGCTCCGTTTCTTTTGTTGCATCTTGGTGGTCCTGATACAATCACTGCTTTCGCTCTCGAGGATAACGAGCTTTGGCTTAGGCACTTGCTTGGTCTCGGTTTTCAAGCTGTTGCTGCTCTTTATGTGTTCGCTCAATCATTCCCAAAGAACAGAGTCTGGATTCCCACCGTGCTCATGTTTGTTGCCGGAACCATCAAGTACGCGGAGCGGACGCGTGCTCTGTATCTTGCGAGCTTGGACAGATTCCGAGACTCCATGCTCAAAGAAGCTGATCCTGGTCCCAACTATGCAAAACTCATGGAGGAGTACGCTTCAAAGAAAAAGAACAAACTTCCGACGCAAATAATTATGATTCCGGAGCCTGATAAAGAAGCCAGGGCTACTGATATGCCGGTAAAGGAAGGCAAGTTGAACCATCTCGAAGTTGTGCATTACGCTTACAAGTATTTCCTTATCTTCAAGGGGCTTGTGGTGGACCTCATCTTCAGCTTCCGCGAGCGTAACGAGAGCCGGGATTTCTTCAAAAAGAGGACGGCCGTCGATGCTCTAAGGGTCATCGAAGTTGAGCTCAACTTCATATACGAGGTTCTTTATACTAAAATTCAAGTTGTGTATTCCATTTGGGGGTATATTTTCCGTGTTATAGCCTTTGGGTCCATTGTAGCAGCTCTGTATCTCTTCCATTTCAGAACAAAGAAACACGACCTTAACCAATTTGATGTGGGGATCACCTACACCTTGCTCCTCGGTGCGGTAGCCCTGGATGTTATAGCCTTGTTGATGCTCGTTTTTTCGGACTGGTCGTACGCTCAAATCAAGGACCCTGCTTCCGATTCGGGGTGGATTGCCTCGGCCTGCAGTGGCCTCCTTTGGTTTAGGCAGCCGTGGTGGAGAAAATGCAAGTGTAGGACGAGTCTTGAAGAAGAAGAGATGGTTCTTGAACCCGAAGAGACGAAATCTAAACGGAAAGATGTGAATCAGGTTGCTGGATGTTGTCACTGTGTTCTGAAACATAATCTTAAAGTGAATGAGATCTGTCATGAGGTGTTGTCGACTCCCATTTTGTTCCGAAGGTGGTCCGGATCGCTCTCATCGTTTAATTTGATAAGTTTTTGCCTGAAGAGCCATACCAGTAGAATCCACAAATTCACCAGATGGCCACTGGTTATCGCTGAGAACATCAGCACCTACCTGCTCATTGATGGATGTTTTCACTTTGTTGTTGAGTTGATCAAACAATTCAAAAAAGTAGTCATCGGTTTACTGTCTGGTGTGATCGAGGGATTATCTTTTATCAAGGGCAAAACCGGCGCGGCCATCACCTATGTTATCGATCAGCTCAAGAATATCGATGTGCTACGCCAAATCCTCAAAAGGATAGGTGTTCTTTCGGGCCATGTTCATGGTTTCATCATGTCAAGTATGGGACTTAAGGACTTAATAGATGAGATGATATATGTGTTCCGCGAGCCATTCACCAAAGAGCTATGGGAATTCATATTCGAGGAGCTGAAAACCAAAGCCGACTATGCAGATGATCCCGAAACAGCCAAGAGGATATCCACTGCCAGGGGTGAATGGGTTCTAGTGGACAGCGATACGAAAATCGATCGCAGCACGCTGATGCCATATATTACCGATGTTCAGTACGACGAAAGCATTCTATTGTGGCACATTGCTACTGATCTCTGCTACTATGTCCGTGCTCCCGGCGGAAAAAAACTGGACAAGGAAACCCTTTATTATCGAGAATTCAGTAAACTTCTCTCGGATTACATGCTATATCTCTTAATCTGGCAGCCAACGATGATGTCTGCTGTAGGAGGCATTGGCAAAATAAGATTTAGGGACACTTGCGCCGAAGCCGAAAGATTTTTCGACAGCCAGGTTTTACCATCACGGGCAAAGAACATGAAAAAGAGAGGAACTTTAGAAGCCGAGGCCTGCAAGAAGATTCTTTCCGTGACAACGGACGTTAAACCGGAGGCCGTGAAGGGGGATAGAAGCAAATCTGTTCTGTTTGATGCCAGTATGCTGGCTCAAGAACTAAACAAGCTCGAGGAGAAAGGAGTGGAGAAATGGAAATTGATGGCCAGAGTGTGGGTAGAATTGATCTCATATGCCGGGAGTCATTGCCGAGCAAACACGCACGCTCAGCAGGTCAGCAAAGGTGGGGAGCTCATTACATTTATTTGGTTGCTCATGGCTCACTTTGGCCTTGGGGAGCAATTCCAAATCAACGAGGGACATGCAAGGGCTAAATTGATCGTGGGAAAGTAACCAGTTTGCACCCACATTTCTCCATTGTCTTCCTTTACACATGCTTTTGCGTTTGTATTTGTGCTAAATTCCAAGATTATATGTGGAGAAATGGAAAATGTAATATTGTGCAAAATCATAAATTATGGTGTGTGTTTTTTCAGCAAGAAGACAATCCGTTAGGTACAAGTCTCATTGTAATACCGTAGAAAATGAGCACTCTGCAACTTTCCAAGCAAGGCCAAGGGTTATATAAAAGGATTGGACTGTATGATTCATTAACATTTTCTGATGTGCCCCGTCAACGGTCCAACCCATGCAAGTTGGACTTAATTTTTTTTAAAGAAGAGTGTTATTTTAATATAGAAAATTGAAATTCACAGCTACCACTGGCTAGCATTACATGGGAGTACTGTGTTGGTTGTTGGGTGAAGTGAAAACAATTTGGCTGGTATTTAATTGTTTTGCAGTACGACCACGCCATCAACAAGGAAGATTTTAAAAATAAATTAAAAGAAAGAACATGTGCGAGGCCGTGGAAGGCAAGAAGTTTCTTTCTCGTTGACTGCCCTGGTAGAGTAGCTAAGTGCCAACTAGGGATGGGCATTTTACTTGATCCGGTCGGGTCAGATTTTTAATAAAAAAATTAGGTTCGTGTCAGATTTTTTAATGAAAAAATCATGTTAATGTTGGAATTTTATTAAGGTTGGAGTTGGATTGGGTCGGGTCGGGTTTAGGGTGAAAAATATTCTACTCGACTCGAGACTAATTGTATAATTTTCCCTAATTTTTAGGGATATTTATAATAATAGTCCCTCTTTATATATTTTTTATAATTAGGTCCTTAAAATTAAATTTTTATTTACAATTTAGTCCTTAAATTTATAGTTTTTTACAATTAAATCCCTTAAAATTATTTTTTACAATTAGGTCCCTAAATTTTTTTTCCTATAGGTCGAGTCGGGTGCGGGTATAGAGTATTTATTTTTGGGTCGGGTCGGATTTTTTAAGGGATATGTTCGGGTCGGGTGCGGATATAATATATGTATTTTCGAGTCGGGGTCGGGTGGGCCAAAAACCTGACCCGGCCCGTGCCCATCTCTAGTGCCAACTCAATGTTTGGTTGTATAAGTGCATGTTTGGTTTTGGGTTTGGGGTCCAAAAATTTCGGAAAAACATGTTTCGATCATTATGCCAATATGTTTGGATCTAGAAATTTAAACGTAATTTTGGACCTCAAACGTGACTTTGAGAAAAACAAAGTAGAAGTAGCTTTTGTGTTTCGTCCTGATTTTTACACAATAAGAAAAAACTTTTAAACATAAATTATGTTACTTTAAAATCAATTATACACAAAACCAATTCTATAAAATTACAATGATCAAAAATCAATTCTATTACCGCAAAACCAAACACACATTTTGTCTTAAAAGTTTCTCTAATTTTATCTCTACAGAAAGTCTTTGTTTTGGTCCCTCCACCTTTCGAGGCTTTACCTTCAATTTTAGGATTGTCTGCTCTCGCTTCCTTGAGCAAACAACGCCTCCATGTCTTCCGATCCAGATAAAACAACTGTCTCGTCTTCAACCATTCAAGATATAATCAAACGCTTATCCGAGTTGGGCGAACTTACTGCCAAATCTGCAGGTATTACGGAGACTGAAAACCCGCAAGATGGCTCTACCGGCGGCGATGGAGACGATGGCAAGGAGACCCCAAAAACTGAAAGCGGCAACAAAGGGGAAGATGCGAACAACGATGGGGGATTCAGTAAGACGGAGGCGCAACACGAGCTGGGAAAACTATACAAAGAACTCGATTACATGCTCAGGTCATTCAAGAAACTCGAGGAGTTCCAAAAAGATCTAAGCGATCCACTCAAAACTCTTGAAGACAATGTCAACGACATCGTGACTGATCTGAATAAAAAGGAGTTGCCGAAACAGGTTCAGCACAATCTGCGTGTGTTGAGAAACAACATCATCAGGGTCAAGATCTTGATCCCGCCGCAACGTCAGGCGGCCAGCTTAAATTCTGAAGGTAATCGGGGTTTGCAGACAACCGTTGCCACCGGAGATACAGGGGACCTGCCTCACTTATACGGGGAAGATCTTTTTGAACAAAGCTATTATTTCAAAGAAATTGAGGAAAAATATGAAAGCTTTAATGATGATAAGAGGCTAAAACTCTGCTTGTTGTGTTTCGCAATTTTCCCAGAAAATGCTGAGATAAAGAAGAGATTTTTGAGATATTGGTGGGTTGGAGAAAACTTAGTCCCGCCCCAAGAAGGAAAGGATGAGAAGGAGATTGTAAATGAAACTCTCAACGTTTACGTGGAGAAGGGACTTATCCAGCCTGTTTTAAAGAAGAACAGATTAGAGCCCAGAAGCTACAAGATGGACCCGATTGTTCGTTCGTGCTTGATCAGGTTCGCCGAGAAGAATCGTTTCTTTGACATCAACACGGAGGGAAAACCCACCATGAATTTTTCAACCTGCTACAAGGCATGTATGGTGAGGTCTGACGGAGCCCCTGTTCCCTGGTTCTCCGACTATCTTAAAGGAAAGGCAGCAGAGCAGCAGGGGCAAGGAAAGACAGGAGAGCAGCAGGGGCCAGAAAAACTGCCTGCGGATCTAGTAAAGCTGCAGATGCTGTTCAATTTTCCCGACAAGGACACGTTGAAGAAGGCTAGTCAGGAATTTGATAAACTGCAGACGTTGTTCAATTTGAGCAAGCAATTTCCAGGCTTGCCTAAGGAGTGGTTTTCCAAGATGTCGAGCCTCAAAGTTCTTTATATGGGTAAATGGGAAACCACGGCCGGAGGGCCTCGCCATATTGAGGTGGAAGACATTGATTTCTTAAAAGCGTTGAAGAAGATGAAGAATCTAAGGCTTCTTAGTCTTCAAGGTGTTTCAGGTATCCCAAAGATTCCCGGCACTCTTGGGAGCCTTGAAAACTTGAAGATCTTAGACCTTAGAGCATGTCACAACCTGGAGAGTCTACCCGACAAGATAGGCTCACTCAAGGCGCTGACTTACTTGGATTTGTCCGAATGCTATCTGCTTGATTATATGCCCAAAAGGCTGAGTGAACTCAAGGAACTTCAAGTACTTAAAGGTTTTGTGATTGTTGATACCAAGAACTCATGCACTCTCAACGACTTGTCAAAGTTAGAGAATCTGAAAAAACTGAGCATCAATGTCAACACCACGAAATTCAATCTTAATGATGAAGAGAAGTCTCTCACTAGATTTAAGAAGCTTGAAAAGCTAAGGATTGCGTGGGGATCAAGGGGAATGCCACCGCCATCCGGTACCGAGAATCAGGAGGCAAGTGGCACCGGCACCGGCACCGCAATAGCCTCGAATGAAAAGGAGAACAATGGAGAATATAGAGGCAACGAAGCGAATTCGAAGAGCACGAAGGCAGAGGATGGCAAGAAGCAAAGTGGTGGTGGCGTGAGCGAGCAAGAGAGCAAGAGAGGTGGTTTAAAAGAGGCATTAAGCAGGCCCAGGGTTCTTGCGGCTATGGTATTGGGGAGAGCGAGGGAACAAGAAAATCTTACAGGTCTTGAGAATCTGGTGAAACTGGACCTCCAATGCTTCCCATACGCAGCACCACCTGAATGGCTGGTACCATCGAAATTGCGGCGCCTGAGGAATCTGTCGATTCGAGGTGGGAAGCTGAGTTACCTGAAACATGAGGAGGGGCAGAAGTGGAAGGTGGACACCCTACGTTTGAAGTTCTTGGTTGATTTTAAGATGAACTGGAAAGAGATGCGAGAACGGTTCCCCAGACTGAAATATTTGGAGAACGTTAGAAGCCCCAGGATCACACTCTGCCCATGCGATGAAAATGGAATCTGGCAAGCTTAGACTTCCCGCCCACAGTTATGTCCGTTCTGCATTTCTTCTTCTTCCTTTGTTCTACTTTGTTGGAAGCCTTGTATTTTTTTACTTTCTGGAATAAGTGGTTCTCAGTTCTCACATTTCCTTTATCCATTTTATTTTTAACATCTAAACTTAATAGCAATCTATAATGGCAATTCCCTCCATAAAGTTTAGTAGATGATTTTATAACATGAATCTGTTCGATTCTTGATAACCGGGAAATGAAAAGGAATACGACTTGGACCAAGCTACTCCATTCATGTTTTTATTTCCATATTTCTTCTGTTTTCCAAAACACTGAATTAAATTTACTTAGCATAATTATGAGTTAGGATTAAGGTTATCTAATTCGCGATTCGTTTTGGTTCACAGAACATGTATAATTTGAAATGGACTTTGGGATCGTGGTTTATGAAAACGGATTTTTGGATCAACAATGATGTATAATTTGTTGATAATTGATTCATTATATAGATTAGAAAATGGACTTTTCCCCTTCGGGTGCTTAATTGGAAGAAGAGATGTGCAACACTGCAATTTAAACTTATCTTCCTACTGATGCTAATGTATTGATTGTGGCTAGTAGGGGTGTTCAAAATTACTCGACCCGAACTATTCGACCCTACTATCCGACTACCCGAACATAAATAACCGGGTATTTATTTGGAAATTTTTTACCCGGGTTGGGCCCGGGTCAAAAAATATGATTTTTCGGGTACCCGGTTCCTTTTTTTATTTTTTATTTTATTATATTACTTAATATTTTTACTTTAGAACTATATTTAAATCCTTAAATTCATTCTATATTTGTATTATATGTTTTCATGTTTTAAATTTTTCAAAAAAAATATTAATTTGTGAATATGTAAAATTCGATATGAAACAAACAACAAAGTTTCTCTATTGCATTTATGCATTAGTAGGTTTCTTTAAAAATATAAGATTCGAAAAAAATTACGATCGAGATTAATATTTTTAATCTCTTTCTTATGGTTATAAACTTCAAATCATTATTATTTTTTTGTTTGGATCATGTGTTATAAACTTTTAAGGTTTTTTTTAAAAAAATTTAAAATAAAAAATAAAAATGAGAACCGGGTACCCGGTATTTACAGGTCGGGACACGGGCCGACAAATTTAATACCCGAAGGTTTGGGTACCCGATTTTTCGGGTACCCAAAACTCGGGTACCCGGATTTGAACCCCCTAGTGGCTAGACTCTATATTCTTCTTTCTCTTTCCTCATTAATAAATAAAAATATTACTTTTGAATTTTTATTCTAATTTAATTGTTTCAGAACGTGAACTAACCCCGAATTGGAACAAATGAATTCAAACTAAATTTATGAGGTGGGGCGAGGCAAAATTAAGTCAATATTTCCTTTTGGGAAATATTTAAAAAAACAACCACTAACTAAAATTATGTAGAAAAATATTCCTTTCAGCCCACGTAAGATAAAACTCGCGTTTAGTCAAAAGCGAATTATAAACTCGCGCTTAGCTAAACACGAGTTCTGTGTTGAGTGGATAGGTAAAAAAAAATTTACTAAATTATTTTACACAGAACTCGCTTTTAGCTAAGTGCGAATTTAAAACTCGTTTTTCGCTAAACGCGATTTTGTCTTAAGTGGGTTAAAAGAAGATATTTTTCTAAATAATCTTTGATGAATGTTATTTTTCTAGATAATTCCAAAAAAAGAATATTCATTTAATTTTGCCTTGAGTGAATTAGGTAACACTAATTAGGATATTGCGATATACACCAATCATTGGTTGATGATCTTTCCAACATATACACATACATATATTGGCGTTAGTATTAGTAGTGTTCAAAGCTCCGTTTTAACTAAATTAACAAACTGAACTAAAGTTTTTTCAGTTAATCGATCAGTTAACGGTTAATAATGTTTTCAAACTTCGGTTATTGGCTAATTCAGATTAGGGTCGGTTAATTAACCGAATTAGCGGAAATTATTATATATTAAATATTAGATATATTTATTGTTTGTCATTGAACTTTTAAAAAATATAAAATGATCATTAAATTTATTAAATTATTACAAAATGGTTATTAAACTTTTCAATGTGCATCACTAATTTATAACTTGCAACAATAATTTTGTAATAGTTAGATATGTTTAATGATTGTTTTATAACTTTTGAAAATTTAGTGGTTAAAAAAATATTTTAACTTAATTTAGTGACCATTTGTGTAATTTACCTTAAAGTGTATAAGTTAATTGAAAAACTGACCGAATTAACCGAACTTTTTTTAGTTCGGTTAAAATTTTTCGAAAAAAATTGATTAATAAATTTTGGGTGGTTCGGTTCCGATTGAACACCCCTAATTAATATAAATGTATAATATATAAGAGGACGTTAGAACGAACATACTTAAACACTTAATATCTTTTAATTTATAGCCGAGGAAGAGTCCCATTAGTATAAATATTATAGACTGAATGTTGGGGGGAAAAACTAAACCCGGTTCCAGATTAATGTCTCTGCTATTTCATGGGATGCTTTGAAAATATCAAACCTTATCTTCATTCCCTTAGCTATAATTAATTTATTTTTAAAGGAATCTAATGCGTTGATATTCGAATAGAAAATTACAAATCCAACCCATCCCCTCTTGCATTTCACTAATGTGTAGACTTTCGACTTTTGAGGCCGAATTCACAATAAACTCCAGCAGAAATAAATTTAATTATTAAAAAAAGAAGGGAATACAAATTTATTATCATGACTTTTATGGTCAATGATCAAAGTCGAGGAGCTTAAGAGCTCCATTAACAATTTGATGAATAAATAAATTAAAAATTATGAATAAAAAATAGGCTAAAGGCCTACTTGTTGCTTTTATGGTCAATTCTTTAAAAAATGCATTATTTTGTGTATGTGCAACTACTTTTGAAAATGCATTTATTGCTCTAAGTGGTGTAGGGCAGGGGTGGTAACGAGCTGAGCTGAGCACGAGCTTGGTCAGGCTCGGCTCGGCTCGGAAATAGTATAATTGAGCTCGGCTTGAGGCTCGAGGCTCGCTGAGTTTAAAATTTTAAATTCGAACTCGACTCGGAAACAATACTATTAAGCTCGGTTCAGGCTCGAAGTTTGTCAGGCTCGAATCGACTCGAAATAAAAATTTTTGCTATAATTTTTTAAATAAAAGATTCGTTATAAGTCCATTTCATAACCAACACTTAAACAAAATTCAATGACCGAAAATAGGGGTGGGAATTGTCGGGTACCCGGGATTCGGGTACCCGGTTTTCCGGGTACCCGGTTCATCCGGGTACCTCATTAAACGGCCCGTGTCCCGGCCCATTATATCCGGGTACCCGGGATTCGGGTACTCGTAAAATTCGGGTACCCGGATAATCGGGTACCGGGTACCCGGTTCCTATTTTTTTATTTTTTTTTTAAATTAAAAAAAAATTACATGTTAAACACAAAAATATTTTTAAAAAAATTAAACTTAAAACTTAAAAGAATATAATACAAACATAGAAAAAATGTAGGGATTTAAACTTAATTTTAGAGTGAAAATATTAAAAAACATAAAATAAAAATATAATTTTAAATATAAAATATATATATTAAATTTTATCGGGTCGGGTCGGGTACCCGGTAAGGGAAAACTTTCGGCCCGTGTCCCGGAAAATTTGCCGGGTCGGGTACCCGGCCCGGTCGGGTAATTTTTTTTTCCGGGAATTACCCGATATTTTTGTTTCGGGTCGTCGGGTTTTCGGGTCGGGTCAATCGGGTCGAGTATTTTTTCCCACCCCTAACCGAAAAGGGAAAAAAGTGCCAAAATTATATCAATCCAAATAGCATAAAAAATATTCTTATAATACAAACACATAGGCCATGTTTGACAATTAGCTGATAGCAGATAGCGAATTACATTAGCCGATAGCTGGTTGCATTAGCTGATTTGACTAGCGGATTGTATTAGCTGATTGTATAAAAGTGTTTGGTAAAATTAACTGATAGCTGATAGCTGTTAGATTATTTAAACAAGCAAAATGACATATAAGGACATGATTATATTCAATACTTGTTTGAATAATTTATTAGTTATCAATATTTTGTATCTAATCAATATTAATTAGATCTATAAAATTATTTTTAATTTAACTTTTCTAAACATATTCAAATGATTTATATATTAATTTATTATTTATATAATTAGTTTAATATAATTTATTTAATTAATTAATTTAAATACACATATAAATATGTGATAATAAAAAAATAGGATTAGCTTATAAATAAGGTGAAAAAATATTTAATTTACGTTATTTTGAGATTTTGTAATTAGTAAGGGTAAAAGAGTTTTTACAACTATAATATCAAACCTCTAATCTCAAAAACTCCTATTATGAGCTTTTTCAAAATTAACAGTTTCACCTCAATCCGCTATTCACCAAACAACAATATTAGCGGATTTGACTAGTCAAACCTATAATTATGCCTCAAACCTCTAATTTTTGCTCAAACCTCTCTTTACCAAACAAGGCCATAATTAAAAAAATACAAAATCAAACAACAATCAACTAAAGAAAATGTTCAATTTATTTTAGTTAATTTACTTTTAATAAATTTTTTCTATTGCTTTTCTTTTAATAAACATATTACTTTTAGTGCATTTGTAGATTTCGAGCCTGTTTATGAGCTTTTCGAGTCGAGCATACCCTTAGTAGATTTTTCCTAATTTATTTTATTGTTTCTCTTTTGATAAACATATTACTTTTAGTGCATATGTTGATTCTAAGCCTGTTCACGAGCTTTTCGAGCCAGCTTGTTAAGGTTTTGAGTCGATCCCGAGCCCGAACCGAGCTCGAGTAGCTCGCGAACCGGTCAAGCTCATTATCACCCTTGGTGTAGTGTGTCTGAAATTCTTGAATTTTTTAAATAATTAACTAAGTTTATTTTTTTATCTAACAGAAGTCAGAACCCTTGAATTTCAAAATCGAATTAATTATGTTCTCAAATAAAAAATGAAAAATTAAGTATTTTAATTATTTTTTACTGTTAATTATTATTTATATGTGTATCGTCACATTAATACTATAAACCGTTATGTTAACACCATGATGAACAACAATAATTTCTGTTAGTCATTAACTAAAAGATGATATTGGATTTTTATAAGTTTGAGTCATATTGGATAAAAATAGTTTAAAGGCGACACTAATTTTTTATTTAAAAGTATGAACAAAAATTTTGTTTTATTTTTCTTTTCTTTTCATGCCTAATTATTAAAAATTAAAAATTAAATTTTAAATTTTAAATTTTAAATTTTAAACTCTAAACTCTAAAACATATATATCATTTTTAATTCTTTAACCTTTAACTTTAAACTATAAATTTTAAACCTATATTTTTAACGTGAGAACGTAAATATGAACAACAAAACGGGATAAGATTCGGATATTTATTCCTAAAGTATAAGAACTTGATGAATAAATAAATAAATAAATAAATAAACAGATTTGATTTTAGGCCTCAACTCCAGCAGCCCTGAATCAGATTCATACCAAGCCCAACTCCCCTAGGAAAAGAAAAACAAATTATTTGATTAAAAAAAAGAGAGAAAGAAATTAATTGAAGCAGAAGCCTTGGGCCAGATGGCTTCAACAAAGCTTTCCCACTGCTGTTTATGCAAAGCATTGGTCTATTTTCGTGCATGCAAAAATGTGTCACCCTCAAATGTATTTTGGGCTTTAGCTCAGATACCATTTTTCGACATATTTAATGCAAACCCAGATAAAAGAGTGAAGCAATAATCTTTATAATCTTTACTTTACAATAATTATCATACACAGAAACAGATCTTGGTGCAATAGTTTGAAGGTTTGATTTAATTTTTTATAATTTTAAAAGATTTAATTAATTTTTTTGAAAATATTAAGGATTTAATGAGAATTTTTTAAAAGAAATTAGGTTCTAATTAAAATTTTCAAAAAATTTGAAAAATTTAATTAAAATTTCAAAATATTTAAGAGGTAATTTAAATTTCTCCGAACTTTGGGTGCGAGTTACCCCAGACTTGGTATCTCTGCCTCTGATCAAACGTGATATATTTAATTTAATACACACATTATATAAATTCTATTGAAATAATATATTAATTATATGGGTAAACTACTGTAATGGTCACTTATGTTTTCGCCTAGTACAGTTTTAGTCATCGGTTTTTAAATTCGACCAATAAGGTCACTTACATTTTCGATATGTAAACTTCTGGTCACTCGAAGTTAAGTGTCGTTGAATGGGTGGCATGGTTGTTAAAGGAAATTTTATATAATTACACATTTGGTTCATGTTAGTTACATATTATATTAATTTGATCGTAATTTTAAATTAATTAAATAAATTAATCACTCAATTAGGTACCGACACATGTCACCGCCTTATCAGGGGAATGCCTTGGCTGGGAATCAAACCCAAGCTCCCCTGGGTGTAAGTAGCATGAATTTGCCACTAAACCAAGTGGTCATTTGTGATATAAAGTACAAAAAAACAATATATGTTTTAGTTTGTTGTTAATGCAAGGAAAAAGAAATAAATATGTGTTAAAGGGATTCGAACATGTATATTATTTAGGCTTAAAGGTCAAAATGGCCTTCAACGAAAAATTTAAAAATTAATTAAGCCCTTATGAAAAATTTTCACTCAAATGAGCCCTCATAATTTAAATTACGATGTACCAGACCCTCAAAATTCAAATTGCGATCAATTTAGCCATTCTTTTAAGTTGGCCGCTATAGTTGACTGTTAACTCAAAAGTAGTTATTATGATGATGACACGTGACACACTCTGGACGTTCCACGTCATTCAAGCTGTAAATAATTATTTAAAAATTAAAAATACTTAAAATTATAAAACAATATATTTAAAATTTAAAAATATTAAAAAAAACATCTAAAATTAAAAATAAAAATTATTTAGAAATTCATGAAAAATCTAAAAATATTTAAATATGTAAGAAAATTAAAATTATATATAAAATCATAAAAAATATTTTTATTTAAAATAAAAAAATATAAAAATAGATGTAATAATTATTAAAATATATATAAATATTTATAATGAAATCATATTTAAAAATTTATAATTTTTTAAATATTTTTAATTATAAAATCCCAAATTTTCAAAATGTCTAAAATTTTCAAATCCCTAACCTTAAACCCTAACCCTACATCCTCAAATCAGTTTAATCGATAGTGGAAGTTGTTGGTACTGCGGCAGACGACGATGTTGGTGAGAAAAAATATTGAGGGAGAATGGGTTGGGGGATGCAAGGAGTGTCGAACGGTGAGAATGAGTGCAAGGACGACGAAGATGTGAGAAGTTTTCCTGCGACAGGGAGTGACCAATGGTTGAATCAGTGCTAATGCTTGATTTAGGGATTTATGAAGTTTTTTTAAAAAAAATGAAACTTTGGAGTTATTTAGAAAAAATATTATTTTATGTTTTTTATAAAAAAACTAAGGAAAATAAGAAAAAAATTAATTTAATTTAATATTTTTTTATTTATATATATATTTTATAATTTTGTAGATTAAAAAAACGATTTTAATGACGTGGCATGCCCAGAGTGTGCCGCGTGTCCTTCTATATTTGGTTGTTAGAGGAAATTGATGGACAACGAAGTCAACGTAACGAAGAGGCTAAATTGAGTGTAATTTAACTTTTGAGGGCTAAATTGGGTGAAAATTTTTCATAAGGGCTTAATTCTTTTTTTTTTAATTTTTTTTTGTTGACAACCAATTTGATCTTTAACCCTATTATTTATAATACTAGATATAAAATAATTTGTAGTTAATCGATTAATAGTACCGAATAAGCTAATTAACCGCCTAAATAGTAACTAATTTAAAACGATAACGTTTCATTAAAATGAGAAACCGAGATTTTTGACAACCAGGCCCACAAACAGTTTGGAGAGCCGTTAACACATGCAGCGGGTAGCAATCAATCGGCCACAACCCAAACAATTCCAAGAAATTTGAAAAAGAAAAACCCGCCAGTCCGTTGCCAACTACAAATATCATTCAGAAGAGACTCAGTTGAAATCAAAATCGCCACTGCGAACGAAAATGCAGAGAAGAAGCAATCGAAGATCGCCATTGCCAATGTCATCTCCTGTTCCAGAGGAAAACCAGTCTCCTCCCAAATCAACCGTTTTCAACAAAAGGAAGAGGAATATTGCTAACGCCTCCCATTCGAATCCAGCTTCTGCTTACTTCAATCTCCACTCCTCACCGCCTAACAACAAAACCCTAACCACCATCTCCGATCTTAAGGAATTCGCATCTTCTCGATTGGAGGATATGAAGCGGAACCTCATCGATCGCTCTCACTCTGAGATTCTCAAGGATCTCAACGCCTCTCACTCTCGCCTCCACAAGCGCTTCAAGGCCTCTCTCTGTCTCTCCGTTTCCGGCTGATCCGTTTGATTATTTACATGAAATTAAGGAACTGAATTTGAAAAGCAGTTATAATCATACTTTTATTGTTTTTCTTAATTTGACAGATCCAGACACAGGCATGCCAACAAGTGATGGAGGAAGCTGAAAAGGAATACAAGAAGATATCGGAAAAGATTGATAGCAGCCATGAAGCAATGAAAGTAAATATTTCGATTCTTAATTATTTTCTCTCCAGTTCCGACATTGTTATCTAATTTCCTTTTCTTTTTGTTTAATTTCAGGCCTCATATGCAGAATTCATGGCCGATGCGCAAGCCACTGCATCTCGTGGTATAGTCGAGCTACTTCTTTTCATTGCTAATGTTATATTATCAACACGGTCTTTCATTATTATCGCCATGTTTTACATTCTTTACGCTTAGCAGAGTCGTCTGATTTGTTTAAATTTAGTAATTAGTAGTACCTAACGAACGAAGAGCTTATGAAAGATAATTTGAAACTAATTCTGATAAGGTTGCTCATAAACCTGCGAATCATTCATCTGGTTTTACTTGTCAAAACTATTTTTCAGCACGTAACACATTTTAACCTTTGTATTATGAAAGTTCTTCATCTTATTGTCCGTCTGTATTGTTTTCAGTTTGCAAAACTTCCATTTCTGAGCTTTCAAAGTCATTTGAGAAAGGAATTGACGATCTCCGCAACCGATTTGGAACACCATCCGCTTAGAATTGATTCTGAAACGAAGACACTTCCGCTGGTTCATCTTTTCTGGTACTTTCATCATTGGTGAAAACTTACTAGACACTAAAAAAAATACTAAATATTGGTATTGACCGTATGATAAGGCGACGCCGTGTAGGTGTGTATGTTCGTCGTTTTTGTTGATTTTTTTTATAATGTGGGCAACACTGATTTTTCAGGGATTGATGAAAAGCAATTTGGCTAATGGAGGTCTTGTATAATTGGCAGAGCAATGGAATTTTACTGCCGGGTAAGTAGTGTAATGTAGTATTAATGTTCTGGTGATAGTTAGCTGTTACTATTCTGAAAGATGTAGGCTTTGTTAGCTAAAACAGAAGGGGGGAAATGGATTCGTTAGTTGTTAAAATTGTTCATACCAAGTAGCACTTTACGACTTTGTATGGATTCCACAAACAACTCTAGGTGGACAGCTTGAACTCTTGATTAGCAATAATTCTTACAATGTAATACTCCGTTTATGCCAACGTATTTCTCAATTCTCACTAAGATAGTTCCTTTTACTTATTAACCATATTTCATTTTGGTTCCCGCCATTTAGTTGAAGTTCAAGGTTTCATTTTCTAATTTTTAGGTTTGAACAGTATAGCCCAATAAAGAAAAGGTAAAATGACAAAAGATGCCCCCAACGTTTGCATGTTTTGTCATTTGGCCTCTTATTATTTTTTTGGTCCAAATATGCCCCCAACGTTTGCTTGTTTTGTCATTTGGCCCCCTATTCTTTCTTTTGGTCCAAATATGCCCCCAACGTTTCATTCATAGTCAATTGTCAATCAACTGACGGTCAACGGCTTATAAAAAATTTCTGACGTGGCATCAGCAGATCTTAATACGTGGCAAGTCCAGTCAGCATCAGCTGTTGAACGTCAGTTGACTGACAGTTTCTATCTAACGGGGGCATATTTGGACCAAATTGAAACGTTGGGGGAATATTTGGACTAAAAGAAAGAATAGGGGGTCAAATGACAAAACAAGCAAACGTTGGAGGCATATTTGGACACAAAAAAAGAATAAGGGGCCAAATGATAAAATATGCAAACGTTGGGGGCATCTTTTGTCATTTTACCTGAAGAAAACCCAACCTTTCGAGTTGTAAATAGAATCAGTAAATTCTTGAATTGGAGATAAATGAAATCTCACTTTGGCAGGGCGTCTGAAAGTTGGGCTGGCTGCTAAAAGGAAAGCAGCAATGTATGTAGTACCATGCTTCCACTGTTCTCTTTTTGGGAATCATCCTAGGCCTGTCCAGAATTTATCTCAGCCTTTTAAAATTGACCCAACCCTTTGAATATAGAGGGCCTTTACTTCCTTTCCTTTAGCCGTATGTTTCTTACCTTGAAGGAAAAGGAAAATGGTAGTGTACAACCAAGTGTTACTTTAGCAATTAGCACCGTCTATCGACATTAACTTTCAAGAAAGAAACCAAAGAATCTAGGGTTGCCTCCGCTTTAGTTTACCATGGATCGGCTAGTTTTAGGCTAGTTCAGCTTCAGTATGGCTTTTTTTCTGTAATAGTTCAATATTGCTTTGGTTGCACATGTTATGACATCATTCTCATTGGTTTCTGCTACATATATAATCTATGGTGTCATGTATTTTTTATTTCCCCATAAACATATTGTTACATCTAATAACTTTAACGGTTTTAAGGTTTTATATAGAGCAAGATCCTTGAGGTTCATTAACAAGAAACCATAGTGATTGGTTATGTCAAAGTTAAGATGGACTCGCATCTAGTGGTGGTCATTCGATCGAGTCAAGTTAAAAATTTTATTTTAGAAGAGTTGAAGAGTCATATTTTATAACTCAAACTTAATGATGGAAATTTTTTCGAGTTGAGTTGTTCGAGTTTCTGTTCAAATTTAATTGTAAATAGTTATAATGATATGATACTAATTAGTTCAAATTTAAATGATTTTCTATAACCATATACAATACATACACATATCTGTGTCAAGCAGAATTGAGTGACTCGACTCGAGCTTGAAAACTGAATCACTAATTATTAAAAATTTTGAGTTATTCTAATTTTCATTTTATAACTTAAACTTTATTTGAAAATTTTTCGAGTCGAGTCGAGTTTATGAAAAAATGAGTCGGATATTTCCACATCGAATCAAGTTGAATAGTTCATTTTTTTGAATTGAATCAAACTTTGCACCCCCTACTCACATCTTTATTCTATAACAATAATTAAATGCTATCCCAAAACATTGATAGCTCAATCTAAAGTTATGGATTGCTAATTTTGAGGTAAGGAAATGAATTTGGTTCGAGGGTTATTATGATAATAGATAGATTCGTTTTTACCTTTCATTTTGTTGAATCAAAATATTATATTTTACGCGTTTCTTTTGTTAAAATATTATCAACTATTAACGTGTAAACTAGAAAAGGGGTTTACAATTCACTCTATTTTTTCTAAGATAGTTATTTACAAAAAAAATGTCTCTTCTAGTTTATTTTTGGGTAAAGTACACAGACGGTCACTGAACTTTGGTAAAAAAAACAAAATGGTAATCAAACTTTCAAAAATCACAAAATGGCAATTAAACTTTATGTTTTATAACAAAATGGTAACTAGACGTTAAATGCCGTTAACTGACTGTTATAAACTTTGGTATAATAACACATTTAGTCCTTCATATTTATACATTCAATCAATTTAATCCTAATTCAAAACAATTCACTAAATTTAGCCCTCGTAATTTATGCATTCTTTCAATTTGGTCCTAAGGCAAAATTCTAAAGTATGGTAACATGATAAATAATTACAATAAATTTTTATAGGTACTCGAAAACTCGACTCGAATCGAAAAAATTTCAAATAAAGTTTGAGTTGTAAAATATGACGCGTCAACTCGAATAACTCAAATTTTTTTTTGACTCGACTCGATCGAACGGTCATCTCTATCTTAAGATATGACGCGTCAACTCGAATAACTTCAAATATTCGAATATTTTAAATCGAATATTTTTAAAAATAGAATATTTAATATTTTCATATTTAAATCACATCGATTATTTAATAACAACTTTAAATATTCAATTTAAAAGAAAAAATTGATTTAAAATATTCGAATATTTAATTCAATTTTTATAGGAACTCGAAAATTCGACTCGACTCGAATCGAAAAAATTTCAAATAAAGTTTGAGTTGTAAAATATGACGCGTAAACTCGAATAACTCGAAATTTTTTGACTCGACTCGATCAAACGCTCACCTCTATCTTAAGATATGACGCGTCAACTCGAAATATTCGAATATTTTAAATCATTTTTTCTTTTAAATCGAATATTTTTTAAAATAGAATATTTAAAATATTCATATTCAAATCACATCGAATATTTAATAACTACTTTAAATATTCAATTTAATTTAAAAATATTCGATTTAAAAGAAAAACTTGATTTAAAATATTTTAATATTTAATTAAATTTTTATAGGAACTCGAAAACTCGACTCGACTCGAATCGAAAAAATTTCAAATAAGTTTGAGTTGTAAAATATGATGCGTCAACTCGAATAACTAAAATTTTTTTGACTCCACTCGATCAAACGCTCACCTCTATCTTAAGATATGACACGTCAACTCGAATAACTCAAAATATTCGAATATTTTAAATCATTTTTTCTTTTAAATCACATCGAATATTTAATAACTACTTTAAATATTCGATTTAATTTAAAAATATTCGATTTACAAGAAAAAATTGATTTAAAATATTCGAATATTTAATAAATATTTAAAGTAGTTATTAAATATTAGATGTGATTTAAATATTCGAATATTTTAAATCATTTTTTCTTTTAAATCGAATATTTTTAAATTAAATTGAATATTTAAAGTAGTTATTAAATATTCGATGTGATTTAAATATGAAAATATTGAATATTCTATATTAAAAATTATTCGATTTAAAAGGAAAAAATGATTTAAAATATTCGAATATTTCAAGTTATTCGAGTTGACGCGTCATATCTTAAGATAGAGATAAGCGTTCGATCGAGTCGAGTAAAAAACTTCGAGTTGATAAGGTCATATTTTACAACTTAAACTTTATTTGAAATTTTTTCGATTCGAGTCGAGTCGAGTCGAGTTTTCGAGTTCCTATAAAAATTTAATTGTAATTATTTATCATGTTACCATACTTTGGAATTTTGCTTTAAGGACCAAATTGAAAGAATGCGTAAATAATGAGGGCTAAATTTAGTGAATTGTTTCAAATTAGGACTAAATTGATTGAATATATAAATATGAAGGACTAAATGTGTTATTATACCAAAGTTTATAACAGTCAGTTAACGACATTTAACGTCTAGTTACCATTTTGTTATAAAACATAAAGTTTAATTGCTATTTTGTGATTTTTGAAAGTTTGATTACCATTTTGTTTTTTTTACCAAAGTTCAGTGACCGTCTGTGTACTTTACCCTTCATTTTTTTGTCCACGATTTTAAGGCCATCAGTTAGAAATTATTAGTTCTCTTTTTTGTTTTATTTTTTGTCTTCTGTTTTGGCATGTTTTATATGGTGTTATGATACATTTTATTTATCGTTATGGTACATTGATGATTGAGGAGTATACAACATGTGCACATTCTGTTTTGGGACGAATTACAATATGTTTTGCATAGAAATTTTAGTTTAAAATTGTCATGTTGAAGTTAGAAATTACTTCATATCAGTGTTTAAGATTGTTAGAATCTTCTAGTATAATGAAGATGTTTCGCCTTCATTAAAATTTAGAGTTATTTATGTGATCTGTGCCCTTGACAATGAGCACTTCACATTTAAATTTAGATTTTAAAAATAATTTTACTACAGATTCAAATATTCTTAAGTATAATGTACTTTATGTTGGTAAAACATAGAATTTTGTGTTTATAAAGAACTTTTTCTCGTTTTTTATTAAATAATTGAGAAACAAGGCTCTCTCACAGTTATAGGGGTGTTTATTGTCGAATATTGGATTCGATTTGATCCGATTTTTTGGATATCCGATTTTTCGGATCGATGATATAGTGATCCGTACTCGATTCGGAAAAATCGGATATCCGCATATTTGGATATTGGATATTCGGACATCCGATTATCCGAAAATATAATTTGATTTTAATATTTTTTCGAATTTGAAGTTCGTATTTATAAAAATTTTGGAATTTCAAATATAACAAACAATAAATTGCTAAATATAACAAGATTCACATATATGAAATTTTTGATTTTTTTTTTTAATTTTCGTATATAACAAGCACCAAATTGTTAAATATAACAAGATTAATATTCATGAAAATTTGAATTTCCAGATCTTCGAATTTCCGTATAATCCGAAACTTGAAATATTGAGATTTGTATCCGATCCAGAAAATTTAAAATATCCGATTCGAAAATAAAAATTGGATCGGATGTCCAAATTTTCGGATCGGATCGTTCAGATCGGATATTTTCAAACACCCTATTTGTTTTGTACTGGATGTATATGTTCTTTTGGGGAAATCATAAATTGTGAAAAGATATAGACATTAATTTATGTAAACATAAAAATGACCTCTCTCAAATACCCTAACCCTAAAGATAATCAAATATGACATTCAAAGCCTCTACTAGACAACAACTGTTTTCCTAAGGTACTATCTCTTATTTATCTCAACTTCTAATAATTATATGCCTTTCGATCCATTAAATAAATTATTCGTAAGTCTCAAGTTTGAGTCCTAATATCTTACTCTATCCTTTATAAACAAGGGGTTTAGCTGGAGAGTGCAGTGATTTATTTTGAAATAAAGGAACATTTTCAGGACACTTCTGTTAAAGACACAAACTGCTTGAAATTCCAAGTTGTTCTAAGCTTTCTTTGCTATTATGGGTCATGTAGGCCAGGGACATATTTATTAAGCCACGAAGGGGAGCAATTGCATCCCATTTTTTTGGAAGCAAGTTTATATTTTTTTAAAAATAATTAGTTTAGTGTGTAAAAAAAAGAAATTTGCTTACTCCATTGGAGAACAAATATATTTTAAACCTCATTTTTTTAATTACTGTATTCGCCACTGATTTAGACATGAACTATGAATCAAAATCAGTTAAAAACAATGATTGCAGGTGAGATCTCATCATCATAGATTCTACTAATTATTTTCAATCTTTTCCTCTCCTTTTTTATTTCTTATAGATTCTCAAAGAGATTATAAAATATTCATTAAAATTATTATTATGGAGATGAATAACATGAAAAAGTGAGTTCGAATACTTTGCCAGCGTACCTATATTGCGACATGCAATGCAAGGTGTAGCAGATCTTTAAAAAGTTAAAGACACTATAATATTATGTTTTATTAAAACAACAACAATGTTGGTTGTCTCTTCTTTTAACACGGGCAATGAAAAATAAAACCGGAAATCAAAAGAAACAAGTGTAATCAACTTCAAAGTAATCAAACATTGGGAATGGGAAAAGAGTTGGGGATTGAGATATCTTAGTCTTAGATCTACTTTAGAATAGATCACTAATCACTTTATAATCACTTTTCAAATCACATTCGAACGTTAAAACCCCAAACCTCCCGGCCTGACCCTACATTCTCCCCTCTCTCTTCTCACAATTTTTTTATTAAATAAAAATTATTACATTCTCATATCGAGATTTAAACTCATATAAGATATGATAATATAAATCGTAATAAATTTGAGATAATTATATTTATGCACATTCAAGCAACATATTGATACATTTTAACATATTAATAAAAAATTTTCCTTGTTTTTCAAAGTGCAGGATTCGACCTTGTGAAAATTAGAATTAGAAGCAAATATTTTTATAGATATGGTAATTGTACATTTGTATAGTATGGAGTATACTTGATTAGTTGGAATTGCGAGTTAGAGACATGCTTGTAAGTATATTGATAAACACTCTTGGTTCTTGAGAGTAAGAAAGAAATTTTTATTTTCTTGGATATTTGAAACAAAACACTTATCTAAATATATCTCAATTACGTACATATAAATATATTTAAATGGTAATACATATTTTTTAATAGAAAGCAACAACTTTTTTTATTAAAAAGATAAAATATCTAAAATTACAACGAGAGTTTACAAGTGAACTCAACAAGTACTCAGTGGAAAAGTGGGTGATGTTAATTCTAGGAGACACGAGCTCAAATCGCTTTGTCTACGTGGTGTATGCGCATTGTCAAAGGGTTAAAATATCATGAACAGATACTACTTTGTAAAAAAGAGTTTACAAGTACTACCTAGAGAGAGGGAGTGTATCAACCGATTCAACAGAGAACTTTTAACTATATGCTCTAGAGATTGTTGACTTTTAAAGTTATTACTTAAGTTCAATACTTTAAATAAATGATTATATGTCGAGGTAGATGCTTTAAAGGAATAGGGGGCATGACCCCCTAAAATTTTAGGGAACTTAAAATTTGCCCCCTAAATTTTTTTAAAATTTCATATCAGACTTTAAATTTTTGAATATTTTTAAATTTTTTATTAAATCTCTCAAAATTATTAAATTTTTTTGTTAAACCCTTAAATTTTTTAAAGAAATTCGTTTAAACCTCCAAATTCTTCAAAAATTTAAGTTGACTTCTAAACTCTTACCCCAAATTCCGTCACTAATTATATGTTAGTTTTGAATGTAATTATGTAAGAAATAAAAATAGTTAAAATAGACCACGGGGTTCAAGTGACACTTCACTTGAAACAACAAAACGTGAATAATTAATCACTAACCTACCTCGAAAGAAAAAGACTGGTGGTTGCAGTCCAGAGAAGAAAGAAGAAATGTGGCATTGAGTTGTTCTGTTTTGTCCCTCTATCCCAACAATTCTTTGCTTAAAGAAGGTTAAAGCTAAGAACCAAACACAGTTTGGTTTAAAGTTAAAAAAGCACACATACAAAACACTTGCCCATAAATTCCAAAACTGCAGCAACAGCTGCTACTGACAACCGACAATAGGCAGTTGATATTTCTGTGGGTTAAAAGTTGTGCATTACGAAACACTTCCCAAAGGGTTAGTGATGGGTCACAGCCGGTTTAGTTTAGTCAGCGGCCAAATGTCTACTTGTAGTACTATAATCTCTGAACAACAATGGCGAGGGAAGATTTCTTCAGCCTGTGGCCAGCCATAGCTCAGACAAATAAGAATCTACCATAACCCTAAACCAAGGCAACACATTTCTTTTTTTGTTCAAATAAATTTGGGGTTTCTTACATGAACTTGTGTTGGACAAGATCGGAGATCTTTCCTATATTCCAATTTGGATTTGTAACAGTGTTGATTCCTATATTCCAATTTGGGGCGTTTTTAAGCGTTGCTAAAAACTTTCCAGACGTTGTTTGTTCGTCCAAACGTCATTATATACCTTGCCTCTTAGTGGCATTTGTTTCTACAAACATCTTTTATACCTTGTTTTTAGCCGCGTTTATTCCTTCAAACGTTGATATTGACTATTAATTTTCGACCCCCACCTCATTACTTAGCTCGGCGATCTATACTTGTAATTCGCTTCTTTATAAAATTTCAATTAGATATAAATGGAGTCGATGTGGGATTTAAATATTTAAATCTTATTGGGGCGTTTGTCTAACAAACGCCACTAAAGTACGTGTCTGTAGTGGTGTTTGTCTAACCAACACTACTAAAGTACGCGTTATAGCGGCGTTTCTTCAATAGCGCCACCATATATCAGCCTATCGTAGTGTTTATTTAAAAAAAAGCCACAACATATACATTAGCAGTGTTACTAAAAAAACGTCGCTAAAAGTGCTACTAAAAATTTATTTTGCTATAGTGTATTGGTTATATATGCACAACATATACTATGATAGACCGTTGGTGGCCTTGTATGCACAACACTACAACAACCTCATGCATGCTAGATTTGTTGTTGGTGTACTAAAACAATATATCGTATATATATATAACTGTATAAGTAAATGAGTTTTACACTATATAAGTGGATAAAACCCAGTTATTATTGGATATTAATTCCTTACGAAGGATTTCCACGTGCATGGTACATGCTTCAAAACTTGGCAAGCCTATTATTCCCTTGAAATTCTTCATTTAATTACTTCTTATGAAAGAAAGCGTACTTATTTTGCATGTGCACAACTAAGCTAGCCCTAGCTAAGCAATATAGAGAGAGACACACCTAAGCTAACCTAATACAACCAATGGTTATTCTAAAGCCAAAACTTAATGTTAACCAAAGATTCTATACTTGATGGGGTTGTAAACTTTGGTCATCACTTTTTAAGCAATGGATTTGTATTTTTTTTACATAAAATGTTTTTGTAAACTTAATGTGTATTGTGATTTGGATTGGAAATCATGACCCATATCCAAGAAATCGGTTACGAGATATTGCGTTAAAATTGGAGACTCGATAATCTCATGGAAGTTAAAGAAACAAAGCACGATTTTATGCTGGGAAATTCACTGACCAAAGTCAGGTGGGTGACGCGAGTCGTTCTGGATTAGTCAGACTAAAGTCCTAAAAAATCAAAAAAACAACTAAGAAAAAAGAAACAAGGCACTATTTCACGCTCATCACGTCATCAATTGTCTTATCTACTAAAAAAAGTAAAAATTAGTCAATTATTTTTTTATTTTTCATGCCACTAAACCACTTATAATTAACTTCTAAGTAACAACAACCCTATTTATATCGCAAACATCTGAGTATTCATCTTTTAAAAAGATAAATAAAATAGTTGTTTTTTACAAATAACCTAATGAACTAAGTTCATATAATAATTTTTTGATCGGCTAATACATAACTCAGCAGGTCCGGCAGTCAAATTCTAATCGCACTCCGCCACGTACCCTACTTCTGATACACGTAAGACATCTCAAACCCTTTATTGCATCAGCAAAATACGTGGTCCCTACATGTTCTCCCCTCTCCGATCAGGTCCCGATTTCTCCCCCCTAATAACAAACAATAACACCTTTTTTTTATTCCCGTTATTTAACGGCAGAACCACACAGATACCGTCAACCCCCAAATCCCGTCTCAAGTCTCCCTGCGACTCTGTCTAAACTCTATCTAAATAAAGACGAACACAAAATTCTATATTAGAAATGTGTTTTTTTTTTCTCAAAAAATCTATAATATTCGAAAGAATATAAAAATAAATTATTAATAAAAAATTATAAATTATATAAAATTTAGGCTTAGTACATTTTTTCCCCTTAAACTTTACATGTTTTCTTAACTTGCTTCTAAAGTTTATTTTGACCACTTTTGCCCTTTAACATTTTCGTTGTTACCCATATTATCCTTTTTATCGTTAAAAAAATTGTCTTGACCAATCAGAACGTGCCACATCATTTCCTTTATTTATTTTTAAATTTTAAAATAAAATAAATATATTAAAATATTTGTAAAAAAAAGTTCGAACCCCCTTTTAAATGTTGTAATTTTTGTATTGTCATGAGGTGTTCTGCAAACCTTGGGATTGTCTTAAGGGGGACGTGTGGTGGTGGAAGGAGGAAGAGGATGGTGATTTTTTACTGATACAAGAAATCCTAAAATTATGCTCGATGAATATTGAGGAAGAAGATGATAAAGGAGGAGATGCGCTATTTTAAGAAATATAATTAAATTAATAAATATTTTAATATCTATTTTATTTATTTTGTTTTAAATTTTAAAAATAAATAAAAATAATGTGGCATGTTTTGATTGGTGAAGATAAATTTTTTAACAGTAGGGGGTAATATAAGTAACGGCGAAAACGATAGAGGTCAAAAGTGATAAAATGAACATTGAGGGACAAATTAAAAAAATAAATAAAGTTTATGGAAGAAAAATGTATTAAGTCTAAAATTTAAATTTTTAAACAAGTAGGAACCATCCCTCACGGACTCACCCACATCCCATCATGTATATAAATACCACGCCCTTAAATTGTTTTCATCTCTTTGTGTCCCCGAGTGTTTTTTTTTTTGGTCCGAATTTATTTTCTATTTTCGGCTTCATTTGCCATAATCTAAATCCCCGAGCTTTCCATATCCAAAGCTTTCCGTTTTGGGGAAGGTCTCGGTTTCTCGGCCGATACATCGCCCGCATTTCTCCTCCTCAATTTCTCAAGATTGTTCAGCTCATACTCTTACCCGAAATCCATTCAAAGATTTTTAAAGTTTTTCTGTGTTTTGGTTTTTCCTGATTTCAAAGTTTCAAGCTTTACAAGAAAAGAAGCAAAATTTCTTCCTTCCATCTCTAAGACATTCAAAGGCTTTACTGGGTTATTAAAGTTGGCCAGGGTAAGTGGGTCTTCTTCTTCTTCTTCTTCTTCCAAGCTTTTCTTTTTTTTTTCTCAGCAACCAAACAGAGCATTACTTTTCCTTTATGCTTTGCATGATTTTCTACTGTTATTAAAGCTATTCGTTCTGAGCATGTGTTTTTATGAACGAAAAAACACCAGTTTTTGAATCGTAGCTGTGCAAAATTGCAGAGCAGAAGAAATGAAATTAGAGATATAAAGAAAGACAGCTAAGAAAAAGAGAGAAAGGGTAAGTCATTTTCGAACAATAAATGATGCCAAATAGTTGTTTTCAAGCTTCAAACCGAAACAAAACTCAATGTCCAACACATTTCTGCTCGATATTCTCTTGTCTCTTTGTCCATTCACTTCTTCTTCGATAAAAACAGATTGAAAAAGAAGAAGAAAACTACTCTACTGCTCCAATGTTCCTCTGGGATATTATTCTTTTGGTCGCTTTTTTTATTATTAAACTTTGTTATTTCGAATTGGGTTTTGTCAGAAACTTCGGCTTGCTTGAACAGATCATTGTTTTCTATTTTGAATCTCTGTTGGTTACGTTAAAGCAAAGCATAGATTCCAATCTTGGTCCTTTCCATTTGTTATGTCCCATTATGTTTCCTTCTTTAATGTAACAATAACAAGCACTTTTTTAGGTGTAGGAACCTTACTTTTCTTATCCAAGGTTGTTTTTTTTTTCCTTTCATTTTGTCGTTTTCAAAAAATCTCGATTCATAATCGATGATGCTGATGCAACATTCGCACTTGTTGGAATGTTTTTTTTTTGGTATGGTTTTGGTTTTTTCTTTGTTTTCTGCCAAGCAAGCTGTAGTTAGACTCATTGTTTTCTTTTCTATTTCAATGGGACAGTCTTTTGATTTTATTACAACAATATCTGCAACTGTGTCTCCCCTCCCTAAACCAAGCCGTGCATGCAAAATGTTCCATTCAGTTCAATTTGACCATCATTACCCTCATAAAAAAGAACATCATCGTATATTTTATAGTAAATTCACAACCCAAACATGAAAAAGCTAACGTTTTAATTTCAATTTATTTATTTTTGTTGGTTTTATGCAGGAATAAGAAAACAACAAGAGAACTATAAATCAAAAGCAAAGAAATTTAAGGAAAAACTAAAAAAGAAAGGGAAAATGTTTACGTGCATAGCGTGCACAAAGCAAATGGCGGATGGAGGGGAAGAAGTAGATGGAGCGCGTGGAAATGGCACGCCTAGCACTAAAGAAGCAGTCAAAAGCCTGAGCACACAGGTTCTACTTCTATCTCTTCACTCTTTCGTGTTGTTGCACTTTTATAGTTCGTGTTCGGAAGTTGTAGCTACGTAGCTCTCCGTCCTAACAATGTCGTTTTTAACGTTTGAACTTGTATTTTTTTCAAACAGATTCAAAATCTGTTTCTGTATGTGTTGGTCTTTACTCTTTACTTCTTCAGCCTTGGGTTTGAGCTTCTTCCTTTCTTCATTCGTTCGTTCATTCATTGAATCTATCTTTTAGCTTAGGCTTAGCTTTTTCAGTTCCCTTTTTCTACTTTAGGCTTTGCTTGTGAAAACCAACAAAATCATAACCCCAAATTAGCCGATCTCCTCGGTTCTTTAGACGTTTTCTCTTTGGAATCTTTTCTTTCACGTTTATGCATGTATGTATACCTCTCGTAGTTAATATTTTCTTGGGGTGGGGTCACTTCAACCATTTCGTTTCATCACATCGCTTTGTTTTCTCTTGCTGTTATACGTTCAAGATTCTTTCTGTTTTTAGGACGTACAAGAAAACATATTTAGAACATGTTAGGATGGGAAGTGAACTGGTGTTTAGGGTTTAGCAGCTTTAACGAAGAGATTAAGCCGAGGAGTGTGTCTTGAAAAACCAACCAGCCAAGGCAAACAACCCACCGGACAAAGAGGGTTTTAATGGGCTAAAAGGGTGAGAAAACAGTCCAGATTGTGTTTGAGTAGGCTGCTGACTGCTGTGCAGGGGCTATCGGAAGGTAGGCTAGTAGGTATTTGCGTAACTTAGAGCAACGAGAATCCTGGCTCAAGCAATGTCCCCATCAGCCGCTCCCCACTTGCACAACGATCCCACTTTTTTTAAACACCATTCTTTAGGAACTAGGCCTGTAGGAAGTAGGAACCTCAATAACAAGCCATATGCAGACAACACTTTGGGTTACATGTTCTCTAGACTCTAGATTGTGGTTCGGATTTTGAATGGATAAAATCACTTCCATGATTCCTGGCCAATATCCTCCCTACTTTAACTGTTTACTATTCTTTACTGGTGTTCCGTGTAGGTGTTTGGTAGGGGATATCTGTCCTATATGGTATATTTTCATTTATTCTTAAGTTTTACCTAGTATATTTGAAAATTTGTGTTATCTTTAGAAGAGTTGAGTTCGAATAATTTATTTATAGAATACGTGTTATCAAAGTCTTAAGAAATAAACAAATATTATTACAGAATCACAAAAAAATTGGATGAAATTTTCTTTCCTTGATTAATGATTGATAGTTTGATTCTCGTCCTAACCACAAAAGTAACTTTATGGTCACCGTTTACCTCTAAATGAGCCATCAAAAATTTCGAAATATTAGTAGTTGGGTTTGCTCAAATGCATATATTGAGAGAAAAGACTTGGTTAAAGTACACTAGAGGTCCCTAAACTATAATCAAATGATCATTTTGGTTACTTCATTTCAAAAGTTATAGAATGATCATTAATATTTTTGAATGGGTGCAAAATGGTCATATTGAGATTATAGTTTAGGGACTGCTGGTGTACTGTACCCTTAAAAGTTTTTCTTTCCTTTGAAAGTAAAATTTGCCTAGTCAAATGTCTTGCATAAATAGTAAAATGGTGTTTTAGGACGAAATTGTTAGCAAACCAAAACTTGTCGCAATGGCCAATAAGAAGAGGGAAATCTTTCGAAAAGACAATCGGTGATACACATTGACAGCAAGAACAGCTCTTCAGATGGTAGCAGACAAGTACATTTTATCAGTTCAAGCTGTTAGATTAACAGTGTTGACTGTGGTAGTATTTCCCATTATATTTGTTAGACCAACAGTGTTTGCTGTAATAGAAAAGGATCTTAACACATTCCAAGAAACCGCAGATTATGGTATTTGTTAGGACATTAAATTCTTTGTATTTTCCAATCTTAATTCTGATAATGTGCAGATCAAGGATATGGCATTGAAATTTTCCGGAGCATACAAGCAATGCAAGCCCTGCACAGGCTCCAGCAGCTTCAAGAAAGGAAGTCGGCCGTATCCGGATTTCGATGCTGCTTCGGAAGGGGTTCCCTACCCCTACATGGGTGGAAGCACTAGTTCAACGCCTGCGTGGGACTTCACTAGTGCCAGTCATCATCCAGGAAGATCGGACTCGAGATTTACCGGGGTATTCAGTGGTGATAGAACTCCTGGCTACAGGGAGTCTTTCTCGGCCCAGGATTTGGTGTTGGAAGATGAGGATGAGCCTAAGGAATGGATGGCACAAGTTGAACCCGGGGTTCATATAACATTTGTCTCCCTTCCTAATGGAGGAAATGATCTAAAACGGATTCGGTTCAGGTATGCCATCAACCATCCATGCCGGAAATGATTTCGATTTCCAACCACATTGTTCATTTGAATCTTTGTTGTGAAATTTGTATATATACGGAAACTGACGTTACTTAGGCTTCGAATATTGAAGTCGGGAGATGTTCAACAAGTGGCAAGCACAACAGTGGTGGGGTGAGAATTATGATAGAATCATGGAGCTCTATAATGTACAGAGATTTAATCGTCAGGCATTACATACTCCCCCAAGGTCTGAAGATGAGGTACACCAACATTTTGTTAATAATCAATTGATTCGATTCCGTAGATGCAAAAGATGATACAAGTATCCCAAGTTGAGATTACTAACAGAAAAAAAAAAATTATACACTGCAGACGCAAAGGGATTCGTGTTATTCAAGGATGGGATCAGCAATGGAAAGTCCCATGCCTAATTGGACACCAAGAAACAACTATAAACCTTACAGTGCAGGGCATAATGGTTTTGGTCCGGGTGGCACAAGAGGTGATGCATCGTTTGATGCTGCACGAACGACAACCTCGTCGAGAGATGAGCCTTCTGTTTCGGTCAGCAATGCCAGCGAAATAGAGGCTGAATGGGTTGAACAAGATGAACCCGGAGTTTATATTACCATCAGACAGTTGGCTGACGGCACCAGGGAACTCCGGCGTGTCAGATTCAGGTAATCAAATTCATATACTTGTCTCTGGCCAACATAAAGTAAGAATATATCTTTGCCTATGACTTGTTATGTTTGTTCACAATTTGGATATGGAAATTGGGCAGCCGCGAAAGATTTGGAGAAGTGAATGCAAAGCAGTGGTGGGAGGAGAACAGAGATAGGATACAAGCACAATACCTTTAAATTTAAAGTTGTATTGCGCCAAAGAGTTACAAATGGAAGAGGAAAGAGTATTTGGATGTTCCCTCTCAATTTTGGCTATGGAAACACGTGCGTACGTAAGTAGTAAAGACAGAAACAGGTTGAGATTCTACAAGGCAACTGGGGTTTTGTCACCTTTGCTAATGACAGAAACACTGAACTAATAAATGTGATTTCACTCATCACTAATCTCTGTCAATTTCCCATACATGGTGACAATCCATTCGGGTTTTGGTTCCCGTATGCTGCCGGGACTACCACTTTACAAGACCTTTCGTAGGTATTCTAATATTCGGGTCGGGAATTACGGTCTTCTCCGGCCGCGGGGGGGGGGGGAGTCTCGTTACTTTGTAATACAAGACTTGATCATTGAAGAAATGAAATTGAAATCGTTGTTTTTATGGTTACAAAGGACCAAAGAACACTACCATCAAAACTGTTACCATCTTCAACAGCCAAAATGCGCAAGCATTAGAGAAACTGAAGTATTTTTTTTTTCTATGGATCAATTTGAATGAGTAAATAGAGTCAGAATATTTTGAAATGTAACTACAAGACATCTCACTTTGGCAGAGCGTCCTAAAGTTGGACTGACTGCTAAAAGGAAGGCAGCAGGCAGCAAATGTATGTAGTTCCCATAAGAATCTACCATGCTTCCTTTGTTCTGTTTTCCCACTCCTTTTGGGAATCATCCTAGGCCTGTCCAGAATCTATCCCAGCCTTTTAAAACTGACCCAGTTCTGCACAGCTGGTCCTTACCATTGTTTTTCTTTTCTCAATTATAGGCTGCCTTTGGTTTGAAGGAAAAGGAAGATGGTACAACCAAGGGTTACTTTAGCTCATTGACATTTACTTTGAAGAAAGAAATCAATCCACCTTAGTTTAGCAGGAATGTGCTAGTTTTAGCCCAGAATCACCCTACATGGCTTACTTGGCAAAGGGTGCTCAAACCAGAGAAGTTCTCACGATCTGTTTGCAAGAAATGCCAATGGGTCATGGGTGGAATTTTTTTTTTGGACCATCCGTTGGAACTTATGGCGTATGGGAAACAGAGATTGTGATTCGAGTTCCATTTTAATCCAAGTTAAAAGAAAGTTCTCTGTGTGATCTGGTTAGGGGTGTGCAAAAAAACCGAAAAACCGAAACCGATTCCGAAACCCGAAAAAACCGAACCGAAAAATTGGTTAACCGAACCGAAAAATTCGGTTTCGGTTCGGGTTTTTATTTTTTTTAAAGAAACCGGTTCGGTTACGGTTTACGGTTTTGGGATAAACCGGGTAACCGAACCGACCGATTATATAATATATATTATTATATTATATGTTATTTTATTATTTTATATTAAAAAAAATAAATTTTATTTTATTTTCTCATTCCCCAAAAGTAAAACCATAATTTTATTTTATCAAGTTTAAGTGTTTGACTTGCTAGTATTAGAAAAGATAATAATATTATGTGTCGATTTTAAAAAGTATGTACTTTTTTCTAACATATTATTAAAATTTATATTTTTAATAAACAAAATAAAAAACCGTTACCCGAACCGAACCGAACCGAATTTTTCGGTTAACCGACTAAACGGTTAACCGGTTGAATGGATACGGTTTAGGGTCGAGAATTTAGTGACCCGAACTTATCGGTTAACCGAAATAATTTGCTAATGGATAACCGAACCCGATTTTGCACACCCCTAGATCTGGTTGATAAAAAATTAAATTTGGGAGTTTCATTTTAATCTAAAGAAAAGATTACTATCACATATACATACGTTTAAAATTTAAAGTTTATGGTTATAATTTAGAGTTTATGGTAATATGGTTAGAGATTTAAGTTTTAATTTATAAACTCTCAATATTAACCCTAAATATGAAATTCTATCAACATCCCCTAATTTCAAAATTATTAAACCTAAAACTCTAAACGGAATCCCTAAATCATAAAACTAAGGCACTTGTATAAATAAAGTTTCCACAAATACTTGTGCATGAAATAATTACCCATAAAAATGTTAAAAAATTTACTCGTGTCCATTCTTTTCATGTAAGAGTGTTAAAAAGATTTGCTCATGCACAGCTAATAATACAATATTAAGGGTGAGCAAAACTCGACTAAAAATAAATAAATTTTTCGACTCGATTAAAAAAAATTCAAATAAAGTTTGAGTTGTAAAATAGAAATTCGAATAACTCGAAATTTTTTTACTCGACTCGATCGAAAACTCACCCATATACAATCCTAGCCAAGCAATACTTATGAATATATTTATCCAATTCACTGGCGGGAAACTTTTAGTTTCTACAAGTGCCTTAGGTTTAGGGTTTAGAGATTTAAGTGTAATGGTTTAGAATTAAGGGATAATGTTTAAAATTTAGAGATTAGGGTTAGGATACAGTGTTTAGAGGTTAGGGTTTAGATTTTAGTGTAATATGTTACGGATTTAGGTTTTAACCTATAAAGCCTAAAGTCTAACCCTAAACTCTAGATTCTATTCACAATCCCTAAATTCTAAACTATTAAACCTAAACTCATAAACCATACTCCCTAAATTGAGTCTATAAACTCTAAAATTAAAACGCTTGTGAGAACTTTTAGTTTCCACCGCCAATGTATCAACTAATTATATATATATATATATATATATTTGTTGTACAATTTATATTCAAGAGTCATGATTATCTTTTCAAATTATAATGTTTTCGAATATATCAACAACCAGTATCCTTATTTTTTAAGAAGAGATTTGAAAATCAGTTGATCGATTTCAATCCATCTGATCAACTCAAATTTAAATCAAATGACACTCTTTTTTTTCTTTTCCTCTTTTTCTTTATTCTTCTTTGCTTACTCACCTTAAGAGGGAAAGGGCAGGCAAAGAGGGTGTTGCCCATGCTTTCTTTTGACAGGTTTTATGACTTGCTTCCATGGACACACCATTTCTTTTGTTTAAATAGAGATGGTCAATATCTAAGCTCTATTATAGCTTAAAATATTTGAATTATTCTACAATTTTAATCTAAACAAGTTTTTATTTGATTCAATGGAATGAAACGCTATTTTTTTAATTGAGGTTAAAGTTTAAAATTATAATATTATGAATTAGGTAAGTTGAATTGAGAGTGCCGCGCTTTTATAATATTGAATTCATATTAATCGATTAGTAAATTAAATATAAATGTATAAAAAATAAAAAATTCTTTCGAACTTTAATAATAAATGTTTTTCTTGTTGTCATTTGTAAAAGGGAAAAAAAGAGACCAGCAGCACTGTATAAAAGTCTCCTTTCAATAATATTCACCATCTTTTTTACATTTTCCAAATAGATTTTGAGTTAGAATTACACCCTAGGGGTCTAATAAGGGCCCATCATTAAGTTGCATTTGATCAAATTAGTATATAATCAATTCATTAATTTGCTTTAAATCAAATTAACATGAAACAAAATATTTTTACTTAATGGGCCATTTTCTAAAAAAAAAGAAACTATATATATAGGATAGGATCAAATTATACGGTGTAAAACTCTCTAAGTTTTACACGTTTTTTGGATCGTTGGATGAGTGAAACGGATGGATGAGATTAACAGTAAAATATGTGAAGATTATCACTTGGGAATTAAAAACACGGAGTTAATCTCAACCATCCAACGATCCAAAAAACGTGTAAAACTTAAAGAGTTTTACACAGTATAAGTTGATTCTAACCCATATATATATATATATGAAATGGTGATGGGACGGTTGGTTGATCATAAGGCAGTCAAACTCTAATCGCTATCTGATGATAAAATCCCAGCCGTTGGTGTCGACGATGGAATCTAAACCAATCATACATCGCCACGTACCCTACTTCCGGTACACGTAAGAGATCCCAAACCTTTATTACATCAGCAAAACACGTGGTCCCTACATGTTCTCCCCTCTCCGGTCGGTCCCGGATCTCTAGCCCCTGAAAACAAACAATAACAATTTTTTATTTCCGTTATCTAACGGCAGAACCCCACTGATGCCGTCAACCCCCGTCTCTCCGTCTATATAAATACTACGCCCTTAATTTGTTTTCATCTCCTTGTCTCTCCGAGTGTTTTTCGTCTGATTTTTTTTTTCTATTTTTGGCTTCATTTGCCATAATCTAAATCCCCGAGCTTTCCATATCCAAAGCTTTCCGTTTTAGGAAAGGTCTCGGATTCTCGGCCGATATATCGCCTGCATTTTTGTCACTGAATCGATATATTGTTGTACGTTTTCTGCTCATCTTTTCCTTCTAAATTTCGGAATATTTTTTTCAGCTCATATTCTCAATCCAAATCCATTTGATTTTCAGTTCACAGATTTTAAAGCTTTGTGCTTTTTTGGTTTTCAAAGTTTCGAACTTGAAGAAAGGAGCAAAAGTTTCTTCGTTCAAATCACTAAGAATTTCAAAGGCTTTACTGGATCATTGTTAAAGGTTGCCAGGGTAAGCGTATTCTTCTTCTTATTCTTTTCCCTAAGCTTATTTTTTTCTTAGCAACCAAACAGAGCATTACTTTCCCTTTATGCTTTTACACCATTTCATACTGTTATTACGTATTAAAGCTATTCGTAGCTCTGCAAATAAATAAAAAAGAAGCATAACAGAGCAAAGCAGAGGGCAGAGGAGATGAAATTAGAGATATAAAGAAAGACAGCTAAGAAAACAGCATTTGAGAGTATTGAGGGCAAGTCGTTTTCGAACAATAAATGATCCAAAGTAGTAGTTTTCAAGCTTCCAACCGAAACAAATCTCAATGTCCAACACATTGCTGCTCGAAATTCTCCTGTCTCTTTGTCCATTCACTTCTCCACACTTGAAATAGGCCCATCCTCTTCTTCTTCTTCGATAAAAACAGATTGAAAAAGACAATGTTTCTCTGTGATATTATTCTTTTGGTCGCTTTTGTTTTTATTAAACTTTGTTAATTTGAATTGGGTTTTGTCAGAAACATCGGCTTGCTTGAACAGATCATTGTTTTCTATTTTGAATTTAAATTGGTTTCGTTAAGGCAAAGCATAGATTCCAATCTTGGTCCTTTCCAATTGGCATGCCCCATTATGTTTCCTTCTTTATTTTTGTTTTCCCAATAATTGACTGCTTGCAAGCACTTTTGGGGGGGCCTTACTTCTCTGATCCCGAGCTCTTTTTCTTTTTGCTTCTCTTTTCCTTTCTGTCATTTTCATAAGGGATGATGCTGATGCAACACTCACACTTGTTGGATTGTTTTCTTGTATGGATTTGATTTTTCTTTTGTTTTTTTCTCGGGTGCCAAACATGCTGGAATTAGATCCATTGTTTTTATCTATCTGGATGGGGTCAGTCTATTATTCTATTGCAACAATATCTGCAACCATGTCTCCTCATCTCAGAAAGAACCAACTTGTGCATGAAGAATGTTCCATGTGTTCAATTTGGATTCATTCATTTCTTTATTGCAGGGATAAGAAGACAATAAGAACACCAGAAATCAAAAGTAGAGAAATTTACAAAAAAGAAAGGAAAAATGTTTACGTGCATAGCGTGCACAAAGCAGATGGCGGATGGAGGGGAAGAGGTAGATGGAACGCGTGGAAGTGACACGCCCAACACTAAAGAAGCTGTGAAAAGCCTGACCACGCAGGTTCTACTTCAATCTCTTTGGATTTCGATTATATTAGAGGTTTTGGTTTGAGTCCTTTGTTTAAAGTGGAGTCTAACATACAGTAGGGTGCGGTGCGACACCAATCGAAATATTACAAAATACGTAATCGTACCGTATCCTGCCGCACCGAGACTCACCCTTGGGCAGTTGGGCTTGAGCTTCTTCCTTTCTTCTTTGGTTCATTCATTCAATCTATACTTTAGCTAAGGCTTTGCTTTTTCAGCATCCTTTATTTCTGCTTTAGGCATTGTGTGTGAGAACTGAGAAGGAACAAAATCATAATCCAAATTAGCTGATAATATAATATCCTTAGCCTGGGGACCACCTTCTTCTTTGGCATCTTTTCTTTCACGTTTATTCATGCATGTACACCACCGTTTTAATTTAATGCTGTAAAAGCTGTGCATGGGGACCTTCAAACCATATCTTTCCATGTAATCCATTTTCGAATTGCTGCGTTTGGTGTTTTGGATTGTGCCATGAAATTGAAAACCAACCAACCAGCCAAGCCAAGGCAACATCCTTGAAGAATCCAGTGGACAAAGAGCAAAGAGGGTTTTAATAAATGCGGCTAAAAGTGAGAAGCTTTCGAGCAAAACGGTGTTGGTTACAGTTTAGATTCGAGTACACTGCTGCCTGCAGTCTGCACTGCCCACTGTTGTGCACGGGCTATGGGGTAATAGGATTTGAACGTAGGCAGCTCTAGGCTGTTGTGAAACGCTTGTTGGTTGGTCTCTGTGTGACTTAAGATCCCACCTTCTTTTATGACCCTTTTTTAGGACTAGGTCTCTAGGATTCCCAATAATAGGCAGGTGAAGACAACACTTTCCCTTGAGGGTGAGTTTTTTATCTGGTCTAATCCAAAAAAAATTGTGTTAGTCGAGTTTACAAAATTTTTTTATAATTCAAATTTTATTTTAAATTTATTAAAGTTGAGTCGAGTTTATGAAATTCTAAAATTATTCAAGTTTATGTTCAAATCTAATTGTAGGCATTTATAAATGTGATATACATATATATCATTTTCATATGTAATATACAAATATTAGGAAGAGTTGAATGACTTGATTCGAACTTGAAAATCGATCCACTAATTACTAAATATTTTAAGTTGTTTGAGTTGTTTGAAATTTCATTTTATAATTCAAACATTATTTGAATTTTTTTCAATTTGAGTCGAAAAATTCTACTTTTTCTAGTCGATTTTTGCTCACCTTGATTTCCCTTCACATGGGTTACATATTCTCTAGGTTTTAGTTTGGATTTTAAACTCTATGTCCAAGTCCAACACGGATACCTTAATAAAGAGAGAGAGAAACATTGCCTTTTATTACCAACTGCCTTATATAAATAGTATAATATTGTGCTTTAGGATGCAGTTGTTAAGAAACCAAAATTTGTGGCAATATCCAAAAGGAAGTAGTAGGGGGGGTGTCTTTAGAAAAGACAATCAGTGTATATTTCAAAAAAAAAAAAGACACCCCCAAGTTCTGTGGGCCTGACCCACCATTGAATTCTTGTCGATCCACTGTGTTTGAAAAGTGGGCATATGGGGAAAGAAAAGAGCTACAACAGCTCTTCAGATGGTAGCAGACAAGTACATTTTATCATTTCAGACTGTTAGGCCAACACAACAGTGTTGACTGGTAGTATTCCCCATGAATTTTCACACTTGACATCTCCTTTTGCTCCCTTTTTCTTTTTAGGGTGAGTTTTCATAGATCTTCATGTCGGGGTCTACTGTGCAGGTGAGCTTGGACTTTGACTACCAACAATGGAATCAACCAGTTCAATTTTCTGCCACTTCTTTAGACCATAATTCTTGACCTTATTTTAACTTTGTACTTTGAAATTAATAATTCATTGTCTGTCATTGACATGATCTTGTGGAAGCCAAGCATTTTGATGAACATGGGGTCGTATCTCTCCTGTTTTGTGCTTCTCATTAACTTGAATTCTGATAATATGCAGATTAAGGATATGGCATTGAAATTTTCTGGAGCTTACAAGCAATGCAAGCCTTGCACAGGCTCCAGCAGCTACAAGAGAGGGAGTCGACCGTATCCGGATTTCGATGCTGCTTCGGAAGGGGTTCCATACCCCTACATGGGTGGAAGCACTAGTTCAACGCCTGCATGGGACTTCACTAGTGCCAGTCATCATCCGGGGAGATCGGACTCGAGATTTACTACCGCATTCAGTGGTGATAGAACTCCTGGCTACAGGGAATCTTTCTCGGTCCAGGATTTGGTATTAGAAGATGAGGATGAGCCTAAGGAATGGATGGCACAAGTTGAACCCGGGGTTCATATAACATTTGTCTCCCTACCTAATGGAGGAAATGATCTAAAACGGATTCGGTTCAGGTATGCCATCAACCATCCATGCCGAAAATGATTCGATTTCCAACCACATTGTTCATTTGAATCTTTGTTGTGGAATTTGTATATATACGGAAACTGACGTTACTTAGGCTTTGAATATTGAAGTCGGGAGATGTTCAACAAGTTGCAAGCACAACAGTGGTGGGGTGAGAATTATGATAGAATCATGGAGCTCTATAATGTACAGAGATTTAATCGTCAGGCATTACATACTCCCCCGAGGTCTGAAGATGAGGTAAACCACCACCTCACTTTTAAGACATTTTGTATTCCAAGTTGAAGTTCCTAATAGGAAAAAAAAAACTATACACTGCAGACGCAAAGGGATTCGTGTTATTCAAGGGTGGGATCAGCAATGGAAAGTCCCATGCCCCATTGGACACCAAGATACAACTATAAACCTTACAGTGCAGGGCAGAGTGGTTTTGGTCCGGGTGGCACAAGAGGTGATGCATCGTTTGATCCTGCACGAACGACGACCTCGTCGAGAGACGAGCCTTCTGTTTCAGTCAGCAATGCCAGTGAAATGGAGGCTGAATGGATTGAAGAAGATGAACCCGGGGTTTATATTACCATCAGACAGTTGGCCGATGGCACCAGGGAACTCCGGCGTGTCAGATTCAGGTAATCAAATTCATATACTTGTCTCTGGCCAACATAAAGTAAGAATATATCTTTGCCTATGTTTTTTTATTTAATTTGTTTGTTCATAACTTGGATCCAGCCGCGAAAGATTTGGAGAAGTGAATGCAAAGCAGTGGTGGGAGGAGAACAGAGATAGGATACAAGCACAGTACCTTTAAATTTATAGAATTGCACCAAAGAGTTACAAATGGAAGAGGAAAGAGTATTTGGATGTTCCCTCTCAATTTTGGCTATGGAAACACGTGCGTACGTAAGTAGTAGTGGGTAAGTAGTAAAGACAGAAACAGGTTGAGATTCTACAAGGCAACTGGGGTTTTGTCACCTTTGCTAATGACAGAAACACTGAACTAATAAATGTGATTTCACTCATCACTAATCTGTCAATTTTCCATACATGGTGACAACTCATTCGGGTTCTGTTTCCCAGCTGCTGCTGGGACTACCCCCCGGCCCCCTCTTCACTTTATTATTTTTTTTTTGTGTCGGTCTGCCAATTTTCAGGGGTATTTTTTACGACGTTACAAGACCTAATGGAGGCATTTGAGATTTTTTTACAGAGTATCACTGTTGTTTTGTTTGTTTGTTTGTAGTACGAAATTTGATTGTTGAAGAAATGAAATTCAACTGTTGTTATTTTGTTTGTTATAATGTAACACGAATCGGACCCTAAATTGTTTTTAATCAACAGCAGCAACTGGTTTCATCATCATACCATTATTGCAAATCTTTATGTTAGAGGAATAATTATCAAGCAAATGGGATCAAGGGATTTCTATTTTCTTCTTTGGCTTGTTCTGAAGTTTGAAGCTGAACCTCTGAAAAACTCTCAACTTCTATAAATCGTAAAGAAAAATATCAGCGTGAAGATATATCAACATACAAAACAGCATTTGACAAACTGGGAATTTATTTATCAAAGACACCAAAATAGTCTCTTGTTTGTAACATAACAGAAACTCTAGTATTATATTGTTGGGAAAACACTCAAACGGAAGACATAAAACCAAAGCTCTTTGCTCATTTCGATATTTGGACTCTCCACCGATCCATAATACCAATTAGTATAGAAACCATGACGACAGGCCATCTCAACATTACATGCTGCTACTTCTTTTTCTAGTGATTCCATGGGTGGGTATAAGAAACAGGTCATTAGACTCCGCAGTCCACTGAACCCCAGCCTTTATAGGTGGAGTGCCTTGATTCCGCAACATACGGCCGCCGACTCCCTATTGTCACATTTGCCAACTTATCCGCCACATCAGAAGCTCCATTGCCATTCCGATCCACCTTGATGGATGCAGCAACTAGACCAAAAATTGAATTTTTCACGTCAATGGCAAAAATACCAAACCAGACTATAACACAAACAACAGGGATCTTGAAAAAATTTCAAGCCCCATCTATTATAATGATATTCAGCAACCAAAATGTGTCAGATCATTCGAGAAACTGAACTATTTTATTGCTATCCTCAAGTACAACTATGGATAAACTTCAACCTTATAAATAGGGCTGTTAATATTCGGGGAGTGAAATACTCAACTAGTAGTCATGATGTGATTGAATCTAGTTTTTTTTTTAAATAGCGACCATTCAATATAATAGAATACTATGCTTACATGGACACTTCCTTCCTGGTGGCTGATACCTTGGTTGTTTGGCAGAACTCTTCAAGGAGATGGCGTTCCTACTAAGATCCTTTAAGATGGAAAAAGAAAGACCATATTTAGACGCAATGTACAAAAACACTACTAGATAAGCAGAACAACCGAGGCAAATAAGATTACAATTACCTGATTAACCATATCCAGCTTGCGTTGCACACCTGCAAGAATCAACTATTAGAAGAGAATCCCACCATATAAAACCTTGATGAATTGGGACAAAGTAATAAGGCAAGGGTTAAACCATACCCCCATCACTGAGCAAGGAGACAAACTAAATACAAAAGAGCAGTTTGTTCATAGCCATATTACAAACTTAGCAAGAAAACTCTATGTATTCATCATGAGCATGTACCTATATCGAACATCATTACTGAAGTATTTCAGCATTATTACACACTAAATTACATTACCTGTGCCCAAAGATGCATTTGTCTTCACAGTGGAATAACTGCCTGTTAGCTTTGCATTAGGTAGAGCCGCAGAGAATCGCCTTCCTGATTGCTGTTCCAGTGTTCCTTTCAACACAGCTAAGCATGCAAATTAAAAATAACAAATAAATTAAGCCAGCCAAAATAAAAAAAGGGGGGGGGGGCATATTAATAAGAGTTCAGAACAAACCTGATGGAGGAGTTCTAGACACAGCTGCTCTGGGACGAAGAGAGGGTGGAACATAATAACAACTCTGCAAATCAAAGGGAAATTATGTTAGTAGGGCCCTAGCTACAACATGATTGTCATTCCTAGTTCATTAAAGAACATACCAGAACAGTAAAGAACAAAAATAACTATAAAAGACACACAACCTGAAAGAATGGATGTCGAAGGGCCTCGGCAGCTGTTGGCCTTTTGCAAGGATCCCATGAACAGAGAGACTAAAACAAACAGCAAAGCAAACATCAATTTCTCTTGAAACAATCCCATCAGGAGAACTAAAAAGCATCAGAGAGCAGACATGCACTTAACTGTAATAAGGTTGATTGCATTATCACTTGCTGATGGTATCAATGCAGACAGATGCACGCCAGGGAACTTTAATGTTCAATGACAATGAATTTTAGAAAATATATTAGATTCCAGTCATAAGATAATCCAAACCAACTGTGCATTGGTAAAAAATAAAATTAAGCTATGAAACAAATCAATGTATGCGACCACAATTCAGGGGGAGTAAGACCTGTGGGAACTGGTAGTTTATAGCTCTTGCAAGGTTAAGCCCGTCAGGCCACGAATCCTTAGTTGGAGTACCTATTACATTGCAAATTTTGTAGATTTCATCTGCTTCGCTGCATGCATAATGAAAGGTTAGCATCAATCCTGTTGCCAACCAGGCAAATATCCGCACCAAATATATATCTAAGCTGGGCATAATCTCAAGGAGGAAGTTCACAGCACAAAATAATAAATTAAAAGAACATACCTGGCACCAGGGAAAAGAGGACGTAAGGTGAACAATTCAGCAATTATTGCACCCATTGCCCACATATCTGTAAGTAAAGAGAAAAAATAATAATCAGAAAGGCTGCCAGCATTTCCATTCTTCAGTTAATCAGTACTGATTACACCGAAACCTTACCAACTTTTGAAGAATATAGGTATGATTGAAGAAGTATTTCAGGGGCACGATACCTAAACAAGTCGAGGCTTAGATAGTTGTAATAAATATCAAAAGGGACAGAGAAGGTGGAACACCGATTAAATCCTTCAAAGTATCAAACTTACCAGCGTGTTGACACATATTCAGTGTATGGGGGATGTGAACTAATTTCCCGTGCAAGACCAAAATCAGCAATTTTGATTACATCTCTAGTAACCAACAGATTCTCTGGAAATAACAGGGCAGTGAGTTATATAATATTTCTTTGAGAAAATATAAGATAAATAAAAATGAATTCTGTAAGAAAAAAATTACATAGAGTACCTGGCTTTAGGTCACGATGAAAATATCCACAATGGTGCATATATGCAAGACCTTGAAAGACTTGGAAACACCAATTTCTGATTTCAACTTCTGAAAATAGCTTTTCTCTGTCTTTCATAAGTTGGTAAAGATTGAACTCCTGGAATATTTGCATGTTTTGAGAAATGTAATTGATGCCCCAAAGATCAAAGAGCAAATTGTAGGTACAACACAAATACAAGCTGCCACTTACCATAAATTCAAACACAAAATACAGAATGTTATTTTCCCTGATTACTTCCTTTAGCTTCACAATATTGGGATGGTTCATTCTCCTCAGTGACTGCCAAATGAGACAACCATCATGCACACGAAAATAGGAGAGCAAAATCAAAAGTGACTAACATTACCTTAACTTCTCTCAGATTCACACACTCCTCCCATGTGTAATATTTCTTCTTCATTTTCTTAATTGCAACCTTCAAAACAGAATATATTCGAAAATTATGTATCAGAGTCAACACATTTAAAGCTATATGTTTCTACAATTTTAAATAAAACTGTGGGCACACTCACAACTTCACCAGACAGCTTATTAATAGCCCGGCATACACTACCAAATGTTCCGTCACCAACTTCCTCAATTATCTTGTACCTAAAGCATTCAAAAATTAATAAGCTGAACTTGCAGAAAATAAATACTGTCTAGGGCTCTAGGGATTCCAAATAAAACAACATACCTCTCCATTTTCTTGCAGCAGAAAAGGTAGCCCTTTCTTTATTCAAGTGAAGTATAAGAGATAGACATATGACACATATATATCTTCAGTAGAAGATTGCTTGTATTAGAAACAATAAAAAGGAACTGTGTTGCTGGTCACCTCAGTTCACCATCAGTTTCTTCAGGCAACATGCATAAGCATAAAACCAGAAATATTATGGTGGATGGGCTTCAGAGCTTTATTTGTTACTAAACCCACAGCTTGGAGAAGAGAACAAGGCATCAAAGGAAGGAACAGATGAGCTCCACAAAACATAGTGACAGGAAGCAACCAGAATGAATGATTTGCTTTATCAAACAGGAATGATCCCAAGCTCAAGATACTCTCACTTGGCTCAAAAACTTAATTGCAGTCAACTCATCTAGGCTAAATAGAAACTGTTGCAGAATGCTCAATACACCAACATCTCATCACTATTCAGTACCCATCAGGAGCAACAACAGAAAATTAATTGAGAACTAGAGCTGCTAAAGCTTAGCTTGCAACTTTCAACTGTCTACCAAGAGTGTTCAGACCTGTCATAATAAAAGAATGAGAAGCAAAATACATTAAAGGTTAGAAAAGGCACAAACAGCTGACAGAAATAAGAAAACATAATCATGCAAAGATATAGATAACCTGAAAGGCATTTTCCCAAAATATTCAACTGGATGTTGTATCATCAATTCACTAAGTGCAGTTGACAAAGGAAACCAAAAGGAAATCTCCACGAACAAGAAACCGCCAATCAAGTGCTTCTCGGAATGAAAAAACTCGGAAAAGGTAGCAATTTGACCAGAAGCACACTTTTTCCATGTCTTGAAAAGGCAAGTAAATCACTTTAAATCGAAGTCAGGAGCAATCTAACATTAAAACAACATCAATTGAAACCTTGAGTTATGATATATCTAACCAGGGGACCCAAACAAATATGATACACTAAATCTACTAGAAAATGAGAAATAATAGGATAACTCATGAACAACACTGAAACTAATCTTATTGTTGCTTTCAATAAAGGGATGGAAGGAGTGTATCACCCAGAGAAGAGTACATGCTAATTCAAGAATATGATACGCATAATACAACTATGTAAATAATATTCATCTTAGGAAGCGATTTATAAAAAATGATGAGGTTAGCGTGTACAGAGCAATATTCAATCAACAATTCTCAACCTTGCTTCGATTCAGCAGATCACAATAAATCAATGCCCAATTCTAAATAACAACGATGGTTCAAGATTTGTTGGCAGGTAGAAACAAGCATCATGAAACATCAACAGCTACGGATTAATTTAGGGAGAGAGCGACAAATCCAAAGATATTTTCTCATAAATCAAACACGCAAACCCTTATCTGTAATATCACCTAAAGCAATAGGAATCCGTAATTACGATATGTGGAAAAACAAAGCGTATATACGCATAAATCGAGGAATATATCGAATTGAAAAGAGCCCTAATCCACCCCCAAAGAAGAAGAAAAACAGAGAAGAAACAGAAAAGATGCAATCGTTGCAGATCTGGGTAAAAAGAGATGAACGGAGGAACCTGAAGATGAAGCGGTATAAACACCGTCGCCAAGGACGGGAGGAGATGGAATCCAGAGCGTCGCAATTTCTCCGTCGCAAAAGTAGAATTTTGTGGGTGTTTGGAATTATGACGCGGAATACCGATTCGCCTTTGCATTAAATACTGCTATGGGTTGAGGCGGGGGTTCACCTTGTGTGTGAACCAAGAAAAAGCTTAATTTTGGGGTAATTTTATATTTATTTTATTATTTAATATTTAGAAAAGAAACGTGTCTGTATTGGGTAAGGTTGTCAATATTCCTCTATTAATAGTCGGCCCGTACCCGTTAGTTCGTAACTAATTATTTTTATCCTATGGTTTGGTACTAATTGTAACTAATATATTTCTAATTTTAAAAATTATTTTCTTTAAAAAATAAAATCTAGGATGAGGCGTTTAACGCAAAATTGGGAGTTCGAATAAATAAGATTAAAAAGTTACTTATTGATTGAGTATACCTCGATTGATATTATCGTTGGTACAATATTACAAGAGGACGTGAGATTAAATATGCTAGTAGTATTGACAATGTACATTGTATGTTAGAAAAAAAATACTTCAAATTAATTTTTTTATAATACTCGATTTGAATTAGTTATTTCATCAATAAATCGGATGTTATACCAAAAATAAATTGAAATCTTAAAACTAGAGGTGACAAACGGGTCATTCGGATCGAGTTTGGTTCGGGTCAGGTTCGGTTTCGGTTCAGTTCGGGTCATGTATTAGTTCAGGTCGAGTATTAGTCCAGATCGGGTCACATCGGTTCAGTTGATTTTCGGGTCGGTTGCTTTCAGGTCGGATCAAAACCGGTTCAATGAGAGATCAATATGTTTTAATCAGGTTTTTAGGCAGTATCAATTTTTTAAACACATATATGACTTTATAAAGCTATTATATTTGATTTTTTGTGAGTTGTGCAACGATTCACATCAAATCTTTCATTATTTCTTTTAATATCTTTTCTTTATTATGGGTTGCCTTCGGTTCGGATTATTTTCGATTCGAATAAAATCAGTTCGGATCCATTCAGTTCGGTTAAAAATCGATTTGGGTTTGTTCTATTCAGATGAGAAATCGGATCGGGTCCATATTAGTTCAACTAAAAATCGGGTCGATTTTAATTTAATTCTGTTTGTTTCAAATTTCGAATCAAATTCAAATTATCATGTTCAGACTGATAGCAAATCTAAAATCAAATAAAATCAATTCGGGTCTCGAGTCAGTTTGTCACCTCTACTTGAAACAAAGATTTAAAAAACAATGGTCCACTTAAGACGAAAGAAAAGGGTTGTAATTTAAGTTTGGTGGGTGCGCAACAGCATATTCCAACCCAATCTTCATTCAGATTTACTCGTAAATTGGAGTCAGCTGTCCAACTTAAAATCCTACGTGTGTCTCTGTAGATAGCCTCTCCCATTACACGTCATTACGTCATTTACAAACTTACCGGCTGGGGCGGCGCCGGGACTTTGGCTCCACCAAAATGGAAGAACTGGGGTTTAGTCCTTTCAAAATTTCTGAAATTATAAATTTATACTAGTAAATTTACACTTTGATTCCCTTAAAAGTTTACAATTTAGTTTTGACTCCTTGTATATTTCAGCTTCACACTTCTTAACACCAGGCCAAAAAATATACAACACAACAATCAAACAATATTGGTAGGAGTGAGAAAAAATTAACTCTGATAAATTTAAACGTTTCAACCCAATTCGACTAAAAAAATTAAATAAAATTTTCTGTTATAAAAAGAAAATTTGGATAACTCAGATTTATAGGTCGATACAATAGTAAAATTACTCTTTGGTTCCCTTAAAAGTTTACAATTTAATTTTAACTCCTTATATATTTTCAGCTTCACCATGCTTACACTAGACCCCAAAAAAAATACAACACAATCAAACCACTACGAGTTAGAGTAAACAAAATTCGACTAAAAAATCATTTTTACTCGTCTTGATTCGACCTATAATTTTATAAATTAGATTCAAAAAAATTAAATAAATTTTGAGTTATAAAATAAAAATTTGAGTAACTCAAATAACTCAAAATTTTTAATAATTAATGGATCGATTCAAGTTCGAGTCGAATATCTCAATTCTATCATATATATATATATATATATATATATATATATATATATATATATATATATATATATATATATATAGATTATGATCCACTTGCACTGTGTAAAATTCAATTACTTTTACACATTTTTTAAACAATTAAATGAGAGTAATACATGGCTAAAATTGTTTCCTGTGAAAGTAATAAATGACATTGATTATTTTATCCTTTTTCATGCGATAATCTTCACATTTTCTACTATTAATCTTAGTCATTCATTTACATTCATACAACGATCCGAAAAAAAGAGAATTTCAAGTTTTACTAAGAAAGTCCTCTCTCTCTCTATTACATATAAAAAATATACATATATATTGTATATGTTTATAAAAAGTCAATCAGATTGAAATTAATTAGTATCATAATATTACAAATATTATAATTAAATTAAAACAAAAACTCGAACTCAACTCGACTTAACTTAAATTTCTTGAACTCAACGTAATTAAATTTAAGTTATAAAATAAGAATAATCATTCCAACAAACTCAAAATTTCTTTACTTTGACTCCATCAAATACTCGCCCTAACTAATAACTTGGCTCAGTGGTTAAAGGAACGGTTGTTGTTCCTAGAGGTCACGGGTTCGAGCACCAGCAACTGTAGCAGGGTGATTGAGCATGCATTGTCAAATGGTTGAGAGTATATTCAGAACAGATACTACTTGTAATCACCTTTGCTTTCAAAAAAAAAAAACTTTACTTTAACTCCATCAAATACTCGCCCTAACTAATAACTAGAATCGCATATTATCTATTCTCTAGAACCCCACGAACACTACCAAAAAGTTTGACAAATTAACATTTAACTCTTTAAAAAAATTGAAAATTTTAATTTGACTCCTTCAAGAAAAATTAAAATTATTATTATATTTAAAATTTTTAAATAATTTTAATTAAATTCCCTCTTAAAAGTTTTCAAAGTTCTCATTATGTGTAATTTTTTTTTAAAATTTTAGTTAAACCCCTAAAAATTTATGAAAGTTTTAAATTGAACATTTCAAAAGTTATAAAAATTTTAACATAGGCAACTGAAAATTTTTAAAAATTCTAAACAAGCCCCCTCAAATTAGCTTGCCAAGATCCTCTAATGTTTGGGTGTATAATGTATTACGGTACAACTAAGGGAGCAAAGCATAATAAATAAATAAAGATGTTCAGAAAGCAGAAATAAGTTTGATTTATACTTGTAAAATCACAATTGGGAAGGAAGTGACCAAATAAAAATATCTCCACATCAATGGGAGAAAGAAACTAAGGTCGATAAAGATAAATCTGGGGGGGGGACTGTGTATAAATAGATGCCTTACAAAGAATATATCTATAACTTAACTAAATCATATTATTAGGAGGCTAATTCTCCAATTGATGAATATGAATTTAGAGATTCTTGACTTCTATGGATATATTGTTTCAAGTATGGAACTTCCTTTTCAACTCCAATGCTCGGATGAATACCATTTTAGGCAACAGATCGGTCATCTCGAGCTGCTGTTAGAGGAATACCAGAGCTTTTTCTGGCAAACTAATACCTTCTCCTTGGTTACACCGTATTCGGTGTCCTCTTTACGGCAGCTCCACTTCAATCCCTTTGCAATGCTGGCAATTGCGTCGACAAAATAGCTGGATTCCTGGATTAATGCGTACCCCTTAGGTCGCAGGATTCGGTCCATCTCCAAGAGCACGTACTTCATATCACACCTGGCAAAACCAACAATGATTTAAAACCAGAACAAAGTGCGAAATGCGAAGAGAATCCACTCAATGTCTACCTGTGGCTCTCGGCAGTGAAGAGGCCATCAAGGTGAAGGAGGTCATATGTCCGAGGATATGATGAAAATGCTTCACACCTGGAAAAGATGTGCAACAGATTAGACACCATGAAAAACATCAAATTGAAGCTATCTGGTAATGCATGCATAGGATTCAGGTTTCATATAAGTGCATTCGAATTTACCAATCATGATAAGTTCCAATAAGACCACGGTCATAGACCACAGGGAGTGTGTTGGCAGCATAGGAAGAGACAACATTCATGACCCATAGGGGATCGTCGATAATGGCTGCAGCAAAACCTCCATAAACTGTATTCATGTCCATAACGTTTCGTATCTCATCGGTCCCAAGTGCAGGGAGTAACTTCTTGTAGTGCTTGGCTCGCACCTTCCACTTGCTGTCATCATGCTTTAAAGCACTGGCACTCCCACCCGGAATATTTGAGATGCGTTCAGGTGCAACTTGCAACCTCTCTGGCCACTTTGGCAGGGACCCCAAGGCTGATTTCTTAAGCTCTGGCTTTGGAACTACAACACACGGGCGAAGCGGAGTGTACCATGCTGAATCTGGTTCAAGACTGTCATCACACTTGGGTGGGTAGGCATCCTCTGCAAGCTTACTGTAACAGCTATTATCGGAAGATTTCTGCCACACGGCAATATCGTCTTTTTTGGCATACATTTTAAAGCACATTGAAATCAATAAGTCCTGCAACTTCTCATAATCTGATTTCTGCTCTTCCACAGTTGTGTTCCATCCGCGCCAGCGGTTTTCATAGTTTACAGGAGGACCAGACAAGACCCAAAAACCACCAGGACGGAGTATGCGATGAACTTCAAGGAGATATATTCCACCTGGAAGCAAGAGCATTTATTGTTTCAAAACTACAAGAGCAACCAAAGGGAGTGGTAGGTCGATACAAAAATCGAAGTAAAGAAATGCAACGTCAAATGTTAAAGCATGGTAGGAAAAGAAACAAATCAAAAAACAATATGCCTTTTAACCCTCAGGCCATCAGAGGACGGTTATTTACCAAATTCAGTCCATGGGATAAGGCATCTTGAGCAATGAGCCATATCAAACGAATTTGAAGGGAAAGGAAGCCGCTGGGTAGAAATGACACCAAGGATTGCTGGTATTCCACGTTCCAGAGCAAACTGCACCTGAGCTTCATGATTATCTCTCGGCGCGAGTGAAACTGTCAAAACCCCGCGATCTAATAGATCACCTCCCCAACTAGCAACCTGTAAATACATAAATCAGAACAGTTCAAAGTTTAGAGAAAATTCGATGCAAATAAGAGCACGGGAAGTGGGAAGCAAAGAGATGGACAACCAATTGTCTCCAAAAAATCAATTTTAAATGCAGACAACAACAAATGCCACAGAGATACAAACATGTCTGGTTCAGATTTAGAATGAGAATTCGACACGCTTTTGAGAATGGCAACTCACCCCACAGCCAGTGTCAATAGCAGTTCGAACTGTGCCATCTTTCATTCCAGGGATCAGATCTTGCATCAAATCTACATATGCACCAACTCCTCTAGGGAACATAGTACCACCACCAGGGAACATGAATTTCTCCCCTTCTTTCCTCAACCAGTTCTGATTAGACTTCTGCTTATTGATCCAATTATACGGCACATTCCTAAAACCACATCAACATGTCAGTAACCATGTAAACTTAAGGCAAAGCAAATCGATCCTCTCAATGGAAATTAGCAAATCTAGAAACCAGCTATAGTACCTGTACCAACATTGATCACGGCTCTCTGGCCATCTGATAGGTGGCTTGTACCCATCAGGAGGTGGAACCAAGCATTGCTTCCTCTCTAACATTGGAGGACAATGACGTTCCAAGAAAGTAAGCCGATGCCTACCATACTTACTCCACCTCTGTAACAATCAATACAAGCCATCAGCACAGCAATCTTACATTCAACAGCCTTAACATTATTAAATAAACAATCATTCTTACACTGGGATCAGTGCATGGAGTGTAATCCTGATAATCGGCGCTGCATTCCGGGAAAGCAACGGATTTGATTTGAAGGGGGTTTACTGCAGGTTCCTTTGGAGAAGAAACAGTCTTGGAAACATCCTGCACTATCTTGCCCTCCAATCGGTTTTTCTCCGAACAGAAGACTCCACCAAGATAGAAAGAAAACCCCAATAGCACAAGGACCAGTATTGTTGCAGGGACAATCTTGAAAGACTTGTCTGGTTGTGCATGATATTTTCCATCTTTTCCATCTTTATACTTCATGGTTTCAGAAATAATTACTTACTGCAATTCAAAAGCACCAATCAGTCAAAAACAAAAAGAAATCAACTAAGAAACTCTCTTTGCATTTCAATGGATCTCGTTGTGCAAAAACTTCAATTAAACTCCATCAAATATATAACATGAAGCGCACGTAATGATGTGTTGATTTTACAGTTGATAAGGACAAAGACCCGGAAAACTTGCAAACAGCAAATGATGAAACAAATGTTAGCTTTTTAGGGGAGATCTGAGTAATGGTTACAAAACCACACACCACTACAAACTGTAAGAATCAAATTTAATGTAGATCTTGCTAGCAACCCAGACCATAAAGATGAGACCTTGAAAGCTGTAAAAACTCGAGATCTAATGACAACTATCACCGACACATAATACTATGCATGTCACTCTGTCTTTATAGCTTTCACATGATATATGGACCGGACTTGGCATAATCATACGGTCCCATAAATTCAATATTTCTCACTGAGTCAAAAAGGTAATGGGGAAACTATGGATTTCCTACGCAGCTAGAAAAAGAAAAAGGGTACCCTCAAGTCTCAACCTTTTTTTCTTTAATCGTTTCCTTGGCATAGAAGAAAAGATTAAAATGATCTCATTGCCACTGCAAGCCAATCAGTTTTTTAAAATTATTTCCTTGGTTTTTTTATGACCAAATTATCAATGGGTACATTGATCTCATGAACAACATCTAAACCAATAAAAAAACTGCAAAAATCACAGACTACCAATGGGAATCTGCCATTATTCAACCATTGAAAGCAAAGAATGGAAAACACCAAGAAAATTGGAGGGGAAGAAGACGAAGGAAAAAGAAAAGATTTCCTGTAGTTTGGATTAAGGGTATGGTAAAAAACAAGTCTTTACCAAGTAAAACAAAGGGTCAGATCTGTAGAGGAATTGATAGAGAGAACCCAGAACAAGAAACATCAAGTACAAAGAAGTACACAAAAAAGATTAAAAAAAACAAGAGAAAAAGAGAGTGTTGGAAATTGTTTGTACCTTGTCTCAGTTCTCTACGATTACTCTGTCAGTCTTGGGCTAAAAAAGAAGAAGAAGAAGAAGAAGATCAAGAAGAAGAAGAAGAAGATATCTCTGTAAAAAAAAAACGCGTTTGACTACGATACAGAGAATTACACTGAAAACCCAATGAGATGTGCAGAAACTTATAAGTAAACACGCGAAGGCTGAGAGGCAAAAACAGCTCAGACCTTTTAAAATAAGGGGTTGTCTTGTGAGGTTTCTACTCGCCTTCGCCCTTTGTTTCTGCCTGCCTGTCTAATCCCCTCATTTCCACTATTTTTTACTACTTTTATATGATATGATTTTTTTAATCATAATATTTGACTTGTTATACGACTAATTTAAATTAGATTGTATATAAATCTATTGGAGCTATCTACTCAATTCAGTTGTCTTCATTCATAATATCAGAATTCGAAAAAATCTAACGACTTATCTTACTAAACTAACAGGCTGTTAACTGATACTGGATATTTTATTTCTTATAATTATTTATATTTGGCCTTTTAATGGATATTTTATTCCAAATATGCCCCCAATGTTTGCATGTTTTGTCATTTGGCCCCCTATTCTTTTTTTTGGTCCAAATATGCCCCCAACGTTTGCTTATTTTGTTATTTGGCCCCCTATTCTTTCTTTTGGTCCAAATATGCCCCCAACGTTTCATTTATAGTCCAAATATGCCCCTGTTGGATGTAAACTATCAATCAACTGACGGTCAACGGCTTATAAAAAGATTTTGACGTGGCATCAGCAGATCTTAATACGTGGCAAGTCCAGTCAGCATCAGCTGTTGAACATTAGTTGACTAACAGTTTCCATCTAACGGGGGCATATTTGGACCAAATTGAAATGTTGGGGGGCATATTTGAACTACGAATGAAACGTTGGGGGCATATTTGGACCAAAAGAAAGAATAGGGGGCCAAATGACAAAACAAGAAAACGTTGGGGGCATATTTAGACCAAAAAAAAGAATAGGGGGCTAAATGACAAAATATGCAAACGTTGGGGGCATCTTTTGTCATTTTGCCTATATAAATCTATTGGAGCTATCTACTCAATTCAGTTGTCTCCATTCATAATATAAGAATTCGAAAAAATCTAACGACTTATCTTACTAAACTAACAGGCTGTTAACTGATACTGGATATTTTATTTCTTATAATTATTTATATTTGGCCTTTTAATGGATTAATTTAAATTAAATATTATAAAGATTAATTATACAATGGTTTTTGATTTATTTTATTTTAAATTTTAAATTTTGAAGCTTTAAATTTTATTTAAGGACTTAACATCTCCTTTTTCATATATATTTTTTAATTATAAACTAAAAGAAAAGTCGTAAAAATAAAAATTATTGGGTTTTGTGAGCGTAAAGGCCCTGCTTCCCTGGTAGATTCTTGACTTGTGTTTCTTTCAGTATTTTATTTATTTTTACAAATTGTATTTTTAAATTTTAATGTTATGATAATGTCATGCATAGATTAATTGTGTAATAATTTTAGTTTATTAAATTAATTGATATAATTTTTTCTGTAATTTTAAAGACTTTGCAAAGAAGACTAAGAAATTAAAGGATAATAATTGACTGATTTTAAAAAATGATAACCGAGGAGTATTAGAGTGAATATAATATTATTGATGGTTATATATTTGTTTACATTCAATTAATAGTAGTTAAGATAAGTAAGGAACTAAGTAAAATAGTTGATAAATTATATGTTATATATATGCAATATTAAAATAATTAAATAAGATTGAATTTTAATTTTAAAAATATATTTACATATTTATTTTTTTAATTAAAATTTATTGTAATTTAATATTTAAATATTTTTTTTGCTCAAGTATAATTTTATTGCATCAAAAATCATTGAAAAATTATCGTGTACCTCATTAATAATATTTATAACTGAATAAAATAATAACAATTAATATTTTATTGTCTTTAATATAATTTGAATTAAAATATATTCAATGTAAAAAATAAGAAATAGAAATTTAAAATAAAATTTTAATTGTGCAATGTGTCACATGGCCATTACCCATTTTAAATTAAAAAATATCTCAATATCTTTATTTTCTTTTCTGATGTATGATTAATGTCCCTGCCTCTTTTTAGATGTGACATTCTCTCTTACTCAACTCGTGACGGATCAATTATCACGGTTATACACTTTGTCTACCCCACTCATGGTAGTCAACATGAAATCAAATAGTTAAATGGTCATTCGAATACCACTTGTCACGGTGCCATTACCATCATCCTTACCTTCAAATTCTTAACTACTCGTTAAATTTTAAAACTTTAGCCAAAATTTTTGTTTAAATTTGTGAATTTTTAGTCTAATTTAACCTTAAATTTTAAAAACTCTATCAAGTTTTAAATTTTAAAAAATTATTTTTTTTCAAATTAATTTAAACTTTTATTTATTTAATCTATTTAAAATTTATCCTTACCTTTAAATTTTAAGTTGCTCGTTAAATTTAAAAAATTTAGCCAAATTAAGTTGTAAAATTCGTGAATATTAAATTTGAAAATGATAAATTATCCGAACAAATGATAATATAAATCTATATTTGTTTAGTATTTATTTAAAATTTGAATTTTTTAAATTTAAATTTTGGTAATGTTAAATATATAGATAATATTTTCAAATGTAAATTTTGAAAATACTGGATATTTTTAAATGAACTAATTAATTGATTTTAAGTATTGGACACGTATATTTTTTAAATTAATAAAATATATTAGCGTATAATTTTAATACAATTTTACGTTCTTTTATGTATTGTACTGATAATATTGTCAATCAAACAAAAATCAATGTACATCGATAAAAAGTTGATGTGTGTGTCGAACAATAAATCTATTTGCATATTAATATTATAACCTTTTGTACCTTATTTTATATAATACACATTATTGGTATTTTATGGTTATAATGCCGATGGATGTCTTTTGTTTTATCAAAAATAACTTCATAAATTTGATAAATGGTTTATTATACAAACAATTAAATATATACATCTTTGTGATAATGCATGCATTCAAATTACTATTTTTAAACGAAAACAACAAGATAATAACTTTATATATGGATGATAATCTACATTTTCTTATATTGTTATTAATTATAATATTTTTACAGTTAATTGTATGCTTTGATAATCTATTCAACTAATTTTAAGCAACGGGCACACTGCACACATACGTATCAAACAACAAACTTAATAATTTGTGATACGTCGATATGGTTTGTTATATAAATAATTTTTATATAATACTTATAAAGTACTCATATTCATAAATCTTCGAATCATATTATAATACACACTTAAGCGTGCTGAAACTTACATTTTAGAGATTGCAACAATAATTGTATTAATCGAATTAAAGTTCGAACAGATTGCTATACAAACAACTGAATAAAGTTTACACAAGTTTGTTAATTAGGGTTTGAGGACTAGAGAGTTTAGAGTTTAAAGTTTATATGGTAAGATTTAGGGTTTAAGGTTTTGAATTTTAAAATTTAGGCTTAAGACATACAAATTATGTAATTTTACGTGGTCGGTATATCATAAATAACTCTTGTGATAATGCATGCATTCAAATTATTTTTTTCAAACAGATAGATCGAATGTGTTTTATATGATAATGTATTTTTTTCTTATATGAATAATTTTTTTGATACATATGAAGGGTAAAAAAATATACACAAGCCTACATATCTACTCTTTAAAATTAAAATTAAAATCTCTAACTCTAAATCTTGAACTCATAACCATAAATTCTAAAGTTTATAAAACTAAACTTATAAACCCTAATTACAATCTTAAACTAAAAATTTTAAAGCATGCAAAATTAATCTCATAAACCATAAAAGCGTAAATTAAATCTTTAATCCCTAAAACAGAAATACTTATATAATCTCTAAACCTATACAAGATGTGTATTAAAATATTTCTCTTTCATATATTACTATTAATCTAAATTCTATAGTTTTAGTTAAGAAAATTGACTTGGTCGAATTAAAATCAAAACAAGTTGTGGAAATTGACAAGACACTAAAATGATTAAGTTGCTTGTTTCTGAATCTAAACATATTGGATATGTTCAAAAAAAATCTAAACATATTGGTGCATTTTTTCTTATTTCTACAAAATTAAAATAAAAAATATTAAAAGAATGCCTCACCCTCACATAAGACTTTTTTACTTTTGAAAAGAAAAAAAAAACAAAGAGATAGTATTCAAATCACCGACATTTGTTTATTATTGACTTTCTTTTATTCTTTATTGTGTTCACTTAAGCGCATTTTTTATTTTTGATTTGTATATTTAATAATAATTAAGATTTAATTATCAACTTTTTTAATGGGATTTAATTATCAACCTCAATGTACTTCCGTTAAATTTCGGATGAAAATCTTCAACCCAAACTATGACCTTTTTGGTGTCCCACTTTAAAAAATTAATTTATGATTTAGTGTTTAAGGTTAAGTGTCGTGGTTAAGGTTTAAAGAATTATGGGGCAGAGTGTATTTCTTAGGGTGTATGATGTGAGATTTAAGATTAGGGTTCAGAATTTAAATTTTTAATCTTTTTTAATCTGGAGCATAGAAATGGACAAAAGATTTTTATTTTAAATTATGTTATATTAAAAACAAATAAATAAATAAAAACATTTGAAATAGAGTTGTAATTTTTTTCAATTTTCAATTCAGAATTGTAAATTTTTTTTGTATTATCATAAAAGCATAGTGTCAATTCAAAAGAAAAGCATAGAGACTGACGATATTTTTTTACATGGCTTTCATGCTGTTTTATATTGTTCGAGTAAACAAACTTTTTTATGAAAAAATATTTAATTCATTTCAATGAACAAAACATTTTACAGTGTTATCGATTAGACTTTAATTGCTAAATTAAAGGGTAAAATTAATCAATAGTCTTTAAATTATTATTTTCAAGTATTTTAGTCATTGAACTTTTATAAAGTTATAAAATGGTTATTAAATTATCGATATGTAATATTTTGATCACTGCGTTGTTATCTACTGCTAAAATAATTATATGTCATGTTCATCTAATGACTAATGTTTCATTTGATCCTTCGGTTGCAACTAAAATTTCATTTTTAATACTTTTTAAATATTTCTAAACTTGGATTAAAAATACAATTAAATCCATATTTTAAGATTATGATAATATTTTTTAAAATCATAAAATTCTTTAAAAGATTAAAATGACTAAAACCATATATATTTTTTAACATATATTAAAACCATATAATATGTTCATGAGAGTAACTTGTTCCACATAGCCGATTCAACTTAGCAATATGAAACCTTAAAATGAGGTAAGACAATACATATATTCTCACGTTGAATATTATTTTTCATTATGTTTTTTTACATGTTACACAAAAAAAAAAGTTTCAGTTTTATGTAGCAAAATCTACATCTTTTGCCAGGACCATCGCCATTTAAATTACAAACAAGTGGAGTTAAGAAAGAAAAAAAACAAATTCATTACACTTATAATCATGTTGGATTAATTTTTTATTACTCTCTCTCTCTCTCTCTCTTAAATTTACTAGAGAGTGAAAGAAATAGGTGTTCAATATACATATAATAATTTTATGGTATAATTAAAAGCAACTATTAGGTGTGTAATTATTTAGACAAGTTGTATAAAAAACGGTCAACAAATAGTTTTAATGTAAAGGAGAATGATATTCATATTAAAGAATTTAGATTCGAATATTTTTATTTATAAAGTGCGTATGCGTTATTCAAAAAATTTAAAAAATATGAACATATATTGTATTGTAATTAACTTAAGACTGTAGGGAGGGGGACAAGCTGTATAGTGAATGCATCTCACCTTGCTTGGATTGTGACACCCTTATTCTTTAATGTTTGAGAGGATTAAAAGTTTTACTCCAATGAGCTGTGCAATTATCATATATTTTTAAATATTTTAAATCATGTTTTTTTTAGAAGTGTGCGATTATAATTCAGTGTTTTATAATTTTAAATAAATTATGATTTTTAAGCTTATAAATATTAAGAAATATTAAAATAAAAATTAAATTAATATGTTATGTCATGTCATCATTAAATTTAAGTCAACATATTAGGTTTTAGAAATCCTTGCTTACTTAAAAATTGACAGTCTACAGGGACGAAACTATGTGAAGGTTGGGGGCGAGAATAATTTTTTTTTACTTTTGTCTTTTACTTAAATTTTTAAAAAAATCAACTTATTTATAAATTTATCTCTCACTTTCAAATAATTATAATTTACTTTCTGATCTTAAATTTCGGCTTCTGCCTACAAATCAGCTGTGTGTCTGTGTGCCGACAGGTTTAAGAAGGAATATACATACATATGAAGAAAAGTTAAAGTTATTAGTATTGTAAAGTACTCAATGAGTGACAGAAGCACAGTTCAAAGTCATTTGTCTTTTCTTCCCACTTGGAAATAATAAATGGGTAAACCACTACAGGGGTCACTTTCGTTTAGCGTCTGTACAGAGTTAGTCACCACTTTTGAAAAGTGTCAATTAATAGTCCTCTACGTTTTCGATGTGTAAAGACTTGATCACTCCGACGTTATACTCCGTTAGTCCCCTAACGGATTGCTGATGTGGCGGAATTAAAATAAAGATAAATTACTGCAATAGCCATTAAAATTTATCTCATGTACTTTTTTTCTCCTCAATTTAAAAAAGTAAACATTATAGTCACTAATAAAAATGTTTCTTTATAATTTCACCCTTAAAATTTTAAAAATTCATTTTTCAATCCTAAAACTTTACAATCAATTAACACAATAATATTATAAATGCTTAGATGAAAAATAGATGCCCAAAGTATACCCTTTGAAACTTAGGTGCCCAAATTGCTCATATTTAATAACTCAAACTTAAAAATTTAGTCCACTAACTACTAAAAAATTCGAGTTATTGGAATTTCTATTTTATAATTCAAACTTTATTTTGAATTTTTGAGTCAAGTTTATGAAATTATGAGTCGATCATTTTCACATCAAACCAAAAAATTTAATTTTTTCGAGTCAAGTCGAGTTATTGGAATTTCTATTTTATAATTCAAACTTTATTTTGAATTTTTGAGTCGAGTTTATGAAATTATGAGTCCAGTATTTTCACATCAAACCTAAAAATTTATTTTTTTCGAATCAAGTCGAGTGTTGCACTTCCCTACATATAATTTTTAATTTTAATCCGTGCGAAAAAATAAAAGGTCGTCGGAACTTACGTAGCTCCGATAGAGGCTCCGCCGACATCGGTTGGACTCAGAACCTTAGGGGTTTTGCTCGCCGTCACGTCAGGAGCCCGGATCTGGTGTCCGTCTCGCGAATGGACGGCAACCGATGCCGGAAAATGCGAGAAACAGTGGCGTCGATTGGTTTCTTGCCAGAATTTCAATCGAGATTTGCTGGCGGAAGGCGGCCCGACGACGCACGTGGTGGCCATGGATGAGATCGCGACGACGTGGCGCCTCTAGCGATGTAGGCGGTGACCACCACCGCCCGACGGTGACGGAGATCGACGACGACCGATCGGGAAGGTGAACAAGCAACAGTAGAGTCCGAAGTTTTTCTTGGGACAAACACGGATTAAAATTAAAAATTATATGTAGGGAAGTGCAACACTCGACTTGATTCGAAAAAATTAAATTTTTCGGTTTGATGTGAAAATACTCGACTCATAATTTCATAAACTCGACTCAAAATTTCAAAATAAAGTTTGAATTATAAAATAGAAATTCCAATAACTCGACTTGACTCGAAAAAAATAAATTTTTTGGTTTGATGTGAAAATACTCGACTCATAATTTCATAAACTCGACTCAAAAATTCAAAATAAAGTTTGAATTATAAAATAGAAATTCCAATAACTCGAATTTTTTAGTAGTTAGTGGACTAAATTTTTAAGTTTGAGTTATTAAATAGGAGCAATTTGGGCACCTAAGTTTCAAAGGGTATACTTTGGGCACCTATTTTTCATCTAAGCATTTATAATATTATTGTACTAATTGATTGTAAAGTTTTAGGATTGAAAAATGAATTTTTAAAATTTTAAGGGTGAAATTATAAAGAAACATTTTTATTAGTGACTATAATGTTTACTTTTTTAAATTGAGGAGAAAAAATGTACATGAGATAAATTTTAATGGCTACTGCAGTAATTTATCCTTATTTTAATTCCGCCACATCAGCAATCCGTTAGGGGACTAACGGACTATAACGTCGGAGTGACCAAGTCTTTACACATAATAAATTTACCAAACATGTTAAAAAATTTGTACAGATTAAATTTTAATGGCTACTACTAATTGGCACTTTTCAAAAGTGGTGACTAACTCTGTACAGACGCTAAACGAAAGTGACCCTTGCAGTAGTTTACCCATAATAAATTTACCAAACATGTTAAAAAATTTGTACAGATTATTTTTTATATAAAAAACATTTAATTTATTAATAAATAAATAAATAATGATCATGTTTGGTAAATAGCGGTTTGGACAAAAATTAGAGATTTGAGGTATAAATAGAGGTTTGACTAGTCAAATCCGCTAATATTGATGCTTGGTAAATAGCGGATTGAAAGAGCGGATTGGGGTAAAAAAGCTAATTTTGAAAAAGCTCCTAATATGAGCTTTTTGAGATTAGAGGTTTGATATTAGAGTTGTAATGACTCTTTTACCCTTAATAATTACCAAAAATCTCAAAAAAAAAACCCAAATTAAATAATAATATTTTTTAATATAAATAATAACATATTAAATATTAGACTTATTTGTTGTTACTACTAATTTATATGGTGACATTTGTAAGTTAATTCTATTTTTTTATTATCACATATTTATATTTGCATATAAAAAATTTAATAATTATATAAATAAATAAATTAATATATAAATCTTTCAAATATGTTTAGGAAATTTATATTAAAAAATATTTTTTACAAATCTAATTAATATTTATTAGATACAAAATATTAATAAATGATAAATTATTCAAACAAGTATTAAATATAATCATGTACTTATATGTCATTTTGCTTGTTTAAGTAATTAAACAGATATCAGTTAATTTTACCAAACACTTTTATACAATCAGCTAATACAATCCGCTAGTCAAATCAGCTACTATAATCAGCTATCAGCTAATGTAATCCGCTAATTGCCAAACAGGGCCAATATATTTAATACAAAATTTACGCAAACATATTTATTTTAAGGCATTAGGAATTTAGTTTAGGAGTTTAATTATAGCGTTTTTTATTTGAGGTTTAATGTTAAAATTTATAGTTTGAGGTTTAAAATTTAGTTGTTTAATGTTAAGAACTTAGGTTTAAAAGTTAAATATGCATGCTTGTAAAAAAATAAGTTTTCCACTTCTTGTGCACATGAAGCCCGGATTTGAGGTTGAAGGGTAAACTGTAAATATTTGAAAGTATGAGGCAACTTTATAAATAAATCAATTTAAAAATAAATAAATAAATAAAGTGATAAAGGTAAAAAAAATTCTTCGGGGTGGGGGCGATTGCCCCTCCCCACCCATGTACATCCGTCCCCGCTTGTGCATCAAATATATATCATAAATATAATATTATATAAACTTATTATGAGCATAGTTTTGTCAATTCAATTTGTTCCGTTGACAACACTAAAATTCAAATATATAAACTTATGAGCAAGCATTTGGCCAAACTACACATGTCTGTTCTTCTAAATTCTCTTAGGTCATGGGTTCTAGACCCTGTAGGAGCACCCATTCTTTCTCTTAAATTTTTCTCTTCCCTTCCTTTCTAAGTAGAGTTAGGATTAAAATTTATCACATATATATACTTGTAAATTATCCTAAATACGTTGTAAATTAATTAATTAATTACTCTATTTATAATGTTCCCACCATGTTATTCTTCATGATTAGCATGTGAAACCATGGATTAGATCTCAAAATAGAAATTATAAAAATTAGGAAGCCCACTGTTCTCTGCAGCTTTTGTCCTAATTCCCCTTAATTGTTTTTTATCTATTATAACCGTGTTGGAATTTTTGCTTCCAACAAATGAAGAGTAGTTAAAAGCATGTACCAAAAAGTAAAAACTTAGGTTAGGTCAATAGCCAAATTTGTTATAATACTAAATTATATTTTGATATATAAGTTAGTAAAAAAATATACGACATTCACTATTTTAATTACAATATCTAATATTTAATCTTTAAATCATACATTTTAAATATTAAATTTTAAAACATAAAACATTAACTCCTAAATTATAAAATTGGTAAAATTGTATAAACAAAAGTTTACCCAAGCTCGTATATCAAAATATTTTTTTAATTATATTGGTAGATATATTTTTGTGAATTATATAATACGACTCGAAACAATATAAACATAATATAATAAAATAATTGTAAAAATAACATAAAATCATATAATTATACATCGATGCCCCGATCCTTTAAGTAGGTTATTCACTAGTGGAAATAATAATAACATTGTTCGTGAAATTATTTTTCTCGTATGAAATAATAAAGTTAATCTTTTTAAAGTTGAATAACATGAAATAAATTCACAAAATGAGACAAAAAATATTAAATAAATTAATACATAAAATAAATATTAAATAAAGTTAATATTTATTTATTTTGTCTACTTTTACTCTCAATCCATATACTTTCCTCGCATTTTAAATTCAGTCTATATACTTTTAACCCCTAACTACTCTTTTGATTTAGTAATTGAAATTGAATTCGTAATATTGTAAAAAGACTTATATTAAAGGGTAAAATACACAGACGGTCACTGAACTTTAGTAAAAAAACAAAATGGTAACTAAACTTTCAAAAATCACAAAATGACAATTAAACTTTATATTTTGTAACAAAATGGGAAGTAGACGTTAACTGCCGTTAAATGACTATTATAAAATTTGGTATAATAACACATTTAGTCCTTCATATTTATACATTCAATCAATTTAACCTTAATTCAAACCAATTCACTAATTTTAGCCCTCGTAATTTATGCATTCTTTCAATTTGGTCCTTAAAACAAAATTTCAAAGTATGGTATCATGATAAATAATTACAATTAAATTTTTATAGGAACTCGAAAACTCGACTCGACTCGAATCAAAAAAATTTCAAATAAAGTTTGAGTTGTAAAATATGACGCGTCAACTCGAATAACTCAAAATTTTTTGATTCGACTTGATCGAACGCTCATCTCTATCTTAAGATATGACGCGTCAACTCAAAATATTCGAATATTTTAAATTATTTTTTCTTTTAAATCGAATATTTAATATTTTCATATTTAAATCACATCGATTATTTAATAACAACTTTTAATATTCGATTTAAAAGAAAAAAATGATTTAAAATATTTGAATATTTAATTAAATTTTTATAGGAACTCGAAAACTCGACTCGAATCGAAAAAATTTCAAATAAAGTTTGAGTTGTAAAATATGACGCGTAAACTCGAATAACTCGAAATTTTTTTACTCGACTCGATCGAACGCTCACCTTTATCTTAAGATATGACGCGTCAACTCGAATAACTCAAAATATTTGAATATTTTAAATCATTTTTTCTTTTAAATCAAATATTTTTTAAAATAGAATATTTAATATTTCCATATTTAAATCACATCGAATATTTAATAACTACTTTAAATATTCGATTTAATTTAAAAATATTCGATTTAAAAGAAAAAAATTGATTTAAAATATTTGAATATTTAATTAAATTTTTATAGGAACTCAAAAACTCGAGTCGACTCGACTCGAATAAAAAAAATTCAAATAAAGTTTGAGTTGTAAAATATGACGCGTCAACTCGAATAACTCCAAATATTTTTACTCGACTCGATCGGACGCTCGCATCTATCTTAAGATATGACGCGTCAACTCGAATAACTCGAAATATTCAAATGTTTTAAATCATTTTTTCTTTTAAATCACTTCGGATATTTAATAACTACTTTAAATATTCGATTTAATTTTAAAATATTCGATTTACAAGAAAAATATTGATTTAAAAATTCGAATATTTAATAAATATTTAAAGTAATTATTAAATATTCAAATATTTAAAAGAAAAAATATTTAAAGTATTTATTAAATATTCGAATATTTTAAATCATTTTTTCTTTTAAATCGAATATTTTTAAATTAAATTGAATATTTAAAGTAGTTATTAAATATTCGATGTGATTTAAATATGAAAAATATTAAATATTCTATTTCAAAAAATATTAGATTTAAAAAGAAAAAATGATTTAAAATATTCGAATATTTCGAGTTATTCGAGTTGATGCGCCATATCTTAAGATAGAGATGAGCGTTTGATCGAGCCGAGTCAAAAAATTCCGAGTTATTCGAGTTGACGCGTCATATTTTACAACTCAAACTTTATTTGAAATTTTTTCGATTCGAATCGAGTCGAGTTTTCGTGTTCCTTTAAAAAATTTATTGTAATTATTTATCATGATACCATATTTTAGAATTTTGCTTTAAGGACCAAATTGAAAGAATGCATAAATAACGAGGGCTAAATTTAGTGAATTAGTTCGAATTAGGGTTAAATTGGTTGAATGTATAAATATGAAGGACTAAATGTGTTATTATACCAAATTTTATAACAATCACTTACCGGCAGTTAACGTCTAGTTACCATTTTGTTACAAAACATAAAGTTTAATTGTCATTTTGTGATTTTTGAAAGTTTGGTTACCATTTTATTTTTTTACCAAAGTTCAGTGACCGTCTGTGTACTTTACCTTATATTAAATTATACAATATATAAATATTTGAAATTAAAAGAAAATACTTACATAACCAATGTTACGTGTGTGGAAGGTCAAATAATTAAATAAAAATAATGATGGGGTTATAAGGTTTTCATTTTCATTATTGGGTTTGTAAAGTTCTTTAGCATTATTTAGAGTAGTAAAGCGAAAGCCAACATCCCCCCCCCCCCCCCTAAATTGGCCTTCTAAGCAATTTTTTATGTCACATCATTCCGTTTAATGTAAATCATTTGACGATATTATCAATTTCACTCCAATCATTAAATCAAAACAATAGGGAAACTAAAATTCTGAAATCAAAAGTAAAAAGACTAAAGTTAAAATTAATAAAATTTCAGGGACTACAAGCACAATTAGACATTTATCCCTTTCCTTATCTATTTCACTCAATTCCCTCTTTCTCAACCACCAATGTCCTCACCCAAAAACAGAAAAGGCCACGTGTTATGAAAGTAAGGCCAAACTTCTGATAAATTATTAGATGAACCCGACTCACCAAGTCATTCGTGGTCACAGCCAATAAAATCTATCTATCTTATTTTAATTTTCAAATATCTGTCCACTTTTTATTGACACGTAGAAAAAATGTAAAGATTCATCTTAAAAATATATATAAGATTAATAATCCTTGTTAGTTGGAACTATTGATAACGTGGTGATTTATATCCATTTAATAATTTTTCCATACTTCTACAATACTACTATATGCCATAGATTTTTTTATAAAAAACTCCCCCAAACAAAACCAAAAATTACTTCTTTAACCCCCTTTATTTGCATTTGATTTCCATTTTGACCCATATAAAAGTTGACAAGACTCATAAGCTACCCACTCAGGCTCATAAGTTGGAAAAAAAAACCCGAAATGTTATTAAGCTTTTACTATTTTTACAAACCGGACTGCAAATAATCCAAAATATGCTTAAAATAAGCAAATCCTCAATCGTGATCGTACTACTTTTGACTTTATAATATATAAACAATTGCATTCCCCATTTTCCCAACTACTTGTCAATAATTATGCTTAAATCTTAATCAAAATAATACTAAATATGCTTAAATTGGTCGCAATCTGTAGGACCGAAATTCAATGGTATTTGGTAGATTAATTAAACTCGTTTCCTCTTTTCATTATGGATGATAGTGACCACCTCCTAATACATTATTATTTTCTTTCTTTCTTTTCGTGTATGATAATTCGATTTAAGGTTGCATTTAGGGTGAATATGAGATAGAGTCGAGTTGACGAGTCTTATTTTATAATTCAAAATTTGTTTGAAAAATTTTCGAGTCAAGTTAAGTTGTTTAGTTTTCTATTCAAATTTAAATATAAATATTATCAGAGCCGACCTTAAGGGTGGGCAGGAGGGGCACCCATCCATAGCCCACTATTTATAATTTTTAATTATATATATAGTTTTTTAAAATTGAAGTGTTTATTAGTAGAGTTCACCATCCCTAATTAAAAAAAATATTTAGTCTAAATATTAATGAGTCTTAGTGTCATAATTGAGATTCGAATGATAGTTTATTTTTTCTAATATTTGATTTTAGAGTTTCATTTTTTTCAATACTTGATGTTTGTGGCTCATTTTTTTTTTTCAAAATTTGTTATTAGATTATCAATTTTTCTCTCTCAATATTTGTTATAGGGGCCTACTCTTAAAATTTATTTTTTTAATATTTGTTATTAGGGGTCTATTTTTTCCAATACTTGTTACTTGAGGCCTAAATTTTTTAAATACTTGTTATTAGAGGCTAATTTTTTCCGATATTTGTTACTATGACCTATTCTTAAAATTCAAAACTTTCAATATTTGTTATTAGGGGATTGCTCTTAAAATTTATATTTTTTCAACATTTGTTATTAGGGGTCTAAATTGTTCAATACTTGTTATTTGTGGCATAAATTTTATTCAAAAAAAAAATATTTGAGGTTCAAAATTTTCAATACATGTCATTATAGGCTATTTTTTTCCAAATATTTGTTATTATGGACATACTCTTAAAATTATTATTTCTTCGATAACTGTTATTAGGACCTACTCTTAAAATTCAATTTTTTCAATATTTGTTATTGAGGGTCCAATTTTTTCCAATAGTTATTATTATTTGGGGCCAAAATTTTTCAATACTTGTTATTAGAGGCTCAATTTTTCTCTCAATATTTATTTTTAGGGGCTCATTCTTAAAATTCATTTTTAAAAATATTTGTTATTAGGGGCGTACTCTTAAAATTTATTTATCCTTCACTATTTGTTATTAGATAGTAGATACCTACTCTTAAAATTCATTTTTTTTGGAGTGAAATCGATCGGAAGGGAAGAAGACATCATTAACGACATTTCGCGGGTTATCGCCGGGGAGTGCCGGGGTTTTTGACTCATGAAATTACTAACGTGGAACGTAAGGGGTTTGGGTGGGAGCGCGAAAAGGCGATATGTTCGCGAGGTCATTCGGAAAAATCATTGCGACATGGTATTGTTACAGGAGACTAAGTTGGAGGAGATTCCTGCATTGTTGGGAGCTAATTTATGGTACTCGGATAATTTCGAATTGGCGTTCTCACCTTCGATTGGTGCATCCGGAGGTATATTGGCCATATGGGAAGGTACGAGATTTATTTTAGAGTCATTTCATGTTGATCGCCACTATATTTTGCTATTGGGAAAATGGAATGTTGAAGAACTAGTATGCGGTATAGTAGCGATATATGCACCTTGTGAAGTAACTAGTCAATCTGTTTTATGGGACAATTTGCTGGCTAGTATGTGCACGTTTCAGGGGCCTTGGTGCGTGGCAGGAGATTTCAACGCTATACTGAAAAATTCGGACAGGATTGGGGTATCAGATAGAGAGGCTGAAATGGAAAATTTTGCGAATTTTGTCAACAATGCCGGCTTGATGGATTTACCGACGTCTGGTAAACGGTTTACGTGGTTTGGTCCTGGTAATAGATGCAGCCGGATAGACAGGTTTTTAATTTCAGCAACATGGTTTGATAATTTTAATAGCATACAGCAAGTGGCTTTGTCGAGAGGAGTATCTGATCACACACCGTTGATATTGGCTTGTGACGATTGTGATTGGGGTCCAAGACCTTTTCGCTTCTTCAATTGCTGGTTAGAGGGAAAATCAAATGTGCTGGACTTAGCTAGGGAGTGGTGTCGTTTGACTACAGTTGGTTTGGGAAAAGATAATATCATAGTGAAGCTGAGGCATTTGAAGTCGTTCTTGAAACGTTGGAACAAAGACATATTTGGTGACGTGAACTTGAAAATTGAGAAGTTACAGCAGCAAATAGAAAAGGCGGATGACTTGTTGATAACGGGCGAGAGTAATATGGGATAGAATGTGAACGGCGACAATGGATGCAAGCACTGTGGAAAGTGATGCGTAACAAAGAAGCAATGTGGCGCCAAAAATCTCGGGCAACTTGGTTGAGGTTAGGCGATCGGAACACAACATTTTTCATAGAACGGCGAAGCTACGGACCGTTAGGAACTTTATACCTGGGTTGTTGATTAACGGGAGATGGGTTACAGCACCAGCCGCATTACGTGCCTTTGTTGTCAAGGCACTTTCTGCTCATTTTTCTAGTGATGATCGAAGTGGAATGTGGGAGTTTGATGGTCAATTCCGTCGCATACAAGCAGAGGCAAGCATTATGTTGACAGCACCTTTTACAATTGATGAAATAAAGCAAACTTTGTGGAATTGTGATGGCTCAAAAGCTCCGGGTCCGGATGGCTTTACACTCGAATTCTACAAGAAAAGTTGGGAGGTGGTGAAAGATGACATGCTGAATTTCTTCACTCATTTTCATGAGCGAGGAACATTGCCAAAGGGTGCGAACTGCACTTTTATTGTGCTTTTGCCTAAGATGGCGACACCGCGAGTGCTAGGTGAATATCGACCGATTGGATTGGTAAATTCAATGTACAAACTACTAGCCAAGTGCCTCGCGACTCGGTTACAATTAGTACTGAATTCTTTGATTAGCGACACTCAGTCGGCTTTCATTAAAGGCCGTCAATTGGTAGATGGTGTCTTGTTAGCTACGGAGGTAATACATTCTCTTCGAGGTAATGGAGTGGGGGGCTTCATTTTAAAGCTAGATTTCGCCAAAGCGTATGATTGCGTGAGCTGGTCGTTTTTGGATTCTGTACTCGCAAAGATGGGCTTCTGCGCAACATGGCGTCATTGGATACAGGTTTGTATCAGTTCAGCACGCTTATCCGTTCTACTGAATGGAAGTGCGACGAACGAATTCAGGATGGGTCGTGGATTGCGACAAGGTTGTCCCTTGTCACCGTTACTATTTGTGATAGTCGCGGAAGCTTTGCATTTGATGTTGATCAATGCGGAAACGGGAGGGCTGATTAGAGGGGTGGAGGTGGTTTCAAAAATTCGGCTCACTCACCTCCAGTTTGCCGATGATACGATACTGTTTATTGATGCTAATGTCGAATATGCACGTAATGTTAAGCGGATACTGCACTATTTTCAGTTATGCTCCGGGTTACAAATAAATTTTGCAAAGAGCTCTTTATATGCGATCGGTGTGGCAGAGGAGTTGAGTGCATCGGTAGCTTCTATTCTGGGTTGTAGGCTGGGGGAATTACCTTTTGTCTATCTAGGATTTCCGTTGGGAGCTGATCCGAGGCGTCTTTCAGTGTGGGATCCGATTGTAGCAAGCTTCAGACGCAAGCTAGCAGGGTGGAAGCGCACTTCTCTATCTTTTGCTGCTAGGGTGACTCTTGTCAACTCGGTACTTTCGTCACTCCCTATTTTCTACTTAGGCTTATTTGTTGTGCCTAAAGGGGTAATTGAGAAACTGGATAAGATACGCAGAGCGTTTTTTTGGGGTGGTGTCAATCTAGAGAGACGAATGAGTAGGGTAGGATGGGACATTGTTTGTCGACCACGACATCTAGGGGGTTTGGGGGTGGCGGACTTGAGAGTGAAGAATATGGCGCTGCTGTCTAAATGGGTTTGGCGATATGCGCGTGACCGCGATTCGCTTTGGCGTCGTCTAATAACGGCCAAATATGGGGATAATGTTCAATGGTGGAGATTTAACACGGAAAATTTATCTTCTATGTCGGCGGTTTGGCGTCAAATAGTAGCAAATGCTTGCTGTCCGGTTGTTGATTCACATGTGGGGGGAGGTAAATTTCAGTGGAAAATCGGCAGTGGACAGATTGTTCTATTTTGGTTTGATGTTTGGGCGATGCAACAGCCGTTAAAGGAGGTGTTTTCACGCTTATTTGCCTTGGCGTTGAATAAATTAGCTTGGGTACAGGATTATACAACGGATGGTCATTTCAATCATTCTAATTGGGTTGGCTTTTTCCGGCGGCATCTATGGAGTTTCGAACAGGAACAATTGCGTTCGCTGTGTGACATGGTGCGTGGTGTTCGCTTGAGAATTGATTGTATGGATACGTTGTTTTGGACTCCGGATGAACATGGGGAATTTTCAGTGCAAGCTATGACTAAGGCGCTGCTATTAGAGAGGATGGGAGATGATGATTTCGGAGGTTGTTTCGCTTGGAAAGTTCTCGTTCCACCAAAGGTACAAGCTTTCATATGGTTCATTTGGTTGAAAAGGTTACCGACTGCTGATTTTTTGCGTATAAGGGGAGTTCCTTTGGCGGAAGGACAAGGGTTGTGTCCGTGGTGTGTAAGGGTGGAGGAGTCGATTGCCCATTTATTTTATGATTGCCCATGCATTCAACAAATTTGGGACTGGCTGCGAGATTGGTGGGGTATTGCATTACCATTACCAGCATGTTTTTCAGATTTCTTCATCATGAATTTCCATAGCTCTTTTCATGGTTGTCAACTAAAGTGGTGGGTGGCTAGTGTGAGTGCTATGCTTTGGTCGCTATGGCTCGCCCGGAATGAGTACATTTTTAAAGGCAAACGATCGACGGTAGCGGAAGTGTGTTTCATTGTGAAACTTAGATCTTTCTTTTGGATAAAAGTGGATGCCGATGGCGACTTTATGTCCGAATCGGTTTGGTAGTCGTGCCCATCGACATGTGTGGTTAGCCGACGTCTAAAGAAAGTGCGAGTTGGGTTGGTATGGCAGCCACCTATTGTGGGAACATTGAAATTCAACGTCGATGGCTCGGCGCGGGGCAAGCCTGGACCAGCGGGTATCGGGGGAGTTATGCGTGACGCGGACAGCCGCATTTTGGCAATATTTTCCGGGCCTGTGGGCTGTTTGGACTCCAACGTGGCGGAAGTAAAGGCTATCGAACTTGCAGTGAAGGTGGTGGCGGAAGGGGTGTGGCGCGAGAGGTGCGTGGTGATTGAATCTGATTCCCAAGTTGCATTGAGTTGGGTAACGGGTTTGGCAAAACGTCCGTGGAGATTATGGGACTCGTTTGCTTCGATTGATCAAGCGTGCCAAACCATATCGGAGATTCATTTTCAATACACACCGAGGGAAGCAAATGGTTTTTCCGATGTTCTCGCCAAGGAGGGAGTGGATAGGAGTTCTTTTTTCTTAGCTTGTATTTAGTCTTTTCTTTTCAAGACGAGCACTTACGTACTCTTTTCCTCCATTAGGCTTAGGGAGGTTTTTAACGAGGCGTAAGGGCTGCGTCGAGCTGTATGATTTTTACTCTTAATAAATTCATACAGTTGTTGATAAAAAAAAAATTCAATTTTTTTTCAACACTTATTATTAGGGGCCAAATTTTTCGATTTGTTCCGGGCCTCCAAAACCTCAGGATCGGCCTTGAATATTATAATATTAATATAGTACTATTTAATTCCAAATTTAATGGCTTTCTAAAACCATATATATGATATACACAAATATATATATTCTTATATTTTTTCATATACGGTATATATATATATTAGACAGAGTTGAAACACAATCCACTAATTACTAAAAATTTCGAGTTATTCAAGTCTCATTTTATAACTCGAGCTTTATTTGAAATTTTGTCGAGTCGAATTTATAAAATTACGAATCAAACCAAATCAAGTCAGTTTTTCTACGTTGATCTCAATTAAAAAAAATCAAAATTTTCGAATGGAGTCGAATTTTGATCCTTCCTGGTCACTAATATATGAAGTGAAAGATATTTTGTGACATGAAAATGTGAGATTTGCAATGAGAGGGAGATGGATAGGAAAGAGAAGAAATTAGTGAAAGAATTCACATGGGTTTAGAGAATCATGACAAAGCAAGGGAAGCCCTGATAGTGACGGTGTGGCCGTTTGCTACTATAAAAAATCAAATCAAATAAAAATAAATATCCATGCATGATGCTTGCCTTCTAACTATCACGTAATTTGCCGTCGCTGTACATGTAGTCTGTAGAAATGTATGGAGTATTATTTTAAAGCGGATGATGCAGAAAGGAAAAGCTTAAAAGCACCACGTGGCATGTTGATGGCTTCATGCCATGTGCATGTGCATCCGCCTTGCCGGCTCAATAATTGCTCATCTCATCATCTGCTTTCCCTTTTCTCTTTGCCATTTGCCAGCCTATCTCAGTTTCCATGCCGGTGTAGGTGTTGAGTGTTTGACTATGTATAAATCATCTATTTTTTTCATGATCATTTTATTTTTCATATTAAAAAATTAAATTTAGAGTTTAAATTTATATTTAAAGTTAGAGTTTAAGAATATGTCTAGAATAATATTAAAAAAATAAGTCTAGAATATAATTTTTAGGGTTTAATATTTAAAATTTAACTTTTTTATATTAGAATATAAAAAAGAACACCGAAAAAACAGCGAATTTTTGTTCGTTTGACTATGCCAGTATATCTTGGTTCTTTTGTTTTGATTATGCCTAAACTTTTACATTTTGACCTTTTTTTTTACTCTTCTGTAAGTTGCATGCATGTTCTTCATGTGGATATGAGGAATGTCTGCCTCTATCCATTCATATGGACATCTTTTTAACCCATGGTCATGGTCCATTAATGTACTTTTCAACGGTGGAATTTGGTGAAATTTAGGGTAAGAGTCACGGTCAGTAGGGGTGTTTAAAAATATTTGATATGATCGATCCGGTTCGATTATTTGTTGATCTGATCTAAAAATTTATATATTATCTAATTTTTATTTTCGGATTGGATACGGATCGCAATATTTCAAGTTTCGGATTATCCGAAAATCCGAAAATTAATTTTTTATGAATATTATTTTTTTAACAATTTGATGCTTGTTATATTCAAAAATTTAAAAAAATATAATTTTTTTATAGATGTGAATCTTGTTATATTTAGCAATTTGTTGTTTGTTATATTCAAAATTTTAAAATTTTCATAAATACGAACTTCAAATTTGAAAAACTAATTAAATTAAAATCTATTTTTGAATAATCGAATATCCAAATATTCGATCCAATTATATGATATATGAATATCCAGATATCCAAATTTTTTCAGATCAAATACGGATCAGTATGATAGTTTAATTATATTTTTAATAATTTTGAGGTATTTAACAAGATCTTTTAACAATCATTAGAGAGAATTTAATTAAAAATATTTAAAAATTTGAAGTTTAATATTTTAAAATTTTTGAGGAATCAAATTGATTTTTTTAAAATATTAGAGACTAAATTCTAATTTCCTAAAATTTTAAGAGACTTTGACTCTAATTCCTTATACCTTCCTCCCCTGGTATTTACGAACATAATAGATTTTATACTATATAATTTACCGAGCCTAAGCTGGATTTAATAGAAAAAAATAAAGGGAAAAACGAGTTTTCAGCGAAATACATATACAAGTTAAAATCATGATATTTGATTCAATTGTTTCTGTGTGATTTGTGTAAATATGAAATGAAAGCAACAGCTGACATGTCCATCTTCAGTAGGTTCCTGCTTAATATACTAGTATAAATTTATGATTGAAATTATCTACTTATATATTTTTCCTTAGAAATTTTCATCATTTTTAACTTTTAATCTAAGTAATCAATTTACAGTCATCCAATGACCTAAAATCAGTGTAAAACTTAGCACACATTGTTTGACGAAGATGATGGTCGACCGGCCTTCACTGGATTGGATCCCCATATAGTTCCTTCTCTGCCACAGTGGCTTATAGTGAAAGGTTCGGCCTGACGTAGATCATTATACTCGGCCACGGCAGCAGAAATGGCTGTTTCAGTCGCAACCTTGTCCCTTTCAGCCATGACCTTCAGTCGCTGTCTTTCAGCTCTTGAGCCAATAACCTGCCCCAGGATAGAAGCCCCGATGGTCAAGACCATAGCTGTTTTAGGCATTAAGACGGATTTCCGAAGCATGGCTATGAAGGGCACAGCTGCATGCACAGCTATAAACCATGATAAAGAAAACTTCTTAGTGTGCTCCTTCCAAGCACCCAAAGGCACGTTTGCCGCCATGCCCAAGAGAGCAATGACAAACATCTTTGCAGGCAGTGGCTGAGGGCGTAAGTTTTTAACAAGGGCAGTGCGTGCTAGGGCAGCCCTTGCAGCAACTACAGCAGGGGGGCATCTAAGCTTCATTCCAGGTGGGGGCTGAAAAGCTGTTGCCACAAGTGGTAGGACATGACTCACTGCTCTGTAAGATTTTGCAATTGGGCAATTCCCAGTTTGCAACCACTCGTTCCCGGATGCTTCATGGTTTGATGAATTTCCATTCTGAAAGATCATAAATACATCTCAGATCAGTGTTGTTTGCAGTGATTATCTTGTATCTAATGCATCATCCAATCGTTACATAGCAAATTACATTTCATGCGGCTAAGCTAGCACAAAAGATCCAGTGCTTATAAAACTATTGATTTATTTCTCCACAAGACATCAATGTATTTCAGAACTAATGAAGATGGAGCCTAAGAAAGTATACTGAAATATAGTCTAAATCTTTTACAGGTTCCTAAGGATTGTTTGCTCCAAAATTGATTTTGAGATCACACGACATGTTATATTAGGGTGGTTCAATTCTTATTCGTAAATGCAGTCGTGTGCAAATTATACTCTCATTCAACTCTTCATTTTTTGTTTCTGTTCCCAAATTCTTCGAATGGCTCCTCTAAAGTATAACATCGCATTTGTCTAAAAAAATTATGATTACCTGGCAGGGTTCTTTCTTGTTAGATGAGTCGGATTTCCTTTTTTGGTTCTTCCATTTATCCCAGAAGGGACCAAAGCCGAATGGCCCTCCTGAACTAAAAGCTGACAGACTAATCGTTGCAGCTTGCGCTGCTAATGGGTTGAATTGGGCGGTAGGCTCCTGTTTCACTCTATCACAGTGAACATCAGACCTCCCTGAGAGAGGTACAACGCCATCCTTCCCATGAAAAAACTTAAATGCCATATCAAAATTTGGACCATCTTCAAATATAGGACCTTTTGCTCCCTGTACCTGCAGAAAGATATATAGACGAAATCAACTCAAGGGCAAGGGCTACTTGACATTTCAGAATCTAAACACACGCATACACACACCAATTCAGGAATCCTACAAAAAAAGAGAATATTAAAAGGACAAGAAGAACTTACAGGAACGGGGAAATTTAGCGGGGAGAATGAAAAGTTGGTGGGTTTGTTAATGTTCTTAAGAAATGGACATCTCTGAATGTCCGAGTCCTTAAATGAGCACTCGGATGTGTCCTCATTTATTCCCTTCAACCAGAAGTCCATTGTTTCTAGTAACCAAATCAATCTACCTACAACAAAAGCATCTACATTTCAGAAACCAATGGGTGGATTGACATAAAGGGAGGGAAAGGGCCTCCAATTTTGAGAATACAAACAAAAGCAGATGCAAAAATGTAAAATAGATGGTTGCTGAAGGTTCCTTGCTAAGCCAAGAATATTGATTGCATTCCCTTGAAGAATCAAATTTGATAAGCAGAAAATTTTAACTAATTGCAGAAATTATAAGGCTACGAGCAATTGAAACGCTAAAAGCATGAAATCCTTTTCATACAACCTTTAATTCAAGCCGTAAACGTTTGATTAACATTCATTCAAATAGGAAAACAATTGAAAGAGCGGCGAGTAAACATATACTACTATCATAATTGGAACTGAATGGTTCAATCAATAGCAATTCAAAGCAGATTAAAAAGAAGACGTAGAAGAAGCAATTATCAATATTAGTAATTCAAAAGAAAACAAGAAGAACCGAAAACAATACTCGCAATTTGTTTATTCATAATGACAACAACAATAGCAGTAGAATCAAGAAACCCTAAAATTTTGATTGTAATCTAAGAGGGAACGGAAAGAAAGGAGAGTAAGCGAGAAGCTAAGTTAAGGAGAAATTACCGGACGGAGGATTTCCTCTATGCGTTGAGCTGAGCCTGAAACTTGGAAGCGGAGGAGAAAGGCAAACGAACAAAAAAGAGAACGTGTGGCGAACACAAATACTAATTACACGATTCGAGAAAGTGGCTTTGTTATTACGTCTGGGCTGTGGCTTTCAACCAAATGACAGTCACAAGTTGTTTTGCCACGTTGCCTAGCTCCTCTTGATTTGAAATATATATATATATAATAAATATTTTATACACATTGGAAACTGAAAGTTTTCACAAGCGCCTTAGTTTGGTAGGGGATAGAATTTAGGGATAGTTGTTTCAATTTAAAATTTAGGGTTATAATTTAAAATTTATAGGTTAAAACCTAAATCCTCACCATATTGCTCTAAAAACTAAACTCTAACCTATAAACTCTAAATTATAACTCTAAAACTTAAAATGAAACAACTATTCTTAAATTTTAAACCTCTACCCCTAGACCATATACCCTAAAACTAAGACGCTTGTAGAAACATTCAATTTTCACCGCTAGTATATAGGATATATATATAAAAGTTTAGTGTATAATGCAATGAATTCAATTATCTGCGAATGCTTTTTTTTTTCTATCAATTTTTTATAACTATATTCATTATGAAAACAACTCTCATAACTCAATTAATTTCATAACTCCTTTATACTCTCGTCGGTTATTAATATTTCCCCCCCAAAATTCAATCTTTAAGAAAATAGTGTTATAAATATATTATATAATTTTAGATAATATTTCATTTATAAAATAACATTACAAATTTTACTCATAATTGTAATAAAAAAACATATGAAAAATATGTCAGCATATCTTCAAATTGTTGATATTACAAACTCGTTTTTATGTAAATTTGATATTTTTAATGCTTGTGAGTTCACATTATTAGCCAGTACGCCGGAGGAAAAAAAACAAACGGAAATCGGTGGCAATTTATTAAGAATGTCCGCGATGCAATGCAACTTGGACATTTCATGATAGGGAAGAAGCCATATCTGCATAGTTCCAAAAAACGGTTATACCACAAATCCAACTTCTTTACATGTAGAAAACATAAAAACCGCCCTGTACTTGCAAAGATGTATAGGCAAGACTTGGAAATAAATACACACCAAAACCACAATGACTGAAATGCTACCCCTTCCCATTTGCCAAGTTCACCAGACATTTCGCAGGTATATGAACACAGCATCAAAAGTTTCATGCATGCCAAAGCAAAGGTGCTCTGTCGATAGAGAGCATAGGACTCTCGCATCTCAAACACGCGGGTATATATAGAAAAGTTCCATGCATAGAAATTACATCTGCCATTCAGTCATAACCAAACTACAATACTACCGAAGAAAAGGAGAAATGGAGCAAAATGGAAGTCCAGCACCCAAAGTGACAATATTTCGAGAAACGAGAAAGCTCTAACCTATAAGTTCACTTTAAGGTTGTTCAAAATGACATTACACCAGCAACTCGTGCCTCCCAAGTCCAATGTCCTGATCATGAGAAACAAATAACATACTATTAGAATGGGTAGATCATAGATGACATGCAAAAAATTAATGTACTGATTTAAAGTTCAATACATATTTCAATAAACAACAACACCAGCCTACCCTACCTGTTGCCTCGGAACACCTCCGTATCTCCCAGAAGAAAAATCAGTGCCTCAAAGGTAAAGAACCAGAGTTTGGGCAGTCTCTGGCCCAATGTCCAGTTTGATGGCACTTAAAGCACTCACCAGATCCACGGCCAACACTTGCCCCAGAATACATTCTATCAGAATAGTCCCTACCAACGGACTGTAATGGACCATTCATGATGGTAGGGCAATTTGTAGAGCTATGACCAGTGGCGCCGCAGCTATTACAGAATATATCCATGCTTGGAGCAGTTTCTCTAAGCCTAGAACCACTGTAATGGTTTCCATATTGACCCCCTTGGTTTACTGGCAACCCATATTCTCTACTTGCAGTTGGTGCAATACATCTGCTTCCATCAATCCCAACCCCAGAATAATTCGGACCGGGATTAGGAGTGCTAAACTCTGCCTTCGATGCAGAAGGACCAAAATCATTTGTTTTAATCTTCTCGATCAAATCCAAAAGGCACCTCGAATCTGATGAAAAATTTACTTTTTCTACTTTCACCACTGTTGATTTCACACGCTGTTCATCACTAAAAATTTCTTCCTTTACTTTCAACTTCAACATGTATTTATTAAACATGACTTGACGTGTGATTTCCATAAATTTTTCATCATCTTGGTTTTCATACCTCAAATTGTACAAATCTTTAGCAGACACCCCCATTAGATCCTGACCAGATTCCTGAAAAGCAGTCACCCATATTATGCCTGTATGATCCTGTATCTGGAACTGAATTATATACCTATAATCGCATTCGTCTACTGCCCTATCACATTTATCACACCACCACTTCCCATCTCCATTATTTGTAACCTTTTTGTTGCATTGACGGTCACCATTCATGATAGGACAAGCTGTATAGCAGAAATTGTCCAACTTGATGTACGCAATCCTTGCTACTACTGTAATCCAATCTGGCTTATCAGAAGTTCCTAGTTTCTCATCTTTGATTTGTGATAAAGTTTTTCTGTCATCTGCTCTACTCACAGTTGATGTTTCCCTAGAAATAGAGACGGCAGGAGTGTTCCTCCCCGTACTAACAAACCACTCCTTTAACCTGTGAGCCTCAGGAAAATCAGGATCTATAAATAACTGGGTTGTAGAGATAGAGCCCACAGCCTTCCCATTAAATTCGCTCACCCTACCAGCTTTCACAGCCAGAACTGGAAACTCTCCAGAATCACACAAAGATTGGAGCTTTTGTCCTTCAGCATTGCAAAAAGATCCCCATAGAGTTAGTTCAACGCTTCGACCAGACATGTCCCTCAAATGAAGGGTTCTCTTCTGAGTTTCAATACCATTTTTTCTCATTATTGAAGCAGCAGGACTGATAAATGATACCACACCAATTATATCCACCATAGTATTGTTCTCCATACCTTCAATATCAGTTATGGTACGGAAATGAAATTGCTGACGTGGAATTCTGTTGTCATCCTCATAACACAGTTGTACTGTTGATGTGCTATCAAGAAATATTTCATGCTCATTATTAAGGTGATTAAATGCCTTCTGAGCAGGTTTTAGACTTCCCCTAGAAATCAAATAAATCTTACCAGCTTCAATCTGGTTATAAAACTGGTCAACCACGGCATTAAAGCAAGTCACTCGTATTTCCCCACCATCTGAATCAAGAAGGTCAAAAGAGAAAACTTTACCTTCACCACGAGCATTATTATAGCGCCTAAGTTCACCCTTGGCTGTTACTCTGGCCTTTATTGTCCACCGGCCCTGATATGGATTCAGAGCAGAAATTGGGATTATCCTGGGTGGTGCTTCATTCTTGGCAACAGGCCCTCTGTTGCTGTACATTGGGGATGGCTGCTGATACGTGGGTATAGACTGGAAGTTAGAGGTGCTTAGAGGACGTGAAGCTGCTGGCCTAGGATTATTGAAACCTGTACTCTGAGCCCCAAATGATCCATTTATTGGTGATGATCCAGGAAAACCAGCAGAAGGATCTGCTTTAGGATAAAACGGTGGTGCATTTGCAGCAGGACTTCTTATCTGTTCAGATTCATTCAAACGAGAACTGCCCTGCCAATGGTTCATTGTAGGCTGTTGCAGAGTAGCCCCAGCCGAGTTCAGCTTATCAGCCATGCTTCCACCAACTGAACTTCCTCCTAAAGAGTTGGTCTGTGCCATCGCTGCCACAGGTTGATCAGTAGGGGCTTGTGAGAGCCTGGAAGATCTGGGTGCTGCTACTGGCTTCCCAATAATATCATATTTATTAACTATCACCTCCAAATCGATAATAATAACAATCCTGCATGAATGGAATTGAAAATAAGGTCATGAAGACAATTAACACAATAAGCTAAGAACATATGTCACATAAATCACACATCTTGAGTAGAAAGTTTAATATGGACATAAACACAGATTCCCTCATCAGATTGTAAAGCCAAAAAATTCATTACATGGAAAATTAAATTCAATCCCAAGAAGAAAAGATCCAAACCAATGGATAGACATATTAATTTGCAGCACTAAACAACATATACATTGATTAAACTAAAAAAATCCAAGAATTCAAGCCATTGACACGTGTTAAGATCCAACAAGTCATTGTCATCCCAACTAAAGATCAACACCATACACTGCAATACCAAAAGTTGTAGACTCGAGTAACTGCAACGGCAGAATTGATTCATTAAAAGAAATCAAGTTATTAATAAATAATAACAACAAACACAATTCGAGAAACACTATACAAGGAATCAATCAAATTACACCCAATTCAAGCACCACCAATTAACAAGGAAAACAATAAGAAATATATAAACCCACCCAAAAACACAAGAAATATAAGTTCTTTACATACGAAATGGATCATCAAAACAAGAAAATAGTAGTTAAGAAAAATAATCCTTTTTATCATTCATAGAAAAACATATAAAGATAAAATAGAGAGAGAGAGATAGTGGTATACATGCGATCTTGGATTACGTTGCAAATGTACTGAGTCAATTGGATAACGGAGCCAACTTGCAACTTGGAGGATTTCACAAGTTCGTTCTTACTGGTAGCCAGCATCCCTTGCTGCGTCAACGACCCATCCGACAGCAATAGCCTGTACCTCTCGCTCTTTTTCGGTTCTTGCGGATTCTTCGACGTCGTTTGAACCTCTTTCAGTTCTATCACTTGAAGCAAAGGTTTCAGATCCGTCTCCGTCGACACCTCTCTGCTTATAATCCGAGACACCGCCCCTGCCGTCAGATTTACCCCCATCGTAACCCTTCAAAATAGGGACTTTTGGGCACGAAATAGTAGCTTGAGGAGAGAAAGAATCAGAGAGAAGTAGAATGATGAGATGAAATCTTGAGAGAAAGTGAAGGAAAATAGGGGGAAATGAAAATTCTAGGGCAAAATATTTTGAAGCGCCACTTCACTTGGCCAGTTTATTGAGAGATGTATAAAGAGCGCCAAGTCTCGAATTTCGGAAATTTTGGTTCCAATTCGTGGGAATTGTTTTTTTTGAAATGCCTAACGTGTCCCTACTTTTACGGTAGTGTAGTACTGCGCCAGTTGTTACGAAACGGCTTTATTCAATAATTGGCCCTTCAACTATATCCTAATTTTTAAATTGATCCCTAGTATTGTTTTTCAGCTCATAGTATTTGGCTCAAGACTCCGGCACTCAGAGAACTGTGAGAGCTATATGGACTATGGTATGTTGTGGGGTTTAGTTAAACTATAACTCTTATCCTAAATTATCTCTAAATTTTTTGAACATTCTAATTTATTCTCAAATATTATTTATTTTCACATTATATTATTACTTAATATATATTATTGTTTACATGACAATTAACAATGTCTAGATCATTTTTACTGACATAGAATATGATTAATATATATTGATAATTTGAGATAAAATTAGAAAGTTCGAAGACTAATTTAGAATAAGAGTTATAGTTTAAAGATGCAATTTAAATATTCAAAAGTTTATGAACCAATTTATAATCGGGGTCGTAATTCAATGATGAAATTTAAATATTCAAAAATTTAAAGATCAATTTAAAATAAAAATCGGAACGTATAATGCAATTAACTCTTTGAAACTCTTACCACATAAAATACGTAAGCTTGACATCGTTTTCATCAATCTTAGATGTTATAAATTGTTAAATTTTAACATAAATATTAATCGATAATTAAGTTTGATTTTTGGGTAAACTATACTAATGATCACCGAACTATGAGGTTGGTGTCGATTTGACCACTATATTTTCAATTGTGTTAAATATATCACATAACTATTTAATTGGTTCCAATGTAGCCACCTGCCGTTAAAAAAAACGGAAAAGTTGACGAGGCTGTTAAAATAATTGGTATAACTACAAATTTGGTCCCCTTTATCTATACAATATATCAATTTGATCTTAATTTTAATCTAATAAAAATTTATTTATGAAAACCAAGAAAATGCCCTTGGTATGAATCAAACCTGGGACCTTGGGGGAGTAGCGTGAGTATACCACTAAGCCAAAGATATATTTGTGATATGTAATACTAATAATAATATATGTGAAATCAAAGTCATCATGTTCTGGCTGTTCGACCACATCATTATCATCTTCAGTCGATTCAGTGTCGTCGTTTCTAGCCCCTGCAGCCCCAGCTGACTTCATCCATTTTGGGCATTCATGTTCATCTCCATATAAAACCCTGCCATCTTTGCCTTGTGTTTGTTTTGCAGTTTCGAGGGAAGAAATTCTACAAGAGCACTTGGGAAGCGAATGCGATAGGAAAGAGTTTGGTTTTGATAACATCGATTGTCGGATGAGGCCTTCACTCAAGCTTCTGTTGAGATGTTCCTTAACCGAGAGCGTCCACTCACACTTGGGATGGTACATATTATCACGGGTACTGTCGAAAAGTGCAACAATAGTTTTTCAATTCGAAGAAAATACACGCATGAGACAGATATAAAGATGAGGTAAATTTTATAGGAAAATTTTAATACCTTCATGCGCTCTTTAATTTGATCCGTGCGCTCTTTAATTTGGTCTCAACAGAAGCTTGAGTGAAGGCCTTATCCGGCAATCGATGTTATCAAAACCAAACTCTTTCCTATCGCATCCGCTTCCCAAGTGCTCTTGTAGAATTTCTTCCCTCGAAACTGCAAAACAAACAAAAGGCAAAGATGGCAGGGTTTTATATGGAGATGAACATGAATGCCCAAAATGGATGAAGTCAGCTGGGGCTGCAGGGGCTAGAAACGACGACACTGAATCGACTGAAGACGATAATGATGTGGTCGAACAGCCAGAACATGATGACTTTGATTTCACATATATTATTATTAGTATTACATGTCATAAATATATCTTTGGCTTAGTGGTAAACTCACGTTACTCCCAAGGTCCTAGGTTCAATTCCTACTAAGGGCAGTTTTTGATTTTCATAAATAAATTTTTATTAGATTAAAATTATGATCAAATTGATAAACTGTATAGATAAAGGGGACCAAAATTGTAATTATACCAATTATTTTAACATACCCGTCAACTTTTCCGTTTCTTTTAACGGCAGGTGGCTACATTGGAACCAATTAAATAGTTATATGGTATATTTAACACAATTTAAATCAAATCGACACCAACCTCATAGTTCGGTGGTCATTAGTATAGTTTACCCTTGATTTTTTAATAGCCTAAAGGTGATTACAATATAGTATATGTTTATAGATATTTTAAATTTTTAAGACTATAAGAGTTATGAAATAAAATATTTTGAAGAGATATAAACCATTAGTGGGTCTCTACAATTATTGTGACTATGTTACAAAAAAGATATTGTATGAATGTATAGATCTACCACTGCTTTTACATGTCTGAATTAGAAACGATAATGTATATTGTCATGAGGTCCCCGCCTCTCCTCAGACGTGACATTCTATCTCACTCAACCTCGTGACGAGGGTGTCACGAGCTTTTCTGCTCTCGTGATTGGCTAATTGTCACGGTTGTCCATCATGCCTGCCTTACTCACGGGCGCTCGGCGTAAAACCAGGCAGTCAAAGGGTTACTCCAATATTAATTGTCACGAGGCCATTACCATATTCTCAAAAGACATGTCTGATAAGACGTACAGCGCCACCGCTTATATATATCTCAATACTTCATTTTTCATTTCCGATATGAATTAATAACCCCGCCTCTTTTTAAACGTGATAATATATATATATATATGCAAAAGGTGAGAGTACCTGAATGTGTTGATGTTACCGACTCGTATCTAACTAGGGCTCCCATTTGCTAATGATTCCAAGGTAAGATATAAAAAAAAGGTAAGTACACAATCCCAATTTAACGAACATTAACGGCTTATCCTCAAACTTTTCGATAACGTTAGTGACTCTTTTGCTACTTTTCAAAATTTAGTGTGAAAAAAAACTTACTCAAACTTTAGTGAGCATTTATATAGTTTACCCTAAAAAATAGAAGGTGTAACGAGGTTTGGGCTTATCCTCTTCATGGGCCAAACTCATATGAATTCACCCTACAGACCCATTCGGCATATGTCATGTGAGATTTTCTAAAAGGTCTAAATTTTCTCCCAACCCCTGTACTCTTTACACATTTAAAATTTAGTCATGTCAGGGTCTGATACTGTTTTTAAAATTTAATATTCAGTCCATATACTTTGATTTTGCGACATTGACTTCCTATATTATTTTTTCTTTGAAAATCTTTCCCCTCCACTAACTTGTGTTAAATTCTATACTTACGTGTTAGCCTAATAGCTATATAAAAAAAAGGCAATATGCCTTCTGTAGTCCTATACATTGACAATTTTTACCAATTTAACATTTAAAACTATAAAACAAAGATAATCGAAGTATTTTATTTTTAAATTAATGATAAATTTACATATTTCAAACATTAAGGGATAATATGATGAGAATTGTAAGCATAGGGAACTAAAGAAAGTTATTTTTACCCTTTTTATAGTTGACGGGTGAAGAGTTAACGGTTAAATTAAACATAAGTTAGAGAGTGAGCACAAATAAAAAAAATAGAGGCTTAATACCAGAAAATTAAAGTACATTGACTAAATTTTAAATCTTGAAATACTATAGAATCCTTGACATATTTAAACTTTCAAAAAAAAAAAGGTTGATTGTATCAGTACACATGGGCGAATCCTTTAAGAAACTAGTGGGGTGACGCCCCTACTTTTTGAGAAATTCAAAATTTTCCCTAAAAATTAAAAAAAAAAAAATTTGGCCCCTCAAAATTCTTAAAAATCATATTAGGCTTCAATGCTTTGAATATTTTTAATTAAGTTTTCTCTTAATTTTTTTTCTTAAATCTATCAAAATTATATAAAATTAGTTAAACCCTTAATTTTTTTTGAAATTTTTTGTCTAAACCTTCAAACTTTAAAAATATAAAATGACCTCTCAAATTTTTACTCCAAATTCCATTACGGTTGGTACATGAACTATATTTAATTAAACGTCATACAAAATGTTTTTGACTTATTTCCGTTTATGAGGTATTACGCCGTCAATAGTTTAAATTACTTTTATAACAAATTTTAATGCGATAATCACGAACTAACGAGGCAACGACAAATTAGTATTTCACATATATATTCTTAAAAAAAAGTCTTCATTTTTAAGACATAATAACAAAATTAATTATCAGTATTTCTATTATTTCTCAATTTCGTCTTTAAAGTTTAACCATTCAAAAAATATTTAACTTCTAAATTATAAAAAGATGTACAATTTTATTTTTATAATTTTTCTCAAATCCAACCTGAATTGTTTCTTCTTTAAAGTACTTTGTGCCGATACATTCACTCTGGTTCTTCGTAATTAGGGCGGTAAACGGTATAAGATAAATCACGAGCTACTCGAATTTGATCCGGTCAAAGCTCGACTTGAATTCTTAATGAGCCGAAACAAGTTATTTTATGCTCGACTCAAAAAACTTGTGAGCCACTCGAAAATACAATACATTATATTGTATTGGTTAATTAGGGTTTAATTTGGGGTTTGTAGTTAATTTAGGGTTTAGAGTTTGGTTTGAGATTTAAGGTTAGGTTAACAATGGTTGATATGTTTTCGGGGAAATAAGGGTTTAGCTCGAGCTCCAATTTTTATGTTTTTAAGTTCGATTTGAGCTCGATAACTTTGAGTTCGCGAGCTTTTGAGTCGATTTCGAGCTTCAATCGAATGATACTTTTAAACTCGCGAGCTTTCGAGCTGATCTTAACCTTGAGCAACTCGAGTTCAATTCGCGCTTAATAATATTCGAGCTCGACTTGATTCATTTACACCAATATGACCCTATTCATAATCCTAAAACTCAGAGAAATGAACAGAAAACCAAATGAATTTTAATCCAATCAACGCTCAAAAGATAAGTAAACGAAGAGAGAGAAAATTTACAGAAGAACCTAGGAGCCAAGTTGTTGAAAGAGTGGAGAAAAGAGATGTTGACGATGATGCGAAGATCAGGGGTAGACTGAGGGCATTTCGTATATAATTTAAAAAAAGTGTTATTTTTACCCTTGTAATATTCTCAATTTATCGATTTCGTCCACATGATATTTCCGTATCAATTTAGCTCTTAAAGTAGTCCAATTGTATCACAATTTACTCTTTGACTGACGGAAGTCAACGTTGACCGTTACGGTGGTGACGTGACAGTTTACGATGACGTGACAGAGGGTAAAGTTGATTTTTCAAGTGAGTTCGAGGACAAAATTAATTTCTGATTGAGTACGAGGGCAAAATTGATTTTTAGACAAAAAAATGAGTAAAATATTAAAATAACATTAAAAATAATAAAAAATAATTTCTATTAATATATAACTAAAAATAAAATAAAATAACTAAAAAATCTAAAAATAAGTAAAAATATAAAATTAAAATATCATAAGCTAATAAATTATAAATTATTTAATAATTAAATTTTGAAATATTTATAAAATATAAAAAAATATAAAAACTTTCATCAAAAAAATTTGGACGCTTTTCTTTTTTTTTTCTTCAAAAAATGTAAGGAAAAAAGAATCATAAAATAAGGTTATGTGATTCTCTTAACCGAACAATTTTTTTTGCCCTTTTTGGTGTTCTTATCTCTCAATACTAAAAAAATAAACTCTACACTCTAAGTCTAATTTCTAAATCACAAACCTTAAACCCTGAAATTTAAACCCTTTGATTAAATTTATACACATACTTTTATGATTCATACTCACTCTATATTGATAAAATTTTTAATTAGGATTTAGGATTTAAAGGTTTGCAATTTAGAGTTTAAATTTTTTAAGGTTTGAAATTTAGAAATTAGTATTAGAGGGTAGAATTTATTTTTATGTTTTGATTTTTGAATAATTTATAATTTAATAACTTCTAATATTTTAATTTTATAATTTGTAGTTATTTTTAAATTTTTTTAAATTTTTGTTTTTTTAGCCGTATATTAATAAAATATTTTTAAATTATTTTAGTATTTTTAATATATTTTTAAATTCATATTATACCTAAAAATTAATTTTGCACTCGTACTCAACCAAAAATTAATTTTGTCCTCGAACTCGCTTGAAAAATCAATTTTGCCCGCTACCATCCATGTCATCATAAACTGTCGCGTTATCACTGTAACGGTCAACGTTGACTTCTGTCAGTCAAAGAGCAAACGGTGATGCAATTTGACTATTTTAGAGAATAAAGTGATGCGAAATGTAACACCCGGATTTAGGGGTTAGGTGAAAATAATATTTTAATATTATTTGGGCTCGAGTTTATAATTAAAATAATCTTTTACGTTCCGGGTTTCAAAAATAAATATTTGAAATGGGACCAAATTGATTAAATTGCAAACTGAAGAGTTTTTAAAGAAGAAAAGGGATAGCCATTCATTAATGGCCTTTTGGTAATTTATCCATCTTTTAAATTAAAAGAGAGGGAGTTGAGGAGAGACCAAAAATGATGTTACCTTTCGAAAATGAGTTGAAATGGATGAGCTTTTTGATGGAATAGCGATGAAGGGGAGAGAGCTCTAAGTTCACGTCAAAAATGGATGAGAAAGAGAGTGAATAGTGTTTATTTTGTGTAAAGGGGGATTTAAATTAAAAGATGGATAAATTACCAAAAGACCATTAATGAATGGCTATCCCCTTTCTTCTTTAAAAATTCTTCAGTTTGCAATTTAATCAATTTGGTCCCATTTCAAATATTTATTTTTGAAACTCGGAACGTAAAGGATTATTTTAATTATAAACCTGAGCTCAAATAATATTAAAATATTATTTTCACCTAACCCCTAAACCCGGGTGTTACATTTCGCATCACTTTATTCTCTAAAATAGTCAAATTGCATCACCGTTTGCTCTTTGACTGACAGAAGTCAACGTTGACCGTTACAGTGATAACGCGACAGTTTATGATGACATGGATGGTAGCGGGCAAAATTGATTTTTCAAGCGAGTTCGAGGACAAAATTGATTTTTGGTTGAGTACGAGGGCAAAATTAATTTTTAGGTATAATATGAATTTAAAAATATATTAAAAATACTAAAATAATTTAAAAATATTTTATTAATATACGGCTAAAAAAACAAAAATCTAAAAAATTTAAAAATAACTACAAATTATAAAATTAAAATATCAGAAGTTATTAAATTATAAATTATTCAAAAATCAAAACATAAAAATAAATTCTACCCTCTAATCCTAATTTCTAAATTTCAAACCTTAAAAATTTAAACTCTAAATTGCAAACCTTTAAATCCTAAATCATAATTAAAAATTTTATCAATATAGAGTGAGTATGAATCATAAAAGTATGTGTATAAATTTAATCAAAGGGTTTAAATTTCAGGGTTTAAGGTTTGTGATTTAGAAATTAGACTTAGAGTGTAGAGTTTATTTTTTTAGTATTGAGAGATAAGAACACCAAAAAGGGCAAAAAAAATTGTTCGGTTGAGAGAATCACATAACCTTATTTTATGATTCTTTCTTCCTTACATTTTTTGAAGAAAAAAAAAAGAAAAACGTCCAAATTTTTTTGATGAAAGTTTTTATATATTTTAATATTTTATAAATATTTCAAAATTTAATTATTAAATAATTTATAATTTATTAGCTTATGATATTTTAATTTTATATTTTTACTTATTTTTAGATTTTTTAGTTATTTTATTTTATTTTTAGTTATATATTAATAGAAATTATTTTTTATTATTTTTTAGTTACATATTAAATCAAAATATTAAGTTTAGCTACACAAAAACACCGTATGAGATAGTTGAGCAGATTGGGCCTGTAGCTTATCGTCTGAGGTTACCTTCTGAGTTAGAGAAGATCCATGATGTCTTTCATGTGTCTATGCTTAGGAGATATAGATCGGATCCTTCTCATGTTATGCCCGTTGAAGAGATAGAGTTAAATCCGGATTTGTCTTATAATGAAGAGCCTGTTGAGATACTTGCTTCTGATAGCAAGGTGTTGCGTGGCAAGACCATAGAGTTGGTCAAGGTGTTGTGGAGACATAGAGGCGTGGAAGAGGCCACGTGGGAGAGGAAAGCTGACACGGTTGAGCAGTTTCCGTATTTGTTTCCGTCAGGTAATTTCGGGGACGAAATTCCTTAAGTGGGGGAGAGTTGTAACACCCAGGTTTAGGGGCTAGGTGAAAATATTTTAATATTATTTAGGCTCGGGTTTATAATTAAAATAATCCTTTACGTTCTGGGTTTCAAAAATAAATATTTGAAATGGGACCAAATTGATTAAATTGCAAACCGAAGAGTTTTAAAGAAGAAAGGGGATAGTCATTCATTAATGGCCTTTTGGTAATTTACCCATCTTTTAATTTAAATCCCCCTTTACACAAAATAAACACTATTCACTCTCTTCCTCATCCATTTTTGACGTGAACTTAGAGCTCTCTCCCCTTCATCACTATTCCATCAAAAAGCTCATCCATTTCAACTCATTTTCGAAAGGTAACATCATTTTTGACCTCTCCTCAACTCCCTCTCTTTAAAAGTACCATTTGTTTTCATTTTTATTGAAGTTTTGGAAATGGGGTTTTCAAAGGATTTGATTAAAAATGGTGTTTTTGTGTAGCTAAACTTAATATTTTGATTTAATATGGTTAGTTATGGAATATAGGAGCCAAATGGTACAACATATGTGAATTTTGAATGATTTTGAGCAATTCCCGAAATTGGGTAAAAATGGGGTTTTTTGGAGGGTTTTGGGTGAGTTTTTGGGGTTGTTTTAGGTGGATTTTGATAGGCTATTAATAGTACTATTGTTAGGGGTTGATTTTGGATCATTTGTGGGTGCAATGGATGTTGGAAACATGGGTTTTGGAAGTGGTTTTGGGGCTGCCCGAGTTTGCTAAAAATGAGATTTGTTCATAGCTTGCAACTTTGTAAATTGTGATTGAATTGTGTTCCGGGTTGGTCTTTTGATGTTGGGATGATTTGGGATTGTTTGAATTGTGATTGAGGTTGTTTAGAAGCGGGAACTTGTGTTGGAGAAGTTTCGGGAAGAAATCCGGGATCGTGAGAGTGGTTGCTTGCTTGGCTTGGAGCTTGGAAGCTTAGGTGAGTGGTTAAACGTTTTACGTGGTTTTAAATGGTTGGTTCGAGTACGTGGACTAGGTTGGGCTTGGTAGACCCACCTAGAGTTAGGATTTGGGTGGTAGCCTAATCCTAAACTTGACCTAGAGCCTTTGGATGAACTTATATATATGGATGCTTATGCCTCGTATGACTTGTGATATGATTGCTTATGTATATCGTGTTATACATGTGAGATAAGACATGATTTGTGATGCTTAAGGCATGCATGGTAATGGTTCATGATGGTGATCATGGTGAGTACGTGCTAAACACGGAATTGATTGAAATGAATAATGTGGAATGAGTTAAATGTTGGCACTAGTATGCTTGAGTACAAATGATCGATCATTAGGATGTTAGTGTGCACACATGAGTCAAAAGTCGCGCGTGGCCTTGGTGGCGTTGAGTCACCAAGGAGGAATACGGGTACGCCCGGAAATTGTATTTATATTAGTCGATGATGAGTGGAATCCCATCGACGGGGCGTGAGGATGAGTGGAATCCCCTCCGCGAGATCAGTGATGAGTGTAATCCCACCGTGAGGTAAAGTGGTTGTTGGATGTGAGTTCCAACGTGTTTATCCGCGTATTCGGGTCATAGCTAGGTGCCAATATTGATTGATATGTATATCAATGTGTTGTAGAATGTGATTTCTACTTGGATGGTTGTATGTGTTTACATATGTTGAGAAATAGAGCTTGTTGAGCATGGCATATAATTGAATATTGTTCACGCATCTTTATCTTGTGGCTCCTTGGTAATTGTGTGTTTACCTTGGCTATGATCGTGCTTGGACCCTGCATTGTCGAGGTTTGTTTTTATAAAGCTTACCCTCACTAAGCTTATTGCTTACGCTCTCTCTTTGTTCGACAATGCAGATCCTTAGTTCGTGGGTTGCTAGGAGCAAGAAGGGGGCCTCCAAGTGTGCTTGTGGTGCTTGTTTAGCTACCAAGTATGAACTTTTAAATTAAGATGTAATGGTCAAGCAATGGGACATGTAATCGTGTTATGATGTTTTGGATTGTGTTGTGGTTGATGTTGCTTAGGAGCATGTTAGACTCCTCGTTTGTGCTTGATATTTGGCTTGAGATGTATGCCTTGCTTGAAACCTTGTTAGTATTTTGCTATCTAGAATTTGTCTAAGTGTTGGCTATGTGTATGCTTAACTCCTTTAATGATATGTATGAATGCATGGCTTGTGTTGTTATGCCTTGGTGTTTAGTCTTGTTTTAATGATGTTAAAGCATGCTTATAAGTTGGTTTGCCTTAGGATTAATTGTTAGTGTGTTGTTGGAGGTTTTGGTGGTGTTTTGGGGCACCCTTGTGCCTTAAAACAGCCAAAATGAGTCTGCAGACAGGGGGCGTTTCGAAACGGGCTACCCTGTTTCGATACGGTCCCTTATTTTTGGCCGAGCGTTTCGAAACGGATAGGGGCTGTTTCGGTACATTTTTGCTACTGAAATTTTGAGAAATTGACGAGATAAAGGCGTTCCGAAACGGGTCTTTGATGTTTCAAAACGGTCAAATCTCGTTGACCACGAGTAGTTGACCGTTGGGGTCGTTTCGATACGGGCCACCCCTGTTTCGAAACGGTCTCCTCAGGTTGACCCTGGCCTGTTGGCTAAGTCAAGGCGTATCGAAACACCCTAAGGGCGTTTCGATACGGCCTGCTGTAAAGGGCTAAAATGAGCTGTTTAAAGTGTTGTCTTGGTTGGTCGATGTTGGATTGTTTGTGTCTCCGTTGTTGTGCTTCACATAGGATTTAATCATGCCTATAGACAAGATAAAGTTAAAAGAAATTTTCTGGGTCGTTAACCGAGGAGGAACCTTAACGAGTTTCGCTTTGGTTTTCCCCGTGTGGCCCACTCGGACCGGTCATCCGACCAGACCGGGACGAGGGGTTACACGAAAATATCATAAGGGCGAAATTGATAAATCAAATCTATTACATGGGCAAAAGTAACTCATTAACCTTAAAAAATTATAATTTTTCTATCAATAAACTATTTTTATTGTAATTTGGTGGAATTACTTCAAAAAAAAACATGTAGATATAATTTCTAAAGGAAATTATTACCTATTGTAATGATTTTTTAAAAGCTGAGACGATAGGAGGAAACATGGAGCATGAGAATGGCGTCATATCACCGCCCTGAAGAGGCCACGCCACCCCCACCCCACACGGCTGTCATTTTCAGAATTCATCAGAGTCTAGGCTGTGATTATTCACAATTGTCTCTGCAAAACAAAACAAATACTGTAATAAATATATACATAATCTTACTGTTTGTATTTTGTTTTTGGTACATATAAATTACTGGCCTAATTAATTCAAGCATATCCTACCTATCCTATCCATTCCATATATGGTGGTGGGGGTAGGTAAGGTTAGAACCAAAAAGAAGTGGAATCAGCACAATGAATGAATGGATGCATGCACTCAAGGGCGGAACTAAACAATTATTTAAAGGGTGTTATTTTTCTTATATTGTAATTAAAGAATGTTAATTATTTATAAATAAGTATTATTTATTTATTTTTAAATATTTTTATACATAAATTATATATAAAAAAATCTCCTAAAAAATATTGAGGTGTTATTTGACCACCCATAATACCAGGTGGCTCCGCTCATGCATGCACCAAATGCTCTCTCTTCAAAATGATTCCCCTTTCCAAAAACTAAAAGGAATGGTACATCCATATTTCCATTAAAAGTTAAACCCAGGAATTTATTATTTCACCATTCTCTATATATTCTCATTCTGCCTGCTAATGGTACATTGTTCAGCTCCGAACCAGGCGAGAAAGAAGCAATATCTATTTTTTTTTTGTTCAAAGAAGCAATATCTACCGAGATGATGATGATAATGATGCAGTCGCAACTCGCAACCACAAGGCCACAAAGGACAAGGACACCAACAAAAAGTGCATCTCACCACGTCAGGTAGGGATAATAAGGCTAACCCACTTGGGTTGGGTCCAATCATATTCAAGGCCGTTCAACTATGTTTCTCCGACGGTCCTTGAAGTGTCCACCGAAAAAGCAAATAGGGTTGTAAACAAACCAAACGTTCAACGAACCGTTTATGAATCGTTCAGCGAGAAGTTCGTTTATTTATTAAACAAATAAACATGAATAAGATTTTATGTTCGTTTAATTACATGAACGAACACGAACAAATGGGTCATTCATTCATTTACGTTCGTAAACGTTCGGTAATTCGTTCATTTATGTTCGTTGGTTTACGTTTGTTTAAATTTATACACATATATCAATTTATATTGTATTATTTTTCATAACAAAAGTAATATATTTAAAATAAATAAATTTCATCACATATGTTCGTTCGTTTACGTTCGTTTATCATTTTAACGAACAAATATGAACGTACACGAACAAGCTACAATCCTTAACAAATGAACACGGACAAAAATTATGCCCGTTTTAGTTGTTCTTGTTCGTTCATTTGTTGGGTTAAAATTAAATAAACGAACATAAACATACACTTATTTATGTTCGTTTACATGCCTAGAAGTAAATGCTGAACTGATACAAACAACTCGCGTTCTGGGCATTTTTCTGTAGAATTTAGCGTCCAAACAGACATCTCTCCGCAGCTGAAAAAATCAAACTTTTCCTCTCAAATGAGCTTTCAGGCCGACGAACATTGAAAAATCCTTGATGAACGCGACCTAATAATCACACTCATTTTTTTTTATAGTAATCATTGACGTTTAATCTATCGATAAATTAATCCAGATCAAATGTTGTAGAAATTTAATAATGAACGATTAATTTAATTTAATTTAATCACAATACAAATATTCAAATGTTGATTATTTTTATTATTCTCAAGAAAATGGGATATGACTGTGAAAGCAAAGCAGTCTCTCCATTGCCATCCATTCCATTATCGTTGGATTATTTTATCTATTATTTATTTTGATGTTTCAACCTTATCCAAACCCTACCCTTCACCAATTTTAAAACTTGTTATAATCCATAAGAGTGTACCCAAAATTTTATATTGAGAATATTATTTTTAACAAATTATATTAGAATATATATATATATATATAATTATAAATTTTTGACACAAACGAGAAATTAAATTATTGATAAAAATATTTAAATTATATAAAAAGTCAAAGTTTATATATATATAAACTACGACTGTCCTCCATATCCCTCTATCCATCCTATCATATCCATTTCAATAATTAAACCACCCGGCAACACAATATATTTCTGTTGCTTTTTTATCATTACAAAATGGAGTTAGAAAAGCACTTTTTCCCCCTTTTTTTAATTAAAACTGAAATTACATTAAACACCTCAAAAAACTCTACAATAAAGTTCATGTTTAATTAAAGGTTTCAAGAAAAATGATTTTTATTTAGTACACTACGGAAACATTTTTTTTAGTTTAAGGATTTAGTTTGGGTTTATATTTAAGGATTTAGAATATATAATTTGTGGTTATAATTTAAAGTCTAAAAATTAGAGTTTAAAGTAATGTGTTTAGTAATTTAAGTTTTAATTTATTTTTATTAAAATAAATATTTAAACTATTATTTCGTGATCATTTAAATAAATATTATTTTTTTGTCAAAACAAATACCTAAATTATATTTTTAAGCATCTAATTTTTTTTAGTCAAAACAAATATTTAAATCTTTGTAATGCGTCAATATTTTATTGGCCAAAACAATTTTTTAACTGAAATAATGATCATACGTAAAGTAGTTACGAAATAATAATTTAGATATTTGGTTTAACTAAAAATAATAATTTGAATACTTAAAAAATAAAATCTATATTAGCAAAAAAAATAAAATAAAATTCAAGTATTTTTTACTTTAAGCCTTAATTAAATATTCAGCCATTTACCCAATAATTTCCCCCTCTCCCTTTGTCATTTCAAAAAAGTATTTATATTCTCTTTATATTCGATTTTTTATATTTAGAGCTCATAATTATAGTTATATTTTCAACCCAACAAATGGTCTCGGTGTAAAAGTAGATGATTTTCATCATAAGAGACTCAGATTTAATCACCTTATTTGTAAGGTGTGTGCATTCAGCAGGTTAAGAATATATATGAACAAATACTAGCTTGTAATCACAATTAGAGGACTATTATTACCTTTAGACTATTTTTAAAAATATAGTTATATATTTATACATAAATATGAGCCACTAATTGGTCGAATGACTAAAGATGCTTCTGTAAATGTTGTCCTATTTTGTATAAGTTTGAGTCCGACATTTACATTGGAAATGTAATAATTCTCTATTTAATCAAAGAAACATAAATTTGTGAAAAGAATACACAATCCTTATTATTAAAATTATAAAATCTAAATCCCTAATCATAAACCCTAAATTTTAACCTTAACATTTAAATTATAAATATTAAAATAGAACCTTTAAACTCTAAACCTCAAACTAAATTCTAAAAATTGCCAAATTTGTGAAAACTAAAGTTTATACACTCCAATTGAAAAGAGGATGATGTTCATTCTAAGAGACACGCTTTCGAATGCCTATATATACAATGCGTACGTCTTATCAAAGAATTAAAAAAAAATGAATATATATTATCATATATTCACGTTAATAATTAAAAAAAAGTTTATACAGATTTCATATTAAAATATTTTTCTTAACTATACTTTGATATGATTTCCGAAATATAAATGTAACTTAAGTCCAACCCTTCTCGATCGTTTATAGTCATTCTTTACTTTTTAACAAGTTTATGTATATGAAGAAAAAAAATCTTTTAAACAAGTCAGAACTTGAGCTTGAGTCAAAGATTTACAATCAAAAAGATATTTTTCTCTTTGTAGAAATTGATATCTATATATATTATTTTTACTGCTAATGTTACATTTTTTTATCTAAAATCCCTGAGATTCGGGAAACTCAAATCAAATTAGATTTAAGTTTGAAAAGGAGAATAAAAATTTAATATATTACGTTTACAATTTCATTCGAATATAGACAAAATTATTCGAATCCAGATGATTCGGATCAAACACACATTTTTATCTCTCTATATTTTGATCCAGAAATTCGGCATTGGCTAAGCTTATTTATCAGCTCCCACCATATCAGTTATTGTCATCAAACTTTCATTTTAAAATCACAGCCAAATTCAAGGAGGTAGACGAAAGGAGCAATCTTCCCTACCTCCTCTTCCATTGTTTGTAAATCTCAAATTTCTACCAACCCTTTTGTTTTCCTTGTTAGGCTCAACTTGCAATTCATGCTTTTAGATAAGAAGGAAAAAGAAAAAATTACTAATTTGGAATTTAGCTCCAACTTATTATGGATTTTGGGAATTCTGGTTCATCATTTTGTGCTTGCTTTAATTCATCTTCAACACCATACATGTGTTCCGGAATCGGAAGTTGTTACTCAGAACCCGAGATCTTCAACTCTATATTGAAACCCTCTTCTGCTTCTCCCAAATTCACTGCTGCTTCGTCTCCCTTTAGAGAACTCGCTTGATCTTCTTCTTCTTTTCGCTCTTTCTGTAGGTATAGATTGTTTTTGTTAGCTCCATTTTTAATCGCGTTTAGAGAAATGTTGTCCACATCGTATTTGGTGCCGACGGCAGTTATGGCTCATCCGACGTTTCCAGATCATTGCTTTATCAGGTAATTCTCCGATATTTGAACTTGTTTTTCTCTCTCTTTTCGGCTTCTTTTTTGCTTAGTGATTGATTTTTGGTAAGTGGGTTTAGATTTACTATAATTTGACTGTTTGGATGCTTAGTTTTAGGAATTTAGGATATTTTCCTAGTTGTATAATTAATTAGAGATGGAAGAAGGATTTGTAGTAGGAACAAAAACCCTGGAATATCCGTTTATTCTTTACGAATTACGATCATCAGGTATGATCATCACCATCGTAATGATCACAAGGACTTGAGGAGGAAGAGGATTAGGACCACCGCTGCTACTCCCGCCTCCGCTTCCGAATCCGCTTACCCTCTTTTTTCCAATCAGATTCAGCTAACTAAAGACTCTTCTTCGCGTCACGAATTTTACCAGGAGGTTGATCTTATAAACAATGTGCACACATATGTTGTTCTTCCGTTCTGGATATCCACATAAGTCCAATCATTGGTTTCATTGTTTAGATTATCTTCCATTTCCATTCTCTGATTTTCTGTTGGAATGTAATGCAAATCTACAGGCTCTTAAGACTGCAAGGGACAAGTTCACTCGGGAGATCTCCTTCCAGTCCAAGGATAAAGACATCTCTCTTGCTAAGGTACTAATTCATTGATTCCGTTGTTTATCGGTGACCGGTGGCGGTGAGAAGTAAGATGCTTTTGGTATGTGAGTTGTAAATTTTATTTTGTTTGATGTCTTTTCGTGTAGGCTTTACTCTATGTTGCAGCTGAAGACGAAGCATTCGTGTCTTTCAACCGAGAGATGGACGCTCGCTCTCTCCTGAATGAAAGGAGAAATGTTTCTTCCCCGTTGGAGACCGAAGACTGGGATTCTTTGGAGCAAATGCCTTTGGGTGGAAAGACCATACCTGAATGGCTAAGTGAGTTGGATGCAATTGCTAGAGAAGTCGAAGCGGAGCTGGTTTCAAGGGACATAGGCTGCCATCTGGTTGAAGTTTTGGAGGCGGTCAATTTAGTACTTTTTGAGTTAAGAGGCTTGACAAGATCCCCCGTTCTTGTAGATTCTAAGCATTCATACTTACACTCAGTACTGGACTCCGGATGTGGCAGTGGTAATACCTCATTCTATTTCCTTTTTGCGATACGAATCACTCCCTGCAGAACATTTTCCCTCCACAATTTTCCGCTAAACATATTCTTCCGAAGTGATTCATTGTCATTTTGGGCTGTCTACTAATCCTATTTTGTTAATTACAGCAATTTTGCTTAGCATAATTTACATTGAAGTTTGTCGGCGACTTGGTCTAACCATTGTGGGATCTCGAGTTGGGGAAGATTTTTTGATATGGCCCCAGACAGGGTACCCAGAGGTACTTCAATCTAGAAAATTAATATTTCTGCAGCTTAGTTTCATGGTACATCTTCTGTGTTCATACTTGTAGCGATGTATGTTTGATGTCTTAACCAATCCATTGTAATGTTTTCTTCTTAGAAAAATTGCAAGTCTTTTTCCTTTCGTCCGCTCGGTTGCCTAAGGTAACTTTAAATGCACTTAACTTCTACTCTTCTCTCTTTAGGAACTCTTCAAAGTGACTTCAGGACACAGCTTGTTTGCTGTTGTCAATGGAAGGTGTGTGGAGGACCCTAGATCGATGGCATCAGATTTAACTGGTACTTCACTTTTAGGGCTTGAGATAGCTACCAACCGCGATATTATTGGGATTGCATTAGCCAATTTGATTGTAAGTCCTAACCTCATCATCAAGTTGTATAACTAAGTTCTACATCCATTAATTTATTCGAAAACTATTACTGCCTCAAAGTGCATCAAGATTTCTTTCCTATGTATAAAATAAACTAATTAAAAACAATTGCAGAGGCTTCACTGGAAACGTGCTTCAAGATCAAATCACGGATTGATGCTGACTTCTCCTCTTAGGCATGTTCATAATGCGGGTGAGAAACCTAACATGATGGATAAGTCCAATGTCCCTTTGTTGCGCCCGCAAGATCTTAGGTAAATTATAATTTATTTTTATGATTAGTAGCATAACTTTCTTCCCAAATTTGCCTTTCTGCAACATTAGGCTGATCTGACTTATTCGAAAACAGAATCTGATTAAACATGTTTCCTTTTATAAACATTTCCACGGTGACAATGTTAATGCCATGCTAATTTGGTAGGGATTTGATTTGTGGTGCAAAGCACTTCTAAGCGTTGCTCTTAAAATTGGTTTCCAGTGATACCATTTTTAAACTACATAACAACATGTTTGCTTCATGCGGATGAGATTGGTCTTCGTTTCGAGTTCATTCTCTGTACTTCCTGTAGTATTGGTGTAAGGTCGACCGCTGAAACTTGTGCCTAAATCATGCTTTAAGGCAGGCAGTTAATCGAGTTTATACCATGCAAGCATCTTCATAAATGGTACACTAAAAACGACGGAGTTTCTTTGCAGGCTGGCTATCATGGCTTCCGAAAGATTGTTGATTCTGCAGCCACATAATTGGGCGCTGAGGAGAGACCATGGCATGATGCTGTATTATAACAGGTATGGATTCCGAAAATTCTTAGCTTTAAAAAAAGGGTTTGGGTGATGGATGGAACTAAATTTGATAACTAAACAAATGTCAGGGAATATGGCAAGGCAGTGCAAGAGCTTAGCATTTGCATGGCCTTTGCTCCGGAGGAGGAGGCGGAGATTCTCGAACCATTTGTCGAGAAGTTGCATTTAATGCGGCTGGAATCATCGTGGAAGTCATTGGGACATGCAGGTCGACTGACCGTTCCTTGAGTTTGTTAAAGTCCTCTTCTATAATTAGTATAATGGATGAATTCTGCGATTATGATCAGATGAAGAGATGAACTCCGAAATATAGAATTATGTATTCAAATCCGGAGTTGAAAACTTTTCTCGAACACACTCCAAACAAGGGAAACTGTATTGTATTCCCCTTCATTTTTTTTTGATTATATGCATGTTTATTTTACGGTCTATGTTCGTCGTGCGAGGCTGTCCCTTCGAACAATGTCGTCTCTAAAGTTCGGAATAGCCACATTTAATGGTGCTCCTATTTTATAATTGTACGATAGGCTAACGTATGGGTGACATTGACACCAATCTAAACCACGGCCAAAAGTAATTTGAGGAAAGTAAATATAAAGTATAAATTGTATGGTGACACTGACCAATGGGAGGATGAAAGAGCATATCCAATGGAGATTCCACTATTATTCCAATGTGGTACCCAACTTTTTTAAGTGTAATTAGATATTCAAGTTTAAATTTTTTAATGCAATTAGGTATTTAATATTTTTTAATTTACATATGTAATACAATTATTCTTTTGACAAAATTACATTTAAATTGTACCAAAGTTATATTTACCCAATATTTTGATTGAAATTGAAAGCTTGAGCGTTCGATGGATTTAAAACGTGTAAATAAATTTCGAGTTGGTTGAGTTGACGAGTTCTATTTTACAACTCAAATTTAATTTGAATTTTTTTAAATTGACAGTAGAACTTTTAGTTTCCACGAGTGCCTTAGTTTGACGATTTAGGGACTTAGTTTAAGGTATAAGGTTTAGGGGTTTAGGTGTATGAGTTTATAAATTAGGGTTAATGGTTAGAATTTAGGGAATCAAAACCCTTAAATTTTAACACAACTCTTAACTCATAAACTCTAAACCCTAAATTGAATATCTAAGCTCTAAAACCAAGCCGTTTGTGAAAACTTTTTGTTTGCATCGCCGGTGCATGAGATATTTTCCCTATATATTTATATAAATATTAAGTAGAGTTAAGGAACTCAAACTTGAAAATCGATCCATAATTACTAAAATTTTGAGTTATTCAAAGTTCTATTTTATAACTTAAATCTTATTTGAAATATTTTCAAGTTAGAGTCAAAATTATAAAATTATAATTTAAGTCAAATCATATTTTTTGTATCGAGTTGAGTTTTGTTGATCCAAGACAAACGTTTGCGACTTGAAACATTCATGGAAATGCAAGTAACCAAAGGGTGGTGTTGGATTATAGTGGGCTCAATACCAAAATACCGTGTAGTTGGAAATATAAAATTTTATCCATATTTGTTCGTTTAATAAATAAATACATAAATAAATTTTTTGTCATTTTTACTAATTGAGGATTGTCATTGCTTTTTTATTTATTTTTAAATAAGAGGAGATTTCTTTAACAAAAAATAATTTTTTTTTTCATGTGATGTAATCTGTTGTAGTCAAATTAATTGTCTGAAGGATTTCAAAACTTTAAACCTCTAAATAATATAAATAAAAAAATAACTCAATTTAAATTCTTAGATCCGCCACTAGTCTCAATACCAAAATATTTTGTAGATGGAGGCAAGTATGGGCTTGAAAACAAATACCCAGATTCCGTATTTATTGGCGCCCTCTTCATCTTTACCGTTCGTTCGCTCCCGCCATTCAATCTGCCCTTTTTTCGTTATTCCAGCACTGAGTGAGAGCACTCCTTTCCCCAAATCTATGGTTCTATTCTGAATAAATATCCCCAGAGCAGAGTCGCTGTTTGTATTAACTCCTTGTCTTTGCCACTATGTTTCAGAATACGGAACTCTGATTTTTCGACTTCTTGCTCAGTTTTGTTTTATTGCTTGAAACCCCTGATTTTTACACAATTTGACAGGATTGAAAACACCATATCTTCTCTGTAATGGGTTGCTTCAAGAGCTTCACTGGTTCAAGCAACCTTATGGGTCTTGGTTTTTGGGAGATTATGTTTCTGAAAGTAACCCTTTTTATTCTTATAACTTCATCATGTGTAATGTGGCAACAAATTATTATTTTCCAAGATCATATGTGTGTATATACATGTATGAATATGATGGTTGTGGTCTATGGAAGAAGAATAACCTTAGTTTTCTGTTTTAATTGTAAGCAGCAGTAGCCCTCATTGTTGATTTGATTTCTTGGTCATCTTGTTTTTTAAATCTTTGATTTTTTTTATTTAGATTTTTCACCTGTAATGATTCAATTGTGATGTAAATGCAGAAAGGGGATGATCCTGGATATCAGCATTTATTCTCCATTGCAAAGGACTGTATGGAAGTTGTTTGCGTAAGCAAAGGTTTCCTACTACCTGTATATGTTTGTCAACATCTCTTTGAGAATTTCTATGATGTTAACTTTTAGTCATTCTGTGCATATCAGTTTTTGTATTTGTCATAACAGGGAAAGAAATCTGTACTTTACCATTAAACATCGTATCGTGAATCCTGCTTTCGGCATGCATTTAAGTGGTCCTGTCTCTTTACTATTTTCTTCAGAGGCAAGGTTTTAGTCCTGTCTTTCGTGGAGCATAGATTCTAATAAACCAAATACAAATTGGTACATTAGCTATGTCAAAATGTCAGCAAGAAATTGGATCAACGAAAATTTTTAGGTTCGATGATATGAGGGTTCTAGCTTGGTTACATTACAAGGTCGGTTTCATTCTGTTGCAACTACTTTTTACTCTCATGTTTGAATCTATATTCTATGAAGCATTTAAAGCCAACCTTTTGTTGGTTGTGTGGTTATCTTGCTATGGATGAGTAGAGAGCCCCAAGTGTGGAGATCTTGTATTACCTATTTCCGGTGTCTTCAATTAGAAAGAAGATAACTAGCCTTTTTTGGTCAATTGAACATACTATGTGCAACAAATATACTCTTGGGAAACAACCTTGCTTCTATTTTTATTGGTTATCACTATTGTTTTGCATCTTTGTTCTTAAACTCATTGCGGTGAAATCTGTTAGTTTGCGCTGGTTGCTTCCATTATTATAAAATTGCCAACTCGAGTGAAAATTATATGCATAAGTCAAAACTGTTTAGTGTTTTGTAATTTCTCTTTAACCGCAGGTATGCCAGTTAAAACAGGCTCTACCTGCATTGGACCAAAACTTTGCTGCATGTGAAGAGAAGGATACATGTATGTATGTTTCTCTGAGAAAATAGGTTATGATATACAACGATGTACACTTGTGAAATGCGTCCATTCACCTTATGTGCGCACGCCGCACGCAGACGCATAAGATAGAGATGTATGTAGGTGATAAAAAAATTTAAAACGGAAATTTCTTAGAAGAGTCTTCTGCTGCAATATCAGGGGATAGAGAAGTGTAAGAATGTAGGCTTAAATCTTTAGAGGGGCCAAGCAATGTAACGTGCAAAGACTGCTAATTAATTAATTCCTCTTAAAATTTCATTTTCTTAGGACCATAAGTATATGTTGATGACAACAATGAACTTGGGAGGTAAAGCTCTCAGCCCAAGGGATTGCATATATGGAATAGTTATTATTGTGTGTCTGCCTGTCTAGCACATGAGCATGTGCCTGGTCAGTTTGTTTGAGAAGCCATTGGTATTGAGTAAAAGCTATAAAGAACGGTTCTAATTAATTAATTAATTAATTAATTCCTCTTAAAATTTCATTTTCTTAGGACCATAAGTATATGGTGATGACAACAATGAACTTGGGTGGTAAAGCAGGATGGAAATCCTCTGCCCCTTTTCGGTGTCCCTATTTATGCCCTCACGCTCAAAATTAAGTTTAGGGTTTAGAGTTTAGAGTTTTAGGTTAAAATTTATGGTTAGTGTTTAGGGAATTTAGTGTATGGTGTATTTTTTAGGGTACAGGGTGTAGTATTTAAGATTTGGAATTTAATTTTGTAGTGTTTTTTAATATTAGGGCATAAGTAGGAGCACCGAAAAGGGGCATCGGATTTTTATCCGGTAAAGCAAAGCTCTCAGCACAAGGGATTGCATATGGAATAGTTATTATTGTGTGTCTGGCACACGAGCATGTGTCTGGTCAGTTTATTTGAGAAGCTATTGGTATTGAGTAAAAGCTATAAAGAATGGTTCTAATTAATTAATTCCTCTTAAAATTTCATTTTCTTAGGACCATAAGTATGTGGTGTGTCATTTTCTTAGGACCATAAGTATGTGGTGTGTCATTTTCTTAGGACCATAAGTATATGTTGATGACAACAATGAACTTGGGTGTAAAGCTCTTAGCCCAAGGGATTGCTTGCATATATGGCGTCTGGCACACGAGCATGTGCCTGGTCAGTTTGTTTGAGAAGCCATATTGGTATTGAGTAAAAGCTATAAAACTTGTTGAGTGCCAGAATCGGCATGAAGTTAATGTTGATTTACCTCTTTTACTGATGCAGTATCAACATTAAGAGAATACTTGAAAGATGATCCTTGGTTGAGGCTTTTGATCGTCTCGAACCTTTCGAAATGCATTCGAGTTACATATTGCTGAGCTTGTTTGCAGATTGGATTTACTGGAGACACAAAAAATAGCATCAGATTTAGAACTTGGGGTGGGTTTGTTAGTTAATTTGTTTGTAGCAAGGATTGATTGTTTTAGCATGAGATGTGAACCTGCTTGTTTAATTATTCATGGCAGTGGTGTATTAGTATTGTGGCATAAATCTGTTGGTCACTTTTTGACTTCTTGTCTGCAGGAGTTGAAGAGGTCCAAGTTAGTGGTGTTGTATGCATTTGTATTCGGACAACCAAACATGATTAGAAACCCAGAGCTGCCCATTTCCAAAATTGGTACTTCCTTCTGTAGATGGTAGCTGAAAGTTACATTTCTCTACTTTATTTCTTTGTTAGCCTCAGCTGGTGGTAACCTGATGGGGGACCGATCGGACGCGGCAATCAAAACTTGATTATCTCTTTACTCTTCTATGGTTATCCCGGATTCGGTTATTCCGGCCGTTCGGACAATCACGAATTCCTTGTTCTTAGGCTGCAATTAAACCCAATAAGGAACAACGGAGGGAATACTTTTATAATGCTAGATACTGTTTATTCAATGTTTTAAACACCTTGTAACTTCATCTGCTATGGTTTATACACTTACATCGACTATGCGTATATACGAACATACTTACAATGACTACACATGTAATTGTACTCTGTTCTACAGCTTTTGTAGGTCGCTTTCCCTCACGAATAATCCATGGAAACCGTATGGCACCCTACGGGGAAGCCTCACGGCTGCCACTATGTCAAGGTTGGGTGATTTTGCATCCATCACCAAGAACCTCGACTCCCAGGTGTTTTCGTTGTGGACATACGAGACCACATATCCATCGTCTTCGTCTGCCTCTGGGTTCTCCGGCTCCTTGGCCACAAAGAATGGCTCCCCACCATAGCAGCCTGGCCCATACATTCTGCTAGCCACTGTGCACTCTTTCCGCTCTCCGTTGGACACATCCAATTTCACCACCCCTGCTATTTTCGGCATGGGGTCCCCTACCGCAGCATACAGATATTTGTTCTTCTTCGCAAGATAAGCCGGGTTCAATACTGCAAAATCCAGATTTCTTGCTGAAACGGGATGCCTTGTCACGATCCCGGTTCTTAAGTCGATTCTGACCTTCTCCACTAAAGCATGAACAAGCTCCATTCTCTCCATGGTATGTTCTACTGATAGAATGTTCGGTGCCAGCATGACTATGGCGTTCCCATCATCTTCATCCCACGCATTGACGGCGTGTATTAGGTTGAAACCCGGCACATCAAACCACCTCATCTCCGACTCGTCTTTCGCATATCGAGGGATGACTCCGATTCTAGGTACTTTAGCCGGGTCCGCGCCCACCGGAGATCCACCTCCAAAGATCATGTCCATGGGGTTCATTCCTATCTGTATATCCGCAAATATTGCATACTTCTTTGTAATTGCAAAGTCATGGAGAAAAGATGGGCGGGTCATAGAGAATATAGGCACGTCTGGTTTTTTATTTCCATTAGAATCAAAGTAGAAATATGTTAGATACGGAGGCACAGGGCCGTATCGGAAAGCAAAAGCCTCGCCGGTCTCGGCGTCTACCTTGGGGTGAGCAGTCATGCTCATGAATAGCTTTCCATCAAAATCAATGCGGCCCAATGTTTCTACGTCCCCTGTGGATGTTAAGCGAATTGAGTAAGGTAGATCTGACTCACCGAGTGCGTAGAGCCGGTTCCCGAAAAAGGCCAAGCTAGTGTTTGCAAGGCCAATACCATTTGCAGGATTGAACTCGCCGGTTAGAATCCTGACGGCAGAGAGAGCACCGCGTGTTGCAGCGGCGGTTAGGCCGTTAAAGCCGGAGAAAACGTTGGGAAGAACAGGAGAACCTATTTGTTTCTCAATGGAGTACTTGTAAGTCTTGACATATCTGCTACACAAAATGGCGTTGCCGTTGGAGATTCGAATGGAGTGAAGCATGCCATCACCGTCGAAGAGGTGGTAAGGTCCCCGAGGGAGGAACTGAGGGTTGGGGCCGTTACGGATGTATGCACCGTCGAGGCACGGCGGGAGTGATCCTTGTATGACTTCACACGGCGTAGGAGGAAGTTCGTCGACGGGAGCGAAGTTGTGGGATAGGACGTGCCTGGGGTCGACTGAAGGCCGGATTGGAGGGTCTATGAAGTTGTTTATGATGCCGTCAAATGTGTTGAAGATCATCGTGGACAACTTTGGCTCTACTCTTTTCTTAGCTACGACTGACGGAGAAACATATGATGGCGGTGGTGGTGGAGGAGGCTGAGCTTTTGGAGGTTGGGGCGGTGGTGTTTTGGTGGTTGTTGGAGGCTTTTCTTCAATTCTTACGGAGGAAATGTAACGGCGAAGAACATAAGATGGTGGGGAAGTGGATCTGGTGACGGTGGCCGGAGATCGGAATTTTTTTGAAGGCGGTACGGTGGAGAGAAAGGAAGAAGAAAAGGCGTCCATCGCTGATCACGCACGTCGCACTACTGTTGAGTTTGCTTTAATCTTCGAAGTGGGAACAAACAATGCAAGCCTCTGCCTTAATCCATCATGGGAAATATATATATATATACGCACACAACGTAAAGGGTAATAATAAGATATTGCGAGATTAATGATTTATTTTGGTCATCTTAATAAAACAAAATAAATTTTTTATATAAATATTTTAGTATCTTATTTTTTTTTTTAATTTTAGGAATTAAAGATACTTTAAATTTATTTCACGATTTAAGTAAATTTTGATCTATAAAAATTAAAGTCGTCAAAAAGTGTTGATGATTTTATTTTTTTAATTGTCTGAAGTTGTTGAAAAAAAAACGACTTCTTTTCTCATGCATGTATACAACTATGGTCTGTCGAAGAATATTAGTCTAAAATCTTCCAGATTTCTTGACGATGTCCAATATTTGTCAAAAAGTATTAACGACATTTAAAAAAACATCTCTATTTTACGAAATAATTTTCAATAAAAAATCTCACAACCTTATTTACGCAAAAAAAAAAATCCAATGTATTCTTATGATAATAAATGTTAATTTTCTCGTAACTATACGACAATACACACATATTACTGATTTATTATTTAAAATTAAACCTCTTAAAAATAATTATATTATTTTCTAAACTAGAATAATCACTCGAATAAAAGTTCACTTATTCATAAATCTTTATAATAAAATAAAAATTCTATGAATCAAAATCTTTATAGCCGGTGAATGATTTTGAATCAAACGAATACAAACAACTAAACGAACATAATTTTTTGTTCGCATTCGTTTGTTAAGGAATATAGTTTGTTCATGTTCGTTCGTTAAAATAATAAGTGAACGCAAACAAACACAAACAAACAAACATAAAATAGCATATGCGAATAAATTTAAACGAACATATGTGAATAAATTTATTTTTAATATAATATTTTTGTTATGAAAAATAATAAATATTAATGTACATATGTGAATAAATTTAAACGAACATAAATGAACGGATTACCGAACGTTAACGAACGTAAATGAACGAACAAGCCATTTATCCGTGTTCGTTCATTTAATTAAACGAACAAAAAATCTTGTTCATGTTCATTCGTTTAAAAATAAACAAACACAAACGGACTTTCAGCCGAACATTTCGCTAAACGTTTGGTTCGCTTACATCTCGATCCCTTAATTATATTCAATCAGCTGCAGACTGCAGCTATCCTCAATTGAGCGACACCTACACTTTCGAGTTTCGCCGACAGACGGTGCTAGGAAAATAGAAAGGCTCATGTTCTTAGACGCTGCTGCCACCGCTACAGCATCACCGAACAGAATCAGGTTCTCGATAGCAACGTGTATTATCGGATTCCAACATATATATTTATTTGATAAAAGTAGTAAAAACCATAATATATAACAGGCAGAGTCACTATCCTGATTTTCTTGTGAAAATTATAAAGTGAGAGAAAAAAATAAGGGAATCTTACGGCTAGTTTAGCCTTTATTAAAACATTGTGAAAAAATAGTATGAATAAGTGCATTTGTAGAATGTTTTTATTGTTTGATTTAAAATTTAGTTGTTTAATATTATTGTAAAAATCGTTTTTGAACAAATAAAATACATTTAGACATTATTTTGAAGTAGAAATAGTTCGTAATATAAACAATAACAAATTAATAGTTTTATTAAAAATAGTTTTGATAAAACTCAGAAAACCATAAATTTCAGTTAAAAAACAAAATACTTATAAATAGAAACGTTAAACACAAAAAAAAAAAAAATTTCACAAAGTGAACTCTTGAAAAGACTCATGAAAAAGATATTATTATCTATGATAAATTCGAGTTTGAACAATTTATTTACAAAACGTGTGTACATTATTAAAGTGAAAATATAAATAGATTCTATTATGATATAACATTAAATGTCAGATCAAGAATATCATAATTTTGTTCAATTTTTTAGGATAAACTGACCCATAATTTGACTGTACGAGTGATGTTTACAACAAATTTGACATTACCAATAGTTTCTTTAAAATTTCTTTTTTTCCTTTTCTCTAGATAGAATTATGATTAAATTTTAAAATTTGTAAAAAAAAAAACCATTAAATATCATTTGAATTCCAAATGATATTTGTTGCCGGGCTTGTACGGCTCCAATATTTGCTTAAAAGTAAAGCACCATCACATACACACGATACCAATTATCTACAGAATTGTGGATGTAATGGAATTCAAGGTCACGAGTTGCACGAGCCGACGAGCTGTTCCATCAAAGCTAACCAGGGTCACATGACGTGGGCATAAATGATTGGCTCTTGTACACAGGTTATTTTTTTATATATTTTTTCATTTTCATGCATTCATGAAGGCCCCACCCCACCCACTAGACTACGAGATCAATTATAAATGTCATCGCTATTCGATATATTTATTAATTTTTTTTGCACGAACTAATTTACCTTAGTGGTTAAGGGAACGATTGTTGTTTGTAGAGGTCACGAGATTGAGCACCAGCAATTGTAGCAGGGTGATTGAGCATGCATTGTCAAATGGTTGAGAGTATATTAAGAACATATACTACTTGTAATAACCTAGCTTTCAAAAAAATTATTTTTTTATAATCCAACGAGTGGTTTCGGTAGGAAAGGTTGATGTTCATCTTAAGAAATTTAGATCGAGTAATTTTGCATGTAAAATATCTTGATAGGTTAAAAATATGAACAAATAATATTTTTTTTTGGTTTCCCTTCATGTTTTTAGGGCTTTACTCTGAATAATCTCGACTGACCCGCATCACACACCTGATTTTGGTAGGTGAGTTTTTCAGTAAATATTTTTGCATACACAACGTCTCAAAATCGAAACTTGTTTAAACGGTATCAAACTACTTGCCCTGTAATACTTTATATAATATCCCTAAGATTTTTTTTAAAAATTATTTTAACAATAAAATGTTTGGTAAGGAACCCAAGTACAAAAATCGAAATTATTTTAGGGCCCACCCACTGCATTGCATATTCTAGGGGCCTACCCACTCCATTGCTGTCTACAATTCGAACCTTGCAACAGTAATCTTCAACTTGTCTAAAATCTACAAAATAATAAGAATGAAAGGCTAAATATAATTCCCATTTACCTTTCACCAAATATCCAGAGATTATAACAACCATTATCTATTACTATTTTGGATATTTTTATTTTTTAAGGTTATAACAGACTGAATTTTCATCACCAAAAATAAATAAATGAACAAAATTAACATTCTATATATTTATCTATTTGTTGTTTTCAATCATATAAAAACGACAGGTTCATCAAATAATGTAAGACTGATAATGGATTGTATGAAGTCGAATAATAACAAATATTCGATTTGAATTTTATAACATCATTTTATCCACCTAAAAAATATTCGATTTGAATTTTATAGATTTAAATGACAACTGGGCTGGCCTTGGCACCAAAACCGGAAGCCTAATTTCCAAGACCATCCTCAACAGGCACACAAGCTTTGTTTTGAATTTGCTAAGCCCGCTACTGAAATCACTTTTGTTTTCCTTTAAAGATCGGGTAATTATTTTATGCACATGCGATAGAAATAAAAAAAATTGTACAAACGCCTTAGTTTTAGAGTTTAGGGGTTTAAGTGTACGAGTTTTAAAATTAGGAGGTGTGGCTAAAATTTGGGGTTTATAGGTTAAATCCTAAATCCTAAACTTTATTACCCTAAAACCTAACCTCTAAATCATATATTATAACCCTAAATTTTATCCATGAACTATAAATTCTAAACCCATAAACACTAAACCATAAATCATGCCTTAAACCTTAAAACTAAGGCTCTCGCAGAAACATTTCGTTTTCACCGCCAGTGTATGAGATAATTTTACCTTAAAGTTTTAGCATTTTTAGTGAAATTTGTTGTTGTTATGGCATGTTTTGGTTCAGTTGATCTTTGGATTGGAGAATTAAATCCATTGAATTGGTGGTTTTCTTTTCTAGCAGATGTGCTATGTGAAAATCAATCTTGGCATTAGGAGGTTTTGCAGGAATGGTTTGGCATTCAATGGTGAAACTCTCGTAATTATATTCAAAGTCGGAGTCAGAAATTTATCTAAAAAAATGTTATTTTTTCAAATAATATTTAAAATGAATTGATATTTATAAAAATGTATCAATTACATATATTTTAAATTTTTATATACAAATTATATAGAAAATAGAATTTTAATTTTTTTTAAGATATCTATTTAGTCCGTTTATGTTAAGAGATGCTCTCAGTTGCTGGTAGTGTTCATAGATAGCCACAAACTTCGGCAATTGACAATTTATACATTTTGCAAACAATTTCTGCAATCGGTTGACTCATAAATGATATCGTTCGGTTAAGCCAACATCGATAAACTATTCTTTGTAAAATAAAATATGTGAAAGGTTAATACTTGAGGTTGGAACCTAAAATGTTAAGTTGGAAAGGATAATATGTTATCCAAAATCTTAATAAAGTGTATAAAAAGTAACATTTTAAGTTGGAACCTAAAATGTTATAATATATGATTTTAAGTGTGTAAAAAGTAACATTTTAAGTTGTAATATCAAATATTACCAAAAAATTAAATTTAAGTGTATTATTTAGGTTGCAACCTCAAATGTTACTTAAAACACTATTTAAAATTATAATAGAACATGTATTGTGTAACATTTTATGTTCGCAAAAATAACATTTTAAATTGATATCTGGTAACCGATAAAAAAGTCTGTCATTTTTAGTCGCATTTTAAGTACATTAAGAGATTGTGTTTAAACTAAAAAAAATTAAACTCTAAAGCATGCCTTAACCACTAGGGAGGGACTCTCCGGATAGTCCAGACTACAAACACAACAAAAACAATCAAAGTTTCGATAAACAACAATCCTCCCCGGTTGATACTTACTATGTCTCCAGGCACCGGAGCAACATCTTGCTCGTTCCTCCTTCCATCTCTAAGAACCTTTAATTAAAGATTTCATTGGCGATTAACAACAACGATCAAATACCAAAGAAATTGCATAGAAACTACAAATTCGTGAAAGGAAACACAAACAATACCTTTGCTTTAGGTATTGAAGCAAGAAAGCTTTTGTGTTTAGGGATTTTGCAGATTGGGGATTTTCGTGTAGAGAGGAAATGTTGTAAAGCAATCGAATATTGCTGAATATTAGAGAAGTAAAAAACGACAAAGAAATAATGCGTTTTATTAAAATTGAATCAATATACAAAGCAGTCTTTGACTTATATAATAGTCAAGATTCTATATCAAGATTAACAACTAATCTAACTAATTTTACAACTAATTATAACACGTGTAAGAGGTTTGTTAGCCCCCCTCAAGTTGGAGCGTATATGTTATGTACGCCCAACTTGGAAATCAACGAATGAAAAGAGAAAGTAGGCAAGGCTTTGGTAAGACAGTCTGCAAGTTGATTTTGAGAAGAAACTGGAAGCAAAACAATGAGGCCTTGGTGAATCTTCTCCCGGATCAAGTGACAATCTAATTCAATGTGCTTTGTACGCTCGTGATGAACAAGATTTTCTGCAATTTGAATGGCAGATAGATTATCACAAAATAAATTAGCAGGCTGAAAGGATATATGAAAGGTTTGAAGAAGATAAAAAATCCATTGAAGTTCATATATAACAGAGGCTAAAGCACGATATTCAGCCTCACTAGAAGACCTAGATACTGTTTGCTGTTTTTTTAGATTTTCATGAAATAAGAGAAGATCCTAAAAATATGCAGAAACCAGTAATGGACTTTCTTGAGTCAGGGCAAGAGGCCCAGTCAGAGTCAGAGAAAGCCTGCAATTTCATGTCATTATCAGCAGCAAAGAAAAGACCTTGACCAGGAGTTCCTTTCAAATATCTCAAATTTCTATGAGCTGCTTCTAAATGAACAGTAGTAGGACAAGATAAAAACTGTGAAAGCTGCTGAACAGAGAAGGCAATATCAAGCCTAGTATTAGTTAAGTAAAGCAGCTTTCCAATCAGTTTTCTATAAGCTTTAATGTCCTCTAATGGAGTACCATCTGTTTTAGACAATCTTTTAGATCCTCTAGTAACAGCAATAGGAGTACTAACAGGTTTAGATTCAAGAAAATTTGTGTCTTTAAGAAGTTTCAAGGTGTATTTCCTTTGAGAAACATTAATACCAGCATTGGTTCTAGCAAACTCAAGCCCTAAAAAATATTTCAGATTTCCTAGATCCTTTATTTTAAAAGAATCATGTAAAAAATGTTTAATAGAATCAATCTGATCTTGATTAGGGCTAGTTAACAGAATATCATCCACATAAACAGCAAGAGCTATAAAATTATCATATTCACCTTTAGTAAAAAGACTAGTGTCAGAAGGGCATTGCTTAAAACCTTGAATTATTAAAGTAAGAGTAAGTTTCTCATTCCACTGTCTACTAGCCTGCTTTAGACCATAAAGACTCTTTTTTAGCTTACAAACTAAAGGAAATTTACTATTAACAGAATCATTATTAACAGAAAAACCATGGGGTATTTTCATATAGACTTCTTCATGGAGAGATCCATGAAGAAAGGCATTATTAACATCTAACTGCTGCAATTTTCAATTTTTTGATGCAGCAATAGAAACAAAAATTCTAATTGTAGTCATCTTAGCAACTGGACTAAAAGTGCTTAAGAAATCAATGCCACATTGTTGAGTATAGCCTTTAGCTACTAGTCTAGCCTTTTATCTATCTAAAGATCTATCAGACTTAAACTTAGTCCTAAAAACCCATTTGCAGCCTATTGTTTTCTTATTAGGGGTAAGGGAACTAGGTCCCATATTTTATTAGATTCTAGAGCTAAAATTTCTTCTTGCATAGCATTCTTCCAACACTCATGTTTTATAGCCTGTTTATAGGTCTTAGGAGTAGCTATAACATCAATATTATTGATATAAGAGAGGTGTTTGGAAGATATATTTTGATAGGAAAGGACATTAGCAATAGAATGAGATGATGTATGTTGTTTGGGTAAAATTACCTGATAATCTTGAAATTTCTGAGGTAATTTAACCTGGCTAGATGGTCTAGTAGACACAACAGGAGCAGGTGGAATATACTGATTTTGCTGATCAGTAGAAAGACCATTTGGAGACTGATCTGACAGATTAGTATCACTATGGATATGATGATCAAAAGAAGTTTTACACTGTGAAGTATAGGCAGGATCATCATATATAGGCATGGAATTATGAAACACAGAAATAGGATTAGAATCAGAACTTTTGCTGAAAGGAAAAATGGACTCATTAAAAGTAACATCTCTGGAAATTATAACAGATTTTGTTTCCAAATTGTACAACTTATAACCTTTAATATGATGGGGAAAACCAAGAAAGACACATTTTACAGCTTTAGAATGAATCTTAGTAGTTGACTTAGGTAAACAAGAAGCATAAGATAGACAACCAAAAATCTTAAGATTATCTATCTTAGGCAGAATGTTGTATAAAATTTCATGTGGAGTCTTATTAGCTAAAACAGGTGTGGGAGTCAAATTAATCAAACAACCAGCATGAATAACACAGTCAATCCAAAAAGACAAAGGCAATGAAGCATGAATTCTCAGAGACCTGGCAACAACCAGCAAATGTTGGTGTTTTCTCTCAACAACACTATTCTGTTGTGGAGTGTAAACACATGAGGTTTGATGTATTATCCCTTTGCTTTTAAAAAAATCATCCATTTTAAATTCTTGAGCATTGTCAGTTCTGAAACATTTAATCCTTTTTGAAAATTGAGTTTCAATTAAAGTGTAAAAATCAGTAATAAGCTTTCTGACTTCAGATTTATGAGTCATGGAAAAAATCCAGACATACCTACTTTTATCCTCAACAACAGTTAAAAAATAATTGTGACCATATATGCTCTTAACTGGGAAAGGTCCCCAGACATCTAAATGCACAATGTTAAACAAATTTTCAGAAACAGAATTACTAACAGGAAATGGCAGGCGTTTATGTTTTGCAAGATGGCAAACATCACAGGATGAAACATTACCAGAAGGAACATTTTTATTCAACTTAGAAAAGAAAGTCATTCTTTTACTAGAACAGTGACCTAGTCTAGCATGCCATAAATGCAAAGAATGAGAGGAAGAAACATTACATATAGTAGATGAAGGAGATGCACAGGCTGAAAAATGATAAAGCCCTCTGACCAGCTTAGCTGAACCAATCTTCTTCAAGGAAAGAGGATCCTGAAGAATACATTTATTGTTAGCAAAAATAATGGATACATTTGTAGTCAAAGTAAGTTTACTAACAGAAATCAAGTTAAATTCAAAATGAGGTATATAAAGAACATCTTTTAAAACTATACCATTGTTTAAAGAAATATTACCAATATGTAAAACCTGAACCAAACTACCATTAGGAAGTTTAACAAATTTATCTTTAACATCATAATAACTATAAAAAATAGACAATGAATTAGATATGTGATCTGTAGCTCCTGAGTCTATAACCCACAAAACATTATTAACAGCAGATGTAAAAGAGCAATTTAGAATTGTACCTGAATCAGTACTGGCTGCAGAAACATTCTGATTGTCAAAGTCAGAAGATAGAACATTGACAGCAGATGAAGAAGCAGAACTAAGACTAGAAATTTCTTTCTCTTGAAGTAAAGAAAGCAATCCTTCATATTGATCCTTAGTAAATGATACAAACTGATTGTCTGACTTATGATCAACAGATGGCAAGGAATCATTTGTAATGGTATTTTCATTCTGAGAAAAACTAACAAGGTTGGCTTTACTAACAAGCAACCTAGACCTATAACCAGGGGGATAACCATGCTTCTTATAGCACTTATCAACAGAGTGCCCTTGAATACCACAGAAAGAACAAAGGGGTCTTCGAGAAACGACATTAGAAGGGAAAGATTTCTTTTAAAATTTTGCAGAATTATAACTTCTGTCAACATCAAGAACATTAGACTCAAATGAAATAGGAACAGATATCGAACGCTCATGTTGTACAATAACAGAAAAGATTTCATGAGTTTGGGGAAAAGGTTTAGTCATCAAGATTTGGGATTTAGGGATAGCAAAGGATTCATTTAACCCTCTAAGAAACCTAAGAGCGAAATCTTGATTTCGAAACTTAATAGCATCACAATAGCAAGAATTCAAGGTACGTAAAGCACACAATTCATCCCAAATAACCTTCAATTGTGTGTAAAATGTAGTAACAGTATTAGTACCTTGATTTAAGGAATAAAATTCCTGTTGAAGATCAGAAACCCGCATTAGGTCTCCCTGACTAAATTTGTCTCGCAAATCCGCCCAGAGTTCATAGGCGGTGTCGAACCACAAAACGGACTGAGCAATTTCCGGACTCACAGCTCGCTGTAACCACGACAGAACAAGGTTATTACACTTGACCCACGGGAAATAGGCGTCATCGTCTTCAGGAGGCTGCTTTAACGACCCGTTAACAAAAAGAAACTTGTTCTTGCTGATTAAGGCCATCCGCATGGATCTCGCCCACGAATGGTAATTTCCACCGGTAAGAAGAACAGAGGTCAGCACGAGCGACAGATTCTCGTTCGGATGTATATAATACTCGTCAGCAGGATCAATATTCTTGAAACGAGCAGACGCGGAAGATCGAACATCAGAAGAACCATCTGATATCATATTGAAGCAAGAAAGCTTTTGTGTTTAGGGATTTTGCAGATTGGGGATTTTCGTGTAGAGAGGAAATGTTGTAAAGCAGTCGAATATTGCTGAATATTAGAGAAGTAAGAAACGACAAAGAAATAATGTGTTTTATTAAAATTGAATCAATATACAAAGCAGTCTTTGACTTGTATAATAGTCAAGATTCTATATCAAGATTAACAACTAATCTAACTAATTTTACAGCTAATTATAACACGTGTAAGAGGTTTGTTATTAGGAGCAAGACGAGCCATGTGTCAAGACCGTTTCTTGTAGCGTTGCGATGACATGAACAATCCTTAAAGAGCTACCAAGTCAAGATGTAAGTTGGGATGCTTTGGGAAGGTCATGAATACTTTGCCCAGAAAGTGTTATTGTTTGGGACATTCTAATGTCAACTTGCGTCATACTTGGTAAGTTTATTTAGCTTTTTATGGAGAAGTAGTCTGGTGTTGGGTTTCCACCATCCTCTCGCCTAGGCTAGCGACTGAGCTTCCTTGATGTAAGCGACCTATTTCTCGACCCCATGTGAGGCCTAAGTGTGCGTTCATTGTCAAGCTATGTGATTGAAATTTTACTTTCACTAGGCTATGCTTGGTCAGATATTTAAAAATCGTTATAGTATTACGAACTCGAAAAAGCTTTATCAAGATAATTTTTTAAACAAAGATCATGAAAAAAACTAACTTGTTTAAATAATACTCCTTTCAAATGTCGTACGACTTGACAACCGAGCTATAAAGGGCATGTCCGTGACTGATGGTGGAGTTGATGTTTAGGCCAGGCAAAGTAATGACTAATGATACCAGCAAAGTCCTGCCAATCCGGCGGCTTCCCCTACAAAAGACGGATTCCACATAAAGCCCAAAACTTTCAAGAATTTGCTCTCATTAATGGGAGGGTACTTTTGCATAAAAGTAAAACGTTAAGGGCAAAATAACTTAAAAAAAAAAAGCTAAAATGATAAAATTGACAAACGTCAGGAACAAATTTAAGCATCATGCCATTATATATTCCATCATCATTGTATATTTTTATTATAATTAATGTCTAAAAAATCCTAATCTTTTTTTATAAATAAAATTATTTGTCTAAATTAAACATAAACGCTACAAACTCTTAAATCAAAGATCACAGCTTATAGCTGAATCTCCACCCAAGTAAAAATTGCAAAATCCTCATGTAACATCTACTCAGCTAGATATACATTTTACAAAATAAAATTTTCAAAATTTAAAGTATATAAATTATGATTTCAAAAAGTCTTTTTTGAATAAATAAAAAACGATATCTAAGATATCAAAACATATTTGTTTTTAAAATGTATTATCAAATAAAAAATTATTTAAAAGAAGGGCTTAGATCATCTAAGACATCTGGATCTAAAAAAATAATTTAAAATTTTAAAACAAATACTGAATATTCAAATCTTCTTAAAGTTGGATGATCAATGTTCGAATCCACTTAAAAACAAATATATTCTTTATTTTGTAATTTAAAATTCAACGATAAATATTTGAATTTCAGATAATAGAATTTTAAGAGTATCTCGACATCCACAAAATAATAGTTTAAACATCTGAATCTGCAATTCTAATTTTCAATCCTAGAATAGAAGACTGATATTCAAGTTTCCACACAAAAAACAGAGCCACAATCCTCATTCAATAGCTTATAACGTTTTGGTTTAATCATAAAATTAAAATTTTCAATATTTCAATTTACAAATCTCATCATATATTTGTAAATATAAGAACATATATGCTGAAGGCTAAGAATGAGAACATACAAAAGATTAACTTCCTCTATCATCAAATCTCCTATAGGAAAAATGTGTTTACTTTTCTTGTGGACTCTACAAAACACTACCAACGAACCACACGTTTTATATAATCAGGTTTCATCATCCAAGACCAGTTTGTTTGAAGCAACATAACCATCCTTCATGAGTTCAATCAATCCATCCAACGCTCGGTAAATCTCCGGTGCGTGCGGATTTGATGTGTCCCCCACAACGAAAGGGGTAAATACAGATCCAACATCCACCCGAGCACAACCGGGAGACTTCGTTACGCCTGAATCCTTCATCAATGTCCTGACTTTTGCTAGTTTTTTTTCCAACAACCGGCAGCAGCATACATGTTAGCAATCAACACATAGTACCCTGAATTCTCAGGTCTAAGCTCCAAAAGTTTCTCAGCCGCCCATTCCCCTATATCTGTGTTTCCATGAATCCTGCAACCATACAAGAAAAGTGCTCCAAACGAGGAACTAAACCGTAAAAACTTTGCATCCTTTTAAACCAAAATTGTCCTTCGATTACTAGACCACAATGACTGCAAGTTGATAGGACAGCCACCATCGTTACATGATCCGGTTTGATCTGAAGATTAACCATCTCCTCAAATAACTTTATATCAGTATGTCCCTCTCCCTGCATCCCGTATCAGGCAATCAAAGAAGTATAGGTAACTTCATCCCGCTTTTGCATTAAATTGAATATGCGCTTAGCTGCAAGGAGTTTTCCCGACCTTGCATACATAGCGACAAGAGCATTCCACAACAATAAACAATACTCGAAACATTTGCACCGGGTAATGTAGCAGTGTAATTCTTTACCATGTTGCAGACTTGCCACTCTAGCACAAAGAGGCAACTCGACACCTTCAGCATGCATGCAATCAAAGAGCTCAAATGCTTCTCCCCACATGCCCTTGGAGGCATAACAACTGATCATTGTATTCCAAGAGACATCATCCCTCTCCACCATTTTGTTAAATAAACCACGAGCAACATCCAGTCGTCCAAATTTTCCATACATGGAAATCAAAGCGTTATGCACATACAGGTTCCACCCATGACAACTAGCGCTAATCGACCTATGAACCATCCTCCCAAAATCGACATCTAATTCCTCACCACAAGCCTTCAAAACAGATGGGTAGGTGAAATTATCGGGTATAATCCCCTTATTCACCATTTTTGTATAGGCAGAAAGTGACTCCTTATAGAGCTCGTTCCTAACAAAGGAAGTTATAAGCAAATTACAGGGTAATGGGTGCAAAAACTTACAATTCTCTGTAACAACCCGAGTGTAGAAAGTCAAGCAATGTGGTGGCAGCCAAAATTGAAAATGGAAAATTTCAATTTTGGTAGGTGCAGCCAAGGTTGAAAAATGGCATGGGAAAATCACAATTTTGGTCCCTAAACTTTAGGTTATTTATAAGTTAGTCCCTAAAGCTCAACTATAAATAGCCTAGCCATTTGCCATTCTAACACATCCCAAATCATTCTAACCTCCTCCCAATACTAGAGAAATTAGAGAGTTTTCATAGAGTTGTTTTCTCCTTTTTATCAAGAGAGAATTGTCATTGTTTTCTCCTTGTTAGATTGAGAGAAGTTGTAATTCCTATTTTCTCATAGTGAAATTCTTCTACCTTTGTCCGTGGTTTTTACCCTATATTATTTAGGGGTTTTCCACGTAAAATCTGTGTCTCTTTTATCTTCATTATTATTTTCTCAAATTATCAGTTGCGTTTTTGCTCTATCCGACGATCGTATTCCGCAACAATTGGCATCAGAGCCAGATTTGGGTGCGTATATCTACTTACCGTATTCTCTGTTGGTTGCCACTGAAAAGTAGATCCTCCATTATAAGAAAGTAAGTTAGATATTACTCATTCATTGAAGGTGGTGGGCACTATTCACGTCAAAAAGGTGAAATAGTGGGAGCTATCTGAAATAGAAGCTATGGCAACGAAATTTGATATTGAAAAGTTCAATGGGAGAAATTTCTCACTGTGGAAATTGAAGATAAAGGCCATCCTAAGAAAAAACGGATGTCTAGCGGCTATCAGCGAAAGGCCGACAGATTTTACGGATAACAAGAAATGGAATGAGATGGACGAGAATGCTATTGCAGACCTTCATTTAGCATTAGCAGATGAAGTACTATCAAGCATCGAGGAGAAGAAGACAGCCAAGGAGATTTGGGATCACCTCGCAAAATTATACGAGGTCAAATCGTTGCACAATAAAATTTTCCTTAAGAGGAAATTGTACACTCTTCGGATGTCAGAATCTACTTCAGTGACAGAGCACTTAAACACGTTGAATACTCTATTTTCTCAGCTTACATCCCTAAGCTATAAAATAGAGTCACAAGAACGTGCTGAACTTCTGCTTCAAAGTCTACCTGATTCGTATGATCAACTCATCATCAACTTGACAAACAACAATCTTACAAGTGATCTAGTCTTCGATGACGTTGCAGCTGCTGTTCTGGAAGAAGAAAATCGGCGCAAGAACAAGGAAGACAGACAAGGAAATCTGCAACAAGCAGAGGCCTTAACGGTGATGAGAGGAAGATCAACAGAACGTGGCCAAAGTAGCAGTCACAATCATGGTAGATCAAAGTCAAGGAGTAAGAAGAATTTAAAGTGCTACAACTGCGGAAAGAAGGGTCACTTGAAGAAGGATTGTTGGAGTTTACCTAAAAACTCCAATCCTCAAGGAAATATGACAAACACTTCAGATGATGGAGATGCTCTCTGTTGTGAAGCAACAACAGCCATGGAAGGCAGAAAAAGATTTGCAGACATATGGCTTATTGACTCGGGAGCCACATATCACATGACTTCAAGAAGAGAATGGTTCTATAATTATGAACCTATCTCAGGAGGATCTGTGTACAGCTGCAATAATCATGCCTTGAAAATTGTTGGCGTTGGAACCATCAAATTGAAGATGTATGACGGGACAACCAAAGTTGTTCGAGATGTGCGACACGTGAAAGGCTTGAAGAAAAACTTATTATCCTACGGATTGTTGGATAATAATGCAAGCAAGATTGAAACACGGAAAGGAATCATGAAGGTGTTCCATGGAGCGCTTGTGGTGATGAAAGGTGAAAAGATAGCTGCAAATTTGTACATGCTGAAGGGAGAGACTTTGCTAGAAGCTGAAGCCTCTGTTGCCTCATGTAGTTCAGATTCTACCATGTTATGGCATCGGAAACTTGGACACATGTCAGAACAGGGAATGAAAGTCCTTGTGGAGCAAAAGCTACTTCCGGGTTTAACAAAGGTATCACTTCCTTTGTGTGAACATTGTATTACAAGTAAGCAGCATCGATTAAAATTCAACACATCAAATTCTAGAGGCAAGGTTGTTCTAGAATTGGTTCATTCTGATGTATGGCAAGCACCGGTTACATCCTTAGGCGGAGCAAAGTATTTTGTCTCCTTCATTGATGACTACTCTAGGAGATGTTGGGTGTATCCTATCAAGAGGAAGGCAGATGTGTTTTCAACCTTCAAAGTTTTCAAAGCGCGGGTGGAACTTGATTCTGGAAATAAAATCAAGTGTTTCAGATCAGATAATGGAGGTGAATATACAAGTGATGAATTTGATGACTTCTACAGAAAAGAAGGCATCAAAAGACAGTTCACAACAGTATACACTCCTCAACAAAATGGAGTGGCAGAGCGGATGAACAGAACTCTGTTAGAAAGAACACGAGCAATGTTGAGAGCTGCAGGGCTAGAAAAAGCTTTCTGGGCAGAAGCAGTCAATACCGCCTGTTATTTGGTGAATCGGGCTCCATCAACTGCAATTGAGTTGAAGACACCGATGGAAATGTGGACTGGTAAACCAGTTGATTATTCAAACCTCCATATATTTGGAAGTATTGTGTACGTGATGTACAATGCCCAAGAAATTTCAAAGTTGGATCCAAAATCCAGAAAATGTAAATTCTTGGGGTATGCTGATGGAGTAAAGGGGTATCGCTTGTGGGATCCCACTGCCCGCAAAGTGATTATCAGCAGGGATGTTATCTTTGTAGAAGATAAGCTACAAAGAAAAGAAGAAGATGATAGCACTGATAAAGAAAAGCCAGAGACTACACAGATACATGTTGAAAATGAGTCTGAACAGAGAGATTGTTCTGAAGCAGAACCAGAGCTCGAGGAATCAGAACCAGAGAATTCTGAAGCTCCAACAACTCGTCAATCAGATCGTGTGAGAAGACGCCCCAATTGGCACTCAGATTATGTTATAGAAGGTAATGTTGCATACTGCCTTTTAACGGAGGACGGTGAGCCATCATCATTCGAGGAGGCAATGAACAACTCAGATGCTTCGCAGTGGATGGCGGCAATGCAAGAAGAAATCGAAGCCCTTCATAAAAATAATACATGGGAACTTGTGCCACTACCACAAGGAAGGAAGCCAATTGGTAACAAATGGGTCTTCAAAATCAAGAGAAATGGTGACGATCAAGTGGAGAGGTATCGTGCAAGACTGGTGGTCAAAGGATATGCTCAGAAAGAAGGTATTGATTTCAATGAAATCTTTTCTCCTGTGGTTAGACTAACAACGGTTCGAGTTGTCCTGGCAATGTGTGCTACATTGAATTTACATCTAGAGCAGCTAGATGTTAAAACAGCTTTTCTTCATGGAGATCTTGAAGAAGAGATTTACATGCTCCAGCCTGAAGGTTTTGAAGAAAAAGAAAAGAAGAACTTGGTTTGTAGGTTGAACAAATCTCTGTACGGTTTAAAGCAGGCGCCGAGGTGTTGGTACAAGAGATTTGACTCCTTCATCATGAGCCTTGGATACAACAGACTTAATGCAGACCCTTGTGCTTACTTCAAGAGGTTTGGTGAAAACGAATTTGTTATATTGCTGTTGTATGTAGATGACATGTTGGTTGCAGGCCCCAACAAAGATCATATTGAAGAATTAAAGGCACGACTGGCTAGGGAATTTGAAATGAAGGACTTGGGACCAGCAAACAAGATTCTAGGGATGCAAATTCACCGAGACAGAAGTAGTATGAAGATTTGGCTTTCACAAAAGAATTACTTGAAAAAGATCTTGTCACGATTCAGCATGCAAGATTGTAAGCCAATTTATACCCCTCTTCCTATTAACTTTAAATTATCCTCCAGTATGAGTCCTAGCAGTGAAGAAGAGAGGATGGAGATGTCTCGAGTACCGTATGCATCAGCAGTGGGAAGTTTAATGTTCGCTATGATTTGTACAAGACCAGACATTGCACAAGCAGTGGGAGTGGTTAGTCGGTACATGGCGAATCCAGGCAGAGAGCATTGGAATGCTGTGAAAAGGATCCTGAGATACATCAAAGGGACCTTAAATGTTGCATTATGTTACGGGGGATCAGACTTTCTTATCAGCGGGTATGTCGATTCTGACTATGCAGGAGATTTGGATAAAAGCAAATCTACAACAGGGTATGTGTTTACACTTGCTGGTGGAGCTGTAAGCTGGGTTTCAAAACTGCAATCGGTTGTGGCTACGTCAACAACGGAGGCAGAATATGTAGCAGCTACACAAGCCAGTAAAGAAGCAATATGGTTGAAAATGCTATTGGAGGAGCTCGGGCACAAACAAGAGAATGTCTCTTTGTTTTGTGACAGTCAGAGCGCCTTGCATCTTGCAAGGAATCCTGCTTTTCACTCAAGAACAAAACACATTCGGGTCCAATACCACTTCATTCGTGAGAAAGTGGAAGAAGGGACGATAGATATGCAGAAGATCCATACCGATGACAACATAGCAGATTTCATGACAAAAGCAATCAACACTGATAAGTTTACTTGGTGTCGATCCTCTTGTGGCTTGTTAGAGACGTAAGCAACATGGAAAATACGAGGTAGAAAGAATGGTGTGAAGATATGATTGTTCCAATCAAATCTTCAAGTGGGAGATTGTAGAAAGTCAAGCAATGTGGTGGCAGCCAAAATTGAAAATGGAAAATTTCAATTTTGGTAGGTGCAGCCAAGGTTGAAAAATGGCATGGGAAAATCACAATTTTGGTCCCTAAACTTTAGGTTATTTATAAGTTAGTCCCTAAAGCTCAACTATAAATAGCCTAGCCATTTGCCATTCTAACACATCCCAAATCATTCTAACCTCCTCCCAATACTAGAGAAATTAGAGAGTTTTCATAGAGTTGTTTTCTCCTTTTTATCAAGAGAGAATTGTCATTGTTTTCTCCTTGTTAGATTGAGAGAAGTTGTAATTCCTATTTTCTCATAGTGAAATTCTTCTACCTTTGTCCGTGGTTTTTACCCTATATTATTTAGGGGTTTTCCACGTAAAATCTGTGTCTCTTTTATCTTCATTATTATTTTCTCAAATTATCAGTTGCGTTTTTGCTCTATCCGACGATCGTAATCCGCAACACCGAGCTGCCGAGCATCATCCAAAAGATTAAATTTAGAGTAGAGCGTGACAAGCTTGGGAACCAGGAGAGGGTGTTGTTCCAAACCCAGCAAGATGATTTGGGCATGAAGCTGTTTTCCTGGCAGAAGCAATTTAAGGTCGGTGCCCGACACGAGAAGACACGAGACGGGGTGTAAGATAACATAGATAACATCATAAGCAGCAGTGGAAGAGACGTGGGAGCCAAATTAGAGAATATGATTTAAATGCCTTCAGTATATGTCCTTGGGTTACAACTTCCTTGAAAGCTGCAACAAGGTTTTCTATCGTAGATGCATCACCAGTTGTGAAAGTTTTCACCTTATTCTTTTCACAATCATATGATTCAGGCGGTTGATCGGATTGGAAGTCTACAGGTTTGACACTCTGTTTCCACTTTTTTTGAATGAACTTCTGGATTAGGGATATAGACAAGCCTTGCAACACTAAACGAGATGATGAAGATGGTATACACTGGCCATATGATTGTACCGACCAGTGATTTAAAAAGCGTACAGCGTTATAAGTGTCTAAATTATTTTTCGTCCTCTTTAAGTGCTTCAATTATTTCATTTTAAATGCTTAAACTATTTTTTTTCTTTTAAATGTTTAATTTATTTTTTTTATTAAAATAAGTGTCTAAACTATTATTTTTTTGGGTCAAAATAGGTGACTCGATTTGACTTTAAAAAGAGCAAAAAAAATAATAGTTTAGGCACCTAAAAAGGACAAAAATAGTTTAGACACTTAAAAAAGAAAAAAAACATGATAGTTCGAGCACTTAAAAGGGGTAAAAATAATTTAGGCACTTAAAAAGAAAAAAATATGATAATTTAGACTCTTATTTTGACATTAAACCAATAATAAAGAGGGATTTAAGTTTTGTTATTAATATTATATTTTTATTTTTATTATCATTAAAAAACTCTTGGGTTATTATGAGAATTGATATGAATATTTATCTATGTGGATGTCTATCATTATTAGAACTTTATCTAAGGAGTTTGATTTATTTATTATTAGGAATATTATCTCTATTAATTATAGTTTAATGTATTATGTACTTCTTATGCCTATAAATAGATGATTCATTGAAGACATTGTATACACAAGTTTATATTTGAGAATAATACAAATCTCTCTTTTTCTCTCATCTCTTTGTTCTTCCATTCTTATTTTTTGTTTTTATTATTGTTCTTTGTTATTTTATTCACAACACGTTATCAGCACGAATTTGCTCGAAAGGTTTTGGTGCTCTTTGTTTGAATCCCAAAGTAGTTACCGAAACAAATTTAATTTTACGTTGAACCGAAGATAAGTTTTTTTTTCTTCCTACATTTTTATTATTGATTGCTTTTATCTTGATATTTTAACTTGGTCTTTATTTTTGAAAAAATATGGTAACATGTTTTGAAGGCTTGAGCGAACCATAGAATCTCGCCCAATTACCTTGGTTCTTGTTGGTGATTCTCGAAAAGATTTCAATTTGATATTGGCGATCACGTTTACCATATATTCAATATATTCAATTTAGCTTGGAAAGTCTGGTATGTTATCGATTTATTTTATTGCTTCATTCTATCATTCGTACTTCTCCTTGGTTAATAATTTTATTTTCTAAAGCATACTAATGAGCAGACGTGTCTCGCACTCCCGAAAGGTTTCAACATAGGAGAGTACATGTCTATGTAAATGTTATATATTTTTATAGGTAGAATCGTTGAAATTTAGTAAAAAAACGTTGAAATTTACAATTTTGAAAAAAAAAGTGATTTTAATGACATGTTTCTTTCATGAGGATTTAATCACATGTTGTAAATCAAAGTTCTTAGATTAATATGAAAGATGACTTTTAATTTTTGAAAAATGTTTGTATGCTTACCTCATCTGCGTACAAAATTTTATGGAAATATGTTATAACATGTTCGACCCTCTTCCATTTTAATGTCTTTAGTTCATAACTAAAGATTAATATTTGTTTCATGATAGTTGATATTTTTAACCGTGCTTGGAAAGAGACGTGGTATAAAGAGATTATGGGAAGATGTCTCGGTCATTTGCTATGTCTCCATCGTCCTCAAGAGAAAAATTATTATCGATAAACTTTATTTTTCTCTCTCTCTTTAAATTATGATTTTAATGTGCGATAAATCATGGTGAATTTCAATCTATAAAAGGATTGTTATAAAGTCTACATTTGCTCGAAAGTAATATTTCTTCTTCGTCGAAAAACTCAACCATAGACTTCTCCCAATTTCAAGTTACGAAAATTCGTCTTATCTAAAAGTTTTATGGGAGGCATTCCCTGAAGTGAATGCAAAGCATGATGTTTATTCCATGCGATTATCAATGATGGGGCATTCTGTAAAACCGAAATTGATTTTGATATAACACATGAACCTAAGGACCAATTTGCAAAACGATAAGTTTTTAAGTACTCTCTAAAGTCTCACAAATTGACAAATATTTTTGAACAAAATAATATTTGAAGACTGACCCTTAAACATATAAAATTTCCTAAGTCTTTTCCTATGTTTTTCAAGCCTAAGTATGCAAAAACGCTCAGGCGTATCGATACCCCTATGCGTATCGATACCCTATTTTGCCATTGGAATTTTAATGAACATACCGTACCGATACGCCGTGCAACCGTATCGATACGATATTCATCTGGACAACTGTTTTCATGATACCGTACCGATATGCCTTGCAACCGTATCGATCCGATATTCATCTGGGCAACTGTTTTCATGAAACCGTACCGATACGCCTATGAACCGTATCGATACGAGAAGAATATCTTTGAAAAATCTGAGCATTTAATTATTTGACCGTTACTTGTCAGTTGGTTGGTTTCCCAATTTCCAAAAGGTCATTATACCGTACCGATACGCTTGGTATGTGTATCGATACGCTTTTTGTGTAAAATTGGTATGGGATTCCAGTGAGCAAAAATAGTATCGATACGGCCTTCCGTATCGATACGCCCCTTAAAACCGTACCGGTACGCCTTCTATGCGTATCGATACGCCCTGTTTTCAGGCACAACGGCTCTTTCCTCTTTGATGCAGGTATCGATACGCCTCTCCCGAGTACCGATACGGTATGCTGCAAAGTTGCATTTAATGCGAGAAAATTGCTCCCAACGACTCTATTGATGATCCCAACTACCCAAACGGCTAGAAATCAATGCAAGGATATAAAAATAAGCTTCATTTGACCAGGCAACAACTATTGAACCCTCAAGCATCATCAAAGCAAAAATCCAAACCATAGTGCTCTTCAAAGTCAAATTTCTTGTACCCAACTCTAGTGTTTTCAATTGTCATTTTGTATTCTGAGTTTGGGGTGATTGAAATTGTATTTGGGTAGACAATTATCCTTTGAGAGGAATCATTTGAGTTTACCACAACTTCTCTTTGTAATTTGAGTGGATTAAGATTTGGGTATAAAGCTTAATCGAATTTGTAAGGTTACCTCCTCATCCAAGAAAATGGAAAGAATTCAAGTAGTGATGATGTGAGCACGTCTTCACCAGCACATGTTGCTGATTCGGAGGTCTTACCGTTAGGACCAATTACACGATCTAGGGCGCAACGTTTCAGGGAAGCTCTTTTCCTTACTTGTGCTAACATTTTAGAATCATTTGATAATGTATGTGCCTTAAATAGTAAGCCTTTTAATGTGTTGCATATTGATATGTGACATGTTTAGGTTATATTACTTATTAGGTATATTTAAATATGTATATAATATGATATATATGTTTGGAATAATATTTATTTGTTTCTATATATGTGTGCAGCCCACTTACGAACAATTGGCATTTGAATTTCAGTATGTTCTCTACACCAACGCGGCAATGTGAGAGGGGAATTTCAAACACAAAATAAAGCACGTGGATACATGCAGCTTCTTTTATTTGTGCGGCAGAATGGATAACTTCAATTAGTTTTCCATGTTTGAATTTCAAATTGCCAAGCACATTTTGCATGTGCACAATTCAACGTCCCTTATCATAAAACTTTTGGCAGATTATTATTTTTGAATTTGAATGTAATTTTAAGATCATTTTCAGCCACACATTTGGGCGGTTCATGTATGTATTAATCCTATAAATATTGTAAACTTTGTACTTGCCAAGGTTACCAACTTTGAAATAAAAATCACATTTGAGAGAATTTTCTCTTTTCGGTTCTTTTTAGAACTATTCGACACTCAAACTTGTTTGTTTGTCATTGATACTTCGGGTTCCTAAATTGTTATTTAGCGGGTCCAAGTCCTTCGACGTTAAACAGATTCGATTCGGGTTTGCTCAGTAGATTGTGCAGGTTCTTTCGAGTTTAGCGTTTTCCAACATCGGTCGTTTTTTAAGCCTTCTTCACCGTCGTTGAAGTTCTTTCCAAAATGCCAAAATTATCATATTACTCTATATTATATTTTTTTCATCTTTAAGTCCCTATTTAAAATAAATATGTCGTATAACTTTTGTTGTTTCCTTGTTGTTTTTATTGCAGGAACGTGCCTACAACACTCCTAGATCCGTAACAAACGAGGATAGTCCGTTTCGGCAGACTGCCCCTTATTATGTGGTATCAGAGCCAAGTTGTTGGATTCGTTGTAAGTTTCTGCAAATTCGAGTAAAAAAAAGAAGAAGAAAAAAGCATTCGAATTAAACCAAAAAAAATTCAGCATTCGAATATATAAAAAATAGATTCGAACAAAAAAACAGATTCGAAAAAAAAACAGATTCGAACAAAAAAACAGATTCGAAAAAAAAACAGTTTCGAATATTAAAAAAAAACATTTTAGATTCGAAAGTGTTTATATATGTATGTATTATTATTGTTGTGTTCCTATTGTAAATGATGAAATTTGTACGAGTTTGTTATGTAACTTTGATGTGCTCGGAAATCAACTGAAGTGAACTATGCTTGTTTGTTCGGTAATAGGAAGGTTGTAAGCACGTCTTCGCAGTAAGGTTCTCTAAACTCTTCACTTTTCATCTTTTGGTTCTTTTTTTTTTCGTGTCATTATCCTTTTCATCTTTTCTTTAATTTTCAGTCTTATTTCCTTTCTTTTGTGTCACTTTTTTTTTCTTTCCTCTTTGTTTCCTTAACCGTTGTTTCCTTGTAGCCAACATCGTTGTAACAAGTTTCGAGACGTTGGATTAGTTCTTTAAAGAGCTGATTACGAGAAAGTGTAAGGGAAAAAGGCATTGAGCGTTGTGAGAACAGAAGGGGAGACAAAAAGAGCCATTCAAGTATTCTCCTGAGTGAAACACGAGCGCTGAGTGTTAATTTTTGAGTGCACTATTCTTTGGAGTGACATCTGCGAGACTTTGATTGAGTGTGCTGTGAGGTCCTTTTTGTTTGTTTTTTTTACTAACCTATAATATTGTTTTCTTTTGTTTGTTTTTTGTTGTTGTTGATTATGGCAGGTTCCGATGATCACACGGTTGACCAAGATCCACCGATTCCTCAAATGCAAGCCTTAGAGAGAATGATGCAACGAGTAGTGGCTACCGCCTTAGAGCCATTACAGTCGAGGATGGATAGGTTTGACGGGGGATCCAACTCTGTTAATGATGTATTGAACGAAAATGAAGTCGAACGGTCACCGAGGTAGCATATTCCTAGACAAGGACGTGTGCAACAGGTAGACGATAATTTGACTAACATTAAGGTTGCTATTCCTTCTTTTCAGGGACGCTCAGATCCTGATGCATACTTGGCTTGGGAAAGCAAAGTGGAGCACATTTTCGAGTGTTATAATTACTCGGAACAGAAGAAGGTTCGACTAGCAGCAACAGAGTTTGTTGATTATGCCTTGATATGGTGGGACCAGATACTGCTTAGTCGTAGACGTACTGGTGATGATCCAGTTGCAACATGGATCGAGATGAAGCGACTAATGCGTAAAAGGTTTGTTCCTATTCACTATCATTGTGATTTGTTTCAAAAGTTGCAAAATTTGAAACAGGGAAATAGGAGCATTGAGGATTGTTTCAAGGATATGGAAATGGCTATGATGCGTACGAATATCGAGGAAGATCGAGAAGCTACCATGGCACGTTTTCTAGCAGGGTTGAACACCGAGATTGCCAACGCTGTTGAGTTACAGCATTATGTCGAGGTTTATGACATGGTGCAGATGGCAATAAAGATTGAACGACAGCAACGCAGGAAGTCTTCAAATCGAGGTAACCCTTCCTTTAAATCTTTTTCAAATCCATTATATACTCCTAACAATTCTAGGAAACAAGCACCGCAAACGCCACTTCGGATTCGAGAGCAAGGCGAATCCAGCACACCAAAGCCTCCCGTTGCTGATAATGGGCGTGGCAAACAACAAGTGGTGGTAAAAGAACGATCGCGGGATATCCAGTATTTCAAGTGCCTTAGAAGAGGACATGTTGCTAGTCAATGTCCTAACCGGAGGGTTATGTTGATGCGAGATGATGGTGAGATTGAGTCAGATTCCGAGGAGGAAGTGCATGATGTCCCTACTTAAGAGGAAGACGAGACCGACCTAGAGGTTCCTGAATCTGGTAAGGTAATGGAACTTTTGGTTATTAAAAGAAGTCTGAATGTGCAACAGGTATCAGATGATCTACAGCGTGAGAATATCTTTCACACACGATGCAAGGTGCAAGACAAGGTATGTGTTGTGATTATTGATAGCGGTAGTTGTACTAATGTTGCCAGTTCAATGATGGTTGACAGGTTAGGTCTGAAAACGACAAAGCATCCTCATCCATATAAGTTACAATGGTTGAATGATAATGGCGAGCTTAAAGTGACCAAACAGGCTATTGTACCATTTTCGATCAGAAACTACAAGGACAAGGTCCTTTGTGATGTTGTTTCCATGGATGCTACTCACCTACTATTAGGACGCCCTTGGCAGTATGATAAAAGGGCAATGCATGATGGTTATACAAATCGTTACTCTTTTATGCATGCAGGTAAGAAGATCACTTTGGCTCCTTTGACACCGAGTCAAGTGTTTGAAGATCAGGCAAGCTTGAAAAAGAGTAAAGAGACTGCAAAAGAGAAGAAGAAGATGTATGTGTATGCGAGCAGTAGCGAAATCAGGAAATGTCTTTCCTCTCAACAATCTGTTCTTATTTTGATGTTTAAATATTATTGTTTATTGACAGATTTTCCTACTGATCTACCTTCACCGATTTTGACACTTTTGCAGGAGTTTGAGGACGTGTTTCCAGCTGAAACACCGAAGGGATTGCCACCTCTTCGTGGCATTGAGCACCAGATTGATTTCATTCCAGGTGCTACTATTCCGAACCGGCCAGCTTATCGAACCAACCCTGAAGAGACGAAAGAGCTTCAAAGGCAAATTACTGAGTTGATGGACAAGGGTTACATTCGAGAGAGCTTGAGTCCGTGTTAGGGATGGCAAATTTACCCGAACCCGCCCCGACCCGCCCCGACCCGCCCCGCCCCGAGCGGGTATTTCATCCTAAATTTCGGGTTCGGGTCGGGTCGGGTCGGGTCTTTTACGAAAATAAGATCGGGTCGGGTCGGGTTCAGGTTTATAGCAAAAATGCCCCGCCCCGCCCCGCCCCGGTACATGTAATTACAAAAATACCCTTTTATATAATATATGTTAGGGTTTCTGATTTTTCCCTTTTCATTCTCGTTCTTTTTTTTTTGATATTTTCTCCCGACTGCGTCTCAAAATTTCCTCATATCAGAAGATTTCATCTCTGGTGCTGGCGTGCTCTCATACTTTCGATTTCTCTTCTGGTAAGAATTTCGATTTCCTTATTTTACATTCCTTGCTTTGATGTTGTAATGTTACTCTGAATCTGGGTATTTAAACATGTTTTTGATTTTAGGTTTTCTCTTCTTTTCTTAAATTTCTTCCCAGAATTTCAATAAGTGTGGTGGTAAATTCTCTTGAAAACCTTCGTCTGCATTCCTAGGGTAATTGTAAATATTGACGGGAGGAGTCACGAAAAATTAAAAGTCAAGGGTTGGGGTCTGCTTTTGAAAGCGAAATCAATGTTGAAAAAATTAAGCTTCACGATGCTTTTGTTTTCTGCATTCCTATCCTAGTATCCTACGCATCTATTTTCTAATTCTAGCATTTGATGACCACATTTAGTTTTCTGATTCATAATCAAAGTCCTGCATTCATAATCAAATTTGATTTATGCAAATATTTTATTATTATACTCAGGTTTTTTATATGTTATTATGGTTAGATAAAGTGAAATTATAATAACAGTTTCTAATTAAACAACAAAGTTTTCTGTTTGCAACCTCATTAATGAGGTAGAGGTAAACATAAAATCTTATCTCATCGACCTAATGTAAGATTGAATTTTCTAAAGTTGAACATCTAGAAGGGAAAGAAATTTTATGAGAACTGTGAGGAGTGTGAACTGTGAAGTTCTATATTTAGTAAAATTTTATGGGATTTAAAAATAAATAAATTTTAATATTTTTATCTTGTTAGTTGCTGGCTTTGGTGTATAGTGCAGTATAATGCAATATAATTTTTTATCTTGTTAGTTGCAACCTCATTAATATTTTTATGAGAACTGTGAGGAGTGTGAACTGTAGAGATAAAGTAATTTTGTTGTTAACATAATGCAATATAATGCAGAAAAACAAACTGCAGAAAAATAGAATGTAAAAATAGCTTTGGTGTATAGTGCAGTAAAATGCAAAAAAATGAAATGTAAAAATTATCTTTGTTGTGCAGTGCAGTAGAATGCAGAAAAACAGTTTTGTTATGCAACAGAATGCAGAAAAATAGAATATAAAATTGTCTTTGTTGTGCAGTGTTGTAAAATGCAGAAAAACAATCACTAATGTTCAATATTGGAGAGAAAAACAGTTTTGTTGTGCAGTGCAGTAAAACAGAATGCAGTGCAGTAGAATTTAAAATTGTCTTTTAGTTTTTCTTGTTTTGAATATTTTACTTTTTGATGTATGATTTAAGAAATAGTTTGAAGCAATACTTCAATTTCTGATTCTGATTCTGATTCATTTATACTTTTCTAATGCTTGATTTGTACGTTTTTATAGATATAATAATCACTAATGTCTAATATTGGGGAGAACTCTATTTCATCAACCACTCCTTCTGTTGGCCCTCCTCAATTACCAACCAAGGAGAGTCCAATTCCAAGTTCTGAGGGAAACACACAAGCCTCATTAAGTCAACCTAATGATGTGGTTGACAATAATGAGTCAAGCGGATACAATTCATCGAAGTTGAAATCTACGGTATGGGAGCATTTTACAAAAGAGAAGATCAACAACGAATGGAAGGCAATATGTAACCATTGCAAAAGAAAGCTCGGTGGTGATTCTAAAAATGGGACAAAGCATTTGCATGTTCATTTAGAAAGGTGCAATAAGCGTGGTCAAATGGATATTCGGCAACAAGTTCTAGTAGCCAATCAGAAAAAGACGGATGGAAAATTGGCATTAAAGGCTTCTTCATTTAATCAAGATGAAGCAAGGAAGAATCTTGCCAAGATGATAATCAGACATGAGTACCCTTTATCAATGGTTGATCATACTTTATTTAGAAAGTATTGTCATAGCCTACAACCCTTGTTTGATATGCCTTCTCGCAATACAATAAAGAAGGATATCTTGGCTATGTACGAAGAGGGGAAAGTGAAAACAATGTTAGAGTTGGAGGCTATCGAAGGAAGAGTTGCCATCACAACTGATATGTGGACAGCCGATCACCAAAACAAAGGATACATGGCTGTCACTGCGCATTACGTAGATAACTCATGGACTTTACAAAAGCGCATAATAAGATTTGAGTATGTGCCTACTCCACATACTAGTGATGTCATTGCTTCAAGATTGATGAAGTGTTTTCTAGATTGGAACATTGACAGGAAACTTATGTCAATCACAGTTGACAATTGTAGTGTGAATGATGGTGTCATGGGATTATTGGTTGATAGATTGGGAAGTGACAAACTAGTGGTTGATGGAGCTTTCTTTCACATGCGTTGTTGTGCGCACATTTTGAATTTAATTGTTAAAGATGGTTTGAGTGTGCTTGGAGATGGAATAGAAAGAATTCGACAGAGTGTCCTTTTTTGGAGTGCTACTCCAAAAAGGTGGGAAAAATTTGAAGAGGCAGCGCGACAATTGCGCATTCCGACTGTCAAGAAATTATGCACTGATGTGAAGACACGATGGAATTCAACTTTTTTGATGCTCCGGACAGCTTTGTATTACAAGGATGTTTTCTTTCGGTGTGTGCAATTACACCGTGATTCTTTATACAAGCACTTGCCAACCGAAGATGATTGGACCTTTGCAGCAAAGATTTGTGAAAAGTTTAATTTGTTCTATGAGTTGACCGAAGACTTTTCAGGGACAAAATATTCAACGGCAAATCTTTTTTTTCCGGGCATTTGCTCAATTAGGGTGGCATTGAATGAATGGGTTAAGGATAGTGATGACATTATTTCGAGTATGGCAAGACGCATGTCGGAGAAATTTGAGAAGTATTGGAGTGTTGTGAATGGTATTATGGGTGTTGCGACACTTTTAGACCCAAGGTACAAAACTGACTTCTTGGAGTGTTACTTTGAGGATATTTATGGGGTTGATGCCGAGTATGAAGTTGAAAAAATCGTGCATCTATGTCGGGAATTGGTCAATGAGTATGAAGGAAAAATGTCGTCAGGGAGTGAATCTCAACTCTTCAGCACTACATTTTCTTATAATGTTACGGTTGAAAAGGGAACATTTAAAAAGTATGATGCTTATATTTCATCAAAGAGAAAGAAGAAATCAAAAGTCTCATCCCAGTTAGATCGTTATTTGGAAGAAGATGTCATTCCTAGAACACCGGACTTTGATATATTAAATTGGTGGAAGACAATTGGGCCTCAATTTCCTATCTTACAAGCTATTGCTAGAGATATTTATGCTATACCAGTTTCCACTGTTGCTTCAGAGTCTAGTTTTAGTACGGGAGGGAGATTGGTGAATCCACAACGTAATAGACTTCATCCATCAACTTTAGAAGCTTTGACATGTTGTCAAAGTTGGTTATGCGCCGAAGAAGGTATACTATAAAAATACTTTAATTATATTATTTTTATCTAGTATTTTCTTATTATATTTTCATTTTTATTTTTGTCATTTTAGATGAAGAAATTGAGGCATTAAGCTCCTTCTATGAAGATGAAGAAACTGAGGAATCAAACAATATCGGATAACGGTAATGAATAATTCATATTTATTACTTTAATTATTTTATTATTTAAATACATTGATCCAATAAATTTATGGGAAAACTATACCGGTGGTCCCCTAACTATGTCTGTCTTCCTACTTTGGTCCCACAACTTTGTTTTTCGGCAAAAGAGTCCCTTCCGTCACATAGTTTTCCTATTTTGGTCCCCAACGTTAAATAACTAACGGTTTTGCTGACGTGGCATTTTTTAATATTTTTGGTCCCCTAACTATGTCACATAGTTTTCCTATTTTGGTCCCCTAACTATGTCTGTCTTCCTATTTTGGTCCCCGACTTTGATTTAAAAAATATTAAAAAAAATGCCACGTCAGCCTTAAAAAATATTAAAAAATGCCACGTCAGCAAAACCGTTAGTTATTTAACGTCGGGGACCAAAATAGGAAAACTATGTGACGGAAGGGACCCTTTTGCCGAAAAACAAAGTTGTGGGACCAAAGTAGGAAGACAGACATAGTTAGGGGACCACCGGTGTAGTTTACCCTAAATTTATTTGTAGGATTTATGTGGTTAATGAAGATTGAAGAAATTAAAGCCGATGGTTGATGACAATGGATGTTTTTGTGGTTGTTGAGGTTGATAATTGAAGTTTAACTTTGCTATGAACTTGCGACTTTAATTGCCTTGAATTTGAACTTTAAACTTGTTTTGTGTTTAAACTTGTCTTTGAACTTGTTTTGTGTTTAAACTTGTCTTTGAACTTGGTTTGTATTTAGACTTGTCTTTGAACTCATTTTGTGTTTAGACTCGTTTTTAAATGCATGATTGATGGCTGAATTGGTACTTTAAATATGATATGTTGTTTTGTGTATAAGGGATCCAATGGAAGAAGTGCATGATATTTTGGATATATGCTACTATGGATTGCAATGTATATTTTAGGTGTAATCAATATTTGTACTGCAGTTAATATTATTTAGATGTTCATCTCTTTATTTGCTTGGAGTTAGATAATGGTGCATGGTTGTTCACCCTCCTCTTTATATATTTATTAAGCATAAATGTCAATTATATGAGTATTGTTATTCATTATATTGATTTTCAATATGTAATGAAGTGTATGATATTTTAGATATATGATATCATGGACTGCAGTGTATTTTTTAGGATTAATCAGCATCTATACTGCTGTGTTATTAGTTATATTAATTTCCAGCATGTAATGAAAACTTTAAAAAAAAATTGTTCGAGTCGGGGCGGGGTCGGGTATTGCCTCCAAAATTCGGGGCGGGGTCGGGGCGGGACAAAGACCTCTATATACCGGGGCGGGGCGGGGTCGGGTATTGAGTTTTAATGTTCGGGTCGGGGTCGGGGCTGCAAAAAACCCGCCCCGCCCCGCCCCGTTGCCATCCCTAGTCCGTGTGCTGTTCCGGTGCTGTTAGTGCCGAAGAAAGATGGTTCTTGGAGGATGTGCGTAGATTGTCGAGCTGTGAACCAGATCACAATTAAGTATCGTCATCCCAGTCCAAGACTTGATGACATGTTGGACGAGCTTTGCGGAGCCGTCATCTTCTCCAAAATTAACTTAAGGAGCGGCTATCATCAGATTCGCATGCGAGAAGGCGATGAGTGGAAAACAGCCTTCAAGACAAAGCTAGGTTTGTACGAATGGTTAGTAATGCCTTTTGGTTTAACTAATGCACCTAGTACTTTTATGCGTTTGATGAATCATGTTCTACAATCTTTCATTGGTAAATTCTGTGTTGTATATTTTGATGATATCTTGATCTATAGCAAGTCTTTACAGGATCACGTAGGACATTTACGAGCTGTTCTACAGGTTTTGCGAGAAGAAAGATTGTTTGGTAACATGGAGAATTGTGTATTTTGTACTGACAAACTCATATTTCTTGTTTACATTGTTAGTTCTCATGGAGTTGAAGTTGATCCTGAGAAGATAAAGGCAATTCAGGAATGGCCACGACCGACATCGATTACTCAGGTTAGATCGTTTCATGGTTTAGCGAGTTTTTATCGATGGTTTGTTCCTAACTTCAGTTCTATTACCGCCCCCTTAACCGGGATTATAAAGAAGAATCCAGTCTTCTCATGGGGTAAAGAACAAGAAGATGCCTTTTTGAAAATTAAAGATTGTTTGACTAGAGCACATGTGTTAGGATTACCTGATTTTGATAAAACGTTTGAAATTGAATGTGATGCTTCTGGAATTGGTATAGGTGCTGTTTTGATGCAGGAAAAGAGGCATGTTGCTTACTTTAGCGAGAAATTGAGTGGTGCTACATTGAACTATCCAGTTTATAATAAAGAAATGTATGCACTGATTCGGGCATTGGAGACATGACAGCATTACTTGTTGCCTAAGGAGTTTGTGATCCACACCGACCACGAGGCTTTACGTTACATCACAGGTCAGCATAAATTGAATAAACGACATGCTAAGTGGGTTGAATTCTTAGAATCTTTTCCTTATGTCATTCGTTACAAAAAAGGGAAAGAAAATGTCGTTGCTGATGCATTGTCACGTAGGTATGCACTTTTGAGTTATCTTGATTCACATCTGATTGGTTTTGCATATATTCGTGATTTATACCCTAATGATCCCGATTTTAGAGATAAGTTTAATGCTTGTTCGAAAGGTGCAGATGGAAAGTTTTACAGGTATGATGGCTATTTTTCAAGGAAAACAGGATTTGCATTCCCCAGGGTTCGATGCGTGATATTCTGATCCGTGAGGCGCACGAAGGTGGATTGATGGGTCATTTTAGAGTCACCAAGACGTTACATACCTTGAAAGAACATTTGTTTTGGCCGAAGATACGTAGAGGTGTTGAAAGGTATTGTGAACGTTGTGTGACTTGTAGAAAAGCGAAATCGAAGGCTTCACCACATGGTATGTACTTACCTTTACCTATTCCTGATTCCCCTTGGACTGATATATCGATGGATTTTGTTTTGGGATTGCCTCGAACTAGGACAGGTAGAGATAGTATATTTGTTGTGGTTGATAGGTTCTCAAAAATGGCACATTTTATTGCTTGTCATAAGACTGATGATGCTGTTAATGTGGCTAACTTATTCTTTAGGGATGTTGTACGTTTACATGGTATTCCTAGGTCAATTGTTTCTGACATGGATGTGAAGTTTTTGAGTCACTTCTGGAGGACTCTTTGGAGTAAATTAGGTACGAAACTCATGCTTTCTACTACTTGACATCCCCAGACTAATGGACAAACTGAAGTTATTAACAGGGTTTTATCTACTTTACTTCGTTCCATCATTAAAAAGAATATTAAGACTTGGGAAGATTGTTTGCCACATGTTGAGTTTGCTTATAATCATGTTGTACATTCTGCTACTAAAATGTCACCTTTTGAGGTTGTTTATGGTTTTAATCCTATTACGCCTCTAGATATGTTGCCTTTGCCACAGGAACAGGTGACGAACAGGGACGGTCAAGCAAAAGCAGAATACGTAAAAAAGTTGCATCAACAGGTGAAGGAGAACCTTGAACGAAGGACTCAGCAGTACGAAAGGCATGCAAACAAAGGAAGGAAGCGAGTCACCTTCGATGTTGGTGATTGGGTTTGGGTTCATTTCCGAAAGGAACGATTTCCGGCCCAAAGGCGGTCAAAGTTGTTACCGCGAGGAGATGGTCCTTTTCAGGTGTTGGAGAAAGTGAATGACAACACCTACAAGTTAGATCTACCCGGAGAATACAATGTAAGTGCCACATTTAATGTTTCTGATTTAACCCCTTATGGTGATTGTACAGATTTGAGGACAAATCCTTTTCAAGAAGGGGGGATGATGTGAGCACGTCTTCACCAGCACATGTTGCTGATTCGGAGGTCTTACCGTTAGGACCAATTACACGATCTAGGGCGCAACGTTTCAGGGAAGCTCTTTTCCTTACTTGTGCTAACATTTCAGAATCATTTGATAATGTATGTGCCTTAGATAGTAAGCCTTTTAATGTGTTGCATATTGATATGTGACATGTTTAGGTTATATTACTTATTAGGTATATTTAAATATGTATATAATATGATATATATGTTTGGAATAATATTTATTTGTTTCTATATATGTGTGCAGCCCACTTACGAACAATTGGCATTTGAATTTCAGTACGTTCTCTACACCAACGCGGCAATGTGAGAGGGGAATTTCAAACACAAAATAAAGCACGTGGATACATGCAACTTCTTTTATTTGTGCGGCAGAATGGATAACTTCAATTAGTTTTCCATGTTTGAATTTCAAATTGCCAAGCACATTTTGCATGTGCACAATTCAACGTCCCTTATCATAAAACTTTTGGCAGATTATTATTTTTGAATTTGAATGTAATTTTAAGATCATTTCCAGCCACACATTTGGGCGGTTCATGTATGTATTAAGCCTATAAATATTGTAAACTTTGTACTTGCCAAGGTTACCAACTTTGAAATAAAAATCACATTTGAGAGAATTTTCTCTTTTCGGTTCTTTTTAGAACTATTCAACACTCAAACTTGTTTGTTTGTCATTGATACTTCGGGTTCTTAAATTGCTATTTAGCGGGTCCAAGTCCTTCGACGTTAAACAGATTCGATTCGGGTTTGCTCAGTAGATTGTGCAGGTTCTTTCGAGTTTAGCGTTTTCCAACATCGGTCGTTTTTGAAGCCTTCTTCACCGTCGTTGAAGTTCTTTCCAAAACGCCAAAATTATCATATTACTCTATATTATATATTTTTTTTCATTTTTAAGTCCCTATTTAAAATAAATATGTCGTATAATTTTTGTTGTTTCCTTATTGTTTTTATTGCAGGAACGTGCCTACAACACTCCTAGATCCGTAACAAACGAGGATAGTCCATTTCGGCAGACTGCCCCTTATTAAGTGAATTGGTTGAAAATCCTTAGTGGAACTAAGGTAGTGGATGTAGAGTTCATTTGGAGAACTTGAACCACTCTAACTACTTGTGTCAATTTTATTTTTCACCCATTTCTTTCCACCAAAATTTTAATTGCCAATTCACCCCCTCTTGGCCATTTGCAATTGTTCGATCAACTCAACACATTCTCTGAAGCGAATGCTAGCATGATGTTTATTCCATGCTATTATTATAATTGTTTCATTCCCTGAAGTGAATGCAAACATGGTAAATCATTATTCAATTAGAGAAATAATTTCGATATAATCCAAGTATATTGGCTGGACATCCCGTTCTGCGAGGCTACTGGTCTCAAAGAAGGTTTTTAAATGACCTTGTGGACAGGTTTAACAATGTCGCGTACGAGGATTAAATCTTTGTTCTCTGTGATAAGGATATGTGAAAAGGGTTTTAAAGGCCCACTGGCTCTACTCCATTCCCTGAAGTGAATGTGAGATTATATTATGGAAGGAATAAAAATTACATTAGAAGTTGTGGTCGTGGTCAAGGCTATGAATATAAATATGAAAAGTATGGTCATTTTAAAAATATTTCTACCCACCGATAGTGAGATTATAAGGATAACAAGTGTGATAAAGATCATTCTATTAAAGTAAAAACTCTTCTTATTACCAATGCGATGTTATAAACTATTGGTCTCGTACGTGTTATACATTGAAAAATCAAGAATCATTGAATGATAAAGGAAAGAAAATAGAAGCAAATTTTTGTTTGCGAAACATGACGAAGATGATACTGGTCCAACTTTATTTGGACATTGTTGGTCCAACTCTTTTAAACGTTGTTGATTTTCTTATAACCCTCGAAAGAAATAAATCATCTTCTAATTATTCTCATAACTTCGAAGAGAATTATTTATTTATTTTTATTTACTTTACTTTACGTTTATTTATTTTACATACATTAATTATTTACGTTTTATATTTATATTTATATATTATCATATTATTTATTTTGTTTAACATGATTACTTGTCAAATACAATCTATGGTGGCGATTTATGCTCAACATAAGCATAAGATATATTTTCTCATTTAAATGCAAGGGAATAATGTGAGTACTATATCTTAAAGTACTGAAAATATTGATGCTCTAGAAGAGCAATAAATTCTTGAGAGAAAGCGCATTATGAAAAGTGCAGAATTGCGAATATTGCAATAATTACCGCTAATGGTAATAATATCGTCACCACTATAAGTGGAAATTTTAAGAGAGCAAAATGAGTTCGCAAAATATCCCTTTGGGAATTATAGATAACATATGTTATCAATTGACATTTGAAATAAGCCAATATGGATATAAGTTATGGTAGCCAAAAAGTCAGTTGAAAGCTCTAGAAGAGCTATATATTGCTACCAAAAGATAATTTCAATTGAAAGCTCCGAAAAAGCTAAATATATTCCTATTTAAAGGAACAATTTTGATGGTCGTACTAGACATGTACGAGTGAGATTAAATTACATGTTATGGTAAACAAGAAGTTTACAAATTCAGAGATACACACACATATATATATAGTTGGCATGATCGGTTAGACCATCCTGATCAATAATGGTGCAGAAATTATTGAGATTTACATGCACATATATTAAAAGAACTTGTAGTTCTTGTGGTGCTTATTCTCAAAGGAATGGATTAAATTTCACTTATTAAAGAACGTGAAGTTCTTGTGTTACTTAAAGAAATTGATTAAATTTCACTTACTAAAAGAACCTGAAGTTCTTGTGTTGTTTGTTCTCAAAGGATATAGATGATCTCACTTATCAAAAGAATTAGAACTTAAAGTTCTTGTACTGAAGTTGAGACTGTATGTATTGCATATCTGAACGAAATATGGGCCCATATATCCACAAATGTGGAAAGTTTTATATGATTTTAGTAGATGAATCTATATTGTTTTATCGACTTACAACCAGAAGTTTGTGAGATTGATTCTAAAAAAGATTCAGATTATGCAATTAGACTATTCGTCTTGAAAAGCTAGTGGATTTATATTTTAGGCTATATCAATTGTTACAAAGCCTATTGATTATGAAAAATACGATTTAGCAAATTTTTAATTGGATGCCTCCTATTTAATAGATAAACTGTGATAACAAAACATTTATTATTTATATGGTATTTCCATATAGCAACACTTATACGCATCAAACCAACGAGTTATAATAAACGGGAATGATTTGACTTTTGGTCAGAAGTCATATTTCCTATTTTGAAGTTTTAAATGTGCGATATATAGTTGAATTGCTCCACTATAACGCACAAAATGGGCAAGTAAAAAGGGTTGAGAATATATATTGAGTACGAGTCTCCTTTTATGTTTAAATTCTTAAACATTAATTGGAGAATCATTTATGACATGATTTTTCTCAACATCAGAGGAAATAATAATCAGCTGGATAGAGGAAAATAAATTATCATTATCTAGATCCTCGTATATGAACTAGAAGTTCATAAAATAATCCATGTTAGTACATGTCAACTGTCAGACATATTTACTGACCTAATGAAAGTAATTAAGTCTCATATACTAGCTGAAATGCTTTAAGTTTAAATTACATGTTAGAGCGAGAGAACGTAAATCATGCCTGAAGCATGATAGTTGAAATGGTTCCAATGATTAAAATTCTCGTAAATAGAAAGTAATATGAGATGGTCATATATTGGAGGCGGGTGCTCCTGAAGAGACCCAAGACATAACTAATAATAAAACTCTTGAAGAGTTTCAAGTACCTGAAATAAAGATTGAAATCTTGAAGAGATCTCGATGAGTTATGTTATTACGAGAATGGAACCAGAAAATTAGAAAGTTGTCGACAACGATTTTACAAACAATTTTACATAAAATATTTCTATAGATGTAAAGAAAGAAATCGAGGATCTTATATAAAATCTATCCAGAAGTATAGATATTGAATTAGTCGTTGTTGAAAGACGCTTTTAACTTCTAAAATAGAAGTATTTGGACCAGCGGTTCAAACACTTAAAGGTGTAATGCAAGTGAGGCACAAATAAGTAGTCGTAAATACGACTTGAACTATGATTTATGAAAAGTTTTAATTACTCCATGGTGGATGCAATTACTTTGGCAGTTATGAAAATTTTACATGCGTCTAATTATTTGTGGGTCCATATTTATCCTTGAAGGATCTAAAATGCTATAAGCATTTGGAAATTTCCGAGAAAATTTATTTAGACATGTCTCATGAATATTTTGACGCATTTGGTATAATCGCCTTAGTGAATACTAATTGAAAAAAATACTATAAGAATGATCAGATTTCCTTATGTATTTTATAATGGAGTTTGGATCAAGATCCATTATGATAATTTTAGAACTCCTAAAGAGCTTCAAATTGGAAACTCATGAAGCACTTTCAATACAAGTACTTCAATCTTGACATCAAGTTTATCTCGACATGAAGATCGAGCATTTTTATATATTTCTTTTGTCTATGAATAGACATAAGCTGAAAGAATCTTAAAGAAGATTCAATATGAATATAGCATATCTATTGAGTATCCCAATAGTTGTAAGATTGTTAGATGTGAATAAAGATAATTATATCTTTTCTTGGTTTTGAAGCACCATATATTAGTTGGTCAAGCAATATCCATGGATATACAAAGATCATTACATTTAGATCTTCAAACATTCGTTAATGCCTCCTCAAATGTTGTAGAAATAATTGTTATGCACGAGGCAAGCCAAAAATGTGTTTGGCTAAGATCATTGACCCAACATATCCAAAAGATATGTGGATTTACTTTTACAAGATATGATAAAAGCTACATTGTGTGAAGATAATGCAAGATGTATATCTCAGTTTGAAAGTGGATATATCATGGAACATATTACTCCAAAGTTTCATCCCTCACGATCTTTAGAAAAATAATATTCAAGATTGAATTATGAAGATTCAAAGATCTTCTGTGATGTTTTCATGAGAGGGAGTAAATACGCGTTGCACTCTTTTCCCCTTAACCAAGGTTTTGTCCCAATGGGTTTTCCTGGTAAGGTTTTTAATGAGACAACATATTATGCGTATTAAAGATGTGTATACTCTTTTTCCTTCACTAAATGGATTTTTTTCCGGCTGAATTTTTATTTTAATAAGGTTTTAACGAGACACATTATCTTCATAGACATCCAAGGGGGAATGTTATGAATATTTATCTATGTGGATGTCTATCATGATTAGAACTTTATCTAAGGAGTTTGATTTATTTATTATTAGGAATATTATCTCTATTAATTAGAGTTTAATGTATTATGTACTTCTTATGCCTATAAATAGATGATTCATTGAAGACATTGTATACACAAGTCTATATTTGAGAATAATACAAATCTCTATTTTTCTCTCATCTCTTTGTTCTTCCATTCTTATTTTTTGTTTTTATTATTGTTCTTTGTTATTTTATTCACAACAAGAATCTGAAAAGATATTATTTTTAATGTATTGGGTGATGTCAACATTAATTTTCAAGATAAGGTATGTAATATATAATTTCAATTATTACAGTTCACCTCCTAGACAAGCTCGTAGTCTTCCAAGAAGGTTTAAATGAACTAGGCTCGAAAGAATTTGACCGAATTATATTACCTTTTGTCAACAATGAAAACGGTCTAATTATTTTGTTACGGCATGTATATTTACAATGATTGTTTATTTTGCACTAGTTTTTATTCTGATCATTGAGGCTTAAATAATTTGGTAATATAAAAGTAAATAACCATCTGGATTTTATCAAAATATTTTAAAACCCCGAAACACTCTTCCGCACTTAATTTATTTCTCAATACCATCGTGTCAACCGTTTTCTCTTTTTCACCTAGAATAGTATAACACTAGTGAGCTGCAAATAAATGTGCATTGTCATTACATATACTTTTTTTTTAAAAAATTAAAAAGGGAAGAATAGTACCACGAGCCTTATTATTTTCTTCTTCTTTTAAATTTAAGTAGATAAAAAAGAGTGCTTATGATAATATTTACAAATAAACAAATAAGATAACATTGACAAAGCAAAAGGGCCAACAAGATAAAACAACACAATCTACCATGGAGACTCCAGCTGAAGAAGATACAAGACAGCGACAGGAGGTTCAAAAATTTTATGGAAGCCAAAAAGAAGTGCCCAAACAAGACGAGCAAGGGCATCTGCGACCTTATTCCCTTCACGCGCTATAGAAGATATCCGAACTTTTCAATGCCTATCTATGAGACCTCAAATGTGATAAAGTAGAGATACACAACACCCCGACTTAGTCCGATCATTAATAATATCAACTGCAATACTGCAATTCGACTCAATCCACAATTGGCTAATGCCGATTTCCCAAGCTTGCTAGAGACTCTCATATATACCCCAAAGCTCTGCTTCCGTCGCTGAACACAAGCCAATGCTCTTAGCAAAGGCAACAATCCAGTCACCCTTTTGATTTCTAAGTACACCGTCACACGTAGATCCTCTAGAAGTAGCACGAAAGGAGCCATCAACATTACATTTCATCCAACTATTCGGTGGTGGGAGCCGGAAACCAACGATCCGATCTTTCCCTAATACGACCATTACTTTTAATGATCACCCTAGCAGCCAAGTTTCGTAATTGCGCAGCAACCACCTCATCAACGAGCATGCGACAACGCGCAAGGATAGACTTTCTAAAGATATTCTTCGGCTCAAAGACTCTAGCATTTCGTTGCAGCCAAAGTGTCCAAAGGTAATATCTATTCGTAGGTATTCTTAATTATTTGACAATGAATATATATTTTATAAATGAAGTAATTTGAACTCCTATCTTTTAAAATAAATATCATTTATTTTTGTTAATGAACACTTATTGAGTTTAAATAAATATTTTTTCTTTATTTGATTAAAACTTAAAGTATAAGCTTACCGTGTATATCAATTTGAATTAAATCTTTGAAAAAAAAAATACAAAAAATACATTAATACATGAAAGACAAACCTAACTCAGTCTGAGCTCTAAGCAAAGGCCCACAGCCATTAAACACCATTTTATGAATAAACAAAAAGGAGAGAGAGAGACAAAAAAAAAGGGCGCTGTTTTCTGTTCTACTGAGGAATTTTTCCATCTCCCTTTCCCTCTCTTATTGCTCCAAAGTCACAGTTTTCTAGTCTTTCAGCTTTCAGTTCACTGCTTCACTGTAAAACAAGGAGAAAGGCGCTTCACTTAACCAAAGGAAAGTTCTTTTTCTCCCCCAGAAATCAATTGTAAGCTTCTTCAGTTTCTTTCACTTTTGTTTTTCTGTTTCGTCTGGTTTCTGGGGATTTCTTTCTGTTAAAGTGTTTTCCTTTTTCTATTATTAAAATTGGGTTTGTTGATGGTTTGTGGTAGGATGGATTGTTTGATTTCTTTTGAATATGATTAGAGTTTTACATGCGTAAATTTGTTCTGAAAAAAGAATGAAAACATTATGGGTTCTAAATCCATTATATAAATATTGTCTACTAGTAATAAGAATAAGCTTGTAAACACTTTGATGAAGATGAAAAGCTCTTAACTGTATTTCGTTTTTCTTCCTCAAAATATAGAAAATCAAATTGTATCTCGAGTCATTGTCATTTGTATTGGTTTCCAGGTGTTTCACTGCAATTATCTTTTTGGCTAGTCTAAACGATGGAGCGATCCAGATTTAATACGAGGGGTCGTTGCTCTGGTTGGACACCATCAGAAGAGTCGGCTTTGGATTCCGAAAGGAACTGCTGCTGTCATCCTCATCTTCCTTCGTTTGGCTCACCGACACTTCAGCCTTTTGCTTCAGCTGGACAGCACAGTGATATCAATGCTCCTTACTTTTCATGGCCGACCTCCAGCAGGTTAAATGATGCTGCTGAAGAGAGGGCGAACTATTTCGCTAATCTACAGAAAGGAGTTTTGCCTGAGACTCTTGGCCGGTTGCCGAAAGGGCAACAGGCTGCATCATTACTTGAGCTGATGACCATAAGAGCATTTCATAGCAAGATTTTGAGATGCTACAGTCTTGGGACGGCAATTGGTTTTCGTATTAAAAAGGGTGTTTTGACGGACATTCCTGCTATCCTTGTTTTCGTTTCCAGGAAAGTTGATAAGCAATGGCTCAGTCCCATCCAATGTCTACCCACAGCCTTAGAGGTTATTCAATTTTATATCCTATCATTCCCCTTTTCCTCTGTTGCTCCTACTCTTTGACCTTTCACATTCTTACTACATACTGGTTTTATCTGATTTCAACCCCTTTTAGTTGGGCTCGGGTTCAATATGTTGGTAAAGTAAGTATTAAATCCTTTAATCAGGGGCCAGGAGGAGTATGGTGTGATGTGGATGTTGTGGAGTTCTCATATTTCGGTGCACCAGAGCCAGCACCCAAAGAGCAGCTGTACACAGAGATCGTGGATGATTTGCGTGGGGGTGATCCGCATATTGGCTCAGGTTCTCAGGTATTCTCAAGTTGCCATGCAATGTTTTTCATTCAATGGTAGTTGGTAAATCTTTTTGGTGTACAAGCAGGTTTGATAACTCTGAGCTTCCAAAGCAAGCTTTAGATTCCAGTTTAGTCCTATATGATGTTATTGCCAGCACCTCAGCGGTTAAAAATTTAAAATTACCTAGAAAACTGCATTTTTGTTATTTTAGGGATTGTGCAAATCTATTCCATGGGCTTGAATGGCATAATGATTAATGACTAATATATAAATGTTCATTGACCATTTTACATCCTGTTTTTGTCCTTATTTCTCGTATGAATTTTCATGTACACTATTACAATTGTTTTACCTCAGGTAGCAAACCAGGAAACATATGGGACTTTGGGTGCTATTGTGAAAAGTCAAACTGGCAGCCGACAGGTTGGGTTTCTCACAAATCGTCATGTTGCTGTTGACTTGGATTACCCAAATCAAAAAATGTTTCATCCTTTGCCTCCAACACTTGGCCCTGGTGTATATCTTGGTGCAGTGGAGAGAGCCACTTCATTCATCACAGATGATCTTTGGTTCGGCATTTTTGCCGGAATAAACCCTGGTAAGAATTTTATGATAACTTGGCTTCTGCTAATTCTCTTCTTGATTTTGTGTTGAAAGCTTATGATGCAACATGAACGAACTACTTAGCTACTTGAAGTTATCTTAATGAAGCTTTTGAACTATGTCATTTTGCTGTTTTATTTAGAAACCTATTCGATACCATTGGTTCATTACAATCTTCATGCCATTGTTTGGTTAAGGTTTAATCAGGTCACCGTTACACATTTTTATTGTGTTTGTAGCACATATGATTTATGCTTTGCTTCCTTCTCGTTTGATTAATTATGCATTTGTTTTCAAATGGGATTTTTTACCTTGTTCTGATTTGAACTTACATGAGCTATTTGTCTCAAGATCTTATTGCTCATGTATCTTTTCATTTTTTTGCACTATTTGGAATATGGTGTGTAGTTATGGCTCTATTGAAATGGGATCTCATTGGGATTCCTTTTGTTCAGCATTGGACTAGTTGGTTAAATGATGAGCTCCCACTTTTACTTGGATGGTGTATCAGCCGGTTGATGCATCCTTTGCTCCTGTTCCCTAGGAGACGTCAATTGTTAAAACTCGTAACTTCAACATGTAGATCTCAAGTTCGATTCGAACTAGGGGAGGGGAGGTGGGGTGTTATTACATTGGGTCGGATACCACCATTGGTATCTAGTTTTGTTGCTATTCTTTCCTTATCTTCTTTCATGTTTCCCATTTGATCTGCTTAGAAGGGTTTTCCTAGTGTACGCCATTTTTCACTTCTTGTACTGACTTTCAATTGTGTCCCTGATAATTCCATTAACTTGCAGAAACATTTGTCAGAGCAGATGGCGCATTTATCCCGTTCGCTGATGATTTTGATATGTCCACTGTTACTACATCCGTCAAAGGTGTCGGTGAGATTGGTAATGTTAAGGTTATCGATTTACAGTCTTCAATTGGTAGCCTTATTGGCAAGCAAGTTATGAAGGTTGGAAGGAGTTCTGGCTTAACCTCGGGAACCGTATTAGCTTATGCCCTTGAATATAATGATGAGAAAGGCATATGCTTCTTAACCGATTTTCTTGTTGTTGGCGAGAATCAACAAAGTTTCGACCTTGAAGGGGACAGTGGAAGCCTCATCATTATGAAAGGTGAAAACGGGGAGAAGCCAAGGCCAATAGGAATTATATGGGGTGGAACTGCAAACCGGGGTCGACTTAAGCTAAAAGTTGGAGAACCACCCGAAAATTGGACCAGTGGGGTTGATCTTGGGAGACTGCTCAACCTCCTTGAGCTTGATATTATCATTACAGAGGAAGGGCTTAAAGGTTTGTCCTTTCCGTTAACACTATTTTTACCTTCCATCATTTTAGTATTATTTTATTTCATATTCATCTTCAGTCATTATCGATTCTCAATAAATGCCTTGATGCTTAGAAAAATTTGCTCGATACGAGTCTTTGATGCCATGACTGAATTTTTTAACCTCAACTGTATTATTTTCGTTTCCAAGTGAGTAATCTAGCTTTATGTGTCATGGTTGAATTTCTTCATTAATTCAAATGTTTTCTTTGGCGAGATAGACCGAGAAGGCGAGAATGATGGGACCCCTGTGATGAATGAAAATCCGAATATAATGCTGGAAAATTGAACTTACACTTCAATTATGGTCTTTAGGCTATGAAAGGCCTTTTTCATCTATTGGCATGCATCATGCAAACTGGCTATGAGACTTCACAACTTGTTCCTAATATCACTTTCATTTCATTTTATTTGCAGAAGCAGTGCAAGAACAAAGAGCAGCCTCAGTGGCGGCTATTGCCTCCACGGTTGGAGACTCTTCGACCCCGGAAAGAGTTCTAAAGGACAAGAGCGAAAATAAAATTGAGCCATTAGGTTTTCAGATTCAGCAAATCCCGTTAGAAGTAAACTGCAACAGCCCGGAAACGAATCCATCAACGATAAAAACCGAGTTCCATTTGGAAGATGGTATCAATGCTGGTCCTAGCATAGAGCACCAGTTTATTCCAAGCTTCATCGGACGATCTCCCTTGCATAAAAACTTATCCGACAAGGCCGTCTCCGAAAATCTTGCATCGTTAAGGAATGGCTGCGATGAAGATCTTTGCGTTTCGCTGCATTTGGGTGACAATGAAGCCAAGCGGAGGCGTTCCGAAGCTTCAACAAGCACCGAAGAACCAAAGTAAAAACCCTTTCTGGAGCTTGAGGGCTGCAAGCCTAAATTTTAATCAGAGTTAAAGGCAGCAAAATGTACGTCTTAACTTTGTAACTTTACTAGGCCGAGTTAACCTCAGTAAATTACACAAGAGTGATTCAGTAAAGAACTTTATTTTTCCCTCTTTGCTTCTTTTGTTAAAAAAATCTATCCTTCTCCCACTGCTCTTGGTGATTTAATTTTTCAAATGATTTTTATTAATTTTATTACATTATAAAATGAGTTTTCCTGAAATTTATTATATTATAATACCTTATTATCTCATATCCTAGTCCTACCAAGTAAGAATGAGAGTCAGAAAAATAAGGCCCGAGCAGTTAACGAGACGGAGAGTTTTTAATTTTTTTTATGTATAGTTTGTAAATTTTATTGTAATTTTAGGTATTTTTTTATTAATAAAAGAAATAAAGTTAAAAATAATCTCAACGTTTGATCTTGTGGTCACTTTAACCCCTATATTTTTTGTGTGCAAGCAACTCCTAATCTTACTTAAGCGCCACTGATGTGTCATTATCGATATCATCTGATTGGTTCAAAGTCTTAAATATATCTATAAAAGTTGAGAATTGAGGGAGCAAAACCACTAGGATAACCCAATTATGCATTCATTCTTTTCAATTCCTTTCCTCAAACTTCTTTCCCAAACTAATTAATTGCTTTAAGAATTTATTAATTGCATTAGGTAAGTCAATCAATTCTGATTTTCCTTAATCTCCTAAAAAAATTGCTATATATTTTGATTTTATGAGCCATCGAACTACCATTGCTCCAGTCAACTGGAGAAGAGGATCCTGACAAATTCGTAGAACCTGAACCAGCAAAAAGTTCAAGTGAAGACGCAGTTGCTAGCGTAGGTGATGCACCTGTTCTACGGTTTTGTCTAAAATGAAATCCGTTGAAACGAGGTTAAAATGAGGCAGTACATAAATAATAAGAATTTATGTGCAAAACTCGTAAGGATTTTGTAGGTACATAAATTCTTACAAAAAATCGTAAGTATTTCTGTATATTCCGAAACAAAAAAGGGTAAAAGCTAAACTAGTTATCTGTTAGCCTTAAAAATAGGATAAGAAATTGTGTACGTTAGGGGTGTGCAAAAAAACCGAAAAACCGAAACCGATTCCGAAACTCGAAAAAACCGAACCGAAAAATTGGTTAACCGAACCGAAAAATTAGATTTCGGTTTGGGTTTTTATTTTTTAAAAAGAAATCGGTTCGGTTACGGTTTACGGTTTTGGGATAAATCGGGTAACCGAACCGACCGATTATATAATATATATTATTATATTATATGTTATTTTATTATTTTATATTAAAAATAAATTTTATTTTATTTTCTCATTCCCCAAAAGTAAAATCATAATTTTATTTTATCAAGTTTAAGTGTTTAACTTGCTAGTATTAGAAAAGATAATAATATCATGTATCGATTTTAAAAAGTATGTACTTTTTTCTAATATATTATTAAAATTTATATTTTTAATAAACAAAATAAAAAACCGTTATCCGACCCGAACCGAACCGAATTTTTCGGTTAACCGACTAAACGGTTAACCGGTTGAATGGATACGGTTTAAGGTCGAGAATTTAGTGACCCGAACTAATCGGTTAACCGAAATAATTTGCTAATGGTTAACCGAACCCGGTTTTGCACACCCCTAGTGTACGTACACTTTTCCTTATATTTTCTGTAACAAATTATGTATATTTTGTAATGATTTTTGTAGATACTTAAATTCTCATAATTTTTATAAAAAAAAGTCATCTTGTAGACATTTTTGTATGTACACAAATGATTATCGTAAGTTGAGCTCCTTTTGGTTTGGGTGATCTCGGGTAAGGATTTCGGTATGTACGTTTTTTATTACCACTTCTGTAACAAACTATGTATATTCCGTAATAATTTATGTACCTACTGAAATTCTCATCGTTCTTGTATGAAAAAAGGTTTTCATGTAGGTCAATATGTATGTACACAAATGCTTATCCTAAGTTGAGCTCTTTTTAGTTTGGGTGATCTCGGGTAAGATTTTCGATACATATATTTTTTATTACCATTTATGTAACAAATTATGTATATTCCGTAATAATTTATCTACCTGCTAAAATTCTCATCGTTCTAATAAGAAAATAGGTTTTCTTGTAGCCCAACTTGTATGTACACAAATGCTTACCTTAAGTTGAGCTCCTTTTGGTTTTGGTGATCTCAGGTAAGAATTTCAGTACGTATGTTTTTTATTATCATAATATCATTTATGTAACAAATTATGTATATTCCGTAATAATTTCTGTATCTACTAAAATTTTTATCGTTCTAGTAAGAAAATTAGTTTTCTTGTAGCCCAACTTATATGTACACACAAATACTTACCTTAATTGAGCTCCTTTTGGTTTTGGTGATCTTGGGTAAAGATTTTGGTACGTACGTTTTTATCACCATTTCTGTATAAATTATGTATATTCCGTAATAATTTATGTACGTACTAAAATTCTCATCGTTCATGTAAGAAAATAGGTTTTCTTGTAGGTAAATCTGTATGTACACATGCTTATCGTAAGTTGAGCTCCTTTTGGTTTGAGTGATCTCAGGTAATGATTTCTGTATGTACTTTTTTTATTACCATTTCTGTAACAAACTATGTATATTCCGTAATAATTTCTATACCTACTGAAATTCTTATCGTTCTTGTAAGAAAATAGTTTTTCTTGTAGGCCAATTTGTATGTACACAAATGCTTACCGTAAGTTGAACTCCTTTTGGTTTTGATGATCTCAGGTAAGAATTTTGGTACGTACGTTTTCTTATTACCATTTCTGTAACAAACTATATATATTCCGTAATAATTTCTGTATCTACTAAAATTCTCATCGCTCATGTAAGGAAATAAGTTTTCTTGTAGGTCAATCAGTATGTACACAAATGTTTACGGTGAGTTGAGCTCCTTTTGGTTTTGGTGATCTCGTGTAAGAATTTCGGTACATACCTTTTTTATTACCCTTCATGTAACAAACTATGCATATTATGTACTAATTTCTGTACATACTGAAATTCTCATCGTTCTGGTAAGAAAATATATTTTCTTGTAGGCCAATTTGTATGTACACAAATGCTTACCTTAAGTTGAGTTCCTTTTAGTTTAGGCGATCTCGGTTAATGATTTCTGTACGTACGTTTTTTATTACCATTTCTATAAAAAAACTATGTATATGCTGTAATAATTTCTGTACTTACTAAAATTCTCATCGTTTTTGTAATAAAAAAAGTTTTCTTGTAGAGCAACCTGTATATACACAAATGCATACGTTAAATTAAGCTCCTTTTAATTTGAGTGATATCGAATAAAATTTTTGGTATGTATGTTTTATATTAACATTTCTTTAACAATTTATGTGTATTCCGTAATAATTTTTGTACATAATCAAATTCTCATAGTTTTTTTTAAGAAAAGAAAGTTACCCGTTTTTCTTACGGTTAGTGTAAACATGTACAAACCAAATTTATGGGCTTTTCTAAAAACAAACGGCTTAAAAGCCAACTAAATACAAACCAGCATCGATACCCCTTGGTGAAATAGCATATTAAAAAAGGTATATATCTTTTTCTCTTACAAAATTGTTACAATTTGTGTACATTTTTGTACTCATTTGTGTATATGCACATTGTGTAATATTTTTGTGTACGTACACATTTTGTATAACAAATGTACCAATTTTTTCATGTCTGCCAAACCAGCATCGATACCACCTTTAGGTAGTATCGATGCCCCTTGTTATTATTGTACCAAATTGTGTTTCCTTGTAACAAGTTGTGTACATACACATTTTGTATAAATGTACCAATTTTTTCTTGTCTGCCAAACCGGCATCGATACCACCTAAAGGTGGTATGAATGCCCCTTGGTGAAATAGCGTAATAAAAAAGGTATGTACCTTTTGTGTTACAAACTTGTAAAGATTTATGTACATGATTTGTAATAAATATGTACCGCTTTTTACCCAATAAACAGTGCATCTTTGTAATAAAAAAGTATATGCATTCTTTTATTACAAAATTGTATCAATTTATGTACCGCTTTATGTACAATTTGTGTACCACTTTTTACATCTGCCGTTTTTTAGCTTGTATTTAAAGGTTGTTCCCTAGAATTCCCAAATTTATATACAAACCTGTAAAACAGGTTTCACCGCAGAACTTCCCCATTACACCAATCTCACGCATGCCATTACATTTAACTGAACGGGCAGTAAGTTCAGGGTAAAAAGTAAAAGGCAAAAACGCAGTCGTAAAGGCAGAGACCAGAACTCAGGAAGAGTGTGTGAGAGACGGGAGAATGACGTGGCCATGGGAGTTGAGTTGAAGTGTGAATTTTATGCTCGAGGATGACGATGATGGTCGACACCTGACTCACTCACTGCCTGCCTCCAAACCTAACACAAATTTATATATATATATATATATATATTTGAAAATTTCCTTAATCCTTCAAGCAAGATCCCACCATGGAGCCCCAACCCCAGTCTCAGCCCCGGCGGCCTCGCGGGTTCGCTGCAGCAGCCGCGGCGGCTGCAGCCGCTGTGAGCACCACTGGCACTCCCTCTGGATCCGTCGGCGCAACCACGGCCTCCTCCTCCTCCGGAAAGGGCAAACGTGAGAGGGAGAAAGAAAAAGAGAGGACAAAGCTTCGGGAACGGCACAGGCGAGCCATCACCAGCCGTATGCTGGCCGGATTGAGGCAATACGGTAATTTCCCTCTTCCCGCGCGTGCTGATATGAACGATGTACTGGCCGCCTTGGCCCGTGAGGCTGGTTGGACCGTGGAGCCCGACGGCACTACTTACAGGCACTCTCCTCCGCCCCAACATCAACAAAATTTGGTCTGTTTCTTTCCCTCAGCTACTAAATTACATTTTAGAAAAACGTAATTGCTAATGCTGATTGATTCCTTTATTTCGGATTTCTCGGCTTCTTCTTCAATCATGAGTTTACTGACAGTTTTACTTGGGGGTTTTAGCCCTGAAGATTTGAATATCATGTGGCCAGTGTCCTCGGCTTTAGCTAGTTTCCTCATAGCTCTGTCCAATCTGACAAGTTAAGCTAATAAAAACTGATTGAATTGAAAGTATGACTATAATGTCTGTGCAAGTACTGATAATTTGCTATAATTATTATTTATTAATTTCTTAAGTGGGATGAATACATGGTTATCCAGGTCACCTTCAATTTACCCGTTAAGCTGTTTTTCCACACCATAATGTTCACTCTCCGCACTTGATATATGCTGATATTATGGAATCAAATTGTGTCAGCATCAAGCATGGTTTGGATATGTCTTTTTTTTTTTTAAAGAAAATTCTAATTTTCTCTCGAATCGCTGGTGTTTCTGTTTCAAGTTTGCCTTTTGTGGCTATTTTATAGCTGTACATTATTTGCTGTAGTCTGTATCCTGATAATTTATCTGGACATCCATATTATAAGTGTTTTACTGTGTGCGGCTATAGGTGCTTGATTTTTCTTTGTGGCAAATACGTTTTGACCTTTGATAATGCTCAGGGAGCATATCCAGTGAGGTCAGGTGAAAGTCCACTATCAGCTACTTCTTTGAAGAATTGCTCGGTTAAAGCAACATTAGACTGTCAGCCACCTGTTGTCAGAATTGATGACAGTTTGTCTCCAGCATCTCTTGATTCTGTTGTTATACCGGAGAGAGATACTAGGAGTGAAAAATATCCAAGTGCTAGTCCTATCAACTCGGTTGAGTGCCTGGAAGCAGATCAGGTAAATGTCTAGTTAAATATTGATTGCTTATTCTTTTCTTTCACTTTCACTTTCTTCATCCCTATGATATTTGAGCTTCAACCTAAGGGTTCTACAAATATAATGATGTCGCTACTATGATTTGTTAAGAGTAATTTATTCTAGGATTGTAGTTGTGATTTAAGATAAAAAAATGAATGTTCTTAATCTTCTTCTTACTGAAATGATAGATACCTATTGTTGCTTTGGCTACCGTTTTGAACCGGCAATAGGATTAATCTATGTTTTCCAAATTTCCATTTATTTTGGATTCTTTTAACATTATAAATGTGTCTGATATAGTGATTCATTAAAGCAGCTTATACACGATGTTCATTCAACAGAGCACAGAAATGACTTTACAGGCACTGAATATGTCCCTGTTTATGTGAAGCTTTCGGTGAGATGCACAGTTCATGGCTTGTTATCTTTAACGTCGACTTTCAAATTCTCTGTGTGGGAACTCAACTCTTTTCTGTTCTTTGGCAGACAGGTGTCATCAACAACTTTTGTCAGTTAGCTGATCCTGATGGTGTTAGACAGGAGCTAAGTCATATGAGCTCCTTAAATGTAGATGGAGTCATTGTAGATTGTTGGTGGGGAATTGTTGAGTGCTGGAACCCACAGAAGTATGTGTGGTCTGGCTACCGGGAATTATTTAACAATATCCGAGAGTTCAAGATGAAGATACAGGTTGATTTCAGCTAAATAAAGTTGCATTTTCCCTTGGCCTTCTTTTATGGTCGTAGGTGTTTAACATTATTTGAGAGTTGATATAGTAGTGGGAAAATGACTTTCTATACTGTTGTAAGAATTACAGCATCTTAATATCTATATAATGAAACGTATTAGGAATTCTGAAGTAATGACTCTTTTGATGTCTGCTTGTTCCAGCTCGAGCTCGAAATTTTAGGCTTGAGCTCGGCTCGGAAACAATACTATTGGGCTCGGCTCGGGCTCGAAGCTCGTCCGGCTTGGCTCGGCTCGAAATGAACAATTTTCCTACAATTATTTTTATAAAAGATGGGGCCTCGTTAAAAACCCCTTTCATAACCAACACTGAAATGAAATTCAATGTCGGGAAAGGGGAAAAGAGTGCCCAAAAATTAGATTAATCCAAATAACCAAGAAATATTCTTACAATACAAACACATAGTCAAAAAAATACAAAATCAAACAACAACCAACTAAGGAAAATGAAACCACAAACATGCATCATTGGATTTTCCCCTAATTTATTTTATTGCTTTTCGAGCCGAGCTTGGGTCGGCTCGGCTTGTTAAGGTCTCGAGCCGAGCCCTAGTCGAGCTCACTCGAGCCGAGCTTTGACTGAGCCGAGCCCGAGTAGCTTGCGAGCCGGTCAGGCTCATTATCACCCTTAGTTCTGAGTTCATTCTTTACTAAACATACTTTTATATGTCCAATAATGCTTTCTGTTCAAAAGTTCCATTGGTTTTTTTATCCATGTATTTCTATTTGTTTACATTTTTTCTTCTTATATTGGAAATTGTACAAAATGTTGACATATCTGAACTGTTATTCTGCATTTGTCGGAGCAAACCTTCAGTTTCAGGAGTCTTCTTAGGTGGTTTTTGGTCTTATGTAGGAAGCATCATTAAAGTTTCTTCTTCACTTTTGAAGGTTGTAATGGCATTTCATGAGTATGGGAGAACTGATTCTGCTGATGTACTGATCCCCCTACCCAACTGGATTTTGGAGATAGGAAAAGCAAACCAGGATATCTTCTTCACTGATCGTGAAGGAAGGAGGACTACTGAATATTTATCCTGGGGCATTGACAAAGAACGTGTTTTAAATGGAAGAACTGGTGTTGAGGTATTTAAAAACTGATAATTTTGTCTATGCCATTATATTTATTGTTACCACCAGCCTCATCTTTATCAATTGGTTGGAAAAGGCAATTTTCATCTCTTTTCGCCTTTGTGTTTCATCCAAAGTAGACATTAGTCTTTTGATGCGTAGGACCAAAAAACTTGCTTGAGAAACTCTTGCCTGTATTGATTGTCTTGCTTAGTGTTATTGTCATTTATTTGCAGGTCTATTTTGATTTCATGAGAAGCTTCAGGACAGAGTTTGATGATTTGTTTGCAGAGGGTCTTATTTCTGCAGTGGAGATTGGACTTGGACCATCTGGTGAGTTGAGGTATCCCTCTTTCTCAGAAAGGATGGGATGGAGGTATCCTGGCATCGGTGAGTTTCAGGTATCTGTTAACTTTAACTCCAATGTGTTTCAATATTTCTGTTTCTTTTCTCCATTTAACATTGCAGGTTGGGTGTAAATTCTGAAACACAGTTGAATGGGTCTTCTCTGTTATGCAAATGATTAGATTCAACATGAAAATGCAGTTCAGCTACTGAGCTCAAGTGCTCAACTGTATTAGGTTCAAGTATGATTCAAGCTAACATTAAGATCAAGCTCAAGTTAGAACACTTGCATACTCGTATTTTTCATATATATGCAAGTTGTATGAATGTATTTAAAAAGAAAAAAAACTAAGAGTGTAAAAATTGTTAAATTTGGCTTTCTTAACACAATAGTGTACGATGTACATGCAAGTCTAAGTATTCTTCAAGTCAAGCTCAATTATCAAATAGACATACTCCCCAAAGTTAAAATCAGAATCAACTCATAAATTGTTAAATCAGCTCATTCTCCGCTGAACCTAGAACTATATATATGATGCTCAAATAGTGTTTAATGGTCATTTATTGTATTGCATTTGAAAATTTTGCATTCTCTCTTATGTGATTAATATCTTTAGTTGAAGACTTGTGTTTCTTTGTCTTCACATCCCTACATGCGACATTTTCCTGATGCCATCAAATCTATCCAGTGTTATGATAAATATTTACAACAACATCTACGGAAAGCTGCTAAATTGCGTGGGCACTCTTTCTGGGCTAGGGGACCTGTTAATGCTGGTCATTATAATTCTAGGCCACATGAAACGGGATTCTTTTGTGAACGGGGTGATTATGATAGCTACTATGGGCGCTTTTTCCTCCATTGGTATGCCCAGTCACTAAAGGACCATGCAGATAATGTCTTGTCTCTAGCGAATCTTGCTTTTGAGGAGACCCAGATTATTGTAAAGGTACGCTAGTAGTGCACAAAATATGCCTGTAGAAAGCTAAGTTTAACTTTTTATACCGTTCATCTGCACGACTCGTCATTCTTTGACTCTTTGTTAATAAATGTGTAAATATTATGTCGCTCAATTATTTTTAACTACTTTTCATACAATTCTCATTCTCTTTGCTATTTCCTTCTAACACTGAACCTGGACCCCGTGCTTTTTTTATCCTGGTCATTGACTGATTCCAGATCTAAATGAATTATACTATTAGGTAATTCAAAGTGCAAAATCCTGGAAAATTGAATTACTTCATATGTTAAACTGTGGTTGTCTATAATAGTTTTGATGAATGGCTTGCATAGTTTTTGAACTGAAACAAAATGGATGTCATTGTGGCTAGTGGGTGGCTCCCGAAAATGATCTCTAATTAGAGCTTGCACAATATTAGAAATACGAAGGATTAATTTATGATGCTAATATGTAGATACCTGCAATTTATTGGTGGTACAAGACTTCCAGTCATGCGGCAGAGCTAACAGCAGGATATTATAACCCTACCAATCAGGATGGATATTCTCCAGTGTTTGAGGTTTTAAAGAAACACTCCGTGACATTGAAGTTTGTGTGCTATGGGTTGCAGATCTGTAGTTATGAAAATGATGAAGCATTTGCTGATCCAGAAGGTTTGAGTTGGCAGGTGTGTCTTCCTATGACTTCCATAGATATTTCCTTTCGTCATCTATTGAAGGGAAAACTCTTCAAACCATTTAGTTGCATGCCGTCCAGCCTATAATGTCAATGATAGGCGGGTCTGCAAGAACATTTTTTTGCTGCAGATTGTATTATCTAGCCTCAAACCAGGTTAACAAGTCTGGAAAAAATATCACTTCGGAGTTCGGACTCACTAAGATGAATGGGCCTGTGATGTGGATTAAAAATGGGGCAGTAAGCCAACTGTTGGAACTAAAAGTTTGAACTATTATATTGGAGTGAACTATCTTGATTTCTTAATACTTCCTTTTTGCCTGCAAGCTTATTGAACTGTACAAGTGATCAACCACTTGCCCTCAGTTTATCATGTTATGAAATCAATTTCTTGACTGCAAGGTCACATCAGATTTGATCTGATTAAACCAACCCACAAATTGTAGGCAATATAGTTCTGAAAGTTCTAACTTACTGCCACAGGTTCTCAATTCTGCCTGGGATCGAGGATTGAGCGTTGCTGGTGAGAATACACTTTCATGTTATGACAGAGAAGGGTGTTTGAGAATAATTGAGACAGCCAAGCCGAGAAATGATCCCGATCATCGCCACTTTGCATTCTTTGTCTATCAACAGCCATCTCCTTTAGTTCAAGGAGTAATATGTCTCCCAGATTTGGATTACTTCATTAAATGCATGCATGGTAAGAATCTTAATCTTTTTTAATCGATTCAATGAAATGAGTTTCTTAGTTCAATGTTGGACTCCATTTTCTTCCATATCTTTCAGGGTGTTCAAAAGCTAGAAAAGGAATTTCCATACTTGACCTCTAAGGTTAATTTGAATGATGATATGATTTTGTAATCGAGTTTCCTCTAGCCATGCTAGACTAGCATAGCATAAACACGGTACATAAATTGCCATGGACTAATTGTTTTAATGCTTGGAATATTCCCACCCGAAGCATGTCGATTTTCCTCGGCCGGTTAGAGCCTGAAGTAGCATTCAGATCATGTAGCTTTCGAGAAATTGTACAATTTATTGTTTACACAATATCCTTTTTCTAATATTTTTTTGACAAATATGCATGCAGGAGATATCACTGGTGATCTAGTGCCCTGATAATGGTGGATGTGGATCTTTCTTTATACATATGCAAACTAGAAAGTAGCGCCAATTTCGATTGTAAGCTAACAATGATAACGTGAAGTGTTGTAGTACTGTAGGTTTATCTTAGGCTCCAGCTCTCGCCAGAGATTATACTGATTCTGGGCTGCTTGTATTTTCTGTTTTCTTTTTATCATATGTAAAATTAGTTATTAGTCATCTTAAGGTATGATGTTATGAATAATATTGCCTTAACAATAATCTGGCTCAAGGTTATTTAGAGAAATAATCTCAAATTTAGTAAAGTCATCCTGTGCTGGTGCATAGTCCAAGTGGTAAGCAGTCTGATATCGCTTAAGTAGGTCTTAAGTTCGAGGTCTTGTATATGCAAAAAATTCTTTTTGGGAAACTCACCCACCAATAGCAAGTGTGCGATGCGGGTCGGTCTAAATTAATCAGGGTAAAGCCCTAAGGAATTGAGAGGACTGAAAAAGTCCTACAACATTCATAATCGTCATGTGCAAGTCTATGTTATAATTTAGGTCTAACCATGATTGTCTCACGCTAGTGTTCTATTGCATGTAATCTAGATTAATCGGTCAATAAATTGAATATCAATGATTATATTTTAAAAAATAATATCAATTAATTCAAGTTTTAGTCTAACCATTTTAACCCTATTCAAATTTATTTTGATTAAAACTGAATATATTTCGATCTCAATATAATTATACTCTGTAATAATTAATTTTGAAGATAATTATTCATACGTGTACGTTGAATTGTAATTTTACTTATAAGTTATAACTATATTTGTAACTTAAAAATGACATTAAATTATAACCAATCAATTAATGAATGTATTTAATTTCAAAGAACTAATAATATAATATGAACTTAATTATAATAGCTTCAATAACCCTAAATTGATGATCCAACGTGATTGGAGAAAGAGATGCTGAATTTCTGCTTGCATAGCGTTTCATTGCCTCGCATGCATTTGCAGAGTACAGGCACACAGCATACAAAAGAATAAAGAAATAAATAAACAAAGAAGAAGGAAAAGAAATCATTTGGCCTTTGAAGTACAGCTTGAAGGAACGTAGGATAGATTGGAAGCATGGAACTGCAACCGGCAATCGAGACGACACAAGAACCCGAACGACCCGAGCCGGCCGACTCTCCATCTAACACGGGCGCCTCCTTTCAAGTTGAACGTAATCAAATCTTTTTGCAGACCGGCCTCCACATCGCCGGCTTGTTCTGGATCCAATGGTGTGGGTGATGATTGAGCTACATAGTTAAAATCAACCGAACTGCTCTTACCTACTTCAAAGTATGGTGCTACCAATTGGGCTATGTCTTTTCCATCTAAGCTGAGTGTGTAATTCGAATGCGAGAAGACGGCACGCGCCATATGGTTCCCGTTAATAGCTCGAATCACTACGATGACCTGTAGTCGCAGAGCGCCTTCGTAGCGATCGATCTCCATCCGGTCTAGGTGAGCGTACACAACGCTTACATAAGGCACCCTAGGATGTATGACCAAGTATCCTATGAACGTAACAATGCCGGCGATGATGATCGCTAAGGTGATGATGGTGCAGATGACCGCGCCACAACAAACAAAGGCATTCCTCCCTCTATCCACGTCGGATCGCGATGATGACAACTTCGAGTTCGAGGGCATTGGATTGAGGCCGGACCGACCGATAACAACATCCGGGTCGGAAAATTTAACAGTTTGCTGCCTTTTGGTTTTGTGCAACACTTCTTATTTAGGTTTCTAAGGAGGTTCATGTGTCTCCGGATTTTAGCCTTGTGAAGATTGGCAAGGTATAGAATTGTTAATTAGCTCTAATTGGTGGGAAAGGTTTTGGTATCTTCTTTTCCTACTCATGTCTATAACACTAAAACCACTCCATTAATTAAGGAATGGAAGAAGGCAACTTTATCTCTTTAAAGCCAACAAAAATATACCTAGCTTACAGTGCCATTTGCTAATATCTAAACCTTCTCTGTTTCCCCACGCAAGCCTAGGTCTATATATATATATATATATATATATATATATATATATATATATATATATATATATATATATAAATATAAGCACATGCTTTATGATTATCATGACATTTTGCTGTCACAATGAAAGAATTGCTTGGAAGAAAAGCAAGGCATCAGCAGCCTAGGTCTAAATCTTCTCTGTCATTGCCTCGCTCGGCTATGTCAAGTACCCGTGAGTCGTTCTTTTGGGTTCGTTGTTGCAGTACTAATATGTCACTCCATTGCTCGAACCATACGGAACGTTGCGGCGGGTGCGAATAACTGGTGGTCGAGGTCGAAAGGAAAGGCTAAGAAACCAATTATGTTTCTCACAGCATCTTATTCCTGGTAAGTCATCTTCAGTATCTTGCATTGCCTGTGTCTACTCTGCTGTTGCTATTGCGTAGTAATTAATGGTTAAAACCATAGTAGGAACGTGGTCTTGTGTTTTGTTTAAAAGATGATTAAAATTTGCAGGGTGAGCTATGGGGTTGCGGTGACCCTAATGAGTGTACCCACAAGTATGAGCAGAAGACAACCCTACGGAGAAGGATGGTTGGACGGGGAATGCTACATGGATGAAAAATCATCTGCCCCTAAAGTATGCTCCCATTTGTGCCCCACTTTAAAATAGTGGATTTAGGGTTTAGGGTTTGAGATTTAAGGTTGGGGCTTAGGGTTAGGGTCTCGGGAATTAGGGGTATGATGTATTTTTTAGGGTTTAGAGTTTAGAGTTTAGGATATAAAAATTAGGGTTATGAGGTAAGATTTAATTTTTAAGTATTTTTAGGCAGGGGGCATAGAAGGAGGCATAGTTAGGGGGCAGGAGATTTTTACTCATGCTACATGGTCGAAGGCGGAGTGTACATACAAGGAACATTAATTCCATATCGTAAAAGAAAGGAAATTTTTTAAAATATAAAAGCGATGACGATGTACGATAGTAAAAATATATGCACACAATTAATGCATAAAATCAAATTATATAAAGATGAAATTGTAATTTTTGGATGCTTAGTTTCTAATGTTACGAATTACGATGTGCTTTTATTCGAGTTACCATTTAATTTTGTGATTTATCGTGAGTTTAAAGTAAAATATTTGTACGAATAGTTGATAATCTCTAGAGTAATGAGTTCAAAGCTCTTAGGTGACGCCCAACTCAATCAACTAATTATGAGCAAATTTTGGTAAACTTCACAGAAAATAGATTTAAAATTTAAGGTTGAGATTGAATTCGCGGAGTGGTCTTAGTAGTAAATGATGATGTATTTCATCTAAGTGATTTGAGTTTGAGTACCATAAATGCCTGATGTGTGCGCTTTATTAAAGAATTAAAAAAATCAAACATATACTACCTTGTAATCGCACCAGCATATTCAAGTGAATATAATATAATTTTAATAAATTAAAATTTATTTTATCTATACCATATTCTAACGTTTATTTTACATAAAAATGTTGTATTATAATCTAATTTCTTATAATAATTTTTTTTAGATTCATTTTACAAAATTTTTATTCTTATATACACATCTTTAAATTTCAAATTACATAATATAATGTACAATATCATGGCAAAATCAAATATCCAACAAATATCTTATAATAAATTAAATTATTATTTTTATAAATTATTGTAACAATAATGATTTTTTTCGTCTTTCAATTTCATATAATTACTTTTAATATTATAAATATATGATATTAAAATTTAAAAACCAATTTTCTTTTTAAATAAATAATATCATAATTCATAAAAATACTCCCCTCCGATTTTTGATAAAACTAATTTTCCTTTTTAAATAAATAATATCATAAATATATATAGTATTTTCCATCATTTTATTTTTCACCCCTTCGGTTTTTCGTCTTTCAATATTTTTCCTCCCTACTAAACAAAACCTTATCTCAGTCATTTTCACCCACTTTTTTTGTTTGGTTTTACTCTCTCTCTTTCTCTGCCTGATAAAAAACAATATATTTTCCCTTCTCTTAATCACAAAGATAAACATCATTCCTTCGATTATACCATCTGATTATTCAGTTTCAGATCTGATTTCAACACCGAATGAAAAAAAGTGATTGAAGGCAGATATCAGCGAAGCTGGAGCAATTAAGGACTTTCGGCAGGGAGCTCGCAATGGGCTCCCAAGGCGGATTCTACCAGTCCAAAGAATTTCTGGATCTGGTCAAGTCCATCGGCGAGGCTCGATCCAAGGCCGAAGAAGACCGGATTGTTCTCAACGAGATCGACACGCTCAAGCGCCGTATCTCGGAGCCGGACATCCCCAAACGCAAGATGAAGGAGTACATCATCAGATTGGTTTACATCGAGATGCTCGGTCACGATGCTTCCTTCGGTTACATCCACGCCGTTAAGATGACTCACGATGACAGTCTCCTCGTCAAACGAACTGGTTACTTGGCCGTCACGCTCTTCCTAAACGAAGATCATGATCTGATCATTTTGATTGTCAATACTATTCAGAAAGATTTGAAGTCCGACAATTACTTGGTGGTCTGCGCTGCCTTGAATGCCGTTTGTAAGTTGATCAATGAGGAGACGATCCCTGCCGTGTTGCCGCAGGTTGTGGAGTTGCTCGCACATCCAAAGGAGGCTGTGCGGAAGAAGGCCGTCATGGCTCTCCATCGTTTTTATCAGAAATCCCCCTCTTCCGTCTCGCATCTTATCTCCAATTTTCGCAAGGTAGGTCTTTACCATTTGCACAATCTATTTCTAGGTTTTAGTCTAATTTTGCCCTTCCTGATGATTGTGTTTATGCATTTTAATTTATCCACCATGCAACTACTTTAACCTTTTGGAATTCGGAAAAGAGTCTTGTTCTGTGTGTGCAATTCAGTGATGATTTGCTGATACTATGATAACTTTAGAGATCAAAATTATCTTCCTTTCTGGATTAGTTTTCCTAACCATCATTTTGCTGAAGTTGTATGGAACTAGCATGACTAGGTGTGTCGAATCCGATGAGTTCAAATTTATCATCAAGAAGAGTTTCAAGCTCATGCTAACCAACCTGATTTTGGTTCACAACTAAAACCGTGAATTCTCAAACACCTGCTATTCTAGAATGACCTTTATTAAGGGAAGGAAAAAAGGGGAGTAGAGAGGCCATGTATTTTAAAGAAAATTATATTATGTAAGCTCTGAATATGTTGTTATTAATATTTCCGATTTTAGGTAGGTCCATTTTAAGATTTATTCCTTGAGAAGTTGAAAAGCTCATCCTATAATAACAAATTTGGTCTTGATATATTGGTACTTATGTTTCTTACTCTATTTTTTTCTATCTGTAAGAGCCATAGTCAGCCTCATTCATAGACTTAAAAGTGGTATCCTTTGTTTCAGAGGCTTTCTGATAATGACCCTGGAGTTATGGGAGCAACCCTTTGTCCACTTTTCGATCTTATAACACAAGACGTTAATTCTTACAAAGATTTGGTAATCAGCTTTGTAAGCATTCTTAAACAAGTAGCTGAACGCAGACTATCAAAGGCTTATGACTACCATCAGATGCCAGCTCCATTTATTCAGGTGATTGATTCGTCTTTTAGGTTTTGCTCAAGCTTTTTGGAAGTTTCAATTGACAAGGTAGGTCATATGACGAGCATAGTTTTATTGTGCAGATCAAGTTGCTAAAAATTCTGGCGTTGCTTGGAAGCGGTGACAAGCAAGCAAGTGAAAACATGTATACTGTAGTGGGAGACATATTCAGAAAATGTGATTCATCTAGTAATATAGGAAATGCTGTACTTTATGAGTGCATATGCTGTGTTTCTTCTATTTATCCCAATCCCAAGTTATTAGATTCTGCAGCCGACGTTATATCAACATTTTTAAAGGTAGCCACTAGCCGGTGATTGTTTTGTGAAAGTTCAGAGGACTAGAGCCTTATGAGTTCCTTTTTTGGTGACTATGGTGAATCATGCCGTCTTTTGTTTTCTGTTTGCAGAGTGACAGTCATAACCTAAAATACATGGGCATTGATGCTCTTGGCCGATTGATAAAGATAAGTCCAGAGATTGCTGAGCAACATCAACTGGCTGTGATTGATTGCTTAGAGGTTCAGAAGCTTCTTATTTTGAATTATGTCCTTGGTATCTACTCTTTGTGTTGATATTCTTACTTTTGGATACTTTATTATGTTCTAACTTGCAGAGTTTGGGAGTTATTTATATAGCTGGCCGGCTTGCCCTATATAGCCTGATATAAGGCTTGGTTCCGTTAAATGAGAAATGAAATTTAGGGCAACATAGAGAGGACGCTCGTAGAAAATTTTGATCCATCTGTCTAGCTTAGAATTTACGTTTTTTCATTTTCTTTTCTGGTAGGCTACAAAATGTTGAGTGAATGCTTTTACCTCTTCATTATGCTATTTTCCATGCAATTGTCAATCTTCATTACAATTATTTAACATGAATGCTTGACACAGGACCCAGATGACACTCTGAAGAGGAAAACCTTTGAACTACTTTACAAAATGACCAAGTCTACAAATGTGGATGTTATTGTTGATCGCATGATTGATTACATGATTAGCATTAATGATAATCATTATAAAACTGAAATTGCATCTCGATGTGTTGAACTTGCTGAGCAATTTGCACCAAGTAATCAGTGGTTCATCCTGGTAATATTTTGTCTTCCACTTGCCAATCTAGTTTCTTAGCTTTTGGGCAATTCCTGATAATTTTACTCTGCAGACCATGAATAAAGTTTTTGAGCATGCGGGAGATCTGGTGAATATTAAGGTAGCACATAATTTGATGCGGTTGATTGCTGAGGGATTTGGAGAGGACGATGATAATGCAGATAGTAAATTGAGATCATCTGCTGTAAGTTCATTTGATTCCTGATGATTTTACCGTGCACAACCCAATGTCAATTCATGCATCATATCTATTACATAAGTATTTAACATCTTGAATCTTGTTTAGTCTTCTTTCTTCCATATATTTTATTAATGTAATTTCATTTGAGTCTGAGAGGAGGAAAAAGGACTTCTAAAAGCTTGAAACCTTTGGACTTGTAATGCCTTGTGCTTTGTCAATTTTGTTAATACTGTGAATGGTATGGAACCCAGGTCTTAGCTTAGTTGGTTCATGCAGCCATCCTTAAAAAATGGCATTCAGCAAGTTTGCAGTTGAAATTCTAGCACCTGCAACTGCAACTTCTTTTCCTGTTCAAGTTTAGCCAAAGTCGAGGATGGTCTGGTTTCACTGGGAAGTCGCAAACTTATAATATACAGCACAGGCTTGTCTAACATTTTTGGTTTTAATGGGAAGTCAGAGATATAATACTCCACATAATACATAGTTTCCATTGTTCTTTATCTGATTTATGATTTGAGGATAACTTTAATTTGTCAGGGTTTTGTATCTATTTTCTCACCTATCAATCTAAAGGGACTTTTATGGTGCAATTTTCACCCGTTTGAATTCATCTGTGGCATTTGTATTCTAGTTTTACTCTTTTATTTTTTGGTTCTTATGTTTTTAAGTCTGAATGATTATTCTTTTTTGGGGCAGGTGGAGTCATATTTGCGCATTCTTGGTGAACCAAACTTGCCATCTGTTTTTCTTCAAGTATGTTGTATCAAGTATTCTTTCTGTCTTTTGTATTCCTTGCATGTGGAAGGACTAAACTGTTGATTATTATCTTAATTGTGAGTTCTGATTGCAGGTAATTTGTTGGGTATTGGGGGAATATGGAACAGCTGATGGAATGTTCTCTGCTTCCGACATTACCGGGAAACTATGTGATGTGGCAGAGGCTTATTCTAGTGATGAGACCGTTAAGGTATCAACTAATATGAATTAATTGTTCTTATACTAGGTATTAATTATTACCGATTCTTGATGCAGTTAACTCACAATTCTTGTAGTCGTAGTTATCTGAAAATGTCATTTATAATCATTTTAGGATATAGTTTTCATTCATGTGATGATCTTTCATTTATTTTTGAAGGCATATGCCGTCACAGCTCTCATGAAGATATATGCGTTTGAAATAGCAGCTGGGAGGAAAGTAGATATGCTGCCTGAGGTTGGTTTCCAAACACTTGAGGACAAATTTGCTATATGCAAATGCATGCTCATTTATTTTGTTGATGTGTTGCATCCTTCGGACTTCGGTACTTTTATGTTAGATTCCACGTTCTTAGTGCAACAGTCTGAAAATAATTTAAATTACCTGTGTCTGCTTTTCATGTTTGATTTTATGGTTGTTTGGTTTCCTATAAATGAAAATTTAGTACTTAGGTTCTCTCAACATTAGCTAGCAAGGACTTTAAAGAAATTGATACTCTGATTGATCAGGGAAAGTTTGACCATGGTTACAACTTACAACATGACAATGTGATTTCTCTCATTCTCTTTTCATATGATTTAGCAATGAAGAAAATAAATCAGGCTTGGGCTGGGTTTTAGACTGGAAGTGAGTGTTGGCATTAGCTTATTATATTGATTGTGATATTTTGTTTCACCACAATGCTATCTTTTGCTAAGCAACGTCTGTAGTTGTAAGAAAAGCTTCTACTATTTAAATAATAATCTTCTTCTTCCACTACTCTCTCTCTCTCTGGGGTTATGTTTGAGTATGAAGGGCATGTGTAGAAAATTAAGCTACCTATTGCTAGGTTGTTCTGATGTTGAGATAATGATAGATGTGAAGAAGGGTTAAATTAAACAAATGTGCAATAAGATCTGCTTTTGGATTCCTGAAGTGGTCAAAATTAAGGATGGTAATACTACCACAACGTTGGGCTAGGGAGTGAGAAAAATTTATGCTGCAACAAGCTTTTGGCGCTATATATTCAGGAATAAAGCCTACCAGGTGGAAATCAGCGGTTTGTGATGCCAATTGTGCAGTGTGCTAGTAGGATGTAGATCACTGGAAATTTCTTGTAACTGGATAGTCATGGAACTTCTCTTGATTATTGTTGATATGGAAATCCCCTTATAATGGTTACTAACTCCACTAAAAGCTAGGTTCATTTTGATGAAAAGTTCTATTAATGCCTGAATATAAAATACTTACATGTATAATCATATTCAACTCTTGTTGGGTAACAAATTTGTGGATTGATTACTATTTCCTCTCTTGATGCAGTGCCAATCTTTAATGGAAGAGTTATTGGCTTCTCACTCAACAGATTTGCAGCAACGTGCCTATGAACTGCAAGCAGTGATTGGCCTCGACACGCATACTGTTGAGTGTATTATGCCATCAGACGCAAGTTGTGAAGATATTGAGGTGCTTTTTCTATTGCATTCTGTCTGTTCAATTTGGTTTCGATGTACAGATTTTCCAATTTCTCTGACGGCTCCTGTTTCAATATCCTTGTGATGTCTTATTTTAACTTCAGTGGCTTTCTAGTTTGATATCCAAATTCTTTTAAAATGATATGTTGATAAAACTTTTATGCTTGCAAGTTGATTGTGCCTTTTTTTTGTTTGGTTACATATTGAAGCTTCCTGGACTTAAAGTTCAGACTGATAAAGTTTTTAGGGTCCGTTCCCACTTACAGTTGTCATATAGAGTTTGCTGAATTAAGCATTACTCTCCTTGCTTCTCCAATTTGTGGTATCACTTCTATTAATTGTAAATATTGCTATAAAGAAATAGTAATGTAATTCCCTTCTGCATCTTTACCTGCTCCTGCATTAATGTATTGCGAATTGTTCATTTCTGAAATTGCACTACAATGGTGTTGGCTCTTCTAAGATTCAGATAATGTTTCTACAAGTTGGCTGCCTTGAAATTTTTGAAAACATCTCTTTTGTTACAAGACTGCTCTATGGGTATATACGTTTTTTAATTTACCTTGTTTCGGGTGCTCATAGAATTGTCTGAACTCTTTTGACGTACAAATCAACCTATCTGTATGTCTTCTGTTGAAAGCTTTTGGGAGCTTCAGAAGATTATGATGTATATTATATATCTATATATCATTGTTCTGTTTATTGATTGATATTTTAATTTATGCTCTACAGCTTAAGATCATTTGGAAAATGAAATATAGTTGTGTGCTTTTGTTGTCTGTTTGTCGTTTTAGGTCCTTGTATGTTCTGTCAACTGCATCATGGTGGAACATTCTTTTCTTTTTCATATAACTTTTCATGCACAAGTAGAGTCATTGTTAGTTCTTCTTGCAGGTTGATAAAGACCTGTCTTTCCTTAATGGTTATATCCAAGAAGCAATAGAAAAAGGCGCTCAGCCCTATATTCCTGAGAGTGAACGCTCTGGAGTGTTAAATATGGGCAATTTTAGGAACCAAGATCACCATGAACCATCACATGGTCTCAGGTTTGAGGCATATGAGCTCCCAAAGCCTGCAGTGCAATCTAGGATTCCTCAAGCCGTACCTCCTTCAACTGAAATTGTTCCTGTGCCGGAGCCAATGTATCCTAGCGAGATCTACCAGACTCCTACTCCATCTAATCCATCAAATGCAGGATCAACGGAGCTCAAGCTACGTTTAGATGGAGTGCAAAAGAAATGGGGTAGACCAACATACACGCCTGAAACATCTACCTCAACTTCGACATCACAGAAAACGGTTAATGGGGCTGCACAAGTTGAGGGAGCAAGTACTGTAAATTCAACGCGTGAAACCTATGCTTCAAGGAAACCACAAGTTGAAATTTCTCATGAAAAGCAGAAACTTGCTGCTTCACTGTTTGGCGGTTCATCAAAACCGGAAAAGAGGCCTGCTACTGGTCATAAGGTTTCAAAGGCAAGCAGCCATGTGGTGGAGAAATCTCATGTGCCGAAGTCTAGTAAGGAAGTTGCATCAGAAAAGACCGCTCCTGCTCAACCACCTCCGGACTTGCTTGATCTGGGCGAACCAACTGATACAAGTACTGCTCCTTCACTAGATCCATTTACGCAATTGGAGGGACTTCTTGACACAACTCAGGTTGCTTCAGCTGCAAATGGTGCAACCGCTGCTTCCAGCTCACCTGATGTAATGGCTTTGTATGCAGACACACCCATTGGTATACACAATAAAGATGATACTGATCTTTTATCTGGCTTGTCAAATCCTTCCGTGACAAACGTGCCTGGTGCTACCGCTAAGCCGCAAATAACGCAAAGCAGTGGTAAAGGGCCAAACCCTAAAGGTTCCTTGGAAAAGGATGCATTGGTGAGGCAGATGGGTGTGAATCCATCGAGTCAGAACCCAAACTTGTTTAAAGATTTACTCGGGTGAATTATATATATGAATGATTCAAGGGGTTTTAACAGCTATCAAATTCGCAGTGCCAGTACGGTTTTGCATGGAATTGGGGGCGGGCTTAAGATTCAGGTACTGATCGTTAGTTCTCTCCCCCCCCCCCCCCCCCCATCTTTTGGTAAGCAATACTGGTCTGTAATTGTTGGAGGGTGGAGTGTTTATTTTATTTATTTTGAATAGGAAAGAGCAGAAACGCTGGAGTTGTGTTCTATTTAGTGATTTGCCTGCGGAGCTTTACGTTGGTGCGCTATAGGTCACGCCTACGCCTAAAGACGGGGGAGTGTTTTGCATGCTTTAGCACTGAACGATGCTCGAGTCTCTTGTTGTTATAATACTGGTGTAAAAATATTAGTAGGTAGTAATTAATTAATCTGAAATATGGAATTTATCTGTCTCAATTAGGAACACAAATAAAGACGATCTGGAGGAGGTTTAAACATTTTCTATACCATTGTTTGTTTTAGTACATGGCAGTTTTTTGAGCTCTGTAGTCTCCATTCTTCAGATTTGGTTTCATGTCTTGCATTACTTTCTTTACGTATCAAATAATGTTATCCGTAATATCTATATGGCAGGGGTGTTTGGTTTATGAAATGTAAAAGACATAACTACAAAATAGTAATTGTACGTATTTTTAAAAATTAATAAAACACTAAATTATTAAAGATTCGTGAAAAATGTCCAAGAGTAAATTTTTTAAAAAATGGGGTCTAATTTTATTTTTATTTTTTTCATGATTTTATTTAAATTTTCAAAAAAATGTTTAATTTTTATTACTCCATGTGGCACTATTTTATTGGATAACCCGGCTTTTTTTCTTAAGGATGAAACACAAAGGCGTAACGATATTGTTGAAAGTCCCATAAAAATACCTAAAGTCGGAACCTCTTGACCTTGTCTTTTAAGGATATTTTTATAATTTTTAACCTAAAGACGAATTCAGCTGCACCAGCTTTTAAGGCACTATTTATACTGTAATAATTTTGAAAATAAAATGGTTTGCGCCATATTTAAAAAAAACAAAAACAAAATTTGGTGCAATATTGCTGGAAATTGTCCGGATAGAATGATAACTATCAGGGGTTAAACTAAAAAAAAACATTTATACAGGTACCAAACGGATAATTTAACTATAGCTCAAGGCTAAAAGAGGTATTAAGCCTAATTTTTAAGTTCTATCCCTCAAATTGAAATTTCAAATCGTGCATATATTGTGGCGAATCTTGAGAGAAAGAAAGCAAAATTTGAATATTGATTGGGAGCGAACAAAGAAAGCGTCGCCGTTGCTCTTCATTTTTGGTTTTCCTTTTCTTGTATTGTAATTTGTATCGAAGAAGATGAGTAGCAGAGATGGCGGTGGTCCGGTAACAGCAATAGGAAAGCGGCAATCCGATTTGAAAAAGTCTTTCAACCTCGCCGTCCGCTCTCTTCTCACCACTTGTTCAGCGCAGGTTTTATTTCCTTCTCTATTTGAATTTCATCCCGTTTTCCCCTCTCTCGAGATGTTTTCTCTTTTTAGTGACAGTGTAGATGATTCCAAACGGTTCTTTCATTTATAATTTTGCAGGAATTCAGCAAAGCATTTCCAAATTTTACAAATGTCGAGCGAGAACGTCTCCACCAGCTTTTTATTCAGGTCTACTTTCTTATATATACTTTCTTTAAGCCACAATTATAGTTCATATGCATTTTGTGTTTCATTTTACCTGGGCTTTGCTTGTCAGAACAAATCTTACTCATCGGATATCTAAAAGTGGAAAAACAATTTGCTTTATGTACTCATAGAAGAAATGATTCTTGTTGATTTTAGGCATATAGCTTTTAAGGACTATTTTTAACTGTTACTTGATCTTGGCGCTAATCTATGGCAATTTTCAGGTCATTACCTCTTTGCATGGGAATGTAGAGGTATGCATTGTCCTTTAAGTTATCTTGCCTTCATTTTTAATTATCATTTTGTAATGCTATAGTTAACTCTCCCTTTAATTTATTTAAATTACTAATAACACTCGGTCACTCACATCTGGATATAATTTTTACCCTCAAAGGACTTTTTGCAACTCGGTTGCTTTGTTCGAACAAATAATGTTAATGCTGATAGAAAGTTTTGGGCATGTGGAATTAACTAGATTAGTGAATACAATGATATTATAATGTAATGGAGCAGGGGCACGTGCAAATATCTCTGTATCAAAGTTGATGCAACTTTCTCTTGCGTTTGGAAACATGAATTTGGAAATTTTGAATTTCATTTGCAATTTAGTTTGTACTAATGAAATGCATACATCATGAATATGTTACCTGAGATTTAATATAATTATATATTGGGATGGTATAAAAACATGAATTCGTCAAATTCATAAATACTAGGAATTTCAAATGCACTAAATAGGCATTTGACAAATCTATGGATTTGATGTACTTGTATGTATTTTATCATACAATCTGCACATATTTTAAATTTCAAATTTCCATACGGTTCATGCAGAGATTATTTAGGCAGCACTTAACTTACTGCTTTCCTGTACATGATCGGTGTTCGGTTGAGGATTTTGTTAATTTCATTTACTGTCCGACTTACTTCTCTTAATGGTTATATAAAAGCCTTATTTCTAATTTTACATCTTCTATGTATCAGGATGAATTTGAGTCTTTATGCCAAGAAACTCAGGTATTCCCTTTTATACTAGTATACTACAACTCTGGTAACTGGTTGTTTAATTTATATCAGTTTATTATACACCCGATGTAGGTTAACGGTTTTCTTTCATCATTTGTATATGTACACAAATCAAGTGAGTGTTAGGAAAGAATATGACCTTTTTGGATCGTGCAAACTATTTCATTGCTTTGAGCTCTAATTATCTGGATTCTGGAAGTTTCACTCAGTTTTTTTTTTGGTTCAATGATGTTAGTGAAAGATACAATTATCAGTTCTTGGGAAGAAAATTGTTGTAGACACTTGTCCTTATTTAAAGGGTCCTTTGATAAAACCTAAGATTTTTTTTATTATCAAAAACCTTAAAGAGATCTGAGTCTCTCTCTAACAAGTCCTAGTCTTTCTGTCTTACTTTGATGAGTTTGAACTATCACCCACAATAGGCCATTCCAGAATTTAGACAAGGGGTAGACATACGACTTCGGTACCTTCCCTGCCAGTGTCCCTGTGATGATCCTGTCTATGTATTCTTAACAAAAATGGGTTTCTAGATCAGTTATGTGAATTATATAATAGCAAGTAGCAACCTTGGGTTTTGGTTGAACTTAGTCAAGATTGATTATAACATCACTTAAGATGGGTCGTTGTTATGGGCGTAGGACACTTGATAATAAATAAATAAGTTTTCTTATTTTCCTTGGGAAAATTTAGGTAGGAGTGGTAGGATTTTATGTGCTGATGCACTTTACTGATTGTAATCCCTGTTTAAGGGGACCTATGGAATAATGAAAGATAAGCAGAATTTCTATCAGTAACCTAAGAGATCTGGGTCTCTCTCTAACGAGTCCTAAGCTTTCAGTCTCTCTTTAGCAAGCTGAATTATCAATCACGATAGCTCGTCTAAAGAATCAAGATAAAGGGAAGGCTATTGATTTCAGCTTCTCCCATCAATCTCCCAGTGACACGGTCCTATTCAGGTATTCGTGACACTTTTGCCTCAGAGCCTACCACAATGGGTGATGACATTTGAGTTTATATGGATTCCTTGGTGGAAGCTTAATTTATCAATCTACAAAGTCGTATAGAGAACCACTTCCAGCAGCTTACTCTCCAAATGCAAGAATATGAGAAAACCCTGTTTTCTAATTTGAGGAAATCCACAATTGGGGATAAAGACACAAATAGATTGACAGCATTAGACAGTGCACCTATCACCAATCGTCGGGGGAGGTGCAATGTCACCACCACTCGGTAGGGTGATTCCTTCAGCTGGAGGAATTGTTCTCAAGTATACAAAATTGGATTTTCCTACTTTTGATGGATCGGAAGATCCCTTGATCTGGCTACATCAATGTGAACAATTCTTCGAAAACCATATGTATTGATGACTGATGAGGCTGACAAGGTAGGCTTGGCAGCCTTCCCCATGCTAGGAGAGTGCAACTTTGGTATTATCAAATGATATCGGAGGAGCGTTTGATAAATTGGTTAGTTTAGTAATTATTATTGCTTCCTTCATTTTGGTCCTCTGGTAGGCGACAATTCCTTCGGTGATTTGGTTGGTCTAAATCAAGCAGGATCAATGGAGATCTATCAAGGGAATTAAAAAAAAAAACTGGCGACGGCTAGCCATTATATTTGGCCAGACCATCATGTTGGTTTATTCATGGCTGGATTGGATGATTCCATTCGATTGGATGTTCAAACACACAAGTCCTCTGATTTATCTGTAGCGATGAGCGTCTCTAGAACCTTCAAACAGAAGTAGCAAATGCTACGTATTGGAAATAGCCTTAGAAAAACGGCATCCCAACATTCTGAAGGCAACAATACATTTAAAGGAACTGTTGAAGCAAATTTGGTAAATCCATCTACCTTTTTCTAAAAATATTATCATGAGGAGTAATGGTAGGGAGAAGGGTGAATGGCTTGTGTTATGATTGTGATGAACCTATATGGTTTGGCACCAATGTAAGAAGAAATTTTAGTTGGAATTGTTCGATCAAAATGGTGCAAAACCAGAAACTGAACCTGTGATTGAACCAAGTTGATTATATTGTCAAGTATTCTGACTTCGAGCTTAAGGACAAGCTCTTTTTTCAGGAGGGAGTATTGTTCTGGATGTAGAACTCTTAATAATAAATAAAAAGTTGTTTTATTTTGCTTCAGAAAAGTTAGGAAGGGGTCGTAATAAAATAAAGCTGTTTTGTTATTCTTTGGAGAAGTTAATTGTTTTAGAACTCTTAGAATTAAAGTTGTGTTTTTGTAGGATTTAGTTAGTGACGTGCTTTATTTAGTTATTGTAATCTTAATTTAATGAAACCTATAGAATAATGAAAGATAAGCAGAATTTTTATCAGAAACCTTAGAGATTTGGGTCTCTCTCTAATGTGTCCTGAGGTTTCAGTCTCCCTTTGACAAACTTAACTATCAATCGCAGTAGGTTGCCTAAACGATATAGATGAGGGGGAGACAATTGATTTTGGCTTCCCCGTCAATCACCCTGAGGACGCAATCCTATTCAAGTATCCGTAACAGTTGTCTATTGCAAATCACTGAATACTTGAGTTTCTTGAAGAGTGTTAAATGAGATTTAGTGGTTCAAAGCATAAGTTAACTTTATTATCTATCATTGATTGCAAAAATACCTGGCAAGAAAAGAGTTAGAGTCTGGTATAAAAACCTTGGATATGAAAAGCTGGTTGGAGAGAATGAATAAGGCAGCAACAGATCCCAAACTTAACCAATGTGAATGAGACACCCCACTTTGTTTACATGATTGTCTATATCACATTCTATTTCTGGACAATTGCATTGCATTGATGTACATCTATCGTAACACTTCTAAATACCTTAATTTTTAAGTTTTTTATTTTATTTTGTAGGTAGGAGTTGCCCTTGATACCGTGGAGCAACATGTGGAAGAACAATCTCTTGACCCTTTGTTTTCAGAGAGGTAGGTCTGGTTTGTACTTTCTACTGTTCTTTGAATGTTAGTTGGGCAACTAATAACAGTTGATTACATTTGTAATTCAATCCTATTTAGATATCTGCAGTTTCGAATTGAATGATCACAGATTTTAATTCTATTACCTTCTTTTTCTGGAATGGATGAGACTATACTCTTTATACTCGAAGTCTCGAACAAAATTGTTTTCTAACACCACTTAATTAAGTTGCCTATGGTGATTATTGTTACTTCATGGGATTATTTGCTTTTATATTCACATGGAACCATGTTGGCTGCACTTGGTATGAACTAGTGAGGATTTGGAATGCAGGAGTAATGTAATGGATGCAGTGCACAGTTTGTCATCTGCAAAGAAAGCTGAGATCAATTACTTAAGAGGCCTGCTGGAAAGGGTAAGAAATTAACCTGTGAAGTTTTTCCATTACAAAGTAATTTAATAGGCATTACAAGGCAATTATTGCCCTTTTCTCTTATTTAGCCTGTATTAATGTTCTTACTTCATTTTGCGTGCCTAAAACTATGAAGAGAGCTATTTAGGCCATCAAAATAGTCATACAAAAATTCGATGACTGTTTTGCAAATGAAGTAAAACTCGGTAATTGAAATAGGTGAATTGTTTGGATTAAATGACATGTTATGATATACCCTCGTAGATTTTGCTTTTTCTAATAGATAGATGGATAGATAAAAAAAACATAGAAAAGTTATGACATCTTTTATTACCAATTTATAGGCTGAAGAACATAATCGGCTCATTCAAGCTCGGGTGGACCTACTTAAGAATAACACACAAGAAGTCCCAGACACAAAACATATAGTTGAGAAGGTGGGTAATTTTTCACTCTGAATATTTCCTGTCTCAATTATGAGCTTTAAGCTGTGTTTGGACTTTGGTAGCCAAATTTCACTAGGGAAAATCTTAAATATTTGTTTTACCTCATGCTACTGTTGCAGTTGAGAGGTGGACTTTTAAGTTACAAGGGAGCCTAATATGTAGTGCTTTAAATGGTCTGCGACTGGTACTGCTGTGGCATGGAGTGGTTGAAAATTACGACAAACAACCCGTATTTGTTGCGAGGTGTCGTTAAAGATTCATTGCCATGACAATATATGCATATTTTAGATATGAACATGTATGTAGATGTAGTTGGAACAAAGTTCAGTTTCACTGTTGCTGTTGCTGTTGCCTGTTGGTGTACGTGTATGATCATAATCTTAACATCAAGATTTCTTGGTCAAAATTGTTATATTCATGTTCATATTATTAGTATTCATGAATCTAATGAGACTGTTTGACAGTGTTGAAAGCTTAAGCTCTCAGGCAACAACTTTGACCGACAATTAAGATTTTTCAGTTCAGATTGTTGAATGGTTTAAGGTTCGGTTTCCTGATCTCTTGCTCTTATTTATTAATTTTCCAGGTGATAAGGGCAGGATAATGATAGATGTATGATTTAATGTTAGAAAGGACACGTGTTTCTGTTTGAGAATCTCATCTCATTCTCTGACATAAAGTCAAGTCAGACGTTTTGGCTAAACATGTTTCAGTTTGGTTTTTTTTTTTTGGGGGGGGCGCCAACAGTTTGGTTTTCATTTTCAAGTTATAATTGTAGTCAAATATCAATGACAATTACAGTCAAAGTTCAGGTGCTGTTGCCATTCTCTGTCCTATTTCAATTATCTTTTTGTCACAAGTAAAAATATCAGTAGGACATCAGATTTTTTTAGGGTAAATTATATACTTGGTACCTATCTATTTCAGGTTTTTGTTTTTGTCACTTATTTATTTTTTTTGGCAAAATCGTATTTAACTTTACGTTTTTTTTCTATTTTGGGTAGACTGTTGTTAATTTCTAATTTTCACGTCATTTTCTCTCTTATTATTAGCAACTGTGTGATATTTTTTATTGATTTTATTCAAGTAATGAGATGGTGACACTTGTTACCACCATATTGGTCGAGAAAAACTAAAGAAATGAAAATAGTTAGTTAAATTGGAGACATGGGGAGGAAGTGAATCCTAACCACTAGGTTACTATTGGGGTTCACATCGGATAATATTTAAATTTGAATTAATTTCATTATTTCATAATTAAATTATTTTAATTAAAAATTGAAAATAGAATGAAATTTGAAAGTAGCATACCAGTCATTTGAATTTGTTGAATTTATTCTTTATTGTTTTAAAAATATAAAATTAAACAATAACTAGAACATATATTTTAGATTTCCAACATTGAACCTGTATATAGTAAATCTAATATGAATCTGGAAATATGAAATCGTATTAACTATTTTGAACTAATATTTGTTTAATTCAGCATCGAATCTTTGAATCTATCTTTTGTTCTGATTTACGTATGTGCAAAAAAAATTATCAGATTCAATGTTTATTTAGATGAGTCGTGTAATACGAATCAGAGGCTATTAACATTTGTATTAATAATAATTAACTATATGAAAAAGAAATTCTTAGCTGATTCTCTACATTATTAATTATTATGTTGCAAAATGAAATAAGGCATATGCATGCAACTATTAGGGGTGTTACTTGAGTTAAAAGCAAGTTACAAATAGCTTGAGCTCGACTCAGTTGAAATTCGATCAATACTTGACTTGATATTTTAATGAGTCTAATTGAATAAGACCCAACTCGATTCAATAAGTTTGTGAACAACTTGTAATTTTTTATGATTTTTTTGTTGTTACCTTAAAAAATTTATGTTTCAAGAAGTCTAAATGTTAGTTGAAAATTTTTAAAAATTTTAGTGATTTGTTAGGTAATTTACCCATAAAGTATTTGGTTTCAAATTTCTAACATGTTTTGTATTTTTCGAAAATTTAAAAAGTTAATTTATATTAATAAGAAATTAAATTATAATAATTGGTCTTTTCTTCTTTTTGTTAAAGTCTTTTAATTTTCTTTTATTATTACTTTATGTATAAAAGTAGAAAAGAGGGAAAATCTTCAGTTCTCATATAAAAAAATACTATTGAAAGTTAAAAACCCTAAAATCTCTAAAGTTTTTTTCTCTTTTGTTGTTCATCGAAGATTTTAGGAAACTAAAATTCATACTCAAACATTGACTTCATCTCTAACACATTCATGATATGTTTGTTTATTTATATCCCCAGTCATCATATTTTTTTTAATTTGTATGTTTATATTGAATTCTAACAGTATCACTAGACTTTATCAGTATTTAAAAAATAAGGTAAAATTTTAACGAGTTTAACGAGCAACGAGTTGAGCCGAACAACGAGAAATTTTAACGAAAACGAGTTGAGTATTACTTAACTCGCGATCGACACCCTTAACAACTATACATATTAGATATAATTTGAATTAACTATTACAAACGTTTATTATGAGAGTTAACGGTACTCCTATTAACTCAATTTGATTAGACTTAATTTTATTTGAAAAAATAACTAAATCGACTAAATAATACCAAAACAAAGTGTAAATTGATCCAAATTTCAAGATTATGTATGTAATCTAAGACACTTGCGAAATATGTAAGAATGGAATTATACTTCATATTATAATATTTTGACATTAATTGAAAATGTGAGATTACATAATATTAAGAATCCAAAAAAAAAAAACATAATTTGATTCCAAAATATAACATTAGGAATTGTAATATAAGATTGAATCAACTAAACACACCTTTCATGCCCGAAATTTTGTACTATATATATCATAAAATATCTCATGCACTAGCAATGGAAACAAAATTTTTTTTACAAGTGTTTTAGTTTTAGAGCTTAGAAATGCGGTTTAAGATTTAAAGTTTATGGATTTAAGTATAGGGATTAAAATTTAGGGTTTATGATTTGACTTTAAGGTTTATGGTTAGAATTTAAGGTTTAGAGGTTAGAGTTTAGTTTTTAGGATAATATAGTTAGGAATTTAGGTTTTAACTTACGAACTCTAAATTCTAACCATACCCCATAAATTCAAAACTCATCCACTACAAATCTAAAATCCTAAACACTAGACCCTAAATAAAATTCTTAGACCCTAAAACTAAGCTACTTCCACATGCGCTTGTAGAAAAAAGTTTTCACAAGCGCTTGTGCATAGAATAATTACCCATATATCATTATCATGTAGCGAGCAAAGCAAAGGAGTTGGTAATAAAATAAAGTGAGAATATCTCATGCGTCAGTAGCGAAAACAAAAGGTTTCTATAAATACTTTATTTTTAGGGTTTAAGTATTTTTAGGGTTTAAGTTTAGGTTTAAGAGTTTAAATTTTAGAGGTTATAATTAGAATTTAGAGTTTAGACGCTACTGTTTAAGTTTTGAGGTAATATGTTATGAATTCATGTTTTAACCTCTAAATGAACTCTAAATTTTAATCACAATCATTAAATTCTGAACTTTTAAACTTAAACTCTTAAATACTAAAGAAAATCCTTAAACCCTACTATCAAAGGACATGTGAAAAACGAAAACTACCGGGGCATTAAAATAATTATCCAAAAATATTGAACAAATTTCTGGATGAATTGATACAATGTAAATTGTCAAGCTCATCATTTTCCTTCGTTATTATACGATGAGTTGGAACATAAGGTTTGTCTGCACGTAGTAAAGTACCGTACACTTGGACATTGGCATCTGCATGCTTATCTTGAACAAATTTCTTCTTCTGGGATTTCCCAAAAAAGACTTTTTGTCTCTCTTACAGAAAGTAGAAAATGGGGTAATTGCCTATTTGGCCCTTGAGAGAGTAGGAAATAATGTAACTATCACTTTCTGAATAATCTGATGGGCAAACCATTCTGGGGAAGAGCAAAAGGACCATACTGTATCCCACTGTTGCTGCCCACCATATGCCACCTGTACTTTGTGGTCAGGTGATGGAGAAAGACCATGATTTCAAGCTTGGCCAACTCATTCCCCGGACATGAGTGGGTCCCACTGCCAAATGGCATGAACGTATTGGGTTTAGGAGCAACCTGTTCAAACCATTCACCAGCAGCACTACGCATCAGCTGATATCATATCACAACATGTTTACCACTACTAGTGTAACATCATAATATCATGTTATACCTTAGAAATCTTAAGTTCTTATATATTTTAGATTATAATTGAATTCTACACCACTTTAAATTTTTTAAATTCTTATATAATTTTATTAAGTATAAAAATTTACACCCCTGACATAAAATTCTGCATCATGTGCATAAAGTTTACCTCGAATCTTGAGGGATCGAACTTTGAAGGATCCGGAAAGATTTCTGGGTTGTGGTGAATGTTTCTGAAAAGTGGCAACACTTTCCATCCCTTTGGTATAAGATACCCTGAACCATCCGTCAACCATTAGCAGTAGCACAAAACAAAGCACAAATTGTATGTATGTATGTATGACAACTGACCTCCATATTCAACATCTTGGACTGCTTCTCTGAAGGTAAAAGACAAAATGGAAGCAACTCTAAGCGTCTCCTGAATCACCCTCAAGGTTAAGGGCATCTTCTTTGTGTCTTCCCAACTCAGTTTTTGCTCTTCTTTACTTCTCATTACGGCCTCTTGTTCCTCCTGCAATGCAAACCCGCCATGCCCACACGTTACAATCGACTCCTCTAAATTTTAGTCATTGTTATTAATCTTTTGTGTCAAAAAATATAGTCATAAAAAATATAACTTATTGTGACAAAATGTATAAAAGTTGTCACTAATATAATAGTGACGGAGTTATTACGACTTAAAAAAGTAGTTACCGTAAATTTTAGTGACTAAATTTAATACTTTTAGTGACTATTTTTGATGTCACTAAAAATCTATTTTCTTGTAGTGTGGGAGCAAACAGAGTAATAATCTTACAGTGACGGCTTGAAGAACGCTGGGGTTTTCTCCTAGATACTTAATTATCCACGTCAGTACGCTGGCGGTGGTGTCGCGGGCAGCAAAGATTACGCCCATGATGTTGTCTGTGATTTGTTCCTCGGTGAGGCCTTCTTTCTCACACATGAAACACTCCAGCAAGTCATTGCAATCCGGCTTCATTCGCCTCCTGCTCGATATGATTCTTGCTAGAATCCGGCCAATCTCTTTCCTCGCTCTCATTGATCGGTTGAAAAGCGTACCGGGGAGATCAACGGGCATCGAGTTGTATCCTTTCTCAAGAACGTAGTACCACCTCTTCAGATTTTCACTGTAAACCACACCGTCCTGTCCGAATATCGATACCAGAGCAACATTGAACGTGTACTGCATGCAAACAGGGACGGACGCAGAATTTCATGTAAGCTGATGCAAACTATTAAGAAGCTATATTAGAAATATTAAAAACAGGGTGGAAGTAGATTACTGTTTTCATTTCATGGAAAGTGGTCACGAGGCGGGCTTCCGACGAGCGGAGGGAATGTTCGGCGAGGGATTCGATGTTGGGGACGAATGATTTGATGGCGTCAGGCATGAAGGCGCGGAGAACAAGCTTCCTCAACTTGGTATGGTACTGTCCTCGGCTGAAGAAGATGGCTTGTTTGCCAAGCATCCTCTCTTTACTTGCGGGGAATGTGGGCTTGAAGAGATGGGATTTAGTGAGCAGCACGAATTTGGCAGCTTCGGGGGTGGACATCATAACACAGGGACAACCTAGTATGTGTGTCTTGAATATGGAGCCGTACCTATTACAAAGTAGAACCAAAACAGTCATTATATTTGTATTTGTACTTGTACACATGGTGCTAGTGTAGTCTAGTGTATGATATGATGGACCTTTGTTGCTTGGAAGCGAAGAAAACATTAGGGTTTTGGGAGTATAGCTGGAATGTTTCGCCGATGTAAGGCCAACCGAGAGTTCCGGGAGGGAGCGGCGGTCGCCGACGGTTCGATTTGAAGGAATTAAAAAGACAATGGAAGAGAGAAAAGAACAAGATTGGAGCAAAGAAACAAAAGATGAAATGAAATGCCATAGCGTTGGTGGTGAAGTAGCCAAGTGGTGAAGGAAGAGTAGTATATATAGGGTAAGCAAAACAGTGGGGGGAGGCTATTTTGTTTGAAATACAGCCCTTGAAATCGAATAAAGTTGAATCCCACACATTGAATCTTGTTACAACGCCAGCTCATTCTTGTTATTGCTCATTATAAGTAGCCCCTAGATCATGATAAAATATCGTTTTTGTAATTCAACTGTTAAAAATTATAAATAATTTTATTAAATTTTGATAAAATTCTAATGACTATTTTATAACAGCTTGATAAAATTTAATGAATATTCTGTAATAATTTGATAAATTTGATAATTAATATTTCTTCTGTTTCACTAAAACGGTCATATGTTTATATTTTTTTATCAAATTTTTTTAAACTTTAATTTCATATTGTTTTAAATTTATTATCGATAAAAATATGAAAAACATATATATTTTTTTAAAAAAATCAATCAAATAGTTTTAAATATATATTTTTATAAATTTTAATTAATTAAAATATTTTAAAAAATTATAGTCAAAAGTTAAAAAAATAAGGCAAAAAATGTCAACATATGTTTGACAGGGAAGGAATGTAATTTTTAAAAGTCCGGTGATTAAATAATATCTAATCATAGTTTAGGGACTACTGATGTGGTTTACCATATACTCGACACGTGTTTTAGAGGGTGGGAGAGAGCACGTGTTGCGTGGGAGAGGAATTTGACCAGCAACGTGAAAACGCCCTCTTATCTTACACGACACATCAACACAAAAAGACAACTGAATGCTACCCTGTCCGTACTCCTTTTGGCATCTTTTTTCCCTCCATATTGGTGAGTGTTCGATCGAGTCGAATTAAAAAATTTTGAGTTATTTAAGTTAAAGTATCATATTTTACAAATCAAACTTTATTTGAATTTTTTTGATTCGAGTCGAGTTTTTGAGTTCCTATACAAATTTAATTATAATTATATATCATGTACTTATAGTACGCTTTGATTCTAATCATATAAGATATGCATATATATATATATGTTCATATTTTTTCATATGTGGCATATATTCTTCATATTTTTTATATCGGTATATATAATTAGAAAAAAATTGAGGGATTTGATTCAAACTTAGAAATCAATCCGGCAATTTTGGGGCAAAAACCCCTTTTAAAAAAATATTAGGGAAAATGGCTCCCAAAAAATATTATTTGGCAAAATGACCCCCAAACTTGCCACGTCGGTGTACCTCGCGTTATGTAAGAAGCGAGGTTTGATATCGCGTTCTGCATAACGCGAGTTAAGTCTACGTGGCCTTGTTGTTTGTGTTAACGGTTTTATAGAACCTCGCGTTCAGAACGCGAGGTTCCCGAGAATTTGAAAGGGCGGCTGAATATATCGCACAGACCTCGCGTCCTGCAGGACGCGAGTTCTGTGCAACTCTGGGCTGAAGAACTAGGGAAAACAAGTGTGGGTAGGCCTGTTCGAGCCCAATTTCGGGCGTGTAAATCGTATATTTTTAACGCACATCGAGTTTGGGGTCTCAGTACTGGAAATTCTCTATCGTATGACACCAACAAGGTTAATTTTCGTCCATTCTACACTGGTTTAAAATGGCTTCCAAAACCCTATGTTATCATCCTTTTTTGAATGAAGTTGCCTTTGAACAAATGTCGATAGGCATGTTCGAGCAGAATTTCATACGTATAAATTGTAAATTTGTAGCTAACATCGAGTTTGTGGTCGTAGTACTGTAAATTCTCTATCGTATGACACCAACACGATCAATTTCCGTCCATGCTACAGTGGTTTAAAATGGCTTTGAAAACGCTATCATAACATATTTTTTTGAATGATTGAAAATATAAGATGACCTATTGTATAAATCGAAGTAGACTGACTTTATTGATTCGATTGTCATGGGCGAACTCGCATATACAAATTACAAATAATTAATTAAGACGACGGGCTGAGCGATTAGGACACTTAGGAGCTGTGTGTCCAGGATTTAGGCATACACTACAATGCTTCCTTTGTCCGGTTTTTTCTCGATGTTCGACCATATCCTCGGCACAGTGTATTCTTGTAGACCGTGGACGTCCTTTGGCTCTTAGTAGTGCTAGATTTGGGCGTATGGTCGGTTCAGTGTCCACGGCATTCGGATCAACCTCATTTCCGATTGGAGAAAACTCTTTTTCGTAAACCTTAAACACCGTTTCGAGTAAGTATACCAGATTAACCAGATGCATGTATTGTATTCGTTGGTTAGTGCAAGCAGCAATGGCGTGTGCGCACGAGTATTTGAATGTTTGGAAAATTCTGCACTCGCAGGTTCTTTCCCTCAGATTTACCACGTACGCATTGTGCTGAATGCCTTCCAACCGCCTGGAAAATTCTGCAACACGAAACTTGTGTCCTTCTCGCGAGAAGAGAGTTGCAGTCATCTATCTTGATTGGCCCAATTGAGTATGCAGTTTTGTGCGGAAATCCGGATGGACTTTGTGTCCACCTGCCATGTACTTAGTTGTTTGCCTTCCCAAGGTTGCAAAAAGGGTATCCAAACGATAATAGGTCGCTTTGACAATGGAAGTGATAGGCAACTACCGCACAACCTTCAGTGATGAGTTCACTGCCTCAGCCAAGTTTGTTGTCATGTGACCATAGCGTTTACCCTCGTCATACGATCGAAGCCATTTTTCCCTCGGGATTTTTTCAAGGTATTCTGCGTCAGCTTTGTTTCTCGCTCTCAGTTCCTCGAGCAGCTCATCCACCTCTTGTTTGTAGTGCGAGTTGCCTACGGGATGACAGTTGAATAGTTATGGGCGAAAAACACATAAAAAAGGTCGTAAATAAAAGCGAGTAACAAGTAATATAGTAAATGAAAATGACATAAAGGACGTACCCATATTGAGCACCATTTGACGTTCATCACGGTTCTTGAATTGCTGCAGGTAGTTTGCGGCTATGTGCCGCAAGCAAAAACGGTGGTGAATGTATTGAGGCTTCCATTAATCACCCAAACGGTCTATCGCCCACAACAGCGTTGTGCCTCTGTCAGAAATAACACATACCCCTCCATCCCTTGATCGTATTACAGGATCAAGGACATATATTTGTAGGTTCCGAAGGAAGAACTTCCAAGACTCCAAATCCTTCTTTTGGACGATTGCGAATGCAACATGAACGCATTTTCGATTGCCGTCCTGTGCAATAGCTAGAAGTAGGGTCTGTGTATATCTTTCGTACAACCATGTGCCATCGATTTGGACCATCGGTTTGCAGTGCTTGAATACGTTGATGCACTGGGGGAAAGTCCAAAATAACCGGTGGAATTGACAAACACCTCGGACGACACGATCATTTTCGTATGCCGAAACCGTATCAAGTTTGACAACCATTCTGGGGATGTGTTTCTGCAGGAGATTTAGCCACGGGCGCAACTCTTTGTAAGATTCCTCCCATCGGCCATACATTTCTTGTTTGGCCCACTTCCTTGCATACCATGCTTTGTAATATTGAGGACGGTAGCTGGTGACAGTTTGAGCTGCAGCCTGACATGTGGGGACCGACACTATGGGATTTGTTTTCACCAGTGGTGAAAAGATGTCGGCGAGGTACTTTGCATCAAGGTTCTTGTGATCCTGGCTGAGGCTAGCAACGGTGCATGTATGGGGCCCTTCAAGTTTTGTTATTTTCCAACGGTCGCATGCCCTCTTCAATTGTGATATACGAATTTTCCATTTACAGCCTTGATCCTTTTGGATGCAGTGAGCCTTGTAGTATCTGGCTTGGGTTTTCTTGACTGTCGTCTCAACATTCTGACGAAGGTTATACTGCTTAACTGCCGCCACCGCAATATCCTTTGTGAAGAACGTCATACCAATTCTCAGTTCACCATCAGAACGGTTGACTCTACCGTCTATTGTGTCGTCATGCGGAAAATCAGGGACGTCCATTGCATCCATATCAACCGTTGTGAAGTGGGATGGTGGCTGGAACATAGAAATTGGTGTTGCGTCTATAGGAAAGTTGGTAGCAGTCGGTTGTTTGTCGAAATCTGGTGGTGGAACGGTATCGTCTTCCGGTAGAACTGTCAAGTCTTCTGGTTCATCATAGAATGGCCCCAGCTCGTCTCCGTCGGGCCCGGGTTCTCTAATCGGTTCTTCGTTAGAAGCATCTTTCGGGAGCTGGAATAGTAGAGCTTCGTCGATCACTACCCTTGGAGGCTCGGATGGGGGTCAACGACCGGGTGACCTCTCATGAGATCGCTCACGAACCGCATTTCCAAGACCAAAATCAAGATCACCATAAGAAGAATGTCTCCCCATAGATGGTTGAACGTGTTCCGTGCTAGGGACATACGGTGAGTGTCGTCTATATGAGGAATCATGGTCGTGCATAGCGTAAGAATACGACGCTCCCTCACCTTCAAAAGAAGAATGTCTCCCCATAGATGGTTGACCGTAGTCGGTGCCAGGGACATACATTGAGTGTCGGCCATATGATGCTTCATGGTCGTGTGCAACGTAAGTAGATGACGTTCCTTCCCCCCCAAAACTATAAGGATTGTATGGATTGTACGATGCATTTGTTGGTGCATCGAATTCAACGTTTGGGGGTTGGTTCAGGTCGAACCCGATACTAGCTACGCACGACTGCCTTGGAACAGCAGATGACGATGCACCAAACTCGTTGTCTTGGCACAGTAGGTTAAAATCATGTCGTAGACTTGCGGCCGGGCTATCAACGTTGGCATTCGGATCGAAGTCGAAATTCGCCCGGCCCCAGCTTGGTATTTCGATAACTAGATTAGACTCCAAGAACGAAGCATACAGCTCGAGGGGGCCCCCAATGAATAGTCGATGTGGGTTTCCAGCATCATCTCCACATCAGCAGTTTTTGCAATGCTGCATACAGAGTACCTTAAAGGGGCTATAGATGTTGGCACCCGATACTTCACGTCGGACAAACGGTGGTTTTCGAAATGAGGGACATTTGTCTCCAGTTCCTTTACCAACTTCTTGAACGATAATCTCCTCGGAATCTTTAGCGTTACTAGATCTTCGTAGTGAAAAACGACGTCAAGTTCGGGATCGTTGAATATCTGCCCATCGTAGTAAACTAGAGTACTAACTCCTCGTCTCGCCATTTGAATATTTTGTCAAAGACTTGTGAATTTTTAATACTTGAAAATTTTGAGGAATTGTTTTGGCAATTCAAACATATATTTACGTTTTATGGTTCTGCTTCTTATAAGGAGACAGTTATGGGTTATTATTGCCACTTGAAATCCCGGAGAATCCGGGTGTGTAAGGGAAATAATGGTACCGGGAGGCAGCGATATGCAGGACCTCGCGTTCTGTAGAACGCGAGTTCTTTTGAATATCGCGTTCTATTGAACGAGAGGTCCCTTTAATTACTTTGTCGCAGATATTCCGTCAGAAATAATAATAATCGTACTGTGTACTCATTGTCTGTTTGTGTAATTGAGAACATGTTTGAATAATTGAGACAATTGTAGTCTGGTAATGTAATTGAATACTACAAGTACTACATAACGCGAGGTCCCTTTATATATATTGAGACAGAGATTCCGTCAGAATTAATAAAACTCGTACTATGTACTCGTTTTCTGTTTGAATAATTGAGACAATTGTAGTCTAGTAATGTAATTGAATACTAGCAGTTCTACATAACGCGAGGTCCCTTGAACATTAATAAAGGATGAAAAAAGACGTCATAACATAATTGGACGATAATTTCAGAAGTTTTTGGTTAATCCGAATCATCGTAGTCAGTGGACACGTCTGAACTTAGGTTTAGTTCTTCAATCAGCAGTTGTTTTCTTTGTCTACGCCTGTACATAAAAAGCTGCAGCTCGTCGGCAGCCGCATCAACATCCGGTGAAGACGGTGCATGTTCATATTTCGGAGCAGGTTGTCCGGGTGCAGACGTACTACCTTCATCGGCGTTGACCTCATCAAACTTAACATTTAAATCGACGTATTTAGCTCCAACGAAATTGAGCCGGTCATACATGTTACAAAACGTTTGTTTCGTTCGTAAGCTTCATAACGTAGTGCGTTTCGTTTGCTGACGGTGTTGGGATTCAACATTCCAAGGAAGAAATTTGTTTGTCGGTGCGTTTACTAACCTCGCTTGTTGTCAACTGTATTAAATCTTTCAGTGACATTTTGCTGGTGATTGTTGATTCAAAATAAGTATCGAGAAAATAAATTGTTGATTCAAATTAGGATGTCTTTATTAAATATTTAGGATGAAGTTACAAATATTTATTTGCAAATTAGGATGCCTTTATTAATTTTTTAGGATGCCTTTATTAAATTTAGGATGAAGTTACAAATATTTTTTTTAAATTAGGATATCTTTATTAAATCTTTATTTTCACAGCGGTTTGCGCGTGCCCGCATCTTGCGCATTATTGGCAGGATATTAATGCCAGACAAATCCCGCACCAAGGTGCACGTGATGTGACTTCTTCATCTTACAAATTTCGATGAGTCTAGAGGAAAATCTTGGGGAGTAGTTGTCTTGGCGTTTCTTTACAGAGAGCTCTGCAAAAACGTTGACGCATCTAGATCATCGATGAGAGGATGTTGTTTACTCCTACAGTCTTAGGTTTGGTTTCGGATGCCTATTTTAAGCCCACAGCTTAGACAGCCCACCGCTATTTTATTTCTGCTTATACGGAAGTACTACGTAATCTACTATATTTTTTCTATTTTTAAATTATTTTATTTAACGATTTTTTTTTCATTATTGATAGGTGGAGCGGAACACTGACCCACAACGGCCTGCCGAAGACCCAAAAACAATTCAGGCTTGTTTTCGATAACTTGAGGCACGACCAAGTAATTCGAAAATTAATTTGAATTTTTTCATACGATTTTTTCCAATAATATTTCATATAACTGTTACAAACGTTTTCATTTTTTTAGTTCGTGTGGAGGCGCTACGCTTCAGAGGATATTCAGCAGATTACTCCACCTGAGATTCTGCGTGACCAATAGGTATGGATTTCCGTAGTGCCGCTGCTCAACTACGAAATTATCGTGTGGCATGCTACGGGTAGGGTTCTCCGACAGTTCGGGTTCGTCCAAAATATTCTACCCCTGGTTCCACAAAATATGGACCGATTCCACCATCTGACGCGCCAGGGGAAGACGGAGGTTGACTGGTCCGAGTACCACGCTGACTGGATAGCGGTTTGGGCTAATCGATTTGCCCAACACCCACCCATTCTCCGACCCATTTTCGAATGGGCCGATTCAGTCGATTTCAATTACCTCCAGTGGTATGCGCTCAATGGAAAGCAGCATATCCTTACTCAGGCCGAGCGCGAGGAAGAGCTTCCCCAGCCTCCCCAAAACCGCCCACGCGGCACCCGTCGAGCGACCCAGAGCAAGAGGCAGAGCCAGTCGAGGCAGCGCGGTCCGAGACCATGACATGACACTACAGGGGCCTCATCTTCTAGCACATCATTTCATACTTATAGCGGTCCTTCGAGTTTCCAGCAGATGATGCCTCCACCCCAGTTCGGCTCCTCCGATGCCTACCGTCCCCATATGCCGACGACTGACCTTCAGCTTATCGATTTTCCACCGTTGGCATCTCAGTATGACTTTAGCATTGTGGATCATACGTCGGTGGGTAGCTTGTTTTACTCCCCGCCTGGGCCCAGCACAGATCTGTATATTGCACACGATGGTGACGATAATGGGGACCAGGGACCACCACACGATGTTCGGAGGTATCCAGATCATGATCGTCGTCCACCCGACTGCGGAACGGGTGGACATATGCGTCATTAGTCTTTTTTTCTGATTTGTACTTATGTTTTTAATATTTATATTCCAGACATTTATTTTTATAATGTCGTATTATAATTTTGTTTATCTATTATAATTAAACTTTAAAATGTTTATTTAATTTCAGTTTTGAATAAATTTTATGCGATTACTAAACCGAAAATCGACATTTGTTCAAAGACAACTTCATTCAAAAAAGGATGATAGCATAGGGTTTTGGAAGCCATTTTAAACCATTGTAGAATGGACGAAAATTAACCGTGTTGGTGTCATACGATAGAAAATTTCCAGTACTACGACCCCAAAATCGTTGTTCGCTAAAAATATACGATTTAAACGCCCGAAATTGGGCTCGAACAAGCCTACCCATGCTTGTTTTTCCTAGTTCTTCAGCCCAGTTTTGCACAGAACTCGCGTCCTGCAGGACGCGAGGTCTGTGCGATATATTCAGCCGCCCTTTCAAATTTCGGGGACCTCGCGTTCTGCAGAACGCGAGGTCCTGTAAAACCGTTAACACAAACAACAAGGCCGCGTAGACTAAACTCGCGTTATGCAGAACGCGATATCAAACCTCGCTTCCTACATAACACGAGGTTCACCGACGTGGCAAGTTTGGGGGTCATTTTGCCAAATAATATTTTTTGGGAGCCATTTTCCCTAATATTTTTTTAAAAGGGGTTTTTGCCCCAAAATTGCCAATCAATCCACTAATTACTAAAATTTTCAAGTTATTTGAATTTCTATTTTACAATTTAAACTTTATTTGAATTTTCTTGAGTCAAGTTAAAAATTTCGTTTTTTCGAGTCGAGTTTTGTTCACCCCTACTTGCTATTTCGGCTTCGTTTGTTTGTTTTTGTTATATGAATATGAGGGAATAAAGATAAATAGCTTGACCAACATGTCAAATAGTTGGTGTGTTTGTATATATGTAACTTAATTTTACTGAAGTTTATAGATGATTTATAATATATGATTCGTATATCAAATATAAATTTAATGAGTTAATAACTAACCATAGCCGCTTACTAATCTTTTTCTCTCTATTATAGAGCCGCTCACTCTTGTTCCTCTTTTCTTTTAAACACCGGCGGTGGCACCAATTTTAATATTGGTCGCCGACCATCGGGATCTATCATTTCGTTTGTTTTTTTTCCAGTAAATTATTCTGCTCTCGTGGTACGATTTTACTCTATCTTTTGGTACGTTTTTTTCTATCTTTTGGCACGCCTTTTCTTTTTTCTTTTTAATTTTTTATTAGAGATGGATCTAACGACGCCACGACTAATCATGATGGCACTCCTTTCATTATGATGTTGATCTCCCTGTCTCGGACTCTCGAACTGGATTTAGATACACGATTACATCTACTGTTCCTTATTCACGATTGAGTTGTGGTAATGACCTTATTGTCAACATTGTCATATGCATTTTTATGCTGTTTGTTGATGGTTTTACCAATCATCGTCGATTTTGGTGATGTTTGTATCTTTCTTCTATTTCGAGTCTTTGGGTTAGGTTCTTACCTTTTCCTTTATGGTTCTCTTTTGATCTCGAGACGCTAATTTTATTTACTATAATTATATCTGGATTTAGGTGTTTTGTTTACTAAATTGTGAACTTTCATTGTAATTTCGGATATATCCTCGTTTAATAAAATTAGTACATTTTAATTTTTTTTAAAAAAAAAAATTAATGAGTTAATACCTAATACGACATGTAGCTCTTAAATCATACGTTATCTCGTTAGGGAAAAAATATTTAAGAGAATTCAATATTTTTGAATATGCTGGTGTGATGCAAGGGTGGAATTTGTTCAACTTTCTTAGTCTTTTCAAAGACAGCACACACAACTTGTATTATTGGTGCTCAAACTCGAGTCTCAAGGGATGATGAACATTTACCTTTGCCATCAGGGCACAAGGGAATGAGCGGAGAATTCAATATTATTTGTTGGGAATAATTAAATTTTATAGATTTATATATATATTGAAATAATTTTATCATATTTATCAGAGAATCAATAATGAATTATATATATATATTGAAATAATTTTATTATTGTTATCTCAATTTCACAATTTTTATATTTTGGCCGCAAAAGAAGTACTCAAAATGAGTTATACACATACACATACGACAAACATTTAAAAAAATTGAATTTTTTATTTTAATAAACTATTCATAATCTTTTAAATTTGGGTAAACTACACCACATACTACTCAATTATGGCCATTTACACAAAATTGCCACATAACATAAAAAAATGCAAATCTAACACTGAACTTTAATTTGTCCTCGTTAAGCTAAAACGACGTTGTTTTGAAGCCGTCTAATTTAGCCCAGAACGGCGTCGTTTTGCTAGAGGAAAAATATTAAAACTATACGCTTGGAGGGTTTTGAACCCATGACCTTCAAAAAGAAGAGCTAAGCATAAACCACTAAATAAAATAATATTATATACTATTTTACCATAAATATTATGTATCTCAAACTACCTAAGATTAATTCAAATTATTTTATAAAATAAATAATACTATAAATAATATTAATATATATAATATGAAATATATTATTTGTATATATAAATATGTATAAATAAAAGTGTATTGTTTTTATTTTTTATATAATATTTATAATATAAATATATTATTTCAAAAAACCTAAAATATTCATAAAAATAATATACTTATATTGTAAATATTATTTAAAAACTCTAAACTCTAAACCTTAAACTACAAAGTCAAAACCTCAAACCTTAAACTTTATAGTTTGAGGTTTAGGGTTTGGGTTTGAGTTTTTTATATTATTTATAATATAAATATATTATTTTTATGAATATTTTTATTTTTAATAATATATTTATATTATAAATAATATATATAAATAGTTTATTTTTATTGATATATATAAATAATATATTTTATATTATTTATATATTAATATTATTTATAATATATTTTTTCATAAAATAATTTGGTTGAACCAAATGGATAAGATTATATAATTTAAATAAAAATATATTATTTTTATATTTTTATAATATAAATATATTTTTTTATAAAAAAAACCCAAAATATTCATAAAATTAATATATAAAAAACCCTTAAAGTCTAAGTCATAAACTTTAAGGTTTATGGTTTAAGTTCGTGGGTTGGGGTTTATGGTTAACACTTAATAGTTTAGGGTTTAGGGGTTTTTATATATTATTTTTATGAATATGTTGTTGTTTTTTAAAATAATATATTTATATTATTAATCATATGCAAATAATATATTTTATATTAGGGTATACTATGCCAGGTACACCAAACTATTGTGGGCGATCCGTTTTTACCACCAACCTTTCAATTGGTCCGAATTTGCCATCAAACTTTATTTTTCAACTCGTTTATACCATTGCACTGTTAACTCTTTAACGACATGATGACTTGGATACTAGATTAAAACGACGTCGTTTTGGTGTCATTATTTTAATACTAAATTGCCCAAAATTACGTCGTTTTTCTAGAGGAAAATATAAAAATATGCATTCAATGGGATTTGAACCTGAAACCTTCAAAATCAAAAATAATCTCTTAACCACTAAGCCAACTTAACATCCTTGTTTGTTTCTAACAAAAATAATATATATTTCAAAGTGAAGTTTATCATATAAATAATATTACTCTATATAAATATATTAATTTTTAATATAGATATATTAGAAATATATTAGTATATAAATAATAAAAATATATAAATATTTTTATATTATAAATAATATTAAATATAAAAAATAGATAAATATATTATTATAAAAACTAAAAGACTAGTTTTCAAAACTTCGAAATTTTTTTTAAAAAAAGCCCAAAATCCAACAAAACCTTAAACTCTAAATCTATAAACCTTAAACCCTAAAATTTTATTCATAAACAAATAATATGAAAATATATAAACAAATAATATATTATTATAAAAACTAAAATACTAATTTTAAAAAATTTAAAAATTCCAAAATTAAAAAAAAAAACTAAAAAATTCACCAAAACCCTAAACATTAAACCTCAAATCCATCCATTTTGTTTGCTAATGGGTTTATGGTTTTAGAGTATATAATTTATTATTTAGGTTATAGGTTAGAGTTTAATGTTCTGGTAGATTTCGGGGTATTTTTATAAATTTTAGGATCTTTTTGAAAATTAGTTTTTTTAGTTATTATAATAATATATCATTTATTTATATATCGAATATTATTAATAACATAATTTTTTTATTTAATATAAATATTTTATTTATTAGTTATATATTAATATATTATTATATGTATATTAATATTATTTATAATATATTTATATTATTTATATAGAGTAATATTATTTATATAATAAAATAAATTGAATTAATCTCAACTGCAGTTTATATATATTATTTGTGCTTAAAACAAAACAAAGATGTTAAGTTATAGTGGTTGAGAGGTTGCTTTTAATTTTAAAGGTTCCATGTTTAAATCTCATTTAATGCATAATTTTTTATATTTTTCTCCAGCAAAACGACACCGTTTTGTGAAATTTAGTATCCAAATAGCGGCACCAAAACGATGTCGTTTTGGTCTAGCATTCAAGTCATCACGCTGTTAAAGAGTCAATGACATTGTGGTATAAATGAGTCAAAAATAAAGTTTGGTGGTAGATTTGGACCAATTGAAGGTTGGTGGTAAAAACGAGTCACTCCCAATAGTTTGATGGTAACTGACATAGTTTACCCTTTATATTATTTATAGTATTATTTATTTCATAAAATATTTTGAATTAATATTAGCTAATTTGAGATATATAATATTTATGGTAAAATATTATATAATATCATATTAGTTCAGTGGTTAAGGCTTAACCCATATATTTGAAGATCTTGGGTTCAAAACCCTCTTAGCCATAGTTTCAAATATTTTTCTTCCAATAAAACTATGTCAGTGTTAACTACTGCACCAAAACGACGTTGTTTTGACTTAACAGAGACGTTAAGAGTTAACGGTTGAGTGATATTTTTGAATCACAAATTAAAGTTTAGTGTCAAATTTATACCTTTTTAAGGTTCAATGACATTTTTGAGTCAGTGATCATAGTTAACTGCTTTCATTTATCACGTTTTTTAACCCTATATCATGCAAACCTTACCAAGTGACGTGACCCTTTTTAGCTAACCAAATGCTGCCAATCATTTTCAATAACGAGGAAAGTTTTAAAAAATATTTCAAGACATAAAAAAAATAAAATTATGCCAAATCATATTTTAAAAATATAAAAAATATATTTTGAAATCTAAATTAAAAAAAAGCATATAAAATAAAAGTATTTTTTAAATATAAATAAAATTTATTTAAACATGAATAAAAACAAAGACCAATATTCTAAAAAGCTGAAAATAGAACAAAAAAAACATGAAATTTCTACTTTAATTTTATGATTAGTTTCCAAATTTTAAAACATGTATAATTTTAATGTTTTTAAAAATATATTTTTTCAAATTTTTATAGCAGCCCTCATTATTGAAGGACGAACATGATTTTGAGGTTTAAATTTTTTTTATTGCGCGACAACATCTTTATTAGTTAAAAAGAGTCCCAACACCTTTTTATTTAGATATGGGGGCGTTAACCTAGACGGTATAGATATATGTTAGATATTTGCAAGCATGAGAAAACTGGATAAAAATCTCTTGCCCCTTTTCGATGTGTAACCCCCTCGTCCCGGTCTGGACGTTTGACCGGTCCGAGTAGGCTACACGGAGAAAACCGATGTGAAACCCGTTAAGGTCCCACCTCGGTTAGCAACCCTAGAAAAACTTTTCATTATTATTATCCTTTCTAGAGGCATTATTGAATCCTATGTGAGAAAGGCAACAGCGGAAGAACATACGAGATAAAACATCCAAACAGCTCATCAAACAGACCATTTTTAATCCTTTACAGCAGGCCGTATCGGAACGCCCTTAGGGTGTTTCGATACGCCTTGACCGGGTCAACTGGCCAAAGTCAACCTGGTGAGACCGTTTTGAAACAGGAGTGACCCGTATCGAAACGACCTCAACGGTCAATTTCTCGTGGTCAACGAGATGAAGGTCGTTCCGAAACGCCAAAGCTCGTTCCGATACGTTAATTTATCGTCAAAATCTCAAATTTCCAGTAGCAAAATCGTATCGAAACAGCCCTCTAGCATACCGAAACGCCTGGCCCGAAACAAAGGGACCGTATCGAAACGGGACCAGCCGTTTCGAAACGCCCTCTGTCTGCAGATTGATTTTAGCTAGTTTTTGGTACAAGGTTGTCCCAAAAGCACCACTAAGACCTCACACATCACACGAGCATAAATTCTAGATACAAGACAACCTATACGAGCATGCTTAACACATATTGAACATATAGAAACCATACATTCAAAGGATCAACAATCCACATAAGAACCAAACATAGTAATCAAGGTTAGCATGCTTAGACAAACATACATAGGAGCATCCACAAAAAGGTGCAAGACCAACATGCACATAAGCATTCAAGGTAAGCAATAAAGCACGATTTACAAAACAAGGCATCTACGAGCCACACCAACAACAACATACATCCAAAGCATTCAAATCAACAACACATATCCCATTGCTTGACTATTACAATCTACAATTTAAAGACCATACTTGAGCTAACCAAAAGCAACCCTTGAAGACCTTTCCTTGCCCTTGCCACCCACAAGCTACTGATCTGCATTGTCGAACAAAAAGGAGCATAAGCATAAAAGCTTAGTGAGGGTAAGCTCATAAAACAAACCTTCGACAATGCAGGGTCCAAGCATGAGCATACAACCAAGGTAGAATGCATGAGTTCTTACCTTCGAACCGCAAGTCAAAAATATAAATGATGCATGATCATAGTATCAATGTCATGTCATGCTCAACGAGTCCATAACCACACATATAGAAACACATATAACCACATATGAGCAACATAATCCACAATCCGTATTGGCACCTAGCTATGACTCGAATACGCGAATAACCGTTGGAACTCACATCCAACAACACAACCATTATCTGACGGTGGGATTACACTCATCACCGTTCACGCGGAGGGGATTCCACTCATCCTCACGCCTCATTTCACGCGGAGGGGATTCCACTCATCCTCACGCTCGTCGATGGGATTTCACTCATCACCGACTAATATATATATATATATATAAGAAGATTTCCGGGCGAACCCGTACTCCATCTTGATGACTACCATCATCAAGACCACGCGCGCATTTTGACTCACGTGTGCACACTAAACATCCTAATGATCGATCATTTGTACCCAAACATACTAGTGCCAATACTACACATTTCATTAATCTTTCACAATATCATTTCATAACAACTTCTGTGCTTAGCACGTACTCACCATGACTCGCCGTCATGCACAAACCACATTTCCATGCCTAGCATGTACTCACCATGATCCTCGGATCATACAATCACCTCATAATATCATTTCACATGTCAACACCACATGTATATCATTAACACAATATCACATCATATTTCATACATATGTATATCTCTATCATGTTTATCATCAACATGCATATAACGATGCATTAAGCCATGCCTCAACACACATGTATCAATGCATCAAATCATGCCAAACATACATGTATAACAACATATACATAACCACCATAATCTCAATTAAACATGAGTCACCAACATCAAATAGAGTACAACCAAAGTCTCTAATTAAAGTTTAGGATTAGGCTACCACTCTAATCCCAACTCTAGGTGGGTCTACCAATCCCAACCTAGTTCACATGCTTGAACCAATTGCTCAAAATCATTTAAAACATTTTAACCACTCACCGACCACTCCATTAGCACAAGCCGACAAGCCAACCAAGCATCCAAGTTTCCGGATCTGAGCCCGAAACTTCCCCATTGGTTTCCCTTGCTTCTAACCATTCAAAAACAATATATTAACCTCAAAATCAGTCACAAACTCAAAGTTTAACACCAACACACAAATCTACTACAATTCTCACAATTCAAAGCCAAGTTCAATCTTCAATTTCCCATTTTCGTACTTCCACAAAGACCCATCAAAAATCAGCAATGTAGTCACCCAAAACACTCTTAAACATGTTCAAACCACTACCTAACCATAGTATAACCATCAACCCTTCATTTCCCCACATAGACACCTTAAAAACTCCCATTTTCCACTCTCAAAAATCACTTACAGCAGTAGCTACGGGAATCCATTCGAACCATCACTATAACTTCTCAAAAATCATCAAATAACATCCAAAGACACCTACCCAATGTTACTATAACATCAGCCCATCAATTTTTCACAAAACCATCTCAAAAACACAAATTTTGACACTTTAAATGTACCCCTAAAAACCCATTTCGGGATTCTCCATAAAATCTTGCAAAAATCGGATATGTTGGACCTTATAGGTAGTAAACATGCACATAACATTAATAAATCAAAAGCTTTAGTTAAAGCTAACAAAGATAGCATTTTTAACTCAAAATCTCAAAACCCTAAAATGCAAACTAGTGAGCTTTAATGAAAACAATTTACATGGGGAGAAAGAGGAAGATGAGGACAGCTCAAAAGTGTCATTACCTTTTAAAAATCATCAAGGATGAAGGATGGAGGAGATGAAATAGAAACTTCAATGGTGGGAGGGGTTTCACGTTGGTTTTTGTTTAGGAGGTAGAAGATGACACAAATTTGGGTGTTTTAAAATTAAAGGATTTTTATTTTACAAGGCCACGTATTTACGAAACTGCCATTAATGAAATGATCATTGGGTTTTGGTTTAAAAATTGGGTCCAACACCTTTGTTTTATTTACAAACAAAACATGCACTATTATTTTATTTATTTAAATTATAAAATCGAACCCGAAATAATATTAAAACGTTATTTTCACCCGACCCCCAAACCTGGGTGTTACACGATGTTTTTATTTATACCCAACACTAAAAAATATTACAAAATTAAATTTTAAGCTATAATTTTAAATTCTAAACCCTACACCCTAAAAAATACACTTTATTCTAACTTCACTAAATCTTAACCTAAAACCCTACACCTAAACTTAATTTTGAGCGCGTGGGAACATAAATAGAGACAGCAAAAAGGGCAGAAGATTTTCATCCAAAAGAACTAGTGTGATTTAATATTAAATAAATCATATACAATAGATAAAATTTAATGCTTAGAGATTACATAGTATATTATAATAATTTTTCTGTAAGCCAGAAAAACAATATATCTCATAAGTGCAATATTTTACCAAAAATTCTTATCAAATCTCTACAAAAAACCATCACACAAAGAGATCTCAAAATACTTACATTTCTCATAAAATAATTCCATCTCACAAACAGTAGTAATTTTATTCCATAAAAAGTCTTAAATAAATTTAATCACTAAGTAACCGTCAAACACTAGAATTACACCAAAATACAACTTTATTATCAATTAAAATTTGAGTTAATATATAATTGCATTCGATTGAGATTTTTTTGAACAGTTTTTATCTAATAAGTATTAAACCCACAACCTAAGAGAGAGAAGAGTATATTAGTTGAGAGCTTTTAACTACTTGGTCTAGACCGATGTCTGGTAAGTTTAAACAGTTAATCTCAATGCTCCTTGTTCTATTTTAATAAAATGTCAATGCCAATGCAATAGACCCAACTTATTATTCCTTTATTTAATGAAAATGGGTGTGTGTTTAACAACGTTCATCTTTCGTTTTAACTGTCACCATACTTAATTTATGAGATTCATGTACTCTATTCCACATAATTTTATGTGGATCAATTTAAGACATTTCAACAAATCTGTTAATCGAATAGGAGAAAGTTGTACGATTTTGACAGGTGCAAGATACACAAGTGTAGGCACATTTATGCCTTGTCTATAATTATTTTAGTTTAGATATAAACAGGTCCGTCTCAGATATTTTCGTTAATATTTCATTAATAAACACTGATTTTTTATTATTTTAAAGAATTTATTTAATATTTTATTAATAAACACGAATTTTTTATCATTAATAAACACGATGACAAGGGATATGTAGTTTTGTTGTTGTTTTCATCCCGAATAATATCATTTTGGTCTTTAATTTTGGATTTTTCAGTTTTATCAAAACTTTTAACTCTTTGTCTTCTATCTTTTTTTAACATATCGGACTTAAAACACCTATTTTTCTATACTAATATATCATTATTCCCAAAACTTCGATATGTGTACTTTTATTGCATTTTGAAAATTTTGATTTTTGATACTTGTAATTTTAATTTCATTTCAATTGAGTCCCTATATTTTACCACAATACCATAATGAAATCTTACACAATTACAATAAAATTGTGTCTGTTTTTGAAAATTTTCAGTCTAGTTTCTCTGATTTTAATTCCTTTTCATTTTAATCTCAAAATACAAAAAAAAAAAACCAACGTAACAGGTAGCTGTCGACGACACCCCATAGAAGTTGTGGTCACCTGGACAAGACTCCTCTTTGTTATTGTAGAACATGATCATTTTTCTAATAATTGTTCGTGATTTGGGTAGCTCTAGGGTGAGACATCCTTACGGTGCGGTTAAAATGAGGTGATCCTACACAAATTCTTACAATTTAAGTTATTATATAAGAATTTGCGTAGCTACACAAATTATTACCTAAAACAAAATCTACACAAATTCTATAACATAGCGATGCCAATTTATAATCAAATTAAAAATTTAACGATTATTTTATAACATATGAAAATTAGTGACAAATTATTAATTGGACACAGCTTAGTGGATATTTATGTGCTTTTATCTTAATATCAATGGCAGAGGAATCCATGCAAAGTGAGAGGGACGTGCTTTTATTTGATTTTGGAGTACACATGCACGTACGTAGTATGTAGTAGCACATGTATCAAGGTTAGGTTTAATAGGACATGGGTTGATGATGGATCCAATATAGTTAATATATTCTAAACTAATAACTTAATGATCGATCTCAGTGGAAAAGAAGATTATACTCATATTATAAGACTCGAATTCAATTATCATTGTGTATAAGTTGTATGTATTATCAAATGGTTAAAAAATATATAAATAGATTGTAAATGGCCTCTAAAATATTAAAATAAAACTCTAAAATAATACTCGGACCCGGAAGATTTGAATCCAACTGGATTCGGTGCAGGGACGGACGGTTTAAGGAGCCTAAGGGGGCCTTGGCTCCCCCAAAATTTTGAAATTTTACATTTGGTCCTTCAAATTTTTAAAAAATATTAATTTAGCCTTCTCAAAAAATGGAAAAGTTTTAATTTGGCCCCTCAAAATTTTAAAAATTATCATTAAGTTTTTATTTCTTTAAATATTTTCAATTAAGTTCCCTTTTAAATTTTTGAAAATTTCTCATTAAACCTCACAATTTTTGAAAATTTCAGTTTGCACTTCTAAAATTTTTGAAAATTTTAAATTGGCCCCCTCAACTTATTATACCAAGATCCGCCTCTGATTCGGTGCTTTCACAGTCTAATAGTCAAACTATATATACATATTAGGATCATAAGTAAACTACTAATTATTTTCTTATTTTATAATAAAACAAAGTAATTATACAGATGATGTCAGGATGGCCGAGTGGTCTAAGGCGCCAGGCTCAAGTTCTGGTTCTCGTTTGAGAGCGTGGGTTCAAATCCCACTTCTGACAGTTTTTTTTTATTATTTAAACCAATATTTGTTTGTTTATGGGAAAAAAATACTTGATTACATTCTATCCTAAAAGGCTAACTTCACTCTTACCATCTAACCTGAATTCGTGGTTGACAATAATATTATTTTAAATTAAAATTTAAGGTATATTATTGAGTTGATCAACCAATGGATAATGGTCATGAGGGGTAAATTGACAATTTAAAAATGATGGGAGCAAATTGTAAAAAAAAAAGGAAATTTGCAAAAGTATTTATAGTGACTAAATTGTAAAAGGTTGAAATTTATTTTAAAAAATATGAGTTGAAGTTAAATAAGCATTTTACATTGGTTTAGAAACATTTTGTTCAAATTTGGTCAAAATAAACTGAAAATGAAAGAGAAATTGAAGAAAAATAAAATCATGGACTAAATCGTAAAACTATAAAATTTAGTTTTTCGGTTTTTTTGAATTGGGCGAATTTCAACTCGAACTCAAATTTTTTCGAGTTGAGTCGATTAACTCAATTTTTATTTTATTTTTTGAGTTTAGTCGAGTTTTGCTCACTCCTAGAAAATAAATATTCGAAAAAGCAATATTCAAAAATTTTAAAATATTTATATGGTGTGTTTTAGATTTTGAAAAGCCGACAAACTAAGGAAGAAATTTGTTGAGCGTATATCTTATGCTTCTTCTAATGAAATGGTAACTCATATGTTTGTTGTATATTTTTTTTCCGAATGCTTTAATATTTTATTTTGTTAGATTCATAGATATTTCTTATAAATCTAACAATGACTTTAATATTTTATGTTGTTAGATTCATAGGTATTTTTGTGGATTGAAGAGATTTCGCATGCAACATCGATCTGCAACATAGGTTTTTTTTTTCTTCTTATAAACTCATTCCCGTCGGTCCGGATCCATGCCCATCCTCTCAAAGAATGATGGAAGACTTGACATTAATGTGGACGATGGATGGATCATGTGAATAACGAGGGCAGTAAAGAAGTAGCTCACTTTGCTGCCTAAACAGATTAATTAAGGCATATTACACTCCATTCATGGTTAATCAGTTATGATTAATTATATATCTCCTTATTCATTTTCTGTACATGAAACGGTCGATATCTAACTTCTAATGTGGAATGGAAGGTTTTTCTCCGCTTAATTAAGATATATTGATTCAATCTTGTTTTGATTGATATTGTCGTTATTATAATAATTTGAAAAATGTAGAGTTAAAACATTACTAGGGAGCTCTCTCAAATATGGGAAATACATAATTTTCATGTTAATCTACACCACTCATTCACAGTGTTAAACTCGGTATATAAAATACTATTTATTTTAGGTAGAGTGCTTAAACTATAATTCTTGTGAACTTTAAGTGCCTAAATTATTTTTTGTACAAATAGGTGCCTAACATTTATACTGTTAAAAATAAAAATAATATAAAAAAGAATATTATATTATATTATATTATATTATATCATTAAAAGTATTGATAGATTAAATAATGTGGAATATTATATTATATTATATTATATCATTAAAAGAACATTTAGACACTTGAGCAGGCAAAACAAGGAGTAACTGTTAAAGGGTTGAAGCTGGAATCATTACATGGAGTAGTTCAATATATATCTGAATTCCACAATCCTTGCTCAGTTGCAGACCAAATTGATGTAATAAAATGTAGTTGTATCAAGAAGACAAAAAAGTAGGCTCTATATTTCTAACCGACTCACCAATCAAACTAACACACCAGCTCAAGCTCATTTAGCAACAAGATGGGTCTGATATGACATTGGCTCTTCACAAAACAAAGGGACTTCTTTTCCACTCAGATCCCACATTACCCATCATTCATTTGCTTCGTCTCCTTCTTGTCCGATCCGAATTTAGAAGCTGTGATGCACATAAAAACTTGTTCAGCAACCAGTCCATAAACAATTTAACAGAAACATGTTGCTGCACCACCTCACCAGTCATGCAAATGTGTCAATCATCTAGATAATAATATGATCCAGCAGACTTTTGTTCCCGGTCCTTGGTTGAATCTAATTTGTTGATTCTTGGTCGGAAATTGGTTGGGTCCCGCCTAAAAGTAATGTCCAAATGCTGTAGAGTGCAATCAAGTGCAAGAGTGAGCACAAAAGGCAACGTCTAGCAACAAATTTCAAATGAATGGGGTAGTCAATCTAGAAATCCAAAGAGAGAAAAGCAGTGACACTCACAGATAAGAAGAGATTCATGCCGGTCAACAACGACTGAGGCGAATTTGCAGTACAATCCACTGATGGCTTCCCCTCGTACACAATAACACGATCTGCGAGGTAAGTCGCCATTATAAAGTCATGCTCAACCACAAATGCAGTTTTCTTCGCATGGAGGATAAACCTCTTTATGACTTTAGATGCAACAATACGCTGCTCGGAGTCAAGATAAGCACTTGGTTCATCTATTAAATAAATATCTGCTGGCTGCATGAAATAAGACAAACAAATGCATTTGAAACATGAGTACAAGAAAAGAGAAAAAAGTCGTACCAACTTTTTTTCTAAAACAATCAAATCGAGATCTCAAATCTCAATATAAACAAAGATACAAAACAATGTAACTCCCAAACAGTAACTTGCATAACAAAAAAAAACCTTAATCCATCTCCTCCCTTGACTTTATATAGGTGCAACTTCCCAGAGAAACTATGACGCAATAGTTTTCCATTCCTAGCATTAACTAGAGGTGTTCATGGTTAACCAAAATATTACAACGGTTAATCTGTAGGTTCTGTTCTTGCCTTCTTGGTGTAATTAGAACACATTATCTTTAGACATTATCATCTAATTACACTAAGAAAATAACTTACAAGTTAACCATTGTAGTATTTTGGTTAACCATGAACACCCCTAGCATTAACTAGAGAACTGCCTCAAATTTCATACAATTTTCAAAGAGCAAGTTCAGCAAAAACCAAATGAATCTCAGTCAAGTAAATTTTCCATGACCTTTAGAATTATGGGCAGCGGGTTAACAACAGCCATAAACTTAAACCATCTTCCCTAATAGGAATATAATGGAAAACCATCTTCCCAATTTTTCTGGTTTAAATACTACTTATGTCCCTTCCATTTTAAATGTGAGGCAATTTGTCCACCCTAATGTCTCATCCTAGTTCCGTCACGGCATATATGTCAATTAATATCCTTAGCTTTTGGGAAACAAAGAACGTTTACCTTTCCAAGGCATAGACATAATGCAACCCTCTGCAACTCTCCTCCAGAGAGATTCACTACTTCCTGATCCATCAATTGTTCAATGAGAAGAGGCTTCATCACATCTGAAACAAACTGGGGATGCATGTATGAATCACGTATCTTGTGATGTAGCAAGTGCCTGACTGTATTTTGAAATTTGGGACTGATCTTTTGGGGTTTGTATGAAACATTAAACTCGGGTATCTCCACATCAGAACCTTCAACACTATCAGGTTTTAACAAACCAGCCTGCAGGTTATCCAATAAAATCAATCAAATTATCTAAGAGACATGACGTGCAATAACTTAGAACACATACACAAATGATGAAAAAGAAAAATACCAGCATACGAATAAATGTGGTCTTTCCTGTCCCATTCTCACCCAGCATTACAATAATCTGAGAATCAGTAAATTCACCCTCAACTACTTTAAGTTTAAAACCGCCCTGAGTTTTTGTCATGGTTGGGTATCTGTATCGTGCATAGGTTTCAATTTCCTCAGCACTTTCCTGTGGGGTCTCTGCAACCTAAAACAAAGAGAAACAGAGAGGTAAAGGCGGGAATACATTAAAGATGAATGATGGGTGCACAAATGACCCTAGTAACAGGTTTACCTTGAAAGTCAAAGATTCGTCTCGGAACCTCAAATTTTCCGTAGGGACAAATCCAGCCAAAAAGATGTTGATTCCCTCTCTTACAGAAAAGGGAAGGGTTACAACTCCGTATGCACCCGGTTTTCCATATAAGCAGCAAATGAAATCTGACAAGTAATCCAGGACACTAAGATCATGCTCCACCACAATCACATAGCTGAAGTACACAGTGGAAAAGCATAATTCCCCTAGTTAGCACCACTCAAACTATAAGAAACATTAGAGGCTAAGGAAAAATGAAGATTTAACCTATTAGGCCTCAGCAGAGATCGAACGACTTGCGCTGCTTTCAATCTCTGTTTCACATCAAGATAACTTGAAGGCTCATCAAACATATATATCTCTGCATTCTGTATGGCAACAACAGCAATAGCAAATCTCTGAAGCTCTCCACCAGATAAATCCCCAACGTTACGGTCTATGACCTGGTTGAGATCAAGATCAGTACAGAGTTCTGCTTTCATTTCCCTTTCATCTTTTTGGTCAAGCACCTGTCCCACATTGCCTTGAACTGCCTTTGGAATATGATCAACATACTGTGGCTTTATGATGGCCTGTTAGATATATAAGATATACTATTAGCAATATCAAGGGAAACAAGGGAATTGCAGGACAATTCTCAAAGTTGCTACATTCATCAAACACAATAGTGTCAAAATAGAATAACATTAATCATTGAATTCTATTTTCCAAGTTTCATTGTTTGGTATCTGTAACTTTATTTTACAAATAAAAGGAACGATCCATTTCCAGGTGATCATTCAACTATACTATCTTAATAGCACCAAATTGGTTCAAATTGCTTAAGTTTTACCCCAGGGATGCTCAATGGAACAAGATAGAGACTTGTAAAATGCTGGGAGTATGGTAAAAGTAGAAGAAACAAAATGGCCCCAATTAAACTATTTTTGAGACTTGCATTGATTATCACGCATTATTTATTTCATGGAACAGATATTAAAATCAAGGAGGGTTAAAAGTTGATTTTGCCCAACTCATTGAATCTTAGAACTTAACTTTTTTAAGTTTCGGCCTCAGGAAAACTCTGGAACAAACTAGCAAGATGAATAGAGAATGCCTTGACAACATGTAGATCTACTATTCATTAAACTCTCATAACATCCACAGAAATATGTAAAGAATCACCTTGAGGTTATCTTCCAAGATGCGAGTAAAATAATTCTGTAACTCAGATCCTCGAAAATAGGTCAAGATTTCCTGCCAATCAGGAGGGTTCTGCAAATAGATTGCCCAAATATGTTGTCAAGAATTAACATACATAAAGATCGATCAAAGAACCAAGGCCACAGAGAATTACATTGAAACGACCCAAGTTTGGTTTCAGTTTCCCTGCCAGAACTTTAAGGGCTGTTGATTTCCCAATGCCGTTAGTTCCAACCAGACCAAGAACTTGACCGGGCCTCGGAACTGGTAACCTAAAATTGCAATTTAAAACCACATCAAAATAGAAGTGGGAGAGAAAGGACAAGGAAAGTTACAAAATCTTGCAGGAAAAGCATGAATGAACAAACCTGTGTAATTTGAAAGTATTGGGACCATATCGATGGGTTGTATCTTTATCCAAATCTCTAGGTAAGTTGATGATCTGAATTGCTTCAAATGGACATTTCTGCATGAGAAGACCAGGCATTCAGCTAAAGTGACATGTTCTTTAAGATACGGGCATACGGCATCATATGATACGGGAGTAAAATTACAAACCTTGACACAGATACCACAACCAATGCATAGCTCCTCAGATATGAAAGCAATCTTTGAGGCCGAACTAACCTCAATACATAACTTCCCTGTAGATAAAGTAACAAAATTGCGATAGTTTGCAGAAATAGAATGCATGATAAACAAGACCCAAAGAGCTAGAAAGACGGGGAGAAACTCGACAATTAGGGCAAAAGATGAGTCCAAATTACATGTATAATGTGTCGGAACATCGAATCAACATCATTCGACAAACTAAAATAATCAATCAATTAATTACCTGAAAACTATGACAAGGAAAGAATTCATAAACTCGATTCGATTAAGGCAAAATTAGATGCCCCAATTCATATCCGCGCACAGGGGAAAAAAGATTACCGGTTTTAACAACAGGGCAGCTCTTCTTGCACTCTTGGCGGCACTTCTTGGGCTTGCAACGATCGGAACTGACGATGGCAATACGCGTCAAGCGGTCGGCCATTTCCCCTCCGATGTAAGAAGAAATCAACTACCGTTTTAGTTAGGTCTAGGGATTTGAGCTTGGGTTTTGCTGATCGGAAACGAAAAATAAAACAGAGAGCAGGGTGTGTATGTATAATATAATAACCCAAGCTTTAGGGTTTCTCTTCTGTTTGTATTTTATATCTTAAAACTAAAAGGGATAATATCACTTTTGGCACATATAATTTGACAAAAATGTTTAATATGATATCTATGTTTTTAAAATGTTCAATATGATACTTATATTCGAAAAAAGTATTTATACTGTCGAATTGATTTTAGTTAGATACTCAAGTGTGAGTATTCTGGTTTTTCTAATTAATCATCAAACTTAGAATACAAAGAAATGTGTTTATTAATTGATTTTTTATTAATACATGTTAATAGGGTTTAAATTTGATACACATGTATAAACTTTATTTTACACAAGTCTGCCTTTTTTATACTATAAATCAAAATTAAACCTAAACCTTAAATTCTAAACCCTACGACCTAAACCTTAAATTTTAAACACTACGACCTAAACCCTTAACCCCTAAAACTAAAAGATTGCGTAAACTGGTATTGAGGTTTTTCTCTAATAATAAAATCTCTTAGACAAAATATAAAAGTCATATATATATAGGGGATAAATGCATTGAAAGAATTTTTCACATCCATGGTGAAGCTGAAGTTGAAGAAGCATCAATATTAATAAGTAGACTGTACGCAGGCAGCTTCTTCAAATTTTTGTGCTGCACTATTTGCCTCAGCTCCACGGCATCTTTCCATCCTCCTGCACCAACATAGAGGTTGGCCAGCGCAATATAGTATCCGACGACATTTTCGGGCTCCAATCCGAAAAGATGTTGTGCAACTTTTCTTCCCATCTCCATGTTTCCATGATAATTACAGGCACTTAATAAGGCTCCCCAAACTCCAGCGTCAGCCTCTCCCGGTAACTGGTTTATAAACTCATAGGCTTCTTGGAGTTTTCCAGCTTTGCCGAGCATATCAACAACGCACACTTGGTGCTCTGTTACTGCTTCTACTCCATATTCACCCAGCATAACTCTGTAATACGAAAGCCCTTCGTTCACAAGCCCCGAATGGCTGCAAGCTGATAAAAGGTTTATGAAACTGCTTTTTGACGGTCTTATTCCAGAATCGCACATTTTGTGGAACAGTTGAATTGCCATTTCGCCATTACCGTGGTATCCATAAGCCGAAATCATAGAATTCCAAACTGCAATGGATTTCTCCTCTGACTTTGTAAATATCTGCCAGCCTACGTCCAGCCTTCCACAATTGCTATACATATCCACAAGGGCTGCAGTTATGAATGAGTTCTCAGAAATCCCGAACCGGAATACATGACCATGGATTTGTTTTCCCTGCCTTGAAAGTCCAAGCTGATTGCAGGCCGAGAGAAGGGCAACTATGGTGATTTCGTTAGGCTCAAATTCAAGAAAGTAAAATAACTCTAGTGCTCTTCTTCCTTCCTTATTCTGGGAAAAGACAGAGATCATGCAGTTCCACGAGCATAAGTTGCGACTTGAACAGAAATCAAACACTGATTTTGCACTCTTACTGTGACCGCATCTGCCATACATAGTGATTAATGCATTCTGCACACGAGTTTCTGATCCTACGAAAGTTTTAATAGCAAGGCCATGCAGGGATTTTGCTTCATAAATCATAGCAAGATTTCCGCAAGCTGATATAACATTCACAAGGGTGATTGAATCCCACATAACACTTATTTCCTGCCTCATCCAATTGAATGTTGCTAAAGCTTCTCGAAAATAGCCATTCCTTGTACAACCAGCAATTATAGTGTTCCAACAGACAATTTCCTCTCCAACATGAATTCTCTCTAGCAACATAAAAGCAGCAGGTAAGTCCCCAAAATTAACATACATGTGCATGAGGGAACTAACAATAAGAATATTGCTAGAAAGCCCTGCCTTTATCCCCAAGCAATGAATGGATTTACCAAACTGAAGAGATTCTGGGGAAATGCAAGACGAAATAACAGCTAGCACAGTTGAAAAACTCAACTGTGAACACTGATGGATTAGTTTCTTAAATAAACTTTGAGCTTCTTTTGAATACCCGTTCCGGCTGTAGCAAGAGATCATTGCATTCCATGAGACCAAGTCTCTTTGGGGGATAGTATTAAATAAAAATTCGGCCTTGACTACACAATCGCATTTTGAGTACATGTCCAAAAGGCTATTAGTCACCCATACATCTGATATCATCTGTCTACGAACTGCGAATCCATGAACGGTCTTCCCTTCTCTTAATAGCATCCGCTCTGCACAAAGTGAAATGAAGGTAAACAAAGTCGCTACACCAGGCTGAGCACATCCAGTTAGTTGCATTTTGTAAAGCATATCAAATGTCTCCACAACCCTTCCATTTGAGGCAAGCCCTCGGATCATTGCATTCCATGAAACGACATCCCTAAGCACCATTTCTTCGAACACCGACTTTGAAGCTTCAATATCTCCATACTCTGAATATAACGAAATCAGAGAGTTGGAACACGAGATATCATCGTTGTACCCCTGTTTTATTCCCCACGCATGAACGGCCTGTCCAGAACTTAACTCCCCCATATCAGCAGATGCTGAGATAGCACATGACAAACTCACACCATCCACTCTAATCCCAAAATAAATCATCTCTCTGAAACACCAGAAAGACTTTTCGGGATGACCATTATAAAGAAACCCATTTACCATTGAATTCCAAGTTACAACATCTCGAGTTTCCATCCATGTAAACAGAGACTGAGATGAGGTTAAGTCACCACATTTAGCATACATGTCTAGTACAGCATTACATAAACTACAATCCCAAAGCATACCCACTTTAATGCTCAAACAGTGAAAACTTTTCCCACATTTCAAGTACTTCAAATGAGATAAAGCTGACACAATAAGCAACAAAGTAGTAGAATCAAAAGCACCACCCCCTTCAGTCATTTCAACGAAAAACCGCACGGCAACATTGTAAGACGTATTTTCAACCGCAGCATTGATAATAGCATTCCAAAAGATCACATCTTTGTTAGAGAATTCATCAAACAAAGCCAAAGATGAGTCCAAATCTTTGGCTCTGGAATATGAAGTGAGGAGAGAGGTGCAAACAGGCAAGTGAACAAGAGCACCAACCTTGACTGCTAAGCAATGGGCGATTGTGGGTGTTACTATGTTGGGCCTTGACATGGAGGACTTAAGGAGATTAATGACATCGTAGAATCGGGTATATAGTTGATGTAGGTCTCTTTGGGACATTTTGACAAATGGGTTATGGGCAGTAGAAAACTGAAGCGAGATAGGAGAACAGGGAGGATGGACATTTGAGAATAGGCCATATGATTCGATAAACAAGAGAGGATGTTTGAGCTTGAAGGCAACGATAATTCTATTTGAGAAACTTCGATTCCGAGGCAACAGTGCTGCCCAACAACTACCCATCCAGCAGATTCATAATTTTATGAAAATATACAAATATTTATTTAAATATTTAATTTTATTCTAAAAAGAGAGAAAAAATAATTTTAGCATGATATTTAGTTTATCAAAATAAAGTAAATATCAATGTTGGAAGAATTTGAATAAAATTATAGTTACGTCAATAGCATAATATATTTTTATTTTAGTAGAAAGTCCCTAGCTCGAATCCTGTAAAAAATATTTAAATTTATGGTGGGAATATAGTATAAGATAGATATTTGTGGAAATGTATTAAGTAGTGTTGGTTGGTTTGGTGGTTTAATGTTTCCTCTTTCTTCTAGAGCGTGCAAGATTGAATCCTAACATGTACTGAATCCCTGTCAGTGCAACGAGATTTAAATTTTATTTTTATCCGTTTAATGGGTGGTGACATGTGTCACCACCTCATTGGTTGGAAGAAAATATTATAAAAATATCATATGGACCGCTGACTAGAAAAGAGAAAAAATAATAATAAAAATATAACGTCATTTTTGCCATAAGTTGGTACCATTTTGCTAGAAAAATAGGTAGTGTACTAAATATGTAGTTATTCCTATTACAAATAAATAAGTATATCAACTTTTTCATGGATGGAAATCTTATGCCCTTTTCGGTGTTCCGTTCAAAATTAGGTTTAGGGTTTAGTGTATTAGGTTTAGGAAATTTAGAGTATGGTGTTTTTAGGGTATAAGGTTTAGTGTCTTAGGTGCAGGGTTTAAGATTTAGAATTTAGGGTTAGGGATTAAAATTTAATTTTGTAGTATTTTTTAGTGTTGGGTATAAGTAGGGGTACCGAAAAGAAGCAAGGGGATTTTTATCTTTTTTAATTTAGGTAACTAAAGTACTTTTAATTAAAATAAGTACTTAAAGAATAATTTTTGGTTAAATTAAGTACTAAAGTATATTTTTTGGTCAAAATAAATACCTATAATATTTTTTCGTTGAAATAAATACTTAAAATATATTTTTCGGTCAGAATAAGTACCTAAAGTGTTTTTTAGTTAAAATGCACTTAAAGTACATATATTTTTTATCTAGGTTCCTAAAAGTTGTCTTGATTGATTAAAAAATGTATTAGATACCTATTTTAACAAAAAAAAAATTACTTTAAGTGCTTACTTTAACGAAAAAATACTTTAGGTACCTATTTTGATAAAAGAAAAGTATACTTTAGGTGTATACTTAAGTACTTATTCTAACCAAAGAAATACTTTTAAGTACCTAAATGAAAAAAGTTGGTATATTTTGGGCACTATACAAGCCATGAAACAAAGGTCCTTTGGTAGTGGTCTCCAAATCATTGGCTTCATTTTCTTTTTATTTGAATTGACCAACGTTTAAATACAACTCAAAAGTTTATTTTTATCAATGGGGTGAACAACACACCAGACCTTCACTATTTCAAATTTCAGACTCCGGGCATTTGTTATCCGAGCCCGAACACTACTGCTAAGTGCTATCACTAATGCTAATACAAACATCATCCCGTCTTCAATCTATGAATACAACATTCTTGGTTCTTGATGATGTGTTGGAAACGATAGCAGCTTCGAACAGATCTCTCTAATTCCTTTTCTATTTCCCGAGGCCGAAACTTGGCAACATTTTGGTAAGGGGTGAGGGGAGGGCTTCACCAAGGCGGGTGATCATCCGCTGGGGTTTCAGGTGGAGAAGGTTTCCAACCTGGTTTTTCGTCCCAATACATGTCATAGTATATGTGTCCCGGAATGTGGTCTACACAGCACCATATGCCTACATACTGCTTTACGCGCTTCCTGAATTTCTCCTCTCTCGTCTGAGTGTAAATATAACATATCATTTAACCGTATTAGTACGACATAACTAAGATGTATATTAACAGTAAAGGTAAAATAATGGAAGCAGAAAAGTTGCAGCTTGACGAAAATACTTGCCTTGTCGGTGAAACCAAGAAAAGAATCTTGCATCGAAGAGAATTGAATGACTTTAACATCCTTGAATGAAGAGAACACCGTCTTCAACTGTAATTTAGAATTAGAATTAGAATTCAACAGGGTCAACATCAAGACAACAATGCAAACATCTGATTTATTAAGAAATTGCTAATAGTGTGATAAAGAGCACTAATACCTTCATGAAATTATGAACAAAATCATAGTAAATTGGTCACATAAGATAGCATACAATCCAGCAAACTTATATCAATTTTCCGACATGAAAAGTACACCTCATAATATTGGGCAAACCAAAAGTTAAATCAACAAAGCTCTTACTTGGACTCAATAATTTGTCAGTTACGGGTATTTGTCCAACATGAGTATGTCCATTTTTTTCAAGTTTTTTCATGTATTTGGAGTCTTTAGTAGGTCATATCCCTTACCCATGTTAGACACATGTGTTGTGGGTGCTTAAAAAATAATGAAGAGTCGGAGAAACATAGGCCCTTACCATAAAACAATTCACTACATAGGATCTAATTCACCAAGAACATATGAAGTGATTGCTCCCCTATGAACAAGATATTTCATATCAGCAAATAAAGAATCTTTCATACCGTTTCTTCACTGCTGTGTTTAGGAAATCTTAAAAGACCCGGTTGACTTGTGTTGCTTGACGCATGGCAATCTTTACTTCCTTCTTTACAAAGCTGAACATCAAGCCACGACTCTTTTACCTGAAACAACATCTCAAACTAAAGTTACGAGGACATCGTAGAAAATAAACAATTTAGTCTATATCACTGGTATTAATTTACCTGTTGGGATAATAATGGATTGTTGAAAAGAGAGTACTCTCTGATGTTGATTGCAGGACCAAATTCCTCCACTGGAAGATCATTCAACATTACGTTCACCTACACCAGTGCATACTGCATTCCTTAGAATTATAAGTTCTCATGCTCAAAATAAAAGCATCTTCTCATGATAGAACTCTGAAGAATTGGAGCTCAATCGAAAGACTCACGGACAAAATGAACCACAGCTTTTAGTTGTAGATCTAATCGAATCTTAAGTCAATTAAATATATCTAGTCTTTAACCCTTTTCCTATAGGGGAAAACCCTTCAAATATTGATATTCGTTGAGAAAAGAAGTGTGAATCAGCCAGAAGATAATACGTAATTGTAGACTTGAAAATTCTAAATGAGATGACAAAGGAGTTGGTAACGTGCATTATGATCATAATTATGTCATTTCACACCTCCCAAATCACTCAAAAACAGAAACCCAGGATGAGTTCTCAGGAATGTTCTGAACATAGATTCAACTGTTGATTTGCACTGCAACAAACAACCCTTACCTAGTAGCAGAGAAGAAACTTTAAAGCTCTAACCACAAAATTTATCTGACAATCCTTAATCATCATTTTATATCTTTACATGGTGATAAAAAAAAGGTAGCTTGTCCTAAGAATGTGAAACATGACATTAAGCCTTTTAAGCAGTAACTTAAAAGTCCATGAGAATGCCAAGTGCAGCTCTTTCCAAAGCTCCTAGCATTTTATGTTGTAATGTAAAGTGATATCGGTTAATTTCATGGGATGCACAGAAAAAAGGAGGGTGAAAAAAACTGGGACAACATGCAAAGGAACATTACAGGAGACACAAGAAAAATACCTAAAGATTCTCACAATCGACCAAAACGTACCTCAAAAACATGGTCCAAAGGGCAAAGAAAAGGCTGTCTAGTCATTGATCCCACTAGAGCCCCAGGATGTGGAAACCACAGCCTATCCAACCTGCACCATAGTGGAGGCATAACCTAAAATTTACAGTGAGAAGCAAAAAGATGATTAGATAACATTGTACAAATGCAAAATCCCAAGTTTACAATTGGAATGTATTAGAAAACTTTCACCAAACTATGAGAAACTACTTACACAACAGATTTCATTGGTTCTTTGCCAAGAGGAATTGCTAAAGTATAAATCATTTTCCCTTGATTACTTTTGTTACCACTAGGCACAAGTAAATCAGGTTAAAAGTCATTTAAAGGTGCAAGCAAGAATCTTATAGAAACCACTTTAATAATTTGGCTCAATTTCTTTCACACAAAAAAACACTCAAAATTCATCAGAAAAGTAGTCACAATGTCTTAAGGCAATATATGTAATCATAGAGTTCTCACCAGCGTACGGTTCAAGACTGAAGCGATAGCAAGTGCTGACCTTATTTGTTTCATCTGAACAAAATTGTCGAAAATAGAAATTATATGAATAACCACAGAGTATTTACACTGCAGAAGCTAGTTCTATAGTAAATCATCCATACTTGGTAATTAATAAGAGAGAAGTGTGATTCGAGAGTATGCTCCCCATCCAGTAACAATCTCTTAGGAATAGAAGGTTTAAATGACAAGAATCCTCCTGCATAGTTCCTTCAATAAGTTAACGTACAACATAAATCATGATATAAATGTCTTTAAAGAAAGTGGCAAGATTGAAATTCAATTGACTTGATCTTCACTGCTTGAAAAGTTGAACTCACAGTGGGCAATATAGCCCAATTTGTTTCAAATGGAATAAAATATAGAAGTAAAATGTGTTTATTCAGTATAAAACTCAAAATTCCCCGGATAAACTTGGTGATGGTAGATTTCATTCAGCATCCAATCCTAACCAACACATGGAAAATATGATAGGAGGTAAATTAATATGAGAAAAGCAGCCTATATTTAGTTGCAGGAATAGCTATGCAATTATGTACTTCATGAATTGTGGAGAATCAACATACACAAATCCTCTGTTCCATGAAGTTTTAACCACGACATATCCAAGGAGAAAGAGAACAATAATGTAGCCAAACGTGATATCACATGGACCATTTCCTTCATCCTAAAATGCCCATGTTGCAAACGTTTGATGACTATAATCCATATGGGATATGATCCCTTCACCTTACATGATTGAAAACCTTAGTTCATGTCAAATTGATAAATATAACAGAAGCCAGCAGGATGCACAAACTGTCATGAACTCTAATTATCTCAAGATATAGAGCAACATTGAAATAATAGGGATCCTAACATCAAATCAACAGAACAGCTGGCACAGAAATACCTTATGTTTTATATTTTCTAGAAAACATATAATACTAATATAGTTATTAACATCATAGCTGATACAAAATTACCAGGAACATCATAGTATTCTGGTGGATCATAGAAAACCATGGCTTCCCGCAGTCGATGACGTTTCCCTTCAGTACCAGCATACTGGAATGTAGTGTGCATTGCATAAGGTTCCAGCCTAAGTTGCTGATACATAGCCTGCCAATAGCATTAGGGCTTAAGACAGGCTTGGTGCATAACATATGCACCTACTCATTAACATATACAAGCAAGATAACTAAAGTTCAACAGGACATACATGTAAAATATACAAGCAAAGAGACTGAATTTATCGAAATCAGCAAAATGAAAACGAGATGAGACTATCTAAATTGCTGAGAACTAGCATAAAGATCTTACCTGAACAAAATAAGTGTGTCCACTACAAAATATACTTTCTGGCAGAATTCCCAGCTTGAGATTTCCATCGTAAGCATAAAAGAGTCCACTCTCATCATCAACAGCTGGCCCTGTCTGCCTACGTACAAGATCATTAAATCCATTCTGATCCCATACCTTATCATCAGCTAAAAGCATATCTTTCCACTCTTTAGCTAGTTTTATCGAAGACTGAGTTGGGCGCCAATGGAAAATTCCTATATTGTAGGCAGCACCAACTGTTTAAGGAAAAGAAAGATTCAGTTCTAACCGAAGAAGTTACAATAACAGCCATAAATGGATTAAAATAAGAAAGCGATAAACATGAAAAATAGTTATCTAACTAGAGCGCTGATAGAATGCATACGTAACGTAGTATAATAAAAAAGAAGAGGGCAGGTCTCCAATGACAAATGACAATACTACTGTAGGCCCACAAGTTTAGAAAAGGATAAGCAGATGGAAAGGAAATTCTTCTTGCAACATATTTTTACCAAGTTTCCAGTCAGCCAATCTATCGTCAACAACTGTTGGCACAACTTGGTCACTTGAAGTTAAGACGTCAGCGTCTGGATGCCGAGCAAGATATGGAAGTGGATCCTGTTAAAGGAGCATGAACTATGAAGTACAATTTTCATATATATCTTCTGAGTGACTATAAAGGATCATGCAGCAAAATACACTAAGATAATCACATTGAGTTTCCATTTTATATAAAAAAAAAGTATACACACGCATATTGTTGCTAAGTAAATAATAAATAATGAAAATAGAAATTTCAAGGAGCACCACACCTAGGAACAGCTAATATTATAACTAAAATGTTACTAGTTCTTACAGAATCAAAGAAATCCATATTCCTCCACATTATGATAACAGTCCAATAAAATCAAAAGTATCTACTTTAGAGTAAAAAATGAAACAATCAATATAATGGTAAGTATAATACAAACAATAAAGACTTGAGCTAGAGGAGAACAATCAAGTAACAAACATCGAATAGTAATAACGCTAAGTATCAGATTAAAAAATAGAAAGGCTTGACCTAGAGAGGGGCATCAAGTAACAGGCGTAAAATAGTACCTTGAGCCACACCATGTCTGTATCACACATCAATAGCTCAACACCAAAAGGAAGTATTGCATTTATAAGTAAGACTTTCTCTCTACCCATTTTATGAAATGTAGGAGTACCCCAGCCTACATCATCTGTGCTCATACGGCTGCCCATATCAAAGACTGGGATCCCTTTCCAATACAAAGCCTTCAGTAGTTTGGTGTCCATAGCACCTAAATTACAACAATTCCAATTCATTGTCCAGTTTTAAGCACAATTTCTTGTCGTGAAACTGCTAGAAGATTTAACAACTTACCAACAAGAAGATTAGAAACACCAAGATCCGTCAAGTGTTTAACCCAAGTCAGGATGAAATCCATAAAAGCAAAGTTACCAAAGGTGACTATGATGACATTATCTTTTGCCCTTTGTCTGATCAGCTCTTTAGTTAGTCTAAAGGACTTTAAACGAGGCATTTTCGAGGCACGAGGCGGGGCCTCCCAAATAGGTCTCAACTTGTTGCTCCTAGACTGTGATGGTCGAGAAATGTTGCTGGAAAGAGAAACCCCATCTGTCGTATTGAGTTGAGGATATTAGCCAAGTTAAGAGAATCATGAAAAGCTAAATGAGTTAAGGTGATGCACCCATCATCATAAACAATATGCAACAGAGAAAAGTCCTGTAAAATACAACCAAATTCAGTTCTGATTTTTTCCTAATCCATCATAAAGATTCATTTTTTACAAGGACCTATCAATGAATATGATGTTATTCAACTCTAATAACATTGTGTTCAAACATTCGCATAGGAAACAACAAAAGAAAAGTGGAAAAGTAGCCTACTTTGGGAGAGAGGAGGGGTGGGAAGCCAAGAAGAAGAGATAGAGAGAGTGGTGGAAGCGACTGGAGAGTACATGGCGGAGAAAACGTAGAAGGAAGACACCAGTATCCCCACTAAAACGGTGGCGTATATTGTTAGAAAGAGGGGTTTGGACCCAACAGCTTCTTGAACAGCGTTTCTCCATCCTCCCATCTTAGATGGGTTTGATCCTAATTGCTTAACCAGCCTCAAACAATCATCGTTTTTGTTGATCTCGTCGGCGTTGAACAGTTGAGGATGCAAATGAGATTTGATTTGTTTGTAAAGAGTGCAGTCTCTGGCTGTGTTTTTAAGAGAATTTCAGATCAAATTCCATTTAATTGCTCTAAGCGTTTCCTTTAATTGCTCTAGGTTGCAAGTAGAAGAAGAGCTCACCTGACCTGCAAGTAGGGGTGGGCAAAAATAACCGACCCAGACCTGAAAACCCGACGACCCGAACTTAAAATGCCGAATAATTTTTAGAAGAAAAAAATTTATCCAATCGGGCCGGGTACCCGACCCGGCATTTTCTGAAACACGGGCTGAAAGTTTTTCCTTATCGGATACCCGACCCGATAAATTTTAATATATATTTTTTATATTTAAAATTATATTTTTATTTTATGTTTCTTAATATTTTCACTCTAAAATTAAGTTAAATCCCTACATTTTTTTCTATGTTTGTATTATATTCTTTTAAGTTTTAAGTTTAATTTTTTTAAAATATTTTTGTGTTTAACATGTGATTTTTTTAATTTTAGAATCAAAAAAATAAAAATTAGGAACCAGGTACCCGATTACTCGGGTACCCAAATATAATGGGCCGAGACACGGGTCGCTTAATGAGGTACCCGACAATGCCCACCCCTACCTACAAGCCCAGCCCGGCCGCCGGGTTAATCATTTCACCCATTTTAGGGTGTACTACCTATTTGGTACCCACATATTCCCGTATTTTTTGTTTTAGTCGTTCAACTAATTTCTTTGGTAAAATGGCAGGGATATAATTAGAATCAAACATTACAAGGGGCAAAACTCTATTAAGTCTTTAAATTTAAATATTAGAAGAAGAAAAAGACTTTATTTAACTAGTATTTAAACTTAGAAGGACTTCAAATGCTATTATACCAAAATATTTTGAGAGGGGCAAAGTCTCTCCTAATATATACATAATTTTGTCCATGTAAAATGGTATCTAACGTCATATTTTGTTTCTATTTTAATACTTGTCGTTAAAAATTAACAGTAAAGTTGACTTAAAATTTTCTTATTAGGAGGGAGAAAATGGAAAAAAAAATAAAAAATATCATATCAACCTTATTGTTAATTTTTAACATTGGTATCAAAATAAAAATAAAAATAAAAGGTAAATTAAATTTTATTTTGTCAAAAAATAGTTAGATGACAAAACAAGAACATGAGAATAAGTGAGTTACTAAAAAATTAATGGTTAAGTGGTAATTAATGTCTAATATTTTTTTAATTTATTACTCATATGATTTTATCAATAGCATATACATCTCTTTTTTTATCAGAAATAGCATATACATCTTTTTGATGGTATAGCGTAGACATTTTTAATTATTTTTGATCAAATTGTATGCTTTTATTAATGATAAAAACATACGAGAAAAATTTCCATGTGCCTCGTTAAAAACCCCCCTAATCCTAGTTGGAGGAAAATAGTACACATGGAAATTACAACACAAAAACTATAAAAAGCAAATATCAACCAAATTACAACCGAGCATGAGCTCTATCCTCATGACATAACCGCACAAGCTCCACCGGCATCCTTGGAAATTCCCGACAATCCAAAGAACCATCACGCATGAACTTTGCCAACCAATCCGCCACTCTATTCGCTTCTCTAAAAATATGCCTAATCCGAACATCCTAATCCCGCCGAAGAAGTTCCATAATTTTAAACCACAAGGGTCCATATGTGCCTCCGCCATCCTTATTATTTAGAAGCCGAACCGCCTCCAAATTATCCATATCAATCCGAACCTGCCGAAATCCAAGATACCAAGCATGGCGCAATCCCTCAAACACTCCCCACAACTCCGCTTCCATCACCGAACACATCCCAATCGACTTCGCAAACCCAAACTCCCACACCCCTTCGCTATTACGTATAACAATACCACACAACGCAATGGAATCCGGGTGCGCCACGGCACCATCCACATTGAGCGCCACAAAGCCCCCAGTCGGCAGCTGCCACCGACGCTCTGCACCAACCAAATCCCCTGCAGCGCCACGCCCACACACTCCAGCAGCAGGTTGACCCGCGTCACTGCCAGCACCAGCGTGCACAGCAGTATCGGCCTGCACCCCCCACCCCTGCTGCCCAAACCAGCCCACAAAGCAGCAGCACCACAAGCTTCCGCGGTCAAACGAGCACAAAGCTCTCCTCGCGTTTCACGCGCAACAAGCATAGGATCGAAAACAACACGATTCCTCGATGTCCATAAAACCCACAAAGCGACACCAAAGCTTATATGGCCCTCGTCTTCTTTTCGCGCAAAATATTCAGGAGAAAGGATATTTTTCCGAAACCAAACCCAAAAATCCAAAGCGAAAATTTCCACCCAATGCTCTTGCTTAACCAATCCCATCCAAACATCCATCGCCAATGGGCACCATCGGAAAATATGATCCAGAGACTCCACATCCGCACCACAAGTTCCACACCTCATATCGTTAGCCATATGGCGTCTCACTCTCTCTTCATTTGTTAACACACGCCCATGAGCAACAAGCCATAAAAACATCCTTACCCGCGGACTACCTTTATACCCGGCGATAGCTCCCCAAAGATGATTCAGAGGCCCAAAGGCCTTCGGGATACGACTTGCATATGCAGCCTTTAAAGTGAAGAGCCGTCGCTCGCTTCCTTCCCAACCGAAGCCATCTTCACAAAAATTAGCATCCGGTGGCACTATCGCAGCAATCTTGAGGATAATCTGATACAGTAGCTTATTCTCAAACTCCGACCAACTCCACTGTCCCAACGGATCAACCATACCAGCAACTGATACATACGGTAAGCTCCCTGCTATTGCCGGCGAAACATAAGTGATTAAAGGTTCGACATCCTGTATCCAACGATCTCGCCAAAAATTAATATTACTCCCGTTTCCAATAGTGCAAATAGTTCCATTCCGCACATCATTCCACACCACACTCAGGCCTTTCCAAAGACGAGAGCAGTTCTGCCTCTCAATCGAAACCGGAAGTCGCCCTTCCCATTTATACTTTGTACGCAGAACCTGAACCCACAGCTGATCAGGCTTGCATATAACCTGAAAAGCCATCTTCATCATGAACGCCTCGTTCTGATTAGCAATATGACGTAATCTCAATCCACCCTCCGTTACCGGACAACAAACTTCATCCCACTTAACAAGATGCATACCTTCCATGTTGTCATTACGGCCCCAAATAAATCGCCTAATACATTGTTCGATCTCTTCGCACGTGCTCTTTGGCAGGACATTTGTCTGCATCACATAATTAGGAATAGTCGCAAGAATCGCCTTAGCAAGCGTTACTCTACCTGCCAGTGATAGCGTCTTCGCCTTCCACCCCGTTAGGCGGTCTTTAACCCTTTGAACCACATATTGATACGATTCTTTAGTAACCCTCTTGTGTAAAAGCGACACCTCCAGATATCGACCAAGGTCCAGAACCTCCGTGAAACCAAACTGACCACTGATATGATTGCGCAAGCCAGCATCTACATTTTTGGAGAAGTAAATACTCGTCTTCGCAATACTAACCTTATGCCTGGATACCTCACAAAACCTAGCCATAACACGACTGAGCACATCCAACTGGGAAGGAGAAGCTTCCGCGAAGAGAACCATATCGTCCGCGAAAAAAGATGCGAAATACGCAGACCATGCCTCACCAATCTAATTGCCTTATACTTGTTACCTTGAACCTCACCATGAATCGCCTGAGCTAGACACTCCATGCATAACACGAACAAATATGGCGACAAAGGATCCCCTTGTCTAATACCTCTAGTAGGGCGAAAAACATCAGTCAAATTACCATTCCAAAGCACCTGAGTAGACACCGATGAAACGCATTGCATGATCAATCTCCGTAAATCACCTGGAATACCCAAATCACAAAGCGTATCCTCAATAAAACCCCACTCAAGTCTGTCATATGCTTTCTCCAAATCTACCTTGATCGCCATCCAACCCTTCTTGCCTTTCTTCCGACACATAGAATGAACCACCTCCTGAGCAATAACAATGTTGTCATTGATTGATCTCCCAGGAACAAAGCTAGCCTGACTAGGCGATATCCAATCAGGCAAGAACAACTTCAGCTTGTTAACAACAAGCTTAGTAACCACCTTATACAGCACCGTACAAAGGCTAATCGGCCGGAACTGGCTCATCGACTCAGGCGCAGCAACCTTCGGAATGAGAACCAAAATTGTCCAATTTATCGCATTCTCCATCGGACGCCCTGCAAAAACCTCACGCACATAACGACAGACACTCGGGCCAACCGTACCCCAGTTCTTTTGATAAAAACCAACATGTAGCCCATCAACACCAGGGGCCTTAAAAGCGCTCATACCAAAGACCACACCACGAATCTCATCATCCGTAACGTCCATAGATAAAGCTGCAAGACCTGTAGAGCTAACATGCGGAAAGCACCCTCTGATAGGGTAAGAAACAGTATCACAACCTGAACTGGTAAAAAGCTCTTTAAAGAAACTGATAGCCATGCCCCTCAGCTCACTCTGATCTGAACACCAGGAATTATCAGCCCTCTTCAGCACTAAAATTGTGTTTGCACGTCGACGGCTAGAGGCACAAGAATGGAAAAATTTAGAATTCCTATCACCAAACAGATTCCATTGGCTTCTCGCCTTCTGAAACCACAAGGTTTCCTCATAGAGCAGCACTTCATCAAGTTCTTCCCGCAAGGATCTTTCCAACTCAATAAGGAAGGAAGAATGCTTAACACGCAGCGCCTTTTCAATGCCCCTAATTCTTGCTTTTAACTCTCGCTTCCGCACGCCAATATTACCAAACACATTCTCATTCCAATCAGTAACCTTAGACTTAAACAAATCCATATTAGCAAGAACATTACCATCACTGGGCCAGTGTTACGACAAGAAATCCACAAAACCCGGATGCTCCTGCCACGCAGCTATAAACCGAAAAGGCCTCTCACCTTGATGCAACTGTTTCGCCTGGGTCCTAAAGAAAAGGGGGCAATGGTCTGACCCCAATCTATCCAGATGGATAATATGAGACTCCGGATACCTTGTCGCCCATGCACAGTTAATCAAACACCGGTCAAGTCTCTGATACAGATCCCCCCGCCTCCATGTAAACGGATCCCCCCTAAACGGTACCTCCAGCAAACCAGAATCAACCATAAAATCCTGAAATAATTTACTCACCCCTGAACCTGAACAAGTTCCACCCAACCGCTCATCACCACGAAGGATAGAGTTGAAATCCCCACCCAACAACCAAGGTTTATCAAGGCCTGGGTTGAGATCAAGAAGATGGTGCCACAGAAACTTACGTTGCGTCGCAACCGGACAAGCATACACAGCAGTAAAGAAGATACCCTCAACCTCGTTCACTCTTCGAACATACCCATGAATGAACTGATTAGCGATATTAACGATATCCACAATCATCGTGTCACGCCACAGAATCCAGATACCACCACTAAACCCATACGCTTCTACTCGGTAAGAATTTGAAAACCCCAACCGCCTAATCACCTTATCAGCAATCACACCAATGACCCTCGGTTCCATAACAGCAACCACCTCAGGCCTAAATTCCCTAACAAAATCTCTAAAATGCCGTTGAAAAGGAGTGCTTGCCGCACCCTGACAATTCCAAAAGAAGAAATTAATCATTAAAAATAATAATGACAAAACACCATCGTACCTCAAACACGAGGGGCTTGATTCTCCTTATCTCCAACCTCTATCACGTCCACCAGCATGGCATTATCAACAACGATATCCTCAAGGCCTTTGCCGGATAGGCTTGCAGGCGGAACCAATTCCCCCACTCCAGTGACTAAATTAGAAGAAGGGTATTGGTTAGCCTCCATAGTGGCATCTATCCGGTTCGAGACAGACTGAATATACTTAGCAATAACCGCTCGTGGTGGGATACGATACTCAGCCTGCTTCTTGATTCTCAATCCTCGCTTACTATCATCCTCCAAGCTCTTTTTTGAAGACCCGTTAACCCCTCTGATACCTCCTACTCCCTTCCCTCGCTTCTCCATACCACTTTCCTGGATAACAACAGCCGAATGATTACCTTTCAAAACTCTAGGATTATGCTCAAGAACAACCGGCGCTATCCCAGCTTTGATAGGCGTCACAGTGGTCTCTTTAACCACCTTACCCGAATTTTCACCCCTCGACTCATTACTTCCTCTAACCCGCCACCTCCTACTTCGGATCGCACCTCACCAACCACACCCTTTCCGCGTGTATCAGTCCTAGGGTTCACCTCCCTATCAGCATTCGCTTCCGGTTCATGATCCCCCTCAAAAACCGCATTATTCAGAACATTAAACCTCGAGCCTGAAGCCCTACCCGGACCCTTCTTACCACCTCCACCTATCACAACTTCCCTCTTCCCACGTCTTTTCGCATTATCAACTTTCATCCACGGACCATATAATGCCAAAGGAGCATCAAGATCCACCACCCCATCCTTCTCCTTGCGCTGCTCCTCGGGTTTCTGACCCATAACGTCGCACATATGCTCCTCACGTCCATAAACTCCACACTTATAGCAAATGTGCTGGAGACCCTCATACTCAATCGGTTGCAAAAATCCATCTATTCCCAGATACGGCACTAACGGCTTTGTAAAACCTATGTTTGATTTTGATATAATTAAATCTTTAAGGATCAATTTGAAAAACTTAAAATTGTTTTATAAGTCCCTTAATAAGTTTTAAAATCACCAACTCGTTAAAACTGATTTGAAAAACTCAAACTCAAAATATTTTCTAAGTGTTCCAAGGCCAAACAATTGAAAAACGTCCAGGTGTATCGATACACTTCCAAGCGTATCGATACCTTTTTACCAAAGTTGGCTACTGGAGGAACACGTATCGATACGGCAAACCCTCGTATCGATACGCCCCTGTGTAAAAGTCTAAAGAGTTTGAATGACGTACCGATACGGCAAACCCTCGTATCGATACGGCCTTAATAAATTTTTAAATATAAGTCGGTTTAAATATTTTGACCGTTGGTGTCAGTTGGTTGGTAACCGAATCTTAAATGGTCGTTGACCCGTATCAATACGCCAAACCCTCGTACCGATACGGAAATCGACAGTGAGCTAAGTTAAGAAAAAGGTATCGATACGGCAAACCCCTGTTTCGATACCCCGTACCGATACGCTTACGTGCGTATCGATACCCCTTATTTATTGCACACAACGGCTCTTTTTTTTCCTGAGACATGTATCGATACGGCTTCCTGTGTACCGATACGCATAGCTGCAGAAGTGCATTTATGGTGGTAAGAGAGGGTTCCAACGACTCCATTTATGTTCCCAACCACTCAAACGGCTAGAATTCAATGAGAAGGTATAAAAGAGACCTCCAAAAGCTCCAGCAACAACTATTGATCCTCAAGAAAACATCCATACATCAAATCCAAGCAATTGTGCAAAAATCCCATATTGTCTAGAAACCCCAATTGTAATTTTCATTCTTATCTTGTTCAATTGGGTTGAGTGCTTGTAATTGGGTTACTATTTGTATTGAGAGATACTCTATTTAGCCATCAAATTCTTTGTTACCTTGTTGTGAGGATTGGGTTAAATTTTGGGTAGAAAATTTAACCGAAATTGTAAGGGTTGCCTCCTTAGCCTAAAAAAGGGGAAGAGCAATTAGTGGAATTGTTGCAAATCCTTAGTGAAGCTAAGGTAGTGGATCTAGAGTTCATTTGGAACTTGAACCACTCTAAAATCCCTTGTCAATCTTTTTAATTTGCAATTTCCACCACACAAACTTTAAAAATCCAATTCACCCCCTCTTAGTTTATATCGATCTTTCGATCCACTCAACAATTGGTATCAGAGCCTACCTCTTTGAGGATTAACAACCACAAGAGAAGTTCCTTGGAAGAGTGTGATCATCATATATCAAGAGATGGCTTCAACCTCCGGTTCGGGCATGTATGAGTCTCAATCCACTACAAAGCCTCCCTTCTTTAATGGTGATAACTATTCTTTTTGGAAGAATAAAATGCGTCTCTTCATCAAGTCAAATGACTACCTAGTGTGGGATGTCATTGAAGATGGCCCTTATATTCCATTGAAGCAAGATGGTCTTAAAGAAAAAGATGGAGATGAGTGAAGAAGAAAGGAAAAAGATTCAAGTCAATGACAAAGCTCTCCACATGCTCTTTTGCTTTTTCGGTCCGGACATCTATTCAAAGGTTTCATCCATAAAGAGTGCCAAAGAAGTGTGGGACACTCTTGAGACTACTTATGAGGGCACCAACGATGTTAAAGAAACTAAGATTGAATCTTAGTTATGAAAATTTCAAGATGGAGCCCGATGAGACGGTGTCCAAGATGTTTGATCGTTTCTCCACTATTATTAATGGGCTAAAGGGTTTTGGAGAAATTATACCGGAAGACAAGCTTTTCCGGAAGCTACTCTATTCACTTCCCGAATCTTAGGATAGGAAGAGAACCACCATCATTGAAGCTAAGAATTTAAAGACTTTAAAGCTTGATGAGCTTGTGGGTTCTCTACTAACTCATGAGATTATGAAGCAAGGAAGGGAAGAAGAGAAGAAGAAAGAAGAGAAAAGAGTAGAAAAGCTTGAGGTTGAGAAAAAGAAGAAGATGGGAATAGCTCTCAAAGCCTCACTACATCAAGAGAGCTCTTCGAGTGAGGAGGATGAACTAGAAGAATTGGCTATGATAGCCAAACGATTCTCACGTTTTATGAGGTCCAACCGGGGAAGAAAAATACAAAGAAAAATGGACTTCAAAAGCAAGAACAAAGAAGAATCAAAGGATCCAATCATTTGCTTTGAGTGCAAACAACCCGGCCACATACGTTCGGAGTGCCCTCAACTCAAGAAGAAGGGCTTTGAGAAGAGGAAGAAGCTCAAAGCCAAGCTTGCTACTTGGAGTGATGAGGAGTCATCAGAGGATGACGAACAAGAAGTGGCTAACCTTTGCCTCATGACACTTGAGGAAGATTCCTTCATGGTAACCTCTAACTCATCTACTTTAGATTTTACATACGATGAATTGAATGATGCATATGATGAGTTACAAGAGGTCTATGATGAATTAGTTGAAAAATATAAAGAGTCGGTCATTAGGAACAAAAAGATTATTTCGGAACTAAATGAGAAAAATGACTCACTCACTCAAGCTAATTCAAAATTTGAGAAAAGATATTAGGGTTAAAAGATGAACTAAAATTCTTTCAAGATGAAAATGTTGACCTTAATAATCTTTTGTCTCAATGTAATAATGAACACCAAAAGGTGTTGGATGAGCTAAATGAGCTCAAAAAGTCTTTGAAAAATGTTGGTAGTGTCAAGCATGAAATAGGTGAATCCTCAAGAACACACCAACCTAAGAAAAAGACTAACTACTACAAACAAGGTAGCCTTCCTAGACATAGTAGAGCTAAAAGAATTAGAAGTGTATGGGTTCCTAAGGAACTTGTAAAATCTAATAATATTATTGCTATGTCATCTTGGATTCCTAAGGGAACCAAGGTTTTGGGAGCTAACACCAATGGACCCAAAATGATTTGGGTACCAAAAACAAAAGTTTAATATCTTTGTTTGTAGGGGGAGCATTGCTACAAGGCCAAAGCACAAAGTCAAAACTCATGGTACCTTGATAGTGGATGCTCAAGGCATATGACCGGAGACAAGAGTAGATTCATGGATCTAAAGCCAAAAAGTGGAGGAGTAGTGACGTTTGGTGACAACTCCAAAGGCCACATTAAAGGTATTGGCTCCATAGGTAATCACTCTACTATTCTCATTGAAAATGTCTTGTATGTCGATGGTCTTAAACACAATTTATTGAGCATAAGTCAATTGTGTGATAAAGGATTTAATGTTTTATTTGATAAAAATGGATGCAAAATTGTAGACATTAAATCTAATAATATTATGCTCATAGGTCATCGCATAGAGAACATATACACGGTGTATCTAGATGACATTCATACATCTCATGCATGCTTAGTTGCACAAAATGAAAATGATGCATGGTTGTGGCATAGGAAACTAGGACATGCTAGCATAAGTGTTTTAGAAAAACTAGTCTCCCTTAATCTAGTTAGAGGTTTACCCAAGATAAAATTTTCAAATGATAAAATTTGTGATGCATGCTCTAAGGGTAAACAACATAAGTCTTCCTTTAAGTCCATTAATGAAGTTTCTACTAGTATATGTTTACAACTTATCCATATGGATTTATTTGGGCCAATTAGGACTATGAGCTTGGGTGGTAAGTCTTATGCTTTTGTACTTGTTGATGATTTTTCTAGATTTACCTGGGTTCTATTTTTAAGTACTAAAGATGAGGCTTTGGAAAAATTCATCACATTTTCAAAACTAACTCAAAATGATCTCGAACTTAAAATTTCACATATTAGAAGTGATCATGGAACCGAGTTTCAAAATTTAGGGTTTGAAGATTTTTTAAATGAAAATGGTATTAGCCATAATTTTTCGGCTCCTCGAACTCCTCAACAAAATAGGGTAGTTGAGAGGAAAAATAGAACTTTACAAGAAATGGCTAGAACTATGCTTTGTGAAAACAATTTACCTAAATATTTTTGGGCGGAAGCCACAAACACCGCTTGCTATATTGTAAACCGAGTAATGATTAGGCCAATTTTAAAGAAAATACCTTATGAGATTTTAAAATCTAAAAAGCCTAACATTAGCTATTTACACCATTTTGGTTGCAAGTGTTTTGTTTTAAATAATGGAAAAGACAACTTAGGTAAATTTGATGCAAAAAGTGATGAAGCTATTTTCATAGGTTACTCTTTAACCTCTAAAGCCTATCGAGTATTTAACAAAAGAACTTTAGTAGTAGAAGAATCTATTCATGTTGTGTTCGATGATAACCTCCTTTCTAGGAAGGATTCTTGTGATGATGATGATGTAGGAATCATAAATGCCTTTGATGGAGGACAAACTTCAAAGGAGGATGAGGTTCTAACAAAATAAGAGGACACACAAGATCCACCTCTTGAAGCCTTGAAGGACTTGGCTCTTGAGGAAAAGGAAGTGAGCTACCCAAGGGAGTTGAACTATGTCAAAGATGGTGAAATCTTGGGTGATCCATCCAAGGGGGTAACCACTCGATCTTCTCTTAGATTAATGAATCATGTTGCATTTATCTCATACATAGAGCCTAAGAACATTAAAGAAGCATTGAAAGATGACTTTTGGATTATGGCTATGCAAGAAGAGTTAAATCAATTTGAGAGAAGTAACGTTTGGACATTAGTTGAGAGGCCTAGTAATCAATCTACCATAAAAACTAAATGGGTCTTTAGGAACAAGCTAGATGAGAGTGGTAACATTGTAAGAAATAAAGCTAGACTAGTAGCACAAGGTTACACTCAAGAAGAGGGAATAGGTTTTGATGAAACCTATGCACCCGTAGCTAGAATGGAAGCTATTAGGATGTTGCTTGCATATGCATGTTATCATAATTTCAAGCTTTTTCAAATGGATGTTAAAAGCGCATTTTTAAATGGTTTTATAAATGAAGAAGTGTATGTGGAACAACCACCGGGTTTTGAAGACTCAAAATTTCCAAATCATGTTTTCAAACTCACCAAAGCTCTCTATGGTTTAAAACAAGCTCCTAGAGCTTGGTATGAAAGACTTTCAAACTTTTTAATTGAAAAAGGATTTGAAAAAGGTAAGGTGGACACTACACTTTTCATAAAAATGTTTAAAAATGACATCTTAGTAGTTCAAATTTATGTTGATGATATTATTTTTGGTTCTACTAATGAATGTCATTGTCAAGAGTTTGCTAAGTTAATGCAAGGTGAATTTGAGATGAGCATGATGGGGGAGCTCTCATTCTTTTTGGGACTCCAAATCAAGCAAAAGAAGGATGGCACTTTCATCAACCAAGCAAAATACATAAAGGATATGCTCAAGAAGTTTGGCTTGGAGAATGCAAAGCCTCAAGCCACACCTATGAGCTCATCTACAAAGCTTGAGAAAGATGAAGGAGGTAAGTGTGTTGACTCTAAGCTTTACCGTTCTATGATTGGATCATTGCTTTACCTTACCGCAAGTAGACCGAATATCTTGTTTAGTGTTTGCTTGTGTGCTAGGTTTCAAGCTAGTCCTAGAGAGTCTCACCTTATAGCCGTTAAGAGAATCTTTAGGTATCTTAGAGACACTCATTGTTTAGGTCTTTGGTACCCTAGAGACTCTACCTTCAACCTTCATGCCTATTCGGATGCGGATTATGGGGGTTGCAAAATCGATATGAAAAGTACTTCGGGAACTTGTCAATTCCTAGGTAGTATGCTCATATCTTGGTTCTCTAAGAAACAAAATAGTGTAGCCTTATCTACCACCGAAGCCGAGTACATATCCTTAGGGAGTTGTTGTGCTCAAGTCCTTTGGATGAAGCAACAACTCTTAGATTATGGAATTAAAGTTGAAACCATACCCTTAAAATGTGACAACACTAGTGCAATATGTCTAACAAAAAATCCCATCCAACACTCTAGAACCAAACACATAGAAATAAGCAACAACTCTTAGATTATGGAATTAAAGTTGAAACCATACCCTTAAAATGTGACAACACTAGTGCAATATGTCTAACAAAAAATCCCATCCAATACTCTAGAACCAAACACATAGAAATAAGGCATCATTTCATTAGAGATCATGTCCTTAAGGAAGATGTGGTTATAGAGTATGTAGACACCTTAAATCAATTAGCGGACATATTTACAAAACTTTTAGACAAAGAGCGTTTTTGGTCCCTTAGGAGAGAGTTAGGTGTAGCTAGCCTATCTTGACCTTTTAGGACCTCTTTGTGCTTAAAAATGCTTGATTTTGTGAAATTGCTTGTTTATGTGTTGTAACTCTTGAAAATATCCATGCCTATAGTTAGGGGGAGTATGCTTCTATTAAAATATGCTTAGAACTGTTCATTCATCATTTGCATACTCTTAGGAGATGTTAAATTCGAGCCTATGGTTGTTCTTAGAACTAAATATGCATTTCTGGGCACATGGTATCGATACGGATCTACGTGTATCGATACGTGTTCTTCATTCAATTTCCCAAAATTCATTTTGCTTAAACGGGTATCGATACGATTAAACCCGTATCGATACGAGCTTCAAATCATTTCGATACGGACCTCATCCGTTTCGATACGATTCTCCAACGGGCATTTTTAAGAAAATGACGTTTCTACCCCCGTATCGATACACCCTCAGGCGTATCGATACTCGATTGCGCAGATATCTTTTAATAAGGCATTTAAAGTGTTCAACTTTTACCAAAATTAAAACTCTTCAAAACCTAAAAACCCTAGCCGTTTTTGCCTATAAAAGGGCTCTTCCTCCCTCATATTTTCACACCTCAACTCAAAATCTAAAAGAGTTTTTCAATCAAGCAAAGCCTTAAGCTCCTTCTTCAATTGCTCAAGTTTCTATCAAGGTAATTTTTTTCTTTCTTTTTCGTTTTCAATTTCTTTTTGTTTTGTTTTTGTTTTATTTTTGAATTATGATTTTTCTTCTTTGTTCTTCCAAAACTTTTTCTTCAAATCTCTCTAATTTTTTTTACCTTGGTTCTTAACCAAAATTGAAGAAATCTTTATGCATGATTTCTATTTTAGATCATGGCACCAAAGGAATCGAGGAAGCGATCAAGGGTTTCTCTAACCGGTGAATCATCCACTCTTGGAGCGATTGCACGTCCGAACTACACTACCATCTATGAACAATCCTTTGAAACTCCCACGGGTCTCCCATATTTTCGTCAATTCGAGAATTACAAGATTCGTGCGGAAAGGGTAATATCTATTCCTTTTCTCGACTCGGAGCACTTTAAATTTGAATATCTTCCTTTGCTTCGTCGTTGGAATTTCATGGAGTTTCTATCTATTCCTGGTTTTTATTATCGTCTTTTGGTTTTGATTTTCTACTCTAATGCCAAATGTATTTCTCGCAATGGGGAAGTTGTCGCCATTAGCTCTTATCTCATGGGAAAGAAATTCATCCTTGATGTCAAATCTATTTGTGAAGTTTTTAAGTTAGAGGATGAAGGCCTTGATTATGAGAATGCTTTGGGGCATATTCTTAGTGGCTCCGTGACCGCCCTAAATGCTCAAGATCGGATCCTCCATTTGATGGTGTCTTGGTGGTTTCGTCCTTCCAGAGGAAAATACTCTACCATCCGTCAAGTGGATGATTTTTGGATCCGTTGCTTCCGTGAGCGAAAACGCCCAAATCTTGCTCGAATTATGTTCGGTGAAATCGTCTATCATGTGCAAAATCGTCACACCTCTCTCGTCACCTCTTTCATCTACGGTACGACTCTAAGTTATTTCTTTGTGAAAAAGGATATTGATTGCTCTTTTGACTTTCCAACTCCCCTTACCGATCCTATTGATGAGCGATCTCTTGCACGGGGTAAGTTCTATTATTTTAATGGAAATTGGTTACGTCTTTCCGAGCTACCACCCGAGGCCGCAGCCGTATTGGAAGAACCTCAAGGAAATCAAGCTCCTCAAGCTCCTCAACCCTCCATGGATGCTCTCATGACATCCCTCAATGAGCAATTTACCGGGTTGCGCACGGACATGGGAAATCGTTTTACCGCCCTTGAAACAACTTTTGATACAAGGATGACGAGCATGGAGAATCGCCTCACATCTCTTGAAAGCGGTCATAATTCTCTGAATATTTCTCTATCCGCTTTCCATGATGAGTGGCGCAATAGCATGAGGGATAATGATCCAATGGGAGTTGATGATGAAGATGATGAAGACGACGAAGACGATGCCTAGACGTTTCTTCTTGCATCTCATGCATATCATTTAGGATATTTCTATTTTATGCATCTTTGATTTATGTTCTTAGGACTAAGTTTATTATTAAACCTATGCTTTGATTTTATGTTTTTGTTTGGGTTTTTATGTTTGATGCTATGATCAATAATATAAATGTTGCTTATTTATACCTTTGCCTTTGATTATGCACTTATCTATTGTCTCAATATTTTTGATCTAACAAAAAGGGGGAGAGAAACTAGCTCACAACACTTCAAAAATTTTGATTTTAACTCAAAGGTTACCAAGCTTATATTAAGGGGGAGTTAACTTTGTAAAGTTTTTCAAAGTGTCAAAAATTTTAAGTTTTAGTTTTGTTATATCAAAAAGGGGGAGATTGTAAAACCTATATTTGATTTTGATATAATTAAATCTTTAAGGATCAATTTGAAAAACTTAAAATTGTTTTATAAGTCCCTTAATAAGTTTTAAAATCACCAACTCGTTAAAACTGATTTGAAAAACTCAAACTCAAAATATTTTCTAAGTGTTCCAAGGCCAAACAATTGAAAAACGTCCAGGTGTATCGATACACTTCCAAGCGTATCGATACTTTTTTACCAAAGTTGGCTACTGGAGGAACACGTATCGATATGGCAAACCCTCGTATCGATACGCCCCTGTGTAAAAGTCTAAAGAGTTTGAATGGCGTACCGATACGGCAAACCCTCGTATCGATACGGCCTTAATAAATTTTTAAATATAAGTCGGTTTAAATATTTTGACCGTTGGTGTCAGTTGGTTGGTAACCGAATCTTAAATGGTCATTGACCCGTATCGATACGCCAAACCCTCGTACCGATACGGAAATCGACAGTGAGCTAAGTTGAGAAAAATGTATCGATACGGCAAACCCCCGTTTCGATACCCCGTACCGATATGCTTACGTGCGTATTGATACCCCTTATTTATTGCACACAACGGCTCTTTCTTTTCTGAGACAGGTATCGATACGACTTCTCGTGTACCGATACGCATAGCTGCAGAAGTGCATTTATGGTGGTAAGAGAGGGTTCCAACGGCTCCAGTTATGTTCCCAACCACTCAAACGGCTAGAATTCAATGAGAAGGTATAAAAGAGACCTCCAAAAGCTCTAGCAACAACTATTGATCCTCAAGAAAACATCCATACATCAAATCCAAGCAATTGTGCAAAAATCCCATATTGTCTAGAAACCCCAATTGTAATTTTCATTCTTATCTTGTTCAATTGGGTTGAGTGCTTGTAATTGGGCTACTATTTGTATTGAGAGATACTCTATTTAGCCATCAAATTCTTTGTTACCTTGTTGTGAGGATTAGGTTAAATTTTGGGTAGAAAATTTAACCGAAATTGTAAGGGTTGCCTCCTTAGCCTAGAAAAGGGGAAGAGCAATTAGTGGAATTGTTGCAAATCCTTAGTGAAGCTAAGGTAGTGGATGTAGAGTTCATTTGGAACTCGAACCACTCTAAAATCCCTTGTCAATCTTTTTAATTTGCAATTTCCACCACACAAACTTTAAAAATCCAATTCACCCCCTCTTGGTTTATATCGATCTTTCGATCCACTCAATATGCTTATTCAGATTAACCATGATAGCTAACCTAGCAAATTTTCCTCGGACGCCAACCTCAGTACTATAATCAATTTTCACTATCCTTCCAATTTCCATCGCAATTCTTCTAAAGAAAGCCTTAGAATAATACTTGTACGGAAGGCCAGGAAGTCTTACCCAAACGATTAGATGAGAAGGATGAGTCTCCTGCGTCGAAAACGACCTACTCCATGGCTGCACTGTGAGATACGATCCAAAAATAGTCCACGGCCCTGCTGTTAACGCGTGAGAATAATCGCTTTCTAAAGCGAAACGAACCAGAAAATATTCGTTTTCGATATCCACCACCTGAAACTCTCCACTTGGCTGCCACAAAGCACGGATTCTGTTTAGCAGTGCGCGATAGCCAATTGACTTCCCAAGGAGTCTGACGATAACAGTTTTGCGCATACTCCAATCCAATTTTTCATGAGCCCGTTCCGAAAACTGAATTTTCAGAAACAAACCACCTCTATCCACCACCACATCCTCATCGCCAATCTCAAATTCATAATCGATTGCATTGTCAACGTTTCCCTTAGAACCCCGCTTGGCATCGCCAGCTACCGCCGCCGCGTAAGACGGCTTCGCTTGCACAGTTTTCCCACTGTTCATCGCATCATCTCCACCGTTCAACAGTTCCGGGTCCGACGGCTGAACCAAACCATCGCCAGCAGCGATCACACCACCACTGCTGCCACTCCTCACGTCATCCTCTACGCTCCGCCCCTTTTTCTGGCAACGCTGCTCCTCGGCCGCCAGCGGAGACCCCGGTCTCTCAAGGGAGACCTGCACATCAATCGCCGGCGCATCATCCATATGATGATCGCGCGCACCCCCCCGACCAGCAATTCCCTTCTCCGCCAGACCTTCCTGTCCTGACGGCACCTCTTCCCTATCAGGCGGCCTCCCCGGCGCAACACCTTCCGCCACAGCCGCCGCCCGGACGGCGTCAGATAAAGGATCGCTTGCGTCCGTGTTCCTCGGAGGATAAGAGAACATTAGGGTTGACTTTATAGACATTTTTAATTATTATTTACTATAAATGTTGTTTTTAAATAAATAATAAAAATGTTTTAAGATAAATTAATTATTTTCATTTAATCATATATTGAATTTCTATTTAAAGTAATAATTATTTATTTATTTTTGTAAATAATTATTTTGAAAAAAATAATAATTCTAGATATTAACTTAATAATGTAGCGTTAAAAATATATTATCGACTCATGCCCTTGTGTCTTGGTGGCAAACGTAAATTTTCATCATCCCTTAAGACTCGGGTTCGAGCACCAGTAATTGATGCTATGTGTGCTGTCTTTGAAAAGATTAAAAAAAATTAAACAGATATCGGGTTCGAGCACTAGTATATCCTTGGAGTATTAATTAGATATCGGTTCCACTGGCTTCTACTGCATGGAGTGGGACGCTGGGTTGGGCTCTTAATCGGCCGAACCCTATCCCCTTGCACCAGATTTAGACACAAAGGGATTTCAATTTTCAATAATAATATGTTAAATGTAACCTATTATCGTTACAGATGGGTGACGTAGATTGATGAATCAATGTGACATGTTATGTGAAAAATCTACATTCATTTTTTTATTTTTTTCTCAAGTAATGTACTATGTGTCGTTGGTTTATTGTTTTATCATTTCACGTTACGTGAAAAAAAAGTCCAGTTAATATGTCGTTCGTTGTTTTCTACGATGTCATGTTAAGGGAAAATAATTGGTTAAGTATGACGACTTAAGGGTGTGTTTAAGAACAATGACCGGTAGCAGAAGTAACGGCGATTTGAGAGTTTGAAAAAATTTTAAAATTTGGACATTGTTTTGCAAACAAATTCGAAAATTTCAAAAAAAATAAAAATAAAAACAGATAGTTTTGGTTTTTTTCAAATTTAAAAAAATAAATAAATTATTGATATGTCTCAAGTATTGATTGGATAACGAATTTTTTTAAACACCTCTTAACAACTAAATACTTAAAATTGTAACGATATAAACATTAGACATTTATTTTTATAAAAAATAATTTAAATACCTAAAATTTAAAAAATATAATTTAGTCACATATTTATATTTTAAGCCATTAGAAAATTCAGAATATTCACACTTGAGTATGTGACCAAAATCAAGAGTAGACAATATATTAACTATATTAAATATTTTTTACAATGTACAATTATCACATTAAAATATTTTAAAATTATAAACATCATATTACACATTTTCCAATTGTATGGGCCAAAAGTGACATTATCCATTTTAGTTTTAAGGTAGAAAGTAGAAATGCTAAATGGCTTATTTTGCCCTCGAGTTTGACCTCATTTTGTAATGTTGTCCCTCGTGCAAAAACGCGTTCAATTAGGTCTCCAGTTCGCACATTGCAGCAAATTAGTTTCTTGATCAACGTTGACTAACAAAACCGTTAGTCTGGCCGTTAACTGTTAACGCGTAAGTCGTCTCCGCTGAATTGACATGCCATGTTAGTGTTGAAAAGTCAAAATGCTGACGTGGCAAAAAACAACTTTTTTATCTTATTTTTCATAATAAATTGTAATCAATCAGATGATGACACGTGACATCATCTTATTGGTAATAAAGTAAAAAGTTAATATAACTCTAAATAGGGTAAACTACATAAATGACCACCATACTATTAGAAAAGTCGCGATTTGACCACCTTACTTTTTTTCGAAGCAATTAAACCATCAAACTATTTAAATGGTATCAATGTGACCACCAGCCGTTAAAAATAACAGAAAAGTTGACGGGACTGTTAAATAAAATTGGTATAATTACACATTTGGTCCTTATTATTTACACATTCTTTCAATTTAACCCTAATTTATATTAATAAAATAAATTAATTATTTAATTAGATAGTGACACGTGTCAACACCTGTTTAAAGGAGAAAAAATGACTTCAAAAGCAAATGCTTGAGAGGGGAATCGAACCCAAGCAACCGAGTATAACTTGCAGAGGAATAACCACTGCACCAAACCCAATCATATGCTGAAATTTACTCAATTAAATATATATATGTCTTCTGTTTCTACATTTATTCTTTTAATTCAACATATATAATCATCGAATTTATTTCTGAGTCAATTGTTAGTATATGACATAAATGAAGCTATGTGGCTTCCTATTTTTTAATTTGCTTATGATTCCATTTTTTATAAAGAAGAAATCATGTTCTTTCTCGAGCACCGGATATAAAGGTACATAGTTATTGTAGTTCCTATAGATGTTGTACCTTTTTCTCTGTACAGATATGAAGTTTTCTATGTGATTAAGGAAACTAATTAGAGTTCTGGAATAATTGTATATAACTTTGAAGTTGTGGTGACTCGTTTGTTCTTCACCTCGTTAAGGCCGTTTATGTGAATTCAGTTCTTAGTTCCTTTAAAGTTGTTGTTATGTTTTGAATGTGCATTGCCAAAGTAATTAATTAATAATGTTACACTAGTCTATAAACTTGCATTTATTGAAGTCGAAGAGTTGACTCATCATGTGCCCTCTGGTTCTGCAACTTTTCTCTATTACAGAAGGAGTTGAAGAATACAACAACCAAAATGGCAGAGCAGATTAAGGTCCTAAACACCCCTGGTGCAGAGAAACAGGCGAAAAGAGAATTGTTTGAACTTTGATGCACTTAGGCAGGAGCTTGAGTAAGTGTTGTTGCTTTTCTTCATTGTTTTTTGAACAGGTAAAATTTGAGAATGATTAGATGGTCTAACGTAGATCTTTTATGTTTTTACATTCGCATGATGTATAACCCTTCGTCATCATGGACAGTATGGTATGTACTCGCACTAAATGTACAATGGAACTAAATTTTCTTCTTATTGGACATAATTTCAGTTCTTGAGAGGGCTTCAAAATCAGTTTGGGAGTTAATTCTGGACAATAATGTACAATGAAACAGTGAAAAGAGTCTTTTGTAAACTGTGTCAGGGAGCCTCCACTTTTTCCTAATTCAAATGGTGAACATCAGCCTGAAAAAAAGTCGATGACGAGAAAAAAGAAAAGAAAAGGAGAATTCAAAGTCCAAATCAAAGAAACGGAGTTTCAGTGACATGAATGCTGAGAGTGCTACTGAAGTTGGAAAAAGTAGTGATACCACGGCTGCACCCGATAATGCAACATAATCTCCCATTCCTGGCGTGAAGATATATCGTTGTGTCAACATACCCCATTGTTTCAAATATGGTGATCTTTTAACCAGAATCCCACCATTGTTAAGTTAGCCTAGAATAGACCGCAAGTGATTGTGTTTGTTGTAGTATTAACCATAGAATTCTTATGACCCTGTCTCCAATTTTCACTTCCTCGTATATCGCTAAGCCTATTTCTTCTGGCTTTGCTAACTTTCTAAATAGATGAAAGGATACTTGTTTCTCTTGAGTATCTTCAGATTAGATTGATACTTTTAGAATGATATATATAGAAACATGTGTTTCCTTTTGATGTGCATTCAGTCTAAACTTCTTGATTTACATATGTGAAATATTGTAGACTTGAACACATACTGAAACCTAAATAATATTTCATGAGAAGAAGTATGGCTTAAAAGTGCAGTTGTTTCTTGTTTGCTCAAATATTATTACTCTCAGTTCCAACTCCATGATCGAAGTACATAGGCCCTAAACCCCAAAACTAAATGCTAAACCATAAACCCTCAAATAGGGTTTATGGTTTAGCATTTAGTTTTGGGTTTAGGGTTTATGGTTTAACATTTAGAATTATATATGTGAAATTAATTCGATGATTATATATGTTGAATTAAAAGAATAAAGGGTAAACTACACCGGTGGTACCCTAACTATGCCTGTATTCCTACTTTGGTCCCAAAACTATGTTTTTCGGCAAAAGAGTCCCTTCCGTTACATAGTTTTCCTATTTTGGTCCCCCGACGTTAAATAACTAACGGTTTTGCTGATGTGGCATTTTTTAATATTTTTTAAGGCTGACGTGGCATTTTTAAATATTTTTTTAATCATTTCTCTCTCCTCTTATATATTATTTTTATTTAATTTTATTCACCCAATCATATTGTGACATGTGTCACTACACTATTAGGTGAAAAAACCCCCAAATATCCTAAAAATCAAAAGTGGTGCTGCTGAGATTCGAACCCAGGACCACCAGCCCACCAAGCATGCACTTGAACCATCTAGGCTAGGCTGAATAACTGATTTAAATCTACTAACATTCATATTTAAGCTGTGCAAATTAACCCGGAAATATCTCTCCTTGAAAACATTTCCTCTCGTTTCGCCTCTTCTCTCTCACTCTCTCCTTCTGATCTGCAGAAACAAATCATAACCCTTTTTTCATTTTCCAATTTGGAACTCTGGGTTTCTTTTCTTTTTCAATTTGGTAATCAGGGAAAGGAGCTTTGATTGATTTGTTGATGAGAGGCCGAAGCAGAAAGCTCATGAATCTATGGAGATTAGGAGAAGTACATTATGTGATTCGAGTTTTCGACGCCTGATGCTTGTTGTTGTGCCTCTTCGAGTTTTCGATTTTCTTAAATGGAATGGCAGATCTTGTTCGTTCTGGCAATTCTGAACGTGACATTGAGCAAGTAATTGTTTCTCCCCTATAAGTACTTGCATACACAATCGAACTGACAATCGAATATTCAAAATAATTGTACATGTTAAGATTCGAATCGAAATTGTTTCTCCCCTGTAATTCATGTTTCCAAGCATAAACCTGTGTTAGGTCAAACCATATGCATAAATCTGTCCATCAAATTTGAAATAACAAATAAACATACAATTTAATATTCAAATCCCAAAAGAATGATGGTTAAGAAAAGACCAAGAATTCTGCAGATTTTAGAATTCAAACTCAAATGGTCAATAAAGTAGAGAAAAGCAGAAAATTCAACATTCAAATCTCATACTTCACAGTTCACAGTACCTAAAAGCAAGAAAGTTGAAAAGACAAACCATGAAAAAATAAGCAAGAATGATCCACCCACTGTTGTCCTGGTTAAAAATGAACTGAAGAACGAACCCAATAATAGAAAGCTGAAGAAAAGCTCTGAAAATGGAATAAACCATCTCTTTTTCCAAACCCAGATTTTGCATGAAAGATAAGATCACGGCTATGAGGACGACGGCAAGGGCAGCCACAAACCAGCATGCCTTATGCGTTGGTACAACTTAAATATAAGTGTTAGTAGATTTGAATCAAATATCCATCCTAGCCTAGTTGGTTCAAGCGCATGCTTAGTGGGCTGGTAGTCCTGGGTTCGAATCCCAGCAGCACCACTTTCGATTTTTAGGATATTTGGGGGGTTTTTTCACCTAATAGTGTAGTGACACATGTCACAATATGATTGGGTGAATAAAATTAAATAAAAATAATATATAAGAGGAGAGAGAAATGATTAAAAAAATATTTAAAAATGCCACGTCAGCCTTAAAAAATATTAAAAAATGCCACATCAGCAAAACCGTTAGTTATTTAACGTCGGGGGACCAAAATAGGAAAACTATGTAACGGAAGGGACTCTTTTGCCGAAAAACATAGTTTTGGGACCAAAGTAGGAATACAGGCATAGTTAGGGTACCACCGGTGTAGTTTACCCAAGAATAAATGTAGAAACAGAAGACATATATATTTAATTGAGTAAATTTCGGCATATGATTGGGTTTGGTGCAGTGGTTATTCCTCTGCTAGTTATACTTGGTTGCTTGGGTTCGATTCCCCTCTCAAGCATTTGCTTGAAGTCATTTTTTCTCCTTTAAACAGGTGGTGAGGAGGGAAATAAATTTATTAAATCAAATATAAATAATTAAAGTCCTCCAATAAGGTGTTGACACGTGTCACTATCTAATTATATAATTAATTTATTTTATTAATATAAATTAGGACTAAATTGAAAGAATGTGTAAATAATAAGGACCAAATGTGTAATTATACCAATTTTATTTAACAGTCCGGTCAACTTTTCTGTTATTTTTAACGGCTGGTGGTCACATTGATACCATTTAAATAGTTTGATGGTTTAATTGCTTCGAAAAAAAGTAAGGTGGTCAAATCGCAACTTTTCTAATAGTATGGTGGTCATTTATGTAGTTTACCCCTCTAAATATGTAGGAGATGGCGTCAAACTCGGATTTTGGTGGTAGAAAGCACAATACTTTGCCACCAGACCAACCTTTCAACTTTGCAATAAAACACCAAATGTAATATACATTCTTATCTAAATAACATGGTTGTTCATCTTCTTTCTCATCCCTGCTCATTTGAATTTGCACTGGTTCAAACACTGGAAAAAAATTATTAGTTTTAACAGCCAACAAATCTTAGAAGATCCGAGTTAAAGAAACTGTTCTCCTCTCCAAATTGATCTCTATGGCTCCATTCTGGAAGTACTCCCTTGCAGCAGATCTTAACTCGCCTTCGACACCACGAGCAGTGAAAAACCGAACTGTGGGGCTTGACCTTGTTCCATTGCATAGTCTAAAATGGATCAATGGATTAACTTTGGCCGGAGCAAACTGTCAATTTAAGAAAACTAAAGTCGATCAGGCATTGGTTTATGAAGCGAAAGAAACTGATTAAGTTCGGGCCTTCTACCACTAAGACTCGGGTTTGATTTTTATTTCTTAGATGTTTAAAGTTATTTTAATTTTTTACTTTAAAATTAATCAGATGATTAATAAGAAAAACAAGATAAAAATATTTTTTATTTTTTTTTATTTTTGTCATGTCAGCACTTATGTCACGCCAGCATTTTAACTTTTCAACGCTGACATAGCATGGTACGTCAGCGAATACAGCTGACGTGTTAACAGTTAACGGTCAAACTAACAGTTTTGTTAGTCAATGTTGGTCAAGCGATTAATTTACTGCAATGTACGAACTGTAAAACCTAATTAAACACATTTTCACACGAGGGACAACATTACAAAATGAGGTCGAACTTGAGGGCAAAATAAGCCCTTTAGCCAAGTAGACACAGAAGAGAAACCCTAAAGCTTAGGTTATTATACATACGCGTGCGGCGCGTGTGCTCTAAAGGCATATATGACCCAATCAAAGCAGACGTAGTAGTCCAGCTCTCTTTTTTTATTCTTCAGTTTCCCATCAAGAAAACCCAAAGCTTCAAATCCCTAGACCTAATTAAAACAGTAGTTGAATTCTTCTTATATCGGAGGGGAAATGGCCGACCGCTTGACGCGTATTGCCATCGTCAGTTCCGATCGTTGCAAGCCCAAGAAGTGCCGCCAAGAGTGCAAGAAGAGCTGCCCTGTTGTTAAAACCGGTAATCTTTTTTCCCCTGTTCCCGGATATAAGTTGGGGTAGTCTAATTTTGCCTTAATCGAATCGAGTTTATGAATTCTTTCCGTGTCATAGTTTTCAGGTAATTAATTAATTGATTATTTTATTTTGCCGAATGATGTTGATTAGATTATACACTTATTGTTGAGTTTCTATTTCTGCAAATTATGGAACTTTTGTTACTTTATCTACAGGGAAGTTATGTATTGAGGTTAGTTCTGCCTCAAAGATTGCTTTCATCTCTGAGGAGTTATGCATTGGTTGTGGTATCTGTGTCAAGGTTTGTAATTTTACTCTCGTATCATATGATGCCGTATCTTAAAGAACATGTCACTTTAGCTGAATGCCTGCTCTTTTTATGCAGAAATGTCCATTTGAAGCAATTCAGATCATCAACTTACCTAGAGATTTGGATAAAGATACAACCCATCGATATGGTCCCAATACTTTCAAATTACACAGGTTTGTTCATTCATACTTTTTCTGCAAGATTTTGTAGCTTTCCTTGTCCTTTCTCTCCCACTTCTATTTTGATGTGGTTTTAAATTGCAATTTTAGGTTACCAGTTCCGAGGCCCGGGCAAGTTCTTGGTCTGGTTGGAACTAATGGCATTGGGAAATCAACAGCCCTTAAAGTTCTGGCAGGGAAACTGAAACCAAACTTGGGTCGTTTCAATGTAATTCTCTGTGGCCTTGGTTCTTTGATTGATCTTTATGTATGTTAATTCTTGACAACATATTTGGGCAATCTATTTGCAGAATCCTCCTGATTGGCAGGAAATCTTGACCTATTTTCGAGGATCTGAGTTACAGAATTATTTTACTCGCATCTTGGAAGATAACCTCAAGGTGATTCTTTACATAAGATTTTGATTCTGCATCTTCAAGTCTTATATATATACACATATATGTGCACACACGAATTTCTGTGGAGGTTATGAGAGTTTAATGAATAGTAGATCTCCATGTTGTCAAGGCATCCTCTATTCATCTTGCTAGTTTGTTCCTGAGTTTTCCTGAGGCCGAAACTTAAAAAGTTAGGTTCTAAGATTCAATGAGTTGGGTAAAATCAACTTCTAACCCCCTTGATTTTAATATTTGTTCCATGAAATAAATAATGCGTGATAATCAATGCAAGTCTCAAAAAAAGTTTAGTTGGGGCCATTCTGTTTCTTCTACTTTTACCATACTCCCAGCATTTTACAAGTCTCTATCTTGTTCCATTGAGCATCCCTGGGGTAAAACTTATGCAATTTGAACCAATTTGGTGCTATGAAGATAGTATAGTTGAATGATCACCTGCAAATGGATCATTCCTTTTATTTGTGATATAAAGTTACAGATACCAAACAATGGAACTTGGAAAATAGAATTCAATGATTAATGTTATTCTATTTTGACACTATTGTGTTTGATGAATGTAGAAACTTTGAGATTTGTCCTGCAATTCCCTTGTTTCCCTTGATATTGTTGATAGTATATCTTTTATATATTTAACAGGCCATCATAAAACCACAGTATGTTGATCATATTCCAAAGGCAGTTCAAGGCAATGTGGGACAGGTGCTTGACCAAAAAGATGAAAGGGAAATGAAAGCAGAACTCTGTATGGATCTTGATCTCAACCAGGTCATAGACCGTAATGTTGGGGATTTATCTGGTGGAGAGCTTCAGAGATTTGCTATTGCTGTTGTTGCCATACAGAATGCAGAGATATATATGTTTGATGAGCCTTCAAGTTATCTTGATGTGAAACAGAGATTGAAAGCAGCACAAGTCATTCGATCTCTGCTGAGGCCTAATAGGTTAAATCTTCAATTTTCCTTAGCCTCTAATGTTTCTTATAGTTTGAGTGGTGCTAACTAGGGGAATTATGCTTTTCCACTGTGTACTTCAGCTATGTGATTGTGGTGGAGCATGATCTTAGTGTCCTGGATTACTTGTCAGATTTCATTTGCTGCTTATATGGAAAACCGGGTGCATACGGAGTTGTAACCCTTCCCTTTTCTGTTAGAGAGGGAATCAACATCTTCTTGGCTGGATTTGTCCCTACGGAAAATTTGAGGTTCCGAGACGAATCTTTGACCTTCAAGGTAAACCTGTTACTAGGGTCATTTGTGCACCCATCATTCATCTTTAATGTATTCCCCTCTTTACCTCTCTGTTTCTCTTTGTTTTAGGTTGCAGAGACCCCACAGGAAAGTGCTGAGGAAATTGAAACCTATGCACGATACAGATACCCAACCATGACAAAAACTCAGGGCGGTTTTAAACTTAAAGTAGTTGAGGGTGAATTTACTGATTCTCAGATTATTGTAATGCTGGGTGAGAATGGGACAGGAAAGACCACATTTATTCGTATGCTGGTATTTTTCTTTTTCATCATTTGTGCATGTGTTCTAAGTTATTGAACGTCATGTCTCTTAGATAATTTGATTGATTTTATTGGATAACCTGCAGGCTGGTTTGTTGAAACCTGATAGTGTTGAAGGTTCTGATGTGGAGATACCCGAGTTTAATGTTTCATACAAACCCCAAAAGATCAGTCCCAAATTTCAACATACAGTCAGGCACTTGCTACATCAAAAGATACGTGATTCATACATGCATCCCCAGTTTGTTTCAGATGTGATGAAGCCTCTTCTCATTGAACAATTGATGGATCAGGAAGTAGTGAATCTCTCTGGAGGAGAGTTGCAAAGGGTTGCATTATGTCTATGCCTTGGAAAGGTAAACGTTCTTTGTTTCCCAAAAGCTAAGGATATTAATTGACATATATGCCGTGACGGAACTAGGATGAGACATTAGGAGGGACAAATTGCCGCACATTGAAAATGGTAGGGACATAAGTAGTATTTAAACATGAAAAAATGGGTGCTAAGGCTTATTTTTTTTTTCTAATTTGAAAAATGACAGGGACCTAGTAGGTATTTAAAACAAAAAAATTGTGGGGTTAACACTTAATTTAACACATTTCAAAATTGACAAGGACCGGAAATGCAATTGAACAAGAAAACTTATGGGGGCCAGAGCTTAATTTGATTAATTTTAGAACTGACGGGGAGGAAATATGTAATTGAACCAAAAAATTGGGGGGAGGTGGGGTGCTTCTACACGATACATGGCTCTGTCCCTGCATATGTGTTCTGTTTTCTGTATCTGAGTCCTTTCCTCATTCTACTGCATTACTTTTCCACGCTCACATACCTAGGTACATACACGTGTTCATGTCTTCATGCCCGCTAGTTTTCCATTATATTCCTATTCGGGAAGATGGTTTAAGTTTATGGCTGTTGTTAACCCGCTGCCCCTAATTCTAAAGGCCATGGAAAATTTTCTTGACTGAGATTCATTAGGTTTTTGCTGAACTTGTTCTTTGGAAATTGTATGAAATTTGAGGCGGTTCTCTTGTGAATGCTAGGAATGGAAAACTATTGCGTCATAGTTTCTATTGGAAGTTGTTGCTATATAAACTCAAGGGAGGAGATGGATGAAGTTTTATTTGGTTATACAAGTTACTATTTGGGAGTTACATTGTTTTGTTTCTATTTTTATATTGAGATTTGAGATTACGATTTGATTGTTTTAGAAAGAAGTTGGTACGATTTTTTATATTCATGTACTAATGTTTCAAATGCATTTATTTTGTCTTATTTAATGCAGCCAGCAGATATTTATTTAATAGATGAACCGAGTGCTTATCTTGACTCTGAGCAGCGTATTGTTGCATCTAAAGTCATAAAGAGGTTTATCCTCCATGCAAAGAAAACTGCATTTGTGGTTGAGCATGATTTTATAATGGCGACTTACCTCGCAGATCGTGTTATTGTGTATGAGGGGAAGCCATCAGTGGATTGTACTGCAAATTCGCCTCAGTCGCTTTTGACTGGCATGAACCTCTTCTTATCTGTGAGTGTCACTGCTGTTCTCTCTTTTGATTTCTAGATTGACCACCCCATTCATTTGAAATTTGTTGCATTTGGTGCTCACTCTTGCACTTGTGATTGCACTCTACAGCATTTGGACATTACTTTTAGGCGGGACCCAACCAATTTCCGACCAAGAATCAACAAATTAGATTCAACCAAGGACCGGGAGCAAAAGTCTGCTGGATCATATTATTATCTAGATGATTGACACATTTGCATGACAGGCGAGGGGTGCAATAATCTGTTTCTGTTAAATTTTTTATATACTTTTTTGGTGTGCTGGTTGCTGAACAAGTTTTTATGTGCATCACAGCTTCCTAAATTCGGACAGAACGAGACGCCGTAGCAAATGAATGATGGGTAATGTGGGATCTGAGTGGAAAAGAAGACCCTTTGCTTTTTGAACAGCCAATGTGAATGTCATATCAGACCCATCTTGTTGCTAAATGAGCTGAGCTGGTGTGTTAGTTTGATTGGTGAGTCGGTTAGAAATATAGAGCTACTACTTTTTTGTTATCTTGGTACGTCTACATTTTACATCAATTTGGTGTGCAACTGAGCAAGGATTGTGGAATTCAGATATTGAGCTACTCCATGTAATGATTCCAGCTTCAACCCTCTTACAGTTACTCCTTGTTTGGCCTGCTCTAAAAGGTCTCTAAGAAAAAAATATATATGAAAATTAATAATATAATGTATAATATTTATTATTTTAATAATATAGTATAATCTATCAATTTTTTTAATGATATAATATAATATTTTTATTTTTAATATCATTTACAATTTCTTATATTATTACAAGGTAATTATTTGATACATTGACGGTGGAAATTAATTTTTTTTTACAAGTGCTTTAGTTTTAGAGTTTAGGAATTTAGTTTAGAGTGTATGGTTTAGGGGTTTAGGTGTAAGGGTTTTGAATTTAGGGATAATGGTTGAAATTTATAATTTAGGGGTTATAGATTAAAACTTAAATTCCCACCGTATTACTCTAAAAACTAAACTCTAACCTTAAATCTTAAATTCTAAATCCTCACACTTGAACTTTTAAACCTTACCCTTTAAAGTAAGCCCTTAAACCCTAAGATTAAGTGTAACAATCTCAAATGGGGCTAGTAAAATTTTAAGAATTTTTGGGAGATTTAATCTTCCTTTTTCCCTAAAAAGAATAATAGGTTTTGGGACTTAATTGAATGAATTCAGGTTTGGGAAGCTTGATTTATAAGGATTGATGACCAATTTGAAAATGGAATAAAATTTGGAGACAAAAGTGTGAACTCCCCAAAAATTAAATGGCTAAGAGTGTAATTGGACCATTTTTGTTTGAAAGACAATAAATCTGCCAAGTTAACGTGTTTTGGCAGAGGGGAAAAATGAAAGAAGAAAGGAAAGAAAGAAAAAAAAAGGGTAGAGATCCAATCTCAGATCTACCGAGATCCGACCGTCCATTTTCGACACCTCCACCACCATTGCGTTCATCTTGTCGAGACGAGTTCATCGGTACCAACGACATCATCATCGGAGTCACCGTTGGAGGGGGTGTTTGTTTATCGTCGGAAAACTTAAAAAGGTTAGTATTCGAACTTTGAGTTTGAATTTTGAAAATCCGAGACTACCACCGTGTTCAGAAGGTCGAAAACTATCAGCATGTAAAATTTGGTGGCCAACGGCCGCCCACAGCCGCCGCACGCGCCCCACGCGCCGCCGGTCGCGAGTGGGCTTCGTCTTGGTTGACCGAGCCACCAAGCCGGTTGACCGAGCCGCTGAGCCGGTTGACCGAGCCGGTTGACCGAGCCACCAAGCCGTTTGACCGAGCCGGTTGACCGAGCCGCCGAGCCGTTTGACCGAGCCGGTTGACCGAGCCACCGAGCCGTTTGACCGAGCCGTTTGACTGAGCCGCCGAGCCGTTTGACCGAGCCGTTGACCCGACCCGACCCGTTGACCCGACCCGACCCGGTCAACAGTGACGTCAGCATGACGTCAGCGTTGACTTTGACCGTTGACTTTGACCGTTGACTTTGACCGTTGACTTTGACCAAAAAGTCAAATTTTCCGAAAAGCCCTATTTTATGTTTTTCGACGTCCTGAGTCCGATTTTGAAGCCCGTTTTGTGAAATTCTAACCCGAAGACCTCCGAATCTGACCTTGAACCCGAAAGTGTTTAATTCTGTTAAGAGCTCTATGGATAAGAACTGAATTGTTAATTTGTGTATTTGAAGGTATGCTAATATCTCGGTATTTGAAATGTCATGGGACATCCAGTCCGGATTCGAATGCGATCGAATGTAGTATTGGGAGTCAACCGGTATAACTCGGAATTAAGGTAATACATTACTACCCCTTGTATGCTTTATGTACATGTTGATACCTGGTTAAAGCATGCATGCTTATGATAAGTGTTTTGTGAAATCTGCTTAAGCTGAATTCGATACGAAAAATAAGTATGAGATGTTGGATATGAAATTACGAAAATGCCCTTGGAGCATAAGTATGACTAAACTACCCATCTGATAAAGGGAATGACCTAAAATCTGCATTCGACCTGATTATGCAATTTACACTACCCCATATGTATGTTTTAATGGTAAGACTTCAGTATCATTATGCAATACATGTGATACAAACTCGGATAATCCCTCAAACTCTGTATAACACTTGAATGAGAATTCTCTGGAAATATTGTTGAAATTATAAGTCGATCCTTATGACAGTGATGCGTGAATTAAATGAGAATGATCGTAATGACCAAAAAGACGGTAATGCCTCGAGCACCGTAATGTCTGATTAATTTGAATGACGTTATACCCTCAAGTTCTGTATTGAATGAATCGTCTGTAAAGGGGCGGAGAGTTATGACGACTTAGTCTCGTTTTAATATGTGAATGATGAAGGTACTGAATGGTAATTCAGAAAGAAATGGTGGATTTATTCCAATTTCCAAAATGGCTGAAAGGCCCTCTTGAGCTAAATATGCAGATATGCATTTGATGAAATTCTGAGATTTTAATAAGACTTTAAGGGCTAAAGCGCCCCTAAGTGTTAGGAATCACACTCATGTACGATAATCACTCCTGATATTAAAATAAGGTTGTAAGTTTTCTGCACAGAATATGAGTTCGACTACACTGCGGCAAGTCTGGTGGTGAAATACGAAAGCAACCGTTCAGATATACTTTACAGCCAGATACATTAGAAGGGTTGGTTAGAAATGCAAGGTTGAGGTATGATAGTTCGAATGATTTGGAGGCTCGATAAACTTCTGGAAACATTAAATATTGTGAATCGTCATATCCTCATTAATGGGCTAAATTACGAAAATCATCCCTGATAGTTAAATGACCAAGATGCCCTCGTTGGCCCAAGTAATCAAAATAGCCTTCAGTGTATCTGATACCGTGAATAATCTTGACATAGAAATCTCTGAATGCCTGGTTGGAAATTTGATGAGCAAACAAAATTCCCGAGCCACTGTTTATGCCTTGTTGGTATAAATTACTAAAATGTCCGGGTATGATAAAATGACCATAATACCCTTGTAAGCCTAAATGGCTGAATCACTCAAGATATGCCAAAGCTCTGAAAGATCTTGATATATCATCTCCTGAATATCTGGGTTAAGCAGTTAGTATGAACCCCTTCTAATAGGGGCCACGTTTCAGAAATCCGTTCAAATCGTCACAAGTTCAATATGTCTTATTCCGTATATGCTAAACATCTCTGAAAAATGATCTGTTCCATCTAGTGTGTTCCATGTTTGTACTATATTCTGTTGAATGAATTGCATGACATTCTCTGCCTACTTGATAGTATGATATGTTAGCTTGATATATGATGGAACAATCTGTTTGCATAATGTATACTGAAATGTCTGCTCTGCTTAATAGTATGCCCATTTATCTGTCATATATGTTCTGTTAATCATGTCTGGAATCTGAACTCTAATTTCTGTCTGGGGTATACTGTTGGGTTATGATATGAAGTCTCTGTCGGTACAGCCCTGATCCAGCTGGTAAATCCTTATGGACTCAAGGTCTCCCCTTGAGTGGCACCTACGCCCATCGGGCCTAGGGTAAGTCCTTATGGACCTAAGGCACCCCCTTAGGTGGCACCTATGCCCATCGGGCCTAGGGTAAGTCCTTATGGACTCAAGGTCTCCCCTTGAGTGGCACCTATGCCCATCGGGCTTAGGGTAAGTCCTTATGGACCTAAGGCACCCCCTTAGGTGGCACCTACGCCCATCGGGCCTAGGGTAAGTCCTTATGGATGCAGTTCTGGGGGACTGCATATTGGTGTAAGGTTGGAGGGTATTTCTTGTAAACTTCAGTATGAACATTGGACATTTGCATTTAATCTGTTACGTGCTCATATGATATAATGTTAGATACTTATGTATGTTAATCTGTACTTATTGGAACACACTAGACGCCAAACTCTCTGATTCCTACCTCGTATATTATCAGCCTATATAATTTTCGTTTAATCCTCAAGGTCTGATTAAAGAACACATTAGGTGTTAAACTCCTTGTTCTCATCTTCTCAATCTGCAAGATTGTAATATTCTCGTCTGTTACTCGATGGGTGAATAAAGAACAAGTATCGTTATTCTCAAGTATAACGTTACCCTGAAATAACGTAAAGAGAAAAGAGAACTGTCACTTCTTGGATCATCATGAAAATGTTATGCTTACCATATGTCTGCATGAACGTATAGCATCTTTTGGTAGTTCTGTATTACTGAGCTTTCCCAAGCTCATGTTGTTTTTACCATCTCAGGATAAAAGATCAGATAAGTTGCACCTATCAACGTCGGTATGGGAGTTTCTTCGGCTCGTCAGAGAGTATGGTATCTGTGTAACTAGGGGGCATGTGTATCGCGTTTGTATTATACAAATGAGTCTGAAACTATTTTCCGCAACTGGTATTATGATTGTTTTATCATTTTGAACGATTTCTGAAATTGTATTTTAAATCAGATATTTATTTTATGGTTTTAAAGGTTTAACCATATGTTTATTTGAAATTTTCTGTGGGTCGCTCTTGTGACCCTAATGTGACTTCCTAGGATCCGTGAAACGCATAGGCGGGTCTAGGGGGTTACATTAAGAGGCTAGCATAAGATAATAATCCTGATTACAAACCATGGCCCCTCAATTTTCCATTTTTTATTATAAAAAGTCATTTTAAAGCCTAATAAGTCTATTTATCATTAAAACAGGTCCAAACTTGATCCAATTACTCTAATTGTGTTAGTATTAAACCTTCAAGCCTATGTAATCTTATGTGTTTTATTTAGTTGTGTGGATATAGTATCATTGTACTGATAAGTGCTTGATATTGGTTTGTGATAAAGTTCCTTGTGATGATAAGCTTTTAGCTATTGGGGTACGATGTTCATACTCATGTTTCTATTCATATACTTGCTTTGTATGCGTGTGATTATAAATTGCATAAAGTATATTAGAGTAGGAGTGTGTTACTGCTCTTATAAAGTTTAATATTTAGATGTTTTCGTTCGCAGGTTAATAGATTTTATTTGTTTTATAAAAACACCATTAGCGAAGAATTTTAGCACCAGGGGCAGATCTATATGGCTTTGGAGGAATGCAATTTCACCCCATTTCTTGGGAAGTGTTTTTAGTGTTAAACTTTTTTCTAAAAATTAATTTATTGTGTATAGAAAAAATATAAAACTTTGCATATCCATTTGAAAAAAATACTTCAGACACCCATTTTTGAATTTTTGAATATGCTACAGTTAAGCACCCCTATTCAGAATCAGAGGCGGACCTTGGTGTGACGGTTTGAGGGGGCTTAATCAAAATTTTTAAATTTTTTAGGTCTAATCAAAATTTTCGAAAATTTGAGGATTTTGTGATTTTTTTTTTAAATTTGAAGTTCTAATTAAAATTTCAAAAAAATTGTGAGACTTAACGCAAATTTTAATAATTTTGTAGAGTTTAATTAAATATATTCAAAAAAAATTAAGACTTAATGCACATTTCTAACAAGTTTAAGGGGGCTAACTAAAATTACTAAAAAATTAAGGGGTTCATTTTAAATATCCCCAAACCTTGAGAGTGCCAAGTGTCACGGGATTAGAGTCTGACTAGCTGGTTCGTGCGGTCTTAGTCGAAGACTATGTCAGCCTTCACAATTGCTAAGCAAGAGTGCTTAGAATAGCGAAAACTCGAGGAAAAATGACTAGGCAAAACAAGGAAGAAAGAACAAGGTGAAGAGAAATTCTAAACTCTTTACTCAATACTAAAGAACTCAAAGAATGGAAGATGGTTTACAATAATGGGCGAAGGCTTCTATTTATAGCCTCACCTCGTACTATCTAACGGTCATGGATGATTTGATCCAAGAACTATGGATGAATCCTCAAGATAGCTATCTCCTAATTATGGCAATACTATCATTCAAAATACAATGTTGCCTAAAATACAAATGCTATAGTCACTCATGACATGGGTTGGCAAATGATACTTTCTCCAAGTGTGGCTCCATGGATGATATCTTTTCATGTGTGTTGGTCAAAGATGACAATTTTTTAAGGTCTTGGTCTCTTGGGTGAATTGGGCATTGATGGACCCAACTTGCTTGTCCAAAACCCCCTTGGTAGCGTGTTCGGTGCTGAATTGGGCCCCAGGGGTGTGGGCAACTAGGATGAGGATTGTCTCGTCCCTTTCGTGTGCACGTCGGGTGCTGACTCAGGCTCCATGGCGTGTGCAGCATGGAGTGTGCTCGGCTTGGTCCCCTTGGGTGCGATCGAAGTACTCCTTCGGGTCCCTCTCTCGTGGGCAGCACATGGGGTGCTTGTCTCGGCCCCATAGTGCGTGTGAGGTGTGCTAGCTCGACTCTTTTGGTTGTAGATGCCCCATGGGGTGATGGTAATGGCCCCATGGTGTGCGACGTTGGTGTAGACTCGGGTCCCTCGATCGGGTGAGGCACGTGTTGTGCTATGGCAAGCACCTTGGTGTGCGGCTTGCTCAGTCATGGGGTGGCGGACTGTGACATTCTCCCCCACTAGATCTAGCGACGCTCTCGTCTCTAGGTGATGATGAGTCTCGGCAGTCTCGTCCTCGAACTGTCTCGGATCCTCGACAAGGCTTTGACTGTACTCGGCTTTAGGTTATCTTGTCCAAAGTTCAAGGCCTTCGTGCCTTGGGCTAGAATTTGGTCCTCGATCCATCGGGATGGTTGGTGACACTCTGTCGTAGAAGTCTTGCACTCATCGTGGTGCTTGTCTTAGCATGCTCTAGTTTTTGCCATCGACATCCTCGTCCAACGGCTTGGGCATGTTGGCATGGTGGACTCGCTCATTCGGTGGTAACTACGCTTTGTAGGCCTCTTCGCCTACTTGCTCATTCACTTGGTCCGGTCCCTCGTTTAATTTTGTAAGCAACCTACAAACAACCGAATAATCATGTGTAAGGCCTGATTTTTCAAATAGAGAACCACTTACTTCGGACGCAATGTCCTTGTCGGCTTGGTCCATTATGTCTTGTTGATACTCAAGGCAAGTGTTATCGGCATAAGGGTCATGGATTGGCCCATCTTCAATGATCTCAAGCACTACTCTATCGAGTTGGATAACTGTTAGAGACTCTCGGCTTGCTCCATTTATCTTGGTGCTTGGTTTAGACTCCATGGCTCATCAAACTCGTCCATAGGCTGCGTCCATGGGCTTGCTTCCACTGGTTTAGCTTGAGATCCGCCTCTGTTTAGAACACACTACCTTTCTTTCTTTAGTAGTTTGTATATTCATATGACCTTATTACTTTTTGGTATGTAACTCTTCTATTGATATTTTTATACATGATTTATTTTTACCATGGAGTTTTTTTATGTACTCATTTACGTATTTTATTTACGTCTTATTTTAGTTTTACCGGTTTGATTTTAACTTAATGAAGTGACCATTTTATTAAATAATGATTCGAAAAATTCGATCGGTCGTTTTGGTGAACCAATATAAAATTATGTATCCTCTAGATTGACCAGACTAGATTTAAAGTGTTACAGTTAGTATAGTACACATGAAGTCGTTGGATCAATCATGTTTAAATATTCAATGTCTTTCGACTTATGATTGAAGAGGAGTTTGAATAATATAAACATTATACTAAAATTTTATGTTAAAGCCAATGGCAGATAAAGAAATTTAAAAATGTGATTCAAATTTTTTTTCTTCTCAAATGAGTATACAAATTTTTTTTCTTCTCAAATGAGTATACAAATTTTCATTTTCCCCTCTCTACACACTAAATTATTTTTTAAAAAAATTGAACATTAAAAAAAATCCTAAAAAATAGGGTACAATTGCCCCTTAGATGGCCATGTAGGTTTCCCACCGGTTAGAGCAATAACACCTAAAATGTGACTTTTGAGTCGAATTAAAACTGTCTTGTGAAAGAGCTTTTGTTAAATACAAAGGCCCCAACCTCAAGCTATCTTTTAGTTTTTCACATAACAAAACATTAATAATAGTGCTCGGAAAAATAAATAATAGTAGTAGTAACAATAATAAAATGTCTAGGTTCTTCATAGAATTAAAGACAAAACATAACTAGAAATTTTATTAGTAAATTATTCATTTATTTATATGTAAAATTGTAAATTACTACCAAAATTTCTTTTTCCCAAAAATGGCATGATTCTTTCCCTTCTTCCCTCTAAATTTCCCATGCTTCCCATGCTTAACTTTTCCACCATGATGTCCATAAGCAACATGCCCTAATACACATGGTTACAAATATATTAAGTAATATCATACAATTTATTTTAAAATATTTATAATTAACAAAAATATTATATTTCGAAGTTCATTCTTTATACCTGAATGTGAAGCTCCAGGATAACCATGTGGAGGGTGTGCACCTTGAGGATAGCCACCTGGTTGAACACCGTGAGGATAACCGGCCGGTGGATAGTTTTGGGGTGGATAGTTTTGAGGCGGATAACCCTGAGGGGGATAACCTCCATATTGAGGGTATCCTACATTAGGAGGATAACCACCAGGATGCGGATATCCTCCTGGAGGAGGATACCCTCCTCTCGGAGGAGCATATGTCCCAGGTGGAGGGTATCCTCCCGGAGGTGGAGCATATGTACCTGGTGGATATCCTCCGTGATGGTGGTGTCCATGTTTATGCTTACCTTTACTCTTCTTTCCCATGTTTTCCTCAACTGATCATGAATTAACCTTGTGCCGCAAGTTAAGACAGAAACAGACATACATGAGAAGACATTTAGATTACGATACAATCAACAACTACATAGAGTAAGATCGTTGGTGAGTCGAAAGTGACAATGCAACAACATAAAAAACTAAAAAAAGTTGGTAGAAAAAAACACGAAAACATGTCTAAAAAACAAAAATACACCATGCATTCAAAATTTAAAAAACAATATAATTAAGTAAACATGTGAGAGAGACATCAAGGACAAACAAGTGCGGATAAAATTGGGGATCTTACAAAAACAATGTGGGATTGTGTATTGTCGGAACAAAATCGTTAAATAAAACATGGGGTTTTATAGCTTTGATTGATTAACTACAGATTCAATATTTAAGGAGATCCCTACGTTGTTGCTTGAAAAAGTAACCAATGCCACTAATATTGTGAAGGATGACACGAGGAATGTAATATACATGTTATTTATAGAATTTAGGGTAAATTTACTACTATACACATTTATTTAAATATTAACGTATCAAAATATTACTATCGTTCTTAGGCTTCTTTCTTTTTTTGGTGTTGGGTTTTCAGAGTATTGAGGTGGAGACTGACAATGCGCAAGCTGTCAAGCTTATTCATCAAGTAAATTGTGATAGGTTATCTCTTGCTTTCACCCGTTCTATACAAGCCTTGATTCAGAAGGATTGGCGGATCTTTATTCGCGCTATCCCTAGAAAGTATAATCAAGTTGCGGATGCTTTGGCGAAACATGCAAGTTCTTCGAATTTCAACTTATTTACTTTAGCTTCTGCCCCGTTTTATGTTGTTGACCTGTTAAGTGAGGACTTGGTTCATCTTAGTATGTAATTATTATGTTGTTACTCTATCGTTATTATGTGTACTCTTTTTCCTCCATTAGGTTTAGTGAAATTTTTTAATGAGACACATGATACGATACTCTTTTTCTATCAAAAAAAAATCTTACTATCGTTCTATTTTTACCAAGCTACTTATAATTAAGGGTAAACTACTAGAGAATGGTCACACATGTTTAGGGTTTGCCGTTAAACATTAACGGGAGGCTAATCTGGCACAATAAAAAAGGATAAATTACCTAGATAGTCCCTAAACTATTACATCACTCCTATTTTGACAATCGGAGTAAAAACAATTTGAATAATTACACATAATCCTCCATATTTACAATTTTGTTTATTTCTTCTCCCCTCCACCATCTTCCATATTCTCATTCATCTAACTCAATCCCTAATTTTCTACTATATTAATTCTCAATTCACACCATATATTTTTCCTACTAAACAAAATTAATTGACGGAGCATATAACACTGAACTTTAATTTTTGACTTGAAAATGTCACTCCGTCGTTAACTTTTAACGTCTCTGTTAAGTCAAAACAACGTTATTTTGGTGCGGCTGTTTTGAAGCCTAATTTAGTCTAAAATGACGTTGTTTTGCTGAAAGAAAAATATTAAAATCATGCACTTAAAAGTATTTAAACTCAAGAACTTCAAATACAAGGGCTAAGCCTTAACCACTAAACCAATATGATTATATAATGTTTTACAACAAATATTACATATCTCAACCCACTTGAGATTGATTCAAATTATTTTATGAAATAAACAGTACTATAAATAATATTAATATATAAATATATATATATTATTTATATATAAAAACACTAAACCTTTAAACCTCAAACCTTAAAGTTTAGGGTTTGAACTTTGTAGTTTAGGGTTTTATATATTATTTATAATTTAAATATATTATTTTTATGAATATTTTGGGTTTTAAAATAATATATAAAAATATAAAAATAATACACTTTTATTTATATATATTGATATATATATATACAAATAATATATAATTTTTATTTTTATATATTAATTATTTATAATATTATTTATTTTGTAAAATAATTTAAATTGATCTCAAGTGGTTTAGATATATAATATTTGTGGTAAAATATTATGTAATGTTTTGTTGGTTTAGTAGTTAAAGCTTAGCCTTAGTATTTGAAGGTCTTGGGTTTAAACTTTAAACTCATACAAATGCATGGTTTTAAATTTTCTCATCCAGCAAAACGACGTCTTTTGGGCTAAATTAGGCTTCAAAACAGCCGCACTAAAACGACATTTTTTTTTATAAGTCTTCGGGCCTCATTAAAAACCCCTACAAAACCTATTAGGGGAAAAGAGTGCCCTTATTTTATTAATAATAAAACCTTAGTTTACAACCGATAAATACACCAACATCAATTTCAAGAACCATTACGCCCCATGCCAGACCGTTAACAACCTCAACCAATGCCCTCTTTTGCTAGCTGGTCCGCTTCTGAATTCCCAGCTCTCGGGACCCATCGAGCTGCCCACTCACGTTCTGCAAATAATCCTTTCAATCCTACAACCTGGGTGGATATGCATGGCGGGGGATCAGCTGCCCCAGAGAGCCAATCAGTCACCTTCCCGCAATCCGACTCAACAATGAGCCTCATGTTTCCCCTCCAGCTTGAGTTAAGGAACCTATGCACACCTTCTGTCACAGCCTGGAATTCGATCAAGCCAGGCGGGCCTGAATTGCTAGAGCACGAAAAAGAGCTTAACTTCCTGCAAAACGACATCTTTTTCACTTAACAAGGACGTTAAGAGTTAACGATGGAATGATATTTTTTAGTCAAAAATTAAAATTTAATAATAAATTTATATTTTAAAAAAAATTGGTAGCATTTTCAAATCAACGATCATAATTAAGTGATACATGTAGTTAATCTTAAAGATTATTGTTGAACATGCCAAAAATTGTGTAGTAACGTCCAATCACTATTACATTTATAAATAAAAAGTACATGATATTATTTTCAAGCAACAATAATTATAACGAAATAATTTATGGCGTATGTGTTTTTATTTTAATTTACTATTATTCAACAATTTAAAAAACGTAAATTGTTTTTAAAAACGTAAATTGTTTTTAAAAAAAGTAAGTGGTAAAAGAGAATTCTCTCTATAACACTAGGAACTGTTGACACAGTATAAAACTCAACAGTTTAACGCATATATAAAGCAGTCTTTCTTAAATAACAGGGTGAATTGAATATTTTATTTAAGCAAAATTTAATAGCATCGTCAAGTATAAAATCATAAATTTCAGAAGGGTAATAATCGTAATCAAAACAAATATTAACATTACAATCAATACCTATTTTGACTGGAAAATGCTCTGTTTTGGTTGCCCACGCGGTTGCTGTAGCTAAATCGAACTTAATGCCCGAAGGTTCATACCATTTGAGATGGGTTCATTTTCAAGTTCCATGGAACCTTTGAACCCTTGCTCTATTGCTTCGAATAGTAGCATCCTTCGGTGGATTGCGAACTTTCCGGGGACCATGAATCATCGATTATTATCTTAAGGCTGCCAAAGTCATAGATCACATTACTATATCTCCGGATCGATCCGTCATCCATGTGTTTGGAGTCATTCGAATCAGCGCCATAGTGCAACAAACCATCGAGTCCGGGACTGTGGGTTTTAACATAATATTAAGTAATACATTATTACCTACTTATCTATCTCATACAACTATAGAATAATAGAATCGATCAAGCAAAACTTGAAACATCCACAAGTCGATGTCAAACTAAGACATTTACTAATACCAACCTACAAGAAAAGTAACAAAGATTTGGATCAACAAAACCTCAAAGCAGCTTCCAGCTCCTTTTCATCCTCGCAGTTGTATCCTAATAAGTAAGCTCTCGCTGCCACAGCATCGTAAAAATGAAAAATGAGAAAGGGATTGCGTTAAAGATTTGAGATTCAAGTAATTTTTGTTACCAAAGCGGCCAGATCCCATGAACGGTTCTGCTTCATCTGCGCCACCAGCTTGCTGCTGTTCCTGCAATTTTTTTTTTGACAAGGCGCGTACAGGTGTTGGAAAATGGAATAATAAAAAAGCTTAAGATGATCAAGTCATAATCTTCCCCCCCCCCCCCTAACACCACATGCAGCATAAATAGAGGGTGCCTAGCTTGTTTGTGGATGATAAATGAAATAAATACAGCACCCCGTAACTTAATAGTATGTATCGTGTTATTGGACATGTACAGGTGCACGTTAAGTGTGAAACATATTAGGGAGTAATCTAATTTCCAAGTTAATTTGAACAGTGCACCAAGTTGGCTTAAATCCTTAATTACCAAAGCCCAATTGCAATATTTATGGTTTGCTAACATTTATGATTTATCTGTAATGACCTCGGTATCTCAATCATTTCTCCATGACATATAAGCTCCATTAATCTTTATTGCCCTCCCCCTCCTTTCTTTAGTCTCATGCTAAGCCATTATTCTTTCTTGTCTATGCCATTTTAACACTCCAAAACCAAAACTTCATGAAACTTAAAAATTTGAATGTTGAAATAAATAGTTGAGAGTAATTGTACTCACAGTGTCCAATTCCATTTCGGATGGAGACAGTAACCTATCAAAACAGTGGCCTGAAATTGTGCAGACCAAAAGCTCATTGTTGGGATCCAAAATGACTTCTCGACAAGTATCGTCACATACTGAGACAGGAACAAACACAAATAAGAACCATAAATTGAATTCGCGTGATAATTTGGTAACAAAGGAAAACATTTTTTCCTACCATGAACCTGCCCAGTCTTCTCACAAACAAATACATCCCCAATTTGGTAGTAGGTACATGTTTCTCCAGAACAAGCATGGTCAATGAAAACCTTATCAGTCAGGCCCCGACTACTTTTCCACATAGATATTTGATCAGCAACTGTCTTGTCAAGAATTATTGAATCGTCCTTCACCTTCACAGGCACCGACACACACAAACATTGAGAAGAAAACAGCCAAAAGAAAACATTTCAGTTCCGGTTCATTAGAGGAAAAGTGAAATAAGCATCTTCATGCATGCCTCTAAAGAATGAAGCAGTACTTAATATTTCAGTGTGTCAAGGAAACAGGCCAGAAAAAAGCATGTTTTTATTTGAGCTAGTCATTGCATTCAAAATGAAAATTTCCTGCTGCGGAAATGGAGACGGCTTTTGAGGAACATTTCTCATTATATTTATTTAGCACAAAACCGTGATTCTCTTTAAACAATAAACACCATGGCATGTATAGCTTTTGACATACATGAAAATAAATGGAATATTCACTACTCAAAAACACAAATCTGTGAACATAAGGACTCCATGACAAGCTATCTCTACAATATCATCAGTGCATAAGAAACTAAAACATCTTTTCCTCTTTTAATAGTTCAAAATAAGTGACACCTTGTTACCTGAGAAGGAAGAGGTGCTTGGCTTCTTTTAGCTGCTTGCATTTGGATGTAGTATTCTTTAAATTCAGATGGACAGTTCCTAACAAGTTCAGTCATGTCCTCTTCGTCACGCTGTGAAGAAAAAACATGTATTACCATAAAGTTGAAAATGTTAAAGGGAAAAGCAGAAGCATGCAGACCAGCAGAGTTAACCACTGGTACACAGATAGAAAATATCAATAAAGAATGTTGTGCTAAAAGCTGATACTAAAAAGAAGGCATAATTGCTACACATGAAAGAATCTAAAACATTTTGTTATATAAGGTTTTAAAAATAAAAATCTGAAACATAAAACATAAAAGAATCTTGAGAAGTATAAACCAAAAGTACCTGAATATAAAGCTTCTTCCAAGGACATTCCCTCATTTTTGTTGGAGGCAACAAACCCCATCGCATACAATACCTGGACAAGTTCAAACATTTTGTTTCAACTAGCAAAGCAAGGATTTACTGAATGAAAGGGTCAACATTGGTTACAACTGCATATAGATAAGCATGTGCAGGGACGGACACAGGGGGTGCTGGGGGGACAGCCTCACCCCCTAAAAATTTTAAGTTCCATTATATTTTATATATTTCCTTTGTATTTTCTATTGATAATCTAATCCTGCACCCCTAAAATCTTGTAATTTTGCACCCCCTACATTTCTAATATAGTTTCCTAATAGTTTGCACCCCTTACATGAAATCATGCGTCCGTCCCCGAGCAAGTGTGATAAAAATCTTTAGATCTTTACAACAATATATATATATATATATATATATGCAAAATTAACAAAAACAAATCAATGAATTCGTAACCGAGACATCGGTTTGACACTGAAAGGAAGTGGAAATGAGTTTTCGGTCGCTCCAATTCCATTGATCTTACAAAGGAAGACTTTAATTATGCATTAATGGGTAAGTAGACCAAGGAGTACAAACAATCAACAAAGTTCAAAATCTAAAAGGCAAAAAAGAAGAGACTTCGAAGTTTGAACATCAGAAATCAAATGCAATAAAAACACTCACAGGCGGCGCCATAAGGATTCATCAGATGCCGCATAATTCAGGAAACTGCACACCAGCGAGCACGATACAAGATCCTGTAAACTCACACATAACAAACACAAAATGAAAAACTGAGACCTTATTGATAGGGACGAAGAGAAATTTACACAGTACAGAAAAAAGACCTCGGACGAGAGAAATTTTAGGATATGAGTAAACAACTCAGGTGGAATCTTGCTGAAAGTACCACTCTCGATCCTCCTAGGAACACTCCTATTATTGATGTTCTTCACTTGGCCCGGATTCGGATTCATATTCGAAGAAGAAGCCCCATCTCCTTCGCGTTTTTTCCCCTCTTCCTCGTCTTCCTTTACAACGCGCAATCGCTTGGCTTCTGGCTCCTCCTAAAATCGGAACCAATTCAATTTCATGAGAGAAGTATAAAGTTATTGTCGGCAAAGAAAAGAATGGGGGTATGGATGAGAACCTCATCGGAGAGTTCGGATTCGAGGAAGTTTGAAAATAACTCATCTTCTTCGTCTGACAAGGTCATCGGTCAGATCGGAGGGTGATCGGACGATCAATTCGCCGATCGACGGTGGAATTGGATTTATATATTTCTTGAAAAGGCCGAGCAATTTCTGGTAGATGGATGGATGGATTAGATACGAAGGTGAGAGGAGAGGTCGCACGTGCGACCAAGCATGTTTACGATGGGCCGGTTCCGGGTCAAATCTACCCGATTCTATGCGTACGTTACGTTCCGAATCCGATACTTGAGCGTCAAAATATCTTTTCTATGGGCCCCTTGTACGGTCTAGGGACGAGGGTAGCTTTTTCGCCGGGAGGCAAGATAATATTTTGGGTAAACTACACCGGTGGTACCCTAACTATGTCTGTATTCCTACTTTGGTCCCAAAACTATGTTTTTCGGCAAAAGAGTCCCTTCCGTTACATAGTTTTCCTGTTTTGGTCCCCCGACGTTAAATAACTAACGGTTTTGCTGATGTGGCATTTTTTAATATTTTTTAAGGCTGACGTGGCATTTTTAAATATTTTTTTAATCATTTCTCTCTCCTCTTATATATTATTTTTATTTAATTTTATTCACCCAATCATGTTGTGACACGTGTCACTACACTATTAGGTGAAAAAACCCCAAATATCCTAAAAATCGAAAGTGGTGCTGCTAGGATTTGAACCCAGGACCACCAGCCCACCAAGCATACACTTGAACCATCTAGGCTAGGCTGAATATTTGATTTAAATCTACTAACACTTATATTTAAGCTGTACATAATTGGTGCAGATCAGGATCATAACACCCAATCGTCGTTTTCTCATCGTCGTTTTCTCATGGCATTGTCAAGAATCATAAAACCCAATCGATTTCTCTTCAAATCAGCAAGTTCTTCGTTACTGCTCCCCTGCAAAGCCCTTCTTTTTCCCTCAAATCAACGACGACCCATTTTCACTTAACATCGAAACGACGATTTTCTCTCGCCGGATCAGATTAGCACCGCGAATGCATTCGTTTCAATCTTATTCAAACAACCTTTTTCACCAAACAATCCAGAGCTCACATAATGTACTTCTCCTAAACGACGATTGGGTTTTATGATTCCCAGCCATATCATGTAAGAAATGAAGTCTGTAGCATGGTGTTCCCTTAAAAAAAATGATGATTTTTGTTCGAGACATTGCATTACATGTTATTTTTGCTGATTAAGTAATGGGTGGTTGAAATGCTTTCTGAATGAGGATCCAATAGGGATCCCTCTGTTATACACTGAAGCTTCAATATTACAGTAGTTTCCTGTTCTATTTGATTTTGGTCGAGGAATTGTATTTAAATACTGTAATTTCTTCACTTGATAGATTTAGATTATAAATGATTCGAAAGAAGTTTAGTTTGAGAGAAAGGGAAAACAAAAAGAGACGCATGAAATGCAAACTTCATCTGAAATGAAATATCTGCTGTACAGTTCTTGCGTGTTTGTTGATGCCAATTATGTACAGCTTAAATATAAGTGTTAGTAGATTTGAATCAATTATTCAACCTAGCCTAGATGGTTCAAGTGCATGCTTGGTGGGCTGGTGGTCCTGGGTTCGAATCCCAGCAGCACCACTTTTGATTTTTAGGATATTTGGGGGGGTTTTCACCTAATAGTGTAGTGACACGTGTCGCAACATAATTGGGTGAATAAAATTAAATAAAAATAATATATAAGAGGAGAGAGAAATGATTAAAAAATATTTAAAAATACCACGTCAGCCTTAAAAAATATTAAAAAATGCCACATCAGCAAAACCGTTAGTTATTTAACGTCGGGGGACCAAAACAGGAAAACTATGTAACGGAAGGGACTCTTTTGCCGAAAAACATAGTTTTGGGACCAAAGTAGGAGTACAGGCATAGTTAGGGTACCACCGGTGTAGTTTACCCTAATATTTTTATGAGAGATTTTAGGGAGAGATCAACTAAAAAGAAGTTAAAAAATAGTATATAATTTTGTATATATACACAAATTTTTATCATTTTAAAAATTTTAAAAATATAAGAATTTGTGTATATACATAATTTTTTTACAAAATTGTAAGGATTTGTGTTTGTAAACAAAAGTCGATACATCTTTACAATTTTTGTAAGAATTTATGTACCGCCTCTTTTTAATCTCCTTTTGACCCGTCTTTTTAAAAAAAAATTCTATTTTCGTACTTGTTGGAGAAACGGAAATTAAAAAGGAAATTTTTAAATTTTTTCTGAACTTTTATAGGCACATATAGATATTCAAGTTGAATTTAAATTCGAGCCAAATTAATTTAATTCAAATATTAATTAAATTTTAATTGAGTTAAACTTGACTTGTTCATGAACTGCTCAACACAGTTATCACCTATGGTTTGAATCCAAAGCCGAACAAAGTGTCATTTCGGCCAGGTCTGGTAGAGATTCTAATGCTTATCTCTCATGGTTTTGACCACAAGATCTAAGTTTAACGGAATCTACATCACTCCCCATCTTTTTATTTTGGCTAAATTACGTAAATACCACTAAACTTTACTTCCATACTTATTTTGCTCATTAAAGTTTCAAAACGTTATATTTATTCATTAAAGTTTAGACATTAAATGTTTTTATCACTCTTCCGTTAAATTTTTAACGTCTTTCATTTATTGGCAAGCGGTGGAAAACTTCATCGGCACAAAAGAAGTAACATATTGATAAACGAGCTCCATCTAATGGTAGAAGAGGGAGATCGACGAGAGAGAATCTAAAAATTTTTTGGTTGATTTGTGAACTTTTGAGCACTTTAGACAAAATGGAGGTTAAATTCAGACTGAAAAAGCCGAGTCGAAATGACTTGTAAAATTTAAGATCGAACGGCCACCATTTGACCGTTTGATGTTTAAGTGTGACAAAAAAAAATTTAATGTCTAAATTTTAGTGAATAAATTAAATATTTTAAAACTTTAATAACTAAAATAGGTTTAAGAGTAAAGTTTAGTGATGATTTACGTAATTTACCCTTTTATTTATGTTTCTTATAATATAATTAAATAAAAGAGGGGAGAGTGCTTTCCTAGGCAGAGATTAACTCCTGTCTTTTCCATCACCATCACTTGTTCCCTAATTTATTCTCCTTTTTTTATTCAATGACCTTGTAAAATTAATTAAATTTATTGGGCTTTGTTAATCCTTCATTGCAATTGTGGACTGCATGTGTTTTCACAACATTCAATTTATTTAAAACAGCTTGAATGTCAATCTCAGTCCTCAAATTGTTACAACTTCTCAGTCAGTAGTATAGTATATTACCTTGAACTATGACCCTCCCAAAATGATTCAGTACTCTGAAATCCGAACCTACCGCAACCGCACACGGTGGAGAGCCATATAAGCGACGAGTCGATAACCGACCAGCATGAGTGCCATGACGGACACATCAATCCACAAATGATTCAGCCCCATTGATTCGATAGCAGGAAGATCCCCGACCCTGCAGGATACGCCGTTCGAGCACTCGTAATACTCGTCCTCCTTGTATTGAACTCCAAGCAGAAGCTTGTAACAATAGTAGCTGTAGCTCAGGTACTTCAGCCACACTATGAAGGCCGGGATTTGTTGAACATAATATCCGCCGGCTATAAGGAAGACGAGTGTCGTTACCGAAGCCAATGTGGTGGCCTGTTTAATGTCCATGAGAATAGCCCCAATGGCTAGTCCTAGGCCTTGAGACACAAGCACATTGTAAAGTACCACCAGCAGAGATAGGATGAATGTAACAGGGTCAGGTTTAAGACCGCCCATCCAATAGATTATGACGACAAAGGCGATCGGAAGTGCGAGCTCCAACGGTAGATCGCCGAATGTTCTAGCGAGGAAGTAAGACGAAAGGCGGTACATCCCGGAAGATCGTTCCTTGATTAGCATTGTTCTTTCTTGTGGGAATGTGAATACTGCATTGTAGAGTGGATAGAATCCCCAGAACACAGAGAAGAAAAACAGCAACGCAATCTGTTTTCGAATATGCAAAAAAAGGCCTTTGTTTAGCATCAAAGTGTCACCATGGCCACTTAATTAGTGTGTCGATTAACGAAGAAGAGGCCTTACGTGGTCTGAGATGTGGGAAGCCGGGGTCTGCCACCATAGTAGTCCACCGAGTACCGCGACGCTGATGACTTGGAAAATTCTTAGCCTGTTGAAGGCTTCGTGCCGTCTTTCTCGAACCCCTCTTTGGAGCAGCACTTTGAACTGATGCCACCAACTTGTGCACCATTGTTCTGATGTCGCATTCCCTGCGTCGAGCAATTCATCAGGGATTAGTACTCGAGAGGTCCGTTCTAAACTAAAGAGTAATTTAAGGGAAATCGATGGATTTCGGAGAAATTACTCGCGGATGCTTCTTTTGTACTCATGCAGCTATTGACATCTGAATTGCAAAGCTCAGCTTTCAGTCTTACAGAAATGTTTTTCTCGTAGGCAGAAATAAGAGCATCCTTCACCGCTTTCTGTTCTTGTTCTGTACTCTCAACTTGCTCTACCGAGTGTGCGAAATCCGGTCCGATTCCTACGTCGAACAGAAATTAATATTGTTCAGGAAGCAAGAAATCAAGTGAACATATACATGGATATATCATGACTTGATCAAATCCATATGGAATAAAAAAATTGAAGAAGCAGAGGTGAAAATTTACCATTAGCAAGGTCAAGTAACATATCAGCTGGATTGACAGTCATGGATGTTGAAAAACCAATGGACGAAAAATATTCCAAGGCTGCCGATGCCGAACCGTAGTAGATGGGGCAGCCGTCGGAGAGCAAGACGACCTTGTCGAACATGTGATACAGTCGACTAGAGGGCTGATGAATGGTGGTGACAACAGTTCTGCCCCCACTAGCCAAACGTTTGATAGTGGTCAGGATCCGTTGTGCCGTGGTCGAGTCCAAACCCGAGGTGGGCTCATCTAGCAAAAGCAAGCTCGGATTGATTAGCATTTCCTGGCCTATGCTAACTCTCTTCTTCTCCCCTCCTGATATCCCTCTAAACAGTGGCCCCCCAATCATGCTGTTCCGGCACCTCGTTAGTCCCAGCTCGGCGATAACTCGCTCGACATGTCGGACTTTCTCGTCTCGGTTCAAGCTGTCGGGTAGCCTCAGCAGTGCAGTGAACAAAAGGGTCTCGGTCACAGTCAGATGAGGGTATAAAACATCATCCTGAGCCACGAACCCTGCTCTTCGCTTCATGGCACCACAAAAAGGCTGACCATTGTACGTGATCTTGCCGGATAACTTACCGGAAAGGCGGCCTCCGAGAGCCGTAAGGAGGGTGGTTTTACCACTCCCTGATGGACCTAACATTGCTAGTAATTCCCCCGGATAAACAACACCCGAGATACCATTAAGTATGGTTTTTTCTCGGGTAATCCAACCACCCCAGCACGATCCTTTCTGCTCCAACTTGACCTTGTAGACGATCTCTTCGAACTGCGAAAATAGACAAAACTAATCTGCTGTAAGAAACTATGAATGGCTGCAAATAAGGAGATGTGTTATTAGTCCTTGAATATTTACCTTGAGAGTTATAGGATAGAGGGTGGTGAGTTTGACAGGAGGTTGTGAACCGTGTTGAATTGGGCCACGACTGCTGCCATGGTCTGGTTTCGGTGCTATGAAGTTGAGAGGCATGGCTAAAGCAAATGAAGTGATAATATTGCTGGTTTTGGACTGGGACCTGGGGGAATGATGGAAAGGGAGAGAAGCTAACAAGCTCCTTTTGAATTGGCCTCCCACATTGAACTGGATAGATTATATATATATATATATATAGAGAGAGAGAGTGTGTGAGTTAGGATCAACTTACACGATGTAAAATTATTTAAGTTTTACACGTTTTTTGGATTGTTGGATGGGAGGAATAAATGAGTCAGATGTAAAAATTAAAGAGTTTTACATTATGTAAATGGATCATATCTCATATATATATATATATACACCTCATATCACAAATAAGTACCTAAAATAATTTTTAGTCAAAGTAGTTACGTAAGGTATATTTTTAACTAAAAAATACTCCATGTATCTATTTTGACATAAAACATTGATTAAAAACTACTTTAGGTACCTATTATGATAAAAAAATACTTTAAATACTTATTTTGACATCTTTTCTAGTTCAGTTTATTTTATGCTTGTAAATTTTATCGTTTTAATTCACTAGACTAACTAATAGTTAACACGGATATTATTAAATTGTCTATGGTGGGAGCCCACCCTGTTTCCCTTAATTTATTCTAATACCAACTCCAAACCATTATATACGCACACTAACCATCTTTCCATTGATCAGCATTCAGCATCATCGCATCTATTTTTTAGTAGGGAAACCTTGGATGATGAAAATAGTTCAGAGCCATTGTCTCTTCATATTTTGGCTCTTGTTTTAGGATTTTCTTTTACGGAAAAAAGTTTACACGTGCCTTTTAGTTTTAGGGATTAAAGTTTAATTTAGAGTTTAATATTTATGAGTTTAGGTTGTAAGGTTCAGAATTTATAGTTAATGTTTATAATTTATGATATAGGGATTGAGGTTTAGAGTTAAAAATTTAAAAATTAGGTTTTATAATATGAATATGCATGTTTCTGTAAAATTAATTTTACACGACTTATATATCAAAATTTTATTTTTACATAAAAATAAGTAGAGTCGTAATAAGTGTACTTATAGTGAATTTAAAAACTAAAAAAATTAAAAAAAAAATGAGACATTCGCCATTATTCTAACTTTATCTGTGGAGAAAATGTTACTTCCAATTTACATGATAATAATCCATGTTTTATTTAATTTGTAATTTGACTATAAATCTCTAAACTCATAAAGAGTTTTTATATTTTTATATGCGTTTAAAAGTTATTTAATATACGAAGAATGTAAACCTTTGATTTTATAAACAATATTTAACTATTATCGCATGTCCTAAATCTTAAATGCCATACTTCATTTATTCAACTCTAATTGTGAAGTTTTTCAATTTCATTAACGGTGTATGAAATATTTTCAGGTGTTTAACTCTCTAACATTAGTAATTTTGTATATATATCACATGTGTATTTGGGAATCTACTTATTTTATTTAATTAATTACATACTTTTATCTGTTTCAATATATGTTTATACCATTTAACATAAATAATTAAAATGTTTTTTGTAATAACATATATCTTATTTATTTATAAATTACAATGGTTTAAATTACAATGGAGATAGTTTAGTATGAATATAAAAGTGCAATTCAATGTTTATTAAACTTTATGTATTCAAATTTTGTCTTAATATAATATTAAATAGGGTAAACTACACTGGTAGTCACTGAATTTTTAGGGCGCTTTTAATAAGGTCACCGAACTTTTAAAACTTTTATTACAGTCACCCAACTTTTAATTTGCTTTCAATAAGGTCACTGCCGTCAACCACCGTTAAAAAAGCTGACATGACATGTTAAATTTAAGGGTAAAATACACTCTTAGTCATTGAACTTTTAAGAGGCTTTCAATATGGTCACCGAACTTTTAAAACTTTCATTACCACCACTCAACTTTTAATTCGCTTTCATTACCGTTAAAAAGTTGATGTGACACGTTAAGTTTAAAAATAAACTTTTTCCCACCCTATTTTATCTCCATGTCTTATTTTCTTCCATCCAAACATGTCTATCTTTTAGATACATTAATATTTTCCTTTGAACTCCTCATTATCCAGTGCATGACTCAGTAAATGTCGGGCCTGAAGCATAAAGAGGATTTTTATGAGCAAAATTTTAGTTATTTCTTTATCATTCCATCATCGGATGTCTCCCAATATTTTTCTTGTTCTCACACATGTCGCATGCATGTCTAGATACATTAATATTGTCCTTGATGTGTTACTAGAGAAGTAACGACCTTCACCAAAAAATTACAATTTGATTCATATGGAAGAAAGAGACATGTTTGGATGGAAAAAATAAGAGGGGAGAGAAAATATGGTGGGAAAACATTTATTTTTAAACTTAACGTGTCACATCAGCTTTTTTTAACGGTAATGAAAGCGAATTAAAAGTTGAGTGATAGTAATGAAAGTTTTAAAAGTTCAGTGACCATATTGAAAGCCTCTTAAAAGTTCAACGACTAACAGTGTATTTTACCCTTAAATTTAACATGCTACGTTAGCTTTTTAAACGGTGGTTGACGGCAGTGACCTTATTGAAAGCGAATTAAAAGTTAGGTGACTGTAATGAAAGTTTTAAAAGTTCGATGACCTTATTGAAAGTGCCCTAAAAGTTTAGTGACTACTAGTGTAATTTACCCTATTAAATATGTTTTGTCATGTCATAGAACCGCAAGGACAATTTTCTTTCATTGTTATTGCATTTCAAAGGTCTTGAACCTAAGGTCTTAGTTTTTTTAAAATAGAATCTAATACCTTAATTAAATTGGAACAATCTCGTACTAATTGATGTAAATATTTTTTTGGTTATATACATGTCCGTCTTACGGTCCATGTTCATGGTGTGAGATTGTTCCTCCCAATAATGTCATTTCTAAGGTTCAAACTCACGTGTTCTATTTGAGAGTGCAAAGTGACTTACCAATACATCTAACACTTGTTGTTTAATTGATGTAAATATTTGATGATATTATAAAAAAAAATTAACTCACAGTGAATATAAATTGTAAATTAATTTATCACACTTTTTTATATATTCAAATGTTAATGCTTCCTCGAAACTAGGCTTGTCTAAGGATTAGCCGAAGTCTCGCTTAGAGTTTGGACAAAATTTTCTAGCTAAACTAAAAAAAAGAGCTTGTATAAAAAATAGACTTGTTCATAACATAAGGCTGAGCTCAAGCTAACTCATTTTTTTAGTTTTTTATATATCATGTAATTTATGTCATATAAAATTTAAATTTGTATTACTAAATAATATTATAATATAAACGTTAAAAAATAAGATAAATTATGCCAGGTACCATTAAACGATTGAGGTGACTCGTTTTTACTATCAATCTTTTAATTGGTCCAAATTTGTCACTAAATTTTATTTTTCGACTCGTTTATACTACCGCGCCGTTAACTCTTTAACGGTGTGATGACTTAGATGCTAGATTAAAATGATGTCATTTTGGTGCCGCTATTTTGATACTAAATCGCTCAAAACGGCGTCGTTTTACTGGAGAAAATATAAAAAAATTATGCATTCAATAAGATTTGAACCTGAAACCTTTAAAATTAAAGGCAACCTCCTAGCCAGAAAGCCAACTTAAAAATAAAAAATACTGCCGTCGGAGTTCTCTATGAACACTACGAGAAATTTCCTGCTATGTGAATAATTAAAATTTAAAATTTCCGTATTTTAAAAAATACGGATTGAAGATTAGGGATGAGTTTTTCATCTTAACTATTTGACTCCAGGTGAAAATCAGGGTGGAAGTTTTTCATCTTAACTACCAGATTCACCGACATTTGTTTTTTCATTCCCATTTTGCGACCATGTTTGGGAGACCATGACTCATTTGAATGCTAACAAGGAACCGAAATCAACTGTTTTGTGGGAAACTACAACAGGAATAACAACCTTACATCGAACAACTATAATCCTGACTGGAATCTTTTAGTTGATGGTTAATCGTAAAAATAAAATATCAGTACGAGAATAGTTTAGGGTTTGTGGATGATGTTAAATTTAATATTAATATTTTAAATTAAAGAATTTAAGATTTTTTAAATTTAGAGATCGACTATAGTTATATTTGATCTAATTATTTGAAAATAAAGATTAAAAAATAGAATATATATGAAAAATAATTTAATTAAAATTTTATTTCAAATAATTATTAATTGTATGTTGAGTCCCTAAATTTTTTAATTTTTATTAGTTAATTTAATAACATTCGACTATATTTAACGTTAGTAATATTATGAACTGTCGCTCGTTGTGAATTTTCCATGAACTTAAGCTCTAAATCTTAAAATAGACATATTTGCAAAGATTTTAGATTATACCGCATGTATACCAGTGTTATCATATTATATTTGAGTTTTCATTTCTTTTTAGGAGGAAAAGATATATATATCATATCACGGATACTCCATAACATGTTGTCGACATAATGTTATTATACACAAAACCCCTGGTTGCTTAAACTCTACTCTTAAACATTAATTTTAAGCTTTTTCAACTTTGCTCGACAATTAGAGAATAATTGATAGCTGATAGTAGATAGTTGATTGCATTAGTTGATTTGACTAGTATATTATATTAGTTAATTATATAAAATTGTTTGATAAAATTAATTGATAGTTGTTTGATTATTTAAACAAGCAAAATGATACATAATTAAGGACATAATTATATTCAATACTTGTTTAAATAATTTAATTATGAAAAATAATTAGAGGTTTCACCCCTGTCTGCTAAAATCTCTTGTGTTAAAACTTCTAATTTCAAAAAGTTCTCATTAGCAACTTTTTTAAAATTAGAGATTTCACCCCTATATGGTATTCCAATCCGCTATTCACCAAACATCCAAATGAGCGAATTTGACTGGTCAAACCTCTAATTTTGGCTCAAACCGCTATTTACCAAACATACTCTTAACCTATTTTTTAGTGTGGGTATAAAAAGGGCACCGAAAATGGACAGTAGATTTTTATTCATGGTTTGGAACAAAAATCTTCTGCCCCTTTACGGTACCCTTTTTCTATGCCCCAACAATAAAACAATTAAATTCTAAGCCTTAACCCTAAATTATAAACTATAAACCCTAAAAACACATTACCATAATTCCTTAAACCTTAAATCCTAAACCGATTTTTTAGTGTGGCACAAAAATGGGCAGATGATTTTTATTCATGGTTTGAGTCTGAGACAAAGATCCTCTGCTCCTTTTCAATTCTTATTTTTATGCCACAACATTAAAAACTTAATTTATAAGTCATAACCCTAAATTTTAAATCTTAAACCTTAAACTCTAAAAATACGCGTTACCTATAATTTTTTAAACTATAATCTCAAATATTAATTCTAAACTTTAAAATTAAATTTTTTAGTATAAACATAAAAAAGAGTATAAAAAAGGAGAGGGTGATTTCTATTTTATGGTTTGGGTTGCGGTTTTCACTTTTTTTACACTAATTAAAGATATGATGAGACTTTTACATATTTGGATTTTAATTTTTAAATCATTTAAACTTTATTCCATATTTTTATAATTATTTATATTTTATTTCCTAATCTTGTTTTCTGGTTTCGTCACTTATTAACGAACTGCATAGAAGACAGTGATGTGCTTCCCTCACCAAGCATTTCCCACAGTCGAACGTTGATCTGTTTCAAGTTTTATCATCGAGTCTTGTCGTAAATATCCCTGTAATATTAATGAGGTCGAGAATGTTGACATTTCACTTTGGCTTTGTTAATTGGTACTTTAAGTCTGCATTATCTGTGATATATCAAGCTCGAATCTCCATTGGAATCTGGTTTTAAAGCTGGGGCCTGGGTGTGCATCATGCTGAGTGTGACCCCGATTCTTGCAAAACGCAAATCTCTGGAGAATGCTGTCGAAAAGACACCGAAAGTAGCAGCAGCAACAGTGTTACTACAGCCCCTTGCTGGTTTTTTTATGTTACAAATGCTATACGAATACGATGATTTAGTGTTTGTGTTTTTTTCCTTCTTTCTGGTTATGTCCGTACCAAAACAAAAGCAAATGAGGGCATCTCTCAGATTCTCTGGACCGACCGTCTTCCCTTTTTCTCTGCCGGCAAACACGTAGTGCTCAGTCAAAACATAAAGCGGTTAATGCAGATGCTGCGTGACATTCACGGGGTTCTGTTGGAGAATTACTTCATCTTCTTCTTCGGGACAGGATTATGCTAATAATGATAAAGAAAAGAGAAACCAAAGTGTAATGGTTCCTTTCTTTGTAAAGGCAAATGATGCTTTGATTCCCCCTACAGGCCTACACCGCCCTGGCTATATATTCACTTCTTTACTGTAATTTTCAACATTCGTATCGCCATTGCATGTTTATTTTGTATATTATAAGATTTTCTTTCAAAGGCTGGGGATTCATCTACGAACTTTGATGCTCATCACCAATGTCCTTGTCTACTATAGAATATATATATACACGGGTGGAAATCGTCTATCTCTTAATCATACCTTCATTTATGCCTCCACAATAAAATTAGGGGTTTAGGGCTTAAGGTATAGGGAATTTAGGGTATGTTGTATTTTTTAGGGTGTATGGTTTAGGATTTGAAATTTAAGGTTAAGATTCCTAATTTAATTTTTAAGTGTTTTTTAACAAGAGACATAAATAGAGACATGAATAGGAGACAGAAGATTTTTACTCCTTACTTCCTCCCCTTTTTGTAATTAATTTAAGACTGATATATAAATGTATATATTATATTCACTTACTTTCTTCCCTTTTTAATTAATTTAAGTAATTCTCAACCGATGGTTATAGGTTTTATTTATGTGATAATGCTGTTTGAGAAAAAGAAAATTTTCATTTGGAGTAAGTGAAAGATTATTTTACGAAATAGAGATGAAGCTATAGTAATCAGAAGAAATCATAAGGAAGAGGTGACTATTTCTAAAAGATGCCAAAAAGACAAGATTTCGACTTTAAATAGTTAAAGAAAATTCTTAGGAAGAGATAACGAGTTCTGAAAGACGCTAAAAAATACGATAATTTTATCCTTTCTGTTACATTATCTTTATTTTTTAAAATAATATAAAACTCAAACCATATGAGAGATATAAGATATTATAAGCTACCTATTTGCCTCCCCAACTTGGTTTTTTTAATCACATATTCTGAATTCATTCCCTCTCTTAATCACTTTCAAACCTGGTTATATCCTCTACTACTATTATTATTATTATTATTATTATTATTATTGTTACACAGATTCTCCAAACTTTTCTCATGTTGATCAAACCGACCTGGATGCTTCAACTTCATTCAGTTTTGGTCCCACTGCCACACAAGCTAAAAGACATGTTATGTTATTTTTAATAGTTTAAAGGTGATTTTAATGTAGTATCTATTCATAGATATTTTAATTCTTTTGATAATGCGCATACACCATATAGACAAACGATTTAAACTCGTGTCTCCTAAATTAAACATCATCCGTTTTTTTTACTGTGACACTTTACGTTACTTTTAGGGTGGCATAATGGCATCCATTTTATATTATTCTATGATTTGTAGAACTACTATTGCATGCTTTTCGAATTTTCTTACATGGAAATGGCCGGGGTCCTCCCTCTTCCAAAGCCTCTAGGGAACAAGATGGAGATACCCTATCCCTCACTAATTTATTATATACCCTTCCTCTTCATCACCGCCCATCAAATTCAATTTTATATTATATATATATATGGTCAGGCTCAGAGCCTCAGACCATCCATTATATATATAAAAAAGTTGGCATCAATTAATAGGAATCTTTATCTTGCCGTGCTATTATTTTCATACAATCAACTCGTGTAGGTGTTTGTTTTGGATAAAAAATTATGTTACTTTTCGCTGTCTCTACTTATGTTCCAACACTAAAAATCACTACAAAATTAAATTTCAAGCCTTAACCTTAAATTCTAAATCCTAAACCTTACACCCTATACCCTAAAAAATACACTCTACCCTAAATTCCCTAAACCTTAACCATAAACCCTAACCTAAAACTCTAAAACATAAACCCTAAACCTAATTTTGAGCATGCGAGCATAAGTAGGGGCACCGAAAAGGGCAGAGAATTTCCATCCGGGTTGTTTTATCTTAATTAAAGTTTTATGTTTGAAATCTTTATTTCTGTGATCTTACACAGCTTAACTATTTTTGTTTAAACTATTAAATTTATAAGTTGAAGTGAAGTCATAAATTAAAAGTTAATCGCCTGAAAATAAAATATTGTGGTAAAAGGTAGAGAAATTTGAAAAAAATATGACTAAAATGTGAATAATATAATTTAATTGACATATTTATTTATACATTTTACCACTAAAGTAACAATTATTTTATGACATCAAAGTAAGTAAAATAAGTTACAATGAAATTTTTGCATGGGCTAAAGTTATTTAAAAAATTAGTCGTAACTAGTAAGGGTGAAAAAATAGACTGTAAGTGTGAGTCGCGAGACCAGGCTTCTGCCAGCCCCTATGTAGCTAGTGGCTAGTGGCTACGCCCTTGCGAATAGGTAAAAAACATGCATGGTTCACAATCAGGTATGGAGCCACCTTATAGGTGGGAGGGGCAATTGTCTCCTTTCGATTTGATAGGTTAATTGCATTTTAGGCTAGCTCTAAGAGTTTTGAAACCATTACAATTAAGTTCTTACCTCTCTTAAAATTTTAGGATTTATTGTTTTTTTAATTTTTTAGTCTTTTTTAATAAGGCACACACATCGTGCAGAATTGGTGCTCGAACCCGGGTCACCTAGATGAATTACATCATCCTTACCTTGAGACAACAAGGGGTAAGAATAATAAAACGACACATTATACTTTTAAGAAAAATGTAGAAAGAATATATTATCTTATAATATATACTAAAAATATTATGGGTATACCCTCCCTTCATAATACATTAGGGTCTAAGAAAATGTAACGGTAATGATAGGGAATAAGTTAAGACCAGCGGGAGAGGTTTGGAAGAAAGAAATACAGGGGATTTTGCCAAATTGTCAAATACTTAAAGAATGGGAGTTAATTAATTTTTACCGAAAAGTTAAACCCTATTTTTTCACTACTGTCATTTCTTTATGTCATCGGTTACTTTTTAATTTTCAGTTTTATTGTATAAAACAATCATCATTTTTTATGAGTGTTCACATATTTTTTTTAATTTTTATTTATTTTATGTGTTTTGTTTTGTGAGAAGTTATATTTTATATGTTTATTTTTTGTCTGCTTTTATGATAGATTATTTATTTACTTTTATGGCAGTTTTTGTTTGTCTTTAAGATACATTATTATTTTTTATGACAGTTCTTCCTGATGAAGGTGTCCATAATTTCTCTAAATTTTAATGTTCTTTTGTAGTTATTTGCCGATGTATCAAAATTTTAAAGCCAACAAATTTATATAAATTATGAAAAGTCCTAGTTAAAAAATAATTGTTGAATTTTATTGCGCAACTAATCAAATTATACTAAAAAAGTGATTAAATTTTATTTTTCTTATTTTTAGACACTTTTTTTTCACCAAAATTTTCACTCTTTTGAGTTATTAGTGATTTAGGATGTATTATATTTATAATCTTTTTAATATAAAGTTTATTTTTTTTATTTTTATAAAAATGGGAGTTAAATGAGAGTCCGGTGGTAGTAGTGGAGTTCGTGAAAGGCGAAGGGACCTGGGAAGTACTAAACACGTGGCATGCACTCCCAGTGAGATTCACTTTGTGTAGTGTAAACCGCATAGCAAAAGTAATGATAACTGCTTACAGTTTTTTTTTTTTGTTGTTGTTGTTGCTATTTAGATTTTTAGAATTTTACTTTAATTAATTCAACTCGATCTAGATCATATATTTAATATTGATGAGCGAGTTTTTTATCAATTTTTTTTATAAATTTAATATTTCGAACTCAAAACCTGCTTAAACAAGACATGTTTTAATTACGGTTTTAATTATATGAAAATGAGATTAAGAAGTGAGAATTAGAATAATAAGAAGGGTGGCAAACTGAAGTGATTGATTAGGATGATGAGCAAAACGTTAAGGCTTACGTTAGGATGATCAGAAAATGAGAGATAAAGCCTAAAATGGGTAATGCGCGTGCTTCGCAAGCTTAATAATAAAAGGAAAATTAAACATATTTTTTAATATGTTGGTGTGATGCAAGAATAGCACATGTTTAACTTTTTTAATTTTTTCAAATACAGCACACACAACATATATTACTATTTACTGGTGCTCGAACTCAGGTCCCAAGGGATAATGAACATCTATCTTTGCCACCAGTACACAAGGAGATGAGCAAACATATATTTTTGTTATAAGGAAGTTAAACATATGATATTTATTGGAATTTTTACCCAAATATTACTTTTGGGTTTTTTATTCTCAAAATAGAGAACTTTGGATTTTATTTTCTAATCTAGTGAATTTTACTGTTCATTTTGTAAAGACCAGTAGACCACAATCTGAGTTTGAACAGTGTTTTCCCCATACTGGCACTGTTCACCAATCAAACTTAAAAAAAATAAACCTGCAAAGGCTGCAACCCCCATATCGATGTACTGTTCAAAGGCGGGGGAGGGCAGCCCGACTTTAAACAATGCCAGACAGCCCTATCTTTCACCACGTGGCAGCATGGTGTCTTTGAAAAAGGGAGGTTTATAATTCGACTTTGAACAGTACTAGTATGAGAAAAAAGTGTTCAAAGACGGATAGTGATCTTGGGGTCTTCAAAAAGTGAACAATAAAGTTCACTAGATTGAAAAATAAAATTCAACGTTCTTTATTTTGAAAATAAAAAAATCTAAAAGTAATATTTGAGTAAAAATTTCGTTATTATAGTATGCTAAAAAAACATATGATATTATAGAAAACCCACACAATCATTTCATCATCATAATTCTTCCACTTACTCCATCATATTGGCACACAACAACAACCACCCATCAACATCGAAGATCACTATACTATAGTGACGTATCAGAATCTTAAATATGAAGTCTAAAATTTTAATACGCATTTTTTAATGAGTATGTAAAATAATTTTTTTTTTATAAATTAAACTGTATTTTTAATTTTTTCTCAAAAAATAAAAAAATAGGAGCCATATGCACCCGCCGGTGTTATGCTACGACTTACATATATATAATATGTACTTATGTACTTTATAATATATGTATGTATAAGTAAAGAAAAAAAAGGAACTTAGTAATGCTAGACATTTGATGAAGTATAAGTGGGTGGGGTTACTACACACGCGTGGTGATTGTGGGTTGTGCTGTCTCTGGCTCTCTGCTTACAAATCTTGGAAAATTTATATACTTATTTGTTTTTTTTAGGTATTTGATAAGGGATGTCAATTTCATCCGCATCATTTTCACTTTATGATCACACTGTTTGAGAGTATAAATGGTTGATATAGGAACGGAGTTAAGATTAAGCATTAGACGGATAAGAGTAATTAATTATATTTTAAAATTTTAAAATTAAAAATAAAAACTTTATTTAATTAATATTTAAATTAAAAATAAGCTAAAATGTTATTATGCGAAAAACTTTGCTCCCACATCATATATCTATCAAATATTGATATATCATCATTTCTTCATTCTGATTCCACTTTCTGACCTATTTGTTTTATGCTATTTCTTCTTATTATTTTTTTGATAAATCCTAATTTTAATTCTAATCGTACTTAGAGGTGAGGGGAATGGAGAGTCTAGCGGAAGGAATGAGGTGTTCTTAGTGGGTAAGGGTGAGCAAAACTCGACTCGACTAAAAAAATCGAAATTTTTTTACTCGACTCGAAAAAGATTCAATTAAAGTTTGAGTTTTAAAATGAAAATTCAAATAACTCGAAAATTTTTAAAAAATTTCAAATAAAGTTTGAGTTGTAAAATATGACACGTCAACTCGAATAACTCGAATTTTTTTTAACTCGACTCGACTTGAATGAACGCTCACCGCTATTAGTGGGTACAAAACTCATTACCTAAAGAAATATGATGGAACAAAAATAAACATCTTGACCAACCGACCAAATATACTTGCTCTTTTCTCATGGGTGGAAGCTTTAGGGGACCGGTGGGGGCTACGCCCCACCCCACCAATTTTTTTTGAAAAACTCGAATTTTACCCTTAAAAGTTTTGAAAATTTTAATTTGCCCCCGAGGTTTTTAAAAATTCACATTAAACTTCAAAATTTTAAATATTTTTAATTAAATCCCCTATCCATTTTTATATTTTTTGTTAAATATCTCAAAATTATTTAAAAAATTAGCTAAACCCTCGATTTTTTGAATTTTTTTGTTTAATCCTCCAAATTAAAAAAAATTAAGTTAATCCCCTCAAACTTTTACTCCAAATTATGCCTCAATCTTTTCCTTCTGGTTATTAAGTTACATATGAGGCTAAGGTGAGGCATTGGAATTTGCAAGTTGCTTAGGGTGGGAAAGTTGGGAGTGCTATTGGAATGATTCACGCTGTTTGTTCATTTGTTGATCACTTGATTGGAATATATTATCTTTACTCAACAAAGACATTACACATTTGCAATATACTAGAAATAGGATAAATTATTCTATGCCTATTCCCTTTTTTTCCTAATTATTCACCTCTCCTTTATATAATATACTTTAAAGTGTTATCCCACACCACACAAAAACCTATTATTAACAATTAAGCATCTCTGGCCAACTTACCGACTATTAATTGGTTTAATAAGATGAGACGCTTGGTCCATTAAATAATGTCTGATGTTTAAATTGTAAAGTTATAAATGAAATAAATTGAATCGAAATATTTACTCACAATAAGCTTCTATAATATCTGATCCGAATTAATCGAATAATAAATCAAAATATTGATTGTTATAAAAAAATCACTAACTAGCCGAAAGAAATCAAGATTAGGTCCTATTAATATGACCACGGATTTGTATTTGTTGTTGCTATATAATTAAATATATGAAGATTGAGTTGACTATGAGAGAAAAGAAGCAATATAATTTAGATCCAAGGAAAAGTATAAGCAAACAAATCTTGGGAGTTGGGGGCAAGAGATGAAAGTCTCTTTCCATGGGATGGGTGATTCCATTTCTCTGTACATCTACATTGTCTAAAGTTTAATTACTTTCACACTTTTTTAAACTGTTGGATGGTGATGATAAATGGCTAAAATTATTTAATCTTTTTTTTTCAAGTGATAATGTTCATATTTTTTATTGTTAATCTCATTCATCCATTTACCTTAATCTAACAGTTTAAAAATATAAAACTTTCAAATTATATATAGTGTAAGAGAATCATATCTATATATATATATATATATATATAGGGTTTTATTTTGATGCACAAGCTGTGTAAATTTTTTTTACACAATCCTTTTATAAAATTTAAAATTTAAATCACAAACTCTAGCAACCTAAAACCTAAACCCTAAGCCCTAAACCCTAAACTTTAAATTCTAACCATAAACCTTAAATTATATACCCTACATACTAAACCCCTAAACCCTAACCTAAAATCTTAAACGCTAAACCCTAAAATTAAAGGGCTTGTGTAAACTTTCCATATATATATATATATATATATATATATATATATATATATATATATATATATATATATATATATAAAAGGAGGGGATAATGGGTTTGCGGCTGACTTAGCCCATCCCTAATGGCTAATGGTGCGCACTTTTACCAGATTTTTTTTTGTTGAGATACTTTTACCAGATCAATACCTTACTTTTAGTACAATAATAATTCAAAGCTTATGATTATAGTTTTAAATAGAGTGAAATTACATAATTAAATATATATATATATATATATATATATATATATATATAACAGAGGCTAGGGGTGTAAATGAACAGAACGTTCGACGAACCGTTCGCTTATTAAGCTAAATAAACGAGTATGAACAAAATTTTTATGTTCGTTTAACAAACGAACAAACACGAACATAGGTGTGTTCGGTTAATTTATATTCACTAACAAGCTCGTTTATAGGCTCATTTTATTTTTATATTTTAAATATTGATGAGGTAGAGACTAAATTGAACACATGGTGAACTTCGGAGTTCATACTGTGAAGCTTGAGGAGCTTAAGGACTAATGGATTAATTTTACAACTTTAGAGTTCGTTTTTTGTTTGTTTAGTTATATTTATGAACATATAAACGAACACGTTCGCGGACGTTAAATGAATACGTTCACAAGTACTTAAACAAACACGTTCACGAACACAAACACCTTCAAAAATAAATAAACGAACATGAACACAATATTAAAATTTTAGGCGAACACGAACCGAACATTAACATCTTTAAAAATAAAACAAATAAACACAAACATAGTGTTCGCTCAAGCCCGATTTATTTACGCACCTAATAGAGGCCAATTGTGTTGAGAGAAAGGTTAAACATGGGGTACTAATTGGGCGGAAGCTGTGCCTGCTATAATGGTACATAATACCGACATAGCCCAAAATTATGTTTCTGCTTAGTCCATTAGTCATGAAAGGCCCAAAGTTAGATTTTGACCATTGAAAGAACAAAAGTGTCAACCAACAGCCGGTTGGTGAATTGAAATTAATCTTTAGGTAAGGTCAATAATTTGAATCCTAACATTATAAATGATATTATTTTTCACGTATTTACATCATTCTAAATATATTAACAATTCTGTCATGTATTTACATCGTTACAAATATGTTCATTATTTTTTAAAATAAGTTCACTATTTTAACGTATTTACATTATTGTAAATATGTTCACTATTTATTTATGTATTTACATCGTTGTAAACATACTCACTATTTTTTCACGTATTTTTATTATTTTCAATGTGTTCTCTATTTTTTATGTGCACTTAAAAAGTAATATAATAATCAATGTAAAAATATGAGGACAATATAAAGCTAGAGTTTTAAGGGTAAAAGGGTAGATTCATACATAACACTTATCTTTTAAACTTTAGGCTTAAATGAAAAATAAGTGCCCAAAGTATCCATCTTTTGAACTTTAGGTGCGTAAAGTATTTTTTTTGTAAAAATAAGTGCTCAAAGTTCCAACCATTATAATTTTAGGTGCCTAAATTTACACTGTTGCAATTTTAGGTGCTTGGCCGCTAAAAGGTGTTAAAAAATTTGTTAACCAACCAATGCTTAACACTTGGTATTTTATTTTATTTTATTTTATTAATTAAAAACTTAAAACATTTTTTTTATAAAATCCTGAAAATTTGCAATTTTTATAAAATAAATCTCAAATGCCTAAAAATTCTCAAACCCAAACCCTTAAATCACTGCCGATCACCATGCCTGAGAACACCATTTTGGTCGCCGGATGTAGGCAATCATTTCTCCTAACACAGTGTCACCGAAAACGCCGAACATCGATTTCGTGTTAGACGTTCAACTGGCACGTCGTTCGGTGTTTCTGGCGACACCGTGTTGGGAAAAATGACCGCCTAGGTACTATGACTAAAGGGGTGTCTTCAGGCGCAACGATCGACGGCGGAAGCGGCGGTAATTTGTGGGTTTGGGTTTGAAATTTTTTAGGGTTTTGGGGATTGTTTCGTAAAAATTACAAAATTTTGAGATTTTATGAAAAAAATGAAATTTTTTAAATTAAAAAAATTAAATTAATGTCACATGTCAAGCATTGATTGGTTAACAATTTTTTAAGACCCCTTAATGGTCAGACACCTAAAATTGCTACAGTTGAAATTTTGGGCACCCATTTTTACAATAAAATACTTTAGGCACCAAAAGTTCAAAAGAGGTATACTTTGGGTACCTATTTTTCATTTAAGCCTTAAATTTATTATAAATTTCAACAACCAAACACTTTGATGTAGTAGCAAGTAACAACCATCTTTCATTAATCTTTTTAATACACAAATATTATTTAATATAATACATATTTTTTTTACATCCGTTGTACCAAACGAGAAGTTATTTATTAAATCCCGTTAAGTATAAAATTAAAATAACTCTACCCCTTTAATTATTTAGGATAACTTTTAACTTGAGGAACAAAAACAAATGCAATTGTATTGCAAGTTAATCATACAGGGTTTGTTCTTTTTAATATCGAAGATTTTAGCATTATTTTAAATTTTAAAGTTCAATTCTGATAGTTTAATTTTGTGATATTGAGTTTATGTTTTTTTTAAAAAAATTATTCTCTATTAGTTTTTGTTTAATTTCACGGTTAGTTATTGATATAATAAAAAAATTAAAAATATTTTTCTTAGTAATGTACATTTACAATTTTAATCAAATTGACTTTTAAAGACTATAAATAAAGATGATTGAAATAATAATTTTTTAATTAATGATATTTTATTTATTTTTAAATATTAAGGGTCATATTAATAAAGACTATAAATGTATGAACTAAAAAGTTATATTACCTTTTCTATATTTGCCAAATAAACAGTTAGCTGTAAAATTGAACATAGAGATAACCAAAAAATTTAAATTGAACATAGAGATAACCAAATATGTATTATTAAATTAAATATATATTAATTTGTTTTTGTCAAATTTTAGAAATAGTTCACGTGCTTGATGTTTTATGCAAATGTAATATTTTTATTATAATTTGGTCAATTTTTGAAAGTTCAATATTTCAAAATGCATTTCTTAATTAAAATCCAAGTAATTTTCGTTTTGGCCCGTTAGTTTCACTCCAGAATTGTGACAGTGTTGATAGTGATACTATTAAAATTAAACTGTAAAATTGATTTTAATATTTTAATTTGGTATATTTTAATTTTTCTACACTTTGAGTTTTGAAGTTCAGTCAATTTTAATAATTTGAAATTATTTTTTAAAATGTAATATATATATGTATTCTAAAAATAATATTTTTAATTTTAAAAAACAGAAATATACATATAAACAAAAAGTGTATATAGTTAATAAAATAAAATAAAATTTTATTCAGATTCTTTATATTTTTCTTTTATAATAAAATTTTGACCAAAATTATTTGTTATTAAAATCTTACAATCCAATGCATCTCATCTAAACCTCCTGTTGTTAGCCTCCAACAACTTATCATGCAATACACATGAGATATAATATGATCCGGATCTTTCTGCATATATCTTATTACTAAATGATTATGGTTTATGATTTAAATTGGAAACCGAAAATTCTTTCATTCCTTCGTTTAAAACGTTTATAAAAGTAAAGTCTCTTGAGATCAACAACAAAGTTTTACCGTATAACATTTAATTACTAACCATTTTGTAACAATTAAATAGTAAATTTATCATTATGTATCAAATAAATAGTTTAATGGCCATTATGTAACATTTATAAAGTTCAATGATCATTTTGTAACAACTAATATATTATTTTAATTGCCGGTCTATCCGTAGTTAAGTTGTTGACAACATCTAACGGTTCAGTGTCTATTTGAAACAAAATACAAAGTTTAATGTTTATTTTATAACTTTTAAAAATTATGTGATTAAAATAAATATTTTAAGATAATCTAGTAATTAATTGTGAAATTTACTAAATCTTAATGTCATCTCACACAAATTTGAGTGTTGGTGTTATTTCCACAACTGTGTCATAAATATCTTGCAAATAAAATTAGAGAATTATTAAATGGACTCATCAATTCCAACAATAATCCACTCGTTATACAATTTCTACTGTTATTTACGATACAAAGAAAATCAAAAACCAAGATTTTCCTTGGGACTTGATTTTTATTTTTTATTTTATTGTTTTTCTTGAGTTACTTTCTTGTTGCTTTGATTTTCTGAGTAGATTAGTACAATTTTGATTGTGTTTGAAACTTGAATGGAATAATAGAGAGTATTGTGTCTACTGACGACACGATTATAAGAACTTTAGACAGTGATGGCATAGACGTAAGGAGGTCGACGTTTGTCATAAAAAATATAGAGTTTTTGGAAAAGAAAAACAAACCTAACATACCATACCAACATTTCTTATCGACAATCGACTGCAATGACCATAATAAAAACGAATTGAAAGTTTAATGATTATTTTACAAGTTTTAAAGTTTGGTGATCAAAATGCAAGCACTCTAAAATTTTGGTGACCATTTATATTTTTTACCCAATACATTAAGGTACAAAACTGGGGGAAAGTGCTATATTTTAGGGGCTAAACTGTGTATTATACCAAAGCAAAGTACCAAACGGAACGGGAAAAATCAAAGACAGAAGCAGTAAACCAAGCTCCAGGGCAGCATTAGTTGTTATCCAACCACCTCATTTTTTGTTCCTTTTTAGACACCCTTTTGTTCTGTCAACTAACACGAACCATTGACCACTCAATTCATTCAGGTTGTACTTCAGTTTCCCCACTCATAATCCAAAACCACCCAAAATTTCTCATTTTTCAATTCCCCCTTTGTTGCAATTCCCTGCCGTCTCGCCGGAGTGAGATGACCGGAGTGAACGGAGGGTTGGAGAAGGAAGCATGGAAAGCTCATGCCTCCATGGCTTTGGTTCAACTCATCAATGGAGGCTATCATGTAATTACCAAAGTAGCCCTCAACGTTGGTGTCAACGAGCTTGTCTTCTGCGTCTTCCGTGATCTTGTTGCTCTCTCAATTCTTGCCCCCGTCGCCTATGTTCGTGAAAAGTACGACCCTTTTTTCCCCTTCCATATCTTTGTCCGGGGTTGACTCTCCTTTGCAATCCTTATGATTGTCTTGTCTGAATCAGGGTTTGATTGATCGATTTGTTTGTTCACTTTCCTGCAGAGGGATTCGACCACCTTTGACCAAACGCCTAGTCCTGTCATTCTTCTTTCTTGGCTTAACTGGGTGAGTCTCACTTATCTGAACCAATCCTAGTTGGTCTGAAAATATGTTATGCATTGAATATCATTGTCCGGTTTTGTTTAATTGGAATAGGATATTTGGGAACCAGCTTTTGTTCCTCATTGGTCTGAGCTACACAAATCCAACATATGCTGCTGCCACACAACCTGCAATTCCAGTCTTTACCTTTCTCTTTGCTGTAATGATGGGGTAAAAGCACAACTTTATATGCTTTTTCATTTTTTCTCTAGATTTTATTTGGTTTTGTTTGATTTCTATATGTCTGTTAGTTTGTGCCATAATTTGTATGAAATTGTTCGTGCAGTACAGAAAGAGTGAATTTGCTCAAAACTGAAGGTCAAGCAAAGGTTGGAGGTACCCTGATCTGTGTTTCTGGTGCAATATTGATGGTTCTGTTTCGTGGTCCGGCTTTGCTTGGACAGCCGAATGCAGACTTTGCTCCCCAAAATGACATAAGTGCCAGGGGTCAACTAGAGCCTGCTGGATGGCTTATGTCTGGTTTTCTCGAGTTCGGACTTGATCATTGGCATATCGGAGTTCTATGCTTGATAGGGAACTGTATGTGCATGGCTGCTTTCCTGGCCATTCAGGTATGCCATATGGTTTTGGATGAATCAGAGCAAGTCTTGTTTTCCTGTAAATTATGTTCTTGAATATGATATGAGGTTTGATATGCCACACTTGTTCCCTGACCCGTTTCATATGTACCTCGTTAGAACTTTAGTGATCCGATCCCTTCCGCTAAGGGGCTTTAAGATTATATAATTAGATCATCTTGCCTATAGCCAATATTTAGGAAGCTCCTTTTTTGGCATTTGTTTCAATTTCAGCATATCAAATGCCCTTAGGTCCATTGCACTACTATGTCATTTTTGTTTTAATCATTTCCCGGTGTAACCATCCGCGGAGCTTTCCGCTATCTTTGCTTGGGCAGCACTAACTTGTACTTGGTGCCTTTCACAAGTAGTGGTTCTTATAAATGTGTATTTCAGCATATCAAAACAGTGCTGAGTACTTGGTTTATCTGTTAAACTTTGAATGTGTATTTTGCTGTTATTAAGTACTTGGTTTATCTGCAATTTCACTTTTTCTAACAATTCCAGGCTCCAGTTTTAGCCAAGTATCCCGCCAACATTTCTGTGACCGCGCTTTCCTATTTCTTCGGTGCTATATTGATGGTAGTAACATCATTTTTTGCCACCAATGAGTCAACAAATTGGCATCTGACACGGTCTGAGCTTTTCGCCGTTGTGTATGCTGTAAGTTTCTTCTGTATTTTATAGGATCTCGTATCTTAAAAAGTTTTGCAAGTCGATTTACTAGTAGCCATTATCAAAGTTGCAGCTTTATCCGAGCCCGAAATGTATCTAATATCCGTGCATGTTTTTTAATCTTTCGGCTCAATACTCGGTCTGCTAGCGTTACTGTTACCGTAATAACCAAGGCTGTGGAAGTATAGGAAACGTTATCTGATATGTGTGGACGGTTGGCTTTGGCAGGGAGTTGCAGCATCAGCTCTTAACTACGGACTCCTGACATGGTCGAATAAGATCATGGGGCCGGCTTTAGTCGCTCTCTATAATCCGCTTCAACCTGCGGCATCGGCTTTTCTGTCAAGGATTTTCCTTGGAAGTCCGATTTATTTGGGAAGGTTGTATTTCCGTCACTTCCACTACAAATTCGAACCTAAATCTCTCATCTAGTACAAAACTAATGCCTGAATTGTTTCATATGTGATGACAGTGTTATCGGGGGATTTCTGATAATAGCCGGTCTATATATAGTAACTTGGGCATCATACAGAGAGAGACACTCGGCTACGGCGATAATGCCTCAGATTGTTCGGTCCACCGAACCACTCATTCCCAAAGATGCATCGAGTAACAATAACACGTACCAGAGAGCTCGCATTTTCTCGGAACCGTCTGTTTTGTCACCGAAATCCGGTGATTAACTGTATAATCGGACGTGATGTAAAATTGCAGCACCTCTTTTTCCACTTGTACATTACTAAGCTCAAATGGCGTGCAACGGAAGACACTGAAGTGCGGGTGGTTTGCTACTTTATCCTGTCTGAATTTGTTGTAAGAAGCACAGTGTAAATTCTCACTTATTGGATTGGGAATATTTACCCCAAACAAATGAATTCCTATGCATCACATTCACATTCGTCTTCCTTATTTGTTGCCAAGCTTTAAGAGTGAAAATGAACCGAGCTTGAAAGAACAAGGTTGTGTTCGTGTTTGTTTGTTTGTTTATATGTTCGCGAATATGTTCATTTATAAGTCCGCTAACATGTTTGTTTAGCGTTTGCAAACACTCTTTTTTATTCTTTTATTTGCAAGCCAAAGAAAAATGGTGAAATTACACTAGTTCTTTAGCTTATTAGCCTTCGTAGTTTGAACTCAAAAGTTCACTTTGGGTTCAATTTAGTTCTTAAATTCACCAATATTTAAAATATATAAAAAAGAAGAAGTGGGAATTAGGTAAACGAGCTTGTTTCTAAATATAAACGAACCGAATACACCTCGAACACTTTGATTGCCCTTCCGATTCTCTAGTGCTTTGCTTTGATTAATCTGGACCGACTTGCGTCGCACACCTATATTTGATGAGCGAGTCTCCTGACGATACACAAAGCTTCGAACTCGAAACTTACTTAAGTGATACCAAGTTGCTTACCAATTAAAACAACTCGTGAAAATAATGTGATTGATTATTAATTGTGTCTTTTAGTTTTTTATTTAAAAATGATAGAAAGTATGAAAAAGCGAAAATAACATAAACGAACCAAGTTGCTAAATGATTTTCTTTAAGGATTAATATGGCGGTAGAAATTGAAAGTTTCCACAAACACTTTATTTTTAGAGTATAGAGAGTTAGTTTAGGGTATATGGTTTAGGGATTTAGGTGTAAGAGTTTAGAATTTAAGGATAGTTGTTTCAATTTAAGTTTTAGGGTTATAATTTAGGGTTTATAGGTTAGGGTTTAGTTTTAGGGTAATATGGTAAGGGTTTAGGTTTTAACCTATAAACCCTAAATTATAACCCTAAACCTTAAATTCAAACAACTATCCCTAAATTCTAACCCCCTACACCTAAAACTCTAAACTTTATACCCTAAACTAACTCTCTATACCCTAAAATTAAGGCGCTTGTATTCTTTCATTAATTGGTGGGAAGTTACCTAAACAAATAGTGGTATTGTTAATTAAAAGTTAAATTTTTAACCGAAAAGAGCTAGATGCAATGATAATGTACATTGCTCTCTCAATAAAAATATTCGAGTTTTAATTGTAAAAACAACATTGTTAGAAAGAAAAGTCACGAATTTCGAACACAGGTCATAAATTGAACATTTATTGTACAAAAAGAATTAGATTTTTAAGTGTTTTTTAAAGGATATGTTGTAGTTATTTAGAATTTCTTTTTTAATAAAAAATCTAATTATCCTTATTTTATTCTTAATATTTTATTAATATTAACATACTTTCATCAATTGAGTTTGTATCGTTCAACTAAAGACATCAAATTTAATCATATAAATTATAACATCACATAATGAATTATTATAAGCACAAAGAAGAAGAAACGAAAGAATTTGCTTTTAACATATTTCCATTCAAATCTAACTGTTTTTAATATAAAAATAAAGAAATATAAGAGTTTTAAGTAGCAGGGGTTGGTAGGTGCATAAATGATCAAATAAATCAGAATTAATAAACTGAAAAAGCAAATCTATTAGGTTTACCAACAATCTTATCAATCAAATAGTTTGTTTATTCTATAAAAAGAGAAAAAAATATCTCATACAAAGCTATCATTTGGGGGAAAATGAAATGTTCTAAAGAAATAAAATAATAAATTCAAACTATTATTTGATCTAACGAGATGCAACAAATATTAGGTCTTTAAATAAGATCAGAGTTTAAATCTTGATATTGTAAATAATAATTGAGTTAAAAAGGTAATCTTATAATAAATTTGTGTAGTGTCTAATCTGAATTAATAGACCAATAAATTAAATAATAATAATTATACTAAATAAAAAAGGGTAATTATTTCATGGGTTTTATTTTGATGCACAAGCTGTGTAAATTTTTTTTACACAATCCTTTTATAAAATTTAAAATCTAAATCACAAACCCTAGCAACGTAAGCCCTAAACCCTAAACCCTAAATTCTAACCATAAACCTTAAATTATACACCCTACATACTAAACCCCTAAACCCTAACATAAAACCCTAAACCCTAAACCCTAAAATTAAAAGGCTTGTGTAAACTAAAGTTTACACAGCTTGTGCATCAAAGTATTTTCCTTATTTTATATACTGATAGTGGAAACTAAAACTCTCATATTACCCTAAATTTTAACGATTATCCCTAAGTTCTAAACCTATGAACATCAACCCAAAATTTTAAACCCAAAATTGAATCTTTAAACCCTAAAATTAAAATACTTTAAAAAAAAAATCAATTTTCACCGCTAGTATATTGAATATAAATCTAATAATAAATTGATAAATAAATGAGAGGAGAATGTGGAGGAGAAATTGACTAACAACAGCTTGAAGGGGTCAATGTAGAAAATATGGAAAAAGACTGGGTAACTGATGCAAATACAAAGAAATAAATATGTTAGAAACTGGATTTTTTTTTGCTAAAACAAATATAAAAAAGAAAGTGGGAAAGTTAGAATAAAAAAACGTAACATTTTTCTATCTTGTTTCCAGGGGAAGAAGAAGAAGAAGATTTCTGCAGAAACCAGAACGAAAAGAAGAAAGGAGAGAAACCCAAAGGCCAAAAAGTATTACGTTTTCCATTGGATCTGAGATACTGATTCCCCAACTGACACTTCGATTGTAAAACATTTTCGGTTCAGTTTTGATTTCCAAACACTGCGATTCTGCGAAGAACAAGGCGGGGATCTGAGCAACTGTCGCCGTCAGCACTTGCCCGGAGGTATTCCTTGAACTTGGTTGTAGTCTTTTACTTGTAATGGTAGAATTTATTGGAGATCAATCTTTCTTGAATAAATTTTGCGAAATGAACATGATTTTTGTATACATTTTCTTGTCGGTTTTCAATTCTCATTTTTGGGTTATTTCGTTCAAATGTATCAAAATCATCAATTTGTTAGGTTTGGGCTGAACCCCAGAATTTAATGAACATTGCTGCTTAGTATGTTTTGCGTTTGCCCTGTCGGTCAAGGTTTCGAACTTAGATATCTTTGTTTGCTGACTTATATCATGTGCATCACTGATTTGATTTTGGCATTTAGGATTTTTGATCACTGATCTTATCTGCTTGGTTGTGAAACCGGGGTACCTTCGTCCTGCGGCATTTTTGGCAAAATCTATGTGATCTCCGAATCGAATTCAATTGTAACTGCGAGTTTGATGTTGGCTGTCTCAGATAGTATTCAAGCAGCACGGCAGGTAACTTAGAAAATTCAATATTGGCAAAATATGCCCAATGGAAAGCTGTTAATTTGTATGCAAAATGGAATTAGTGGTATTTAATAGAATTGCAGAAGCGATATCTGGTGCATCGAATCTTTTATCTGCTACGCTGTCTTCTGCAGCTTCATACATGTCGCCTGCTTTGTCACCACATACAGATAGAAATGTTCTCCATGGGTTTGGTTTTGCTAACTCTGGAAACAAGAATAATTTGCGCCTCTCTTCATCACTCCAAGATTTCTCATCATATCACCGTCTTGATCCAGAAGCAGCTAATCTTATTTCCGAAATTGACAAGAGCATGACCTATTCGAAAACCCCTCTACAGCGAGAAAATGTTGCAGCAAGTTTCTCGAAGGAGAAGGGTTTGCCAGGTGGAACCCCTTTTCTAATGAGAAAGTGGGTGCGGTTTATCATGGTTTTCTTGTGCCTACTCTTGTTCATTTTTGTGGCATACATGGTTGGCATGTATATTTATTCAAATTGGTCTAGAGGAGCCTCCAAGTTCTATGTTGTTCTTGATTGTGGAAGTACTGGAACTCGAGTTTATGTGTACCAGGCTTCAATTGATCACAAGAATGATGGTAGCCTGCCTATTGTCATGAAATCATTAACCGAAGGTCTTTCTAGAAAGCCAAGCACACAAAGTGGACGTGCTTATGATAGGATGGAAACTGAGCCTGGGCTTCATAAGTTGGTGCACAATAAATCTGGCTTGGCGACCGCAATATACCCACTTATTTCATGGGCAGAGAAGCAAATTCCTGACCGTGAGCATAAGAATACTTGTCTTTTCTTGTATGCTACAGCTGGAGTTCGCAGGTTGCCTAATGCTGATTCAAAATGGCTTCTGGAAAATGCTTGGTCAATACTAAAGCATTCACCTTTCTTGAGCCGCAGAGAGTGGGTTAAGATTATCAGTGGGACAGAGGAAGCTTACCTTGGGTGGACAGCCCTTAACTATCTCACAGGCATGTTGGGAACAACCCCTAAGAAGGCAACATTTGGTGCACTTGATTTGGGTGGATCATCATTACAAGTTACATTTGAGAATGAGCACCGTCAACATAATGAAACCAATTTAAACCTTAAAATTGGAGCGGTTAATCATCATCTTAGTGCCTACTCTCTCTCTGGCTATGGTTTGAATGATGCATTTGACAAGTCTGTAGTTCATTTATTAAGGAGGCTTCCAGATGGCTCCATTGCCAACCTGGCTAATGGAAAGATAGAAATTAAACATCCTTGCTTGAACTCTGGCTACAATGAACAATATATTTGTTCTCAATGTGCTGCAAAAGACCAAGAAAGTGGGAGTCCCTTAGTTCAAGGCAAAATTTTGGATAAAGGAGGAAAATCTGGAATTCCGGTGCAGCTTACTGGTGCTCCGAATTGGGAGCAATGCAGTGCAATTGCTAAAGTTGCAGTCAATTTATCTGAATGGTCGAATCTATACCCAGGGATTGATTGTGATTTGCAACCTTGTGCACTTTCTGATAGCTTGCCTCACCCTTATGGCCAGTTCTATGCCCTATCTGGCTTTTTTGTTGTATATCGGTTCTTCAATTTGTCTCCAGAAGCTTCACTTGATGACGTACTGGAGAAGGGTAGGGAATTTTGTGAGAAAACCTGGGAAGTGGCCAGAAACAGTGTTGCTCCACAGCCCTTTATTGAACAGTACTGCTTTAGAGCACCATATATAGTATCACTGTTGAGAGAGGGTTTGCACATCTTGGACAGTCAACTTGTCGTTGGTTCTGGAAGTATTACATGGACAATGGGTGTTGCGTTGTTGGAAGCTGGGACGTCATTTTCAAGCAAACTAGGGTTCCACGGATATCAAATATTGCAGACCAAGATTGATCCAATGATTCTTATTGCCATTATTTTAATGTCATTGGTTTTGCTTGTTTGTGCTTTATCATGTGTTGGTAATTGGATCCCAAGATTTTTCCGGAGGCCATATCTTCCTCTTTTCCGGCATAACAGTGCATCTACATCTGTTCTTCATATACCATCTCCGTTCCGGTTTAAGCGCTGGAGTCCTATGAACTCAGGTAACATCTCTTATTTGACCTATTATTTGAGGCATAATTTTACTGTTTTTTTGGCTATGTTTTCAATGGGAGAGAAATATCCTCTCAAATATGTTAACAGATACCTTCCTTCCATGCAAGGATGCCTACTTTCAAATTTTAGTCACAGCCGTCCATCTGCATAACGCATTATGCTCCAAAACAGGCTACAAAAGCATTGATGATGTTTTCTTGTTCAGATTTTTTAACCATGATCCACGTCTTACAAACCTTGTTTATTCATCCTCAAGAATATTTTTTCCAGTACATGGATACGACTAATGATGAAGTTCTCGGTCTCCTGAGTCTTGTACTCTTATTACTTGAATACTCGAAATTTGCAGTTAGCATTACATATCTTTGAGCACTCAAAAATTTCCTAGTTTCAAGGATTTTTCGGACACAATAATTTGGATGTGATATTTCCCGCACAGCTATTTGTGTCGGCAAATAAGGGATGCTATTCTAAACTTGCTTACTACAGGATCCCTTAACTTACGTTGTGTCTTTTACAGGGGATGGGAGAATTAAGATGCCCCTAAGTCCAACAGTTGAAGGTAGTCAACAAACACCATTTGGCTTGGGACATGGTCTGGGCAGCAGCATCCAACTCTCCGAGTCTTCCTTGTACCCCTCAACCAGCAGCGTTTCGCATAGTTATTCCTCCAGTAGCTTGGGGCAGATGCAATTTGACAGTAGTAGCATGGCTTCCTTCTGGTCCCCTCACAGAAGTCAGATGCGACTGCAAAGTAGGAGATCACAATCACGAGAAGACCTTAATTCCTCACTCGCCGAGACACAAATGGTGAAAGTTTAGGAAAAGGCTTTGCAGAAGTTTCGGTATGCATCTTACCTCTTAAGAAAAGGACATGAGAAATTTACAATACTTGTTCTCTACTCTGTATTTGCTCATCAGCATTGATGCATTTTACTTGATCTTTAATAAATCGCATTGAATTCATTGCCAGATGCTACGAGCAATACCGGGTTTATGCGAAGCGGGATGACTCTAGGCAAACAATTACGAGATGGTCTGATCATTGGTTCCTCCAGGTTTTGGTTAGAAGGAATTTCCGGGTATTGTTAACCGGCTCCACGACTTACCTGCGTTTATAAATTGCATATTTCTTGGGATTTCGAGCATTGGTTACCATTCATTCATATATTTCACAAGGGTAGGGTGATGTGGTGACTTATCGTTTAATTCGAGTGTCTCTTCTACCTCTTCGAGTATTAATATTGCACAGCCGATACCCGGAAGCGTATGTCATTACATAGACACAGATAGATTAATAGTATTACTCTGCTTCTTTCCCTTCCCCATAAGACCAGAATGATTCTTGTTATCATCGATTATTAGCAAATGGTAATGTATGGAACACGTATGTCATGATATACATACAAAACCAATCTTATATTTTCCACACCAGAAAAAGCGTGGACCGAAACTTGCCGTGTTACAAAAGTAACATGAATATAATATGAATATAGTAAAAATGTATGGTAAAAAATTTCAATTTACTAAAATTTATGCAGCATGTATAAAGTACCTAAAAAGGTTTATAATGCAATAAAATACAACATACCATAAGGTGAAAATTTTGAAAGAATTAAAATTAGCTAATATGAAAAGAATTACAAAATGAATCAATAAATTATGATCCTGTTTGGCAATTAGCGGATAACTGATTGCATTAGTTGGTTTGATTAGCAGATTACATTAGTTGATTGTATAAAAATGTTTGGTAAAATTAATTGATAGTTGATAGCTGTTTGATTATTTGAATAAGCAAATGACATATAAGTATATGATTATATTTGATATTTGTTTGAATAATTTATTAGTTATTAACATTTTGTATCTATAAATATTAATTATATTATGAAAATTAATTTTTTTTCATATCATTACTAAGCATATATGAGGATGTACATATTAATTTTTTATTTGTGAAATTATCTTTCTAATATAATTTTAATAATTATTAAATTTAAATATATATATATATATTAATTTCTTATCTATTAAATTATATTTTGAATATAATTTTATTAATTATTAAATTTATATGTATTTATTAATTTATATATTAATTTTTTATTTATAATTATTTTTTTAATTTTATTAATTTATCAAATTTATGTATTTACAAAAAAATTTTATAATTATTTAGGATAAAAAAGTCTTTAGAGGTCTCTTACAAAACTTCTAACTCAAAGAGAGAGACTTTTTTAAAGAGTTGTTATTTGATAAGTGTAAATTTTTTAGATAAGTATTTTTATTTAAACTCTAAAATCTTAACATCTAAATATCTAAATCTTTAATTTTAAATTTATTTAAATTAGTTTTAATGGTATAAAAATAAATGAGAATCTTTGTCATTTTTTTATTACAATCCTATTTTACTTCTACCTAGAGGGGAAGAAGAAAATTTAGACGAAGGTAACAGCTTTTGAGGAACTGTAAAAAAAAGTGAAGCAAATAAACATGCTTTGACCACCAAGTCGTACTCTTATGCTCAAATTTCTGCCATTTTTGAATGTTCAAAGTATAAACTAAAATCCATGCCAATTCTTAATATTCAGAGTATAAATTAAAATCCCCTGCCATATTTTAATATTCAAAGTAGGCTTGCCGGGGGGGGGGGGGGGGGGGGGGCGGATCAATGATCAATTTTTTATTCACCTCCCAGTCTGGCCTTTGTGGATGGCCTAATGCAAGTAGATTGCTGGTTTTTCTTAGTTTCAGTTTAAAGGAGAAAAAAAGTAGGCTGCCATTTTTAATTTAACTCAATTCAATTCGAATTTGATTTTTTTAATCTCATGTTATATAATTTAATTTTTGGTTCGTATTTTAAGTTCGAGACGAGGTTGAATTTGTAAAGTTCGAATAATTAAAAAAATAAAAATTAAAACGTCGTCATTTTACTCTTTCCTTAAGTAATTTGATTGTTTTGTAATTTGGTTTTTTTTTTATTTGTTTCTTCAATTTATTCTTCGTTTTAAGTTTATTTTAACTAAATCTGAATCACATGCTCCTCAACCACTTTAAATTAAATGTTTAGCTTCAATTTCTCTTTTTGAGGTTTCTAATAATTTAATCTCTCAACTATATTTTATTAAATATAATCATTCGATCATAACTCTTTGCAAATTCTTTGTAAAGATATAGTATTTTCATCAATTTCTCATCAATTAAATCTATAGTTTCTCATCAATTTCTCGACTTTCTTATTTGTCACTCAACTATTTTGAGCATATGAGATATAGTTGTAAAGATCTCGCGAAATCAAATATAAAACCATGATTTCATGATTCGAATCTCCACCTTCTCTCATTTCAAATGTCTCAAAGTTTACAACAAATTCCCACAGTTTTCCAACAATGAGTTGACTAATACAACGACTGAGATTAGTGGTTGAAACTTCAAAGCTAAAGGGGAAAATTATTTCATATATCAACATCAGATGTTGATGTTAGCACGTTAGGATAAGTATTTTCCAATTTACAGTGTTCAGCTGTCTGTATAATTCTTGATCAGAAACTGCAAATTCCAGCCTTATAAACAAAAACAAGCCAGCAATCCTAAGATCAGAGGTAACTCCTGTCATGTCTTTGGTCTTCTTTATTAGCTTTGGAAATCTTTATTACATCAGTTTCCATACTTTATTTACCGACTTAAACCATGTTTCTATGGTTTCACTGCTTCTAAATTCTAAAGCACAAGAGTTTTCATACACTTAATTCAAAGCAAGTTTGCTGTAAGTTCTTTCTCACAGTCTTCTTGTCTGTGAAAATTCGAAACTACAGTTATGAATTGATCCATATTCTCTACACCAAAACTTTGGTTTTTTTCACGCTTCTTTCTTGTTTGTCATCTTTCCTTTGTTGTGTCTTAATATAGTCTGTGGATTGGATTCATATGTATACATCCCCTGTGTGTGTGTCTGTAACATGTAATAAATGGAAAGAAACAGCACAAATGGGTATGCTTTTGAGCACATGTAGTACTAGTACTAGCACTGGCACTAGAACGGGAGGAAGCGGTACCGGCACTGGCACTAGAGCGAGAGGAAGCGGTACTAGCACTGGCACTGGCACTAGAACGGGAGGAAGGGGTACTAGCACTGGCACTAGAACGGGAGCAAGCGACACTGGCACTGGCACTAGAACGAGAGGAAGGGGTACTAGCACTAGAACGGGAGGAAGCGGTACTAGCACTAGCACTGGCACTAGAACGGGAGGAAGCGGTAAGTCGACACCAATAGTTCGTGAATTTGTTAAGGTAGAAGGGGGTGGCAATGCCAAAGGCCAAGCTGATGCTATCAGATTCCGTCTTGTATCATACAACATTTTGGCACAGGTAGTTTTTCTGTTCTCACTCTTTCTTTGGGGTTGGGAGATATACTCCCTTTATTCAGAATCATTACTCAATGCTTGTATTGTATTGTATTTGTACCCGTAGGTGTACGTCAAAAACCACGATCACTTTACGCATTCTCCGTCTCCCTGCCTCCGGTCAGCTCAAATCAAACAATTATACTTCACTTATATTTCCTTATGTCTTTCCAATCTTACTGGTTTTCAACTTCGATTATAAATTCGACACACGATAATCATTGTTTCATCATTGTTCATTACATAACTAGAGACTACATATGTATGTGCCTCTATTGGTGATGGTTTGGTACTCTAAATATAATCCCTCAACATCAAACCCTGCTGTTTCAGATGGGAGGCTCGTTCTCAACAGATTTTAACTCTTCTTAAAAACCTTGGAGCTGACTTTTATTCCCTTCAGGTTTGTGTTCCTTCCTTCCAATGAAATTCATAAATTTTCATGTTTCCCTACTCCTGCTTCTACTCTCCAATGCATTTGGCTCGATATATCTCTGCACGCACTCGTGTACGTTGTGTGCATATGTCCATGTTATTCTGATTTTCCTTATATATGTTCAAAACTTGTACCAGGAACTAGATGAGTATGATTCCTTTTACAAAAAAAGTATGGAGGGCCTTGGGTATTCTAGTATATATGTTCAGAGAAGCGGACAGAAGCGCGATGGATGCGGAATATTTTATAAGAAAGACCGGTATGCTTACACTAAAAAGACACAATCTCCTTCAACATGTGTTACTAAAATATAATAGAATGTGTATACTAGAAATTTGTCTCATTTTTTACATAAAACTGTCATACCATCTTATTTTCCTAGCTACTATTGCACAATTGTTTCAGTGCACAGTTGCTCTTAGAGGAAAAGATAGAATACAATGATCTTGTATCCTCAGAACATGATAAAGCCTCCTCATCTTCGGATAAGCGGAAAGCTCCTCAGACCAACAGAAATAACAGGGATGCTCCAAATCAAGGTAGCCTTTCTGTCCCGAATTTTAAAGACCGCCCTTTTCTTTTCTGGTTTTTGGTAAAAACCAACCTTCTTTTGTGATTAAACCTCACATCATTACTACCTGCTACAAACTACTAATGACATGGTATGCTGGTGGTTGACTGCTTGGATGATTTGTTTCTGATTTGTCAAAAAAATTCTCCGGAATGTCAGTAAAAAGTACTCCACAGCATCGCGGAGAATCGGATTTCAAAAAGGATTGTGTAGGAATTATGGCTGCCTTCAAACTCAAGCATCCTTTTCATCATGTCCTTGTTCTAGCAAACACTCATCTTCATTGGTAAACTATTCAAATTTCCATTGTTCCTACATTTTAGATTCCATGTATGTATATTCTGTTATAATATTGTTTTTCCAGGGATCCAAAATTGGCTTATGTTAAGCTTGCACAAGCCAAGTATCTTTTAGCACGCTTAGCTAAGTTTAAAGAACATGTAGCAAAAAGATTTCACTGTACTCCTTCAGTAATGTTGTGTGGTGACTTCAACTCAACTCCTGGAGATAAGGTTTGCCCTACATTTAATGTACGTACGTACGTACGTATGTATGTATGTATGTATGTATCATGTAGCAAGTATCTTTTCTGTTGTTTCTGCAACATTCCGAATGTTGTTAGTTATATTTTGCAGGTTTATCAGTATCTTGTTTCTGGTAACACTTTGTCGACATCATCGGAGAGATGTTCGGAATCGGAAGGACTTCCCCTTCCCTTGTGCAGCGTTTACGCTTCCGGTAGACGATGAGAACCGCGGTTTACGACCTGCACCCCCAAGTTTAAAAGTACAATTGACTATGTTTTCTTCTCTCCATCCCACTGCCTAAAGCCTGTCAGCATTCTCCAACTTCCAGAGTTGGATTCGGCTGATGTTGCTGGTGGATTGCCAAACTATAGCCACCCGAGTGATCATCTGCCAATAGGTGCCGAATTTGAAATCACCAAAGACTAAAATGCTCGAATCCGAAAATCCATTTGTCTGATAAACTGAATATGTTTTGTTGGATGTATTATTCTTGGTTCTGGAATTGGAATTGTGTAATCATAAAGTTGGGTACAATTGTATGCTACATATAAGTCTATATTTCTATTATTTTCGAAGAAGTAATGGAGTAAATTGGATCGGAAAAGTTCGTACAGAACGGAGAGGGAAGAGCGAAACATGGTAAACAATGAGTAGAGTAGCACTTGCTTGTTTCTGTGAATCTGCTTTGCAAATTGCAGAGGTCAGTGATTGATAGATAAGCACCAAAACCAGCACCTACGGCTCACATACAATGTCTGTGCAAACCTTAATGTGGGATTTCTTGTTTCTTTTTCTCAATAATGCAACGATTAATACATGCCATTCAGTAATGGCACCATATTAGATATGTATTTTTTAGAAATAAAAAACTAAACCAGTTCGCAATCGGATTCGACTATCCTAATCCACAATCTATATCTACATCCACCTCGAAATCTCATCGGATGTAATTTTAACACCCGGATCCAAATATTGTCTAAAAAAAACAAATCGAATATCTGAATTCTGAACTGCAATTCTGGGTCTAAGTAAACTGGCCGTATTGGCATTGGCAGACACCATCATAGAAGCATCAACTGAGTTTTAATGGAGTCTGAGTCTGATGTAACTAATGGAAGTCCGTAAGCACACGGATATCTTTGCATCCCACAATCATGGAACAAGACCCTTTCTGTCTTCTAAAGAAATGTGCAATCTTCAAAATATATTTCACATGATTTCATCACTCCGCAAACATAACAGTACCTCCCAATTGACTCTCTGAATGTTCTTGTGAGCAATGATTACTGATATGTGTTTTATTACATCATCGTTGTCATTGTCGCCGTGATATAGTCAACGAATGCTTCGTGGCCTTCTATATATAAAGGCTTTGTAATGTACTAGATTTGAGTGACTGAGAGATGGAGGGGAATCCGAAAGAGAGGAAACTGCAAGTGAAGTTGAGGAAAAAGTGCATCGTGAGAGCTCTGAGTGACTATCTCTCACCGGAGCGTCACCGTAAACTTACACTTTCAAACCTCGATCTTCTCTCCGGCCGCTTTCCCGTGACGTACTTGTACTTATATCGTCACAACAGATCAAACGGAGATTTCGTCGGTAACAGCAACACTTTGTTTGAGTCTCTCAAGGCCTCCCTCGCCAAAACGTTAAGTTATTACTACCCTTTTGCTGGTCGAATTGTTGAAGACTCGCGGACTAGACAGAGTCTAATCATATGTGACAACAGTGGTGCACTTCTAGTGGAGGCGCTGGCCAATATCCCTTTGAACCAACTGGATTTCTACAATTTAAACCAGACCCTTGAAGGGATAGTCGTACCCTGCCTCGAAGAGTTTCCTTTTCCCGTGCAGGTCCAAGTAACATGTTATACTTGCGGAGGGTTGTCCATTACTTTCACATTCGACCATGCTCTAGGTGATGCCACTGCCTTCGGCAACTTTCTCTCTTCATGGTCACGACTAGCTCGAAACATGTCTCTCTCTTGCGTATCGGATCTTGATCACGGGAGGAACCTGCCACCGCGCGTCCTTCCTACATACCACCCTTCTTTCGATAGCTTCTTTGTTAAATGCACGCTTGAAGATATTAGAAATATACCTAAAACCAACATCTCACTTAAGCGCCTTTACTTTGTTGATGCCTCGAGCATCAATCACATGCAAACTCTTGCATCCGTCGATGGTAACAAGAGGACGAAGATCGAGGCCTTCTCAGCCTATGTCTGGAAGATTATGGCAACCAGCATCGATGAAAGCCATGCCAAATGCAAGATGGGTTGGTTAGTTGATGGACGTGGTAGACTGAGTCGCAACTCCATGTCAAATTACATCGGTAATGTCTTAACTGTGACCACCGAAGAGGCAAGCATTGTGGAAATAAAGCAGAGCTCCATATCGGACATTGCCAACAATGTTCACAAGGCCATATCAAAGGTGACTAATGAAGCTTATTTCCAGGATTTGATTGATTGGATAGAGTGCCACAAGCCTGGACTGATGCTCCCAAGATTTGTTCTAGGTCAGGAAGGGCCTGCCGTTGTTATCTCATCGGGACATAAATTTCCGGTTGCTGAACTGGACTTTGGGTTCGGCAGCCCGGTGCTAGGAACAGTCTCAACAACCATCAAAAACAGCGGAGTTGGTTACATGAACCAGAGGTCAAGTGCTAGGGGCGATGGTTCGTGGGTCGTTTCAGCGATCTTATGGCCACAATTGGCTGCAGCATTGGAGTCGGATTCAGTTTTACAACCCCTGTGTGCATCACATCTTCAAAAAATATAATAATACCTCCAAAATGATTAAAGGAGTTAACATGGGGAGTTTCCTCGTAGAACATAAATATATAATGTATGCAAACAACTAGCACATATGCAAGTCAAAGCCAGTTATAAAAAAAATCTCAAGAACCTGTTGGTTATTTGCAAAGCAATGATAAATGGGAAAATAAATTTGCAGAGCAGTGTTGCCATATTATCCCATATCCGAATTCCCAAATATCCTAAAACAATCAAACAAAATATCTCATCCGAGTAGAGGGGATTAAAAAGAAAGCCAAGTAATTATGCTGCGATGAGAGAAGCAAAAAAACAGTATATGGGGCAAAAGATATCACCATTCAGAACTTTGTGAATGTATACGTTTCAATTGAGATAATAAATCAATACCAAATTTATATACGTTTCAAAATTGAGAGCATTGCATTGAAAGCTCAGAAGTCTCAGCAATTTGACAGTCTCATTCTCCACCTCCTATTAATTACTTTCTACGACATTTACATGGTATGACAGAATCTAATTCAGTATTTCTACCCCAAAATCCTAATTCCCAACAAAAAAAATGGGTTGGGGGTTGATCTACCACCTCGTTGGCCAAAGACTGAAAACAAGAATCTAGCTGATAAGGTCTTCTCTACCTACCGATTAACGGATGGATGGTGCACACTTTGTCCGTCCACTAAAGGAAAGGCACTAGGTCGCACATACAATACGACAGTTTTATGCCTAAAAAATGAGGAACTTGATTGTGATACATGGCACTTCTATTCATCCAGGAGAAGTTCCTGAAAATTTATTAAGGGAAGTATTTAGGACAACACTTTCAGAATATATAAGTGAAGGAAAACTAACTGGTAAAACAAAATTAAAATCCATTAAATTTTAAACTCCAAATAGATCCTTACTCTCCCATATCATCTTCACTATGAAAGAAAGTCATCACGTACCCCGCACAAACACATCCTGCCGCATCCGCCTGTTGCATGTAACAGATCAGTCAGGAATCTGAAGCTGAAATAAAGGTATGAGAAGCAAAAGTTCAGAAGGGCTGTTAGAACTAGGAAAATAAAAATAAAAAAGGGTATCAACAAGATAAAAAGATATGATTTTTGTTACATACTACTAAATATAAAATTAGGGGCTTTACGCCTCTGAATTAGGATGACAACAGAAAAAACTTTTATTCATGGTTAAGAATAAGTGATTATTCTTTCACATTATTAAAGAAGGGCATTTGTACACCATCCAACAACTCTCTTCAGAGATAGAGAAATAAGAGTAATAAAATGGTAGTTAATGACTTTCTATCCCTCTTTTTTACACCTCTGTCGCATTGAACTCCATTACTGCTTTACCATCAATGATGCAAGCTATATTCGACTTATTATTTTAAGCTTCAAAGGGAACAGGCATGCAAACGAATAGCATGAGTAGAGGCCCTTGAATTTGAGGTAATTTTGCCAAACAAATAGAAAAGGGTTGAAGGGGTGGTTTGTCAATGATCTAACCAATCAGCAGGCTGAACAAAGAGATTGACTGGAGGGGCACTTTCAAAGACATTCCAGTAAACAAGATAGACACTAATACGAGACATCATGCCCAAGGTTTGACTTTATAATTTTTTATCAATCAACCTTTGTTTTTTTTCACATTTCTTGAACAGAAGCATAGCTTTCTCAATTGATAATTTAAGAATTATTTTACAAAATGAAAGCATAGAAATGAAGTATCGTATGAGTTTAGCATCATCTCCATGGCTCAATCTGTCCTATGTAGATGGCCCCGAAAGATAGGGTGCCACTGTTTATTGAGCTTTGCATATTCAAAGCCTCAAGTTATATGAATTATACTCTTTTATGCAATTATGAGGAATGTAGATTGTCAGCACAGTTCTTTCGACTTCCAATTGAAGTTAAATCATAATATAAATTTTAAATAAGCTTCTCAAGATAGCAAGTCAAAGGTATATTAACCTCTGATTATTCAGTCCAAGTGCCTTTAAATGAATAGTTAAGACCTCTAAACCACTACTATAGCTAGTTTTGTCCTTTTAAAAGTATTAGAATCAAGTATTAAAACTAAAGTTTAGAATAAACAAAAGGAAAAACCATCTTTCCAATCCTAACCTGTAACAAGTTGACTAGAGACATCATCTCCATTGCTCAATCTGTCCTAAGTCAGGTACCCAGTAAATAGTTTTTTTGTGCAGACCTGCAAAGTCACGAGAACTTGTAGCAAGCACAATAAAAAAATGTCAGGAAAAAATCACGACTAGTGAACCAGACCCTGAAGTCTATTATAGCAATATAAAAGATGCTAGAAAGTACCTTAAAAGTCCAAGTATGGCCTTGTACTCCATTGCTTATGAGTTATGACAACCTGCCAGTAGGGGCAATAAGGAAAGAATTCGTAAGTTCATTATATTGGATAGAAACCCACAGTCACAGACTCACAGCATAAACTCCTCGCACAAAACACCTAGCAAAGCCATTAGGCAAAAAGCTTAAATGCAAGAGTAAATAATAAGATTATGAATGACAAGATGAAGCAACAAACCTCAATTGTGTAGCAACCAGTGCAGAATTCTAAAAAGAAAAAGAAGTATCATTGTGGTCCCGTAGTCAACAAGCTTTCCTGATAAAGGATAATGCAAAATACAAATGATGGAACATGGTAAAACAACAATCTCACAAAGTAGGACATTATATATATTTTTATTGCATGAATCCAGTGAGATATCACAGCAAGAATATACCATACATAAACATGCACCAACTTTCAGGACCTTCATTCTTGATTAGAGAATGCTGACGGCTGAAGGCGCCCATGGATCAAAGTCGTATATGTAATATCATCTAATGCTAGTCCTTCACTATTCATACCATCACATACTCTAAAAGCATCATCCACTCTTCCCTCCTTACGTAGCCCATTCATATAGGCATTATAAGTGACGGCATCCGGTGCAATTCCATTTTTAATCATCTCAGTGAGAAGCTTTGTTGCTTCTTTCATATTACCCAATTTGCAGTATCCAACGATCATAACAGTATAGGTAATTTTATTCGGTTGTACATTATACAAAGACATCTCTTGTATAAGACTCCTAGCTTTATCCATCTGGCCTAGACTACAATAACCTCCAACTAGTGTTGTATAACAAATGACATTAGGCAACAAGCCCAAACCTCTCATTTCCACAATAAGTTGACTTGCATCATCAGGAAGACCCAATTTGCACATTCCGTGTATTAGAGAAGAATATGTGACAATATTTGGTAGGATGCCCATGCTTTTCATGTCATCACGAAGTTGAAAGGCCGACATCATATTCCCATTTTTACAGTAAGCTTTAATCATTGTATTGTAAATAACAGTGTTGAGCTCCAGTTTCTTAGCAACCAACTCATTGAACAGATTTCGACCCTCCTCAATTTGATCAACTGTACAGTATCCATCTATCAAGATTGCATATGTAAAAACATTGGAAACGATACCATGTCTTTTGCTTTCATCCCAGACCTTGACAGCATCTTCCATTTTCCCCATACTTGAACTGCCATGTATAAGCAAATTGTAAGTGTAAATGTCAGGCTGAATTCCCCGCTTAAACATCTCTTCCTTTAGCCTAAAAGCTTCTGCCACTTTTCCCTCTTTGCAACATCCAAAAATGAGTGTATTGTATGAGATCCTATCCAATGTCATCTCCCTCTGTGACATCTCCTTTACAACCCTAGTGACCTCTTGCATCTTACCTGCTTCACATAAACCATGAATTAAAGCATTTGATGTCACAATGTTCGCAGGAAAGCCTTTCTCGAAAAGCTTAAACCAAAGCTCAATAGCCTCAGAATGCTTTCTGTCCTTGCAAAGTCCACCAACCAACATAGTCATCAGCCCATCATTGGGCCTTAAATCTCTCAACAACATTTCCTTGGTAAAATGTAGAGCAGAATCAAACCTAGACTTCAAGCATAACCAATGAATTACAGAACTAAAGGAGCCAATGTTTATAGATAAACCTCTAGATAACATTTCCCTTAAAAGATCCTCAGCACGATCCATGTGGCCAATCCTGCAAAATCCCTGCATAAGTGAATTGTATGTTACAGAATTAGGCTTCATCCCATTGAACAACATGCGATCCTTTATCCTAAGTGCCTCATCGATATTTTCCATTTTGCAGTAGCCAGCAATTAATGTATTATATACAAACTCATTAGGGACAAAGCCCTTATCAGACATTTCCTTCAAAACCGAATTGGCTTCCTCAAATTTATCCAATTTAATCAAACCATTGATAAGAACACTGTATGTAATGAGGCTGGGGTCAACTCCCTGTTTTGTCATGTTCTGGTTAATCCGAAATGCCTCATCCAGTCTGCCACTCTTACACAATCCATGGATAATATTATTATAGGTGACTACATTCGGAGAGATACCCAGGCTTTCCATTCTATAGAACAGGGCGAGGGCGTCCTGAATTCTGCCACCCTTGCAAAATCCATTAATCATGGTAGTACACAAGTAGACATCAAGAGAGACGGAACGAGACAAAGTTTCAAACACTTGGTGCGCCTTTTGCAGTTCATTAGCCTTAACCAAAGAATTCAAGAAAAAGTTGCAAGTCTTGGAAGAAGGAAAAATACCCTTGTCTGCGAATGTGACAAAGACATCAACAGCGCAAGTAAAACCCACATTCTTGAACTGGGTGCAATAGAGATGCAGCAACAAATCAACCCCCGCAACCCCCTTAAAAGAGGTATCCAACTCCGCCAATGCACTAGCAATCTGAATATGATTAACGGTACGATTTTCAGCAGAGAAAAGTGGCAGCTTCCCATCAATCAAACGAATCAAAAGCAACCTGGCAGCGGAAGAATTATTGGAAAGAAGAAGCAAAAGAATCAAGACACAATAGGACCGAAGCGTAAAATGAAAATTAAAAGAACGGGAAGCAAGGGAAAAGAAGTTTAAAGTGGTTTTGGGATTGGCATGGGAGGAAAGAGCGAAGAAGAATCGATCAAAATCGGAAGGGGACAAAAGAGGAAGAAGCTGTTTGGATTTGGACGAATCCAGGGATGGCTTAGAGAGAATAGAAGACAGACTATCTAGCAAACTCCGGTCATTAGGGCGGGAGGAGGAATGGGTTAGATTCACAGACGGCGGCGGCGGTGAAGGCGGAGGCTTTCGTTGATGATTGAGCTGTGGAACATCAGGAGAAACGGTGGTAGACGACGATGTTACGCAGGTCAAGGGGCGAGTGATTGGGGTGTAGATATAGATGGGTTTGGTGACAGCCGCCAGTCTCCTCACATCCATTGCCGGCAATGATTTGGGGAAAAGACGAGCAAACGATAATGGCGAAATTGAAAATGGGAACGGGATCATAGGGTCATTGGAGATTGAGAGGACAATAAGCAGCCACGCTCATACCGATTTCCACACACCCAACATATTTTTCACCTACTTACACACCCCTTCCGAGATTCGACTGAGTCAACTCGGCTTGCAAAAACTGAAAGGCTAGGCAGCCACCCAATTGCTTGCGGAATGCAGGCAGCTGTACACGGGGAAGAAGCAAAAGAAACTAGACATGAATGGGCGAATGAAAGAATTGGTGGAATCAGGGTTTAGAGTTTTAGACGGAAATCAGATCGGATCAGGATACAACAATACGGGCTTTTCAACCCGGACTAGCCCACTTTTGGATTGGATTTAACCTAGTTATGGAAAAGTAAACGAAATTGCATATAATTTTTTTAATAAATTTGTGAAGTAATAATAAAAGAAAATAAGCTAATTTGAAGATTTTAAAAGTTTAAATTAAAATTTTGAGATTTTATGTAAAAAAAAATTAAAAATTAAAAGGAACATAATTAAAAATATTTAAAAAATAAAATTTAATGAAAACTTCAAAAATTTTGAAGATCAAATGTTAATTGTCCAAATTTTGAGTATTTGAATTTGAAACTTACTTTGTATTCTTTATAATTATCAATTAATATAAGGGTAAATATTCTAGGTTTAGGTGTAGAGTGTTAGAATTTAGTGATAGTTGTTTCAATTTAAGATTTAGGGTTATAATTTATGGTTTATAGGTTAAAACCTAAATCCTCACCATATTACCCTAAAAACTAAACCCTAAATTATAACCCTAAACCTTAAATTGAAACAACTATTCCTAAATTCTAAACCCCTAAACCCTATACCCTAAACTAATTCCCTATACCATAACACTAAGGCGCTTGTGGAAACTTTCCACCGCCGGTGTATAGGATATTAATCCTTAATATAAATATGTTAGTAATCTAAATTGGATTAATATTTGACATAAAAAAATTTACTCAAGCATGCATATTTTCAAGCCTAAATCTAAAATCGAAAATTCTAACCTTAAAACTTTAAAAATCTAACCACAAATCCTAAACCCTAAATTCTAACCATAAATCATAAATTCTAAACCCTACAACCTAAACTCCTAACCTTTAAACCCTAAACCTCTAAATAACCCGCTTGTGGAAACTTTGTTTTCCGTTACCGGTGTGTGGGATATTAATTCATCTAAATTTTAAATTTGAGTTTAAAATCATGAGTACAAGTTCACTTTGTTTAGGTAAAATTATAAAATCTTGAGACAAATATCTCACGCAAACATCTTGAGAATACAATATCAATTGATTGTTGAGCTGGAAGATCCTCGACAACAATAAAACCTTAATTTAAATCAATTGTGAATTTCATAAAATAAATACATACAAACATTTTCATATTAAATAAACAAATTAGCATTATACTAAAAAAATACAATTTTGTAAGCAACACGTAGGTCCTAAATCCTAATAATGTTAATAATGGATGAAAATTGAATTAAATAAACATCTTATGGTATACATTTATATAAGGTTTTATGTATTTTTATTCCCTATTTTATTTTATGTAGAATCAAATTATCCACGTTTTTATCTTGTACTAATGCCAAGTGGCAACAACCATCAAGAAAGCATCACAAACTCAAAACTTCATTTTCCTCAAAGTTTTCTCAACTTGATCAAAACGTAAGTGGGAAATTCCATAAAACTGCTTACATTTTTTACTTTTCTGGCTCGATAAACCTACCAACAACTGCTTGACCTCTGCTCCACTCATTGTTAACAGCTTCAGCATGTCTCTAATACAAGGGAAAAATGCTTGAGGACGAGCACAAAATGGTTGGAACACATGGAACAATGCTTGCATATCGGCCGTAAACAGATTGCTTCGCTTCCTCGAAAACCGAACATCGCTTGCCAGAATGCTGCCACATATAAAATGGTCCAGCCCCTCCGCCACACTCCGCCACAAGTCCAAGAAGTCGTTTCGATTCAGATTCTTCATAAGAACATGAAGATGATCCTTCAAAGCATGCAACGGTTCGATAAGAGAATCGGACATAGCTGAATCTTCATTTGGAGTCTGATTCTGATCTTCATCGACGTAGTCCTCGTGGTGGTTGTATTCCAAAGTTAGATTTTCAAAGTGACGAAGAAGAACGGCAACAACTTCCATAAGCCAGTTGGTCTCTAGTTCAGCCAAGCATTTTATTTCCTCTCCAAAGAAGCAATCAGCAGTAAAGCATTTGTCTTTTTCATGGATGTTTGAATTGTTTTCAGCAATTTTCATCTCCAAGAAACTTACATCGTCGCTCCATTCTTGCAGCTTAGACTCGACGTATCTAGCAGCATTGATGGATTCACATGCTCTAACCAACGCACTATCATCAATATTTTCAGGAGACAATTCGGCATTTTTGCAGTGCAGCAGCAGTACATTAGAAAAATACCAGAAGAAACTGGCCACAGTTGATCTAACGAATTTGGCACGTGCCAAAATAACCGGCAAAGTTTGGCATCTATCCATCATTTCTAGCGCAATTTTAAGTGCAGATTCCGCTACAAGTGGAGCTTTATGAGCTTCTCTAGAAGAGAGCAAAAATGTTTTGCATACTGAACTAACATCAAACTCAACTCTATGCTTGTCATCAATTTGCCAAGCTCTAGCATCCTTCAGCACTGCTTTTAGTTTCTTCCAGCCATCCTTGAGCTCCATCTTTGCCCAAATCTTAAGCCAATCTGGTCTATCACAAAAGATTACTAACACTGACATCCCTCTCGAAAGCTTGCTATACGTATGAGTATCTAGAAATAAGAGACAAGTTTCGTATCTCAATAGAGATTGCATCTGTTTATCAAAACCAACAATTAGGTCAACTAGATTGAGCCACAATGAGATAACTTCTAATTTCATGTCTTTCTCCTTGTATCTTTCGGCCAAGGTAGGAAAAACATTTTTTGTTAAGAACCCAGAAAGGATAAGCACCATTGCAGAAACCCAAGCTTCATTAGCACTATAGCTCGTTAATCTGGCTGCATCAATCAAAGGCTGCAAAATATCACTTACTCCTTCCATAAAGTCCCTAGTAACTCTGTAGACAAGAGCGAATATAAACTCAGGCTGCTCAGTCCATTTCAAGAAGTGATATTCCATTCTTTCGGCTAGAGGAGACACTAGTACATCAATAGCCCAAAGTTGCATCTCACACTCCTGTTGACCTGAAGTTTTGAACTTTCGAGCTTCCCTACGTGTATGCAGTTGCTGCAAAGCACAGAGCAGGTGAAAACTTTGAGCATAAGACTTCTTTTCATCTCCATGCATAAGAAGTAGTGGGTTTGGGAACTTGGAGACCCCTCCGCTTTCAACTTTTGATGTTAGAAGTTTCGGAGGCCACCCTAAAGAAGCAAGAAGAGCACGGTGTTGTGCAAGAGCTTCTGGTCGAAGTACAGCCAAAGTTTTATCCACTCTGTGATCAACCGATACTAAAAGGTGGTGCCATCGCTGGGATTTCTCAACATTGACAATTACCTCCTCAATGTCATTCATGGCTTTTATAGCTTGAAGTAATCTTTCTTCCTTTACTACAATATCCTGCATAGAAAGAATGTCTGGATATAATGTTGAAGATGCATTCCGAACTAATAGGGGTAAACAGGATCAGAGTAATTACTCGTGATGTCAGTGAAGTTGAAAACTTTGTGAACATATTCCCTGTACTGTAATTCTCAGAATAGAAAACTGCATCCTCAAGATCCCCAACCAAAGCTTCTAAGCGAAGAGTGGTTTCTGTAATAGTTAAGTGCGAGGTAAGCTCAGCGCTTGGTGGCATAGACTCATAGCATGTATAATATTGAGGATAGGACACACAAGCTATGAACATAAGAACAAAGAAAAACACATAAACATACTTTAAAAGCAGAGAAAGGATTGCACATTAAGGCTCTACTTGGTACGAAAAAGCCGGTAAGGAGTGAGAATCGAGAATTTGTTAATCTAATGGTTAACAAAATTGCCACCCTCTGTACCAAGCAAAGCCTAAGAGCTGAAAATATGTGCAATCGTTCTAAAAACGAAAGAATATGCATCAACAATCATCCAATATTCTCAAATTTTAGGCAATTAACTGAGCATCCTCATTCTAAAGATGCATGAAATCACTTTCATCGCGTTGCAGCAGGTTTTTCCTTTTCTACTTTAAGGCAGACACAAACCAATAGGCCGGGATGGACCGAGGGTGCTATGGGGCAGTCGCACACTAAAAATTTTAAATTTCTCTAAAATTTTAGTTTAAGCCTAATTTCCATTTTATTTTCAATTGACAATCCAATTTTGCGCCCCTAAAATTTTTGTAATTTTTTTAATTTCGCCCCTCTCACTTAAAATCTTGCGCCGTCCCGGCCAATAGTCAATTGAAGAAAGTTGCATAAAGAAACATACAGAATGCCATAAAAATGCAAAAATAAACAAACCCAGTGTTACGTATATAAACTAAGTAGACCCATGAATAAGCTGGAAATTATCTGCTTTGAATTATTGCGATAAGGTCAAAAAATATACTAACCAACATATTGGCGGATGCTGTGAATCCGGTGCAATTGAAGGGCGAGCCGCGGCAGTTCTTCAACCAAAAGCCTCCGCAAAGCAGTCGGATCTGCACAGCACAAACAAACTTAAACAAAGAGAGAGAAAGCGAGAGATGAAGCAAAATCTAAGCAGAGCGCTAACGGGGAGATGAAGCGTAGAGTTGAAGCTTGAGATTGGCGAGGGAAGCTTTGGCTCTAAAAGAAGGGGAGATCCATGAAAGTGTGAGTTCCATGAGGGTGGTTCGGAGGTGTCGCAGACGGTGGTCGGAATCGGAGCAGTGTTGGGTCCATTCCGACAAGAGAGAAGAGGAAGAAGAGACATGGGTTTGGGTGTTGAAATGTTGGTCCAGATACTGAGAGTGGGATCTTCGCAGCTTGCTAACTTGGGGTAGAACTAGATTTTGGGGATCCCAGCCTTCCATTTCTCACTGGATTCTCGGTTTCTAAAAACACTCATAACTCATATAACTCCATCATCTCTCCCAAATTCTCTCCCTCCATGAAATTTCGGTTATTTATTCATTTATTTAAGTACAAAATAAAGGTTTAATTGAAAATATGTCTATTTTTTTGTTTTGGGTGTGTAAATTTTTTGATTAAGATGGATGTTTCAAATTTGTTTACTTTTAAGTGTTTAAGATTTTGTTTAGTTAACATTTTACTTTGTTAAAAAACTTGACATTTAATCTTTGATAAATATTTTTTTTCTTTTTATTTTTAAATCTAACATTTTTACATTAAAAATATTAATATCCTATACACTGACACAAAAAAGTGATATATAATTTTTTGCCCTTAGTCCCTTACTATACCTATTCAAGGTTTAATCAATTTGAAGGCCAAAAAAGGGTTTAATCAATTCGCCAGGTTCGAAATTTGGGAGGGTTTATCCAATAGCATAAGATCTAAAAAATATATTTATACAAAAAATTTAGGCCTGCCTAAAAATTTAGGCCTGTTTATCCAATATTTTATCCTGTAAAAATTAAATTTAAAATAATATACATGATAAACTACACTAATAATTACTGAATTTTTAAGTTGCTCACACTTTGTGTCAAAATTGAAAATTTTTCATTGAAATCACTTTCGTTAAGAAAAATTCATTTGGATTTTGGACTATTAAATTAGGGCAAACTACATAAATGGTCTACTAACTTTTAGGGCAAATTCATTTTGGTCACCGTACTTTTAAAATATTTGAAAAGATCACTCAACTTTTAGTTTGATTTTAATATAATCACCGAAATTTTAGTTCGCTTTCAATATGGTCCCTCTCATTACTTCCCAATAGAAGCTGACGTTAAAAATGGGTAAACTACACCAATCATCACTCAATTTTCTTCTCACTCCTATTTTGGTCATTAGAGTTTAAAAGTTTTCAATTTAATAACTTAACTTTTTAATTGTTCATATTTTGGTCACTCTCAGATTACATGTTTATACAAATAAAAAAATTTGATTAATCCTCAAAAATTATTTTGGTTAATTGGTAAATTTAGATTATTCAATTCTTGATCTTATATTGTGCCAGTTAAATTAGATAATCGATTAACCAATTAACTAAAATATTTGATTCTGGAAATGATTTTTTACTTTGTTTATTAAAATATCAAATATGATAATATGATAAATTTAATAAATGTTCGGTTGTGATAAAAGTGTAAAAACAACTAGAAAATCAAAAACTAAAAGTTCATACCTATTATTCCTACCCAAAGCCAAAACTTTTTTTAAATTAGAATGGTATCAAAATCACTAGACTATAAGATAATGTAATGCATAAAATTTAGAAATATTGTATACAATAGATCAGATCGGTTTATCAATTTTGTTTAGAACTATGTACCGTAACCGAATCGAAATAATTTATTTTAAAATTTTGTACCGAAATCGGGTTAGATTAATCCTTAAAAATTATTTTGGTTGATTGCCAAATTCAGATTATTCAATTCTCGATTATATATTGTACCAATTAAATCGGATAATCGATTGACCGGTTAACTGGTGATTCGAGTAATATTTTTTTTACTTTGCTTATTAAAATATCAAATATGATAATATGGTAAATTTAATAAGCAAAGTAAAAAAATCATTACCTGAATTTTTTTACAGATTAATCGAATTTTTCTATTTGTATAACCATGTCATTTGAGAGTTTCCAAAATATAAAGAATTCGAAAGTTAAGTTATTAAGTTTATGGAGATTTTTAATGAGTCACACTACGTAGGATATGTTTTATTAAATCTCAATAAAATATTTTTTACAAGAAAAAAATCTTTTAAAAGTTCATGTTGTTTTGTAAATATTGTATTAAATTAATATTTTTAATAAATCGTGAAATGTCCATAAAAATAAAAATAATAATTCAAGCATGTATATTTTTCCCCTGCAATTATATGTGAAATAAAATATCATTTATTAAGAAAAAAGATTTAACAACGACGACATTAAAAATAAATCCTATAAATTTACTAAAAGACCCCAACCAATTATGTTACTTGAAGAGAAAGGTACCAATTATGCAATTGAATTCCTATTTGAAATATGAAATCATCTCTATAAAAACCCTAACGGCTTTTGTAATTTGTATACAAAGTTATAACGTTGAGAGCTAAGAGTTGAAAGCTGAGATCGGCGAGAGAGTTTTCTGAGTTTCCATTGTTTTGTTTTAAGAGTTCTTCTCTCGGTTTCTTGGACAATGGAAGACAAACCACTCATTCCTTGGAGTTTCATCAATGTCGGTGGAACCAGTATGCCGGAACAGAAAAACCAGGATTCTGAAGAGACCAAATTTCCTTTGGATTTGTGTCGTCAACTTGAAGAAAATACATTGTCGTCTTCATCGACATCAACTGATACGTCGGTGCCATTCGGTTCTTGGAGTTTGATCGATGTCGGTGGAAGAACCAGTATGTCGGAAGTGAAAACCCAAGATTCTGAAAAGACTGTTGTTCCTAATCCTTTGGATTTGTCTCTTTCACTCGGTATGCCACGGTCGTCTTCGTCAGCGTCAACTGATTCGTCGGCAGTGGCACCATTATGGGAAAAGGAATTAGAACGTACGGAGAACTTTACAGAGATGATCGATTTCCTGTCGGGACCAAGTGGATTCGGAGTACGTGATATGGTGTGCATGGAGAAGAGCAGCGATTCTTTTCTGTCCGATGGAACCAAAATCGAGAATGTTTCATTAACTCTATCTCTCCGGATGAATGAAAGTTGGAGGTTTGAAGTTGGTGAATGCAGCAATCGCCATAATCTGAAGAATGACAACATCAGCTTGAAGAAGCTACAAACAACGGGGAACCCTAAATCTCTTACCAACAAAAACAAGAGAAGGAAAGTCGAGATAGAGGAGCTGAGGCTCGGCCACGATCCATGGTGCATCAAAAAGAAGCTCACCCCTAGTGATCTGGGGAACAATGCAAGGCTGATGGTGGCACCGGAGTTGGTGAAATCTCACATTCTGCCGCACTGGAACGACGAACAGGTAAGAAGCATCAAGGCAGGGTTGCCGGTTTCTGTTTGGGATTGTGATACCAACACCCAACATGGGTTGGTGTTCAAGGTGTGGAATGAGAAGGCTAATGTGTTCATCAGTAACTGGACTAAAGACTTTGTGAAGAGGAGAGAACTCAAGCATAAAGATGAAATCGGGCTCTATTGGGACGCTGCTAGATCGAGGTTCAATTTCTCTGTGCTTAACCGAGCCCCATTGCAGTAACTTTCTCGTCAAGGTTTCTTTTCTTGCAGTTGTAAAGTTGTATGTTTCTAGACAAACGCTTGGTTAATGTTGCTGGTGTTGTTTTTCTTCAAGATTTCTGTTGTTTGCAGCAACTGTTTCATTAACACATAACCCCCTACACCTATCCTTAAACATATAAACCATAAACCCTAACCTATAAACCCTAAATTATAATCTTAAGCCTTAAATTGATACAACTATCCCTAAATTCTAACCCCCTACACCTAAACCCCTGAACCCCTAAACCCTATACCCTAAATTAACTCCATATATCCTAAAACTAAGGCGCTTGTGGAAACTTTCAGTTTCCACCAGCTGTTTATAGAGTATTTATCCAATTAAAAAACCCTTAAGACTCCTAATTTTTAGTAAAAAAAATTAAATTCACAAAACACTCTAAATCTTAAATATCTAACCTAAAATTTTTCTTTTGTTTATCACCAAATAATTATCATCGTAATAAAGTCTCTTTCTTTTGACAACGTTGTTTTTCGTTCAATTAAAAACTTTCGAGGTCTGTCGTTTGTGGCTCGATTGGAAACTTTTAAAATTTGATGTTCAACATTTTATTAACACATCGTTTATTAATTTTAAATGGCGAAAATTTTGAATTTTCAGTAGTGAAGTCCAACGATAGAACGATGAGCAATGGTTCACATTCCATTGATTTGGGCGTATAACTTATATTTTGAGCAGTTAGAATTTAGAAACACTAATTAAACAAGAGAAAATTCACCATTCTTTCTCGGCTTATATAACAAATAAATATATAAAGTATATTAATTTTTTATTTAGATATTTAAAGTACTTTTAATTAAATAAGTATTTAACGTATATTGTTTTTTTATTTAAATTCTTAAAAGTTGTACGTAATGAATTTATCAAAGTAAAAGAGCATGGATACATGTATACTATATCCTAAGGATACACACAAAATGTGTCATTTTTCATACAAAGAAACAATCTCTCATACGCCAATGCCATCTTGCTTGCTGTGAACATGGAAGCTGCATATTCCTGAGATGCCTTTCCCCTTTGTGCCAGCCTCTTCGGGCCTTCTCACACCGCCTCCAACAACGACTCCGCGTTAGGCGAAAACATGAAACCAAATTCATCGTTGTATCGGTTCATAGAACCCAAAACTCGTACCCGAGGGCCTGATTCCTTGTATCGGTTCTCCCATGGTCCGCTTCCTGCTACGATCAAGTACACATGAGGGTGCTTTGGAATACAATTTTGGACCTAAACTCTACACCTAAGGACAAGCAAACTCTGCATTCCGAAGGCCACCGGACCAAGGCCTGACGTTGTTGGAGACAAAAGGGGTGGAACGGGAGGACGTAAAGGATAATGATAAACAGGAGATGAAGGGTGAAGGCAAGTATGAGAAGAAGAGTGGTGCAGAAATTAGAATGGAAAGGAATCAAATGGGGCTTCTTGGGTTTGTTGGTGCGATAAAAATTCTTTCACCATTTTTAGTCTCTTCCTATACCTAAATATTGAAAAATTATTTAAAAATTAAATTTTAAACTTTTATCTTAAATTTTAAACCTAAATTTACGCCTTATACTCTAAAAAGTACACACCTACTTTAAATTTCTTAAATTTTAACTACAAATTTTAACTTTAAACTTTAAATTTAACTTTTAATGTGAGATATAAATAAAAACACCGAAAAAATGTAAAGGATTAGTGAAGGCCATAATGACTTTTAATCAATCTTTATTTTCCCACAATTCTATGTCTAATTGGTAAGCATGAAATTTATATATCGTAGGGCAGGTAAGACCCAAAATGCAAAGTGTTATACTTCTTAAGTTATTATGAATCACGTTGGAACCCTCCGCATGCTGAAATTAAGTCTACGGCTGAATGATAGACATGGTTTCTTTGCCCCATTCAAATCTTCTTGATTTATAGAGTTAATTGCATTATTCTCAAATTATGACATTCATTTTAAATTGGTCTATAAAATTTTGAGAATTTCAATTTTATACTCAAACTATGTTTTTTTATTTTAAATTAATCCTCAAACTTTTTGAATGATCTACTTTTATTCATAAATTATCAATATATGCTAATCATATCTTATGTTAATAAAGCTGTTATAAAAATTATTAATTTTCATGAAACACTGATGTGTATTATGTAATATGATGTGATATAAACGATAATCTGAAGATGATGGTTATAGTTTGGGGGACCAATTTAAAATGAGAATTATAATTTAGGGATAAAATTAAAATATTTAAAAATTTAGAGACTAATTTAAAACAAAAATCATAGTTTGAATACGTATTAACATCAAACACAGGCCAAACTAGACAATAACATAATTAACATCAAACACAGACCAAACTTGAATGTATTAAATGCTACACAATTCACCCAAACCCATACAAGAACAAAACAATAAAACAGGATACTAGGAAAGGATGCTATTCTTTGCTCTCTATGTCTTTGATTGTCGCTTGGAATGCTACGGTAGCTTTACCTTTGAAGCCTATAGTAGTGGTTACTTTGAAAATTAGCTCAGAATGTACTTGATGCATTAACCGCGTATGATTTTATGTATCATCAATAAATTAGAGAATCAAATTTATTCTAAAAAAGGACCATAATAAATAAAATTATAAACGTTAAGGGCTAAAATTAATCGCTGCCAAAAATATATAATAATCGTTGTAGCAAAATTTAATTCCTGAACTAAACGACTTCCCAGCAGATACAACTTAGTTTAACGTACAGCAAAATTATGTCAGATTGATCGTATTTCTCCTCTTTGAAATTCCCTTTTATTTTCGTTTCACCCCATCATAAGTGCTGCTAACTTTTAATCTTCCTCCACTTACCTATAAATTTATGTAATTTCTGCAATGCATGCTCTACGTATCTCGTGTTTCTCCGTACACATGGCCTCGATTTTGTGTTCTCTGCTGGTTTCACTAATGTTCATATGCTTAACTCGGCGGATGGTTGTGTTAACGGTTGCAACAACCACCGCAAATGGCTTCTCGGTGGACCTAATACACCGTGACTCCCCCGTCTCGCCGCTGTACAACCCTCTCGAAACACGGTTCGGTCGTTTGAACAATGCGTATAACCGGTCCATCTCTCGTGTCAATCGTTTCAGGCTGACGTATTCCAAGGCGTTCCAGTCGGATATAGTGGCGAACGACGGAGAATATTTCATGCGGATTTCCATCGGGACTCCACCGGTGTCGGTTCTCGGGATAGCCGACACCGGCAGTGATCTCACGTGGGTTCAGTGCAAGCCTTGTGAAGAATGTTACGAGCAGAAGGCTCCTCTGTTTGATCCAACGAAATCCTCCACATACACGAGCGTTCAATGCGGGACTGATCCATGCAATGCATTGGACAACTCGAACAGAGTCTGCGATGCAGAGAATAACACTTGTAAATACACCTACTCCTATGGAGACCGTTCCTTCACCAAGGGAAACATTGCTCTCGAAAAATTCACCGTTGGCGCCGACTCTACTCGCGGTCCGTTTTCGTTCCCAAACCTTGTGTTCGGATGTGGACGCAACAACGGTGGTACATTCGATAATGTAGGTTCCGGTATCGTCGGCCTAGGGGGAGGTCCCCTTTCTCTAGTCAAGCAATTGGGGAAGTACATCAACGGGAAATTTTCCTACTGCCTCCAAGCACTCGGTTCGGCATCGGAATCGAGCAAATTAATATTCGGAACTGCAAAGGAATCAAATGCCGTTTCAAGTTCAACTCCATTAGTTGAAAAAGACCCTGCAACGTATTACTACGTGACATTAGAGGCCGTCAGTGTTGGAGATAAAAGGTTGCCCTACGCCAGTTTTTCGTCTTCATCGACAAGTGAGAAAGGCAACATCATTATCGACTCCGGGACGACATTGACCTTCTTGCGGTCCGAGTTTTACACTAGCCTCGAATCGGCATTGGAGGAAGCGATCGAGGCTAAACGAGTAAGTGATCCGAAAGGGCTCCTCAGCCCATGTTTCGAACCCAATAAGGACGTAGATCTTCCGATAATAACGTTCCATTTTAGCGGTGGCGCGGAGGTGAAGTTGCCGGCGATGAATACATTTGCACAAGTCGAAGACAACATGGTGTGCTTCACCATGGTGCCATCTAATGATATAGCAATTTTTGGGAACTTGTCTCAGAAAAATTTCTTGGTTAGCTACGACCTTGAAGAAAGGACTGTGTCCTTCAAGCCGACCGACTGCACCAATAGTCATTAGGATATACATAAATAATTAAATAAATGTTTGACATATATGAAAACTAATTACAATATTTCAACATATCTTTGACTTGCAAGTGAATAATCTTTAACATACCAAATATTTGACTTGGTTTACTAAATGCAGATAGAAATTAAAATTTTAAATCGAAATAATGGTAAAATTGTACTTTAATCTCTTCAAAACATATATAATTCATTGTTGGTCTTTAAATTCAAAGTTTTTAAATAATTTTTCTCAATAAATAGTGTTGAGTTTTGTCACTACTGATAATTAAAAATAGAAGCAACATATGGGCCTATATATTACTCCCTCCGTCCCACTAAACTGTCATGTGTTGGTCAAAATTGTTCAATTTTGACTATAATTTATTTAAAACTTTTAATTAATTAAAATTTATAAAATATATATTTAAAAACTACTTGATTCAAGGTTTTTAAAATGTATTTTTTTATATTTTTATCAATAATAAATTTTAAATTATAAGAAGTCAAACTTAAAAAAATTTGACTTAAATGTGACAGTTTAGTGGAACAGAGGGAGTATATCTTTTTGATTAAAAAATGCATATAACCGATATTGATAGCACATATATTTAGTTCATTGGAAACTATTGTTAGTACACATTTTGTTACTATTTTCTCTTTGTTATTAGATTATTTTGTCCTTTGTTATACTAGTGACACTATTAATATCCATTAATTGATTTAGTTGTCATTGATGCTCGCCTATTTTACTCTAAGTGGGTTCGAATTGGGAATAGACTTGGTGAGATTAGATGGAACAATCGTCCTCTTAAAAATTAAAAAAAATTATATATGATTTAGAAGTTTTTTTTAGAAATTTTCTATGTATTTTATATTATAAATCTATTATCGCCCCCTAAAATTTTATAAGTTCGGCCCCTTAGAATTTTATAGGTTCGCTCACTCATAACATAAAATTCTGTGTTAGTCCCTAATTCGTAGTATTTGCATTGAAAATATTATTGTAACACTACTTAATAAAATAAATAAATTTTGACCCAGAGGACTAGATGGAACACTTCTCCTCGTTCTTTTTCTTTCTCTTGAGCTCAAGTTGATAGGGGTAAGCAAAACTCGACTCGACTTCGAAAAAAATTGAAATTTCTGACTCGATTCGAGGTGAAAAACCTCGACTCGTTCTGACTCGACTCGAAATTACGTAAACTCTACTCGAAAAAAATTCAAATAAAGTTTGAGTTGTAAAATGAAAATTTGAATAACTCAATTTTTTTAGTAATTAGTGGATTGATTTTTAAATTCGAGTCAAGTTCCTCAATTTTTCCCGATATATATATCCTAGTATAAAAAATATGAAGAAATATATGCCACATATGAAAAAATATGGTGAAATATATATGCATATCTTATATGATTAGAGAAAATCGTTTAAATTAGAATCAAAATGTATTATAACATGATAAATAATTACAATTAAATTTTTATAGGAACTCGAAAACTCGACTCGAATCGAAAAAAATTCAAATAAAGTTTGAGTTGTAAAATATGACACGTCAACTCGAATAACTCAGAATTTTTTAACTCAACTCGACTCGATCGAACGCTCACCCCTACAAGCTAACAGCCATGATGTTTCTTCCGTGTTTAAGCTTTCAAATTCATTTTTCGAGTGATATTTTCGGATTTTAGAAGCGAGATTAAGGTTATTGTATTTTGTAATTGGTAAATGTTTTATGTAAGTCTTAAGATAAGCTTTGATGATTTTATGTTTTAATTAATTTTTTGATTATTTTAAGCATGAGTTCGATGTTAAAATGGTGTTTTGATGAGTTAGAAAAAGTGTTTAACAATGTGATAATAATTATGTAATCTTTTGATGTTGTTTAGGTGATTGTATGTGAAGTTTAGGGACTAAACAACTCTTGAATTAGAAAAGAGAGTGAATACAAGTGGACTTATTTAAGGAAAAAGGTTGTTAATTTAAAAAAAATTATTCATGGTAAAAATTGTTTAGAAATATGGTCGTTTTTTACACTATCAAGGGGAGTCGTGTTCAGGTGGTGACGACTTTTATTGGATGGGGGAAGTCGTCAACAAATGATTTTTTTTTTTTTTTTGCATTTTGAGACTAAAATATAAAAAAATTGAAATTAGAGATACTAAAAATAAAAATTTTCAGAAATACTTAAGTCAAAACGTGTATTTACCCTTTTTACTTAAGCGGTGCGTTTTCTCTAATCTTTAAAACATTTTTGCTTTGCATTTTAGGGACTAAAATAAAAGAAAATGAAACGAAAGGACTTAAGCATAAATTATTTAAAAAGCATATTGGTTGATTTTTTTTAGTTTTTAGCAAAAACCTTTAATGCAAGTTTGCATTGTGTTGAGTGGATCGCAAGATCGATATTGACCAAGAGGGGGGTGAATTGGAAATTTAAAGTTTTGTGGTGGAAATTGGCAAATTAAAAATGATGGACAAGGAATTTAGAGTGGTTCAAGTTCCAAATGAACTCTACATCCACTACCTTAGCTTCACTAAGGATTTGCAACAATTCCACTAAATTGTTCTTCCCCTTTTCTAGGACAAGGAGACAATCCTTTACAATTTCGGTTGATTTTTCTACCCAAAAATCAACCCAATCCTCACACAAGTGAACAAAGAAACTTAATGGCTAATTGGATATCTCTCAATACAATAATAGCCCAATTACAAGCACTCAACCCAATTGAACAAGATATGAATGAAAATTACAATTGGGGTTTTAGACAAAATGGGATTTGTGCACAATTGCTTGGATTTGATGTTTGGATGTTTGCTTTTGGATCAATAGTTGTTGCTGGTGCTTTTAGAGGTCCCTTTTATACCTTCTCATTGATTTCTAGCCGTTGTGGTTGTTGCACTCATCAATAGAGCCGTTGGGGATGTTATCTCACCACCATAAATGCAGTCTGCAATAACCCGTTTCGAAACGCGGGGTACCTGTTTCGGAACGGACTAAAATAGAAAGAGCCGTTGGGGTGCATTTAAGAAGCTCGTTTCGAAATGCCTTAGGGCCGTTTCGAAACACTTTTTCCACTGTCAAGGGTCGTTTCGAAACGGTCTTATCCCGTTTCGAAACACCTTAACGGTTTTCAGAAAATCGGTTAAAAACAACTTCAACGGTCATATTTTATATTCAAACTTAAGACCTGTTTCGAAACGCTTTGGCTTCGTTTCGAAACGGTTTTGCTACTGTCAAAGGTTGTTTCGGAACGGCCTTAGCCCGTTTCGAAACACCCTTTTTATCTTTAAATATTCAACAAATATTTCAACCGTTGTGCCTTTTTAAAATCAAATATGAAGAACAGTTTCGAAACGTGAGAGACCGTTTCGAAACAGGGTCAAGTGTTTCGATACACGTTTCGGAACAGGGGTTGACAGTGATGAAAACGTTTCGAAACGCCTTAGGGCCGTTTCTGTAACACCCGGGTTTAGGGGTTAGGTAAAAATAATATTTTAATATTATTTGAGCTCGGTTTTATACTCTAAATAATATTTCGAGTTTATTTTCAAAATTTATTAATTTTGAGTTGACCATGTTTTAAGATTAAACCCATTTAGCCATGGATTTTATACTATTGAAATTTTCCTTATTCATTAAGGGCAAAAGGGTCATTGGGCTTTTAAACTAAACTAAAACAAAAACACCCATTATCTACTATTCATTCTCTTCTTCATCAACGGGAACTTGAGCTCTCTACCCAAATCCACTGTTCCATCACCTTTCCTCCTCATTCCAACTCCATTTTGAAAGGTAATGGTATTTTTGACTTCCCCTCATCTCTCCCTTCATAAAAGTATCATTCATTTTCGTTTTCATGAAGTTTTTAGAAAATGGAAGTTTTGAATATTTTGATTAAAGATGGAAGCTTTATGTTGCAAAACCAAATGTTTTGATTTAATATGTTTAGTTATGATGTATAGAGGTCAAATGGTATGATATATGTGAATTTTAAATGATTTTGAGCAATTTTCGGAATTGGGTTTTAAGAGGGTTTTTGGAGGGTTTTAAAGTGGTTTTTGGGGTTGGTTAATGTTGGATTTTGGGGGCTGTTGGTAGTATGATATATGAGGGTCACTTTGGGTGATTTTGAAGGTTGTTTGGATGCTTGAAATGGAAGATTTCAGTGGGTTATGTGGGCTGCTCGGAAATTCTGTTTTGGGGTTGATTTTGAGTGTTGAATGCTTGCTAATGTTAATCCGGGTTGGTTCCGATGATGAGTTATTGATTTCGAATGTTTTGTTTGTGTTTGAGATTGATTAGAATCGAGTTTGGGCATCGGTGAAGCATCGGAAGTGAATCCGGGGAATTGAAGGTGGTTGCTCGCTTGGTCTTTGAGCTCGGAAGTTTAGGTGAGTGGTTAAATGTTTTACTTGGTTTTAAAATAGTTGGTTCGAGTATATGGACTAGGTTGGGCTTGGTAGACCCACCTAGAGTTAGGATTGGGGTGGTAGCCTAATCCTAAACTTGATCTAGAGCCTTTGGATGAACTCATTTATATGGTTGTGTATGTCTCGTATGAAATGTGATATGAATGCTTATGTATATTGTGTTATACATGTGAGATGAGACATGAATTGTGATGCTTGAGACAAGCATGATGATGGTTGTTGGTGAGTACGTGCTAAGCACGGAATTGTTTGAAATGAGTAAATATTGGCACTAGTATACTTGAATACAAATGATCGATCATTAGGATGTTAGTGTGTACACATGAGTCAAAAGTCGCGCGTGGCCTTGGTGGCGTTGAGTCACCAAGGAGGAGTACGGGTTCGCCCGGAAATTGTATTTGTATATATAGTCGGTGATGAGTGGAATCCCATCGACGGGGCGTGAGGATGAGTGGAATCCCCTCCGCGAGACCGGTGATGAGTGTAATCCCACCGTCAGGTAATGGTTGTGTTGTTGGATGTGGGTTCCAACGGTTATCCGCGTATTTGAGTCATAGCTAGGTGCCAATGTTGGTTGATAAATGTATCAATGTGTTGAGATTAATGATCTTTATTTGGATGTTTGATGTGACTACTTGTGTTGAGGGTTTAGAGCTTGTTGATCATGACATTTACTTGTATATTGCTCATGCATCTTATCTTGTGGCTCTTGTGGATCCTTGATACTTTTGTGTAATGCCTTGGCTAGATCGTGCTCGGACCCTGCAATGTTGAGGTTTGTTTTTAGAGCTTACCCTCACTAAGCATCATTGCTTACGCTCTCTTTGTTCAACATTGCAGATTCTTAGTTCGCGGGTTGCTCGAGCAAGTGGAGGGCCTCCAAGTGTGGTTGTTAGCTTTGAGTATTTCAAGTATGAGTTTTTAAGTTGAACATGTAATGGTTGAGCAATGGGACATGTATTGTTTTGTTGGATAGTTGTAGGTTGTTAGGAGCATGTTTAGACTCCTTGATACCTTGCTTTTGTATGGTTTGTATTGCCATGATGAATGTTAACTCATGCCTAAATTGCTTTTTTGAATGTTGGCCATATGCCTTAGAAGTTGCCTTTATGCTTGAATGATGTGAATGAATGTATGTCTTGTGAGGTCCTACCCTAATGTTTAGACTTGTCTTAACCTAGTTAAAGCATGCTAGTAAAGTTGGGATGCCTTGAGTTTAATTGGTATGGTGTTGTGAGGTGTTTTGGTGGTGTTTTGGGGCACCCTTGTGCCTTGAAACAGCCAAAACGAGTCTGCAGACAGGGGGCGTTTCGGAACGGGTCCCCTTGTTTCGATACGGTTCCTTTGCAAATGGCCTGCCGTTTCGAAACGGATGAGGGTCGTTTCGGAACATTTTTGCTACTGGAATTTTGAGAAATTGACAAGATAAAGGCGTTCCGAAACGGGCCTTTGATGTTTCGAAACGGTCAAATCTCGTTGACCACGAGAAATTGACCGTCAAGGTCGTTCCGATACGGGTCACCCCTGTTTCGGAACGGTCACCTTATGGTTGAGCCTGGCCTATTGACTTAGTCAAGGCGTTTCGGAACACCCTAAGGGCGTTTCGAAACGGCCTGCTGTAAAGGGCTAAAATGAGTTGTTTGATGTGTTCGTTGGTCGGTGTATGTTTCAATGTTTGTATTTCCCGCTGCTGTGCTTCACATAGGTTTTAATTATGCTTATAGACAAGATATAATAAAAAGAAAATTTTAGGGTCGTTAACCGAGGGGAAACCTTCACGGGTTTCGCTTCGGTTTTCCCCGTGTGGCCCACTTGGACCGGTCATCCGACCAGACCGGGACGAGGGGGTTACAGTTTCGAAACAGGACTTTGAAAATCACGATTTTGACTTGAAACACTTAGAAAAATATTTGAAAAACTTTGTTTTTAACTTGGGCATAATCTTAAATTTATATGGGGATATTTTGAGGACTTAAAATTCGTTTTGATTTTTTCAATTTAGTCCTTAGGTTTTTAGTTATATCAAAATTAAAATATTTGTTTCACAATCTCCCCTTTTTGATATAACAAAACCAAAGTTAGAATTTTTGAGAATTTTGAAGGTTTTGAAAATATTCTAACTCCCCCTTAATTTAAGATAAGTTTTTAAAGTAAAAAAAATGTTTGACTTGAAATCCAAGTTGTAAAGCTTAAAAAAATTTAAAATTTAAAACGAATTTTAGTTTGTGGCTCTTAAATTTCTTCTCCCCCTTTTTGTTAGATCAAAAAGAATAATAAAAGCTCATAGAGAAGATAAAGGATTAGTACCAATAAGCATTAATAAGCAACTATAATATTAATTCATAACATCAAAATATCCAAAACATAAACCAACATTAAGTTCATAATAAAATCCCAAATAAAAAGCCAAAAGCATAGGTTCCTAAAACATAGAAAAACATAAAGATGCAATCTTAATCCTAAAATGCATAGATAATATGATATGATATGAGATGAAGATCCTAGGCCTCATCATCATCATCCGAAGTATCATCATCGCTCTTGACTTGAGAACGGTGAAACTTCGTCCATTGCCCATAGAGCGTAGAGAAGGATAGATCCAAGTTTGCATGGGAAGTCTCAAGAGTATGAAGACGATCCTCGACATTCTTCAAGCGATTGTCCATAGAAGTAAAACCCGAAGCTATAACACCCCTCACCCGGATTAGGGGCAAGGAGCGTTATATTAACATAAACAGATTCGGATTCGGATTAGGCAGCGGAAGGATGGTTTATCTAATTCGTGTAACATTTTTTTTTTTGCTTTCGGATACAAACAAATATAACTTTGCTATTTTATAACCATTCATTACTCATGTAAAATCAATCATATTAAATACAAACATTATACATGTTTCATACGAATTTCATATCATATTTCTATTAATGCTAAGGTGATTACAAACCAATCGGTTTTCCACTTTTAATCTAACATCCAATCTACTTAAGTTACAAATTTCATACAAGATAACATGTACATATGAACCATACATCAAATTTCCAAATTGATTAACTAATCTTCATTCGAATGAATCAATTCAAAATCCTATTCCATTCGAATATCATTTAATTCGTCCAAATGGGTGGTACATTTACAACTTATAATTTCATTCGAATGACATGGTCAATTTCATTTATCTTATACAATATTCAATTATTAATCCTCCAATTTGGTCATTTTATGATCAACCATATAACTCATTTCAAGGAATTTAATACCATACATGTAACCGAAACATTCATCATATATATATCTATATAATGCATCATATCCGATTCATACATCCATAGAGTTTAGTTTCCCTTTTTACAAAAGAACATGGGTATCATAACGGCTAAACCTAACGGTTGCCTATACAAAAAGTGACTATCAACAAAAAGAATCAAGCCCTAACATATATATACGGGCGATCTATACCCCAACATTTACCCCCTTACATACATAACAAAATATAGGGAAACATATTAAAAGTTTATATCGAACCAAAGTAGTAGTTCATAAACATAACCATTAAACCAAATTGCACTAACATGCTGAACGCTAGGCCACCCAACATAAGTACAACGAAGATAGGGAATATCATTCTTAAGCTTCATACGGTAAGGTTTCGGGTAGAGGTCAACGATGTTAGCACCTGAAATTTAGGGGAAGGAAGGAAGGTTCGAGTGGTAAGTACATTTCGTACTTAGTGAGGAAACTCTATTCTATTCGGTTTCCCAATTAAACATTGTGATCAAACAAATTAAGTTTCACTTTGCACATTATTCCATTCGAATGAACCAAAACAAAATAAGCAACAACATTATCAATATCATGTATCAATCATTCGAATATGTACACAAAGAAGCCAAGTAATTCCATTCGAATACATGACACTAATTTAACATTATTCATAATTCAATTTCACATACAAGCCATGAAACCTAAATTAACTTTCAAATATCAAATTATCACAATCCAATTTTCATAGCATATCAAGCATGGCATAATCACAAAATTTAGCATTTCATTCGAATGCTTCCATAATCAATTTCATCAATTTACTTTCAAATTTCAGATTTCTTTTCTTTAATCGTTCAATTAATCAAATTGCAATGCCTTGGATAGTATAGTTTGATAGGTAATCAAGTCACATATAACAGAGGTTGTGAATCAAATTCACCATGTTAAGGTACCTCGTACCAAATCGTATCACATATAACATATTATAATGTCCGCAGACATTAAACAAGTAGGTACACTTACGTACCACAATATCGAGTACACTAACGTACCGATTTTCTTATTGAGCTCAGACTCTAGGTTAGCCGTACTACCTAAACAGACTGTACACACCAAGGGCTTTGCATTTAAATCTTTAATTTAATCAGATACATAATCAATCAGATTTTCAGGAATTCTTAATTAATCCTTTCGATTAATTGCTTATAATTCCAATTCCAATAACACATTAACATACACGATCATATAACCGATTACATACTCAATTCGCATATTTCAGATCAGCTTTCATACAATTTCAAGCTCAGATCACAATAATCAAAGTCACATTTCATAGTTCAATACTCAATTGCACATTTCAAGCTTAATCATACATGAAATGATCATCATATAATCATGTCACATAATTCAATGTCATGATATCCACACATAATTAATATCACAACAACCAAAAGTCAGCATTGCTAAGTTCATATACAGCAACACAATTAACAATGAACAATTTCAGAATCAAGCATAGCAATTACCAAATTAAATTTAATCTCATACACATCAACATCACATAACACAAGCACCAAATCCAATTTTTATTATTCCTTCTTCCCTTTCTAAGATCAAATAGTTAATTAGTCAAATTTCATGCTTATTATAACCAAAAATCAGAATAAGGTAGTTGGAACTCTAATTCCAACTCTAAAGATTCGTTTCACTCACAATTCGCCGAGCTAATTCGGAATCCGTATGCCTTTCGCCCGATCCGTAGCCGATCCCGGAGTAGCCTCTTCTTCTATCCTTTCGCTTCTAAGATCTAAGGCACTCAATCCAAACAAATAATAAATTTTCAGAATACAATTCATGCTATTAAGGACTGAATTTTTCATTTTATTCAAAACAGTCCCTGAATTATTTTAATCCAATTCGACTAGTTTCCAATTTTCCTAATTACTTCAATTAACTCTTTAATCCTTCAAATTGACCACCAATTTTACTAAATTTCATACCCTTCAGTTTATGACTTGACTTAACAATGCTTCATAAGCTTCGATTTTACCAATTTCATAAATTTCAAATCCTAATTTCACATATTTCTAGTTTAGCTCAATTCTGACCACCTAGATTGATACCTTTCGTTTTCCCTGTATACAACTCCAAATCATGTGCCGTTTGTTTCTAAATTCAAATTACACATCCAATTTTAACATATCAAAATTTCAGATCAAAATACTTAGTAGATTAATTTCTATGATTTTTCAAAGTTTACTGTCCAGCTCGAGTTAGTTCTGGACAGTTTTGCATGTTACCACAATTTACACTCCCAGATTTTAACACAGCCTTTAAAACCTTGTTTCATCATTTTTCTATGATTCTAGACATGTTAAAGTGAAACATATCAAAAATGCAGATCCAAACTCCTATCATAGCAATTTCCATAATTTTTCAAAAGTGCATATTATGGATCTTACAAATCTGTTAATACCCTTTGCATGCATGTTTGTAAGGTTTTATGACTCTTGATCCTTAAGGATTCTTATACATTTCCATATTTCCAGCAACTATACTCAAGAACACCATCTTGAAATTTTCTAGACACTTCGAATTACATGATTTATTTCAATTTTTATCATAATCGAATCAAGAAGGGAGTAAGCTACTTACTTCCGATTTTTCCTTGATTTTTCTAAGGGATTAACACCAACATGCAAGCTCTTCTTCTTCTCCACCGAGTTCTCTATTCTCTCTAGCTCTCTATGTTGTGTTTTTAGTGTGAAACAACAAATAGTGTAGTGGTTTGGTTGTGGCAGCCGGTTAAGGAATGAGAAAGGGAGAGGGAACACATTAAATGGGATATGACCAAGGTGTCATGTCCTCAACTAATTCTCTCAATTAACCCTTTAAAAATCCCACTAACTCATGTATATAGTCTAAATTTTACAATGATTTCATCTTATTAATAGTATTAATCCATGTACTTTCATTTTAGCATGCAAGCCTTTTGTTTCCATCCTTATTCGAATTAGTCACTAGATAATTTGATCGAATTCCTCTTATGCATTTACTCACATTTCAATTTGGTCCATTATGAACCAATTTTCAATTCGAATGTTAAGGAATTTAATCTAATAATTCACTTAATTATTAAATTAGACCTCTAATCTTCTAGGCTAATTTTTGGGATGTTATAGAAGCAATGCTAGTATCCAAAGCATTGAACCGCTCGGTAATGAGAGCCGTGAGGGCTTCATTGTTTGCAACCGGAACTTGCGGTGGAGGAGCAACGGGAGGAGGAACAGCTTCTCTATCAACTCTTTCCCAAACATCATTCACATATGTGAACCCGGACTTGCGTAGGGATGACTCACCAATCTTGGTCTTGCGAGGTTCCGGAGAGTCGTAGGTACAATCGATACCAAGATCATGAAAGATGTAGCTCAAGAGAGTACCATAGCTAAACGACTTCAACTCATTTGTTTCAATAAGCTTAATATTATTGACTATCTCGGCAAAAATTATTTTAGGCACATTAGGGCGCTCACCTCTACGGAAACACTCAAGCCAAAAATGATCAGTTTGACGGATATGAGAGTATTTACCTTCGGAAGGTCGAACGAACCAAGAGACCATCAAGTGAAGAACGCGATCGTGCACATCCAGATTAAGTGCTTTACCGGTGAAATTGCCAAAGTGACGTTCATCCTCAAGACCCTCATCCTTAAGTTTAAAAATAGACTCCAAAAGAGCAACATTAACAACAAACTTTTTGCCCAATAAGGAAGATTCAATTCCTATAATCTCGGTTTTGGTCTCATCATAAAGAAAACGAGCATTAGAGTAAAAAAGGAGTACCATGTGTTTGTAGCGAATATCCGGAATGCTCAAGAACAAGATAAGATTCCACTCACTCAAACGGTCAAGATAACGAAATAGGAATCGCTCGGAATTGAGGAAGTCAAGATCAATGACACGTTCTTTACGAACTGCGAAATCCTTGACAAAAGAGAAGCGAGCACGCGCCTTCGGAGTTTTAAGGGATTTCTGAAAAAGCATGGTAAGATTTGGACGAATGCTCGAATCACCGGATTGAACGGCCTTGCGTTTTTTGTTAGCTTGATCTGCCATCTAAAAACATTAAGCAAGTATATTTAAATTAAGTGTATGCATGGATAGTTGAAATCAATCCAATAATAAATCCCACTTAGGTTTTTGAAACAAAATTAAAATTAAAAAAAATAAAATAAAATAAAAAAAAACAGTAAAGAAAAAGACGACTGAAAAATTTTATATTCGAATCAAAAATTTTGGGATATTGAATTTTTTTTACAAGATATGGAAAACCCACAAAGGAAAAACTATAATGTATACAAAAATAAAATTTTCTAACCTAAGATTCGAACATAAATTGAAAGAAAAAGAAAAGAAAAAAAAATACCTTAGTTTGGGATTTTGGATGATTTGATGAAAATCCTTGCACAATGTTGATGAAACTTGCTTAGACTTGAGTTTTAGAGTAAAACCCCTCACAATTTTGTGAAAATCAATGAGTTTGAGAGGGTATTTATAGAGAGGGAGGCGGTTTAGGGTTTTAAGAGTTTGATAAAAAGTGAACTTTATCATTAAAAGCCCTAATTAAAGCAGTCCGCGATGCCGTTTCGGAACGGTCGGGACCGTTTCGAAACGAGGCGACTAGGGTTTGACCATTTGGAGACCATAGGCTGACCGTTTCGATACGGTGTTGACCGTATCGAAGCCTTGTTGACCCGTATCGAAACACGTTTCGATACACCCCTTGGCAGTAGCAAAAACGTTTCGGAACGCATTGGAGGCGTTTCGAAACGCCCTTCTCTCAGAACTGGATTTAAGGTATCCGTATCGAAACAGGGTCACCCGTTTTGATACACCTGGGCCTGGAAGTGCAGATGAGGCTCTAAAAGTGCAGAAAAATGAAGTTTTAAGAGGCCTAACATGCATAAATGTTATGAATGAGCAGGCAAAACATATTCAAGCATAAACATACTCCCCCTAACTATAGGCATGGATGAAATTAGGATATTAAACACATAAACATGGCATTTCACAAAATCAAGCATATTTAAGCACAAAAGAGGTCCTAAAAGGTCAAGATAGGCTAGCTAGACCTAACTCTCTCCTAAGGGACCAAAAACGCTCTTTGTCTAAGGGTTTTGTAAATATGTCCGCTAATTGATTCAAGGTGTCTACGTACTCTATAACAACATCTTCCTTAAGGACATGATCTCTAATGAAATGATGCGTAATTTCAATGTGTTTGGTTCTAGAGTGTTGGATGGGATTTTTTGTTAAACATATTGCACTAGTGTTGTCACATTTTAGGGGTATGGTTTCAACTTTAATTCCATAATCTAAGAGTTGTTGCTTCATCCAAAGGACTTGAGCACAACAACTCCTTAAGGATATGTACTCGGCTTCGGTGGTAGATAAGGCTACACTATTTTGTTTCTTAGAGAACCAAGATATGAGCATACTACCTAAGAATTGACAAGTTCCCGAAGTACTTTTCCTATCGATTTTACAACCCCCATAATCCGCATCCGAGTAAGCATGAAGGTTGAAGGTAGAGTCTCTAGGATACCAAAGACCTAAACAAGGAGTGTCTCTAAGGTATCTAAAGATTCTCTTAACGGCTATAAGGTGAGACTCTCTAGGACTAGCTTGAAACCTAGTACACAAGTAAACACTAAACAATATATTCGGTCTACTTGCGGTAAGGTAAAGCAAAGATCTAATCATAGAACGATAAAGTTTAGAGTCAACACACTTACCTCCTTCATCTTTGTCAAGCTTTGTAGATGAGCTCATAGGAGTGGCTTGAGGCTTTGCATTCTCCAAGCCAAACTTCTTGAGCATATCCTTTATGTATTTTGCTTGGTTGATGAAGGTGCCATCCTTCTTTTGCTTGATTTGGAGTCCCAAAAAGAATGAGAGCTCCCCCATCATGCTCATCTCAAATTCACCTTGCATTAACTTAGCAAACTCTTGACAATGACATTCATTAGTAGAACCAAAAATGATATCATCAACATAAATTTGAACTACTAAGATGTCATTTTTATACATTTTTATAAAGAGTGTAGTGTCCACCTTACCTTTTTCAAATCCTTTTTCAATCAAAAAATTTGAAAGTCTTTCATACCAAGCTCTAGGAGCTTGTTTTAAACCATAGAGAGCTTTGGTAAGTTTGAAAACATGATTTGGAAATTTTGAGTCTTCAAAACCCGGTGGTTGTTCTACATACACTTCTTCATTTATAAAACCATTTAAAAATGCGCTTTTAACATCCATTTGAAAAAGCTTGAAATTATGATAACATGCATATGCAAGCAACATCCTAATGGCTTCCATTCTAGCTACGAGTGCATAGGTTTCATCAAAATCTATTCCCTCTTCTTGAGTGTAACCTTGTGCTACAAGTCTAGCTTTATTTCTCACAATGTTACCACTCTCATCTAGTTTGTTCCTAAAGACCCATTTAGTTCCTATTGTAGATTGATTACTAGGCCTATCAACTAATGTCCATACATTACTTCTCTCAAATTGATTTAACTCTTCTTGCATAGCCATAATCCAAAAGTCATCTTTCAATGCTTCTTTTATATTTTTAGGCTCTATGCATGAGATAAATGCAACATGGTTCATTAATCTAAGAGAAGAACGAGTGGTTACCCCCTTGGATGGATCACCCAAGATTTCACCATCTTTGACATAGTTCAACTCCCTTGGGTAGCTCACTTCCTTTTCCTCAATAGCCAAGTCCTTCAAGGCTTCAAGAGGTGGATCTTGTGAGTCCTCTTCCTTTGTTGGAATCTCATCCTCCTTTGAAGTTTGACCTCCATCAAAGGTATTTATGATCCCTACATCATCATCATCACAAGAATCCTTCCTAGGAAGGAGGTTATCATCGAATACAACATGAATAGATTCTTCTACTACTAAAGTTCTTTTGTTAAATACTCGATAGGCTTTAGAGGTTAAAGAGTAACCTATAAAAATGGCTTCATCACTTTTTGCATCAAATTTACCTAAGTTGTCTTTTCCATTATTTAAAACAAAACACTTGCAACCAAAAGGGTGAAAATAGCTAATGTTAGGCTTTTTAGATTTTAAAATTTCATAAGGTGTTTTCTTCAAAATTGGCCTAACCATTACTCGATTTACAATGTAGCAAGCGGTGTTTGTGGATTCCGCCTAAAAATATTTAGGTAAATTGTTTTCACAAAGCATAGTTCTAGCCATTTCTTGTAAAGTTCTATTTTTCCTCTCAACTACCCCATTTTGTTGAGGAGTTCGAGGAGCCGAAAAATTATGGCTAATACCATTTTCATTTAAAAACTCTTCAAACCCTAAATTTTGAAACTCGGTTCCATGATCACTTCTAATATGTGAAATTCTAAGTTCAAGATCATTTTGGGTTAATTTTGAAAATGTGATGAATTTTTCCAAAGCCTCATCTTTAGTACTTAAAAAGAGAACCCAAGTAAATCTAGAAAAATCATCAACTAGCACAAAAGCATAAGACTTACCACCCAAGCTCATAGTCCTAATTGGCCCAAATAAATCCATGTGAATTAGTTGTAAGCATCTACTAGTGGAAACATCATTAATGGATTTAAAGGAAGACCTATGTTGTTTACCCTTTGAGCATGCATCACAAATTTTATCATTTGAAAATTTTATCTTGGGTAAACCTCTAACTAGATTTAGAGAGACTAGTTTTTCCAAAACACTTATGCTAGCATGTCCTAGCTTTCTATGCCACAACCATGCATCATTTTCATTTTGAGCAACTAAGCATGCATGAGATGTATGAATGTCATCTAGATGCACCATGTATATATTCCCTATGCGATGACCTATGAGCATAATATTATTAGATTTAATGTCTACGATTTTACAACCATTTTTATCAAACAAAACATTAAATCCTTTATCACATAATTGACTTATGCTCGATAAATTGTGTTTAAGACCATCGACATATAAAACATTTTCAATGAGAATAGTAGAGTGATTACCTATGGAGCCAATACCTTTAATGTGGCCTTTGGAGTCTTCACCAAATGTTACTACTCCTCCACTTTTTGGCTTTAGATCCATGAATCGACTCTTGTCTCCGGTCATGTGCCTCGAGCATCCACTATCAAGGTACCATGAGTTTTGACTTTGTGCTTTGGCCTTGTAGCAATGCTCCCCCTACAAACAAAGATATTAAACCTTGGTTTTTGGTACCCAAATCATTTTGAGTCCATGAGTGTTAGCTCCCAAAACCTTGGTTCCCTTAGGAATCCAAGATGACATAGCAATAATATTATTAGATTTAACAAGTTCCTTAGGAACCCATACACTTCTAATTCTTTTAGTTCTACTATGCCTAGGATAGCTACCTTGTTTGTAGTAGTTAGTCTTTTTCTTAGGTTGGTGTGTTCTAGAGGATTCTCCTACTTCATGCTTGACACTACCAACATTTTTTAAAGACTTTTTGAGCTCATTTAGCTCACCCAACACCTTTTGGTGTTCACAATTACATTGAGATAAAAGATTATTAAGATCAACATTTTCATCTTGAAAGAATTTAAGTTCATCTTTTAATCCTAATATCTTTTTCTCAAATTTAGAATTAGCTTGAGTAAGTGAGTCATTTTTCTCATTCAATTCTAGAATAATCTTTTTATTCCTAATAACCGACTCCTTATATTTCTCAACTAATTCATCATATGCCTCTTGTAACTCATCATATGCATCATTTAATTCTTCATATGAAAAATCTAAAGTAGATGAGTTAGAGGTTACCATGGAGGAATCTTCCTCAAGTGCCATGAGGCAAAGGTTAGCCACTTCTTGTTCGTCATCCTCCGATGACTCCTCATCACTCCAAGTAGCAAGCTTGGCTTTGAGCTTTTTCTTCTTCTCAAAGCCCTTCTTCTTGAGTTGAGGGCACTCCGAACGTATGTGGTCGGGTTTATTGCACTCAAAGCAAATGATTTGATCCTTTCCATCTTCCTTGTTCTTGCTTTTGAAGTCCATCTTCCTTTGGATTTTTCTTCCCCGGTTGGACCTCATAAAGCGTGAGAATCGTTTGGCTATCATAGCCAATTCTTCAAGTTCATCCTCATCACTAGATGAGCTCTCATCATGTTGTGAAGCTTTAGCCTTGAGAGCTATTCCCATCTTCTTCTTCTTCTTAACCTCAAGCTTCTCTACCCTTTTCTCTTCTTTCTTCCTCTCATCTTCCCTTCCTTGCTTCATGATCTCATGAGTAAGGAGAGAACCCACAAGCTCATCAAGCTTCAATGTCTTCAAGTTCTTTGCTTCGATGATAGCGGTTCTCTTCCCATCCCAAGACTCGGGAAGTGAATAGAGTAGTTTCCGGACAAGCTTGTCTTCCGGTATGATCTCTCCAAATCCCTTTAGACCATTTACGATCGTGGAGAATCGATCGAACATCTTTGACACCGTCTCATCGGACTCCATCTTGAAATTTTCATAACTAAGATTGAGAATTTCAATCTTAGTTTCCTTGACATCATTGGTGCCTTCATAAGTGGTCTCAAGAGTGTCCCACACTTCCTTGGCACTTTCAATTGATGAGACCTTTGAGTAGATGTCCGGACCGAAAGCACAAAATAGCATGTGGAGAGCTTTATCATTGACTTGAATCTTCTTCCTCTCCTCTTCACTCATTTCCACTTTCTTCTTCAACGCCATCTTGCCTTCACCGTCTTGCTTCAATGGAATGTATGGCCCATCCTCAATGACATCCCACACAAGATAGTCATTTGACTTGATGAATAGACGCATTCTATTCTTCCAAAAAGAATAGTTATCACCGTTGAAGAAGGGAGGCTTTGTGGTCGATTGTGACTCGTACATGCCGGAACCGGGGGTAGAAGCCATCTCTTGATTTTTTGATGATCACACTCTTCCAAGGATCTCCTCTTGTGGTTGTTAATCCTCAAAGAGTTAAGCTCTGATACCAATTGTTGAGTGGATCGCAAGATCAATATTGACCAAGAGGGGGGGTGAATTGGAAATTTAAAGTTTTGTGGTGGAAATTGGCAAATTAAAAATGATGGAAAATGGATTTAGAGTGGTTCAAGTTCCAAATGAACTCTACATCCACTACCTTAGCTTCACTAAGGATTTGCAACAATTCCACTAAATTGCTCTTCCCCTTTTCTAGGACAAGGAGGCAACCCTTTACAATTTCGGTTGATTTTTCTACCCAAAAATCAACCCAATCCTCACACAAGTGAACGAAGAAATTTAATGGCTAATTGGATATCTCTCAATACAAATAATAGCCCAATTACAAGCACTCAACCCAATTGAACAAGATATGAATGAAAATTACAATTGGGGTTTTAGACAAAATGGGATTTGTGCACAATTGCTTGGATTTGATGTTTGGATGTTTGCTTTTGGATCAATAGTTGTTGCTGGTGCTTTTAGAGGTCCCTTTTATACCTTCTCATTGATTTCTAGCCGTTGTGGTTGTTGCACTCATCAATAGAGCCGTTGGGGATGTTATCTCACCACCATAAATGCAGTCTGTAACAACCCGTTTCGAAACGCGGGGTACCTATTTCGGAACGGACTAAAATAGAAAGAGCCGTTGGGGTGCATTTAAGAAGCCCGTTTCGAAACGCCTTAGGGCCGTTTCGAAACACTTTTGCCACTGTCAAGGGTCGTTTCGAAACGGTCTTATCCCGTTTCGAAACACCTTAACGGTTTTCAGAAAAATCAGTTAAAAACAACTTCAACGGTCATATTTTATATTCAAACTTAAGACCTGTTTCGAAACGCTTTGGCTTCGTTTCGAAACGGTTTTGCTACTGTCAAAAGTTGTTTCGGAACGGCCTTAGCCCGTTTCGAAACACCCTTTTTATCTTTAAATATTCAGCAAATATTTCAACCGTTGTGCCTTTTTAAAATCAAATATGAAGAACAGTTTCGAAACGTGAGAGACCGTTTCGAAACAGGGTCAAGTGTTTCGATACACGTTTCGGAACAGGGGTTGACAGTGATGAAAACGTTTCGAAACGCCTTAGGGCCGTTTCGAAACAGGACTTTGAAAATCACTGTTTTGACTTGAAACACTTAGAAAAATATTTGAAAAACTTTGTTTTTAACTTGGGCATAATCTTAAATTTATATGGGGATATTTTGAGGACTTAAAATTCGTTTTGATTTTTTCAATTTAGTCCTTAGGTTTTTAGTTATATCAAAATTAAAATATTTGTTTCACACATTGCTTTTGAAAAATATTTTTAAAAGTGCTGTCAGAAAGTGATTTTGAAAAGTTGATTGTAAGATTTTAGTATTTGTTATTGCTATCAAAAAGTACTTTTGAAAAGATAAAATATTCATTTTAAGTATGATATTGTAAAATAAAAATAAATGAACATAAATGATATTTAAATTCGTTATTATAAAATTTATTAATATTATTATATATAAAATAAATAAACTTAAATAATAAAAATATAAAAATCATGACAATTCATTAGTAATTTATATATATATAATATAATCTTTAAATATTTCTAAATAATTAATATAAAATTTTGAATTAAATATAAAAATTTAGCCTTTAAACTATAATTTTTATATGATTGTAATATAAATAAATATTAATTTAATATATTAATAATTATTATATTTAATATTAATTTAATATACTAACTCTTTGATTTCAATTTTTTTAACTTGTGGGGCTTAAAAACTTGATTTTTAAATATATCATTCACTCATTTGTAAAAAAATTATTTTAGTGTATGTAATTTTTGTTTTCTTTCCGTTACGCTCATACAATGTTACCACATGGAGCAAAATAGAAAAATTCATACATTAAAGCACGAACCAATTGTAGTTAAGGGAACAGTTGTTGTTCTTAGAGGTCACGGGTTCGAGCACCAGCAGCTGCAGTAGGTTGATTGAGCATGTATTGTCAAATGGTTGAGAATATATCAAAACATATACTACTTGTAATTACTTTAGATTTCAAAAAAAATCATACATTAAAAGTACACCACATGAAAGCGACACAAAATTAATTACACATTTACATTAATTTCTTCTAGGCTTTTGAAAAAAATATATTAGTCCCTTTAGTTTACATTTTTACATTTTAATCTCAAAATTACAAAAGAAAACCCGAAATTATAGGTAGTTGTCGACGACTCCCTCCCACTTCATAAAAGTCGTCACCACATGAAAACGACTTTTCTTTGTACTATAAAATACGATCAAATTCCTAAATATTTTTTTGACATGGACATTTTTTCATTTTTTTAACATTTAAAACCTTACCCTAAAAAAGCCAAAAAAAAAAAAACTTAATCATCTCAAATAATTCCACTCCTACCAAGAGAAAGTTTTTGAAAATTTCGTCTAGGCTTTTTAAATTTTTTATTTTAGTCTCTCTAAGTTTACATTTTTACATTTTAATCTCAAAATACAAAAAATGGCCAAAAATTACAGGTCGACGACTCTCTCGCACCTCATGAAAGCCGTTACCACCTGAAAACGACTTTTCTTTGTACCATAGAAAAAGACTATGGCCCTGTTTGGCAATTAGCGGATAGCTGATAGCTGAAAGCGGATTACATTAGCTGATAGCTGATAGCTGATTGCATTAGCTGATTTGACTAGCGGATTGAATTAGATGATTGTATAAAAATGTTTGGTAAAATTAACTGATAGCTGATAGCTGTTTGATTATTTAAACAAGCAAAATGACATATAAGGACATGATAATATTCAATACTTGTTTGAATAATTTATCAGTTATGAATATTTTGTATCTAATAAATATTAATTAGATTTGTAAAAATTATTTTTAATATAAATTTTCTAAACATATTTGAAAGATTTATATGTTAATTTATTATTTATATAATTATTAAAAAATTTATATACACATATAAATATGTGATAATAAAAAATAGAATTAAATTAAAAATGTCACCATATAAAATAGTAGTGACAACAAATAAGTCCAATATTTAATATGTTATTATTTATATTAAAAATGTCATTATTTAATTTAAGATATTTAGAAATTTTTGGTAATTGTTAAGGGTAAAAGAGTCATTACAACTCTAATATCAAACCTCTAATCTCAAAAAGCTCATGTTAGGAGCTTTTTCAAAATTAGCTTTTTCACCCCAATCCGCTCTTTCAATCCGCTATTTACCAAACATCAATATTAGCGGATTTGACTAGTCAAACCTCTAATTATACCTCAAACCTCTAATTTTTGCCCAAACCGCTATTTACCAAACATGGCCTATATCCCTAAATATTTTTTTGACATAGACCATTTTCCAGTTTTTTTTACATGGATAAACTACAATGGAGGTCACTCGATTATGGATAAGGTTACATTTGGGTCATCCAATTATTAAAAGTTACATCTGAGTCACTCAATTATGGGTAAAATTACGTTTGGGTCACCCAATTATAGGTAAGGTTACGTTTGAGTCACCCTTCATATTTAAAAAAAGTACATTAATTTAGTTATTTTTCTTCCAAATCACTTGTATACCCTCGTTAACATTAGATTATTTCATTTGAAATCGTTAATTAATCTAATACACAAATTGATATACTTTTTTAAAATATCAAGGGTGACCCAAATGTAACCTTACCCACAATTGATTGATCCAAATGTAACCTTTAATAATTGGATGACTCAAATGTAATCTTACCCATAACTGGGTGATCCAAATGTAACTTTACTCATAACCGAGTGACCTCTGTTGTAATTTACCCAAATGTAACTTTTTTTTTCAGCAGAGAGAGAGAGAGAGAGAGAGAGAGAGAGAGAGAGAGAGAGAGAGAGAGAGAGTAATAGATAGTTGGATTGGAATTAATAGGCTGAGTAATGCAACTAACATTTTAGCAACATATACAACTAACATTTGTCTTTTCTGTAATAACAAACCAAGTTAACGACGAACAATATATAATAAATAACAAACCATGTCCATTTTAACGAGATAAAAATATGTGATTACGACTCGAACAAAGATGAACTGAAAGAGTGTTAGGGAACAGTCGTATTTCTTAAAAATTTTAATTTCTATAGATTATATACTTTCTACTATGACTTTCCAATGAGTAGGTCTACGGTGCGGCATAATTGCGGTACGGTTACAGTCAGGGACGAAATTAAAAATTTATTTAAGGAGTGTCATTTTTTTCTGAACTATATTTAAGAGTAGTTAATTATTTATAAAAGTGGTATCATTTTACTTATAAGGTGTGTCGTTTTATTTATGAATGGACGTCAATTATAAATATTTTTAATTTTTTATATACAAATTATAAAAAAAATATAATTTTCAAAAAAAAAACTGGGTGTCTGTTTGTAGGTCTGGCTCCACTCATGGCTACGGTGCTACATCAACCGAAAATGTTATAAAATACGTAATACATAATTGAAAATGTTACAATTCCATTTTAGGTTGGTGTCTCACGACAGTACCGACACTTACAAACAAATTTAGATACTTACAAAAACTTAAAATGTTATCAAAAGCGATAAGTATCGATACTCGAAGCTAAATTTCGATACTTAACCACCAACCTAAAATATTAGTATTAAAAAGTGTAACATTTTAAATTTCTTATTCTGTGTCTTGTAACATTTTTTGTTGGAATTGTGGCGTACAGTAACCGCACCGCATCATACTTTACGTTGGACTCGCCCCTTTCTAAGTAGTTCGTATTTTTATACATAAAATCATGTGTTCGTCCGCGACTTTGAATAATATAATATAATATAATATAATATAATATAATATAATACGATGGGGCTGGTAGCCTGACTGTGTCTCCGGTCCTTGTAGCCTAGGCTGAGGCTCCACTCTTTTCAACACAATCCAAGTTTCCCACATCTTTTTCCTCAGCTTTTTCACCCGTCCTTCAACGCTGGCAGCTACCTTAATCCAAGGCACTCTAACCCTCGTTGCTTCTTCCTCTCCGTTGATGGCAACCGCAGGCGGATGTGAAGTCGGAGGTGAAGAAAATGAGGATCAAATTCTAAGGCAACAAACCCAGAAGCTACTTTCTTTGTATCTCGGAGTTAGTTTCAGTGTTTTCTTGGCTTACATTCCCGAGTGCTCAATCTCTTTGATCCCCGAGTTACGAACCCAAGTGGGAGAGATCACGGCGAGGCTTTTGACGGCCGAGGAGCAGCTGAGGCAGATGAAGTCGAGGAGGAAAGAGGACTCCAAAGCAAACGCCAGAGTGGTGGAGATCTTCGCTTCCCACAGGAACGCGTGGCAAGCGGAGGAGAAACAACTTCTGCAGCAGATCCAGGATCAGAGAGCGAAGATCGAGGAGCTGGAGAAGGAGACTCATGAATCCAAGCGGAGAATCGAGGAGCTCCAGGACATTATAGGCTTCTTCTCTACCACTGGCGCTGCCGGTGGTGAACAACGGCAAACGGAGGAGGAATTCGCGGCGGAAGACACCGGGGAGAACCGAGTCAAGTTTAATGTTGCAAACAACGGGAATTTCCCTTTCCCTTCAGATTTATTGTCTTCCGCTTCTTCTAAGTTTTGGGCCGACCGAGCTACTGTTTGGCAGGTTTGTTTTACTCTTCTTCTTTACTGGGAATGTTGAAATATCTCATAGCTTTTCTTATTTCTTCTGATTGTGTGGAACAAAGGAGACAAATTATGGTGAAAAATATCAAATCAGTAGGAGAAAAACTATAGCTTTTCTTGCCAACTCTTTGTTTTCTGTACTTTCTTTTATCCACTTTTTTCTGCTTCTCAGAGATTTAATAGAAATTCTCATTGTTGAACTTTTGAATAGAAAAGTCACTGCTTTAATCCCTTTTACTTTTATATATTTATTTGGTATAAAGAAGCCTCTGCTTAGAACTTAAAAGGGGCCGTAACAATTTCGTCAAACATGAGAGCACCGTACCATGATTCATGAAGCCAAAGTCTTTTTGCTGAATGGCCACCATTTATTACCACCGGTTAACTTCTGTTCTGCCGTAGGTTACTTTACCGTTTACCCGACAGACGCCTTCTGCTTAAAGATGAGAACGAATAATCGAATTGATGTCTTCTTCTTGCTCATGCATGTTCATCATTCAGAAGATTTAGTTTGTATTGAGTTGTGTGTTAGTCTCGTTATCATTAATGCTTCAAGAATGTAGCCCTTCCTCTTTACTTGATTCCTTTGTTCGTTTTCATGATATGTTGTTGGTTTGGTGCCCACTCAAAAAGTAGCTTTTGGTTTGTGATTAAGCCCTTTCATGTGGCTGGACCACCCTTAACTAAGACATGACTACTGCATCATAACCTATACAATTTCCTACAAAAGTCAAAAAGGCCTCAATTAGTTGCAACTCTCAATCAAAAAAAAAAGCAGCTTCAAGAAGCATGTATATATGATTTTGAATCGATTCTCGTACTTTAAAATTTGTAAGTTAGTTCCTTTCATAGCATTGCCAACTAACCTCCGTTCAATCAACTATGTTTCTTTTCGAACATAAATGTGAAAAATAGTGTAGTTTTAAAACCAGTGTGTGATAAACTAGTCCTGCTTTTAATACTTGCCATGAGTGCTATTGTCTTGATTCTGGTCTTGTTGTACTTGTCTTTGAGGGGAGAATGGATAAATGAGGCATGACAGATGTTGAGGATTTCTCAACATTGTATTTGGACTTTGAAAGTTTTAGGATTCATGAGCCATTTTCTTTGCCCCCTTTTTGATTTCTTCCTGGATAATTTGCTACATCTGCGACTGTTAAAGGTTCATTGTTGGATGTTTATGCTTGCAGGATGTACAGTATGAATCTCTTGAATCTTTGTACCACATGAAGCATTTTGTTGCAAGGTACAGTATAACAGTCTAGATATTGGTTCCTTTTAAAATATGTCCATGTGAAATGCTTTGGCTGATGAAGGAGCAATTCATGTTTTTTCTTCAGAAGGGAATCACCTTGGAAGGTAGACGGTGAATCAACCGGAGTTTCCTCTAAACTAAAGCTTCTTGAACAGGAACTATTGAATTTGGAAAAAATTGGTAAAGGTGATTTTTCAAGGGTACCATCGTTGATGAGAAAGCAGGCCAGAAGATATCAAGCTCTTACTGCAAAGTTTGATGATCTCTGCAAAAGAATGGTAAGACATATATACCATATAAAGTTTCGAATTGGAACTCAAACACATGTAATAGGATTATGTGAGGAATCCAATGATTCGTTTCCATTTAGGACTTGGTTTTCTACGGTTTTGATGAAAGTTGATTTCTTTAACTTGGATGAACAATCATTTTTGGAGATGATCCATCATACTATGTTGTTTGGCTTAAATATTTTCTTAATCTTGCAGCAGGCTAGTGATCCCTCTGAACCTACACTCAGTCTAGAGTTTCAAACGCAGAGACAGACCGAGTTTTTGCTGGAAGCGTTTCGGCTTCAGCAGCATGCATCTGAAACTGGACAAAAGCTAATGGCATTGCAAACCGAGATCGGGAAGAGTTACAACAACAGGGATGATGTTGGAAGCTCAGCCACGGCCAAAGTGGGTATGAAACGATCCATGGATTCCATTAGAAACAACTTACAGGAAGTACAAAGAAACCTGGAGATATGGTTGGCCAGAATTATAGGAGACCTAGAAGGGATTCTGGCCAGAGATGGCTCGTGCTCGTCTCGTGTTCGGGAATACTGCGTTTCTAGATACAATAACAATCATTTTGTGCAATAGAAAGAAATATTGGTCTAACAAAATATCATGTCTTAGTAAATATGAACTGATCAGGTAATATATATAGTAGTAGTTCTAGTAGTTAGTTTATCTATGAGGATGAAATGAAAGAAATTACATTTCAATGAATGTAATCGTATGTGATTGTAGTATTCCTTTTGGTTTCTGCCTTTCTGGTAGCCTCAAGTTATCCCCACCACTTATTTGGGTGAAAATAATGTACGATATATAGCCCGACAATCGTGTCATAATTTCGGACAAATACCAGAAGAAGGCTGATGAAAACAAATATGAGATTATGAATGCAAACAAGTTTAAAGACTAAGCATAAGTATTCAAAATCCAGATGCAAACCATCGAAACTCGAAACAAAACAAGTCACATACATGCTAGAACAACACAGCAGCAATTTTCAAGGTTCCAAATAAATACACTAATTATGGCTGCAACATTTCCTCCCACCCTATCAATCAATACTTGGTCTTCCTCATTTTCTGTCGCCACATACCGCTTCCAAAACCACTATACCGAAGCCGAACACATCACTAGACACTGAAGGAACTGCCACTGTGGCCGATTAAGCTGTTCATAGCGAGCATCAAAATGAAACAAGTAACTGCAGTTAATGAGCTGACAGATCAGTCACCAACGCTTGTTCATCGGTTTCATTAAGCCCTACAATAAATAGAACAGATACCTCAGCTTAGCTGTTGATTAAGCCCTGGATTCGAGAGGCGGATTTGTGTTGGTGAGGAAGGGTCATCCACCATTTGGTTAAACTGGAGCCTTTCAAAAACACATCATTGCTTATTTGCGTACTACGAAACCATTCCTCCAACTTTCTTTCCAGATTTATAGTTCTTTCCCTGATATCTTCGAATGCTCCAGGGTTGGTAGTCCTATGGAGCAGCAGCTCCTCCACATCGGCCCAGAAACAGGATTCTGCACTTGATCCCACAGGCATTCTCAAGGCATGCTCACGCCATCTTTGGGTGTATTTGTAGCGTCTTGGTCTGCCTTTGTACATATAGGGTCCAGTGTCCTCGTTCTTTGCGAGTCGATAGTAGTTGGCAATGTCCAAAGGCTCAACAATCCGACGGTACTTGGTTGCGAGCTCTATCCATTCTTTTCGGCTCTCAAATCCTTCAGGGAGTTCATACCTATTCAGCATTTCAATAATCTCATCCCATATTCCTGTTAGTTCCAGCCTCTTCACATTTGCTTTGAAATCATCCTCATCTTTTGAAAGCCTAAAGGCATCATAATAGCCCACATTGCAAAAAGTAGATTTCGTCTTGTACTCTTCGAGTGCTTGAAGTCCCGATACAATATCCTTCTTCTTACTATCCATTCTTTGCTGGTTAATTACTTTCTGCTTTTCGTGCTCTCCTGCAGCCCGAAGACACAACCTGGCTTTCGCGCTCTGCAAATCCAAGACACTATTGTGATCAAGTGAAGGGCATATTTGTTGAGAAGTTGAGCAAGTGAAAGTGATACTTACCAAGCCAAGGTCATTTAAGGCCATGTTTATTGCTCTATTCTCAGCAGTTGCGCCATTTGACGAGAGCGGAAGCCCTTCCAAATGGTCCAATTGAACAAGTGGCTTATTTAAGCTTTCTTGAAGCTCACTTAGATAATTGAAATGGTCGTTGAGGCTTCTCTCGGCGATTGACTGAAGTTCATTCTCGGAGCACAGCTGAGAAGAATAGAACAGTAGTTGCAGAATAGCATCAGCATTTCTTACCAAAACCAGCTTCCCATGTCCAGTGCAAAACACAAAAGTTCCACAGGGCCTATAAGGGCTTAGCTCAATGATGCTTGCTACTGTTTCCAATATCGGATTCGTGTTTCCCTTTAATCGGCAGGCAGCATGGCTGACAACAGCTGATGCATTTCTCATCACTGTTTCATAAAACTTCAATGCTTCAACAATAGACCCCTGAATCGAAAACATCGCCTTTTGGTTCAACTGACACAGGATATGCTCTAGTTCATGCCCCATGGAAGACAAAGGGGCAAGCAAAATCCGAGGGACGATATCATATCTCATCACAAAATGCAGGAAGTACTGCGACCAGTTCTCTCTCGTAAGAGCATGGTTGAAAATGAAATCGCCGACGAGAGGGGATCCGAAAGTCACACAAAGAGGCGACATCGAAGTTTTCTCCGGTTTCAAGTACTGCTCCAAGAACCAAACTGTTGCTAGAATAGCAACAGCACCACCAGAAGAATGTCCAGTAAAAACTATCTTCCTCTTCTCCAAAATAGCCTTTTCTACCTGAGAAACATCAAAATTTATAGCTATCAGCTCCAAGCTATCCTCGTTCACTTTCATAAATCCATTATTTTGGCCAATTGTTTGCTTTTTAACTGCCCTTTTAACACCATGTACGCTTAGACGGGCAAACTTACACACATCGACCCGAACCAACATGATGATCCGAATTTGACCAGAAATCCGAAATAAACCGAATCGAAACCGACCTGAATTTTAGTTGAACCAAATAGACCGAACTAATTTTCAACTGAATCGAATGGACTCGAACCAACTCATTAAAAAATCAAATACACTGGCTTTATAAAGCCATATATAGGGGGCAGGGCATAAAAAACTGACACGAAACCGATCGATTTCCTATTGACATAATATTAACCGACCCGATTTTTAACCGACATGACCCAACACCTGACCCGAATCACCTTATACCTGAATTAAAATCGAACCAGACTCAATCTGAAACTAAACGGAATGTAATCGAACAGAAAATGACCCGAACCAAAACCGAAAGTTGGTAAACTTATATGCAAGCTTAACTAGAAAAAAGTTGGTAAACTGAATCCAATCCCACAATTTCAGTAAAACTAATACTAAACTCAAATCAATTAGTACATAAATATAAGTACATGGATAATTCAAAGTACAGAAATACGAAGTCAATGGTAACTAATCTGTACCTCAGCTTGAAGCGAAGACATGGCCAAAATCCCCTCAAATCTTCTCAAAAACCCTTCATTAACAGTTGCAAGTTCATCCCGACCAATACTTCTAAGAGATGTGGCAACTCTATGGTTGCCCTTGGGACACAGCAAGTCTGACTGGTCAACCTTGATTTCCCCGAAAGGTGGTCGGGTGAACCAGTGAGCCGTAGACCAGGATCCGGGGAAGCTGAAGAAGACATGGGATGAGGTACGAGAATTTTGTACGAGGAATAGCTTGTCCGGTGACTTGTGTGCTGCCATGGCAATTGAACATGTGTTCTTCATCAGTTCTTCACCCAACCCTGAAATTTCCCCGAGCGTGAACCCACCCATTTTCCTCTGGGGTTTGCAGAAGCTTGTGACAAGTTTTAAAAGGTATGGTTTTTTCTTCTCTTGGCTTTGGAGTTTAAGTCTAAGGGAGGTGAATGGCGAGAAAGGTCAAGGAAACTGGGTTTTCCACAAAAGAACTGTTTCAGTTGCGTGTTGGTTAGAGGTGTGGGAACATTTCGGTTTCGGTTATTTCGATTATGATATTTTCGGTTCAAATTTAATTTCGGTTTGGTTCGTTTCAGTTTTAGTTCGGGTCTATTGTGTTTCGAGTCATTTCGGGTCGGTTAATTTTCGGTTCAGTTATTTTCAATTTGGTTGATTTCAGTTCGATTATTTTCGGTTCAATGAGAGATCAGTCGATTTTAATCAAATTTATAGGTTGGTCAGATTTTTACACTCTATATATGACTTTATAAAGTCAATATATTTGACATTTTAGTGACTTGTGCGGCTGTTCATATTTTATCTTTCTTTATTTCTATTAATCGGGTCTATTCGATTCGGGTCCATTTGGTTCGAGTCCATTCGGTTCAGTTTCGGTTCGATTTATTTCGAGTTTCAGAGTTAATTTCAGGTTGATTTTTGGTTTCGGTTTGAATCTCAGTTCGAATAATTCGCTTCGGATTTCGAGTCTCGAGTTAAGTTTGCCAGTTTTAGTGTTGGTGGGGCTTGATTAGTGCAGCTGAGGGGTTTGTGTCTCCTAAATAGTCGTTTTAGGACATATCAATACATCGTATCGTACATAAAAAAAATACATGGTAACAAATATATCCATGAATTGGTCTAACAAAATGAAGCGTAAGATTCTTCAAATAAGATCAGACATTTAATAATAATGTTGTGAATGAAATAATTAGGCCGAGTGATCATCCTTAATAGACCTTTACAATATTTGATATCAATTAATCATTCAATCAATTAGATACTAATGATTATGCTAAAAAATATTTGTTACATTTAATTTTTCTATCTCCACATGACTTCGAAAATAATCCCCAGCACCTTCCTATTTTGTAAACTTCGAAGACAATCTACAATAACAACTTTTCGGGAGATAGACTCGTCCGAAAATTAATATTATTGAAATCTTTATATTAGCTTAGGAACAAATATTGTCAGACTCTACAACACTCCATCTACGTGACTAAACTATAAAGTTAGTACTTGAAAGTTGAATTTATCTCTGTTTATCTATCTTATCGCATCACTAACAATACCAAAAGACTATAAATACCCATACCTCATATGAAAAAGACTAATCAATATTCATTCAATTCGATCCTCGATAATTAATGTTCTGTTTAATAACAAAATGAATTAACTGACCCAGACTAGTGTGTTTTAAATATAAAATATTTTAATTAATAAAAATATTCAATTTCACCTCATTCGAGTTTAGAATTCTATTATCTAATTCACAATATTTAGAAAATGATAATATAATTATAACACTACAGCATATTCACGTTAGAAGATTAATAAAGGGTGAACCGAAATTTAGGTTCAAAAGCCGCGTTAGTGGCCGGATTCTAGGTTGAATTTTAGATTTTTTTTTAAGGTGAAAATGAATGAAATAAAAGTTATGAACCATACTAATATTTTATCTAAATTTAAAAGTGAAACTAAAAATTAATCGTTTCATTAAGGTACCATATCATTAACGTAATCAGAGTTTAAAAAAATATTATAATATATTTTTTTATAAGCACTGTTATCTAATTCATTAACTGATTAATTCGGATCGGATCCTGCAAAGATGAAAGACTCATGATGAAATAATCATCTCAATCTAATTTACTCTATTCACAACATAAAAATCCGTACAATAACCTTACTTAAAAGATCTAATGTCTCTTCTCATTAGATCAAATATATCGATTGTTAGGGGTGTAAATAAATTGAGCTTGAACAAATAAGGCTATGTTCGTGTTCATTTGTTCATTTTCTAAAGCGTTCATGTTCGTGTTTGTTTAAATTTTGAATATTATATTCATGTTCGTTTATTTATTTATTTTTTGAGGTGTTCGTTTGTTTAGCATTCGTGAAACATATTTGTTTAACGTTCACACACATGTTCACTTATATATTCGCAGACATGTTTATTTAACGTTCACACACATGTTCGGTTATATGTTCACGAACATGTTCGATTATATGTTTGTGAATATGTTCATTTAACGTTCACGAATATGTTTGTTTAATGTTCGCGAACATGTTCGTTGAAAAAATGGTAAAATTATGCCACTAGTCCTAAGTTCCTCAAGCTTTACAGAACAAATTGAACTCTAAAATTCACCATGTGTTCAATTATTCCCTAACTTCACAATTATTAAAAAATGTAAAAAAAAAAGGAAAGGAAAATTGGGTAAACAAGCTTGCCCGTGAATATAAATGAACTGAACACGCATTTGTTTGTGCTCGGTCATTATTTAAATGAATATAATAGTTTCAAGTTATTCAAATTTTCATTTTACAACTCAAATTTTATTTAAAAAAATTTTAGTCGAGTCGAATTTATAAAATTACGAGTCATATTTTTTCGTTTCGAGTTAAGTAAAAAAAATTAATTTTTCAGCCGAGTTTTATTCACACTAGTTAGAGGTGAAATTGTTCGATCGAAGCACCCCTCTGATTGATTGTATTATTTTAATTTTTGAATTAAGAGTGTTTTAAATTAAGGCTTAACTAAAAAATAGGTGCCCAAACTATACACTTTTATTTCTGAAATAGGTGCATAACGTTTTCTTTAACTAAAATAAGTGCCTAAAATTTTATTTTGTTAGTGTTTTAAGGTAACACCATTTAAAAAGTTCATTACCTAATAATGGAGTGACGCCTGACTTTTGATTTTATTTATTTTTTAAAAATAAACAGAAAATAAAATAAATTAAACAATATCTTAAAACTTTTCAAGAATCACTAAATAGTCTCAAAACCTTAAACCCTATATTAATGACATTGTCATCGCGGATAGTTTTTTTGGACCCCACCATCGTCGTCGGAGATCACTTTCCATTTCTTTTATTCATCTGTCATTGTTAACCTACGGGAGAAGTGTCAATCGAATGTCAAACAACGAATGTGAAAGGCTATAATTGTTCGACGTCCGGTTAGCACGAGTTTCCCCGATTATCGGCGATGGGTGATTGGGAAAATAGGCGGCAACCTAACGCGACATCGGTAGTGGGGTCCAACGAGATTATCGACGACGATAGTATGTTAATTTTGAGATTTTTTGTAAAAATCTTTAAAAAATAGATTCTTTAAAAATTATATTTTTCATTTTTTATTAAAAATAAAAAAAATTGTTAAATTCTAATTGAGTGATGAATTTTTTAACAATATTACCTTAAAACACTAATAAAATAAAACATTAAGTACATGTTTCAGCTAAAGAAAACATTAGACACACATCTTAGAAAAAATGTATAATATGAGCATATATTCGTGAGTTAAGCATTAAATCTAATATACTTTCGAGACATTATTTTATAAAAAAACTTTTTTTAAATAGTTATTTACGTAAATGACTTTCAGTCAATATTATTTAAAAAATGATCCACAAATTGTCCACGTAGGGTAAACTCGCTTTCTATAGTAAGCGAGTTCAAACCCCGTTTTTTTATAAAACGTGAGTTTCGTGTTGAGTAAATTAGTAAAAAAAAAATTAATTTTTTATATTTTTTAACATGAAACTCACTTTTTGTAAAAAAAATTAATTTTAAAATTAGTTTTTTTTAATATAAAAACACAAATTCACTTTGCGTGAAAAATTAAAAATTATTTTTTAAATAACATTAACCAAGAGTCATTTACGTAAAAAAATGTATGATGAGTCTACCACGTGCGACGAACATTGATGAACACCACTAATGATGAACATCGATGAACACCATTAAATTAATTAATAAAGATTTAAAATTTCAAGGACCCATCTTACAATTAATAATTATTTTAAAAAATTCAATTAAATTATTTTTTATATATATTAAAATTTTATTTTTTAATAAGGGTAAACTATATATTTAATACCTCACTTATTTCTGTATTTCTATTGAACCCTCATTATTTAAATATTATTTCAATTTGACCCTGTTCTTGATAAAAAAATAATTTAACCCTCAACCTAAAACCCTAAACTATTAAACCTTAAACCCTTAAACTCTTAAACATATACCCTAAACCATATAGCATTAAAGATAATTTCACCATTATCGATTCAATTCAATTCAATGAATCGTTGAATTCTCCTAAAAATTTTAATTAAATTATTTTATATATATATATATCAATTAACATCTGATAAATCTCTCCATAATCTTCTTCAACCGACTGGTGATAGCCACAAGGCAGCAGTCTACAGGTCGAACTTAGGGGCATAAAGCACTGTCTCTCCATAATCTTCTTCAAGCTTTTTATAAATCTCTTTGTCACTCTTTCCGGATCGAATCTCATCGCGGATTAACTGCAATAAAAAATGTAAAGGTCAGAACTTTCTCATTTGCAAAGTTGCTAAAAATAACCATAAAAGTTTAGACAAACAAAAACAATGCAGCAAGAATTTTTTCTCTATTTTTCTTATAAAATAACGATATCTTCAGAAGAGAGAATTAACAAATGGATTTCATATTATTAATTATTCAGCATAAAGGGATGGTCGATGTAACACCCCCTTCCCGGCCTGGTAGAGAACCGGGTCGGAGAGCGCTACCGGAAAATAATACGGAGATCGGAGACATAAATCTTTTAGTGACATAACATATTAGAGATCAGAACTTATTCCAAAGTTCAAATATCATTTCGGCATATTTTATTAATCTCTTTTAAGACTTAACACTTAACTTATTAACAACTTACTTGAATTGGGGTCAATTTTAAACTTTTTCAAACTCAGGGACTAATTTGTAATTTTTACAAATTAGGGGTCTTTATCTGAAATTCGTGATATTATACTGAAATTAAACTTACTAGTTATTAGCCTGTAAAAATCTTATTACTAACGGAGGTCATTTACCTATCTGATTAGACTAGGTAATGTTCAGTGACTATTTTGTAAAGTATTCAAATCTATTTCTTTTTGAATTATCTTACTAAAATTCTTTACATATTTCAATGAGCCTAACAACTCACAAAAAATCATAGAGTCCTTTAATCAATGTTTTACTACCAATTATGTCAATTTTATTACTAACTTAATAGTCTATATAGCTTTAAAACCTTATATAAAACATAGGCAAAATTTCACAATAGTAGGCCCACAAGATTAGTATAATTGCTTTAACTACTTTGCCACCACACTAGGAGTTTATAAGGACAAAACACATTACTCTTTAATTGTAGTGACTTGTCAACCTTCCAACTAATCCCGATCTCGATCTGTTACTTTCCTTAACCTGAAATGTTATGCAATGAATGCATTAGACTTACATAGTCTAAGTGAGGTAGCCAATGACAATGAATGAACATATTATGTCATGTAACATGCTTCCAAAAATGAACATCATGCTAAATATGCAATAACATGGTATACTTCATATTCATAACAAAGCATAATATCATATCATATCCAAAGCATGGCATAACGTATCAAACACATATTATATTGGTACCATTGGATACGCGGATTCCCTGTAAACCATATCATGAATCATAAATGAGCCGTAGCCCTGAACCGTAGCTCCATATCATGTAGCATTTCATAGTCATATTCGAACATATCAAAGTAATGCAAGGCACTTACCAAATTTGCCATTCGAGCATAGTTACTCTACATGAGCCCTTAACAAATGCAACATAAACATCATACTTTTATGTTCATTCATACAGCAAGTATCGATCAAAACATTATCATATACAACAACAAGCATCATTTAAAAGCATTAGCATATACAAAACAAGTAGGCATATCAATTTCATTTCATTGGTACTTATCATTTAAGTACTTATCTTTCAAGTCATGTAACTTTTAAATATTTTGCCTTGGATGATTAATGAACAAGGTAATCGAGTCTTCATGTAACATGTAACATTAGATACTCAAAGTATCCATTTCTCATTTCAACATATAACAGGGGATGCATAAGCATCAATGGTGACTTACCACCATTCAATTATCAAGGTGACTAACCACCTTATCAGGTTTATAGGTGACTAACCACCATCCTGTAACAAAGATCAGGGGAGCTCAACGACTCTAAGGCATGCCCTTCTACCTATAGACACTAATCATACCAAGGACTTTACTTATCTTTCTTTATTAATAAGATCATTCACTTGCCAATCATTCATAATTTCAAAGGCATTTAACCATTTCAATAGGCATATACATATAATCAATCAAGCATCATGGTAACATAAAATTCCAGCAAGCACATGAGATCATTTTCATTTTATGATCATCAAAAACCAGTAGCAAAGCTTATCATTTAGTCACATTTCACATAGCTCAAGCAATCAACACATCATAGTAACTAATCATATTTATGCTAAGCACGCTTATCTAACAAGCAATATACACTTAGATCAATATTCTTGCCTTTAATCCTTCTTCCTTATCATTTTAAATTTTACCAATCATTATTAAATTCATTTCATGCTTTCTTCATGTTATCTAATAAAAATAACAAGGTTAGGATACTAATCCCAACACTTCAAACAAAACTACACTCACATATCAGAACATAAAAACAAAGATCGGAATGACTCCATGTCACCCGAGACAAATGCATCTACACTCACATATCAGAACATAAAAACAATGATCGGAATGACACCGCGTCACCCGAGACAAATGCATCCACACTCACATATCAGAATATAAAAACAATGATCGGAATGACACCGCGTCACCCGAGACAAATGCATCCGCATTCACATATCAGAACATAAAAACAATGATCGGAATGACACCGCGTCACCCGAGACAAATGCATCCACACTCACATATAAAAAACAATGATCGGAATGACACCGCGTCACCCGAGACAAATGCATCCACACTCACATATCAGAACATAAAAACAATGATCGGAATGACACCGCGTCACCCGAGACAAATGCATCCACACTCACATATCAGAATATAAAAACAATGATCGGAATGACACCGCGTCACCCGAGACAAATGCATCCACACTCACATATCAGAACATAAAAACAATGATCGGAATGACACCGCGTCACCCGAGACAAATGCATCCACACTCACATATAAAAAACAATGATCGGAATGACACCGCGTCACCCGAGACAAATGCATCTACACTCACATATCAGAACATAAAAACAATGATCGGAATGACACCGCGTCACCCGAGACAAATGCATCCACACTCACCTCAATCCAAGCTTAGAGACATTTTCCTTATTCTCCAACTTGTGATTTCCTTCATTTCTACATCTTTTCTAACCAAACATTAAAGAAACATATCATTTAGTATATTAGGCAGTTTGCATTGTCCTTAAAGAAATATTTATATAAAATGTTCTATAACTCAAAATCTGATTTCGTTTGTTTGAAACGAAACTAGACTGAATAACCTTTTAAACCATATAAATTATAGCTTTTAATTCCTCTTATACAATTTATAATGAATTTTTAAAGTCAATGTTGATGCAGATTTAGGGGCAAACTGTTACCCTGTTTTTATGACCTTTACTTACTCAAAAATTCATATCTTTTTACTCACAACTCAAAATAAGGAGTTCTTTACCATTCTGGAAATCTTATAAACACACTTTTATAACTATGTATGGCATATAATTTTATCATTTCCCTATTAATACAGTTTATTACTTGAACATAAGGCATTTTCAGAAACCTAATCTGTCTATGCTTAATTTGTGACTTTAGTGCATTTATAACCTATTTTTCACTACACTATAAATCTTGAGCTTTTAACCACGTTTACATGAATCTTATAACATTATTCTTATAATCCAGCAACCTCAAAAATAGGACATGTAAGTCCTTAATTTATCAATTTTCACAAAACAGTCCCCTTTTATTCTTTAATAATACTATATGTGATCTAAATGGTTTTAACCTACCAATTGAAACTTAATTCAAGCTTGACCATTTAATTTCATTCATTTCATAAATCCCCTGTTTCAATCATAAATTTTCAGAATTTATTAACACCATTTGACCCCCTAAACATTTCGAATTCTATAATTTATCCCAACAGATTTCAATTATTCAGTTTCAGTCCCGAAACTTCTAAGAACAATTCAGAGACCTATACTTAACATTTTTGAGCAAATAATACCTCTATTTCATGTAAAATTTTGTCCTCTACAACTTTGTAGAAGAACACATTTTCCAGAAATGACTCTAACATGCTCAAAAATGCAGTTTTTCTACAGGACAGTTTATAAATCCGAATTTATTTATCCTTTCTACCCTTATCTTTTACCATCCTTTAATTAATCCAATTTCATGCTTAATATAAATACTAACATCAAATTAAAGGTAGTTGAGACTCTAATCTCAACTCTAATTTATTTCACTCACCTTGACAGACCGGTACTTTATTTTTATTTCTTGGGCTTGATGGTTGTTCCGAATCTACCTTGTATACCATGATAATTAATAAAAACTAATCAATAAAACAGTATCGAATATATATAAAAATATTCATCAAACTCGATACCGAAACTTAAACTTACTAGAGATTTGAGCTTACCCCGACGTCGGTAGAGATTCGATATTACTATATCAAAAATATCGGACTACCAATCAAACACTGGATCGTATGTTTATCCTACTAATTTCTTTCTTTCTTTCTTTGCTGTGCATTTCATCAATCTCCTTGCCCCCTTTTATAGCTGATTTGGCGTCAAAAGCTTTCCCCCACCACCTTTTTTTTATTCAATTATTCTAATAGTGGTTTAATTATAACCACATATGGTGGCAATCCTACTTTCCAATTTTGCTATCTTATCTTCAATTCAATCTTGCCTTTATGTTGGATCCCACGCAGAGTGGCAATTATCACCCAAATTTTTAAATGGCCTAGTGGCCTTGTGTGGTTCTCATAATTGTCAATTTGTATGAGTGGATTGGTTAGTGCAATCCTTTGCACAGCCGTCCACTTACTTTATGTTTTTTTTAATAATAATAATAATAATAAACTATTATAATTTACCCCGAATAATATTTATTGGTTCAGATAAGATCGAATAAATTATTCAATCAATAAAAATATTCGGTCACCGGAATTTAATTCCGACTAGACCGGTTTTTGGGATGTGACAATTCTCCCCCCCTCAGAAAAGAATTCGTCCTCGAATTCTTACCTGTAGCTTCGGATTGTTCATCCGAGCACTCTTCGGGATCAGAATATTCTAGAAATGAAGAATTCACCTTTCCTATATTTTTTTTTGCGACATTGTCCTTCATGTCGTCGTTGACAAAAATTGCACTTAAAAATTCTCATGTCTTGATTTCTTTTCAGACTTTATTAAATTTACTAACTTTCCGAGCTCTCTTCGCTACTTCCGTAGCTTTAATTCTATTTACGAGATCTTGGAAATTTTTAATGTATAACGCTGTAAACATGGGTCGTAACTCATCGTTAAGCCCTACGATAAACATCTGACACTTATGTACTTATTATGGAACTCTTTCGAGAAAAATTCCCAACTTACGGTTTCCTAGGAGACGGTAAGGACAGTAGTCTCCCATCACTATAAGGCTTCAACGCAAGAGCGCATTCAAGCTTATGTTCATTTGAACATCTTAATTGCTTATCAAAAATCCTTAAAGTATTGTCTAACCAATACTCGGCTATTTTGGGATCATCTATGTCTCGACCAGTAAAGGTGTAAGCTCGGTATTGCGATAACTTATCGATTGGGGCTCAAAGAGGTTGCGCAACAGGTGGCGTAGGTTGCATGACTTGACTAGCCTTTAACACATAAATTGTTGAAACATATCAGCCATGTTCTAATAACATTCTGCCTGAGCTGTAGGAGCTTCAGGCTCTACACCTCGAACAGGAGGGTTCTGAGAATTCGGAGGATTTCCTCCTTGCACCTACTCGCCATAAGTCGAGGAGATAGCAACAGACTCATTATTACAGGTTATTTAGTTCGAAACACATATCTATATTATAAAAGAGATCGGATCAGTTGACAAGTCACAATACTTAACAGATTAACTCCTAGGTGGCAAAGTAACATAACACACAATACAAACATACTTAAGTTTAGTCCAGAACCGACTAAACTCTAGCTCTGATACCACTACTGTAACACCCCCTTCCCGGCCTGGTAGAGAACCGGGTCGGAGAGCGCTACCGGAAAATAATACGGAGATCGGAGACATAAATCTTTTAGTGACATAACATATTAGAGATCAGAACTTATTCCAAAGTTCAAATATCATTTCGGCATATTTTATTAATCTCTTTTAAGACTTAACACTTAACTTATTAACAACTTACTTGAATTGGGGTCAATTTTAAACTTTTTCAAACTCAGGGACTAATTTGTAATTTTTACAAATTAGGGGTCTTTATCTGAAATTCGTGATATTATACTGAAATTAAACTTACTAGTTATTAGCCTGTAAAAATCTTATTACTAACGGAGGTCATTTACCTATCTGATTAGACTAGGTAATGTTCAGTGACTATTTTGTAAAGTATTCAAATCTATTTCTTTTTGAATTATCTTACTAAAATTCTTTACATATTTCAATGAGCCTAACAACTCACAAAAAATCATAGAGTCCTTTAATCAATGTTTTACTACCAATTATGTCAATTTTATTACTAACTTAATAGTCTATATAGCTTTAAAACCTTATATAAAACATAGGCAAAATTTCACAATAGTAGGCCCACAAGATTAGTATAATTGCTTTAACTACTTTGCCACCACACTAGGAGTTTATAAGGACAAAACACATTACTCTTTAATTGTAGTGACTTGTCAACCTTCCAACTAATCCCGATCTCGATCTGTTACTTTCCTTAACCTGAAATGTTATGCAATGAATGCATTAGACTTACATAGTCTAAGTGAGGTAGCCAATGACAATGAATGAACATATTATGTCATGTAACATGCTTCCAAAAATGAACATCATGCTAAATATGCAATAACATGGTATACTTCATATTCATAACAAAGCATAATATCATATCATATCCAAAGCATGGCATAACGTATCAAACACATATTATATTGGTACCATTGGATACGCGGATTCCCTGTAAACCATATCATGAATCATAAATGAGCCGTAGCCCTGAACCGTAGCTCCATATCATGTAGCATTTCATAGTCATATTCGAACATATCAAAGTAATGCAAGGCACTTACCAAATTTGCCATTCGAGCATAGTTACTCTACATGAGCCCTTAACAAATGCAACATAAACATCATACTTTTATGTTCATTCATACAGCAAGTATCGATCAAAACATTATCATATACAACAACAAGCATCATTTAAAAGCATTAGCATATACAAAACAAGTAGGCATATCAATTTCATTTCATTGGTACTTATCATTTAAGTACTTATCTTTCAAGTCATGTAACTTTTAAATATTTTGCCTTGGATGATTAATGAACAAGGTAATCGAGTCTTCATGTAACATGTAACATTAGATACTCAAAGTATCCATTTCTCATTTCAACATATAACAGGGGATGCATAAGCATCAATGGTGACTTACCACCATTCAATTATCAAGGTGACTAACCACCTTATCAGGTTTATAGGTGACTAACCACCATCCTGTAACAAAGATCAGGGGAGCTCAACGACTCTAAGGCATGCCCTTCTACCTATAGACACTAATCATACCAAGGACTTTACTTATCTTTCTTTATTAATAAGATCATTCACTTGCCAATCATTCATAATTTCAAAGGCATTTAACCATTTCAATAGGCATATACATATAATCAATCAAGCATCATGGTAACATAAAATTCCAGCAAGCACATGAGATCATTTTCATTTTATGATCATCAAAAACCAGTAGCAAAGCTTATCATTTAGTCACATTTCACATAGCTCAAGCAATCAACACATCATAGTAACTAATCATATTTATGCTAAGCACGCTTATCTAACAAGCAATATACACTTAGATCAATATTCTTGCCTTTAATCCTTCTTCCTTATCATTTTAAATTTTACCAATCATTATTAAATTCATTTCATGCTTTCTTCATGTTATCTAATAAAAATAACAAGGTTAGGATACTAATCCCAACACTTCAAACAAAACTACACTCACATATCAGAACATAAAAACAAAGATCGGAATGACTCCATGTCACCCGAGACAAATGCATCTACACTCACATATCAGAACATAAAAACAATGATCGGAATGACACCGCGTCACCCGAGACAAATGCATCCACACTCACATATCAGAATATAAAAACAATGATCGGAATGACACCGCGTCACCCGAGACAAATGCATCCGCATTCACATATCAGAACATAAAAACAATGATCGGAATGACACCGCGTCACCCGAGACAAATGCATCCACACTCACATATAAAAAACAATGATCGGAATGACACCGCGTCACCCGAGACAAATGCATCCACACTCACATATCAGAACATAAAAACAATGATCGGAATGACACCGCGTCACCCGAGACAAATGCATCCACACTCACATATCAGAATATAAAAACAATGATCGGAATGACACCGCGTCACCCGAGACAAATGCATCCACACTCACATATCAGAACATAAAAACAATGATCGGAATGACACCGCGTCACCCGAGACAAATGCATCCACACTCACATATAAAAAACAATGATCGGAATGACACCGCGTCACCCGAGACAAATGCATCTACACTCACATATCAGAACATAAAAACAATGATCGGAATGACACCGCGTCACCCGAGACAAATGCATCCACACTCACCTCAATCCAAGCTTAGAGACATTTTCCTTATTCTCCAACTTGTGATTTCCTTCATTTCTACATCTTTTCTAACCAAACATTAAAGAAACATATCATTTAGTATATTAGGCAGTTTGCATTGTCCTTAAAGAAATATTTATATAAAATGTTCTATAACTCAAAATCTGATTTCGTTTGTTTGAAACGAAACTAGACTGAATAACCTTTTAAACCATATAAATTATAGCTTTTAATTCCTCTTATACAATTTATAATGAATTTTTAAAGTCAATGTTGATGCAGATTTAGGGGCAAACTGTTACCCTGTTTTTATGACCTTTACTTACTCAAAAATTCATATCTTTTTACTCACAACTCAAAATAAGGAGTTCTTTACCATTCTGGAAATCTTATAAACACACTTTTATAACTATGTATGGCATATAATTTTATCATTTCCCTATTAATACAGTTTATTACTTGAACATAAGGCATTTTCAGAAACCTAATCTGTCTATGCTTAATTTGTGACTTTAGTGCATTTATAACCTATTTTTCACTACACTATAAATCTTGAGCTTTTAACCACGTTTACATGAATCTTATAACATTATTCTTATAATCCAGCAACCTCAAAAATAGGACATGTAAGTCCTTAATTTATCAATTTTCACAAAACAGTCCCCTTTTATTCTTTAATAATACTATATGTGATCTAAATGGTTTTAACCTACCAATTGAAACTTAATTCAAGCTTGACCATTTAATTTCATTCATTTCATAAATCCCCTGTTTCAATCATAAATTTTCAGAATTTATTAACACCATTTGACCCCCTAAACATTTCGAATTCTATAATTTATCCCAACAGATTTCAATTATTCAGTTTCAGTCCCGAAACTTCTAAGAACAATTCAGAGACCTATACTTAACATTTTTGAGCAAATAATACCTCTATTTCATGTAAAATTTTGTCCTCTACAACTTTGTAGAAGAACACATTTTCCAGAAATGACTCTAACATGCTCAAAAATGCAGTTTTTCTACAGGACAGTTTATAAATCCGAATTTATTTATCCTTTCTACCCTTATCTTTTACCATCCTTTAATTAATCCAATTTCATGCTTAATATAAATACTAACATCAAATTAAAGGTAGTTGAGACTCTAATCTCAACTCTAATTTATTTCACTCACCTTGACAGACCGGTACTTTATTTTTATTTCTTGGGCTTGATGGTTGTTCCGAATCTACCTTGTATACCATGATAATTAATAAAAACTAATCAATAAAACAGTATCGAATATATATAAAAATATTCATCAAACTCGATACCGAAACTTAAACTTACTAGAGATTTGAGCTTACCCCGACGTCGGTAGAGATTCGATATTACTATATCAAAAATATCGGACTACCAATCAAACACTGGATCGTATGTTTATCCTACTAATTTCTTTCTTTCTTTCTTTGCTGTGCATTTCATCAATCTCCTTGCCCCCTTTTATAGCTGATTTGGCGTCAAAAGCTTTCCCCCACCACCTTTTTTTTATTCAATTATTCTAATAGTGGTTTAATTATAACCACATATGGTGGCAATCCTACTTTCCAATTTTGCTATCTTATCTTCAATTCAATCTTGCCTTTATGTTGGATCCCACGCAGAGTGGCAATTATCACCCAAATTTTTAAATGGCCTAGTGGCCTTGTGTGGTTCTCATAATTGTCAATTTGTATGAGTGGATTGGTTAGTGCAATCCTTTGCACAGCCGTCCACTTACTTTATGTTTTTTTTAATAATAATAATAATAATAAACTATTATAATTTACCCCGAATAATATTTATTGGTTCAGATAAGATCGAATAAATTATTCAATCAATAAAAATATTCGGTCACCGGAATTTAATTCCGACTAGACCGGTTTTTGGGATGTGACAGTCGATCCAACGATGCGAGTTTTAGACATATAGGAACATATGTAAGTTCATTAGAACACACTAAGAATTTGTCCTATTGGAGGTTAACAAATTATGGCGAGTGGGATTAATCGTTGCTACCGGCGGCGGTGAATATTTTGGTTTCGACCTAAAAAAAAACCAAGCACACAAACAACTGGAAATAAAAGGTTTGAAACAGAACAAAGTGTTAGATTTGAACAAGAAATGAAGTTTTCTTTTCTTTGTTTGATAAAACTAGAACAGTGAAATTTTGTTAATTTTGATATATATATATATATATAAATAATTTAATTAAATTTTTTAAGAGAGTTCAACGATTCATTGAATTGAATTGAATCGATGATGGTGAAATTATTTTTAATGGTATATGGTTTAGGGTATATGTTTAAGAGTTTAAGGGTTTAAGATTTAATAGTTTAGGGTTTTAGGTTGAGGGTTAAATTATTTTTTTATCAAGAATAGGGTCAAATTGAAATAATATTTAAATTATGAGGATTCAATAGGAATACGGAAATAAGTGAGGTACTAAATATATAGTTTACCCTTATTAAAAAAATAAAATTTTAATATATATAAAAAATAAGTTAATTAAAATTTTAAAATAATTATTAATTGTATGATGGGTTCTTGAAATTTTAAATCTTTATTAATTAATTTAATAGTGTTTATCGGTATTCATCATTAGTGGTGTTCATCGATGTTCGTCGCACGTCGTAGAATTTTCCAAAAAATGTATAAAAAAATTATATAATAATGCATATTTTACACCCACACCAAATATTCTGCGGTCAGCACTAGGGCTGTAAATGAGACGAGACAGATCGCGAGCTACTCGAGCTCGACTCGGTCAAAGCTCGGTCAAAGCTCGACTCGATTGGACTCGACTCGAGCTCGAACTCGGCTCGAGTTCTTGACGAGTCGAGCCGAGCTACTTGATACCCGACTCGAAAAGCTCACGAGCTACTCGAAAATATAATATACTAAAATTTTTTATTTTTTATAATTTAAAATCTAAATTCTTAAACTTAAAACCCTAAATATAAACCCTAAACATAAGTATTAAACCCTAAAATCTAAATCCTAAATTCTAAACCCAACAACCTAAACCTTAAACTAACACCCTAAACCCTAAAATTAACAAGCCTGAGTTTACACATGTAACACCCGTGTTTTGGGGCTAGAAGTTAGTCGGGTTAGTTGGTTCGAGTCGGTAAAATTTATTTTAATCAAATTGACCTTAGTGTGAGCAAATTGAGTTTAGAAAGAAAGGGAGGGATCATTTTGGTAATTTAACCAAAATAAAAATAATGACAACCTTATCATAAGATAAAGCTATCATCTTTCTTATTTCCTCCCCTCCCCACCGTGTAAAACATCCCAAACTCTCCCAAACCCAAATTTGATAATTCATCAAATTTCTTCATCAATTCAAGGGGTTTTTGAAAGGTAATTATGTTTTCTTAATCTCCTCTTCATCCTCTATCTATCTATAGTCTTAGATTTCAAAGTTATGGAGTTTTGAAAATTAGGGTTTATATCAAAGTTTGGGTTTTTAAGGGGTTTTTCATCTTGTTTTGATAAATTGAGTTGGGGCTTTGTTTAATCATGTTAAAATACACATAATATGTTAAAATGAGTAATTTTGGGTAAAAATCCGAAATTGGGTTTTGGTGGATTTTTAGGAAGGTTTTTAGATGAGTTTGGGTATGATTAATGTTGGAATTTGAGGGTTGATGTTAGAGTAATAGTTGGGGGTTGTTTTGAAAGTGTTTGAATGTGTTAAAAATGTTGAAATCACAAGTTTTGGACTGTTTTTCATGGCTGCTCGGATTTGGTGATTTTGGGGATTGTTCATGGCTTAAATTGTGTGTTTAATGTTGGAAATTGGGGGTTGATGGTTATACTATAGTTGGGCAGTGTTTTGAACATGTTTAAGAGTGTTTTGGATGACTACAATTCTGATTTTTGACGGGTTTTTGTGGAAGTACGAAAATGAGAAATTGAAGAATGAACTTGGCTTTGAATTGTGAGAATTGAAGTGGATTTGTGTGTTGATGTTAAACTTTAGGTTTGTGACTGATTTTGAGGTTAATATATTGTTTTTGAATGGTTAGAAGCAAGAGAAATCAATGGTGAAGCTTCGGGCTCGAATCCGGAAACTTGGATGCTTGGTAGGCTTGTCAGCTTGTGCTAATGAAGTAGTCGGTGAGTGGTTAAATATTTTTAAAATGGTTTGAGTATTTGGTTCAAGCATGTGAACCCAGGATGGGCTTGGTAAACCCACCTAGAGTTGGGATTAGAGTGGTAGCCTAATCCCAAGCTTTGATTAAAGACTTGGGTTGCACTTTTTAATGGTTGTATATGCCTCGTATTAAATTGTGATGGTGTTGATTATGTATATGTTGTATACATGTATGATGAGGCATGTTTGATGCATTGTTATATGCATGTTGATGATAGATATGTTATGGTTGCTAATAATGTGCATGTGGGTTGTGCATGACGGTGAGTCATGGTGAGTACATGCTAGGCATGGAAATGTGGTTTGTGCATGACGGTGAGTCATGGTGAGTACATGCTAGGCATGGAAATGTGGTTTGTGCATGACGGTGAGTCATGGTGAGTACATGCTAGGCATGGAAATGTGGTTTGTGCATGACGGTGAGTCATGGTGAGTACGTGCTAAGCACGGAAGTGTTATGAATTGATATGTGTATCAATGTGATATGAAATGTGTTTTCAAATGTGAAGCGATATATAATGTGGTTAATACATTGAGTTATGTATCATTGTATGATGAATTTATAAGTTGTTGAGCATGACATGAATTTGGTAATATGTTCATGCATCATTTATATTTATGGCTCATGTGGATCGAAAGTAAAATCATGTATTATGTTATGATAGTTGCTCGAGCTTGGACCCTGTATTGTCGAAGGTTTGTTTTATGAGCTTACCCTCACTAAGCTTTTATGCTTACGCTCTCTTTTGTTCGACAATGCAGATAAATAGCTTGTTGGTGGCAAGGGAAAGGAAAGGTCTTCAAGTGTTGCTTTGGTGAGCTCAATGTATGATTTATAAATTGAAAGATTGTAATAGTAAAGCAATGTGATAAGTGTTGTTGTTCTTGATGCTTTGATGTGTGTTGATTTGGTTTGGCACTTAGATGCCTTGTTCGATTTGTAAATATCACTTATGATGCATGCCTTGATGAATGCTTGAGTGATGTATGTCTAGTAGATGTTTAAATTGCTTATCATGTGTGTTGATCATATGCCTTATGAGAATGCCTAAGTGTTTGGATGTTGAAGCATGAGACCTTATGTACATGTTTGCCTTCTTTTGATCGAATGCATGATTTTCCTCGGTTGATTGAGGTATGCTCATGTTGTGTACTATGTAGGTATTTATGAGGGTTCATATTCATGCCTTGAGTATGTTGGAGTACGTTTAATCTAGGACGTATGCATCTAGGCTTGGGTGGCTGGTGTTGAGTGCCTTTGCCTCTTTTAAACTCATATGTATGATTCTAATGTGTTTATATCATTGAAAGTCATTAGAATGAAGCAAAATATGCTCCCTTGCATCTAGGTTTCGAAACTAGGGGTAAAGTTTCGAAACCTTTGCAAATTTTTGGGTTCCAGGGGCTACTGGAAGCCAAAGTTTCGAAACCTTTGGGCAAGGTTTCGAAACTATGGTCAAAGGTTTCGATTGGGCATAAAATTTGAGGTTTGCAAGCTTTACGTTTTAGTCCTGATTCTCGTATGTGCAATTGCTTGAGTTTGAGATGTCCGTTTGAGTTGAAATTTGGCAGAGAGGCATGAAACATGACTAATTTCATAATGGTAACTTAAAATTTGGTAAAGTCATCTTAATTTCCAGAATTTACAAATTGGTCCCTAAATTCGTATTTTGTTCAATTGAGTCCCTTATTGTTTTCCGATTGCTGTGATTTTTGAGTATGCTTATCTCAAGAGTATGCCTAGGTTTAATGTGCATCTAGACAAGTTTAAAAAGAAAAAAAAGGGTCGTTAATCAAGGTTGACTTTCGGGTTGACTTTGGTTTTCCCCGTGTAATCTTCGTAGTTCGGGTCAGCCGTCTAGGCCGGGCTACGGGGGTTACATTTGTTGGTATCAGAGCTTAAGGTTTCCGAAACCTTGGGCAGGTACGTGAAGTAAGTTGTGTTTTATGATTGATATGCACGGTATTTGCTTATCATGTAAGCATGTTGCTTGTTATTCGAGTATGCTGTAATGAATGATTGCTTGCTTTGTAAGTATGATTGCTTGTGTGACAAGTATGTTGATTGTTTGTTTAAAAGCATGTTGCTCATTACCCATGTATGCGGTGATGTGTGATTGTTTGATGGAGAAGGTATGTTGTTTGATCGTACGTATATGTTTGCTTGTTTAGCAAGTATGCCTTGTAATATGCATGATTGAGCATGTATGTGTGTTGAGTTGCTTGAAGCATGTTGAGTAGAGTCCCATTGCTTCTATTACATCGGAAAAAGAGATTTTGAGTGAGGAAATCATACTTGAGCCACTTGGACCTTTTCCTTTGCTAACCCAGTTTGTATGTTAATGTATTGTTGTTGTTAGTTTACTGCTTTTTGGTAAGTTTGAGGCCAAAGCGTGGACTGTGAATCGGTAAGTGGAAACTGTGGGTTCTGAAAATGTGAATGATGTTGAGGGAGTCCATCATCTTGGTTAGGGAGGTATGGTTGTGCCGGAGTTGAGGTACAATTTGGTTGACTGAGTTAGTGTGTATGTGGGTTGGTTCCTGTTGATGAGGAACGATGTGATCGTTTCTGGTGTTAGTGGTGAAAGAGGTGACGACCTACGAGTGGGAGCTAGTTTGTGTGGTTGGGTCGGTGTACGTTGAGTTGTGTTTCAGCAAGCAAAAGAGATGAAGTCACTTTCGATATAGTTGAGTTGAGAAGGGAGTCTTGAGTTTTGACTCTAGGTTGTTTGTTAGAGGTAGAGCAAGTCCAGCATGACTGTTTGTATGTGATCAGAATTGAATTTTGAAGTTTTGAGATGCTCTAAGAACAGTTTAGAAGAGTCAGAGTTGTTGAAGGGCCAACTTTGAAAACAAGAGGACCGAAGACTAACAGTTGTGTACTTGTGAAGTTACAATTTCTACGGATTCTTCCTTTTGTGTGTGAGCATGTAAGGAAGGTAGATATCTCTGTTGAGATTTTAGACGTATGGACACATGTGACTAGTCCTTTGTGGTGAGATAGTGGTGGTCAGAAAATGTGCAGAAGATGTTGTTGATGGTTCAGGGTTATGTGTATGCAGTAGATGTGAAGTGATCGTCTTCCTGCGTTTTTGATGTACCTTTTGACAAGGTTTGGCTTGAAGAGCACAGAGTTAGTGTATGCGTTGAGATAAAGAGAGAGTTGCCTTGAAGTTGCAGATTTCTGTGTGACTGTAATAGTAGGTGAGGAGGTGAACTTCTTGTCGAATGTTGATCCAGCTGTGGAGGTCGAAGATCGATTGAGTTTAGTTGGCAGACTTGTTTGGCAATTGTGATGGATTTGATTTTTGAATGAAGATTAGACCACCGAATGCTAGAATAGTTTGTGTTTTCCTACAAGTGTTTACAAGAATTACCCAGTTTGTCTCTTGATAAAGAAGAAGAGTTCGTCATTGAGACCGTTTCCGAGGTTGCTTCTGTTTTGTTAGCTCTGTAACTTATGAATCCCGGAAGAATTGAGAATGTTGAAGAATCAACTACGAGAACTGTTAGGCCTTAAATTCATTAGGCTTAGTGCATCATCTTAGAGTATGATAGTACAGTTTGTGAAGAAGAAAGAGCGGCAGTACGAGAATGTGTTGAGATTTCAGACAGTTGAAACCAGTGGCAGTGAATGATTAGTATCCGCTTCCGAGTGTCAGCGATTTGTTGATCAGTTAGTGGGTGCTTCAGTCTTTCTGAAGATTAATTCGAGATCCGTTTACTACCAGTTGAAAGTGAGAAAAGTTGAAGTATCGAAGAAGGCCATGACGAGCTTTGAAGTTAGTGGGGTAGCACCTTTTAGAAAATCAGTTGTATGTCAAGTTACGCAACGTGAACTTCGAGTTAATGAAGATGTTCTCCTAGGACATGCAGATCAGCCGAGTGCATTAGAGTAAATCCTAACTATGCAGAAGAAGATGTGAGTTGAAAGAAACTTTAATGGAAGCTTCGACCTTGATCCGAAAAAAAAAACATAGTGATGTGTTACATGTAGAGTTAGGTCGTGTACTTATGCAAGACAGAAGTTGTGACTTGTTCATTAAGATAGTTGGAAGACCGTGAGAAGAGTTATTTTGTTGTTAGATTTGTTGTTGAGTTGTGAGATGTAATTGCCAAAATTCAGTTTACCAAAGGATAACAGTTTTGTGGCCGAGTTTCATGTTAAACCTACATTGAGTCAGAGTGTTTGAGGAGAAACAGTTGCAAGACAAATTCTTGCCACCTCACTTGCAAGACATTGTGAAAAGAAGATTTCAGAATACAGTTCAGAAAGGATAGAGTTTTCATTGTTAGAGACAGGATAGTTGTACCGATTGACATAGTGTTTTGAGATGTATTGTGTTGGTCGAAGCAAACGGTAGTTCATTTGTATAGCATCTGAGTAGTATGAATACGTATCGTGGGTTGAAGATGAATACTTCGGGATTGAGATGATGGGTGATGTGGTTCAGCATGAGGGTAAGTGTATAAATTGCCAGCATGTCAAGACCGAACGTCAGTTTTCTTCTAGTTTGTTGCATCCGTGGAAGGTTATTAATGGAAGTGAGTAATAGAGATCCGAGGTTCCAACTAGATTTTTGAAGACGTCTGCATAGTGTTTGGTTATCGGTTGAAGTCAGATGGTCAGTTAGAGAAAGTTATGAGTCGAGTGTTCAAACAGTGTTGTATGAGATTGTGAATCGGGCTAGTTCTGTTGTTTATTTGTTGCGGTTACCACCAGAGTTAGAAAAAGTTGTGATGTGCCCTGTGTATCTGTGATTCGGAAGTGTGAGTCAGATCTGTTCCGTGCTATGTTGTAGAAGAGATTGAGTTGAGTTTGAAATTTGCGTAGAACGAAGAATCAATTGAGATCTTGGTGTTAGATAGCTGTTGTTGCGTGGTAAGTCTACGAGTTGACTAGTATGTTGTGGTGAGAAGGAAAGTGCGGATGAGCATGTTTCAGTGACTCTTCCTGTTCGATGAATTTCGAGGACGAAATTTCCTTAAGTGGGGGAGAGTTGTAACACCCGTGTTTTGGGGCTAGAAGTTAGTCGGGTTAGTTGGTTCGAGTCGGTAAAATTTATTTTAATCAAATTGACCTTAGTGTGAGCAAATTGAGTTTAGAAAGAAAGGGAGGGATCATTTTGGTAATTTAACCAAAATAAAAATAATGACAACCTTATCATAAGATAAAGCTATCATCTTTCTTATTTCCTCCCCTCCCCACCGTGTAAAACATCCCAAACTCTCCCAAACCCAAATTTGATAATTCATCAAATTTCTTCATCAATTCAAGGGGTTTTTGAAAGGTAATTATATTTTCTTAATCTCCTCTTCATCCTCTATCTATCTATAGTCTTAGATTTCAAAGTTATGGAGTTTTGAAAATTAGGGTTTATATCAAAGTTTGGGTTTTTAAGGGGTTTTTCATCTTGTTTTGATAAATTGAGTTGGGGCTTTGTTTAATCATGTTAAAATACACATAATATGTTAAAATGAGTAATTTTGGGTAAAAATCCGAAATTGGGTTTTGGTGGATTTTTAGGAAGGTTTTTAGATGAGTTTGGGTATGATTAATGTTGGAATTTGAGGGTTGATGTTAGAGTAATAGTTGGGGGTTGTTTTGAAAGTGTTTGAATGTGTTAAAAATGTTGAAATCACAAGTTTTGGACTGTTTTTCATGGCTGCTCGGATTTGGTGATTTTGGGGATTGTTCATGGCTTAAATTGTGTGTTTAATGTTGGAAATTGGGGGTTGATGGTTATACTATAGTTGGGCAGTGTTTTGAACATGTTTAAGAGTGTTTTGGATGACTACAATTCTGATTTTTGACGGGTTTTTGTGGAAGTACGAAAATGAGAAATTGAAGAATGAACTTGGCTTTGAATTGTGAGAATTGAAGTGGATTTGTGTGTTGATGTTAAACTTTAGGTTTGTGACTGATTTTGAGGTTAATATATTGTTTTTGAATGGTTAGAAGCAAGAGAAATCAATGGTGAAGCTTCGGGCTCGAATCCGGAAACTTGGATGCTTGGTAGGCTTGTCGGCTTGTGCTAATGAAGTAGTCGGTGAGTGGTTAAATATTTTTAAAATGGTTTGAGTATTTGGTTCAAGCATGTGAACCCAGGATGGGCTTGGTAAACCCACCTAGAGTTGGGATTAGAGTGGTAGCCTAATCCCAAGCTTTGATTAAAGACTTGGGTTGCACTTTTTAATGGTTGTATATGCCTCGTATTAAATTGTGATGGTGTTGATTATGTATATGTTGTATACATGTATGATGAGGCATGTTTGATGCATTGTTATATGCATGTTGATGATAGATATGTTATGGTTGCTAATAATGTGCATGTGGGTTGTGCATGACGGTGAGTCATGGTGAGTACATGCTAGGCATGGAAATGTGGTTTGTGCATGACGGTGAGTCATGGTGAGTACATGCTAGGCATGGAAATGTGGTTTGTGCATGACGGTGAGTCATGGTGAGTACATGCTAGGCATGGAAATGTGGTTTGTGCATGACGGTGAGTCATGGTGAGTATATGCTAGGCATGGAAATGTGGTTTGTGCATGACGGTGAGTCATGGTGAGTACATGCTAGGCATGGAAATGTGGTTTGTGCATGACGGTGAGTCATGGTGAGTACGTGCTAAGCACGGAAGTGTTATGAATTGATATGTGTATCAATGTGATATGAAATGTGTTTTCAAATGTGAAGCGATATATAATGTGGTTAATACATTGAGTTATGTATCATTGTATGATGAATTTATAAGTTGTTGAGCATGACATGAATTTGGTAATATGTTCATGCATCATTTATATTTATGGCTCATGTGGATCGAAAGTAAAATCATGTATTATGTCATGATAGTTGCTCGAGCTTGGACCCTGTATTGTCGAAGGTTTGTTTTATGAGCTTACCCTCACTAAGCTTTTATGCTTACGCTCTCTTTTGTTCGACAATGCAGATAAATAGCTTGTGGGTGGCAAGGGAAAGGAAAGGTCTTCAAGTGTTGCTTTGGTGAGCTCAATGTATGATTTATAAATTGAAAGATTGTAATAGTAAAGCAATGGGATAAGTGTTGTTGTTCTTGATGCTTTGATGTGTGTTGATTTGGTTTGGCACTTAGATGCCTTGTTCGATTTGTAAATATCACTTATGATGCATGCCTTGATGAATGCTTGAGTGATGTATGTCTAGTAGATGTTTAAATTGCTTATCATGTGTGTTGATCATATGCCTTATGAGAATGCCTAAGTGTTTGGATGTTGAAGCATGAGACCTTATGTGCATGTTTGCCTTCTTTTGATCGAATGCATGATTTTCCTCGGTTGATTGAGGTATGCTCATGTTGTGTACTATGTAGGTATGTATGAGGGTTCATATTCATGCCTTGAGTATGTTGGAGTACGTTTAATCTAGGACGTATGCATCTAGGCTTGGGTGGCTGGTGTTGAGTGCCTTTGCCTCTTTTAAACTCATATGTATGAATATGTATGATTCTAATGTGTTTATATCATTGAAAGTCATTAGAATGAAGCAAAATATGCTCCCCTGCATCTAGGTTTCGAAACTAGGGGTAAAGTTTCGAAACCTTTGCAAATTTTTGGGTTCCAGGGGCTACTGGAAGCCAAAGTTTCGAAACCTTTGGGCAAGGTTTCGAAACTATGGTCAAAGGTTTCGATTGGGCATAAAATTTGAGGTTTGCAAGCTTTACGTTTTAGTCCTGATTCTCGTATGTGCAATTGCTTGAGTTTGAGATGTCCGTTTGAGTTGAAATTTGGCAGAGAGGCATGAAACATGACTAATTTCATAATGGTAACTTAAAATTTGGTAAAGTCATCTTAATTTTCAGAATTTACAAATTGGTCCCTAAATTCGTATTTTTTCAATTGAGTCCCTTATTGTTTTCCGATTGCTGTGATTTTTGAGTATGCTTATCTCAAGAGTATGCCTAGGTTTAATGTGCATCTAGACAAGTTTAAAAAGAAAAAAAAAGGTCGTTAATCAAGGTTGACTTTCGGGTTGACTTTGGTTTTCCCCGTGTAATCTTCGTAGTTCGGGTCAGCCGTCTAGGCCGGGCTACGGGGGTTACAACACAACTTGTGTATCAAAGTTTTTTCTTCATAGGACTTTAAATGAGACGTGACAGATGAAGAGTTACTTGAGTCCAATGCAGTCAAAGATCGGTCAATACTTGACTCGATTGGGCTCGAATCAAGCTCGAACTCGACTCGAGTTCTAAACGAGTCGAGCTCAGATTTCTGAGGCTCGTTAGAAATTACTCAAGCTCGAACTCGACTCGAAATCTTAACGAGCCGAGCCGAGCTTAGCACTACTCGAGCTCGACTCGGCTCGTTTACACCCCTAGTCAGCACAAACATTGATCATTGATTTCAACAAATAATTTTGACAAAATTTTAATTAATTTAACGAAGAACCCAACATGATAACGACAAAAAGTCAACAACCATGTTCCACCCACCGCCATTATTATTCCCCAATAAAATTTAGACCGTATTCACGCCGGTGGCGCCGCCTCTCTAAACTCTTTCTCCACCGCTACCGCCGCCGCCACCACAGGCTAATTCATTTAACAACTCACCTGGAGCAGCACCCGCTTCCTCCCCAACCAAAACCGCCGCCACCTCCTTCATGGTGGGTCTCCTCGATGGATCAGGGTGAGAACAAGCCAACCCCAGCTTCAACATCATCTCCACTTCCTCGCCGTTGTATTCCTCCTTCAACCTCCCATCCGCCGCCTCCCTCAGCCTCCCTTCTCCATACAGCTCTCTCACCCAATCCATCAGCACTTCCTCTTCCTCCCTTTCCGTCGACATCTCCAGTGGCCGTCGCCCGCACACCACTTCCAAAACCACCACCCCGAAGCTGTACACATCACTAGACGCCGTAGGAACCGCCACCGTGGCTAACTCAGGTGCCAAATAACCCAAGGTTCCGACCACCCTCGTTGTATTGGGAACTTGTCCGTGTTCGTATAACTTAGCCAATCCGAAATCTCCGAGCCTCCCTCTCATCTCGGAATCCAACAAAATGTTGCTCGATTTGATATCTCTATGAACAACAACTTGGTCCCAGCCGTGGTGCAGATAATTCAAACCCTCCGCCACGTCGGCCAACACCAACAGCCGCTGTCTCCAACCGAGAAGCTTCTGCGGTTTGTCGAAAATCCAACGGTTAAGGCTTCCATTAGGCATGTAATCGTAAACGAGCATGAGTTCATTGCCTTTCCGACACCAGCCTCGCATTTGGACAAGGTTCTTATGCTGGAGTCTTCCCATGCTTTCGATCTCCGCCATGAATTCTCTTAATCCTTGCTTCGAATCATGGTTCACGCACTTCACCGCCACCTCCGTCTGGTTCGGAAGCGTGGCTTTAAAAACACGACCGAACCCGCCGGAGCCTAATAGATTTTCATTCGAAAACCCATCGGTAGCTTGTTTAAGCTCGTCATAAGAATATCTATGCGGCCAATACTCGAGTTCCCAATCTTCGATCTCATCTTCACTTTCGTCCCTGAACTTTTTCCTGATCAAATACAATACAGATCCGCAAAAAATTACGAAAACAACACAGGCAACGACGATCCCGGCGATGGCCCCAGGCGACAAAGAAGAAGAAGACGGTGGTTCTATAAAAAACCGAGGCAAACCGGTGGTGTTAATCTCTCGAAGAACGCCGGTGTCGCTCAAGCTCCAAGCTAAAATTCTCTGTGCCTCGACCCACTGAGTCTTGGAGGCGGAGAACCCGACAAACATCTCACTAGCAACATAGTTAGCGATCACCGGATCTTTATAATTAAGCGTCGGCCTCGAGGGTTTGGGAACTCCGACGGGAGCCACGGTGACGTTGATCTCGAAATTTAAGCCATCGAAATCAATCCAAGCGTGTACATTTTGACCCGTCCGCATGTTAAAAGGAACGAAACTACCGTTTGAAGAATTAAAATACTGAGCCGGAGCTGTTTGTGTGGATATAATAGTGTTTAAATCGATCCCTATATGGTTGCCGTCGGGGTCATTGAATTCCGGGTTTTGACCGGTGTCGAACTCGATTGCTAGAAGGGGATCGGCAGTAGGGGTGGTGGCGTTTGTGAAAATGCCGAAGTATTGGCTAGCTAGAGCGCCTGGAGGGGAAGTGGAGTTGGAGAGGACGAAGCAGAGGCCAAAACCGGGGCTGGTGGAGATTTCCGGTAAGACGGAGAAAACGAAGGATGTTGAGAAGGAAGAGAGTGATGAGGAATTAGAAGTTGGCTTCATGCGAAGGGTGGTGGGGTAAAAGACGCGGCCGAAGGAGAACTGGTTGGAGTCGTTTGTGAGGCGGACGGTGGAGGTGTCGATCCGGGCATCGTTGATGAGGGTGAGATTGGTGGCGTTGATGGCAGTGGTGAAGGAATTGATGAGGAAATCAACGGCAAAAGTGGGAGAGACTAATATGATGATGAGGAGGAGGAGGAATGGCGGTGGACGGCGGAGAGGTGGTGGGCATGGCTCCATGGGAGGTGGTAGGTGGATTAGGAACTGTGATTGTAAAATGAAATAGTCTATAAGCTGACGATAAGCATTATCTTGTCCTTTTACTTTGAAAAATAAATAAAAAGAAAACAAAAGAAAAAGGTCCTTTATTGTGTGATGGGTCAACCATTAGGCTTGGTCATTGAGTAGAATAGGATTAGCCGCCTCAAAAACCAATTCAAAACGACAATTACAGGTTGGTTTTGTAGGTGGCAAACGCGCGGTTCGAGTTTGGGTCATTTGATTCAGATTATTTCGAGTCTGATTATATTTAGTTTAGGCTTAGTTCAGGTCTATAGTAACCCGAATTATATCAGGTTGATTGATTTCAATTCGGATCAATATCGAGTAAGTAGAAGATTGACCGATTTTTTATTCAAGTCAACTTTTTGATCAATCTAGTTTTCAGGTCGGGTCAATTTTTTAACCCTTATATATGAGTTTTTGGTAAGTTATGTGTGATAGATTAGTTCACATCTCACTCTTTCTTTTTAAATATTTTTTTTATTTCGAATTACCTTCGGTTTAGGTAAAATTAGTTCAGTTGAAAATCGATTTAAGTCCGTTTCAGTTCAATTAAAATTTGGGTTGGGTTGGTTCGTTTTATTTCGAATTTCGAGTCAAATTTTGGTCATCAATCATTATGTTTGGGTTGATATTAATTCTCGGGTCGAGTAAACCGGTTCAGATCTAAGGTAAAGTTTGTTAGTTCTAGTTTTGTTTCTCAAAATAGCTTCAGACACATACAAAACCACATGACACATCCAAGGTTTGAAACTGGGTTTGAAACATGACAATGAACACTTACCTGCCTTCTCTCTTTCTCTGCGCAGCCTCACCCATCGAAACGACCGAAATGGGGACAAGAAATCTTCCCCTAACGTCAATTATTCCGATTGAAGCTTGTTGAAAGGACCACATGTGTGAAACAGGCTTTGTGGAAACATAACATTGCAGCATTTAGTTTGTTAGTTTTATGTATTTTATATTAAAAATCTATTTTCGTCTCTTTTAAAATTTTATAAGTTCGTCCCTTTAAAATTTTATAGGTTCACCTCTCCTAATATAAAATTCTGTATATGTCCCTGATAACTGCATGATGTTTTATCACCAACAATCACAATGATAATGCAAACTAAATTATTGTTCAAAAGAAGGCTAAGAATTTTATTAACTTCCTCTACAAAATGCATTACATGGCACACTCACTAAATCACCAGAAAGACAAATTCAGCTCTATCAATTTCAAGTCAAGCAGCAAATAGAACCTCCATGCAGTGACGGATCCACTGCATACTCAGGTTGACAAATGTCAACCATGAAATCTATTTTATTAATTGCGTCTATTCTCAGATTTTATTTGTGCCCGTTTATTTATAAATTATAATAAAAAATCGTACTCAAAAATATTTTTGAATCCGGCACAGTCTCCATGGTTCAGACCCTCCCTAATCCCTATCTCTTTCAAAGAGTCCTCCATTTTAGCCACACGAATCTCTTATAAATACGTATCAAAGACAGCATTCATTAAATCGTGCCCAATTAAAATGACATGATCATTTTTTAATGATTTACTCGTTACGTACCTAATTAAAATTGCATGATTGTTTTTTCCCCCTTCAAAAATTACCTTTGAGATAAAAAAATAAATAAAAATACAAATCATCTCCTCATTTCCGAGAAAGCAAATAAAAAATATATTTATGTGAGGGGGAAACCCCTTAGGAGAGGGGGATTTGGAATTTAAAATTACCTTATCTTCGAGATTGGATCCCTCCATGGCGAGAAGGAGCTCCTCGCTCTGGGGTTCGGGCCATTGAGAAGGAAGCAGATGCAAGAGCGAAAGAGCCCTCGCCGTAGATGAAAACTGCGTCATGAACGCCGAAAACTGTAGCATCCTCCCTTTTCTATTATGAATGTAATTAATTTTTAAAATATCAACCTGCGTGCGCGTGGCGTCGCTGTTTAAATTAATACGTTTTATTTTGGTATCTTGCCATAATAATGTTGTTGAGTTTTTTATTTTGAAATTTATACTGTTTTATTTATTTTACGATCTAAATATTAATATTAAAATTGATGAAGTAATTAATAGAATTGTTGAAATGACCTGCAATAAATTTTGCAATCACAAAATCTTATATATATTTTTTTAAAAATATAATATTACTTTTGTGGTGGATACAATCAATATTTAAAAAAATTCTTAATCTAACATTTCATGAAAAAATTGACATATATTTTAATTTTTTTGTTGCACAATTCTTGCTTAGGAGTAGAGAAAAATATTTTTTTCTCTTGACTGATAATGAACTCACAACATAAGAGTGTAGGGAGCAGGGGCAGACGCTTATAAGAGCCCATGAGAACTTTGGCTCCCTTAAAAATTGGCAAATCAACCTTGAGTTCTTTGAAAAATTAAAAATTTTAATTTGACCCTCTTAAAAATTTTAAAAAATATATTATTATGTTAAAAGAATTTAAACTTTTTAATTAAGTCATCTTCTTAAATTTTTTCAAATTTCTCTTAAATTTTTAGAAAATTATATTTAAACACCTAAAATTTAAACTAAACCCTTTAAATTTTGTGAAAATTAATTTAGTATTTTTTTAAAATTTAAAATAGTCCCCCAACCTATGTTGTCAAGATCTGCCCCTAACGGTGAGGGTATTAATCATGATTTTTTTCAACTATTTACTCTAAAAATTGTTGACATGCGTTACAACCTTTAATATAAAACAATGGGTAGTAAAACATATGAAAATCTCTTAAGACTTAAAATGCAAAAAAAATGTAGAATTTTATAGAAAATTGTTAAATACACTTATGTATATGTTTAGATAGATTAAAACAATTTGAACATATATAATATAATCGACTGAGTAAATAATTGTCAAAAAAGTATAAAACAATCCAACATGCTCATATATTTTTATAAAAAAAAATCAAGATCAAGATCAAGATCAAAATATATATTATATATTTTATATTATTAAAACTCCTAGAGAATTTTAATAGTCACTCATTACTGAAAGAAAATAATTAAAATAAAATTTTATAGAATTAAATTTTATCTCAACTTACGGATCAAACCCTCAACAAATAAAATCTTCCAGTAGTTTATAACACATACATAATTTTTCAGAAATGTTTTCCGGTAAAATCATTCAAATATATCCTTTAAAAAATTCTTTAGATAAATAATTTTATTCAAGATTTTTTAGATAAATACACCTTTTAGTTCAGGTAGGTTTGATTTATGTTCTACCAAAAGTGAGTGTCGAACTCACACTTCACTAAGAGCGAGTTCTGTGCAAAATAAATACGACAAATTAATTTTTTTTAACCTACCTACTCAACAGGAACTCGTATTTAGTTAAATGGGTAAAATGCAAATTTTATTTTACGTAGAATGAAAGATATGTTTATCTGAATATTCTTGAATAGGGATTATTTATCTAAATAATTTTTAAAGGGGTTATTTATCTAAATGGGTAATTATTCAATGCACAAGAGCATGTGAAAACTTTTTCCCACGAGTACTTTTGTTAGAATTTAAGGTTTAAAGTTAAAATGTAGGGTTTATAGGTTAAAACTTAAATCCCTAACGATATTATTCTAAAAGTTAAACCCTAATTCTTAAACATTTAAATTCTAACTCTAAACATTAAATTCTAATTATAAACTATAAATTCTAACCCTTACACTTAAATCCTTAAACTTTAAATTAAATCTCTAAACTCTAAAATTAAACTGATTATAAAAATTTTCATTTTCACCATCAGTGCATAAAATATTTTTTTCATCTAAATTTATATTTTTCAACACCACAAGAATACTACACTAGTGGGTGTTTGTTTCCGCGGTAGGAAGGACCAAAATCTCGTTCAATCGGGATGTGCCTACATGTTTAGATGTAAAAATTCAAAATCAATTTTGGACGTCAAACGTGATTTTGAGAAAAGCTACAGGATAATAACTTTTGTGTTTCGTCTTAAATTTTACACTATATTTTTACACAATTCTAATTTTTAAAATTACGATTATCCAAAATAATTCTCCCTCTCTCTACAGTGTTCTAGCCTATTGCTTAGTCTATCTATAGGCACAAACAATATAATATACTATGATACAGAAAATACTAATAGCGTGTCCCTTTACTAACGTGCCCACGTCTCTCCGGGCGAGGCATAGAGAGCATTGTCGGCTTGACCTTCACTTTTCAGACCCCCAGGCCCCAGTCCCCAGTCCCCACCGCTTCAAATCATAAATACACACGGCGCACGTCAAAACCCAAAACCCTGATCTTTTGCACCCCACCGTGATCATGAGGCTTTACGTTTACGTGCTGCAAGCCAAAGACCTGCCCCTTCAGACCACCTACGTCAAACTCCAAGCTGGCAGGCTCAAATCCAAGACCAGGACTTTGGCCAACACCCTCACCCCCGTCTGGAACGAGGAGTTTGTTTTCAGAGTTCACGACGATGTCGGCGCCCAACAACTCGTTGCTTCCGTTTTTCACCTCCAACATGATGCTGCTTTCTTCAATGCTTCCAAGTGTTTGATTGGACGAATTGCTATTCCACTTAGCTTGGTTGCTGATCAGCATAATCAGACCTTGCCCCCTACTTGGTTTCCTCTTCACAACACCAAGACTGGGAACTTCATTGCAAAAGATTCTGGTCCTTGCCCCCTACTTTTGCCTCTTTTTTATCTCCTTATGTTTCTGTGCCACTGTTGATTTTATCTTTAAAATGATTCAATGAATGTTATCTGTATGACTATATGCTTGCTGCTACTTACTGGTCCTTGACAACTAGAAAAGTGTAACTGGAGTTGAATTTGTGTGCATATACCATGGTTATATCTTACAACTGCCCTATATTTTTAATTTAATCTATTACAGGTTCAAGGTGGTGTTGAACATGTGCAATAAGTGCGACTGAATAGGATCCCGGAAAAAGATAACTCAAAATGAGTTACTTAATCTAAAGTATTAATTGTGGTCAGAGTCTATTAATGCCATTAGTTTTGTTTTAATGGATAGTTGATATCGATAGTGTTGTAGATGATTTTGATATTGATAGTGTTGTAGATGACTTTACTTCAAAATCTGTAACAAGTACGTTACATTTTAAGTGAAAATATTAAATTTTTATGTTTACGAGTCATTTTTATCTTACTCAAAAGAGTTATTAAAGGGGCCTTTATTTTAAAAAATCTTGTACCTCTTTCCTATTATAAATTAAAGGGTCCATACCCTTAAATCTTTGAACCGCCACTGTTCAACTGAACCTATATATATATATATATATGTATATTCTGGTTTAGTCTGGTAGCTGAACTATGATGGATTTGATTATATCCATCTTTGCTTTGATTATGCCTGCTTTATACTTCACATTCTACTAATGCAGTAAGGAATTGGGTTTTCAATAATGAATTCACAGTATGTTTTTGTTGATCAATGCAGGAAAAATTCTTCTCACCCTTTCGTTGCATGGAAAAGGGCATGATCATTCGATCAACCATCTTCCTCATGCACAATCCGATGTTTACCACGAGGACGATGACGAATTCGAAAGATCATGCAAACTATCTCAAGACATGTTTAGTGCCAAAGCTCCATGTCTGAAAATCACCAAAGGGATGGTGAAGACTATTGCAGGACGGCTTGACAAGATTTTCCATAAGAACAAAGAAGTCTCGAGAATGGATGATTCGCCGTCGGACTTTTCCTCTACCGTATCAGATCATGAGGAGGAACACTCTTCTGATTGCAGCTTTGAAGAAGCAATAGAATTGATGCAGTTAGAGCACAACCAAGTTGATGTTCCTGAAAACCTCGACGGAGGCGTCCTTGTTGATCAGATGTACATATTAGCCCCATGTGATCTAAATAAGTTTCTGTTTGCACCTGATTCAAAGTTCTCGAAAGATATGGCACAGCTGCAGGGAACAACAGATGTCCAGGAGGGGCCATGGACATGGAAATCCGAGGATGTTTCGTGCTTAACACGCGTTATTACGTACACGAAGGCTGCAACGAAGTTAGTAAAGGCTGTTAAAGCAACCGAAGAGCAAACCTATGTCAAAGCTAGTGGACATGAATTTGCCATCCTGGTAACTGTAAGTACTCCTGAAGTTCCGTATGGAAGTACATTCAAGATCGAATTGCTTTACAAGATAATGCCTGGACCGGAGGTACCAACAGGAGAAGAATCTTCTCATCTCATAGTATCATGGAGAGTTAATTTCCAGCAGAGCACGATGATGCGAAGCATGATCGAAGGAGGAGCTAAGCAGGGACTGAAGGAGAGTTTTGATCAGTTTTCTGACTTGCTAGCTCAGAATTTGAAGATTCTGGATCCCATGGATTTATCAGACAGGGATCATATGCTGTCAACTTTGGAAACAGAACACCAGTCGGATTGGGAATTAGCAGTCGAATACTTTGCGAATTTCACAGTTGTGTTCACCGTTTTCTTGGTTTTGTATTTCATGTTGCATGTTTTACTTTGCGATTCTTCCAAAATCCAAGGCTTGGAAATTGATGGACTTGATTTGCCTGATAGTTTCGGAGAGCTTCTCACAAGTGGAATTTTAGTTATACTTTTGCAGCGTGTGTACAACATGGTTTCTCACTTCATACAAGCTAGATTGCAAAGAGGTGACTATTACCATACATTATCCATACTTCACAATCACAAGTCACAACTGAACTTACATGTCGATTTACGTTAACAGGAAGCGATCACGGAATCAAAGCACAAGGTGACGGATGGGTTCTCACAGTAGCTTTGATGGAGGGTGTTAATTTGGCATCCCTGAACTCATCAGAATCTTTAGATCCTTATGTGGTTTTTACCTGCAATGGCAAAACAAGAACAAGCTCTGTCAAGCTACAAACTCATGATCCTCAATGGAAAGGTGATTTCTTAAAAAAGACGTTTTCGGTAAATTCTTCGAAAGATGTCTGTAACCTTTTTCGACGACAATACTATGCAGAGATACTTGAATTTGATGCCATGGAAGAACCCCCATCAGTCTTGGATGTCGAAGTTTTCGATTTCGACGGTCCTTTTGACCAGGCTGCCTCACTTGGGCATTGTGAGATCAATCTTTTGAAGCATACACCCTCAGAACTAAGTGACTTGTGGGTCTCACTTGAGGGAAAGCTTGCCCAGCCTTCTCAATCAAAGTTGCACTTGAGAATATTTTTGGACAATAACAAAGGAGTTGAAGCTATAAAGGAATATTTAACAAAGATGGAAAAAGAAGTAGGCAAGAAGGTAAGACTGAGAGACATTTTACAGAAAATAATCATTTGGAACAATAGTTCATTCATCCATAAGGGTGTTTATTTGTGTAACTTCAGAGTCCGTATTTTGCAGTTGAATCTACGTTCACCTCACAAGAATTCGACGTTTCAGAAACTATTCGGATTGCCACCCGAAGAATTTCTTATCAATGACTTCACATGTCAGCTCAAGAGAAAACTGCCTGTGCAGGTGCTGATCACAGTTTCCATGTCACTACATATTATCACAGCACTTCCATTTATAAGAATATATAGCTTGAAACAGGAAAAAATATTGTGTATGCATGCAGGGCCGCCTCTTTCTGTCTGCCAGAATTGTGGGGTTTTATGCCAATTTGTTTGGACGCAAGACCAAGTTTTTCTTCCTTTGGGGAGACATCGAAGACATCCAAGTGCTTCCTCCATCACTGGCGTCGGTTGTTAGCCCTTCTCTTGTCATAGTTCTAGGGAAGGGTCGAGGTCTCGACGCAAGGCATGGTGCAAAGTCGCAAGATGAAGAAGGACGACTAAGATTTCATTTTCAATCTTTTGTGTCATTCAATGATGCCTGCAGGTATTAATGTAACAAAAGAAAGGGAAAAAGAATAGGCCAATGCAGCTCCCTTGGATATAATCATCTTCTGCTTCCGATCATAGTGTTTTCTATTCATGAAAATGTGATTATCAACCGTATTAAACGACAGGACGATAATGGCATTGTGGAGAACAAGAACTTTTACAACTGATCAACGAGCAGAGATTGCAGAAGAGCAGCAGGAACAAGAGGAAACACCTGTCATACTCGAAGAGGTTGGATCCATTCTCGATGCGGAAGATATAGAGATGTCGAAGATTTACACTGCTGAACTCCCTATCTGTGTAAATTCTTCCCCGCCTTCGTCCTAATCTGATTTACTTCTTATTTTACATTCAAATTATGCATATGTTTAGCAGAATGGTCACTTTTCTACATAATCTACATCTATTTTTGTATCCTGCAGATAACATCACTAATGGAATTTTTTGATGGGGGAGAATTGGAGCACAAAATTATGGGAAAATCCGGTTGCCTTAACTATGCCCCAGCTTCTTGGGAACAGGTAAAGCATAAGAGTGATGTTTACGAAAGACGAGTCTCGTACAAGTTCAATCGCCATGTTTCGATCTTCGGTGGGGAAGTCTCATGCACGCAACAAAAATGTCCTACCTCAAATGATGAGGGGTGGATTGTGAACGAGGTCATGCTGCTGCACGACATTCCGTTTAGCGACCACTTTCGTGTATGTAAAAGGCCGATTCCCGTTCTTTGGCCACTAATGGCTGCATGCGCTGGCTTTCATTATTTGGAAATTAAGTTCTGGTTTCATGCATGCAGGTGAAGCTTAGGTACCAGATTGAGAAGTCGAGTCTAGCTCAGAATGCTTGCAAGTGCGATGCATACATCAGAATCGTGTGGCTTAAAGTTAAAAGCACCAACTTCCAGCTGAGAATAACTCAGAACATAACCGATAAATTTACTCATCGAGTGAAAGAGATATTTGAACTGCTTGAAAGAGAGATTCTATTTGGATCTTGCAACTCAACAACATAGTTATATAATTCAATTACAATCTAGTTCTACACATCAGGTTTCTTTGTTTTAACTTTGAATGACATTTAAAGTGATAATGATTCCTTTTCTTTGCTATAACTTATAAGGTAAATGTGTGTAACTTCAAATCCTAAAATGTGTAAAAAGCTGATAATGACTACACTCAGAAAAGAGAGGCTATAGGAGGGAGGAAAAAGCTGCAGTTCTGGATAAGGTTATAATCTGCTTAATTGCTTATCCTGAAATTATAGCATCTTCCCTTCAAAAGAAGAAGAAATTTTAGCATCTCCAAATTGGTTTTAATTAATACCTCTACAGGCAATTGAAGTTGAATTCCTCGAACTCCAGGTTGAGGATGAAAATGGACGCAAAATTTTATGTTAGGGGCAAAAACAAATTTTTAAGCATTTTTTTTAATGTGGTGCTCGAACCCGAGTTTTAAAGGATGTTGAACATCTACTTTTGCCACCAAGACATAAGGGAATGAACTTAAACTTTTTTAATGAGATATATAATAATATTATTTTGTCAGTCTTATTTTATTAATAAATTCATATATTACTGAGCAAAATTTGAATTTTTCTATATAGATGAGGTCAAAATGGACCAAGAGATGTTGAGGGGACATAATAGATTAAGGGGGTGTTGAGAAACGTTAGAAATTTAAATTTTTTTTGTAGTTTAAGTCTTTTTTTGTATTTTTATTGACAAATTAATTTTGTTTCTCTAAAATTTTATAATTTTACACCTTTTACATTTCTAATAATTCGTACCTCTCACAAAATTTTGCAATCGTTTCTAATGAAGTAGCCGATGATGATGAAGTAAATGCAATTGAAGGGAAGAGAGTGAGAACAAAAAAGTCTGAGAAAGGTGAATTTGTTAAAAAGTTGATAAAGAAACCAAGGATCCTTGTCAATATCCAACTCTGTTTTCTGCAATCATATAAGTATTATTTCATTTTTATATGTAGATGATATCCATGATCTTTTTAGACAATAGTCTAACAGCATTAATGTCAATTAAGTGAAAATTTGCCCTTTTTCCTTTTTAAATAATGGTGATTATTACAAGCAATGTGCAGAATGATTTGCATGAAAATTCTGTTGTCTGATAATATTCAATCATCAGTCATATCTGAAAAGGAATAAAATGTTGATTTCTGGTGCACTTGAAACAATTAGCATGAAGGATAATCAATCGCAACCCTAAAACTTTTCAAAATTTTATATAGTTTGTGCATTTTCTATCGTATTTTTATACAATTATCTAAGAAATCGCATTTTTGACATAAAATTATGCGTTCGTCCCTGCTTAAAGGAAAGAATGCAGCTTTTAATTTTTAAATTGTTCTGTTTTTAATTTTCTTATAAGTCAAGATAAGACCAGAATCTATCTCAAGTGAAGATTCATTTAATAAGAAGACAATATGAAAAAATAATAAGATAATTAATTTTTATTGATTGGTCTAATAAATAATATGGCGAAAATGACCCAATATAATTTCTCCAAGTTGAGCATTAGCATCCCGCAACCTTAATGAAGATTGTCTACTTGATTTTTAGGAGAATTGATAATTTATAGATTTTGCTATTGGGCTGTCAATAAAAATTTTATAGATTTTTATAATTAATGCTTGTTTTGTTTTGTAATAAAATATAATTAAATATATTCCTAAAAAATTATGTTTAATGTAATTAATACCCACTTAAAATGGTTTATTGTTTAGGGTTTAAGGTTTGGTGATTTGGATTTAGGGTTAGGTTTTAGAGCTTATGGCTTATGGTTTATATTTTAGGGTTTGATGTTTAGGACTTATGGGTTATGTTTAAGGTTTGAGTTTAGGGTTTGAGGTTTGGAATCTGGGGTTTATGAGTTAGGGTTTAAGTTTGAGGCCTGAGTTTAGGGTTTAGGATCTAGGATCTAAGGTTTAGGGTTTAGGGTTTATGGTTTATGAGTTAGGGTTTAAGTTTGAAGTTTGGATTTAGGGTTTATGGTTTAGGGTTTGGAATTTAAGTGTGAAGTTTGGAGTTTGAATTTAGGGTTTGTGGTTTAAAATTTGAGGTTTTATTGTTTAATTAAATTAAAAAATTTAAGTTAATAAAACAGAACTTTTTAGTAATGTAATTAATTACATTCTACAATATTTCTTTAAAAAGCATAAAAATATTAATTACAAGAATTTATAGTGTTCTTATTGACAGCCCTTAGAGTTGTCAATAGCATAACCCATAATTTATAGATATTCCAATTTAGTACAAGAAAAGAACAATTTTGATTCTTTTGGTACGCTCACTTTCCTGGGTATGATCACGTTCTTATGTCAATGTTAGGTTCCTTTGGGAATTAGTTTCCCATGAGGACGTGATTCTCTTAAATAACATTGGAAATTTGAGAGAATGAGGTTTATGTAACTGAAAAATGACAAAATATACATTTAAGATAAATTTTTATCGAACTTTTTAAGTCGTTTTAGAGAAAGAAAATATGATTATTCTTAAGAGTTAAGAAAAAAGAACATATATCTCTCTATAAGATCACATTAGATGCTAAAAACTAAAATTTGAAACTATATTGTAATAATAATTTTTTCTTCTAAAAAATCAAAATAAGTTATAAAAAGCGAGAAAATGTCTTAAAACCCAAAATTGATTTAAAAATAAATGTTTTTGAAAATTTTAAAAATTGTTATGACTTTTTACCTTATTTTATAAAACAAATTAAATTATAATTTTAAAAATAATTTTAAAAATATAATATCTGATTTTATGTTCTTATTGAAAAATTTAATATATTATAAGACGCTAATTGAGTATATTTATACAAATATAAGAGGATGTGTGGTCAAACATATTTAAATGTTCAATATTTTTTAATTTATGAGTAAACATTTATTGGACGAATTTTTTTAATAAATATTGAAAGGAATTTTATCCGTTAATTTTAATAAATTAATCATCACCACTCAAGTTATATAAAACATTTTTTTTTGAATAAGCTCAAAACAGTGAAAACTTGGAAATCTCCGACCATTCACTGTGTAAAACTTCTAAAAGCTTTGCACTGATTGTTTTCCCTTCTCCAAATCCTCCGTCCCTGAAAATGGAGCCGCACCTGAAAAGCTACCCGCTCCTGTCCTACGTTTTGTCCCGCATCCCTTCCATTTCATCCTCCAAACCTCACTCCGATCCTCCCTTCGACCTCGAGCAGCCACCGCCCACCGACGCCTCCTCCTCCTCCTCCGCCATTCCGCCACCGATCGTGGACGAAATGCCCAACCTTTCCCATCCCAAAGTCCTCGCTTCCATGACCCATGCTATCAACGACGTCGCCCAAACCCGCTCCGTTCTCCAAACCCTCGGGCCCCGACCCGACCACGAGTCCGTCGACATGGCTCGCTCCAAACTCGCCGAGATCGACTCCGGCCTCTCCAAATCCCTGGAAGAACTGGTCCTCTCTCCTCGACCCGCCGAGGTGGATCAAGCCGAGTGGCGCGCCCACTTGGCTGAAAAAGAACAACAGATTCGACAAGAAGCAGAAAAAGAAAAATCTATGTACAAATCGATATTGCAATTGGACGAAATGCACGAGGCGTACGAGAAGCTTGTGAAGCAAGCGGAGGAGAGGTTGGTTAAGATTTATGAGAAGGCGGGAGAAGTGGAGGAAAACATGGAGCAAATTGAGGAGACCAATCCGGAGGTTATTGGGATACTGGAGGAAGCGCAAGGGAAAGGATTGGAAAGAGTTGATTTGTGTGGAAGGAAGCTCAGGTTTTTGCCTGAAGCCTTCGGGAAGATTAGTGGCTTGATTTCCCTTAATCTTTCCGGTAATCAGCTTGAGGTCTGTTCTTTTCTTCTTGCTTGCTTTGATTTATTCTTTTGGGATTTAATATTTTTTGAATTGATGATCGATGGTGTAAGAACTATCAAGTAGTTTTCTATTGTCAGTTTATCAAATTCAAGTCTCGTCCAGGAGTTGTTCGATTCTCTGTTCAAATTTAATTGTAAACATTTATGTTTTAATTCTTCCAATTTAAATGATTTTTTATAACCATATAGGATACACATACCTAATTCTTCACATATATATTCAATGTGATATACTGATTCACTAATTACTAAAAATTTTGAGTTATTTGAGTAAAAAAAATAGGTTTTTTTTCTAGTAGTGTCGAGTTTTGCTCACCCCTACTGTGAATAGATTGCATATTGGCAGAAGTTGTGTCGACTATAGACTCCCTTAACAATAGTATATTGCTTTCTAGTGATATTTGCTATATTTCATGTCCCCTTGTAAATAATCAACTGGACTTGTGGATTCTATACTCTTAGGAAACAGTCATTCGCTATCGTGTTTTGACATTTAGTGTGTAGACATATTGAACATGATTCAGACTAGGTTCCAAGTCTGTTGGCACAATGTCTAAGGTTTGGACCTTGTCGTAAACCCTTCCCCCATCCCCCAAACTAGTATTTTTGTGCTTGTTTCAGTTGGAAAAACTTTAAGAAATAACAAGAACATGTCATCTCCTGCTACTTGGAATCGCTAGTGCTTACAATGCCAACGGAGTTATTTACCGATCAATGGTGTAAGAACCAATAAGTGTTTTATTTTATTTTCAGTTTCCCTGTGATATTATTGCCCATTTCTTCATTCTCCCTTAAACCCTTAATAACCATATTGTTTTCCAATGATGTATGCTTTAGTTCATCTCCCATCGTAAATAATCAACCGGGCTTGTGGATTCAATATTCTTAGGAAACAATCCTACATTGTTATGTTCTGACAATTGGTCAGTAGCCATCACACATGAAACTTTGAACTTGATTCAGACTATGTTTTTTGTCGGATAACAATTAACTTTAATGATGAATAAGACTTGTCTCTGATTTCCCGTTCCGTAATTGAAAGGGATTAAGCAATTGACTTGTTCTTGTATAGGCATTTTAAATCTTGGTCTTGAGTATTTTTTTAGTTTCTCTTTGAATCTGACTAACCTTTAGGATGATACAGGGTATTCCTGACTCGATTGCTGGATTACAAAAACTCGAGGAGCTTAACATTTCTTCAAATCTTCTGGAGTCTCTGCCAGACTCGATTGGATTGCTTCAGAACTTGAAAATCTTGGATGTGTCGGGAAATAAACTGAATGCCTTACCTGATTCCATTTGTCACTGCAGGTAATAGTAGTTTAACAGTATAAAACAAATTGTTTTTGGTCATTATCATTGCTAAATTTGACTTCCATCAATTCAGGTCTTTGATAGAATTGGATGTGAGCTTCAACTCCCTCTTGTACTTGCCAACTAATCTTGGGAATGAATTGGAGAATCTACAAAGGCTTTCAGTTTATTTGAACAAGCTTCGATCCCTGCCAACTTCTATTTGTAAGATGAGGTCTTTGCGTTTTCTGGATGCCCACTTCAATGAACTCCGTGGACTTCCGGATGAAATTGGGAGATTGACAAATCTCGAGGTCCTCAACGTGAGGTGCAATTTCTCTGATCTGACAGAACTTCCTGAGACACTTGGCGAATTGACCAATCTGAAAGAGCTTGATATCAGTAACAACCAAATCTATGCTCTTCCTGATTCATTTGGCCGGCTCGACAAGCTGACGAAACTGAATCTGGATCAAAATCCTTTTGTTATTCCACCTAAGGAAATAATAGACCAAGGGGTCGATGCTGTGAAGGTTTTCATGGCAGAGTGGGGGGTTGAAAACCTTGCTGACGAAGAAAGAAAGAGCATGATGGAAGTAAATGAAGTGGAAGAGACTGGATGGTTGACACGCAGTACCTCTTTGTTGAAGAGCTATGCTTCAGTTGTCGGTGCAACTGTATCAGGGTACCTTGGAACTGCTGGTCCCAGGGACCCGCTTCTGGATGAGGCGCGGTGATTTCACTGCCATCTTCAGTTTGCCGCCGATTTCAGTTATTCGAGTTTTCCCTCAGCTTTCCTTAACCTTCAATGCCAGGTTGAAAAGGTAACAGATTTTGTTCTTGTTCTGATTCAAATGAGAATTTTGCAGGAAAATAAGAACCTTGATATATTGTCCGGGCACCTTGGAGCTGCCGCTCCTAGGCCCTATTCTGGATGAGGAGGGATGATTTCACTGCACCTGCAGTTTGCTGTCAATTTGAGATTCAATTCCAGCTTTAGGCCAGTGTTGAAAACCTAACAAATTTTGTTCTTGTTCTGATATTTGAGATTCTGGATTGCAGGAAAATAAATTGGAAAGAACCTTGTTATTAAAATTTTCACATTATCTTTAATGTAGTTGACCTAAATGGTGCTGGTTTGGATCCCTTTGCATTTTATGTTATTCAAAATTTGGCTACAGAAGAACGTGTTCTTCAATGGTTTTTATTTTAATTTACCACCCGGATCATATTTTAGGTTGAAATTAATTTTTTTACCAACTGAGTAACATTTTAGGTTAGAACTGAAATTATTACGTTGTCCATAATATTTTATGTTGCAATTGAAATCCTTACCTATTGAGTACCATTTTTAAATTGGATTCTATCTTGGGTAGAATAACTTAAATTTTTACCGAGTAAGAATTTAAATTAGAGACATCTTTACTTTAATCGCACCCTATGGTGCCGCGGATGTTTCAAAGGTTCATTGCTCAATAATTATTGATATGTGATCTATTGATCGATTAATACAAATTGAATACTAAATTTTTTTAATGAAAATTGTTATTTCAATCTAATGTATTATGTTTGTATAATGTCAAAAAATAGTCTTAACGTTTGATTGAATTGTTATTTTAGTTTTTATTCTTTTTTTTGAAGTAATTTAGCCTTAATGTTTCATTTCGGGTCAAAATGGCCCTCTAAAGATAAAAATTATTTGTCAACTAACGGTAAATGGCTAAAATGACGTGGCAAACCTACATGGCAGTGCACACCGTGATAACAGTGTCATATAAGTAAATATGTTGAATTTACAGAATGACACCTCGGTTAAAAAATAATTTTAAAAAATTGTATAAAACATTTTTTTTTGATGTGTCATTCTGTCAAGTCATTTCAAGTTGTTTATCGTCAGTTCACTAACAATTTTCGTTCACGAAAGAACTATTTTAACCTAAAATAAAACATTAAGAGTTAAATTATTTTAAAAAAGAATATAGGCCAAAATAACAATTTAGTCACACGTTAAAGGAATTTTTTAGTATTATGCGTAATATATTCATGTTATAATTAGTAGTTAGATATTTAATTTTTTGGTTCATGCCAAATATGCCGTTTTTCAATGAACCAAAAAAAAAGACACTGGTCCTGTATGCATAGTAAATAAAAGGGTGCTTAGTATGGGTAAAAATCTCCTGCCTCCTTTTATGCCTCATGCCTAAAAATACTTAAAAATTAAATCTTGTCCCATAACCCTAACTTTTATATCCTAAACCCCAAACCCCAAACCCTAAAAAATACACCCTGCCCCTAATTCTCTACACCCTAACCTTAAGCCCCAACCTTAAACCCCAAACCCTAAACCCTAAACCCACTATTTTAAAGTGGGGGCACAAATTGGGGCATACTTTGGGGGCAGATGATTTCCATCCACTTAGTTTTAAGGATGAAAATTCAATACCCTTTTCGGTGCTTCTACTTATGCCTTTACATTTTTTAGGGTGTAGGGTTTAGGATTTAAAATTTAAAATTATGACTTAAAATTTAATTTTTAATATTTTTTTAGTGTTGAGGCATATATAAGGCCAGAAGATTTTTATCCTTGTCTTAACGTTCCAAATGGCCCCACTTTGTTCCACGCCAAGATTGTAACGTCCACCTCCCTTTTATCACGGGCGTGCCGACTGCCAACAGACCCCTATACATTGTTCTTCTTTTATAAAGAAAAGCCCCTTTAATACCTGCTGTACATGAATCATGGTATGCTTAGTTACACTCATTTTAATCACATACATACATACAAGAGTGGGTACATCTTGGCAACACTTGTGTCTTATCATTGCACCCAATAATGTCGTCTACAAAATTCGAATCTAAATTTCCTCTTAAATTGCGCTCAACACTTGTCGGTAATGAAATCGTAGTTATTAATGTCCCCTCCGTTGTTGCGGTGGATACTATTACTGTGGGAATATCAATATTGAATGCCCCCACTCCACTCTGTGTTCCGGTACAGGGCATGCGGGAATCCAAGGTTACCCTCTGTTTACTACATACATTCACACTGTCCTCAACTCTGCCCTTCCTATTTATACTTCCTCCGCTTGCTGCAATATACATTCCATCTTCTTCTTCTTCTTCTTAACCATCCTCTATGTTCTAACCATGCAGGAGCTTACATCTCGGTCTCGGTCTCGGTTTCGTTTTCGATGTTTGTTCTGTCAAGGTTGAAACAAACTTGTAACATGATGGAATACTGGTGATCCAGCATGCACAGGGGAATCAAGCACTCCTGGTCCGATTCACATGCATTCATTCCTCCATTATTCTTTTCTCATCAAATTTACCATCTTTTCATTACGACAATAAGCATCAGTATATGCATTAGTAGCATGTAATAAGGCTTCCATTTCTGTTCCCAGGGACGGAACCCTCCCAAAATATTTTGGTATAATAGTATTTGAGGTCCTTCTAAGTTCAAATACTAGTCAAATAATAACTTTGCCCAACCCAAATTTTAAATTTAAATGCTTAATAGAGTCTTACCCCTCCTAATGTTTGATCCTAACTGTGTCCCGGTCTGTTCCCTTAATCTCAACGTTTTGCTATACTACTCTCTCGTAGCTTTGCTATATAATATTCCATTTGTTATTTTCGTTGGGTTTTTTTAACCTTTTCCTTACATGGTCTTTGTATGATCTCAGATTGCTAGTTTTTTGTGTCAATGTTTATAGAAAAATGTTTGACTTATGTGTTCAGTTTACGATTATAATTGTAAACCCTCGTTGTAATCTTGGATGTTTCTTTTTTTTTTTAATAAAACCAGTGTTTCTATAAAATATATATATATTTATGTGGTAGAAACTAAGATCATCTGTTGTTGATTTGGGTTCATTCCTTTGATCTTTATTCAGAGATAAAAATTTAATTAAGTTTGATGGAAGACGATTATGTTTTGTATTTGTTTTTAAGAATTTAATTGAGGTTTCAAAAGTTGTTTCTAGTTTTGAATTTTGTTTTGGCTCGAAGGAAAATAAGGTGACAAAATTGAAGATTTGATTGGAGGGATGTGTTGATAATGTCGTGAGAATGAAGGGGGGTTGTTTAATGTTTTAGGGACCAAACTAAAAAATATAAAAATATTGAGGGTTGTTTTTATAATTATTGATCAAATTGATAAATATGTAAATACTAAGGGTTAAAAATTTGTTATTATGTCAATTATTTAACTATCTTGTCATCCTTAGTTAAAAGTTAATGATTGGACACTAAAATGATACAACGAATAGTATAGTGTTGGAAACATAATTTTTAAAGTTGAGTGACGAAAATATAATCTTATTAATAATTCAATTACTATGAGTATAATTTACCATTAAGTTTTTGACGGAATGTTTTTCTTTTTATTTAATTAATTAAAAGGAAATTAAAATAATTTAAATTAAATTTTGTAAAGGAAATTAAAACAATTTAAATTAAATTTTATTCAATTACTATGAGTGTAGTTTACCATTAAGGTTACATGTCGACATGCATTGCAATATTAGGTTTAAACGAGTATCTGACTCAACCCGATAATTTTTTTAATTTTTTTAAATTTATTTACCTATAGTTAAAAAACAGAGTAAAAATATTTTGAATTATTTAAGGAAAATTAATAAAGAACTAAGATGTTAAAATAATAATAAAAATAAAATAAAAATTCCACACATTTATATTTAAGGATATATATTCAATATAAAAAGTTTCTATAGGCTGAAAAATTCTACATTATTTTAAAGTGGAGGCACAAATGGGACATACTTAGTGGCATATGATTCCATCCCTACAAATTATAAACACCCGTAATGGATGGTGACAGGTCGTCGTTTTGCAAGGGTATGAGCTTTCGTTCGTTAGTATCATTTTCCTGATAATAATCAGGATTTCAAAAATCACATTCCATCAGCATCAGAAGAATCTCAAATCCTTCTTCATTGTAAAGAAAACGAAGCCTGGGAGTTAGGCATGAAGCTATTTTCAACGTCACTGCCCACAATCTGACCGTCTTGCCTTGCCGCTCTGCGTTTCTGCAGGAAACACCGCTCAATATACGGACACGGCACATCTCGCATGGTGCACGTTACCTGTTCGACGTAATGTCTCCGTAACAGTCACAACCCCAAAACCCAACTCATCTTCATCCCCCTGGCTTATAGCTGAAAACCCAACAAACACGAGAGGAATAGCTAAAGACTAGACAATCCCGACGGAGATGTGGAGGCGCGTGGCTTCGCTTTCTTCTTTCATCTCATCCTCCTTCGTTGCCCAGGTCCCGATTCTATTCCACCTCTTCCCCTTTTCAATTCAAAATTAACACTAATTCATAACACGGTGTTGATTTATCTTAGTTTTGTTCTTCTTATTCATCGTTTTAAAGAATCGGTTTCTTGTTGCTGTTTTATAGACAGCGTCCAGACTGAACGCTTGGGAGCCATTAACAACAGGGATTGCCAAGCAGGTATTGTAATTCGATTGTCGAAGTGATGGACATGTCTTGTTGCATTTCGAATTGTGTTAGGCTTGGACAGGTTGAATCTTTAAAAGTGACCAATTCTTCACCCCCCCCAAAAGGCCCTCCTTTATGGGTTGACTTAAGGATGTGCTGCTATTTTTCTTTCCTTTCTTTATGTGGGCAAGGGAAAATGTAGATTCCTGTTAATTTGCAACTTACTTTGAGTCTGCATAGATCAACATAAAAATGTTAGCTGGAGATGATGCCAAAGCATTTAAAATGTTTCCTGTTGTTAGCCGTGTATCAAACTGACCGCGTTTTGTTTGGTGTGGATAGTTTACACCTGATTTCTTCTGAATTGAATCCGTAAGTGAGATTAGTTTTGAATTTAGCATACCAGTCACTTGTCTGTTTCAAATTTATTTACATTTCAATTCTTTTTACTTTTGTAGGTTTTGTAAATTTTGCAATGGTAAATATTCGGTGATATATTCTTGAAATGAGTTCTTTTTGTTGGTTCATCATTATCTGCATGCAGGCAAATGGTGTTGTAGTCCCCAAAGAGAAAACTCCATTCATAACTTTTGTCCTAGGTAAATCTTGTTCATTGCTAGCGTGAGTAAACAATGCACCGTGCTTACTTTACATACAATCATGGGAAATCACATTTGCGTGCTATGCTTTATGTTCTGGCTTTGGAAGCTGGGGAAAATCTGCACAATTTTAAACCTTTAATCTCCTTAAAGTTTCTTTCCCTTGTTTCAATATATTTACATTTTAGATTTTTTTTGGAGAAGAAAACAAAATTAAAGTTGCAAACTGCACATCAGGTATACTTGATTCTTTGCTTAACCAAAGGAGAGGTATCTTCTTAACTGGCTTAAACCTTTTGGCCTTTGAAGTGCAGTAAAACATCATGGGTTACATGATCCAAAAAATCATTAAATGATTTGGATAATTATATTACATGTCAATTGGCATTTTATTGTGTGGTTAATGCAAATGATACTTGAGGCTGAAATACCACTGCTACAAACCTTTTGATAGATCAAAAGGGAACACGGATGTCGAAAACCATAGTCTTTTTACTTGTTTGGAGAGTTCTTTGTATCCTACTTTCATATGGAAACAATTTTGGCACCAAGCTTTGATACAGTATGTTTGGGGCTGCTTTTATGAAGTGTTTAAATAACATTGTTTGATTTGTAAATTTCTTTCTGGAGCTTGCAATTTATTCGAATCTTTTCCCACCTGCCTTTCAATTTTCAGGTGGCCCTGGTAGTGGAAAAGGTACTCAGTGTATAAAGATCGTTGAGACCTTTGGACTCAGACATTTGAGTGCAGGAGATTTGTTAAGAAGGGAAATAGCTTCTAACAGTGCAGATGGGTAATAATTTCTCATCGTTGTTTATAGGATCATATTGTTAAATGACTATAGTAATCCATATCCTCTGATGATGTATCTTTTGATTTCAGTGCCATGATTCTTAACACAATTAAAGAAGGAAAAATTGTCCCGTCACAGGTGACAGTCAAACTGATCCAAAAGGAGATGGAATCAAGTGACAATAACAAATTTCTCATTGATGGCTTCCCACGTACTGAGGAGAACCGGGTGTCATTTGAACGAATCGTAAGCTACCCCCCCCCCCCCCCGAAATTGATTTGTATGTGAGAACTGTGTAAATAATTGACTATCTGCTTTCCAAAGCTGTTAATTACGCGTTCCTAAAATTGTTTGCTTGTATGGTTGAAGAAACTCACTAAACAGTGATACGTAGGAATATTTGGGAAATGATCTTTTATTAATAATATAACTTTCCTAATGACATTTGCAGATTGGTGTAGAGCCAAATGTTGTACTTTTCTTTGATTGCCCAGAAGAAGAAATGATGAAACGTTTGCTGAATCGTAATCAGGTACATATAGATTATTTTATGGCTTAATTTGAATCAAGTGAACCATTTTTTTTTAAAATGTGATGTTTTCTTATTGCAGGGCCGAGTTGATGACAACTTAGAAACAATAAAAAAACGCCTAAAAATTTTTGAGGCATTGAGTCTTCCAGTTATTAACTACTACTCTCAGAAAGGAAAGCTCTATACGGTATACATATGTACACAAATGTCCCTTTCTAGATTGATGGTTGCTTATAGCATATTGGTTATTGGTTATAGTAAGTGAAGCTAATACTTGCAGATCAAGGCAGTAGGAACAGAAGATGAAATATTTGAACAAGTCCGTCCTATCTTTACTGCCTTTGAGGTATGTACCGCGAGCGCAATGATCCTTTCTATCCAGTCATGCAGTATTATAATAGGTGGCGAGAAAAACATCCGTATCCTCCACCAATTGTAACGTCTATACTAATATTATAATAGGTATTTGAGTTTTGGACCGACTAATTGATTTCTGATTTTATTTGTTTGCAACAGGCTGTTGGATGAGGTTCTTATGGAACAAGAAAATCAAAAAAGTTTTTGGCTCAACTCTAAAGACCACCTTCAAAAGTTTCAACTAATAAGAAGAAATGAGGTAAAAAAGAAGGTTGCCCATTTTGTTACTACAGCAATGAACTGAAGACAGATGTTTGTTACTTTTCTTACATATTTGAGAGAAAGACGCATTAATGCTGATTGCTGCCTGAAAGCTCTCAGTTTTATCTCAATCTCCTTTAGTTTTTTTACTCGAATAACATGCAAATCTTCATTACTTATTGAAGAAGCGTTCAAGTGCATAATTTATCTCCCCTTCTAGCTAAATATATTCTTATCGGGACTTGGTCGTTGCCCGATAATTATCCTCTTTGTCCGAAAATGGTTGGCCCTTTTACAGGTGCAGCAACACACAATTTCTTTGACTCTCCATTTCCATTGCTCTTCCGAAAGCAAGAAACAGAAACAACTACAACGAAGAAGACAGTTCCATCTCGAGGGCTGTCAAGAATGGCTGCCATCATGTGTTCGATCATACACAAAACCTCGAACTCGAGATCTATTTAAGAAATACCAAGCTACTTGCCACTTGGACCAAGTCACGTTGGTTAAAGTTAGGCCTGGTTTTTGATAACAGTTAACTCGATCACCTTCCATAAAGCCCAATGTCAAACATGCATTCTAATAATTAATAAAGAAATAACGTTTAATTAATGATGTGTTCTGAATAATAAATAACAAGGCTGATAATACAACAGCTCAACTTGATTCCTTTTTCGGGTTTACATAAACTCAGAGAACTTGTTTCTACCTAAAAAGAGGTGAGCATTTCCATTCAATCAAATTGAGGGCCAAAAAGGAGAGAAAAAAGCATGAAAATAAAACTCAACAGGAGTTTGTAAAATGACATTTCTATACTCAGAAAGAATGAAAGAAAAAAAATATTGTATCCTCCATGGGGAAGCATCATCATCTAATCCTTGGCTAGCAGTGAGAAAAGATAGCTGAAGCAGCAGGAATTTACAGTTAAGACAAGAAGCATTGAGCAGATCTGGAGACTTGCCTTGTCTGAACTCATCTCTCCAACTCCACTCCCTTTGTTAACTAGAATATAGTAAAAAAAACTTATAATCCTTATTCTATGTCTGTATCAGTGTATTTTCCTTCTCCATGTTTATTTGTTGTATTCAGCGACCACCCGTCGTCTTCTTCCATGCCACCAGTGATTTAAGAAACTCCATGACCTGGATCATTCACAGGCACATGCATCGTTAGTTTCAATAAAATCCGACTTAATCCAGAAAACGGCTAATCATCCAAATTAAAGACAATAACTGTATGAGTACAGATTGTGACACAAGCAAGAAAAATGACTTTTGTACCTCTTGTGGTTCCCTAAGGGAGAAAAATGCATTACTCTCCTTGGGCACGGATGATACTAAAATGCCATATCCGCAATTTCCCTCTCTGAGAACCTGTTTTTAAACCGATGAACTCGTTTCTGTTAATTATTCTTTCAACTCGTTAGCAACTCCAAAGGTTAAACGCTAGTAACGTGCTTGTCTTACCTTAAATGCATCTTCATCTGTCCGGTCATCTCCAACATAGATGGGAAGCACATCGTCGCAGTTACTGAGCCCTGAAGAATTTGTTTTTTTAACAATTATTAACTTATTATGGATAGGAAAACATGCCTCGTGACACGACGAAGAAGAAAGGCTAGGAAACTTGCTTACCAAGTGATTCAAGTAGAAATGTAACAGCTTTCCCCTTATCCCAGTCGATCACAGGCCGAACCTCTAAAACCTATATGTGTAAATTTTGAAACATAAATGAATAATGTTATAAAAATAACACAAACTGAATTGACACCATCCATGCAGCAAAAGCCACGAGCAGAGGATCAGATTGTCTTTAAAGATTACCTTCCGCCCATGACTCAACCGTAGACGAGGGTAGTTTCTGATGACATCGTGGACACATTGTGCAACTGTTTTCCAGTTCTGAGTAAAAAGAAAAAAAAATGTTCCCAGAAGTTAATAAACTATGTAGACAGTCTAGACACTATTGAGAATCATCACCAAAGAGAAGAAAAAAAAGGCTTCTTATACCGAGCAAGGTATCTACCTTCTCATCTACGTTACGGTAATGGACAGAGACGCAGAACTTATTGTCTTCAACTTTCACTCCTTTTATTTCTTTGGTGTTTTTGACAAGTGAGTTAAAAACCTGCAAAGGATGAGAGCTCTACATTAGAACATGGATGAAAAAGTCAAAGGCTCGAAGTATGGAACCCTGCAGACATTTACATACCTCGTTAATCATAGGTAGAAGTTCACTAGCAGGCTGGAACAAGTTTACTTCCTTGCCCTGTGTATTAAAGAGAAACAAGATTATGAAACGGGCTTAAGAAAGAATACAGGGAAACGCAGGCAATGATGTAAAAAGATAGGAAATTCGTAGCCCGAAACCTGCTTATCGGTAGATCTAATGCAGTTAGGAGTATCATCAGAAGATTGCCTAACAGGACCCATGATATCCATTCCATGACTTCCAGCGTAATAGAGATCTGTTAGTCCAACAAACTCGTATACCTGAATAAACAAGGGCATGGAACAAGATACAGTCAAAATTAAAACCCAATAATGAAGCAATCAAACAGGTAAAATAAACAAATATATTGAAGCTGAACTTGATCCTCAAATCACCTTGTCACGGCTTCTTCCGCTAATTATTGCTGTCGGGAAGTATTTAGCTACTTTTGCTACTGCAGCTCGCATCTAAATAAAAGGCTTTGGTTAGTCTACTAATAAGTACAGAAGAAGAAAAAAATGAGGAATTAAATACTTTACAAATGGCTTGTCGGGCAAACCATTCATTCTTACATCAATAGACATGAAGGCAAGATCCGGGTTGTCCACGATTGGTGAAAGCGTCCCATCGTAATCCAAAAACAATGCTATTCTTTTGCCGTTGGCAAAATTTGTAATTTGCTCAAAAGATGTGAGTGCAGAAGGATACTTTACCTGTAAAACCAGTTAGTAAAGTACATAGAGCAGATCAATAACCCATCAACTTGCTTCAAAGTTAAACTCGGATAAAAGAGGTAAAAGTGAAACAATACCATCCATGTTCCATATGCAACATCTGTATCAGCTGATACAAGCTCATAGTTGTAATCCCTGGTTATTTTATGACGTGGGGATGAGGATTTCATAGCATCCAGCCAGCTGCTGGCACGAACATCATCAAGAATTCCAGCTTTTTTCCTAGGAACAGTTAATAGATTTGGAGAAAACACTGATGCTGAGGGTGAGCATGGCAACAGACTAGAAGGTACTGCTAATCTTGACTTGCTTATCGTTATAGGATCAGAAAGAACAGGAGCAGTGTGATTGGGTTTTAGGTCCATTTGGTCCAGCTTCGTATCACTACTTATACCGTAAAAGCTAACAGATTCCTTAGCAAACTTTCCACTGAAGCAACAAATCAAATCTTAATGTTCAATCTCAGATATTCTAATTAGCCAACCCTTTTATCAATGAAGAACCACCACTTTAAAGCTTTCTTGTCACTGTTGTTCAGCTAGCAGTCCATCAAAGCATACGGACCCTGAAAACCGATACATAAAGAGTGTTAAAATGGACAAAATCAAGCTAAAGATCACAATAGTTTTTAAAAGAACCAGCTATCAGAATCAAAACAGAAAATGAATAATGGCCAACAAAAACCACTAAACAAATTCGACAAAATTCATTGAATTGAAGGCAAGGATAGAAAACATGCCTTACCAAACAAATATAAACAATTAACTTCAGAAAACCAAAAGGTTGGGGACAGAAGAGGCACAGGAAAACGAAACATATATCTTTTGACACTAACGGTGTCAAATATATGCACTACATATCAGTTGGAAGATGAAAATGAGCAAAGATGACACAGAAACGAAAACCAGCAGCTCAGATTAAACAAATTGGGAAGAAGGGAAACATGTTATCAGTCAGAACAGGCAAGCAACATCTGACACACAACTTGTAAGGAAAGAGACTTTATAAGCATGAGAATTTTCTGTAAAAAGCATAAATCATTACTAGGAAATATAGTAAATTCTACTTTCTATGTCCATTCACAGCCTCAGATTCCTTTTAAAGTTCCAGTCTTTTTCTTACCAGACAAAAGTTAATTTTCAAGAGCGAAAGTTTTGGACACTAACATTTAACACAGTCTTGTGTCGTTATCTTCTTTTTTAAGCAACTAGACTGCAATTTTACATGAACTTCTTCTAAAACATTACGATAAAAGTATGTATCTACGGTACAACCTGATTATGATAATTCAAGGCAAATTGTAGAGCAAAATACAAGTAAATACGGAGTAGTTGCTTGATGAAAACGATATATTGTCTTGCCCCACAAATGGAGAGAGGGGACAACATTAAAGGCAACCCACACAAAACTAGCCTACAGTGAAGTATGGGGGGAAAACACAATGGACCCCGAGCGCATAAAAGATTGATTGAGTTAAACATGTTTATTCGAAAACCAAAAACAGAAATTTGCAGCTAAAAGAATTTAAGACTTGAAGTATACATTTCGAAGATCAGTAACATGTTACATTGTTTAATCAGAACAGCTAAGGATGCTAACAGATAATTAATAGACGGCTGAAAATCTGAAAATGCAACTACCGTATAATTAATGCACAGCTGGTTTTGAATAGTTCATATAATAGGTGGGGAGGGTGATTGTAATTTAACATAGAAAAAGAATACTATAATATAACAGAAGCCAAAGAAAATACAACTAGAAGGGTAGACAAATTGGAATTGACATTGACAGGGAAAAAACACTGGCAGAAAATTCAATAGAATCTTGAAGAAAACAGAGTAGAAAACAACTCAAATGTAAAAAGATGCAGAGAAAAAGAAGGAATTTAATTTAAGAATTTATGGCAAGCAACTGTTATTACCATTAGAAAAATCGAAATGGAGATATCCTCTAGAAAGCAGTGATTTTCATATTAAGAAAGCGCAAGCAATCGAGACGAAGAAAAGTCAAGTCAACCAAACTAAAAAAAGTCATAAAACCTCGCCTAATTCAGAAACAAAACGCGTTCAGAAACGGCGCCGGAGAAATGCAGGAAGTTTCGAAGGAAAACGCCGCAAAAGAGCAGACATTGAAAGATAATACAAAAGAAGAAGGAGAAGTGATCGACAAAATGTTTAATACATCATTTACTTGTTCAAGAACGAAAGAAAGCCGTGATAATGTACAAAGAAAAGAAGAAACTTGCGCCGCCGTGATGAAATAAACCACCGCACTCATTCCATCTTCTCGGCGAGCAAAGAAAATGTGAGTCGACTCGGCAACGCGAGGGAGAAGGAAAGAAGGAGAAGATCATAATTACCTGAAGCAGAGAATGAATTTGTGCGAGTAAATTCGACGAGCGAGTAGGTGAGAAGAAGGGTGGGAGGCGCGTAATTATATAGGTTTTAGAAGCACGATTTGTTTGTTTGTTTGATTATTTATTTATTTTTGTTGAAATTAATTTCGATTTGTTTATTGGTGTTATAAAATTTGAGCTTAGTAAATGTAATTAACAATGCTGTTTACTTTTGGGGACGGAAGAAAAAGGTAGGGGGGGAGTAGGGGCCCCACAGGGGATCTTGATTCTTGACGGAAAGGCGGATTACACGTGGGAGAAGACTTTGCAACCGATACGCGTGTGGACACCTGTGGCTGAGTCGTGTCTGACGTGGCCGTGTTGGAGAGCGGGCCCCGGCATGGATGTGCTGGACATGTTGTCAGCGTGCCGTCACTTTCACTCACTGCTGGGGTTTGGTCGTCGGGTGGGTCCTTGCTTTAATTTGGACCAAACACGTGGTCCCACGCTGCAAATTGATGGGGGATCCAGTAAATGGTCACCCACGAAAGTAATATCCATGCAAAACACTTTATATTTTTGAAATTATTGGCACCGAAAACGTTATTATTATAATAAAATTTAAAAAGACTAATTTTATATTGGTCATGTTTGGTAAATAGCGGTTTGGGTAAAAATTAGAGGTTTGACTAGTCAAATCCGCTAATATTGATGTTTGGTAAATAGCGGATTGGGGTGAAAAAGCTAATTTTGAAAAAGCTCCTAATATGAGCTTTTTGAGATTAAATGTTTGATATTAGAGTTGTAATGACTCTTTTACCCTTAACAATTACCAAAAATCTTCAAATAATCTAAATTAAATAATAATATTTTTTAATATAAAGAATTACATATTAAATATTGGACTTATTTGTTGTTACTACTAATTTATTTGGTGACATTTGTAAGTTAATTCTATTTTTTACTATCACATATTTATGTGTGCATAAAAAAAATTAATAATTATATAAATAATAAATTAATATATATAAATCTTTCAAATATGTTTAAGAAATTTATATTAAAAAATAATTTTTACAAATCTAATTAATATTTATTATATACAAAATATTAATAACTGATAAATTATTCAATTTGCTTGTTTAAATAATCAAACAGTTATCAGCTATCAGTTAATTTTACCAAACACTTTTATACAATCAGCTAATACAATCCGCTAGTCAAATCAGCTAATGCAATCAGCTATCCGCTATCAGCTATCAGCTATCCGCTAATTGCCAAACAGGGTCAGATACTTTTTTTGGAGGTAATGTATATAAGTGATAATTAAATTTTAGTAAATTATTTAATTTGATAACCAAACTTTCAATTGCTTCAATGTTATTATTAAATTTTTAATTTTGTTTTAAATTGGCTACTAAACCGTTAACAACCGTTAAAAGGTGACATGACAATTAAAATATTTAATATAATAACACATTTAATTATCCACATTTGCACATTAAAATAATTTTGTCTTAAATCAAACAAAAAAATGACATGTTTGGCAATTAGCGGATAGTTTATAGCGGATTACATTAGCTAATAGCTGATTGCATTAGCTGATTTGACTAACGGATGGTTGAGATTAACAGTAGGTTATGTGAAGATTATTACTTGAGAAAAAATAATGAGCTAATCTTAACCATTCATTTTCCCTATCCAACGATCCAAAAAATAGGGTCTAAAATTGATTTTTTTTCCTTAGATGAATATGTAAAAAAAAAAACCATTTACACACTAAGCTAAAAAAAAATTCTGAAAAAAATAATATTAAATTAAATTTATTTTTTTAAAAAATGGGATGCAGATACATCTTACACCCCACCATCTGCCTCTTATATGTATGTTCTATTAGGCTTGTGACTAAAATACAACTTACGTTAGAATTCAGAATCCTACAATAAAAAACTCATCTAAATTCAGTAATAAATAATCTATTTACTCAATTAATTATGTATCGTGACAATAAAGAATATCATTTTAATTTTTATTAACATAAGATGTCAGATTTGTTTTCGAACAACTCATCTTATTGTCTTCCTCCATTAACATAAAGTGTGTGTATATATATATTATCGACATTGCAAATTAAAAGAATAATAAACACAAGAAATATGGTTGTTTCTTTTCATTGTCCACAAAGTACAAAACTTTAGTAGTAAATGTCAACCGAGCAAGAAAAAACATTAGAAAGCAATGTGTTGAGATAATCACTCGGTTGTGGTAGATGGAGAGAAGATGGATTGGCAATTAAATCGATATCCAGTAGTTAAGACCCGTATCAATACGGACAGGGATGTATCGATACGCATGGACCAATTTGGCTAATTTGAGCACCAAAACACTTAGAAAAATATTTGGGGTTTAAGTTTTTGACATAGAAAAAAATTTAAGTTCGAATCCTTATCAATTTGTGAGATTTTTTGAGTACTTAAAATTTTATTTAATTTTAAAAAATAATTCTTAAAAATTCTTGTTATATCAAAATCGAATATAAATTTTACACAATAATTTTTTTTAATCAAATAACAATTGAGAAAGAAAAGGAAAATGAGATTGCGAATGACAAATAAGATTTCTGCCTTGGAGGCCAAGAAAAACAAAGGTAGCAGTTGGAGCTGGGAGTTTAGGTTTTACTCAACGGTCAAAGATGCCGACAGAGTGAAATAAAAAACAACTAGTAAACGTAATTAAAAACATATAAAGAGAGAGAATCTATTGGTTTCCATTTTTCAATTGAATTGAAGGTGGTCCAGAAGCTAAGGTACTAAGGTAGGCAAGGCTTTATTTATGTGTTTTGCTTTGATTTGCCTGTTCGGGAAATGGAATCTTCCACTTGACCCATCTGGTGGCGGGCTCAAAATTTTTATTATTTTATGAGATTTTTAAATAAATTCGAGAATTTTATTATTTTCTTTTAAAAAATAAGAGGTGCAATTCAATTTTTTTTTACTTTGGTGCGTTAAAACTTGTTGACTAGTGTTTGGTTTTGCGGTGGTAGAATTGATTTTGGATTATCGTAATTTTATAGAATTGATTTTGTGTACAATTGATTTTAAAGTAACATGATTTATGTGTGAGAGTTTTTTCTTAAAAATCACGACGAAATGCAAAAGCTACTTCTACCTTACTTTTCCTAAAATCATGTTTGATTTCTAAAATCACATTTGGATTTTTAAATTCAAACATGTTAGCACGATATTCGAGACATATTTTCTCGTTCAATTAGGATTTTTGAACCCTAGATGCAAAACCAAACATGCATATGTTAGTCATGAGTATTATCAATAAGAAATAGCGAGTTGGTTATGAAATATTTTCATTTCCATTCAACAATGTATGAGAACCAAATCATGGTCCTACAATTAAAAGATGATGCACCCATGGGCGGAGCCACATTGTTTATTGGGGTGTCGGTTGACACTCCAATTTTTTTTAGAAATTGTATTTTTCTATATAATTTGTATATAAAAAATAAAAAATATATGTAATTGACACCCCGTTACAAATAAAATGACACCCCTTTATAAATAATTAATTCTTCTTAAACACTGTTAGAAAAAATGACACCCCTTGAATAAATTCCTGGCTCCGCCCCTGGATGCACCAATAAGTATTGGACGCAATGGCAAGATATATTATACTCTCAGGGAGAGAATTAATGTTTGAACTTTGGAGACAACATTTTAAGAAGAGAGAGGGGGAGTCATCAATCTCGAAAGCCGGTCATGAATAATAAAATAAACATGAAGTGTACCAAAAAATTACGTGAACAACCACTCCATCACATTCACTGTTATATAATTTTATTTCAGTAATTAATGGAAAATTCATTATAAAAATTAAACACGAGAAAGACCCTTTTATAAATTATGTTTTAACACTTTAAAAGTTAAATGTGTTAAACAAGTGATCCCAGTAGAAAAACGAATGATATTTATTTTAAGAGACTTAAATTCAATTGTTTTGTCTATCAAATATATATTTGTCAAAGGATAAAATATATATGAACAGATGTTACCTTATTACTATTTAGAAAACCTTACATCAGAATCATGTGCATGCCTTTCCAATTAATAATTATTATTGTAAGTCGTTTTCGTGATGTAGGGGTCACATACATGGCACCATCGTCGCCATATATTTACGTTGTTTAATCTCTGCATAAATAACATAACAAATCACCATAGTTTGCCCTTTCAGGTTAACCAATCGGCATAGGTACATTGCTGGACGATGAACCAAATTAGTTAGTTTGGTACATACAGACATACTAATACTCTAATGTTTTTTCTTTACTCTTTTGGCCATGTTTGACAATTAGCGGTTAGCTGATAATTGATAGCGGATCATATTAGTTGATAGATGATTGCATTAGTTGATTTGAGTAGCGGATTGTATTAGCTGATTGTATAAAAGTGTTTGGTAAAGTTAATTGATAGTTTATATCTGTTTGATTATTTAATTAAGCAAAATAATATATAATGATATGATTATATTCGATACTTGTTTGAACAGTTTATTAGTTATCATTATTTTTTTATCAAAAAAGATGTCAAAGTTTTGTATATATTAATATTAATTAGATTATTTATATAATTATTTTTAATGTAATTTAATTAATTATTAAATTTAAATACATATATAAATGGGTGGAAATAAAAAAGAAAAAACAAAAGTATTAGTTTACAAATGCCATGCGAGAGTGAAGAACTAAAATAAAAAATGTTAAACATAGATTATTTGGAGTTTTTTTAATAATCGTTAAAGGTAAAATGGTCTTTATAACTTAATGTCAAAACTTTTATTTTCAAAAAGCTCATATTAACATCTTTTTCAAAATTAGAGGTTTCGCACCCCAATCCACTATTCCAATCTGCTATCATCAAACATCTAAATTAATTTATTTAACCGACCAAACTTTTAATTTTAACTCAAACCTCTAATTACGACTCAAATAGCTGTTTACCAAACATGTTAACAACCAACCAACTGCTTTCAAATCACACTATTACGCAGCGTCATTCTAAAATTACAAGTTGCTAAAAAGAATGACTCAATACCTAAGGTAGTCCCTTTACTTTAGTAAAATTATCACTTTGACCCTTTTACTATTCTTTTCGATTCTTTTGACTTTTTTCGAGTCGTCTGAGTCTGTTGTTAACTTTCATTTTACATGTTACAGAACTTGATTGGATCATATTATTAATTTGTAAAGGAAGTCGTCCAAGGGCTGAAGTGATAATGAATCTAAAGTTGGGGGATCAAACAAGTTGAAAAATAGTAAAACAGTCAAAGTAAGAATTTCATTAAGTATAAGGGCTAAAGTGAGTATTAAAATAATATATACGAGTTGATGATGATTAATTAACCAACTCAATTAATTAAAAATGATTAATTAATTAGCCATGCTTGAAACGTCTTATTTTGACTTTGACAACATACTTGTTTTTGTTTACTAAAATTAGAATCTGAACTGAATCTTCCAACTTAAACAAACAAATAATATTCTGTTAGACTAGCGAGATGAGACGTTGAGTTCCTTAAACAAGGTCAAAAGTTTGAATTATGGCGTTGTTAATAAAAAAATTAAATTTAAAGAATATCCTCCATAAAATCTCTATAAAATCCGGCTCGAACAAGTGTAAAACCGAATAAACCAAGAATATTAAAGCATTTCTAAAGAAATTAATCAATCAACGTGCTCTGCGGCGTGAGATTGATTTGGTTTCAGACATTCAAAATTACCATACCTTACTTTCCAGGTTGCTTCGTCGGCTACTGGTATTTCAAATTAGTAGGCAAAAAATTCTCCGACTTTGAAACTTATGTAGTATTAAATTATTAAGGGCTAAATATTTTTTTTTTAATATGTTAGTGTGATATAATGGTAGTATCTGTTCAATTTTTTTAATCTTTTTTAATAAGGCGCGCACACCGTACAGAATTGATGCCCAAACTCGAGTCATCTGCATGAGTTACATCATCTTTTATCACTGAAACAACAATGAGAGAGCATAAGGGTTAAATATTTAGATGTACTTTAGTTGCATCTTTCTATTATGAAAATTTATAAAATAATTATTCGATTAATAATAGTAAGATACAAAATGATTTGTTTTGATTAAAAATGTAACGGGAGTTCGACGTAAATGCTAAGTCTAAAAATTAAATTCACATATATTTCGTATCAAATACCAAAACAGCGTCAATTTGAATAGATATAAAAAAACTTCTTTTCTTTCATAATTTTTCTTGATGCTATAGTGATAAACAATGCAAAGTGATGGGCTAGTTTTGTTGTAACATTCCGATCTCGATTCAGATCTAAAATATTATATTTGGATCACCCAAAATCGACTCATCAAAATTTCTATTTAAAATTATAAGTTTAGCTATTTTCAAATTATCAAAGCATCTATAATTCTATGTAATTAAATAAACATTTAAATAAGTTTATAAAATAAGAGCTCCAAGTTTAAAACACCGTATAACAAAATAACATTTCAATAGAGTTTACATACTCAATAACTCGTAAGGTCCTATCACCTATGAATACATAAGCCCAAAATTAAATACTAAGTATTGTACTTTGAAGTGACGCAGTGCTGGGAATATCCTCGTCAATGTGATCCTCTAAAGAGTGACCTGTCAACCTACGCACGGAAAGAACAACACATCCGCACGCTGAACTAAACAAAGTTCAGTGGTACATTTCTACTCTACCATGATCCGTGATTATTATAAAATAAGCATGTAAGATAATATAGTTTAGAGAGCATAGATAAAGGCATCACTACCTATAAGTTATCATCTGACCTATACAAGCTAGAGTTCTTAGATCACATATCTCAAGGTATTATTAAGTCTACAACAAGTTTTACATGTTTCCATAAAGCTTTTTCATACTCGAGGTCACATAGCCAAACGAGTTAATACATATCGTACCCTGATCACTCATGTAACACCCGTGTTTTGGGCCTAGGAGTTAGCCGGGTATTAGTTCGAGTCAAATAAAACTTAATTAAAACATTTCAACTTCAAATAATGACCTAATTGAACTTTAGTAGAAAGGGGAGGGCTTATGAGGTAATTTGACCCTAAAGTCTTTAAAAAGCTAGACAACTTTAAACCAAAAGTTGTCATCTTCTCTTTTCATCTTCTTCCAACGTTAAAAGAGGGAAAACACCATTTCTAAAACCTCTCAAGCTTGGTCACTATTCCATTGATCCTACCACTTGATTTCAACCCCGTTTTAAGAGGTAGTTACATTTTCTTAATCTCCTTTTCAATCTCTATCTATCCCTTGCTTTAGATTTCAAAAATATGGTGTTTTGGAAATTAGGGTTTATATTAAAGTTTGAATTTTTAAGGGGTTTTCTATTTGGTTTTGATAAATTGGGTTGGGGTTTTAGTTAACTAGGTTGTAATGAGTAACATATATCAAATTTGTTGATTTTGGGTGAAAATTCGTAGCTTGTCCTTGAGGTAGATTTTAAGGTGGTAAAACTTGAGTTTTTGGTGGGTTTTGTGTTGAAATTTAAGGGCTGTCGGTCTACCTATGATATGAGGGTGTTTTGGGATGATTTGGAAGTCATTTGGATGTTTGGAAATTGGTTTTTCAGCAAGTTCTTAGGGGAGCACGAAAATTGTGATTTTAGGAGATTATGTGATTTGAGAAATTGAGGAATTTGGGTTGTGTTAGCAAAGTATGTTGATGGTTGAGTTTAGCATTGAATTGAGAAGTAATGTGTATGTTTTGTTTGGCTAGAAGCAAGTAGAAGCGCGGAAGAGGCTTTGGGACTGAATCCGGGTTCGTAGGAAGATTTGGTTCGAATCGCTAAGGAAGGGCGGTGAGTGGTCTTAACTTGTTTTTAAAAGTTTGGTTCAAGCAATGTGTAGTGGGAGTGTGTGTGAAGTGTGCTTGGTAGGCCACTCATAGTTAATTCAAGTTGTTGATTTAACCATTGATATCCATGAATGCATTTATGCTTGTTTGACTATGCTATTATGATTGTGGTTGATGGATGTGAGTTTATCTTAATATGCACCTATGAGATTGAGCATGAATGTGGTTGATGATATATATATGATGTGGTTATGATAATTGGCACTAAAATAATTACCGGTTGTAAATGATCGATCATTAGGATAGTGTGCACACAAATTGAGTCAAAACGTACGTGGCCTTGATGGCGTTAAGTCATCAAGGAGGAGTACGATGATGTAACATTCCACCGGAAGCTATTCATATATTTCTACGGGATGATGAGTGGAATCCCATCCGTAGGGTATGTGGCGATGAGTGGAATCCCGCACATGCAAGGTCCGGTGATGAGTGGAATCCCACCGAGGTAAAGTGTTGTCAAGGTTTATATCCGCACAATCGGGGTAATTAAAGTGGCCAATTAAACTTAAATCATGTATTGTGATATATGATGGTGATATGTGAGTGTGATATATGGTGTTGTTGTATGTTGATGATATTGATGTTTAAGCTTGTTAGGAATGAGAGACCATATATGCCACTTGAAAGACTAGCTAAGTCTACTTGATATTATGCCTATGTTTGATGTATGTAGACTATGATTAACATGCTTGGACCCTGCATTGTTGTTGTTTTTCATTTTAGAGCACCCTCACTAAGCTTATAGCTTACGCTCTCCATGTTCAACAATGCAGATCATTAGCGTGGAGTTAGTTCGAGGCAAGGCAAGAAGGGCTTCCAAGTTTGTAGCTCAAGTATGGTTATCGATTTTGTATTAGCTAGCAATGTGGCAAGGGTCTTTGTATGAGCGTGTGTGACTCATTTGTTTGATGTTGATTTGGATTGATGTTTTGGATTGTACGCATGTTACTATGATGAATGTTTTGATGTGTGATGGTATGCTTTAGAATGTTTAGGTTGCCTTGTGTATGAGTGCAAACCTTTCAAGATGTCTTGTTCCTTTTAAGGTCTTTTGTGTTCTTGTGTATGCCAATATTGCATAAATTGCTCTTTAACTAGAATGCTATGTATGAATGCTTTAGCCCATGCTTGAATGACTCCCTTGGCTTAAATATGTGTGCTTACATGTTTGTATATGCTTAGGTGAGTCGAGAATTACATCTAGAGTCGTGTTTGAGGTCGTTTAGCTAAGAATTGTGGACTTACAGTGCAGGGCATATCGATACGCCTAAGGGCTGTATCGATACGGCCTTGCTCAGAGAAAACAGTTTTGGCTGGGCGTATCGATACGGGGGGTGTATCGATACGGTCCCAACTCTCTGGAATCTTTGGGGAGTTGTGGAGTGTATGGCGTATCGATACGGTGTCCAAGCGTATCGATACGGTTCAACCTAGTTGACCAAGTGGTGTTGACCGAGAAGGGCGTATCGATACGCTCAAGGGCTGTATCGATACGGTCTTCTTATGTTGACCATAGGGTGTTGACCTTGGTCAAGGCGTATCGATACCCTCTGAAGGCGTATCGATACGACCTGCTTAAAAAGGTTAAATGGGTTGTTTTAAGGTGCTGTTTTGGTTGGTCGTTGCTATGGTGTTTGTGTTTCCGCTGTCACATTTCACATAGGACTTAATAAGACATTTAGGCAAGATTAATTAATGAAAAAAGAAAAATAGGGTTGCTAACCGAGGGGGAACCTTAACGGGTTTCGCTTCGGTTTTCCCCGTGTGGCTCTCTCGGACCGGTCATCCGGCCAGACCGGGACGAGGGGGTTACATTTGTTGGTATCAGAGCCTGAGGTTACCGAGACCTCGGGCAGGTAAGTGAGGTAAGCTTAATGTGTTAAATGCTTATGATGTTCGATGCATGCCTTGCCATGAATCCTTGATGTTTGCTTGATTGTATGCTGTTTTGAAGCATGGATTGTCGTGTCTGGTGTGAGTGTGTGCCCATTGCTACTATTACTTAATTTAAAAAGATTTTTGGAAAGAGGAGTACTTGAGCACTATTGGACCTTTGCCTTGACTAACGTAATCCTTATCTGTTTCTTGTTGTAGTTTACCTTGCTAGTTGAACCATGAGACCACGTGGGAGGCCTAGGATGGTTCGACCGGAACCACGGGCAGAGGCTCCAGGAGTAGAGCCAGTAGTTAGGGTTGAGGCTCAAATGGGAGAGCCTGTGGTTGGAGTTGGAGCTCCTCCACCACCTCCTCCACCGGGAGTGGGAGGTGAGGCCGGGGCCGAAAAAGAGGGACCACAAGGTGGCCAAGGAGGCCAAGGCGGCCAAGGACCGGCCGGGATAGACTTAGCTCCGTTGGTTCAGGCAATAGCCGGAGCATTCCAGGCTGCAGTAGCTGGAGGTCAGGCAGCTCATCATCAGGGTGAGGGCACTGGTTTACCCTTAGAGAGACTTCGGGGCCTTGGGGCCGAAGAGTTTAGAGGTGCTACTCCGGAGAGGTCAGAGTTGTGGTTTGAGAAGACCGTCTGTATTCTTGCTCAGATGGGATGTACTGGTGAGCGCAAGTTGGGATGCGTTGAGTCTTTGCTTCAGGGTGATGCCTACACCTGGTGGGTCACCGTTACTTCGGGGATGGATGAGACCGAGATCACTTGGGAGTTCTTTGAGACAGCTTTCCGGAAGAAGTATTTGGGTCCGCGGTACCTCAATGAGAGGAAGAGAGAGTTTATGGCATTGCTTCAGGGGAATATGTCTGTGACCGATTATGAGATCAGATTTGTTAGACTGAGTCAGTATGCACCCGAGCTTGTACCTACTGAGGTGGAGCGTTGTAACCGTTTCCGTTATGGGCTGAATGAAGAAATCAAGACCTATACTCTAGCTTCAGATTACACAGATTTTGATGTCTTGGTCTCGAGGGCCAAGGACTTGGAGCACAGTTTGAGTTTGACCAGGCGGTCAGGTGGATCTAGTTCGGGTAAGAGGTCCAGCAACTTCGATAGAGGTGATGCCAAGAGGCATCGAGACAACAGACATCAGTATGATCATAGGCGTGGTGGCGGTAACCACGGTAAGGGCCATCAGGGTCAGAGAGCTGGTGGGAAGCTGCCCACATGTGCTACTTGCGGGAGGAACCACACCGGTGAGTGTTAGGGGAACTACCATTCTTGTTGGAGCTGTGGTGCTAGAGACCACATTAGACGTGACTGTCCACATCAGGTGGGACAGTCACCAGCTCAGGCTCCTGCTAGAGCCAACGACTTTCAGAGAGGCCGCGGGCGCGGTAGAGGTAATTTCCAGCCGAGGAACGATGGTCAGAGAAACTTAGCTCATGTAGTTGCAGTCCAACCGAAGGGCGGAGGACAAGCTAGGGTTTACGCTCAGCGCGGGGAGCAGCATGACACCGATGTGATCGCAGGTAACTTCTCGATACAGTCTTTGGGTTTGCTTTCTTTGATTGACTCTGGGTCTACACATTCGTACATATTGAGTGAGCATGCACAGTCTTTGAATTTGCCTTGTGAGTTGTTAGAGGTAGGAGTTAGTGTTACTAGTTCTTTTGGGGACACGGTAGTGGTTAGGAAGATGTACCGAAGGTGTCCGTTGATGGTTCAGGGGCATGTGTTTCCAGTGGATATGATGGAACTTCCTTTCTATGGTTTTGATGTGATTCTGGGTATGGATTGGCTCACGGAGCATAGGGCTAGGATAGATTTTGAAACTAAGCGGATTTCTTTGAAGCTCACATATGATTATGAGATTGTTGTGGTGGGTGAGAATGTGAAGTTCTTATCCAATGTGGTTTTAGTGTTAGAGGCTAAGAGATTAGTTGAGTTAGGGTGTGAAGCATACTTAGCGTATGTGATGAACCCTAACATGAGTGAGGTTAGACCTCAGGACATCCGAACAGTATGTGATTTTCCTAGTGTGTTTCCAGAAGAATTGCCAGGGTTACCACCGGACAGAGAGGTAGAGTTCAGCATTGAGACATATTCTGATTCGGCACCTGTTTCGATTGCTCCGTATCGTATGGCACCGAAAGAATTGAAAGAGTTGAAGACTCAGTTGCAAGAATTGACAGATAGAGGTTTTATTCGACCTAGTTCTTCACCTTGGGGTGCACCAGTGTTGTTTGTGAAGAAGAAAGATGGAAGTATGAGAATGTGCATAGATTATAGACAGTTAAATCAGTTGACAGTGAAGAACAAATATCCGTTGCCTAGAATCGATGACTTGTTTGATCAGTTGAGAGGAGCATCTGTCTTTTCTAAGATTGATTTGAGATCGGGTTACTACCAGCTAAAGGTTAGAGAGGTTGATGTACCGAAGACGGCCTTTAGGACTAGATATGGTCATTATGAGTTTTTAGTCATGCCTTTTGGGTTGACTAATGCACCGGCAGCTTTCATGGACATGATGAATAGGATTTTTCATCAGTATCTAGATCAGTTTGTAGTTGTGTTTATTGATGACATTTTGGTGTACTCGCGAACTGAAGAAGACCATGACCGACATTTAAGACTTGTCTTGAAGACTTTGCTAGATCATCAGTTGTATGCGAAGCTCAGCAAGTGTGAGTTCTGGATCCGTGAGGTAGTCTTCTTAGGACATGTAGTGTCAGCTGAAGGCATTAGAGTTGATCCGAAGAAGATTGAAGCCATTGTTGAGTGGAAGCAACCGAAGTCTGTGACAGAGGTACGCAGCTTCCTAGGCTTAGCCGGATACTATAGGAGGTTTGTAAAGGGTTTCTCTAAATTAGCCGCTCCATTGACACAGTTACTTCAAAAGAGTGTTCAGTTTGAGTGGACAGATGCAAGACAGAGAGCCTTTGAGAAATTGAAAGAAGCTTTGACCCAAGCTCCGATCTTGATTCAGCCTGAGTCCGGGAAGGACTATGTAGTTTATAGTGATGCTTCTTATGTAGGGCTAGGATGTGTTCTGATGCAAGACAAACGAGTTGTGGCTTATGCCTCAAGACAGTTGAAGACCCATGAGCGCAACTATCCGACCCATGACATAGAGTTAGCTGCAGTTGTGTTTGCTCTGAAGATTTGGAGGCACTATTTGTATGGTGAGAAATGCACAATGTACACCGATCACAAGAGTTTGAAATACATTATGACTCAGTGAGATTTGAATCTCAGACAGCGTAGGTGGTTAGAGCTGCTAAAGGACTATGATCTTACTATTGAGTACCATCCGGGTAAGGCCAATGTAGTGGCCGATGCTTTGAGTAGAAAGATGGTCGTAGACTTGAGAGCTATGTTTGCTAGATTGAGTTTGTCAGAAGATGGTGGCTTGATAGCCGAGCTTCAGGTTAGACCTACTCTAGGTCAGATGATTAGAGAGAAACAGCTCTTAGACAGATCTTTGGCACCTCACGTGCAAGATATAGCCGAAGGTAGATCTTCAGACTACCGCTTTAGTTCCGATGGGGTTTTGTGTTTCAAAGACAGAATAGTTGTGCTAGAAGATAGTGATCTGAGACGTACAATTTTGACTGAAGCTCACAGTAGTCCGTTTGCTATGCATCCTGGAAGTACGAAGATGTACCGCGATTTGAAGAATGAGTACTTTTGGGTTGGCTTGAAGAGAGATGTAGCCGACTTTGTGAGTAAGTGTTTAGTGTGTCAGAGAGTGAAGGCGGAACATCAGGTTCCCTCAGGTTTGTTACAGCCGTTGAGAATACCGGAATGGAAGTGGGAGAACATCACCATGGATTTTGTTTCGGGTTTGCCTTTGACTTCTACAAAGAAGAACTCAGTTTGGGTGATAGTGGATCGATTTACAAAGTGTGCTCACTTCTTGGCAGTCAACACTACTTACACCTTAGATAGATTGGCCGATTTGTACATTGGTGAGATTGTCAGACTACATGGTGTGCCGAAGTCCATTGTGTCAGATAGAGATCCGCGGTTTACTTCTAGATTTTGGGAGAGTCTGCATACAGCTTTGGGTACCCGTTTGAACTTCAGCACTTCTTATCATCCTCAGTCAGATGGTCAGTCAGAGAGGGTTATTCAGATCTTAGAGGACATGTTGCGATGTTGTATCATTGACTTTCAGGGTACATGGGAGAAACATTTGCCTCTAGTAGAGTTCGCGTACAACAACAGTTTTCAGTCGAGCATTCAGATGGCTCCGTATGAGGCCTTGTATGGCCGGAAGTGTAGGACTCCAGTGTGTTGGGCCGAGGTAGGACAGAAATTGTTACCTATGCCAGATTTGCTCAAGGGGACAACCGAGAAGGTAAAATTGATTTGTGATCGCTTGAAGGATGCTTCGGATAGGCAGAAGTCCTATGCCGATTTGAAGAGGAAGGAAGTTGAGTTCTCAGTGGGTGAGAAGGTATTCTTAAAAGTGTCACCGTGGAAGAAAGTGATGAGATTTGGCCGAAAGGGGAAATTGAGTCCGAGGTACATAGGACCGTATGAGATTGTGAAGAGGGTTGGTCCCGTTGCTTATCAGTTGCGTTTGCCGCCCGAGCTTGAGAAGATACACGATGTGTTCCATGTGTCGATGCTTCGTAAGTATAGATCCGATCCATCACATGTTATGCCCGTAGAAGAAATTGAATTGAATCCGGATTTGACTTATGAAGAAGAGCCAGTAGAGATCTTAGCTTCTGACAGTAAGGTGTTGAGGGGTAGATCGATTGAGTTAGTGAAGGTGCGGTGGCGACGTAGAGGTGTGGACGAGGCCACTTGGGAGAGGAAGGAGGATATGGAAAAGCAGTTTCCGTATCTCTTTCAGTCAGGTAATTTCGGGGACGAAATTCCTTAAGTGGGAGAGAGTTGTAACACCCGTGTTTTGGGCCTAGGAGTTAGCCGGGTATTAGTTCGAGTCAAATAAAACTTAATTAAAACATTTCAACTTCAAATAATGACCTAATTGAACTTTAGTAGAAAGGGGAGGGCTTATGAGGTAATTTGACCCTAAAGTCTTTAAAAAGCTAGACAACTTTAAACCAAAAGTTGTCATCTTCTCTTTTCATCTTCTTCCAACGTTAAAAGAGGGAAAACACCATTTCTAAAACCTCTCAAGCTTGGTCACTATTCCATTGATCCTACCACTTGATTTCAACCCCGTTTTAAGAGGTAGTTACATTTTCTTAATCTCCTTTTCAATCTCTATCTATCCCTTGCTTTAGATTTCAAAAATATGATGTTTTGGAAATTAGGGTTTATATTAAAGTTTGAATTTTTAAGGGGTTTTCTATTTGGTTTTGATAAATTGGGTTGGGGTTTTAGTTAACTAGGTTGTAATGAGTAACATATATCAAATTTGTTGATTTTGGGTGAAAATTCGTAGCTTGTCCTTGAGGTAGATTTTAAGGTGGTAAAACTTGAGTTTTTGGTGGGTTTTGTGTTGAAATTTAAGGGCTGTCGGTCTACCTATGATATGAGGGTGTTTTGGGATGATTTGGAAGTCATTTGGATGTTTGGAAATTGGTTTTTCAGCAAGTCCTTAGGGGAGCACGAAAATTGGGATTTTAGGAGATTATGTGATTTGAGAAATTGAGGAATTTGGGTTGTGTTAGCAAAGTATATTGATGGTTGAGTTTAGCATTGAATTGAGAAGTAATGTGTATGTTTTGTTTGGCTAGAAGCAAGTGGAAGCGCGGAAGAGGCTTTGGGACCGAATCGGGGTTCGTAGGAAGATTTGGTTCGAATCGCTAAGGAAGGGCGGTGAGTGGTCTTAACTTGTTTTTAAAAGTTTGGTTCGAGCAATGTGTAGTGGGAGTGTGTGTGAAGTGTGCTTGGTAGGCCACTCATAGTTAATTCAAGTTGTTGATTTAACCATTGATATCCATGAATGCATTTATGCTTGTTTGACTATGCTATTATGATTGTGGTTGATGGATGTGAGTTTATCTTAATACCTATGAGATTGAGCATGAATGTGGTTGATGATATATATATGATGTGGTTATGATAATTGGCACTAAAATAATTACCGGTTGTAAATGATCGATCATTAGGATAGTGTGCACACAAATTGAGTCAAAACGTACGTGGCCTTGATGGCGTTAAGTCATCAAGGAGGAGTACGGTGATGTAACATTCCACCGGAAGCTATTCATATATTTCTACGGGATGATGAGTGGAATCCCATCCGTAGGGCATGTGGCGATGAGTGGAATCCCGCACATGCAAGGTCCGGTGATGAGTGGAATCCCACCGAGGTAAAGTGTTGTCAAGGTTTATATCCGCACAATCGGGGTAATTAAAGTGGCCAATTAAACTTAAATCATGTATTGTGATATATGATGGTGATATGTGAGTGTGATATATGGTGTTGTTGTATGTTGATGATATTGATGTTTAAGCTTGTTAGGAATGAGAGACCATATATGCCACTTGAAAGACTAGCTAAGTCTACTTGATATTATGCCTATGTTTGATGTATGTAGACTAGGATTAACATGCTTGGACCCTGCATTGTTGTTGTTTTTCATTTTAGAGCACCCTCACTAAGCTTATAGCTTACGCTCTCCATGTTCAACAATGCAGATCATTAGCGTGGAGTTAGTTCGAGGCAAGGCAAGAAGGGCTTCCAAGTTTGTAGCTCAAGTATGGTTATCGATTTTGTATTAGCTAGCAATGTGGCAAGGGTCTTTGTATGAGCGTGTGTGACTCATTCGTTTGATGTTGATTTGGATTGATGTTTTGGATTGTACGCATGTTACTATGATGAATGTTTTGATGTGTGATGGTATGCTTTAGAATGTTTAGGTTGCCTTGTGTATGAGTGCAAACCTTTCAAGATGTCTTGTTCCTTTTAAGGTCTTTTGTGTTCTTGTGTATGCCAATATTGCATAAATTGCTCTTTAACTAGAATGCTATGTATGAATGCTTTAGCCCATGCTTGAATGACTCCCTTGGCTTAAATATGTGTGCTTACATGTTTGTATATGCTTAGGTGAGTCGAGAATTGCATCTAGAGTCGTGTTTGAGGTCGTTTAGCTAAGAATTGTGGACTTACAGTGCAGGGCGTATCGATACGCCTAAGGGCTGTATCGATACGGCCTTGCTCAGAGAAAACAGTTTTGGCTGGGCGTATCGATACGGGGGGTGTATCGATACGGTCCCAACTCTCTGGAATCTTTGGGGAGTTGTGGAGTGTATGGCGTATCGATACGGTGTCCAAGCGTATCGATACGGTTCAACCTAGTTGACTAAGTGGTGTTGACCGAGAAGGGCGTATCGATACGCTCAAGGGCTGTATCGATACGGTCTTCTTATGTTGACCATATGGTGTTGACCTTGGTCAAGGCGTATCGATACCCTCTGAAGGCGTATCGATACGACCTGCTTAAAAAGGTTAAATGGGTTGTTTTAAGGTGCTGTTTTGGTTGGTCGTTGCTATGGTGTTTGTGTTTCCGCTGTCACGTTTCACATAGGACTTAATAAGGCATTTAGGCAAGATTAATTAATGAAAAAAGAAAAATAGGGTTGCTAACCGAGGGGGAACCTTAACGGGTTTCGCTTCGGTTTTCTCTGTGTGGCTCTCTCGGACCGGTCATCCAGCCAGACCGGGACGAGGGGGTTACAACTCAGCTATCGGGGACAAAAGCTATCATCCATGGCACACAAGGCCCAACCATACAAGAGATCTCATCAGATCATCAAGGCTAAAACACATAAAGTTAAACCAAAAATAGTGGTAATCAAACCTATTCAGCTCGGAATCACCTAGACATCAGACTAGTCACGCATGTACTCGGGATCACCTAGACATCGAGTACCTACCCTCACTTCATACCTAAAATTACCTAACTATCGAGTACCTACCCTCACTTCATACCTGGAATTACCTAGCCATCAGGTATGAACGGGGTCATCTACTTGGAAATTAGACTTGGCAAACTTGACCCGAGACCCGAAACCCGAACTGAATTACCCGAACCGAAACTCGATTTTGACTCGAACATGATGATTCGAAGTTGACCTGAAACCCGAACCGAACCGAACCGAATTTTTTTGTTGAACCGAAATAGACCCGAACCGAATACTACCCAAACCGAAAGCTGAACTGAAAGCTAAACCGAATATCGACCCAATTTTGACCCGATTTTAACCCGAATATCTATTTTTAACAATATAATAAATAATAAAATGAAGTGTAGAAATTTGAGATCTTGGTGACCAATTTTATAATTTCATCATAAAATATAGCATAAAATTGAAATTGTAGACTAAATTGACAATTTGGAAGTGGAGAAATTTGAGAGTCTAATGACCAATTTTGCAATTATACCATATAAATAAATAGGGGTCAATTTTGGCTAAAAATTAAATCTTTGAAATTAAAATGAACGAAAATATCAATATATTAAATTAATAGACTAAATTACAAAGATTAGTTAATTTCAACTAAAAGTAAATTTTTAGAGACTAAATATCACTACGGGGAGAGGATTTCTATATCCGAAGTCTAAACCGTGGGGATACTTGTGACTAAATTAAATTAAACTAAAACTTAAAGTTGACTCAAATGTAACATTTTAAATACAACATGACCTAAAAAGTAATTAATCTCTAGCTTAAAAAATTGGTGGCTTATTTCCCTCCAAATTTTTGTCTTTTCTCTCTCTATTTTTTCCAATTGTCTTTTTTTTTCAATCTATCTTAAAAAATTGGTGGCTTATTTCCCTCCTAAATTTTGTTTTTTCCTCTCTATTTTTACCAATTGTCTTTCTCTTTTTCTTAATTTAAGGCTTAATACAACTTTTCCCCCTAAAGTATACCCGATTTCCCAACTTGCCCCCTAAACTTCATTTTGCCCACTTTTTCCCCTTAAACAATTCGTCGTTACCCATTTTCCCCCATTCTGTTACCCTTTTCCGTTAAAAAAAAATTCGGCCAATAACATCCTGCCACGTCATCAACGGATTGACTAAGTCAATCCGTCTAGTTTTATTTAAAGGGTAAATTACATGTCAGGTTTGTTTTTTTGTTCAATTTAGTCACTGAAAAGTCTATTTTACCTTAAATTGACCCCTATTTGTTTCTAATTTTTATAATTTAGTCTATTATTTGTTATTATTAATAATATTATTTTATTAAAACGTTAATATTTAATAAAAATAAATAAAAACAAATATTTTAATACTAAATTAGTAATTTTTTAGATTCGAATTCCAATTAAATACTAATTATTAATTCTAATTTCACTATATTTGAATTATAGTTTTTGAGTAAAATTTAAATTATATTCGAATCATGTTCGTATTATATTCGAATCATACTCAAATTATATTTGAATCATCTTCTAATTATATTTGAATTATTAATTCGAATTTTGCTATATTCGAAATATATTTTTTGAGCAAAATTCAAATTATATTTGAACCATGTCTATATTATATTCGAATCATATTCAAATTATTTTCGAAATATAATTTGAATATGATATTTCGAATGTAATTCGAATATGATTCGAATATGATTCGAATATAATTACATGTTTTTTCAACTATTATATTCGAATCATGTTCATAGTATATTCGAATCATGTTTAACATGTAATTATATTCGTATTATGTTCATATTATATTCGAATCATATTAAAATTATTTTCGAAATATAATTTGAATATGATATTTCGAATGTAATTTGAACATGATTCGAATATAATATGAACATGATTCGAATATAATTCTAATATAATTACATGTTTTTGAACTATTATATTCGAATCATGTTTAACAGGTAATTATATTCGAATCATGTTTGACATGTAATTATATTCGAATCATGTTTGACATGTAGTTATATTCGAATCATGTTTAACATGTAATTATATTTGTATCATGTTTAACATGTAATTATATTCGTATCATGTTCATATTATATTCGAATCATATTCAAATTATATTCTAAATATGATTCGAATATAATACGAGCATGATTTGAATGTAATACGAACATGATACGAATATAATTACATGTTAAACATGATTCGAATAAAATTTGAATATGATTCGAATATAATAGTTGAAAAAACATGTAATTATATTAGAATTATATTCGAATCATGTTCATATTATATTCGAATCATATTCAAATTAAATTCGAAATATCATATTCAAATTATATTTCGAAAATAATTTTAATATGATTCGAATATAATATAGAAATGGTTCAAATATAATTCTAATATAATTTTGAATTTTGCTCAAAAAATATATTTCGAATATAGCAAAATTCGAATTAATAATTCGAATATAATTAGAAGATGATTCAAATATAATTTGAATATGATTCGAACATAATACGAACATGATTCGAATATAATTTGAATTTTACTCAAAAACTATAATTCAAATATAGTGAAATTAGAATTAATAATTAGAATTTAATTGGAATTCGAATCTAAAAAATTACTAATTTAGTATTAAAATATTTGTTTTTATTTATTTTTATTAAATATTAACAATTTAATAAAATAATATTATTAATAATAACAAATAATGGACTAAATTATAAAAATTAGAAACAAATAGGGGTCAATTTAAGGTAAAAATAGACTTTTCAGTGACTAAATTGAACAAAAAAACAAACCTGACAGACTTGACATGTCATTTACCCTTTAAATAAAACCAGACGGATTGACTTAGTCAACCCGTTGATGACGTGGCAGGATGTTATTGGCCGAATTTTTTTAACGGAATGGGGCAAAATGGGTAACGGCGAATTGTTTAGGGGAAAATAGTGGGCAAAATGAAGTTTAGGGGGCAAGTTGGGAAATCGGGTATACTTTAGGGGGGAAAAGTTGTATTAAGCCTTAATTTAATTGAGTTTCAATTTAGATTAATTTAATTGAAATTTCACATTTAGTTTTAAAATTATTTTAATTATGTCCGTGATTTATGCTTTTAGATTTTAGTTAGTTCAATTAGATCATAAGTTTAATAAATTAATTCATTTCAGACATTATTATTATTATTATTATTATTATTATTATTATTATTATTATTATTATTATAAACTTTGATTTAATATAATTATACAAAAAAATTTATATGGATACATGAAGCTTTGATTTAAATATTTAATCAAATTCAAATGCATAGATTAACAAGTTGAATCAGAATTAATCTCATACACCAATAACTCTAAACTAAACCATAAATACTAAACCTCAAACCTTTAACCCAACTCAAATCGAATTGACCCGAAAATTTAAATGTTGACCCGACCCGAAATCGACTCGATTTTAACCCGAACCGAAAGCGACCCGAACCGAAAGCGACCAATCTGATATTGACCCGACCCGAAAACAACCGATCCGATTTTGACCCGATCCAATACCCGAACCGAATCCGACTCATCACAGACCCGAATTAGACCCGAACCCGAACCGAACCGAATCTAAACCGATTCTAGATAGAACCGAAATGACCCGAACCGAACCCGAACCGAATGACCCGATTGCCACCTCTGCTTGGAATCACCTAGACATTAGATAGGGAAATATCACATACTCGAAATCACCTAACCATCGAGTATCGATTGTCACTCAGGATCACCTAGACATCGAGTGCACGTGAAAAATGGAACAAGTACTGCAATACAAACCTTGGGTATCTGAATCCCATACTAATCAATCATAATTCAATCGATGTCTACCCGACATACAAGCAACGCGATCTCAAGAATTTTTTTGTTGTTGTTAATCGTCATCACGTCATTTATTTTATATTGCCGAGTTATTAATACATTATGGAGAAGTATATAATTAAACAAATGAATTTACTCCATTAATCCACATTTTCACAATTATTAATACGTTAATCAAACCATTAATCTTTCACCTCGATTCACATCTTTAATTATCATCGACTTATTAATCAACACAGTCATTTTTAGTGAATACACATTTTATTCAAGAGTTTAATCATGTCATTAGCCATTAATCGATAAAAATATATCTACTACGTTCATTCGAAATATTTCTCAACTTTTAGAACAATCCATGACATCGTTCTTCATAAGTTATGGAAACTTTCTTAAAGGTATAGAAACATTTCCCTAAAGGTATGGATACATTTCCTCAAGGTATGAAAATTTTTGTCTAGAGGTTTGGAAACTTTTCTAAAGGTTTGAGAACTTTTTGACTAGAGGTTTGTAAACTTTTTTAAAGGTATGACAACTTTTTGTCCAGAAGTTTCGAAACCTCTCTAAAAGTTTCGAAATCTTTACTTCAAAATCTATTTTTTTCGCAGAAATTCAAAAGGTATCAAAACTTGTTCATATGATTTTGAAACCTTAAGCCCATAACTATTTTCTAAGACTAGACAATCACTCCTAATTTGTCTCTAATCGCATTCAAACCATCCTAAAGTGTTACTAAAGTCTATCAAGTTATTTATGGGTATATTAAAGTCATTTAACACTATTCACATCATCAATTCTATTACTTTGATTACTTAAAGCAAGCTCCACCCATACAAAAGAGCATTTCCCACCATACTCGGACAAAAGCGCTTAATGCCCCTAATAGCCTCCAAACTGACGACGCACACCCAAGTTCCAAGCATGTCGAAGCCCATCATAAGTCGCTTCATTGCTGCAGTGCAGATTGTTTCTATTAATCAAAAGTATAGATTTGCTGGATTCAGAGTTTTACACCAGCATAAATAAAACAGATTTAGCATGAGGCAACGGAGACAATTACCCAGCTGAAAATCCTTCATACTATACTTTGTAATCCTTTTTAAGGGGTACATTTACAACTCTATGAAATGGAGAAAAAGATGACATTTGGCAAGATATGAATACTAATGTATTTCTCTTGCATCTTCTCTTATGTTCAGGTGATTGCTCTCTTGTATGGGAAACTCGATTTTGGTCTTGCCCCAAATCTTGTTAGGTGATGGTTCATAGTAGTAAAGAAAATAGGGTAAATACTTAAATCATCACTCAATTTTGCTTTGTGCCCTATTTTGGTCACTCAACTTTTAAAATGCTCAATTTTATAACTAAATTTTAAATATTGACATATTTTGGCGGGTAAAATACTGAAATCATCACTCAACTTTGGTCATTTGACCTATTTTAGTCACTCAACTTTAAAAACGTTAAATTTACTCATTAAACTTTACTTTTTGACCTGTTTTGGTCACTTTGAATTATTTTATTAATATTTAGGTATGACATAGCATATTTTATTATTATTATTATTATATATAAAAAATAATTTAAAATAAAAATAAATAATACTTTTTTATTAATAAATAAAAAAATAATTTAAAATAAAAACCCTAATCCCAAACACCCCAAATATCTCAAATCCCAAACACCCAAATTCTCAAATCCCCCTTACCGGTGTCACTCTCACCGGCGGCCACCATCCCCTCTACCGCCGACGACAACAACACTTGCCGCCACCGTATCAACAACAATGGCAGAGGCGGGGATCTCAAGTCCAAAATGTTTCAACAACAACACCTGCCGCCACCGTATCAACAACCCTAATCTCTCTTCGTCCTTCCATCTCTTTCAGATCTGCTTTCGTGTTTCCTTTCGCCTCCCGAAAGTTTCTCATTATTCAGGTACGATTGCTGTTACATCAACTCCTTGTTTTCAATTTTCCTTTCATGTTTGGGTTCTTTCGGTGTGATGAATTTAATTTGTGGTTCTAGATTGTAATTTTTATTTATTTATTGGTTATCATCACGAACGTTAATCTTTGTTTCTGGCTGTGGATTCGACTTTGCTTGCTTTCTGAGTGGTGGATTCAACTTTACATGTTCATTTGATCTTTACTTCTCGGGAAATTAGTATCTGTTTTTTATGAGAGAAATTCAACTTGATTTCCGACCATTGGGATTTTTAATTCTTTAATTCTAGTATTGATATTGCATAAAGATGAATCAAGAATCTTGTTACGGTTATGTTTTGATTATTTAATTCTAGTATTGGGTTGCTCCACGATTATGTTCAGAATATAATACTAGATGATGAAATGAAACTTTGACTGAAGATGATTCCTCCCGTTTAGTCGACGCCAAGCCTCCGCCGCGGCCTAAGTTCGGTACAGTTACTGTGGGTCTTCGACAACGAAGGCAACTGATGATGGTGAGATCCATCACATCTGAAGATGCCATACAATCAATGCTATCTGATTCCATGGAGAAAGGAGATAAATTTATCAAATTTCGATCGGTTATTTTCTGATGGAGTACAAAAGGTTGAAACTTTGGGTGTTGGGTTTAAAATCTGGCCTTTTCTTTGGCACTGTAGAACAATGAAAATGAAAACAAACTAATTTTTCTGAGACATTTGATCAACATCAACCGTCGGCGGCAGGTGTTGTTGTCGTCGGCGGTAGAGGGGGTGGTGGCCGCCGGTGAGAGTGACACCGATAAAGGGGTTTGAGAATTTGGGTGTTTGGTATTTGGGATATTTGAGATATTTGGGGTGTTTGGGATTAAGATTTTTATTTTAAATTACTTTTTTTATTTATTAATAAAAAAGTATTATTTATTTTTATTTTAAATTATTTTTTATATATAATAATAATAAAATATGTCATGTCATACCTAAATATTAATAAAATAATTCAAAGTGACCAAAACAGGTCAAAAAGTAAAGTTTAATGAGTAAATTTAACGTTTTTAAAGTTGAGTGACTAAAATAGGTCAAATGACCAAAGTTGAGTGATGATTTCAGTATTTTACCCTATTTTGGCCTCTCCACCTTTAAATCTCTAACACTGTTTTGACGTGAAAATAAAAAATGATAAAAGAAGTTTTTATAATATTTTAACATATTTAATTAAATAAAAATCATCTTCTCCATAACCTCACCTTCAATGACAACCCCCATTCTCACCCATTCCTCACCTTCACCGGCAACCCTCTAACGTCGCTCTGGTAAATTTTTCGACGAACCTAAACCCAAACCACCGATTCTACTCTTGAAGTGGCAACAACAATTTCACCCAAATATCTACCCTTGTAGTGGCAACAACAATTTCACTCGATTCCACCGATTCCACCCTTTGTTTCTTTTAGAGAATTGCAAAATGCTTGGTGGTAGAGCAACCTGGTTTGGATCTCCGACACAGATGGGAACCATGACAATATAGCTATGGACATGAACAATCCTGCACCCATGATTTCCTCGTATGCCCTTGCAAGCTCCATTATAGAATAATGCTCATGAACTTTTCAACACTAGCCCTAATGCTTGTCCAATCATAAGAATAGCTCATTCTAAAATAATGCTTGATGAACAAATTAGAGTCAAACTGAAAAAGGGGGAAATTGAATTGAAATCTAAAATAGGAGAAAGTTTTAATTTCCCATTTTGGTTCTGGCGACCGGAGCTTCAGACGATAAATTTTAACGGTCATTCGAGGTGTCTTGGTGAGAAGATCAACATACCTCGATCGACCTACGATTCGATGGTAGACAGCGCTGAATCGCACTCCCAAGACGAAAAGGTTTAGCTTCGTTTTGGGTTATTTGAGAGTAATTTTCAAAAAAGTAAATCGGTAGAAAAAAAAAAGAGGAGAAGAAGAGGAGTCAGCCAGTGGTTTTGTTTCACTGAAAAAATTACCGGAACGACGTTAGGGGGTTTTCAGTGAAGGTGAGGAATGAATAGGGGTAGGGATTGTCATTAAAGGTGAGATTAGGGAGAAGATGGCTTTATTTAATTAAATATATTAAAATTATATTTTTTAAATATTTTTTAAATATTTTTATTTCCACATCATAACAGTGTTAGAGATTTAACGGTGGAGTGACCAAAATAGGTCACAGAGCAAAGTTGAGTGATGATTTAAGTATTTTACCCAAGAAAATATTCTGTTTTAATAGTGAAAACAATTCTCATATGATTCATGAATGAGTGAATGTTTCTCGGGAAAATTTCTGTCAAATCAATTGTAACACCCCTAATTTTAAAAAAAAAAGAAAGGAAAAAAAGGAGTGAGAGTTGTGGGAATCAAACCCACAACCTCATGTAGTTTCAACTGGGTGCCCAACCAATTGAGCTAGGTAAGCTCTTGGTTATAAGTCACCCCAATTAATTTTTAAATTAGATCCAAAAATATTATAATAATTAAATAATGAAAATATCCTACCCACCCCACTATCGAATATGGATCTAATTGGGATTCTTTTTCCCAAAAGTTTCAGAAATCCCTTCCCCCGTATCATCGTTCCATTATTTTTTTTTATTTTTCTTTCTTCCTTAACCGAACCCCTCACCTCATCGCTCTGCCCTCCCCTTACCTCTCCGCCCTCCCCTTACCGCTCCGCCGTGCGAGGCACCGCCACCACTGGCGTGTGCGCCGACCAGCCTCGAGCTCAGCGCCGTCAGCCGACCATTTGCGGTAGAAACGGATCTGGAAGCATATAGGATTCGGCCGCCACCGTTCTTCTTCTTTTTTCGGTCGTTCCCGACGTCGGCTCGCCTCACCGTAGGTACAGTCGAGCTCCTCGCGTCCCGATCTACAAAACCATGTGAGCCACCTCAACTTTGCCGCCGTTTTGCCCCTCGTCAGAGTAGCGCTATTTTTCCGGCAAGATTTGGGATTTCGGAGTAAGATCCGGCTAAATTCCGATGCGTCTTTGACATTTTAGTTTGAGTGATGTTGTATATAGCTGAAACAATTCATTTTTGCAGGTGAATCGGACGAAATCGACATTTCCGGCAAAGTTTCGGCGACCGTCCGACGACCTTCGGGTTTCTTAAGGTGAGAGCCGGTCCGCATAGACCGAAACGGTCTGAACCGGCTGGACCGGTTGAACCGGTCAACCCGGTCAAGACCCGTTGACCGACCCGACCCAGTGAGTCAACTCGTCCGAGTCAACTCGCCTGAGTTAAACCAGTGAGTCAACTCGCTGAGTCAGCCTTGGACTAGTGATGTCAGCATGACGTCAGCGTTGACCGTTGACCTGCCCGTTGACTTTGACCAAAAAGTCAACTTTTCTAGAAAAGTCCTATTTTATGTTTTTCGACGTCCTGAGTCTGATTTTGAAGCTCGTTTCATGAAATTCCAACCCGAAAGCCTCCGAATTGGACCTTGAACTCGAGTCCACTTATGTATTTTAATAATCATTTATGAGTAAGGTGATTAAAGACTGAAATTGGAATTTGTGCGATTGAAGGTATTCGAAGTTCCTTGTATTCGGGATGTTGAGGACGTCGCATTCGGGTTCGAGAGTGATCGAACGGAGTGTGATGGTCGACCGATATAGCAAGTATTAAAGGTAATACACTACTACCTCTAGTATGTTTTATGAACATGTTGGTATTCGGTTAATGCATGCATGAATATGATGAAGAGTGTAGTTAATCCTGCTTAAGTCAATTTAGATATGAAATTGAGTATGATAACCTAGATAAGATTGAAATGCTCGAACGAGAAAGTTAACAAATGTAAGGATCTGGAGTTCAATAAATTAAGTAATAAGGCAGCTAATCCCTAAACTCAATTATTGACGTCAAATGAGTAAATGCTAGAAATATTTGGTTATAAAATTACGAAAAATGCCCTTGAGGTATGAGAATGACTAAAATATCCTTGAAATTGGAAGAGATCCAGAAATCCACAGTGGATATGGTAAAACAACTCGATTCGTCTGGAAACCTTGATCTATTTGTAAAGTTATGGAAAACAAGAATTAAACTTTCGAGATTGTAAGGTGTTAGGTTTCTTTGAATTTGGAGTAAATCTCCGAATATAAATTTATGGGAAACTATCCATGCCTCCGAATTAATCAAGCGACTCAGAATATTGAATTGATTGAAATGGCTAAAAGTATTGGAAATACTATTATGGTTAAAATTAATCGGAATGATCGTATTGACAAAAGGGATGAAGTTTTCTCGGACATCGAGGTTTGCAATTAACTGGAAGGATGGATAAACACTTGAGTTCTGAAATGAATGAAGTGGTTGGAGGTACCGAAATTTCTAAAATGGCTGAGACACCCACGAATATTTAAATGATTGAAATACTATAAATTGTTCAAGTGACAGAAATGATGGATATCCCGAATTTTAGAATGACTGAAATACCCCCCCTTGACTGAAATAAGTAAATTTGTCTTTGATGAAATTCTCAAAATGCTAATAAAATTGAAAATGACCGAAATGCCCTCAAGGGTTGAAGCATGACTTACGTACGTCAATCACTCCCGATATTAATGTAAGGTTGGAAGTTTCCCCGCACAAAATACAAGTTGACTACTTCGTGGCAAATCTTGTGGTGTTATATGAAAGCAACCGTTCAGATATACGATACAGTTGGATGCATCAGAAGGGTTGGTTAGTACTGCAAGGTTGGGATATGTTAGTTTGAATGGTTATGGAGGGTCGATAAACTTCTGGAAATCTTAATTATTGTAAATCATAATTCCTCATGATCGAGCTAAGTTACAAAATCACCCCTGATATTTAAATGACCAAAATGCCCTCGTTGGCCAAAGTAATCAAAATAGCCCCGAATGTATCTGATATAGTGAAAAGTCTTGACGTAGAAATCTCTGAATGCCTGGTTGGATACCCGATGAACAAATAGAATTTTTAAGCTACCGGTTACGCCTTGTTGGTATAAATTACCAAAATGCCCGTGTATGATAAAATGACCATAATGCCCCTGGTAGGCTTAAATGGCTACATCACTCATGATATGCCTAAACTCTCAAGATCTTGCTGTATCATCTCCTGACTATCTGGTTTGAACCGTTAGTACAAACCCCTCTTTTAATAGGGGCCTTGTTTCAAAGATCCGTTCAATTGTCAAAAGTTTAATGTGTTATATTCTGTAAATGTCAAGTATCTCCAAGGAATAAAGTGTTCCATCTAGTGTGTTCCATGTGAGCCACACGACTGTTTTGCATACTGTTTTACATGTTATGATACCGATCACGTGCACTTGATTGACATATTTGGACCCACGTGACATGTTTTATAATTAAGCATGATCGTACTATATTTCTGTTATATGCATATGCACCCGATATAGAAAACATGCTACATGGATAATGTGTTACTAAAAATACAGTTATTGATTAATGAACTAATGATGATCTGATTCACTGGGGTAATTGGGACATGATATGAAGTTACCTACGGCTCAGCCCTGATCCAGCTGGTAAGTCCGCCCGTTTTCGGATCCTAGGCTTCGGCCAGGTCCGCCCGTTTTCGGATCCTAGGCTTCGGTCAGGTCCGCCCGTTTTCGGTTCCTATGCTTCGGCAAGGGCCGCCCTTATTCTAAGGTATATCCTTAGGATGGTACCCATGCCCAATGGGCTCGGGTTAATGCTTGTACATGATACCGCACTGGGGAAATTATATACTGGAGTATGGTTAGAGGGTAAATAAGGAATTAAAATGAACTTTATGGCTACTTGAAACAGAAGTATTTTACATAAAAAGGTTTACTGCATTGTTAAATTTCATGCATTAATGTTGCGCCGTCGGAACACACTAGGCACCAAACTCTCTGATTCCTACCTCATATGTTACTAGCCTATATAACTATCGTCTAATTCTCGATGTATGAATAAAGAGCAAGTATCGTTATTCTCGAGTATGATGCTACATCGAAATAGTAGAACAGAAATGGAGACTGTTATTACGTGGAACATCCTGAAAATGTTATGCCTACCATATATCTGCATGAGCTTATAGCATCTTTTGGTAGTTTTGTATTACTGGGCTTTTCCAAGCTCACGTTGTTTTTATCATCGCGGGTTAAAGGAATATATCATGGTATAACGTTTGACATCAGTGTTCGGAGTTCTCTCGGCGTTGCTTTTGGAGTACGGTATTGTATAGTTAGTGGGCATGTATGTCATGTATTGTTTTATGACAGTGTCAGTAAAACACTTTCTGAAAATTTTGTTACATGTTCAAATGGCTTCCTGAAATGGTATTTTAAACAGAAGTTGATTTTACAGTTTAATAAGTGTTTGAAAAAAATGTTTTTATGTGTACTTTTTCTCCGTGGGTCGCTCTTGTGACCCTAATGTGACTTCCTAGGATCCGTTGTAATGCATAGGCGGGTCTAGGGGGTTACATCAATACTTAACTTGCTTTTGATCTCTTCAGGTTCAAGTATTTCCAGGAAACTTCCCCTCCAAGAAACCGATCAGAGAAATCAAAGCAACCAAGAATCCCGGCTGCTCCTCGACCCTTCAACATCCACTACACTACTAGATAATGTTCCCATTGTCAACCCTACAACTCCAAACCCGACGTCCCCTTCAACGGAGCCGATCACCAACCCGACTACTCTCGTCACACAACTCCAACTGCACCGATGACAACTCCGACAACCCAAACCCCAACTCCTACGACATCATCAGGAGGTTCCTGGTGCATTGCAAATCAAAGTGCTTCACCAACTGCTCTACAGGTAGCTCTAGACTATGCTTGCGGATACGGCGGTGCAGACTGCTCAGCAATTCAATCTGGTGGAAGTTGCTATGAACCCAACACGATTCAAGATCACGCTTCTTATGTTTTCAATGATTACTACCAGAAACACCCTGCTCCAACGAGCTGTGTTTTTGGAGGCACTGCTCAGCTTACAAATACAGACCCAAGTATGCTTTTCTAGGGGGGAAATTTAAGTTTTTTCTAAATACAGTTTATTATAATCTTTCAATTAAAACTTGCCTTTGTATATTGATCCGGGGAACTGTCACTATTCAGCATCCTCGCCAACAAGGTAAATATCTTACAACTACCATGGGATCAGCTCTCATATCAGTTTCAGTTTCAAGACAGACAATATGTGTTGCTTATAATTTTCTTTTGACATGTCAACACAGTGTGACTCCGCCAGCCAGCATAACACCACCCGCCACCCTACCGCCACCGGGTATCACGACCATGACCCCACCATTTGCGATGAGCCCACCTTTCACCGGACCGGGTGGGGACACGGTGTATGGTTCAGCAGAACCAACAGGACTCCCTAGCTCAGCCAGCTCTCTGTCATTTATCTACCTGCTGATCTTTGTCACAGTGTCACTTGTTGCATACAAACTCTAGACACAAAAGAAGCAATTTTTTCACATGGCCCGGTTACAATTTCTTGGCTCAGAATTTCAGAAACTTTCAGCAAGCTTGGGAATCAACAATGAGAGCCATGTTCTCACCATTAAGATCTAAATATTTATATACTTCTTGACCTATGTATACATAAAAGCTGGTGAAAAAACCCCCAAAGAAGAGCATAAAATCTGTTAGGTTCTTGTACTCATAGATAAGTTAAGAATATGATAGCTGCTTTTGCAGAATGGTTGTTAGCTGCACAATAAAGTTGTTAGAAATGCCCTGCTGGGCTCTTGCTCTAGGAATTAATATCAACCCCAACAAGATTGAACATTTATTTGAATATATTATATATCCATATATTTAGTGGTTAAAAGCTTTCAGTTGGGCAAATGCAGCCCCAACATCCCATGCAAAGCAATGAGCAGCTTGGGCAAATGCAGAATAATCAAGCATATAATCAGTTGTGGCAATATTATTACTACCAACAGCAGCAGCAGCAGCAACAACAATTTATTCAACATCAGCCTCGACAGTATCTTCAGCAGCAGCAGCTACAGCCGCTAGGTTCTTATCAGCAGCAATCTCCACCACCAAATCACCCTCTTTACTTGCAGCAGCAGCAGCAAGAACAAGAAAAAAGACAAGGGCAGATCACAGCATCTCAGGTTCAGATGCAGAGTGACTTGAGCAAAGAGGTGTGCTTTCATTAACACACTGGTGCATGGTTGGGATTATTTTAGATATAAGTTTTAATTTAAACAACCCTGACATTCCTTTAACCTGAAATGATTACGTTACATTGCTGAGAACTTTTTAGTCATAAGAGACGGATATAAATTAGAACTTTTGCACTTATATTTTTCATCCTGACAGCAATTTAATATTTCTTGCAGGAACCCATAATGGAACCAGGTCGACAAGCAACATTGCAGGTTAGTTGAAGTACTATTCTGTATTCTCTTCCAAATAGAGTTTTATGTGAACTTACAATATCATGTCCCCTTATTGCTATTCTTAGTTTCAACATTTATTGAACTTACAGGTTCATGGTATGACTTGAGGAATCTGTTTTTACTACTGTGGTGTAAAAAAATTTTAACATTTGAGATTGAGAGAAGTTGGAAAACCTTGGAGCAAAAATGGAGTTGTAATTGATAAGCAGCATCCTCTAAATGTTTAAGAATGAAATTAACAAGGCAGTACTAGAATCCGCTTCTATAGCTGAAAATTCTTGTAGAAACAGCCATGGAAGGGGAAAACAAATCAAAATTCAAAAAGAGAAGCCATTGGAGTTTCCAGATACCGAAAACCAGTGTTCCTTCGAGCTCGGCATAGAGAAGATCTCTGAACAAGTCATACAGTGTAGCGATTCTTGGCACCTCTGTCATGTTTTGCATCCTCCTGGAAAAGAAAATACAAGTACTTCTTTATATAGCCAACAACTTGGACAAACAGGCATTGTACTAATATGAAAGATTAAAGAATCCGATTACATGAAATATGAAGCCTATAGTTTCCTTATGATCAAGTATCTCTTTCCACTGCCTCCCAATGCTTATCTGCCATTAAAACAAAAAACCCAAGATTGGTTTTCGGAATTCACACAAGCCAATTTTCCTGAACAGTTTACCTGAGCAGTTTCATTGGCAGCATTCTTGGTCCACAGTGCTATTTTTTCCTGCCTGCCTCTCACGTTCACTACTGCTCCACAGATCTCATCGCCGTAATCGAACTGTTCTCCGATCAAAGCCAACAACTAGTACAGCAAACATAGAAAAGAGAAGGGATTAAGCCAAAATTTCCCCCATTAATCATATAAACAAGTAGGTAATATCATAATATGTGTACCGTGTACAGCCAACATGTATCCGACTTCCCCCTATGGAAAGTTACAGTCCACTTGCCTCCATTGGCACAAACAGGGTCTTCCCACTTTGGTTCGATCTTATATTTGAAGCAATGAAAATCAGCTCCCACGGCTAACTTGCTCGGGTGATGTATGTTATTGTAAAGGCTAAAATAAGAGTTCGGAAGTGAAGCATGGAATCAGTAATCAAGGGCAGCAGTTCTTTGATGAGAAAAGGAATTAAAAGAACACATAAAAATTGGATTTTTTTGTTTTGTTTTAAAAAGCCACAATAAAATCATAAACTTTGAAATCCAGAAATTAAAAGAGAGAGAGAAGAAAGATTAACCTCCAGAATTGTTCGACGGTGGAAAAAGTGTAAATTGCGTGCATGGAACTGCCCCAAGCAGCTTGCCTGGATTTGGCAGACGGGTTATCGAACCAGAAGGTCCACAAGTGCTCCAGCAGGTGAGGCTGCTCCGCTATGTCGTTTTGCGGCGAAGGTAACGTCGTATCTTCCTCTTCAATCTCCGCCTCGTCCTCTTTCAGGTCAGGATTAGGGTTTTTATTACCTTCTTCATTGATGCTCATTGTTTTCAGATTTTCCTCTACCCCCATTTTTCTTTCACTTCACCTGTTTTGGATTCCTTGGCTTCCTCTTGGAAAATTCTTAAATCAGCTTGATTTTCTGATTACCTCACGGATATTATAAATTACGTTCGGCTTTTTCTGTTTAGTTAGCAACAATATACCAATTAAAAAGGGAGGAAAAAAACTACCTTGAATGTTTATAATTTCAACTTGGCTTAATGCATAAAATAGCCCCTAAAGTTTACCACTTTTCTCAACTTGGTACTTAACGTTTCATTTGGGACGTTAAGCCCCCTAACGTTTTCACCGTTACTCATTTTGCCTCAAACCGTTATTTTTTCCGTTATAGAAAAGTTTTTAACCGTTAAAAAAAATTTCAACCAATGAGATTGCGCCACATCAGCTCCTCTTTGATAGAGTAATCTGACTGATTTTATTAAAAGGGTAAATGTCATGTCAAGTCTCCCATGTTTATTTTTTTATTCAATTTAGTCATTGAAAAGTCTATTTTTACCTAAAATTGACCCCTATTTGTTTCTAATTTTTTAATCTAGTCCAATATTTGTTATTAATAATAATATTGTTTTATTTAAATGTTATTATTTAATAAAAAATAAATTAAATATTTAATATTATATTAGTAACTTTTGTTAAATTAATCCTTACTAATTTAATATTATATTATTTTTTTAATTCCAAAATAAATTAGATTTCTAATTTAGACCCATCAAAATAAATTAAATGTTAATCTTAAATAGTTTCCAATTACGTCCCAAAATAATAGAAAATTGAACCTTATTTGTTTTTAGTATTACTTATTCGAATTATATTCTTTTTAGTCCAATATTTATTATTATTTATAATATTATTTTATTTAAATGTTAATATTTAATAAAATAAAATAAATATTTTATTATTAAATTTGTAATTTTTAGATAAATTAAATTACTTGAAATTGACCCTAAATAATTACTTATTCAAATTGTATTATTTTTTGAGCAAAATTTGAACTATAATTTTCTATTAGTTTGTTCACTTTCAATTTCAACGAATCTCCCTGCAAATCCCCAACAAAAGAATCAATTTATGTGAATTGCATGCGTCGTAGTTCATAGTATATATTTGGTGTCTCCTGCAATTTATTTGATGTTGTAGTTGCTTTTTAGTAATTTTAAAAGAAAATAATACTAATCTTAAAAAATTAATTTAATTTATCTTTATTAAAAATATTTTAATTTTAAATTAGTAAAATGTAATTTATATAAAAAATCGTTTAATGTTAAATTAGATAAATTAAGAGACTAATTTAATATTAAATTAATATCAAATTATTAATTTAGGACGTAATGGGACTAAATTATAAAATTAATTTATTTTGGGACGTAATTGGAAACTATTTAAGATTAACATTAAATTTATTTTGATGGGTCTAAATTATAAATCTAATTTATTTTGGAATTGCAAAAAATAATATAATATTAAATTAGTAAGAATTAATTTATCAAAAATTACTAATTTATTATTAAAATATTTAATTTATTTTTTTATTAAATAGAAACATTTAAATAAAGCAATATTATTATTAATAACAAATATTGAGCTAAATTTAAAAAATAAAAACAAATAGGGGTCAATTTTAGGTAAAAATAGATTTTTCAATGACTAAATTGAATAAAAAAATAAACATAGGAGACTTGACATGGCATTTACCCTTTTAATAAAATCAGGCGGGTTACTCTATCAAAGAGGAGCTGATGTGGCGCAATCTCATTGGTTGAATTTTTTTTAACAGTTAAAAACTTTTTTGTAACGGCAAAAGTAACGGTTTGGGGCAAAATGGGTAACGGTGAAAACGTTAAGGGGCTTAACATCCCAAATGAAACGTTAAGTACCAAGTTGGGAAAAGTGGTAAACTTTAGGGGCTATTTTGTGCATTAAGCCTTTCAACTTTGGCCCCGAAAAAATGTATAAATTCAACAAAAAAAAATACTTTTGACGGAAAAATATCCATGACAACAAAACCAATAGTTTTTTTTTCCAAATTACCAATTATACTGAAAAGCGATGAGTAATAAGCAAAGGAAGAGGAGTAGCCAATAGCCATACTGCTCATAAATGGAGATAATCTTTAGCTTTTATATATATATATTAGTTACTAAGAACACAGAGGATTGCTACTGCTACTGCAACTTTATGACAGTATTTCCCCTTCTTCACCATCTTCATTCAGAACTGCGTCTTCGTCATCTTCCGAAGAACAAACCCAACTGTTGTAGTGGATTCCCACGAATTCCTTCATATGATGCTCCACTGTCATGAGCCCACCCCAAGAGACTAGCATGAAGGAAGGTGCAGAAGATGATGCTGTAACAGAAACGATAGTTGATGTGGGACCCGAGGAAGGTGAGTCAGCTAAGGAGAAGGTGATGCTGCGTAAAAGCACCAGAGAAAGGCGCACACCCAACCATCTAACGGATTTTGTCTTACGCTAGCCAATGAGAGTATAAATAGGAAATGGTTTGTAATTGAGAATGTATGAACCATCTGAGAATTTTCTCTGAAATTTATAAAACTTTTGTCCTTTCTATTCCCTCAAAATCACTCGTCAACCACCGTCCCTATCATTGGTGCTTTCATTGACTTCCACCATGGTCAATAACGCCGAAACACTCAAACATCTCCAGGAAACCTCTTCGCGACACGAGCAGACTCTGATCGCGTTGCAAACCACAACGGCCAATAATGCTCAGGCGCTTCAAGACGTGCTTCATCAGCTCACAGGGATTTCCGAGCAACTAGCCCTCTCGTCTCAACCTCCACCTGTTTCTGACGGCGCCAGTGGCACTAAACAGTCCCGCGGAAAGGATCGCGTTCGTCCGGACGGTGAGGAAGGATTTTCGTTTCCTCCTAAACCTGTTTCTGTGGAGTTACCCCTGTTCACCGGCAAAGATTCGGAGGAGTGGATCGCATCGGCCCAAGATTTTTTTGATTTTTACGGCACGGAGGACCACCATCGCGTCACCATGGCGTCATTTCGCATGGACGGCATCGCCAAGCGGTGGTACCGTTGGATGCAACGCCGGCGCCAATTGGCAGGCTGGGATCATCTTGTAGAAGCGATTCGGAAGCGATTTGCGATCACAGAGATTGAATATCCGGAGGGGCAACTTACCAAACTCTGCCAGACAGCTTCCGTGGAGGAATACCAAACGAAGTTTGAGGAATTGGCCTTGCGCACCGACAATCTCCCTGAGGTATTTTTAATTCAGTGTTTCATTTCTGGGTTACGATCGGATATAAAAAACGAGGTGTTAGCTAGCCGTGTTTCCACCATGGCTGATGCTCTTGCGACTGCCAGATTTCATGAATCTCGTATTGCTGAGGTCAAACGGGCTTCGACCCGGAATATTGGGCCCAAGCCGACCACTGTTTTTCATAACTCCAGTTTTGCAGCCCCTAGCCCAAAGACTATACCTGGTCAACCACCCCCATCAGCCACCAACAATTCTTCTTTGCAACCTCGAAGGTTATCTGCTGCCGAGGTTCAGATTCGACGTGAGAAGGGCCTTTGTTTTTACTGCGATGAAAAGTTCATCCCGGGACATAAATGCAAATCGCCACAGTTGTTCCTGCTTGATGATGAAAGTGCAACACACATCGACCCGCCGGTGCAGGTTTCGGAGACTCCGACCGACGACGCAACAGAACATCCTTGGGTTTCGTTCAACGCCTTGGCCGGTTGTTACACCCCAAACACGTTGCGGGTAACGGGAACGATCCGTGGGCAGGCTGTCAAAATCCTGATAGATGGGGGCAGTACCCATAATTTCATCCAAACTCGTGTGGCCAAGCATTTGGGACTGCCGATTACGGCTACATCGAATTTCCGGGTGCTGGTGGGTAATGGAGCCAAACTTCAGAGTGATGGTTGTGTTCAGCAATTGCAAGTCGTGGTTCAGGGCACGACACTCCATACAGATTTCCACGTTCTTCCTCTCGAAGGCACGGAAATGGTTCTCAGTGTCGCGTGGATGGCAACCTTGGGGCCTGTTACAATGGACTTTTCTGCCCTCACTTTCGAATTTCACTCCGGTTCCACCAAGCATCAATGGCGCGGGGACTCTCCATCTGGGCCACAAGCAATTCAGTTTCATTCACTGCGCAGATTGAAAGGCACAAACAGTATTGCAGAATACTTTCGGTTGCAATTGCAAGATGATGCAACTCCTGCAGTGAAGGAAACTAGGGAAGAGATCAATTCCCTATTGCGGAAATTTGCTTTAGTGTTCGAACCCCCTACATCGTTGCCCCCAATCCGTGAGACAGACCACGCGATTCACTTGGAACCAGGGGCCAAGCCGGTGAACGTCCGCCCATACCGTTATCCCCATTTTCAAAAAGGAGAAATTGAAAGGCAGGTCACTCAAATGCTTGAAAACCAGCTGATTCAACGCAGCACTAGTCCATTTTCTTCCCCTGTTCTGCTAGTACGAAAGAAGGACGGCACTTGGCGGTTTTGTGTTGATTACAGGGCGTTGAACGCCGTTACCGTGAAGGATAAATTCCCGATACCCACTGCCAATGAATTGTTTGATGAGTTGGGAGGATCCCGTTATTTTTCGAAGCTGGATTTATTGGTTGGCTATCACCAGATACGTGTCCGGGCTGAAGATATCCACAAGACAGCTTTTCGCACCCACGACGGCCACTACGAGTTCCGGGTCATGCCGTTCGGACTTACAAACGCGCCGTCCACCTTCCAATCTACTATGAATCAGATTTTTCAGCCATTTCTAAGGAAATTTGTGTTGGTTTTTCTGGATGACATTTTGATCTTCAGCAGAACTTGGGAGGACCATTTGTTCCACCTTCGACAGGTGCTACAGGTTCTACGCGATCAACAACTGGTGGCCAAGCTCTCGAAATGCCTTTTTGGACAAGATTCTGTGGAATACCTGGGGCATGTATTGTCACGTGATGGGTTAGCTATGGATCCGGGCAAGGTTCAGGCAATCCGAGAATGGTCGATTCCAACGAATGTTAAGGAAGTGAGGGGATTTCTGGGTATCGCAGGATACTACAGACGTTTTATCCGCGGTTTTGCTACAATCGCCGCACCCCTCACTGATTTACTTCACCAGGGGATTCAATTTCAGTGGACTGCAAAAGCTCAGACAGCGTTTGAGACCTTGAAGAGTCTTCTCAGCAACGCACCGGTGTTGGGTTTGCCATGTTTCGATCAGGAATTTACTTTGGAGACTGATGCCTCTGGCGTGGGAATTGGGGCGGTGCTGTCACAAGGCAAACGTCCATTGGCATTCTTTAGCCAGAAACTCAGTCCTAGAATGCAGAGAGCATCTACCTATCAGCGCGAAATGTATGCAATTACTCAAGCAGTCGGCAAATGGCACCAGTACTTGTTGGGCCGTCGATTTGTCATCGTCACCGATCAGAAGTCACTCCGGGAGCTAACACAACAGACTATTCAAACCCCTGAGCAACAGTGGTGGCTTTCAAAATTAATTGGATTTGATTTTGAGATACAGTACCGTCCGGGTCGGTTGAATTCCGCAGCCGATGCTTTGTCCCGAGAGGTGCCTTCGAGCTTGTTAGCCCTCACTCGTACCACTTTTGCAATTGTTGATGAGATTCGCGCAGCCTCACAGCACGATCCAAATCTGAAACATATCTTGGAGCAACTAAGCAGCCACAGCTTAGGCGATGAGGCCTTCACAGAATCTGCTGGCTTAGTGCTGTGGAAAGGGAAGATTGTTGTGCCAAATGACGGGAACCTTAGGAACCGGATATTGGTTGAGTTCCACCAAACGCCGATTGGAGGACATTCAGGGATTCTTCGCACCTTTCATAGAGTGGCAGCCAATTTCTTTTGGCAAGGGCTGCGGAAAGATGTTCGTGCGTTTGTCAAAAAGTGCCAAGTCTGCCAACGAATGAAGTCAGAAAGTCTCACTCCTGCTGGGTTGCTTCAGCCGTTGCGTATTCCCGATCAGGTATTCGAAGACATCGCTTTGGATTTTATTACCGGCCTACCTAATTCGAATGGTAAAGAGGTGATCTTGGTGGTGGTGGATCGCTTGACAAAATACGGTCATTTTTTTGCTTTACCCCGTCGATTCGATGCAGCACATGTAGCCAAGGTAATGGTTCAAGGTGTCATCAAGCTCCACGGTATTCCCCGCACCATGGTCAGCGATCGCGATCGAGTATTTGTTAGTGATTTGTGGAAAGAATTGGCACGCCTGCAAGGGACCACGCTGTGCATGGGGTCGGCCTACCACCCACAAACGGATGGGCAGACGGAAGCTCTCAACCGCTGTTTAGAGATGTATTTGCGGTGTGTCGTGGGCAGTGAACCGAAGAAATGGGAACCATTGTTGGCTTGGGCGGAGTATTGGTATAACTCCTCATACCAGACCGCGGCAGGGATGACTCCATTTAAGGCCCTCTACGGGAGAGACCCACCCACTATAGTCGACTACCTTGAAGGAAGCACACGCAACGAACAGGTGGCAAAGCAGCTGCAGGACAGGGATGCTCTGTTACGAGAACTAAAGTTTAATTTGACGCGTGCCCAGGTTCTTTGGACCCTATCGTGTGTTACAAAGGGTCGGACCAGTAGCTTACAAATTGGAACTCCCGGCATCCTCGCGCATACACCTCGTCTTCCACATTTCTCAACTGAAAGCCTGCACAGGGCAGCCGCTGGAACATATTACACCACTGCCATTTCTCGATACCGACAACTTGCAGAACCTTGAGGACAAGGTTCCTGAAAATGGGGGAGGTAATGTCATGAGCCCACCCCAAGAGACTAGCATGAAGGAAGGTGCAGAAGATGATGCTGTAACAGAAACGATAGTTGAGGTGGGACCCGAGGAAGGTGAGTCAGCTAAGGAGAAGGTGATGCTGCGTAAAAGCACCAGAGAAAAGCGCACACCCAACCATCTAACGGATTTTGTCTTACGCTAGCCAATGAGAGTATAAATAGGAAATGGTTTGTAATTGAGAATGTATGAACCATCTGAGAATTTTCTCTGAAATTTATAAAACTTTTGTCCTTTCTATTCCCTCAAAATCACTCGTCAACCACCGTCCCTATCATCCACTCACCTTTTCAGAATCCTTCTTAAGATCATGCAATTGATTATTTGAAAGGGAGCATCCACTTAGCATCTCGAGTTCTTTCTCTTTCTCTTTTTTGTTGCTTTTTCAGCTCGACCTTTGCCTTCATTTTTGCTGCTGCTTCAGCAGTTACAATTTGATAAATGAGATAACGAAGATCAATGGAAGTACTAAATGAAATTAATTATATACTTTTTTATAATATATTATTAATTGGGTAATGTAAAATAAATGATGCGGTGACATTTAACAACGTTAGGGAGATCCTTGAGATTACGTTGTTTGGTTGAGTCTTTTGATTGATGGGATCCGAATACCTACTGAAAAAGTGTTGCAACACTATAGTTGCATATACCAAATGGAAGTCATCGATGCTATGTGATCCAAGCCTCATTCAAAGATACTTGATAAGGGATTTTGAGTATGGGTGTATGTTTTGATGCTAGGTGCCTCGGCCTCACTTAAGTGTGGATGCTCGAGGGGGATTCCGAGCGAGGGTTTATGTTTCGATACTACGTGACTCGGTCTCACCTGGAGTGTATGTTCCGATGCTTCGTGACTCGGCCTCACTCCAGAGTTGTTGTTGTTGGTATGTGCTTTTGTCTAGATGATCTGTTGAAATCTCGTGTTTGGTTGAGCCTTGTGTGTTATGTATCATATGTTGCTTTGTTGAGAGTACATGTTTAGGCGACTAGTGGTAGCGCCACATGTTTAATTTTGCTCATACTAGCTTGCATGGTAATGTTTATGATTAGTATGAAGTATAGTAGAGTAGATGTGTATCACTGAGCTTTGTAAGCTCGACGGTCGGAATCGTCGTTTTCATGCGTAGGTTGATCGTTGGATCGTAGAGTACTATCGGTACGAGATTCTAGCACATGGTGATCTCTAGAGTACGATACTTGTGTTTAATAGGTTATGTATTCATAGGACCTTACGTGGTGAAGTCTGTAATTATTATTTTATAAATTATATTAATCAAATCGGTTGTTCAAATATTTTAATTTGATTGGAGCTTCCTTTATAACATTTTAATCATTTATATATTTATTTTTAAATCGTTGGCTTTAAATATCTTCAAAAGTATTTTATTTTGGGCTAAACAACTTTGAGAAACTTAATAATTTTGAGTTGGATTTGAGGTTCAAATGTGACTTCTGAATCGAGAGTGTTACAGTCTACTAATTCAAGACCCGGTTCATGTTTCACTCCTTCAAGAGTCAAGACCCACCTCGCATGGGGGAAATTTGGACCCTTAAGAATCCATCTTTGGTCTTGTCTTAATTCAGGCCCACTTCTTTTTATTATTAGGACAGAAACCTTCGCTAATTTTTACTCGGAAAGATGAAGGCAAATTTTATATTTCTTATTTTCAATTTGCTACCAGAATATCGATTAATATCAAGATATAAGGAAAGCACCAATTATTAGAGGCAGAAAGTAGTAATTTATTTAGTACATAATCACAATTGGAGCGGTAAAATTCCTAGTAGTACAACTACAATCACCACCCCAGATGTGAAAAAAAAACCCATATCGGCCCATTAAAAAAAACCTATGAAAGGTTCCGGTAATGGGGAAAACTTGTTTCTACTCTTTCTCCTCTAAACTTTTTGTTCTTTTTTTTAAAGGGCATAATTAGAAATAGCATAGAGAAGTTCCTAAAACTTGGCCATTTTTTCTGTTAGTCTAGCTACACGCAATGATCATATCAGCAAAACAGCAGGTATCCTCTTTACTGTTCCCCCTCCGTGACGTCCACCCGGATGGACCGAGGGGGGCTGGCGGGGGCGGTCGCCCCCTTAAAAATTTAAAATTCCTATACCAGTTAGAAATTTTTTTATGTATTTTCTATTAACAATCTATTTTCGCCCCCCCCTAAATTTTTATAGGTTTGCCCCCTTAACCTAAAGTCCTGCATCCGTTACTGAGGTCCCCACATACGACTCTAACACCACAGTTTTCCCGTTGCCATTTCCTCCATCACTAATCTCATGCAGAGTATGTAGTGGAACGGTAATTAACAAGCCTATGATCACCACCGATAATGCTAATCATCATAACATGACACTCATCATCAAGTTCATCTAGTATCTGCGATTGCCCCTCCCCAATTCTATATAAATCTGTTCCTGTATCTATTTCAACCGTCCAATAACCATGAATTAGTGTAAAATTAATTGAGTTTTATATAATAATTGTGTATCTAAAGCCTATAACATATTACCCTTCTCTTTTTCCATAATAACGTCAGCTTCTCAGCAAAACCCGCCAGATCTGAGTTTTTTTACAATCTCCAAGACCATTACAGTGGACAAGTGGGTGGGCTTGTTCAGATAACAATTCGGCGCAGTGGTTTACCGTTCGTTTACATGATGTTTTGATTGCCCTACTTTTTAGAAACTAATGTTACTTACCATACAAGTCTGATTTAGGTTAAAATATTACTTTGGCTTAGTTTAATTATTAAGATTGTTAGTACTTTTATTAAAAAATCAATTTAACATATTGATTAGGCTACCCTCATTGATGTGATATATGATTAACGGTATAAATGATTGGGCTACAATTACTAAATTGAAAAAGAATATGATTAAATTCTTCTATTTTACTAGTAGAAAACTGGGTTAAAAGGGTCATCTTCGTAATGGTCTCTATAGTATCTGATTCGAAATAATTAATTAATAGGTTGGATATCGGTGATTAAACAAAAAAAAGTGTTGGACTAGTAGAGACGTTAAGTCCTCAAATAATTGATTAATGTTTAAATTCTAATGTCATGAATGAAACAGGATAAATTGGGAGGTCACCTTCATAATGAATCTGTATAATACTCGGCATGTATTAATCGATCAATGAGCCGAATTCTAATGATTATATTAAAGTACATTACTAGAAGCATATTTCAACGGCAATTTTAAATGAAAAATCCATTTTAAAAAGTTATTTAGATAAATGACCCCGTCCAGAGTTTTTTAAAAAAATAACTTTCAAATTGTCCACATAAGACAAAATCACTTTCTACAAAAAAAGGAGTTTGGACCTCGCTTTTTACAAAACGTAAGTTATGTGTTGAGTAAGTTGGTAAAAAAGTAAATTAATTCTCTGCGTTTTTTAACCTGAAAATCGCTTTTTATAGAATACAAGGTCGACTTACATAGACGATTTAAAGGTCATTTTTCTAAATAACTTTGGGTGAGGTCATTTATCTAAATAACTTTTTAAAATAAATTTTTTAAGATAAAAATACCTATTTCAACCTTTGAACATTTTATCAAAATAATTTCATTCATAAAAGGTCAACCATTACAAAGAAGATGCTCATTTAAAATATCCAGGTTTAATCTACATTATCTGTAAGATGTGATGCACATTAAAAGATTAAGAAAAATATGAACAAATATAACAAGGAAAAAATTACAATTATTAAATCATATTAAAACTTCATATATTTTTGGTTTTTCAAAATTTATATCACATAATTTTGATAATAATTATTTGTATATGATTGGAGAATACCTACATTTAATAACCCATCCAATCTAAAATTATTAGATTTTCAACCAATTGAAGAGGAGCAAGTCTCCATGATTTTACAAATTACAACTAACAACTGCAGCATCTCCAAATTCCCCGGCTCCAAACTCAATAGAAATCAGCATTAAGTAGGGCTAAGGGAATGAGTATAATCAGAAACCTCATAACAAGGGAAGCAGCCAGAGAATACCGCCATAAAAACAGCCATCAAAATCATACCAATGAGTACCCCACTTGCCAAACACGAACCCAACCGAACACCATTCAACTCTTCTTCTTCTTCTCTAACCACGCTTCTCTTCGCTTCCTCAACCCAATCTTCTTCTTCCCTCTCACTCATCTCATGTTTCTCAACATGTTCCAGTTCCGCCTCATCCTGTTCCTTAAAACCTTGGAAATCCAGACCACCCACCAACCTCAACTCCGTAGAGGCCTCGGCCGCTTGTTCCAAATCGGACAAACTGATCAACTCAGAAGAACCCTCATCTGCTGCTGCCTCGTCGTCGTCGTTGAGGCAGGACTCGGTGCAAGAACAGGCCGAACCCTTGTAGACATGGTCGAGGCCCGAAGATTGAAAAGTATCCCAGTCCTTGAAAACGGCTTCGAGTTCCAACACCCTGTTGGCAATGTGTTGGAGGTGGAAAGGGTTTGTTGGGCCAGAAGAGAGTTCGGCGGACAGAAGATTGTTGAGGAAGAGGAAGCGTTGTTGGATGTCTTGGGAGAGAGTTTGGTGGGAGGGGGTGTTGGGTGGAAGAGACAGGGCTTGGTTTAGTTGGGATTCCAGGTCTTTCAGTTTCTTCTGCAAAATTGTGTATCTCTTCGTCATGCTTCGTTTTTGGCTTTTCTGGCGATGAAGAATCAAAGCGAGGGGGGTTTTTTGGTTTAGTTATATTCTGGTGTTCATGGGATGCGCCGGTTACTTGGACGATGACGGTTACTTATACTGTCACCAAACGACCCAAAGAAAAAACCTATTGCTGCTTGGTTATGTAAAACCAGGGGTAATTATGTAAAGAAAGTGTGATTTATTAAATGGGATATTATTTGATGTATTATTAATGGAAAGTTTTTTTAGGCTCTTAAACCTTATATTATAAACTATAAATTTTAAACTTTTAAACTATAAAATTTATTTTTGAACTTTAAAATTTAAACACAAACGTTAAATCTATAAACATTAAAAATTAGACGCTTATTGAATTTTTTTCACCACTACTTATATTCTTTTTCACTGAAGTTACTGTTGAGTTCATTAATATCTAAATTACATAACTTTTAATTTGTTTTTATCTATTTACACTGTGACTAAACTATAGAGTCACATAATTATATATTTGATAATAAATAAATTATTTTAAAAAATTATAAATAAATTATTTAATTAAAATATTGTTACAATAATCATTTTTTGGTTAAATTAAAAACGGATATTTAATGTGACATGATATAATAATATTTTTTAGTCCAAAAATTTGTAAATCAATTCAATAAATTGAACCCTTTATAATCAATTTTTTTTATGATTTTGTCAAACAAGTAAACCCATCATATCAAAACAACAGTTGGATAATGTAGAAGAAGCAATTTAAAGAAAAACAAAGTCTATAATTATAATTTTTTTAAATATAAAGAAGATTTATTGAATATTTTTATAATGTATAAATTTTAAAATTAAAATTGTTATTATATCAAATCATGATGTTCAATCTAATAATTAACTGTTGCACTAAAATATTTTTTTGATAAAAAAACTGTTGCACTAGATTACGGACTTACGGTGATATTTGTGATGAAAAATCATTCCAAGTTCCATGTAGTTTCCATTTTTCAAAGTAATTTTCTTTTAACTGTTGAAATAAAATCTAATTGAATGTCGATTAAGGCAAAAAATAAATAAAAATATTTTTTTCTTAAAATATGAATAGTTACATAATAATACTACAAAAAAAGAGAGAAGAATTTCAGTGGGGCCAGAGGTACCACCGCTACCATTGAATGGACCCACACTCTACCGTTACCCGTCTCTCCTCTGGATAGGAATGGCGGGAACAATCCCCAAGTGCAGTGACCACCAATATTTAACAAGGAGCTTTATTTTTTCACACCAAAAACAACATTACCCTACTATAGATATATATATGGAATAGGATTCATATATAAAACTCGATTAGTTTTACACTAATTCATGGTCATTCGATACGTAAAATAGATTAGATGAGATTAAACACTCATCTTTGCATCCATTTCAGCCATCCAATGACCATGAATTAGTGTAAAACTAATTGAAATTTACATAGTGGTAGTGGATCCTAAGCCTATAACATATTACCCTCCTCTTTTTCCATAATAACATCAGCTTCTCAGCAAAACTTGCCTTTTTATGTATATATATATATATACACATACAGATAACCGTCCGGCTTGAATAAATTTGTAGGAAGATGAAACGTTGTAAGAGGAAACGATCATCTCTTTTAATTCAACACCTTTGCCCACTGTCCATGTCCATTGTCACATTTGGAGAAGATTATTCACAGTAACCGTTACAGAATTTGTTCTCTGCAAGTCCTGCGAATTCCGTTCAATGAAATAGATAAGGGGGGGGAATCTAATAAACGTAACTGGGATTGATTCAATACCCTATGAGTAATCAGCTAAACAGACAATTTTGAGCTGTATGCTTAAAACCTTAATCTACTGCAGTAGATCCTAACAATACCTGAAAAATGAGCTCATCTGGGACATGTGGCAAAACCTCCCGTACAGTCTCAGCCATGGCAAGTATATTTGCTACACCGCCATTAGCTGTGCGTGCAGCGGTAGTCCTAATATGTAAACTTCCGGTGTTTGTGGGGTATCTTCCACCGGCATTTGGAGGAACAGATGAAGCAGCCTGAGATGGGTTCATAGGCCAAAGGCTCCAAGCAGTATCTTCTAGAGCAGTCTGAGCATAAGTTTCTCCAACAGATGCAAGATGCCTCATCATCATATGAACTCTCTCGAGTCCAACTGATCTGGTATCGGTAGAAGGACCAGCTCCATCAACATTCTGGTTTGGCCAAGAATGCAACCACTCAGAATCCAGTCCCGCACTCCTGCAAAGGGAAGATAATATATATCCTCGTGAGCACCCTGAAGTAGAATGAATAGTGCAAAACTTTGCACCCCGTTTGTAAGTAGTTGATTGACTACTGGTTTGCAATAAAAACCAGAATCAATTATTAATGCATCAGAAACTTATAATCCCTTTCCCTCATTTACACAAACAGAAAAATAATGCACATGGTGCCATTTACTCCTTTCCACAAACTGGAGGAACCTTTCTCTTTCAGCAGCTCTTCATATCATTCCGCCAAACGTAACTAACAAGGAATGACTATTACCAACAAAACAAGGGAATTCAGTTGATAATCAGGAAGAGTAAATGTTTCCCATCTCAATATGAACTTCTTAATTAAGTGACAGTCCAAACAAAAGGTACAGCAGAGGGTTATCTCCCAACAAGCTACGATATCAGTTTTACATCCTCAATAACAATGGATGAACTAATTATGCCACAAGATATAAGTATAACAGGCTTTTATTCCAAGCCAAGCTATGAAGTATAATTTGAAGGAACCATACCTCCAAGGGCCACCTTCTGCATTCTGCATTTGATTTGGGAATACTCCTGCAGGTAGGGTGTGACCAGGCATATTTGGTCGATTTAGACCGGAATTTATCTGACGGGCCAACTGCTCATCACTTAAAGCTTCTGCAGTGCGAGAATTTGCCTCATTTTCTCTTCTTCCCAGGAGAAGTGGCTTTCTACATGTGGGACATGAGTAAACTTCATTTAAGCCTTGGTCCAACCTGCCATGGTATGTTAATATCCAGCATTAGATTCATCCACAGACCGCAATAACACAAACCAAACTTCATAATATTATATAACCATACCAGGATCTCAAGCATGCAAGATGAAAAAGGTGATTACAGTGAAGCTTTTTAGCCTTGGCCATAGGTTCCTGAGCTTTGTGAAGTTAGTTAGACCTTCAAAAATCAGTAGAAACCCTGAAAAGGCACAATAAAGACCAGACCATACCCGACATATGGCACATTCGTCATCATATGCCCGTATCTCTTCAGATGTTGCATCAGGCAGTGCTCCATGAAGAGCCCCAAATGCCATTCTCAATTTAATAAATCCCTTTATACGCTTCACAATTGCACTTAGTAAAGCCTGATAAAAAAAAATATTGAATTTGAGAATAGAGGTAACATGCAAATGGCATGTCCACTTCTGGATATATTGAGCTGTAAAATAGCATAAAGAACAACGGAATATTTACACGTATATTCAAGAAAAGAACTGCATCCACGAGATGGAACGCCATGCCATGCAGCCACCAAATAAGAACATAGTGTCCGAGTGCCATTAACAGTGTTGTCATGTCAAGGAAGAAACCAAGATTGCGAATAAGAATGCCCTTCCATTCCCAAAATGAACCTGCAGTCATGTGCAATTGTTAACAGAAAATAAATGTAGGCAGATAGAGTAGAGAACAAATAGAAAATGATAACAAGAAAGAACCTTACATTTTCAGCCAGATGACCAAATAAGAAAACAACAGATCTAAAGAAGGAAAAGGTTACAAAGCTTATGAATTAATGAGGAAAGAAACTCATGAAAGAGTAGAATAACATTCAAGCCTAGAAAGGTTAAGCAATTACAGAGAACCAAAGATATAAACTTTCTAAACTGAAAGAATTAGACATTGGGTTACTCTAAGACATGTAAGGATGAAAAATTCATTTTCGATATATTCATATGGCCTTACTATTATACAGGTCAGATTAGTTTAATGTGAATGATGATGAATAATGAAACCCTTACACTTGCAGCTTAAAACAAGACTTTAAAAGTCATGAACTTCGCAATTAGAGAACCAATGAGAACAGCCAACCTATCAACACACTAAATAATCACATCCAAGTATAAAAAGAAAAGGTAAATACCTGCAGCTGATAAATCAAGAAGTTTTGCTCTTTGGCAATCAGCATTGTTCCCCATTGAATGGAGTAATATTTCAAGTAGCTGAAACCCATGAACCAGTATAGCCTACAGAGAATAGTAGATATAACAAAGAGCACCTCATCAAACCATGATCCAATAATTTCCACAGAATGACTGTATTCGAAAACATTCAGAATGAACATATTTATCATAAAAATTGCCCCCCAAAAAATAGCATTCAATAAGGATACCTGCATGGTCTCAAAAGCAATACTGAGAGGCTCAAAAAACAACAGCAAAAACATGGATGAATTCACTGATTTGTATAGCATAAAGCTCAGGCAAATCCTGAAATGAATCCACAAAGAAACCTAATAATTTAGATAAGTTGTGAAAAGTTCAGTTGCCTGCTTGAAATGAGGAAATGTTTGAGCAGGATTGTAAAAAAAAACAAAAAAAAAAAAACAGGCAGTTTACTTCTCTCAGTCACTACAATTGAAAGGATGTCCAAAAAGTAACGAAATCAATATATCATATATTCACTCCTAGGGGCTAGGTAGCTACTCAGAGAAAAATGTTTTTGTAGTACACTACTTGCAAACCCAAAAGAAGGGTGTTTATGAATGGTTTTCCTAATTCAAAAAAGTAAGAAATTGAGTAATACCAAAAGAAATTGAAGGAGAGGGCAAAAAGAAACACAGAAAAGACGCGAAAGTATGCCCATGGTGTAGCGGAAGGGGATGCATTCAAACGCTCAAATCTATCCCTGGCCAAAGCTTGAAACATCTGTATTATTTGCTCAACAAAATGTTAGGATGCATAAAAAGCAATTCAATTTCTTCCAATGTGAGCTAAAAACAAGACCTCCATCACAAATCACATTATATACCTTTAGACAACATATAACAATCAACCAAATTGACCAAAGACCTGCTTGGAATACTGTTGGTGGAATAACTAATGGTAGAAAGGTCCCCTGTTTCAAAAATAATCAATATCTATCAGCATTAGTGAAGAAGAAGAAAAAATATGAATTTCACAAGAAAAATAACCCTAGAAACATGTCTAGATAACTTAGGGTTGAAATGATCTGAAATGAATAAGCAATTTCAAACATGATATTTACCATAAAACTAACAGTTATCAAACAGGAGACAACTTATGCCAACTGACGCAAGATATTTAGCTTCTTTTATCTTTTTTGGTAAGCAATTTATTTAGCTCAGTTACTCAATTCAGTGCTAACAATACATCAGCACCCATTGTTCTGCAGATGCAGAATGGGTACTCAGAAGAAAACTTGGGGATGCTATACTTCCTGGATATATTACAGGAGGAAGCAGGAGGTTTGTACAAGCAAACGAACTGTTTAAATCATTTAAAACACTTACCTTGTAGATAACATAGTTGATAAGGCGTTCTACTAACTTCCGAGTTTCTAAGGGGTATAACTCGCCAAAAAATACAGTCTGCACAACGAAAAAAGAAACCACGGTAATTGGACATTAATATCATTGAAAAGTCACTGTTAAATTCAGTTCTCAACACAAATGACCATTGCATGGGATTAATATCATTGAAAAGTCAAATTTTCAAATAAATTAAAGCTCAAAAGATTAAACCGACCTTTAGAGAGAGGATGAGTAGAATAAATACATTAAGCACAAAATTTGCCAGCAGAGCCAATGAGGTATAAGAGCCTAAAAGTAGCTCAAGTGCACGGTCAACATTTTCTGTATGAATAAAATTCTCACTAATTAACCCATCATTCTGAAGTTTATCGAGTGAAAATTCTGCCCAAACTTGAAGACCAATGAAGCTTAAAGCTGTGGACACTGCTGAGATTGCCAAGTAGCTCACAGCCATCGGTAACAAAAACAAATTTTCCACCAAAAACAAACTTCCAAATTTTCATTAGAACTAAATGACCATCACTAATAGCAGGCAACAATGACAAATTTCGGATAATACAAGTAGCCCGGGCTTCAAAATTGGCACATTCAATGTTTAATCAATTGAACAAATTGCAGTTATTTTGCAACCAAGAGAACCTGAAAAATAAGCCCAGAAAAAAGGCCATCAGAAAAGCAGCAGAGAGCAAGTATTAGCAGTTGATGAATTCATTGATGTTAATTTTTCAGCTTCTAAATAATCAAATCCTTTTCAGATCTCAATAATCGATTTCTTTGAAATATAACAGACCGAGATGGATCATAAAAAAGCAACCGAATTCACAATAACTAAAGCATAATAATATTGAACGATTTAATCGTATAAAAAGTTAAACCCTAAGACGAAAATATCAAAACATGGACGTAAAATCAGGAAATGGACATGAGAGAGCAATACTATTTAGGGAATTTGGAGATATAAAGAGAAGGGACATAAATTCATTGATTCGCCATGCTAAATCTAATAATATTGGAATCATTGTTAGACAAAAGGGAAAAAATCGAAAGAATCGGAAACCTGATTCGATCTCATCTGAAGAGATGAAGAGCAAGCTGTGACGAGTCGGTGGAGGTGCCTGCAAATATTCGCCGGCAATTGCATGCTCTTCTGAACCTTTTTCCTCCGTTTTGTTTTTTTTATTTAATATAGAGAAATTGATTAAAATTGACAAAATAAGCTTTATAGTTGAAAGATAGAAAAAGAATAGACAGGCCTGGCCGCCTGGGTCAGTTTGTTTTTGCGGGGAAGCAAAACACAAATCTTAAAATATATATTTTTTTAAGTTAAACTATATTTTATTTTTTGAGATATATATATATAAAATATGTCTTGAGCGAAATAATCATCTAATGTTTCATTTTTAATTATCTTAAAATTTTCTCTCTAATTATTATTAAAAATTTATTATCTAATCATTGTATGACACATGATATATTTCTTAATTTTTGTTTAAAAAATCATTTACATTTTTAGGAGAAAAAAAACTCAAAACTTTAATGTTTTAAACTCAAATTCCTAAAATTCTTCTCTATTAACTTCAAACACCACGCCGCCATCGCATCAATGAGGTATCTTTCTCTCGTCGTACGAGTTGCATGCTTTGTTCGTCGTTCGATGGAATGCTTCATGTTTAATGTTTGTGGTTTGTTTGGCTGCTCGTTCGTCGATTTTTGATGTCGTAAGGTTAGAATTATCGGTTGTGAGGGTCAGCGAAAGAATGGGTTCAAACAACATAATTTGTAGTTGTGTTTGAGTTTATTTAAATTTAAAATTAGATTAAGATATTAATATAATTGAATTATTTTTCGTTAGTTTTTATCAATTAGTGGCTTAATTGATATTATTTAAATAGTCAAATAGTATAATCGATAAAATTAAAATATCAATGGTGAGAATATAACATACACATAGTTAAATGATTATAGAGATAGTTAAGGGGTTTAATAAGATGGACGATGTTGCTGAAATTAATGAGGACTAAATTGGTTGTTTGTAAAAATATGAAGGGTTAAATGTACTATTACACAATTTTGTATAATTATTTAAGGGTGTGCAAAAATATTTGATCTAACTCGTTTATCCATTGATTTGATTCGAAAATTTATATATCCAATTTGATTTTTGTTTTCGAATCGGATATTCGATCCTATTTTTTATTTTTTGGATTATATACGGATCACAATATTTCAAGTTTCGATTTATCTAAAAATCTAGAATATCCAAAAATTCATAAATTTCATGGATATGAATCTTGTTATATTTAGCAATTTGATGCTTGTTATATCTTGAAATTCGAAAAATTGAAATTTCTATAGATGTGAATATTGTTTTATTTGGCAATTTTTTGCATGTCATATTTGAAAATATGAAATTTTCATAGATACAACCGTCAAATTCGAACAAATACTTAACCAAATTATATATTCTGATAATTGAATATTTAAATAACCAGATATTCACTTTTTTCATATTGGACACGGATCGCTATCTTACCGTTCTAAAAATTCAGATATCAAATTTTTTTAGATCAAATTCGATGTGATATCCGAAAATCTACATCTTTAATTGTCACATCATCGACCATTATAACAAAAACTAAAATTCACTCTTTATTATATAGCTTTTAAAAATTTAATAACTATTTTATATTTTTTAAGATAGTTTAGTGCCTATTTGTGTATTTTACCCTTATGTATTAAGCGTTTATAAAGTTACAATTAGAGTGCAAACTTATTTTCCGTCAAAATTTCAAACTTGCACAGGCCATCTGGATCTTCCACAGAACCCTAAATCCCCAAAAAAATCCCAATCCCCAAATCACCGATTTCCGATCCTAACCAAATTTGCGAGCTATTACAGTAAATCATGGGCATAATAAAAAGTTCTTTCTCCTTCATCGCAGGCACAGTTTGCGGTGTTTATGTTGCCCAAAACTACAACGTTCCCAACATCAAGAAGCTTACCGACTCCGCCTTCTTCATAGCCAAGCATGTCGAGGAGAAATACCGCAAGCCCAAGAACAAGGATGAAGATTAGATCCCAAATACCAAGAACCAATGAAATCAACAGGTTCAATTTTGTTTTTTTTTTTTATCTTCATTAGTTATGGGAAAGAAAAGAGAATTCCTCTTTTAGGATCAAGTATGATATCATCGAGATTCGTAAAACAGAAACCAAGATGAAATTTTTCGTAAAGTTAGTTTTTGATTACAACTTGCCATTGAATCTTATTTTCATTGTATGCTTTTGTGATTAAATTTGGATTTGTTCATTCTTGAAAGTAATGCCAGGCTTTGCATAGTTGAACATGAGTTTTCATATGAAATTTTTGCAGTTTTACTTTTAAGTGGTATTCGAATTAGTTAGATCATGCTTTTCAATTCGCAAACTGGTGCTGAGGATTTTGACTTTCTCTATGGCTTTGAATTTCATTCAACCCTTCCTTCTAGGCGTTGATTTGATTGAATTTGAAGGAGACCCTTTCAAGTATAGCTTCCGGGTTGTAGACTAGTGATCATATCATATGTTATACATAGGTAAGGGTAACCCTTTCATCTAGTGGCCGCATTGACTCAGGGACGGAGCTAGGATCGCTAATGGGGCGGGGGCTAAGGATCGATTAAGTATTTAATTCTAAAAAATGGGACGGACAAATACCTTATTTGACTAATATTTAAACTAAAATGGATCTAAAATGTCATTATAAAACAAAATTTGGCCCTTCCTACCCAAAGATTGGCTCCGTCCTTGCGCATTGTCCCTTCCGAACAAAAGAAGAAATAATGGCGGCATTTTCCCAGGGAGCTTTCTTCCTGCTATTTTGTAGGATATGCAGATAGATGGTATTGCTTCTATTCTATGCGTTTAGTGTCATGACTTTTCCTCATATTTATTTATTTGTTTTTCATATTTTGTTTGTATTTGTGTTCATTTCTTTTTGTTCTTGTAAGTTTTCCCTTTCTTTCTGTTCTTGGTCTTTTTTCTCAGCGATTCGATTGCCATTTTGACATGGTTTTCTGGGTTCTGGAAATTGAGTATAGTTGCAGGTTTTCTTTCTGTTCTGGAAATTATGCAACTGATATCTACACTATTTTCTCTGAACTATGTTTTTTTTAAACCTGATTTTGATTATCTTACTTCCAACCACCTTCAAATATGGTGAAAGTAAGGAATTAATCTCTTAAGCACTGTGATAGGAATCAATAATTCAAAGATGTGCTTGTATTCTTTAACCAAATCTAAATTCATAGTCAACACTTCAGTTATTAATATTTTGTAACTTTTACAGAAGCCAGTGTTTTCTTCTTTTGACAAGAAAATTGTGATTATTTGTAGAATTTGATCGTAGAAAATTTTCATAAACTGAATTGTTGTTTGTAGAATTTCATTATTGATTTTGAAATGATTAGAGATTTTAAGATGCGAATAACTTAAATGAGCTTTCTATCAAACTTGTTGAGACAAAGAAACATAACACTCATTTAAGAGTTTACTTGCTTTCAAAGTTAGTGTTGCTTTTTCAGCAATGACTAATATAAAAAAAAAATTGTGTAATAACATGAGAGATCAATTATTGTATGATTGTTTAGTTATTTTTACGGAGAAAGATTTGTTTGTGGATGTTAGTGCGGATGCTATTGTACGCTATTGTATGTTGATACCAAAAATATGAGAACTCATCCTGAACAATTGTAGTCTTTTTTTTCTTACTAGTAATTTGTAAATTTGAATTTCACGACTTTTGAATGTAGCTTCTGATTATTTTTTCTTTTTTACTCTTGGCTTATATGTGATTGTAGTTATTTTCGTTCGGTGAATGATCAAATTTAAATTTGCGGGTCTGCTCTTGTTAGGGTGTGACTAGAAATGAAGTAAGAATCGAACATCGAGTGGGGTCAAATACTCAAATTACTGAAATTTAAAAATATGAGAGCTTGTTAAATATTTAAATTTAAAATCTATAGATTAAGATTTAATTTATCTAATATTTAAATTTATATGGATCTAAATTGCTATTAAATAAAAAGACACGGACTTACACTCATTTAGTTGTCCCTGCATGATTAAATGATTGATAATCCTCAATATTTTTACATAAATTAAATTATTATTAAATTAAAGGGTAAAATACACTGACAATCACTGAACTTTGGTAAAAAAAAATAGTAACCAAACTTTCAAAAATCACAAAATGACAATTAAACTTTATATTTTGAAACAAAACGGTAACTGAGGTGTTAAACCCCGTTAACCACTAACAAAAATCTGACTGAATATGTCACATCTCCACCCGTTTTCCACCTCATATCTAAAAACAATAAAATCTTATTTCACGTCATATTTAAAAATTTAAAAAATTATTTTAATCAGTTTTTTAAAAAATAAAAAATAAATAATCCAAATAATTAGGGCTCGTTCAGGCAACATCAAGGTGTCACTCTCCTCGTTCAACAATCAAACCACAAATTTCAACAACGCCACAAAAATTTCTCGTTTAGAACTATGGTTTCTTTGGAGAAAATGAAACTTTAAATCAAAGATTTCCTTAAAAAATTTCTATTGTATGCTCCCCTAATATCAAGTCACAAGGAAATTGGGAAGAAAAAACAGAAAGGAGTAAAAATACTTGCTTGACTTTCTCAAGTTTATGGAGAACAAGGAAAGCAGCTCCAAAAGCTCCTCTTCCAATCTGTTCTTATTTTTAATCACCTTTTTAAAAATTAAAAAAAAAAACCTCATCTGACTGTAAATGTTTATCTATTGCGGCGTCGAATGCGTGCTCTTGCTTGGCTGTTCGCGTTGGGCATGAAAGCGTTGCACCCACGTCGGTTCGAACGACTATGAAGCCTAGCTATCGGCTACCCCTGACGAGTTCGAGCTTGTCTCCAAACTCTATCGTTTAATCCTAACTGTCTACGAAACTAATCTCAAGAACCCCCAATGCCCTCTTGACGGTGGCTACCGAGTCAATCCAGACTAGGTCTTAAAACACGCCGACTACGCACAAACTCATGGTCGTTCTCCGCCGTACCTTATCTACACCGATCATGACTGGAGGGAGATCGTGATGGCAATCAAGGGACTCAACTTGGTCAAAGACATCGACTATAAAGTGCTTTTGGATAATCGGTTGGGGATGCAGATGTTTGACGGGGATATGTTCATCACGGCATGTTGAAATTCGCGGTTTGGTTGTTGAACGAGGAGAGTGACACCTTGATGTTGCCTGGACAAGCTATAGTTATTTTGGGTTTTTTTTTATTTTTTTTTAAATGATTAAAAATGTTTTTTTTTTTAATTTTTAAATATGACGTGGAATAAAATTTTATTATTTTTTAGATATGAGGTGGAAAAGGGGGTGGGAATGTGGCATATCCAGTCATATTTTCGTTAGGGGTTAACGGAGTTTAACGCCTCAGTTACCGTATTGTCTCAAAATATAATATTTAATTGTTATTTTGTAATTTTTAAAAATTTGGTTACCATTTTATTTTTTTTACCAAAGTTCAGTAATCGTTTGTATATTTTACTCTAAATCAAAACATATCAAGTGGCATGGCACAAACATTAGATGGACATAATTGCACAAACGTTTATGGTACCAAAATTACTTTTTTTGTTTATACTTGCTACAGCCGGGCATGATTTTTTTTAAGATGTTGATGTGATTATAAAGTAGTATCTGTTCAATTTTCTTAACCCTTTAATAACGCATAAATAGTGTACATGTTTAGTGCTTGAACCCGGATCATTTAAATAAAATACATTATCATTTACCATTAGGACCACTCCATGAGTTCAGTCGGGCCATAAAATATGAATCCATTGAGAAAAGGCTAATAAAATTCTCTTCTTAAAGCCGATATTTAGGACTTTAATTTTGCTTTTAGGCCTCGATGTTCCTTTAATTTATATGGAATTTTGCTTTAAAATTCCATTATTAACCTTATTATAATATACAGGAAAGACCAAACGTCACATATTTTAATACAAGGATTAGTCAGCTGGTTTGGAGCAAAATTACGTTAACCTCATTATAATATTATTCTAGTTTCGTGGTTTACATATGATTCATACCCTACATTTAACTTATTAATTATTGGTTTCCACGTTAATAAGATCAAATTTGTGGCTAATACAGCATTCCCATATCTCAGTGGCCCATTCATAATTTAGTGTTAGATTAGTCGAATCCAGTAAAGGTAGGTTAACATCTTTTTCTTAGTGGGTGATGAACACGTAATTCACTAGGGTAATAGCAAAAGAAGAAAAAAAAGTCAAATTTAACCAACTAATCAAATTAATTAGATTAAAAGTAGATAATTTGTTGGATTAATATCTTATATATTGGCGGTGGAAACTAAAAGTTTCTACAAGCGCCTTAATTTTAGGGTTTAAGGTCTTAGTTTAGGGTGTATGGTTTAAGGGTTTAAAATTTAGGGATAATAGTTAAAATTTAGGGTTTATGGTTACAATTCATGGTTTATAAGTTAAAATCTAAATTCTAATCGTATTATCCTAAAAACTAAACCCCAACCTCTAAACCCTAAATTTTAACCATAAACCTTAAATTCTAATTACTATCTCTAAATTATAAACCCTTAAACCCTACATCCTAAACTAAACTTTAAAATTAAGGCGCTTGTGAAAACTTTCACTTTCTACCGCCAATGTATTGGATATAAATCCTAATTTGTTTGGCGAAATAAAATTAAGTTTTTAAAGATCAAATTAAAAATTGGTTTGATATTTTCATAGGGTTTTTAAATTGTATTGATATATTTTTTAATTGAATTTAGCTCAGATGTGTGATTAAATTTAAACATACTTAAGTGTTCAATATTCTTTCGATTTTAGTGTGATGTGAAGTTTGGATAGATTAAGTATGGTATAAAAAAATTATTTATATATTTGTTTCTAAAAGTATTTATAAGTGGAAGAATTTAAAATTTGAAAATTTTAAATATATTTTTCGATACAGTCATTAGATCGAGACTAATCAAACGTGTGGGACTACTTGCTAATCCGTGTTAAAAATTTAAGAGCATTGAAATGTAATTTTAGTGCTAAATATTTTAAGCGGATAGAAATCTTTTATCCTTTTTCAGTGCCCCTATTTATGTCTCACGCTCAAAATTAGGTTTAGAGTTTTAGGTTAAGGTTTATGGTTAGGGTTTAGAGAATTTAGGGTATGGTGTATTTTTTAGAGTACAAGTGTAGGGTTTATGATTTAGAATTTAGAGTTAGAGCTTAAAATTTAATTTTGTAGTGTTTTTTAATATCTAGGCATAAGTAAGGACACCAAACAAAGACAGAAAATTTTTATCCATTTTAAGCACGCTTGATAATCTAAAATTAAAACTATCCGTTAATTTTTATCAGTGAGAAATATTTGATGATTTGAAAGTATACATCATAAATTAATCGGATTATATTGAATGTATACTTAAAAAATCCGTGAATTTCTGGGGGAAAAAAAGAAATGGTATTAAGTGATGCATGCTTAAACCAATACACAACGTCCAAAATGTACATGCAAATAGACATGGAGAAATTGCCACAAAATTCTTGGCTTGCCGAACCCAAAATCAAAGGCTCTTCAGTCTTCATTTTATAACCAGAGCCAAGAAAGATTATGACAATCACAATTCACACACTATATACAAATGTAGCTTCTACAGATAAATCAGTCATACATCCATTTCTTCATCTTGGGATGCTGACTGGGATCCTCCTTGAGGCCTTGATTCAGAAACCCTTGCAACCACCTCATCCACCACTAGCCTCGTCAACAACAGCCCCGCAACCAGAGCCGCTCCCATGAGCATCGTAAAAACCGCGCTCCAGCTCTTGGCGGAAATGTAACCGGTCAGCAACGGTCCGATTGCGGCACCGACGGAGCCTGTTCCGTCTATGATTGCCGTCACGGTTGCCAATGCCTTTGAGTTCCCCTTCAATGAACTGTGTGTTCCTAGGTCGGCTGAGACCGCGGTTGTTATAAGAGCATAGGGTCCGTTTACAAACATGCCGCATATGAACATGAGAGCTATGTTCATCGCCATCGAAATGTGTCCGTAAGTACGGTAGAAATAGAGAGCGGGGATCGCGCAGTACATAAAAGTTGCTGCTGTTATGGCTCTGGCATCTAAGCGATCGGAAATGTGTCCGGCTAGGATTCCTCCGAGCACCCCTCCGACGTCAAAGAATGTTGACAAGTTCCCGGCTGCCTTGCTCGATAAATATTTTCCCTCGATCGCTGCAAGATCGATGAATAGACAAGGGAATTAGTAATGAACAAACTTGTCAGCCAAGAAACATTTACCAACCAATGAATTCAACATGTTTCAAGACCAGAAATAGATATTAGCACACCTGTATGGGAAATGTAGAATGGAAGCCAGTAGAGGAATGTGTAAGCGACCAATTTGGCAAAGAATAGGCAGAAAGCAAAAGGAGCAACCCCGGGGATTTTCCATGCTTCGATGAACCCGACAGCTTTTTCCTTGATCTCAGTATCCGAGCCTAATAGAGGCTCTGTCACTTCCTCTCCATTCTTCCTAGGAGAATCCACTGAATCTTCTTCTCTATCGGCTCCGACTAATTCGGGACTAACCGGCAACAAAAGGAAAACCGACAAGCCAATGAAAGCAATAAGCAGACCAGGTACAACAAAGGACCAACCCCATCCGTAGCTCAACAATGCCGAAGCAATCAAAGAACCGCTAATGTTCCCAACAGATGTGTGAGCATTCCATATGCCCATAATCAAACCTCGCTTTTTCTTCCCAAACCAGTTACCGACCACCGCAACAACCGAAGGCCACCCTGTTGATTGAAATAAACCGGCAATCATTTGCACTATAAGGTAGTAGTAAAAGCTATGAATATTAGCCCAGTACCCAACACCAAATAGTGAAGTAAATAAGCCAGTTCCAACCATTCCCAACGTCAAAAAGATCCTTAAATTCATTCTGTCACCCAAATGTCCAGAGAAGTACATTCCGAAAGCATATATCGCGAGGAATGCCACGTCCAGTTCGCCAAGCAAGGCCGATCCATCGGATCCGTTAAATGGCGCCCAACCATCTCCTAGAACCCAAGAAACTCGTTTGTTTTCGGCAGGCGAACTGAGGTATGTTGTCCTCCATGGGAACTTCAGGCCTATATCGGGCGACTGGGGATCGAGAGCACTCTTGACAATGCTGGTTGTTTTCCTCGTGGCATGGTAGCTCGTGTAAGCGAGAAACGTTACGATCAAGACAATTGATTGATGAGTTTTATAGGATAGCTTCCCTTTCTTAATGTGTTCTAAGAAACGAATCCCAAGAGGCTTGCTATGATTTCTCAAAGCTGGCAATTCACCTAGAGGACCCATGCACTTCGATTCCTCGGAAAAAATATGAGAAAGCAGAGCTGCAAATTCCCCTCGGCCCTCAGCAACAACAAGCTGGACAATTGCGAAATCAATTAGCAATTTGGGAATCTAATTCGATATGGAACTCGAAACGAATTCTTAATCAACAAAGAACATAAAGAAAAAAACCCAGAAAATAACCAAATACAACTCTAGATTATGAAGTACATCATAATCAAACAATAAAGTTGAATTTGATTCATTCTAAACCAAAACAAAGAATGAGCCCAATATAAGCCGTTAAATGCAGGGCAGAGTTCAAACATGCTAATTTTCCATAGAAAAAAAAAAATCAGTCCTCAAATAATCTCTTCTTTTTACTCGTAAAAGGAAACAAAAAGCACGATCCAGAGAAACATCAAAGCTGTATACGATTGAGATACAGAGCTAAAAACTCCGTTAAATTGTAGTCAAAGTTCAACACAATTTTCAAAACGCGAATTTAGAAATTAGTACACTTCATCTTCTCCAAAGGAAAATCCCCCAATTTTATTTCTTTCAAACACGAAACAGTCTCGAATTTAACATAGAAATCAAGATCGCACCCAAATTTTAAACAGATCCATAGTTAACGATCCTACATAAAAGAGAAATCAAAGGAAACTTTAAAAAAAACGCAAAAAAGATCAGAAACAGAACTTAAAACGCAAACAAAACACGATCGAGAGTACAGATTCTACAAGAAAAATACAGAGATCATTACCTCTCTAACTTGGCTGAGCTCAGAAAGATCAGTAGATTCTTAACTTTGATACCTTTCGTTATTTGTTCTCAACAGGTAAACTCCACTATTCCTCTGTTCCCAGAAGATAATTCCCTTCTCCCGGTGAAACGCTCTACTTTGTCTCGCGTTTGAGTTTACTGTCGTGTGGTCTTTGCTGATGTTAAATGAAGGAGAAACGCAATCGCGGTTTCAAGTTCCAGCGGCCGCGGGAGGATTCTTGTAATGGACGTAAATAATAATTTAAAGATTCGAATTGGCGATCCTGCCCCTACTTAAGTTCCCAATTAGGATTTGGATTTATAGTTAGTATAACGAAAATTTAGGGTGAATTTACTTAATTGCACTTGGAAACACGTTTTTGGTATTTTTCGTAACTATTAAGACACGAATCTAGAATATTAGGAAGAGGATCTGTTAACATTCTAGAGTAAATGTCATGTACTGATGTGTAACACTAATTATATGCATTATATGTTCGTTAATTATTTTAATAATTTTAAAATTATAAAAACTTAAAATGTGATTATTTGTTTTTAAAATAAAATATATTAAAACACTTTTGTACTTTTTTTAGATTTTTAAATTTTTTGTCCACTTTTTATTTAAATAATTTTATTATTTTTAATTAAAAATAAAAAATTGAAAAAGTAGCACACAAAGTATTTTAACATATTTTATTCTAGAAAAATAGTCATGTTTTAGATCATATGATTTCAAAAGTTATTAAAATAGTTAATGATACATTTTAGTACATATGATTAATGGTACATATCGGTACATGATATCTACTCTAGACTCACCTACTTATATAATGTTGTTTTCGGCAATAATATTTAGGCTAAAATACATTAATATTCTTATTATTATAGGAGTTTTTTAGTCAAGATTATAAAAGTTATAAAATTATTATTTTTAAAAATAACAATTTGATTTTTTTATTAAAAATCTAATCGTATAAATTTGGTATAATAATAAATTTAGCCTTTAGTATAGGATTTTTATTGAGATTATCATTAAGGACTTTGAGTGGGATTGATGGCGAAGGATTGAAGATGAATGGAGATTTTACTATTTTGGGTTGATGTACAAACACAATATGTCGATTTTTAACTTGAAGAATGGTTGAGATTTTCTGGGTTAGTTAGGAATAATGTCAACTTCAATTATTTTTCGGAGAAATTATATCGTGGGTCCTTCTCACAACGTCATTCATGTGACCAACTAATAAAATGCACTTATTTCATTAATTTTTTTCATATCATCTTTTTACCAAGTGAATCTTTACTTAGTAAAAACTATTTTTATATTTGATTTACAGTAAATATGTGTGAAGATTCACTTGGTAAAAAGATGACATTGAAAAAATTAATGAAATGGATGTATTTTATTAATTGATCCTATAAATGACGTGGTGATAATGACTCATGATATAATTTCTCATTTCTTAAGTAACATGGAATACATCCGTCATGCTTTTCAAGTAACAAAAAATAGTGGAGTGCGAGAAAAAATAGAAAATGGTTAGAAAAGTGACTAAAATGATAGAATATCAAGAATTAGGATTAAATTAAAATAAAGTGTAAAATATAAGACTAAATTTGTTATTATTCCAATTTTTAATCGTCATGTCATATGTAGGGGTGTATACGGTTCGGTTTCGGTTTAATTTGGTAAGCTATTTTAATAACCATCGGTTTTCGGTTCGGTTAACCTCAGTTTTCGGTTTTTCCATATTAACGTTAGTTTTTGAAATTTTTGTATTTTATTTTGACAAAATAACTTTATTTGATGACTTTTAAATAATAAGAGTTAAAGTTTTAAAGTGTTTTTCATAAATATTTATTAAAAACTTAATTTTTTAAGTGAAAATAATAATTAAAAATACATTTATAATATTTTAAGTATAAAATACATGTTTTTTACATTAGAAAAACAATTATAAATTAAATAAAATATCAAATTCGGTTCGATTCGGTTAACCACGGTTTGCAAACTTATGAACCATAAACCGCCCAAACGCTTCGGTTCGGATCGATTTTGCGGTTCACCATACTCAGCCCTAGTCATACGTGATTAGATTTTTAATGAAAAAAAACTGCTTTGATATTTTTCTAAACTCGAGTGAAATTTTGTAACTTTTTCATAAACCGGAGACTCAAACAAAAAAACACTAGGGTTTTTTAATGTATTTTACCCTAATATTTAACGTCCACAACTCAAAATGATAGTGAAATTCGTTCATTTATCACCTAAAATCCGCTCGAATCTATTGGCACTTGGCTGCCTGTTACTTTATTCTTTCCTTATAATTAAGTGTATAAAATTCCCATAGGGTACAGGTACTAGTAAAGTCTTGAACCAAATAATGTTTGGTATTCACGGGTAATGTGTTCGAATTTCAAAAATTACATGGGATAAATTATACAGAATTCAATTATCCGCATGCAGAAATGAACATATAATTTTATACTAGAATTTTGAATTCTTAAGAAATTGTTTTAAAAAATTAGAGGTGCAAAGTTATAAAATTTTAGGATATAAAATCGTATAATCAATTAAAAAACACTTAAGTTATATAAGAACTTAAAAATTTCGAGTGATACAGCCACATCCCAACATCTCTTAATCCATTCATGTTCGTACATGATTTGTATGACAGTGATTAGGATCATCTCGAATATTTTTAAACATACAATGCGTGTTTTTAAATGTCTAATAGTAAAAAAAAACGTATATTGTAATTTACACATCAAAATGTTTAAAAAACCAATTTATAATGTCTGTTATATGTATAAAAATACTATTGACTTATTAATTAATAGGGTAAAATACTTAAATTATTACTCAACTTTGTTCTGTGATCTGTTGTGATCATTGAACTTTAAAAACGACCAATTTACTCACTGAACTTTATACATTAACCTATTTTGGTCACTGCTTGATGACATGAATTATTTTATTATTATTTTTATTAATATTAAATGCTAATTGTAATTTAAAAAAATAAAAAAAATAAAACTTAAACACATAAAATACCCAAAAACCCAAATCAAATTAATCTTCTTCAATAAAAAAAACTAATCCCCAAATACACACAAGACCCGATCTTCCCATCTTCTTGTGATCTCAAATTAGGGTTTAATCCCTTTTTTCCCCACATCTTTGGCCCTGTCAATTTCAGACACTGAAAGCACCAATTTCTCATCTTTCTAATTATTGTTCAACACTTTCAATGCCATCGTTCAAAGAAAATCTAATATCTACGGGCAAAATCACCTGTTTCAATTCAACCCAATTAAGATCATCGAAATCTCCATCTTCATACTTTACCATGTATGATGTACCATCAGGATTTATTGTCAAATTGAATCACTCTTCAGTGATAATATTTCTCCTAAAAAAGTTTTTGAACTTCCCTTCTTTCCAACCATTTACCATACTTTTTGTCTTTTCTAGACTCATCGTCTTCTTTGATGGAATTATAGGAAACAAGGGTGAAGCAATTTGAGTGGACTCTATTGATAACAACACCTGGCTCTTTTGAATTTCGTATACTCAGGGCTTTGATTCTTCCTCCTCAAAGGGATTGTTTTGAAACTCTTTGTTTGTGTAATTTTGGCCGAAAAATATAATCATTATGGTCATCATTAGAGTCGTCGGATGTCGACGACGACATAGTTAAGGGTATTAAACCCTTATTTCATATCACAAAAGATGAAAATATCAGGTCTTGTGTGTGTATTTGGAGTTTAGGTTTTTTTATAAAAGAAGATGAATTTAATTTTTGGTTTTGGGTGTTTATGTTTTAATTTTATTTTTAAAAATATATTTAGCATTTAATATTAATAAAAATATATGTTAAGAGAAAAATAATAATAAAATAATTCATATCATCAAGGTGTGACTAAAATATGTTAATGTATAAAGTTTAGTGAGTAAATTGATATTTTTAAAACTCAGTAAACAAAATAAGTCGAGAAAGTTGAGTGATGATTTAAATATTTTACCCCAATTAATAAATCTTGATTAGATTTGAAATTGATTCATTTTTGGGTTTTGTTCTTTATAATGGTTGACTTGAAGGTGCACCAAACTCTTGTACATCTACTTTTCCCCTCTCTCTTTTCCCCCTTGTATTGCTAATTAATCATCGGAATATTATCATCTTTAAATCTACACCATTGGATCCACCATCCTCGGCTACCAAATTTGTATTGGGCTTATTATTGAATATTTAGTTGTGAGCATTTTAGATTTCGAATCGGCAAACTAGTGATTCGTACTCGATCCAAAAAATGGATATTCAAGATTTTGGATATTAAATTTTTAAATTCGATATTTAGATATTTAAATATTTGAATTTATGATTTGATTTAAGTATTTTTTGAATTCAGTGGTCTTATTCGTAAAAAGTTTAGATTTTCAAATATAACAAGCAACAAATTATTGAATATAACAGGATTTGTATCCATAAAAATTTAATATTTCTATATACAACTAGTAAAAATATCAAATATAACAATATTCATATACATAAAAACTAAAATTTTAGATTTCCAGATATTCATATATCCGGTCCAAGTCTGAAAAATAGCTATTCGTATTTAATCTAAAAATTTTAAATATTTAATCCGAATTAAATAAAAATAAAAATTAAATCAAATATCCAAAAAATTTAAACGAATTAATGGATGAACGAATCAGATTTTTCGCACACCCCCATCAACCATTGAAGATGCATAGTAGAAAGGTGATTTCAGTCAGACCGTCCAAGAAAGGGACCGACGACCTCGATGTGGGGCAATGGTAATTTCTATAGAACTATGGGGGTATTTCCGTGAACTCACTAGCTGAGTTGAATTATAGAAAGGGCGGGTGGAGCCGTGCAGGAGTCGGTAAAGCATATTCGCATATCCAGAGGTGAATATTGGAAATATTCTTAGCGGGCAGAGTATATCCAATGTCCATGGGTCCAATTTTGCCCCAGTCCCTGTGTTCTTCGGAATTTTAAAATTTAGTCACTTTGTTTTTAATTCTAAGATTGTCTTTACTTGTATAAAAATAAGTGTCCAAACTATAAATCTTATTAAATTTAGGTGATTAAACTTTTTTTTTTGGAAAAATAAGTACCTAACATTTCATTTCGTTATTTTTAAGTGTTTAGTAGTTAAATGTCGTTAAAAAAATTCGTTAACCAATTAAACTTGGACACTTACCATGTTTTAAATTATAATTTCTTTTAACTCAATTTTTAATAAATTAATTTTTTTTTAAAAAAAATCCTAAAATCCTATAAAAAAAATTCTATAATAGTCCACAAATCCCTAAAATCGCAAAACCTCAATTCTTCAAGGCTACCGCCGATGATTGTACCCGTTGAGCCCACCCTTCAATCGTTGGATTCAGTCGGTCATTTCTCTCAATGTGTCAGTCAAACATTGAACGATAAATATAAAATCGTCATTCGGCTGGCATATCGTTAGTCGGTTTCTGTTTGAGAAATAGTAGGATGAGTTCGACAACTTAAGAGTAGGGGTGGGAAGCGGACGATTCGAGGTCGGTTTTGCATTCCTCACTCTGTCCCCAACACTTACGAGTACGATTTTGGGTAATTCCTGTTACATGATTCGGTGTATTTCTCGTCCTCATTCCCACACCCGTCAGATCCCCACGGTTTTCGGAGAATCTTTATCTCAAAAGTTAAACAAACTTTACTATTTACTAACCAAAATATATAGTCGATTTCAATTTACATGTCATATACTCAATACACTAAAACATATGGTTGAAGGGGAACAAGGTTTTTGTGTAAATGAATGACAGAAATAAAGAGATAAATAGATTATATAATTAACAAAAAAATAGTAAATTACTAGAGGGTCACCCAAACTTAATAACGTTTAAACAAAAAAATATAAGTATATTGATATTAAGATAGGTAGGTATACATGTAAATTATAGTTAATTTTATATATTTTAAATTTTTGTAAAATATCAAAGATCATTGTGGATATTTTTTGGAGATCCCCACAATTATTTATACGGTTCGGTTATCCTTACAGATCGAATATAGTAATTTCCGTCTTATCCCCATTTGAGCTTCGGTGAAATAACTTTTCCCGTCCTCGTCCCCGTGGGTGAAGGTTCAGTTATTCCACATCCCGTCGGTTCAGATCCTTAGGGTTTTCGAATATTTCCCACCAAATTCTCACCCCTATTAAAGTGGTGGACTCAACAATGGCAACAATGAGAATTTGGGGTTTTGTCATTTTTAGAGATTTATGGATTGATTTGGGGATTTTCTGAGAATTTCAATATATTTTTTAAAAGTTTAAAATTTTTAAAGATTAAAAAAATAAAAATCATTGCCACATTTCAAGCATCAATTGAATAATGGATTTTTTAAAACAATCAATCACCTAAAATTATAACATTATAAATGTTAAGCATCTATATTCACCAAAAAATAATTTACGCAAAAATAATTAGACAATTTTTTTACATTAAACCTATTTTAGAAATAAAATTTAGCTTGAATTATTTAGGTTTAAATATGTGTTATCAATTGGATTTTATTTTTTAAGTCAAACCTTTAATTATTAGAATAACGCAGTCAAAATTTAGTGAAAATCATCAACAATGTTATTGATTGGATTTTAATTCCAAAAAAAAAAATGTGTAAACTAATTTTATGATAAACAAGAGTAACGAAAATTTCAAAAGTTTAAAGTAATTAGAAGACATCTCGTCCACATTACCACTGGCGGCGGATTTATGTGGATGGTAGGGGTCAATGTTCATCTTCAACTTTTAGAATTCACACGTTAGTCTCTTTTTTTTTAATTTTATAAATTAATTTTTAAATTGTTTAAATATTTATAATTTGTACTTAATCTAAAAATTTGAGGTTTTATTTTTATATACACTGAAAAAATATTTTTGAACCCATCATTACACGGTTTTTAACAATGACATCTGAATTTTATTAATCACCATAAAAGATAATACAATAAAATACATCAAAAAGAGCAAAAAAATGAACAAGTTCACTAAATATCTCTTACAATGATACAAAGAAAAACATACACTTCCATCGAGATTAGCATACCCCTGAATCTCCTTGTCTCTATCCAAACGAGACGCTTACGGTGCGAAAAAGGAGTGGTGAGCAAACTAAGCTATCAGGCAGATTGCTCCGCTACCCAGGTCTGATTACATCGACAACCAACCATCAACTGAGTGGGGATCCATCTTTTTAAGACCACCGACAGAATCATAATCAGAGATTAGCGTCATGAAGATCTTTGTACGAGCACCAACTGACCGCTAAGGTATGCTGAAAATCATGTCACAAGGACAGATGAAACGAACTACAAAAAATCAAAGAAAAACGTGTCACAAAGACAGAGGAAACGCGTGTTACAAAATAGAGATTCTTATTAAAACATGAAAAAAAATAATAAAAAAACAACAAAAAAAATAATAAATCCAATAATCAACAACCAATACTAAGATTAATTACCAACCACCCAAAAAAAAAAAACAACAACATTGCAAACTGCAAAGATTTGAGAGAATATGACCATGTTAAAAAACCTGGTTTAAATGTAAATCTAACCTCCATTACACGTTTCTATCTTCCTATCAAACATGACACATAACATATCATAACCTATAGTAAAATTAATTATTTTCTTTCTACTAATCACATCATGATATATAACATCTCATGATTAAAGAATAGTTACTTGCGGCCTTTGTGTTTACAAACGCCGCTATAGAATTTGACTTTTTGCGATGTTTATAAAAATAAACGCCACTAAAAAATACTTATTTGCGGCACTTTTATTTACAAACGCCACTATAGATCTTATTTTTTTGTCCGCGAACTATTGCGGCGCTGCTTTAAGCGATATTTCTTGCTGCGCTTTCTTAAGCGCCAGAAAATTTTTTAGCGACGCTAAAAAACGCCGCTAAAGAACTATTTTGTTGTAGTGCATATGTAAAACGTATGATATTATTATAAAATATGACACAAAATAAGTGACCAATAGTGTTAGGCGTGTAATATGTATTAAAGTGTCATGAAAATAAAAATGTAGATACCATAAGATGTAGTTATAATTCGACGAGGGGCAGAGTTATAGATACTTAATAGTTGATTTAATAATCGGCTATATAAAGAGGTAATGGACCAATGGCCTCCAAGAAATAGATTAATTTGTTTTATCTTCTTCTCCGTCAGAAAGTTTTACTGTTTTACATCAAGAGATAATGTATCTTATTGGGAGATCAATATTAAATATTTGAGAATTCAACATCAAAATTCAAGGTTTTCAATCTTTTAATTAATTCAAGTACGTTTCCGCATATAATATTTTGTTTTTGTAATTTAACATGATAGATCTCTGATCAAATTTCATATATTAAGTTATGATTTAGTTCTAATAAGTAAATATTACGTGTTTATAAAAGCTTCGGAACTTTGTAGAAAAGGTTGGAACTTTGCAGATAATAATAATCTTGTAATATCTTAACGGATTGCAAAATAATTGTAAGAGAAACGAAAGCGAGCAGAAGTTTCGTATTCTGTGGAATTATAAGGCGGGGCATTATCCTTTCATGTGAGTTTAGATTTACGTTATTTGTGTCTGTTTGTCTGGGTGTCATCTTTATATACGTTGCCAAAGTCCCAAAAGCATGTAATTTTTGTCATTTCCATTCCTTAATTTACTGTTCTTGTGCTGGTTATTTTTTCTTAATTTTACCTCTAAGCAATAAGGCGCCACTGGAAGCTTCCAAATACAATCCTGCTCTGCTCCAAAACTACTTAGTGATAACTAACAAGAATATATTGCTAATACAATTATCATGTTCCACGTAATTTAAAAAAATAACATGTAGTATCTTTTAGTCATGTTGTGTTATTTGGGTACAAGCTCACGGTCACTATTTTTTATTCGTAATTGAGTTGTAGTAATGATTGTGTTGTTAACGTGTCATATTATTGTAATATGTTTTTTAATGTTATTTGTTGTTGACTTTTATCTTTCGTCGTCGAACTTTAGTGATATTTGTATTTATTTTGTTTCGTCTTTGAGTTAGTGTTTTAACCTTTCCTTTGTATGATTATATTTATGATCTAAACACGTTAATTTCCATTTTTCTTAAATATCACTTAATCAAGATTGTTTACCTAAATTATAAACTTTCATTATATTTTTAAATTTTTTCTCTATTAATAAAATTGATGTACTCATATTAAAAAAAATTATGTTGTGCTGTTTATTTATTTATGGACATTCTTTACATGTATGGTATGGCATGACGGAACCCAAAGCAACAAATAAATATTAGGCTCGTAAAAGGACAAATAAAATAAACTGTTATGATAGCTCAAGGGCCCAACATGATTAGTCCTGATGGGTAGGAATGTTGGCAGATGCAGCAGAAGGAAAGAGTTGATCCATATAGTCGTTATTAGATGAACTCGGCTCATTACGTTATTCATATTTTATAGTCTAATTAATAAAATTTATTTAGTTTAAAGTAATTCTTAAGAACTATTTATTTTTTATTTACATGCAGTAAAGAAATAAAAATTCACCTTAAAATAAAAATGAGCTAGATGGATCTTATTAGTTGAGACCCACAAATGACGTGAAGAATTATATCCATCTGATAATTTTTTAATCCCATGAAAAATTATTAGATGAGTCTGGCTCACCACGTTATTCATGATCCTATCTAATAACATTTTTCATGTCATCTTTTCAAGGTTAAATCTTCACCTCTTCCTTATATATAACTAATAAGTGAGTAGTTACTTGGAAGTTACACTAAAATGAGTAAATATTATTAGATGGATCATAAATAACGTGACGAGCCAAATTCATCTAATAATTTCTCCGATCTCATAATACATTGGAGCCTTTCATGGATCGTTATGAAGGGGTTTTTAATGAGAACACTAATTCTTATAAAAAAAATAATACATTGGAGCGGACGTGTGAAAGAAAATGCCACGTGACAACGTGAGAGATAAAGAAATCAACAATATATACCTAATAATTGTTTATCATTTTTCTAATAAAACCCCTAACACCCATAAAAATATTTCAAAAAAATATCACGCGTCTCACTTAAGCATCGAATAGTGTTATTAGAGTCGGTTCTCCATTACTTTTTTTTAATTAGTTTATGAAGTTAAAACTACTTTTGATAATGAAAACGATAAATATAATAAGGTTAAAAATGTAAATTTTGCGGGGGCCGATTTATTATTTCCGAGTTCTAAACTTAACCGACCCGATAAATTTTCTATTTAAGAGGACACTATTCTTTTATATTTTTTTTATAAAATAAATAAAACATGGTTTATTCGCTTGTAAATTTTTCATAAAATTAACTATTATATAGTGATGTGCGCGACCATATATCGAACCAATTTGCTTCATTAGTTAAGGGAACGATTGTTATTACTAGAGGTCATGAATTCGAGTACCAGTAACTGTAGTAGGGTGATTGAGCATGCATTATTAAATGGTTGAGAGTATATTCAGAACAGATACTACTTGTAATCACCATAACTTTCAAATATATATATATATATATATATATATATATATCCATGGGCGAATCCAAGAATTTAAATTTGGTGGTTCACCTATTTATTGTAGTCAGAAATTTAAGGCTTCGAATTTCTCCAGACATCAAGTTGACTACAACAGACTAAACAAGCCTAGAAAATGAATTTTGTTAAAAAATATCTCTACTTGAAAAAAGAATTAAAAAAGTAATAACAATCCCCAATTGGTAAAAGTGATAAGAAAGTTGAATTGATAAAGTGATTAGTAGCGGAATTTAAGATCAACCATTTTTTTCTTGTCAAATAGAACGTTTAAAGAGATAAGTGTGATATCGTGGAAGTTCTTTTGAGTTTCAAAGACAAAAGGTTATCAAAAGTTCAAGCATTTGAGGATTGACCCAAATGTAATTTTTGTAGCAATGATTTTTTTTTAAGTATGAAGGGTGACCCAAATGTAACCTTGCCCATAATTGAGTGACCGAAATGTAACCTTACCCATATTTGAGTGACTCAAATGTAACCTTACCCATATTTGAATGACTCAAATGTAACATTTAAAAATTGAATGACTCAAATATAATATTACTCATAATTAAGTGACATCTGTTGTAGTTTACCCTAAAAATTAATTGTGGGTCACGTGACCCACCATGTACCTACATACATCCGCCCCTGTATATATTTATGCAGATAATGTTTGATTGACACGAGGTGTAAAAACGAACAAATAATTTTATGTTATATGATGAAATTTTTAAGAATGCTATGTTAAAAATTAAAAAAAAAACTATAACTAGAGTAGCAATAAAAATGTAAAAAAAATAATTTAAACTATATTCAAAAAAATTTAAACTAAATACAAATTTAAAATGTTCACAATTCCTCGATCCATGGCTGACGAGGCGCATGCACATGCAGACAACCGAGCAGGGCATCATTATTGGTTATGGATATGATGTTGTAGCCTTCTCCATCTATTGTTTTTCTTTGGACTCATAAATTCTTCTAACCAGGAATTCCTTTTTCATGTACTATATATTTTTTATAACTGAAAGTGAACCTTGCGGAAATCTCCCAGAAATTTCGTATTCTGGACTTATTCTGTCTCATCATGAAAGGACCGGCGCTTTGGATTTTTGCATTCATTGATTCAATTTGAACCTACGGGAAATGACCTAATCTAATTAAGGCTGAGTTATCGTTATTCAACCGATCAAATATATTTTAAATGATTTGATCAAGCCGATATGACATACCGATATTTTTTTAGAATTTTATTTGAATTATAAATGTAGAATATTAATTTGATTTTAAATTTTAGAAAATTGGCAATTTTGAAGCAAAAACCCCTTTTAAAAATATATATAGGATTTTGGCTCCCATAAAATATTATTTGGGAAAATTACTCCCAAACTTGTCACGTCGGTTAACCTCGTGTTATGTAGGAAGCGAGGTTTGATATCGCGTTCTGCATAACGCGAGATCAGTCTACGTGGCCTTGTTGTTTGGGTTAACGGTTTTACAGAATATCGCGTTCTGCAGAATGCGATGTCACCGAGAATTTGAAAGGCCGGCTGAATATATCGCGCAGACCTCGCGTTCTGCAGGACGCGAGTTCTGTGAAAAACTGGGCTGAAGAACTAGGAAAAACAAGTGTGGGTAGGTCTGTTCGAGCCCAATTTTGGGTGTTTAAATCGTATATTTTTAGCGAACATCGAGTTTGGGGTCGTAGTACTGGAAATTCTCTATCGTATGACACCAACACGGTTAATTTCCGTCTATTCTACACTGGTTTAAAGTGGCTTCCAAAACCCTATGCTATCATCCTTTTTTGAATGAAGTTGCCTTTGAACAAATGTCGATTTTCGGTTTAGTAATCGCATAAAATTAATTAAAAACTGAAATTAAATAAACATTTTTAAGTTTAATTATAATAGATAAACAAAATTAAAATACGACATTATAAAAAACAAATGTCTGGAATAAAAATATTAGAAACATAAGTACATATCAATTAAAAAAAGACTAATGATGCCTATGTCCACCCGTTCCGCAGTCGGGTGGACGGCGATCACGATCTGGATACCTCCGAACATCATGTGCTGGGCCCTGGTCCCCATCATCGTCACCATCGTCTGCGATACGCAGATCTCTGCTAGGCCCAGGCGGGGAGTAAAACAAGCTACCCGGCGGCGTTTGCTCCACAATGCTATAGTCATACTGAGATGCCAACGATGGAATATCGATAAGCAGAAGGTCACTAGTCGGCATATGGGGACGGTAGGCATCGGAGAAGCCGAACTCGGGTGGAGGCCTCATCTACTGGAAACTCGAAAGACCGCTAAAAGTATGAAATGATGTGCCAGAAGATTATGCCCCTACAGTGTCATGTCGTGGTCTCGGACCGCGCTGCCTCGACTGGCTCTGGCTCTGGCTCGCTCGACGGGTGCCGCGTGGGCAATTTTGGAGAGGCTGGGGAAGCTCTTCCTCGCGTTCCTCCTGAGTAAGGATATGTTGCTTCCATTTGAGCCCATACCACTGAAAGTAATTGAAATCGACCGAATCGGCCCCTTCGATAATGGGTCGGAGAAGGGGTGGGGGGCGGGCAAATCGATTAACCTGTAACACCCGGGTTTAGGGGTCGGGTGAAAATAATATTTTTATATTATTTGGGCTCGGTTTTATTATAAAAATGATTCTTTCAAATTTTGGGTTTTAAAATAAATAATTTAAATGGGACAAATTGATTTAATTGCAAGTTGAAGAGCTTTTTAAGGATCAATGAAATAGCCATTTATTAATGGCCTTTTTGGTAATTTACCATTTTCTAATTTAAATTCCCTTTATATATATTAAATTCCCTATTCTCTTCATTATCATCTTCTTCTTCAACGTTTGAAGAAGCTCTCTCCCCGTTTCACTTTTTCATCTCCTTTCTCCTTCGTTTTGGCTCGGTTTTGAAAGGTAATTACGTTTTTGACTTGCTCTCAACTTCCTCTCTTCAAAAGTACAAGTAGTTTTCATTTTCATCCATGTTTTAGAAATTTGAATTTTTGGAGATTTGAATAAAAATGGTAGTTTTATGGTGTTTAACTTGAGATTTTGATTAAACAATGATAGATATGAAGTTTATGAACCAAAGGGTTCAACATATATGATTTTTAAAGGGTTTTGTTAAGTTTCCCGAATTTGTGTTTTGGAGGGTTTTTAGGAGGGTTTTTAGTTCAGTTTTGGGTGTGGTTTGTGTTGGAAATTAAGGGTTGATGTTAGAGTATTGGTTGGGGGTCGTATTGGAAGCATTTGGAAGTGTTAAAGGTGTTGGAATCATCGGTTTTGGACTGTGTTAAAGGGCTGCTCGGGAATGACTTTTGGTGGTTGTTCTTGGTTCGAAAAACAAGTGTTTGATGTTTGAATTTCATTCCGGGTTTGCTACGTTGTGTTGTGGACTGATTTGAGGTTAATTTACTTGTGTTGAGGTTGTTTAGAAGCGAGAATTTGCGTTGGAGAAGCATCGGGAAGGAATCCGGAAACTTGAAGGTGATGCTTGCTTGGTAATTGAGCTTGGAGGTAGAGGTGAGTGGTTAATGTTTTAAAATGATTTTTAAGTGGTTGGTTCAAGCATGTGGACTAGGTGGAGATTGGTAGACTCACCTAGAGTTAGGATTAGGGTGGTAGCCTAATCCTAAACTTTAGTTAGAGACCTTGGTTGATCTTTAAAGTGTTGAATTATGCCTCATGGTTAATCATGCTTATGGTGGTTATGCTTACGTTGTTATACATGTATGTGGAGGCATGGTTTTATGCATTGTTACATGCATGTTGATGATAAATGTGATGGAAATATACATATGACATATGAGGTGATATTTGTGTTATTGAGATGCATGTAGTGTTGACATGTGTAATAATGTTATAAGGTGATTGCTTGATCCGAGGATCATGGTGAGTACATGCTAGGCATGGAAATGTGGTTTGTGCATGATAGTAAGTCATTGTGAGTACGTGCTAAGCACGGAAGTTGTTAATAAATGATATTGTGGAATGTATTAGTATTGGTACTAGTATACTTGGGTACAAATGATCGATCATTAGGATGTTAGTGTGTACACATGAGTCAAAAGTCGCGCGTGGCCTTGGTGGCGTTGAGTCATCAAGGAGGAGTACGGGTACGCCCGGAAATTTATATATATTCTACGTGATGATGAGTGGAATCCCATCCGTAGGGCATGTGGCGATGAGTGGAATCCCGTCCATGCAGGGTCGGTGATGAGTGGAATCCCCTCCGCGTGAAATGAGGCGTGAGGATGAGTGGAATCCCCTCCGCGTGAACGGTGATAAGTGGAATCCCACCGCCAGGTAATGGTTGTGTTGTTGGATGTGAGTTCCAACGGTTATCCGTGTATTCGAGTCATAGCTAGGTGCCAATACGGATTGTGGTTATGTTGCCATTATATGGTTTAATATATGTGATTTCATGTATTGTGGTTTTGAACATGTTGAATATGACATGATATTGAGTATATGTTCATGCATCATCTATGATCATGGCTCGTGTGGACCGGAGGTATGAACATGCATTTTATCTCAGTTGTAGCTCGGGCTTGGACCCTGCATTGTTGAGGTTTGTTTTTAAAGAGCTTACCCTCACTAAGCTTTTATGCTTACGCTCTCTTTTGTTCGACAATGCAGATAAATAGCTTGTGGGTGGCAAAGGCAAGGAAAGGTCATCAAGTGTTGCTTTTGGTGAGCTCAATGTATGAGTTTAATTAATAAGATGTAATAGTTAAGCAATGGGATAGGTGTTATTGATTTGAGTTTTGATGTATGTCGTTGTTGGCTTGGTTCGTGGGTGCCTTGTTCGATTGTAAATATTGTCTATGTTACATGCCATGAATGTCTACATGTTTTGGTTGCTAAGGCATGATATCTTAAGTGCTTGAGTGACCATATATGCATAAATTGCTCTTTTGTTAGAATGCTATGTATGAATGCTTTAATCCATGTTTGAGTGATTCCTCTGGCTTAAATATGTGTGCTTACATGCTTGTATATGCTTAGGTGAGTCGAGAATTGCATCTAGAGTCGTGGTTGAGATCGTTTAGCTTAAAATTGTGGTCTTGCAGTGCAGGGCGTATCGATACGCTAAGGGCTGTATCGATACGGCCTTGCTCAAAGGAAACAATTTTGGCTGGGCGTATCGATACGTGGGGTGTATCGATACGGTCCCAACTCTCTGAAAATCAGGTTAGGCTGGGCGTATCGATACACAAGGGTGTATCGATACCCTCTTAACTCTCTGTAATCTTGGGGAGTTGTGAAGTGCATGGCGTATCGATACGGTGTCCAAGCGTATCGATACGGTTCAACCTAGTTGACCAAGTGGTGTTGACCGAGAAGGGCGTATCGATACGCTCAAGGGCTGTATCGATACGGTCCTCTTATGTTGACCATAGGGTGTTGACCTTGGTCAAGGCATATCGATACCCTCTGAAGGCGTATCGATACGCACTGCTTAAAAAGGATAAATGGGTTGTTTTAATGTGCTGATTTGGTTTGTCGTTGATATATCTTTCGTGTTTCCGCTGTCGTGCTTCACATAGGACTTAATAAGGCATCTAGGCAAGATTAATTAAATAAAAAAAAATAGGGTTGCTAACCGAGGGAGAGTTCCTTAGGGAGTTTTCACTCGGTTTTCCCCGTGTGACCCACTCGGACCGGTCATTCGTCCAGACCGGGACGAGGGGGTTACATAACCCAAAACGCTATCCTGTCAGCGTGGTAACTGGACCAGTCAACCTCCGTCTTCCCCTGGCGTGTCAGATGGTGGAATTGGTCCATATTTTTTGGAGTCAGGAGTGGAATATTTTGGACGTACCCGAACTGTCAGAGAACCCTATCCGTAGCATGCCACGCGATAATTTCGTAGTTGATCAGTGGCACTACGGAAATCCATACTTGTTGCTCACGCAGAATCTCGGGTGGAGTAATCTGCTGAATATCCTCTGAAGCGTAGGGCCTCCACACGAACTAAAAATAATGAAAACGTTTGTAACGGTTATATGAAATATTATTGGAAAAAATAGTATGAAAAAATTCAAATTAATTTTCGAATTACCTGGTCGTGCCTCAACTTATCCAAAACAAGCATGTATTGTTTTTGGGTCTTCGGCAGGCCGTGGTGGGTCAGTGTTCCGCTCCACCTATCAATAATGAAGAAAACAATTTGTTAAATAAAATAATTTAAAAATATAAAAAATATAATAGATTACGTAGTACCTCCGTAGAAGCGGAAATGAAATAGCGGCGGGCTGTCTAAGCTGCGTGCTTAAAAAAGGCATCCGAAACCAAGCCCAAGACTGAAGGAGTAAACAACATCCTCCCATCGCTGATCTAGATTCGTCCACGTTTCTGCAGAGCTCTCTATAAAGAAATGCCAAGACAGCTGCTCCCCAAGATTTTCCTCTAGATTCATCGAAATTTGAAAGATGAAGAAGCCACATCACGTGTACCTTGGTGCGGGATTTGTCTGGCATTAATATCCCGCCGATAATGCGCAAGATGTGGGCACGCGCAAACCGCTGTGAAAATAAATATTTAATAAAGACATCCTAATTTTGAAAAAAAAATATTTGTAACTTCATCCTAAATTTAATAAAGGCATCCTAAATATTTAATAAAGACATCCTAATTTTCAAATAAATATTTGTAACTTCATCCTAAATTTAATAAAAGCATCCTAAATATTTCATAAAGGCATCCTAATTTTCAAATAAATATTTCTAATTTCATCCTAAATTTAATAAAAGCATCCTAAATATTTAATGAATGCAGCCTAATTTTTAAATAAATGAAATATATTAAAAAAATATAAAATAGTGGAAAAATCGAAAAAATACCTGAAGTGTAACTTCATCCGCATTGGGGGGAGGGTTTCCAAATTCAGCCTCCAAATAAGACAATTCTATTTTCCCACTGTCCCACACCTCCTCTGGGGGCATCACTCCCATCTCTTCAGCAAATACAGTTGGCCAATGCCCCAACGCGACACCCGTAATAGCGTTGCCGTCTGTACGCAACCCTAGATGGTAGGCAACATCCTCCAGCGTTATTGTTGCCTCGCCTATCGGGAGATGAAACGTGTGCATCTCTGGCCTCCATCGTTCTATTAGCGCGCTAATCAACGTTGGATTACACTTCACCCCCCTATGATCCTTGCTACGTGGCCAAAACCAGTGCGTTCAATCCACGTCATAACAGCAGCAACTGGTTCGTTGTAGATACGGTTAAGGTAACATGTTAACCGACGTTCGTATCCCTTCAAAAATTAAAAAAATAAAAAATAAAATAGTTAGCAAAATGCATGTAAAATAAAAAAATTAAAAAAATTCGCAAAAAATTAAAATGAAAAAGTAATACCTCTTCAGTTGTTCTCCAATAATGATTGCAGTGATTCGCCTCGTTGCGTAGTAAGCTCTCCATTATATCGAATGAAAATAAGGATAATTTGTTGTAAAAAACTAAAGAACTCGCGTTCTGTGGTTGATATGGAGGTAGGGCCACCAATTTATAGAAGAGCTCGCGTCCTTTGGGAAGCGATGTAAATGAACCTCACGTTCTTGAAAACGCGATATCCATAGACCTCGCGTTACACATGACGCGAGGTTCATTGAAAAGACGCGTCACGAAACAGACGCGTGAACTGAACGGGCAGAAGTGACCTCGCGTTCTGTACGAAGACCTCGCTTTCTATAGGACGCGAGGTTGTGGGGTTTTTTAAAAAATGACTTCCAAGGCGGGAAAGTCATTTATTATTATTATTATTATTATTATATATTTAATTACTATTATTATTACTATTATTATTATTATATATTTAATTACTATTATTATTATTATATATTTACTATTATTATTATTATTATTATTATATATTTACTATTATTATTATTATAATAATTATTATTATAATTATAATTATTATAATTATTATTATTATTATTATACATTTACTATTATTATTATTATTATTCTTATGTATTTTCTGTTCGTTTATGATAGTTGGAGTTCTGTCACGATTTTGTGTTCCGATGGGTTCAAACCCCCGCATGATACGTTGGTTGAAGAATACTTACCGACATATCGCAATATTCGGGAGCTTGTGGGCGGCTTCCATTTACCGCCAAGTAGTGCCTTGAGAGTTTCCAGTAAAACTTTCGAGGCACTTCTTGGGGACTCTTTTCTCAAGTTCGCAGCTTGCCAGCACAATCTGCAAAAAGTCCGGAGTTAAAGAAGTGATGACAAAGACCAGACCTTTGCTTTCTTTTCCAATAAGACCTCCGATCACATTTGCCCACCGGACTTTTTACATATATTGTTTCGACTTTTATAGATATTGTATCGACTTGTCTCAATTTAGTTATTAAAGAATAAATGAAATGCGAATTACAGTTTGTAACACCCGGGTTTTGGGGTCGGGTGAAAATAATATTTTTATATTATTTGGGCTCGGTTTTATTATAAAAATGATTCTTTCAAATTTTGGGTTTTAAAATAAATAATTTAAATGGGACAAATTGATTTAATTGCAAGTTGAAGAGCTTTTTAAGGATCAATGAAATAGCCATTTATTAATGGCCTTTTTGGTAATTTACCATTTTCTAATTTAAATTCCCTTTATATATATTAAATTCCCTATTCTCTTCATTATCATCTTCTTCTTCAACGTTTGAAGAAGCTCTCTCCCCGTTTCACTTTTTCATCTCCTTTCTCCTTCGTTTTGGCTCGGTTTTGAAAGGTAATTACGTTTTTGACTTGCTCTCAACTTCCTCTCTTCAAAAGTACAAGTAGTTTTCATTTTCATCCATGTTTTAGAAATTTGAATTTTTGGAGATTTGAATAAAAATGGTAGTTTTATGGTGTTTAACTTGAGATTTTGATTAAACAATGATAGATATGAAGTTTATGAACCAAAGGGTTCAACATATATGATTTTTAAAGGGTTTTGTTAAGTTTCCCGAATTTGTGTTTTGGAGGGTTTTTAGGAGGGTTTTTAGTTCAGTTTTGGGTGTGGTTTGTGTTGGAAATTGAGGGTTGATGTTAGAGTATTGGTTGGGGGTCGTATTGGAAGCATTTGGAAGTGTTAAAGGTGTTGGAATCATCGGTTTTGGACTGTGTTAAAGGGCTGCTCGGGAATGACTTTTGGTGGTTGTTCTTGGTTCGAAAAACAAGTGTTTGATGTTTGAATTTCATTCCGGGTTTGCTACGTTGTGTTGTGGACTGATTTGAGGTTAATTTACTTGTGTTGAGGTTGTTTAGAAGCGAGAATTTGCGTTGGAGAAGCATCGGGAAGGAATCCGGAAACTTGAAGGTGATGCTTGCTTGGTAATTGAGCTTGGAGGTAGAGGTGAGTGGTTAATGTTTTAAAATGATTTTTAAGTGGTTGGTTCAAGTATGTGGACTAGGTGGAGATTGGTAGACTCACCTAGAGTTAGGATTAGGGTGGTAGCCTAATCCTAAACTTTAGTTAGAGACCTTGGTTGATCTTTAAAGTGTTGAATTATGCCTCATGGTTAATCATGCTTATGGTGGTTATGCTTACGTTGTTATACATGTATGTGGAGGCATGGTTTTATGCATTGTTACATGCATGTTGATGATAAATGTGATGGAAATATACATATGACATATGAGGTGATATTTGTGTTATTGAGATGCATGTAGTGTTGACATGTGTAATAATGTTATAAGGTGATTGCTTGATCCGAGGATCATGGTGAGTACATGCTAGGCATGGAAATGTGGTTTGTGCATGATAGTAAGTCATTGTGAGTACGTGCTAAGCACAGAAGTTGTTAATAAATGATATTGTGGAATGTATTAGTATTGGCACTAGTATACTTGGGTACAAATGATCGATCATTAGGATGTTAGTGTGTACACATGAGTCAAAAGTCGTGCGTGGCCTTGGTGGCGTTGAGTCATCAAGGAGGAGTACGGGTACGCCCGGAAATTTATATATATTCTACGTGATGATGAGTGGAATCCCATCCGTAGGGCATGTGGCGATGAGTGGAATCTCGTCCATGCAGGGTCGGTGATGAGTGGAATCCCCTCTGCGTGAAATGAGGCGTGAGGATGAGTGGAATCCCCTCCGCGTGAACGGTGATGAGTGGAATCCCACCGCCAGGTAATGGTTGTGTTGTTGGATGTGAGTTCCAACGGTTATCCGTGTATTCGAGTCATAGCTAGGTGCCAATACGGATTGTGGTTATGTTGCCATTATATGGTTTAATATATGTGATTTCATGTATTGTGGTTTTGAACATGTTGAACATGACATGATATTGAGTATATGTTCATGCATCATCTATGATCATGGCTCGTGTGGACCGAAGGTATGAACATGCATTTTATCTCAGTTGTAGCTCGGGCTTGGACCCTGCATTGTTGAGGTTTGTTTTTAAAGAGCTTACCCTCACTAAGCTTTTATGCTTACGCTCTCTTTTGTTCGACAATGCAGATAAATAGCTTGTGGGTGGCAAAGGCAAGGAAAGGTCATCAAGTGTTGGTTTTGGTGAGCTCAATGTATGAGTTTAATTAATAAGATGTAATAGTTAAGCAATGGGATAGGTGTTATTGATTTGAGTTTTGATGTATGTCGTTGTTGGCTTGGTTCGTGGGTGCCTTGTTCGATTGTAAATATTGTCTATGTTACATGCCATGAATGTCTACATGTTTTGGTTGCTAAGGCATGATATCTTAAGTGCTTGAGTGACCATATATGCATAAATTGCTCTTTTGTTAGAATGCTATGTATGAATGCTTTAATCCATGTTTGAGTGATTCCTCTGGCTTAAATATGTGTGCTTACATGCTTGTATATGCTTAGGTGAGTCGAGAATTGCATCTAGAGTCGTGGTTGAGATCGTTTAGCTTAAAATTGTGGTCTTGCAGTGCAGGGCGTATCGATACGCTAAGGGCTGTATCGATACGGCCTTGCTCAAAGGAAACAATTTTGGCTGGGCGTATCGATACGTGGGGTGTATCGATACGGTCCCAACTCTCTGAAATTCAGGTTAGGCTGGGCGTATCGATACACAAGGGTGTATCGATACCCTCTTAACTCTCTGTAATCTTGGGGAGTTGTGGAGTGCATGGCGTATCGATACGGTGTCCAAGCGTATCGATACGGTTCAACCTAGTTGACCAAGTGGTGTTGACCGAGAAGGGCGTATCGATACGCTCAAGGGCTGTATCGATACGGTCCTCTTATGTTGACCATAGGGTGTTGACCTTGGTCAAGGCGTATCGATACCCTCTGAAGGCGTATCGATACGCACTGCTTAAAAAGGATAAATGGGTTGTTTTAATGTGCTGATTTGGTTTGTCGTTGATATATCTTTCGTGTTTCCGCTGTCGTGCTTCACATAGGACTTAATAAGGCATCTAGGCAAGATTAATTAAATAAAAAAAATAGGGTTGCTAACCGAGGGAGAGTTCCTTAGGGAGTTTTCACTCGGTTTTCCCCGTGTGACCCACTCGGACCGGTCATTCGTCCAGACCGGGACGAGGGGGTTACATTTGTTGGTATCAGAGCTTAAGGTTATCGAGACCTTGGGCAGGTAAGTGAAGTAAGTTGTGTTTTATGATTGATATGCACGGTGTTTGCTTATCGTATAAGCATGTTGCTTGTTATCCGCGTATGCTGTGATGTATGATCGTTTGATTGAGAATGTATGTTGTTTGATCGTATGCATAGGTTGCTTGTTTGGCAAGTAAGCCTTGTTATATGCTTGGTTGAGCATGTATGAGTGTTGAATTGTTTGAAGCATGTTTAGTAGAGTCCCATTGCTACTATTACGTCGAAAAAGAGACTTTAAGTGAGGGAATCATACTTGAGCCACTTGGACCTTCTCCTTTGCTAATCCAGTTTGTATGTTAATTTACTGTGGATGTTGTTGCTGATTTTAATTGCTTTTCGGTAAGTAGAAGTCGTAGTTTCTAAAAGGGTGGACGATGTTGAGGGAGTCCATCGTCTTAGTTAGAGAGGTGTGGTCGTATCGGAATTGAGGTACAATTTGTCTGTTTGAGACAGTGTGTATATGGGTTGATTCTTGTGGATGAGGGACGGTGTGATCAACTCTGGCATCAGTTGGTAAGAAGAAGTGAAGGCCTATGAGTGGGGGTCAGAGTAGTTTGATTGTTTTATCGAATGAGCCTTTGGTACAGTATCAAGTTGTTTCCTCCAGTTGATTCTGAATCCGTATCTCTATACATTGTTAGCAAGTATGCAAGTGGAACATGACTGGTGAAGTGTTAGTTGGTGACCGTTGGGGTTCGGCCTATGATTTTAATGCAAGACAGCCAGTCAGTGTTCGTGAGTGGGAGCTAGTTTGTGTGATTGGGTCGATGTACGTTGAGTTGTTTTCCAGCAAGCGGAAGAGATGAAGTCACTTTCGATATAGTTGAGCCGAGAGGGGAGTCTTGAGCTTTGACTCCAGATTGTTTGGTAGGGGTAGAACAAGTCCAGCATGACTGTTTGTGTGTGATCAGAATTGAATCTTGAAGTTACAAGATGCTCAAGGAATAGTTTAGAAGAGTCAGATTTTGTTGAAGAACCAGTCTGAAAACAAGAGGACCGAAGACTATCAGTTGTGTGCATGTGGAGTTGCAATTTCCGCGGATACCTCCTTTGTGTGAGCATGTAAGGAATTAGATATCTTTGTTGAGACCTTAGAAGTAGGGACACATGCGACTAGCCTTTTTGGGAGACAGTAGTGATCAGAAAGGCGTACAGAAGATGTTCGTTGGTGGTTCAGAGTTACTAGTTTTTAGTGGATGTGAAGTGATTGTCTTCCCACGGTTTTGATGTGCCTTTTGACAAGGTTTGACTTGAAGAACACAGAGCTAGGATACACCTTGAGATAGAGAGAGAATTGCCTTGAAGTCACAGAATTTTGTGAGACTGTAGTAGTAGGTAAGGATGTGAACTTCTTGTTGAATGTTGATCCAGTTTTAGAGATCAAAGATTGATTGAGTTTAGTTGACAGGCTTGCTTAGCAATTGTGCTGAATTTGATTTTTGAATGAAGATTAGATCGCAAAGTGTCAGGATAGTTTGTGTTTTCTTCTACTATAAGAGTTTGTTATTGAGACCGTTTTCGAGGTTGCTTCTGTTTTGTTTGCTCTGTGACTTACGAATCCCAGAAGAATTGAGAATGTTGAAGAATTGACTTCGAGACTTGTTAGACCTTAGATTCATTAGGCCTAGTGCATCATCTCAGAGTTCTACAGTGCAATTTGTGAAGAAGAAAGAGTGACAGTACGAGAATGTGTTCAGATTGCATACAGTCGAAACAAGTGACATTGGATGATTAGTATCCGTTTCCGAGTGTCAGTGATTTGTTGGTCAGTTAGTGTGTGCTTCAGTCTATTTGAAGATTAGTTTGAGATCCTTTTACCACCAGTTGGAAGTGAGAAAAGTTGAAGTACCGAAGACATCTTTAGGGGCAAGATGTGATCACCTTGAGCTCTAAGTTACGTCGTTTTGTTTGATCAGTGTATTAGTTACCTTCATAGAGATGTTGAACAGAATATTTTCCTGAGTTTCTTGATCAGTTGTAGTAGCTCTTCTAGATGTCACGTGAGTATATTCAAGTACCGAGAAAGATCATGGCAAACTTTGAAGTTAGTGTTGTAGATCCTTTTTGAGAATCAGTTGTATACCAAGTTGAGCAAATGTGAACTCCGAGTTAAGGAAGATGTTCTCCTAGGACTTGTAGTTCAGCCGAGTGTGTTAGAGAAAATCCCAAGTAGGCAGAAGAAGATGTGAGTTGGAAGAAATTGAAGACTGTGACAGCTGTGTGATCAGATGCAAGACAATGAGCCCTTGAGAAACTGAAAAGAACCTTGAAGAGAACTTCGACCTTGATCCAGTCTATATCAGAAAGAGAATTTGTGAACCATAATGATGTGTTACATGTGGAGTTAGGTTGTGTGCTTATGCAAGACAGAAGATTATGGCTTGTTCATTGAGATAGTTGAAAGACAGTGAGAAGAGTTATCCGAAATGAGACGTAGAGTTAACTACAGTTGAAATTGCTTGAAGACTGTGATCCCAAGATTTAGTACCATCCGAAGATAGCCTCCGTAGTGACCGATGTTCCGAGTTGTGATTGTTGTTGGATTGGTAGTTGGGTTGCGAGTTGTATTTGCCGAATTCGGTTACCGAATGCCAGTATTATTGTGGCCGCGTTCCATGTTGAGCCTACGCTGAGTCAGAATGTTTGAAGAGAAACAGTTGCAAGACAGATTCTTGGCACCTCACGTGCAAGGCATAGTAGAAGGAAGACCTTCAGAATACAGTTCAGAGATGATAGAGTTTTGTATTTCAGAGACAGAATAGTTGTACAGATTGACATAGTGTTTTGAGACGTATTGATTTGGCCGAAGCACACGGTAGTTCATTTATATTGCTTCTGAGTAGTATGAAGACGTATTGTGGATTGAAGATGAGTGTTTCTAGATTGAGTGGGTGAATAATGTGGTTCAGTATGAGAGTAAGTATGTAAATTTCCAGCGTGTCAAGACCGAGTTCAGTTTCTTCTAGTTTGCTACATCTGTAGAAGATTCGTATTGAAGGTGGATAATAGAGATCCGAAATTTCTGCTAGATTATTTTGAAGACGTGCATAGTGTCTGGTTATCCGTTGAAGACAGATGTTCAATTAGAGAAGGTTATGATCCAAGTGTTCGTATAGTGCTGCCTGAGATTGTGAATCAGACTAGTTCAGTTGTTTAATTGTTGCAGTTACCACCAGAGTTAGAAAGAGGTTTGTGATGTGGTTTATGTATCTATGATTCAGAAGTGTGAGTTGGATTTGTCCCGTGCTATGTTGTTGAAGAGATTGAGTTGAGTTTTATATTGACATGCCTTGAAAGAACCAATGGGAATCTCAGCATTAGATAGCTATTGTCGTGGGGTAAGTCCACTGAGATTGGTTAGTATGTTGTGGTCAGAAGGAAGTGTGGAGAGACAGTTTCTGTGATTCTTCCTATCCGATAAATTTCGGGGACGAAATTTCTTAAGTGGGGGAGAGTTGTAACATCCGGGTTTAGGGGTCGGGTGAAAATAATATTTTTATATTATTTGGGCTCGGTTTTATTATAAAAATGATTCTTTCAAATTTTGGGTTTTAAAATAAATAATTTAAATGGGACAAATTGATTTAATTGCAAGTTGAAGAGCTTTTTAAGGATCAATGAAATAGCCATTTATTAATGGCCTTTTTGGTAATTTACCATTTTCTAATTTAAATTCCCTTTATATATATTAAATTCCCTATTCTCTTCATTATCATCTTCTTCTTCAACGTTTGAAGAAGCTCTCTCCCCGTTTCACTTTTTCATCTCCTTTCTCCTTCGTTTTGGCTCGGTTTTGAAAGGTAATTACGTTTTTGACTTGCTCTCAACTTCCTCTCTTCAAAAGTACAAGTAGTTTTCATTTTCATCCATGTTTTAGAAATTTGAATTTTTGGAGATTTGAATAAAAATGGTAGTTTTATGGTGTTTAACTTGAGATTTTGATTAAACAATAATAGATATGAAGTTTATGAACCAAAGGGTTCAACATATATGATTTTTAAAGGGTTTTGTTAAGTTTCCCGAATTTGTGTTTTGGAGGGTTTTTAGGAGGGTTTTTAGTTCAGTTTTGGGTGTGGTTTGTGTTGGAAATTGAGGGTTGATGTTAGAGTATTGGTTGGGGGTCGTATTGGAAGCATTTGGAAGTGTTAAAGGTGTTGGAATCATCGGTTTTGGACTGTGTTAAAGGGCTGCTCGGGAATGACTTTTGGTGGTTGTTCTTGGTTCGAAAAACAAGTGTTTGATGTTTGAATTTCATTCCGGGTTTGCTACGTTGTGTTGTGGACTGATTTGAGGTTAATTTACTTGTGTTGAGGTTGTTTAGAAGCGAGAATTTGCGTTGGAGAAGCATCGGGAAGGAATCCGGAAACTTGAAGGTGATGCTTGCTTGGTAATTGAGCTTGGAGGTAGAGGTGAGTGGTTAATGTTTTAAAATGATTTTTAAGTGGTTGGTTCAAGCATGTGGACTAGGTGGAGATTGGTAGACTCACCTAGAGTTAGGATTAGGGTGGTAGCCTAATCCTAAACTTTAGTTAGAGACCTTGGTTGATCTTTAAAGTGTTGAATTATGCCTCATGGTTAATCATGCTTATGGTGGTTATGCTTACGTTGTTATACATGTATGTGGAGGCATGGTTTTATGCATTGTTACATGCATGTTGATGATAAATGTGATGGAAATATACATATGACATATGAGGTGATATTTGTGTTATTGAGATGCATGTAGTGTTGACATGTGTAATAATGTTATAAGGTGATTGCTTGATCCGAGGATCATGGTGAGTACATGCTAGGCATGGAAATGTGGTTTGTGCATGATAGTAAGTCATTGTGAGTACGTGCTAAGCACGGAAGTTGTTAATAAATGATATTGTGGAATGTATTAGTATTGGCACTAGTATACTTGGGTACAAATGATCGATCATTAGGATGTTAGTGTGTACACATGAGTCAAAAGTCGCGCGTGGCCTTGGTGGCGTTGAGTCATCAAGGAGGAGTACGGGTACGCCCGGAAATTTATATATATTCTACGTGATGATGAGTGGAATCCCATCCGTAGGGCATGTAGCGATGAGTGGAATCCCGTCCATGCAGGGTCGGTGATGAGTGGAATCCCCTCCGCGTGAAATGAGGCGTGAGGATGAGTGGAATCCCCTCCGCGTGAACGGTGATGAGTGGAATCCCACCGCCAGGTAATGGTTGTGTTGTTGGATGTGAGTTCCAACGGTTATCCGTGTATTCGAGTCATAGCTAGGTGCCAATACGGATTGTGGTTATGTTGCCATTATATGGTTTAATATATGTGATTTCATGTATTGTGGTTTTGAACATGTTGAACATGACATGATATTGAGTATATGTTCATGCATCATCTATGATCATGGCTCGTGTGGACCGGAGGTATGAACATGCATTTTATCTCAGTTGTAGCTCGGGCTTGGACCCTGCATTGTTGAGGTTTGTTTTTAAAGAGCTTACCCTCACTAAGCTTTTATGCTTACGCTCTCTTTTGTTCGACAATGCAGATAAATAGCTTATGGGTGGCAAAGGCAAGGAAAGGTCATCAAGTGTTGCTTTTGGTGAGCTCAATGTATGAGTTTAATTAATAAGATGTAATAGTTAAGCAATGGGATAGGTGTTATTGATTTGAGTTTTGATGTATGTCGTTGTTGGCTTGGTTCGTGGGTGCCTTGTTCGATTGTAAATATTGTCTATGTTACATGCCATGAATGTCTACATGTTTTGGTTGCTAAGGCATGATATCTTAAGTGCTTGAGTGACCATATATGCATAAATTGCTCTTTTGTTAGAATGCTATGTATGAATGCTTTAATCCATGTTTGAGTGATTCCTCTGGCTTAAATATGTGTGCTTACATGCTTGTATATGCTTAGGTGAGTCGAGAATTGCATCTAGAGTCGTGGTTGAGATCGTTTAGCTTAAAATTGTGGTCTTGCAGTGCAGGGCGTATCGATACGCTAAGGGCTGTATCGATACGGCCTTGCTCAAAGGAAACAATTTTGGCTGGGCGTATCGATACGTGGGGTGTATCGATACGGTCCCAACTCTCTGAAATTCAGGTTAGGCTGGGCGTATCGATACACAAGGGTGTATCGATACCCTCTTAACTCTCTGTAATCTTGGGGAGTTGTGGAGTGCATGGCGTATCGATACGGTGTCCAAGCGTATCGATACGGTTCAACCTAGTTGACCAAGTGGTGTTGACCGAGAAGGGCGTATCGATACGCTCAAGGGCTGTATCGATACGGTCCTCTTATGTTGACCATAGGGTGTTGACCTTGGTTAAGGCGTATCGATACCCTCTGAAGGCGTATCGATACGCACTGCTTAAAAAGGATAAATGGGTTGTTTTAATGTGCTGATTTGGTTTGTCGTTGATATATCTTTCGTGTTTCCGCTGTCGTGCTTCACATAGGACTTAATAAGGCATCTAGGCAAGATTAATTAAATAAAAAAAAAAATAGGGTTGCTAACCGAGGGAGAGTTCCTTAGGGAGTTTTCACTCGGTTTTCCCCGTGTGACCCACTCGGACCGGTCATTCGTCCAGACCGGGACGAGGGGGCTACACAGTTTTCATTCGAGTTAAATTTACTTATGTGGTGTTTTTCCTTTATTATAAATACCCACGAATTCCACCATTATTTACTATAATTATCGAACAATTCCACCATCATTTCGAATCAACGATAACATAGAAAATGTCACTTAAAGATTTGTTAAAGTTGAGATCAAGCTAGGTTAGTAAACGCGTTAAATGACTCGAACAGAACTAATGTTGGGAGCTAGCGTTAAATGACTTAGTAGTCTCCAATTGTCTGAAATATTCAAACATGTTTTCAATTATTCAAACATAACATGTGTATACAGTAGGAGTATTATTAACTCTGAGAAAAGGGACCTCACGTTCTATATAACGCGAGGTCTTAAGGAACTCGCGTTATACAGAACGCGAGTTCACTGTGGTTCTGTGGATCTCTCTTCTTTCAGAACGTGAGTTTGATCTATATATTTGCATGCGTTGATTGAAGTTGTAATTTTTGGTGTTTTGTGGGATTTTGAAGTTGTAATTTTTATGTATTTTCTGTTTGTTCATGATAGTTGGAGTTCAGTCATGATTTTGTGTTCAGTTGGGTTGAGACCCCCGCATGATACGTTGATTGAAGAATACTTACCGACATATCGCAATATTCGGGAGCGTGTGGTCGTCTGTCATTTTTCGCCAAGAAGTGCCTAGAGAGTTTCCAGTAAAACTTTTCTAGAGCCTCTTGAGGAATATTTTGTGAAATTCGCCGCTTCCCCTAACCATCTAGGAGACTCTTGGTGACTCTTTTCTGAAGTCCAGAGTGAAAGAAGCAAGGGCGGATTCAGATCGACCAGAGTGAAAAAAGCTGGTGCCGATTATATTTCTCCACCGGACTTTTTGCATATACTGTTTCGACTTTTTGTAGATATTGTATCGAGTTGTCTCAATTTACTTATTAAAGAATACTTGTTGCAAGTTGAAAGTTTTGTTAAATGAAATGCGAATTAAAGTTTTCATTCGAGTTAAATTTACTTATGTGGTGTTTTTCCTTGACTATAAATACCCACGAATTCCACCATCATTCACTCATTCCAATTTCTCCCTAAACACCCAATCTTTGCTCCCCTTATGGCAAAATTTCAGGCAACATTTTATTTTCTCGATACTTATTTTGAATCAACAATCACCAGCAAAATGTCACTCAAAGATTTAATACAGTTGACAGCAAGCGAGGTTAGTAAACGCACCGACAAACAAATTTCTTCCTTGGAATGTCGAATCCTAACACCGTCAGCAAACGAAACGCACTACGTTATGAAGATTACGAACGAAACAAACGTTCGTAACATGTATGACCAGCTCAATTCCGTTGGAGCTAAATACGTCGATTTAAATGTTAAGTTTGATGAGGTCAACGCCGACGAAGGTAGTACGTCTGCACCCGGACAACCTGCTCCGAACAATGAACACGCACCGTCTTCACCGGATGTTGATGCGGTTGCCGACGAGCTGCGACTTTTTATGTACAGGCGTAGACAAAGAAAACAACAGCTGATCGAAGAACTAAACTTAAGTTCAGACGTGTCCACTGACTACGATGATTCAGATTAACCATAAACTTCTAAAATCATCGTCCAATTATGTTATATGCCGTCTTTTTTCATCCTTTATTAATGTTCAAGGGACCTCGCGTTATGTAGAACTTCTAGTATTCAATTAGATTAGTAGACTACAATTGTCTCAGTTATTCAAACAGAAAACGAGTACATAGTACGAGTTTTATTAATTCTGACGGAATCTCTGTCTCAATATATATAAAGGGACCTCGCGTTATGTAGCACTTGTAGTATTCAATTACATTACTGTTGAGTGGATCGAAAGATCGAAATAAACCAAGAGGGGGTGAATTGGATTTTTAAAGCTTTTGGTGGTGGAATTGGCAAATAAAATTGGTAGACAAGGAATTTTAGAGTGGTTCAAGTTCCAATCGAACTCTACATCCACTACCTTAGCTTTACTAAGGATTTGCAACAATTCCACTAATTGCTCTTCCCCTTTTTTAGGCTAAAGAGGTAACCATTACAATTTTCGGTCAAATTTTCTACCCAAAATTTGACCCAATCCTCACTCAATTGAAACAAAGAAGTTGTTGGCTAAAACAAGTATCTCTCAATACACAATATAGCCCAATTACAAGCACTCAACCCAATTGAAATGATAAGAATGAAAAATACAATTGGGGTTACAAGACAATAATGGGATTTAGGCACAAATGCTTGGATGTGATGTTTGGATGTTTGCTTTTGGATCAATAGTTGTTGTTGAAGCTTTTAGAGGTCTCTTTTATACCTTCTCATTGAATTCTAGCCGTTGTGGTTGTTGCATTCATCAATAGAGTCGTTGGGGGTGTTATCTTCCATCCATAAATGCAGTCTGCAACCAACCGTTTCGAAACTCCCGACCCTGTTTCGAAACAGACCAAAATAAAAAGAGCCGTTGGGGTGCATTAAAGAGCCCGTATCGAAACGGTTAGAAATGTTTCGATACGCTAAGAACCGTTTCGAAACCCGTTTCGAAACAATTTTGCCACTGTCAAGGACCGTATCGAAACGGGATGAGATCGTTTCGATACGCCTTAACGACTTGTTTAAAATCAGTTAAAAACATTCAATGGTCATATTTTTCAAATCTGATTGAGTACCGTTTCGAAACATTTGATGTCGTTTCGATACGGTATCTCGAGGTTCTTAAGCCGTTTCAAAACTTGTTTCGAAACATGGGTTGGCAGTGTTGAAATCGTTTCGATACCCGTTCCGAAACATGAACTCACAGTTTCAAAACTGTTTCGAAACGCCTAAGGCCGTTTCGAAACGGTGACTCAAAAATCACTGTTTTGGCTTTAAGAACACTTAAAAAACATTTGATAAATTCAATTTTTAACTTAGGCATATTGTTTAAAACATATAGAGAGGTTTGAGGACTTAAAAATTTGTTTTCACATTTTCAATTTAGTCCTTAGGTTCTTTAGTTATATCAAAATTAAAATATCGGTTTCACAATCTCCCCCTTTTTGATATAACAAAACCAAAGTTAGAATTTTTAAGAGTTTTGAAAATTTTGAATACATTCTAACCCCCCTCAATTTAAGATGGGGTTTTTTAAAGTTTTAAAAGGATTTAAATCTAAGTTTTAAAACTTAAAAAAACACTTAAAACGATTTTTTGGCTCTTAGATTACTTCTCCCCATTTTTGTTAGATCAAAAATAATGAACAAGACTCATAGAGAAGAGATAGGGTTAAAAGCAATAATCAATAAGCAACATAATATTAAATTCATAAAATTCAAATATCCAAAACAAAAATCTTAAACAATAAGTTCAAAGCATAATCCCAAATAAAATCAAAGCATAGGTTCATAAAACATAATGGAAATAAAGATGCAAACTTAATCCTAATATGCATAGCTAATATGAGATGACATGAGAATCCTAAGCCTCATCGTCGTCACCATCATCATCCATGGAATCATCATCGTCCTTGGCTTGAGAACAACGAAAATTTATCCATTGGCCATAAAAGCTGGAGAAGGACATGTCCATAGATGTGTGTTGATTCTCAAGGGATGTGAGTCGATTCTCATTTGCAAGGAGACGATCCTCTACGGATTGCACTAAAACCTCTAGACATGTTAGTGTCCAAAGTGTTGAACCGCTCGGTAAGAAAAGCCATGAGAGCTTCATTGTTCGCAACTGGAGCTTGTGGTTGAGGTTCAACTTGAGGTGGAGGTGCTTCCCTATCAACACGTTCCCATTGGCCATTGTTGATATATTGAAATCCGGACTTGCGGAGAGAAGATTCACCAAGTTTTTGCTTGCGGGGTTCCGATGGGTCATAGGTGCAATCAAGATTAAGCTTTCCAAATATGTAACTTAAAACAGTCCCATAAGTGAAAGATTTGAGTGAATCGGTGTCACGGAGCTTAACATTATTTACTATCTCGGCAAACATGATCTTAACAAGATTAGGGCGCTCACCACGACGAAAACATTCAAGCCAAAAATAATCTACTTGACGAACGTGAGAAAATTTACCTCCGGAGGGGCGAAGAAACCACGAGATCATCAAGTGGAGGAACCTATCATGAGCATCCAAGGCAAGCACTGAACCGGTGTAGGAACCAAAGTGAGTCTCATTCTCGATTCCTTCGTTCTTAAGACCAAAAGTAGTCTCTAAATAAGGGATGTCAATGACAATCCTCTTTCCCAAGATAGAAGACTCAAGGCCAACAACTTCAGAGTTGTCTTCACTATTAATAAATTGGGCATTTGAGTAAAAGAGAAGAACTATGTGCTTGTAGCAAATATCCGGGATACTCAAGAAACCAAAGAATCCCCATTCTCTTAAACGGGGGAGGTAACGAAAGAGAAAGCGCTCGGAGTCAAGAAACAAGATGTCAACAACACGCTCATGACGAACGCTAAAATCCTTGACATAATTGAAACGCTCCCTCATCTCTAGAGTCCGAAGACTTTTGAGAAATAGCTGGGTGAGATTAGGACGAATACTTGAATCACTTGTTTGACCCGTCTTATGCTTTTTGTTAACGTTCTCCATAGACATCCTAAAAACGTAAAGCAAGCAATTTAAAACAAATTTGAAGTGTATGCATGAAGATCTTAATTCAATCCAATGGTAAATCCCACTTAGGTTTAAAAACAAATTTTAAAAACAAAGATACAAAACAAAACAAAAAAAATTAAGAGAAAAACAATAAAAAACAGTAAAGAAAATACGAGAGAAAACTTATATATTCGAATAAAAAAATTGAAGATTTTGAAAAAAATTTACAAGTTTTGAAAAACCCAAGTATCAAAACGCATAAACTATACAAAATTAAAATTTTCTAACCTAAGATTCGAATACAAATTTAAGGAAAAAGAAAAAGATGAAAATATACCTTAAATTGGGATTTTGGATGAATAGATGAAAATCCTTGCACAAAGTTGTTGATGCTTCCTTAGACTTGTGTTTAAGAGTAAAAGCCCTCAAGATTTGGTGAAAAACAATGAGGTTTAGAGGGTTTTTATAGGGAAAGATCGTTTTAGGGTTTTAGGGGAGTTTTAATTAAAGTAAAACTTTAACATTAAAAGCCCTCTATAAAGCTGTCCGCTAACCCGTTTCGAAACGGTGTCGATCGTTTCGAAACGCGAGCACGAAAGGTTGACTGACTTTTCAACTCCAGCTGACCGTTTCGATACGGCTTTGACCGTATCGAATCCCCATTGACTCGTATCGAAACACGTTTCGATACACCCCTTGGCAGTAGCAAAAACGTTTCGAAACCCTTGGAAGGCGTTTCGAAACACCCTTCTCTCAGATAGAATTTTAAAGCATCTGTATCGAAATAGGTGGACCCGTTTCGATACACCTGGGCCTGGAAGTGCAGATGAGGCTCTAAAAATGCAGAAAAATGAAATTTTTGAAGGCCTAACTTGCATGAATGACATGAATGAGCAGGAAAAACATGTACAAACATAAACATACTCCCCCTAGCTATAGGCATGGATGAAATTAGGAGTAAAAACACATAAACATGGCATTTCACAAGATCAAGCAATGTTAAGCACAAAAGAGGTCCTAAAAAGGTCAAGATAGGCTAGTTAGACCTAACTCTCTCCTAAGGGACCAAAAACGCTCTTTGTCTAAAGGTTTTGTAAAGATGTCCGCTAATTGATTTAAGGTGTCTACATACTCTATAACAACATCTTCTTTAAGGACATGATCTCTAATGAAATGATGCCTTATTTCTATATGTTTGGTTCTAGAGTGTTGGATGGGATTTTTTGTCAAACATATGGCACTAGTGTTATCACACTTAAGAGGTATGGTTTCAACTTTAATACCATAATCTAAGAGTTGTTGCTTCATCCAAAAGACTTGAGCACAACAACTCCCTAAGGATATATACTCGGCTTCGGTGGTAGATAAGGCTACACTATTTTGTTTCTTAGAGAACCAAGATATGAGCATACTACCTAGGAATTGACAAGTTCCCGAAGTACTATTCATATCAATTTTACACCCCCCATAATCCGCATCCGAATAAGCATGAAGGTTGAAGGTGGAGTCTCTAGGGTACCAAAGACCTAGACAATGAGTGTCTCTAAGGTACCTAAAGATTCTCTTAACGGCTATAAGGTGAGACTCTCTAGGACTAGCTTGAAACCTAGCACACAAGCAAACACTAAACAAGATATCTGGTCTAATTGCGGTAAGGTAAAGCAATGATCCAATCATAGAACGTAAAGCTTAGAGTCAACACACTTACCTCCTTCATCTTTGTCAAGCTTTGTAGATGAGCTCATAGGTGTGGCTTGAGGCTTTGCATTCTCCAAGCCAAACTTCTTGAGCATATCCTTTATGTACTTTGCTTGATTGATGAAGGTGCCATCCTTCCTTTGCTTGATTTGGAGTCCCAAAAAGAATGAGAGCTCCCCCCATCATGCTCATCTCGAATTCACCTTGCATTAGCTTAGCAAACTCTTTGTAATGACATTCGTTAGTAGAACCAAAAATTATATCATCAACATAAATTTGTACTACTAAAATGTCATTTTTATACATTTTTATGAAAAGTGTAGTGTCCACCTTACCTTTTTCAAAACCTTTTTCAATTAAAAAGTTTGAAAGTCTTTCGTACCAAGCTCTAGGAGCTTGTTTTAAACCATAAAGAGCTTTAGTGAGTTTGAAAACATGATTTGGAAATTTTGAGTCTTCAAAACCCGGTGGTTGTTCCACATACACTTCCTCATTTATAAAGCCATTTAAAAACGTGCTTTTAACATCTATTTGAAAAAACTTGAAATCATGATAACATGCATATGCAAGCAACATCCTAATGGCTTCCATTCTAGCTACGGGTGCATAGGTTTCATCAAAATCTATTCCCTCTTCTTGAGTGTAACCTTGTGCTATTAGTCTAGCTTTATTTCTCACAATGTTGCCACTCTCATCTAGTTTGTTCCTAAAGACCCATTTAGTTCCTATGGTAGATTGATTACTAGGCCTATCAACTAATGTCCAAACCTTACTTCTCTCAAATTGATTTAACTCTTCTTGCATAGCCATAATCCAAAAATCATCTTTCAATGCTTCTTTTATATTCTTAGGCTCTATGCATGAGATAAATGCAACATGATTCATTAGTCTAAGAGAAGATCGAGTGGTTTCCCCCTTGGATGGATCACCCAAGATTTCACCATCTTTGACATAGTTGAACTCCCTTGGATAGCTCACTTCCTTTTCCACAAGAGCCAAGTCCTTCAAGGCTTCAAGAGGTGGATCTTGTGTGTCCTCTTCTTTTGTTGGAATCCCATCCTCCTTTGAAGTTTGTCCTCCATCAAAGGCATTTATGATTCCTACATCATCATCATCACAAGAATCCTTCCTTGGAAGGAGGTTATCATCGAATACAACATGTATAGATTCTTCTACTACTAAAGTTCTCTTGTTAAATACACGATAGGCTTTAGAGGTTAAAGAATATCCTATGAAAATAACTTCATCACTTTTTGCATCAAATTTACCTAAGTTGTCTTTTCCATTATGATGAAAATGATGAAAATAGCTAATGTTAGGTTTTTTAGATTTTAAAATCTCATAAAGTGTTTTCTTTAAAATTGGCCTAATCATTACTCGGTTTACAATGTAGCAAGCGGTGTTTGTGGCTTCCGTCCAAAAATATTTAGGTAAATTGTTTTCACAAAGTATTATTCTAGCCATTTCTTGTAAAGTTCTATTTTTCCTCTCAACTACCCCATTTTGTTGAGGAGTTCGAGGAGCCGAAAAATTGTGGCTAATACCATTTTCATTCAAAAACACTTCAAACCCTAAATTTTGAAACTCAGTTCCATGATCACTTCTAATATGAGAAATTCTAAGTTCAAGATCATTTTGGGTTAGTTTTGAAAATGTGATGAATTTTTCTAAAGCCTCATCTTTAGTACTTAAAAATAGAACCCAAGTAAATCTAGAAAAATCATCAACAAGAACAAATGCATAAGATTTACCACCCAAGCTCATAGTCCTAATTGGCCCAAATATATCCATATGGATTAGTTGTAAACACCTACTTGTAAAAACATCATTAATGGATTTAAATGATGACTTATGTTGTTTACCCTTAAAGCACGCATCACAAATTTTATCGTTTGAGAAATTAATCTTGGATAAACCTCTAACTAGATCAAGGGAAACTAATTTTTCTAAAACACTAATGCTAGCATGTCCTAGTTTCCTATGCCACAATCATGCATCATTTTCATTTTGAGCTACTAAACATGCATGAGATGTATGTATGTCATCTAGATGCACCATGTAAATGTTACCTATGCGATGACCTATGAGCATAATATTATTAGATTTAATGTCAACAATTTTGCACTCATTTTTATCAAATAAAACATTAAATCCTTTATCACACAATTGACTTATGCTCAACAAGTTATGTTTAAGACCATCGACATACAAGACATTTTCAATAAGAATAGTAGAGTGATTACTTATGGAGCCAATACCTTTAATGTAGCCTTTGGAGTTGTCACCAAATGTCACCACTCCTCCACTTTTTGGCTTTAGATCCATGAATCTACTCTTGTCTCCGGTCATATGCCTCGAGCATCCACTATCGAGGTACCATGAGTTTTGACTTTGTGCTTTGGCCTTGTAGCAATGCCCCCCGACAAACAAAGATATTAAACTTTTGTTTTTGGTACCCAAATCATTTTGGGTCCACGAGTGTTGGCTCCCAATAACTTGGTTCCCTTAGGAATCCAAGATGACATAGCAACAATGTTATTAGATTTTACAAGTTCCTTAGGAACCCATACACTTCTAATCCTTTTAGTTCTACTATGTCTAGGAAAGCTACTTTGTTTGTAGTTATTAGTCTTTTTCCTAGGTTGGTTTGTTTTTGGAGATTCACCTATTTCATGCTTCACACTACCAACATTTTTAAAAGACTCTTTGAGCTTGTTAAGCTCATCTAACACCTTTTGGTGTTCACTATTACATTGAGAAAGAAGATTATTAAGGTCAAAATTTTCATCTTGGAAGAATTTTAGTTCATCTTTCAACCCTAAAATCTTTTTCTCAAATTTTAAATTAGCTTGAGAAAGTGAGTCATTTTTATCATTTAATTCCGAAATAATTTTCTTATTCCTAATGACTGACTCCTTGTATTTCTCAACTAATTCATCATAGACCTCTTGCAACTCATCATATGCATCATTTAATTCATCATATGTAAAATCTAAAGTTGATGAGTTAGAGGTTACCATGGAGGAATCTTCCTCAAGTGCCATGAGGCAAAGGTTGGCCACTTCTTGTTCGTCATCCTCGGATGACTCCTCATCACTCCAAGTAGCAAGTTTAGCTTTGAGCTTCTTCTTCTTCTCAAAGCCCTTCTTCTTGAGTTGAGGGCACTCCGAACGTATGTGGCCGGGTTTATTGCACTCGAAGCAAATGATTTGATCCCTTGCTTCTTTTTTGTTTTTACCTTTGAAGTCCATCTTCTTTGAATTTTTCTTTCCCGGTTGGACCTCATGAAGCATGAGAATCGTTTGGCTATCATAGCCAATTCTTCTAGCTCATCCTCCTCACTAGAAGAGCTCTCCTCAAGTAATGAAGCTTTGAGAGCTATTCCCATCTTCTTCTTCTTTTCCACATCTAGCTTCTCTACTCTTTTCTCTTCCTTCTTCTTCTCTTCTTCCCTTCCTTGCTTCATAATCTCATGAGTAAGAAGAGAACCCACTAGCTCATCAAGTTTTAAAGTCTTCAAGTTTTTGGCTTCTATGATGGCGGTTCTCTTCCCATCCCAAGATTCGGGAAGTGAGTAGAGTAGCTTCCGGACAAGCTTGTCTTCCGGTATAGTCTCTCAAAATCCTTTAAGCCCATTGACTATGGTTGAGAAGCGATCAAACATCTTGGACACCGTCTCATCGGGCTCCATCTTGAAATTCTTATAACTAAGATTGAGAATTCCAATCTTGGTTTCCTTGACATCATTGGTTCCCTCATAGGTGGTCTCAAGAGTATCCCACACTTCTTTGGCACTCTCAATGGATGAGACTTTGGAGTAGATGTCCGGACCGAAAGAACAAAAGAGCATGTGAAGAGCTTTGTCATTTATTTGGATCTTCTTCCTCTCTTCTTCACTCATCTCCATCTTTTTCTTCAAAACCATATTCCCTTCACTATCTTGCTTCAATGGAATGTATGGGTCATCTTCAATGACATCCCAAACCAAGTAATCGTTGGACTTGATGAAGAGGCGCATCCGATTATTCTAAAACGGATAGTTGTCACCATTGAAGAAAGGTGGTTTTGTAGTGGATTGAGACTCATACATGCTCGAACCGGAGGTAGATGCCATATCTTGATTTTTGGATGATCACACTCGTCCTAGGAACTCCTCTTGTGGTTGTTAATCCTTCAAAGAGGTAGGCTCTGATACCAATTGTTGAGTGGATCGAAAGATCGAAATAAACCAAGAGGGGAGGTGAATTGGATTTTTAAGCTTTTGGTGGTGGAATTGGCAAATAAAAATGGTAGACAAGGAATTTTAGAGTGGTTCAAGTTCCAATCGAACTCTACATCCACTACCTTAGCTTCATTAAGGATTTGCAACAATTCCACTAATTGCTCTTCCCCTTTTTTAGGCTAAAGAGGTAACCGTTACAATTTTTGGTCAAATTTTCTACCCAAAATTTGACCCAATCCTCACTCAATAGAAACAAAGAAGTTGTTGACTAAAAAAAGTATCTCTCAATACACAATATAGCCCAATTACAAGCACTCAACCCAATTGAAATGATAAGAATGAAAAATACAATTGGGGTTACAAGACAATAATGAGATTTAGGCACAAATGCTTGGATGTGATGTTTGGATGTTTGCTTTTGGATCAATAGTTGTTGTTGAAGCTTTTAGAGGTCTCTTTTATACCTTCTCATTGAATTCTAGCCGTTGTGGTTGTTGCATTCATCAATAGAGCCGTTGGGGGTGTTATCTTCCCTCCATAAATACAGTCTGCAACCAACCGTTTCGAAACGCCCGACCCTGTTTCGAAACAGACCAAAATAGAAAGAGCCGTTGGGGTGCATTAAAGAGCCCGTATCGAAACAGTTAGAAATGTTTCGATACACTAAGAGTTGTTTCGAAACTCGTTTCGAAACAATTTTGCCACTGTCAAGGACCGTATCGAAACGGGATGAGATCGTTTCGATACGCCTTAACGACTTGTTTAAAATCAGTTAAAAACATTCAACGGTCATATTTTTCAAATCTGATTGAGTACCGTTTCGAAACATTTGATGTCGTTTCGATACGGTATCTCGAGGTTCTTAAGCCGTTTCAAAACTTGTTTCGAAACACGGGTTGGCAGTGTTGAAATCGTTTCGATACCCGTTCTGAAACATGAACTCACAGTTTCAAAACTGTTTCGAAACGCCTAAGGCCGTTTCGAAACGGTGACTCGAAAATCACTGTTTTGACTTTAAGAACACTTAGAAAACATTTGATAAATTTAGTTTTTAACTTAGGCATATTGTTTAAAACATATAGAGAGGTTTGAGGACTTAAAAATTTGTTTTCACATTTTCAATTTAGTCCTTAGGTTCTTTAGTTATATCAAAATTAAAATATCGGTTTCACAATTACTAGACTACAATTGTCTCAATTATTCAAACATGTACTCAATTATACAAACAGACAAGGAGTACACAGTACGATTATTATTACTTCTGACAGAATATCTGCGACAAAGAAGTAAAAGGGACCTCGCGTTCTGTAGCACGCGATATTCAAAAGAACTCGCGTTGTACAGAACGCGAGGTCCTGCTTATCGCGTTCTGTAGAACGCGATTTTCTCAAAGCTGCCTCCCGGTACAATAATTTCCCTTACACACCCGGATTCTCCGGGATTTCCTGTGGCAATAATAACCCATAACTGTCTCCTTATATGAAGCAGAACCATAAACCGTAAATATATGTTTGAATTGCCAAAACAAGTCCTCAAATTTTTCAAGTATTAAAAATTCACAAGTCTTTGACAAAATATTCAAATGGCGAGATGAGGAGTTACTACTCTAGTTTACTACGATAGGCAGATATTCAACGATCCCGAACTCGGCGTCGTTTTTCACTGCGAAGATCTAGTAACGCTAAAGATTCCGAGGAGATTATCGTTCAAGAAGTTGGTAAAGGAACTGGAGACCAATGTCCCGCATTTCAAAAACCACCGTTTGTCCGACGTGAAGTATCGGGTGCCAACATCTATAGCCCCTTTAACGTACTCTATATGCAGCATTGCGGAAACTGTTGATGTGGAGATGATGCTGGCTACCCACTTCGACTATTCATTGGGGGGGCCCTCGAGCTGTATGCATCGTTCTCGGAGTCTAATCCAGTTATCAAAATACAAAGCTGGGGTCGAGCGAATTTCGACTTCGATCCGAATGCCAACGTTGATAGCCCGACCGCAAGTCTACGATATGATTTTAACCTACTGTGCCAAGACAACGAGTTTGGTGCATCGTCATCTGCTGTGCCAAGACAGTCGTGCGTAGCTAGTATCGGGTTCGACTTGAACCAACCCCCAAACGATGAATTCGATGCACCAACAAATGCATCGTACAATCCATACAATCCGTATAGTTTTGGAGGGGAGGGAACGTTGTCTACTTACGTTGCGCACGACCATGAAGCATCATATGGCCGACACTCAATGTATGTCCCTGGCACGGACTACGGTTAACCATCTATGGGGAGACATTCTTCTTTTGAAGGGGAGGGAGCGTCGTCTTCTTACGCTATGCACGACCATGATTCCTCATATGGACGACACTCAACGTATGTCCCTAGCACGGAGTACGTTCAACCATCTATGGGGAGACATTCTTCTTATGGTGATCTTGATTTTGGTCTTGGAAATGCGGTTCGTGAGCGATCTCGTGAGAGGTCTCCCGATCGTCGACCCCCATCCTCGCCTCCAAGGGTAGTGATCGACGAAGCTCTACTATTCCAGCTCCCGGAGGATGCTTCTGACGAAGAACCGATTAGAGAACCCGGGCCCGACCGAGACGAGCTTGGGCCATTCTATGATGAACTAGAAGACATGATAGTTCCACCGGAAGACGATACCGTTCCACCACCATATTTCGAAGAAAAGCCGGCAGCCACCAACTTTCCTGTAGACGCAACACCAATTTCTATGTTCCAGCCACCATCCCACTTCACAACGGTTGATATGGATGCCATGGACGTCCTTGATTTTTCGCATGACGACACAATAGACGGCAGAGTCAACCGTTCTGATGGTGAACTGAGAATTGGTATGACGTTCTTGACAAAGGATATTGCGGTGGCGGTAGTTAAGCAGTACAACCTTCGTCAGAATGTTGAGACGATAGTGAAGAAAACCCAAGCCAGATACTACAAGGCACACTGCACCCAAAAGGATCACGGCTGTAAATGGAAAATCTGTATATCACAATTGAAGAGGGCAGGCGACCGTTGGAAAATAACAAAACTTAAAGGGCCCCATACATGCACCGTTGCTAGCCTCAGCCAGGATCACAAGAACCTTGATGCAAAGTACCTCGCCGACATCTTTATGCCACTAGTGAAAACAAATCCCACAGTGTCGGTCCCCACGTGTCAGGCTGCAGCTCAAACTGTCACCGGCTACTGTCTTGAATATTACAAAGCATGGTATGCAAGGAGGAGGGCCAAACAGGAAATGTATGGCCGATGGGAGGAATCTTACAAAGAGTTGCGCCCGTGGCTAAATCTCCTGCAGAAACACATCCCCAGAATGGTTGTCAAACTTGATACGGTTCCGGTATACAAAAATGATCGTGTCGTTCGAGGTGTTTGTCAATTCCACCGTTATTTTGGACTTTCCCCCAATGCATCAACGCATTCAAGCACTGCAAACCGATGGTCCAAATCGACAGCACATGGTTGTACGGAAGATGTACACGGACCCTACTTCTAGCTATTGCACAGAACGGAAATCGAAAATGCGTTCCTGTTGCATTCGCAATCGTCCCGAAGGAGGATTTGGAGTCTTGGAAGTTCTTCCTTCGGAACCTACGAAAATATGTCCTTGATCCTGTAATACGATCAAGGGAAGGAGGGGTATGTGTTATTTCTGACAGAGGCACATCGCTGTTGTGGGCAATTCAAGAACCGTGATGAACGTGAAATGGTGCTCACAATGGGTACGTCTTTTATGTCATTTTAATTTACTATATTACTTGTTGCTCGCTTTCATTTACGACCTTTTTGCATGTGTTTTTCGCCCATAACTATTCAACTGTCATCCCGTAGGCAACTCGCACTACAAATAAGAGGTGGATGACCTGCTCGAGGGACTGAGAGTGAGAAACAAACATGGCGCTGAATACCTTGAAAAAATCCCGAAGGAAAAATGGCTTCGATCATATGACGAGGGTAAACGCTATGGTCACATGACAACGAACTTGGCTGAGGCAGTGAACTCATCACTGAAGGGAGTGCGGCAGTTTCCTATCACTTCCATTGTCAAAGCGACCTATTACCGTTTGGCTACCCTTTTTGCAACCTTGGGAAGGCAAGCAACTGAGTACATGGCAGGTGGACACAAAGTCCATCCGGATTTTCGCACAAAACTGCATACTCAATTGGGCCAATCAAGACAGATGACTCGGCTCGGTCAAACGGCTCTACGGCTCGGTCAACCGGCTCGGTCAAATGGCTCGGCGGCTCGGTCAACCGGCTCAGTCAACCGGCTTAGTGGCTCGGTCAACCGGCTCGGTCAACCCAGACGAAGCCCACTCGCGACCGGCGGCGCGTGGGGCGCGTGTGGCGGCTGTGAACGGCCGTTGGCCACCAAATTTTACAGGCCGATAGTTTTCAACCTTCCGAACACGGTGGTGGCCTCGGATTTTCAAAATTCAAACTCAAAGTTCGAATACTAACCTTTTAAGTTTTCCGACGAAAAACAAACACCCCCTCCAACGGTAACTCCGATGATGATGTCGTTGGTACCGATGAACTCGACTCGACAAGATGAACGCAATGGTGGTGGAGGTGTCGAAAATGGACGGTCGGATCTCGGTAGATCTGAGATTGAATCTCTACCTATTTTTTTTCTCTCACCTTTCTTCTTTCATTTTTTTCCCCTCTGCCAACACGTTAACTTGGCAGATATATTATCCTTCAAAGAAAAAAGGTCAAATTACACTCTTAGCCATTTAAGTTTTGGGGAGTTCACACTTTTGTCTCCAAACTTTATTCCGTTTTCAAATTGGTCATCAATTCCTTATAAATCAAGCTTCCCAAACCTGAATTCATTCAATTAAGTCCCAAAACTTATTATTTTAGGGAAATAAAAGATTAAATCTCCCAAAAATTCTTAAAATTTACTAGCCCCATTTGAGATTGTTACAATTCTCCCCTCCTTAAAGAAAATTTCGTCCTCGAAATTTATCTGAGACGGAGAAATGTAGACATTGCTATTTCATCCATTTGTGTACTAAAACTTATTCATCAGACTATCCTTATTTCTTGAGACTCATCGACAATTACGGATCAATCTGGCAGTGTATTCAGTTACTCAAATTGACTTTGGAGCCATAATCATCCCATCATACATTTTGGACCAATTAATCAGAATATAACATTTAAATCTATAACGAACTTCATATAATGCAGAACAACATTTGTCTCATAACTTTTATTGTAAACGATCTCAGTCAATGATAAGAAATTTCTTCCGGTACCATAAAAGTTATTCATACAACCCGAAAGCATTCCCTCTAAAAACCCAACTTACTTTACTAAATTGATCATGATTTACGAATGTAGAACTATATCTGAAATCCATACAAATACTCAAGGCCTCAAAGAGAGTCCTCCAAAATCAAGATGTAAACAATAAAATTCCATAAGTATGATACACATAACGGTACATTGCGTCACTTTTCCCCAAAATGTCTTTCTTCATACCGGACAAGTATAACAAAGGTTTTAAACGAATATCTCTTACATTCATTAAAATACTCCGATAATTGTTTCCTTCGTGCATAACAGAGCCACCACATAATCTATACTTCCACCGATCTCACGGACACTTTTCTTTTAAATTCGTAATACTTTTATCAAATTTTTGTCAAAATATTCTCAATCACACTCATTATCACCGAGCTACTTTACTTGAAATCTTATATCGGTTTCCTCGTTCGATCAAACATTTATTCTTAATCTGTTTCAGATCTTCTATTTCACATGCATAAACCATCTCAGGTTCTCTATCCAGATTCAAATCCATCAATTTAATCCAATTCGTAGACAAACATTACCAATATTCCTTTCCAGTACATATCAAGCTATTATGGACAGAACGGTTAATTGCACTTATCACAGGAAATGATTCGACATCAGAGTCTCGGCTTGATGGAGTACGGTTAAAATCTAGGGGCATGCACAGACCAGACACCCTATGACAGACGATCGGTCGATCTACCCAGAATGACGCAACTCTAAGCTCTGATACCACTAAATGTAACCCCCTAGACCCGTCTATGCGTTACGACGGATCCTAGGAAGCCACATTAGGGTCACAAGAGCGACCCACGGTAAAAATACACATAAAACATTTTCTCTAAAAAAAATACATATTATATTATAACGGTAACTTTTGTTGAAAATATTCTTTCATGAAATCATTTAAACATATAACAAAAATTCAGAAAACATTTTACAGACACTATCATAAAACAATAATGATATGCATGCCCACTAACTATGTTGGTACCGTACTCCAAAAGCAACGCCGAGAGAACTCCGAACACTGATGTCAAACGTTATACCATGATATATTTCTTTAACCTGCGATGGTAAAAACAACGTGAGCTTGGAAAAGCTCAGTAATACAAAACTACCAAAAGATGCTATAAGCTCATGCAGATATATGGTAGGCATAACATTTTCATGATGCTTTACGCAGTAACGGTCTTCATTTCTCTTTCGATATTTCAGGGCAACATTATACTTGAGAATAACGGTACTTGTTCTTTATTCAAACATCGAGAATTAGACGGTAATTATAGGCTATTAATGTACGGAGGTGGAATTAGAGAGTTCGTTTCCTAGTGTGTTCCAAACGGTGTAGGTAAAACATGTACAACAACAGTATAATATACATTTTCAGTTCAAAAAAAACATAAAGTTCAAGTAACAATACGGTACGGTTTAATCTTTTATCAACCCTCATCTTAGGAACGGTACGGTACGGTATGGTAGGTATTACCCTAGCCGAAGCATAGGAACCTGTAACGGTAACGGTGAGGAATTACCCTAGCCGAAGCATAGGAACCTATAACGGTAACGGTGAGGAATTACCCTAGCCGAAGCATAGGAACCTATAACGGTAACGATGAGGAATTACCCTAGCCGAAGCATAGGAACCTATAACGGTAACGGTTTATGTAACGGTTCGGTTATCAATAACAACTGAAATTTCGGTAGATATAAAATAGACATGCATTTTCCACATAACGGTAATCAGGAGCATATTGTTCAATCAAAACTATGATGTATCACACATATAATATAGTCATGCTTTCGTCATGTAAAACAATATTAAAACGGTTATATAGCACACAAGGAACACTCTAGGTGGAATCGTTTATTTCCTTGGAGATACTTGACATTTACGAAAGAGAACATATTAACTTTTGACGGTTGAACGGATCTTTGAAACAAGGCCCCTATTAAAAGAGGGGTTTGAACTAACAATTCAAACCGAACAGTCAGGAGAGGGTACATCAAGATCTTGAGAGTTTAGGCATTTCATGAGTGATTTAGCCATTTACTTATAAGGCATTATGGTCATTTTATCATATGCGGGCATTTTGGTAATTTATACCAACAAGACGTAAACGGTAGCTCAAAAATTCTATTTGCTCATCGGGTATCCAACCTAGAGGTGGCAAACGGTCAATCGGTTCTGGTTCGGTTCGGGTCATTTCGGTTTCGGTTATTTCGGGTCTGATATTTTCGGTTCAGATTCAGTTTCGGTTTTGGTTCGGTTTCGGTTCAGTTTTAGTTCGGGTCTGTTGTGTTTCGGGTCATTTCGGGTCGGTTGATTTCGGTTCGGTTATTTTCGGTTCAATGAGAGATCAGTCGTTTTTAATCAAATTTTTAGGTTGGTCAGATTTGTACACCCTATATATGACTTTATAAAGTCAATATATTTGACATTTTAGTGATTTGTGCGGCTGTTCATATTTTATCTTTCTTTATTTCTATTAATCGGGTCCATTCAGTTCGGGTCTATTCGGTTCGGGTCCATTCGGTTCGGGACCATTCGGTTCAGTTTCGGTTTGGTTTATTTTGGGTTTTGGATCAGATTTCGGGTCAATTTCGGGTTGATTTTCGGTTTTGGGTCTGGGTTCGGGTAATTCGGTTCGAGTTTCGGTTCTCGGGTCAAGTTTGCCAGGTCTAATCCAACCAGGCATTCAGATATTTCTACATTAAGATTTTTCACAATATCCGATACATTCGGGGCTATTTTGATTACTTTGGCCAACGAGGGCATTTTGGGTCTTTTAACAATTATGGGTGATTCGTAATTTCCTGTACAAGTATCTTTCACATTTAAACATTTCACACTAATGCTCAGAATTGGAGATTTGCTGCCTCATTCGAGCATTTCGATCTTATTTAATTTATCATACTCGTTTCTATATTCGATTTAACTTGAGCAGATTTAACAGTACTTATCATCATTTTTATGCATGCATTAACACATACCAACATGCTCATAAAGCATACAAGAGGTAGTAGTGTATTACCTTTAATCCTTGCTATATCGGTCAACCATTATTCTCCGTTCGATCACTCTCGAACCCGAATGCGACGTCCTCAACATCCCGAATACAAGGAACCTTGAATACCTTCAATCGCACAAATTCCAATTTCAGTCTTTAATCACCTTTCTCATAATTGATTATTAAAATACATAAATAGACTTGAGTTCAAGGTCCAATTCGGAGGCTTTCGGGTTACAATTTCACAAAACGGGCTTCAAAATCGGATTCAGGACGTCGAAAAACATAAAATAGGACTTTTTGGAAAAAGTTGACTTTTTGGTCAAAGTCAACGGTCAATGGTCAATGCTGACGTCAGCGGTCAAAGTCAACGCTGACGTCATGGTGACGTCACTGGTCGGCTCGGTCAACCAGCTCGGTCAAACGGCTCGGCGGCTCGGTCAACCGGCTCGGTCAAACGGCTCTACGGCTCGGTCAAATGGCTCGGCGGCTCGGTCAACCGGCTCAGTCAACCGGCTTAGTGGCTCGGTCAACCGGCTCGGTCAACCCAGACGAAGCCCACTCGCGACCGGCGGCGCGTGGGGCGCGTGTGGCGGCTGTGAACGGCCGTTGGCCACCAAATTTTACAGGCCGATAGTTTTCGACCTTCCGAACACGGTGGTGGCCTCGGATTTTCAAAATTCAAACTCAAAGTTCGAATACTAACCTTTTAAGTTTTCCGACGAAAAACAAACACCCCCTCCAACGGTAACTCCGATGATGATGTCGTTGGTACCGATGAACTCAACTCGACAAGATGAACGCAATGGTGGTGGAGGTGTCGAAAATGGACGGTCGGATCTCGGTAGATCTGAGATTGAATCTCTACCTATTTTTTTTCTCTCACCTTTCTTCTTTCATTTTTTTCCCCCTCTGCCAACACGTTAACTTGGCAGATATATTATCCTTCAAAGAAAAAAGGTCAAATTACACTCTTAGCCATTTAATTTTTGGGGAGTTCACACTTTTGTCTCCAAACTTTATTCCGTTTTCAAATTGGTCATCAATTCCTTATAAATCAAGCTTCCCAAACCTGAATTCATTCAATTAAGTCCCAAAACTTATTATTTTAGGGAAATAAAAGATTAAATCTCCCAAAAATTCTTAAAATTTACTAGCCCCATTTGAGATTGTTACAATTCTCCCCTCCTTAAAGAAAATTTCGTCCTCGAAATTTATCTGAGACGGAGAAATGTAGACATTGCTATTTCATCCATTTGTGTACTAAAACTTATTCATCAGACTATCCTTATTTCTTGAGACTCATCGACAATTACGGATCAATCTGGCAGTGTATTCAGTTACTCAAATTGACTTTGGAGCCATAATCATCCCATCATACATTTTGGACCAATTAATCAGAATATAACATTTAAATCTATAACGAACTTCATATAATGCAGAACAACATTTGTCTCATAACTTTTATTGTAAACGATCTCAGTCAATGATAAGAAATTTCTTCCGGTACCATAAAAGTTATTCATACAACCCGAAAGCATTCCCTCTAAAAACCCAACTTACTTTACTAAATTGATCATGATTTACGAATGTAGAACTATATCTGAAATCCATACAAATACTCAAGGCCTCAAAGAGAGTCCTCCAAAATCAAGATGTAAATAATAAAATTCCATAAGTATGATACACATAACGGTACATTGCGTCACTTTTCCCCAAAATGTCTTTCTTCATACCGGACAAGTATAACAAAGGTTTTAAACGAATATCTCTTACATTCATTAAAATACTCCGATAATTGTTTCCTTCGTGCATAACAGAGCCACCACATAATCTATACTTCCACCGATCTCACAGACACTTTTCTTTTAAATTCGTAATACTTTTATCAAATTTTTGTCAAAATATTCTCAATCACACTCATTATCACCGAGCTACTTTACTTGAAATCTTATATCGGTTTCCTCGTTCGATCAAACATTTATTCTTAATCTGTTTCAGATCTTCTATTTCACATGCATAAACCATCTCAGGTTCTCTATCCAGATTCAAATCCATCAATTTAATCCAATTCGTAGACAAACATTACCAATATTCCTTTCCAGTACATATCAAGCTATTATGGACAGAACGGTTAATTGCACTTATCACAGGAAATGATTCGACATCAGAGTCTCGGCTTGATGGAGTACGGTTAAAATCTAGGGGCATGCACAGACCAGACACCCTATGACAGACGATCGGTCGATCTACCCAGAATGACGCAACTCTAAGCTCTGATACCACTAAATGTAACCCCCTAGACCCGTCTATGCGTTACGACGGATCCTAGGAAGCCACATTAGGGTCACAAGAGCGACCCACGGTAAAAATACACATAAAACATTTTCTCTAAAAAAAATACATATTATATTATAACGGTAACTTTTGTTGAAAATATTCTTTCATGAAATCATTTAAACATATAACAAAAATTCAGAAAACATTTTACAGACACTATCATAAAACAATAATGATATGCATGCCCACTAACTATGTTGGTACCGTACTCCAAAAGCAACGCCGAGAGAACTCCGAACACTGATGTCAAACGTTATACCATGATATATTTCTTTAACCTGCGATGGTAAAAACAACGTGAGCTTGGAAAAGCTCAGTAATACAAAACTACCAAAAGATGCTATAAGCTCATGCAGATATATGGTAGGCATAACATTTTCATGATGCTTTACGCAGTAACGGTCTTCATTTCTCTTTCGATATTTCAGGGCAACATTATACTTGAGAATAACGGTACTTGTTCTTTATTCAAACATCGAGAATTAGACGGTAATTATAGGCTATTAATGTACGGAGGTGGAATTAGAGAGTTCGTTTCCTAGTGTGTTCCAAACGGTGTAGGTAAAACATGTACAACAACAGTATAATATACATTTTCAGTTCAAAAAAAACATAAAGTTCAAGTAACAATACGGTACGGTTTAATCTTTTATCAACCCTCATCTTAGGAACGGTACGGTACGGTATGGTAGGTATTACCCTAGCCGAAGCATAGGAACCTGTAACGGTAACGGTGAGGAATTACCCTAGCCGAAGCATAGGAACCTATAACGGTAACGGTGAGGAATTACCCTAGCCGAAGCATAGGAACCTATAACGGTAACGGTGAGGAATTACCCTAGCCGAAGCATAGGAACCTATAACGGTAACGGTTTATGTAACGGTTCGGTTATCAATAACAACTGAAATTTCGGTAGATATAAAATAGACATGCATTTTCCACATAACGGTAATCAGGAGCATATTGTTCAATCAAAACTATGATGTATCACACATATAATATAGTCATGCTTTCGTCATGTAAAACAATATTAAAACGGTTATATAGCACACAAGGAACACTCTAGGTGGAATCCTTTATTTCCTTGGAGATACTTGACATTTACGAAAGAGAACATATTAACTTTTGACGGTTGAACGGATCTTTGAAACAAGGCCCCTATTAAAAGAGGGGTTTGAACTAACAATTCAAACCGAACAGTCAGGAGAGGGTACATCAAGATCTTGAGAGTTTAGGCATTTCATGAGTGATTTAGCCATTTACTTATAAGGCATTATGGTCATTTTATCATATGCGGGCATTTTGGTAATTTATACCAACAAGACGTAAACGGTAGCTCAAAAATTCTATTTGCTCATCGGGTATCCAACCTAGAGGTGGCAAACGGTCAATCGGTTCTGGTTCGGTTCGGGTCATTTCGGTTTCGGTTATTTCGGGTCTGATATTTTCGGTTCAGATTCAGTTTCGGTTTTGGTTCGGTTTCGGTTCAGTTTTAGTTCGGGTCTGTTGTGTTTCGGGTCATTTCGGGTCGGTTGATTTCGGTTCGGTTATTTTCGGTTCAATGAGAGATCAGTCGTTTTTAATCAAATTTTTAGGTTGGTCAGATTTGTACACCCTATATATGACTTTATAAAGTCAATATATTTGACATTTTAGTGATTTGTGCGGCTGTTCATATTTTATCTTTCTTTATTTCTATTAATCGGGTCCATTCAGTTCGGGTCTATTCGGTTCGGGTCCATTCGGTTCGGGACCATTCGGTTCAGTTTCGGTTTGGTTTATTTTGGGTTTTGGATCAGATTTCGGGTCAATTTCGGGTTGATTTTCGGTTTCGGGTCTGGGTTCGGGTAATTCGGTTCGAGTTTCGGTTCTCGGGTCAAGTTTGCCAGGTCTAATCCAACCAGGCATTCAGATATTTCTACATTAAGATTTTTCACAATATCCGATACATTCGGGGCTATTTTGATTACTTTGGCCAACGAGGGCATTTTGGGTCTTTTAACAATTATGGGTGATTCGTAATTTCCTGTACAAGTATCTTTCACATTTAAACATTTCACACTAATGCTCAGAATTGGAGATTTGCTGCCTCATTCGAGCATTTCGATCTTATTTAATTTATCATACTCGTTTCTATATTCGATTTAACTTGAGCAGATTTAACAGTACTTATCATCATTTTTATGCATGCATTAACACATACCAACATGCTCATAAAGCATACAAGAGGTAGTAGTGTATTACCTTTAATCCTTGCTATATCGGTCAACCATTATTCTCCGTTCGATCACTCTCGAACCCGAATGCGACGTCCTCAACATCCCGAATACAAGGAACCTTGAATACCTTCAATCGCACAAATTCCAATTTCAGTCTTTAATCACCTTTCTCATAATTGATTATTAAAATACATAAATAGACTTGAGTTCAAGGTCCAATTCGGAGGCTTTCGGGTTACAATTTCACAAAACGGGCTTCAAAATCGGATTCAGGACGTCGAAAAACATAAAATAGGACTTTTTGGAAAAAGTTGACTTTTTGGTCAAAGTCAACGGTCAACGGTCAATGCTGACGTCAGCGGTCAAAGTCAACGCTGACGTCATGGTGACGTCACTGGTCGGCTCGGTCAACCAGCTCGGTCAAACGGCTCGGCGGCTCGGTCAACCGGCTCGGTCAAACGGCTCTACGGCTCGGTCAACCGGCTCGGTCAAATGGCTCGGCGGCTCGGTCAACCGGCTCAGTCAACCGGCTTAGTGGCTCGGTCAACCGGCTCGGTCAACCCAGACGAAGCCCACTCGCGACCGGCGGCGCGTGGGGCGCGTGTGGCGGCTGTGAACGGCCGTTGGCCACCAAATTTTACAGGCCGATAGTTTTCGACCTTCCGAACACGGTGGTGGCCTCGGATTTTCAAAATTCAAACTCAAAGTTCGAATACTAACCTTTTAAGTTTTCCGACGAAAAACAAACACCCCCTCCAACGGTAACTCCGATGATGATGTCGTTGGTACCGATGAACTCGACTCGACAAGATGAACGCAATGGTGGTGTCGAAAATGGACGGTCGGATCTCGGTAGATCTGAGATTGAATCTCTACCTATTTTTTTTTCTCTCACCTTTCTTCTTTCATTTTTTTTCCCCTCTGCCAACACGTTAACTTGGCAGATATATTATCCTTCAAAGAAAAAAGGTCAAATTACACTCTTAGCCATTTAATTTTTGGGGAGTTCACACTTTTGTCTCCAAACTTTATTCCGTTTTCAAATTGGTCATCAATTCCTTATAAATCAAGCTTCCCAAACCTGAATTCATTCAATTAAGTCCCAAAACTTATTATTTTAGGGAAATAAAAGATTAAATCTCCCAAAAATTCTTAAAATTTACTAGCCCCATTTGAGATTGTTACAGTCAGTCTAATTCGATTTATACAGTAGGTCATCTTATATTTTCAATCATTCAAAAAAATATGTTATGATAGCGTTTTTGAAGCGACTTTAAGTCAGTGTAGAATGGACGGAAATTAACCGTGTTGGTGTCATACGATAGAGAATTTCCAGTACTACGACCCCAAACTCGATGTTAGCTAAAAATTTACAATTTATACGTATGAAATTCTGCTCGAACATGCCTATCGACATTTGTTCAAAGGCAACTTCATTCAAAAAAGGATGATAACATAGGGTTTTGAAAGCCACTTTAAACTAGTGTAGAATGGACGGAAATTAACCGTGTTGGTGTCATACGATAGAGAATTTCCAGTACTACGACCCCAAACTCGATGTTCGCTAAAAATATACGATTTAAACACCCGAAATTGGGCTCGAACAGGCCTACCCACACTTGTTTTTCCTAGTTCTTCAGGCTAGTTTTGCACAGAACTCGCGTCCTGCAGAACGCGAGGTTTGCGCGATATATTCAGCCGGCCTTTCAAATTCTCGGGGACCTCGCGTTCTGCAGAACGCGATATTCTGTAAAACTGTTTAACCCAAACAACGAGGCCACGTAGACTGAACTCGCGTTGTGCAGAACGCGATATCAAACCTCGCTTCCTACAAAACGCGAGGTTAACCGACGTGGCAAGTTTAGGGGTCATTTTCCCAAATAATATTTTATGGGAGCCAAAATCTTATATATTTTTTTAAAAGGGGTTTTGCCCAAAATTGCCTAGAAAATTCATATACATTTATAAGTTTTACTGTTTAAATTACAATGTAGTATATTAATTTAGCTAAAGAAAGTCGTGATCATTTGTTTCTTGAATACGATTATTGGAGAGAGATTTGAGAAATCATCGTGAAAATGTGTAAAGTCTACATAAATGCAATGGAGTGGGATGTCGAGATCCATTGGGCTAGCCATCAATTGGAATGTAGATTTTTTTTGTTGTTGTTGAACAATTTTTATTTAGAGAGGGGAATTTTGCTCTTACTAGTTATTGAACCCACAACCTAGAGGAATAGGAGGGTTGAACCCACAACCTAGAGGAATATGAGGATGTCAACTGAGAGCTTTAGCTATTTACTCTCGAATTTATTGACATTTTGGAATGTAGAGCTTTGGTTGTGATCATTCTCAAAATAGTTTGGAGTGTTTTTATTTTTAATAGTCTTAAGGTGTTTACAAAATAGTATTTGTTCGTACAGACCACCAATCATTTGACAATGAACATACATCTTACAAATAAAACGATTTGAATCTAAATTTTCTAGAATGAAAATCATTCGTTTTTTTTTTCTCTCACTAGAATTACTTTTTGGGTTCAACTTGAAGTGCTTTTGTTTACACTATTTGAAAAGAAAACAATACGAGACAATTTTTTAACATTGTTCAGGATGCTCCAGAAATTATTCATAATGTACACGATATAGTTCGCATTCGTTTATTAAAGAAAAGTATAGATAAGAATGATAGCTCTAATGTACAACTATGTTCCAATTGGGGGATCTATTTATCCCATATAGTTGACTTCTTTTATATGTTTTTTGGTAGAAGGTTTTTTCCGCTTCTTTAGATAATACAACAAAAATTTATCCAAAAATATATTGTTTAGTTGTTAAAAGAATATTGTTCAAATTTAAATTATTTTTAAAAAATTTGTTATCGTATACTATTAAAATCACTCAATGAATTCGACCTAATAATAATTTAATTAGGGGAAATGAGAGCAATCAATTTTTTTAATTGAATCCACTAATTTTATTAAACGAAGATATATCCGAAATTTAAATGAAAGTTCACAACTTAGTAAACAAAACATCTAACTCAGACATATTCCTAGTAAACAAAACTAAACTAGCGTCTCGAGATCATAAGAGGGTCATACGTACGAGGAAAAGGTAAAAACTTAACCCAAAGACTCGAAACAAAATATAGATACAAACATCACCGTAGATCGACAACGAAAGGTAAAACTATCAACATAAAATGCATATTACAATAAGGTACGTTGACAACAAGGTCATTACCACATCTCAATCGCGAAAAAAGAACGGTGAATGTAATCGCGTATCTAAATTCAGTTCGAAGGTCCGAGACAAGAAGATCAATAGCATAATGAAAAGAGCGCCATCTTGATCAGTCGTGACGTCGTCAGATCCAACCATAACAAAAAAATCAAAATAAAAAAAATGTGTCACAAAACATAGAAAAACGTACCAAAAGGTAGAATAAATCGTGCCACAAGAACAGAATAATTTATTAAAAACTAAAAAACAAAACTGGTGCGCCGTTGGCGTTTAAAAGAAAAAGGAGCAAAAGTGGTCTCCGTGCGGCTAAGGTTATTTGAGAGAAAAAAATGACTACAGTAACCAAATATTTCTTTTATCAATATTAAGTAATTTAACCAAACTGTTATGACATTTGTCGATATGATCTAATCAACTTCTATTTATTGTATTTAAATTAAATTTATTTTAAATAATATTTTATGTCCCATTTATTGTCACCTACCATGTCAATTAAAATGAAAAAAATAAAAGTATCCTAAAAATTCTATATGTATATAGTGGAAACCATAAAAAAATTTAGTAAATTTGAAATACGATAAAGAGTAAAAAATAAAATATAATTATTAGTAATTATTAACTTTTTAAAATAATATTTTAAATGAGACAATTTTTTCTCCATTACAAAGATGTAAAATATTATTGGGTAAAAATTGGTTTCAGGCTGTACGATTTAGCTTTTTGGGGGGGATAGTATATTATAATTAGGTTCGGTAGCGTTAAAATATGTAATATTTATATGGGCGAAGCACTACTAACGCAATACACATCATTAATTCATTATTAGGCTTCGCATAATGAATTTGAGCTGATCGAAATCCAGACCGAAATTGGGCTTCGCTCAAGCATGATGCTTCGGCTATAGCCCATAGGCATATAACAGCTCACAAATTTGCTTTCCATTTTCTGATCCAAAAACTAACCATCCTTTATTTTCCCGCCGTGCTGCAGATTTGGTATTTACGGTATAAATTCAGAACTCAGCGTCAGCAAGATTAATGCTGCTGCTGCCGGAGACACAGCTAAAGCCTGAAGCTATACCCTCGTTTCTAGCCTCATCATGATTGCAGACAAGCTTTGTTTTTGTTCACTTTACCCGTTATTGTTTCCGCTGTGGCATTGCAGAATCAATTAAAGCACAATTTGATCATTTCCCGTTGAATTTGCTTCTTTAGTTTTATATTTCGTTGATTTAATTAGTCGTTTTTATTAATCATATTATTCAAATATGCACCGATGAGAAAGCAAAACCAAATGAGCAAAAATATACAGATTTTAGAGCTCAGTGAACAAATGAAATGAAACCTTTTTACATATTCCAGATAACAGAACAAAAGTTTCTAAGATTCAAAGAAGCTTTCAGAATTAACAAGTTTTCCGATACTCAAAAGTAAGGTTCAACGTTAACACCTTTTACATATTATTTACCCGATCAACGTACCTACAAAAGCCTAGAGAAGCAAAAACCCACTCAGCTTCTTCTGCAAGCAGCAGGCAAATCAGTTGATTTGAACCTGAATCACATCATTCCTCTCCTCCTCCTTGATCTTTGGAACCGCCAGTTTGAGCACACCGTTCTTCATCTCGGCCGCAATCTCATCGGTCTTGTAAACTTTCTCAGGCAAATGGATCCTGCAGCTGTACCTCCCGTTGGTTTCCTCCTCGTTGGATTCTTTGGCCTCGCCTTTGATGACCAGAGTGTTCTGTTCCACGGAGACTTTGACATCCTCTTTCCCGAGCCCCGGCATGTCGATCCTGAGGTTGAAAGCGTCCTCCGTTTCCGTAGCGTCCCAGCTTCGGCGGAGACCTCCTCCCATTCCACGCGGAGCAGAGACAAACGGGTTCTCCATGAATTGATTCATCGTGTTCATGACTTGGCTCAGGCTCCTCGGTGGGGAGAAAGGATGGAACACATCTGCACACCGAAAACAGACGGCCAAATCAGCATCAAAGAAGAAAGAGAACGAAAGAACTCGAAACGAAAAAAAAAAGGAACGGTGGACAACTACCTGAGAAGAAACCATCACCGCGGCGAGAAAATGAGCGTACGGGGCGGCGATCATCGTTGAAGTCACTCTCTTCTTCACCGTCGCTATCGAACTCGCGCATGGCGTTGGAGTTAAAGAGCCTGGAAGCCGATGGAGCGACGGCCGTTGCGCGGACCACGCGGAAGGAGCTGGGGAGGACGTTCGATGAAACGAGTCTCTTGAGAGCTAAAGAAGCCATTGAAGTTGATTGCTAAGTAAAGAAATCTCAAATTTGCTTGTTAGAGCTAGTAATGCTCGGAGATTTTTAGAGCTAAAACTGGGGTGAAACGGTGGGTTTTATAAATTGAGAGGATGAAGATTGTGGAGAGATTTCTAGAAGGATTACTCTGATATTAGATGATTCTAGAAGGACACGTCACGTGTAATGGCTGGGGATATGCTTGTTCCCCAAGAAAACGTAAATAAATTTTATTGGGCTTAGGCCCATTTGGCATCGGCTTTTGCATTTCTTCCGATGCATTATATTTTGGAATACTGCATGGCAATTGTATGGCATAACATGGATAAAAATTCTGTCCCTTTTCGGTGTTTTTATTTATGTCTCAATACTACAAAATACTACAAAATTAAATTTTAAGTCATAACCCTAAATTTTAAATCCTAAACTCTACATCTTATACCCTAAAAATACACCATATTCTAAATTTCTTAAACTCTAACCTAAAACTCTAAACCTTAAACCTAATTTTAAACATGGAAATAAAAATAAAAACACCGAAAATGAGCATAGGTTTTCCATACGCATAACACAAGTTTCTATAATTGGATAACTCTTATATGGCATAATACAAACATTTTGTAACCAAGAAATAAGGGTTCGACAACCGAAATATAAAATTATTAATATTATTGAGATTTATATAAAAATGAGACATTGACTCGTTGAGAGATATCAGTTAAAAAATAAATTTTGTTATTTTTAGATAATTCGAGTTGAGTAGTGATGTGAGCACATCTTCACCTACATTTGATGCTGATCCGGAAGTCTTACCGTTAGGACCAATTACGCGATCTAGGGCGCTACGTTTCAGGGAAGCTCTTTTCCTTACTTGTGCTAACATTTCAGAATCATTTGATAATGTTTGTGTTTTAGATAGTAAGCCTTTTAATATGTTTCATATTGATATGTGACATGGTTAGGTTTTATAATTTATTAAGTATATTAGAATACGTATATCTCTTAAGGACTGTGCAGCCATGGTATTTGAATTTCATGCAGCAATTTGAATCTCCAAATCAAAAAGCAGCCAAGCACAATTCTCCCCTCCCTCAAAAGTCCAAATACACGGCTGGAAATGTGATATATTTGGTTCAACTTTGAATTTCAAACAAAACATCCAAGTACAATTAACATGTGCCAATTTCTTTTGAAATTCAAAGGCACCAAATTCCAAATACACGGCTGGAAATGGGATCAAGATGCCGCCCATGCTGAATTTAGTGTTTTTTTTATTATTATTTTTTTTATTTTCATCTACTATAAATATGTAATGCATGTTCATTTGAAAAAAAACACAAGACATTTGATGAATAAAAACTTTGTGAGATTATATCTCAATTTTAGTTCTTTTTAGAACTATTTTCCTTGATACTTCGGGTTCCCAATTGTTAGATAATTGACGGGTCCAAGTACTTTATTCGAATAAATTCAAGATAAGGTTCGGGTTTGTTCAACAGATTGTTCGAGTTCTTCCTTGGAATTTGTTCACCTATCGATTACGAAGAACAGATTCGATTCGGGTTTGCATAACAGATTATGCAGGTTCTTTCGAGTTCATCGTGTCAAGACCAAGAACGTTGCTGCTATTGTTGAATGTTTGAAGATATCATCTTCATCCTTAAATTATTTCAGCAATTTTCTTCTTTTCCTCATTTCTGAATTATTTTCTTACTTTTCTTTATTTTTGAAATCTATATAAAAATCTATGTTTGTTTCTATTGCAGAGAAAATACGTGCTATTATCCTAGATCCGTGAATGAACGAGGAAAGTTGATTTCTTCAACAACACCCTTGTATCATATGGTAATCAGAGCTTTGGTCAGATTCTAGCACCTTCTGCACTACCAAACAAAAAAATATATATATATCTATCCAAAAGACAAAAAAAAAAGTCAAAAAAAAATAAATTAGAATTATATATATATATATACGAAAATTCAAAAAAAAAAAAGAGTGATGAGTTGTGTAGAAAAAAAAATAACATTGTTGAAAAGCTTGGATATGTTGAAGAATGTATCTATCTTACCTTGAAATGCTTTGTAATCACCCGAAATCAACTTTTCTTGTTTATTCCGGAGATAGGATGGTGGTAAGTATTTCTACTGCGTAAGTTGCTAAATTCTTGTTCTTTTAGCATCCTTTCTTTCATTTCATATTGTTATTTTTTTTATTTTTTTTATTTTTTGCCCAAATTCTCAACTTTCAATTTTTTTTTAATTTTTTTTCTCTCCTAACCCTTATCTTTGTTCTAACAATATTCACCTGTTACCCGTTATTTTAATTTGATAACACTTGAAGAATCTGAACATCGGAATCAGTTCCTTTAAAGAACTAAATACGAGAGATCGAGGGAAAAGGCAAACAGAGCGTGTGAGAACAGAAGGGGAGACAAAAAGAGCCATTCAAGTATTCTCCCGAGTGAAACACGAGTGCTGAGTGTTAATTCCTTATTTTCTTGAGTGCAAATTCTTTGGAGTGACTAGTAAAGATTTTTGTTGTGTGATTGGTGAGGACTTTTTTTTTAACCTTTAACCAGTTTGTTTGTTTGTTTGTTTTTTTTTTGTTAATTATGTCAGGTTCCGATGACCACACGGTTGAACAGGGTCCACTGATTCCTCAAATGCAAGCCTTAGAGAGAATGATGCAACGAGTAGTGGCTACTGCCTTAGAGCCATTACAGTCGAGGATGGATAGGTTTGACGGAGGATCCAACTCTGTTAACGATGTATTGAACGAAAATGAAGACGAACGGTCACCGAGGCAGCATATTCCTAGACAAGGACGTGTGCAACAGGTAGACGATAATTTGACTAACATTAAGATTGCTATTCCTTCTTTTCAGGGACGCTCAGATCCTGATGCATACTTGGCTTGGGAAAGCAAAGTGGAGCACATTTTTGAGTGTTATAATTATTCGGATCAAAAGAAGGTTCGATTAGTAGCAACAGAGTTTGTTGATTATGCCTTGATATGGTGGGACCAGTTACTATTTAGTCGTAGACGTACTGGTGATGATCCAGTTGCAACATGGATCGAGATGAAGCGACTAATGTGTAAAAGGTTTGTTCCTATTCACTATCATCGTGATTTGTTTCAAAAGTTGCAAAATTTGAAACAGGGAAATAGGAGCGTTGAGGATTATTTCAAGGATATGGAAATGGCTATGATGCGTGCAAATATCGAGGAAGATCGAGAAGCTACCATGGCACGTTTTCTAGCAGGGTTGAACATCGAGATTGCCAACGCTGTTGAGTTACAGCATTATGTCGAGGTTGATGACATGGTGCAGATGGCAATAAAGATTGAACGACAGCAGCGCAGGAAGCCTTCAAATCGAGGTAACCCTTCTTTTAAATCCTTTTCAAATCCATTTTACACTCCTAACAATTCCAGGAAGCAAGCACCACAACAACCACTTCGGATTCGAGAGCAAGGCGAATCCAGCACACCAAAGCCTCCCGTTGCTGATAATGGGCGTGGCAAACAGCAAGTGGTGGTAAAAGAACAATCGCGAGATATCCAGTGTTTCAAGTGCCTTGGAAGAGGACATGTTGCTAGTCAATGCCCTAACCGGAGGGTTATGTTGATGCGAGATGATGGTGAGATAGAATCAGATTCCGAGGAGGAAGTGCATGATGTCCTTACTGAAGAGGAAGACGAGATCGACCTAGAGGTTCCTGAATCTGGTAAGGTAATGGAACTTTTGGTTATTAAAAGAAGTCTGAATGTGCAACAGGTACCAGATGATCTACAGCGCGAGAATATCTTTCACACACGATGCAAGGTGCAAGACAAGGTATGTGTTGTGATTATTGATAGCGGTAGTTGTACTAATGTTGCCAGTTCAGTGATGGTTGACAAGTTAGGTCTGAAGACGACAAAGCATCCTCATCCATATAAGTTACAATGGTTGAATGATGGTGGCGAGCTTAAAGTGACCAGACAGGCTATTGTACCATTTTCAATTGGAAACTACAAGGACGATGTACTTTGTGATGTTGTGACGATGGATGCTACTCACCTTCTTTTGGGACGCCCTTGGCAATATGACAAGAAGGTAATGCATGATGGTTATACAAACCGTTACTCTTTTATGCATGCAGGTAAGAAGATCACTTTGGCTCCTTTGACACCGAGTCAAGTGTTTGAAGATCAGGCAAGCTTGAAAAAGAGTAAAGAGACTGCAAAAGAGAAGAAGAAGATGTCCGTGTATGCGAGCAGTAGTGAAATCAGGAAATGTCTTTCCTCTCAACAATCTGTTCTTATTTTGATGTTTAAAGATTATTGTTTATTGACAGATTTTCCTACTGATCTACCTTCACCGATTTTGACACTTTTGCAGGAGTTTGAGGACGTGTTTCCAGCTGAAACACCGAAGGGATTGCCCCCTCTTCGTGGCATAGAGCACCAGATTGATTTCATTCCAGGTGCTACTATTCCGAACAGGCCAGCTTATCGAACCAACCCTGAAGAGACTAAAGAGCTTCAACACCAAGTTACTGAGTTGATGGACAAGGGTTACATTCGAGAGAGCTTAAGTCCGTGTGCTGTTCCGGTGCTGTTAGTACCGAAGAAAGATGGTTCTTGGAGGATGTGCGTAGATTGTCGAGCTGTGAACCAGATCACAATTAAGTATCGTCATCCCATTCCAAGACTTGATGACATGTTGGACGAGCTTTGCGGAGCCGTCATCTTCTCCAAAATTGACTTAAGGAGCGGCTATCATCAGATCCGCATGCGAGAAGGCGATGAGTGGAAAACAGCCTTCAAGACAAAGCTAGGTTTGTACGAATGGTTAGTAATGCCTTTTGGTTTAACTAATGCACCTAGTACTTTTATGCGTTTGATGAATCATGTTCTGCGACCATTCATTGGTAAATTCTGTGTTGTATACTTTGATGATATCTTGATCTATAGCAAGTCTTTACAGGATCATGTAGGACATTTACAAGCTGTTTTGCAGGTTTTACGAGAAGAAAGATTGTTTGGTAACATGGAGAAGTGTGTATTTTGTACTAACAAACTCACATTCCTTGGTTACATTGTTAGTTCTCAGGGAGTTGAAGTTGATCCTGAGAAGATAAAGGCAATTCAGGAATGGCCACGACCGACTTCGATTACTCAAGTTAGATCGTTTCATGGTTTAGCGAGTTTTTATCGACGGTTTGTTCCTAATTTTAGTTCCATTACCGCCCCCTTAACTGGTATTATTAAGAAGAACTTTAGCTTCTCTTGGGGTAAGGAACAAGAAGATGCCTTTTTGAAAATTAAAGATTGTTTGACTAGAGCACCTGTGTTAGCATTACCTAATTTTGATAAAATGTTTGAAATCGAATGTGATGCTTCTGGAATTGGTATAGGTGCTGTTTTGATGCAGGAAAAGAAACCCGTTGCTTACTTTAGCGAGAAATTGAGTGGTGCTACATTAAATTATCCAGTTTATGATAAAGAGATGTATGCACTGATTCGGTCATTGGAGACATGGCAGCATTATTTGTTGCCTAAGGAGTTTGTGATCCACACCGACCATGAGGCTTTACGTTACATCACAGGTCAGCATAAATTGAATAAACGACATGCTAAGTGGGTTGAATTCTTAGAATCTTTTCCTTATGTTATTCATTACAAGAAAGGGAAAGAAAATGTCGTTGCTGATGCATTATCACGTAGGTATGCACTTTTGAGTTATCTTGATTCACATCTGATTGGTTTTGCATATATTCGTGATTTATACCCTGATGATCTTGATTTTAGAGATAAGTTTAATGCTTGTTCGAAAGGTGCAGATGGAAAGTTTTACAGGCATGATGGCTATCTTTTCAAGGAAAACAGGATTTGCATTCCACAGGGTTCGATGCGTGAAATTCTGATTCGTGAGGCACATGAAGGTGGATTAATGGGCCATTTTGGTGTCACTAAAACGTTACATACATTAAAAGAGCATCTGTTTTGGCCAAAGATGCGCAGGGACGTTGAAAGGTATTGTGAACGTTGTGTGACATGTAGGAAGGCAAAGTCGAATGTTTCACCACATGGTATGTACTTACCTCTACCTATTCCTGATTCCCCTTGGACTGATATTTCGATGGATTTTGTTTTGGGATTGCCTCGAACTAGAAATGGTAGAGATAGTGTATTTGTTGTGGTTGATAGGTTCTCTAAGATGGCACATTTCATTGCATGCCATAAGACTGATGATGCTGTTAATGTGGCTAACTTGTTCTTTAGAGAAATTGTTCGTTTGCATGGTATTCCTAGATCAATTGTTTCTGACAGGGATGTAAAGTTTTTGAGTCACTTCTGGAGGACTCTTTGGAGCAAACTAGGTACGAAACTTATGTTTTCTACTACTTGCCATCCCCAAACTGATGGACAAACTGAGGTTGTTAATCGTGTTTTATCTACTTTACTTCGTTCCATCATTAAAAAGAACATTAGAACTTGGGAGGATTGTTTGCCACATGTTGAATTTGCATATAATCATGCCATTCATTCTGCTACTAAGATGTCACCATTTGAGGTTGTTTATGGTTTTAACCCCATTACGCCTCTAGATTTGTTACCTCTGCCACAAGAACAGATGACGAACAGGGACGGTCAAGCGAAAGCAGAATATGTCAAGAAGTTGCATCAGCAAGTGAAGGAGAATCTTGAGCGAAGGACTCAGCAATATGAAAAGCAAGCAAACAAGGGAAGAAAGCGAGTCACCTTCAAAGTTGGAGACTGGGTTTGGGTTCATTTTCGAAAGGAAAGATTTCCAGCCCAAAGGCGGTCCAAGCTGTTACCGCGAGGAGATGGTCCTTTTCAGGTGTTGGAGAAAGTGAATGACAATGCCTACAAGTTAGATCTACCCGGAGAATACAATGTAAGTGCCACATTTAATGTTTCTGACTTAAACCATTATGATTCTACAGATTTGAGGACAAATCCTTTTCAAGAAGGGGGGGATGATGTGAGCACATCTTCACCTACATTTGATGCTGATCCGGAAGTCTTACCGTTAGGACCAATTACGCGATCTAGGGCGCTACGTTTCAGGGAAGCTCTTTTCCTTACTTGTGCTAACATTTCAGAATCATTTGATAATGTTTGTGTTTTAGATAGTAAGCCTTTTAATATGTTTCATATTGATATGTGACATGGTTAGGTTTTATAATTTATTAAGTATATTAGAATACGTATATCTCTTAAGGACTGTGCAGCCATGGTATTTGAATTTCATGCAGCAATTTGAATCTCCAAATCAAAAAGCAGCCAAGCACAATTCTCCCCTCCCTCAAAAGTCCAAATACACGGCTGGAAATGTGATATATTTGGTTCAACTTTGAATTTCAAACAAAACATCCAAGTACAATTAACATGTGCCAATTTCTTTTGAAATTCAAAGGCACCAAATTCCAAATACACGGCTGGAAATGGGATCAAGATGCCGCCCATGCTGAATTTAGTGTTTTTTTTATTATTATTTTTTTTATTTTCATCTACTATAAATATGTAATGCATGTTCATTTGAAAAAAACACAAGACATTTGATGAATAAAAACTTTGTGAGATTATATCTCAATTTTAGTTCTTTTTAGAACTATTTTCCTTGATACTTCGGGTTCCCAATTGTTAGATAATTGACGGGTCCAAGTACTTTATTCGAATAAATTCAAGATAAGGTTCGGGTTTGTTCAACAGATTGTTCGAGTTCTTCCTTGGAATTTGTTCACCTATCGATTACGAAGAACAGATTCGATTCGGGTTTGCATAACAGATTATGCAGGTTCTTTCGAGTTCATCGTGTCAAGACCAAGAACGTTGCTGCTATTGTTGAATGTTTGAAGATATCATCTTCATCCTTAAATTATTTCAGCAATTTTCTTCTTTTCCTCATTTCTGAATTATTTTCTTACTTTTCTTTATTTTTGAAATCTATATAAAAATCTATGTTTGTTTCTATTGCAGAGAAAATACGTGCTATTATCCTAGATCCGTGAATGAACGAGGAAAGTTGATTTCTTCAACAACACCCTTGTATCAAGTAGTTTATTTATACGGTAGGTATACTTTTTAAAATGGTTAGGATTACTGAATCATACAATTCTCTTTCGTTGGCTAATTCTATTCATATTCTTATAAGTATTGTAACATTTCGCGAATCAAAATTTTTTCAAGAATAAAACTTTGGCTTATGTTACCCTTAGAATTTATTTGGAGTGCTTATGTTTACCTAGTATGAGACAAGATAGCTATTTATTCATTTATTGTGTTAAGTGTTCATTCAATCTTGTCTTTGTGTTAATTGTTGTATATGAATAAAGAGTTCTTTTTCTTTGACAAATCTTAATTCTACCTAGAAGAGAGGGAAAAGAGAGGGAAAGAGGGGCTCTAAGGGGAAAAAATAGGGTGTTTCTAGTGGGTCTAAAACCCATGACCTAAGGGGATATGAGGAAACAGAGATAAGCAGCTTAGTCAAACAACCAAATGTACTTGCTCATATGAATAAATTAGTATTCGTGTATTGTTTGTTTATATTGTTCGTGCATTGTTTTTTGAATAGTCTAAAGGTGATTACAATGTAGTATCTGTTTATACATATTTTTAACTCTTTGACAATGCATGTACACTTGTATACAAAAGCGATTTGAACCCGCATCTCCTAGGATGAACATAATCCGCTTTTCCACTGGAACACTTGTTTGGTTCTTATTGTTTGTTTATTCAAATGTAATATTTTACTGTAAAAGAATATTTTAATATATTTATTTATTTTATTTATAATATAATTATTAATATTTATGTTTGATTATTTTATATTTAAAAAATTAAATTTATGTTTTTATTTATATATTTTTCTTATGAACATATTTTAAATGATCATAAATATGTTCAATTATATGTTAGTAATATATTCGTGGATATATTCATTTAATATTTACAAAAATGTTAGAGTTTAAACGAATAAACATGAATATATAGTTTTAAATAAATGAACACAAACACAATTTTAAAACTAATAACGAATATAAACAATTTTAAAAATAAATAAATAAATAAATTCGTCGCAAAAATTTATACATTCAAACTCGATTTATTTGTAGCGATGTTTGACGTGTTAGTTGAGGGTGCTGTTAACCCCTACGTGGGCTGTCATGTGTGTTGGGGTTTGGTCTGCAGTTGATTGTTCTGGCCCAATTATCATAATAGGTGCGTCTAGGGGTATACAAAATTTGACTCGACTCAAAAAAATCGAATGACTCGACTCGAGGCGAAAATACTCAACTCGTCTTGACTCGACTCGAAATTTCATAAACTCGAACTACTCAAAAAAAATATAAAGTTTAAGTTGTAAAATAGAAATTCGAATAACTCGAAATTTTTAGTAATTAGTGGATTTATTTTTAAGTTCAAGAGGAGTCCCTCAATTTTTTATGATATATACATACCGATATATAAAAATATGAAGAAATATTGTTACATGTGAAAAAAATATATATGTGCATATCTTATATGATTAGAGAAAATCGTTTAAATTAGAATCAAATCGTATTATAACATGATAAATAATTACAATTAAATTTTTATAGGAACTCGAAAACTCGACTCGAAAAAAAATTCAAATAAAATTTGGGTTGTAAAATATGACGAGTCAACAAAATTTTTTAACTCGACTCGATCGAACGCTGACCCCTAACGTCAACAAAATTTAAGAGAACCGTTTAAACGTCACCGTATAGGCTGACGGCCCTGATAATTCCGAAATGCAACTCAACTTAAACTCCCATATCGTCAGTTTGCAGCATTAGCAACCGCAACGAATACTCCCTCCGGGAAACAGAAAAAAATCCCCGCCCTCTGTACTATCAACTATGAGCAGTTAGCCTTAGAAGTGTGAAGAAAAGATACAATGATGCTAGATCTAGGGCCATTTTCAGACGAGAAATTCGATCCGAAGAAATGGATAAACTCAGCGTGCAAGACTCGGCACCCTCAAGATTCCCTCGACAAGCACATGGTGGATCTCGAAATGAAGCTCCAAATGCTCTCCGAAGAGATCGCCGCTTCGCTCCAGGAGCAAAGTGCTTCCGCTCTCCTCCGTGTCCCTCGCGCTACCCGTGATGTTCTCCGTCTCCAAGACGATGCCGTTTCTCTCCGCAATTCTGTTGCCGGCATCCTCGACAAGCTCAAGAAGGTATGCTATTTGCCCCTTTCAGATCTTATATCATTTCAATGATGCTCGACTTTTTCCCCGGAAACTTGAAGCATTCCTTGTTCATTGGAGGTGAAAATCTTAGTTATTTGTATAAGTTTGAGCTGAATCGAGACTCAAGTCCTCTTTCATACAGATTTAAGCTAAAACATTAATCTAACGCTTAAATTTCGTCATGTTCTAATGCCATGGAATAGTATTTGGTAAAATTTGAGCTGAATTGAGATCCAATTCCTCTTATATACAGAATTAAGCTAAAAGGTTATCTGTTAGACTGTTAGAGTAATCTTACGCTTATATTTCGTCTAGTTTTAATGCAATGAAATAGGATTTGATGTAGGTTTTATTGTTAATTCATGCGTCTGAAGTGAATTTAGTTTTCCACCTTGATCTCGCAACTTATTGGCTCTTATTTGCAGGCAGAGGGATCATCAGCGGAGTCTATATCTGCTCTTGCTAAAGTTGACACTGTCAAGCAGCGAATGGAAGCTGCATACGAGACACTGCAGGTGGGCATCATTGATTATTTCATCCTGACCTTTCACGTGTTCAACTTTTGAAATGCATGTTAGTGTTGGCTAAATATTCATTTCGTTGTATCTGCAAAAAATAGGATGCTGCTGGATTAACACAACTGAGTGCAACAGTGGAGGATGTGTTTGCCTCGGGGGATCTTCCCCGTGCTGCAGAAACCTTGGCTAACATGAGACATTGCTTATCTGCTGTTGGGGAGGTAACTATATTTGACAGCTCTTTTATGATGTTATCTGATTTTTCATCCATAAATTTTGGTTTAAATGATTTAATTATTACCCTTAAATCTGTTTAGGTAGCCGAGTTTGCAAATATTAGGAAGCAACTTGAGGTCTTAGAGGACAGGTTGGACACAATGGTGCAGCCTCGTCTCACAGATGCATTATCCAATCGCAAGGTTACTATATTTTGTGTGCGGCATTTGTTGCTTTTTTTTACTTGCACTTCCATCATCATGTTTTACTAATAGATTGCTCTATACATTTATACTTATCACGCTATACAGGTTGATGTTGCTCAAGATTTGCGAGGAATACTTATCCGAATTGGTAGATTCAAGTCTCTGGAGCTGAACTATACCAAAGTTCACCTAAAGCCCATAAAACAGCTCTGGGATGATTTTGACTCCAAAAAGAGAGTTAGTAAGCTTGCTAATGAGAAGAGCGAAGCTGAAAGGCTAGCGAGTAATAATGAGTCACAATCAAGCTCTCTGGCTGTTTCCTTCTCAAGTTGGTTGCCAACTTTCTATGATGAGTTGCTACTCTACCTTGAACAAGAATGGAAGTGGTATTTCTTGTTGAATTTTATACTCCGCATTTTAATTCTTTAAGTTGTTTTCCCATGCTTTCTTATTTTATTTCCTGGCAAACTTGAATTGCTTTAGATTCTATGTGACCCTAAAATTTGCTGCAAAAAGAGTTCATTACTTTGGAGTTTATGTGTTGGTGTGTGAATCTTGTTTTTTGTTTTCAAAGTTGCCTGTTCTACATTCATTAATCGAAGAAGGGTTTTTGAAGCTTCATCTAACTCATCACATTTGTCAGTCTTAATGGGAAATTGGAAAATATTACCGGATGTTTGTGGAAATATTTCTCTTCCATAAAAAACAATATTTGGAATATGAACATTCACTAAACTTTTCATCACAGGTGTATGTTTGCTTTTCCTGATGATTACAAGACTCTTGTCCCAAAGCTTCTCACAGAGACCATGGCTGCTGTGGGATCAAGTTTTGTTTCCCGCATCAACCTTGCTACTGGAGAGGTGGTTCCAGAAACAAAAGCACTTGCTAAGGGTATAGTTAACTTTCATGATATTCCTTAAGTTATTTTTTGCATTGGTTGATCAATCTATCCGATTTTAGCTGAAGGACAGATCATGATTATTTTTTCCCTCACACTCCTTGTTATTTGTTAATGACATCAGGTATACTAGACCTTTTATCTGGAGATCTGCAAAAAGGTAGTAAGATTCAGACTAAGCATCTAGAAGCTCTGATTGATTTACACAATATGACGGTAATCTTTGCAAGAAATATCCAGCACTTATTTTCAGCATCTGATCTTCGAGTTCTAACGGACACACTAAAGGCAGTGTACTTTCCATATGAATCATTTAAACAGAGGTAAGCCATTTCAAAGATAATATAATGCAATGCCCCTCTTTTGTTTTTTCCTATTTGTACATCTAAAGGCACAAAGCCTACCGCGATTTACCTGTCAAACACTTGATTATAATGTATATATTGTGTATCCAGCTTGTTTATAGGAAACCAACTAATTATACTTTCCATATGTTATAGGTATGGACTCATGGAGCGGGCTATCCTCTCCTCTGAGATTGCTGGGGTGGATCTAAGGGGAGCTGTCACACGTGGTGTTGGGGCCCAGGGTATTGAACTTAGTGAGACAGTTCGAAGAATGGAAGAATCTATTCCTCAAGTTATTGTACTTCTTGAGGCAGCTGTGGAGAGATGCATCAGCTTTACTGGTGGTTCAGAGGCAGACGAGTTGATTCTTGCACTTGATGATATAATGTTACAGTACATCTCTACCCTCCAAGTCACCCTCAAATCACTTAGAGCTGTCTGTGGAGTGGACCACAAGGACATTGGCTTGGACAAGAAGGAGGGGGCTCAGAATTCAAGAAAAGCTGATTTGATCTCTAACGACGAGGAGTGGTCGATTGTTCAAGGGGCCTTGCAGATACTCACAGTTGCAGACTGTCTAACAAGCAGGTCTTCTGTCTTTGAAGCATCATTGAGAGCTACTCTGGCTAGATTGAGCACAAGTTTGTCACTCTCGGGATTTGGTTCGAGTTTGGATCAAAACCAGCTACAGGTCGCAAATGATGATGGGAATGGAGAGCCACCATTGGGCGGAAGAGCTGCCTTGGATGTTGCAGCTGTGCGGCTTGTTGATGTTCCTCAGAAGTCCCAGAAACTGTTTAACCTTTTAGATCAGGTATTTGAAAATAAAGTCTATCTCCTTTATTTTGTGTTAACAATTATCTTAGCCAACAAAAGCTAGAAGATGAGAGGTCAAAAGTGAAATCTTCTTTTGTTTACATTACAAATGTCTAAATCGTTTCTATCGTGTTTGTTCCGGGACTAGTTGTCCATTTGACATATTTGTTGTGCAGTCTAAAGATCCTCGATTTCATGCACTTCCACTTGCATCCCAAAGTGTAGCAGCATTTGCTGAAGCAGTGAATGAGTTGGTGTACGATGCCCTCATATCCAAAGTACGACAACGTCTCAGCGATGTGTCTCGTATGCCAATCTGGTCTGCTGTGGAGGAACAAACCGCTTTTCATCTACCAACCTTCAGTGCATACCCTCAGTCCTACGTGACAAGTGTGGGTGAATATCTTCTTACTTTGCCTCAACAATTGGAACCACTGGCTGAGGGTATTTCTAACAGCGACGCCAACAATGATGAAGCTCAGTTCTTTGCAACAGAATGGATGTTCAAGGTAGCATTCCATCCCCTGTAACTGTTAACTATTATTAATTGTCTTCTACTGTGTAATTAACATTATTATTCGAATTGGTCGTGTTTTTGGGAAGGTCGCCGAAGGTGCCACCGCCTTGTACATGGAGCAGCTACGTGGGATCCAGTATATAACGGATCGTGGAGCACAACAGCTGTCGGTTGATATCGAGTACTTGAGCAATGTGCTTTCTGCTCTCTCAATGCCGATTCCTCAGGTTCTTGCAACCTTTCAGACCTGCCTTGGAACTCCTAGACAGCAGTTAAAAGATCTGTTGAAGTCTGACAATGGGAATCAACTTGATCTTCCTACTGCTAACCTCGTGTGTAAAATTCGGCGTTTGAATTTGGATTAGCAAATTTTGCTCATTTTGCAACTTGAAAATAACTCAACGCGCATACCATATATTGCCAGTACTGCCCAATTTTTATTTTCTATTCTGTCAATGAAATGATACCTGTTTGCACCTGTTTCCCGGTAAATGGTCTATATGGTAATTTTCTTATGTTAAATGGAGGTAACTCTAATTTTATAAATTAATTAATAAACTTTTTAATTGTTATGATTGGTGTCCTTGAAATTTTAAAATTTTACGCGTATCCACCCTCAAATATTTCTGAATCAACCACTAATATCCGGTTACATTTATCATTTTTACCCCCAGTAAATGCTCAATGAAATCGCTAGTTTTGAAGCATCATTCATCGAGATCAAAATTTACTTCCAAATCAAGGTTACGTAAAATTAATATTTTAACAAATGTGTGGGACCAAATCAGTAACTTTATTTCAACCTTCAAAATCAGGGATTCAAAACTACAAACAACAAGGGTATGTAACCATACAAAACCATCACAAAAAACAAAAGCAAGCCAAATAGGCTCAGCCTTGTCATTTACAAGACTAGACTGAAGGAAACAGTACTCTACTGCATGGGTTTTGAAAGGCATAACAAATGCGTGCAATTTACTTCTAGGTTCAAACCACGTATGGTTAAAGGCACTTTATCAATTTATATCAGATCCCCCCCCCCCCCCGTACTATTCCACATATGCATCCACAACGGCAATGAGGCAACGGTAGAGTTAAAAAGCATAAACGTATGCCTAAAGAAGTCAACTAAAGCATTGTGGTGTTATAACTGAAATTTGATCTATTACCTTGAAGTCGGAAGATCATCTTTCTCGGCAGCTTGACTATGGATAAAAGCAATATGAATGAAGCGGGGATAAATAAGAAACTCAAAACAACGTCCACAGATGCACGATATACATTTAGTCCAAACAAAATAAAAGGAGTTAAACGATAGTAATATTGTTATACCTACCTCAACCCTTTTCTTCTCTAGTAATTTCGATGAAAGGGAGTTGGTATAGTCCCAACAAAGCTGTGAGTTACCAAGAAAAAAGTTTCATATCCATGATAACAAAATTTAGCACTACTCCAAAAGCACACGTTTATAAACTAGAAATAAAATTAAGAGGTCTACCTCATTGGCTTTCAAAGCCAAAACATCTATTGTACAGAAATGGCACTAATATCGGCGTACTGGACTTCTTGATGACCTCCTGTGACTATGTCTACCAGGGGAACGAGACCTGCTGCGATTATGGTGCCTATCCCTGCCTCCATCTCTACCATTCTTGTACCTCCATTCCCTCTCTCCATCCCTACTACCTCTCCCATTCCGCTCTCGAGACCTTTCACGATCCAGATCACGTTCTCGGTATCTGTTCGAATCCTTGTCTTGATCACGATATTTGTCCCTGTCACCTGAACCACTTCTGCTCCTCCTACTCTCGTATTCCTTCTCCCTCTGCTTTCTCCGTTCTTCAACTTCTTTTTCTCTAGCTAATCTTTCCTCTTCCCTCGCTTTTTCCTTTGCTTCCTGAAAAGTTCATCCAGGTTCTTCATTTACAGCAACAGGTTAAATATACTGACACACAGCATTCTACTCCGAAACACTTACCTTGAACTCAGTGATGAAATCCCGAACCATTCCGTAACCAATATGTTGCTTTCCTGTAACATGGGACTGAGTCCTCTCAGCAGCATCATTAGCTACTAGAAAAGAGCCACAAACCTCACATAGAGCCATTTTCTTCTCCTGTGCAAGCATCAATACTTTATCATTCTGAGGTTGAGTCAAGACTGTCTTCTCGGCATTAAGTGCCTCCACCTAAACAAATATCACAGAAGGTCAAGCTTCAAAACCTGAACTGCCTATTGTGATAAATTTAATAGGCAGAAGTGAAATGAAAAAATAACATATTAAAGAGGCAATCAGACAGAAACATAATTTCCAAGGTGGCCAAATGCTGTCCATCCAGGATGTGACAACATTGAGTGAATAACATCTCACAACTTGTGGATCAATCACTAAAAGATAATGGAAAACCTTAATCGCACCTTTCTCATAAGTGCCTCAGCTTCATCCACCTTTCCAGCTTCACCAAGGCTCTCCACTTGCTCCAGCAGATTTTTTATTTTTTCCTCCAAGACAGATAACTGTTCAGACTTTTCTGCAGATAGTGGAGCAGGTGGTGCTGGTTCAACCTCTTGAGCAAGGCGTTCTCTCCCACGCTTAACTCTTCTGTCAAGGTCCATCACCTAGACAATGTAGGCATGCTATGAGATGTATGAAAATTACAATTGTTGTAACAAGAATTCAAGAGGTATAATAAGTTAAAAAGTGAGGGCAGTGGAACCCACCAATTTCTCACAAAACTTGGCCAGTTCAGCTTCAAATTTCGGCACATATGCATCGTGTCTGGAAGACTTCTCAAAACTAAAGTAAGAAATATCAGACACCAACTTAAAATACGAATCCCGCTGATCAGAAAAAAAAAACAAAACTGATCCACACAACTCAGCCTCCAAAGTTAGAGGCTGCAAAATAGCTAATAGACAAGCCATTTTCGTAAACAACGAAAGATACAACATGCAACTTACAAGGTAAAATATCAAGCAACAATTTAGCAAATGGGACAAACAGATGGCCAGTCATACCAGATATCAAAGCAGCAGCAGTGATATAACTTAAACCATGGGGTCCTTTAGATCACAAGTTTTTCCAGGGCGTCTTAGAGGGAAAAAATTCTCCACATGTGGTAGGTAAGCTATAAGTGTCAGGCAGGTTTACTAGTTTTAGAAAAACATACTGCATCCCGAAATATACTTATTCAAAAGTGAATTACAGTCAATTTTATGGCCATTTTAACTAATGTGCTTTGGTTAAATTTGATTTCATTCTTGCAATAATACCATCTCATCCTTTAACATATCAGATGATGCAAGGGCAAGTTACTCAGAAGGTTAAGTATACCGAAAAATGTTTCATAAGGGACAATGGCTTGAAACACAGAGATCAAAAGGGAGAAGATATAGAACAATCTACTCTCCTGTGTGCATCAATCAACCATTTACATTTCCAGGAATGATACCATTAATAATACAGGCAGAGTGGTAATGTTGAAATGTTAAATCCAGAATGCCACCACAATTCAAAAAGATATAACAATAAACATGCAATTTTAAGCAAGCAAACAAACCACAATTATTTGGTATAAAAAACTCTCATTATCTCTGATGGGTGCTGATCGTGTTGGCAATAACATTGATTGCGGGTACCAATAGGAGGGAAATCCAAGAACAAGTTTTTAAGAGCTAAGCACCAATGGCATGGAACACAGTCAATTACTTTTATATCTACTACCGCAATTTGAATTATCATGACCAAATGGCCGATACTGCTCCATTTTACATAGAATACACATTTTTTTTCCATTTAATTGAGGTCCCAAACATTTTTTGTAAGAAAATCCGCAGGGTTAGAAAGAATCCAACATAAAACATCTTTCCCTCTTTTTGCCAATAACATCCTATGATGATGAGAGTTCGATTATCTCTCCGTACCCCTTGCAAATATCTGATCGAAATGTTTAGATCAGTTACCTCAAAAAGAAAAACCAGCAACACCTTAGCATACCGCGTGTAATGCATAATTAAGTTCCATCCTACATGGACATATGAAGCAGCTAACTTAATAAGGTAAACACAAGATCAATTACATTGTTGGGAAAAGTTCACCATTAATCGCCAAGGCTATGCAAGGTTAAAAATAAGCCAAAAGAATAAGCACATGCATTTAAACAGCGATTTCTGATGCATTTAGACAAAATGGAAATCTCACAGCATCGACATCCAAAAAGAATGCCCATTGAACCTCACCTTTCTTTCAATTTTTGATCATGAACTCTAGGGCATGGGCCTGATGCACCAAAACAGAACACCACGAAACATAAAACAGTCAATAAACTTTACATTCTCTGAACGCAACTAAAGGAAATTAAGAAAAACAGCTTCTTATTGTGTAATAAATTATCTCAGGAACTAAACAGCAAGTGGAAATTCAAAATTTAAAACGCACCGAGATCACTGCGGGTGTTGACGAAGAGGTCGTGAGGACAAAAGCGAACCATATAAAATGCACAAACCTCTTTATCATCCCATCGGAGTTCCCTGTGCCCCTTTTTCTCTTCCTCCGTTAAATTACGAGCTATATTTTTTTTTTCCAAAAAAAGAAGATAGAAAATGAACTCGCATAAAACCCAAGAAATTAAACAAATATCAGAGCCAAATAGATACGATATTTCCAAATACCCGATCCCATGAGTTCGTCAAGCAGAGCTCGCTGTGCATCCATGACTTAGATTTTGAAATAGTGAGAGCGATTAATGAATTTCGAGGAAATTTCCGCAAATGGAATCCTACTAAAAGCAAATCAAAGGGAAAGAGATTTAGGGTTTTGCGGACGGAGAGGCGCAGTATAATTCTTTTATTTTAAGCTAACTGTGAACCCTGGCCTCAGCCCGAACATGTGTTTTAGATAAATTGCATATAGTTGAGCGATGATATGTATTAGCCTATTAGGGTGTTCGCCCTTTAATTAAAATCGAATCTAGGTGTTTATTCCATTGAAGGTAAACCATTCTTTTAAAATTTGGTTATTAATTAAGGAAAATTTGGTTTAAGGATTAAGGTTTTAGGTGAAGGGTTTAGGTTGTAGTGTTTAGAATTTTAGGTTTGTGTTTAGAATTATAGGTTTGTGTTTAGAATTTAAGGTTTAATTTGTTAGGGTTATAAATTTAAATTTTGTGTTTTATAGTGTAAATATGCAAGACTTGTGTAAATTTAGTTTTACATACCCTGTGTATAAAAATTTTACCTATTAATTAATTTGATTTAAAATAAGTTAATTAGTCGATATGTAACATGCTCATGGCTTGACGTCGACTCATTACTTTTTCCAACTTACTTTAGTGCTTTTTTCGGCTAAGCATATTGCTTTATATAGGGTTAGGATTGTCACATCCCAAAAACCGGTCTAGTCGGAATTAAGTTCCAGTGACCGAATATATATTTTTTTTATCGATTAAATAATTTATTCGATCTTATTTAGATTATTCGAGATAATTTTTAAATCAAGGTCAAGTTCCAGCAAATTAATATTTTTATTACGATTAAGGGTTGGTTCGATTTGGTACCCAAAATAGATTAAATAATTAATTTATTATTATTATTATTATTATTATTATTATTATTATTATTATATATTAAAAAAAAGGGAATTCAATTGAATTCCACGGCAGATTACCTATATTTAGGTAAAGTATATATATTTATAATATGGTGGAAACACCATTACATGTTAATGAGTATAATAATGTGTAGTGGGGGGAAATTGTGAATAAAAAATGTGTGTAGTGGGGGTAATAGTGCAAGGCAATTTGCTATAAAAGGGGGGAAATTAAGGGTAAAATACACGGCAAGTTTGAAGAAAACAAATTAGTAGCATACGATCCAACGTTTGATTGGTAGTCCGATATTTTCGATATAGTAATATCGAATTTCTGCCAACGATGGGGTAAGCTCAAATCTCTAGTTAGTTTAAGTTTCGGTATCAAGTTTGATTAATATTTATATATATATTCGATACTGTCTTATTATTTTAATTAATTTTTATCGTAGTACACGAGGTCGATTCAGATCAACCTTCAAGCTCAATAAATAAAAATAAAGCACCGGTCTGTCAAGGTGAGTGTAGATGCATTTGTCTCGGGTGACACGGTGTCATTCCGATATTTTTATGTCTTGATATGTGATTATAGTCGTGTCAGGGGTAGGCTCGGTGCTGCCCCGTTGCATTAATTATGAATTTATCTGCATCTGGTAAGTACCCTGCATTATTTGGATATGCTCAAAAATGATTATGATATGCTATATGTACATGAAAATAATATGAAATGCTATCTGATATGGAGCTATGGCTCATCTTGCTATTTGATATAATATGATCTGAAAATCATGGACTATGTGAAATTGTGTGTATTTATGGACGTTGGATACAATTGGCATGCCATAGGAATATTCGAGCTCACCATGTAAGGGAGGACTACGGTCCAGGGCTACGGCCTATATGTGGGAGATAAAAGGATGGAAGTGTAAGGGATACATGGAGCTACGGCTCAGGGCTACGGCTCATTTATGATTCATGATAAGGTGTACAGGGAATCCGCGTATCCAATGGTACCAATATAATATGTGTTCGATATGTTATACCATGACATGTTTATGATAAGATATATGATGTTATGTCAGTGATATGGATATCTGATCATGTTATGCTTATACTGTTATAGAAGCATGCAAATAAGTTAGATTAATTTATATTTAATCATGACATTCATATTATTGTCAATTTACTATCATGACTACCTCACTAGGCTATGTAAGCCTAACATACGTGTCTCATGCATTTTCAGGACCCTGATAGATTTCCAACCTTTGATCGTGTGGTGCAGTTGCAAGTCACATCTCTACCTTATATGTATGATATCTTTCATGAACTCCTAGTAAAGTGGCATATGATCCAATTTTTGTATAAATTGTGTTTTGTAATTTAATAATGTGGTTTTATTTTAGTAATCTAGAAAAGTCCTATTAAATAAATGTTAGAACAATAATAATGATAGATACGAATAATTTTCTAATAAAAATGATTAGAAAGGACTCTAAGATTTTTGTAAGATGTTAGGCTCATTTAAATATGTAAAGAATTTTAGTAAGTTTAATTTCAGTATATTTTCACGAATTTCAGATAAAGACCTTTAATTTGTGAAAATTACAATTTAGTCCCTAAGTTTGAAAAAGTTTAAAATTGACCCCAATTGAGTAAGTTGTTAATAAGTTGAGTGTTAAGTCTTAAAAGAGATTAATAAAATATTACGAAATGATTTTTGAACTTTGAATTTATGTCTCCGATCTCCGCATCGTTTCCGGTAGCGCTCTCCGACCCGGTTCTCTACCAGGCCGGGAAGGGGGTGTTACATTTGTGGTATCAGAGCTAGAGTTTAGTCGATTCTAGGACTAACCATGCATTCGTTAACGAGTCTATGTCTCATATGCCACTTAGGAGTTGATTAAATATGTATTTTGTGACTTGCAACTTACACGATTTAATTCTTATGTGTGTCTAGACCCAAAATGACTGCTCCTACTATTAGGAAAGAAACAAATGAGACCGAACATGATTCCTCTTCCACTCGAGGGGAAAATGTGAGGCCAGAACCAAGTACCGAACAAGTGGCTCAGAATGATCCACCTCATCTTCCACCAATGTTGTCGGCTCAACAAGACTATTTGATGTCTATGGCCGACATGATAAAACAAGTAGTGGTGTCTCTTCGACAAGAAGCACCTTCCTCATCTGCTGAAGCTGCTCAGCAGATCTCTCGAGCTCCAATAGATAAGCTCAAACGTTATCAAGTTTATACATTTACTGGCCAAGATCTGGATAATCCTGAAATCGCAGAATATTGGCTAGAAAATACTTTGAAAGTAATCAACAAGCAACTAAAGTGCCCCGAGGAGCATAAGTTGGAGTGCGCTTTAGCCCTGATTGCAGATGAAGCACAAAGCTGGTGGAACACTGTAACGCTCACTGTACCTGAACATAAAGTAACATGGGACTTTTTTCTCCAGGAGTTTCATAAAAAGTATATTAGTGAGCATTACCTCGCTGAAATGCGTAAAAAGTTCCTCCATTTGAAGCAAGGAGGAAGGCCAGTAGAGCAGTACATTCATGATTTCTGCAAATACGCTAGATATGGTACTGATATCATCCACACTGAAAAAGAAAAATGTAGAATGTTCATAGATGGCCTCTGCGATGAATTACGTCCTCTTTTTGTTGCTCTGGAAATCGAGGATTTTCAAATACTGGTGAATCGAGCCATTGCAACTGAAGCTTCTCAAAGAGCCTCGGAAAGAAGAAAGGGAAACCAAGCTCGACCTGATAAAAGATTCCGAGAAGATTCCAAACCTCCTCTATCTCAAAAAAAGGAAGACAGTGGGACCAAAGGTCATCTGCCAATCAACAGCTACCTAACTCTAATTATGTCTCTCAATTTCCATCTGGTGGGACCACTGTTACGCGTACGACCTCAATAAACAGTACAGGAGGCTCTGCCAAAAGTTCTCAGATCCCTCTGTGTAATTTTTGTCAAAAGAGACATTTGGGACAGTGTCGTAAACAATCAGGTTCTTGTTACATGTGCGGAGAATCTGGTCATTTCATCCGACAATGTCCCCAAAATCTACAAGCCCCTACCTCTATAGCCTCCCAGAACGTTCCAGTAAAAGGGAGGGGAATAAATCAAGCACCGTCTGGTTCTTCCGGAAGGCCCCACAACAATAATGCTCCTTCAGGAAGCCGAAATCCAAAGACCTCAGCCCAGATATACCACGTTCGAGGCCGCGAACAAGAAGACGACCCTGATGTTATTGCAGGTATGGTGGAGTTAGGTTCTGAATTTGTTTATGCTTTAATAGATCCAGGCTCCACGCATTCCTTTATTAGTGAACCTTTGATTGAAAAATACGCCTTAAAATGTGATCATGTTGCTTCCGAAATACTTGTGTCAAACCCATTAGGAGATAGTGTAGCAATCCAAAAGATCTGTAGATCTTGTCCCCTAAAAATCCAAGGAATTCCTTTTCCGGCCAATTTGATGGTCTTACCCTTTAATGAGTTCGACCTTATCCTTGGCCTAGATTGGCTAGCTGAACATCAAGCATGGGTAGATTGTTCTAAAAAGAAATTATATCTCCGTGGACTAGGTAGAGAAAGCATCACCTTAATGAAATCTAAATGTCAGAGTAGTCTTATGTGTGCCTTAGAATCTACGAAGGAACTAAAGCCTGAAGATATACCCATAATAAGAGATTTTCCTGACGTATTCCCTGAAGAACTTCCGGGACTCCCTCCTGTACGTGAAGTTGAGTTTGGGATAGAAGTTCAACCTGGGCTGGAACTACTCCAATTTCTATCGCTCCATACAGAATGGCTCCAATGGAGTTAAAGGAGTTGAAGGCCCAAATCCAAGACCTTGAAAGTAAGGGGTTTATTCGACCGAGTTCCTCACCCAGGGGAGCACCGGTTCTATTTGTGAAGAAGAAAGATGGATCGATGCGCTTATGCATCGACTATCGACAACTGAATAAAGTAACAATAAAAAATAAGTACCCGCTTCCTAGAATAGACGACCTATTTGACCAACTAAAGGGTGCTTCTGTCTTTTCTAAGATAGACCTCCGATCTGGTTACTATCAAATGCTCGTGAAGGAACCAGATGTTTCAAAAACAGCCTTTCGAACCAGATATGGTCATTACGAATTCTTGGTGATGCCTTTTGGGCTCACCAATGCTCCTGCAGCCTTTATGGATCTGATGAACCGAATATTTCGGCCTTATCTTGATAAATTTGTCGTTGTCTTCATAGACGACATTTTGATCTATTCGAAAGATTCTGTTACTCACGAAGAACATCTTCGGATTGTACTCCAAACCCTCCGTGAAAAACAACTCTATGCCAAATTTAATAAATGCGAGTTTTGGCTGACCGGAGTATCTTTTCTCGGTCATGTGATATCTTCCGCGGGAATTCAAGTGGACCCAAAGAAGATTCAAGCCATTCTCGAATGGATACCCCCGAAAAACGTGGGAGAAATTCGTAGTTTCCTGGGTCTTGCAGGATACTATCGTAGGTTCGTTAAGGGGTTCTCCTTGATTGCTTCACCCCTAACGAAGCTTCTCCATAAAGACATTCCTTTCATGTGGACAGTGGACCAACAACGGAGTTTTGACCAGCTTAAACAAATCCTCACCCACGCTCCTGTCCTAGTACAACCGGAACCAGGAAAAGATTTCACAGTATACAGCGATGCATCACATCAAGGACTGGGCTGTGTCTTGATGCAAGAAGGTAAAGTTATAGCCTATGCCTCACGTCAACTCAAACCGCATGAGCTTAATTATTCAACTCATGACCTTGAGCTAGCTGCGGTTGTGTTCGCACTAAAGATCTGGCGACATTATCTTTATGGTGAAAAGTGTTATCTTTTTACTGACCACAAAAGCCTGAAATACCTTTTGACCCAAAAAGAATTAAACCTTCGTCAGCGTCGTTGGATGGAGCTTTTGAAAGATTATGATTTGGTAATTGATTACCATCCCGGTAAAGCAAATGTGGTGGCGGACGCTCTTAGCCGGAAGCCCACTTCTTCTCTTAGATGTTTAAACGCTCACTTTCGGCTCATGAAGCGTGGCAAGTTATTAGCCGAGCTCAGGGTACAATCGACCATTGTGTCCCTGATTAAAGCACTTCAAGAAGATGACGAGGAGTTGCAACCTATTTTAGCCCGAATCAAGGATGAACCGGACCCTGATTTTGCCATAAATTCTGACGGCTTGTTATGCTTTCGTAATCGTATATGTGTTCCAAACAATAATGATCTTCGGAACCAGATCCTGCGTGAAGCACATGCTAGCCCTTTTTCTATTCACCCCGGAGCTGTTAAGATGTACAAGGATCTAAAAGAGATCTACTGGTGGTCCGGTATGAAAAGTAAAATCACAGATTTCGTAGCAAGGTGTTTGACTTGTCAACGGGTTAAAGCCGAACATAAAGTACCGACGGGACTCTTTCAACCCATTGAGCTGCCACAGTGGAAGTGGGAACGTATCACTATGGATTTTGTAAGCGGATTACCTCCGACTCCAAAGAAAAACAACGCAGTCTGGGTCATCATAGATCGATTTACCAAGTCAGCTCACTTTCTTCCTGTAAGAATGGACTTCAGCTTATCCAAGCTAGCAGAGTTGTATATCAGCGAAGTTATACGCTTGCACGGAGTTCCAACATCAATAATTTCTGATCGAGACCCACGGTTTGCATCTCGATTTTGGAGAACCTTGCAAGAGGCATTGGGAACTAGAGTACATCTCAGTACTGCATTCCATCCCCAAACCGATGGCCAATCTGAAAGGGTTATTCAGGTAACCTCGTTATTTTCTTTCTTTAATCATAAGCTAGGTATCCTATATCAATTACGATCTTCCTTGTAGATTCTGGAAGATATGCTCCGAGCCTGCATTATTGATTTTGGGAAAAATTGGGAGAAATCCCTACCCTTAGTGGAATTTTCCTATAACAAATGCTATCAGTCGTCTATTCAGATGGCTCCTTTTGAAGCGTTGTATGGCAGAAAATGCAGAACTCCTCTGTGTTGGTCCGAACTTGGTGAAAACAAAGTGTTGGGACCACAATTGCTCAGAGAAACAGAAGAGAAAGTTTAAATCATTCACTCTCGATTGAAACAGGCTTTCGATAGGCAAAAAACCTACGCTGATCTGAAACGAAGAGACATTCAGCATAATGTGGGAGACAAAGTCTTTCTTAAAGTCTCTCCATGGAAGAAAGTATTTCGGTTTGGAAAGAGGGGAAAGCTCAGTCCTCGCTTCATTGGATCTTTTGAAATTACTGAAAGAATTGGCCCAGTGGCTTATCGACTTGCACTTCCCAGCGAGTTCGATAAAATCCACAATGTCTTCCACGTGTCAATGCTCAGAAAGTATAGATCCGATCCATCTCACATCTTAGAGCCGGAAGAATTAGAGCTGAATCCTGACTTGTCTTACGAAGAGGAACCAATTCAGATTTTGGATAGAGAAATCAAAAGACTCAGAAACAAAAATGTTGCATTGGTTAAAGTCTTGTGGAGAAATCACATGAGGGAAGAGGCAACATGGGAACCTGAGGACACGATGAAAAAGCAATATCCTCATCTATTCGATTCAGGTAAAAATTCGAGGACGAATTTTCTTAAGGGAGGGTGAGTTGTCACATCCCAAAAACCGGTCTAGTCGGAATTAAGTTCCAGTGACCGAATATATATTTTTTTATCGATTAAATAATTTATTCGATCTTATTTAGATTATTCGAGATAATTTTTAAATCAAGGTCAAGTTCCAGCAAATTAATATTTTTATTACGATTAAGGGTTGGTTCGATTTGGTACCCAAAATAGATTAAATAATTAATTTATTATTATTATTATTATTATTATTATTATTATTATATATTAAAAAAAAAGGGAATTCAATTGAATTCCACGGCAGATTACCTATATTTAGGTAAAGTATATATATTTATAATATGGTGGAAACACCATTACATGTTAATGAGTATAATAATGTGTAGTGGGGGGAAATTGTGAATAAAAAATGTGTGTAGTGGGGGTAATAGTGCAAGGCAATTTGCTATAAAAGGGGGGGAAATTGAGGGTAAAATACACGGCAAGTTTGAAGAAAACAAATTAGTAGCATACGATCCAACGTTTGATTGGTAGTCCGATATTTTCGATATAGTAATATCGAATTTCTGCCAACGACGGGGTAAGCTCAAATCTCTAGTTAGTTTAAGTTTCGGTATCAAGTTTGATTAATATTTATATATATATTCGATACTGTCTTATTATTTTAATTAATTTTTATCGTAGTACACGAGGTCGATTCAGATCAACCTTCAAGCTCAATAAATAAAAATAAAGCACCGGTTTGTCAAGGTGAGTGTAGATGCATTTGTCTCGGGTGACACGGTGTCATTCCGATATTTTTATGTCTTGATATGTGATTATAGTCGTGTCAGGGGTAGGCTCGGTGCTGCCCCGTTGCATTAATTATGAATTTATCTGCATCTGGTAAGTACCCTGCATTATTTGGATATGCTCAAAAATGATTATGATATGCTATATGTACATGAAAATAATATGAAATGCTATCTGATATGGAGCTATGGCTCATCTTGCTATTTGATATAATATGATCTGAAAATCATGGACTATGTGAAATTGTGTGTATTTATGGACGTTGGATACAATTGGCATGCCATAGGAATATTCGAGCTCACCATGTAAGGGAGGACTACGGTCCAGGGCTACGGCCTATATGTGGGAGATAAAAGGATGGAAGTGTAAGGGATACATGGAGCTACGGCTCAGGGCTACGGCTCATTTATGATTCATGATAAGGTGTACAGGGAATCCGCGTATCCAATGGTACCAATATAATATGTGTTCGATATGTTATACCATGACATGTTTATGATAAGATATATGATGTTATGTCAGTGATATGGATATCTGATCATGTTATGCTTATACTGTTATAGAAGCATGCAAATAAGTTAGATTAATTTATATTTAATCATGACATTCATATTATTGTCAATTTACTATCATGACTACCTCACTAGGCTATGTAAGCCTAACATACGTGTCTCATGCATTTTCAGGACCCTGATAGATTTCCAACCTTTGATCGTGTGGTGCAGTTGCAAGTCACATCTCTACCTTATATGTATGATATCTTTCATGAACTCCTAGTAAAGTGGCATATGATCCAATTTTTGTATAAATTGTGTTTTGTAATTTAATAATGTGGTTTTATTTTAGTAATCTAGAAAAGTCCTATTAAATAAATGTTAGAACAATAATAATGATAGATACGAATAATTTTCTAATAAAAATGATTAGAAAGGACTCTAAGATTTTTGTAAGATGTTAGGCTCATTTAAATATGTAAAGAATTTTAGTAAGTTTAATTTCAGTATATTTTCACGAATTTCAGATAAAGACCTTTAATTTGTGAAAATTACAATTTAGTCCCTAAGTTTGAAAAAGTTTAAAATTGACCCCAATTGAGTAAGTTGTTAATAAGTTGAGTGTTAAGTCTTAAAAGAGATTAATAAAATATTACGAAATGATTTTTGAACTTTGAATTTATGTCTCCGATCTCCGCATCGTTTCCGGTAGCGCTCTCCGACCCGGTTCTCTACCAGGCCGGGAAGGGGGTGTTACAAGGATCAACTTACACAATGTAAAACTCTTTAAGTTTCACACGTTTTTAAGATCGTTTGATGGGAAAATGGATGACTGAGATTAACTCCTTACTTTTTTTCACAAGTGATAATCTTCACATATTCTACTGTTAATCTCATTCATCCGTTTCACTCATCCAACGATCCAAAAAACGTGTAAAACTTAAAAGAGTTTTACATAGTGTAATTTGATCCTATCCCATATATATACACGTTAGTTTTCGTGCTTTTAGGAATATATCCGGATCATGTTTGTTTACTTACATTGTAAATTTTCATCTTAGATTTTTCCTTTATTAACAAAACTGGCGTGCTCATATTCATATATATATATATATATATTCCTAGCATGTTCACGAGCTTTTCTAGTCGAGCTTAGGTCGGCTCAGCTCAACTTGTTAAAGTCTTGAGTTGAGTTTTGACTGAATTTTAACCGAGGCAAGCTCGATTAACTTGCAAGCTGATTAAACTCATTATCACCCATATTTTAACCTAAAATCTATTAGGATTCCAAGAACCAACCAATTTTAACCAAAAACTGAAAAAAACCACCTAAATTAGTCTAATCTAACTAAAGAAACAAACCCTAAAACTTATAATAAAATTCAATTAATTCAAAAAACCCTTCCAAAATAGAAAAAATAGTTTGGTGACTAAAAAGGAAAAATTGGACTAGTTGGGTGACTACTGGTGTAGTTTACCCAAGCTTCACTTCCAAAGATCTTTTATCGCTTATTGTTACATCTTCTTCCCAAGCTAAACCCCTTCCATTCCCGTTTTGTTTCACTATGAAAGTGTAAATTCTCAACGAGACAAATACAGTCGCTAATGGCGCTTAAAACCCTTTCAACATTTCTCTCCCCTATCTCTTTTCCAAAGCACTGCACTCTCTCTATCTCCAACCCCATATCCCTCAATATTTACAGAAAACCCACTCCCGTTTCCTGCAAATCCACTCACTCGGATTCCCCAACCCAATTTCCACTCTCCGATACAAAATTGCTTCCTTCCGATCCCGAAGGAACCGGTGCAGCTGCTCCGACCCGGGGAGACCGGTTTCTCGAAAGGCAACAAGCTGACGAGGCGGCTAAGGTTATCATAAAGGAGATAAAGAAGAGTAAGAAGAAGACGAAGAAGGTTCTGAAGGTTAAGACGGCAACCGCCTGTTGCTATGGTTGTGGAGCTCCATTGCAAACTTCGGAGCTGGATGCTCCGGGTTATGTGGATAAGGATACATATGATTTGGTATTGAATTTCAACTTTGACATTTTAAAAATTAGACCCCCTTTTTGTTTTGAATGATGAAAATGAAACAATTATGTTTGAATGGCCATTGCATTTTAATATGATACTTTCTATTAGCAAACTGTAGGAAACAAAAGGCAAGTAGTTGTTGTTGGGAAATTGATTGAACATTTTATTTGCTTGAATAAATTAAAGTTTTTGGTCAAATTAGGTAGCTAATTTAGTACTGGCTTATGATGGCAGAAGAAGAAACACCATCAGCTAAGAACGATTCTTTGTGGGAGATGTAAGCTTTTATCTCATGGGCATATGATAACTGCTGTTGGTGGGAATGGAGGTTATTCTGGGGGCAAGCAGTTTGTTTCGGCTGACGAGCTTCGAGAAAAGCTCTCTCACTTGCGACACGAGAAGGCGTTGATTGTTAAATTGGTGAGTTTCTCTAGTTTGCCTCCCTAACCAAATTAATAATTGTGTTGAGAAATTTTGTAATTTATTTGTGAATTTTGGTGATAGTCCAGTGTGGTAAACGAAGTATGCTAAATGCATGTAACTTACCATTTTGTCATTAGTTAAGAACCACATTTTTTATCCACTCATTATTTATAGTCAAGAGTAGCAGAATAAAATGCTTATGATAATAAATAATGTGCTACAGGTCAACTTACTATTACAGACTATCTCCTAGTATGTGATTATTGCATATTTTCTGTTTACACCAAGCAAGGCCTGCTTTCTCAAGGATCTAACCATATTCCAATCTTATTCATAAATTCAATGTTCCACTAAGTGACCAGGATGTTTGCCTGGCTGTTTTTTTGACCAATTACTTTTAGGTTGATATTGTGGACTTTAACGGCAGCTTCTTATCCCGTGTGCGTGATCTTGCTGGTGCAAATCCTATAATACTTGTTGTGACTAAGGTAATAATCTGCACTTTTGGCTTCGGGCTATCATCCAATCAATAATTTTATGACATATAGTCTGCAACAATGCTGATCATAATGTGTTTGTTTTTCTCTGTTAGGTTGATCTCCTTCCAAAAGGGACTGATTTTAATTGTGTGGGTGATTGGGTTGTAGAGGCCACTACAAAGAAGAAGCTTAAGTAAGAATTGTTTTCACTGGAACTATTCGTATAATTGATGCTGGATCTATTCATTTAACATTTTATGAAGATTTTACTCCTTTCAGTAATTGTTTTGTATAGTTTCACTTGGAAGCTTGGTTTAACGCGTTCCTGATTCAATCAATGTGCTCTGCTTCACAGTGTCTTGAGTGTGCATCTTACTAGCTCAAAGTCTTTAGTAGGAATTGTTGGAGTTGCATCAGAAATCCAAAAGGAGAAGAAGGTATGTACTTTTCCTTACATCCACACATTTCTCATCAATAATATTTGAAATATCTTGTGCTTCATATTAATGCTTGAGAAAAAGCGTTCAAATTGAAGCATCCTGAACCAAATATGAAATAATAAGGCCATATACCTTTGATAAAGTCCTGAAGTCTTCTTATCTACTTTGGTTTATGAAGCAGTTACCACTGCATAAAGTCCTAAGTTTTCTTCTATGAATTATATGTTCCATTTCATCTAAACTTGTTATTATAGAAATATGTGTAGCCTGTTTATAATCTGATTATTTTTCCCCTTAGCTTAACTTCTTTACCTTGACTTTTCTGATGCAGGGACGGGATGTATACATTCTGGTTAGTAAGTCCTGAATTGGAAGCTTATTGTAGATTTACAGAGTGGAGCTCACAATATTACTTTATTTTGCTGAAATCACCTTGTCGGAATCCTTTCTGCCTTTATGTCCTCTCATCCTACATTCTCTTCTCATTGCTTGTTTCCCTATTGCATTGATCATAAATGGAAAATGGGTTCCCAACCCCATTTAGTGTCATGCTATACTCTGCTGCCAGTACTTGTATGTCCAGGGAAACATGAAGTAATATCTTTGCTTTGCTTTTCATGTTTCTGGCCAAAGGTCCTTTATCTGCTTTAATCAAAATGTTGGTTGTTCTCAAGCTTGATTTGTTATGAACTTAAATTGCATCATATAAGCGGTTATATATTTTCATTTGATCATTCTTACAGGGATCAGCTAATGTGGGAAAATCTGCATTTATAAGTGCCTTACTCAGTAAGTCCATATAATTTATCACGAATTGTTATATGAATTCATATCACTCCCTCTTTTCATCGATTCTTTTTTTGATAAATTAAATGATTTATCAAATTTTATACAATAATGGTGTGCTAAAATGTCTTACCATTTGGCCCATTGAACATCAGAAATGATGGCACAAAGGGATCCAGCAGCTGCAGCAGCACAAAGGTACAAACCAATACAATCTGCTGTTCCTGGAACTACTTTGGGTCCAATCCAGATTGATGCTTTCCTTGGAGGAGGGGTATGCGTTATCAGTTCATTGCCTTAACTTCATCCTACTTCCTTGGCATAATGTTTCCTTTTTTTCAAGAATATTTTGGAGCTTTTTGTTAATCGCCTGATTAGTTCTAAAGTCTAAACCAAATAAAATTAGTTTTAGCAGTACTTGGCTATTAATTCATTTACAATACCAACCAGTCTTGTGGCAATGTCTTCCTGCAGAAATTGTATGATACACCAGGGGTTCATCTTCACCACCGGCAAGCAGCAGTAGTTCACTCGGAAGATTTACCTATCCTTGCTCCTCAGAGTCGGCTCATAGGCCAAATATTCCCTGTACGTTTCATTTGAAAGATCCTTGATGCACTGATAAATTCTTTGTATACTTTCTTCTTACTATGTTCCAAGGGATTGCCAGGTTGCCTCTAAAAATGGGATGGAAGGGACATTCGGTACCAATGGCTTAAATGGGTTCTCAATATTTTGGGGTGGCCTTGTCAGAATTGATATCTTGAAGGTCCTAATCTTTCAGTTTCATGTATATTCAGTTATGAGACTGGTTGACATTGATGTGCAATGTCTTCTGAATCTGTTCATTCTTGATGCTTTTAGGTTCTTCCAGACACATGTTTGACATTTTATGGCCCAAAGAGGTTGCCAATTCATGCTGTACCTACTGATGAAGCAGATGAATTTTACAAGGTAATTCTGAGACTACGTGATAATCATGAGTTATGCTTACTGTTTTACCATGGTATACTTCCACTTAGACCAAATATACCACATTACAAAATGGTTGGTTTGCGGTAATCGGAATTTCATGTGTGCGTGTCTACACGCTTCTGAGTTAATTGCATTGTTTGTCTTGAACACTGATTCAAGTTGCAAACTCTCTCAGAAGCTGTAACATGAAAATGGCCATCTCATATTTGAATGACATATCTGAGGCATGATAAAGTTTCATCTCAACAATATTTTATGAGGCATTTGTTACTGTTACTAGTAGATGATTTACTAATTGCTGCAGAAAGAACTTGGAGTTCTATTGACACCGCCAACTGGAAAAGATAGAGCTGCTGAATGGAGAGGACTGGAGACAGTGCAGCAATTGCAAATAAACTTTGAGGATGCAGAAAGGTGCAATTCTAGATTATACTTCATAGTGATATTGCTTTAGACATATTGAACTCGGCTGCTATTAGAAGATTTGAGTTTTTTTGTTATGCATTCGAGGAATTAAGGATTTTCAGCTCTTTTCAGAGTTCTTGTTATGGTTACACCTGGGGCAAATAAAAGCTATTCGTGTTTATTAGGTGCTTAATTTGAAAATCTGTCTAAATTTGTTGCTTGGACAGACCTGCTAGTGATGTGGCTATCTCAGGACTGGGTTGGATTACCATTGAACCGAAACGCAAGTCTCTTGGAGTATCTGAAAGTAATTATGCAGAAACAATCAAAGAACTGCATTTTGCAGTCCATGTACCCAAACCGGTTGAGGTCTATGTTAGGCCTTCAATACCCGTAGGTAAGGCCGGAGCAGAATGGTACCAGTATCGCGAGTTGACGGAAAAGGAAGAAGAAATAAGACCAAGGTGGTATTTCTGACTTACATGTTTATTTATTTTCTTTATACTGTATGTGTTTAATTGGCATGTTGAGAAATGTTCATGCTGTGTACACAATGGAACTGGGAGCTTGTTTGTTCCAGAAATTTTGTTTGTAGAAACTTCAATATTACTATTTAGTGTTTATAAAGCAGAATATTTACTTCTTTTTCTTTTGAGAAATACTGATTGGGTTGGGTTGCCGATGTGATAGTCGTGTCATATCGGCATTCTTATACAGTTAAGAGCTCAACCAGGATATTTAAGCAAACTATACAACCAGGAGAAATGTTTATTCTGTAAATATAAGGATGGCAATTTTCTGGGTTCGACTAGCTTAGTTTAAGAGTTGATCCATAAAGAAAAAGGAAAACATAATAATGTAAGAACAATAAAGGCTTTGCCAGAACAGGAGATTGGGAGTTTGGTTTTTCCACAGTGGATTTGTTGTGTGGATGATCCATTTTTCCAAGAGATTCCAGTCAGGTATTTGTAGTAGTCTTGCCTTGATCCGATTCCGACTTCTAACATTGGAGCCCAAAAAGTTAAGCAGCTCGCTTAATCGCATCCATAATATTTCATTCCTTCATCCCAGCTCTGGAAAGATCGTTAACGAAATAAAAACAGAGAAGTTGCAGCTTATGATCATATAAAGCAGCTCAACCAGAATCCAACTTTGCATATTTGGGCATAAACCAGGACAAATAATATGCATGCACGCACACACAAACAAACACATAAAAATCAGCTACAGCCAAGAAACAAACTGCAGTATGATTAAGAAAACATTCCAGTTTAGCACAAGACGGTTATATTTAGACACACTTTGGCTTTGTTTTGTAGGAAGGATGGAAACTTTGTTATCAAACGGTTAAGATTCATACCAAGAACAGCCTTTAAGATGCATCTTTCATATCTATGCTGCGCGAAATTTCGAACCATTTTAGGCTTGACATTCCCCTCACCCAACACAGGTAAAAGGGTCAGCTAATAACACGACATTCTAGCATGCTCTCCTTAAATAATTATGCAAATGCCCCTTGAAATCCTAGTAGCTCACGCCTTTGGACAAAAATTATAGATAACAACTATGCCTCATCCAAAAGCGTGCCTAGGTGCACCAGGCATGCGCCTGATCAAATATAGGCCTAATCCGACATAGTTTGAGGTGCTTTTTATTGTCCGGAACTAAGGTGTTAGGCAAACACCATGACAACACTGTTTCCCACTAAAAATTCCTTTAAATATTGAGCTAAATGGCATAATTAAGTACCAAAAGTCCAATAATGTCTGGCTGCAACTTGAAAAATCATACATGTTTTTCAGGTTCAAGAAGCTGCTAGATGGCAGGATCAATTCTGGCTTCTACTAAGTTAGATAACAAGTATATACCTGAAGAAGATATCCGTGCAGCCAATCTAATGTCTGTGAAAATGTTGTTGCTGATAAATTTACAACCGTTAAACCCTGTTCCAAAACAACCCGAACATGAGAAATTTAGAGAGTTGAGTCAAACTACCTCTAAAATTAAAACAAGTGGGAATCGAAAATCTCTGTTGATTTGCTTCCTCAAACAAGGCGATTCATTATTCTGTATTAAATACCACACCAAAAATTCAAATTACATAATGGTCCCTTTATAAATACCAATGGTCATCTTAGACATGGCACAATTGTTTTATCAGCAATCTAAGGGCATGTTCACCTTACTGATTACCCTTTCCAACTAAATCTGGTTTTACATCTGTTGTGATGTACAAAACATTACGAATTAAATAGTAATATGTAAATATTTAATGTAATCTTTACTCTTTCCTTATTTGTATAGTTGATCATTAATATAAAGGTTTATTCATGCTTGAAGAAATAATTAAGCTAATTCTTCAAACCTAATTCTTTTCTCTTCTCCTGGCAGCAGCTATTCTTTTCTCTATTTTCTTTTTCTTCTCGATTTACATGGTATCAGATGCCAAATAACCGGACTGTAAGTTGCAGAAATCTATTTATGGTCTGAAACAACCTCCTAGAGCTTGGTTTGGACCATTCGGTATTGTTATTTAGGAGTTTGGGATGGAAAGGAGTGAAGCAGATCATTCAGTCTCTTATCGTCATACACTCATACTAATCAAGGCAAATGCATTTATTTGATGGTTTATGTGGATGATATTGCTATCACCGGAGATGACCATGAAGGTAAAAAGACTAGGAAAATTAAAATATTTTCTTGGCACTAGGGTAGCACAATCAAGGTCAAGTATTTCTATCTCCCAAAGAAAGTATGCTTTGGATATTCTTGAAGAAACAAGGATGCTTGATTGTAAACCTGTTGAAACTCCTATGGATCCTAATGTCAAGCTTGTTCCAAGTCAGGAGGAGTCACTAAAAGATCTTTGTCGATATCGAAGATTGGTTGAAGCCCTTAATTATCTAACCATTACACGACCGAAAACGTCTTTGCAATAAGTGTGGTTAGTCAATTTCTTCAAACTCCATGTGATAGTCACTGGGAAGCAGTAATTGATATACTTAGATATATAAAAGGTGCTCCTGTATAAGATCCTTTATATGAAGATAAAGGAGCTATACAAGTTGTTTCCTTACTTAGATGCTAGTTGGGTAGGATCTCTGTCAGATAGACAGTCTACTTTAGGATACTTGATAAGTCATTATTTTGCATGTTTTTCATATATTAAATTCTATGTTTTAGCATATTAATTTATCTTAAAAGCCTTGATTCGGTTCCTATTTGGTTTTGCAGGTGTTTTTGGGCCTTAATGACGTTTTATACGTAAAAGACAAGTTTTAGCACCTTTTTGGCATTTATGGAAAATCCTTCACGCAAAACCAGTAGCAGTCGCAAAATAAGGCGTGACCACGGATATTATTGCATTCATTATCCGTGGTCAACGACTACAAGAAAAAGAGGGTTTCGACTAGAAGAGATTTAAGTTATTTGTGGGTTATCATCTAACTTAAAACCAAGCTATTTGAGATAGGTGTTGATTTATCTTTTGTGAAATCTATGATTTAAGTTCTTGATTTAATATTCTGAGTTCTACCTTGACTAGAGTCCCAATTTATATTGAGTTATTCCTTATTACAATTGATTTCTCCAAATCAAATCCAAAACCCCCTTTTACTTTTATTGCATTCGCTTGTGAATTTAATTTCTTAACCGCTCTCTACGGGATCAACCCTACTTGCCGCTACTACAAATCTAAAAAAATAAATAGGTATTATTTTTTGACGGATTCGACACCCATCAATACTATGTTCTCTTTGGGGGAAATCTAATTTCTTGGAAGAGTAAAAAACAAGATGTTGTAGCAAGGGCAAGTGCAAAAACAGAATATCGAATTATGTGACCTTAGTTACTTGTGAACTTATCTGGTCGAGATAGTTGCTTAAGGAATTGAGATGAAACTATTAGTCTAATGAAGTTGATATTTGATAATCAAACAACATTGTTTATTGTCTCTAATCTAATGTGATTATGTTTCATGAAAGAACAGAACACATATAGATCAACGGGCAATGCGAGACAAAAAATTGAGTCAAGGTACATTGCCACGGGCTTCGTCAATTCCAATGATCAGTTAGCATGTATTTTGACTAAGGCAATCAGGAAACGTCAGATTAAATATATATGTAACAAGCTCGGAATCGTATAACAAGCTCGGAGCTTATAATTCATATGCTCCAGTTTGAGGGGGAGTGTTGTGATATACAAATTATTGGGAATTAAATAGGAGTTAAATATTTAAGTAATTTTACTATTTCCTTATTTGTATGGTTGATCATTAGTATAAAGGTTTCTTGAGGAATTATCAAGCTGATTCTGGAAACTTAAGGCTCCATTTGGTTCATGAAAATATTTTTCGTTTTCATTTCCAAAAAATATTTTTCATTTTTTATTTTTTGATAATTGAAAACATGTTTGGTAAGTAAAATAAACCGTTGTTTTCAAAAATGAAAATAGGAAATTAGGAAGACATGTTGGTTCCTACTTTCTTATATAGAAACATGATAAAAAAAAATAAAAAAAATCCTACATTTATATGGTGGATCTGAATCAGGGTTAGAAATTTGATATTTAAAAGTTATTGAAAAAATATATGTATGTGTTTATATGGATTTGAACCCGAGTGCTATGTTTTCAACTTTTTCAATTTTATAAAACATTTTTAAGAAAAACAAATTTTTATTGTTTTCTAATGGGTGAATATAGATTTTGGTACTTGAACTTGGCTCTAAGATTCAATTTGGCACCTATAGTTTTTTTTTGTACAATTAGGTACAAGAAACAAACCGGGTTTATATGATTTGGGTTCTCAAACCCTGAAAGTTTTAGAATAATTTTATAATAAATTAATTATCCATAGATTTTAGGATATTAGAATATACTTTTAATAAAAAATTATTGGGTGTGTGTCAGCAGAAAATGCCACATAATAAAAAAACTTAACGGAAAAGGGGTTTGGGGTAACTTGTGTTACTGAAGTCGAGTTCAGGTTTCTTTCTGGTTGGACCTAAAAAAAACTTTATGTACCAAAATGTATATTCGCCCTTTCCTATTTTTTACATATTTTATTTTCTAAAAAATATTTTTAAAAATTTCAACCAAACACATTTTTTGTTTTCCATTTTCTAAGAAAATGACCTCTATTTTCTGAAACCAACCGCAACCTAATTCTCCTATTTTTCCTCCTTTTTCCTTTCTTCTTCTTCTCCTCCTCCTCCTCTTGGCAACAGCCATTCTTTTCTCTATTTTCTTTTTCTTCTCAATATACAATATCAAATCTAAGATGCCTCCATATGATTATATTGCAATAGACTTGATTAAATTTCGGTAAAAAATAATTGAATAAACAAGAGGATGGGAACAGATGTACCTGTGACTTGAAAGAGCAAAGATAGTTTTGGATAGTCTTCAAGTTTGTTATTAGACTATCTGTATCCTGTAAAAAGAAAAAATAACAAATGAGGTTAAATCATAAAACTCAATCAAGTAAATAGTTGATCAAAGAAATAAACAATGACAAGCGTTACTGTAGAAGAAAAGGAACTTAAAGTAAGCAAAAGAAAATTCAAGATATCAACACGACCACTTTTGACCATAAACAATGAAGCAAAAGTTTTGCAGACATGGACATGGTTAGAAGGTGTCATCTCGTGTCTTAGAATGCCTTGTTAAACAGTCCCAACTTGAATAAGATATCAAAACCTATGTTATACAATTATGTGTCCTAAATGGTCATTTAAATATTCTCTAGGGATTTCCGTGTCTTCGGAGGGTCATTTTCCCATACCCGTGTTACGAAATCTGTCAATTATAGGTGTCAAACATAGGTACATCAGAGACTGAAGTGTTGGAGCAACATAGATCAAATCACATTTCTCTAGCTTATGAGAACCATGGACAAATTTACAAAGTATAAAAATTCAAGTAATTGCACTCTAGTGAAATAAAAGGAGTAAAAAACTCCCAACAATTGTACAAGGCAACTTACAACTGTACTTGAGATATCACAATATTCGAGGCAAGCTAAAAGTAAAGCTTCAACAAATCTACACAAAGATTATACCATGAAGTTATTAACGTACATCAATATGATTGTTTCCAACCAAATTTCCAAGATCCATTTTCCACACACCAAAGGAAGTCAAGTGTTATTCCTAGAATTAAGCTGTACAACCCAGTACTTAAGAGTAGTCCTTTGTTAGAGAACAACTATTAACGTTCAAGATTGAGAAAGACACTTCAAATCAACCTGGCTATCTAATTAAAGATTCTTCATGATACCAATCAATGCCCCGCTAAGCGTTTTGTCAAATGGAATTATCTTTTGTGCCAAAACAATAATTACTTGACCTTAAAAAAGCAATGCAGTTAGTGATGGAACAAGAAACAAGAGTTGCTATTAATACCTGGACTGGAAATTTACCACCTAATGTATGAGTAGCGATTCTCTCCTCTAGTAATGCCTGCATATAGATGTTGGTTCGAATTTAGAAAATCATGCAAGCTTGAGAAAAGAGATCATATGAGGGAGCAGGTGAAATACAGTCCTAGTTAAAGAAAGTCACCTTCATACTATCAAGAATATACACGAACCTGATTAAATCTTTTAACAAATGACACCTTCATACTATCAAGAATAACAGTCAAACAGACCCATCCGTCTATAAATTTTCATTTGGAATAGCCTATCCACCAAATGTAATCTTCCAGTTAATCTCCACAATTCACTAAATGAACCATCTATATTCCTGAGAATTCAAAATCCTTAACAACGTGTTTTCCTCTCTGTACAAATAAAGTTTCTAATAGTACAGGTTATATCAGAAGATAAAGATTTAGAAAGTGAATCAGAACCATAACCGACATTGAATTTTTTCTGAATGTGAATATCAATTGATGTCTCCTCCATTGACTCAGTTTAGCAATTTGAGCCACAGTATTTACTAAAACAAATTTAACACATGGGCATCTGTAAGCTTCTCCTGTGCTTTACTAGTTAAAGCTGGATATAGAAAAAGTAAAACGAGAAGTAACCATACCTTATGATCAAATTCAGACATCTTCAGAACAATGGGTATTACTATTGGTTTAGGGCGAGATTTTTCTTTGCTAGCAGTATTTCCATTTCCTTCTGGTACCTTAACTGCTTCACCTGCAGGAAGACAAACACTGTTAATAAAAAGTCTATTGCACCTTCACATAGCCTCTAAAACTGACACATGTAGAAAATACACAATGCTTAAAATGGCATGAGATGCCATACCAAATGCAAAGAATTTAAAGCAGAAATCCACCTTTTCCACCAGAAGCAGTTGCTAGAGCGATGGGATTTACAGATTCTGAGACAGTGTTCACCTTGTCAGCTGACACATCTTCAGCCACATACACAGGATGGTTTTGGACATTTTCTGTATTACTTTGAGAAGTAGTAGTTAAATTATTTTCCATTTGCACTGCAGATTTATCATCTGATACCATGGACAGCGGGGATGGTCCATGCACAGAGGTTGGAGTTTTAAGCTCATCATTGATTAAATAAATGCTAGGGTCCAAATGTATTCCCTGTTATTGTCATAAGAAACAAGGAACCCACTAACTCGAAGAGACACACATCAAAATGTACAAGAACATGCCAATGCTTCCCAATCTCATGCAATAACTAGTGGGGGGAAATGTCATATTTTAATTGTCATAAGAAACAAAGACATACAGCCCGCACATACCAGAAATAAAAGCATGCAGTACGTTCAGAGACATACAGCCATACTCCATGAGAAACCATTATCACTAGATCATCTTATTTTAATTGTTACGTTCATGAATTCACAGACAACAATCATCACAAAAGTAAACTGAACCTGTTAGAGTCCATGCTTATTTTAAGGTGCAAAATCGGAAATTCATGTCCACACCTTCCTAACAAATGCTACAAAAAACAGACCACCAAAAAATCTACTTCCTAGCAACATAAACATTATACAACCACTTTAGACTGTTTGATTTTATTTCCGACATAGAACCACAGTATGTTAACAAATTAGTAAAAGGAAAGAAATAATTAATATGAACCACTGAAACTCAAAAACGTCCACCGTATATGCATGCACATATAACATGTTAATTCTTGTGCTCATAAGGGTGAGATGGTATCACCATTTACCGCAGAGATAAATAAGAGAGAAGACTAAGAAGGAAAAGCTCAAGGGTGGAGGGGACAAGGATGTCGCAAAAAAAGAATCAGAATCTAGTGTCAACCATACCTCAATTATAATTGGCTTTCCATCTTTCATTGCCTTTTTTAGATCCCCATTCAACCCTAGGAACCAAACACAAGCCAATGATGAACATACCTTTAGAATACAATAACAAATCTATAAAGAAGGAAAAGTTGTGTCATATGTCTCTAGGCAATCTCCCGCTTTTACACTAATAAAAAGAGGGGGGGAATCATAATAACTAAATGGAAATTTTAGAAACTACCTTTGCGAACTATCCTGCATTCACGACAAAATTCAGTTATTAACTCCTCAGAGGAGCTAAATTTCCGTGCCCATACAGGAGTAGATGCTAATGGTGCACTGGAACAAATAAGAGAAGCAAGCATTAACCTGATATATGTGTTTGTATTAAACGCCATACAATCTGTTAAAAGTAAGACAATGGTTCCTAATAGACGTAGTGTAGGAGGAGAAAACTTCCGACCAAATACAATGTGGTACATGTTATTCCGAAATTTTCTTTTAATTTTATTTTGACCAATTAAATTCTGTTATGAGTTGCTAATTAAATTAATTGAAGATTTGTCGGTCCTTTGGAAATCAAGATAAAACATGTGGTCTGGCCAATCAATCTCCAAATATTCATAGCTCAATGTCATGATACTGGACCCCGAAACAGTAGACAACCCAAGAGAGACAACAAGCCCAACACCCTACAATCAAATTGCCCTGGGAGGATAATGAAGACATGTCAGAGGTTCTAGATGCTGCTGAGAGGAACGGTGACAAAGATGGCTAAGAAATCAAGTGGTTTTGCATAGTACCTTACCTGGCAGATACGTTCAAGTTTATTAATCCATTTTATTTTCTTGTTTTTTACTGGTTATTATGCATTATGAACGTTATGGAGTTGAGTATAAATAATGTACTCAGTAATAATGGTGATTATTTATGAAAATATTGAATCAATTTCTCTCTTCTATTCTGTCTCTTCTTCTTTTCTTCCCCAATTTCTATTTTCCCTCATTTTGATATGACATTCAACCAATCAAAATTCATCTGTGAAGCATCCAATTTATCTCTAAATTAAATTAAAATGACTTCAACATACCCAAGCTTTGACCAATCGAATTCCAAAGACCATGAGCCATAATCTTTTATCTCTAATTAAACTAAACTAATTTAAAGGTAAATTTAACAAGGTTAAGTTATTTTAGAATTATCTCATGTGGCAGCATCTAGCACTGCAAATAGAGAGCTCTTCCAAGCCATTTCCCATACAATATGAGGAAAGAAAACTGAAGACTTTGGGGAAAGGGAATCAAGACAATTCAGAAGATATGTAGAACCAAAGTCTTCAGAGCTCTCTCAATTCAAAGAAGATATGGAAATTGTTATTTGATGCTGAATTTTAAATCCAAGGCACTATTCAGCGAAAGGTACTGCATTTTTCTTCTACCTTTATCCAGAGTATCAAGTGATTAGAGAAATAAATCTTGTAACCAATAAATATCTGAGGTGACACTTCTCAATCTGGAAACCACTGACCCATTTTGAATCAAAGCTGAATACTTTCCTACCATGTATAAAACAATCTAATTGATAGCATATGTGTCATGACTAGAACAACCAATTATTGGTTGAAACCAGAACATGACTTAATGATAGCCATCATCCATTCTTTCACTCAGTCTGAAGGAGTGATTTGATATGATCAGAAAATATCTACAGCGACTGAAAGGATTTATAATAAAAGAAATAGATTCTGGACATACTCGGTTGATGTGCGTAGCAATTCATAAACCATATCGGTCTGCAACAAAAAAAAAGAGTCAACGAGAGGAAACATGATAAAAGAAAACCTAAATACTTTCAGTAGATGAACAGATTGCTAAACCTGTAAGACATTTGGCAAGTTTAGCCTCTGTGCAAGTTGTGTAGCTATTGTAGACTTCCCAACACAGGAAGTTCCACAAACAAGAATTACCAAAGGAACTCTCTGATGGTGAAATCTGAAAGTTAGAAACAAGAAAACAATTATCAGTGAAATTCTGATACACTCAGAAGTTACTTATTTAGTTTAGCCCTCCTACATCAAGTCAGTAGCAACTTATGAATCAATGAAAACTTTGCATGCACAATCAAAATTGAAGTTATTCCAAGATTTATTGCGTCTTTATGATCATTATATCAGGGTGAAATGTTACTTGTGTCTTTATGATCATTATATTAGGGTGAATACATACATTGAACCTAGACCTGCAAATCAGTAAACTCTGTAGCATAATAAAATAGATATTTACTCACAAAGGAGAAAATTTGTTGTTCTACAGAACAAGAAACCACAATTATCTCACCTTCTAAAGGAGGATAAGGTTAGTTGACACTAAACATGTGATCAAGAAGTTCAAAATAAAAAATCAATTCCAGAATCAGCCCTATAATAATGTTTGGCTTCATATTGAAAACTTTAAAAACTAACTGAACTGACCTGGTCATCATCTTGTACCGGTTTACATACTCTAACCCGTAACCTTGCCGCTCCATTAGCTGCACAGGGACTTTGATTAGAAACTTTCACAAAAGTACACTTGATCCCCAAAAAGACCAAGTACAATCTACTTCTCATCGATAGAAAAAAATCACAAATTTTATGAAGAATACCTTAAAAAGATTAGCCTCTAAATCGGATTGTGAGCTGCGGCCAAATTCAATGAACAGAACATTAATAAAAAAAACTACTAGATAAAAATCATGAAACTAAAATAGAAAGAGAAGGGAATCATACATATCTAAAAGGCTGTTGTCTATAAGCAGCTTCTTAAGCTCAAGAGCGATTTTAACAGCTATATGATTCGGAATCTGACACAGCAATGCCATAGCGTTATATATATATATAAGAAAAACACTAAGCAATTCAAGTTAGCATATCCTAAGATTTTTTTTTTAATTTATATAAAAAAATCCGAAAAATGGAATAGGAACCTTTGTGACGGTTAACATTCTGCTAAGCAGAAACCTGGATAAAACATAATAGTGATCGGCATTTTTACCCAACCAGACCTTCACCTACAACGCCAAGAAGAGAAAAAAGCATATTAAAATCGGAAGATACACATTAAAGACGATTTGTTTAAATGGAATTCCGAGACGAGAGGGAGAGCGAACCTTGACGAAGTCATATTTGGAAGAACCGTTACGAGGACTGAATTTTGCGGTGCGGATAGATCTCGTAATCTTGTCTTCGTCTTCACCTGCGTCGCTTTGATTGATCTCAACTCTTGTTCGCACTGCAATTCCCTTGCCCTTGCTGTTGTTGTTGTTGTTCATCGCCTTCTCACATTCTCCCATTTTTATTCTCTTTTTTCTTTTCCCCGGCGTTCAAATTTTGCCACTGTCTATTTCATGGGTATCCACCGCGCCTTTGCCATCTTAGCACTCAGCTTCTCTGATTCTTTGTCGCTTTGCCGCTTGGTTTTTCCTTTGTTATTTTTCTTTTAAAACTAAAGCCAAAGGTGTCGAAAATTCCAAATTCCGTTAATTAACAAAGATCAACTACTCCTATTTAAAAGATGGTGGCAACTTTTATTAGTGTAAAGTACATAAATGGTTACTAAATTATTTTTTAAAATATAAAATGGTCACTAAAATTTTAAGTCATATAATAGATACTAAAATTTTGTATTTATTATAAAATAGTCATTGAACCGTTAACTGCCATTAAATTGGTGATGTGATAATTACGAAATTTTGTGTTATAGCACATTTAGTCTTTTATATTTATATATTCAATCACTTTAGTCCTAAACAATATAAAAACACATCTGATAAAAAAAACAATATAAAAACACATATGATTGTCATCCTTTGAACCTTTCGGCTATATGCCATTATATACTATGAAACAACAACAATAACTAGTTATTAGCTTGAGTTCTGAGTTGAGAAAGAGTTAAAAGGGGAATGAGGAAAGAATCGTATGATGAATCATGTTTGCTTCCCCATTGGATTATTCTATTGGAGAAGACTTGTTATGTATCTAACCCATCAAAAATCAAAGAAAAATAGAGAAAGGGAACAGTTTTAGTCTCGGAAATCAAAGAAAAAATAGATGTGAAAGGATGACGATCATATGAGTTTTTATATTGTTCAGTGTTGAATGATTGATGGTCGAGCGTTGGGCACATGACACGCACGCAAGCTGGGGTGGTTGCGAAGAGGCCGAACGTGCACGGATGAGGGTTAGGTAGTTCAAGGTTTGGGAAGATAAAAGGTTTAGGGGTAGTTTAAGATCAATAAGGTGAAGGTTAGAAAGGTAAAAAATTTAGAGTTCAATCGATTTATTGACCTTTTATTTTAAATAGAACTAAATTTATTGAGTGTATAAATATAGAGAACTAGATGTGTTATTATATAAAATTTCGTTTATGTGATACTATTGGTATTAACTTAATGGTTCTGACAATTTATAACAAAAAATAAAGTTCGATGCTAATTATATAACTTTTAAAAGTTTGGCGATCATTTTATATTTTTAAGAATAGTTTAATTATCATTTATTGTACTTTACCCTTATTATTATTAAACAAATTATATTTCTTCACAAAATATAAGTACTGTACTAGTGTCTAGTGATACATTTATTCCCTACGATAAAAAAAAATGTTTAATTGTAGTTTTAGTCTTGTTGTCCTGTATAAATTTAAGATTTGACCACTCTAGCTCAACAACTTGTGTCCTGGTGGTAAAAGTAGATGTTTATCATCCTTGGGACCCGGGTTCGAGCACCAGTAATGCATGCTGTGTGTGTCATTTTTGAAAAGACTAAAAAAGTTGAACAAAATATAAAAGATTTGACCACTCTATATTAATTTGTATAATACTATTATAGGTTAACTTTTATTTGATAATGAAGTTAATCGATAACAATGTTAATAATATTAACCGATAAATAAAAATCCATGTCATTATTAGTAGGGCTGTAAATGAGACGAGACAGATCGCGAGCTACTCGAGCTCGAACTCGGCTCGAGTTTTTGACGAGCCGAGCTACTTGATACCCGACTCGAAAAGCTCACGAGCTACTCGAAAATATAATATACTAATTTTTTTTATTTTTTATAATTTAAAATCTAAATTCTTAAACTTAAAACCCTAAATATAAACCCTAAACATAAGTATTAAACCCCAAAATCTAAATCATAAATTATAAACCAAACAACTTAAACCTCTAAACCCTAAACTAACACCCTAAACCCTAAAATTAAGAAGCTTGAGTTTACACAACTTGTGTATCAAACTTTTTTCTTCATAGGACTTTAAATGAGATGTGACAGATGAAGAGTTACTCGAGTCCAATTCAGTCAAAGATTGGTCAATACTTGACTCGATTGGGCTCGAATTAAGCTCGAACTCGACTCGAATTCTAAACGAGCCGAGTCGAGCTCAGATTTCTCAAGCTCGTTAGAAATTACTCAAGCTCGAACTCGACTCGAAATCTTAACGAGCCGAGCCGAGCTTAGCACTACTCGAGCTCGACTCGGCTCGTTTACACCCCTAATTATTAGTATTATGAATGCTAGAAAATTGAAGTGAATAAATGAAATCTCAAATTTTAATAGAATATAGGGACTAAAACCTAAAATAATATAGCATTCTTTATTTGAGAAAGGATTTTATCAATGGTTGAATTGATTGTCACGTGGATTTATAAAAAACGGTTGATATTTATTTATTTTATATTGGTTGATAAATTGGTATTGTGTTCCGTAAATGTTTATTATAAGAGTAAATCTCTTAACCCAATTTACTCTATTCACAGCATCATGATTTAAACTCATGACTTTGTTTAAGTGATCTAATATCTCACCCTACTAGACCAACTAATTGTTAGTATAAATAATTGATATCATATAAATATAAATACGATTAAATAACATGATGAATAGAAGTGGTACATGAAAATTCATTAGTTGATCGAGTAAAAATGGTATTAGTAAAAATGGTACTAGTTAGTCTAGTAGGGTGAGATATTTCAATTTTTTTAAAATTATATAATGGTATTAATAAAAATGGTTTAATTTATTAAATAATAAAAGCGATTCCTGAAACAACATGCAATTAAAGACTCTGGTTGTTGGTATCGTCTTGATCTTAAGACTATGATTTCTTTTTAGTTGTTTAATCTTCTTGCCGTGTTTTTCTCTCGATTTTTCCTTTTAACAAGTTGGAAATGAAACAGCTCTGTTTGTCAGGCCAAGAATTCTTTATCGTGTCTTCATTTTTTAGATCATGGCCGAACACCATTGGATTTAGGGCCTATTTTTGGTTGCGTTTCGCAACCAAAAAACACTTTTTTAAGTGTTTTTAGTTAAAACAGGCTGTTTTTGGTTGCTTTTAAAACTAGCTTTTCAACCCAAACTAAGAAGCTGGATTTTATAGCTTCTTGGGTGGAAAAGCTAGTTTGAAAATAAAATGACTTTTTTACCCTTATTATTTAATTATAATTTATTGTTAAAATAATGTTTATGCATACATAATTGTAAAATAATATATATTTTATAATATTTATATTGAGAATAAAATTGTTTTATTTGTACTTTATTTTATATTTATTATTAATGTGCAAGTGGTATGCCCGTATATAATCTAGAATGTAGTTTATATTTTTAAATTAAATTTTATAAAAAATAATTTTTTATTATAATTGAAATTGATTTATTTCATAAATCATAAAATTAATTAATTTGAACAATCACTCAAATTTACTTTTACTTTTCAATATCATGTCTAAAATAGACATTTTATCTTCTCAAAATCACTTTTTGACATCAATGACAAACACTAACCAGCTTTTCAAAACTACTTTTCAACAGCTAGTTTGAAAATCACTTTTTTCACCGCACTTTTTAAAAGCAACCACAAACTAAGCCTTAAGGGTGTTTAAAAATACACAACGTAACTAACTCGATTCAATTATTTGAACACAAATAATTAGATATTTATCTAAAAAAAATTTATTTAGATCGAGCATCCGACGTGTCATTTCTCATGTCGGGAACGGGTCACAATATTAAATTTTCGGGTACCCGGTTACACCCAAATACTCGGATATGTTTGAAATTAATATTTTTTATATTCAATATATATATTTTTATATTAAGCTAATAAAAAATCTTTTTTATATTTTTATATTTAATAAATATATAGTTTTATATTAAACTAATAAATAGATTTTTTATATTAAAAAATACATATTTTTATATTTAAGTATCAAATACTCAATTTTTCAAATACTCGCAACATTTAAGTACCCAACTAATGGGTACCCGCAACACCCAAACTGAGACACGGGCCAGCATAGGACTACCCGTACTACCCGGTACTTTTAAGTACCCAAACACTCCTGGTTGGATCTGCTATTAATTCGTTCGTCTTGAAATTATCTCCGGCACCGAGCAAACATGATCATAATTCATAGATAATACAACACTTCTTATCGAGTATCATATGTACATAGATCGTTGTACATACACAAAAATCATTTAAACCAATTTATTATTTAATTTCTGAATAATATTTGATCCACAGACTAATTTTCTATATAAAATATAATCCCCAATTTTAAATCCAAAAAATCTTAAACTCTAAATTAAACTTATAAACCCTAAATTAAAACTATAAAAAACAAAAATTTCAACATTGTACATCAAATATACCCTCTTAATTTATTTAATTCATTTAAGTTACAAAATTCAGCTCTTGATTTAATAAAAAAACCATATTAAGAGATGTAGATGATAATATTTCCAAAATTAGGGGCCAAGTTGCTCCGGTCTGGCCATCAAACTTTTGCCTGTACAAGGGGAAAACCTACATATTAATTGTCAAAGGTGTTGTCAGCCGGAGTACACGCCCAACATCCATGTTAGATGTCTCAGTTTGCACAACCCAATAGATACACAACAAAAAGATAAACCCAACTTCATATTTAGGGGGAGCTGCCATCAGTTAGTTTTTGCCTTCTACTGCAACAACAAATCAAGAGCGGGGTGCCGCCATCTGCTGTTTCTTTATCCTCTCTCCATGCTTCACCATGCTGCACCAGGAATTAAACAACTCATTTCCCTATTCTTCAATATCAACATATTTACCTTCATTGTTTTAACTCAACATGTTTATGGTCTATGTCGATGGCCGTTATAAATTTAATTTAGGAATATGCCTGTGCAAAAAGGAAGACGGATGGAAAAAGAGTATATAAGTATACACAATAACCTGATATCGTGAGGTGTGATAAATATCCATTGAGATCCTTGAGCCAGTGCAAAGTCAACTAAAGTGTCCAGGCTGATTTTTCGGCTAACTGCATCCTGTAGGAAAAAATATTACAAATAATGCAACTGCTCAGTCCACGAGGGTTATTGTTCCTTGACAGACAATAGCATTTACCTTAATCCCAAGAGATGTGATGCTAATGACTACCACCCCAAACCAAAAGAAAAACACTCACCATGAACACGTCAAACTCATCCATTGCTCTAAATGGAGCTTCAGTCATTTCATGAAGAGCCAGCGCAAAGCATAATGTCGAGAAGGAACGCTCCCCTCCTAGTTAACAAAACATCAGAATAATACTGGAGTTCAACATTATTCGATTATGAAAATGTCCAACTCTTCTGACCTTGAAGCCATGAAGCAACAAGTAGATAAAGATTGATAGATGATTTGGGAGTAAAAATATCCCATCGATTATGAAAATGTCAGACTCTTCTGACCTTGAAGCCATGAAGCCACAAGTAGATAAACATTGATAGATGATTTGGGAGTAAAAATATCCCAAATAGATATCGATTATGAAAATGTCAGACTCTTCTGACCTTGAAGCCTTGAAGCCATGAAGCCACAAGTAGATAAACATTAATAGATGATTTCGGAGTAAAAATATCCCAAATAGATAAACATTTATCTGGATTAAACAATAGCCATGAAGCCACAAGTAGATAATTTTCTGTAGTGATACCTTGAAAGCCTGGAAAACAAATTCCAAAAAGTACATGGGACAGGAAATTTAAAAACCTGAAAGTCCTCTTGTATCTCGAACAATGCTGCTTGATGCATCTTGAGGCATTTTGACCTGTTAAACCAAATGGAATCAGGAAACCCGTTATATTATGATGAGTAGACAGAGTAGGACTTTAAACGGGAACAGTGACCAGGAGAAAGACATTAGTAGTGAACAAGTAGAATTCGGATAGCTTACCTCTACTGAAAGGGTCTTTCCTTCATAATTAACATCAATCTTTCCGCTGATACCTTTCTTTCCCAAATGGCCATTAAATCTAATTGCATCCAACAAATAATAAAATAAGTAATCATAAAGAAATAAACTTAATAGTTGCAACAAGCATGATACTTACTGCCAAGTCAACTGGCGTTTCAGAAGCGCTGTATTACGTTGAAATTTTTTCCAACGTACATCAACAGCTTTTTGACAAGCCTGCAGTATAAGAACGGAAGCAAAAAAAGGTAAGAAACTTCCAGCAACCTTAAAAAAGACTTGAGATACAAGGCACCAATCATTTCTTTCAAAATTCACAATTAGGAGAAATGACATTATGATGAAACAAATATTAAATGCCATATAACCTGCAATACAGTTAGAAAAAGGTTCATATCACAAACCAGAATTCCAAATATTAGAAAAGATTAGTTGACATTACAAAATAAGAATTCTATTAAGGTCTTTCTCGACCTTAATCTCTTTCAAGGCTCTTTCTCAAAACCCAGATGGAACAAGGTTAGCCACTTCATTGTATAATCGAGACCAAACGTCAAATTCAGTAGCAAATTGAACAACAGTGGAGCTTACATCTAGTCTTTCTCGAAATGCTTTATAAGTTTTCAGTTTCCTTAAAATTCTACGCTCTTTCTCCAGATACAACATCCTAAGATCATCTATCGATTCCGAATATCTGCAGAAAATAAAAGGTTAACATAGAAACCAAATATAAGCAGATACTGGGGTATTTTCAAAGTGAAACATTGAAAATTAACTACTCCATACCGATTGCTCTCATGCACAAGCCTCTGATTCAGTCTCTTCAGTTTGGCATCCAGTTGCTCGGTTGTACTTCCATCCAAGTCTCCTAAAGCTTCAATTTCACTCTCGGGACAAATGACAGAAGCCTTTCTATAGCTCTCCTGCAATGTTGCAAAAATATATCATCAGCTACAAATTATAAAGACAATTCAAATTATTGGTCACTATATCTAGAAAGGCATAAATATCAACCTTACGGTTCTGTTCAAGTTGCAGATATTCTGCCTCTGCCTCCTTGATTTGAGGAAGAACCTTGTCTTTCATAACATTTTCGTAATGGACCCTATTCTGAAACAGAAACTTCAATTTCTGAATTCAAGTTTCCACACAGTAGTTAAAGAAGTAAATGAATAAAAAGTTAATGGAGCAGAAAGTAGACCGCTTCTGCATTAGTTCTCTCTTTCTCTATCTCTGTTAGTTCCTCCTCTGCTTTCTGAAAAGCTTCAACCTCGCCCTTTGTTGATTCTATGATACATATAGGGGGTAAATCAAATGCAAGTAAAGTCGCATGCAGAATTGAACAAAACAGTAGGATATAATATTACTAAAGCAATACCCCCAAAATCTTCAAATGATAACTTAAGAGTTCTGGCCTTTTCTTCTGCTGCATTAATCCTCTCTTTAAGTGCTTCTAGCAGCGCTTCCTTCTTCTCTATCAAAATTTTAGCGTCCTAAAGACGGTTCAATGAGGAAGAAAACATTAGAAAAGGCTTATAACTTAACAGAATATGAGTATAAAAGCAAGGTTTGTAAGCCAAGTTAATCATGGAACACACAGAAATTTCTTGAAGAAGTTCATTAGTAGTTGACTCAGGCAACACACTAGCATCAGCAGCATATGACTTCTGCGCATCCTCCAATTTCATTCTCTTAACCATGACATCACGCTCCACATCCAAGCGCCTTTTCTGCAGGACACAAATAAGTGAAGCATGGAACATAGGGAATACTAGCACATATGAACCCAAAAAGAGATACAGACAACAAAGAGAAAGATTAAAAGATATGATTAGGGAATATGAAATTCTTGCCATCAATAATTATTACACCCACAAGCCTACGCCAGGAATTAAGGCACACAGTGTCAGTGACAACGGCACAACTTTACTTTTAAAGAGAGAAGACATTATGTACAGAAGTTGGGAAACGATAAAAACTGAGATTTTAATTTATTTTACGTAAAAGATATATCTTCTACAAAACTATAAAGATCATAAAAAGTAGCAGTAACACAAAAATAAATTGAGTACAATATTTTCTAAAAATTAAGGGCACTGATATGACAGGACACGGCAATAAAATAAATAATTTTATATACTTTTACATGAAAACATTCAATGAAAATACTTAAAATAAGAATTTGATTTATGTCCATATGTGTTAAAATTGCAGTTAAAGTCTATTCCCCATAATATTTCTTCCGGATATTCAAGAAACAAAAAGTGATTAAGTGTCCATTCTTCATTCATGGCCCAATATCGTATCTACGGAAAGAAAAAATGACAACAGATAATGAATGTTGACAGCAACAGATAAGTGAATATTTTCTATGCAACCGAGTTTCCAGTCTTCACCTTCTACCACTGCCTTCAACCTTCATCTTCTTAAAGCTTCTATGATTCAACAAATTAACAAGGGCAGCATAAATCTTAATATGGAATACATCAGTTGTTTTGCTTTAAAAAACAATTGTGCCTGCTTATTCTTCCTCATTTGATTAATAATCTCTATGGGTTTACCATTATATGTTTAAGAGAAAATATGAGTAAAAAACCCTCTTATCCTGTGTACTTGGTGCCCACACAATGTCAGCTCGTAACTTGACCCTGACCATTTTCCTTCTTATTTTTTGGGTGTTACATGCCATTTGTGCTTCCTAGATCATAGACATTAATCCTTCAAATTCTGTTTACAAATCTAAAATCACATGTACTTGAATGACACTGTAACTTTGAAGAATGCATATACATATATCAATAACATCATCAAGAAGCCAAGAAAGTTAGAAATGTGCTTTATATCCTAAGGGACAAATGATTGCGACAAGCACAATAACACAAGTCAGACTCATTTGATGAGCTTCCTTATAAATAATATGCAAAGGAAACACACTTTAGACTAGTATTCAGCTTGAAAAGGAATTTTAAACAAAAGAAAAAAAAATATTATGCATCCAACCTAAAACCAATTCGTAATAGGTAGTGGAACCAAACTTGAATACAAGACCACAAAAACCCTTAATAATTAATAGGTGTGAGATAACACCTCTTAACACTCCCTTTTACATGTAACTAAGTTCAACAAGGGCCTAAACACAGACAACCTCAAAAGGGTTCATCCCTAAATTCTGATACCATGTTAAGCATCCAACATGAAACCAATTGATGATAAGCAAACAGGCCAAGGTGAATATAAAACCAAAGAAACCGAACACTTAATGGATGTGGGATAACACCACTTAAACAAATAAAGGAAAAAAATATCAAAAAGGAGAAAAGGCCTGCACCCAAATTTTAGCACATTATTGTTACCTTCTTATTATCTAGCATCCATTTAAAATCCTGAAGCTTTTTCTCTATCTCCCTCTTCCTACTCTTGCTCTGCTCAATATCTTGTTTAATATTTGATACACGACTTTCAAACTCCTTAATTTGATCATCAAAAGAACCACAGAGACGGCCTATTCTAAGATTTTTCTTTACAGGAAGAACTGTCTGGACTGAACCCCGTGAAAACCTGAGAAATCAGTAAAACATCCAAGTGAATGAAAACCCAAGTTTAGCAGGTGGGGATCAGAACAAGCAAAGAAACCATCCAAATTACAATATCCATTCTCATTCCTGTGCTAGGTGACTATCAATGATCAAACCAGCACTTGGTCATTCCTATAACTATTTGTTATACACAAGTTCTTGCACAACTATATCTGGATAGAATTGTTAGGAACATGAGATAACAGTTCAATCCCATCCAACAGGGAATTTTAAGTAATCAAATGATCTTAAATTCTTAAATTTCAAGTTTTACAATTACAATTTAAGATTTTGAAATAGTTTGTTGGGATACGCGTAAGATTTGAATTCAAGATGAGAGTGATCTTAGATTTGAGAAGTGAACAAATTTCTTCAGGCAGAATTTTACAAGCACAAACATAAAAAATAAATAATAATTATAATAATCTATTAGAGAACTCAATTTTGTGCCTTTCAGACTTCAAATCCATCTAAACAATGTGATTAGATTTACAAATCAAAATTAATTCTCACTCCCCTAAAAAACCCGTCCCTATAAAGACAATAACAAAACCGTGCGAGTTATCTTTTTTTAAAAGAGGATGAGGTATGAAACAAGATATGAAATTAGTTCTCGACTTACATTTTAAACCCATCTAAGGTGAAAACCTCCAACACATTCTGTATCCTTTGATCAAATGCAACAGTCCTTCCCATGTTGTAATCTTTGACAAGAACTTGCCTCTCAGCTTTACCCTGAAAATACAGAGAAAGTTGGTGCTACAAATAAGCCTGCAGCAATAGCTTCTTAAGAGCAAGCATGAAAAAGATTTATGGACCAAGCTCATTGCCTCCTGCCAAGCTAACCACCAAACCAGTAACCAATGAACTGGAAATATGATATAAAAGAAATTTCTAGATGAAAAGAAATAGGCAGAGGGTTGTTAAAAACACGATTTTCTAGTAGCAGGATTTATATTAGAAATTTATGATGAAAACATGAAATTACCACATCTACTAAAACATTAAAGATTGTAGGATTATCAGAATGTAAAAGAGATAGAGCAGTTGGGTGGTTCGTCTGGGGTAGTGAATGATTTGGAATTTTCAGCCTACAAAGAAAGCAGAACCAAATATCAAGGAAACTGTAGTGAAGCAGGCCTTTTAAGAAAATTAGAATTCTCATCCTTTCACCTGGGTCTCGAAAACCTATGTATAATAATCTGAAAGTAGTTGTATCTTGCCTCCTTTCCACATTTTCTAAGTGCACTCGCATCCTGAGAATTTGTCACAATGAATGCATTTAGCAGCTTTCCCATAGCTTGTTCAACAGCAGGAGCCCATGTATCACCATTGACCAATGTCTGCAGCACAATAACCACAAAACTAACAACAGTTGCCAGAAAGTAGTCAAGAATTACCTAATATGGAAGCAGTGATACCTACAGATGTACTTATAGAAAAAACAAAAATGGAAAAACTTTCAAAGGAAAACAATTTCCAAGTGAATTTTTCCAAGAAAAGCTTCAATATATCTCCTGCGAGCAATTGTTCTTTCACATTAAAAACCCCCAAATTGCCTATACCATTGACATGGCAAAAGAAAAGTTCAAAGATGTTCATATAGAGATCTAGAGATAGGAAAATCTGAAAAGCATCCAGCCTTCTGCAGCCAACACCAAATGAACAATCATATCTTATATAACAAATAAAGATTTAGTTGTTCATTTCCTAGGCATAAGCAGCGTGTGAACAAATTTTCTATAGCAATTTTCCATCACTCACCACATGAGCACCAATTGGACCAATAGGTGGCATGGTAAATGCACGATGATGCCTCTCAATTTCACGTAGAAGACGTAGCACTCCATCCCCACCAAACGCAGTAACCTGTCCAAGAAAAGAAAATCAAGTTCAAAGGTATCCTTAAAATGTTTAGCGGAATAAAAAAGCACATCATTCTCATTTCTTTCATCTAAAGCAAATAAAAAACAAGAGTTTCCCGGACCCTGTTGGTTTGATGCAGACGAAGCTCGCGAATTTGATGATCAATCTCACGCTGCTTTGTTTCATAGTGCTTAATCTATAAAAGGGGAAATGGATCAGTGATGTGAAGGTCTTCAAGATGAGATTATTTCTATAAGCTAAGAGAAATAAATCCTGAAATTACAAAAACTTAATCTGCAAAGAAAAAAACAATAAAACCAATATGCATGTTAAAACTACACTCCACACAAATTGAACATGTAAAAATTTCTGCTTTTTTTAATAAAAAAATCATGACCGTCGGAAGTAATCAGACATAAGAGTATTTTGAAGCAATAAAATTGTTCCATAATCTTGGCATGTTATAACGCTGGACCTTTCATTTCCTATGATCACTTATCCTCTAAAATCTTTACCATCTGAGGATTTAAAAAGAAAAATCACAGCATTCAGAAGTACTCAAATATAGTTTGAAGCAATAATTTAACTTGAGAATGTTTGGTAATCTTTACTTGGCATGTTATAACACTGGACCTTTTCATTTCCATTATCCTTATCTTCTACAACCTTTACCATCTAAACTAAATCCTCACCACACAAACTGAACAAGTAAAAAAGATTAAAAAAAGATCACTGCAATCAGAAGTAATCAGATATAGAGTATTTTTGAAGTAATAATAATTTAACTTGAGAAGGAACTGGACCTTTTTATTTTCCATGACCATTTATCCTCTAAACCTTTACCAACTAAAGATGCCATAGAAGGTTATGTTTTGCAGACGTCTACGGTTATATTATAAAAGTCATAATTCAATACCAGAGAGTCAAAATGGAAAAGCAAATTCAAATGCATATAAAATTTAATAATCTCTAAACTTCCCCATACATCATCATTAATCTTCTTCATTGCATCCATTTCTGCTGAGAGATGTTCTGATAAAGTATTTTCCTCATCCTTCAAACTGAAAGGTAACAATATTTTAAGGGTTAAAGAGATCTAAAATAACTAAGTGGTAGGGGCATAATGAACAAGGAAATAAAAAAGTGAATAACCTAGTGAGCATTGACTTGACACTATCAACAGCATATTCAAGTTTTTTAATCTGTTCCTCTATTTCTGATTCCTCGGCCTGCAGAGCAACAAAAGTAAAAACATAAATCCTACAATCATATGAAGTATACCAAAATTAAACAATACATTCACCTGCCACTTCATATTATCATATCAAACTAGATGTCTAACAATTAGATAAGGAATAATAAACAAAATAAGGATCCAAACAACAGAAGCAAAATGGTAGAGCTATTTTCAGCTGGATGGAGAAGATTAGTCTACAATACACTAAAGACGGCCCCAGTCTAACAGTTCAATGAATTAGTACATCAAAAGGCAAAGTTACTCGAACAAAGCATCTTCCATACTTACAATTATTGAATATAAGAACAAAAGCTTGGAAAGCATTAATCACAGAACTTTGTATATTGCTACCAACGAGAAAAGTGACCAATAGATGTCAAAGTCCAAAAACATAGTATCAGATAGGGGGAAACCGGCTTCCATATTTTTATATTGCATAACAAAACCCTATTAAGGTGTACTCTTCTGAAGATGTAAACAAGATCTTATTTTTCTTTCTTCTTACATGCATCTAATTTGAACTCAGAATACAGATATTCTTCACAGAATATCAAATTAAAACATGCACACAACACATGAATATTATGCAAGAAGAAGCATAAACCTAACATATATGTTATTTCAAAATGAATGCCAATTCATCAGTAGTCAAAAAGTAAATACTAACAAGTCACATGGAAGAAAAAACAATGAAAGACCTGCGTATTTCTAATATGATTCTCCTGAATATCGTGGACTTGTTCTTCAAGCATCCTAACATCATTCAACATCTTGCGAATTTGCTGAGTGCTGCGGTGATGATCTTCTTCAAGCTCAAGCTTTTCATTTCTTGCCTATGATGAACAGCATATGTAAATTCAGAAATTAAAAATAACGAGCAAACAAACAAAAAATTGAACTTTAAACTATAAATATCATGGTTAGACCAATGATTACATGGCATACACATAAAAGCTTACACATGAATTATGTGATGATAGATCAACGAGCAGACAAAAAAATGAGGAAAAGGTTTTTTACGAAAACTCAAAAATTCAGTTTCTTATTCGTATTTAACCATGATTAAACCAATTGAAATGAACAGTTGTACACTATTTGCCCTCAGTTGAAAAAAAAGAAGAAAAAAAACTGATAATAAGCCTAGCAACAATGTTAAGGTGAATCAAGTAATCCCCAAAGGATTAAAATTTGAAGCACAACATGAGACACACGATTCAACTTGTCTTTTGAAAGAACAAAGATGGGGTATAATTAATGTACCAAGCAAAAAGCATCCCACAATTCATCTTTCCTTCTTCTAACTTCAGAAGTTTTTTCCACCAAAGAAGCAACTTGAACTTTCTTCTTTGAAAAGCGTTCGTCAAGCTTCTCCAGTTTCTCCTGCAAATAATAAAAATTTCCATAGTCAATGAATGAGAGCCAACTTTTAGTAGACTAGCTAACAAAAGGGGAAAAGATAAAAGACAACAATATCTTTGCTTTGTTTTGTAAGAGTTACAATGTCTTCTACCAACAGCACAATTAGGACATGTTGCCATGACATGTTTAACAGAAAACATTATTACTCACTAATGTTGAATCAATTTTAGCTTGGCAAGTGGGAATGCGGTTTTTCAGTGTTTCAATTTTCTTCCTTTGCTCCTGTAATTGCTTGTCCACATCATACACCCATGACCAAGCAAGCTTTTTTCTTAAAAGCTGCACCTCCTGTGATATCTGCTCCACACGCTTTATGTTTTCAATCTTTTCTTGAAGATCATTCAGTTCAAGTTGTACCGGTCTTATCAAATTCTCCAGTTCATCAACCAGAGCATATGCATCCTTCAATTGTTTAATAATACTTTGTAAAAGCTCATCAACTTGTTGAAGAAGTGTAGCCTTGAAAAAGAACTATGTGATAAATAGTGTCAGCATGATACCCACGTGATTCTTTTAAGAAGAAGAAAAAGTCGTTAGTGAACATTACCTTGAATTTATCTTTGTCATTCCCAGAGTGCAAAAACTCCCTGCTTTTATCTTGACTCATAATAACACACGGATTCTCAACATCAATCTACAGTAGGCAAAGTGCAAATTTTCAAATATTTGGGAAATTAAGCTCACAAAAAGTATAGTTCTGAATTTAAGTGTGAAATCAAAGCAAAATGGTTGTCAATAACTGTTAAACATGGAGAAGACTGTTAGAAGAAAAAACCCCATCAAAATTATACTGTCAAGGTACAGAGTTCTGCACTATCAAATATTGTCATCAATACAATTACAAACCCACCTGACATGTAAGACTTTATTATGTCACATATTAGATCAAAAAGAATAAATTATAGAAGGTGAGATTAGGAAATGAGAGACTACAGTTAGAAAACAGATTACACTACTGCATAATGATTAGATATCATCATCTCAAGTAGAAAGAAGAAAGAGACAAAGGAAGGGTAAAGACAGCTTGGGTAGAATGGGATCAAGGCAATGATCACAACTGGATATCACAATGTAGATGTGGACACTCTACAAAAGGTAGACAAACTCCAGTGAGAAAATTCAAAAGAAAGTTATAAACACGAGGAAAATTAAAAAGAAGACTTGTTTTTTAACCTGGAAACATACACCAAATTCAGACAAATTAATTACGTAGTATTTTAAGTACAGGATGAAAGACCATGTACCATCAAGAAAACAACAGAATGATGCACTTAAGAACCTTAAAGCATACTTCATAGGCCAAACACTCACATTGAAATGTTCAACCAGCTCACGAAGGTCTTCTTTCCGGCTGGCAACTTTTCTACCTGTCAAATGCCTCGTACGAAAAACAGAGCAAAACCATAACCACTTTAGCACTACAATTTGCAACCAAAACATCACACAAAAGAAACTCATGACACATAATTAGTACAACACATACAGAACATTGGACATTAAAGAAACTATTCTCTCACTAGACTATTAAAGCAAATTCACAAGAAAATGATTCAAACCTTGACAATCTTTCAAAACAGTGGAGCTCGTAGAGTCAGTAATCCTGCGTTCTATAATAATGGTATCACCAAAAATTTCTGGCTTAAAAGAATCAACTCCTTCATTTTTAACATCCACTTGAACAATAGCATAACTGAGAATTAAGATATATATCAGATATATCAAACAGTTTATCCATCACTAAACCAAAAAAAAATCAAATGAAGAAAAAGAAACCTGCAACCAGTTTTTATAAATTCCTTCAACTTCGAAGCCCTTTGAGTGTCTTTAGCGCGGCAGCCGAACGCTATACATAAAGCAGTCAGTATCGCGCTCTTCCCGCCTAATGACACAAAAAACAACATACCGCTGGTATCATTTTCTACGAAAATAATTAACATGGTTCAAAGACGCAATATATACACACACACAAAGAGAGAGAAGGAGATATGTACTTCCGTTTTGTCCGGTGATGAAATTGACCCACTCGCCGAGTTCGATTTCAAGACTACTGTGGCACATAAAGTTTTCCAACCTTATCCGCCTAATGGTACCCGCGCCCGATCTTTGAGCTCCCCCGGAGAAAAGCCTAGAACTACTCATGGTTGTATCCTAGGGTTTAGCGATGACCAAAGCCCTAGTATCACAAATCAGAAAACAACGAAGAAATTGAAGCTCTGAAAAGAGATCGTACAAGGAGACTTGCCCTCGACTCTTCCGATGGAGTGTTTAAGGCGGGAAAGAAAAGGTAATATAGTGCGCCACTCGTGTCGATCCGACAATGAAGTAGCCAAGGCCCAATCAATGTATTTATTGCACATCCAGGTCTGTTTATGATCCGTTGGGTATTTCAGATTTTAAGTCGGTTTAGCTGAAGGTGGGCCTCTGATTGAGCCCTAGCTTTTCTTTAGCAATAATGGGCTCGGATCAGCTGATATGCATATGGGTCTCCTTTCTTTCTTTTCTCTTTCTTTCTTTTTATTTATATAAAAATACAGGATAAATTACCTAGGTTCGAATTAGAGATTTAATGTTAACAAATACTTTAAAATATAAGTTAACCCTGTATGATAATTTTAATTTATTACTCTTTTTTGATTTAAATAATCAGTTTAATAATGATATTAATTTTTACTATCTCAACAGTCGGATGACTCCGACATGTTAATCTCCATCCTTGATGTGAATGGTTATTTGGCAACATAAAAATAATTATCAATTGGTGTTGTGTTATTTTCGGACGTATCAAGTTTATTATTTTTTTTGTTCGTTATTTTCGTTTGAAGGTTCGTGTGGTCTATTATTGACTATAAATGTTTTTTTATTATTGAAATATAAATGACACTAATTATATTGATCCGACATATCATTTAACAAAACTATCACCTTTAAAGTACTCAAAAACCGCATCAACAATTAATATATTCATAGTAGAAATATGATTTGTGTTTACTACCTTATTGAAAATATGTGACTCAAATTGATTATATCTCGTTGTTGTCAAAAAGTTAAATGATTCAACTTGTGTTATTAATTCGATATCTTATATACATTAATGAAACTTTTCTTTAAAAAAAAAAAAACCTTAAATAATACAAACCATTTGTCATAACACTAATATCTCAGTTCTAAGTAATTTGTCATTAAATTCTTGTCTAATTTTAGTTTTTTTTTACTATGTTGAGATTGGTATTTAATTATTCTTCTCTATTTTGGTATGATTTAGTCTTTCCGTTTTTTATAATGTTTAGTAGTATAAATTGATAAAATTGTTAGTTATTGTCGTTAAAGTGATGTTTAGGGTTGATAACGAGTCGAGCAGAGTTTGAGTATGGGCAGGTTTGGCTCAGGCTCGAAGCTCGTCAAGCTCGAAATTTTAAGCTCAAGCTCGAATTGGACAGTTTGAGCTCGGCTTGTTGCTTTCCTTGTAACCCCCTCGTCCCGGTCTGGCCGAATGACCGGTCCGAGTGGGCCACACGGGGAAAACCGAAGCGAAACCCGTTAAGGCTTCCCCTCGGTTAACGACCCAGAAAATTTCTTTTTATTTTTTCTTGACTACATGCTTAATTAAGACCTAAGTGTGGCACAGCAGCGGAAGATACAATCATAACATCAAACATCGACCAACCCAACGTTTAATTAGCTCATTTTAACATTCTGCAGCAGGCCGTTTCGAAACGCCTAAAGGGTGTTCCGAAACGCCTTGACTAAGTCAACAGGCCAGGGTCAACCATAGAGTGACCGTTCCGAAACAGGGGAGACCCGTATCGGAACGACCTTGACGGTCAATATCTCGTGGTCAACGAGATTTGACCGTTTCGGAACTTCAACCGTTTCGGAACGGCTTCATCTCGGTAAAATCTCAAAATTCCAGTAGCTAAAATGTTCCGAAACGCCCCTCATCCGTTTCGAAACGGCAAGCCATATACACAGGGGCCGTTCCGGAACAGGGGGACCCGTTCCGAAACACCCCCTGTCCGCAGACTTTTCTGGGCTGTTTTGAGGCACAAGGATGCCCCAAAACACCTCCAAAACACCAAGCAACTTCAAGACAAGACAATTTAAGGTATAACAACCATACTAGCATGCTTCAACAATATTTAGACATGTCTAATACTAGGGCAACCATCCACAATAAGCATTCATTCAAACAACATTCAAACACATGTAAAAACTCTTAAGGCATAGGCTAACATTCAAAGCAAGCAATTAGGCATGGATTACAACTTAGACATGGCATCACAAGCCACACAAAAGCGACATAACATGGAGTCTAAACATGCTCCTAGCAACCAACAACAAACAACAAAACCTTACACATCCCATTGCTTAAACTATTACATGTCTTAGCATTAAAACCATACTTGATGAACTCAAGTCCAAAACCACACTTGGAGGCCCTCCACTTGCCCGAGTAACCCACGAACTAAGGATCTGCAATGTTGAACAAGGAGAGCGTAAGCAATGATGCTTAGTGAGGGTAAGCTCTAAAAACAAACCTCAACATTGCAGGGTCCGAGCACGATCTTGCCAAGACAATTCACATTTACCAAGAGTCCACAAGATATAGATGCATGAGCAATATATCACATATATGCCATAATCATGAGCTCAACACTACCATACATGTAATCACATTTAAACATCCAAGCAGTTCATATATCTCAACACATTGATACACATATCAATCAACATTGGCACCTAGTTAAGACCCGAATACGCGGATAGACATGTTGGAGACTCATATCCAACAACCACATTACCTCGGTGGGATTCCACTCATCACCGGTCTCGCGGAGAGGATTCCACTCACCCTCACGCCCCGTCGATGGGATTCCACTCATCACCGACTATATTCAATTACAATTCCGGGCGTACCCGTACTCCTCCTTGGTGACTCAACGCCACCAAGGCCACGCGCGACTTTAGACTCATGTGTACACACTAACATCCTAATGATCGATCATTTGTATCCAAGTTTACTAGTGCCAATATTTACTCGCGTCACATTACTCATTTCATAAACCTTGTGCTTAGCACATACTCACCAACAACCATCTTTATGCATGTCTCAAGCATCATAAGTCCAATCACATTTCACATGTATAAAGCAATATACATAGACATTCACATCGCAATTTATGCAAGACATACACAACCATAAAATGAGTTCAACCAAAGGCTCTAGATCAAGTTTAGGATTAGGCTACCACCCTAATCCTAACTCTAGGTGGGTCTACCAAGCCCAACCTAGTCCGTACACTCGAACCAACCAATTTCAAACCGTTTAAAACAATTAACCACTCACCTAAGCTTCCAAGCACAAGACCAAGCAAGCCACGACCTTCAACTTTCCGGGTTCACTTCCGATGCTTCACCGATGCCCAAACTTGATTCTAATCAAACAAAACACATACATTACTTCCCAATTCAATGCTAATTCAATCATCAATCTACTTTGCAACTCACAACCCATTTCCACAATTTTCCAAACCACCTAACATCTCCAAAACTCAAATTTTCGGACTCCAACAACCATAGGCTGAAATACCCAATTCCAAGCACCCAAATGGCTTCCAAAACACCCCAAATCACCCTCCTAACATAGGTAGACCATCAGCCCTTCAAAACCCACATTAAACTTACCAAAATCCCAAATTTTAATACCCTAAAATTTGCTCTAAAGACCCACTACGAAATTTCACCCAAAATTAACCAAATTCATATATATTGTGTACTATAGCATGATTAATAAAAACCCCAACACAATTTCTCAAAACAATTTGAAAAACTCCATTAAAACCCAATTTTCAACATAAACCCTAATTTCCAAATTTCCTTATTTTTGAAATCTAAGACAAAGGTTAAATAGAGGGTAAAGAGGAGATTAAGAAAATGACTTTACCTTTCAAAAAGCTCTTGGATTGAAGTTGAAAATGAATGGAATAGTGATTTGCTATTTGAGAGGTTTTGAAAGAGAGGAGGGAGGTTTTACATGGGTTTTGGGGAAGAAAGGGGAAAAAGATGACAATATAGAAAAGTTGTCATCCTTTTTCAAATAGTTTGGGTAAATTACATCATGAGTCCTCCTCTTTTTAAATTAAGCTTAATTAGGTCACTATTTGAAGTTGAGTTGTCTTAATTAACTATTTATTTAACCCGACTAAAACCCGGTTAGCTCCTAGGCCTAAGACGCGGGTGTTACATTCCTCGAATTGTTTTTAAAAGTTTTGAAAAATAACATGTGAAAATTTGTTTGAGAAAATATAATATTTATTTTTGAAGTCCTCAAATAACCATAGTAAGTTTTTAAAATTATACAAGTCCACAATGAGAAGGAAATTTAAAGTATTTAATCATAATAACAAGTTAACAACAATAAAATATATACATATATACAATTATTTCCACCATGTTCACGGGTTTTTCGAGTCAAACTTGGCTCAGCTCAGTTTGTTAAGGTCTCAAGCCGAGCTCACTCGAACCAAGCTTTAACCAAGTCAAGTTCGAATAACTTGTGAGTCGGCCAGGCTCATTATCACCTCTAATATTTAATTTATTTCTTTATTATTGTTATTTCATCACGTAGAAATTTAATTTATCGTATTCAACCGATAATAAACTTTTCATGGCAGTTAAATGTCATGCTTAAGACTTTCTAAAGAGTATATGACATTTATTTAATGACAACAATTAAAGGTGTGATAAATATAGTTTTTTAATAGTTTAAAGGTGATTACACCGTAGATAAAGCGATTTGAACATGTGTCTCTTACGATATAATTTTTTAAGAGTATATGTTCATATATATTTTTAACTCTTTAACAATGTGCATACGCCTTGTAGACAAAGCGATTTGAACATGTGCCTCCTAAAATAAACATTATCCATTTTTTTTACTGGAATACTTGTTAGGTTGATAAATATAAATCTACCAATATCTTTCTAAAAACAAAATGATTAAATCAAATAGATTAGATTTACAATTTCAGTATAATAAAGTTCAAAACCTGTGCAGTTAATTTGTTTGAAATTTTACAATGGAAAACAACAATCATAAAAATGTGTGTTTTCTGTTCAAATTTACCCCTTTTTTACTTCAAAGTTATGTCATTTCTAGCATTTTTGTCCAAAAAAATTTATCTTTTTTGAACTCATTTTATGGGTCCTAGTTGGTAAACATCATTAACACCCTCCATATAATTAAAGCTGCAATATCAATGTCATAATCATACTGATTCAATATAACATCAGAGAAATTGGAGCAAGAACACTTGAAAATTCCATTAAAAAAAAAAGAAGAAAATTCACTTCTCCTATACCAATTCCCCACCATTTTCAAAATAAACCCAAAAAGAAAAGAAGAAAAAAGACCCGTAAAATTAATCATATATTAACATTCCAACGTAGCCTTCTGTGCTAAAGAATCGTCAGTCCCGTCAGCAGCGCCAACACGAACCACATTGCCTCCGTTTACTACACTCTCTAGTAGTTTCCTCTTGGGCTTGGCTTCCTGCAGCATCAGCACAACATCCCTCATCGACGGCCGGTCCGCCGGGTTCCGGCTGGTGCATAGCAACGCGATCCTAAGCATTTGCATCATTTCTTCCCTCACCGGTGCACATGATGCCCCGGCATTTTTATCCAATATGTCGATAATTCCGTTTTTGCTCTTGATTTTGGACCTCACCCAATCCACAATGCTGTTCCCGTCGCCGAATTCCGAATCGACCGATCTTTTTCCACTTAAAATCTCCATTAACACCACCCCGAAGCTATAGATATCACTCTTTTCATCCACCTGGAGAGTATAAGCATATTCTGTAAACAATCAAACAAACAAACCCAATTACACAAGGTTAATGATTTTCTCGAGAAACAAACATGATCATCATAAGCCACAAAAAATCCAAACCAAAGCTAAAAGTCAAATAAGTAATGCTAAGAAAATCAAATGCATCAAAGGCTTTGACAAAATTCTCTCCCGGGCCCATTCCATAGCATCATACAAGGATTTTTAAAAAAAGCAGAGAGTGTTAATTCACGCGCAATAATGCGCCATCCGCTACGCAACAAGTTCACGCTATCGCCCGGTGCCGAAAGAAGTAAAACCGAAAGTCCATTGGTTTAAGTCATAGTATTAAATTGCGGTCGCGGACGTTGCAGCATGATTTTTCTCTAAAACCGTAATTTAATATTATGTTTTAAGCTTCAGATGTCAATCGGGAAGCTAACAATGTATGGGTTTTACCAGAACAAGTCTAAAAACACCTGTTTTTTTTGTTATTGAAATGTAAAAGCAAGTGTACAGTAAATAAGAGAGAGAAAGCAAATCATGGGATGATGCAATGAAGATAACAGAAAAGGAAAAGTGAGATTAATACTTCACTTTTGGAACAAAAAAAGAATGAGAGTAATAAGTGTCCTAACCCCACTCAAACAATATGACAAGTGTGTCAATGTCAAATTCTTGTATTGTAACTAATGGAGTCACTAAACCACACATTAAGTTATCAAATCATTAAGAGGTCAATGATAAATTCTTATTCTTTTAAATCTTTGAGTAATTCTAGTGAAAAAAATCTTTTTTTAAGATTCGGATTCGAACAATTCATCTGTAAGATTAGAATAGACCAGTTGATTATTGATTTATTGTAAATCAACAAAAGAGGAGAATAAAAAGTTGGCATTATCCTTCATGCTAAACAAATCAACCTTATTCCACATTTTTTATGGACAATCAAGCATAAAAATGTCTACCAAACTAACAAACAATTTCATATACTATAGTATGTGATATAGTTTTACTACACCAAATATTAAGCGCATGTTAGCAGGAATTCATAGTACTGGGCTAAAATGAACCGGATTAAAGAACGCACCTGGAGCAATGTAGCCATAGGACCCAGCAATGACGGACATGGACTCATCGCTCTGGATCAGCTTGGCAACCCCGAAATCCGCCACTCTGGCCTCCATCTCACCGTCCAATAAGATATTACTGGGCTTGAGATCGCGGTGGACGATAACCGGATCACAGTCGTGGTGAAGATAGCAAATGCCCTGAGCAACGCCGAGGGCAATTTTGTACCTGGTCACCCAATCGGCCACCAAGTTCTCCCCTTTGTTCTTGCCATGCAATAAGTCGTCCAAGTTGCCGTTGGGCATGTACTCGTAGAGCAGCATCGTGCACTCCCTGTTGCTGCAACACCCTAACAATCTCACTATGTTACGGTGCCTGACGTTCCCCAGCACGTCAACCTCCGCCAACACACCTTTCCGCCGTCTGATGTTCTCTTTATTTTTACCCCACAACTTCTTCACCGCTATGATCTCGCCACCTGGCATCTCCGCTTTGTATACTGTTCCGGTGGACCCCATCCCTATGATCTTATCCGTCACCGACAGGCACTCCAGTACATCATCGGCCGTGAAATTCAACCGCTGGAAGGCGGTCAATTTCCACGGACCGATCTCACGATCGTCGTTAAACCTGCGGCTGTAATTCGCGTGGAAACACCGGGTGCCGGCTACGAGAACAAACAAACCGATCCCAAAAGCGGCCGCCATAATCCAAACAATAGCTCCAGCCGTTTTCTTTGGCTGCTGCTCCTTGTTACGAACTTCCATGTCACCTGTAGCCATCGCCTCAGCCGGGCATGGTTTCGATAAAATCCTGCCGCAAAGGCCGTCGTTGCCGGAAAACGAGGAAGGGTGTAAGTTGGGAAATATTGGACCGGACGATGGGATTGGGCCGGTTAGCAAGTTATAGGATACGTTGAAATTTTCCAAAGTGCTACAGTTGTCGAAGTTTGAAGGGATAGTTCCAGTGAGGAAATTTTGCGAAAGATCAACGGCGGTTATCGAAGGAAGCGTCGATATTTCCCATGGAATTATTCCAGTAAACACATTTCTGCTTAAATTCAAAGACAAGAGCTTTTCACAATGATCAATATCCCAAGGGATGCTTCCGTTTAGATAATTACCTTGGAGCTCGATTTTGTACACGTTTTTACAGCCGATAAAGTCTGGGATTTTGCCTGTTAGCTTGGCTGAACTGGCTGAGAATATTTGCAAGCTCGGTGCACCCCAGATGTTGCTCGGCAATGCGGCGTTGAAAGAGTTCTCGGAGATGTTAAGGAACTGTAATATCGGTGCATAGCCAAGATCCTCAGGGATCTCGCCGCTGAAGTTGTTCTTACTCAAATCCACGAACGTAAGGTTTTTCAAGAGCCCGAAACCGTAAGGGATAGAACCGTTGAGAAGATTGTTTTGGATTCGGAATCTTGAAAGTGACGTGCAGTTTACGAGGCTTACAGGTAGCTCATGCGTGAACATGTTGTTGAACAGGATGAGTTTGAAAAGCCTGTTTCCATGGCAAAGATTCGGAGGAATTGGACCGGTGAGCGAGTTCGACGAGACATCAAAAGACAGCAAGTTCCCATTCGAACCTAGTTTCTGTGGGAGAATGCCGCTAAGGTTGTTGTTCCAGAGAAGTAAAGTGTTGAGATTCGGTAACTCACCGATGCCGTCCGGGATTGAACCAGAGATGTTGTTGTCAATTAAGCTCAACCACGTTAGCTCTGTTAAGGAAGATATACCTTCTGGAATTTGGCCACTAAGTTTGTTGTCGGACAAATCGAGAACTTTGAGAGCTTTTAAGTTCGTGTAACTGTCGGGAATTACACCTGTGAAGCTGTTCTTGAACAAATACAAAGCTTCCAGCTTGGTTAAATTGCCAAGTTCTGCCGGGAGTGAACCCGAAAGAGCACAATTTGAGATGTCCAAATACTTGAGATTCGATAACAGTGCAAATTCTACTGGTATGCTGCCGGAGAAACCATTATAGCCAATCTCCATCCATTCGAGCTGAGTCAAGAATCCGAGTTGACGTGGTAAAGTCCCTTCCAGTGCATTTCCAGCCAACTCAAGCAACTTTAACCTGCTAAAGCTTCCATAACCAGCTGGTATTTCACCTTCAAAGTAGCTCCCCCCGAGATTGAGCTGCTCCAAGAACCGCAACCGTACGAACTCTAGCGGCAATGGACCCTCGAAATTGTTGCTATACGCTTTGAAGATTCTCAAGAACCTAAGCTTGGAAACCCCGGGCGGGAACGTCGAGTTGAATGAGTTGTGGCTGATATCAAGAGTTCTAAGTTGACCGAGTTCAAAAACGGCTCGTTCGAGAGGCCCATCAAAGTAATTCCCACTCAAATTCAAGTTAACCAAGCTCGTCAAATGTCTGATTTCCGGCGGAATAATCCCGGACAGATTCCGATTCGAGAGATCCAGAGACGTGACTTGACCCGTTTTAGGATTGCACTTGACACCCGACCATGAACACCAAACCGGGTCTTCAAAACCGGGCTTGGAAAACGTAGGGGTAGGGTCCCAGTCTCTGAAACTGGAAAGAGGGTCTTTCATGGACGATTTCAAGGAGAGTAGAGAAATCAAAGGGAGAGGCGGCGCAGAAGCAGAGAACACTGAGAGAGATGATTCCAGCATGTACAAGAAAAATGTGATCAGAAATGGAGATTTCTTCATGGTTATGTGAAAGGAAAGGAAGTGCAGAAAACTGGGTGGTTTAGAGAAGCCTGCAGGTGTTTACAGAAGGTGGATTTAAGGGAAAGGAGGGTTTGATGGAGAGAGATTCATGGTTTCTCAGGTTGCTGGCTGCATGGGAGGTTTCATCATTATGGTTTTATTTTCTTTTTCTTGGTTGGTAACACCAAAGTGATATATAAAAGAAAGAGACGAGGGAAACTACAAATTACTGCAACTTCCTTGTATTATACTATATAATCTTTTTTGCTTTCTTTCTACTGCCAAGTTTCTCTTTATTTCCAACAACTTCAGTATCTCTCTTCTTTTTTTCACTTAGCCTTAATTATTCTTTTTTCTTCTTCTGTTATATGATTTTTTAACCATTGAGTGAATTCAGTAATAAAAAATAATGTTATATTGTAATTTGGTCTATACAGTACATGTCTTTTCAAAAAGATTAAAAATAAAAAACAGATATTATCATGTAGACTATAATCACACTAAAATATTAAAAAAAATTTGAGGGAGTAGTTACAATGTCCATTCATATATCCGTCAGTATATGATTTATTCATTTTATTGTATTAAGTATTAAACTTTGAGGCATAAAAAATATATATTTGATGTGTTGTCGGTATAAATTTTCGTTTACATAATCTTGTTTAGTTTATGATTTTTAGTTTGGAGTTTTAGCTCACGGGTTTATGTTTTTAGAGTATTAAATTTAGTGTATACACTTGAGATATAAAATTTAAGGGTTTAGAATTAAGATCATGGGCGGGTATACATGAAAAGAATAGGGTGCAATTGACTCTCACTTGATTTATTAGGTACAATGTTTTCAATGAGGTACTATAGATTTTTTCATATGAAATATTAGAATTAATATCACTTAATTTGTTGGGATATGTGGTCACCATGCTATAGTTGTTGGTGCTCGAACCTGTAACCTCTAAGAACAATAACAATTCTCTTCACTATTGAGATAAAGTTAGTTCGTGCAAAACTCAAATAAACATGTTTGTAGAAAAAAATATTTATTACCCATACATCAAACATTAAAAAAATCACTATCACTAAATCACTCCGGGAGATTCATATATATTCATTTTTTATAATAATGTAAAAAAAATGGTTATTCTTGGGATTTCTTTTTCTTTTCTACTTTTATTTTGCTACCACTTTTTCATCATTCCCTTGTTTCCTTTATGTTTGGCTATACAATTCTATAATTTTCTGTTACAGTAAGCAATGTCTCTCACAGGATCCAAGAAAAGCCACTCCTTTCATTTTCCCACCATACCCCAGTTTGTTAGTATTTTAAAACAAATCCCTGTTTTATATTGCTTTCTTTCCCTCTTTCTTATACATCCAGATATTATATTTTATCATATTAAAATAAGCATATATACCTTCATTCTGTTATCTTTAAATGATTAAAACAAATACTATAACAAAAACAAACAAAACACAATGTCTCAATTTTAAAGGTGGAGTATATATTAATATTTGCAAAACTGACAAACAAATGATTTTACATATATATTTTTTGTTTAATGTTATTACATACAATTCATTGTCAGTTTTTGCAAATATTAATATGATCTTTATTAATTATTGAATGATTGTGTTGGATACGTTATTTATATTTTATTAAATATTGGTAACCCAACAATTCCAGATCTTTATTTATTTACCTGTTTTATTGAAAACTAATTAAATTATTTTTAATATAATATTTATTTTTTAATAGTCTAAAGGTGATTACAATGTAGTATTTATTCATACATATTCTGAATTCTTTGACAATGTGCATACTGCATACACCTTGTAGACAAAGCGATTTAAACTCGTGTCTCCTATGATGATCATCAGACAGTCTGATGATCAGACAATAGTTGTCGGCAGCTGACGATGGTTCACCCATTCTGATGTGGTCGGAGAGCCACTGATGGTGGCCGGCACGATGATGCCACGGCTACACCGAGCTAAAAGATGAGAGATCCTGACCGAGAGAGAGAGAGAGAGAGGGGGGGGGGGAGATGAGAGAGATGGGTGTGATAACCCTTGAGGAGAATTGAGGGAGCGTATGAGGTTATCCTAGAATATTGGAAAACGCGTCTCAATGTCTTTGATCAAGGGGTTATTATATTTCCATTAGCACTGTAGGTCGGGTGATGGCTGATGAGATCGCGTCAAGCCTAACGATGGCTACTGATAGGCTGGCAAGTTGTAGCTCGGTTGTTAGGATGTGAGCTCAGTCGATCTTGATGGTTGTCATGTCTTAGCATAGCGACTGATAATAGGAGTCTTTGGAGACTGGTAGGTCCGGAGGCATGGGAGCGTCTAAGGGTTTCGATGCAGGGGCTCGTGGGTCCCGAAGGCTTCCAAGCTCCGGGGGCGTACTAGTCTCGGAGGTAAGCCTTTGCCGAAGTACAGTGTGGAGGTGATCTCTCCGAAGACATGGCTTTTCGAAAAAGTTTGACGGAGGTACAACAATGTACATTATTATATACAATACAGGGACAAAAGTACATGGTTTGGAGGAATAATTACCCTCCACTCTATTTTTTTACCTTTGTTCTTATATATAATTATTTTAAAAATTAAATTATTTATGAATTTATCTATCACTTTTAAATATTTATGTTTTATCTCGAATCTCAAATCTTTATCTTATTTTTAATTATATATATAATCATCGGTATCTATTTTGTTGAATGATTATTTATACGCGTCATTAAATATGTTAGCAAAGGTATAACCATGCTTCTTTTACGTGTACTAGTAAAAAACACTAATCGTTAAAAAAAAAAACACTACTCATTGGCATTGCTATCATTATTGCTTATAATTTTGTATATTTCGAATCATTTACTTTTAAACGCTACAAGGCACGGCTAATTATGTCTCTTACCTTCCAAGCTTAAAACAATATAATTTTTTTTTATGTTCAAGTGATCAAATCCATTATTCATATATCTTTTATTGAATATTTGCAGGCTCTTATTTTATTTATTTTTTAGGTGTTCTTATAATTGAGTGTGAGCTTAAGTATATAAATATTAATTTTTTTGAGAATTGTTTTTAATTTGTTTTTATTTTTAAAACAAAAAAGTGATCGGGCTTTTATGTCATTATTTATCCATTTCTATAGATTTTCTAGATTATAACTGTATATGTACTATATAAATGTTATACAAAATTCATAAAAAAATGAATAGAGATGAAAAATTACATAAACTGCTTCTATTCTAGAACCAAAAAAAAAACAATATGATATAATTTTGTTTGTTCTTAAGAGAGTTTGTCAAAATATTTAAGTAAAAATCTTACGAGATTGCTGTAATGTTAAATCTTGTTTTCAAATGTAAAAAAACAAGACAATTAATTTGAAAGAAAGAAAAATCTTGGTTAAGCAAGCTAGAATAGTAGAACAGGCAAATGGGGATAAACCACTAAACAAGAAATAGAGAAAATTTTCACCAAAAAAATAAAATTCAATTCACCTCTCTTAGTATATTTTAGTTATTCGATTGAGCCAATACAATTCAAACAATCAATAATCATATAAATAAGGGTAAACTACATAAATGACCACCATACTATTAGAAAAGTCGCGATTTGACCACCTTACTTTTTTTTTGAAGCAATTAAACCATCAAACTATTTAAATGGTATCAATGTGACCACCAGCCGTTAAAAATAACAGAAAAGTTGACGGGACTGTTAAATAAAATTGGTATAATTACACATTTGGTCCTTATTATTTACACATTTCTTTCAATTTAGTCCTAATTTATATTAATAAAATAAATAAATCATTTAATTAGATACTGACACATGTCAACACCTTATTGGAGGACTTTAATTATTTATATTTGATTTAATAAATTTATTTCCCTCCTCCAATCAGGTGGTGACACGTGTCACCACCTGTTTAAAGGAGGGAAAATGAATTCAAGCAAATATGCCTAACATGGGATTCGAACCCAGGCACCCATGCTTAACAAGCAGCGGCATAACCACTGAACCAAACCCAATTTTATGCTTAAGTCTACTCAATTAGATATATATGTCTTATGTTTTTACATTTATTCTTTTAATTCAACATATATAATCATCGAACTAATTTCACATATATAATACTAAATGTTAAACCCCAAACCCCAAAACTAAAATACTAAACCCTAAACCCCAAAACTAAATGCTAAATCATAAGCCCAAAAAACTAAATACTAAACTATAAACTTCAAACCCTATACTATAAACTCTAATTTCACAATCATCGAATTTATTTCACATAATAACCATAAACCTTAATTCCTAAATGTTAAACCCCAAACCCCAAACCCAAATACTAAAACCACAAACACTTATAGTTAGTATTTAGGGTTTGGGGTTTAGCATTTAAGGTTTGGAGTTTAAGTTAAATATTTAGGGTTATTTATATGAAATTAATTTGATAATTATATATGTGAAATTTTTGTTAGGGTTTGGGGTTTAGGGATATATATGTGAAATTAGTTCGATGATTATATATGTTGAATTAAAAGAATAAATGTAAAAACATAAGACATATATATCTAATTGAGTAGATTTAAGCATAAAATTGTGTTTGGTTCAGTGGTTATGTCGCTGCTTGTTAAGCATAGGTGCCTGGGTTCGAATCCCATGTTTGGCATTTGCTTGAATTCATTTTCCCTCCTTTAAACAGGTGGTGACACGTGTCACCACCTGATTGGAGGAGAGAAATAAATTTATTAAATCAAATATAAATAATTAAAGTCCTCCAATAAGGTGTTGTCACGTGTCACTATCTAATTAAATGATTTATTTATTTTATTAGTATAAATTAGGATTAAATTGAAAGAAATGTGTAAATAATAAGGACCAAATGTGTAATTATACCAATTTTATTTAACAGTCCCGTCAACTTTTCTGTTATTTTTAACGGCTGGTGGTCACATTGATACCATTTAAATAGTTTGATGGTTTAATTGCTTCAAAAAAAAGTAAGGTGGTCAAATCACGACTTTTCTAATAGTATGGTGGTCATTTATGTAGTTTACCCTATAAATAATTAAATTTAATTATTCCGTTTTAATAATAATATTCGCCATGAATTCTTAAATTTAATCTATTTTTTCTCAAAAGAAAACTATGTGTTATCTTACTTTTATTAGGGGTTAGCGCTCGATCGAGTCGAGTCAATTTTTTTTTGAATTATTCGAGTTGACGCGTCATATTTTACAACTCAAACTTTATTTGAATTTTTTTTTCGTTTCGAGTCGAGTTCATATACAAATTTAATTGTAATTATTTATCATATTATAGTACAATTTAATTCCAACTTAAACGACTTTATCTAATCATATAATATATACACATATATTTCTTCATATTTTTTCATACGTGGTATATATTTCTTCATGTTTTTTATATCGGTATATGTATAAGGAAAAATTGAGGGACTCGACTTAAACTTAAAATCAATTCACTAATTACTAATAATTTCGAGTTATTCTAATTTCTTTTTCAACTTAAATTTTGTTTGAAATTTTTTTAAGTCGAATTTATGAAATTTCGAGAAGAGTTCTAATCCTAACATATTACTCTCAAGTACGGATGCATATATTTCATTTTAGAGATTTAAATAGAAAGTATTGAAAATTTTAAATGTGTTAATACGAGGAATATTACTGAATACCATTTCTTCTATTTTCTTCAATTTGTGTGAACTGGTTTGACTTTGATAAAGCTTGTTTCCATGATAGCGATATTTACTCTGTATCATTAATGTTGGTAAAGCATTTATTAAAATTAGGAACACAATCATGATTCATGCATCATCCCCACCTTCCATTTCCTTTTATTATACTACTATTTATTTATTTTCCACTTTCATCTGAATTTTTGCAACACTACATCTAAGACATTTATGTAACATCAAAATTAGCATAAATCTAATAAATTTCTTCATTCCTTATAAATATATATGTTTTTTTTAAATTTTTTATTCGATTTATTTTTTTGATTGTTCTCCCAGTTCTCTAGGGCTTTGCTTTGACTAACTCCGACTGACTCGCGTCGCACAACTGACTTTGGAGAGTGAATCTCCTAACAAAGATTTTCTGCATATACAAGGTCTCGACTTGAAACCTGCTTAAGTGGTATTTATTATGAAAGTAATTCTCCAATTTAAGTTATCACCTTTCACACTGTTATGATTTGAATTTATAATCTTACTTAAGAGATAAAGTGACCAGTACTGACTAGTAATTGGTAAAACATAAAAATTTAAAAATCATATAAAATGTATATACTTCAAGGAGAAAAATCATATATAAAGTAAGCAATCTCCGGAGAATATATTTAGGATGGTGAATAAAATTATTTAAACTATACTATTAATCATTAAATTTCTAACACTGTTTTATTTTGTTCACTGGACTATAAATTATTTCAATTGTGTCATTAAACTTTTTAAAAAATTTCTCATTAAACTATGTGCATTTCTTAATAAATAATGATTACAACATAGTGAAAAAAATCAATTAAGAAAATTTAGTGGTAAAATTGAAATGATTTATAATTTGATGACCACAATGAAACATATCCTAAAGGTCAGTGACTAATAGTGTAGTTTACCGTTTTTATATTTTAAATAATGTTATTACATAGTATAAATCATATATAAAATTAACTTAATAAATTATTATAGAGTAGGAATTAAATCCACATGTGCGTGCGTGTATATATTTTTGAATTTGTAAAAGTGAAAACTTGTCTCTTCCATGAAACTCATTAATTTTAACAGAAACGGAATGTGTTAAATTTTATGTAGCGAAACTGAAAGTTGGCCAATATTTGATCAATGAAAAATCAAAATCAAAATAAAAATTAAAATTAAAAGGATAAAATAATTTAATAAGAAAGCAAGTAAAAACAAAAGCTTGAAAGTAACACTCTATTACATTAGATTTAGCAACACACAGCGAAAACGAGAACGACAGTTCCACAGTTTCCAGAACTACAAGGCTAGCAAGCAAAGCTTTCGTCACCCCCAACAGCACAACAAGATAGGCACATGATTTTATATTAAGGTATACTAACTTTTAAGATTTATATTAAAAAATTAGTATTAACAAATTTTTTAAAAAATTAAAAATATAAAACTAAATTAACAATAAAAAACACAAAGAATAACAAAACTATATAGAAATTTAAAAAAAAAATTAAGGGATACGGCCATACTCCCAACATTCTCTTAATCCATTGTGATTCCCCACCTTTCCAACGAAATGTTCAGTATAAAATATAATCCAAAAGTTTTATATTAGATAAAAAAGGAAAAAAATGAATTTAGTTTAGGGTTTAAGAGATTATGTTTATGAATTTTTATAATTTATAGATTGTGGTTAGAATTTAGGGTTTAACCTATAAATCTTAAATTTGAACTATAAACCCTAAATTCAAACTACAATCTCTAAATTCTAAGCACATAAAGCTAAACTTCTAAACTATGAACCACGAACTAGATCTATAACCCCTAAAATTAGGTCGTTAGTGGAAATAAAAAAATTTCACCACCAGTACATGGTACAATTACCAAAAAGGACAAAAATCCTATGTCCTTTATCAGTGTCTCTTTCTATGTCCCAACACTAAATTAAATAAATTTTAAGTCATAACCCTAATTTTTAAATCCTAAAGCATAAATTATAAACCCTAAAAATACACTTTACCCATAACTCTAAACTTTAAACCATAATATATTATTAACCTTAAATCTATTTTTTAATGTGAAAGTATAAAAAACACACAAATAAACAACAGATTTATATTTAAAAAAAAACCTCAGCCAATACACCAAAAAAAAAAAAAAAAACAAATGCGAATGTGTACTTAGGAGATGTCGCCTTCTACATCATATTTCCTTCTTTGCACAGCGCATGCCTTCCTCCACAGTCCACCCAATTGCCTTGTCTTTTATTGCTTTGCTCCACGCCTTCCATCACTTTTTTCTTCTTATTATTTAATTTATATAAAATCAAATTTTATCCTTTAATTTATTATGTTGGTTTGTGACTATTCTATATTTCTATTGCTACATTCAATTTTTTATTACCTTGTGATTGTTTTATCTGAAAAAAACTTGGTATGGTAAGGACAATTTTTGGATATTTTCATTGCTTTAGACTTGGTAGTAATAAAAAATAATATTTTCTATAATCATTTCATTAATGTAATAAAAATAATATTTTCTATAATATTTCCAATCTAAATTTTGTGTTTTAGATATTGTTTTAAGTGACTTAGTGTCTCATCCAATTAAATAAATTGATAATTGAAAGATTGCGTTTTTTGTATAATGCCTAAACTACCTAGATCTCTTACCCACCCGGTTAATTTAAAAATGATATCTTATATGATATAGGTAACAACAATATTAATTGAACTAAGACTGAGTGTAAAAAAACAAATTTAACTTTGTATTTATCAAATGAACCCGATGTTGTGTGAATATATTTGGATATTCTGAAACTTGGAATATAAAAAAAGCATAGCTCTCAAAAAATTCAAATGGCATGCATTGTCTGGTATTCTAGAAAAGGGGAGTGCAGGATAATCGTATACGTTGATTTGAAAGTTGTGGAATATTGGAATCCCAAGGCAGAGGAGTATTTTGAAGATTTGAAAAGAGAAGGGGGAGCATTAGGCTGATGATTGTTGATGGGCACAACGCAGGGCTAAAGGGGTCCCAACATTACAGTTCTCGGCTTCTCTCAGCAGAGTGTATTGCAAATGGGGCAGGGCACGCCAGGGAATGGTGGGGTGGGGTCCAAATCCAATACTCTTTTTCCACTTTGTCCCCCTCATACCATTCATCATTCGTAACTATGGATGGATGGGATTGGGAGGCAAGTGGCAATTACGACATGGGGGGTCACGTGCTTGTCATGCGCAGAGCTGGGCTAGGGGGGAAAGCTGGGGTTTGGCGTGAATCGCATGATCTTTCTTTCCTACCACCACTCCACCACTATACCTGTGGGCAGAGCCGTCCCTGGGGCATGGGCAACAGGGGCGCCCGCCCAGGGCCCCTACCCTGCCCAGGGCCTATTTTTTTCGAATATTTATAGTTAATGTTTAATATTTTTTAATATTTATTATTTAAAATTTAATTTTTTAATAACTGTTATTAGAGTTCTATTCTTAAAATTTATTTTTTTCGATATTTTTTATTAAGGGTATACTTTTTTTTTCAATACTTGTTATTATTAGGCCAATTTTTCAATACTTGTTACTATGGGCCTATCTTTTCTAATATTTGTTATTAGGGTTCTACTCTTAAATTTTATTTTTTCCGATACTTGTTATTACGAGTCCAATTTTTTCTCAATACTTGTTATTTATGGTCTATTTTCCCTAATATTTGTTATTACATGCATACTCTTAAATTTTAATTTTTCAATACTTATTATTAGGGTTCCATTTTCCCCTATATTTGTTATTACAAGAATACTCTTAAAATTCATTTTTTTCAAAATTTGTTAATAAGGACCCATTTTTTTATATATCACTTGTTACTAAGGGTCTAATTTCAAATTTTTTTTTTCCAATACTCGTTATTAGGGGAAAGGGTGAGCAAAACTCCACTCGACTCGAAAAAATTTCAAATAAAGTTTGAGTTGTAAATTAAAAATTCTAATAACTCAAAATTTTAAGTTCGAGTAGTAAGTAGTCGTAAACTCGCATAACTTGAATTTTTTTATATTCAATTTAACTCGATCGAACGCTCACCCTTAATTAAGGGCCTATTTTTTAAGTTCGCCCATGGGCCACTAAAATCTCAGAAACGGTTCTGCCTGTGGGCTGTGGCAAAACTCGCAATGCCAATTCGCATGGCATTGCAGAATATTTTTTTTCTTTTTTCGATGTTTTTTTATGTTTCATACTAAAAATTTAAGTTTAAGGTTTAGTGTTAAAGTTTAAAGTTAAAGCAGGGATGGACCGAGAGGGGCTGGCGGGGCGGTCACCCCCCTAAAAACTTGAAATTCCTATATGACTTAGAAAAATTTTAGAATTTTCTATATATTTTCTATTGAAAATCTATTTTTGCCCCCCTAAAAATTTATAAGTTCGCTCATTCCTAAAATATTTTAGGTTCGCCTCCCCTAACCTAAAGTTCAGCGTCCGTCTCTGGGTTAAAATTTATGAAATTTGGGGTATTAGGTATTTTTTAATGTTTAAAATTTAAAATTCATGATTAAAATTTAAAATTAAAATTTTAATAATAAAATATAGAAAAATAGACTAAAAAGGTACAGAAAATTTTTGTTCAATATGAAATGGCTTTGCTTTCCACGCCAATGCGCCACATTTCTCGTCTCAATTACGCCATAACTCTTGCTCAAAATCCTGGGGGCGAAAGTAGGGGATTGTATTTAGCAGTTGTAATAGAGAAAATGAAAAAAAAAATCGACTTTTTAGTTCAGTGGATTTTGATTTAATCGGTTCTAGAGATTTTTCAGTTTAGAAGTTAGTATAGGCGAAACTAAGGAGACATGCATGGACTAAGGGTGTTCATGGTAGTTTAATTGTACCATTTAACTTAAATGGTTGATTAATTTTTATAGTGGTTATTAAACTGTAATTTAATCATTAAAAACAATTAACAGTTAAATTTTTAAACGGTTATCTATTACCTAACGGTACGGTTACAGGTTTACATGTAATCTATTATAAATTTTTTCCACATGTTCACTAATTCTTTTGAGAATAATGAAATTATCTTTCCAATAAATATTATATTAAAATTTTCATAAAAAAACATTTAAATAGAAAAACTCTAATCACAAACTTCATTTTGGTTTAAATAATTTTATAACGGTTAACCATTAACCATCATTTTTAGCAGTTGGTTAAACGAAATTTTTTAACCTTAACGGTAGGTTAATTAACCGATAAAATTTAACAGTTATACAAATTAACAGTTACGGTTTATTTTACATACCCCTGACCTAAAAATTACAATGTGAGTTTAATCCTTTTAAAATTTTAGTTTTTTAGATTAAAGAGTAAAATTGTACTTTTGCTCTAAATTATAAGATTTTAATTCAATTCTTCTAAAAACTATGAAATTATAAGTTAAAATAATGATAAAAAGCATATTATGTTTTTTTTTTCTAAAAAAAATATAATTTTCTTTCAACCCTAAAAAATTCTTAGTTTCTCCCCTCTCAAAATCATTCTATTATTATCAGGAACTAACAAGTTATATCACTTTCTCAAATTATTGCCTTTTTACTAGACGGTTTTCTCCCTTTTCTTTCGTCAAAATTAATAGATTGGGATGGCCATTAATATCTATTATCTTCTCTAGGTTTCCATTAATTGGCGCTGTTCTCCTTAATCATATTCCTATGATCTATATAATAATTTATAGGTTCTTCACTCATTAGCCTGTATATATATTGGCAAACATCTCGTGCTTTCCTTGCTCTGTTCATAATATATATGTGAGATAGGATCTATTTACACAGTGTAAAACTTAAAGAGAGTAAAAAAAAGTAAAATGAGCCATTAATATCTATTATCTTTTTTAGGATCGTTAATTAGATGGGTGAAACGAATGAATGAGATTAACAGTAAATATGTGAAGATTATCACTTGAAAAAAAGAGAGTAATGAGTTAATTGAGTCATTCATTCCCCATCTAACGATCCATAAAACGTGTAAAACTTAAAGAATTTTACATTGTGCAAATTTATCTTATCTCTCTCTATAGCTTTAATTATGAGATTTCATAAGTTTATCCCTCTATTTTAATTTGTTATTTTACAAAATCTATAAAGTCAGCTCAGTTGGTTTGCACTATTAAACTTTTTTTGTTAAGTAGCTGACATGAAAACCATAGTAGTTCAACAATTTATGCATAAGAAGTTGCAAAAAGAAGTTCAAGAATTATTACATAAGATCTTAAAATACTTTTTCATAATATATAAAAAAGAATTAATATGGATTCAAAAGTGAAATTTATTTATATTTAGTTTGAATCAAAATAATCCTCACCAATATCAGTGATTAATTCCTTGTCATGAGTGCTCTCACTAAAAAAATCTTAAAGCATGAAAAATCAAACTCAAACTCAAACCTTCACCAGTTCACCCCATAACCCAAAACACTATACATTTGTAAAGATGAAGCGCTAAAATGGTTAGCTAATGTTTTGAGTCTTTTAATCCTCTACATTTGCAAAATTTATCAATTCGGTCCAATATACTCTTTCCCTTTAATCTAACCCAAAACACTTCACCACCACCTCCTCCATCACAACCCCTAAACTAAACCGAGTCATCAGTCCCCACACTACCAAATCCCAAATCGAGACCCTATGCAACTCAAAACCCATCATCATTCAAACCTTCACCCACACTAATAGACCAACAAATCAGCCAATAACCAAGTCCTTCTATTTCAAGCCTAATATTAAATTGCGGTCGCAACGCAACAGTCGTCGTAACACTGCAAACCATAACTACATTTAAAAGTATAGTTATTTTGAGGGAGAGAATTACGACGCAACGTCAACAACCGCAACCACAATTCACTAATATGATTTTCAGTGAGCACAATCAAGAATAGAAAAAAAGTCAACAACAACAAAGAAGAGGAGGCTTGGCCCCTGCAAAAGGAGATACAGAGGAACAAAATTTTCTACTCCTTTTCGACTCTAACCTTAAATTTTAAATTATAAATTATAAACCTTAAAAAATACATCATACCCAAATTCCTTAAACCATAAACCTATTTTTTTAATGTGGGGCATAAATAAAAACACCAAAAGGAGTAGAAGATTTTTATTCGAAATAGAGGACCATAATTTTAACACTTACGATGCATTAGATATAAATTCATTTATAATAAACTGTTCTTTTCGTATTTTCTCAATTATAATATCCTTGCTCCCATAGTCCCATGATAGTATGCTTGACCCCGAAACATGAAAGGGTAGCCTCATCTTTAGATATGATGTCCGGTTCTGCTATAATTGGAGAGAAGAGTTTGTATGAGGAGTTGTTTAGCTAAAATAAGACACAACCGATCAAAAGTGATGAGAGATGTGTTTGGTGTTTTAGGGTGGAGAATGGAGATGATTGTATTTGTGAGTTTGAGATTAGGTTTAAACATAGATGGCTAGGACATGAACATAAGGGATTTAAATTGCGGATGTGGTTGTGTTTTCGATTGTGGTTTTTTACTTATTTTTTATTTTAGATATGCTCAAGTCAAAGATTTAAATTGCGGTTATGAACATAAGGGATGTTATTTCGATCATTGTGGATCGTTATTTTTTACAATTACAATTTCAGACAGTGTCGTTATCGCTATGTAACAGTTGTTGTTGTAATAGTAGACCGCTATTTAAATCTCGGACTTAAATCCATGCGTAAAGTGAGGAACGTCTCATTAACCTACGTCTGGAGATGATTGACACGTTCATATACATGTGTGTGTGAATGTTATACACAAAAATATAGAAGTATGCAGCAAATTAATCAGATTGCAGATCAACTAATGAAGGCCATAATGAAAAAAAACATATTATTCCTCTCAAACCCTAAACATATCCGCTCTCTTTTTCTTCTTCTATAGCCATTTCCCCCTTTTCACTATCATTTACGTTGATTGTCGATAATCTTTCTTATATTCTTTAATTTTATTTTTTAATGAAAATACTCTTTATCTTGGATTCTTTTTTTTTTCTCACACTTATAGTTGAGTTTATTTCATGTGTCTTTATGGCATGAGTTTTGTCTGTCTTGTAATACGATTTTCGTTTGCCTTATGGCATAGTTCTCGTTTATCTTGTATCTTTGTGAGATGATTTTGCCTATCTTGTGACACGATTTTCGTTAGCTTTATAACATAGTTCAACGGTTAAATATGACTAGATTTTTTATGACAATTTGCTATGTATTCTGAACTATTAATGAAACATTTTGCAAAATTGATTATGACATCTAATCAAATAGAAATAAAGAGTATTTGATGATAGTCACACTTAAGACTTAATTCTATCAACCATATGCTGCAATGAAAAGAAACAGTAAAGGGGGGAGAGTAGGAGCTAAGGGGGTTCCACAAGAGAATGATGAAAGAAAAGAAATTCCTCTATAAAAATAAGATTTGTGTGACCAAAAAGACAAGAAAAGTGAGGACCCCCCCCCCCCCCCCCCCTCTAAATTCCTCTTCTTTTGTTTTCTTTTAATAATAGCAAAAAAACACAGTGGCTTTGGCACTTATCTTTAGCATTTGACTAATTCACAGGAATCCTACCTCCCTTGGTAGGATTGGATAGGTTCCTTTTATTTTCAATGTCCAACATAATAACAATATATTTCACGTACCCCTAGGTGGAGAACAATATTATGAGCCAAGTGAAAAACATTGGCATGTGAGAGTGAGTCGTAACACTTTACTCATAATTAGACTTAATCACTCCCTTAATTTAGCTCAAACGTCTCCATTAACACAGATAGTTGGATTTTTCTTATCAAGTAAATGTAGTGATTCTGAGTATCTATTGACTGATTAATTCGGATTGGATATTATAGAGGTTTATTATGAGGTTTTTCTATTCATAATGTCAAAATTCGAACTTTTGATATTGTTTAAGTGATCTAACGCCTATCCCGCTAGACCAACCGATAGTTGGTGGATTCAAAGGTTTTTTTAATACAATACTTAAACTATCTAAATCACCACCTTACCCATAATTCGAAGGATAATATGTGAATAAACTCACTCGAACCTATATTTTAAATGTTACAATAATGATAATATTAATTGAACTGTTTTAAATATATATCGTCAATATATTTAATATAAATCATTTATGTAGTCAAGAAATGAGTAAGGCGTAAAATTTTACTTCACATGCGAGTTTAAGATTCGAACTTCTGGCATTACTTAAGTGATCTAACATATTATCTTATTAGATCAACTAGTAGTTGGTAGATTCAAGATTTTACTAATACAATTCCTAAACTATCCAAATTTCAGTTCACCCATAAATTAAAAGATAATATACAATTAAATAGACTCAAACTAACATCCTTTTAAACATTGCAATAATTATTATATCAATCGGACTAAAATTCAGTAGGTACAAAATTTAAAATTTTGATTTTAATGGTGGTTGTGGGTTTGATGTTTGTATCATATTTGACAAAGAATTAGAAACAAAAATTTGAGAAAGGGGAATGGGCCACATGTAATGAAGTTTGTGGTTTTATGATGATTAAAAAACAAAATTAACCAAGGGTGGGTTTAAGGCAAAATTCAAAGGTAGATTAGAAAGATGGTTAAAAGAAGATAATTGAGACACATGTGATGTGATCTTAAAAAATGTAATTTCAATAATTAAAAAAAACAAACACATTGGAGTGGTGGGGATATATCTTTAAGAGATATAACAAAGAGGATTTTGAAACGGGACTGGTACAGGTGTCCCATGTACTATCATTACATGTCATGTTCTTTCACATTTGTTTTTCTTTTCTTTTTTCAAAAACCAAATCAAAAAAATAAATAGATGGATAAATAAAAGGTGCTTTAATATGAATACATGTTAATAAATAGATAAATAAATACTGGTAAGTATTTTTGTTAAAGTGAATGAAATGCAAACATGCATAAGTGTGGACTGTGGACTCATAACATGGGAGCTGGTTTTCGTGTGAAGTTGTTTGCACTGAATTAGGGGCGTAAATGAATCGAGCTTGAACAAATAAGACTATGTTTATGTTCGTTTGTTTATTTTTAAAGGTGTTTATGTTCAATTTGTATTCGTTTAAATTTTTAATAGTGTGTTCATGTTCGTTGATTTATTTTTGAAGATGTTCGTGTTCGTTTGTTTAGTGTTTACAAACGTGTTCGTTTAAGTGTTCACGAACGTGTTCGTTTAAATGTTCCTGAACGTGTTCGTTTAAGTGTTCACGAATGTATTCGTTTATTCGTTCGCGAATATGTTCGTTTCTATGTTTAGAAATGTTAACTAATTTAATAATAATAATAATAATAATAATAATAAATAAATAAAAGCAACAAAAATAAAACTTACATTTCAACATGAACTTATATAACATCCTTAGCAACAACAAAAGTAATATTTAGATACATCCACAAGCATTTTCATCCTTTAAACGAGCCTATAAACGAGCTTATAAACGACCCTATAAACGAGTCTGTTCGTGAACATAAACGAACCGAACACACTCTATTCATGTTCATTCGTTTATTAAACGATCATAAAAGAATTTTCCATGCTCATTTATTTAGCTTAATAAACAAACATTATACGAACGGTTCGTCGAACGCTCTGTTCATTTACATTTCTACACTCAATCTAACATCTTTTATATGTGTATATATGTATATGTATATGTATATGTATATGTATATGTACAAGTAATGAATGTATTTTGTTTTTTATTTGACTAAGAAGTAATGTTGTGGTTGAGGCACTCATGCATTACTGCATGCTCAAGCAAAAGGGACTTTTCTTAGCATGAAAAATGAAATCCACTAGGAAGTGGAGGGGGAATCCAACCAGAAATGGATCTACTGGTGTTAGAAGTCGGTTGAGTATTTTAAAAATTTTAAATTTTCGTATCGTCTATTAATAATCTAATTTTACACTTTTATTTTTTTTTTATAATTTTATACCTCTAAATTTTTAATAAAACTTCTTAAAAACTTACACCCCTGACATAAAGTCACACATCCGTTCTCGAATCCGATGACCTCCCATTACCATATGACCTAAAAACTCAAGAAGCATCATCATTTTGTTTTAGAAGAAATGTGAATGAAAAGGCAACTAAACTACTCAACGCTGATTTTTATTTTAGGGTTGTTGGAATTGGATACTTGCACTCATATAAGTAGTCTACTTCTCCATCATCAATTTTCCATTTGTTTCTCCCACTTTTTCCACCCTACCTTTTGTTTGGTTTGGCTCAAGCTTTTCAAACCCTATAATTACAAATAACAAGGTGGTGGATGAGGTAGCTCCTGTTTTTGGTCTCTAGAACAGTGACATTGGATGATGACAACCCATGCATCCCCCAATCCCATGGGTTTCCTATCTGAATCATCACTTCTTTGTGGCCTCCTCACATGCCTTTATTTCCTTTTTAATTTATTATTTTAAGGATTTATATTCAATACACCGATGGTGGGAATAAAAAATTTCCACAACCGCCTTAATTTTTAAGGTTTTGAATTTAGGGGTTGTGGTTAAAATTTAAAGTTTAGAGCTAGAATTTAGGGTTTAGAGTTTAAGAAAGTGTGGTTAAAGATTTAGATTTTAACCTATAAACTCTAAATTCTCTCCACAACCCATAAATTTTAAACTTCTAAACCTAAAACTCTAAAACTAAGATGTTTGTGAGAACTTTTTGTATAATTAAAAAGGCTTTAAACACAAAATGACCCCTAAACTTGACAACTTTGGTTAAATCGGCCCAAACATTTTTAAGTCAAATTAACTCATAAACTTTTGTTAGCAACTTACAAGATTAGGAGTCAATTTGTCCTCAAATGGGTCGAGGGACTAATTTGACCAACCTTACCAAGTTCAAGGGTCAATTTGATCTAAAAAAGTTCAGAGCCTATTTGACCGAACTTAACAACTTCTAGGGTCATTTTGTGTTAAAGTCCAAAAGAATTATCTTTTTTTTAATTATGTACCAAGCAATTGTAGGATACTTGAAGACATTTAAGCACAGGGTCATATCAGTTTTCTTTTGCCTAAAAGAATGGGGCCATTGGCTCATCCCATGATGATGACTTATAATGGTTTTTCTTGAACGTTTATAACCTTTTTCCTATTCGTATTTCATGTAAAAGCCAAGGCAAATGGTTATTACAACAGGCAAAATCTTAGCAATGATTCAAGCAAAAACAGAAACACCAAAATAATTAGTTCCATTAAACCCTTTATTTAAAATTTTCCCTAAGGCTGGTTGAGAGGTGTGTAAAGACAACATAAAGTGAAACTATATATTTTTGAAAATCTAGAGGAATAAATGTGAACAGTAGAAAAGCAAAATTTGAACACAATATGTTGTCTTGTCTTCTAATGGCAAACAATTGGTGTCCATTGTCCAAAGACTGTCAGAAATTGAATAATCCAGATTTAAAAGTAAGAGTGCAGGCCCATACTATTTAGCAGAAATGAATAAAAAAGCTTTGGTGATTCCTTGGAAGAGGCAGAGATGAAAACTGCAAAGAAAAAGTGTAAACACATTGGCATTGAATCTGCACAAATTTCTAATCTATCAGTTCCTTTTTTTACTTGCATGTATTTTACAGTCCCTGGCTTGTCTATCAATGTTCATGGCTAATCGAATATATTGTTGGATGACCTTCGGGACACGCAGTGACATCAACAGGAAATGTCAGTAAAAACAATAACTTCAAAAGAGTTTGAACCTTTTGAAGAGGAAGAGATCAATGGACACAATTCAAATATTTAAAAGGGAAAAAAAGATGGTGTCATGCATTCAAAAGCCAAGTCTGGTTTAGAATATTCTGGCCTGAAAACAACTGTAAATGCTGTATATATCAGCAGCTTTATCCTTGTTGAACATTCAGAAGAATACAAAATTCTTGAAGTTCTCATTTAGTATACCTATAAGGTACAATTCCTGTTTCTGGCATGTCTATTCTACTGTTCTATATTGCTGGGAAGAATTTCCTTTGCATTTTATCAATTGAATGAAATTCATAAACTCCATCGCAACTCGTTCAATAGATGATAAATTAGGGGGAATATTAGAGGTGAGTTTAAGGGAAATAATCCCACCTTCGATTTCAAGATGCCGTTATGGCACTTCTTGATTTCAGTCCGAGTGGTCGCGGAAACGGATAATTTTGTTGATAAAAGGCCTCTCACGCCGATAGCTACTCATGAAGATACAAAAGAGTAATTTAATAAATAAATAATCGACAAGCATGCATGTGTTAATAAGGTAAAAAAAAAAACAATGATGGGTTTGTAAGCTTATGAAATTAGAAAAATAGAAGCACAAGACAGGATGATACTTACATGACAAAGGCTGAGATGCAGAAGAAAGTGAACCCAATGCAAAAATGAACCAAAAAGGATGACCAAAAATTTTCACGGTCAAGAAATACTTTTTCCGAAATAAGAGTAGCTACACCGGATAGCAACAGAATCGTCCAACCTGAAGGTAAGCAGCTGTAGAAAGAAAATGATGAAGACTCCTGCAGAAAACAAGGAATTGTGATTCAGTGTAAAGCTGAAATTAGTACCAAAACGTGATAACTTATACAAGTTTAAGTATACCTGGAAAAAGTGTTTGATAAAAATTGCTGAGTAGATAATCCTAAAAACCATATCTGTTTAATTGTTAAGTAAGCAGAATGGACAAATTGGAGAACCGAGGAGGTTAATAAGGATGTTTGTTAGAAAGGCCAGCCAGTAAAACATCTAACTCAGGACATAAATCAAGTATGTAACAGCTTATATCAGAAATTGCTGAAAAGATAATTCCTCAAGACATTTTTTTCCTCGACAGTAATGTCACTGGATCACTATAATTTTTTAGTGATAATCTAATCCAGACGGGTGTTACATGGAAACGGAGCTTCCAGATCACAAGATGCTACAACAAAGATATGTTTTTGACAGTTCAGAGTTCTTACACAGATTGCAAGATTAACGTTAGTGCACTAAGCATGCGTACACATGTTTGAGAAAAAAGTAACAAGAATGTGCAAGTTTAGCATAAACACAGTATATTCATCTCTGCTCTATGCAGCTCAACAGCAGTACTTTTCAAAATTTTAAAATGTTCCTGTGGCACCTGGTTGATTAAAATCACTGAAAATAATGCTTATAGCTAGGAAAATTTGCCTCAATATGATAAGGATACTCAAAGAATTAGCGAGAATCAAACCAACAGCACCGGCAGATCGTATCAGTAGGACATTCAATGCTATATATATCAATGAAAATACAAGCAAAGAGTCGTTTGAGCGTTTGAGTTGGTTCTCTGTTGCAACTGCATGAAGAAATGCTTCAGAGGTCCCTGATGCAAAACCAAATATAAGAACAATATCCCGCACTAGCAACTAAATTAACAGCATGAGGTATATCCAAAATTCAGCGACTTCAGCATTGCTATTATAGCACCTTTGCAAATATGCCAGGTTTTGAGGAAACAAGAGAAAGAATGAGACAAAATAAATCATGTCCAGTATGAGGCTTCAGGATAATGTTTAGGCAGCGCCGTCCATAATTAACAAGCATAATAGCCCAAATTTACTAACCGTTCATAGCCAAAACAATAATATAGGCACAATAATAACGGAGGGCTGTTGAAGCTTCTCCATCACTCCATTTCTGACCATACAAGAGTCTGATTAGGCAATAGGAGTAACTTGGGCCAAATGCCAAAAATATAAGACCTACAAAATAAGTAGCAACTTGAGGAAAACATATAAAGAGCATTACTTTTTAAAAGAAAACTGATTTTCAAGCACAAAGTTGCCAAGCCATATTAAACTGATAGGAAGAGGAAGCAAGTTGTCTCTTTGACATGAAGTTATACTTGTGTAAAGATAAACAACACGAAAATTGGCATTGGAATAGTGTTACTTAGATTACAACGTGCTACTATATCATCACTAAAACTAAGAAGCAGTGAAGATCAGCTGATAGAAATCACAGTTTCCATTTCTAGCACTATTGTTTTACTATTCTAAGTCCTGAAATTATGTTATTATTCCTATATTAACCCAGAATAATTAAGAATTTCATTACATTACAATATTGTTGGCGAGGCTAATAAAACTGATTCTATGAGAAGAGGAAATATCAAGAGATACAAAAAACTTAAGAACATACCAATTAGTAAAACAAGCTTCAGGGCCTCAGTAAGACATCTCTCTAAGTTCTTGCTTTTATTTGGAGACTGTCCTGTCAAAAGATATTTATCAATATGATACAAGTTAGAAAGTACCATCTTAATTGAGGAGAACATGTGTCTTGAGTGAAAAAAACTTTCAAAGGCAACTAATTAACAAAATCTATCATTTAGAAAGCTATGTCTTCATGGAAGCATGAAGCAGATTGTTTAAAGGAAAAGGAAAATGAGTTCTGGTGTGTAGAACAACTTTTCTGAATATCAACATCAAATAAAACAAAGATCACTGATTAGTTCAGGCCTTAGGATGCAACATATAGAAATCAATGAAACATGAATGGTGGAATGTAGATTAACAGGCCAAGGAAGATTCACCAAAAATTACTATATCCATTCCAAACAAAGTCCCATGAAACAACTCCCATTAAATAATTGGATCAGTGGCAGAAAAGGTGATTCAAAGTTCTAACAAGCTATTGATTTCATGCACCATATAGAGAAAACCCACCAAGCTACAAGAAAGAATGCAACTATAAAATTATCTCTTTCGCCTCAAAGGAAAAGTGCTTGTTTAATTGAAGAACATCCTATAGAAATCTGATTTCAACCCCTTCACAAGAGTGCAATTACTTGATGTAAAGCAAAAATATGGGCACAATTCCGAGAGTTGGGACAGCAGAGTCAAAGAAACTAGTCAAACATTAATGTTAACCTCACAGGAAAAGGAGAGTAATAAACCTGATGCAGACCTGGCAAATGTGGAATATGAACTTTCTTCAAAAGGAAGAAACACCATCCTAACCACCAAGCTCCCTAAATTCAATAAAAAAAAAGAGAGAGGATGGTTTAGATATGCTCCATAAACAAAAAAAAAGACAAATAAAATAAATTAAATAATCACATTTTCTCAATTGTAGTAGCAAATGACAAGAGGCATTGCATTATATCAACTAAATAGTCGAGTGTCAGAAACGGAGAAACCTACCAGCTAAAACTTTGTAAAGTATGCAGTAATTGTACCGACTACTCACCTAGTTTGTCTACGAGTCCGTACACGGCTTGGTTATATGGTGTATCCAACCATACAAGGACAATCTTTTCTCCTTCTTGAAGGATCAACTTTCGAAAGGATTGAAGGGTAAACAACATACACATGTTTGAGAGCTGCTTATCAAAATTCATCATATGTCCTAGTCTGCAAAAGTTGTGCTTTATTTATGGATATTCTTCAAAAAGTAATTAAGGAGCAGAGCAAGTAGCTACTAAATTATTCAGAAAATAAATGTGCACTTCAGACATAAAAAACAAACTAAAAGAGGTACATTTAGGAGGATTGTAGTAAATCAGAGTAATTCTCTTATTTTATTAGAAAGATCTGTTACATATTTATATACAAGCTATATCTCTATCTTAGGAAACTTTAAGTTAGGAAAGAGCCTAATTCTAGGAAAAGATATAATCCCTTAAAGTAAGGGATTGTAAATACAAGAAATATTCTCATAATCCTTAATTTACTCTACACGTATATTCCTACATAACTAACACTCCCCCTCAAACTGTGTATATGTTGTATATACCCAGTTTGGATGTAAACTCATCAAAAATAACTCTTGGAAGTGCTTTAGTAAAGATGTCAGCTATCTGGCTCCTGGTAGGAATATAATTTAGTTGTGCAATACCACCATTCACTTTCTCATAGATAAAGTGCCTATCTATTTCAATGTGTTTGGTTCTGTCATGTTGCACTGGATTCTTAGCAATACTCATTGCTGACTGGCTGTCACTATAGACCTCGAACTCAGTCTTTTCATCCAACTCCAGCTCTTTGAGAAGCCTCTTTATCCACATTCCTTCACATATTCCAAGAGCTAATGCTCTAAATTCTGCCTCAGCACTGCTCCTTGACACCACAGCCTGTTTTTTGCTTCTCCAAGTAACCAAGTTGCCCCAAACATAAGCACAATATCCACTAACTGACCTTCTATCAGTGAGCTCTCCTGCCCAGCTTGAATCCGTGTATACCTTCACTGTTCTGTCTGAATTTTTCTTGAAAATTAGCCCAGCACCAGGGGTGAATTTTAGGTACCTCAGAATTCTGTTAACAGCCTCCAAATGTTCTTCTCGAGGATCACTCATGTGCTGGCTTATAACACTCACTGAGTATGCAATGTCTGGCCTTGTTAGAGAAAGATAAATCAGTTTTCCAACTAACCTTTGATAGGGTTCTTTGTCAACTGGATTACCAGCTTCTTCTTTGTTGAACTTCAACCCTGGGTCCATGGGTGTCTCGGCTGGCTTGCACCCAAGCATCCTGGTTTCTGTAAGAAGATCTAGGATGTACTTCCTTTGGTTGATGACTAAACCTTCACTTGACCTTCCTACTTCCATACCCAGAAAGTACCTTAGACTCCCCAAGTCCTTTGTTTCAAACTCTCGGGCAAGAACAGCCTTCAAATTCTCAATTTCTCTACTATTATCCCCTGTAATAATTATGTCATCAACATACACAATTAATAAGGTCATTTTACCAGTTGCTGCAACCTTTCTGAACAGGGTGTGATCAGCCTGACTTTGTTTGAATCCATTCTTTACCATAGCCTTTGCAAACCTCTCGAACCAGGCTCTTGGAGATTGCTTAAGTCCATACAGTGATTTGTTGAGTTTGCACACTGTATTTCTAGTTGTTTTACCTTCTAGACCAGGTGGTATTTGCATATATACTTCCTCCTCGAGCCTCCCATTGAGAAAGGCATTTTTGATGTCTAGTTGGTGTAATTTCCAGTCCTTGTTCACAGCTATGGACAGCAAGACTCTAATGGTATTCAATTTAGCCACTGGTGCAAAGGTTTCTTGATAATCCACCCCATAGGATTGTGTAAAACCTTTAGCCACCAGCCTTGCCTTATACCTCTCAATGCTCCCATCTGAGTTGTACTTGATGGTGAACACCCACTTGCATCCAACAGCTCTCTTTCCCTCTGGTAGATCTGTCAAACACCATGTCTCATTTTTCTCAAGTGCCCTTACTTCTTCTTCTACAGCTTTCTTCCATTTGGGATTCTTTAAGGCCTCCTCCACAGTTTTAGGAATCTGCACACTGTCTAGGCTGGCTGTAAAGGCCTTAAAAGTGGGCTGAAGTCTACCATAGGCAACAAATTTGTTAATTGGGTGCATAGTACATTTTCGTACTCCCTTTCTAATAGCAATAGGAAAGTCACCAAGGTCACTAGAATCTTGAGGAGTAATGTTACCTTCAATCTCAGCAGTAGCAGGATTTAAGCCCGGTTCAACAGCAACAGGACTTGAGTCTGGTTCTTGACAAGTGCTAGGCTGGTTATTTACTTCATTAGGGGCTCTTCTTCTCTTGGTATACACCTTAATTTGACTGTCAGCCGGTTGTGGATGCACAGAAGTAGGGGAAATTTGTGCTACAGCCCTAGGTGCTGGAAGAGGTGTTGTACAAGGACTTGGTGATTTGTTGGTCCGAGGAGAGTGCATTTCTGTCGGCATAGTGTTTTCTTTTCTGGTGGTTTCAGGATGGGATATGAGAGGAATGTCTGGTAGAGGAGAAATGATGGAAGGTGGAAAAACAAAGGGCTGAAATTCCTCATTTTTCTCCCCCTGAAGTTCAGTCCCTGCAAAATATGGGTTATCCTCAAAGAAAGTGACATCGAAAGAGACATAGGTCTTTTTAGAAATAGGAGAATAGCATTTGTAACCCTTTTGACTAGAGGAATATCCTATAAACACACACCTGATTGATTTAGGGTCCAACTTACTTCTATTTTTATCATGCACATGAACAAAAGCTGTGCTGCCAAATACCCTAAGAGGAAGAACAGATGACAATGGTTTAAAGTGAGGAAAATGTTTGAATAAGGCTTCTGTTGGTGCTACAAAACCCAAGGTTTTGTTGGGCATTCTGTTGATAAGGTAGGTGGCAGTAAGTAAGGCTTCCCCCCAAAGATATTTAGGTGCTTTGGCTGAAAAAAGAAGAGACCTCGTAACCTCTAGTAGATGTCTGTTTTTTCTTTCGGCAACTCCATTTTGTTGTGGAGTGTTGACACAGGAAGTAAGATGGACAATACCTTTTTCCCGAAAATAACACCTAAGAGATTGACTAAGGTATTCACGCCCATTATCACTCCTCACAACCTTAATACGTTTTTCAAACTGATTTTCAATCATTTGATAAAAAGTTTTGAAAATTGACTCAACTTCCGTCTTTTCCCTCATTAAAAAAGTCCAAGTAGTCCTAGAATAGTCATCAATAAAGGTAATAAACCACCTAGACCCCGATAAGCTTCTGACCTTAGACGGACCCCAAATATCACTGTGGGTTATAGAAAAAGGAGATGTGGGTGTAAATGAGGAAGGAGAATATGTTTGCCTGGTATGTTTAGCAATTTGACATACTTCACACTTAAAAGAATGAGGCTTTTTATGGCTAAATAAATTGGGAAACAATTTTGAAAGATACACAAAATTTGGATGTCCTAGCCTACGATGCCACAACATAATCTCATCAGGGTTACTTAAAGAAGAAGAAGATGAAATCTTAAAACAACGTGAAACTGAAAAAATCTGAGTTGGTAATTCATCAAGGATATAGAGACCATTGGATAGCCTAGCACTGCCAATCACCTTCTTCGAGCCCTGTTCCTGAAATACACACCCATTAATTCCAAAGTGAGCATCACATTTAATATCTTGAACTAACTTACTAACTGATAACAAGTTACAGGCAAGATTAGGAACATATAGCACATTAGGCAAAACCAGTTTATCACCCACTTGAATAGTGCCACTTCCTTTTACTTGGGAGAGAGACCCATCTGCAACTTTGATGGAGGTTTTAGAGTTGCAATGGTTAAAGGTGCGAAATAGCTGAAGGTTGCCTGTCATATGGTCAGAGGCACCAGAATCTATAATCCAGGAGAGAGGATTAGAAGTGGCCAAACAGGAAATTCTACCTTCTGTAGCAGGAAATGCAGTAGAATCTGATTGGGAGGAAATTGGACCAAACATCTGTTGGAGCTCCACAATCTGTTGCTTACTGAAATTGCTGGAAGGACTGTCATGTGTAGTAACATTTGCTGGTCTCGCTGATTGAGACGGAATGGGAGAAAGAGACGCATCCGAAAGGGTAAAATTAGATGGACGAGGGCTCACTGGAGAGCTAATTGCAGAAGCAGCAGGTTTTGTTGTACCCATTTTTTCTAAATAGGGAAGAAAGGTCGAGAGAAGAGGGAAAAAAGAAAAAAATTGAAATTTGGAATAGAGGATCGACCCGCTCTGATACCATGTAGTAAATCAGAGTAATTCTCTTATTTTATTAGAAAGATCTGTTTCATATTTATATACAAGCTATATCTCTATCTTAGGAAACTTTAAGTTAGGAAAGAGCCTAATTCTAGGAAAAGATATAATCCCTTAAAGTAAGGGATTGTAAATACAAGAAATATTCTCATAATCCTTAATTTACTCTACACGTATATTCCTACATAACTAACAAGGATCAATGATACATTATATGTAAAAAATCACAAAAACAGGGTTAAAGTGCAATGCATACATAGGATTCTCAAGGTACTCAGATAAAGCAGTTATGATGACCGCTCTAAGGAAACATCAGGATGTCAATTAATGAGGAAACCCAAATTCACATCAGGTCAATGTCGAGAAAAGCGGATGCGCTTATCTACCATTAATGAAACTCTTCTTCTAGTTTTATCCACAAATAAGGGCAAGGAAAACTAACAATTCAGGCACGCGTATTACCCCAGAAAGAATGAGGTCTAGCGTAAAAGGACAAGTACCTGAAAGGAAAAAGATCAGAACTCCTAAATGCACGGAAAAGAAGAAAATAGCTCCAATAACCCAGAAAAATGCAGGCTCCATATGCTGCTTGAGACAATGCAAAGATAATTCCCTTCTCCTGTAGGAATCAGGTTCAAACATATTCATGAAGAGGTTACAAAAGAAGAGCTCATAGCAAACCCACATAAATCAGAAGAAAACTGAAAATATATGAGGTCAAAAAATAAATATTATATGCATATAAGAAAAACAGAGAAACATAAGAGAAGCAGAACATGACAAATCATAATATACATAGTTAAACATGAAAGCTCCTCACGTTAAGTGCCTAAGTTCCTAATGATCCACCCATAAACCTCAAAAACACTCAACCTCATGCATCACAAGCAGAAGCAATAACAATTAGCTGCTGACCAACAGTCCCAAGAACACTACATGCTTGGTAACAATAGAATACTAGAACAAAGCAATATATTTCATCTAAGAAATTCAACCCAAGAAACATTAATATACTTGTATGCAATCATCAAACACAGACAAAACACACCTTGCCAACAGGCAGATCCACAACATCTATATATTAACACTCACAACATAATTCCCTTAAAAGCTTTACCATGTTAGTGAGGTTCACAATTAGAATGTACAATGTTGCACAGCGTGAAAATGTAGCTGCAGTTTCAACCATCAAGCGCAATTTGAGTAGAAATAATGTCTGAGAAAGGATATAGAGAGGTTCCGCCAAGAGCTCTAATATACATGCACAACCTGCCAAAAAAGTTAAGCTATTGAATGAGATTGTTCTAAAGGAATATTACCAATGGTGAACGGAATAATCAGCTGATTAGAATTAAATTAGTCTCATTCAGATTCCAGATGAAATTTCTTGGCTTTTTAAAGATGTAATACTCTGCTTTCAGGTGGGTTTGGTTAATATTATCCAGAGCTGTATTCATAGAAGGGGAAACCATGTTATTATTACTTTTTTTTAACAAAATCCATTCAATAGGGTTTACATTTTTAAAGTCACTAGGAGTTGCAGCACTCGAATACATCACAAGAGCCAACATTAATGAACTCAGAGCTAATTTAATGGTGGCTATATCTAAACATGCCAAAAATGCAAAACTGGAGGCATGTGAAAAGAATTGACATTTTTCACAATGAATAGCACTTAGAAAGCCACGAGAATTAGTAGAGTTTTGAAGCAGTCATAAGAAATACCATTAATCAAAATAGCTTGAGCATATGGGTCAGAATGATGTAATCCTTGCCACCAGAAGATAAAGATGCAAGCTGCAATCGTGATAACCACTCCAAGCGGGAAACTGATCCAGGCCACTTTCAACAAGTTTGCAGCATTGTCTTTTGCCGAAGCACCATCACTGTAGCACGAAACACAAATTCTAGTTTTAAACAAACAGCTAGAATACATAAAGCTAAGAGATCACAGAAGTTCACAATGTATCAAAAAGGATGACCCAAGAGCAAATCTCTTCTGAACCCAATTTAAGATTATTACAAAGGTTCATCAAAATTAGACAAACTAAAATTTTAAGTAAAAAAAAAAATCTTAAACAGAGAATTCTGACCTAATTACTTCTTATATGATACCATGTAAAACCATAAGATCTAAGTTACTGCCTACTTATGAAGCATTATCAGACAAATAAAACAAGAAAGCAAAAATTACCATAATGAAGCAAATAAACGAAAAAAGATATAACGAAATCAATGAGAAAAGGAAAGAGAAACCACAATTTAATATCAGCACGCATGCAGGCTCGCCGGAATCCTTCGCGGCTAAGAAACAAAACACAAGTCACAAACAGATGGAACTGAACAGCATACACCTAAAGAAGAAGAAGAAATCAATAAAAAAACGAAGTGAAAGTGAAATCTAAGGATTGAGAAATGAAGGGAAAAGCAAAGTTGCGGCTACCGCATAGTCCTCCTGGGTGAGATGCCTCACTATCCATGAATTGAATATGAATGGGATTCCTCTTGACAGAAACTGAGTAGCTAAAAAACCCAAACGAAATTCAACAACAACAAAAAATAAAACAAATCAACACAACCGACGGGTGTTGCAATTATAAATAGAAGAAGAAGAAGAAGAAAAGGAGAAGTGACGAACCCAATAAGTACTTGAACGTGCGAGATAGATTTGCACGGTCACTGTCTTTGGGAGTTTCAGATGTAACTCTCAAATAAGCTTTAGACATGTTGAATCGGGTCTTACTAGTTTAGGGTCGCCGGTTTTGGTTCATGAGAAAATTCTAAGGAGATCGAATCCTTGAATTGTATTACAGGTTAAAAGCATATGCACCGGATCAGGTTTATTTCCGGCTACTTTGGTCCTAATATTTTCTTCCGTAATTTGGATTAAATTTTTTCGTTAACCACTGTTTTAAAAAAATATTTGTAACACCCGTGTTTTGGGGTTAGGAGTTAGTCGGGTTAGTTGGTCCGAGTCGATAAAATTTATTTTAATCAAATTGACCTTAGTGTGAGCAAATTGAGTTTAGAAAGAAAGGGAGGGATCATTTTGGTAATTAAACCAAAATAAAAATAAACACCCTTTTATATCATCTTTTTCTCATTTTCTTCTTCTTCACCGTTCACAAACCATCCCAAATTTCTCTCAAACCCTCATTACTATTTCCTTTGATTTCTTCCTCAATTCAAGGACGTTTTTGAAAGTAATTACATATTTGAACTCTCCTCTTCATCCTCTACGTTTACATAGCTTTATATTTCGAAATTACCCACTTTTGTGATTTTCAAGTTTAATGAAAATTTGAGTTTTTAGTGAGTTTTTCAATTGATTTTGAATTATTAAGTTGGGTTTTGAGTTAGTCACCTTAAAATACACATAATATGTTAAAATGAGTGATTTTGGGTGAAAATCCGAAATGGGTATTTGTGGTTATTTTTGAAGTGTCTAAAACTTGAATTTTGGTGAGTTTTAGAGTTAGGTTGAAGGGCTGATGGTTTAGTGATGTTAGGAAAGTGATTTTGGACCATTTTGATGTCATTTGGATGATTGAAAATATAGTTTTCTGCTGGGTAATAAATGAGTACGAAAATGGGAAAATTGGTGATTGTTTGAGTTGGAAATTGTTGAAGTGTGGCTTGTGTTTATGGATTGGAGTGGTGACTGAAATTTAGCATTGAATTATGAGTAATGGTTGTGTTTTGATTGGCTAGAAACAAGAGAAAACACCGAAGAAGCATCGGGATCGAATCCGGACATTTAGGAGGCTTGCTTGCTTATTTGAGTTGCTAAGGAAGGGTGGTGAGTAAAACTTTAAATTGTTTTGAAGTTGGTTCAAGTGTGTAGTGGATGTGTGGGAATGAGCTTGGTAGGCCATTCCTAGGTGGGAGTTAAATTGGTAGTTTAACTCTTTAATTTTCCATTGATAAATGATATGTCATTGCCTACTTGTTCATGTGAAATGTGGATTGATTTGTATATATGTATCTTGATATGCATATGTGATGAGCATGATATATAATTGATGGATATATGATGTGATGAAAGAGATTGGCACTAGTATGCTTGGGTACAATGATCGATCATTAGGATGAGTGTGCACACAAATTGAGTCAAAACGTACGTGGCCTTGGTGGCGTTAAGGCACCAAGGAGGAGTACGGTGATGTAATATTCCACCGGAAATTTATATATATTCTACGTGATGATGAGTGGAATCCCATCCGTAGGGCATGTGGCGATGAGTGGAATCCCGTCCATGCAAGGCCGGTGATGAGTGTAATCGCACCGAGGTAAGGTTGATGTTGGAAAATGCGTTCCAACATGTTATCCGCGTATTCGAGTCATAACTAGGTGCCAAAATGAGAATTATGATGTTGAGCTTAATATGATGTAAGATGCCATATTATGACTCTTGAAAATGTTATTCTTTCATGATTATGATGTTGAGCTTAATATGATGTAAGATGTCATATTATGACTCTTGAAAATGTTATTCTTTCATGATTATGATGTTGAGCTTAATATGATGTAAGATGTCATATTATGACTCTTGAAAATGATATGATGATATTTGATGTTGAGTTTAATATGATGTGAGATGCCATATTATGACTCTTGAAAGACTAGCTAGGTTGACTTGTTTCTACCTATGCATGTTGTATGTGAGATTTAGGGATGACACGATTGAACCCTGCATTGTTGTTGTTTTTGGGTTTTAGAGCATCCTCACTAAGCTTTTAGCTTACGCTCTCATTTTCAACAATGCAGATCATTAGCGTGGTGTTAGCAAGGAGCAAGGCGAAGAGGCATTCCAAGTTTTTGTTGCTCAAGTATGGTTTTGTAATTAATGTGGTAGTTTAGCAATGGGGCAATTATATGATTTGCATGAGCAATGTTTGACTCTTAAATGGTGTTGATGTGTATGCTTGGCTTGAGTTTGTAAACCATGCTATGCTTGATGAAGACTTGTGTATGATGGCATGTTTTGTTGGATGTTTTGGTTGCTTAACTAATATGTTTAAGTTTCATATGTATTAATGTGTGCCTTTGGCATTGTTAAGATCTTATGTATGTCCATATATGTATAAATTGCTCTTTAATCGGAATGCTATGCATGAATGCTTTATTTCATGTTCGAATGACTTCCTTTGCTTAAATAGGTGCTCTCGCATGTGTGTATATGCTTTATTGCTTCCTAAATTTTGTTCTCAGACTTTATATATATGTCCCCAATGTGTTTTTATCATAGAAAGTCAATAGAATTAAGCAAAATATGCTCCCCTGCACCTAGGTTTCGAAACTAGGGGTAAAGTTTCGAAACCTTTGCAAATTTTTGGATTCCAGAGGCCACTGCCAGCCAAAGTTTCGAAACTTTTGGGCAAAGTTTCGAAACTATGGTCAATTGAGGTTTGCAAGCTTTACGTTTTAGTCCTGATTCTCGTATGTGCAATTGCTTGAGTTTGAGATGTCCGTTTGAGTTGAAATTTGGCAGAGAGGCATGAAACATGATTAATTCCATAATGGTAACTTAAAATTTGGTAAAGTCCTCTTAATTTCCAGAATTTACAAATTGGTCCCTAAATTCGTATTTTGTGCAATTGAGTCCCTTATTGTTTTCCGATTGCTGTGATTTTTGAGTATGTTTATCTCAAGAGTATGCCTAGGTTTAATGTGCATCTAGACAAGTTTAAAAAGAGAAAAGAAAGGGTCGTTAATCAAGGTTGACTTTCGGGTTGACTTTGGTTTTCCCCGTGTAATCTTCGTAGTTCGGGTCAGCCGTCTAGGCCGGGCTACGAGGGTTACAATATTATCATCCAATTATAATATAGCATGTAGTCTAGTTTTTTATTTATTTAATTTCTAAATTTTTTAAAAATATAAAATTTTTAAAGACCCAAAATTTTAATTTTTTTTAACTAAACCTTCAAATCACATCCTCTCACAGTTCGACATATCTCACACGTCGCTAGTTCATTGTTCACTACTCAAATACCGTGTACCTCATAGTTTGGCATCCCAACTCTCTAGTCGTCAGTCAGAAACACAATTAGTCTATTTTTTCTTCATTGTTGGATGTTTGTCGATGGTTCATTCGTCGATTTTAGACAACAAAATGATAAGGTTTTAGTTGTGGAGTCTGACGAAGGCAAGGGTCGGTACGTAATTGAATCGGTGGTGGAATGGGAAGAATTTAAAGATTTAGGGTTTGTGTTTAAGTTTAAAGATTTTTAGAGAAATTAAAGATTTTAGGGTTTATTTTGTAAAGTTAAAAATTTTCTAATTTTTAAAATAAAAATTAAAAAATATTAGAAATATACCAAGTGTTGTTATGTTTTTATTGAAGGGTTAACTACTAGAATAGTTACTTATGTTTTCCCCCAGTACAGAGTTGGTCACCGTTTTTGAAAAATGACCAGTAAGGTCACTTACGTTTTCGGGACGTAAACTTTTGGTCACCCAACCGTTTGTTGCCGTTAAACACTGACGGATTGCTGACCTGGCAACGCAAAATAAGGGTAAATTACTGCAATGGCCATTAAAGTTTATCTAATGTACATTTTTGCTCCCCAATTTAAAAAATAAACATTATAGTCACTAATCAAAATGTTTCTTTATAATTTCACCCTTAAATTTTTAAAAATTTATTTTTTCAACCCTAAAAGTTTACAATCAATTAGTACAATAATATTATAAATGCTTAGATGAAAAATAGGTGCCCAAAGTATACCCTTTTTAAACTTAGGTGCCCAAATTGCTCATATTTAATAACTAAACTTTCAAATTGCTCCTGTTTTTTCACTCTGAATTATTTTTATTATTATAACATGTCATTTTTATTATTTTTAAATTAAAAATAATTTTAAAATAAAATTATTTTTATTATTATTAAATTTAAAATATTTTAAGAAATATTAGTTTCTAAAATAATTTAGGTGTCTAAAGTATTTTTTTTGTAAAAATTGGTGCCCAAAGTTTCTATAGGTACAATTTTAGGTGCCCGTTTGTTAGATGGGTGTTAAAAAAATTGTCAACCAATCGGTGCTTGACACTTGGAATTAATTTTATTTTTAAAATTTTTGTAATGGAAAATACTCAGAATTTTCAAATTATTATAAAATCTCAAAATTTTACAAATTTCACAAAATAATTCTTAAATCCCTAAAAATTCTCAAACTTTCATCGTCGACTACCGCCGCTTCCGCCGCCAATTGTCGTCGCTGACCGCACCCCTTGGTCGTTGACTACCCCCTTGACCGCTTCCTAAAATTAATAAAATTAATGACACGTGTCAAGTACCGATTGGTTGACAAATTTTCTTACACTCATTTAACAGTCGGACACCTAAAATTGTAACTATGGTAAATTTGGGCACCTATTTTTACAAAAAATACTTTAAACACCTAAATTATTTTAAGAAGTAATATTTTTAAAAAATTATATTTTAAATTTAATAATAATAATAATAATGATGATTTTATTTTATTTTAAAATTATTTTTAATTTAAAAATAAAAAATGACATGTCATGTTACAATAATATTAAAAAAATACAGAGTAAAAAAAATATGAGCAATTTGAAAGTTTAGTTAATAAATAGGAGTAATTTGAGCACCTAAATTTAAAAAGGGTATACTTTGAGCACCTATTTTTCATTTAAGCCTTTATAATATTATTATACTAATTGATTGTAAAGTTTTAGGGTTGAAAAATTAATTTTTAAAAATTTAAGGGTGAAATTTTAAAGAAATATTTTCATTAGTGGCTATAATGTTTATTTTTTAAATTGGAGAGCAAAAATGTATATGAGATAAACTTTAATGGCCATTGCAGTAATTTACCCTTATTTTTTGTTGTCAGGTCAGCAATCCGTCAGTGTTTAACGGCAACAAACGGTTAAGTGACCAAAAGTTTACGCCCCGAAAACGTAAGTGACATTACTGGTCGTTTTTCAAAATCGGTGACCAACTCTGTACTGGGGGAAAACATAAGTGACTATTCCGGTAGTTAACCTTTTATTGAATAACAAATTTTATTTAACGTTGAAAAATTTAATCTAAATTACGGAAGGAAATATTAGACACTATTATAACTCGAAATAAACGTTGGACACCCAACTGAAAAAAATAATAATTTGACCATACATTTAAACTTTTAAAATATTATAAACTATTCGCCGTCCCAGAAACTCTAAACACCCCTACATCCTTCTATTTTGTTGCCATTGCCACCGTTATACTTTTGCTGCATTGAACAATCTATCCACGTTCAAAATTACAGTCACTATGAATCAATATTTAACCTAGAAAAGAACGACAATAATTGAAAAAAAAGGTTTTAAGAATCTTCTTGGTAACATACTCACTCTTCTTATTTGTTCAACGGTGATTACAATTTTTTTTTCCAACTTTTTAAAATTTTGTTTCTTGTTGTTGTTTTTCTTCGCCGGCAACTTTTGGTCATTTTGTTGATTTTGTATATAAATAAAATTTATCCTTGCTGATGAATATTATCTTTAAATTTTTTCTCGTTTCTTATTCTATTTTGTCAGTTCCATTTGCATTTGTTTTTATGGTAGTTTCTTCGTTTGTTTTTATGGCAGTTTCTTCGTCAGCTTTTATAGCACTTATAGTCTGTCTTTGTTAGGGGTACTTATCGAGCGAGTCGATCGCGAGTTGAGTAATGCTCAACTCGTGCTCGTTAAGAAAATTTGTTGCTCGACTCAACTCTTTGCTCGTTAAGCTCACTAAAATTTTGCTCGACTCATGCTCGTTAAAAAATTTCGTTGCTTGACCCGACTCGTTGCTCGTTAAGCTCACCAAAAATTTTACCTTATATATATATATTTTTTTTGAAAGAAATGCTGATCTCATATTTATGAAAGGAACACAAGAATAACAAAATAGAAACTGGTTACCGGAACAACCAGTAAAAAATAAAAGTGCGCATAAATGAAACTAAAAGAGATAAAAAATAGAAGATGAGAGGGCCACGAACAGTGCAGAAAAGCCAAAGAGGGGAAAAAACACAAGTGTTCTAGCATCTTCAAAATAAGAAAGATCGATCAGCAAATTCATCTGAGACCGAGGTTCCAAGAGCGTAGAACCAGAATGGGGCTAATGCATGCAGATGAAGTTCAAATTAATCGGAGGCAAAGATGAAGAGATTCTCCGAAAATGAATTACTCCATAGAAGGATTAATCCGGTGGATTAACCCACCATCGGTCACGAGCTACTGCCGCCTCAACTGTAGCGGGGGCTTCTTCAATCCATACCATCGGAGTCGCAAAGGAACGACCAAGTTTGGCGAGGATATGGGCAGCAACATTTTGAGTACGCCGAGTATGCGTGAAAGATAAGCTCGCAAATTCTTGTTTCAATTGTTTGACATTCTGTATAATTGCTCTAATAAAAGATTGATCAACAATTGGTGCAGACATCTTGTTAATAATCACTTGGGCATCACCTTCGATGATAGCTCTTCGAAAGCCGAGGTCTTTGGATAGCTCAATTGCTTGTGCACATGCCCAAGCTTCAGCAGCTTCTGGATTCGGCACATGTGAATTAGGGTAAGTACCTGCTGCCATTAATAAACCATCTGAGTTTCTGATAATAATACATGAGACAGAGGAATTAGAACTGATGTCAAAGCTTGCATCAAAATTAACTTTCACATGATCAATAGGTGGGGGAACCCAGTGTTGAATAGTATCAGTAATAGGGCCATTAGAGACAGCATAAGATGCATCCAAATCTAAAATATGATGTTGAATAAATCTTGATAAAGCAGTGGCACTTTGAGTAAGATTTTCATGCAGCCTTTTGTTTCGATAAGTCCACAATGCCCAGACAGCAACAACAAAAACTCTGCATTTAGCTTTAGGAAGGGCATCAAAGAGATTTGATAACCATAAAATCCAGTCCTGTTCTGCAGATACACAATGGAGGTCTATATGAAGATCAAAAAGAACATGAGCAAGAACATGAGCAAAGAAGGGACAATTCTAGTGATGTTATTAGAGCTTAATATGAACATACAAATTCAGAAGAAGAAAAACTTGTGAGGACTGAGAAGATAAATAAAAGAACATGTCATGACTGAGTTAGAGATGAAGTCGATATTTGAGTGTGAAACTCTTTTTAGTTTCTCAACAATCTTCGATGAACTAAAAAGGAGAGAATGCCTTTAAATTTTTGGTGTTTTGACTTTCAATCGTATTTTTTATATGATAACTAAATATTTTTTTCTCTTTTCAACTTTTATACATAAAATAATATCATAAAAAAAATTTAATAAAAAAGAAGGAAAGACTAATTAATATAATTTGATTTTTTATTAATACTAATTAACTTTTGAAATTCTCGGGAAATACAAAACATTTGAAAAATTGAAATTAAATATTTTATTGGTAAATTACCTAGCAAGCCACTAAATTTTTCTAGAGTTTTCAACTAGCATTTAAACTTCTTGAAACATAATTTTTTAAGGTAGCACAAAAAATCATTACAAGTTTCTTAAAAAATATAACGAGTTGCTCGCGAACTTATCGAGTCGAGCCGGACCTTGCTCAACTCGACTCATTAAGATCTCGAGTCGAGCTCGAGTTCGAGTCGAGCATTAATCGAGTTTTGACCGAGTCGATCTCAAGCAGTTTGCGAGCTGCTCAACTCACTAAGCACCCCTAGTCTTTGTGACAGTTGTCTGCCTTTTAACAGTTTAGCGTTCAGATGACGAGTATCAATGAGCGTTTTTGTCAACGAAGGAGACCAATCTGTATATGATATGGTTCCCTTTTGTGGTTGAGCCGATATATGTCAATTGCTAAGAACAAGTAGCAGAAGAATTTGCTTTCTTCATAGAGCACTCTGGTCAGAGTAGTTGTTTGTTGGATTTCATTCAGTTTATTCAAGTTCTTATGGAAGTGATAAATTTTGTATTTTAATGTCTTTTACACCCTTAAAATTTTATTGTATTTATTTTTTTTGCATTGAGCTTTTAATGTTTGCGGTGTGATATTTTTATAATTCTATCACTTTGAATATAATCCAATGTATTTTAAAAAAATCTTCTTGGTAGAATTGAATTAAATTACCATGCACCAGAGAAATCAAGGGAACATGTCTATTGATGGGGAAATCCTAGAATATTTTAAATTAAAGAGTACAAATACATTTAAAGAAAAACATTATTAATTGTGTAGTGACTAGTGAGTCATTGAGAATTTTAAACTTTATTAAAAAAATAAATAATGTATAACAATGTATAATATTATTAGTGTATAAGAGTGTGTGTCGCCCGTTTTAAACCCATCCTAAAAAATAGGATGTTGGTTTCTGCATTATTGAGATAAATATTAAAATTACTCAAACATTTATTTGGTGTGTAATTGTATTAATTGAGTTTCAAATTAGACTTATTTTTTAAATTTGTTAAAGCAATTATTAACATATATAGTATCATATATTGTACGTTTATATAGTATATACACAAATAGTTATATTTACTCTATGATACTTGGCTTAGTGGCATGGTTGCGTACTTTACACTAGCAGCACCTGGGTTTGAACCCATATGAATCAATCTTTATTCTTTTATTTTCTTTCTCCAATCAAGTGGTGAATAAATATATAGATTTTTTTTAATTTATTGAATTAAATTAAAATTAAAACAAAATTGATATGATGCATAAATAATAAGGATTAAATGTGTAATTATACAAATTTATGTTAATTGTCATGTTACCCTCCCGTTAGATTTTAACAGTAGATGGTTTGATTAAAACCACTTAAATAGTTAAAAGGTCATATTGGCAAAATTGAAAATATAGTGGTCATGTCAAAACCTTTATATTTAAAAATAAATAAATTAATTTATTAATTTTAAAGAATCAATACTTAGTATTATTAACATTTTATTTTTAAATTTTACTTTTTCTTCTTAGTTTGCTTTTTAAAATTTACTTTTTCTTAAAATGGGTATTGTTGTGAATAAAATAAAGAAGAACAAGAATAAGAACAAGAAGAACAAAGAGATGAGAGAAATAGGGAGATTTGTATTATTCTCAAATATAGACTTATATACAATGCCTTCAATGAATCATCTATTTATAGGCATAAGAAGTACATAATACATTAAACTCTAATTCATAGAGATAATATTCCTAATAATAAATAAATCAAACTCCTTTGATAAAGTTCTAATCACGATAGACATCCACATAGATAAATATTCATAACACTCCCCCTTGGATGTCTATGAAGATAATGTGCCTCGTTAAAACCTTACTAAGATAAAAACCCAGTGGGAAAAAAAATTCTTTGGTGAAGGAAAAAGAGTACACACATCTTTGATACGCATAACATGTTGCCTCATTAAAAACCTTACCAGGAAAACTCATTGGGACAAAACCTCGGTTAAGGGAAAAAGAGTGCAACGCGTATTTACTCCCCCTCATGCAAACATCACAGAAGATCTTTGAATCTTCATAATTTAATCTTGAATATCATTTTTCTAAAGATCGTGAGGGATAAAACTTTGGAGTAATATGTTCCATGATGTATCCACTTTCAAACTGAGATATACATCTTGCGTTATCTTCACACAAGATAGCTTTTATCATATATTGTAAAAGTAAATCCACATATCTTTTGGATATGTTGGGTCAATAGTCTTAGCCAAACACATTTTTGGCTTGCCTCGTGCATAACAATTATTTCTACGACATTTGAGGAGGCATCAACAAATGTTTGAAGATCTAAATGTAATGATCTTTGTATATTCATAGATATTTCTTGACCAACTAATATATAGTGCTTCAAGACCAAGAAAAGATATAATTATCTTTATTCACATCCAACAATCTTACAACTATTGGGATACTCAATAGATATGCTCTATTCATATTGAATCTTCTTTAAGATTCTTTCAACTTATGTCTATTCATAGACAAAAGAAATATATAAAAATGCTCGATCTTCAGGTCGAGATCAACTTGATGTCAAGATTCAAGTACTTGTATTGAAAGTACTTCATGAGTTTCCAATTTGAAGCTCTTTAGGAGTTCTAAAATTATCATAATGGATCTTGATCCAAACTCCTTTATAAAATACATAAGGAAATCTGATCATTCTTATAGTATTTTCTCAATTAGTATTCACTAAGGCGATTATACCAAATGCGCCAAAATATTCATGAGACATGTCTAAATAAATTTCCTCAGAAATTTCCAAATGAATATAGCATTTTAGATCCTTCAAGGATAAATATGGATCCACAAATAATTAGACGCATGTAAAATTTTCTAAACTGCCAAAGTAATTGCATCCACCATGAAGTAATTAAAACTTTTCATAAATCATAGTTCAAGTCGTATTTACGACTACTTATTTGTGCCTCACTTGCATTACACCTTTAGGTGTTTGGACTGCTGGTCCAAATACTTCTATTTTAGAAGTTCAAAGCGTCTTTCAACATTGGCCAATTCAATATCTATACTTCTGGATAGATTTTATACAAGATCCTCGATTTCTTTCTTTACTTCTATAGAAGTATTTTATGTAAAATTGTTTGTAAAATCGTTGTCGACAACTTTCCAATTTTCTGGTTCCATTCTCGTAATGACATAACTCATCGAGATCTCTTCAAGATTTCAATCTTTATTTCAGGTACCTGAAACTCTTATAGAGTTTTATTATTTGTTATGTCTTGGGTCTCTTCAGGAGCACCCGCCTCCAATATATGACCATCTCATATTACTTTCTATTTACGAGAATTTTGATCATTGGAACCATTTCAACTATCATGCTTCAGGCATGATTTACATTCTCCCGCTCTAATATGTAATTTAAACTTAGAGCATTTCAGCTGGTATATGAGACTTAATTACTCTCATTGGGTCAGTAAATATGTCTGGCAGTTGACATGTAATAACATGAATTATCTTATGAACTTCTAGTTCATATACGAGTATCTAGATAATGATAATTCATTTTCCTCTATCCAGCTGATTATTATCTCCCCCTGATGTTGAGAAAAATCATGTCATAAATGATTCTCCAATTAATGTTTAAGAATTTAAACATAAAAGGAGACTCGTACTCAATATATATTCTCAACCCTTTTTATTTACCCATTTTGTGCGTTGTGGTGGAGCAATTCATATCGCACATTCAAAAATCATAAAATGGGAAATGTATGGTTTCTGACCAAAAACCAATCATAACGGAGAGTTTATTATAACTCGTTGGCTTGATGCGTATAAGTGTTGCTATATAGAAACACCATATAAATAATAACTCTTTTGTTCTCATAGTTTAGCTATTAAATATGAGGCATCCAATTGAAATTTTGCTAAACTATATTTTTCATAATCAATAGGCTTTGTAATAACTGATATAGCCTAAAATATAAACCCACTAGCTTTTCAAGACGAATAGTCTAACTGTATAATCTGAATCTTTTTAGAATCAATCTCACAAACTTCTGGTTGTAAGTCGATAAAACAATGTAGATGCATCTACTAAAATCATATAAAACTTTCCACATTTGTGGATATATGGGCCCATATTTCGTTCAGATATGCAAGACATACAGTCTTAACTTCAGTACAAGAACTTTAAGTTCTAATTCCTTTGGTAAGTGGGATCATCTATATCATTTGAGAACAAACAACACAAGAACTTCATGTTCTTTTAGTAAGTGGAATTTAATTAATTCCTTTAAGCAACACAAGAACTTCACGTTCTTTAATAAGTGGAATTTAATACATTCCTTTGAGAATAAGCACCACAAGAACTACAGGTTCTTTTAATACATGTGCATGTAAATCTCAATAATTTCTGCACCATTATTGATCAGGATGGTCTAACCGATCATGCCAACTATATATATGTGTGTATATATCTCTGAATTTGTAAACTTCTTATTTACCATAACATGTAATTCAATCCTACTCGTACATGTCTAGTACGACCATCAAAATTGTTCCTTTAAATAGGAATATATTTAGCTCTTTCGGAGCTTTCAATTGAAATTATCTTTTGGTAGCAATATATAGCTCTCCTAGAGCTTTCAACTGACCTTTTGGCTACCAGAACTTATATCCATATTGGCTTATTTCAAATGCCAATTGATAACATATGTTATCTATAATTTCCAAGGGGATATTTTGCAAACTCATATTGCTCTCTTTATGACTTTGACGAGTATAACGCAATGTGAATATGGAATAAAGTTCCATTTGACAATAACATATTTGCTCAACTAGAGCCTTTTGTGATATTAGTACTTCCGGATATAGTACTCACATTATTATCTTGCATTTTAATCGAGAAATGCATAATTCTGCACATTTCAAAATGTGCTTTGTTTCATTTACTTCAGGTAATGATAATATGTACTTTGTATCATTCACTTCGAGGAATGAAAAATATAAAATATAGGACATCATATCAAGTCGATTATCTATCAGAGATAAACTTTCAAGTGCTCTTCCGAAGTATTGATATTTTAGTACTTTGAGAAATACTACTCATATTTTCCCCTTGCATTTAAATGGAAAAAATATTTCTTATGCTTAAGTACAATATGAGTACTTGCATTATCTGCTAGGCATAAATAGCCACAATTCTAGGCATAAATAGCCACAATTCATTGTATATTTTATTCCGGAAGTAATCATATTCTTCAAATAATAAATTAACATAAAGCGTAAATAAATAATATATGAAATAAATAAACATAAAGCAAACTAACATAAATAAATAATAAATAAAACGAATTAACATAAAAAAAAACCAATTATTCTTGTTAGAGGTTATAAGGGAAATAAAATAAATGGTAAATTATTCCCTTCAAAGATTATGAGAAAATTAACAATATCCAATTGAGTTGGACCAATAACGCCATAAACAAATTTTGTTTATATTTTATTTCATTTATCATTCATGATTATGGATAAAGTCCATAATACTTTGGCGTTTGACAAGTACGAAACCAATGGTTTGTAACATCACATTGGTAAAAGGATTTCACTTCCTTAGAATGATCTTTATCACTCTTGTCATCCTTATAACTTTGCTACCAGCGGGTAGAAGTATTCTTAAAACGACTATATTTTTCATGTGTATATTCATAGCCTCGACCACGATCACAACTTTTAATGTGATTTTTTATTCCTTCCATAATATAATCTCACATTCACTTCAGGGAATGGAGTAGAGCCAGTGGGCCTTTAAAATCTTTTTCACATATCCTTATCATAGAGAACAAAGATTTAATCCTCGTACGCGGCATTGTTAAACTTGTCCACAAGGTCCTTTAAAAACCTCCTTTGAGACCAGTAGCCTCACAGAACGGGGTGTCCAACCAATTATACTTGGATTATATCAAAATTATGTCTCTAATTGAATAATGATTTACCATGTTTGCATTCACTTCAGGGAATGAAACAGATCCAATAATCGCATGGAATAAACATCATGCTTGCATTCACTTTAGGGAATGGCCCATCATTGATAATTGCATGGAATAAACATCATGCTTGCATTTACTTCAGGGAATGCCCCATTATTGATAATCGCATGGAATAAACATCACGCTTTGCATTCACTTCAAGGAATGCCTCCCATAAAACTTTTTGGATCAAGAAGAATTTTCGTAACTTGAAATTGGGAGAAGTCTATGGTCGAGTTTTTCGACAAAGAAGAAAAATTGCTTTCGAGCAAATATAGACTTTATAACAATCCTTTTATAGATTGAAATTCACCATGATTTATCGCACATTAAAATCATAATTTAAAGAATAAAAATAAAATCAGAATTTACCGATATTAGTTTTCCTCTCGAGGAAAATGGAGACATAGCAAATGACCAAAACATCTTCTCATAATGTCGTGTCTATTTCCAAGTCAGTTAAATACATGTAAAACTCAATACATGGTTAAAATATCAATATCATCAAATAAAATATTATAAACACATATTGATCTTAATACAAAGTTTTAACTATTGTGTCAAAAATAAACATATATGAAACCATAATAATAAGATCTATTATGGGCTGAATTGAATATATTAGAAATCAGAGGATCTATGTCATAATTCTCTCTTTAAAAAAAACTAAACCAACAAAGGTGTTTCATTAATGTACAGATCTTTGTTACTAAAAAAAAACCTTAAACTTAGAGTACGTATTTTAATGAATTTATATGAAAGACTACCATAGTTCTACGTACATAACTTTGTTATTCATGATTACAAAGTATAGTCAGTAAATCGAACAGGTTTTACATGCACCATCATCAAACTTCATGAATTTACAAATATACAAACACAAATAATAATAATTAAGTATGAAAAGCATAAGCAGTTGAGTACCAAAAATGAAAACCCACAAATACTTTCGCTCAACAAACCTTAATCGATTCCATCGTTCCCTGCTTTAAAAGCCGAGGAGGCAGGTAAGGAAAACAACGCGACATTATCGACTTTTTCCGCTAATTAACCCTTTTAGGAACAAGAGAAAACACACGTAATTTACACCAAACGCAACCTCTTCGTCTCTGCCGATTCGTCTTTTGGTTTGTGAGAAGCCACAAATTTATCTCTTTCCAATGTTTGAATAAAATCAAACATACTTCAAAAATTTTCAAAAATTAAAACAAAGTTAAAATAGAAAGAGAAAGACAATCGGTAACTAAAAAAATAAGGAGAAAAAAAAACTTATCTTTGGTTTATTCTATAATCGAATTCTTCCCGGTAACTTCTTTTGAATTATAACGATGAAGACCTCAGTTGATTAGAGTCTCGTGCTGATAACGTGTTGTGAATAAAATAAAGAAGAACAAGAATAAGAACAAGAAGAACAAAGAGATGAGAGAAATAGGGAGATTTGTATTATTCTCAAATATAGACTTATATACAATGCCTTCAATGAATCATCTATTTATAGGCATAATAAGTACATAATACATTAAACTCTAATTCATAGAGATAATATTCCTAATAATAAATAAATCAAACTCCTTTGATAAAGTTCTAATCATGATAGACATCCACATAGATAAATATTCATAACATGTATGATTTCATTAGCAAAGAATCATATATTGGGACGTATTATCTAGTATCTCATTAAAAATTTCTTTAAGCCTAGTCAGAGAAAAAGAGTACACAAAAAAATATTTAAAGAGAAATCAACGAAATCAACCCGGCTAAAGCAAGAAAATGAACAATATCCAACTACAAACTAGAACCATCACTCTGCAGAACGGAACAGCCCACATTGATAGTATGTCGAAGAAATTGGACACTAGGTCAGTTGAGATCGCATCGTCACAGAAAACTGTTGGTAATGCTCATAGTGTTACAAAGGCCATATCTCACATTGGTTGGGAAAATGGTTAGTGAAGGGTAATTATACCCATGCTTCCCCCCTCCCTTGTTGAGTGGGAAAGAATAAGGGAAGTCCTCGCGTGCCGCTGCCGTCCGGCGGGCTCGGGTAACACGTGTTTTTGACACGTACGCGCGCGTATATTATCTTTTTGGAGAAAATTCGTATGAAATTTTCTTAAGAACAAAAGTTTATGTGAGAATTTTTTTTTACTTATTTATAGGCTTTTGAAAAACTGTTCGAATTCAGAATTTATTTTTTAATTAAATTCGAATCTGAACGTTTTTGATCCAGTGCAGTTTTATTCGAATTTAAATAATCTGTTCCAGTGATGAATTTAGACTGTTTTTTAGTCAGATTCAAGTGGTAACATCAGCTGTTTATTGCATGATTAATATGCTGTTATGGAGGCTGTTACTGCAGCTGTTACATCATATTTATATTGTTGTTATACATATTTAATTCTGTATTAAAATTAGACAGTGTAATGACATTTCTGTCCATGCAAACAAGCCTATAAATAGAGGTCCTTGATGCAACATTTCATGTATCAAACACACAGCAAACACTCAAAGCTCTCTGCTTTCCTCCATCGTCTGAAATAGCAATACTGCCGTTGTTCACTTCGGAGTCGAGTGTACGATTCTTGGAGCGTCCGTGTTCACCTCGGGGGATATTCTGCCTGTGAAGCGACTACACTGTTCGGGGCAGTTTTGTTTCTAAGGCAGTGGCCAACATACCACGACACGGTTCATCCTTTTTCATCTCCGTTTTTTATTAATTTCCAGTCAGTACTAATCAGCCAGTTTTACAGTAATTTCACCAATAAAAACATGTCGAACCTACACTACTCACTCGCGCCAACGAAGTGCGTCCAAATGTCAGCTCAAGAAGTGAGTACCTTAAAAGTTCATTACGTAAAACACGAATAGCCTTCAAACTATATAATTCAAAAATAATATGACGGTAATGATTAGATTAATATTTAAAAAAAATCAAATAATAATTTCACACTCATAAAAGTGGTGAAAGAGAAAAACTTATAGAAGTAAGGGTTAATATATCTTTTGACCTATGAATTTGACTTTGATATGCAATTTGATTCTGATTTTTGTGTAATTTGACCTTTGATTTTAACTTTAAGCTTCAATTTAATCTTTGACATTTTTGATGAAATTTAACCCATGACTTTAGCTTTTATATGCAACCTTTTCCATGGTTATTTTCAGTACAATTTTGAAATACTGATTAAATTTTTATTTATAAATTCAAATATTTAATTAAGGATAAATATATTTAAAAATAAAGGCTAAATTGCATATCAAGGCCAAACTCAAGTGCACCCAAAAAATTAGGGTCCAATATTACAACTCAAGCTAAAGTTAAGGGCCAAATTGCACAAAAAGTATTATTTTTTAATATTTTAATAATACTATTGATATAAATAATATTGACTAGTTATAATAATATTTAAAATATACAAAATGTAACATTAAACACATATTATGACAAAAAAATATACAAAATTATATTTAAAATATACAAAATATAACATTAAACACATATTTTGACAAAAAAAATAGACATCTAATGCAAAAAGATATAGTTTAAGTACTTTATTTCCATTAAGCCTTAAACTTTGCATATGTATTTTTAATTTAAATATATATTTTTTAAAATTTTCATATGATTGAACCGAAAATTAAATATCCAATCGATTTAAGCTTTTCAATTATAGTTCGAGTCATATTTAACTTCTAAAAATTTATTAAAAAGAAAAAAAAACTAATAAATACTAAAAAAGCATCTATTACAGATCCGGAAAAATTAAAATTCCGCTGCCATATTATTAGCAACCATTTTGAAGCCATAAGACTCTCTCAAGTCTCAACTATCGGGTTTCCCACGACGAAAGGTCCCTGTTTCCCGCGCTTGAGATGCTCATCCTGCCTATAGCAACCGTCACGGTAAGCCGTTAACTGAAAAGGAGGTGCATCGGAAGCTAGCCACTGATCGATAAAAAACACAGCCTGCGTGCAAGCAGTTTGAGGTCCCGTGGACGTGACCTCAACATAGTCACAATACCAGCCATGGTGTCTCCCTAAGCCGTCGGAGGTCAAGTTGAGGCTGCACGGAAGATCAATGCAGCCGCCTCGCACGCTAAAGGCATCGAGGTTTCCGCGCTCGAAGTAGTCGTGATCGGGTGGCATTAAGCCCTGTGACCGTAGATCTTGAATCCAAACTGATCGACCGTATGAATCGCCTAGAACTACGCTGATCTTCGAGTCCGTCCCTGCTTTGATCATCCAATTTGTCTTTACGTATAGGGTGTAAACGCAATCATTCTACATTGGAAAACAAAGATCAACCCAACAATCAAAATACAATTTCAATTGTTCATGATCAAATCAAGATTATAATAACAACCCTCTTTTTTTTACTCAAAAAGGAAAAAAAATGAGTATGCTTACATTGAAGTTTGCAGCCGCAACTGAAAAAAGTAGAGCGATAAAGACTATTGAGAGCTGAAGAGCTTTCATTTTCTTTACTTATGAACTGCAAAATTAACTTATGATGTGATCATGAAAGCAACGAGAGATTTATAGATGGAAAGGAGAGACAATTTACTATAATTAGAATTTTGTTGTAATATTTATCGGATATAAATTTTTAACATGAGATTTATATAAAATAATATATATATGTAACATTTCAAATATAATTATAATAATAAAAAGAAACTTAATCGTAATATTTTATTTCGGGTAATTATATCATGCACTGACCGTGGAAACAAAAAGTTTCTTCAATCGACTTAGTTATAGGGTTTAGGGATTTAATTTAGAGCAGTTATTTAGTGGTTTAGGGGTTTACAATTTAGAGTTTATTGGTTAAAACCTAAATCTCTAATCATATTACTCAAAACCTAAACACTAAAACCTAAATTCTAACCACTAACCCTAAAACTTAAACCACTGAACTAAATTCCTAAACCGTAAAATTAAAACACATGTAAAAAAAATTGTTTTCACCGTCATGTATGGATTTTTTCCCATTCTATTTTATGCAATATAAATATGTGACATTTCAAATATGTCATTGTTTTTTTGAACAATTTCTACCGAGAGGATGTGAAGGGGAAATTTGCTTTTACTGGGTCTAGAACGCACAATCTAGGAGGAGGGGATGTGTCAACTGAGAGCTTTTAACCATTTACTATTTACTCATGCTGTTGACCAAATATGTCATTGTTTTGTTGCATAGTAAATTAAAAATTTGATAATATATAGTATTAAATAGTGATTTTATAATGATTCAAATATTAAGTAAATAAGTTTGAAAAATACTTTGATACACAAGTTTGTGTAAATTTAGTTTACACAAGTTTACCGATTTTAGGGTTTAGATGTTTAGTTTATATTAGTTTAAATTTTAGGATTTAGGGTTAAAATTTAGAGTTTAAGATTTAAAATTTAGAGTTAGGAATTTAAATTTTTAAATTTTATAGTTTAAATACAAAATGATTGTGTAATTTTTTATGTGTATCAAAATCTAACCTAATAATTAAATTGGAAATTATGTAAAATATAAAATGATATATTTGGGTAAAAAGACCTATGAGGATTGAGGAGGTCCTTCTCAATTTCAATTATGAATTAGTCGTGAAAGCGAGCAACTTATGACAATAGATCACTTGAAGTTCATTTTTCTATCCATTTATCTTACTTTTGATTGGAATAATAATATATTTAGCATTCAATATTTATACAGAAAAACTTTAATACACACTTCGGGTAAATTAAATTTACGCGTACTTGATAAATTTATGGGTTAAAGGTTTAGTTAGGGATTTATGAGTTTAATTTGTGAGGTTTAAAATTTAAGATTTAAGGTGTTAAAGTTAAGATTTTAAGTTTTATATTTTAAAAAAGAGTTGTGTAAACAAAATTTACACGACTGCATATAAAAAATATAACACTATTCTTATTTTATCATAATTCTAAAAATTCAATAAATTACCCTCGATATTTTCACATTCTATCAATTTATTCTTAATAAGTACTAAAAATATATATGAAAACAAATGTTTGTATATTTTTTTAAAATTGAAAACATTCAAAAATGAAAACTCATTAAGTAGTACACATAAAGGATAACGTTGTTCCTCCTAAGTTTAAATGAAAATTAATTCTTAAATTATCTTTTGTTTGTTTTTAGCCTTTAAATAATTTTTTGCTAAAATAAGTCCCTAAACTATTATTTATGGTCACTTTAAGTTCATAAATTATTTTTTGGTCAAAATAAGTACCTAAAATGTCTTTTTTTTCTTTTTTAGTCCTTAAATTATCTATTGGTCAAGAAATCTTTGTGATATGTCAATATCTTATTGATTGAAATAATTTTTTTGACTTAAATAACTATCGGACATAAAGAATCAGAAATAATAGTTTAATATATTTTTGCCAAAAAAATAATTTAAGGGTTAAAACTAACAAAAAAAAATATATATTTTAAGAGTTGATTTTTCATCTAAGCTTTCCTCCTATATAATGTAAGTTCGATTGTGTAATGTCCCCGCACCCTAGTCGTGATATGCTACATACCCGATCTTGGTATATACCGAATTTTTGGATACAGAAAATTCCTTATAATATATACTATGTTAAATATTGCCTCTTATACATTCTTTTACTGCTTTCAAATTCTCTTCCACATGCCGTGGATCCTATCAAATTTTAGAACTTGACGTCGTTGTGAGTTGATGCTTGAGATGTTGAGCTATGAAGATCAACATGCTTCAATGACGAATGGAGGTTCGACCTTTTTCTTTGGCGGTGATGTTCCCAAAGGTTGTAGCAATTACTGTCTTATGAAGAGTGTTATTTCTTTTGGCCTTATGACAATTGACAGATGTAGGGTGTTTTGATTTTCTGATGGTCTGTGTTTTTGAGGTATTTTAGAGGTGCGCGCCATGTGTTTGGTTTTATGCTTAGCTGAGTCCTTGAGGTGAATATGTTGTTTCGGAAAATACCTGCACGCCATGTGTTTGGTTTTATGCTTAGCTGAGTCTTTGAGGTGAATATGTTGTTTCGGCAAATACCTGCGCGCCATGTGTTTGGTTTTATGCTTAGCTGAGTCTTTGAGGTGAATATGTTGTTTCGGCTTTCTTGGTTTTACGATTAGGTGAGTCTTTGGCGAATTGGTTTGTAATCCAATGTACATTTTTATCAATAAAATTACATTTTTTTCCTGAGAGAAACCAAAAAGAGCTTTTCTTTCCCATCTTTCTTATACAAAAAGCAAATTGGCGACATTATTTGTGATTTGTTCGAAAATGGGATCAATGGGGAAGATTAAGAAGAGCTCATGGGACTTGTACGTTGAAGAAGCACTTCCAAAGCTGGAGTCTCGCAGAACATTTGCGCCTCTACGGCCCATGAATGTATCCATTGCGGGACAAGAAGGAGCTCGAACAAATTTCGATGAAGATCAATACGAAACATACCAAGGAATTCAGCCTTGGGATCGACTCGCTTCTCAAATTAAACTCCCACAAACTTTCTTCCAACGATTGATGGATGGTATGTGTTTAACATGCACGTACGCATATACGTATAAATATATGTATGTTGATGTTATGATTGTGGGGATATGTAATGTACATCCATGGCGCATGCAGGACTTGAACTCACCAGCAAAAATGAAAGAGAAGAACATGAAATAATAAGTTCTAACCAGGAGAAGCAATTCAGGAACCTAACTCTGTTTGCTGGAAATGATTTCTTGGGATTGAGTAGGCATCCCACAATTGCAAAAGCTATGGCCAAGGTAATTCATTTGTAATGAATATATTTTTTTTCTCTTTTCGTGAAGCAATTCAGGAACATTCAAATTCCTGTTATGGATCAATGATTGGTTTTCATTCAATCTCGATTTAAGCAGGCAGCAATGGAGCAAGGAACAGGTCCAAGGGGTTCCCCGTTGATATGTGGATATACCAATTACCACATGGCACTAGAATCCATCTTGGCAAATTTAAAGAAGAAAGAGGTATATTATAAAACATTGTTTAACTAATAATTACAGATGGAATGCTAAAATTTATGTATTTGATCTTTGAAAACTTATATTATGAATTAGTATCAGAAGAAACTATAACTCCGTTGGGAATTTGGGATTGTAGGCTTGCCTTGTTTTCACCTCAGGATTTGCAGCCAATATGGCCCTGATGGCTGCAATCGGAAGTATTGTACCGGTGCTGACCGGAAGAACGAGGCCAACAAAGGAAGAAAAGGTTGCGATATTTTCAGATTCGCTTAACCATGCCTCCATCGTTGACGGTCTTAAACTTGCTGAACATCAAGGAGGAGTCGAATTGTTTGTCTATAAACACTGTGACATGTCTCACCTCGATGCTCGCCTGTATGCTGTTTTCTTTTTGGTTTTTTATAGTAAAAAGCTTTCATGGGTTCATTCACATGACTGCCATGTAATAAAAATGGTTTCTTTTACTAATGTTTTACAGAACAGTGTGTAAAAATAAGAAAAAGGTGGTGGTGACAGATAGGTAAGCCGGACATTACTTCTGTCGATTTTTCGTTTCTATTTTATCCATGTTATGTAATGGCCATTAAATATATCTTATATTAACAGCTTGTTCAGTATGGATGGAGACATTGCACCCATGGTTGAGTTGGCTCAGCTTCGCAAGAAGCATGGGTTTTTCTGGGTGGTTGACGACGTAGGTCCTTGAATATCCAATTATTTTTCTGAAATCATAAGAATATGCAACTCCATTTTAACATATATTTAAAGTACTTTCACCTTTTCAGGCTCATGGAACGTTTGTTTGGGGCAAAAATGGAGGGGGACTGGCTGAGGAATTCAATTGTGAATACGACGTCGACATATGCGTGGGCACTTTGAGTAAGGCAGCATCTTCTCTAGGAGGGTTCATAGCATGCAGGTAATTAATGACTTGCAGCATCTTCTCTAGGAGGGTTCAATTCATACAAGTTTATGATCTCTGAATGTTATTTCAACAGCAAAATCTGGAAACAATGGATTCAATCAAAGGGTCGGTCTTTCATATATTCAACAATCGCACCTATTCCCCTGGTTGCTGCCTCTTATGGTAAACATTTTCGAATCGAATATTTGCAATCTCTTTTTTCGATTTCCGAATTATGGTTCAATGCATAATACGTAATTCTTATTCTAACATACATTGATCAGCGTCGGTGGTGGTGGCAAGGAAAGAATCATGGCGTCGAAGGGAAATCCGGAACCGAATGAAAGAGTTCCATGCTCTAACTGGAATCCCTGTCAAAAGCCAGATTGTATCCGTTATAATAGGAGACATAATGGAGGCCATCAAAGTCAACCAGTTTGTTTTCATTCTCACCTTCTCTCATTCATCACTGATGTATAGCTCATCATTGTATACCTTCTTCGTCTAACAGTCTCAATATACGTAGGGAATTCATACAATCCGGCTTCTATTGCGTGGCTGTCGGACCCCCAGCAGTCCCTCCAAATACAGCAAGGTTCGATAACGTTCAAATCCACGTCCTCCTATGTAAGAATTCGGGTATTACTTGTCGTCGTATATAATCTTCTTGTCCTGTTTTTTTTTTCAGGATACGATTGACCTTGACTGCTGTACAAACGACAGAAGATATAAAAAGGATTGCTGCACTAGTATCAAAGTATGTCAAGTTTAAAGTTCCGAGCTACAACGACAGCTCCAGACATATAAGCGCTAGGCTTTAGCTTGTGTGATAACTTTGGATCAGAAACATGTTGTTTATCATCGAACAAGATAATGATCCTTGTATTTTAGTTTCTTGCGGTGTTTTTCTTTTTGTGGTAAATAGCTGTTTTTATTATGGTAGCATTAGCAAGCAACTAAGTTGCATTGTGTTCCTATGTACATCATGTAAAAACTTTTAGTGTTCTGTTTCTATTCTCTATTCTCTATTCATCGAACTTCTATTTCTCTATTTCCACACTAGAAAATCATAGCCATAAGATTTTTGTGATCCATTGAAGCCCAAGTCGTATGCCAAATTTTATTTGGGTAAAATACTCTTCAAATCATTTAATTATGTGTAGAGTTACAAACGTGTCATTTTCTCTCTAAAAGTTACAATTTAGTCATTCAATTAAAATTTTATTGCAATCAAGTCACTATGTCGTTAAAATTGAAACGAGCGTCTAACACAACTTGGTATAATAACAGTTTTAGTCCCTAAAACTTATACATCCTATCAATTTCATCCTAATTCGAAATAAATCAATAACCATTTGTATTTAAAAATTTCATTACTTGTTAGTAATGCAAAAGAAAATCCCACATTGAGTGAGAAACTAACATGTGAAGGGTATTTATAGCCTTCATCTTCCCTTCCCTTGTTGAGTGATAGAGAACAAGGGCTAGTCTTACACGTTGCTTGTCTCGGCACGAGCTTGGGCTTGATTTGGGTTAATACGTCCACATGCGTTACTATATTTTTGGAGAAAATTCGTAAAGAATTTTTCTCTGAGAATGAAACAGTGAAAGAGGATAACAACTGTTTTAGCTGTTTCGAATTCTGTATTAATCAGAACCTGGACATAATTACAGCTTAATTCAGCTGTTTGATGGTAATAAAATACCATAATTTGGATCAAATATTATGGTTGTTGAGATAATGAATGGACAATTTTATCCTTCATTTTTAGCCTATAAATAGCATGCCTTGCATGCTTCATTTGCATCCAATTCCAGAAACAATAATACAAACACACTCTCACAGCTTTCTTCATGTTTTCCACCATCGTCCACTTTGAGTTCGGGTGTACGAACTTCGAAGAGACCGTGTTAACTTCAGGGGACGTATTCGCCCGTAGCAGCAATTACACACATCGGGGCAAATTCGTTTCTAAGGCAGTGGCAGCTTGTTCTTCTGTTTTTGTTTTTTCCAGTCAGTGCTAACATCCTGTTTTGCAGCTTATATTTCCAACATTAATGAAGTGATTGTGGCTACTAACATACAACATTAGGGTCATAATGGGTTTGTTCCATTAGTTTGGTAGTGAAGTGTCTGTGTATATCAAGCTATCCCATCTCTCGATTATTGAATTAACGAGTAGTAACATAAAATGTAATGTTTGACTGAATAGTCACTTTGGCCCCTGTTTTTTTTAGAAATTCAACCCTCAACATTTCATTTTGGGTCAAAATGGCCCTTCCACGGATGAAAATTGTTTTGAAAACTGACGGTAAACAGTTTGAAATGACTTGCCAGAACGATAAGTCAACAAAAAAAATTATTTTATATTTTATATAATTTTATAAAATTATTTTTTGACTGATGTATCATTTTTTCAAGTCAACACATTTGTCTATATGATATTGTCATGTCATCGTGCACTACTATATAGATTTGTCACGTCATTTCAAGCCATTTACTGTTAATTGACTGTCGGTTTTTATTCGTAGAGGGGTCATTTTGACTCAAAATAAAATATTAAGGGTTGAATTACTTCAAAGAAAAAAAATAGGAGCCAAAGTGACTATTCAGGGAGCATTTTTTGACTTTATACCTTGAAAGAATGTATAAAGGACTAACTGTTATTATACCATATTTATTAGATGTTTGTTTCTATTCTAACGTCCCATGACCGTTTGTAAAAGAAACTTAAATAACTAAATTATGATGTTTAGAAATAAAGTTCTATTTGTAACAAACATATAATTGAATGACTTGTCTAAATCATACAATGATTTTATTTAGTAAATTAGGGTATTTGTTACAGTGAAGGAGAACTTTTCGTGTGATCGTGACGAATTTTCAAATATTTTTTTAATAAAATACGAAAATATATTTAAAAAATTCGTCAGGTCCATACAATGAATTCTCTTTGTCCTATTAAAATAATATTCAAAGAAACTGATCAAAAACACAAAACGAATTCCCTTTGACCATAACAAATAACCTAATTTACTAAATAAATTATAACCTGCCATATATCCTAATATATTTCCCACCCTAATATTCTCCTAAAAAAATCCTGAATTTTGACTTCCTCTGGTTCCAAATTTTAATTACGTGGATATATCATGTCGAGAGACGGAGCTTACTTTGAGCCCAAAGGGTTTTAGTTTTTTGTTGACAATTTTAAATATTTGATAATTTTTTGTTTAATGGTATTTTGGTTTTTTTTTTTTTAAAAATAAGTATTTAAATTAAAAAATAAAAAGAATTATCAAATATTTAATCAATTAGGGTTGAATTAAAAAAATGGTCCTATACTCTAAAATTTTTTTAGTCTAAAATTTAAGTATTAGACAAATTAGGCTTTGTCACCCGAATTTTAAGTTGAAATACTTAATAATTCAATGATTTTTTTTTTAATTCAATAATCTAGCCATCTCAATATTCAATTCTGGCTCCGTCCCTAAAGATTTCTATCACATTTTTAATCAATCAAGTGGATATATTTACATGGTATTAATACATTTCTTTTTTGGATAAGTAAAATTTTATTTATCGAAAGAACTTTACAAACTGAGAACTACAATTAAACTCTCATCTAGGGGGAGATCTTTATGCGCGATAGTTTAGGGTTTTAATCTCAAATTTTTTTAAATTTTTTTGAGGATTCATGAGAACTATTTTTTTTTTTAAAAAATGATATTCTAATTAAAATATTTAAAATTTGAGGGCCTTAATAAATTTTTTAACAATTTGGGGAATTTAATTAAAATATTTAAAAAAAAAACAAGACAACCCTAACTAATTAATACTTTTAGTATTTTATTAATAAAATTTTATTATTTATAAATGAGATGACACATTACATTAGAGTCGTGTATTAACAATACATAAAGTATAAGTCCATTAAATAATTAAGTTCATACATGCTTGATTTTAAAATTAAATCAAATCTCAAGAGCAAAAACGATTGACCATGAAAGATTTGATATCCAAATAAATATAAACCATCTTTAATTAGTTTAATGCACGACTTCATAACGTTTAATTTAAAACTACCCGTCACATAATATAATATCTACATATATTTGCAACTCGCAACTCGCAAGAGACATGACTCACATGCCGTGCATCCTGTCAAATTTTATAACTTGATTTTGTGAAAAAACGTGGAAAATAAAAAAAATCAAATTGGGTTTAAATGGTGGGATTTTGAAGATTCGATTGATTAAAGTACACTAATCAGGGTTAGGGAACTGCAGTATAAATATAGATGGAGTTGATGAGATGGGAACCAAGCAAAACCAACAAGAACTTTTCTTTCCGATCTTGTCTTACCAAAAGACATTGTTTCTGATTTGTCCGAAAATGGAATCAATGGGGAAGGTCAAGACCTCATGGGACTTGTACATTGAAGAAGCACTTCCAAAGCTGGAGTCTCGCAATTTGTTTACGCCTCTAAGGCCAATGAATATATCCATTCCCGGAAAAGGAGAAGGAGCTCAGACAAAGTTCGACGAAGATGAATACGAAACGTACGACGGAATTCAGCCGTGGGATCGACTCGCTGCTCAGATCGAACTCCCACAAACTTTCTTCCAACGATTGTTGAATGGTATGTGATTAACATACATATTTAGATATACATGCATATATGTGTTGGCATGTTGGGCATGTGTAATGTACGTGCATGGCGCATGCAGGATTTGAACTTGTCAGCAAATATGAACTCGAAGAAAATGAAAAAATATGTTCAAACCAGGAGACGCACTACAAGAAGCTAATTTTGTTCGCTGGAAATGATTTCTTGGGTTTGTGTAGGCATCCCACAATTGCAAAAGCTACGGCCAAGGTAATTAATTTTTAATAAATAATTGTATATATATATATATATATATATATATATATATATATATATATATATATATGAATGATTTTCATCTATTTTTTTAAACTTAAACAGGCAGCAATGGAACAAGGAACTGGTCCAAGGGGATCTCCACTTATCTGTGGATATACCAATTACCACATGGCACTAGAATCCAGCTTGGCGAAATTAAAGAAGAAAGAGGTATATATTATACCATATTATATATATATTTGTGACACAACTTTTCTTGTAGTTTATTAAATATTCAAGTCCAATGGCCTCAATTAGTATATTTGGGATTGTAGGCTTGCCTTCTTTGCACGTCAGGCTTCGGAGCCAACTTGGCGGTGATGGTTGCAATCGGAAGTATTGTACCGGTGATGTTTGAAGGAAGGAGGCCGACAAAGGAAGAAAAGGTTGCCGTATTTTCTGATGCGCTTAACCATGCCTCGCTCGTCGATGGTCTTAAACTCGCCGATCGACTAGGAGGAGTCGAGTTGTTTGTCTATAAACACTGTGACATGTCTCACCTCGATGCTCTCTTGTACGTTGATTTCCTTTTGGCTTCCATGTGAACATGCTTTCGTTGGATCATTAATGCCAGCTAACAAGGGTTTATTTTATGAAAATTTCACAGAACAAAGTGTAAAAATAAGAGAAAAGTGGTGGTGACAGATAGCTTGTTCAGCATGGATGGAGACATTGCACCCATGGGTGAGCTGGCTCAGCTTCGGAAGAAACATGGGTTTCTGTGGGTCCTTGATGATGTAAGTCCTTGAATATCCAACTATTTTTCGAAAATCCTAAGAATATACGGAATAGAATTTCTTTGTCTCTTTCTTGTGCTCCTTTATTACACATGACATAAATCTTTGGTGAGACATATAAAGAAGCATAAAAAAAGAACATACGTATTTTGTTCGAATATATAACTCCATTTTAACATATATGAGAAACACTTTGTACTTTTAAGGCTCATGGGACATTTGTTTGGGGCAAAAATGGTGGGGGACTAGCCGAGGAATTCAACTGTGAATACGATGTCGACATATCCATCGGCACTTTGAGTAAGGCAGCATCTTCTCTAGGAGGGTTCGTAACATGCAGGTAAATCAATGGCATCAAATATTGGTGTAAGTTTCATTAGCTTACATCGTACGAGTTTATGATCTCTGATTGTTACATCAACAGCAAAATCTGGAAACAATGGATTCAATCAAGGGGTCGCTCTTTCATATTTTCAACAATTGCACCTGTTCCCTTGGTTGCTGCTTCTTATGGTAAACATTTTCGATTCCGATATCTGCAATTAATCTCTTTATTTCGATATTCGAATCACGGTTTAGTTGATTAATGCATTGTTCTAACATTTATGGATCAGCATCGGTGGTGGTGGCAAAGAAGGAATCATGGCGTAGAAGGGAAATCCGGAACCGGATGAAGGAGTTGCGTGCTCTAACTGGAATACCTGTGAGAAGCCAGATAGTATCCGTTATGATTAGAGATGTGAAGCAGACTCTCAAAGCCAGCCAGTTTGTTTTCTTTCTCACCCTCTCTTAATACTGTGGCGGTTTCAAATGGTTCATTCTCTTCTGATTTAAGTCGAGAGTCGCAGTCGAAAGAAGGAGAGCTTTGAGACTAGCGTTTATCATTTTCCCCAACTTTCCTTCGAACCAATACTGACCGCGACTCTCCGTCCAAACTAGAAGAAATGAACCGCTTGAACCACCACCATCTCTAGTTTATGATCAACAATGTTCTTAATACATCAGTTCATTGCTTAATATGCCATTGTTTGAATGCACTCTGCAGTGAATTGCTTGAATCCGGCTTCTATTGCGTGGCTATCGGACCCCCGGCAGTCGCTCCGAATACGTCAAGGTTACGATTGACTCTGACTGCTGTACACACATCGGAAGATATAAAGAGGCTTGTTGCAATCATATCCAAGTATGTCAAGTTTCAAGTTTCCGGCAGCAGCGATTGCTCCAATTATATAAGCCCCAGGCTTTAGCTTATGTGTGAAAAATTTGGATCATCTACATGGAATTCGTTATTGTTTATCATCAAACCAAATAACAATGGTCGAAAATGGCTTGACCTCGATACTTACTTGTACTCGAGTTTCTCGTGCTTTGTGTTTGTGTGATATTGGAATGTTGTAGAAACAAAGAGATTTTGTTTAATAGGAAACTGATTTCCATTTTCATATCATCATGTATACAAAATTGCTTATTATATATAAGTATATAGGGAGCTCTATCAAGCTTACTAAAGGCTAGGCTGCACCAGATTAGGTTAACAACCCTAACAGCTTGCAACTGCTTACTAACTAACTCAACTATACTTCAATTTCCTCCTTACTCCTCTAAGCTTGCAGACACAGCTTCAAGCAAGTGACATGCACCAGCATTCTCTTTGCTCCATTCATCTTTGCAAATTGCTTCAATATTAGTCTTGGAGACCACCTGCAGCTGTGATCGAAAATCACCAAAGTAAGTCCAAGTTAAAGACTTTGTCAGACCATCCGCAACTTGACACGTAGCTGGAATGTATCCAATTCGAATATGACCAGTTGCAATTTTCTCATAAACAAAATGAATATTCAAGTCCACATGCTTTATACGAGAGTGATACACAGGATTCTCACTTATAACAATTGCACTCGTGTTATCATTCCAGATTTCAGGAATTTTGATCTTAGTAAATCCCATTTCTTCAAGCAGAGCTTTAATCCAAACCACTTCAGCTGTAACATCAGCAATACTCCTGTACTCAGCCTCAGTTGTGGAACGAGCCACGGTTTTCTGCTTCCTTGAACTCCATGAAACCAGATTATCTCTAAGGTATACACAACATCCTGAAACTGACCTTCGATCACAAGCATTTGCTCCCCAGTCTGCATCTGCAAAGGCAGTAATAGAACATGCATGCGCAATAGAACCTTTATATACTAGACCATAGTCTAATGTACCACTGATATACCTCAATACTCATTTAACAACTATCAAATGTTGCTCTCTAGGCTCATGCATGAATTGAGCCAGCTTGTTCACACTAAAAGCTATGTCAGGCCTGGTGTGACAAGCATATAATAGAGCCCCAACAATACTTCTGTATTCCTTTGCATCAGCAATATGGCTCCCTGAAACTTTGTCCAGCACAGCATTGCTCACCATGGGCGTTGGGACAACATTAGCTTTATCCATGTGTGTCCTGACAAGAAGATCAAGCAAGTATTTGCGTTGATTTAATACAAGATAATTGTCTCCTCGAATTACTTCCAAGCCAAGAAAGAATCCCAGTTGACCTAGATCCTTAAGAGCAAACCTGTCACGTAACAGCTTAACCACCTTTTCAACCTCATTCTCTGAGTGACCAGTGAGTATAATATCATCCACGTATAGTAACATGTACGTGTAACCAGCTGCATGCTTGCAAATGAACAAAGAGACATCATCCCTTGATTCAACAAAACCAATTTCAAGCAGAAAATTCTTGAGTTTCATGTGCCAATTTCGAGGTGCTTGTCTCAGGCCATAGAGCGCACGTTGTAGTTTGCAAACCAATCTCGATCCATCTGGGGCAAACTGTTCAAAACCTGGTGGTTAGTACATGTAAACATTCTCATCAAGATCACCATTCAAAAAGGCGTTGTTGATATCAACTTGCCTTAGAACCCAACTGTTTGTTACAACAAGTGATAACACAACATTCAAAGTTGTCATTTTAACAACAGGGCTGAAGGTGTCCCTGAAATCCTGACAAGGAACTTGGGAAAACCCTTTCGCGACTAATCTTGCTTTGTGTTTGGAAACTGTACCATCAGGATTTCGTTTCAGCCTAAACACCCACTTACACCCAACTGTGGAGTGGCCTTCAGGTAGCTTGACCAATATCCAACTACGATTGTTGTTCAAAGCATCCAACTCAGCTTGAACAGCCTTCTTCCATTCAAGAGATTGCAAAGCTTCTCGAATATTTACTAGCTCAATATCATCAGTTACTCTTTCAACAGTAAACACTTTAGGTTTAAATATCCCATTTTTACTCCTGGTTACCATGGAGTGACCAGTACTAGGAGGAACAATACTACACCCACTTCGAACACGGCATTCAACATTAGTTTCACCTGGAGCATTACTGCTTGACTCATTGAGACCATCAGGTGCAGAATCACATACCTGAACTCCTTCTTCATGTACCTGATCAACCAAAGGTGACTGTGATTCATGTGTTGATTCAATCAAAGGTGTTTGTGCTGAACTAGATGTACAAGGCTCATGACCTGAACTGAAGCCAGATAGCTGAGGAGAGTATACTGGTGATGGAGATGAGCAAGCATGATCAGATTCAGGATCACCTTGAATTGTAACTGGAGTGTGATCAACTATGTCATCAGTTCTATCATGGCTAGCACAATTGCTAGGAGGCACAACAGGTAAGGCACAAGATCGAAACTGTGTTGGGACTCGAACCTATTTTTCACCAATCCTATCTGCAAAAGGAAAATAACATTCATCAAAAACCACATGCCTTGAAACATATACTTTCATATTCGAGGCTAAGCACAAGTAGCCCTTGTGTTGACAACTGTACCCCAGAAACGTGCATTCTTGTGAACGAAAATCAAGTTTGTGCTGCTGAAACATCCTCAAATGTTGAAAACAACGACATGCAAACACCTTTAGCTCAGTGTAGTCAAGCTTCTTCAGATGCAAACACTCATAGGGAGACTTATTTTCCAAGACACGTGTTGGCAACCTGTTGATAAGATGCACGGCTGTGCACACAGCAAAGGACCAATACTGAAGTGGCAAAGAGGACCGAGCTAACAAAACTAAGGCTAATTCAATGACATGCCTATGTTTTCATTCAACAATGCCATTTTGTTCTGATGTGTGCGGACAAGACACACGATGTCGAATTCCCTCAATTTCCAACAATTTCGACAAGGTACGATACTCACCACCCCAGTCAGACTGAAATTCTTTTATGTTAGTGCCAAACTGGTTTTGAACCATCTTGTGAAACAACGCAAAGGCTTGTATTGCCTAACTCTTATCTTTGAGCATATATAGCCATGTGTGTCGTGTATAAGCATCTACAAAGGTAATATAATACCGAAAACCATTAGAGGAAACATGTGCTAGTCCCCAAAGATCAGAAAAAACTAACTGGAATGATCTATCATACACAGTTGTGGAAGAAGGAAAAGGAAGCTTGTGACTCTTTCCAACACGACAAGCACCACATGTGGGCAAATCTGTTTTATTGAACCTGGAAGAAAATTTTACATTTGTTTCATTACAAATCTGCATGAGACACTCATGAGCAGGATGCCCAAGACGTCTATGCCAAAGTTCATAGCTATTGCTAACTCTATGCATGAAACCAACTTCAACACCAACAACATTACAAGCAGCATCATCTGTTGAATGAACTAAGTCTACAACAAATTGATACAATTCATCTTTTTTGATACCTTGAAGCAGCACATCACCTGAACCTTCATCACGAACCAAGCACTTTGACGCATAGAACTCAAAGAATACACCATTGTCTCTAGAAAACTTAGACACCGAGAGTAGATTTTTAGTGACACAAGGTACATGCAAGAGATTAGATAGAAACAACTTGCGAGATGCACAAGAAGAAAGAATAGCAGAGTGTCCCAAATGTTCAATGTCTAATTTAACACCATTACCCACTACTATCTTACCTGAACCATTGTAACTGGAAGAACGCATCAAATTTGCTGAATCTGGTGTCACATGATGTGTTGCACCAGAGTCAACAACCCAAGAATTACGAGAGGCAGATACAACATTGACCTGGGGGAATCTTGATCTTCATTACTCACACCTTGATCATCAAACGTGCCCAGCTGCACATGACCAGAACCAGGAGTTTCTTGATCACCATCTGTTTGAAAGTCCTCATCAAATCTATACCAACATTGTAACACCCGTGTTTTGGGATTAGGAGTTAGTCGGGTTGGTGGTCCGAGTCGGTAAAATTAAATTAAATCAATTTGACCTTGACTTGAGTTAATTGAGTTTTAATTATCTAGGAGGGACCAAGTTGGTAATTTAACCAAAAATGAATTAAAAAAGATGACCATTTTTGAAAGTTAAAAAGAAAGGAAAATAAAATGGTCTTCTCTCCTCCCCATCTCCCCACCCAACGTTAAACCCATTTCAAAACCTCTCCCAAAGTCTCATCTACTATTCCATTAATTTCCACCTTCATCACAAGGTCATTTTCAAAGGTAATAACATTTTTCCCACTCTCCTCTTCATTTCCTATCTATTCATGGTTATAGATTTTAAAACTACCCACTTTTGAAAAGTTAGGGTTTAATGAAAGTTAAGGTTTTTATGGAGTTTTTCATCTTGTCTTGAAAGGTTAGGTTGGGTTTTGATTTAACCACCTTAAAATGAACATAATATGTTAAAATGGTTAGGTTTGGGTGAAAACCCGAAATGGGTTCTTGAGGCAAATTTCAATGTGTCAAAAACTTGATTTTTGGTGAGTTTTAAGGTGAAATTGGAGGGCTGATGGTTTATGTATGTTAGGAGGATGTTTTGGGACCATTTGGGTGTCATTTGGATGTTTGAAAATGGGATTTTCAGCTAGTTTTTGAAGGAGCACGAAAATGGGCATTTTGAGGGATTAATTTGATTGGAAAATTTGTTGAAGTTGGTTTGAGCTTAAGAGTTGAGGGTCGACTGAGTTTTAGCATTGATTGGGAATAATGGATGTGTTTTTGATTGGCTAGAAGCAAGAGGAGGCGTTGAAGAGGCATTGGGATCGAATCCGGGCTTGTAGGAGGCTTGCTTCGGTTGCTAAGGAAGGGTGGTGAGTGACTTTAAACATGTTTTAAAGATTGGTTCAAGTGTGTGGTGTGTGTGGAATGTGCTTGGTAGGCCTTTCCAATGTGAGAGTTAAATTGGTATCTTAACTCCTTGAATTTTTGTATGCTATTCATGCCATTGTCTAATTGTGATTGTGATGTGTGGATTGATGGTATATGTATGCCTTGCTATGTATATACAATGTGTATGAGATATGAATGGTGGATATGTGATGTGATAAATGAAATTGACACTAATTAACTTACCGGGTGTAAATGATCGATCATTAGGATTAGTGTGCACACAAATTGAGTCAAAACGTACGTGGCCTTGATGGCGCTGAGTCATCAAGGAGGAGTACTGTGATGTAATATTCCACCGGAAATTTATATATATTCTACGAGATGATGAGTGGAATCCCACCCGTAGGGTATGTGGTGATGAGTGGAATCCCGCCCATGCAAGGTCCGGTGATGAGTGTAATCCCATCGAGGTAATGTGATTGTTGAGATTAAATCTGTACATCCGGGTAAACTAATAGTGGCCAATTGGACTGTTCTTATAATTGTGGTATGTGATGTTGATATTTGATGTTTGAGCTTAGTATGATGTGAGATGCCATATTATGACTCTTGAAAGACTAGCTAGGTCTACTTGTTGATTTGCCTATGCTTGTTGTATATGAGAATTTGGGAATACATGCTTGAACCCTGCATTGTTGATGTTTTCGGTTTTAGACCATCCTCACTAAGCTTATAGCTTACGCTCTCTTTTTCAACAATGCAGATCATTAGCGTGGTGTTAGCTCGGAGCAAGGCAAGAAGGGCTTTCCAAGTTTTTGTGGCTCAAGTACGGTTAAACAATTTATGTAGTAGTTTAGCAATGTGGCAAGAGTGTGTTTCGAAAGAGTTATGTATGACTCATATGTGTGTTTGAAGTCTATAGTTTGTCTTGGATTGAAACATGATATGTATTGCTAAATGCTTGTGTGATGAATGCCTTATGGATGTTTATTTGGCTTTTGAATGACCTGAATACCTTTTTGAAATGTATTGTGCCTTTTGGCACTTAATGTCTTCAAGCATGCCCTTTATGAAATGTTGTTGATGTGTAATTGCTATGTATGAATGATTGTTTAAATCTATGCCTTGTGTGTGTTTGAGTATGCTAGACATGGGACGTATGCCTCTAGACCTTGTTTGCTTGTGTTGTGTGCCTTTAGGGGTCCTATGAGACCTTTAGACTTGTTGAAAATCGCCTAAGTCTGGTTTTCCAAAGCTGCAGACAGCCCGCGTTTCGAAACGAGCTGGGACGTTTCGGAACGGGTAAGGCTTTAGGGACCCCGTATCAGAACGCGTTTCGATACGGTTTGGCCTGTGAATCCCCTGTTCTGAAATGTGTATCGGAACGTTTTGACTACTGGAATTTTGAGAAAATGACGAGATGAAAGCGTTTCGAAACGGGTCTAAGGGTTTTGAAACGGTCAAAATCTCGTTGACCACGAGAAGTTGACCGTTGAGGGCGTTTCGGAACGGTTGACCTACATTTTGATACGGCCCCTTGTATGGGCTCTGGGGCAGTTGACCTGATCAAGGCGTTTCGATACGCCTCAAGGGTGTTTCGAAACGACCTATTTAAAGGATTAAAATTGGGATGTTTAAATGCTGTTTTGGGTTCGAATGTTCATCTCCTGTATTTTATTTCCGCTGTTTGATCACATAGGACTTTAATTGCCATTAGAGAAGATAAGATTAAAAGAAAAAAAATTAGGGTTGCTAACCGAGGGGGAACCTTAACGGGTTTCACTTCAGTTTTCCCCGTGTGGCTTACTCGGACCGGTCATCCGGCCAGACCGGGACGAGGGGGTTACAAACATCGATTGGCTAGATGTCCAATCTTTCCACAAATTTGGCACTGGATCTTGACACGGCCACCACGACCTCTACCATTCATTCGACCAGCCCCATGTTGCTGAGCATGGTATCCCCTATAGCCATAACCTTCTCGTGAATTATGACCACGATAACCTGCCTGACCACGAGAGACATTGAAACCTCCTCATGTGGCTTGAGCTACATTGGCACTAAAAGGCAATACATCATTGCTTTGTGCATTGAAACCATCAATTTGAGACTATGCATCAATCAACAAAGACCTCACACGATCCACTAAAACTAACTCTTTACTAGAAGTAATCACATCAACAAAGGGTTGATAGTCTTTAGGTAGCCCATTCAAAATACTAGCAATTTTCTCGACATCAGATATAACACTATTGCAAGAAACTAAAGCATCACAAACCTCCTTAATCTGTGTAAGATAAACACGCATGGATTCATCCCCTTTCTTGAAAGACCTGAGCTTATAATGAAGACCCATCACTGATGTAGTAGAACGATTTGAAAAGAATTCTTGCACCGTGTTCCAAACCCCAGCAGCAGTTTCAGCACCAAAAAACTGGGCAAGAAGATAAGAGCTAACCGTGGAAAGCAACCACGAGGCTAACGCACTGTCTTGCGCAACGTAATCCTCATAATCCTCGTTCGGAGAAGTTGTACCATCAGGAGCACGAACTGTCTTGGGAGGGATGGTCATCTTGCCAGTGAGAAGCTTCTCAAGCTTATGGCTGCAAATCGTTAACAGCACTTGCTGCTTCCAAAGGAGATAGTTCATCTCATCGAGCACTACATTGATCTTTTTGTTGGTGAACATGGCAACGACACAACCAAGAACCAGAGGCAACGGAAGATTAACACCATAATCGAACGTCGAATCAAAAAAGAACCAAGAAATCGTTACAAGTTCAAGCTTTTCCGGCGAATGATACCATATTGGAATGTTGTAGAAACAAAGAGATTTTGTTTAATAGGAAACTGGTTTCCATTTTCATATCATCATGTATACAAGATTGCTTATTATATACAAGTATACATGGAGCTCTATCAAGCTTACTAAAGGCTAGGCTGCACCAGATTAGGTTAACAACCCTAATACTAGTGATTAATATATATATATAACGACTCAGGTTTAACCCGAGCCGTAGGCTTTGCGATTTGGGCCTTTAAGGGTTTAAGAGAACCTTCACGGGCTTGTGTAATGTTGTTGGACTTGAGTTTTTGAATTGGCGGTGAGTTAGGAGGATGATGGGAGGATAGTGAGGTGATTTCACCTCATTTTTGAAGAGGAAAAAGAGGAGCCTTTATTTCCTCTGCAAAAAAGTGGTGGTGTTATCACCATTTGACTTCCTTGCCATTTTCCCTCAACTATTCTTATTCTCCCAACTCCCACACTCAAGTAAAGGTTGGATCTTTGTTATCTTGAGTAAGAATTTTGATATTTGGGTTGAGAGTATTGTTATCAGCATTCAAGGATCTACGTTTTGAAATAAGAATCTTAAAATTTGGTGATAGAAGGAAAGACATAGATTTTATGGGGGTCTTGTGAGAAGTGGGTTTACAGGAGGATTTAATCTCATTTTTCACCTTAGTTTGTAGGTGTTGTTACCTTTTCATCTCTTACAAGTTGTAACTCGTTTTACAACTTTCTTGTGTAGTGAAAGAAGTTAAAAATTCTTCCAATAAGCTTGGGAAAAAGAATGTTTGGGGAGTTTAGCTTGGAGTTTCTTTTTCAGTTGAGAACAAGGTTAGTAGACTATTAACTCCTTTACCTTCATGACATCATAAATTTGATGTCTTTGTTGCTTGATTTGATGTTTTAGTTGTTTGGGGTGCTTGAGACCTCTCTAATGGCTAAACCTGAAATTTGTGTTAAAATGGCGTAAAAATGGTAGGAAACCACTTAAACTATCTTCCATAACTTGTAGGTTCCATTTGGGATTTTTTTATGGTTTGTGTGAGTTAGAAATGATTTTCAAGCTCTAGAATTTGAATTTTAGGCTCAAATACCGGTACAAGATAAACTGAATGATGAACACAAGCAAATGTTGAAGGGTGTATCAATACGAGCTCGAGCCGTATCGGTACCCTATGTTTTGTTAAAATTCTAATAGCAAAGTTTCGCACTGGTACGCTTTGGGGCGTATTAGTATGCACAGTTTATGTACAGGTACTGGTTATCGATTAACCCTTTGCCCTGTGAAGCACACATATCGGTACGTTGGGGCAAGTACCGGTACTTAGAGTGTCGTATCAGTACTCGTGGTTGGGTATCAGTACTCAGTGGGCAATCTCTCCGAAAAATAACATTTTGAGTTAGAGGGGCTGATAATTCGAGGACAGTTGTCCAATGAGTTTCTAATGTGATAAAATGAATTGTAAAACTGAGAAACCGAGATTTAACTCTCGTATATAAGAATAATGTGTAATAGCTTGGTAAACTTTGAGTGACTTGTTTGTAATAGCAACAATTGGTATTCTTGGTGGATTGTGCGATGTTGTGTGCCAAGTAATGACACTTGTTTGGTTGAGTCACGTTTGATTGTTGAGATCCGGATACCTGGAGAATGTGTTGCAACACCATGAGATGAGATGTCGGATGTACGTTCCCGAGGTTGTATAACATTGGGCCTCATCCGATGATACTCGATGAGAGATTACGAGTATATGTGTACGTTCCTGAGGCTACGTGACATCGAGCCTCACTCAAAGTGTACGTTTCTGAGGTTGTGTGACACCGGGCCTCACTTTGTGTGGTATGATGCATATGTGTTGTGTGAGATTAGTGCATTTATTGTTGCTTGCTATGTGTTTAGGTGGCTAGAGGTAGCGCCATACGTTTATTATATTGCCATGATATCATCTTTAGCTACATGCTCATATTTATGATTTGCATGAAGCATGGTTGAGTGGAAGTGTATCTATTGAGCTTTATTAGCTCAACGTTTGGAATAATTGTTTTCGCTCGTTGGTTGACACATGCATTAGTGGAGCACCATCGGAGTAGGACTTCAACATTGACTTGTTCAGAGTACAATACTTAGATTTATTTGGGCCATATATTCGTAGGACCCTATGTTTTGTATTGTAACTCCTCATATTTTGGATTTAAATCGTGAGTCGAATGCTTTTATAACTATGTTTTTAAATAGAGCTCACATGTAACGTTTTAAATACTTATCTATGTTCGAAATTTTCGAATTGACGGATTACATAAACAATGAAATGTGATTTGGGATAAACTAGGTTGAAATTTTATAGTTGCAGGTTAAGCTTGAGGCCAAACTTATGACATTCGAGTTGATGGTGTTAATATATATATATATATATATTCAATAAAACAACCTTAACCTAACCCTGGACCATCCAAGTCCAATAAATGATAGTTATAATCATGGAATATTAAAAGTTATTGTAGCTTATAAAACTCCGGCTCCGGTAAAAAAGAAAATGATGTTTATCATAAGAAATTTGGGTTTGAGTGTATGCAAAATGTATATCCATTATCATAGAATTAAGAAAAAATATAAACATATACAATCATATATTAATAATGAGAAAACGTTGTAATGAAAAAAATAGTTGTAAAGTTAGCATTATTAATTATCAGATAATAAAAAATGATGAAAATTCAATATGCCAAGTAATAATAATATAGTGATTTTTGTATTAGAACAACACCTATAAAATAATTAAAAAAACATATAGTGATTTTTTAGATGACATTTGAATGGAAATTTTTTATTTTTGAGATTATTGTATATATAATATATTTATGGTACTAAAAAATTTAATCTAAATTTTACATGGTTTTAATACACTTTTTTGGATAAGTAAATTTTTATGGGTAAAATATCTAAATCATCACTCAACTTTGCGTTGTGATCTATTTTGGTCACTTAACTTTTAAAGTGCTCAATTTTAGCACTAAACTTTAAATATTGACCTATTTTGGTCACTCCACCGTTAAATCTCTAACTCTGTTATGACGTGGAAATAAGAAATAATAAACCCCCCAGAATAGTATCCTTCTTCACCGTCTCACCATCTCCTCAACCTCAAAACCCCCCTTCTTCACCATCTCGGCGTCTTCTCAACCACAATATTTTACCTTTTTCACCATCTCTTTGCCAAATGATTTAAAAGGGAGTTCGTTCGACAGTGAGCTATGTCGAGAAAAAGGTATCGATACGGTCTTAGCCATTTCGATACCCCGTATCGATACACATACGTGCGTTTCGATACCCTTATTTATTGTACACAACGGCTCTTTCTTTTCTGAGAAAGGTATCGATACGGCTCCCCGAGTACCGATACAGGTAGCTGCAGAAGTGCATTTATAGTGGTGAGAGAGGGTTCCAACGGCTCTATTCAAGTTCCAACCACCCAAACGGCTAGAATTAATAGAGGAGGTATAAATTGAAGGCCTTTGAAGGTCAGCAACAACTATTCAACCCACAAGCATCATCAAAGCAAAAATCCAAACCCTTGTGCTATTCAAAGTCAAATTCTTGTACCCAACTCTAGTGTTTTCAACTACTTGTGTCAATTTTTATTTTTCACCCATTCTTCCCACAAAAATTTTTATGGCCAATTCACCCCCCTCTTGGCCATTTGCAATTGTTTGATCAACTCAACATTTACAAATTGAGAACTACAATTAAATTCTCATCTATGGGGAGATCTTTATGTGCGATAGTTTAGGGGCTTAATCTCAATTTTTTAAAATTTTTGAGGATTCATGATAACTAATTTTTTTTTAAAAATGATAGTCTAATTAAAATATTCAAAATTTGAGGGCCTTAATAAAAATTTTAACAACTTGGGGAATTTAATTAAAATATTTAAAAAAAATTAAGACAACCCTAAACTAATTAATTTTTTAGTATTTTATTAATAAATTTTTATTATTTATAAATGAGACGACACATTACATTAGAGTCGTGTATTAACAATACATCAAGTATAAGTCCATTAAATATTTAAGTTCATACATGCTTGATTTTAAAATTAAATCAAATCTGCACGAAGCAACTTGTTTTAGTGGTTAAGGGAACGATTGTTGTTCCTAGAAGTCACGGGTTGGAGCACCAGCAGCTGCAACAGGGTGATTGAGCATGTATTGTCAAATAGTTGAGAGTATATTCAAAACAGATAATACTTGTAATCACCTTAGCTTTAAAAAAAAATAAAATTAAATCAAATCTCGAGAGCACAAACGATCGGCCATGTAAGATTTGATATCCAAATAAATATAAACCATCTTTAATTAGTTTAATGCACGACTTCATAACGTTTAATTTAAAACTATCCGTCACATAATATAATATCTACATATATTGCAACTCGCAACTCGCAAGAGATATGACTCACATGCCGTGCATCCTATCAAATTTTATAACTTGATTTTGTGAAAAAAAAACTTGTACATTGAAGAAGCACTTCCAAAGCTGGAGTCTCGCAATATGTTTACGCCTCTAAGGCCAATGAATATATCCATTCCCGGAAAAGGAGAAGGAGCTCAGACAAAGTTCGATGAAGATGAATACGAAACGTACGACGGAATTCAGCCGTGGGATCGACTCGCTGCTCAGATTGAACTCCCACAAAACTTTCTTCCAACGATTGTTGAATGGTATGTGGTTAACATACATATTTAGATATACATACATATCATGTGTTGGCCTGTTGGGCATGTGTAATGTACGTGCATGGCGCATGCAGGAGTTGAACTCGTCAGCAAATATGAACTCGAAGAAAATGAAAAAATATGTTCAAACCAGGAGACGCACTACAAGAAGCTAATTCTGTTCGCTGGAAATGATTTCTTGGGTTTGAGTAGGCATCCCACAATTGCAAAAGCTACGGCCAAGGTAATACATTTTTAATGAATATATATATATATATATATGATTTTCATCTCTCTCTCTCTCTCTCTCTTTAACTTAAACAGGCAGCAATGGAACAAGGAACTGGTCCAAGGGGATCTCCACTTATCTGTGGATATACCAATTACCACATGGCACTAGAATCCAGCTTGGCGAAATTAAAGAAGAAAGAGGTATATATTATACCATATTATATATATATATATGTATATATTTGTGACACAACTTTTCTTGTAGTTTATTAAATATTCAAGTCCAATGGCCTCAATTAGTATATTTGGGATTGTAGGCTTGCCTTCTTTGCACGTCAGGCTTCGGAGCCAACTTGGCGGTGATGGTTGCAATCGGAAGTATTGTACCGGTGATGTTTGAAGGAAGGAGGCCGACAAAGGAAGAAAAGGTTGCCGTATTTTCTGATGTGTTTAATCATGCCTCGATCGTCGATGGTCTTAAACTCGCCGATCGACTAGGAGGACTCGAGTTGTTGTCTATAAACACAGTGACATGTCTCACCTCGATGCTCTTTCCAAAAACCAATGCCATCCCCATTACCCATCTTCCACGATACATGACAACGAACCTCATCCCACACACTACATATACCTTTCCAAAGGTGAGATTGATTACCTCGCATAACAATATTCGGAATCACCCCATCGCACATGTATTTAGAACGCAGAACCCGTACCCAAAACCTATCAGGTTGAGCAATCATCAAGAAAGCTGCATTCTAATCCTCCAAATGCTTAAAACCCATGCCACCGTCAACCTTGGGCTTACACAGAGTATTCCAGTCAATCAGATGCACGTGACGACCATCAGATGAATTCCCCCAAATAAATTTCCTGATTAGCTTATCAATCTCCATGCATACCCCTTTAGGCAATAAGGTAGTTTGCATGGTATAGGAAGGAATTGCCTCTAAAACCGCTTTCGCCAACATAATACGCCCCGCTAATGATAAAGACTTAGTTGACCATCCTAACAAACGATCACTAACTTTTTGTATTAAGAATTGGTAAGTCCCATTAGTAACCCGTTGATGTAATGCAAAAGTCACTTATGACACGGTTAATAACGTGAAGTTGGGAAACCGAGGCTTCAGTGAGCAAAACTAAATCATCAGCAAAGAATAAGTGGGATATACCTGGGCCATTACGTGCAAGAGTGACGGGTTTCCAAGCCCCGAACTGGACTTCCCTCACAATAGCATGCACCAACCTTTTCATACAGAGAACAAAAATGTACGGCGATAAAGGGTCACCTTGCCGGATACCCCTAGACGGAGTGAATGAATTAGACGGCGAGCCATTCCAAATCACATGCATCGTCGTAGACATAAAACATCGCATAATTAACCTCCGAAAACAGTCTGGTAACCCAATCTCACGGAGAGTATCATCAATAAAAGACCACTCAAACCTATCATATGTTTTCTCCAGATCAACCTTAATGGTCACCCACCCTTTGCGACCAGATTTCTTACGCATCCAGTGTATAACCTCCTGTGCAATAACAATGTTGTCCGAAATCAAACGCCCGAGAACAAACTAGTCTGAGCTTCCGAAACCCAATCAGGTAGGAACGACTTTAACCGATTAACTATAACCTTTGTAATCAACTTGTATAACACAGAACAAAGGCTTATTGGCCGAAATTGACTAATATGCTCAGGCCTAGGAACTTTCGGTAAAAGAACCAACAAAGTCTGATTCAGGGAAGGATCAATGGGCATACCAGCGAAGATATCACGAACAAATATACATATATTAGGGCCCACAATGTTCCAGTTTTGTTGGTAAAAGAAAGCATGAAAGCCATCAAAACCTGGGGCTTTAAGCGGCCCCGTAGCAAAAAGAGCTATATGTACCTCCTCATCTCTGACTTACCGGAGTAGAGATGGAACTTCATTAGCTGCAAGGGCTGGAAAACCCCCGCGGATAGGGTACTCATACCCATCATTACCTTCACTTGAAAATAAATTCTGGAAGAAATTCACAGCCATAGACTTCAACTCACCGTCGTCAGAAACCCAACACCCATTGTCATCACGCAAGGCCCGAACAGTATTCTTCCTCCGTCTAGCCTTAGCAAACCGATGATAGAACTTTGTATTGCGATCCCCTTCCAATACCCACTGACATCTTGCCTTTTGCATCCACATACTCTCTTCCTATAGCAGCACAATATTTAATTCTGTACTAAGCGAATGATGTAGATTAACAAGGAATCCGGAGTGTCTATTTTGTAATGCCTTTTCAATACCCCGCAACCTTCGTAGAAGCTCATTTTTTGCTTCCCCGCGTGCCCAAAGACAGATTTGTTCCATTCGGCCAAATCATCCTGCAAAGAAGTTAAATTCGAGAGTACCTCCCTGCCATTATCCCACTTCGATTCAATAACCTTGGCAAACTCAGGATGATCTTGCCAAGCTGCCAAAAATTTGAACGGTCTGTCACTATGTTCAACAGCAGTCGAATCCAACTGAACAAGTAACGGGCAATGATCTGAGCTAATACGGTCAAGGTGTGATATTTGAGTATCCGGAAAAGTCTGAAGCCAACCATCACTTACTAAGCACCGATCCAGACACTGATACAGATTTCCTCTATTCCAAGTGAAAAGCGGCCCAGAAAATGGAATATCAATCAAACCTGAGTCAAAAACAAAGTTTTGAAATAAACGTCTAAAACCCATAGCTGATAACGAACCACCCGACGTTCCTCCGGGCTAAGAATCGCGTTAAAATCACCTTCCAGAATCCATGGCTGGTCCGATGTCGGGGCAAGCTCCAATAAAGTCGGCCATAACCATTTCCGTTTAGCAGCCGACAAACTAGCGTAGACTGCGGTAAGTAGGAAACATCTACCAGATTCAAGACACGAAATATGGCAATGGACGAACTGATTAGAAACTTTCAGAACCTTAATCTCAAAGTCCTCGCGCCATAATAACCAAATACCACCACTAAAACCATGGGCTTCAACACGGAAAGAATGCAGAAAACCAAGCCGTTTAACCACCCTATCAGCATAAGCACCACTAATGCGCGGCTCCATGATAGCAACAACTTGGGGATGGAATCTCCTCATGAAATCACGAAAATGACACCTAAACTCAGAGCTAGCAGCGCCCTAACAATTCTAGAAAAAGACATTAATCATTATAAAAGAAAAAAATAGAAACATCTAACCTCACAGACGAGGCTCAACATTCTCCTTGTCCAGATGCATCGCAACTGAATCATCATTCACAACCGGATCCACCGCCATCAACACTTGAGGAGCTACACCAACACCCTCTCCATTACTACTAATACCCGGATTAGCAGAAGCATGCGGAAGTTTCTGTGTAGCCAAATCATTTCCTGATGTTCCCTGCACATTCTTCACCCATTCTGATAAGATCATCGGGGTGGAAATTGGAAAGCACTTCGCTTCTTCACGCTAAGACCTTTACGCGCCGAAGGAGTTACAGCTTTAACCACTCCCTTTTTATTCCCATTCATCCTAGAACTCCGTCTCTCAGAACCTCCATCATCCGATATAACTATTGCCGAATGCTTACCACCCTTTATATTAGGAACATGAGTATCAACAACCGGGTCCTGCCTCGCATCCAAAGATACAACTTGAGGTACTGTTATACCATGGTTGGTACCGTTAGTCGCAGCCCGTGACGACTCCACCCTTTCGCCATTCTTACCACTCGATGATTCTGCAGACCCTTTCACGTTCCCATTGACAGTCGACAAGGGTTCATGAACGGCATCATCTAAATCTTGGAGAGCATCGAACCTTGACCCCATCCCCTTGCGCGAAGGTGCAGAGGCTCCAACCGCAGTCCCACTTGCTTTAGAGTACCGACGCTTGCGCGGCTCCGCTAGCATCCACAGACCAAACACTTCCTTCGGTTTATCAAAATTCCACACCGGGCCAACACTCTTCTCTACATCCACTGGTTTAGGATCGGCAATACCACAAACTGCCGCCGAATGCCCATACACTCCACATTTAAAACAAATATCGGGAAGCCCCTCATACTCAATGGCCTGAACAAAGTTATCAATCCCGATGCAGGGGAGTAAGGGTTTCGTCAGATCCACCATAACAACAAGCCGAGCGAAACGTCCCCTATCCCAGTATCTGTCTTATAATCCACTCGAATAACCCAGCCGATATTCCTAGCAATGTGTTGAAAGAAACCTTTGGAGTAATACATGTATGGTAAACCAGGTAAATGAACCCAAACAATCACGTGAGAAGGATTTCGTTCTTCAGAGGAAAATGCACGACTCCATGGTTGAACAGTTAGGTAACTTCCATAAATCGTCCAAGGACCATCCGTTAACACTTTCACAAAATCATCTTCCAAAGCAAACCAGACAATAAAATACTCATTCTCAATATCCAGAGCTAAAACTCGCCCTGAGGCTTCCATAACGTCTTGATACGACTAAGCAACGCTCCGTATCCAATCCTTTGCCCCAAAAGCCTAACGAGAACCGATTTACTCATGCTCTGGTCATACAACTCATGCACACGATCCGAAAACTGCACAATCGGAAACTTCCCATCTCTAATAACTCGAACATCATGATCCGGCACAACCACCTCATCATTCGAGATAGGAATCGCTTGAGAATAGTCGTTCACTGCCTTCCCCGCCACTGCAGATGCGTAGGATGGTAGAGACAGCACAGCACCCGGCGCACCATCGTTCAAAACAGCTTGTTCGTTCGCCGCCACCTTCCTTAGATCAGAGCCGCCGCTGCCATCCTCCACGACGTCGTCCATGGCTGCCCCACCGGTCGACGCCTGCCCATCATCCCCGGTTTTGCCTCTTTTTGCATCCCGTAGACCTTCTTCAACAAGGAGATCGCCTGCCCGTTCCAACACCGGCGGAACAGCAACCCGCACCAACGGTCTGCTCCTCAGGCCGGCCTCGGCCTCTCCAGGGGGTCTGGCAAGCCTCCCAGCGGTACAGTGGCCGGCGGCACCGCTGGACAACCACCGGGCTTTTCCATCGATAGAAATTTTAGGGTTCGCGGTTTTTTCGGAGAAGAGCTGCGCATGTTTTTAAAATAATCCGTTCTCAGTAAAATTTTATTTATCCAAGGAACTTTACAAACTCAGAACTACAATTAAACTCTCACCTAGGGGTAGATTTTTATGCGGTAATTTGGGGCTTAATCTCATTTTTTTTAAAATTTTGAGATTTTATGAGATTTTTTTTCAAAAAAATAATAGTTTAATTAAATTTTTCAAAATTTGAGGCCTTAATAAAAAATTTAAAATTTTGGGGAATTTAATTAAAATATTCAAAAAATTAAGACAACCCTAAACTAATTAATACTTTTAGTATTTTATTAATAAAATTGTATTATTTATAAATGAGACGACACATTAGGTTAGAGTCGTGTATTAACAATACATCAAGTATAAGTCCATTAAATATTTAAGTTCATTTTTAAAATTAAATCAAATCTAAAGAGCAAAAACGATCGGCCATGAAAGATTTGATATCCAAATAAATATAAATCATCTTTAATTAGTTGAATGCACGACTTCATAACGTTTAATTTAAAACTATCCGTCACATAATATAATATCTACATATATTGCAACTCGCAACTCGCAAGAGATATGACTCACATGCCGTGCATCCTGTCAAATTTTATAACTTGATTTTGTGAAAAAACGTGGAAAATAAAAAAAAAATCAAATTGGGTTTAAATAGTGGGATTTTGAAGATTCGATTGATTAAAGTACGCTAATTAGGGTTAGGGAACTGCAGTATAAATATAGATGGAGTTGATGAGATAGAAACCAAGCAAAACCAACAAGAACTTTTCTTTCCAATCTTGTCTTACCAAAAGACATTGTTTGTGATTTGTCCGAAAATGGAATCAATGGGGAAGGTCAAGACCTCATGGGACTTGTACATTGAAGAAGCACTTCCAAAGCTGGAGTCTCGCAATTTGTTTACGCCTCTAAGGCCAATGAATATATCCATTCCCGGAAAAGGAGAAGGAGCTCAGACAAAGTTCGATGAAGATGAATACGAAACGTACGACGGAATTCAGCCGTGGGATCGACTCGCTGCTCAGATTGAACTCCCACAAACTTTCTTCCAACGATTGTTGAATGGTATGTGGTTAACATACATATTTAGATATACATACATATCATGTGTTGGCCTGTTGGGCATGTGTAATGTACGTGCATGGCGCATGCAGGAGTTGAACTCGTCAGCAAATATGAACTCGAAGAAAATGAAAAAATATGTTCAAACCAGGAGACGCACTACAAGAAGCTAATTCTGTTCGCTGGAAATGATTTCTTGGGTTTGAGTAGGCATCCCACAATTGCAAAAGCTACGGCCAAGGTAATACATTTTTAATGAATATATATATATATATATATGATTTTCATCTCTCTCTCTCTCTCTTTTTAACTTAAACAGGCAGCAATGGAACAAGGAACTGGTCCAAGGGGATCTCCACTTATCTGTGGATATACCAATTACCACATGGCACTAGAATCCAGCTTGGCGAAATTAAAGAAGAAAGAGGTATATATTATACCATATTATATATATATTTGTGACACAACTTTTCTTGTAGTTTATTAAATATTCAAGTCCAATGGCCTCAATTAGTATATTTGGGATTGTAGGCTTGCCTTCTTTGCACGTCAGGCTTCGGAGCCAACTTGGCGGTGATGGTTGCAATCGGAAGTATTGTACCGGTGATGTTTGAAGGAAGGAGGCCGACAAAGGAAGAAAAGGTTGCCGTATTTTCTGATGCGCTTAACCATGCCTCGCTCGTCGATGGTCTTAAACTCGCCGATCGACTAGGAGGAGTCGAGTTGTTTGTCTATAAACACTGTGACATGTCTCACCTCGATGCTCTCTTGTACGTTGATTTCCTTTTGGCTTCCATGTGAACATGCTTTCGTTGGATCATTAATGCCAGCTAACAAGGGTTTATTTTATGAAAATTTCACAGAACAAAGTGTAAAAATAAGAGAAAAGTGGTGGTGACAGATAGCTTGTTCAGCATGGATGGAGACATTGCACCCATGGGTGAGCTGGCTCAGCTTCGGAAGAAACATGGGTTTCTGTGGGTCCTTGATGATGTAAGTCCTTGAATATCCAACTATTTTTCGAAAATTTTAAGAATATATAGAATAGAATTTTTCTGTCTCTTTCTTGGGATAAAATTCGTCTGCCCCTTTTCGGTGCCTCTACATATGTTCCAACACTAAAAAACACTACAAAATTAAATTTTTAGCCCTAACCCTAAATTCTAAATCCTAAACCCTACACCCTATACCCTAAAAAATACACCCTACCCTAAATTCCCTAAACCCTAACCACAATCCTAAACTCTAAACTCTAAAGTTAATTTTGAGCGTGGGGGCATATGTAAGGGCACCGAAAAGGGTAGAGGATTTTCATCCTCTTTCTTGTGCTCCTTTATTACACATGACATAAAATCTTTGGCGGGACCTATAAAGAAGCATGGAAAAGAAACAAACATATTTTGTTCCATTTTAACATATATGAGAAATACTTTGGACTTTTAAGGCTCATGCGACATTTGTTTGGGGAAAAAATGGTGGGGGACTAGCCGAGGAATTCAACTGTGAATACGATGTCGACATATCCATCGGCACTTTGAGTAAGGCAGCATCTTCTCTAGGAGGGTTCGTAACATGCAGGTAAATCAATGGCATCAAACATTGGTGTGAATTTCATTAGCTTACTTCGTACGAGTTTATGATCTCTGATTGTTACATCAACAGCAAAATCTGGAAACAATGGATTCAATCAAGGGGTCGCTCTTTCATATTTTCAACAATTGCACCTGTTCCCTTGGTTGCTGCTTCTTATGGTAAACATTTTCGATTCCGATATCTGCAATTAATCTCTTTATTTCGATATTCGAATTACGGTTCAGTTGATTAATGCATTGTTCTAACATTTATGGATCAGCATCGGTTGTGGTGGCAAAGAAGGAATCATGGCGTAGAAGGGAAATTCGGAACCGGATGAAGGAGTTGCGTGCTCTAACTGGAATACCTGTGAGAAGCCAGATAGTATCCGTTATGATTGGAGATTTGATGCAGGCTATCAAAGCCAACCAGTTTGTTTTCTTTCTCACCCTCTCTTATCTAGGTACGGTGGCGGTTTCAAATGGCGAGAGTCGCAGTCAATGCTAATTCGAAGGAAGGAGAGCTTTGAGACTAGTGTTTATAATATTCCACAACTTTCCTTCCCTTCGAACCAATACTGACCGCGACTCTCCGTCCAAACTAGAAGAAATGAACCGCTTGAACCACCACCATCTCTAGTTTATGATCAACAATGTTCTTAATACATCAGTTCATTGCTTAATATGCCATTGTTTGAATGCACTCAGTGAATTGCTTGAATCCGGCTTCTATTGCGTGGCTATCGGACCCCCGGCAGTCGCTCCGAATACGGCAAGGTTACGATTGGCTCTGACTGCTGTACACACATCGGAAGACATAAAGAGGCTTGTTGCAATCATATCCAAGTATGTCAAGTTTCAGGTTTCCGGCAGCAGCGATTGCTCCAATTATATAAGCCCCAGGCTTTAGCTTATGTGTGAAAATTTTGGATCATCTACATGGAATTCGTTATTGTTTATCATCAAACCAAATAACTATGGTCGAAAATGGCTTGACCTCAATACTTACTTGTACTCGAGTTTCTCCTGCTTTGTGTTTGTGTGATTATTTCCTTGACAATTGTAGCTTTCGATACCATGAATGTTTCAATTACAGCTTCTGCTACTAAGGAATCCTTGATTAATTTCTTTTGAAATTTGCTGACAAACACAGGGTTTTTTTTTATTGGACAACTGGTATCTAATTTATTGGTCGACTAATTTGGATCGAAATTTTACAGATGTCTAATATGGGGCGAACCTCCCTACTTAACTTTCTTCCTTCATAATATTAACATTTGAACCTCTCAACTTGATTAAAGAATTTAATATTTCATTCTACTAGACCAATTAGCTGTAGATAAACAAATGACTTTTTAACACATTATTAAAAGCTTTCTCATACCACAAAAGCTCCATGAAGCAAAGCTCAAAACCTTCCCTTTTGGATTCGTCATGTTGTTGTCGTTGGGAGGTGGGTTAAAAATAACATCATGATCAATTCAAAAAATAATACTAATAATATCATGAGAAATAAGCAAAATTTCAAGGCGTGTAATATGTCACTTTTCTTAAAGACTTCAGCTCGAGGTGATAAACTATAATTTTTTTTTGAAAGTATGAGAGTAATTTATAAGGCTTAATATAACTCAAAAAAGCTAATGCAGTTAAAAAAATTTATTTTGACCAATCAGAACGTGCCACATCATTTTTTTTATTTATTTTAAATTTTAAAATAAAATAAATATATTAAAATATTTATTAATTTAATTATATCTCCCAAAACACCCCATCTTCATCCTCTCATCATCTTCATTCAAGCCTCTACCTAAAGCTCTTCTCGGCCATTATCATCATCTTCATTCAAGCCTCCATCATTATTTTCATTCAAGCCACTACTTCAAACCGAGAGTCAAATTCCTGAGCCATCTCCTTTAATCCAACTCTAAACCCTACACCTTTGCTCCATTACCGAGCCATCTCCTTTAATTCCACTCTGAACCAAAAAACCATCCATCACCCGCTTTACCCTTAGAAATTAGTCACCAAACCTTCCATTTCAATACTCAAAACCCAGTGCAAATAACTCGGATTGGCAACTCACATTCAACAATCAGAGATTCTTGAAAAGAGAAAAGAAGCTTACCAATTTCGGCCATGGTGGTTCCGACAGTCAGAGTTTTTGACCGACAATTCTAACGGTGGGGATGTTCTTCGTGGCGAGGAGAACCATATATCTCGAAACTAAATTCATCCAACGGTGGACGATACAGATCCGATGCCGAAAAGGTTCGAACATTTGAGTTATTTTCGTGGAACTTAGGAGAGTTTCGAGAAAATTTAAATTGGAAGAAAGGAGAAAGAGGCCGGGAGGAGCTTGTTGGGGGCACCGACGATTGGAGAGCTCGTCATATGACGGCTCTGCAAAATGGAGAAGTGGCTGCGAGGGTTCTCCATCTTAGAGAACTAAATTTGTGAAGAAGAAGAAGAAGAGAAAATGAAAAACAAAGGGGGGTATTTTGAATATTTTAGGAGCTATAATTAAATTAATCAATATTTTAATATATTTATTTTATTTTAAATTTTTAAAATAAAGAAAGAAAATGATGTGGCGCATTTTGATTGGTTGAAATAAAAAAAATTTAACGGCGTTAGTTTTTTGGGGTTATATGAGTAACGGCGAAAAGTTTAAGGGCCAAAAGTGGGTAAAACGTAATTTAGGGGACAAGATGAGAAAACAAGTATAATTTGGGGAGGAAATATGTATTAAGCCAATTTATAATTATCATATAATTTATTATATAAATTAAAGGTAAAAAAGTTTAGAGTAAGTGGCACAGCTTCTCCTAATAGTGTTGTAGTTTCGTCCCTCTATATGTATGGATGCGCAAAAGTTTTTGAGAAAGCATGGAATTTAAAATTCTATGTATAAAATTGGACCATTCAAATGTTTGATTAACATCTTAATTAAGCTTTTTATTAATTAAAAAATAAAATTGATCAACAATCAGTTGGTTTAACGGAATGAGGCATTAGGTCCCTTGAGCGAGGTATGGTTCGAATCTTGACATTATGATGAATAAAATTAGGTTGGAAGAGTCGTTCCTATTAAGCCGCTGCAAAACTCAATCTAAATTAGTCGACCAATGAGTCGAATGCTATTAATATATATATATATATGTATGTAACGACTCGAGTTTCAAAACTCGTGGGTCGGTTTAACCCGAGCCGTGAGCTTTGCAATTTGAGTCTTCAAGGGGGTAAGAGAACCTTCGTGAGCTTGTGTAATGTTGTTCGGCTTGAGTTTTTAAATTAGTGGTAAGTTAGGAGGATGATGGGAGGATAGTGAAGTAATTTCACCTCATTTTTTAAAAGGAAAAAGAAAAGCCTTTATTTTCTCTGCAAAAAAGTGGTGGTGATATCACCATTTGTCTTTCTTGTCTTTTTTTTCTCAACCATTCTTATTCTCTCAACTCCCACACTCAAGTAAAGGTTGGATCTTTATTTTCTTGAGTAAAATTTTTGAAATTTGAGTTGAGAGTATTGTTATCAGCATTTAAGGATTTACATTTTTAATAAGATCTTAAATTTTGGTGGTGGAAGAAAAGACATAGATTTTATGGGGTCTTGTGAGAAGTGGGTTAATGGAAGATTTAATTTCATTCTTCACCCTAACTTGTAGGTGTTGTTATCTTTTCATCTCTTACAAATTGTAACTCGTTTTATAATTTTTTTGTATAGTGAAAAAAGTTAAAAATTCTTCTAATGAGCTTGGGAAGAAGAATGTTTGAGGGGTTTAACTTGGAGTTTCTTTTTCAGTTGAAAATAAGGCTAGTACACTACAAACTCCTTTACCTTCATGGCATCATAAATTTAATGGCTTTGTTACTTGATTTGATGTTTTGGTTGTATGGGGTGCTTGAGATCTCTCTAATGGCTAAACTTGAAATTTGTGTTAAAATGGCGTAAAAATGGTAGGAAACCACTTAAACTATCTTCCATAACTTGTAGGTTCGATTTGAGATTTTTTTTATGATGATTTGTAAGAGTTAAGAATGATTTTCAAGCTTTAGAATTCGAATTTTGGGCTCGAGTATCGGTACGAGATGAACCCGTATCGGTACCAAATGTTCTGAATGACGAACACAAGCAAATGTTGAAGGGCATATGTAAAACCTATGTTTGATTTTGATATAACTAGATCTTTAAGGATCAATTTGAAAAACTTAAAATTGTTTTTATAAATCCCTTAATAAGTTTTAAAACACCAACACTTTAAAACTGATTTATAAAACTCAAACTCAAAATATTTTCTAAGTGTTCCAAGGCAAAACCATTGAAAATCGCCCAGGCGTATCGATACAGCACCAAGCGTATCGATACCATTTTACCAAACTTGGTTACTGGAGGAACACGTATCGATACGGCAAACCCTCGTATCGATACGCCCCTGTGTTAAATCTCAAAGAGTTTGAATAGCGTACCGATACGGCAAACCCCCGTATCGATACGGGCTTTATAATTTTTAAAGTATTTAAGTCGGTTTAAGAATATGACCGTTGGTGTCAGTTGGTTGGTAACCAAACTTTAAAAGTTCGTTGACCCGTATCGATATGCCTAACCCCCGTACCGATACGAGTTTTGACAGTGAGCTAAGTTCAGAAAATAGTATCGATACGGCCCTTGCCGTATCGATACGGCCCTTGCCGTTTCGATACCCAGTACCGATACGCTTACGCGCGTATCGATACCCCTTATTAAATGCACACAACGGCTCTTTCTTTTCTGAGACAGGTACCGATACCCCTTCCCACGTACCGATACCGGTAGCTGCAGAAGTGCATTTATGGTGGTAAGAGAGGGTTCCAACGGCTCCATTTATGTCTCCAACCACCCAAACGGCTAGAAATCAATGAAGAGGTATAAAAGAGACATCCTAAAGCATCAGCAACAACTATTGAACCTTCAAGCATCATCAAAGCAAAAATCCAAACCCTTGAGCTATTCAAAGTCAAATCTTTGTACCCAACTCTAGTGTATTTCAAATTGTCAATTTGTATTGTGAGTTTGGGATTGTTTAAATTGTATTTGGGTAGACAATCATCCTTTGAGAGGAAACATTTGAGTTTACCAAATTCCTTCTTTGTATTTGAGTGGATTAAGCTTTGGGTAGAAAGCTTAATCGAAATTGTAAGGTTTCCTCCTCATCCAAGAAAAGGGGACGAATTCAATAGTGAATTGTTTGAAAATCCTTAGTGGTAGCTAAGGTAGTGGATGTAGAGTTCATTTGGAGAACTTGAACCACTATAACCCCTTGTGTCACTTTTTATTTCCAATCTTTCCCTTCACCAAAATTTTAATTGCCAATTCACCCCCCTCTTGGCCATTTGCAAGTGTTCGATCAACTCAACAATTGGTATCAGAGCTACACTCATTGAAAGGATTACAACCCTCTTGAGTCGATTCTAGGAGAGTTTGATCAACAACAAGTCAAGCAATGGCATCCACCTCCAACTATGAGTCCCAATCCACCACCAAGCCACCATTCTTCAATGGGGATAACTATCCTTATTGGAAGAATAGGATGAGGCTTTTCATCAAGTCTACCGACTACATGGTGTGGGATGTGGTTGAAGAAGGTCCATACATTCCCATGAAGAGAGATGGAGAAAGACTTGTCCCAAAAGTCAAAGCCGAAATGACGGATGATCAGAGAAGAAGGATGCAAGTGAATGACAAAGCTCTACATGTGATATTTTGTGCACTTGGTCCGGATATCTACTCCAAGGTGTCTTCAATCGAAAGTGCCAAGGAGGTTTGGGACACCCTCGAGACAACATATGAGGGAACTAGTGATGTCAAGGAGACAAAGATTGGGCTACTCAATCTAAGCTATGAGAACTTCAAGATGGATCCCGAAGAAAGTGTCTCCAAGATGTTTGATCGGTTTTTGGTCATTGTTAACGGTTTGAAGGGTTTCGGCGAAATCATTCCCGAAGACAAGCTAGTGAGAAAGTTGTTGTACTCTCTTCCGGAGTCATGGGATGGCAAGAGAACGACCATCATTGAAGCTAGAGATTTGAAGACTCTCAAGCTTGATGCTCTTGTTGGATCTCTACTCACCCATGAGATCATGAGGAAGGGAAGAGAAGAAGAGAAAAAGATAGTGGAGAAGAAGGAAGTTGAGAAGAAGAAAGTGGGAATCGCACTAAAAGCTTCATATCAAGAAAGCGATTCTAGTGAGGATGAAGATGAGGAGATGGCTATGTTGGCCAAATGCTTTACTCGATTCATGAAGTCAAACCGTGGAAGAAAATTCATTAGAAAGGGAGACTTCAAGAGTAAAAGCAAGGAAGAGGAGAAGGATCCAATTACTTGCTATGAATGCAAGAAACCGGGTCACATCCGTTCCGAGTGTCCTCAATTGAAGAAGAAAAGCTTTGGGAAGAAGAAGAACCTCAAAGCACAAGTAGCTACTTGGAGTGACGATGAGTCTTCCGAGGAAGAGGAGGAAGTGGCCAACCTATGTCTCATGGCCATCGATGATGAACCTAAGGTAAACTCTAATTCATCTAATTTCGATTTTTCTATAGAGGAACTTCAAGATGCTTATGATAAATTGCAAGAAGTGTATGATGAGTTAGTAGGAAAATATAAAGAGTCCATTTTGAAAAACAAGAAAACAATTTCCGATTTAAAAATTCAAAATGAGACATTTTCAAAGGCTAACTCCGAATTGGAAAAGAAAGTTTTGTTTTTAGTTAATCTTTCCAATGATCTTAAAACTAAAAATCTTGAACTTGAAAAACTTCTTTCCGATTTTCAAGATTATCACACAAAGGAAGTGGATAATCTTAAAACATCTATTGTTATTGGGAAAAATAATTTTGAAAAAGGAAATCACTCTAAATCCCAATATGTAAAAAGAAAACCTTTTGTACCTAAACAAAGAAATTTTAATAAGCAAGCTAGAGGTCATAGAGTTAGGAGTGCTTGGGTTCCTAAAGAACTCATTATTTCTAATGATTTGAATGCTATTGCTTCTTGGATTCCTAAGGGAACCAAATTGTTGAAGGCTAACACTCATGGACCCAAAATGATTTGGGTACCAAAAATCAAGGCCTAATTTCTTTGTTTGTAGGGGGAGCATTGCTACAAGGCTAAGGCTTCAAGCAAAAATTCTTGGTACCTTGATAGTGGATGCTCAAGACACATGACCGGTGACAAGAGTCGATTTGTGGAACTAAAGCCTAAAAGTAGTGGAGTGGTAACGTTTGGTGACAACTCCAAAGGCCATATTGAAGGAATAGGCTCCATTGGTAATCACTCTTCTATTTTCATTGAAAATGTTTTATATGTCAACGGTCTTAAGCATAATTTGTTGAGCATAAGTCAATTGTGTGATAAAGGATTTAATGTTTTATTTGATAAAAATGGATGCAAAATTGTAGACATTAAATCTAATAATATTATGCTCATTGGTCATCGCATAGGGAATATATACATGGTGCATCTAGATGACATACACACATCTCATGCATGCTTAGTTGCTCATAATGAAAATGATGCATGGTTGTGGCATAGGAAACTAGGACATGCTAGCATAAGTGTTTTAGAAAAACTAGTCTCTCTTAACCTAGTTAGAGGTTTGCCCAAGATAAAATTTTCAAATGATAAAATTTGTGATGCATGCTCAAAGGGTAAACAACATAGGTCTTCCTTTAAGTCCATTAATGATGTTTCTACTAGTAGATGCTTACAACTTATCCACATGGATTTATTTGGGCCAATTAGGACTATGAGCTTGGGTGGTAAGTCTTATGCATTTGTGCTTGTTGATGATTTTTCTAGATATACTTGGGTTTTATTTTTAAGTACTAAAGATGAGGCTTTAGAAAAATTCATCACATTTTCAAAACTAACCCAAAATGATCTTGAACTTAGAATTTCACATATTAGAAGTGATCATGGAACCGAGTTTCAAAACTTAGGGTTTGAAGATTTTTTAAATGAAAATGGTATTAGCCATAATTTTTCGGCTCCTCGAACTCCTCAACAAAATGGGGTAGTTGAGAGGAAAAATAGAACTTTGCAAGAAATGGCTAGGACTATGATTTGTGAAAACAATTTACCTAAATATTTTTGGGCGGAAGCCACAAACACCGCTTGCTACATTGTAAATCGAGTAATGGTTAGGCCAATTTTAAAGAAAACACCTTATGAGATTTTAAAATCTAAAAAGCCTAACATTAGCTATTTTCACCCTTTTGGTTGCAAGTGTTTTGTTTTAAATAATGGAAAAGACAACTTAGATAAATTTGATGCAAAAAGTGATGAAGCCATTTTTATAGGTTACTCTTTAACCTCTAAAGCCTATCGAGTATTTAACAAAAGAACTTTAGTAGTAGAAGAATCTATTCATGTTGTATTCGATGATAACCTCCTTCCTAGGAAGGATTCTTGTGATGATGATGATGTAGGGATCATAAATGCCTTTGATGGAGGTCAAACTTCAAAGGAGGATGAGATTCCAACAAAGGAAGAGGACTCACAAGATCCACCTCTTGAAGCCTTGAAGGACTTGGCTATTGAGGAAAAGGAAGTGAGCTACCCAAGGGAGTTGAACTATGTCAAAGATGGTGAAATCTTGGGTGATCCATCCAAGGGGGTAACCACTCGTTCTTCTCTTAGATTAATGAACCATGTTGCATTTATCTCATGCATAGAGCCTAAAAATATAAAAGAAGCATTGAAAGATGACTTTTGGATTATGGCTATGCAAGAAGAGTTAAATCAATTTGAGAGAAGTAATGTATGGACATTAGTTGATAGGCCTAGTAATCAATCTACAATAGGAACTAAATGGGTCTTTAGGAATAAACTAGATGAGAGTGGTAACATTGTGAGAAATAAAGCTAGACTAGTTGCTCAAGGTTACACTCAAGAAGAGGGAATAGATTTTGATGAAACCTATGCACCCGTTGCTAGAATGGAAGCCATTAGGATGTTGCTTGCATATGCATGTTATCATAATTTCAAGCTTTTTCAAATGGATGTTAAAAGCGCATTTTTAAATGGTTTTATAAATGAAGAAGTGTATGTGGAACAACCACCGGGTTTTGAAGACTCAAAATTTCCAAATCATGTTTTCAAACTTACCAAAGCTCTTTATGGTTTAAAACAAGCTCCTAGAGCTTGGTATTAAAGACTTTCAAATTTTTTGATTGAAAAAGGATTTGAAAAAGGTAAGATGGACACTACACTTTTTATAAAAATGTATAAAAATGACATCTTAGTAGTTCAAATTTATGTTGATGATATTATCTTTGGTTCTACTAATGAATGTCATTGTCAAGAGTTTGCTAAGTTAATGCAAGGTGAATTTGAGATGAGCATGATGGGGGAGCTCTCATTCTTTTTGGGACTCCAAATCAAGCAAAAGAAGGATGACACCTTCATCAACCAAGCAAAATACATAAAGGATATGCTCAAGAAGTTTGGCTTGGAGAATGCAAAGCCTCAAGCCACTCCTATGAGCTCATCTACAAAGCTTGACAAAGATGAAGGAGGTAAGTGTGTTGACTCTAAGCTTTATCGCTCTATGATTGGATCTTTGCTTTACCTTACCGCAAGTAGACCGGATATCTTGTTTAGTGTTTGCTTGTGTGCTAGGTTTCAAGCTAGTCCTAGAGAGTCTCACCTTATAGCCGTTAAGAGGATCTTTAGGTATCTTAGAGACACTCCTTGTTTAGGTCTTTGGTACCCTAGAGACTCTACCTTCAACCTTCATGCTTATTCGGATGCGGATTATGGGGGTTGCAAAATCGATAGGAAAAGTACTTCGGGAACTTGTCAATTCTTAGGTAGTATGCTCATATCTTGGTTCTCTAAGAAACAAAATAGTGTAGCCTTATCTACCACTGAAGCCGAGTACATATCCCTAGGGAGTTGTTGTGCTCAAGTCCTTTGGATGAAGCAACAACTCTTAGATTATGGTATTAAAGTTGGAACCATACCCCTAAAATGTGACAACACTAGTGCAATATGCTTAACAAAAAATCCCATCCAACACTCTAGAACCAAACACATAGAGATAAGGCATCATTTCATTAGAGATCATGTCCTTAAGGAAGATGTGGTTATAGAGTATGTAGACACCTTGAATCAATTAGCGGACATATTTACAAAACCCTTAGACAAAGAGCGTTTTTGGTCCCTTAGGAGAGAGTTAGGTCTAGCTAGCCTATCTTGACCTTATATGACCTCTTTTGTGCTTAAATATGCTTGATCTTGTGAAATGCCATGTTTGTATGCTTAGACTCTCAATTTCATCCATGCCTATAGTTAGGGGGAGTATGATTCTGTTAAAATATGCTTAGAACTGCTCATACATCATTTGCATACTCATAGGAGATGTTAGGTTCGAGCCTTTGGTTGTTCTTTGAACCAAATATGTAATTCTGGGCATCCAGTATCGATACAGCTCTACGTGTATCGATACCCGTTCTTCATTTAGTTTCCCAGAATTTTCTTCGCTTCACGCGTATCGATACGATTCATCTCGTATCGATACGGGTCGTTTCGATACGGACTCCTCCGTTTCGATACGACTTTCCCAACGGGCATTTTTGCTAAAAGACTATTATACCCCCGTATCGATACACCCCCAGGCGTATCGATACTCGATTGCGCAGATTGCATTAAATCAGGTTTTTAATGAGTCCAACTTTTACCAAAATTAAATCTCTTCAAAACCTAAAAACCCTAGCCGTTTTTGCCTATAAAAAGGCACTTCCTCCTTCATATTTTTCACATCTCAACTCAAACCTAAAAGAGTTTTTGAATCAAGCAAGGCTTTGTGCTCTCTTTCTCATCTTTGTGCTAGTTTTCTTCAAATCTTCAAGTTTCTATCAAGGTAATCTCCTTCTTTCTTTTTTTTTCTGTTTTGATTCTTTTATTTCATTCTTTTTTTTTTTGAACTTTTTTTTTCCTCCAACTTTTTCTTGAAATTTTCTTCTAAAATTTTCTTTCAAAATTTTTCTTGAAAAATTTCTTTTCAATTTTTTTTTACCTTGTTTTTTACTTAAATTGAAGAAACCCTTTTGCTTAATTCTCTTTTAGATCATGGCACCAAAAGAACCATCGAGGAAGCGACCAAGGGCTACTCAAGCCGGTGAATCTTCCACCCTTGGAGCGATTGCTCGTCCTAACTACTCAATCATCTATGAGCAATCCTTTGAAGGCAATTCGGGTCTAACTCACTTTCGTCAATATGAGAATTATAAGATCCGTGCCGAAAGGGTAATATCCATTCCTTTTCTAAATTCGGAGCGTTTCAAGTTTGAATACCTCCCCTTGCTTCATCGTTGGAATTTCATAAATTTTCTCTCTATTCCCGGTTTTTACTATCGTCTCTTGGTTTTGATTTTCTATGCTAATGCAAGATGTATTAGTCGTAATGGGGAAGTTGTTGCAATTACCTCTTATCTTATGGGAAAGAAATTAATCCTTAATGTCAAGTCTATTTGTGAGGTCTTTAAGTTGGATGATGAAGGCCTTGATGATGAGCATGGTATTGGGCATGTTCTTAGTGGATCCGTCACCGCCCTCAATGCTCACGATCGAATCCTACATTTGATGGTGTCGTGGTGGTTTCGTCCTTCCGGAGGAAAATATTCCACCATTCGTCAAGTGGATGATTTTTGGATTCGGTGCTTCCGTGAAGCCAGGCGACCAAATCTAGCTCGACTCATGTTCGCGGAGATCGTCTACCTCGTTCAAAATCGTCACACTCCTCACGTCACCTCCTTCACATACGGTTCGGCTTTGAGCAATTTTTTTGTTAAAAAGGATATTGATTGCTGTTATGACATTCCAACTCCTCTCACCGATCCCATTGATGAGCGATCTCTTGCTCGGGCAAAATTTACTTATCTCAATGGTGAATGGATACGTCTTGCCGATTTACCACCGGAAGCCGCCGCTATGGTTGAAGAGGCTCAAGCTCCTCAAGCTCTTCAAGTCCAACAACCCAACATGGATGCTCTCATGACCTATCTCAATAAGCAATTTACCGGGTTGCGCACGGACATGAATACTCGTCTCACTTCCATGGAAACTACCTTTGATACTAGGATGACGGGTATGGAGAATCGCCTCACATCTCTTGAAAGCGGGCACAATTCCTTGAATATTTCTATTGCCGCTTTCCATGATGAGTGGCGTAATAGTATGCGCACTAATGAGCCTTTGGGAGTTGATGATGAAGATGATGAAGACGAAGAAGACGATGCTTAGACGTTTTCTCTTGATTGTCATGCATATCATTTAGGATTTTCTATTTTATGCACCTATGTTTTATGTTCTTAGGATTAAGTTTGTTTTAGGATTAAAACCTATGCTTTGATTTCCTGTTTGCTTTTGTTTGGATCTTAAGTATGTTGCTATAATGAATAAAATCTATGTTGCTTATTATACCTTTGATTTCCTTATGCACTTAATTGTCTCAAAAGGATTTTTTTTGATCTAACAAAAAGGGGGAGAAGAATCTAGCTCATCTTCAAATATTTTGATTTTAACTCAAAGGTTACCAAGCTTATATTAAGGGGGAGTTAACTTTGTAAAGTTTTTCAAAAGTGTCAAAAATTTAAGTTTTAGTTTTGTTATATCAAAAAGGGGGAGATTGTAAAACCTATGTTTGATTTTGATATAACTAGATCTTTAAGGATCAATTTGAAAAACTTAAAATTGTTTTTATAAATCCCTTAATAAGTTTTAAAACACCAACACTTTAAAACTGATTTATAAAACTCAAACTCAAAATATTTTCTAAGTGTTCCAAGGCAAAACCATTGAAAATCGCCCAGGCGTATCGATACAGCACCAAGCGTATCGATACCATTTTACCAAACTTGGTTACTGGAGGAACACGTATCGATACGGCAAACCCTCGTATCTATACGCCCCTGTGTTAAATCTCAAAGAGTTTGAATAGCGTACCGATACGGCAAACCCCCGTATCGATACGGGCTTTATAATTTTTAAAGTATTTAAGTCGGTTTAAGAATATGACCGTTGGTGTCAGTTGGTTGGTAACCAAACTTTAAAAGTTCGTTGACCCGTATCGATACGCCTAACCCCCGTACCGATACGAGTTTTGACAGTGAGCTAAGTTCAGAAAATAGTATCGATACGGCCCTTGCCGTTTCGATACCCAGTACCGATACGCTTACGCGCGTATCGATACCCCTTATTAAATGCACACAACGACTCTTTCTTTTCTGAGACAGGTACCGATACCCCTTCCCGCGTACCGATACCGGTAGCTGCAGAAGTGCATTTATGGTGGTAAGAGAGGGTTCCAACAGCTCCATTTATGTCTCCAACCACCCAAACGGCTAGAAATCAATGAAGAGGTATAAAAGAGACATCCTAAAGCATCAGCAACAACTATTGAACCTTCAAGCATCATCAAAGCAAAAATCCAAACCCTTGAGCTATTCAAAGTCAAATCTTTGTACCCAACTCTAGTGTATTTCAAATTGTCAATTTGTATTGTGAGTTTGGGATTGTTTAAATTGTATTTGGGTAGACAATCATCCTTTGAGAGGAAACATTTGAGTTTACCAAATTCCTTCTTTGTATTTGAGTGGATTAAGCTTTGGGTAGAAAGCTTAATCGAAATTGTAAGGTTTCCTCCTCATCCAAGAAAAGGGGACGAATTCAATAGTGAATTGTTTGAAAATCCTTAGTGGTAGCTAAGGTAGTGGATGTAGAGTTCATTTGGAGAACTTGAACCACTATAACCCCTTGTGTCACTTTTTATTTCCAATCTTTCCCTTCACCAAAATTTTAATTGCCAATTCACCCCCCTTTTGGCCATTTGCAAGTGTTCGATCAACTCAACAGCATATTAGTACGAGCTCGAGCCGTACCGGTACCCCCGGTTTTGTTAAAATTCTAGTAGCAAAGTTTCGTACTGGTATGCTTTGTAGCGTATCGATACGCACAGGTTGTGTATCGGTACTGGGTTATCAATTAACCCATTGCCCTATGAAGCACACGTATCGGTACGTTGGGGCAAGTACCGGTACTCAAAGTGTTGTATCGGTACTCGTGGTTGGGTATCAGTACTCATTAGGAAATATGTCCGAAAAATAACATTTTGAGTTAGAGGGGCTGATAATTCGAGGACGGTGGTCCAATGAGTTTCTAATATGATAAAATAAATTGTAAAACTAAGAAATCGAGATTTAACCCTCATGTATGAGAATAATATGTAATAACTTGGTAAATTTTGGGTGACTTGTTTGTAATAGCAACAATAGGTATTCTTGGTGGATTGTGCGATGTTGTGTGCCAAGTAAGGACACTTGTTTGGTTGAGTCACGTTTGATTGTTGGGATCCGGATACTCAGAGAATGTGTTGCAACACCATGAGATGAGATGCTAAATGTACGTTCCTGAAGCTGTGTAACATCGGGCCTCATCCGATGATACTCGATGAGAGATTACGAGTATGTGTGTACATTTCTGGGGCTGCGTGACATGGAGCCTCACTCAGAGTATACGTTTCTGAGGTTGTGTGACATCGGGCCTCACTTTGTGTAGTATGATGCATATGTGTTGTGTGAGATTAGTGCATCTATTATTGCTTACTATGTGTTTAGGCAGCTAGAGGCAACACCATACAATTATTATATTGCCATGATATCATCTTTAGCTACATGCTCATATTTATGATTTGCATGAAACATAGTTGAGTGGAAGTGTATCCATTGAGCTTTGTTAACTCAGCGTTCGAAATAGTTGTTTCCGCTCGTAGGTTAGTAGGTTGACACATGCATTAGTGGAGCACCATCGGAGTAGGACTTCGACATTCACTTGTTCAGAGTACAATACTTAGATTTATTTGGGACATGTATTCGTAGGACCCTATGTTTTGCATTGTAACTCATATTTTGAATTTAAATCGTGAGTCGAATGTTTTTATAACTATATTTTTAAATTAAGTGTGATTTGAGATAAACGTTTTAAATACTTATCTATGTTCGAAATTTTCGAATTGACGGATTATATATATATATTCAATAAAACAACCTTAACCTAACTTGGACCATCCAAGTCCAATAAATGATAGTTATAATCATTGAATATTAAAAGTTATTGTAGCTTATAAAACTCCGGCTCTAGTAAAAAAAATAATGTTTATTATAGGAAATTTGGGTTTGAGTGCATGCAAGATATATATGCATTATCATAGAATTAAGAAAAAATATGAGTATATACGGTCAAATATTAGTAATGAGAAAACATTGTAATGAAAAAAAATAGTTGTAAAGTTAATATTAGAACATATAGTGATTAAAAATAGGAAAATTCTACAACGGGCGACGAACATTGATGAACACCACTAACGATGAACACTGATGAACACCATTAATTTTTTTTTTTAATTTTAAAAATCTAAAGGACTAAAATTATAATTAAAATTATCTCTTAAAAAATAAAAATCAAATTTAATAGTTACTTTATAATATTTTTTTTAATATGTTAGAATTAAATATACTCAATTCTCCTAAACCCTAACAAAATCAATCTCTTAGAAAAATAGAAATCAATTTAGGAGGTAAGTTTAAGTTAGAATCAATCTCTTACAGCTTTGAATGTGTATATTAAAGTCTACGTTGTTTAAAGCTCAACAAAGTTTCTGCATCTTCGTAAGGCAACGATGCTGCAATTGCCAAGCCTTTTCTAATATTGTTGGCTTTCGTATGACTGATGGGTTCATGAGAAATGAATCGGGGAGGGGTCGAATCCATGGACTTTTGGGGTACATGAACCTAAACCCTATCTAAACCTAAACTTAAACCTTAAATTTAAACTAGTTTCTATTTTTTGATTGATAATAAGCTGAGACCCAATTATTTGATTCTAACCTGAACTTAAACCCTAAATTAATTTCTAATTTTTTAAGAGATTGATTTTGTTAGGTTTAGGAGAATTAGGTATATTTGATTCTAACCTATTAAAAAAATATTATAAAGTAACTATTAAATTTGATTTTTATTTTTTAAGAGATAATTTTAATTATAATTTTAGTCCTTTAGATTTTTAAATTTTTTTTAAAAAAATTAATGGTGTTCATCGATGTTCATCGTTAGTGGTGTTCATCAATATTCGTCGCACGTGGTAGACTCATCCTTAAAAATAATATAGCGATTAAAAAACATATAGTGATTTTTGTATTAGAACAACACCTATAAAATAATTAAAAAACATATAGTGATTCTTTTAGATGACATTGAATGGAAATTTTTAATTTTTGAGATTATTGCATATATAATATATTTATGATACTAAAAAAACTTAATATTAATTTTCATATAAATGTAATATTAAATTTTTTAACTAGAAAGAAAATTAAATTTCATCAAAGTTAAAGAAAATATAATAGATGCAATTCATCCAAATCATAAAAAAACTTTGAAGACAAAACCACTAAGAAAACTTTTAAAGAATGAAAATTAAAATATAAAAACGCAGCGAGTACCAAGAAAAAATATTGAACTTTTTCTTGAATAAAATTATATTTTAATCTAATATTAATCTAAAGTCTATTTTAATGTTGTTATGACTATCTAATTATATTGTTTTTATAATTGTATAAAATTAACCAATAAAATAAATTTTTTATAATGTTAATTTAATATTAGGCTTAAATGAAAAATCAACCTTTAAACTATATCTTTTTGTTTGTTTTTAGCTCTTAAACTATTTTTGGTAAAAATAAGTCCTTAAACTATTATATCTGGTCACTTTAAGTCCCTAAACTATTTTTTAGTCAAAATAAGTACTTAAACTATGTCATTTTTTCTTTTTAGTCCCTAAACTATCTATTGGTCAAAAAATCTTGCGATGTGTCAAAATATTAGAAAAAAGCTTAACTACAAAATAAGTAACCAAACTATGTCTCTTTTCTTGCAATAGGTGCCTAAAGTATTTTTTGGTTGAAATATGTGCCTAAAGTTTTATTTTTCACTGAAATATGTGCCTAAAGTATTTTTTTGGCTGAAATAAGTGCCTAAAGTTTTGTTTTTGGTTGAAATAAGTGCCCAGTTGACTTTAGAACAAGCCAAAAGTTAAACTTTATGCACTTAATTTTGCCAAAAATTAAACTTTAGGCATCTATTTCAACCAAAAAATACTTTAGACACCAAAGAAACATAATTTGGGCACTTATTTTATAGTTAAGCCCAAGAAAAATGTTGCGTGTAAAAGTGTCTATCGCAATGTAGTGCAAGTGTACACGACGCAAGTAGTAAAGTGATACTGGAGTATCGGATATCGTCTCCACGGGGACTGAGCCAATAGCTTCACCTTGAATTACTGCACGAAAGTAAAGAAAATAGTTTAAGATGTTGTCACGAAAATAATAGATAATACTGGAAAATAATATTGAAATAATCAAGATAGAGAGAATGGGCTGGTATTGAATTGCTCAGTAGTGCAGGTATTGCTAAGTCTAGGAAAATCTGCTCTGTCGATGTCCCCGTCGCGGCAGCACCCGTCGCGGCGGCAGTCTATTGTTTGTCCCGACGTGAATCGAAGGATGAACACCGATGTTGTTGAATTCTTCTTTAGCCACTTAACCTCGTCCTATCCCTAGGTCCGAGATAGTTCAACTATAAACTAGAGAACTCGCACTTATTCCTTTCGTATACTTAACTCTCCTGATATTAAGTAAATAGATAACCTCACAATGCTCTCCCGATGCTCTTGCAAGATGTTAATAACCAGAATAAGAGAACTTGAAGTTTATTTTATTGAACATAAAATTCCTAAAACAAAAGCAACCCTTGCAACTACTTTACAAATCAACCTGTGGCCCTAGGGGGAATTTAGAACATGTTGAGAAAAGGAAAACGGCTAGGGTTTTGGGAAGAAGGCTAGAGATATGTGATGTCCTCTCCTAGGTCGAATTACATGCCTTTTTATAGGCCGTGGGTTCAAGTTTTCTAATATGGAAGGAATACAGCTTTAAATTAAAGTACAACTCTAATAAAGACTAAATCTTCAGAACAACAGTCTTTAATTCGTCCTTCCTTCTTTCTTGGGATATCTTCCTTGAACCTTGGGCTTGGCCTTCATTCTGATCTAGGGCTCGGAAAAATATAGGAGTATTCCACGACAGATGGGCTTAATTTTCTCTTTCTGTCGAGGCCCACTTTGCTTCTTCTCCTCAAAACTGCTGTCGTCCTTGACTGTCACGGCGGCAACCATGGCAGCATCGTTCTCTTCGTCTGCTTATCCAGTTCCAGCTTTGTTGTTTCACTGCCCAACGCCTGCTTCTCCAACTGCTACAGCAACAACCTGCAAAAGCAACCAATTTCAGTAGAAACTGTGCCATTTAATATATTTGTGATGTCTAACTGTAATCTAGCTTAAATGCAATGAATTATGCTTGAATGCAGCAGAAATATGGGTTAAATAGGGGGTAAATAATAGAACTTTTACACACTCAACACACCCCCAAACTCAAGTTTTTGCTTGCCCTCAAGCAATTCAGACCTAACAAAGAAAATAAAATTTTTATTTGGCTTAAAACAATGAACTTTCCCTTACCTACCATTTCATTCCCTATTTCAAACAACACCTTGTCGAATAATTCAGAATTAATTCGGAACCATGCTATAATTATCGTGTAGTGTGTGCATGCTTTGTGAACAATTATATGCCTAGACTTATTTAGCTTACTAGAATAGCTGAAACTTCTAACTTGAATTTTTATGCCAAAGTTCATCTTTTTGGAGGAAATTTTTAGGTTCCTTTAGTTCAGACTCGATTCTATTTTTCATGCTTTAAGTTTGACTAGAGCCGGTTTCGGGCACCTCTAGCTGTAACGGGGTTTTTTTTTTCGCTAATCAAGTTCCCCGCTACTTTGAAAAAAATTCAATTTGAAAAAGGTGGGAGTTTTAAAAGTTAATTCAGGTTTGGAAAAATCCCTTTTAAAAATTCTTTTTTCTCGGTTTAGAGTCGCCACCGGCCACTATGGTAGGCCAGACACCGTAAAAACAAAACCAGAGATTCTTTTGAAAGAGTTCGGGAGTTGGTTACGTGTGGGGAAGGGTTAGCACCCCCATCACGCCCGGAGATCGGTACCAAAACAATTGTTGCTTTTAAATGATGGAAATTATCTGAAATTTAAAATGAATTTAACTAGTGATTCTTGATTGAAAACCGGACTTTAAATATACGAGCTTTATCCAAATTGGTGGTTTTGAACTAATTAAACATTTAATCAAAAAGGATGACGGTTCACCGGACCAAAAACTAAACCGACATCATATAAGACTGACTGCCGTGTTAGTTTAGGGTTCGGATCCCGTACGTCACCTTTATGCATGATGCAAGCAATTAAAGGATGATGATATGGTCTTGTTCGTTTTAATTACGGATTTACCTTTAGACGATTCGAATTAATCCGAATATTCGCGGGACATACAATAAGTTAGGCTAGTCGACCCGAATACGCGAATTAATAGGTATCTCCTTTTTATAATTAAAAATTACTTAATATACAAATTAAAATGCTAAAAGTCACATGAATGACAATTAAAATGCATGTCACAAATATATTCGAATGACATAACAACTAGCTAAAAACACATACCACATGCATACATCACATAACATATATGTACATCAAAATAACATGCAATATAAATAAAATGCAAGGTAAGTAAAATGCAAACAGACAGGGACCGCAATAGTAATTAACCCATAAAAAACAATTAAAACACGAAATAGGGGTTAAGTTAAAAGGACGCGGAAAATCAAGGGGACTAAAACAGAAATTTCCCCACTCGCAAATTGATTGAAACCAAACTTGGGATGAAATTGAAAATGTATGAAAACACAGAGGGACTGCGGGAGGGGTTTTAAAAAGCGGAAACCCTCCCCGCGTGATTTTGAAAACACAAAAGGGTTTTAAAGGTTATTAACCCAAATTTAAAAAAGAAAAACATTATATAAACCCAATTCGAACATTTTAAACCTTTTGTTTTCTTCAAATCAAAACCCTAACCTAAACCGAAGCTCTCCCCCTCTGTTACTTCTCCGGCGCCGCAAAGGGGTTCCGGTCGCCGTTACTGGCGCCGGAACCCTAAAGAAAAACCAAATCCCTTTTCCCGATCTTTCAAAAAACCCCAAAAATGTTTTCGTTCTTTGTTTTAAAACCAATAACCAGGGGAGCCCCTACCTCTTTTGTGCTACTAGCCTCGACGGCTCACCATGCATGCCCGGAGAAGGGTCACGAGGTTTATCGCCGGTAAAGATGGGCGAAACACGGGGAGGAGAGGCTCGAAACGAAGGTAAAAAAACTAACTTTCTACTTTTATTTTTTGTTTCGAAACTGAAAAAATGAAACAAGGATACCTCTGAAACTGCCTTTTGCTTGTATTGCTTCTGAAAGTTTTGCTACAATTTTCTCTCTAAAGAAAACCTCTCATGCTCTCTCTGAAAAACCTCTAGTTCTTCTCTGAAAAACCTCTAGTTCTTCTCTGAAATTTTCGAATCCTCCTCTATTACAACTTTTTTCTCTCCGAAAAATCCTCCTATTACAACTTTTTCTCTCTAAGAAAATCCCCCCTTTCTCATTACATTTCGCTCGGGTTTTATAGGCTCCGAAATTACATTTTTCTTTTTTCTCTAAATACATGAAATGCTGTAAATCGTTGTTGATTTGTACGATTTTTTTGTTGATTGCCTCTGAAATTGGTTGCTGCAATTTGTTTCTGATTTCTGATGTTTGTCTTTTTGCGTTGCATGTGAGCTCGTACGAGGAGAGGGGGACCAGAGAGACGTGGCTGGTTTGGCTCGGGCGTGAGGCATCCGAAAAGGCACGCGGTGAACTGTACGCGCGCATTTGGGAGACAGACAGGCGCATCTGGAACCTTCTTCTGCTCGATCTCAGCCGTCCGATGCGCTCCTGATCGAACGATGTGGATTGTGCGGCGCTGTGGCTTGAGGAAAGGGCCTCTAGGGTTTTTTGGTCCTTGCGTGATCTGGACCGTTGGATCTAGATCCCAAATCCAACGGCTATGATGGGGTGGCGGCTGCAAAGACAAGGGAATTAGGGTTAGGGTTTTTTAGCAGATTAGGGCTAGTGTTTTGGGCCTAAACAGGCCATGTAACATATGTATAATATTTTTGGGCTTTTTTATGTATAATGGACTTCAAATTAAAAACTGTGGGCTTTTATTTAATATGTTGGGCTCTTATTTAATTTTTTTTTTTTTAGATTTGATTAATAATAATAATAATAATAATAATAATAATAATAATAATAATAATAATAATAATGACAATAATAATAAGAATAATAATAATGATAATAATAATAATAGGATAATAATAGATATAAAAATAATAGGTAATAATAAAAATATAATACTTATAGTATGATAATAATAATAGGTAAAAATATGATTGGCAAGTATAATAATAGTAATAATAGATAATATATATTGTTTTTCTCTTTTTTCGCTTTTATTTTCAACTATTCGATATATGTAAAGTAATAAAGCCCATTATTAAAAATAAAAGAAATCGGGTTTAACACCCCGAACAAAATTAGTGATTACAGTTGCCCCCTTTGCTTATACTTGTAGAACAAGGATAAAGCAAAGACCATAAGCACAAATTTTGTCCGACTTCCATGTTTGGATTCCGAGTCACCATGCACTTGAACTACTGGCGGTTCGGAAGTCGGTACGGGAAAATGCAACGGTCGCGGAGGCCTGAAGCTGTTTTTCTCATTTCAACACTCTTCAACCCTTCGAGGTCCGATCAAACAGATAATTAGCAGAAGCTCCATTCTCCAAGTGCCCGAACGGATAGGCGGGTTCTATTCTCCGAAAGCCCGAACAGATATGCGAGTTCTATTCTCCGAAAGCCCGAACAGATAGGCAGGTTCTATTCTCCGAAAGCCCGAACAGATAGGCGGATTCCATTCTCTGAAAGCCCGAACGGATAGGCAGATTCTATTCTCTGAAAGCCCGAACAGATGGGCGGATTCCATTCTCTGAAAGCCCGAACGGATAAGCAGATTCTATTCTCTGAAAGCCCGAACAGATAGGCGGATTCCATTCTCTGAAAGCCCGAACGGATAGGCAGATTCTATTCTCTGAAAGCCCGAACAGATAGGCGGATTCCATTCTCTGAAAGCCCGAACGGATAGGCAGATTCTATTCTCTGAAAGGCCAAACAGATAGGCAGGTTCTATTCTCCGAAAGCCCGAACAGATAGGCGGATTCCATTCTCTGAAAGCCCGAACGGATAAGCAGATTCTATTCTCTGAAAGCCCGAAGAGATAGGCAGGTTCTATTCTTTGAAAGCCCGAACAGATAGGCAGGTTCTATTCTCCGAAAGCCCGAAAAGATAGGCGGATTCCATTCTCTGAAAGCCCGAACGGATAGGCAGATTCTATTCTCTGAAAGCCCAAACAGATAGGCAGGTTCTATTCTCTGAAAGCCCGAACAGATAGGCGGGTTCTATTCTCTGAAAGCCCGAACATATAGGCGAATTCCATTCTCTGAAAGCCCGAACGGATAGGCAACTTCTATTCTCTGAAAGCCTGAACAAATAGGCGGATTCCATTCTCTAAAAGCCCGAACGGATAGGCAGATTCTATTCTCTGAAAGCCCGAACAGATAGGCAGGTTCTATTCTTTGAAAGCCCGAACAGATAGGCGGATCCCATTCTCTGAAAGCCCGAACGAATAGGCAGATTCTTTTTATGGGACAAGCTTTAATATACCTGTCAAAAATAGGTAAAAAATATGCTGATGTGAGTTAGCATGCTCCTAATCTTGGGGATGCCTAACTACAAGTGATGTATGAATTATGACATCAAAATTGCTCGGATGCTTTTACTCTCCGAGTTGGTCAATCTCGACCTTCTTCTTGTCTCTTCTTCTTCTCAATCTCTTTTGGCCTTCTTATCTTTGCCAAATCTTGATCTTCCGGTCTCTCCTCGAAAGATGACTACTGACTTTTATTGGTCAGACTGGACGTAACACTTCTCGTAGTGCACATACTCAAAGCATTGCCCCCTATTTAAACTGGGTGCTCAACCATTCTCTTCGTCTTAACACAACGACTTCTTCTCTCTTCTCAATGTTAGGGGAAGCACATGCCCTCAAGTCCTTGAACTTTTCTCTTAAGTTCATCATGGTCCAATTTCATCTTCTAAAGCAATTGAAATATTTCGACAAAAATTTGCTTCAAGTCCCTGAACTGTAGCATGTAGAATCTTACTACAATCTTCACCATAGCCACTGACAAGCTGTCATTTGTATTCATGACATTGCATTCTAAACTTTATCCCCGAAGCAATGGGAATATTTTTGTGTTCAAAAAAGATTTAGGTTACACTTTTTAATTTCAAAATGAGATGTGTTTTCAAAAACTATACTTTCTTTTCAAATTAGGGATATATCAAGTCAAATTAAATCCCCGAATATCAAGTGCACGAACGACACTATTATGGCTCACCACGGATTGCCTCAAGCATCATGTGTCTAGGAGACCTCGAAAGCTGAGCTGATGTATGAAAATGTGACATACTCTCCAAGTTATTTCGGCTTTTAATCAATTAGATTTATCTTCTGTAGGCTTTGCCTTTATCAATTCTTTATAATTTTGGGGAAGTCAACTCATCACATTCCTTTGGCTCGAAATAAATGATGGAGCAAACAACAAAACCCCGAGCTACTCGGCATTGTCACGATTTGAGAATATTACCATCACTCATGTAGCTAAAGTGGATGGTGCATAGCAACCTTATTGGTCTTTTGCTACAGCGGAGTGCCCCAAAAATTCCACACTCGTATCCGAAAATGCCTATTACCAGGCTTCGAACATTGGAGTTCTTTTGTTATACTTGTCTTCTCTTGTCTTTTTCTCTTTTTTCCCCTTTTTTTCTCTTTTTCTTTTTTCTGTTTTCTCTTTCTCTTTCTCTTTCTCTTTCTCTTTCTCTTTTTCTTTTTCTTTTTCTCTTTTTCTCTTTTTCATTTTCTTTTTCTCTTTCTTTTGGTACAGAAGATTTTCGGTTATTCTCCCGAAGGCCCTAATTCTATGTGTACTTAATTAGATGACCAAATTAACTTGGAGTGTAAGCCACATATTCATCATCTTCAAAGCTTTCGATTTCCACTGGACAAAGGCGGCTCAAAGTCAACCTTTAGGGTCAAAGTCTATGTCCCTTATGCAATTGATATACGGGGACTCAATAGACAAATATATACACAAAATGAAGAGATAATTGAAACATAATGCATCCTTCATTGAAACATTAAAACATGCAATCTTAGGCCCTTACAAAAAGGTTTTTTTTGCTACTTTCGGATAAAGGGTATCAAAGTTTATTCTACACATTACTTCAGGAAAAAGATTAAAATGCAATGAAATGAAGACAAACGATCTTGGACGCACTAAAACTCTTAAATACTGCTGAGCTGACCATCCATTCCACCCCTCAAACTTCTTCGAGGAACTCAACCTACTTATTGTCCATCAATTCCTGGGCCAATTGCTTAAACTCCGGACAACTCTGAATCTCGTGCCCCGCAGTCTGATGGTACTCACAAAATAACTCATAGCCGTCATATGCCCCCTTCAGACCATTCTCAAATCGGCTTCTAACTTAGCAAAAATTTCCTCCATTTGCCTCCTTTGGTGGCGAGCAAAGTGTGGGTGTGGAATCTTCGGTAGTCACGAATGCTGCCATGACCTCGAACAATTAACTACATGATTTAACGATGCAATGCATGAAATGTGTATGCATAACTGAACAAATGATTGAAGGCAACAAATTAAAAAACACAAAATCGAATGCAAGGAAATGTTGATTCGACGAACATCCTCATTAAACAACTTTCCACAACGGAGATCAAATCTTGTTACAACGAGGTAAGAAAATAGATACACAGGGTACGATTTTTTTCTTTTTTTTCATCCCTTTCCTTTGAATTAGGGTCCCGAAAACTACGTTGCTATGGACTCTTTCTCCCATTGTGAAAGTTTTCAACTTTAGACTGTTCTCGAATCAACACCTCGTATGAGAATGCGATGAGTATGCAAAAATAAGCAAAACAAGACAAGGAAGCAACTGGGTTAGTAACACCAATAATAAATACTTGAATACAATAAATCAAGAAAACACCAAAGCAAGTTAACAAAGCAAGACCTATTAGCATGAATTCTAATTCTAGGGTTAACCGCATGGCTCTAATCGGGGTGGGCTTCTTAAATTCTCACTCATGTGGGCTCGGTTCTAACAAGGGTACCCGAACCTATCTTATCACCTAGTAAGGTGACAAAAGCCCCAATTCTGGCCCATCACAAGCTTGCGAATTGGTTTCGGTTCGGGGGAAAGCACTACCTAATGACGTGGAGGGCTGCTCACATGTCAAAGGCGTGGATTCCGGAAGTGAATTACCGACCCGTGGAGGGAGACTCACGTGGGTATGGGCGTTTTACTCCCACTTAAGGGACGAAGCTCGGGTATAAAGCCTAATGCGTGATGCAACACATGTCGGTGATTCCTTTGAAATTAAATGAAAAATTAATTCAAGATCACCAATTATCAAAGCTCGTGTACTTAAAGTCTTATTTTCAAAGAAGAACCATCTCCCTAAATTCGAATTAAATTTCAAAAATTTCCATCATTAAAAGCAACAAGGGTTTCTTTGGCCTAACTCTCTTTTGTTTTGAAAAACAAAATTTTCCCCAGCGGAGTCGCCAGACTGTAACGGGGTTTTTTTCGCTAATCAAGTTCCCCGCTACTTTGAAAAACATTCAATTTGAAAAAGTGGGAGTTTTAAAAGTTATTTCGGGTTTGGAAAAATCCCTTTTAAAAATTCTTTTTTCTCGGTTTGGAGTCGCCACCGGCCACTATGGTAGGCCAGACACCGTAAAAACAAAACCAGAGATTCTTTTGAAAGAGTTCGGGAGTTGGTTACGTGTGGGGAAGGGTTAGCACCCCCATCACGCCCGGAGATCGGTACCAAAACAATTGTTGCTTTTAAATGATGGAAATTATCTGAAATTTAAAATGAATTTAACTAGTGGTTCTTGATTGAAAACCGGACTTTAAATATACGAGCTTTATCCAAATTGGTGGTTTTGAACTAATTAAACATTTAATCAAAAAGGATGACGGTTCACCGGACCAAAAACTAAACCGACATCATATATGGCTGACTGCCGCGTTAGTTTAGGGTTCGGATCCCGTACGTCACCTTTATGCATGATGCAAGCAATTAAAGGATGATGCTATGGTCTTGTTCGTTTTAATTACGGATTTACCTTTAGACGATTCGAATTAATCCGAATATTCGCGGGACATCCAATAAGTTATGCTAGTCGACCCGAATACGCGAATTAATAGGTATCTCCTTTTTATAATTAAAAATTACTTAATATACAAATTAAAATGCTAAAAGTCACATGAATGACAATTAAAATGCATGTCACAAATATATTCGAATGACATAACAACTAGCTAAAAACACATACCACATGCATACATCACATAACATATATGTACATCAAAATAACATGCAATATAAATAAAATGCAAGGTAAGTAAAATGCAAACAGACAGGGACCGCAATAGTAATTAACCCATAAAAAAACAATTAAAACACGAAATAGGGGTTAAGTTAAAAGGACGCGGAAAATCAAGGGGACTAAAACAGAAATTTCCCCACTCGCAAATTGATTGAAACCAAACTTGGGATGAAATTGAAAATGTTTGAAAACACAAAGGGACTGCGGGAGGGGTTTTAAAAAGCGGAAACCCTCCCCGCGTGATTTTGAAAACACAGAAGGGTTTTAAAGGTTATTAACCCAAATTTAAAAAAGAAAAACATTATATAAACCCAATTCGAACATTTTAAACCTTTTGTTTTCTTCAAATCAAAACCCTAACCTAAACCGGAGATCTCCCCCCTCTGTTACTTCTCCGGCGCCGTAAAGGGGTTCTGGTCGCCGTTACCGGCGTCGGAACCCTAAAGAAAAACCAAATCCCTTTTCCCGGTCTTTCAAAAAACCCCAAAACTGTTTTCGTTCTTTGTTTTAAAACCAAAAACCAGGGGAGCCCCTACCTCTTTTGTGCTACTAGCCCCGACGGCTCACCATGCATGCCCGGAGAAGGGTCACGAGGTTTATCGCCGGTAAAGATGGGCGAAACACGGGGAGGAGAGGCTCGAAACGAAGGTAAAAAAAAAACTAACTTTCTACTTTTATTTTTTGTTTCGAAACTGCAAAAATGAAACAAGGATACCTCTGAAACTGTCTTTTGCTTGTAATGCTTCTGAAAGTTTTGTTACAATTTTCTCTCTAAAGAAAACCTATCATGCTCTCTCTGAAAAACCTCTAGTTCTTCTCTGAAAAATGTAACACCCACATTTCCGTCCTAGAATTTAAAGCTGTAGAATTTAATTATTTTATTTATTCTTAGAAGCAATTGAGCTTGCGAATTTGTGAGTTATGCAATTTGGTCCCTAAAGTCCTAAATTGGGCAATTAGTGCACCAATTCGGATTAGAAAGGAAATTAGATGCGAATCAATTAGTCTAGCCGATTGGTAAACTAATGAAATTGAACTAGTGATATCTAGATTTAAAGTGTGGAATTAAAAGAATACGAAAGGAAATTAAATAACATTATACTCCTTAAAAATCGGATGAAATTGATAAAATTTAATAAAGCATGTAACAAAGCAATTTAGTGATTAAATTAAAAGATTCTTAAATAGTAAAAATTGCATGTCAAAGATAAATTATCCTTGGGGCTGCCCTTAGTAAATTAAGGATAAATGAATTAGTAAAAAAGGCTTATAGGTAAATTGAAGAGCCATCAAATCAACCATATGATGAAAGCTTGTCATCCTTCCTCATTTTGCTCTTCTTTGCCGTGAAGAAAGGGAAAATACGGGGGAGGAGAGAAGCTCAATAGTCAGCCATATTGAGAGTAAAATTTGTGAAATTTTCGGTTGCATAAAGGAAGATTAAGCTAGGATATTGAAGAAAGTAGCTAATATTGTCAAGAGATTAAAGAAAGTAAGTCTCCTACTCTTTGTAGTTTTCGGTTGAGTTAAAAATCATGCATGCAAACCTAAGATTTACATGAACATGAAGATATATGAGTTTTGAATGTAATAACAAGATAAAATATGGAAAAATGTGAAAACCTTTCAAGAACACATGAATAGAGTAAAAAGGGGACTGTTTTGAAAGAAATATAAAATCTGGAACTTTTGGAAAGTTTGCTAAGAACCAAAACCTGAAAATGTTTACTAGGAGAAATTTATCAAGGAATGAACATTTTGTTATAAAAGTTTAATGGTTGCTGGAAAAATGAATTAGAAAGATGATATTTTTTATTAGGACTAAAGATGGTCATGAAATCGAAATTTGTGAAGATTGGGGACTGATTTGAAGAAATCAGTAATTTGCATGCCTAAATGTTGAAATTGGAAGTTTACATGAACTGTAAAAATACCATAGAAAAGTAGAATAAGTCATACCATGAAGGAAATTTAGATTCAAATATGTAGTTAAGTGTATGTTCAAGCTAAAGTATAAATTAAGAAATATGTCCAGTGGTGTTTAACGTAAAAACAGTAACTTTGGAAATTCACCAAAAATCGAATATAGGGTATTTGAAGCTGAAATTTATACTGTATAAACTTTGATATGTCTAGAATCATTGAGAGAAAACGGAACTAAATTTCAGTATGTAAATCAAAAGATATGAATTTTTAAAGTCGGGCAGTGCATGCTGTCCAGAATTGCCGAAATGAGTATAAATAAGTAATAAACTGTATTAATTCGAATAAGATAAAAATATGAGGTTAATGTGACTGAAAAATTGGGTTTAATACCTTTCCAACGGTATATGATATGTTAATTTTGGATTAGTAATTAAAAAGTTATGATTAAAACGATAACTAGTCCTCGAACTAGTTTAATGAAAAAGTCAGAATTGAAATTAGGAGTTCATGCTTGAATTATGAAGTAGTTATGGTTGAATTGCTTCCTAATATAGTGTATTTGTTTAATGTTGAGAGTTAAGATCGTAATAGCGAAGAAACTTCGGAGGAAGCTAGGATCGATCGTTCGAAAGGAAGGAGCAAAGGCATCTCAATTTGAGAACAAGCTTAAGGATCGTGAGTGTAACTTTCGTGAGTGTAATTTTGTCTTAGGGTTGGGACTAGTGTCCGAACCACTTTAAATTTTCTGTAATTTATATTTTATATGCATGAAATTGGACTAAATGATATCCGGTAATGTGTTTAGTAAGGGAAGGAGATATAAAGGAACTTGGATGCATGATTGAAATTGGTGATATATGTTTGATTGTGTGCGATATGTGGGTTGTTTTATATGATGCTAAATGCCATGAATTTTATGTTGATTTGGATTTTGATAATCGATTAAGTATGTGCAAATGTGGACTGCCCATGTGAATGATTGTATGATAGAAAAGCATGAAATGGATTCTTGATCATATTTGATAAAATGAATATGTGGACTGCCCTATGATATGATTATGCTATGCGTGAAAATGCATATGATTATGTATGAATGATGTTGCTGCCATGCATGATGTTATGATCGAATGAGCATGCAAAGTAAATTCCGAAAAATGTTCATGAAATGAAATAATGGACTAATCACTTAACAAGATTCCGCCCTTGGTCGTTTGGCCGTTCTAGATAAGAACGGCATGCCTAGAGTCTGAGCTCACCCTCCGATATTGCTTTGTGCAATCTTTGATAGTACTTTGTGTACTCTTGATAAGATGTGTGATCTTGATTGCTGTTCGAGACACACGATGCTATGGGCATCCCCTTTGATATTGCTTTGTGCAATTTATGACGTTGCCGCGGGCAACAAAACTCCGATATGTGTGATTACCCTTCCGATGGCTCGAATTTCTGTTACGACTATTCTACCATGGGCAAAACGTTAAATTAAATGTTTGAACTATGAAGCCATATTAAAGAAATGAAATGAATTTCCATGTGATATGATGTGTATGAATTGAATGGAACTTGCTAAGTTAATTAAGCTTAAGAAGCGGATAAAAGATAATGAGACTTAGCATGATATGATATGATATGAAATGCTATGCTATGTGGACAATGACCTTTCCGAATATGTTATGAAATGAAGTGCTATGATATGTGGACAATGGTCCTATCCGACTATGATATGAAGCATATGAAATGCTTACAAGTTCGATTATGTGAAATGTGGGTAATAACCCTATTCGAATGTATGTGTTTATGAAATGAGAAATTCTGATTTTTGAATGGTAATGTGAGATCATTCGAATGATATGCTATGGTGAATTTGTGAATTCGATTGATAAGTTAAATATGCTATGAATGGTTAGCATGAGATCTTGATTTATTTAATTGCTAAGTATGATATTGAGTATGCTGAAATTGGATTGAATTATGCTATTGATCGAATTATGTGCAAGCATGTGATAAATTATTGTGATATGCTATGTATTCGTGCATGTGTTATGAATGTTGATATGACATGTATGATGCCATGTGTATGAATTTTAAGTGAGCTTAGTTGGGTGAATACCGAATTGCTAATAAACCTAGCTAAGTAATCTCAATGCTTGATCACGCTAAAGCTCAAGAATGAATTAGTTTTAGCATTACCTCGCTAGGTACTTTTTGTACTTACCGCTCCGTTGTTTTCTTCTTCCCAACCTTAGCAGGATAGCTCGGACCCTAAAGCTAGCTTTCGTTGGATCAAGGTTATCAAGTTCTCAAGTTCACAGTTCTGAAATATGTACGATCTAAGTCTTATCTTTAGACTCCTAGATGGTGGCTTTGAAGTCTGTCTCAGGATCCGTTTTGTTTTATTTGGTCGTAACTTAAGTTTGAAATGGTGTTTGAAATTACATGCTCCGTAATGCTTGGTTAGGAGGCTAGAATCATGTTTTGTATCTAAGTAGATAGCCTCATTATTTTGTGTATTAAAATGTAAGTCAAGCTAGTGGTTGTGTCGATCCTTTTTGTTGTCCATAGTCGATAGCTTGACATGTTTAGGGGCATATAAGCTATGTTATTTTGTAAGTCCTAAGTAAAGGTAATCAAATGCCATGATATGAAATTGAAATCTACTATGTGTTGCATAAAAATTGGCTTGCTTAAATATTTGGTAATTTTGGATTAATTCGAAATCACCTAGACCATTTAATTAAGGGTTTTCGAATGGCATGTAATCGGTTAACTAAGTGTTCGACATTATGGCTTAATTGCAATAGTAATATGATAATAAAAATAAAAGTTTTAAATTGGCCCGAAAATTAGTAACAAGATTAAGAGAAAGTATGTTTAAGTTTTTGTTAGCCCATCTTCCGCGCGCGCATTAATATGAAATACTGATTAAAATAATATCATGTTTTCCGAAATGCTTCCGCATTTTGTCTGATATGTTTCGTTTGTCCGCCTTTTCTGTTCCGGTGACGCCCTTAACTTCCGGCCCGGGTTGGGGGTGTTACAAAAAACCTCTAGTTCTTCTCTAAAATTTCTGAATCCTCCTCTATTACAATTTTTTTCTCTCTGAAAAATCCTCCTATTACAACTTTTTCTCTCTAAGAAAATCCCCCCTTTCTCATTACATTTCGCTCGGGTTTTATAGGCTCCGAAATTACATTTTTCTTTTTTCTCTAAATACATGAAATGCTGTAAATTGTTGTTGATTTTACGATTTTCTGTTGATTGCCTCTGAAATTGGTTGCTGCAATTTGTTTCTGATTTCTGATGTTTGTCTTTTTGCGTTGCATGTGAGCTCGTACGAGGAGAGGGGGACCAGAGAGACGTGGCCGGACGACGTGGCTGATTTGGCTCGGGCGTGAGGCATCCGAAAAGGCACGCGGTGAACTGTACGCGCGCATTTGGGAGACGGACAGGCGCGCGTAGGAGACGGGGCGTCGCGCTTGAGGATCCGGAACCTTCTTCTGCTCGATCTCAGCCGTCCGATGCGCTCCTGATCGAACGATGTGGATTGTGCGGCGCTGTGTCTTGAGGAAAGGGCCTCTAGGGTTTTTTGGTCCTTGCGTGATCTGGACCGTTGGATCTAGATCCCAAATCCAACGGCTATGATGGGGTGGCGGCTGCAAAGACAAGGGAATTAGGGTTAGGGTTTCTTAGCAGATTAGGGCTAGTATTTTGGGCCTAAACATGCCATGTAACATATGTATAATATTTTTGGGCTTTTTTATGTATAATGGACTTCAAATTAAAAACTGTGGGCTTTTATTTAATATGTTGGGCTCTTATTTAATTTTTTTTTGTTTTTTTAGATTTGATTAATAATAATAATAATAATAATAATAATAATAATGACAATAATAATAAGAATAATAATAATAATAATAATAATAATAATAATAATAATAATAATAATAATAATAATAATAGGATAATAATAGATATAAAAATAATAGGTAATAATAATAATATAATACTTATAGTATGATAATAATAATAGGTAAAAATATGATTGTCAAGTATAATAATAGTAATAATAGATAATATATATTGTTTTTCTCTTTTTTCGCTTTTATTTTCAACTATTCGATATATGTAAAGTAATAAAGCCCATTATTAAAAATAAAAGAAATCGGGTCTAACACCCCGGACAAAATTAGTGATTACACTAGCTAACTTCCTAGATCCGGTTTCGGGCACCTCTAGGGCTATTGAGTCTATTTTTCTTAACTTCTTTCCTAGAGCCAGTGTTAGGCACCTCTAGGGGCTATTCAAGTACTAAGCTTTTCCCTATTCTAGTTTACCAGTAAAGTTCTAGACATTATAAGAGTCACAAATGGTGTTTAAGTTTCAGAACTATAGCAAGGCTCTAAACTGTTCCTAAAACTATCCTAAAAGTGCTGCCACGACAGATGTTGTCACGTCAGGTAAGTTCAGTTCAAAAGACTTAAGCCAAAAAAAATTTCATCCTCAATTTTTTTTTAACCAGAAATAACTAAGTAGAAGACACAAATTTAAAACTAAATAAGACTCCATTAATGGAGGGATGCCACCCCCAAACTCAAGGTTTGCATTGCCCTCAATGCAAAATGACAGATAACAAAAAGAAAATGAAAAGTACATCACAAAATATATAAAGGCAAACAGCAAAATAAGTTAAGAAACTCAAATTTTATGCGATGTCGTCACTGCTGATGCTGACTCGGATGTGTCGGCGGGCCTTCTTAACTGGCTGGCGGTTGGGGGAGGCTGATGTGTTCTTGGTTTTGGCATCCCTCGGAGGTTGAATTCTGGTAGGAGAGATGTGAGGAGGTTTCTCCACTACCTGAACATCAGAGCTGCTGCTGCTCTCATCTCCGCTGTCGCTGCCGCTGATGCTGTCGCTATCCTTCTTATTCTTATCTGTCATCCTCTTCTGTCGTTTGACCAGTGTGAATTCCTTGGCTAGATTCATCTTAACAGAGGGTTCGTTTTCACTTTCCTCCCAAACAGAAGAAGAAGAAGAAAAACCGGCGATGAATACATCGAGTTCTTCCGAGGTCATTCTTCTCTTAGTTCCACGGGCAGAGGTATCGGTTGCACGGTTGCTGCATGCAGCTGTCGTGGCAAGGGTAGGTGTGGATTCTGCAGACGGTGTCTTGGGTGTGGCAGTAGGTGTAGGGGTATGGGCATGGGTGGTAGCAGCAAAATAGTAGGAAGGAAAGGTAGGAAAGACAGCATCAGGGAAATTTAAAGAGTTTTGGATGAAAGTTATCGTAGCTGTGGTGAAATCCCTGATGAAGCTCATAAGACCTAGCTGTCGTTCCTCCACCTTCTGTATGGCAGCGAGAATCTGGGAAGAGGTATCAGCTGGAGCTGCTGCTGCTGTGGGCTTTCTTGCTTCCGTAGCAGCATGTTCAATGTCTGTCGCTTCTGTCGTCTCTGCTGCCGTGGCAGTGGGTCAAAAGATGACAGCGGGGTGGTAGCAGTCGATTCCATCAAGCCGAGTATGTTTTTTCGGTCCATCCCTTCCCTTGGACTCTTAGATCCGTGACAGCTTCAGGTACACCATTGCCGCGACAAAGGGCTGTGATGAGGTAGGGGAGGTAGAGTGGTCTTGTCGGCCGGTGTACACACTCCAAAATGCTTTCCCGGATGAAGCTGCCCACATTAATAGGCCTCTCATGTAAAATGGAATGAATGAGGGCTAACCCGGGCTGATCGAAAGTGGTATTGTGCGAGGTTGGCATGATTCGCTTTTTAATAAAAGCGTTCCACAGTTTGGCCTCCGGTAGAAGTTGAGTTCTCTTTACCGTCCTCGGGTTCTTTGGATTTGTATTCCACTGAGTACCTTCCTCCGTGAGCTCTACCATGACAGCATCGTAGGCAGCAGGGTCTAGGCTGTTCAGAAATTGTTGGTGACCATCCTCGTTGCTGCCCACGTAAAATTCGTACAAGGTGTTGATGTATTTTGGCTCGAAGGGCACCTCTCACCCTCTCACGGTAACTGTTGTCGTTGTTCTGCTGTTGATGGCCGCGTAGAAATCTCGGACCAAAGAGACGTTCATCTCTTCTGGTTGTTCTGTAAAGATCTGCCATTGTAGGGCCCTGATTTTTCTAGCAATGAACGGTTGCAGGCCAAAATTCCCCTCCTTGGAAGTGTAGATAAATCCCTTTTCCTCCCACATATCTCGTATTTGGAACGATCGTGGGGTTGCTGCTGTCGGGGTGGAGCCTGAGGCAGCACTCCTACGGGTGTTTCTGGAAGACATTGTTGCAAGGAGTGTAAGAAGAAAAATGAAAGCAAGTAAATATTACGAGAGAAAGCAAGTAAGAAGAGTAGAAGTGAGTGAAAAATGAAAAATGAAACGGGGTTTATATAGGGAAGAGTTTGCTGCTCGTTGGAGCTGTAACGGCAGGCGCGAATAACGGGGCCAGCTGTTTCGCGGTTTCTGACGCGTCTGTCACGCTTTTCTGTGTCTGCTGCGCGTCTGTTACGCGTTTGCGTGTCTGTCGCGACAGCGTGTCGACATCCTGTATTTTTCGCGTCTGTCGCGGCAGCTGTAACGGCAGCGACCAAATGTTGGACTTTTTGGGCTGATGGAAAATGGTGGGCTGGATTCACTTCTCCTCTTTTCCTTGTCTCCTTTATTTCCTGAAAATAATAAAAATAAAAACTTTATTTCTTAAAAATAAAATAAAATAAAATAAATCTGATTTCCTAATATATAATTAATAAATAATAAAAATAATTAAAAATAAAGTTTAGGTTAAATTAGGAATGCCATGTGGGGCATCTCCTAAAGTAGCCACTTCATGCATTCTTGGGGCTTCAGTCCCCTGATAATGCTTCAATCGCTGTCCATTGACTTTGAATTGGTGCCCGTCTTTTAAAGATCTGATTGTGATGGCACCATGGGGAAAACCTATACCACTTGGAATGGGCCAGACCATCTAGATTTCAACTTCCCTAGGAATAGTTTCAACCTAGAATTAAACAGCAACACAAGTTGCCCTAGGCAGAACTGTCGTGGCAGCAACTTTTTGTCATGCCACTTCTTGATCTTGTCCTTGTAGATTCTTGCGTTGTCATAGGCCATTGTCCAAATTTCTTCAATTTCGTTAAGATCAAGTATCCTTTTCTGCCCTGCCTTTTCCAAGTCCATATTAACTGCCTTGATGGCCTAGTATGCTCTGTGCTCTATCTCGACAGGTAAATGACATGTTTTCCCGTAAATCAGCCGATAAGGAGACATTCCCAATGGAGTTTTGAATGATGTCCTGTAAGCCCATAACGCATCATTGAGGTGTAGAGACCAATCTTTCCGAGTTGGCTTAACAATCTTTTCGAGAATGTTCTTAACCTCCATGTTGGATATTTCAGCTTGTCCATTGGTCTGAGGGTGGTATGCTGTCGCAATTCGATGCTTGACACCATACTTTTTCAAAGCAGCAGCTATAACCCTATTGTCAAAATGCCTCCCTTCATCACTGATAATCGCCTTAGGGATGCCGAATCTGGAAAAAATGTTCTTATGTAAAAACCTTTGAACCGTCTTGGCATCATTCTTTTGAGTGGCGATAGCTTCAACCCACTTGGACACATAATCTACTGCCAGGAGGATGTATAAGTTCCCACATGAAGATGGGAATAGTCTCATAAAATCGATCCCTCATACGTCGAAGATCTCAACTTCAAGAATGTTCTACAGCGGCATCTCGTGCCTCATTGAGATGTTTATCGTCCTTTAACACTTGTCACAATTCTTGTAGAAGATTTGAGCATCTTTATACAGTGACGGCCAATAGAATCCTGACTGCAAAACCTTGGCAGCAGTTTTGTTGCCTCCCAAGTGTCCTCCATACTGTGAAGCATGATAGTGATGAAGTATATCTTCATGTGGTACGCATCTCCGTATAACCTGATCTGCACAGATTTTGAAAAGAAGAGGTTCGTCCCAATAATAATGCTTAACATCATTTTGGAACCTCTTCCTAGGTTGATAATTAAGGTCAGGAGGAATTATTCCGCTAACTAAGAAATTAACGAAATCTGCATACCAAGGAAGTTCAGAATACTTACCTGCCGCCATGGCTGTCGCGGCAGTGATTGTGGCAGCAAACAGCTGCTCATCAGGGAAGGTCTCCAATATGTTTGTCTCATCTGCCGGTAGACTCTTTCCCTTCTCCAACCTTGACAAGTGATCTGCCACTTGATTCTCTGTCCCCTTTTTGTCCTTGATTTCAAGGTCGAATTCTTGCAGTAGCAGAATCCAACGTATCAGTCGAGGCTTTGCATCCTTCTTCGTGAACAGATACTTCAATGCAGAGTGGTCTGTATGGACTATGACCTTCGTTCCAAGTATATAAGAACGAAACTTGTCAATGGAGAATACCACAGCTAATAGTTCATTCTCTGTGGTGGTATAATTCACTTGGGCGTCATTCAGTGTTTTGCTGGCATAGTATATGACATGAAAAAGTTTGTCTCTTCGCTGCCCAAGTGCTGCCCCAAAAGCATAATCACTAGCATCACACATGATCTCAAACGGCAGTATCCAATCTGGTGGTTGTACTATTGGGGCTGTTACCAGCTTTTCTTTCAGAACCATGAATGCCTCAGTACATTCAGTAGGGGTGAGCGTTCAATCGAGTCGAGTTGAGTCGAGTCAAAAAATTTCGAGTTATTCGAGTTGACGAGTCATATTTTACCACTCAAACTTTATTTGAAATTTTTTCGATTCGAGTCGAGTCGAGTCGAGTCGAGTTTTCGAGTTTCTATAAAAATTTAATTGTAATTATTTATCATGTTATAGTAGGGTTTGATTCCAATTTAAACTCCTTTCTCTAATCATATAAGATGTGCACATATATATTTTTTCACATGTGACAATATTTCTTCATATTTTTATGTATCAGTATGTATATATCATAAAAAATAGAGGGACTCGTCTCGAACTTAAAAATAAATCCACTAATTACTAAAAATTTCGAGTTATTCGAGTTATTAGAATTTCCATTTCACAACTCAAACTTTATTTGAAATTTTTTCGAGTTATTCGAGTTTATGAAATTTCGAGTCGAGTCAAGACGAGTCGAGTATTTTTACCTCGAGTCGAGTTATTCGGTTTTTTCGAGTCGAGTCGAGTTTTGCTCACCCCTAACATTCAGTGTTAAAGTCGAAGGATCGGTTCTGCTCCAGAAGATGGCATAGGGGCTTGGTTATCTTTGAAAAATTCGCAATGAACCTTCGATAAAAACCAGCATGTCCTAAGAAACTTCTGATTCCCTTGACTGTGGTGGGCGGCGGTAGCTTTTCGATCACTTCTATCTTTGCTTTGTCGAATTCTATGCCACAACAGCTAATCTTATGTCCAAGGACTATCCCTTCATCCACCATGAAGTGACATTTTTCCCAATTCAATACCAAGTTTGCTTTTTCACATCTCTCGAGCACTTTCTGTAAGTTGCCTAGGCAGCTCTCAAAATTGTCTCCAAAAACTGAAAAATCACCCATGAAGATCTCTAGGAAATCCTCCACCATATCGGAGAATATGGCCATCATGCACCTTTGGAAGGTAGCCGGTGCATTACATAGTCCAAAAGGCATTCTCCTAAAAGCATATGTTCCGTACGGGCATGTGAACGTCGTCTTTTCTTGATCTTCCGGTGCGATGGCTATTTGATTATAACCTGAGTAACCATCAAGAAAAAATAGTAAGGTTTACCCGCTAGTCTATCAAGCATTTGATCAATAAAGGGTAAAGGAAAGTGATCATTTCAGGTGGCTTTGTTAAGCTTCCGATAGTCCATACAAACCCTCCAACCGGTCACAGTCCTAGTTGGGATTAGCTCATTGTTTTCATTGGTTACTACCGTCATTCCTCCTTTCTTGGGAACACATTGCACCGGGCTCACCCATTTGCTGTCTGAGATGGCGTAGATTATTCCAGCATCTAGCCATTTAATTATCTCTTTTCGCACCAACTCTTTCATAGCATGGTTCAGACGCCTGTGTGCATCAATAGTCGGCTTATGATCATCCTCTAGAAGAATTGTATGCATACATAATGCCGGACTAATGCCTTAAATATCAGCTATCGTCCATCTAATAGCCTTTTTGTGCTGCTGCAGCATCCCTATTAACTGTTGTTCCTGTTCTTGCATCAACTTGGATGAGATGATTAAGGGCAACGTATCATTTAAACCAAGAAAAGCATATTTTAGCTGCCCTGGTAGGGGTTTAAGATCTAGAACATGGGGCTCAACAGTTGATGGCTTTTGAATTGCATGGTTATCCGAGGTATAATTTAAGGGCTCGAATAACTTACTTGGACGATTGCCAATCCAATTTACCTCCTCTTGATATTCAGTATCAGATATATCAGATTCTGAGGAGTTGTTGTCATCGGTGCTGTCATGACAGTCTTCTAAGTGGCTGCCGAGGCAGTGACCAATTTTTATGTCGTGGCAGCCCAACCTGATGCAGGGTTGGTCAAAGGTGATTGCAGTGATGGCCTTGCACTCTTCTCCTACATCAGCATGTTTCATTGCTTGGAGAATGTTTAGCTTGATCTCTTGATCGTTCACTCTCATAATGAGTTCTCCTCTTTCCACATCAATCAGTGATTTTCCTGTGGCTAAGAAGGGTCGCCCTAGGATGATTGGTACGTTCTCATCTGCTTCACAATCTAAGATAAGAAAGTTAGTAGGAAAAATAAACTTATCCACTCTTACCAGAATATCTTCAATTTTCCTTCTGAATGAACGTAAGAGCGGTCTGCCAGCTGCAGTACTACTGTTGTGGGCCGAGCTTTTCCAATACCTAATTTCTAAAAAACAGATTTGGGCATTAAATTTATACTAGCACCAAGATCACAAAGTGCCTTACCCACAAATTTGTCTCCGATTACGCATGGTATGATGAAGCTCCCAGGATCTTTCTTCTTCTAGGGTGGATACTTGTGCAAAATACTCATGCATCCATGTGTCATATTTACCATTTCAAACTCCCCAAGTCTGGACTTCTTTGACATGGCATCCTTGAGAAATTTGGCATAACCGGGTATTTCCCTAACGGCATCTAACAGTGGAATGTTGATATAAACCTGCTTGAAAATATCATAAATTTTCTTAAGTCGTGATTCTTGTTTTAAAATCTATAGCCGCTGAGGGAAAGGTGGTAGGGGACGATAATCAGCAATGCGTCCTTCCCACTGCATACGGATCTGAGGAGGTTTGGGTTCATCACCTTTCTTCTCTGTCCCTTATGCTGTCATGACAGGCTCATCGGCAGCAGGCTGTTTATTACCTGTCTGGGTAACTTCCTCGGCAGGTGTCTCCAGGGCTGGTTTCTTTACTGTTTCAGCTTCCTTCTCTGGCTCTGGTAATCTCTTCCCACTCCTAGTAGTGATGGCTTTACACTGCTCATGTGTGGGCTGTCTAGCATTTTCAGTATTGCTAGGAAATCCGCCATTCTGCCTTGGTTTAACATGCTGGGAAATCCGACCCATCTGTGTCTCCAACGATTTCAGAGTAGCTTCATGATTGGTCATTCGCATCTCTGTTTTGTCCATGAAAGTTTCTGTCTTCTTGACAATGTGATTCATGTTCTCAATGTAGGTACCTGTTTGAGACATAAATGTAGCCAGAGTCTGTTCCAGTATACTATTTGAGGCAGCTGGTGGCTGTTGCTGCTGCTGCTGCAGTTGCTGCTGAGTTAGCAATCTAGCTCCTCCTTGGTTCTGATTATTCTGTGCTTGAGGATTTAGAGAATTATTAGGATTGCTCCAAGAAAACTTGGGATCCTTTCTCCAGTTGGGATTATAGTTGTTGGAATTATAATTCTGCTTATTGTAGTTTCCAACATACTTTCCCTCTTCTAACTGTATTGGACATTCCTCCGAACTGTGATTTCCTTCACAAATGTCGCATACCTCTTCAGCAGCGTATACAGGCTGTGAATCTTCGTTCAAGAGCTTTTTCATTGCCTTAGTAAGATATGCCACATGTGATTTCATTGTGCTGTCGGCCTCATAATCCTTTACAGCTAGAACTCGTTTACCCCCTCTTCTTGCTGTCGGAAACTGTTCCTTATTCTTCGCCAGATTTTTTAATACTGCCATTGCCTCATCTGGGTCTTTGTCCAGCAGTAATCCGTTTGCTGCTGAATCAATTCTAATACGAGTTTGTAAATTGGCAGCATTATAGAATTTCGTTACCTGGTTCCAAATGGGGAATCCATGCATTGGGCAGTTCCGTAAAAGAGTGGTAAATCTGTCCCAGGCCTCGTGCATTGGCTCGTCTTCTTCCTGTTGAAAAGTAGCAATTTCGTTACGTAATCGCTCAGATAAGTGTGAAGGATTAAAACGAGATAAAAATTCACGAGTTAAATCTGCCCAAGTTCTAATTGAACCCGGCGTTAGTTTATTCCACCAAGTCTTTGCCCTGTCCCTCAATGAATGAGGAAATAACCGAAGCCTCAGTATCTCCGGATTAACTCCTGGTAGTCTAAACGAACCACAAATTTCCTGGAACGTTTTCAGATGCTCCCTAGCATCCTCAGTAGCAGCACCACTAAATTGACCAGTGTTGTTGATCATGCTGAACATGACAGGTTTCAGCTCAAAGTTGTCAACATCTACATCCGGCAGCGTGGTTTCTAGTTCTACATGGTCATTAAGCATGTAGTCTCGGTATGACCGGCGTGCGGCAGTGACAGGAGGGTCGGCAGCTTGGCCGTTCACTCCATCTCTGACAGGATTGTTATTATCCTGGGGGTTCCCTTGGTTGTCCCTTCTTTCTTCATGTCTTTCGTTCACCATTGCTTCGAGTTGTTCCTCTAGGTATTCGTTTCTTTCAACGAGGTAACAGACTCTTTTCTTGAGATTGAATGTTCGTTCGGGTTCAGGATCTAATTGGTACTTTGGTTCTTTCCCCCGTTGAGATCTGCGCATACGAAAACAAAAAGACCTTGTGAAAGGTATAGGTTGGACAATCCAAGTAAAATAGAAAAATAAAACGAATGCAGTAAAAGGTAGGGTAAAAATATGTTGCCAGTCCCCGGCAGCGGCAACACCCATCGCGGCGGCAGTATGTTGTTTGTCGCGGCGGCAATCTGTTGTTTGTCGCGGCAGCGATCACACAACTCTGTACTTCAAGTTTGGCAAGAATCCCTGTTGTGCCTTGGCCTATCCCTAGGTCCAAGTCTGTCGATGAACACGTCTTTGATGATACCTCCCGACGTGAATCGAAGGATGAACACCGATGTTGCTGAATTCTTCTTTAGCCACTTAACCTCGTCCTATCCCTAGGTCCGAGATAGTTCAACTATAAACTAGAGAACTCGCACTTATTCCTTTCGTATACTTAACTCTCCCGATATTAAGTAAATAGATAACCTCACAATGCTCTCTCGATGCTCTTGCAAGATGTTAATAACCAGAATAAGAGAACTTGAAGTTTATTTTATTGAACATAAAATTCCTAAAACAAAAGCAACCCTTGCAACTACTTTACAAATCAACCCGTGGCCCTAGGGGGAATTTAGAACATGTTGAGAAAAGGAAAACGGCTAGGGTTTTGGGAAGAAGGCTAGAGATAGGTGATGTCCTCTCCTAGGTCGAATTACATGCCTTTTTATAGGCCTTGGGTTCAAGTTTTCTAATATGGAAGGAATACAGCTTTAAATTAAAGTACAACTCTAATAAAGACTAAATCTTCAGAACAACAGTCTTTAATTCGTCCTTCCTTCTTTCTTGGGATATCTTCCTTGAACCTTGGGCTTGGCCTTCATTCTGATCTAGGGCTCGGAAAAATATAGGAGTATTCCACAACAGATGGGCTTAATTTTCTATTTCTGTCGAGGCCTACTTTGCTTCTTCTTTTCAAAACTGCTGTCGTCCTTGGCTGTCACGACGGCAACCATGGCAGCATCGTCCTCCTCGTCTGCTTATCCAGTTCCAGCTTTGTTGTTTCACTGCCCAGCGCCTGCTTCTCCATCTGCTACAGCAGCAACCTGCAAAAGCAACCAATTTCAGTAGAAACTGTGCCATTTAATATATTTGTGATGTCTAACTGTAATCTAGCCTAAATGCAATGAATTATGCTTGAATGCAGCAGAAATATGGGTTAAATAAGGGGTAAATAATAGAACTTTTACACACTCAACAAAAAGTTATCTTTTCCTCATATATATACACAACTGACAAGAGTCAAATGGGCTCCACTACAAGAAGTTTTTAGGGTAAAATACCTAAATCATAATTCAATTTTGTTTTGTGACTTATTTTGGTCACTCAACTTTTAAAATGCTTAATTTTATCACTAAACTTTAAACATTGACTTATTTTGGTCACTCCACCGTTAAATCTCTAACTCTGTTATGACGTAGAAATAAAAAATATATATTTTATAATATTTTAATACACATAATTAATTAAATAAAACCATTAGTTCCTCGCCTCACCCTCCCTCACCACCACCACCACCCTTTTCTCACCTTCACCGGCAACCATCTTCTTCATCTCAATAACGTCGCTTCGGTGAACTTTTCGGGGAACCAAAACCACCGGCAACTCCTCTTCTTCTTCTTTTTCTTATACCGGTTCATTTTTTGGTAAATCACCCTCAAATAGTCCAAAACGAGTCCAAACCCTTGCATCTTGGGAGCGTGATTCGCTGCCGTCCACTGTCGGGTCGGCTTGAAACCGAGGTATGTTGATCTCCTCACTAAGGCACCTCGAATGACCATTAGGATTCACAGTTTGATGCTCCGATTGTCGGAACCGAAATGGGACGGTAAAACTTTTCCCTCTTTTAGATTTCAGTTTGATTTCCCCTTTTCTTTTTGGCTCTATTTTGTTCTGGTTTCTTTTTTCTTTGGGTTTTGGTTATCAATTTGTGGCTGAGTGGTGAAGGGTGATGGTGGTTCGGGTTAATGATAATGGATTGCTCAGTGGAGGAGTTAAAAGGGATCCGACAATGATAGTTTGATTGGTTCACTAGTTTGGTGAAGATGATGATTCTGAGGAAAGCAGTGACGAATCCCAAAATAATAACTCCAATGCAAATGGACATCAAAAACCATTCTGGGCGTTGTGAGTCCTCGTTCCAATGGCTTCTACCAAGCGGGTACCAAGAACACTTTTTGCTTTGATTCCTTTGTTATCGTAACTCAACAAATACTTATCGAGTACAAAAAGGTGAAATAATTTTAATTTTTCGCAGTGAGATTACTTGCATTACGACATTTAGAAGTTAAAAATCGATGAAATTTATGTTGTATTATTTGTTGTAATTTGTCATTGGAGTAAACTATTAGTTTCCTTTAGTGTTTTGGTGAAATGGGAAAATCTGTTGGGAAGGAAATAAACTTTACATAAAGCTTATAACTTTATTTTTAATAAAAAATTTATTCAAAAAAAGTTGTTGAAATTATGAAGAAGAACAGACCGGTTTTGATTCACCGAAAAATTTACCGGAGCGGTGTTACTGGATGGAAGAGAGGGTTGCCAATAAGGGTGAAAGATGGGTGTGATAGGGGTGAAGGGGGTGAGGTGAGGGAGGGTTTTTTTTAATTTAATTTAGTTATGGGTAATCTTCACCAGTGATCCCTTTCGTTTAGGGTGTGTTCTATTTTGGTCACCAGAATTCAAAAAAGATTATTCTGGTCACTTACGTTTAGAGTCGTTTCTATTTTGGTCCCTTGGCCGTTATTCTCCGTTACTTAAAAAATTAATTTTTAATTTAATCTCTAAACTTTTAAAATTTTAATTTTCACCATCTTCCCAAAAATTATAAAGCTAAAACCCTAAAAATTAATTTTTCTCAATCTTTTTCCTTCCATTCTGACCACCATTAAAGTACCCATCGGTAAGCAACTCAATATCACCTCAAAGTTCTTCGCTTTCCTTTTTTTTCATAATATTTCTGCACTTTGTTTTTACCAAACGCCATTAAAAAGTAAGGAGAAAAAGATAAAATAAAAATTGAGAGTGCAATAATGAGGTTCTGGAGTTTCCAAAAACGGGGAAACTTGTTCTGCTTTTGCGGCTGAGATTGAAAGTCTTCATATCTTCTACCTTCATTTGAACTCGTTTTCTGAGAAAATGGAACAAAACAACAACGTTTTTGTTTTGGGTTAAATTCCTTATATTCCCCAGAAACCTGAGTAGAACTTATCAAATATTTGAAGGAATAACGATATAATAAATGATATATATATATATATATATATATATATCATGGTATTTGTTATTTGGTTCTAATGTTTCATTGAATTTATGGTATTTGTTAAGAAAAAAAAGGTTGTTGTGGTAGTTGTGAAGTGTTGAATTTATTGGCAGATTAGGGTTCTAATCGTTTTTATTTTGCGAGTTTCGACCTTTGAAATTTTGCGAGTTTCGACCATTTGCAATGGAAGCGGACGCTTTTAATTTTGGGGGAATGGGTTGTAGTGTTGTGTTATAGCCATTGATTTAATTTTTGGGTTTTAGTTTTATAATTTTTGGGGAAAATGATAAAAAATAAAATTTTGAAAATTTAGGGGTTAAATTAGAAACTAATTTTTTTTAAGTAACGGAGACTAACGGCTAAGGGACCAAAATAGAAACGATTCTAAACATAAGTGACCAGAATAATCTTTTTTGAATTCTGATGACCAAAATAGAACACACCCTAAACGAAAGGGACCACCGGTGAAGATTACCCTTTATTTATATAATTAAGTGTATTAAAATATTATAAAATATATATTTTTATTATTATTTATTTTCACGTCATAACAGAACAGAGTTAGAAATTTAACGGTAGAGTGATTAAAATAAGTCAATATTTAAAGTTTAGTGATAAAATTAAATATTTTGAAAGTTAAGTGATCAAAATAGGTCATAGAAAAAAGTTGAGTGATGATTTAGATATTTTAACCAGTTTTTTATTGGTCTGTTACCTACTCCTAATGAGCGTAACAAGTGACTCTAGTCTTTACGACCTTCACTCAAGTGGCTCTTTAAAACATGGGATCGAAAACAAGATCTCCAACTCCTCCGAATTTCGATGGCTCCTACAAACCTGGCCGTCGGATTTGTCTTCCTCCTCACCTTCTCTTCTCTGGTAATTTTCTTGATTTGGTGAAATGGGTTTTGCAAATTTTTGGTGCCTCTTGTAGTCTTGTTCAATCATTGATAATATATATTTGTTATCGCCCTGGAATCATATGGTTATCAGGTGATAGGACAGGGAGTTGAGGATTCTGGGAAGTACCCAATCGTGGTGAGCACATGGCCTTTCGTGGAGGCCGTGAGAGCTGCGTGGGAAGCGGTTGATAAAGGGTTCGACGCCGTTGATGCGGTGGTGGAGGGTTGTTCTGCTTGCGAGGAGTTGAGGTGTGATGGTACAGGTTGGTAGCATCAATTCTGAGTTCTTATAGTTTTGGTTTAATTTTTCAGTAATCAGAATATTTCATGCATAGGGTGACTTGGGTTTCTTCTTGAATATCTAAGGGTTTTGAATAGGGGTGATCAAAATTCTACTCGAAAAATCAAATAAAGTTTGAGTTAAAAATAGAAATTTTTTAAAGTCCGAGTCGAGTTCTTCAATTCTGTCAGTTCTGTATGAGATATATATACAAGAAATATATATGTATTCAATATGAATACAGAAAGCTATTTAAATTGAAATGAGTATGTACTATGATATTATAAATAATTACAATTAAATTTGTGCATAAACTCAAAAACTCGACTAACTCGAATCCAAAAATTTCAAATAGAGTTTAGTCGTAAAATCGAATAACACAAAAAATTTTGACTTGTCTCGATCGAACGCTTACCCCTACTTTTGAACTTATTGCCTCTTTAATGAAATCCACTGAGACTCAATGTCAATCTATAAAAGGCAATAGAATACATGCATTTTTTTTGTGATGTTGTTTAGCATGTTAATGTCCTGAATGGCATGAATTTGACTGTAACAGTGGGTCCTGGTGGAAGTCCGGACGAGAATGGAGAAACTACAATCGATGCGTTGCTTATGAACGGGGTAGACAACATTGTGTCGAATTTGTCTTGTTTGTTATTTTGATCCTTATTTGTTTGCTCGTAATAAGAGAAACAACTTAATCTTTTGTGTTCACCAAGGACATGCATTAGGCCACAATGGAGGTCGGAGCTGTTGCTGCTATGAGGTATGTGAAGGATGGCATTAAAGCTGCAAGATTAGTCATGCAACATACCAAACACACAATGCTTGTTGGTGACCGAGCATCGGCCTTTGCCATTTCAATGGGTCTTCCTGGACCCACAAACCTCAGTTCATCTGAGTCTATGGAGAAATGGAAAAAATGGAAAGAAAATCACTGTCAACCTAATTTTCGGAAAAATGTTGTGCCTGTCGATAGCTGTGGCCCTTTTAAGCCCAAGGATAACATGGGGCATAATATGGGGATTTGTTCCATAGGCAATTCAATGGGAATTGCTGATTCCAGGACATCTCTTGTTGGTCCTCATAACCATGATACCATATCAATGGCTGTTATCGATAAAGTAAGTTGATGTTATTGCTGGTTCATTGCAATTCCGGCGCATATATGCAGTAATTCACTTTTGTTTTAAATGAGATTCTTTTTCTTGATTAGATGGGACATGTGGCTGTTGGTACATCAACAAATGGTGCAACCTTTAAGATCCCTGGCAGGTACAAATGTTGTACTTTGTTGAAATTTAGTCAGTATTTAGTAAATTATTGTCACATGAACCTTGGGAAGATTGAATGATTCCGAATAAAATTAGTTTGATAACACAATCAGAGTCTTGGCTCAACCCATTTGTAGCTGGTGGACAAAGAGGCATCTAAAGTTTTGTATCTAGAAGAGTTACGCAGCAGCAACGATGTCTTCGACTTTTTAGTATCAAGGGTTCTGGATACTTCAATAGAACAAGTTTTACATAAAATTGTATCTAAAACATGGATATTTTTATTTTAATTTCCAAATAAAGTTTTGTCTTGGTTTTTCATAAGCATCTTCCCATTTTCATTGGAGGGAGGGAAAAAGGGGTGGGTGATCATGTTGCGTCACCGGAGTTTTTATTCACATAACATACTATTCCGCCTGATTGCAGGGTGGGTGATGGACCTATTGTTGGATCTTCTGCATATGCTGATGATGAGGTTGGTGCTTGTGGTGCAACGGGAGATGGTGACATCATGATGCGCTTCCTTCCATGGTATCTAATAAGTTCGAAACTTTAACTTCCGACATTCATACCAGGTTAATACTAGTTAAATATCAGAAAAAAGGAAGTGGGTGTTTTCTTCTTTTTCAGATGAGCACAGTACATGAAATATTTCAGAACAATGTTCTTGGAATTGAAAGGGCTACGAAAACTAGGATTGACTCTATGATTAGCATTGTTTTGAGTTGTTATGCACTTATGCATAGTTAGCATGTTTATTTTTCTGATGGCTAATCTTCCGCTTACTCGGCTTTTCCCTTTCTCAATTCACACTCTGCAACTGTTCTATTTCAATTAATCCGTTGTAGTATATGCTTGATCCTTATCTGGCGCACACATACACATCATGCTTGTATCTATTCTCAGCTATCAAGTCGTGGAGAGCATGAGACAAGGAATGGAACCAAAGCTTGCGGCCAAGGATGCAATATCTCGAATTGCGAAGAAATTTCCAGATTTTATGGGAGCTGTTGTTGCTATCAATAAGAAAGGTGAACATGCCGGTGCTTGTTACGGATGGACATTCCAATACTCGGTTAGAAACCCAGATATGGACGACGTAAAGGTTTTCACCGTGCTGCCCTGAAATTGCTTCTGCCTTTGCACTAGGAAAGCCGGCGTAGCATGCCGCCTTTCAGTAATATCACCTTAAGTGTACAACAATTCATCCTAGGACATCTATTGTTGTATATTTTTACGTATGAATATTCTTCCAAAGTATTTGTATAATGAGACATTTGTGAAGCCAAGAAATGAAGAATTTCACATGAAAGTGACTGCAAATTGTTTCTTTAAATGTCAAAATTCTCCTGAACCCAACAAGCGGTTCTAGTAAAAGAAAAAGATAATTTTTATTCTAAAAAACTCAAATTCAATTATTTTATCTGCTAGGCGTATGTGCATTTTTAAAGAGTTAAGAATATAGTACTAAAAGATGCACATTAAAAAAACACAAAAAAACGGCCAAATTTCAACGGCTCCAAGACCTCTCTCCTCGAATAGTAAGTTCATGCCTTTCGGGTTGAGGGTAGACTAAACCCGAATACCAATCTCTTGATTCGGACCTGTAACACCCCAAAATAATAATGATAATAATAATAAAATAATTAAAATGTAAAGTGGAGAAAAGAAAAAAAATGGGAAACTGAACCACAACCTCATGCATATTAAACCAAGTGATCTATATGAGCTCTTAATTATTAATTGCACTAGGTTCTTTTTTGAATCGTGCCATCAGACACCTGATATTAAAATAATAATAATTTTCAAAATATCTTATCTAACCCATTATTCTTCTTTTATTTTCAAACCAGCCCTATTCTTTCCCAAAACCCCTCAAACCACTCATACCATAATCGTTCCGATCGCCGATAATTGAAGGATTTAGGTTTGACGAACCTAAGGATAAATTCTTTCGGGTTTTTGAGTTTTCCGGCACCGATAGACGTCCGTTTGCCACACCGCCGCCACCCCTGAACTCCCCGTCGCGAGGCGAACAAAACCTTACCGGTTACACAGCCGCTCACTGCCGTTTAGCACCTCGTCAGAGATACAACAGTTCGGTCATGTTTTGCCCGATTTGGTAAGTATTTCGGCATAGATCTCGAGTTATTTGAGCTATGGTTGAGAAAATGTTGACAATTGTGTGATCAGAAGCATTTTCCGGCAATTTTTTGGTTGTGCGAGGGCTTCACGCGCCGTCTAAGGCGATTTTCGGCCGCTTTGGACGGTGGCCGTTGAACCGGCCGGCCTAGACTCGCCTAACCGTAGACCGGGCCACCTAAATTGGTCCAGCCTAAATCGGCCTGGCCCAGTGGTAAACCAAGCCCAATGACCGACCCAAGTTGACTCGAACTCGACCCGAGTTTGACCCGTTGACCGAATCAACCCAGTGAGTCAACTCGCCCGACTCAACCCAATGAGTCAACTCGTCCGAGTCGACTCAGTGAGTCAACTCGCCCGAGTCAACCCAGTGAGTCAACTCGCCGAGTCAGTCATTGGACTAGTGACATCAGCATGACATTAACATTTACTTTGACCGCTGAGGTCAGTGTTGACTTTGACCCAAAAGTCAAAACTTTCCAAAAAGCCCTATTTTATGTTTTTCGACGTCCTGAGTCCGATTTTAAAGTCCGTTTCGTGAAATTTTAACCAGAAAGTCTCTGAATTAGACATTAAACTTGAGTTTGCTTATGTATTTTATTAATCAATTATGAGCAATGTGAATAAGGATTGAAATTGAACTTTGTGCGATTGAAGGTATTCACAGTTCCTTGTATTCGAGATGTTGAGGACGTCGCATTCGGGTTCGAGAGTGATCGAATGGAGTATTATGGTTGACCGATATAACAAGGATTAAAGGTAAATACATTACCACCTCTTGTATGCTTTATGAACATGTTGGTATTCAGTTAATGCATGCATAAATATAATGAGGAGTGCTGTTAACTCAGCTTAAGTCAAACTGGATATGAAATTCAGTATGATAACCTAGATAAGATTGAAATGCTCGAACGAGAAAGTTAATAAATGTAAGGATTTGGAGTTCAATAAATAATTAATAAGGCAGCTAATCTCCAAACTCGATTATTAGTGTCAAATGATTAAATGTTAAAAATATTTAGATATGAAATTACGAAAATGCCCTTAAGGTATGAGAATGACTAAAATACCCTTGAAATTGGAAGCAATCTAAAAATCTACACTAGATATGGTAAAACAACTTGATTCATCTGAAAACCTCGAACTACTTGGAAAGTTATGGTAACAAGATTTAAACCTTCGAGATTGTAAGGTGTTAGGTTTTCTTGAATTTGGAATGAATCTCCGAATATAGATTTACGCGAAACTATTCATACTTCTAAATTAATCAAGTGGCTCAAATTATTGAATTGATTGAAATGACTAAAAGTATTGGAAATACTGTTATGGTTAAATTAATTGGAATGATCGTATTGACCAAAAAAGGCTGAAGTATCCTCGGACACTGAGGTTTGCAAATTAACTAGAATGATGGATAAACCTTTGAGTTCTGAAATGAATGAAGTGGTTGGAGGTACCGAAATTATTTGAATGGCTTAAACACCCACGAGTACTTAAATGATTGAAATACTATAAATGGATCAATTGACATGAATGATGGATATCCCGAGCTTCAAAATGACTGAAATGCCCCATTGACTAGAATAAGTAAAGGCAATTTGATAAAATTCTAGAAATGCCAATGAAGCTGAAAATGACTAAAATGCCTCTAAGGGTTGAAGCATGACTCATGCACATCAATCACTCCTGATATTAATATAAGGTTGGAAGTTTATTCGCACAGAATATAAGTTCGACTACTCCGTGACAAGTCATGCGGTAAAATATGAAAGCAACCGTTCAGATATACGATATAGCGCGATATATTAGAAGGTTTGGTTAGTACTGCAAGGTTGGGATATATTAGTTCGAATGGTTTTGGAGGCTCGATAAACCTTTAGAAATCTTAAATATTGTAAATAGTTTTTTATCATTATTGGGCTAAATTACAAAATCACCCCTGGTAGTTAAATAACCAAAATGCCCTCGTTGGCCAAAGTAATCAAAATAGCCCTGAATGTATCTGATATCACGAAAGATCTTAACATAGAAATCTCTGAATGCCTGGTTGGAAACCTGATGAGCAAATAGAATTCACGAGTCACTGTTTATGCCTTGTTGGTATAAATTACCAAAATGCTCATGTATGATAAAATGACCATAATGCCCTTGCATGCTTAAATGACTAAATCACTCATGATATATCTAAACTCTCAAAGATCTTGATGTATCAACTCCTGAATATCTGGTTTGAATCGTTAGTACGTACCCCTTTAATAGGGACCTTGTTTCTAAAATCCGTTTAAATTGTCAAAAGTTTAATGTGTTCTCTTCTGTAAATGCCAAGTATCTCCAAGAAATAAACGGTTTCACCTAGTGTGTTCTATGTGTACTACACGACTGTTTTTACATATTAATTTACATGTTATAATACCGATCACGTACACATGACTGCCATACTTGATTTCACAGGAACATGACATGTTTTATAAGTTAAGCATGACCGTACTGTATTTTTGATATATGCCCATGCACCTGATATGACAAACATGCTATATGGATAATGTATTACTGAAAATACTGTTATTGATTAATGAACTATTGATGATCTGATTCACTGGGGTATTTGGGATATGGTATGAAGTGTTTTAAGGTTCAGCCCTGATCAGGCTGGTCATTCTGCCCGTATTAGGTTTCTAGCTTAGGCTAGGGTAATTCCGCCCGTACTAGGTTCCTATATTCGGCTAGGGTAATTCCGCTCGTGACCTAAGGTAACCCCTTAGGTTGATACCTACTCTCATTAGGCCTAGGTTAACGCCCGTATAAGGCTCTTACGCTTCGGCTAGTGTAATCCCGCCCGTGACCTAAGGTAATCCCTTAGGATGGTACCCACGCTCAATGGGCCTGAGTTAATGCCCCTATATAGTTGTAATTTGAGGAATTGTATACTGGAGTATGGTTGGAGGGTGAATAAAGAATTAAAATGAACTTTACTAGTATTACTTGGAACAAATGTATTTGAAATAAAAAGGTTAATGCATTATTATATTTCCTACATTAACGTTGCATTGTTGGAACACACTAGACACAAAACTCTTTGTTTTCACCTTCGTAATTTATCACCTTATATAATTTTCGTTTGTTACTCGATGATTGAATAAAGAACAAGTACCGTTATTCTCAAGTATAACGCTACCCTGAAATAACGGAAAGGAAATAAAAACTGTTACTACATGGAACATTATAAAAATGTTATGCCTACCATATACATGCATGAGCTTATAGCATCTTTTAGTAGTTCTGTATTACTGAACTTTTCTAAGCTCACGTTGTTTTTACCATCGCAGGTTAAAAAAATATATCATGGTATAATGTCTGACATCAGTGATGAAAGTTCTTTCAACGTCACTTTTAGAGTACGGTACTGCACATTTAGTAGGCATGTATGTCATAGATTGTTTTGTGATAGTGTCTATAACAGAACTTCTTATATTTTATATATGTTTAAATAATTTCTAAAAAAAGTTTTGTAAACAAAAGTTAATTTTACAGTTTAAAAGTATTTAAAAAATAATTGTATGTGTATTTTTATTGTAAATCGCTACCTTAATGTGACATGTAGAAGGCATAGGCCGATCTAGTGGTTCAGGACCTTATAAAAGTAAAAGTCAATTCAAGATCGTCGTCTTCATTGTTGTTTCTATATTGGTATCTTCTTAATATGAAACATGGTTTAGGGCTTTAAATTCCGAGTCAACTTTTGTAAAATTCGGGTGATTTTTATCTCAAAATTTTCATTTTTCAGTATATAATTTGTGTACTGCTACTTGTTAATCTAATTAAATGGAAATCGATGGAGGTCATTGTAATTCTGGGAATAATTCCAATCGAAGTGCCGAGGTTGAAGGTGAAATCTCCGTTTTGAGTTCGAATTTGTTCTTGGATCACGTTGGAGAGGTTACTCTTACTCTTAATTCAGATGGGTTATCCTGGAAATCACTTGATTCCTTTGATAATGTAAGTTTTTCTTTCCATTTGTTCTGTGTATTTACAAGTACACGCATAAACGTAACAATGCAACATCAAATTTTGATTCTTTTTCCTTATTATCATACCCCTTCATGTTTATTTATTTTTATTACTGTTCTATAATTCTGATTCTGTTCATTTGATCGTAACCATATCATTTTTGCGTGTTTTCTCAAGTTTATTCATTTTGTACTTATTTTGGAAGATTTTGTCACTTTCCCTTTCCCTTCTAGAAGTGTATGAGCTGAGATACAGATACCCTTTGATTATTGAGAGATTACATCTAGTTATGGATTAAGATAGGGTTGGTTTTGATTAAATACGTAATACTTTACAACACATTATGGTTTAAAACAGGTTGTTTCAATACATTTTGATCAATGTAAGGATCCTCCATTGTTTTCTGCTTCTTTGAGCTGTGTTTTACACGTAAAGAATATGGTGTCATACTTGGCTTTTGATGGCTTCTTCGTTGTTTACTGGAACAGGACGGATCAACGTGTTCGGGAATTAAAATTCTTCCTAGAATGGCAACTAAAATGGCAACGCAGTTAAATTTCTCTGATATCTATGCTGTAGAGTTAATGAACCGTGATATGATTCAAGAATCAGACCATACAATTGGTGCAGAATGTTTCTTGGGGAATGACTCTCATGATTCTGGGGTTTGTTTTATTTCTGTTCTTCTTTGTTCCCTTTTCAAGGAATGATAACAAATTTCAGTGATCAATATTCCCTACTGGTGCAGATGAATCACTTTGTAGTGCATACTTTTCAAAAGTCCAAGTCTCAGCCTTGCCTTTGGATCTTGGCGGTGTACATGCTTGGTCATAAGGACTTGGAGACCTGTCAAATGTGGGTGAATAAAATTAATGATTCTCTAAATAAAGAAGTTGGAAGACCAAAGAATCTTCTGGTAGACATCTATAGTTTTGTAAAACCTTTTTCTTAAAAGATGTAATTCTGGTGACAAATTGAAGAGAATTTAAGAGCAACATCGTTTTGTTTTGTTTTGTTTCTCCCTTAATAAGGTATTTGTTCATCCATTGAGTGGGAAAGGAAATGGATGGAGGACATGGGAAACCGTGGCTCCTATATTTTCACGTGCTAAAATAAACACAAAGGTAAGCCTCATAGTGAATGCAGATAGATGTCATTGTATATTTTCCAACATGATCAAATGTCATAATTTTCCATTAATTGTCATGTATTCTTATCATGGAAATTTAAACTTATTAATCCTAGTTATAAAGGTCCAGCTAATAGCTGTGACTAAGTTAAGAATTCCTTCCATTTCAGGTGATAATAACACAGAGGGCAGGACATGCATTTGATGTGATGATATCTACCACAAATGCAGAGCTGAATTCATATGATGGTGTTCTAGCTGTTGTAAGTGATCTGATACCTGCATGTCATGATATCATACTAAAATAATTATACCAAAAATACCAAATAATAGGTAAGTTGATGGAAAAAATGAAACCTATCCGTACACTGTGTTAAGATTATAGTACCACATATAAACAAATATTGAATTTGTTTTTAATTTGCAGGGTGGTGATGGTTTCTTCAATGAAATCCTTAATGGGTATCTTTCTTCAAGGCACAAAGCTCCTTTCCCTCCTGCCCCTTCAGATTTTCTTGATGCCCTGGGGAGTGATAGAAACCCCTTAGTTAACGATCCAAATGGAGTAGATTCTGAGAGTCATAACATTAAAGAGATTGATCCTCTTCTGTCAAGTTCAGCTCATAATGAATCGGGATTCTCTCATTTGAGTGCGTTAATAACTATATTTCCATAAGAGTCAACTTTGTGGTTGTTCTGTTTATCTGGTATAACCATGTTTGCTTCTATTTACAGGAACTAATGATGGTTCTCACTCTGTAGGTTAGTTTTTACCGTATTCGTATAAACTACCATGATAATGGAACTCTGTTTGTAACTCTCTACATACTGCTGTCGAGTGTCGATGGTCTCTCTATATGATCTACATATATCAATGCCTTAAACCTAAACAAATTTTGTTAACATGCAGATCAACAAACTGAGTATCCGCTCCCTAACCAGAGGCTTAGATTTGGAATAATTCCTGCAGGTTCAACAGATTCTACCGTGATATGGTATATTCTTACATCCTTGTGAAATTTTCTTCATTAGGTCTTCTTTTATTTTTAGACTCAGCATAGTAGCATTAGGTCTACCGCTTTTCATATGGATGCATGTAGCTGGCTTTTTGGGTGACTATTTGTAATGCTTTTTACTCAAGATACAGTCCACATACCTAACTTTAAAATGTTCTTCTGATATGGATAATGCCTTAAGCTTTCACATTTTTTTCACTAAGTTGCCACATGTTGTGGGAAGTGGTGATAGATTGGAAGGGGGAAAATTAAAGAAGTAAGTGAATATTGACTGGATGACGTCAAGCTATATTGATTTCTATCAAAAGGCCTCTTCCTGTGTAGGACTCATATATAACTGAACATGTTGTAAAGTCATCATTCCCTTTTTCTCATTTTGGATTTGATGTTTCGCATGATGTAGATTGGGTATAGAATTTTATAGTATTTTAAATAGTTCTTTGCTGTCCTGGTTTCTTTCTGCCTCCGGTATTCTATACCTTACATGTTAGCCACCTTAGTGTATTGTAGACAAGTGTAGGGCTCATTGTCCCATGCAGTGGTTTATATCTTGGGCTGTCAAATAGACTTGAGAGTCCAAGTCGTAAGAGCTGACACTTACGCTAAGGATTTAAGTCTTAGGAACCATCTATTATGCTAAGTACTAAATGTGAGGGTTTTTATCCAGATTATCTGCCCCATGACCTTGCTTTGGTGTAATTATAGCTGAGTTAAAACATAATATCTAACTAAAAAGCATTGGAGCTAATCATGGATGTCATTTATTTTCTGCTTATACAGTTTTGTTGATTTCTTTCTTGCAGCACCACCGGGGCTCGAGATCCTATAACGTCTGCACTGCACGTTATCCTGGGTAAAAGGTTGTGCCTTGATGTTGCTCAAGTTGTAAGATGGAAAACTACATCTACCTCAAAGATTGAACCTCTTGTACGCTATGCGGCTTCTTTTGCTGGGTAGTTTCTTTTATAACTAATGCCATGGATGTGTGAGAGTATTATCATATAAATGTCCTGTCTCGAATGTTGCTGAATGCTTGCATTTTGCTAATTGAAAGGCATGGTCAGCATAATTGAAAGGCATCTTAGTGTGCTCATGTTCTTTTGTCACCCCAAAAATTGTCCACATTGTCACTTTGCAACTCATCAGTGAAATTTATCAGGTATGGATTTTATGGAGATGTCATAACAGAGAGCGAAAAATACCGTTGGATGGGCCCCAAACGTTATGATTATGCGGGGACCAAAGTGTTTTTGAAACACAGGTATATTTCTTGCTGTCTATACTTAATGAGTCTGTGGATAAATGATGTTAAGTTTTGGTGGCAATGGCATTCAATAAGATAATCAGCTTCAAGAATTTATTCCAATTTATAGTTATAGAAAAACTGCAGTTAAGTCTGCGATTCGGAATGATAAATTCCCCTTCAGTTTCATGAGGCCTTTGAAGCTGGTTTTTTTGTTTGTGTAAGAAATTTGAGCTGGATTCAGCTTCTATAACTTGAAGTTTTCAATAGTAATATCTATTAAACTGCCTACTTCAAATGATTTCAGCTTTCTGGAGATGTCATGTTTATTTCTTGTTAATATCTTGTCATTAATTTTCAGCTTTGAGGTTTCCCTTCCTAGGGCATGTCTTTGCAACATTAGTTTTCCTACAAATGCCACTTCTTATTATTTGATAGTTAGCTGACCATGGTAAGTCATGTTAACCTTTTTTCTTCATGAAGGTCATATGAAGCAGAAGTAGGATACCTGGAAGTTGAATCCAAAAAAGATAGTTCCAAATCAGATGGAAGTAGGATTTTTAGTAAAGCATGGAGCTTGAAACGAAAAAAATCTGAAAGAATTATTTGCCGAGCCAATTGCAATGTGTGTAATACAAAGCCAGTTCATTCTTCCACAAAGAGCACGCCTGCAACACCTTACTTAAGTGCACAAGAAACAAAATGGTTGAAATCTAAAGGGCGTTTTCTTAGTGTTGGGGCCGCCATAATGTCTAACCGAAATGAAAGGGCACCTGACGGTTTGGTGGCTGATGCACACCTTTCAGATGGTTTCCTTCATCTTTTATTAATTAAAGACTGCCCTCATGCATTATATCTCTGGTAATATGACGTTTTCGCACTTTCTCAATTTGGACTCTGGGATCTTTTTTTTTTTTACTTTTTATTTACTTCTATATCAGTGCATTTGCAAATTTTCTGTTATTTCTGCATAATTCATCTTTGAGAAAACCATTCAGTAATGGCTCTTGACCAATACGTACAGGCACCTTACGCAACTAGCAAGGAAAGGCGGAAACCCCCTAAATTTCGACTTTGTGGAACATCATAAGGTATATGTTCTTGTCACATCTTATCTTTCCGGTGCTCCCGTAAGTTCTTTCTGAACCCATTATTTATGTTATTTTCAGACCACAGCATTCACATTCACTTCCATCGGCAACGAGAGTGTATGGAATCTGGATGGTGAGCTTTTTCAAGCACATAAACTTTCAGCGCAAGTATTTCGGGGCCTTATTTGCTTATTCGCATCTGGTCCCGAAGTTTAGGATACAAAGGAAAATTGGTTCGTCAAGGCAGTAGAGTAGTTTACTTTTTACCAACACCGTTTTGTATTAACAAAATTCAGTTTAGTTATTGATCATATACATCAACAGTGCTTCTAATACAAGGAATTGGTATAGTTGTGTATGAATACGGAGGTGTGATCGAACACTGTACATTATACTCTGAATTTTATTAAATAAATTCTAGATTTTCCATGATATCTCTCCCCTTCAACCCATCGATGGTGCAGAAAAGATGGACTCCATTAGCAATTTAATCAAATATTGCAATAATTTGATTGGACTTGGGAGAACAGGAATTTTTCAAACACTGAACCAACCAAAGAGTTTCCAGTAACAGGTTCACGTCGCATTCAATTGCAATGGCAGTGGCTGGGACCATTAAAAGAGAAGACTTGGAATTGTCTGGTTTTTCTCTTGACTTACTCTTTCCAAACTCAAAAGTCACGCCATTGGCCATTGGTGTTTCACTGTGACCATACAAGTCAAACAATGTAAGGCCATTCCATCAGTCAATCATTCATATAATCCTCCATTCTTGCACAACCGAAGGCAAAGACAGCATTAGTTCTTGCAATGTCTACACCAGCACAGTAACCTTTTCTTCCTTTCTCTTAATTTACATACGATAGAGATTCATTGAATTTCGATCATTCTTTTCTTTTCTTTCTAAATTTGGTCTGATTGTTTATTAGCTTAAAATTTGATCAGATATTATCAATCGTTGCCGCCTGTGAGCAAGTTCTATGGAGTGGCCTGTTTGATGACCACATCCGCCTTGTATTTTGATCTTTATGACCCATGGAACATAGCTATCTCTTACCAGGATGTATTTAAACGTTTCCAGGTAAACTTGTTAGCTCTTTGTTTTTTAAATCAAATTTACAACTTGGAGAGCTTGTTTTGTTGTTCATCATTGAGTTCTTTTGTTGCAGGTTTGGAGGCTCATCTCCAACTTTTTCTTCCTCGGGCCTTTTTCACCCTTTTTCGCCATCCGTCTTATAATGATGTGAGAAGCTGGCTCTTTAGCATCTTTTATTGGATCTTTCTTCTATGTTAACTAGATCAGACGCGTCAAGTATGCATCTGATACGAGTATGCTTAATGTTTGTTCATATTTAGTTAGAGAAGAAAATAGTGTAAAGATAAATGTTTAAGGTTTCTGAACATTTAAGGTTTAAATTGACAGAGCAAGATATGGTGTGTTACTAGAGAGGGGGCCCTTTGACAAGAGGAGTGCAGATTATGTCTGGATGTTGATCTTTGGAGCATTATCACTTTTGGTGAGAAACAAATGAGTTATTTTCTTTCATTTTCATATCAGAAACCAAAAATAACCAAACATTCAACTGCCCGATTGATTTTCTTAGGTCATGGCTGCTATTCCATTTCTATGGACGCCTTTCATGGCCGGTTCCCTGGTTTTCATGATCGTCTATGTTTGGAGCCGTGAGTTCCCGAATGCGCAGATCAGCATCTACGGTGTAGTAACATTGAAGGTACATTGATTTTCTTTAAGAACCGTAACGTTATAATATCGATATGTGATTGTTATTTTAGAAACTCCGATTAAGAGGTCCATGGATGAGATTGTGAATGTTGGTTGTTGTTGATGTCAGGGATTTTACTTACCATGGGCATTGCTAGCTTTGGATCTGATATTTGGGGCTCCATTAATGGAAGATATCATAGGGATGGTTGCAGGGCATCTTTATTACTTTTTAACAGTGCTTCACCCTCTTGCAGGTGGCAAATATGTTCTCAAGACCCCTCTTTGGGTGTATCCTTAATTTCTTACCTTTATTTTTCGGAACCGAATCGAACTCACACTTGATGAAATTTAAACTTGTCTTCAACTCATTTCATTTCGGACAGAGTATGAAGTACATGTATCTTTATCGATTAACCGAATTCTTAGTGGAATCTTGAACTGTGTTATAGTCCTTGATGAGCGTTTGCAGTCACAAAATAGTAGCGCATTGGGGGGAGGGAATCCAAGTTAATTCTCCAGTGCAGCATGATCCGAACGCCGGAGTTGCTTTTCGAGGAAGAAGTTACCGACTCAATGGCAATCGAGCACAAACAAGTACAACGCCATCGGAGCAGGAGCAGGGGCAGGAACAGACAAATAATTCGGCAAGGCAGCCTAATTCAGGCGATGGTGTTGCATTTCGGGGGAAAGGTTACCGTCTCAGTGGTCATTAACTATGAACCGTATACAAGGTTTTATGAACCTTGAACTTGTAGCCTTATTATAAGTTGGATAGATCAAATTGTTGTTTTGGCCCGTCTATTATGCTAAACTTTAAATTTTAGTCCGTGAATTTTAATTTGATATGATATATTCTCTCTACTTTATGTAATGTTACTTGGTTAACTAAAATTGTTCATATTACTAACTACTTTTGTTGACGTTCTAACATGAAACTTTTTAAAAAATATTTAATTGATATGTAATTTTTAATTAAATTAGGGGTAAACTATTTATTTGGTACCTTAATTATTCTCATGTTTTTGTTTTGACCGCTCAACTATTATTTTTGGTAAAATCATACCTAGTTTTATGTTTTTTTTCTAGGGTAAATCAAATACCACCAAATGTTTAGGCATGAATCGATTATATCACTAAACTAAAATTTGATTCTATTATAACATTGGACTTTAAGTTAGACTTTGATGTTACCATCGAGTTGATAACATCCAAACTACTGTTAAATCTAAAACGACGTCGTTTTGATGTGGCTATATTAATGCCCAAAATGACGTCGTTTTGATGTGGCTATATTAATGCTCAGAACGACGTCGTTTGAATGTTAACGGTTAAGCGGTAACATCGAAGCCTAACTTAAAGTTAGTGTTATAATAAAATTAATTTTTAGTTTAGTCATAATATATACATGCCTAAAAACTTTGGTGGTATTTAGTGTAGTTAATCATTTTTATTATACATGTAACCATATTATTGGCCGAATAAAATTATTAAAAAATTAAATGGGTTAATAATGACGAGAGAAAAAAATTATATAGAAATTAAAAATTTTAATGTCAACATCATTGTTAATTTTTTAGCGACTGATAATTAAAATATAAAAGAATGTACCTATAAATACGATTTTATGAAATTTAATAGATATACAATAAAAAAACACGAAAATAAATAAGAATAAAGTACCAAATAAGTAAAGGGTAATTATTTGATACACTGAATGTGGAAATTAAAAATTTCTACAAGCGTCATAATTTTAAGGTTTGGGACTTAGTTTAGGTTTTTAGGTGTATGAGTTTTGAATTTAAGGATAATGGTTGAAATTTATAGTTTAGGGTTATAATTTAGGGTTTATAGATTAAAACCTAAATCCTTATCATATTACCTTAAAAACTAAATCCTAACCTCTAAACCCTAAATTCTAATCAATATCATAAATTCTAAATTCCTACACCTAAACCTCTAAATACTACACCCTAAACTAAGCCTTTAAACCCTAAAATTAAGATTTACATCACTAGTGTATAGGATAATATTCCATAAATTAATTATTTACCCTTAAATTAAGTTGTTTGATGTAACGTGTTCAATAATTTTACATTCAACCAACGGGGTTGGTTCAACTTTCAAGTATTAAGCAATTTGGTATCATTTAAGCAAGTTTAGAGTTTGAAATCTTGTGTATACAGAAAATCTCATTAAAATATTTGTCTATTAAAATTAAATATACAAGATCTTAAACCATGAAAAATCGAGAGGAAAAAAAAGTGTACATTCCAATAGTCTAATTTCTAATATTCAAATGTACATTTATTCTAATCGGTCTTTCCCTCCGTTTCATTCCTTTTCTACCCTCCGACCAACACGTCACGGTCTTCCTCTTCAGATCAGCAATCGTTATTGTTACAAAAGCTTTTCCTTTTTCTTCTTCTTTTCTTTTTCTCTCTCCCCAACTTCAAAGAAACGCATTTCGTTTTCTTTCCCTTATTACCATATCCGCCTGAAAAAGAAAGCAGCTTTATCGTTCCTTTGAATCCCCCATCTTTCTTGATTCGCTTCTATGGAGTTTCCATTCAATACCCAGATTTAATTTTCCCTCAATTCACACTTTCCGAGAAATACTTCCCCCCCTTTAACATGTTCTTCTTCAAACTTTTCCTTCTTTCCTTCATTCCCTCCACTTTATCTCACGATGGCTTCAATTCCCATCTTCTCCCAAGACCCCTAATAATGCAATACCCAGAACGCATCGAGACACGGTTCGAGAAATCCAATGAAGAGCTCGAATTGGAGTGTACGAGCTGGAGATTTGCTGTGGAAACCAACAATTTGAGTCCCTGGAAGACTATACCCGAGCAATGTGGAAGCTATGTTAAAGATTACGTGATGGGTCGAGGCTATAAAGTGGATCTCGAAAGGGTTTCGACTGAGGCTGGGATCTATGCAACGAGCTTGCAGCTGAGTGCGGATGGAAAAGACGTTTGGGTTTTTGATGTTGATGAGACTTTGTTGTCCAATCTTCCTTACTACGCTGATCATGGTTATGGGTAATCTTTTTCCTCCCATATTTCATAATGTTGTTTGGTTGCTAAGAAAACGCGGGAAATTAGAAGAAAGATGGAATTGGATATCCTTTTATCAGATGCCGGGATTTAGAATATTGACACATTTATAAAAAGAGGTTGGAATTTTTGGTGTTATTGTCGTCTTTAAGTAGTGTGATTCCTTATGTATTCACATTTCACACAACACAGATGGTTGATTTCAGCAAAGAAAATTGCTTGAAATTTATGTATGCATGTATCTGTAATCTTGAGCTGTTTGGGAATGTGAGAAATATAGACAAGTACTAGATTGATAGTTTTTGGATGCAAAAGGTTAGGCAAAAGCTAATTTTCTGGGTGTTATAGAATCTTTCTATCATTTTCTCGGCATTCTTGCAGAAGAACAACATTCAAATTAATAGGACTTTTGAAATTTAGCAACTTTTTCTCTTTAATTGTTGCTCTCTTGTGGGACTGAAATTGCTTAATTTCTAATGCGGGTTCCGTTGTGAGTTTGCAGCTTGGAGATTTTCAATCCTGTTGAGTTCGATAAGTGGGTTTATAGGGGGGTGGCGCCGGCGATAGAGCCTAGCCTGAAACTTTATGAAAAGGTTTTAAATTTGGGATTTAAAGTTTTCTTACTGACAGGGAGAAGTGAAAAGCAAAGATCTATTACTACCGAAAATTTGACCAAAGCAGGGTTTCGGAGCTGGGACAAGCTTATTCTAAGGTGAGCATCATTACGCTTTTGTTCGACACTTGTGAATTCAGATGTTTATTTCTTATATGTCCTATTATGTGACATATGTTGGACTGCAATGGTATTTTTATCGGATTTTGAATAGAGATATTGTCGTTGGTCTCAGAGTATCCTAATTTTCTGTTCATTCTAAACTCATCCCTCGAAGGGGGCTGCATTTCATGTATGCCTTTGATGTAGACATTACTTGTGCTGATTGTGTGCGATCAAGCTATGTGTGTTGGCTTCTTTGCCAAATTATGAATGCATAATTTTTCTAGTTTCATCCGGGGTATATAACGGAAGCTTGCTGATCAACTTTGGTCGGGCATATTATTAATTATATGCCACGAAACACTTATCTAACATGAATGACGACGGTTCCTAAACCGAGTTTTTGATAGGAAACTTTTGAATGTTACGAAATCGTGTTCTCAAGCATGGAATAGTATTGTTCACTAAATCTCCTCTCGGGGAAGACAGTTTTGTTTTCTGTAGAACACGTGAATGACATCAACGTCTTGCATGAAAATGGAACTTAAAATGCAATTGATCTTCCATACCTCTGCATTGTTGCCCGGAAACATGATTTTACCCTGATTCTCGTTGCTTAGAAGGGGGATATCATCAGTTATTTTTAGCATCTATAATGAGTATACAAACAATTCTTCGACTTGTTTCGAGACATGATCTGAACTCAGCTTGTACCTTTTCTTTTTATATTGCATTAACCGATAATGCTCATATTAACAAAACCATTTAGTTACTTTTAACTGGATTCTTTTTGTACCCCCAGACCTCTCCACTTCATTCTTTTTACTTCGATTTGCTGTTGTCTAGTAAAAACAAATACATGGAAAACTTTTATCATGAAGCAGTGTCTTCTATATCTGCCCATAGAAATGTTTGATCTAGTCTTCAGGCTTTGTGACTACCGATGCATCGATCACCGACTAATTCCTCGATTTTTCATTCCATGCAGAGACTCTGAAGACCATGACAAGCCTGCGACTGTATTCAAGTCGGAGAAGAGGAGCAAGATGGTAGAGGAGGGATATAGGATTCTGGGCAACTCCGGGGACCAATGGAGCGATTTATCGGGCTCCTTCCCGTCTGATCGTTCATTCAAGTTACCAAATCCTATGTATTACATTCCCTGATAGACCCCCTTTGTTTTCAGTTACCAAGTCTGAACAACACTTGCCTGTCCAAAGGAACCTTATTCTTCTAACCTGTAAATACATTCAAATCCGCCATTGTTGTTACAACTCACTAACTGTACTGTGTCAAGGGATCAATCAAATTCTACATTAACACCTCCATATGCACTCTCTCTTCTTCTTTTAGCACCCTCCACACTCGATCCAATGAGTGGTCCTAGTGGATAATGTTCATCCTATGAAACTTGAGTTCGAACAGCTTTATCTACGAAGTATGTGTCTTATTAAGGAATAAAAAAATTAAATAAATACTACCTCTTAATCACTTAAAACTATTAAAAAACATCGTCCGCACTCAAATATGCCCCCAACGTTTGCATGTTTTGTCATTTGGCCCCCTATTCTTTTTTTGGTCCAAATATGCCCTCAACGTTTGCTTATTTTTTCATTTGGCCCCCTATTCTTTCTTTTGGCCCAAATATGCCCCCAACGTTTCATTCGTAGTCCAAATATGCCCCCAGCGTTTCAATTTGGTCCAAATATGCCCCCGTTAGATGGAAACTGTCAGTCAACTGACGTTCAACAACTGATGCTGATTGGACTTGCCACGTATTAAGATCTGCTGATGCCACGTCAAATTTTTTTTATAAGCCGCCAACCGTCAGTTGATTGACAATTTACATCCAACAGGGGCATATTTGGACTATGAATGAAACGTTGGGGGCATATTTGGACCAAAAGAAAGAATAGGGGGCCAAATGACAAAACAAGCAAACGTTGGGGGCATATTTGGACTAAAAAAAGAATAGGGGGCCAAATGACAAAACATACAAACGTTGGGAGCATCTTTTGTCATTTTGCCATTCATAATAGTCTATCAATCAAGTCCCACATTATCTCCTCAATACTTGATTATTCCTACAATATGTCAATCAATTCTCACATTACCCCCTTAATAGTCAATTATTCCTACATTACCTCCTCAAAATCTGGTTACCATTGTAATTCCGTTGCTATAACTATTTACTATTCTGTAAGATTTAAGGTAATTTTTTCTTTAAAAAATCAATTAAGTCCTCGTGAAAAATTTACACCCAATTGAGTCTTTATAGCTGAAAATTTAATTAATCAATCGAGCGCCTCTTTTTATGTTGAACGCTAGCAAATCCTATAATGATGCATCACATGAAGGGTTAATTGATTTTTTTTGTTTGATGTTGATGGCACAACCGATTATTTTGCTAGATGTTAAGGACTTAATTGAGTGCAAAGTATAAAAAATATAAAAATAATTTTAAAAGTATTTCAAAATATATAAAATCATTTAAAAATTTAAAAATTACAAAACAATTTTTATAACTTCTTTTATAGTTTTTAACTTTGTATATACATATTCCTTTTATAATTTCTTTAAATATTTTTTGTAATTTTCTATAGTTTATAAAAATATTAGAAAATAGCTTTGTGATAAAATTTAAAAATAAAGGAATTGTTTATTTATGTGTTTGTCCGTGTCAGCAACTACTTTCCATGTAGTTAAGTATTGTAAATTCCATGTCATCAGGAAATGTCAATTAATCGAAACTAAGGACTTCTATGGTTATCAATTAAAGATGAGGGCTTATTTAAAGAAGTGGCTACAGTTTAAGGGCCTTTTTAATATATAAACCTATTTTAAACATATTGCAATACACATAGACTGAAGATGAGAATTTTAACAAATAGGGTAAACTACAACAGAGGTCACTTAATTATGGGTAAGATTACATTTGGGTCATCTAATTATTAAAAGTTACATTTAGATCACTTAATTATGGGTAAGATTACATTTTGGTCACCCTTCATATTTTAAAAAAAGTATATCAATTTGTGTATTAGATTAATTAATGATTTCATATAAAGTACTTTAATGTTAACGATGGTATACAAGTTATTTGGAAGAAAAATGACTAAATTGATGTTTTTTTTAATATGAATGGTGACCCAAGCATAACTTTACCCATAACTGAGTGATCTAAATGTAACCTTTAATAATTGGGTGACCCAAATGTAATCTTACCCATAATTAAGTAACCCAAATGTAACTTTTAATAATTGAGTGACCCAAATGTAACATTACCCATAATTAAATAATATTCGTTGTAGTTTACCCTAACAAATAAAAGTGACCGATTGATAGTATTGAAAGATAGCTTTCACATTTGTTTCTTTCCCATTATTATTTGTACAGATCATAGAGAAGAAGTGTAGAAAACAACAGAGATTATGTTATAAGTACAAATGAGATGTTAAACCAAAATTGGGCTACAAATCTATTTTCATTTCCACTCCGTCAGTTTCTGTGAAGACGGTGACCAGAATCTAAAGCTACATCTTCCTAACCATGAATATGATGTGATGTTCAATGGACCACCTAATTAATAGGGCAGCTTCATTCGTCCATGTCTTACAAATTTAGTGCAACCCCACCAAACTTTAGATTGAGACCTAAATGAATCTATTAATCAGTATAATTAAAAATCACTCGAATCGAAACTCATTGAATGTTCGAATAGTAAAAGGTGATGTTATTCTTCTAAATAATTTAGGTTTAAGCAGTGTAATATGTATAGTCTGTGTACGTTTTCAAAAGGCTAAATAAAAAATAGGGAAAACTACACCGGTGGTCCCCTAACTATCACCGTTCTCCTGTTTTGGTCCCAAAACTATGTTTTTCGGCAAACTTGTCCCTTCTGTTACATAGTTCTCCTGTTTTGGTCCCCGACGTTAAATAACTAACGGTTTTGCTGACGTGGCATTTTTTAATATTTTTTTAAGGCTGACGTGGCATTTTTTAATCATTTCTCTCTCCTCTTATATATTATTTTTATTTAATTTTATTCACCCAATCATGTTGTGACACGTGTCACAACACTATTAGGTGAAAAAACCCCCAAAAATCCTTAAAATTGGACTTGGTGCCGTTGGAATTCGAACCCAGGACCACCAACGCACCAAGCATGCGCTTGAACCAACTAGGCTAGGTTGGATACTTGATTCAAAGCTACTAACAATTATATTTAAGCTGTACAAATTAACCCAAAAAAACCTAAAAACATAATTGGTGCCACTGGGAATCGAACCCAGGACCACCAGCGCATAAGGCATGCGCGTGAACCAACTATGCTAGGTTGGTTACCTGATTCAAATCTACTAACATTTATATTTAAGTTGTACAAATTAACCCAAAAAAACCTAAAAACACAATTGGTGCCACCAAGATTCAAACCGAGGTAACTAGCATGAAAGGCCACCGTGTAAACCAATTATACTAAGCCAACTATTTGGTTTAAATTTTCTAACATTTATATTTAACCTATACAAATTAGAAACAACACATTCGAACGCAATACATTATTGAATTTTTTTAAAAATATTTAACCACCAAGTTAAACTAGTAAATTGTGCTATTTTTAAATTAAATATATTTAACTAAATTATGTTTAAAATTAAAAAATCAAACTAATTTTTTTACTTTGATTGATAATAACAAAACTAATTAAATATTTATTTATTATTATAAATTAATATTTATTTATTAATAATATAAGAGGAGAGAAATAATCAAAAAATATTAAACTAATAATATTTATTAATATTATATTTAATATAATAAATAAATATTAATTTATAATAATAAATAAATATTTAATTAGTTTTGTTATTATCAATCAAAGTGAAAAAATTAGTTTGATTTTTTAATTTTAAACATAATTTAGTTAAATATATTTAATTTAAAAATAACACAATTTATTAGTTTAACTTGGTGGTTAAATACTTTTAAAAAAAATCAATAAGGTATTGCGTTCGAATGTGTTGTTTCTAATTTAAAAATATTTTTTTTGGGTTAATTTGTACAGCTTTAATATAAATGTTAGTAGATTTAAATCAGGTAACCAGCTTAGCATAGTTGGTTCACGCGCATGCCTTATGCACTGGTGGTCCTTGGTTCAATTCCCAGCGGCACCAGTTATGTTTTTAGGTTTTTTTGGCATACTTGGTGCGCTGGTGGTCCTGGGTTTGAATCCCAGCTACACCAAGTTTGATTTTAAGGATTTTTGGGGGGTTTTTTCACCTAATAGTGTAGTGACACGTGTCACAACATGATTGGGTGAATAAAATTAAATAAAAATAATATATAAGAGGAGAGAGAAATGATTAAAAAAATATTAAAAAATGCCACGTCAGCCTTAAAAAATATTAAAAAATGTCACGTCAGTAAAACCGTTAGTTATTTAACGTCGGGGACCAAAACAGGAGAACTATGTAACAGAAGGGACGAGTTTACCGAAAAACATAGTTTTGGGACCAAAACAGGAGAACGGTGATAGTTAGGGGACCATCAGTGTAGTTTTCCCTAAAAAATAAATGCAAACATATAATTACACCAAAATGTTAACAGAAATCGCTCGAATCAAATCAAGATTATGCAACGAATGCTAAAGGTATTTTCTAGTATTAAATTTAGACATAGTGAAGTAATATATATCCCACCTACTCTTTCTTTTTTGTCTTTAAATCCAAGGTTTAATTATAAAATTAGGGTTTCATTTATATTCTTTTTAATTAAGTGTATAATGTTTTTTTCGTCGAAAGAGGAAATTAACGTTATATTCTATTATTTTTTAAGGTTGATACATGACACACGACCTTCTTAATTTTCTTTAATTGTAAAAAATATAAAATCTTTAGGGTACATTTGGTTCTAGAAAATAGAGTCCACTTTATTTTCATTTTCGTGGGAAATGGAAAACGATAAAAAAAATGTGTTTAGTTGCAAAAATAGAAATTGACTTTTAAAAAATGAAAACAAAAATAAATGAAAATTTGAAAAGGTAAAAAAATGTTTTCATTGTTTTCATTGAAAATGTTTTAGAAAAATGTAAAATATGAAAATAAAGGTTTTTTAATTTTAATATCATTTTAACCCGAGTTTGAATCCTTCTAATATCATTTTTAACTATAGTTTATTTACTCATATTTTATTTATTTATTATTATAATAATATTTTCTAACTATATTTTATTTCAATTATTTAATAAATGGTTTTCATTTTTATTTTAAAAAGTTATAAACCAAATACATTTTCACTATTTTCAATTTTAAAAATAAATTTCCATCTCTATGACTCTATTAACCAAACATAATTTCTAATTTTTAGAAAACTGAAAATAAAAATAATTTTTTGAAAATGAAAATAGGAAACAAAAACAGAAAATATTTTCTAAAACCAAACAAATTCTAAAAAAAACCTAAAATCTTTGGCTCATTAAATCCTCATATCTTATATGTCACCGCCAAATCAACCACCACTATCCACTCCTTTCATTTCAGATCCTATTGGTCAATCGTCCCCTTATCATCATCAGAAACCTTGGTTTGTCGCTCACCTAACCATTACACGAAACTTTGATTCGTCGTTCACCCAACCGTCACACAATACCTTATTTCGCCATTCACCAACTCGTACCCACTAATTCATCGTCGTTATCGAACTTATACCATCTTATGAATCGAACCGACAAACTACACTATTTGAACCTTTGATTGTTTGAGAAGATTTAGGGTTTAGATTCGTTTGAGCAATTAGAGGGTTTTTTTAAGAAACTTAAAGAGTTTTAGATTTGTTAAAAGAAAAATCTAAAAGATTAAAAATTAAACCATGTGTCAAACAATGATTGGTTGAAATATTTTTACAACATATCAATATTAAACATAATAAACGAAACATTATGTACCAAACATCTATTTTGAAAAAAATAATTACCTAATAAAAAATATAATTTAAACATTTATTTTACTATTAAACCTAAATCTAATTGTGAACTTTATATTTTCCAATATTACAACGTGCATGTGCCATGTGTTTCATTTTCAGATACCAAAAGTTTGAAATTGGTATTTACACAGCTAAATTCCCATTCTTGGAGGGAAAAAAAAAAGAGAAAGGAGTCCATGTGATGTTGATTAGACAAATATCAAACCAAAACAATGGGTTGGATTTCAGTGGATTGTTCTTTTAATCTTCTTTTACGCACGGTTAAAACATAGAATTCTAATGTCCCATTATCACATCTCATGTGATTTTTATTTATTTATCTTTTGATGTGCCACACAACTTGCAGACAAAGCGGATTAAACTCGAATTTTATAAAATAAATAACATATTTTTTTTTCACTGACACCATTAGTTGAGTTCGTATTGTCTTCGTATTATCTATATTTATACTGTCTATAAAGATCAAATTTTTATCACAAATTAATCATATCAAGTTGAATAAAAAATTAGAAAAAGAAACTTACTTATTTTTGATTAAGTAAAGATAATCACATCCTCAGGGAAAATAATAAGATTTCAACTTATTTAAAATGAGACACTGTGAACATTATTGATCACCTGCTCAATTAGTGGATCTTGAAAAATAAATTTATTAAAGCAATATATTTTATGGGAAAATATTTGATGTCAGTGTAAATTTTAGTTTAGACATACAAACTTATTTTAAGACTTAGAGATTTAATTTAAGTTTTAGTGTTTTTAATTTAAGGTTTATGGTTTAAATGTTATGGTTTAAAATTTATATTTTAGGTGTTTAAGGTTAGAGATTTAAGCTTTAGGTTTTAAAGCTTAAACATACATACTCGTGAGAAAAGGTTTCTAGTGTCCTTGCATCTAATATTAACCTTTTTTGTCTTTCAAGGTATATTATTATGAAAATTTATTCAATGAACTGGTAAATTTAGGGGTTATAGAATTAGTTTAGGGTTTATAATTTAAAGATTTTTTTATTGTTTTAGAATAAAGAGATTGTGATGAGAATTTAGAGTTTATAGTTAAGGGGTTAAAATTTAGGGCAATAAAGTTAGATATTTAGATTGTAACCAGAGACGGAGCTAGGACTTTAGGTTAGGGGGCGAACCTATAAATTTCTAGGGGGGCAAACTTATAAAAGTTGAGGGGGGCGAAAATAGATTTTTAATAAAAAAATTCTAGATTGTAACCAACACCCCTCGGTCCATCACTGATTGTAACCCTAAATCCTAAATTTTAGATTATAAATTCTAAACCCAAAATTAAATCTTTAAGTCACAAATTTAATGCATTTGTAGAAAAAAAAATTTACCGTCAATATATCAAATAATAACTATATTACCATCACCAATCACCGTCGCTTCTCGTGGGTCCCAGAATAAGGCTTAGTTTGCTGTTGCTTTTAAAAAGTGCGGTGAAAAAAGTGATTTTCAAATTAGCTATTGAAAAGTAGTTTTGAAAAGCTGGTTAGTGTTTGTCATTGATGTCAAAAAAGTGATTTTGAAGAGATACAATGTCTATTTTATACATGATATTGAAAAGTAAAAGTAAACTTGGGTGATGTTCAAATTAGTTAATGTTATGATATATGAAATAAATCAATTTCAATTATAATAAAATTTTTTATATAATTTTTAATTTGAAAATGTAAACTACATTCTAAATTATATACGGACATATCACTTACAAATTAATAATAAATTAGAAATAAAATAATTTTATTTTCAATATAAATATAATAATATATATTATTTTACAATTATGTATGCATAAACATTATTTTAACAATAAATTATAATTAAATAGAAGGGGTAAAAAAATAATTTTATTTTTAAACTATCTTTTCCACCCAAGAAACTATAAATTCTAATTTTTTTGTTTGGGTGAAAAAAATAGTTTTAAAAGCAACAAAAAACAACTTATTTTAACTAAAAACACTTAAAAATTACTTTTAGGATACTAAACGCGCCATAACTCATCACTCTACGCCGTTAATTTACGTTCTGACTATTTTCTCACACAACCATCAATATTTCCAAAATACATCGGCGTGACATCATCAAACTCATCAATTTTTGTCTTACACGTGTTCCTTTTCAATTTTTGTAGGATTAAAAATTTAAAATATTAAAATCAGTTTGGTTTTAACAATTTTTTTTATTTTCGTGTTCAGAAAATAATTTTTATTTTCAATTTTTTAAAGATTAGAAAATATATTTAATTAATAGATATGAAAATTTGTTTTTAAAAATAAAATAATGAAAAAATAGAAATAAAAATATTATTAAATAATTAAAAAAATATAGTTAGACATATGTTCATATTTTGAATACATAATATACCCGCGTACAATTCACCACTACACCTGCCAAAACAGGTTACCTAATCATTGATATGCTGGTGATGAATTAATTATACACTTTGATGATTTTGATTTAAGGGTGACTCACAAGGCAATCAAGATAGAATTAGGGTAAACTACAACAAAGGTCACTCAACTACGGGCAAAGTTACATTTGGGTCACTCAATTATTAAAAGTTACATTTGGGTCACTCAATTATAGGTAATGTTACATTTGGATCACCAAATTATTAAACGTTACACTTGAGTCACTCAATTATGGGTAAGGTTACATTTGGGTCACCCTTCATATTTAATATATATATAATTTAGTCATTTTTTCTTCCAAATCACTTGTATGCACTCGCTAACACTAGATTACTTCATTTGAAATCATTAATTAATCTAATACAAAAATTGATATATATATTTTAAATATGAAGGGTGACCCAAATGTAAACTTACCTATAATTGAGTGACTCAAATGTAACCTTACTCATAATTGAGTGACCCAAATGTAACATTTAATAATTGGGTGACCCCAATGTAATCTTACCCATAACCGAGTGACTCAAGTGTAATTTTTAATAATTAAGTGACTTGAATGTAATTTTACTCATAATTAAGTGACTTCTGTCGTAATTTTCTCAAAAAATTATCATTTTTTATTGTTTACGGTCAAAATTTAATAATAAAATTAAAACATGTTCGTATTTTTAATATTTTTTATAATTTACATTACTTGCTTTATAATTAAATTAAAAAAACATTTTCGAAACTAATTAAATAATAACTTCAACCGAATTGAATTAATGTCGTAACTAATTTGCAACAACTTTATTTGTCACCAATATCAATAATTTTGCATTTCACGATACCAAATGGGCCACATTGGAATAAAATCATTCCAGGATTGATTTTTTCTGGAAATAAAATATATTAAAAAACAAGTGTACAAAATTTAAGAATTTGACAACACACGTTTATTCTCCTTTATCCTTGTTTTTTTTAATTATATAAAATGAAATAAGTATTTGAAAATAAAATAAAATAAGAGGCCTTGTTTTTCATGCTTTTATCTTATACAAATGAAGAGGCCTTGTTTTTCATGTTTTATTCTTATACAAATAAAATAGTAATTATCTGATACATATATTACATATAATCTTATTTATTTAAATTTTAAACTCAAAATATGTCATATTACATTTTTTGGTGAAAAAGGTATGATTATGTAGATGAATCATATACTGAGAGTGCTATCGTACGCTTCGTTAAAAAACCTTCTTAAACTTAAATGAAGAAAAAAATTACATACGATAGCACTAAAGAATCCAAAGCAACATTTATATAAAATAATTTTTATATAACTTGTATACTAAATAATTTTAGTACAAATGAAAAACGTTTATATAAATATAAAACATTTATAGAATTTTTTTTGTTTATGTTTCAAAATAAATTTAAATAAAATAAAATAAGGAACCCTATTCATTTCTTTTACTTATCAATTTTGTAGGCCATAAATAGAGGGTCCATATATCCCAGCCGAGTCAGAAATTGCAATCTCTTGTTTTGGTCCTTCATTAGTAAGTAACATCAATGATACTATAGGTTGATTTGGTGAAGTAAAAGGACAAGTATTTAAAGTAAGATTAGTAATTTAAGTTTTAGAGTAAATTATACAAATAATCCTTTAATTATAAGGTATTTTTTGTTGAGTCTTCTTACTATAAAAAGTTACAGAATAGTGTCTCGGTTTTAAAAGAAAAGTAACAAGTTAGTATGGCGTCGTTAAAATTTAACGATTGGCCATCAGGGGTTGGTCCAAGGGGTAAACAACTAGGTATTACTTAAATAGGTTTCGAGTTTGAGGTCTTGTGTATGTAGAAAATTCCCGTTGGGAGACTGACCCACAAAATTTAAGTGGGCGACGCGGGTCAGTCCAGATTAATCAGGGCAAAGCCATAGAAACCGGGAGGGGAACAAAAAATAACGACGAATGACATAGCAGTTAACAAAAATTTGTATAATAACACATTTAGTCTTTTATATTTACACATTCAATCAATTTGCTCATACTTTGAAAAATATCAATAAATTTATCCTATATATTTACTCATTATATCAATTTAACCCTCCACTCCAGCACCGCCTTCCTGCTTCGAAGATCCTCTGTTTGTCCTCGTTCCTTCTGGCGACCTTTCTGTTTGACTCCCCGCGCCTCACTCGCGCGCTCCAGGAGCGCAAATCATGTGCACTGGTGTCTTGACAAGCGCCCATTTGCCCTCTGATCTGATTCGATAAGCCTCGAACTAAATGTGTAAATATGATGAGCTAATGGGTTATTATGTCAAATTTTGTTAACTACTATTTCATCATCCGTTAAATTTTTAACGGAACTGAATCAACTTGTTACTTTTGTAAGTTAAAAGACCATTTTATAATTTTTTAAGTCGAAAGACCATTTTGTAACTTTTCATAATTGGGGGACTTAACAAAAAAATGTTATATAGTCGGGGGACCATTTATTATAGTTTACCTAAAATTTAATATTACAAATTGCATAAATTAAATTGAAAATTTGTTTTTATAATGAATATTGTAATATTCGAGTTAAATTAACAAGTGAATAAGTCAATAAATATGGAGTTAAAATAAAAAAATGGAGGAGCAAGAAAGACAAATTAGGGAGTTGATCCAGTTTAACTAAGGGAATGAGTCAACCAAGATAGAAAAGCTTTCACATGGCCGATCCGAATAAAGTCTCTCCGAGTTATAATTTTTCGGGAAAACTACATATAAAGTACCTCAATTATGACTGCATTACTGTTTTTAGACCCCAACTCTTATCTTTTGCAAAATGGTACCTAGATGTTACATTTTATTCTATTTTGGTACTCGACTGTTTAAAACTAATAAAAATGATGTTGTGGATTGGTATAATCACAATTTTAATTCAAAACACTTATATATATAATCAATTTAGTTTAAAATCCAACAATTAAAAACATCATCTTAATTTTGATTGAATTTTGTCTTATCCATTCCCCACGCCCTTGTATTATCGTCAGTATCCCAATCGTGGGGTTTGAGTCTTCCAATGGACCAAGCATTGCCCCCCATTGATCCACAAATCTTAAAGTTTTGATTGTCCCTAGCATGTTTTTCAAACTTCAAAACCCAAATAAGTGTTCGACTAGAAGAAGAAGAAAAATGAGAAATTTACAATTTTAATCCAAAAATTAAAATAATGTTTAAATTGATAGAACTTTAGACTAAATTGATAGATTGTATAAGTTTTTCAGACTACACTATTATTAACCCAAGCCACGTTACCATTTCCGTTAATTTTAAACGGAGGATGTACCAAATTAGAATAAAACGTAATATTAGGTATTATTTTGTAAAAAATAATAGTTATGGTACCAAAATAGTAACATGAATATAATTAGGGCACTAAATATGTAGTTTTTACCTAAATTTTTTGTCCATAGAAGTCAGTATCTCGCTAGAATCTCTCGGTTTCCAACTCAAAAACCCAACTTTCTATTTATCAATATCTGAACACTACATCACCCGGATCTTCATCCTCTTACAAGCTGCAATATTTCTTTGTCAAAAAAACACCATAAACAAGAATCCACAGTTTTGGTGAAATGAAAAACACCCACATGTTAAAACTCCTCCTTTCATTATCTTCATTACCTTTCTTGTTCATTCTCGTACTTATCATCTTCTTCTGTCGGAAGAGGGCGGCGAGAAACGACCAGCTTGGCGACATAGAAAGAAAGGAGCAGAAGCGTGTCGGTGATGGCGAAGAAGAAGAGTCAGAAATGCAGGATATGATCACTTTCAGCGGCGGAGAAGACCTCACCATCGGCGACATTCTCGACGCTCCCGGTGAAGTGATCGGGAAGTCCAACTACGGGACCTTGTATAAGGCCTTGTTGCAGCGGAGCAGCATGGTCCGATTGCTTCGGTTTCTGAGGCCGGTGTGTGCCTTGAGAGGCGGAGAGTTTTCCGATGTGGTTCAGCTGCTGGGGTGCATTCGACATCCCAATTTGGTGCCTCTTCTCGGATTTTACGCCGGGCCTCGAGGAGAGAAGCTTCTTGTTCATCCTTTCTACTGGCATGGCAATTTGGCTCAGTTAATCAGAGGTATGGTTTTGCTCTTTTGAAGCTCAAGCCTTTTGCCATAAGTTTGTCATTCAGCTTCATTTTTCAAATTTCCAGGATTTTTTTTCCTGCAAAGAAAGGGTCAAACATTTATTGATTGTGGGTTAGCTTTGTTTTGTGTGTAGATATATTGTATGTCAAAATTTCTCCTTTTGCTGCATAATTTCATCTGTCGGCACTTACCTTTGTCCTTTTCCCTTCTGTTTCTATAATTATATTCAATGAGCATACTGATTTGGGCAGATGGGAGTGGGGAGGCTCATAGATGGGCAGTAATTTACAAGATTTCCATTGGTATGGTGAGAGGATTAGATCATCTGCATACTGGATTGCAAAAGCCAATAGTCCATGGAAATCTTAAGTCTAAGAACGTACTTTTGGATCGAAATTACGAGCCATATCTTTCGGATTTCGGTATATACTTACTCTTGAATCCTACTTCTGGTCAAGAAATACTTGAAGCTTCAGCAGCTGAGGGCTATAAAGCTCCTGAGCTGATCAAAATGAGGGATGCTAGCCCGGAGACTGATGTATACAGTCTCGGAGTGGTCTTTCTCGAACTACTTTCGGGGAAGGAACCGATAATCGAAAAGCCAACACCCGATGAGGATTTTTATCTGCCGAACTTCATGAGGAATGCAGTTCTTGGTCATAGAATCAGTGATCTGTATCATCCGGACTTGCTTCTGAGGAACAACTATGATGAGGGAAATCCAGTTACTGAAGAATCCATTCTTAAGTTCTTTCAGCTTGCCATGTCTTGTTGTTCTCCTTCTCCTTCTCTTAGACCGAATATCAGACAAGTACTCGTGAAGCTCGAAGAAATCGGGAAGTAGGAACGAGTGCATTTTGCAGAAGCATGAGACAGTGGCAATGGTAGTAGTTCATTCTTCCGTTGGTCTGAGTTTCCGAATTTACATTCTGTATTTCTGTTAATCACCTTTGATGGCCAGGGTAGTAATGTTAACAATTATAATAATGATGTATACGGGAATAGAAAGAGTAGGATAATCCCCGGAATCAACAATGGTGATCTTTCAAGCATTCAACGAGGTTCATAGAATTCGCGATTGGTTTGTTGGAAAACCGGATTTCCTTATCATCAAATCATCTCTATGACGAAATAAGATCCGATTTGGTTCAGTTAAGAGGCACAAAGTCCACGTAATGCGAACGATGTTTCAGCTGGTCGAAGTGCTGCTAAGACCAAGCGAATACCGAACAAAGCCAGGCGATGCTTATCAGCTACCGTAGGTGATGTCTTGTCATTCTGTGCTGGTTAGTTCCCAACCATACCCTAGAATTTGTGATTGTTTGGTGGCTTGTTCATCAATTTTTGCTTTCAGGAACAGAAATCCTTAATTGTATATTCAACTTGCTATATAGGTCAATTTATTACATTCAATCAAATCTTTGTTGCATATTTGTGTGTTGTAGTGTTCCAATCTTTTAGCTGGCACAAGAGTTAAATGACAATTGACAATAGGTGCTTGGTAGCTGACAATGATATATATATATATATATAAACATTTTCTTCACTCTGAATTTCATATAATAGCGTGTGAAACCGGTTTAAAGTTTGCATTTTGCTAGTCAAAACTGATTATTAATCCTGAATTACTTGCACAAAATAGACATAAAATCAATGGCTAAAGCCTGAAACTTCAAACAATGGCTAAAGTTGTAACATAGGGATAAGCATCGTCAGATTCGAATGTCATACAACCTTCGATGTCGGTGCAGCCAGGAGCAAAATCATGGAGCAATGTGGAAGTTTTGTCTTTGAAACTGTAGGTAATGGCCTTACCAGGTATGTGCAACACGATGAATGACGACGGTGTCGGACCTTGTTTGCTTTCTTCACGAACAACAATGGCTAGCACTCTAAATGCATGATAATCCCAATCTGATGGGTGAGAGTGACTTTGGGTCATCTCCGGATATGTCGATGTAAGTGCATTGAGGTCGACTTGATACTTCGTAAACCACCCGGATAAGTCATTTTTCATCTCGTGAACATCGAACTGCCTAGTACTATGCTTGCAGCTTGTTAAGATGAGATGCAGACGACCTCCGCATTCCCCAAAGTATCTGCACTTGGGCTCTCGGTCCCAATCATCCGGAATATTAGGCAATGGAATCTCTTGAAATCTCTCTAGACGAACATCGAAACGTAGCAAGGACCTGGAGTTGTTCATGATCCAATGAATAGCACCGTGACAATAGACCCCTTGACCGAAATTTTTAACCTTGGGAATATTGCTAGAGAAACTCCAAAGATGAGTTTCAGATGAGTATATATCCAACTGATAAAGATGAGAAGATGTCTCCGAACTTCGAACGAAAACAACTTTGTAATGTACCGATTTTGAGGGATCAAAAGCTAAAATAACACCGAAAATAGTGTTCGGGCTTGGAGTTCTGTTACCTGGCTTGGGGAGGGTAGTGTATTGGTTGGTAGTAGGATTGTAAATGTAGTAGTTCCGGTTGTATTCTCCGATCCGGTTGTTGCTACAGCACAATAACAAGCCATTGCAGGATTGCAGAAGCCTAATGCCTGCAGAGTCATCAACGAAAGTGAAAGATCTAATCGTTGGCTCATGAACCTGATTTGTATCTAGTGGAAGGAAGTGGTACTTGATCTTGTTTCGCATCCGCAAGAAAATGGCAGAGGGAAATATCGAGCTCTGACCAAGGCAACGTGAGAAGTAAGGGCTAGAAATCAGAGAAAGCCACTGTTTCGATACGTTTCTGAATCTGAGGAGGGATTTTCCCGGGAGACGAACGAGAATGTTTACGAGAATATCATCGCTGTAACCTATCAACTCGGCCGGTCCAGAGCTCGAGTTAGAAAATCCTAGTTCTCCCATGGATATGATTCTGTAGCAAGACAACTCCTTCATTTCCCCTTTATATGAGCTGGATCCTTGTGTTAATTAGAATATTAACACGAGAAAAGTCATTGCAAATTGTCCTGCAATTTCCAAGCAATTCTTGGAAGATTTCATAGCAGTTTGGTATGTGTTTTTAAAGAAGGAAAACTCAGCATTCATGCATCAGCATCTTTGATTCTTTGACCATCAGATTCTTGCATGAAAAACATCTTAGGATTAGATAAAAGTTTACTATATTACATGTATGTAAGAATTTTGGACTCAAATTTATCTGTTATATTTTAAAAGGAAATCTTTGACTTCAAATCTGAAATTGTTGTGCACTTTCATGTCAAGCAACTCTGAAATTTCAGCATAAGGTTTTACTAATCAAACCCAAATTTACATTTTTTCCCCATAATTGGATTCACACCAAACATTGAGAAAAGAAAAAAACATGTAGCAGAAATCAACTATTAAGAATTTTCCAACATAGAGATAGTCATACACACGCAAAGCTTTCAATGAATTGATGAGCATCAGAAGATTCAAACTCCAATGAATTAGTATTTCCCAGAAGCTCAGCTCTGGAGCGAAAACATGAAGCTTGCTAAAACTGTTGTCCTTGAAACTATACCGTTTAGCTTTGTTACGCAAATGCAGCACCATGAACGAGTCCTCGTCGGTTTCTTCAGGAACAAGGCAGAGTATTGAAAATGCATAAAACTGCAAGTTTATTGGACAGAACCATCTCAGAAAATGCTTCTGCGACCGGATTTAGAATTCATTGGCCACACACATCATTTTGCCGGAACATGTAGTTGGGTGACTAAAACAGAAACACGAGAATAAGTAGGATACTAAATAGTTAATTTACTTTAAAACATAATAGGTATAATTTAGATTTTTCTTGAACAAGAAAAGTATTGATTGCATTTAAAGTGAAAAGTATTACAAAAGAATCACACCACAAACATCTGAAAAATAAATACATTAAACTTCAGTCTTCAAAGAATTAGAAAGATATGAGAAACATAACCTATCACTTAACAGAAAAACTTACCCAGTCTTCTAAATGAAAGCAAGGATATACTTTAACCAGAAAGTTTCATGAATCAAATATTTTTTCCGCTGCAGGAATAAAAAACAACATATTGACGATCGTCTTGACAACCAAACTGTCATAAAAACAATTGTAAATAACCAGAAAAACATATATAAAATGACTTACAGCAAAACAATATAAAATAACAACGAAATAAAAAGAACAATCAAGATGAAAATTAAAACCCAATTGACAACATGAAAGATGTTGTCGAATATGACTTTTAACATATAAAAATAACTCAAATTTTTTTAACAAAATAACCCCCTCAGAAAATGGAAGGAGATGGAAGTTTTTTTAAAAAAACTATTATAATCCAGATAAATTCGTTGGCCACATTTGAAGTTTATCTGAAAATGTGGGCTGTTCCAAAATAAAACATAAAAGCCCATTAAGAATAAACCTCGATCCGAACAATTATTGTCGTATTTTATTTTCGGAGTTTATTTTCTTGGGTAAAGTATACAAATGGTCATTAAACAATTTCAAAAGATATAAAATAGTCACTAAACTTTCAAAAGTTATATAATCGATATTAAATTTTAGTTTTCTTTATAAAATGATCACTTAGACGTTAACGGTCATTAACTCAGTGACGTGAAAATTAAGAAAATTTGTATAGTTGAAGTATTTAGAATGCTTTTTACTTCTAATATTAACATAATGCACTTGCAGTACATTTGATTTTTACCCAAAAAGTATTGTTGAAGTTAGAAAGAATAGAACTCCTTTCGGCCTTTTAGCCTGATGAACGACCTTGGTGACTATTAAGCATCCAACTTAAGCTAGGAGAATTTCCGTATTATGTCATTCTTTTCCCATTTTGTTCATGGTCTCCTAGGTTTGGAACTAGGCACTTACGGTAAGAAAATGAAAAGGAGGCCAGCATGTCTGAGGCCAGCGAGTTGAGTTCGAGCTCGAGTCGAGTATTGACTGAGTTTTGACCGAATCAGACTCGAGTAGCTCTCGATCTGTTACAGCCCTACTTCTTTCTACGTCGAATGCCCTCATCCAGGGTTAATTCATCATCAATATTTGTTTCGTTCGGGATTCGTCGATACACATATTCGCAGATTGAGAAGGTGGCATTGTTGTTGGGGAAGTAGGTCTGAGTTGAAGAAAGAAAATGTATTGGTTAAAAAGGAAAATGGCAAATTTCTAAACTGTGGGGGTTTCCTGCACAAGGTTGGTGGCGTTGATAGCAACATGACAAGGCCAAACAGTTGAGGTCCTTGAAGGCTAATCTCTTGGGCAAACGTTAGTATATTTCTCTTTAATTTTCAAATCATGATGTAGCACAATCTCTGAATGCCACATCATTATACCTAAACAATTAGAATTTAAGTTTGGGAACCAGATTGAAAAAAAAAATTGAGAAGTTTCGAAACTAATGCTGACAAAAAAAAATCAAAAACTATATTGAAAAAATTACAAAATTTAAGGACCAAATATTGCATTTTACTAGAGATCTTTTCCGCATTTCAATTGAATTCATATATTTCTTCAAATAATGGCAAGTTTTTTGAGGCAAACATAAAACGAAACTAATACAGAATTCTTGCAACATAGATATGTTGTTGAGATTATTTGTTATATTAATGATGGAAATCCTCTACCCAAGAGGGGCCTCTATTTATGCCCTACGCTCAAAATTAAATTTAGGGTATATAATTTTAGGTTAGGGTCTAGAAAATTTATGATAGGGTATATTTTTAAGGTATAAGCAGAGGGGGTTTTGGACATGTGCGAGGTGAGCGACCGCACAGGATCCCAAAAAAAGAGGGGCCTCAAATGAGTTGAATTAAATGTTTATAGGGAGAAAACAAAAGATTTTGGTTTACTAAATTACAAGAAAAAATATTTAAAAAATGACTTTAAAGAGGACTCCATAATATATTTTTTACTAAGATAAAAAATATCTTTGAAAAAGAACCTTATATACTTTTGGGATTATAAATTAAAATGTCTCGTTCTAATAAGTTGTACAAGGCATCGTAAACCTTTGAACCGCCCCGAGGTATAAGGTGCATGCTTTAAAATTTATAATTTAGGATTAAAGCTTAAAATTTAATTTTATAATATTTTTAGTGTTTAAACATAAATAAAAGCGGTAAAAAGAGGCAAACAAGATTTTTATCCTATATTCCTTGCCTTCTAAGTCTTGTCATATTGTTTCCAAAACTGCAATCATCAACAAATTGTTGCTTGTTTTCTGTAGTTTATTCTATTACCATAACAAGTTGTTGGAGATAAGCTAAGCTCCAATGGAATAGGAGATTGTGTTTCCATTACATCTTATTATTTCAATATTTATCCTATTTATATTTAAAATTTTAATACGTATCTTTGCATAATTATTCACGCATCAAAGACTGTAATTTCTATCTTATCCATTCCTCAAACTTCGGAACAACTGAATCCTCATGGCTCTCCTCATTCTTTATAAATGAAAAAGAGAATTGCTTTGCTTTTTTATTGAATAGAAATTATCGGTCCCTTTTCGGTGCCTTTATTTATGTCCTTACACTAAAAATTAAGTTTAGCGTTTAAGATTTAAGGTTAGGGTTTGTGGTTAGAGTTTAGAAAATTTAGGTTAGGATGTATTTTTTAAGTTATATGGTGTAAGATTTAAGATTTAAAATTTATGGTTAGGACTTGAAATTTATTTTTTAATGTTTTTTAGCGTTGGGCATAAAAAGGGCCACCAAAGTTCGGATGGATCGGTCTATTGATAAACACCGACTATGTCGTAACCATATTCTAAAGCTTTGGAGCGAATGGCAAGCGTGATAGAAAAAAACAAAACAAAACAAAATAACTAGACATAAGAAAGAAAAAAAATAGGAACCAGCCAAGACAAGCGAAGGCAAGAAATAAATGTTTCAATTGTAGGGACTTTGGATTTATTTCTATGGGTAATAACATAGACAAAATGACAATAATTTAGGTTGAATAATTGTGAATCATGTTTAAGTTTTTGTCACACTCTTGTTGAATGTCTTCTGCTTAGTTCTTGATGGAGAACATGGGCTAAGTTAGGAGATTTAGGGGTGACTATTAAGTCGGGTCAAAAAAATTTAAATTAATTGAGTTGACGAATCTTATTTTATAATTTGAAATTTCTTTGAGTTTAGCTGTTCGAGTTTATATTCAAATTTAATTGTAATTATTTATAATGTCATGATACTAATTTTTTTTCCAATTTAAAAGGTTTTTTATAACCATATACGATATACATACATATTTCTTTATATTTTTCATATGTGATATACATATATCAAGTAAAGTTGAGGGACTCGACTCGAACTTGAAATCTGATCCCCTAATAACTAAAAAGTTTGAGTTATCCAAGTCTCATTTTATAATTCAAACTTTTTTTTTGAAATTTTTTCGAGTCGAACTGATTTTATGAAATTACGATTCGAGTCAAGTCAAATAACAAATCAACTTTTCCGAGTCGGGTTTTGCTCACTGAATTAACAAGATTGGTCCCTCTAAATTGGTAAAATTATACATAAGTCTCTTGGAATATTATAAAATTATAAATTAAATACATTAATATTACATTTTAAGTTTCCCTAAAATAATAAATTTATGATCTGAAAATTATTAGTATGTTATAAGTTAATATAATGATAAAATTACATATTGACTTTCATAAAAATATATAATTCAGTTTTAACCTCTAAAAAATTAAAGTCAAGTGACTCCAATACAAATTTTAGAAGTTCAGAGATCAAAGTGAAAGCAATTTGCCAATGTAGTTTAACCTTATTTAAATTACGTAATATTAATTTCAAAATTTTCCTATTGGTGGACTCTCGCCACGTCTTCATCATTTTCCTTTGCTTTCGGGTTTTCCTTTATTTTCATAACTCCAACTAACTCTTACTTCTCTCGTTCTCATCTGATTTTTTTTTCTCGCGCTTTCTCTCTCTTTCTCAACTCCTTTTCTTTATCGAGAATCTTCAAATGCGTGATTTGTGTTGTTATTGTAATTACTTATTATTAGGCGTCGTTGGACGGGACTGAGAGTATACAATTTAAAGCAATTAAGGATGCAAAACGGCGTCGCGGCCGACGGAGTTTGCTCATCGGAGTCGGTGAATGGAAGTCGAGATGTTTGCAGTTGTAAAGATGCTGATTCTTCATCAGTTGATCATCTTGTTATCATGGTCCACGGAATTCTCGGCAGGTGTCTTTTTTATTCTTTTTTTTTTAAATATTTCTGTTAAAGAACTTTGAGTTGGACTTTGGGTGCTTGAATTAGTTTATTTGTTGCTTAAATTTGTATGATTGATTGCTTATTACTTGTACTCTGGTTTTTGGAGTGAATTTTGGTGAACTTATTAGTTGCACTTGTATCATGATTAATTGATTATACACATTTTATGCTTGGTTTGATTGTAATCGGTTTAACCTGAAGTGGTTAAAATTAAAACTTCGTGATTTTGAGATTAACTCGAAAAATGTTGAATCTGAATTGAAATTGTCTGATTTTGACTTTTTTTCTTGTAGCACCAATATTTTGTTTTTAATTCTGTGATGTTAAATTGTGTTAAGTTCTACATGAGATTTTTTTAGGATTAATATGATTAAAAGTTCTCCTAAATTGGTTTTGGCCCTGGTTTTATGGTTGCTTGCGCAGTTCTTCGGATTGGAAGTTTGGAGCTGAACAATTTGTTAAAAGGCTACCAGATAAAGTATTTGTCCATTGTAAGTACCATTTTCTTAGGCACCTTTTTTTAAGAGAAAAAAGGTTCCTTCTCCTTGTTCATATCTTGTTAGATTGTTGGGATGATAGTCCATTAATGCATTCATAGTGGTACCATTAACCACTAATTTGATTTTATTCATCGCTCAAAACCCAGTAGGCTTTTAAGTAGTGAAGTTTCTGTGATCAGCATTCAGCAGAGTTGATGTTTAAGTTTCTGGCTGTAGTAGTTCAGCTTGATTTGTGGTTGATTAACGTGTGCGCAGGCAGTGAACGGAATATGTCTAAGTTGACTTTGGATGGCGCGGATATAATGGGTGAACGATTGGCGAAGGAGGTGAGCACATATTTCATAATGTCTCATTAAGGTCGTCCAAATTGGTGAAATTTAACATTTAATATAAGGCTATCAATTTCATAGTATAATATGTTATGAAGAGAAATGTTTGAATGCTAGGTTCTCGAGATTATTCAAGAAAAGCCAAATTTATGCAAAATCTCTTTTGTTGCGCATTCTGTTGGAGGATTGGTGGCTAGATATGCAATTGGGAGGCTCTATAGACCACCTAAGGGAGAAGTTAAAGAGGATACATCCGGTAACGGATGCAAGGAGGAAGTGAGGGGAACAATTGGTGGCTTGGAGGCTATGAACTTCATCACTGTTGCAACTCCTCATCTTGGTTCAAGGGGGAATAAGCAGGTACGCTTTTTACATTAACAAATGTATATGTAATATGCAAAACAAATTACTCATTCACTCAAATATTGATGTGTTGAAGGTGTTTATTCCAAATTACTGACTTCTCCTGTTTTCCATATGATGATTTCATAACTTTTTAGTTGCTTCTGAAATTATGTTCCTTAAGTAGATGGTTTTTGTTTACTGCAGTAGTTTCTTTGTTGTATCGCAACATACGTTTGATGTATTAATTTTGCTTCCTATGCAAAATATTTTCTCTCATCAATGTTGCTATGCCAAGGGCATTAGCATCGTTGGGTTATTTTTGCTTATTGGTGTAGTAAAATATTTGTTTCCAGGTACCATTTCTTTTTGGGGTAACTGCTTTTGAGAAAGCTGCAAGTTGTGTTATCCATTGGATATTTAGGAGAACAGGCCGGCATCTTTTTCTCACCGATGATGATGAAGGAAAGCCACCGCTGCTTAAGCGGATGCTGGATGATTGTGATGAGTTGTATTTCATGTATGCAACTTTCCCCTTTTTCAAGATTTCTTTCTATATAAAATTACTTTAGATATCTTAACTTTTTGTTCTGGATCTGTAAAAGTGGCTGAAGTAGTAGTGAATTCATCTATGCAGGTCTGCTTTGCGTACATTCAAACGCCGGGTTCTGTATTCCAATGTGGCCTACGACCGTATCCGATTTACATTTTCTTTGTGACTTTAATCTTTTCCTGATTTTTGTCAATTTGGTTTTATTTGTTTCTCTTAACAAAATATTCTATAGATATTGTGGGCTGGAGAACCTCATCAATAAGACGGAATAGTGAACTGCCAAAGGTATCATCTTTGTGAAGGTTTTTCATTTGACTTCAATTTTAATACTCTTTTGGGTTGAACTTGATGTGCAAAAACCTGTCTTGTTATCAGTGGGAGGAGTCTATAAATGAAACATATCCGCATATAGTCTATGAAGAACACTGCAAGGCGTGCGACACTGATCAGGATGAAACTATTTCAGCAGAGGATTATGGGCCATCTGACAAGCTAGAAGGTATACGAACATAAGAAAGTAGAAATCACACTTTTGCTAATTTTTGTTTCTTTTTTCTGGTTGTCTCCAGCATCCCAAGCTCACTACTATGATTTCCCAAAATATTTTTTGCATCGCTCATCTGAATCGTTTAATGTTCGTCATTCTTTTGTCTGATTATTGTTGAATCCCTTGCTTTATTCTTGTCTGCTTTTCCCCATATCACCTTTTACTATGTAACTTTACTGGTTTTCATGTTTTTCAACTCCATTAATTGGATAAATGTCGTGCAGAGGAACTACTCAGAGGCCTATCCCAAGTTTCGTGGGAAAAAGTAGATGTTAGTTTTCACAGAAGTAAACAGAGAAGTGCTGCTCATAGTGTTATACAGGTCTCACTCTCTCTGGAGTCGATAAAAGTTTATATATCGTGCCTGAGATCATGTATACTGTAAAAAGCAACTTTTATATTTCTTCTGAAGGGGATTGTTCCCATTCTGCGTATTTCTTCAGGTTAAAGATCAAGCATTGCATATAGAAGGTGCAGATGTCATCCAACATATGATCGATAAGTTTCTTACATGAAACCATTGGTCTTGGAAATACATATCTCATGTGCAGATGCAATGTTCTCTTAGGTAAGACGAGATCGATTCACTGCTGAGAACCCCGTATTTGTCGTCGACTATTAAGTTATTGATCGACATCCCATTGCCGGTGAAGATGGATATGGCAACTATAATTAGTTCAGCAGTCATTATGAAACTCTGTTCATTCATTAATCATATTTAGTTTGCTTGTCAAGAAAGATGGAAATGGTTGGAAAAAAAGAAGGGAAAACCCATTAGTCTAATGGTTAAGTATGTAATTCTTTTATCTACTTTCCATTAGATTATTAAGTTTTTCCTTTGTTTTTACCCTTTCCATCCTTCCTTGTATTACTAATCAATTATGTTGTATAGACAAGAAAATTCAACACTATATGCCAGGAGTGTGTGTAATATATATACATATCAAATTTAATAGATCAAAGCCTTTTGAATGCAGTGATAAGTCATGTTATAATTAGGGGTGATAATGAGCCTGACCGGCTCGTGAATTATTCGGGCTCAACCTGGTCAAAGTTCGACTCGAGTTCAGCTCGAGACTTTAACAAGTTGTGTCGAGCCGACCTAAGCTCGGCTCGAAAAGCTCGTGAACAAGCTCGAAATAATTATATATATATATTATATGTTACATATGCACTAAAAATAATTTGTTTAGCAAAAGAAAAGCAATAAAATAAATTAGAGAAAATTCACTAAAAACAAATTAGCTAAAATAATTGGGCATTTTCCTTGGTTGTTTAATTTTGTATTTTCTTTTATTATGTGTTTGTATTGTAAGTATATTTCTTGGTTATTTGGATTAATCTAATTTTTAGCCATTATTTTCCCCTTTCTCAATATTGAATTCCGTTTCAGTGTTGGTTATGAAAAAGATTTTTATCGAGGCCCTATCTTTTAAAAAAAAATTATAGAAAAATTGTCTATTTCGAGTCGAACTGAGCTAAGCCCGGCGAGCTTCGAGCCTGAGCTGAGCCCAATAGTATTGTTTCCGAGCTGAGCTCGACGAGCCTGAGTCCAATAACACAGTTTTCGAGCCGAGCTCAGCTCGACTCGTTATTACCCCTCGTTATAATCTCGAAGAGAAAATGTAAATTTAAATATTAAATTATAAAGTGAATATGAAAAATACCAAATATATTTTCTTTAAATCTTCCTAAATATTTAAAATCCATAAAATTAGAGTGCTAAAAAATAATGGGCTTTAGGCATCCTTTTGAATGTTGTGCTCTACCCTATATGTACACTAAACAAAAGCCTTATTCCTTATGAGTTTACATAACCTCAAGCCTAGAATACCCAAACCATGGGTGTAGAGATAACGGAGATAATAAAGGCCCACTAAATATTTCGTTCATATCTTCGCTATCCCCAAACCCCGGAGTTACACTTTCCGCCACCGTTACCGGCACCGCCTCCTTGGGGGCCTCCGCCATCGAGTCCTCCCTTTTCACTACTTTACACTCCAAGTCCACTCTCTTTTCTTCTTCCTCCTCACTTCTTCTCCTTTTCCTGGAAAACGAATTATCCTCAGATAACGAGGAATTTGATTTCCCAGCTTCGAGAGGGAAATTCAATATGGCTTTGCTCCCCCGTAGCTTAAACGCAGCTCTGTCGTACGCTTTTGCAGCTTCAATGGCGGCGTCGAAGGTTCCGAGCCAAACCCGGGCGCCTTTCTTGTTAGGGTCTCTGATTTCCGCTGCGAACTTGCCCCACGGCCGTCTTCTCACGCCCCTGTAATGCCTTTCCTCGCACGGTTCAACCGCAACCGGAACCGGAGCTGAAGCCACGTTAACAATCGCCGGAGGGATCGTAACGTTGATGCGAGGACGACGTTGGCTGAGCGTCGATTGCTTTATCCGGTTCGGGGTATCGACATCGGAAATCATAAAGGTTTCCATGGAAGCAAAATCAGTGAAGAGATGTCGCCTTATGAATTCCAACTGAGCTGATGTTTCTTCAGAAAACCCCATTTGGTATAATTATACAAGTAAAATTTGTAAATCCAGATACAGAATTTGAAGTGGAAAAAAGATGAAAAAAAAGGAAGTTGGAGAATTGAAAGGATTTGAGTGGAAAAGAGAGTGTGGTGGGTTGGTATTTAAGAAGAGAGTTGAGGTTCCGGGAAGTAGAGGATTGACATTTCATGGAGAATGGAGAGTCCCTTCCCTTGTGCTTTATATACACATTTTCCAGGCTGCTTCGTCCGCCGAACACATTAGATTCTAACATTATGATTGCAAATCTTGTCAATTGTCATCACTACTTTTACTCCATTATAATATGTATTAATTATATTTTTAAAATTTTAAAGGTTGAATTTTATTTTATGATATGACTCAATTTTTTTATTTCATGATTTAGGGTGATTATTATATTGTTAGAGAAATCGTCGGGACTACATATCGATTTTAAGAGAACTCACCGGGGGCTACATACCGACTTCAACCGATCAAAAGAAAAATCGTCATGAAAGAATGTCGACTTCAGGCTACCTGCAATAGACATTGCATGTCACTTCAACAAAAACTATTTGTTACTCTGTTGATTTGATAGGAATCACTATAGATTATGAAATAAAAAATATATCACCTCAAGCCTTGAAATAAAAAACTCAACAACAATATCTTAATAATTGATCTTAACGTAGTGCTTAACTCCCAAAAATTTGATCATATTTAGGGGTAAGCATTCAATCGTGTCGAGCTGAGTAAAAAATTGAGTTAATTTAGTTGAGCTCTATTTTATAACTCAAACTTTATTTTAATTTTTTTTTCAATTCAAGTCGATTAGAGTTGTTCGAGTTTATGTTCAATAAATATTTATGATATTAATGTGTTCTAATTTAAACAACTTTCTATAACCATATATGATATATCCCTTTATATTTTCATATGTGATGTGTCTATATCAAGCAGAGTTGAGAGACTTGAATCGAACTTGAAAATCGATCCACTAATTACTAAAAATTTCTAGTTATTCGAAATTTTATTTTATAACTCAAACATGATTTAGAATTTTTTCGAGTCGAGTTTATAAAAAGTATGATTTAAGTCAAGTCGAATTTTTTCACATAGAGTCAAAAAATATAAATTTTTTAGTCAAGTCGAATTTTATTCACCTCAATCACATTATAATTATACTTATTGGATCGTAACTAGAAATCAAAACTCAGAAAAAGACAAGTTTGATCGAATACACAAACAGGTATACTATTAATTAACAAATCTATATACTAAACAATTTTTTAAAATTAAAACAAGTCATCAAAAACCAAACAAATGTGTTTGGAATTTTATACTATAATTAACTTTTAATATTTTTTTTGAATTATCGTCACATATCGTATGTTTTTTTCTTGGGGTGATGTCACATTTGAATTCTTAGATTAAATGGAAACGTACACATTGTAAAGACTGTGAGCAGTGACTGCACGTGCCGTCGACTTTCTAAGTTTCGGATTTTGAAAACCTTGTTGGATTGGATTTCTGCACTTCACTTTTCCCAGAAAATGTTGAAACTTCTTAACTTTTGATTCTAATCCTGAATTTAATTTATAGATAATCTTTTATATATATATAGTATTTAGATTATATAAATTTTTTTTATTTTAAAGGTTAGAGATTTAGTTTAGTGTTTATAGTTTATAAGTTTAGTTTGTAGTATTTAGAATTTAAGGTTTAGAGTCTAAACTTAAAATTTTAGATTTTGTTTTTAAAAAATTGTATTTTGATATCTAAGTTGTGTAAAATAAATGTACACAACCCTTCATATTTAAACTATAAAATGTAAAACCTAAATTCCTAATCCTAAATCATAAACTCTAAGCTTTAATTTATAACAATAAATCTTAAATTCTACACCCTACAATCTAACCCATAAACCTCAAACCCAAACCTAAACCCATAAACCCTAAAATTAAAAGTCTTGTGTATCAAAATATTTTCTTGAAAAAATAATATAATTATAAGTCTTCGACTGATTAACTGACTAGTTTATATCGAGCATTTCATAACCGATTCTAGAGTAATCTTTCCAGCCCAATTTTTTTATTCGCAACGTTTCCTTAACTTGCTTAATGAGCCTAGCTTCTCCTGCTAGAGCGTGTAGTTGCTTGTACTTTCTGTATTTTTTATACATATTTATACGGAAAATGTTTTTAAATTTAATTTAACAATAAATAAATGATGTTAGAGTTCTCAATGTCTGTCGACTTCTCTATTCTTTTAATTACCTCGTGCTATTTCGTTTTGGCTTTGTCTTTTAAGTAAATATAAATTTTGTTGAACCCAACAAGTGTTCCACACCCTCAATAAAAAAAACGGATGGTGTTTATTTTAGAAGACACGAGTTCAAATTGTTTTGTTACTTATTGTCAAATGGTTTATAATATATATGAACATATATTATCTTATAATCGTCTTTAGACTATTCAAAAATATATAAATTTTGTTATCTAATTCTTTTGGTTGTCCTCTCGATTTTTAAAATTTTGCCATGACTAATCTAGATTGACTCACGTCGCACACTTGGTTCTGGTGGGTGAATTTCTAAACGGAGATTTTCTGCATACACAAGACCTCGAACTCAAAACTTTCTTAAGCGATATCAAACTTCTTACCACTTGGATAAACCCTCTTTGATTTTGCTATCTAACCTTGATATTTATGTATAATTTAATGTTTATTTTTGTGTAATTAATTATTTAATTTTAAAAATTATTTTTTAATAAAATTAAACATCTAATATTTTTAAATTACACGTATTCAAATCTGACACATATAAAATGTGACATAATTTAATATTTATTTTTAATTATGTCTTTCTATCAAAACAACAATTATAATTAGAATAAATCATTTCAATAATTAATTTAATTTTAACCTCCATAAAAGTTTACACATGATGTTTGTAGGTAGGACTTGAATTTGAATACTTAAAGATCTAAGAGCCTTTTAACCTTTATTTTTTTTTTGGACCAAGAGTACATTGGTGATATATATTAAATGGCTAGAGAAATATAAATATAAACTATATGGTTAGCATAGTAAAATAATTTGATACACAAGTTTTATAAATTTAGTTCAAATAATTCTATTAATTTTAAGGTTTAAGAATTTGTTTTAGAATTTAAAGATTTATGGTTTATAGTTTAGAAAATATTGTTTAGGGTTTAAAATTTAAGATTAATTTTTTTAATTTTGTAATATGAATATGAAAGTTTGTATAATTTTTTATATAATTTGTGTCTAAAAATAACTTTTTTTTGAGCAAATGTTTAAAAAATAACTCGAGTAAGGGCCAATTTAGCATTGCTTTTGAAAAGTGTAGTGGAAAAGTTAGTTTAAAAAGTAATTTTTAAAAGTGCTTCTAGTTTTCTTGAGTTTAAAATTTAAGCGTTTAGCATTGCTGTCAAAAAATACTTTTAAGAAGGTAAATGACCATTTTAGACATGATATTGTAAGTTATATATATATATAATGATATTTAAATTCTGTAATGTTATAATATATCAACTTAAATTATTATAAAAATTTAAAAATATTTTTATTAATAAATACATCTTTTAACAATTGTACGTGTTCTATGAAAATATAATAAATTTCAAATATTTTATTTAAAAAACTTGACATGAAAATATATATATTATTTTTAAACTAAAAAATTATTAATTATATCTTCATAAAAAATTATAAATTTATATATTGTAAATAAACACAATAACAAATGAATGTTAAAATTATAATTTGGCTCTCAAAAGTATTTTTACAACCACAAAAGCTAAAAAATTTAACATTTGTGTTTGGGTTGAAAAACATTTTTCAAAAACAATTTTTTCTTCAAAAGTTAACTGTTTAGTATTGTTTATGTCTTCAAATTAGCTTTTAGCCCCAAAATTAATTTAAAAAGTAATACTAAACGTTTTGGGATGCACATAATTCAAGCTAGAGGAGTTGGGAAAACATTTAAATCTTAGTACCCGTCTTTGACCGACCAAAGAGCCTGAAGTCGAAATCCATGTGGTTTGAATTGTTGACTATTACATCTAAAGCCTTTGAAAAAGTGAAACTTAGGTTTTTCAATCTTGCTTTTAAATGTATTTTTTTTATATGCACGTTCGTCTCATGGTCCATGTTTGAGGTGTGAGGTTGTCCCTTTCAACAATGTCGTCTTCAAGGTTTAAACTCACGTTCTGTCTTTCGGAGTGCAATGTGTCTTACCAATGCACCTAACACTTATTGGTTTTTAAAATGTACTTTTTAATCCGACAAATGAATCACCTTTCATTATTACCAAAAAAAAATTGTCATTCTTGTTTTTTTATAATATGTATATCTGTTTTACGGTCTATGTTCGGAGTGTGAGACCGCCCCTCATAATAATATCATCTCTAAGATTTAAACTTGCATCATCTCCTTGTGAGTGCAATGTGTCTTACCAATGCATCCAATAATTACTAGTCCCCTTCCTTATTTTTTTAAGTTGAACCATGTTTAAAATTTGATTTTATTAATATCAAATTACTTGAACTTAATTGATTATCTTTTGATTAATTTTGTTTACCCTTGTGTAATTTAAATTCTATTTTAATGTTTGATTAATAAATTTAACGATCCAAATTACTCAAATTTAACTCGACGACAATAACCAAATCAAATTCGATTGTTTTCGATCGATCTTGAATAAGTGTTATCATAAAATAAAATATAGTTTTCAACGCATGCAATAGTTCGCCATTTTCTAATTTTCGATTGATCTCAAAATCTGTTACGTGAGTAATCGTCTCAATTCAACGGTTCAGTTCGTATCATCATGATTCGAATTTCTGACCTTATTTAAAAAATTTAGTGTCTCATTTAATTAATCCGTTGGCAAATTAATAATTCGGTAAAGAAAATTATTTCGTGGAATAAGAAAAATAAAAGACCGATTACTATTTTTGCCTTCAGGTGACAAAAGGAAATTAGATGGTGAGTTAGATCGAAAGTATTAAAAGGATTTGCAAAATAAAAACTAAAGGGTACTAATGTTGGTATTATGAGCACACTGTGATGCTTGGGTTAAAAATAATATACATTTTTTATTAAATAGAGAAATATTACATTCAAATGTCGGAATTTGAGCTTATATGAAATGGGACAAGATAAATATCTTTAGTCACTAAACTAATTAGTAGACCTAAAAAATAATATATATTTTTAGAAAATTCTACAACGGGCGACGAATATTGATGAACACCACTAACGATGAACACCATTATTATTATTATTTTAAAATTTAAAAATTTAAAGGACTAAAACTATAATTAAAATTATCTCTTAAAAAATAAAAAATAAATTTAATAGTTACTTTATAATAATTTTTTAATAGGTTAGAATCAAATATACCCAATTCTCCTAAACCCTAACAAAATCAATCTCTTAAAAAATAGTAATCAGAATTATATAATATAGACACAGTTTGGGTAGAATAATACATATCCATGCATTTTTCTACATCCGTGTGTAATCAGAGATGAGGTGATTTTTCTCCCAACTTTGATTTTAAATAAGGTTAAATGAACTTAGATATTTTTGTATTAATTAACTTTTTAATATACAGTTTTAATATAACATTGATATCACTTAGACTTGTTTATATATTTTTAATCTTTTTATAACACACGCATTATTTAGATAAAAATATTTAAATTTAAAATTTTAAAATAAATATTAATTTGAATTACACTAGGTTCAAATAAGATGTATATCTGTCTAATCGAGGTGGGGTGAATAATCTATAGAAAAATCGTTGATTCTTTTTTGGTGTTTTCTTTTTATGTCTCAATCAGGGGCGTATTCAGGGGTGGACCTATCTAGACTATGGCTCACTTTATACCCAAAAAATTAATTTTTATTTAGTCTCAAAAATAAAATTTTTAAACTTGGGCTTTTTGTTATCATTTTTAAATTTTTATGGTTCTTAAATTAAGTTTTTTTGATTTTATTAAATAATAAGTGTCTCCTTCTTATTTTTTGGTTTTTTTTCCTTTTTAATAAGTGTTTGGGTTTGGCTAATATTAAATGATAAGGGTTATATATATGAATGTACCATCTTTCTTTATGATAATTTATTATATTATTGACAATAAATTTAGTTTTATTATATTTTATTTAATAAACAAATAAAGTGAAATAAAGAGTTGCGCAATCAAATATGCAAGTTCTCGAATGTTGTTTTTAAGGAGATAAGACAAACTCATAAATATAAGCTTTGAATAAAACTACATTAAGTAAAACAAAATTTAAGTTATCGAATAAGTGATAATTTCTTATGACATCCAAAATAAAATAAGAATTAATCATTCAAGCTAATATTTAATAAAATATATCCTCATAAATAACAGTAAAAAAACCTACATTTCAAATATATTGATACTTGTTTACATTGTTGTAAATAAGCATTAATAGCTTGTTTACATGGTTGTAAATAAGTATTGATAACTTATTTACATCTAGTCACTTATGTTCATTAACATGTAATCATATTATTTTTAGTTGTTACTATTTTTTAAATTAAAAAATATATATACGAGTTATGCTAGATAAATTTCTTGTTATATTTATATTAGCTCAGTCAACAATATTTTTCTGGATACACCATTGGCCTCAACATTAAAAAAATTAAATCTTAAATCTTAATCCTACATTCTAAATCATAAATCTTAAAAATACACTATACATCTAATTACCTAAACTTTAATCATAAATTCTAACCCTAAACCTTAGTCATAAACCCTAAGTTTATTTTTTTAGTGTATGAACATAAATAGAGGCGTCAAAAAGAGGCATATGATTTCTATTCAATCATAAGTTGTGACATGGACAAAAATTATCTGCCTTTTTTAGTGTCCTTTTCTATGTCTAACATTAAAAAATTAAATTCTAAATTCTTACCCTGAATTCTAAATTATAAACACTAAACCTTAAAAAATTACCCCATACCCTATAATTCACTAAACCCTAACAATAACCTTAAGCCTTAACACTAAATCTTAATCTTAATTTTTTATTGTGAAAATATAAATAGAGAAACCGAAAAGTAATAAAATTTCTATTACTTGTGACATGCCCTTACTTCCCTCACCGCCCGCCATCTATTTTATTTTTATAATTATCTATATTTAATTTATAACACTAATAATTTGAAATTAAATATAACAAATGTTTGTTATAAATTAATTTTGTAATCCAGTTTATATAGTTTGTAATATTAAAATTTATATCTTGCATATTATTCTAATGGCATAATTAGGGGTGATAACGAGTCGAGCGGAGCCCGAGCCTGACCAGGCTCGGCTCGGAAACAGTGTATTTGGGCTCGGCTCGCCGAGCTCGGAATTTTAGGCTCGAGCTCGGCTTGAAAACAATATTATTGGGCTCGAAACTCGTTAGGCTCGGCTCGGGCTCGTCAGGCTCGGCTCGAAATGAAAAAAAAATTATAGTTTTTTATTATAAAAGATTCGTTAAAAATCTCTTTCATAATCAACACTAAAATAAAATTCAATGACAGGAAAGGGGAAAAATGTCAAAAATTAGATTAATCCAAATAATCAATAAATATTCTTATAATACCAACGCATAATTAAAGAAAATACAAAATCAAACAACAACCAACTAATGAAAGAAAATACAAACACATAATTTATTTTAGTGCATATGTAGATTCCGAGCCTGTTCAGGAGCTTTTCGAGCCGAGCTCGAGCTCACTCGAGTCGAGCTTTGACCGAGCCGAGCCCGAGTAGCTCGCGAGCCGGTCAGGCTCATTATCACCCCTAGGCATAATACATTAATGCCAAAAAAATACTCATAGCATTTGACTGAATAGTCAATTTGGCTTATATTCTTTGTTTTGAAGCAAGTTTAACCCTCAACGTTTTACATTGGGTCAAAATAGCCCCTCTACGGATGAAAAATATTAGTCAACTGATGATAAAACACTTAAAATAACTTGACAGAATGACACGTTAGAAGAAAAAATATTTTATATTTTATACATTTTAAAAAATATTTTTGACTCGTGTGCCATTCTGTAAAGTCAGTGTATTTGTCTATATGACAATGCTATTGCGATATGCATTGCCATGTAGGTTTGTTATGTCATTTCAAGTCATTTATCGTCAGTTGACTAACAGTTTTCATCCGCAGATGAGTCATTTTGACCCAAAATGAAACATTGACGGCTAATTTGCTTCAAATAAAACAATATGGACTAAAATAACTATTTAATAAAATATTAGAAACATTTTTTGACATTATGTCTATTTTAACCTAAATAACTTTTAAATCTTCTATTGGTGACTAAATATTAAATACCCTCTATAGATAATTATTTCATAGATTGATGTTATTAGCTTTAACATCAAATGAGTGAGAAAAAAAATTCTATGTATCTTAAATTTATATTATAATTACATAAAAATGACATTTCACGATATTTTAATCTCACGTGTGTAACTTTATTATAAATGTGTATCTCAATTTCAAATTTGAAAAAAAAAAGTTTTCAAACATTGAATGTTGACTATGATTAAACTCTTTAAGTATACATTGGATGGAATTAAAGGCTGACTTCTTTTATTAAAAACAAATATCTTAGATTTTTTTGTTAATAATGACTGCGCTCTTTTACCGACATTTACATAAAAATAAATTTAAGGAGTTAAAGGTTTAAAGTATATTTTTTAATTTTTTTAATAATTTATTTTTTTAGATGCAGCTAGTTTTTATAAAAAAAAGACAAAAATATCTAAAATTATAACGAGTGTGTAATTATAAGAGTAAATTAAATATATAATTCTAACATTTCTCTATCGCTATTGAAACATGAAATTAGTCCTTTGAGATTAAAAATTTACCATACAAATGAAAGTTTTAAACCTAATCAAAAGACTCAAACTAAAAATTAGATACAAACAATACAATTAATCGACGATTGATAATAAAACACCATTAATACTAACATGAAAAATGCATACGAGAACGAAGACATGTTGACAAAACAAATTCTAGGATTTTGAAATTCTCTTTATCCTAAGTATCACAGCTCTTTTCATTTTTTTTATTTTTGTTTGACCGATGATTATATTAATTTTGGTGTTAATTACCGACCGCTGATATTTTTTCTTTTCCATTTACTTTATTATATTTATATCACATTTTTGCTTTTTCTTTATTTTTTTAGTTTTTAATAAAAATATTTGTAACCCCCTCGTCCCGGTCTGGTCGGATGACCTATCCGAGTGGGTCACACGGGGAAAACTGAAGCGAAACCCGTTAAGGTTCCCCCTCAGTTAACAACCCTATTTTTTTTTCATTAATTAATCTTGTTTAAATGCATTATTAAGTCCTAAGTGAAACATGCCAGCGGAAACACGAACGATAAAACAACGACCCACCAAATCTGCACATTAAAACAACTCATTTATCCTTTCTAAGCAGGCCGTATCAATACAGCTCTCTAGTGTATCAATACAGCTACAGTGTATCGATACACTATTGAGTGTATCAATACAGCTACAGTGTATCGATACACTATTGAGTGTATCAATACAGCTACAGTGTATCGATACACTATTGTGTATCAATACAGCTACAGTGTATCGATACACTATTGTGTATCAATACAGCTACAGTGTATCGATACACTATTGAGTGTATCGATACACTATTGGTCAACTAGGTCAACCCGTATCGATACTCTATTTCACCGTATCGATACGACCCACACTGCATCACTCATCAAAAAAACAGAGAGTTGGGACCGTATCGATACACCTAGTGTATCGATACGCCTGACCAAAAATCTACCATTTATGAAAGAGTGTATTGATACACCACTTTAGTGTATCAATACACCCTGTTTTGCAAGACTCCAAATTTCAACAAAACACATACAAGAACACCTATTAAAGTCAAGAGAGTCATTTAAGCATGAGTTATCATTCATCAAGGCAACACAAGACACACACAAACAAGGCATCAAGGTCGTTTAAACATGCCCCTAACAATCAACAACTATCCAGCAAAACCATACATGTCCCATTACTCAACTATTACTTATTCAAACTTTAAAACCCATACTTGAAGCACTCAAGGCTAACAACCACACTTGGAGCCTTCCACTTGCGCGAGCAACCCACGAACTAAGGATCTGCAATGTTGAACAAAGAGAGCGTAAGCAATAATACTTAGTGAGGGTAAGCTCTAAAAACAAACCTCAACATTGCAGGGTCCGAGCACAATCTAACCAAAGCATCACACAAACATATCAAGAATTTACAAGAGCCACAATATAAGATGCATGAACAATTTATACTGTAAATGTCATGCTCTCCAAGCTCTAACTTCCTCAATATAAACAGCCACAACCCACATTTCCATGCCTAGCATGTACTCATCATGACATCACCGTCATACACCATTTCCATGCATAGCATGTACTCAACATGACATCACCGTCATACACCATTTCCATGCATAGCATGTACTCAACATGACATCACCGTCATACACCATTTCCATGCATAGCATGTACTCAACATGACATCACCGTCATACACCATTTCCATGCATAGCATGTACTCAACATGACATCACCGTCATACACCAACCACATTTCCATGCATGCTTTATGCAATACAAAACATGCCTCAACTCACATGTATAATACAATATACATAAGCATTCATACATTTAAGTTCATCCAAAGGCTTTAGATCAAGTTTAGGATTAGGCTACCACACTAATCCCAACTCTAGGTGGGTCTACCAAGCCCGACCTAGTCCGTATACTCGAACCAACCATTTTAAAACCACTTAAAACATTTAACCACTCACCTAAGCTTCCAAGCTCAAGACCAAGCAAGCAACAACCTTCAATTTTCCGGATTCACTTCCGATGCTTCACCAATGCCCAAACTTGATTCTAATCAATCCCAAACACCAACAAAATATCCAAAATCAATAACTTGTCATCGAAACTAACCCGGAACATAATTCAAACATTAAGCTCAACATTTCAAGCCAAGAACCCTTTCAAACTCCTCATTTTCGTACTCATATTTTACCCAGCAGAAAATACCATTTTCGAACATCCAAATGACATCTAAATGGTCCCAAAACACTTTCCTCACATACATATATCATCAGCCTTTCAACCTAACTCTAAAACTCACCAAAATTCAAGTTTTAGACTATTCAAAAATGGCCATAAATACCCATTTCGGATTTTCATCCAAAATTACTCATTTTAACATATTATGTGTATTTTAAGGTGACTAACTCAAAACCCATCTCAATAATTCAAAATCAATTGAAAAACTCAATAAAAACTCAGATTTTCATTAAACTTGAAAATCACAAAAAGTGGGTAGTTTCGAAATATAAAACTATGTAAACGTAGAGGATGAAGAGGAGAGTTCGAATATGTAATTACCTTCAAAAACGCCCTTGAATTGAGGAAGAAATCAAAGGAAATAGTAATGAGGGTTTGAGAGAATTTGGGGTGTTTATGAACGGTGAAGAAGAAAGATGAAGAAGAAAAGATGATATAAGGTGGTGTTTATTTTTATTTTGGTTTAATTACCAAAATGATCCCTCCCTTTCTTTCTAAACTCAATTTGCTCATACTAAGGTCAATTTGATTACAAATAAACTTTACCAACTCGAACCAATTAACCCGACTAACTCCTAACCCCAAAACACGGATGTTACAATATTTGTCTTGTAACACGTACTTTACGTTTTGGCACGTCTTTTATTTTTATTATATGTTGTTTTGATCGTTTCTTTTCATTCTATATATGTCAGGATTGGATTTGATGTTGTCTCAACTGATCAAGAATAAGCTTATTTAGTATCGTGTTGGTCTTCTCAACTTTGGACCCTCGCGCTTGATTAAATGATTTAGACACGTGCTCACAATCATAATTTTTTGTTCGCGATTGAGTTACGGAAATGACCATAATAATTTAATTTTTTAAAACATAATAATTTCCTAAAAATATTTTTATATATTTATATTAAAAGATAATGTATATTTGTTAATTGTAAAATCAAGTTTCACCAAATTGTAATTTGTTTCCACGAATGATTTCCATAATATTTTCTTTCTCCCACGCAAGCTTCTTTATCTTTTAGGATCTGAAAATGACACCCACCAAAAAGAAAATTCTCGTGGAAAAAAATGTTCCAGTTTAGTTTCAAAGCAGGAAATAAGTAGAGAAAAGGCATAGAAGAAATGTCACGTTAAATATCAGATACCATATTGGTTTAATTATTTTAATTAATAAAATAGTTATAATAATTTCGGACAAAATACATAGGACTTTTTTTATTAATTTCTATATTATAATTTGATATTTCATAAAATTAATTAATAACCAATCATCGAGTTATTTAGGGAGAGTAGAGTTAAAGTTTTTAAGCAAAGTAAAATGATTCGAATTCTAATATTGTGAATGACTAAACTAGAATAAAATAATCATCTCCATAACAGATTTCTACAATATTTAATTTGAATTAATCTAAATCAAATTTTGATAATTATATCAAACAATAAAATAAAAATAAACAACCTTATCCATATTGCATCTTAAGTTTAAACTATGTGCACACTTTAATTAATGGCATTATATATAATAAATGGTAACCATCCATTATTTTTAAGGTGATGTAATGTTCATATGTCATTCTCTCCTATGTATGGTATATTTTTTTCTATTATGCTTTAAAAAAATAAGTTGAATAAATATATAATATAACTTATTAAATATAAACAAATTATTTTATCTCTACTTAATTAAAAAAATTAATTATTTCTCTTAAAAAATAAAAACCATAGATGTGGTTTTCTAAAATTTTAAATGTAATCTTTTTTTTTTAAAAACTTGAGAGATATATATAAGTTTTGTAAAAATTTATATACAAATTAAAGGAAAATATATTTTTAACGAAAATATCTCATAAATATTATCTTGGAGGAAAGTATTTATATAAAAAATCATTAAAATAATATAATAAAAATATATATGACAATTTTAACTATATATGTTACAAAAAAATTTAAATATTAATTAAGAAATTATTTTAGGAATTGATTATTAGTTTGTAATCGATTTTATATAATATATTTATATATATAACATGCATGATTTGTAAAATGGCATTATATTATATTTATTTTATTATTATAATTATATCCAATTTGATTAATTATAATCCAAACTAAAAAAAAGTAAAACCCCTCAAAACTTTTCTTTCCAATTAACCCACTTGCATCTTCGGTATTTCATAGAAACTGCAAAGAAGAAAAGGCCAATTAATCTACTACCTCATTACAATATGCCGACATTTGTTATTTATTATTTTAATCCCTCTCTTATGGTCAATTTTTACACCACTCTCTATAGTTCGTATAAGTTATAGTTTTAATCCATGCATTGTAATTTGGTCATTTTAACCCCTTTATTTTCTGAGTTTTAAAATTGCAATCCTGACTCGAACATTAAAATGATAATATGACCAAATTATAGGCACTCCAAATAATCAAATTGGAGAGAAACTAAGTATATAACTCACACATACATAACATTAGGACTAAAAGAAGAGTTTAACTTAACGAATTTAACGACTTTGTTTGGATCATAGCTGAAATTTCAAAAATTGAAAAGTACATTAATTAAAAATGACCAAATTATAGAGCATGAACTAAATCCACAATTTACATATATTACAGGGACTGAGATAAAATTTGGCCATATATGTATAATGTATTGTTAAACTTTTCTATAAGTGAGTTCATTGCCTTACAATCCGCCATTTCAATAGGGAATGCAGACACGACTCCCTATTTTTTTAAGGAAAAAGTTAATAATTTTATTTTAAATTATAATGAAATATAAATAGTAAAATTTTTTGAACAATTTCACCTAGGGAGGGGAAAGGAAATTTTGCTCCTAATGAATTTAAACTCATAACTTAGGAAGAAATGAACGCGTCTAACTGAGAACTTTAACCAACTGTTCTAAAGATTATTGATAATATAAATAGTAAATTCTAAACACTAAATTATTAACTTGTAAATACTAAATTTCACTATGTTTTACATATATATATATAAATATTAAAATCTAAACTTTATATATTAATCTTAAATTATAAATATTAAACCCTATAATTAAAATCTTAAATATTAATCTTAAACAAAATTAAAAAAAAACTAATTTTTTGGATGCTTTGAATAATCCTAAAAAAATTGAAAAATGTTTAATGACAAATCTTTTGTCCTTGAACTTTGCAAAAAAAAAGTCATTTTAACTCTTAATCTTCTTTATTTCTAATTACTCTCGAACTTTTATTTTTGTAAGTTATATTGTTTTTTATTAATATATATATATATATTTATAAGGGTAAAATACTGAAAACATCACTCAACTTTGGTCATTTGAGCTATTTTAGTCACTCAAGTTTAAAAACGCTCAATTTACTCATTAAACTTTACTTTTTGACCTATTTTGGTCACTTTAAATTATTTTATTAATATTTAAGTATGACATGACATATTTTATTATTATTAAATATAAAAAATAATTTAAACTAAAAGTAAATTATATTTTATTTATTAATAAATAAAAAAAGTATTTTAAAATAAAAACCCTAACCCCAAACACCCAAACATCCAATATAAATTATTTCATTAATTGCAAAATTGATGAATTAATAATGATGGTGCAATATATATTTCAAATTTATAACTCGTACCTAATTTATATTTATTTAATAAAAACATTTAAATTTATTAATAAATATTTTAATTTTTTATTTTATTCGAAAATGTTATAAAAATAAGTAAAATAAATGTTAGTTGATTATAACTAAGATTTTTTTTGAATAGCCTAATGGTAATTACAATGTAGTATATGTTTATAAATATTCTTAACTATTTGACAATAGGCATACACCATGTAGACATAGTGAGTTGAACTCGTGTCTCCTAGAATGGACACTTAAGATATCATTCAAGGACCATATGATGAAAAGGTAAAAAATTAAGCAAAGAGACTCGAATAAAAGATACAAACAACACGAACAATTGACAATTGAAAGATAAAGCCATCAACACTAACATTGAAAATGTATATGATCCTTATGGCACGTTGTGTCAAACGGTCGTAACTAAAACCCAATTGCGAACGAAAACCAGTGATTATGGACGTGTATCTAAATTCAGTTCGAGAATCCAAAGCAGAAAAAATCAGCATGACAACAAATAAACGTCATTTTGATCAGTTGCGATGTCGGTAAATTCATCTATGAGAAACACATAAAAAAGCAAAGAACAGTCAAAGGACCGAGAAAGGAGACAGAAAACATGCCAAAAGGCAGAGAAAACGTATCACAAAGGCAAAATTATTCTTACTAAAAACTAGGAAAAAACCAAAAGAAAAGAAAAGAAAAGTAAAGATTATATTAGATAAAAAAAAGTAAAGAAAAAAGAGTACCAACGATCGACGACCAACACTAAAATCGATGTCATCGCTGGTCAAACACAAATAAAAAATGTGAAGAAGAAAGTGGAGCGACGACTTGAAAGAAAAAATAAAATTTAATGTGTCATATTGCTTTACACCTAAAGATGAAATTTAATGTGTCATATTATTTTTCACAAAATTACAAAAATTGTTATCAGTGTAGAATCATTTTATATTAAGACGTTGTATACGCAAATACTTATATTTATTTAATATGAAAATAAACCAACCTATTTATTTTCTAAAGTGTATACAATTAATTAAAAGTTAAATTTTCAAATGTATAACTGAACCAAAATAAATGTTTTCGTGTACATAATTGCACCAAATCAAAATCTATACATCACATTATAAATTTGATTAAAACTAAATAATTTTGATATTTATATCTATACAAGAGAATACAATAGTTTGGTTTAGTAGTGAGAGATAAAAATAAAAATATTAGCGAGAAAAATAAAATAATTGCTAAAGTTGTGGGATATAAGTAATTTATCATTATCATTTTTCACGTGATTAAGTTTTTGTTTAAAAACAATAGTGAAAAAATTATGAAAATACGTTAATGCGCAATTTCATTTTATTTATACAATTAATCTAGTTGATAGCTAAAATTATGTGGATAGTAGCCTGCAGGTATTATATAACCTTCATATACAAAACTAATATACCATGCAACATTAGGTCGTTGTAGTATAGTGGTAAGTATTCCCGCCTGTCACGCGGGTGACCCGGGTTCGATCCCCGGCAACGGCGTGAAATATTTTTTCTACACCTTCTGAAAAAACGCTAAAAAAGCTTGGACTGGCGTCGCCCGGACTCGAACCGGAGACCTTCAGTGTAGGGGTGAGCGTTCGAGCGAGTCGAGTCGAGTCGAGTCAAAAAAATTCGAGTTATTCGAGTTCAATCGTCATATTTTACAACTTGAACTTAAATTGAAATTTTTTTTATTCGAGTCGATTTTAGCGAGTTCGAGTCGAGTTCGAGTCAATTCGATTTTTCGAGTTTGGTTTTAATTTAAACATTTTTTTATTTATATCTACATATATATTTCTTCATATTATTTTTCACATGTGTAAAAAAAGATTTTGAATTATATCTACATACATATAAATTGACTTATGACTAAACAATACAATGATTCTAAAAGCACAAAAATAAGAACACATTTTTCATCAAACAAGGTAAACCTGTCCAAATTTCAATTGTAACAATCAAACCAACAAAAAGAAAACTCAACCTTCCATTATAAACTACGGGCCTCGTTAAAAACCTCCTTCTTATCTAGGTAACGCCAAGACGAGACCAAAGATAGCGGAAGGAGGAAAAGAGTACCCTAAAATATATTAATAACTAAAGCAAATAACACAGTAGAGTTTAGAAAATCCAACATCACATGTCAAAAGATACAGACCAATCAAAACAAAAACATAATAGTTCAAAAAAGAGAATTGCAACAAACTTTTTTCGAGTTCTGAATTATATTGTCGAGTTTTCGAGTTTCTATACAAATTTAATTGTAATTATTTACCATGTTATAGTACGATTTGATTCTAATTTAAACGACTTTCTCTATTCATATAAGATATGCATATATATATATATATATTTCTTCATATTATTTTTCACATGCATAAGTAAGATTTGTAATGTTATTTAATAAAAAGATTTGTAATGTTATTTAATAAAAAAATATCATCTAAACTTCTAAAATATATTTATAATATTATTTTTAAATAAGGAACTTTTAAGGATAAAGTACTGATGGGGGTATAAATGAGTCAATGAATTGATGTAAAGAAAAAAATTACAAAAAATCGGTTGAATGATCAAATTGAATAAAATATAAAGTTAAAGGGCTAAATTAAAAAAAAAGAATAATTTTTTAAAAATATGAATTGAAGTTATATAGATATTATATAGTGTTAGTGAATCATGTGGTTTAATTTTGGTAAAAGATAGACTTAAAAAGAAAGAGAAATTAAAGAAATGGGAAACATTCAAAGTTGAGGGGCTAAATAACAAAAGTAGAAAATTTAATTTAAAAATATGAATTGAAGCTAAATAGGTATTCTAGTTTCTAGATTGGTTTAGGAGCATGTGGTTCAATTTTGGTCAAAATTGACTTAAAACGAAGGAGATATTGAAGAAATGAGGAAATCATACAAAGTTAAGGGGCTGAATTGAAAAAATATGAAATTTATTTTAAAAATATAAATTGAAGATAAATATGTATTCTACGCTGGTTTAGGAATATGTGGTTCAAATTTGGTCAAAAATGGACTTAAAATGAAAGAGGAATTGAAGAAAAATGAAATCAGTGACTAAATTGTAAAACTGTAAAATTTGGTTTTTCGATTTTTCAATTTTTCGAGTTGGGCAAATTCCAAACCGACTCGAAATCGAAATTTTTTCGAGTTAATCGAGTTGACTCGAATAACTCGAACAACTCGAATAACTCGACTCGAATAACTCGAAATTGAAAAAAAAAATCAATTTTTTCGAGTCGAGTCGAGTTTTGCTCACCCCTACTTCAGTGTGTTAGACTGACGTGATAACCAACTACACCACGACACCCTGATGTCATGTTTTAACATTTGTTTGTATTATCCAAGTTAGTTTGGTGCCTTCAATATTTGCCTTTTTTCATGACATATCAGTGAAAGGGAATTTGGTTCCTCTGTCTGTCATTTTTATTATCGGGAGTGTGTCATTTTATGTTAGAAACTTTAAATGATGTTTAAGTAAGAATGAACCGATGAAACAAAGAGAAAATATTTTATGCACCGGTGGTTGAAATAAAAAAATTTTATGTGTCTTAGATTTAAGATTTAGAGATTTAATTTATAGTTTATAGCTTAGGATTTAGGTTTAGGGGTTTAGATTTTAGGAGTTGTAGTTAGAATTTAGAGTTTAAAAGTTAGAGTTTATGGTTTAAGGTAATATACTAAGAATTTGAACTTTAACATATAAACCCTAAGTTCTAACCACAACGCCTAAAATTTAAATTCATAAAGCTAAACCCTAAAGCTTTAAACTATAAATTTATCTCTAAACCCTAAATCTAAAATATTTGTAAAAAAATTATTTTCATTGTCAGTGCGTGATATAGTTACCCTAAAACAATTAGGAAGTGAAAAAAAATAAAGTTTTAAATTGAATTTATGATAATCTGAATCCCCACAAAACACAACCTATGGTTCGACTCGAATCTCCTTAATTTTCATTATTGCTCTTGAAAATTAGATTATTTTTTAAAGTGTCCGTTGATATTTTTAAAGTGTCCGTTGGTAGAGAAAATAAGCAATAAAGAAAACAAAGCAAGAAAATCCATGTAACAAAAGATAAATAAAAGAGATTCTAAAAACTTCTCAAATAACGAGCAAGAATCCAAACATGTGAACACTAAAAAAAATCTAAAATTTAATTTTAAATCCAATGCCCTAAAAAATACACTATACCCTAAATTTTTTAAACCCTAACATTAAATCTTAAACTCTAAATCTAATTTTTATATGGGGTATTAATAGAGGCACCAAAAAATAGAAGATTTTTATTCGTCAGTAACAAGTGGGAAAATTATATTATGAGTTCAATTAATTATATATTTATTTAAGAAAATGAATATATATGGAGATCAAATAATTTCTTCTTAATTAGCAGTTACATACGTTCTAAAGATATATTTTTTCTCTTTCAAATATGCCATTAACTACTTCTCCATATGTTTTAAAGAAATTATTCCATTAATTGCAAAATTATGAATTAATAATGATGATGCTATATATATGCCCTACTTTCCAATTTTTACGCTTTGAATGTTATTAGCAGTTACATTGAAACTAGACCTATTTATAACTCGTACTTAATTTATATTTATTTAATAAAAAATATTTAAATTTATGAATAAATTTTAAATTTTTTTATTTTATTCGAAATTGTTATAAAAATAAGTAAAATGATGTTAGTTGATTATAACTAAGATATTTTTTGAATAGTCTAAAGGTGATTACAAGGTAGTAAATATCTGTCGTTCATAGATATTTTTAACCTTTTGACAATGCTCATACACCATGTAAACATAGCGAGTTAAACTCGTGTCTCCTAACATGAACATCATCCGCTTTTCTACTGAGACACTTATATATATTTCTCTTTTTATTTGTATACATTTTCTATAGATAAATTATTTCATTTTAAAAAATTAAAAATTATTTTATTATTATGATGATGATATGCATACATTATAATTCATCAATGATATATTAATATTAATATTAATATAAAATTTAATCATGTTATCACAATTTGTAATGAAAAATAACACTAATAAGTGATATTAGTGGAAAACGGATGATGTTCATTCGAGAATACATAGGTTCAAATCACTTTATTCGTAACATGTGTACATTATCAAAGGGTTCATATAAGTGTGAATTTGAGAAGTGCACACACGACAAGCATTAAATAAGCAAGGCCATGGTCATCATCAAGATTAATGCATGGGCACCAATAAATGTTGGGTGCATTAGTAAGGCACGTTGCACTCTCAAGAAGAGAACGCGAATTTGAGCCTTGGAGACGATATTGTTGAGAGAGGCAGCTTCGCACCCCGAACATGGACCGTAAGACGAACATGTATATAAGCAAAAAAAAAAAATCATGCATGGGCATGGCCAGTTATACATTCATTGACGGCGCACCATCTTCCAATGCAATTATACTATAATTGTTTCTTACTCCTATATATTACTACCATTAACACCTCTTCTCAATCCTAAAACCCTAAACTGCATTATCATTTTGCAGAAAAAAAAAAGAAATGGCAAGTCACTAGCTGAAGTCTGAACTGGTTGCCAAAGAACACTCATCTCTCTTCCCACCACAACTTTCTCTACAATATTCAAGGTAGAATTACATTTAAATCACTTCTGTTTCGTTCTCTGTCATTGCAGATGTAACATATTCTAAGTTATGAATTTGAACTTTAAGCTATAAACCCTAAATTCTAACCACAACGCCTAAAATTTAAATTCATAAAGCTAAACCCTTAAGCTTTAAACTATAAATTTATCTCTAATCTCTAAACTCTAAATCTAAAATATTTGTAAAAAAATTGTTTTCATTGTCGGTGCGTGATAATCTGAATCCCCACAAAACATAACCTATGATTCGACTCGAATCTTCTTAATCTTCATTATTGCTCTCGAAAATTGGATTATTTTTTTTAAAGAATCAGTTGATATTTTTATTCAAAATATCAAATATAACTTACATAGGGTCAACGCCAAGTATCTTCGGCAACATGATCAGTCAGCTTTGTACAATGGTTCCTCTCCTAAGAGGAGATCAAGCTTTTTGGATTTTGCTTAAAGTGTTGGTAAGCTAACTCTTTAATATCTCACTTATACTCGTGTTATTGTTTTGATATCTTATTTTTTTGGCAAAATAGTGCATAACGTTACGTTTCGTTTCAAAAGCGATACCTCGTCTTCTATGTTAAAAAATTAACGACATGCTGACTAGGAGAGAGAAAATAACATGTGGTAGACTGCCACATCATTTCTCTCTCCTAATTAGCATGTCAAGTCAGATAAAATTATAAAAAATATACATGTGACATGCTGACTAAGAGAAAGAAAATGATGTGGCAGACTGTCACGTGTGATTTTCTCTCTCTTAGTCAACTTGTTATTAATTTTTTAACGACGAGGTACTAAAATAAAAACAAAATGTAATATTAGGTACAATTTTACTAAAAAAATAGGTAACATACTAAATCAAAACACGTGATTAGGTAAAGTATTAAATAGGTAATTTTCCTTAAAAGTTTTTAGTGCACTGAAATTTGAGAGTAGGATTTGTTGAAGTTGAACCCAGGGCCATATTGGCCCCACAAATTAAGATGGTTACCAGACCACAGACCACTTGGGCTTTAGTGCACGTGATCTTGTGTGTAATAATCTTCGTGGAGGGTTACGTATGTAACATGTTGTTTTGGTGGATAATCTTTTTCTTTTTCCTCTTTTTCTTTTTCTTTTTCTTCTTCTTAGTATTAATTTCGTTGGCTTTTTATTTTTATCTTTATTTTCAAATATTATTTTTGGTTATATGCATAAAAATGAAAACTGGTAGATGCATTTATCGGGAGTTAAACCCGACAAAATTTATTTAAATTTTTTTTAATAATTTTTACCTAAGAGAAGGGTAAGAAAATTTGCTCCTAATAAATTAATGAGAAACGATATGGTTTCCAACCACTCATCTCCTTAGGACAACATCTTTGTCTCTTGGAAACCATCTATGAGTAGTTGGTTCAAACTTAATTGTGAGTTTGTGACGGTTCAGCGCTATATAATCATGGAAAAACATATTAAAAGAAAAAAAAAATTATAATAATATTAATTATTATTTAAAAGAAATTGTATTATAATAATCTCTCAACTGAGTTGATATCTTTAACTCAATTCACAACATCAACTCAGTAAGAGGTTGATCTCAATCATCCATTTACTTTGTCTAATTGTTTAAAAAATTGTGTAAAATTAAATGAGTTTTTACGTGGTGTAAATAAATTCTAATATTATATATAATGATTCAATTATTAAATATAAATAAATTTAAAAATTTAAACTATTTGATAAAATTATGCAACAAAAACTGAAATATAACAATTTCAAATAATATTAAATTTTCATTTCTTGAAAAATATCATAAAACAGATATATAAACATATCAAAATTTATGTAGAATAAATTATTATTGTGTAAAAAGTATATAAATTTATAATACTTTACACATGAAAAAACTAATAAAAACTTGATATTAGCACCTAATTTTTTTCTTCAATTTTTTTTGACAAATTCTTCAAATTGAATTACTACGACAAAATATGCAAAAATATATTATGAATTTGGTCATGGAACGAAAAAATAACTTCTGCACTAAACTATATCACAATAATAAACTACGAAAATAATAGAATATGAAAAAAAAAAATTACAGGAGTATGACTTAAATGCACAAATATATTATTTTTGAATATAACCGGCCTTCATTAATTATTAAAAAAGTAACTTAAAACAAATACCAAGAAGTGTTCTAGAAAAACCAACCGACAAACTTGTAAAAACAAAACTAAAGAAAACTCAAAGGCAAACCGGAAAAACAAAGAGAAAACGATGAAGGCGGTGCAACCACTCCTCACACCAGCGAACCTGGGATGTATAAGACACCGTTACAATCGATCTGGAGGAGCGTGAATCACCAGAAGCGTAGATCTGAACATGCATGAAAGATCTTCTGGATGAGATGACGAAACAGAACGGAGGGTTAGAGAATCACAGTGGTGGCCGGTCCTCCTCTACCACCACCTGCGCGTAAACTGGGACTTCTTCTACCCAGAAGAGGTCGACGGAACCAAGATGGGAGGCGCCTGCTATCAAATGTGCTGCCCGATTCATCTGTCGAAAGGTATGTGCAAACGAGATCTCAGTAAAAAGCTTCGCTCGTTCCTTTATTTCATGGACAATACTGCTGATGACTGACATATCCGGCTCATGTGACTGCAATTTCTTGATGATTGTGAGGGAATCTGTTGAGAAATATTTTGATATAACAATTATGTGAAAAATGTTTTAGGACTTGTTTAAAGACTTCAAAAATAATTCAAAAGTCCTTAAAACGTGACAAAATGTTTTGAAAGAGTTCGACTTAATACTTATATCGAACTATACTTTTAAAAGTCGAAAAATGCCCGAAATACATGTTTTTAGATGAAAGTTTCGAAACCTCAAACAAAGGTATCGAAACTTATCTGGGCAGTAGCTGAATTTTTAGAAACCTAAGCAAAGGTTTCGAAACCTTCACAAGGTTTCGAAACTTTGGCTCAAAGGTTTCGAAACCTTGTAAAGGTTTCGAAACTTTAGCCCTGTAACGGCTACAAACGGCTATAAAACGGCTAGTTTTTTTAAACCCCTCTTAAGGTTTCGAAACCTTTATAAGGTTTCGAAACTATAGTGCAGGAGAGCATTTAAAGCTCGACTTTAATGGCTTCCAACGGCTCCAAAACATCCCCAACGGCCATAAACGTTTAGATACTCATTCCACACTATAAATACACCCCAATGACACTTGAAGATGGCAAGAGATGATATCCAAGCTTCATGATCAAGAGAAATAGCGTTTAAGTCTTTACTTTCTTCATTTCTCTTGTATATATTGTATAGAGAGTGTTTTTCATTGTTTTTATTCTTTACACTCTTGTGAGCTTAATTCTCGTAAACACCCACCTTGTGAGGTATATTTGTTTACATCTTTCTACCCTTGTAAAAGGAGAGGTTCTAGTTTAGCCTTGAGAGAAAAACTAGAGTGGTTCTATCTTAGCCATTGAAAATATAGGGTTGTAAGGTTACCCTTTGTCCTCAAAAGGAAGAATTCATTGTTGAGTGAATTGGTAAATCCTTAGTGGTGTGCTAAGGTAGTGGATGTAGACTCGGTTGAAGTAGTCGAACCACTCTAAAATCATCGTGCAAATTGTCTACATTTATTTTGGTTTTAGCCAATTCAACAACCAAGCTTTTACAACCCTCCTTGACGGTTTCGGTGATCGATTCGAGCGTGCCTACAAAACCCAACAATTGGTATCAGAGCCTCGTTTCCATCGAAGGACTAACATCCAGGAGCAAAGATCCAACGCTCGTAGTCCACCGTACAAGAAAATGGCAAGCGGTTCTACAATGATTTCATTTGAAGAAGGCCGCTCTATCATGTGTCCTCCTCTCTTCAAAGGAGAAGGTTACTTCCAATGGAGCAACATCATGAAATATTTCATCCAAGGATTCAACCTTGACATTTGGAAGATTATCATAAATGGACATTCGGAAGCTCCTAAGAAGAAGAAGAAAAGGAGTGTCAATGACACAAAGAAGGACCATCTCAATGCAAAGGCTATGCACATTCTTCTCTGTGCCCTAAGTGAAGAGATTTCCAAGAAGGTCTCCCCATCCAAAAGTGCCAAAGAAATTTGGGAGAAGCTTGAGAAATTCTATGGGAAAGAAGAGAAGAAAGATGATGCTTCATCATGTGCAATCCTTCCCTCAACACCTAAGGTGGATGGTGTTTTGGCTCTCGATGAGCCCGAGGTATCTTCTAACTCAGATGAATTAAATTCACATTCTTTTGATGAGTTACAAGATGCATTTAATGAATTATATTTGGAATTTGAGACCATGAATTCCAAATTTAGGAAAATGATTTCAAAACTCGAAACTGAAAATGATTTTCTTTTAAAAACAAAAATGGATTTTGAAAATCAAAATGAAACTTTGAAAAATGATTTAGAATTTTCAAAAACAAACAAAGATGTTTTAGAAAAAGAAAATCTTGATTTAAAGGTTAAGCTTGAAAGCTTAACAAAAGAAAAAGAAATCATTTCTAATAATTCATCTCATCCCATAATGGCAAAATGCTCACATTGCCATTATCATGGTCATTCGTTGCATACTTGTCCTATAAAAAAGAGAAAATCTTATAGGATTAGACAAGTATGGGTTCCTAAGGGAACTAGAGACATTGAAATTAATGTTAATGGATCCAAAGCAATTTGGATACCAAAATCGAAGTAAATGTCTCTTGTAGGTGTGTTGGAGCAAAGGCTAGAAAAGCAAGAATTTTATATGCTCTAGTCACACAAGTGAAGAAGATAGGTAACCTCTAAGCTTAATGCTTTTATTTTTTATTTTTTTTGGTTATCTAATATCTGTTTGACTAATGTTCATGCATTTGAGCTTTTATTCAAATATCTAAATAAGCATGACATTATTTGAAAATTTTATGCATATGAGTCTAATGGTTTCATTCATATGTTTGCATAAAATTTTTAAAGTCTTGGATAAATTGAATTTCACGTGTTTTAAATTGATTTGATTCAATGGTGAAATTCAATCTCTTAAGTGTCAAGTTTTGAGCTAAAAAGTTAATGGAATGCTTGAGTAAGGGGGAGCCAAATTTTAAAACAAAATTTTTTAATCGAATCAAATTTTTTAAACCTCCATTGTTATTTTGAACTTAAAATATTTTAAATTCTTTTTGATATAACAAAAAGGGGGAGAATTTGGTTTGAAAAATTGTATTTTCAAAAGAATAAGAGGGAGCTACTTACTTTTCAGATTTTCATCTCTTATTCATATTTTTAAACGTTTTAAACTTGAAGGGGGAGAATCCCAAACAATTTTTCAAGTTGGTTTTATTATATCAAAAAGGGGGAGATTGAAGAACTAATGTTTTGATATAATAATTGAAAAATGTGTTGGACTGATTTAAAAAGAATTTAAAACATTTCCAAAAGTCCAAACAACTTGAAATTATGTTTAGGGAAGTTTTCAAACCGTTTCGATACTCCCACATAAACCCCATTGTTATTATGCACTATAAAGATTTGAATTATTTTTGATATAACAAAAAGGGGGAGAAATAAGTGAAAAATTAAGGGGGAGCTTTTTGTCAAAAACAATTTTTCAAAGAAGTTTTGTTATATCAAAAAGGGGGAGATTGTTGAGAAATATTTTGATATAACAATTATGTGAAAAATGTTTTAGGACTTGTTTAAAGACTTCAAAAATAATTCAAAAGTCCTTAAAACGTGACAAAATGTTTTGAAAGAGTTCGACTTAATACTTATATCGAACTATACTTTTAAAAGTCGAAAAATGCCCGAAATACATGTTTTTAGATGAAAGTTTCGAAACCTCAAACAAAGGTATCGAAACTTATCTGGGCAGTAGCTGAATTTTTAGAAACCTAAGCAAAGGTTTCGAAACCTTCACAAGGTTTCGAAACTTTGGCTCAAAGGTTTCGAAACCTTGTAAAGGTTTCGAAACTTTAGCCCTGTAACGGCTACAAACGGCTATAAAACGGCTAGTTTTTTTAAACCCCTCTTAAGGTTTCGAAACCTTTATAAGGTTTCGAAACTATAGTGCAGGAGAGCATTTAAAGCTCGACTTTAATGGCTTCCAACGGCTCCAAAACATCCCCAACGGCCATAAACGGCTAGATACTCATTCCACACTATAAATACACCCCAAGGACACTTGAAGATGGCAAGAGATGATATCCAAGCTTCATGATCAAGAGAAATAGCGTTTAAGTCTTTACTTTCTTCATTTCTCTTGTATATATTGTATAGAGAGTGTTTTTCATTGTTTTTATTCTTTACACTCTTGTGAGCTTAATTCTCGTAAACACCCACCTTGTGAGGTATATTTGTTTACATCTTTCTACCCTTGTAAAAGGAGAGGTTCTAGTTTAGCCTTGAGAGAAAAACTAGAGTGGTTCTATCTTAGCCATTGAAAAGATAGGGTTGTAAGGTTACCCTTTGTCCTCAAAAGGAAGAATTCATTGTTGAGTGAATTGGTAAATCCTTAGTGGTGTGCTAAGGTAGTGGATGTAGACTCGGTTGAAGTAGTCGAACCACTCTAAAATCATCGTGCAAATTGTCTACATTTATTTTGGTTTTAGCCAATTCAACAACCAAGCTTTTACAACCCTCCTTGACGGTTTCGGTGATCGATTCGAGCGTGCCTACAAAACCCAACAGAATCCCCTTCAATTTCAACTCGCCGGAACCCTAGATCGTAAAGCAGAAGTACGGCATGAAGTGCCGCCACCGCCTCCGCCTGGAAAGCGTCTGAGACATGGGAGGTAACCTTTCGACTACTACCCATAACATCTCCATTATGATTACGGATAATAACCCCTGACCATGCTATCTTTTCTGAGGAACGGAAACATGCATCAAAATTTGCCTTCACAACACCGGCCATCGGGGCAAACCATCGTAGTGCTGTCGACGAAGAAGGGGAAATCTGCTGCGGTAAAAGACTCTCAACCTCTCTACAGTATGCTTTGATGAATGAGATAGTGTGATTGTAAGAGTTTGATACACCTTCATGAAGTTTCTTATTTCTCACAAACCAAATGGACCACAATATTATCATAATTTCTGTATGACGCACCTTAGGCTGTGAAACTAACACCCACGATAGCCATTCTTTGAACGATAGGGTTAAAACTGTCGAAGGCCAGTTATAACCCATCCCTTGCCATATCAGAATAGCGTTATTACAATCCCTAAAAACATGCTCCCTAGACTCAGGCACATCTATACAGTCTGGGCAATTAGGAGTTTGGGCTATACGACGATAATAGAGACATGCTTTAGTAGGTATAAAATTACACAAGAATCTCCAAACCTGAATTCGAACTTTAGGGGGACACTTGGTGCTCCATACTGATTTGAAAAGTTCTACGTCCGTAGGTGACATTTCCTCTGCTGGCTTAAGAAGATTGTATCCACTTCTGACCGAGTAGATTCCAATTTTCTCTCCACTCCACACTAGACAATCTGTTTGAGGAAAACTAGATAAAGGAATAGTTAAGATCTGAGATGCTTCATTAGGCAAGAACGATTCCCTAATAAGATCTTCATTCCATGCGCCACCATTCTGGCTTAGCAGATCCGACACCCTACAGATACCATTAACCGGAGGGGACAATAGACGCTTAGGTATAGGACCCGGCAACCAGCAATCACCCCAAATCGAAATTGAATGCCCATTACCTACTTTCCATCTCAGCCCAAGTTCTAGAAGGCCCCGTGAACTCCAAACACTTCTCCATATCAAGGACGGGTGAGAAGTGAGAGTGGAATTGAGGAAACCAGTATTCGGGTAATACTTAGCCTTAAATATCCTTCCCACGAGAGACGCCGGATTAGACAATAACCGCCAGGCTTGCTTAGCAAGAAGGGCCAAATTGAAAGCCGAAAGATCCCTGAAGCCCAGTCCACCTTCTGATTTCCTACGACACAAGAAACTCCAATTACACCAGTGCATACCACGTCTTGTCTGAGACTTCTGCCACCAAAACCTTGCCATAGCAGATTCAAGCTTTTGGCACAAGGACTTAGGAAGAAGAAAAACCCCCATTGCATACACCGGGATGACTTGTAGGACCGATTTCACAAAAACTTCCTTACCCCCTTGAGAGAGGGGGAATACACACCAGTTCGATATACGTGCCTGCACCCGATCAAATAAGTTTTGAAAAGCCTATTTTTTATTACGGCCCACTAACGACGGAAGCCCAAGGTATTTCTCGATGCTGGACGTATGGTCTATTTCTAGGAGATACTGAATATCCATCTTGACCGAATCACTCACATTACTGGAAAAGAAGAGGCCTGACTTTTCAAAGTTAATCACATGACCCGAGCATGTTGGGTTTTTCGATGCTCGATTCGATCAACCGATTATGCTCGCCAAGTGGTGGAGAGGTGGATTTTTGGGTGGAAGGGTTTAGGAAGCTGAAAGAATAAATACACGATGATTTATAGTGGTTCAACCTTCTAACCAAGGTCTACATCCACTACCTTAGCTTCCTACTAAGGATTTCGCAATCAATCCACTAATTGATTCGTCCCCTTTTCTAGGATTAGGAGGAAACCCTTTACAACCCTCGAAGCTTTCTACCCAAAGCTTGAAGGAAAACCCTCTTTACAAAGAGAAACAATAAGCAAACTTGAAACCCTCTAAATAGGTGTTTGTTTGCACAATTACGCACTCACCCAAAACCTAAAACACTTGAGCAAATTTAACAATGTAAGCTCACTAGTGTTGTCTAAGCAAGAAATGAACGATTTAAGCTCTAGACACGTTTTTCACTCATAATGTTGTAACAATTGAAGCTCTTATCAATCTTGATGCTTGGAGGTCTTATTTATACTCCAAATTGAGTATCTAGCCGTTTATGGCCGTTGGGGATGTTTCATAGCCGTTGGGGATACAAAATAGCCGTTTATTTCCCACAAAATGCATTTCATCAGCCTAGTGTATCGATACACTATCCCCTGTATCGATACGGTCTTGAAAGTCTGATATAGCCGTTGAGCTTTCTGCTGATGCGTATCGATACGCATGCCTGGCGTATCGGTACGGTCCTGCAAATTCAAAAGACCGTTGGGAATTGACCGTTGGCGTATCGGTACGCGATACCACCGTATCGGTACGCGACTAGCCGTTGGGCTATTTGAAAACATACCGTATCGATACGTGTAAGCGTATCGGTACGGGTTTTAGACACCGTATCGATACGCATAGCCGTATCGATACGGGTTTTAGCTACTGGAATCCAAAACCCTAATGTGTATCGATACACTATCCACTGTATCGATACTGTCACTTAAAATGCTCGGTTTTGACTACTTTAAATGTACTTTAAGTCCATTCCAGAGCTTTAAAAACCCTTAAACATATTTTCAAGTTGTTTTTGACTAAAAACATATTTTAAATTCTTTTCAATTTAGTCCAAAACATTTTTCAAATATTATATCAAAACCTTAGTTCTACAATCTCCCCCTTTTTGATATAATAAAACCAACTTGAAAAATTGTTTGGGATTCTCCCCCTTTAATTTTAAAATTGTGAATAAGAGATTTAAGATATAAAATCAAAATAAAGCTCCCCCTTATTCATTTGAAAACTCAATTTTTCAAAACCATTTCTCCCCCTTTTTGTTATATCAAAAAGAATTTAAAATGACATTTAAGTTCAAGATAACATAGGAGGCAAAAAAAAATTTAACACTTAAAATTTTGGTTTAAAATTGGCTCCCCCTTACTCAAGGCATCATCAAATTGTTAGTCCAACATTTATGAATATCTAGTTGAATTAAAAAAATAAATCAAATAAAATTAAAAAAAAAACAACTAGAAATTTTTACCAACACTTGAACTCAAGGGAGGATGTGAAGCCTTCCTTCTTCAAGTGTTCTTCCTTTGTGTGCATGGAGCTCCCCCTTAATGTTTGACTCGTTGAACACTCGCCATCACACCTAGCAAAAGACAATCAAGTGATTTTTGGTCTCCAAATTGCTTTGGATCCATAAACGTTAGTAGCACAAAATTTAGTCCCCTTAGGAATCCATTTTTCAATTTCATCCCTTTTTGTTGAAGTGGTTAGTCCTTTTGGGACCCAAACACTTCTAAAACATTTTCCATTTAAAAATCTAGGGGCACTAGATTGTCTTACATAAAAATTTGATTTTCCAAAATTGTTTTTCTTTTGAAGTTCATTGGAAATCAAATCTTTTTCCTTTTTGAGATCATCAACTTCTTTTTGATGATCTCTTTCCATCGTTTGAAGCAAGTTTTGTAAATTTAAAACTTTAAGTTCAAAATCTTTAATTTTTGCTTCAAACTCTAAATTGGTTTTAGAAAGCAAATCATTTTCGGTTTTCAACTTTGAAATCAATTTTTTATTTTTCGAAAATGAAGCCTTGAATTCAAAAACCAATTCATCATAGGCTTCTTGTAACTCATCAAATGTATAAGAATTTGAAATAGATGAGTTAGAAGTTACCTCCCCCTCATTGAGGGCCATCATGCATAGGTGGGCTACTTCATTATCGGTGGAGTCTTCATCACTCCAAGTGGCCACATATGCTTGTTTTGAAGATGATCCCTTCTTTTTGGATTTGTGGGAATCCTTCATCTTCTTCATCGATTCATGCTTGGATTTTTCCATTTTGCTCTTCATGAATCGTGCGAGCTTGTTGAAGAGATAGTTCATCTCTTCATTTTCACTATCCTCCTCACTTGAATCTACGTGATAATTTGTGGAGGATTTGAGAGCCATGGCATTGAAGCCAAGCCTCTTGATTTTCTTCTCTCCCATAGCTCTAATTTCTTCCCTCCTTTTCTCATCTTCTTTGTTCTTCTTCATGATTTGATGAGTAAGAAGTGACCCCATGAGTTCATCAAGCTTCAAATTTTTTAAATTTTTGGCTTCGATGATGGCGGTCCTCTTTGAGTCCCAAGACTCGGGAAGTGAGTAGATGAGCTTTCGGACAAGTTTTTCTTCCGGGATGGCTTCTCCATAACCTTTAAGACCATTGATGATGGTGGAGAATCTATCAAACATCTTCTCGATGTTCTCTTCCGGATCCATTTTGAAGTTCTCATACTCTAAGGTGAGGAGCCCAATCTTGGTCTCCTTGACTTCATTAGTCCCCTCGTATGTGACTTCAAGCTTGTCCCATACCTCCTTGGCACTTTCACAAGAAGACATCTTCTCATAGATGGTTGGGCCAAAAGCACAAAAGAGCATGTGCAAGGCTCTACAATTAAGCTCCATCTTCTTGCGATCGTCGACACTCCATTCCGCTTTGCTTCCTTGAAGCACGAACGGACCATCTTCAACTATGTCCCATAGCTTGTAATCTCTTGACTTCAAGAAGAATTTCATCTTTGTCTTCCAATGGGCATAGTGATCTCCGTCGAAGAAAGGCGGTATGTTGATGGATTGCGACATTTTGAGCCGGTTGGTGAAATGTTGATCGAGCTTGCCGGATCTTCTCAATAGGATGTGAATCCCCTTCAATTGAGCCAAGCTCTGATACCAATTGTTGGGTTTTTCGATGCTCGATTCGATCAACCGATTATGCTCGCCAAGTGGTGGAGAGGTGGATTTTTGGGTGGAAGGGTTTAGGAAGCTGAAAGAATAAATACACGATGATTTATAGTGGTTCAACCTTCTAACCAAGGTCTACATCCACTACCTTAGCTTCCTACTAAGGATTTCGCAATCAATCCACTAATTGATTCGTCCCCTTTTCTAGGATTAGGAGGAAACCCTTTACAACCCTCGAAGCTTTCTACCCAAAGCTTGAAGGAAAACCCTCTTTACAAAGAGAAACAATAAGCAAACTTGAAACCCTCTAAATAGGTGTTTGTTTGCACAATTACGCACTCACCCAAAACCTAAAACACTTGAGCAAATTTAACAATGTAAGCTCACTAGTGTTGTCTAAGCAAGAAATGAACGATTTAAGCTCTAGACACGTTTTTCACTCATAATGTTGTAACAATTGAAGCTCTTATCAATCTTGATGCTTGGAGGTCTTATTTATACTCCAAATTGAGTATCTAGCCGTTTATGGCCGTTGGGGATGTTTCATAGCCGTTGGGGATACAAAATAGCCGTTTATTTCCCACAAAATGCATTTCATCAGCCTAGTGTATCGATACACTATCCCCTGTATCGATACGGTCTTGAAAGTCTGATATAGCCGTTGAGCTTTCTGCTGATGCGTATCGATACGCATGCCTGGCGTATCGGTACGGTCCTGCAAATTCAAAAGACCGTTGGGAATTGACCGTTGGCGTATCGGTACGCGATACCACCGTATCGGTACGCGACTAGCCGTTGGGCTATTTGAAAACATACCGTATCGATACGTGTAAGCGTATCGGTACGAGTTTTAGACACCGTATCGATACGCATAGCCGTATCGATACGAGTTTTAGCTACTGGAATCCAAAACCCTAATGTGTATCGATACACTATCCACTGTATCGATACTGTCACTTAAAATGCTCGGTTTTGACTACTTTAAATGTACTTTAAGTCCATTCCAGAGCTTTAAAAACCCTTAAACATATTTTCAAGTTGTTTTTGACTAAAAACATATTTTAAATTCTTTTCAATTTAGTCCAAAACATTTTTCAAATATTATATCAAAACCTTAGTTCTACAGAGCAGATACTATATTCGTATAAAATACTCTTTATATTTACCGCATCAGTCACCGAGGCATCGCCAAAGATTATGTTATCATCTGCAAAAAGCAGATGAGTAACATTTGGAGCATATCTGTTAAGTCTAAACCCCTTCACTGTACCCAATATATTTCCTCTGCGTAACAAAGATGACAATCCCTCGCTACATATAAGGAAAAGGAAAGGGCTAAGGGGATCACCTTGCCTAAGCCCTCTGGACGGTAAAAATGATTTACCAATCATACCATTAAGAACAACTGAGTAAGAGACCGACGTCATACAGCTCATAATACGTTGGACCCATTCTGATGCAAAACCCATCTTCTCCATAATCTGAGCCACAAAAACCCATTCTACTCTATCATAGGCTTTAGACATATCTAATTTCAATGCGAAATTACCTGAGTGTCCCACACGCTTTTTCTGCAAACAGTGAAGGATTTCGTAGGCCACCATGATATTATCTGAAATTAGCCGGCCCGGAACAAAGGCACTCTGGGCCTCATCAATGCAATCGGATAACAGATGTTGCATTCTATTAGCAAGAACTTTGGACACAATCTTATATAAGACGTTGCACAAACTAATGGGCCTGAATTGGCTCATATGTGAAGGGTCAGCTTTCTTAGGTATAAGCACAATGTGGGTCTTGTTTATTAAGCCCATATCAACCTCTCCATTTAAAACAGCAATACAAAACCGAGTCACCTCCTTACCAACAATATTCCAGAAACGTTGATAAAAAATGGCTCCCAAACCGTCCTCGCCTGCTGCCTTCAAAGGCCCCATCATCTTAACTGCCCGATAAATCTCCTCCTCAGTATATGGTCGAAGAAGCCTCCTATTATCAGCCTCAGAAATCTTCGGAGTAATTCCTTCCAATACATGTGAACAATCTGCAACACCCCCTGAGTTAAAAAGATTCTAAAAATATTCCCTCGCAGTAACTTCCATTAGATCAAGGGAGGAATAAGTAGCCCCAACATCATTCGTAAGCTTCAAAATTCTATTTTGCTTCTTACGTTGGGTAGCATGTCGGTGAAAAAACGCAGTATTTTTATCACCGTTTCTAAGCCAATTTGCACGCGCCCTCTGCTCCCAATAAAGCTCAGATTTATCAGCTTCTAGATTCAATGACAGTTTGACCTCCTCAAGTTCTCCCAAAATCTCATCCGTAGGATATAGGCCCACTAGTTCCTCCAGACGCTTCGTTAAACTTCGCTTAGTTATCTTCCTACTGGCCCTTAATTTGCGAAACCAATTGTCCAAACCCAACCCTACAAAATGTAATCGGTCGGGTAATGTACCCGTAGAAACTGCCCATAAATTTGCCACCTCAGTCTCGCATGATTCTTCCAAAATCCATGCAGCTTCAAATTTAAAATGCCAGTGGGCTTTGTTTTCTGCATTTGAGGGCGTGTTAACAAGCAGCGGGCAATGGTCAGAAAATGAGTGAGCTAACTGAGAGAGAGTGAAATGTGGATGGCAAGACCACCACGCATTATTCGCAACACCCCTGTCTAGTCGCTCTCTGATGTTAGTGTCTTCAAACTTCCCATTTTCCCACGTAAACCATCTACCTTGGTAACCCACATCAGATAAAGCACAATCATTTAGAGCCTCCTGAAAGTCACTCATTTGCCGCTGACTTCGGACCCTACCTCCCATTTTTTCGAACGAAAATAATAACTCGTTAAAGTCCTCGATAACTAACCAAGGTATATTGGGGCAATCATTTAACTGACGTAGTAAATTCCAGGAATCCCTACGATATCTCTCCTCCGGAGCACCATAGAATCCAGTGCACCTCCACGAACGACCCTCACCATCATCCGTAAACATAAAATCAATATGGCAGTCTGAATAGGAACAGAGAGAAATCTGACAGCTGCCCTTCCAAGCCAAACAAAGGCCTCCACTTCTTCCTCGCGAACCAACCGCAATACCGTTCGAAAAACCACATTTCCTTCGCACCCTTTCCATCTCAGCAGACTGTAGTTTGGTCTCAATAAGAAAAACTACAGACGGGTTAACGTCTCTCAAGTAATCCCGGAGACGTCTTACTGTTCGCGGCTTCCCCAAGCCCCGAACATTCCAACTAATTAGCTTCATTGATCCCGGCGGGCCTGAGCATCCAGTACGGCCGATGGAAAGACAGTTGTTGAAGGGGAAGCCACCCCTTTATCTGTAGGGGACAAATCAGAAGCCTTTCTTGGACGTTTAAGCCCATCCGAGGGTTGAACCGGGTTGTCCTCATCCACCAGGGTCATCTCCGTGTCAAATAAAGGAGAGCCCGCAGAACCAAGTAACAATGGGCCCAGTCCAAAAGAAGAACGAACTTGTAGACGTGACACATTGTGCGGCCCAGATTGGGTTCCATATCCAGATTGAGATAAGGCCAATCCCTTCTTTTTCTCTATCAGATCCGGATTAGGAGCCTTATTATCATCACATTTATTGAAGTTTATCTGCTGGCTAACATTCCGTCGAGAAATGCGGGATACACCTCCATCCTCTTCACGCAGCCAATTACTCACCGGAACGCTTCGTCCTCTCGCCGGAGCACGCAAAGTGACGTCCCATGGGAAAGGCCCCTCATGCTGAGGCTGAAGAACACGTAAAGGACAAAAGCCTATCGTTTATGGACACGTAAACGAATCATAAACAATATAAAGATACGTGATCCGGATCTCTCTGGCTATTGCCCAGTATCTCTCTCTGGCTGTTGCCCAGTCTCTCTATTATTTCCGCTTTCTCTCTCTGGCTGCTGCCCAGTTTTCCACATAAGTCTATCGTTTATGGCCACTGTGCAAGATGTTTTGGCAGATCTCACTATTGACGAAGAAGAGGAAGAGCAAGAACTTGCTATTGTTCCGGTTCAAGTGGAATCTCCGATTTCTTTTGAGTTCTGTTTTGTGGGAGCGTTCCTTACTACGAGTCAAATTCATTTTCAGTCCATGAAAGCAACTCTGGCGAATGTTTGGCACCCAATTGGTGGTATTGCAATTTCTGATTTGGGTGAGGGCCGATATTTGTTTCGGCTTTTTAATTCTGTTGATGCTGATCGAATTGAAAAAGAGGGTCCTTGGTATTTCAATCTTCATCTTCTTATTTTACATCGGATCCAAGATGGGGAGGATCCATGTACAGTTTCGCTTAAGGAAGTGGACTTTTGGGTTCTTGTTAATGATGTTCCGAGTGGGTTTATATCGGAATCTGTTGCAAAACAACTTGGTGACTTCATTGGAATTTTTCTAGAGTTTGATTCATCGGCTCTTACGCTTGGAATTAAGGGTTGTATGCGTATTCGGGTGAGGATCTCACTGGCAAAATCTTTAAAACGTCGTAAGAAACTTCTCTTACCAAATGGTGGTACAACTTTCGTATCGTTTCAATATGAAAAGTTGCGTTTGTTTTGCTTTCGTTGTGGCAAGCTTGGACATGCACAAACATATTAAAATTAACATAAAAAATATATAAGTATATATATATATATATATATATATACATATATTTGTAATTTTGTAATCCTCTAGATATAAAATTATAATGTAAAATAAATTATTGGTTTTAAATACACAATGTATTTCAAACGTAATAAAAAATAACATAGCACGCACACACATATATTGAACATATTGAGTGGTCATAGTAGCAAATGATGACGTTATTCTTTTTAAGCGTTTAAAGCTTGGTCAAAGGGTAAAAGTTCTATGTATCCTATTTGGTACCTATTTTTATGTCTCAATGCTAAAAAAATTAAATTCTAAGCTTTAACCTTAAATTCTAACTCATAAACCATATACCCTATACCTTAAACTTTAAACTCTAATCCTATTTTTTCCAATGATGGGGCATAAGTAAAAGTACCAAAAAGAAACAAACTTCGTCAAAGATGTTCATGTTGATATTGTCTCATATTGTATATATGTTCAAATCTCAATATTTATATTGAGATTGTAATAACTCTCTACTTAATAAAAAAGTTGTTAATTTCACAAAAATTTCGTCGTCCCAGTTAATAGATCCAATGATTATTGTTTGAGTCAATATTGAAATTTTATATTTAAAAGTATTAAGTATTAATAATATCAAATTGTTGAACATAGACCAATCCTACAACCAATGCATAGTACTAGACTAATAATAACATAATTTCACATAATAGATTCAATTGATACATTTGAGTTAATTTTAAAATCTCAAAAATACAAAAAATGCAGAACTACATTTATCAAATTAAATTACAATGACTAAATCTACAACAGTACAATAAAGAGATCGATGGCATAATTTCAAAAAAAAAATAGTTAATGCCCAAACTACCCTTCAAATATTTCCCCCTTCTTTAGTGTCTCCAAATTAAACATCTTAATTGATAAAAAAAAATAAGCATCTGAATATATTCTATTAAAAAAAACATCTTAATTTCAAATTATTGAAGTCTAGGGCTATATGAGAATGGTTTTTTTTTCAATCATTAGTGTCGATTAATCTAGATTAAATTTTACAGAGGCCTAATATAAAAATGATCATCCTAAATTCTAACCTAATTTTCTCCATTCATAACGTAAGAATTCAAACTCGCCTTACTTAAAAGAACCTAAACAGTAAAGCCTCACCCTGCCTAGCAGTTGGTAACCAATGCATTTAAATATACCGATATAACAAGTATATTTTAAAATATTTGACTTAACAAAAAAATATAATATATTTTACTATTGAGTTTAGCTTAGCATATAACATATAAGAAAAAGTGAGATCAGACATATTTAACAGTTTAAAGTCTTTTGATTTAAGAGTGAAAATAAGCTTTAATAATCTATACATTGTATAAAAATATGATATATATTTGTGGCATTTTTTATATATAACCTTACATTTAACTTAAAGTACTTAAGAGAACGCTTTCAAAACAAAAACAAACACTTAACCAAAAAAATAAAACTAAGCAAACTAAAAGAAGATGAATATGATTCGAACTTAAAAGGAAACTCAAACACAAACACAAACATTGCATAAACATTAAGCAGTTCTTACATAAAACGACACGATGAGTTAATTAAACACCCCCCTCCTTCTTACATAAAACGACGCACTACGTTAATTAAACACCCCACCTTCTTTATTTACTCCCAAACTTCACACACATACATATATATATATATATATATATATATCAGCTTCAGCTTTATTTAAGCCTTGCATGGCGTTTAGTTGAGCAGTTCCGAAATCCAGGCAAGATGTGGCAAATCTGATTCCTTCAGATCAACTCCACCGCCACTAAAGAAACTGCTGCTGTTTTTGTTGTTGTTGTTCACCTCTCTTGCCGCATCTTCCCTCATTTTCAATGTCCTCAAACTCTCCAGCAAACTCGAAACTCCTTCCAGCTGTGGTGCTGATGGTTCCATAAAATGTGCCTGCATTGGCCTGGAACTGGAACCTTCTCCGCTGCCCGATGGAGACCCCATCACCATCATCAGCTGATGGTTATTTCCGGCGCCGTTCCTCGTCGTCGTCATCTTATTCTTTCCCTTGGTTGCTAGATTAGGGATGTTGAATTTGGGCTCAGGCGACCTCAGCTCGGCAGGTGAGTGGGCGAAGAAACAAACCCTACGTGTGCAGAACCTACCTGCACTGCATGGACGGGTGCGGTACTTGGTGGGGTGCATCCAGAATTCGAACAAGCCGTGAGAAAACTCGCAGTTGTCGCCTTTCGGGCATCCACCGATACCTTCGCGGAATGCGGGGCAGATGACGGCGGTGTAGGGGTACTTGCGAGGGTCACGGCGTTGAGCTTTCTCGCCGCGGTGGGTGTAGGGGCACTCGGTCCAGTCGTGGCTATACATCCTGGTGCAACGCTTGATCTTGAAACCGTACATGCGGAATTCATCAGACCCATAGATTTCTCGATCAATGGCTTCGTTGTATTTAGCCCGAGCCAGAGCCTGCGCCTGTGCCTGTGCCTGTGCCTGTGCCTGTGCCCGAGCCTGAGCATGCGCCTGGACAAGGTTATAGTTGGAGATGAACTGTTGCTCTGCAAAATCGTAGAGATTTTCATTCACCATATCTTTCAGCATTTTGTGGAGATCAATGGAAAATGAACAGAATCCAAATGCAGCTACAAAATACTTATCAGTACAACAAAGATGAAACTTTTGCAAGAAATTTTGGATATTTAGAGAAAAGGAGAGTAAACCCAAGACTGCATGCTACTGCCTTATTACAGAAACCTAAGACACAAACAAAACAGAAACATAATCAAGATTGTAAGGGAAGGAGAAAAGAGAAGGTGAAGCACTTGAGGAGGTTAGAGTGGATTATATAGAGTGAAGTTCAGTTAGAAAGTAAAAACTAAGCCATGGGAAAGTTACATTTCAACTCCATAACCATTACTTTTCACCTCGCGGTAACATGCATCATCCTCTTTCCCGGGATCAACCTGCCGGATACCCTTAAAAATTTAAAATTCGTTTAATAATTTAGAATTCTTTTTATAGATTTTTTTATTAAAAAATTATTTTCGCCTCTTAAGATTTTATAAGTTCACCCCACTAAAATTTTATAATTTAACCATTAACCTAAAGTTTTGCATCTGTTCCCGGATGGAAATCGTCTGCCCCCAAAGTATGCCTCATTTGTGCCCCCACTTTAAAATAATGGGTTTATGGTTTAGAGTTTGGGGTTTAAGGTTGGGGCTTAGGGTTAGGGTGTAGGGAATTATGTGTAGGGTGTTTTTTAGGGTTTAGGGTTTGGGGTTTAGGATATAAAAATTAAGGTTATGGCGCAAGATTTAATTTTTAAGTATTTTTAGGCATGGAGCATAGAATGAGGCATGATTAGGGGCCGGAGATTTTTACCCTCTGTTCCCTACCTCTTTCTCTCTAAAATGGAATATTGTTACTAATTAAATTATATGATGATTAATATTATGTACTATAATAAAGGAAAATGAATTTAATTACTTCTAAAAATTAAAATATAAAATGTTGGCTAACACTCATAGTGAAGCAAGGAAGAGTGTCGTCATGTAGAAAACGTAGCATAGCAAAGGAATGGAAAGGAGGGTTAAAATAGTAAATGACATGGGGAGTCACACGTGTTGGGTATAAGGGGGCGTGCTTATATAAGGACAAAACTGAAACTTAGATTCCGTGGTACACGTGTTAAGGCGACGACATTTGTCATCCACCATGTCATCTTCACACTCACACTCACACTCACACTCCCACTCACACTCACTTTACTCTCATGGTTTGGTCATGGTCACTATTTGACAAAACTACGAAATTAATTTTCTAATGAAATTGTGTTTGTTTCACGAAATGTAATAATATTTTTAAAAATAAAATTTTTGGAATATAATAATATTATTATATATATTATTGAAAATGTTAAATTATATTTTTTGTTTTGTTTAAAAATAATGTAAAATTATAATATTTAGCTATAAAAAATATATAGTTACTTAAGTTAAATATGTATTTTACCAAAATATCGTTGTAATGTATTTTATTGAAAATTAAAAATAGTTTTTAAGAACTGATATGATGGCCTTTTAAGTTTTAATTCCATCTGTAAAATTAGAAAACCAATTAGAAAAGTATATATAAATCAATTTCATTTCACATCCGTTGCAATATAAGAAAATCATGAAAATTATATATATGTTGATTAAATTTAATTACTTTTATTTCATTAGTGAAATTAGCTTTTAAATCCCTCACGGTGATTGTTATTCATCACTAGTTTTAATATAAAAAAAGTAATTAGTTTATAAAAAGAGGGTTATAAAAGAAGATTGAGTTCTATTAGGGCAAGACCAATCTCAAGATGTAAAAAAACATGTCTAAAATTGAAGATCGTACCTTTGACACTGATATGAAAAGTTATCACCTTCCTTTCAAAATCATACTTGCCAACAATCACCTCCTTGTGAAACCTCAAACACCTCCGGCACCGGATTCTACTCTCGACCTCACACCTGATGAAAATGATCGAACGTCCGACCATCCTGAATAGCTTAATTCTCAACATCCTTCGAAGAGCGCTTGATCAGAGATTAAAATGCGACTCGAAAGGAAATATAATTCGATAAATTCAATGGTCGGCGAAAACAACCCAGTATATATACATGTTTTCTCGATACGCGACAATCAGTCTTTGTAACGTATAATTTTTTATTTTTTATTTTTCAAATAAAAAACTAACACCTCTATGTAAATGGTTTTTGGCAATGATATATTACTTCCAATACATTCAATCTAAAAGGAAAAAATATTGATATTTGGAATATAGATTTTTGGCATTTTAATTTCTTACACATTAGATTATTTGTCTCCCTTCTTAATTAAACCACTTACACATAGATTATATTTGTAACATGTCTAGGTATAAAAAAAATGAATAAAAAAATAATAATGATTTATTTACAGCAGTAAAAAAAGGAAATAAAAGAGATAGGGATGATGTAACAGAAAGTGAAGTCGGTTATTGAATGTGTGGTTGTCGGTGAAGAAACAGAGGAGGTAGAGAAAGAAGACGACGCCGGAATTTCCGGGCGCGAGCGTTACATTTTTGCATGGTCTTCTCCTTTCTGTCGCAATACTCCAAAAGGAATCCAAACTACTTCTCACTTCAATGCTGACCTCATTCTTTTCCCTTTTTGAAGTATTGGGTAAATTACATTAAGTAGTCCTCGGTTATAAGGTGTGTTTTTGTTGAGTCCCCAACCAAAAGTTACAAAATGGTCCTCGGTTATAAGGTGTGTTTTTGTTGAGTCCCCAACCAAAAGTTACAAAATGGTCATCGATTATATAGTGTTTTTTGTTGGTCTTGTGTCATTAAAAAATTAACGGCTGAATATGTAGCAGTTAGGAAAAAATTGGCATAATAACACATTTATTTTTCTATATTTATACATTCAATCAATTTGGTTTTAATTTTTAAAAAATAGTTGGGTACATGGGGCACGCGCGTCGTTGAAGGCTGGGGAGGTGCACTAGAGGGCTCAGACTCTAGGTTGAAGTGTAAGGCAAAGAGGAGGTGGCACGTGGCTTTTTAAATTAGATCAGAAGGTAGAAGGGAGTTTGGAAAGACGTTGGTGCGTAGAATCGGCACTGTTAAAGCGCACGACTGAGACATAGAATGATTGTTTAAGGGTATGGGATGGTCGGACAAGCGAAGAAGTAGGACGAAAAGGTTGTTAAATGAATTAAATTTTACACTATTTTATAACATCTAATGACCATTTTATAAATTTCATAAAATTTTGAAAGATCAACGATGAAAACAATAATTTTTTTATAATTTAATTACTATTAATATATTTTATTGTTTTTACGGCCTTTTTGGTTGAGCCCAACTAAAAAATGTATTAATTTCAATTATCGGTTTAGTTTTTTTATATCCACAAAAAGATTGTTGGGATTAACTCTCTTTGCTTTTTCCTGATTCGATTATTTCCTTGTTTCACTTTAATTATATTATAGTTTTATGATTTCCATTTTTTAATTATAAGAAAATATTGTATGAATGTTCGGATGAAACTTATCGATTAACTTAACATGTGGTTTTAGTGGAAAAGAGGATAATGTTCATCCTAAAGACCCGAGTTTAATTTACTTTATTTGTAATGTGTGTACATTGTCAAAAAATTAAAAATATTTAGTCGATCAATTAATTAAAACTAGTGTTTATATAAAAAAGACAAAAGCAAACAAAGAAATTGCGAAAATTTTTGCATTCTTTTTCTTGGCAAATCCTAATTTTAATCCAAGATAATCAGGAGGAGAAAGGGAGACTCTAAAGGAAGGAATGTGTATTTCTAATGGATTTCGAACTTATAATCTAAAAAAATGAGAGAAACAAAAATGAGCAGCTTGACCAACCGACCAAATATGCTTGCTCAGAAAATTATACATTCTTTTAAAGAATTAAAATACAATAAAAATATAATCGTCGATCATAATTGTGATCATACAAATTATATAACAACAAATTAAACAATTGGATCGACATGTAATGTAACAGATTAATGTCACCCGACCATTAACTATTTTGTAAATGTTGGTGTAGATTAGAAGTGTTCATAAATTTGGTTGGGTTAAATTTAAGAAGGATTTGTATACAGTGTTAATATTTTTTTTGTTTGAATTCAGTCTGACTTGAAATACGAGTCTTAATTCTATTCAAATCATTGTATATTTAATCCAAACACATTTTAAATTTTGTCTATATATTTTTTAATATTAAAATTATTTATATTTCTTTTGACAAATTTTAATTTTAGTCCTAATACTACCTAGAGGAGAGGTGAAAGAAGGACTCTAACCCACCCTCCTAGATGTAGTTACCAAGCAAGCAACCTCAAGCGGCTCTAACCCACCCTCCTAGATGTAGTTACCTAAGCAAGATGGCTGAAGATAGGCGACGAAGATAGAGATGGAAGATAAATGGATAAATTGTCCTCAACACCCTCTTGATCGCAATTAACCAAGCAAGCAACCTCAAGCGGCTCTAACCCACCCTCCTAGATGCAGTTATCTAGGCAAGCAATACTGTGAAGATCAACAACAAATTCTGACGAACTTGAAGAATCGCTTCTAAAATAAAGAACACAAGTTATACTTCTTGCAAGTCTGCACTCACAAGATTATTCAGACTTTTTTTTATTAATGAAATATTTAGTAAGTTTGTTTTTGCAAGTGTTGTTTACTTGTGCCTTAGAAGTCTTCTTAACATAAGTTCGACGAGTTCTTGTGAGGAAGATCATCTTTACACTCTTGCTTGCCTAGGTAATTGCGTCTAGGAGGGTGGGTTAGAGCCGCTTGAGGTTGCTTGCTTAGATAACTGCGTCTAAGAGGGTGCCGAGGACAAAACAACAACAACATATCGCAAGCAATCTTCATCTTCAATCTTCACGCCATCTCCCATAATTCCATAAACAAAACTGAAAATTTCAAATTTATTTTACCTATCATTCTCTTCATCTTTTTTTAATTTTTTTCATTATATTCTTATTATTCATCTTCTAATCTTTGTTATTATTTCTTTTCTTTAAATTTATAGACTTGAATCTGAAATTTTTTAAAAAAGTCTTTCTCTTTTTTACACTCTTGCTTGCCTAGGTAATTGCGTCTAGGAGGGTGGGTTAGAGCCGCTTGAGGTTGCTTGCTTAGATAACTGCGTCTAAGATGGCTCTCAATTCTCTCTCAATTTTTTCGGGGTCTTTCTTGGGTGTTGGCTTGTTCATCTCTTTTTTTCCCTGTTTTTCGGCGTTTGTTTCCCCCCCCCTCTCTTCCATTTCCCTTCCCCCACACGGCACTCTCCTGCTTTCTGCCGACCTTGCCAGCATTTCATCGTGATAACCAAAAAGAATTGATTTCTTTGAAAATCGGTGAGAGAATATCAAGGGTCATCCCACCCCGCCCCTATTTTCTTTTTGCTTATTTCATTATATTTTCTCCTTGTTTTATATTTTTATGGCTTTTTAACTCTTTTATTTCTCCTTTTTGCGAGATCTGGCCTTCTTTTTTGTTCCACAACACCCCCATCAGATTCGAATTATCTGTTGAAGGGCCGGTTTTCTCTGTTTTTATTTCCACCATCTCTCCCATTTGGGCGATACCGTTAAAAACCAATCGGAGATCACTAGACTTTGACGGTAAGGTTCGTCGGTTCTCTCCTTTTTTTGCTTTCCTTTTCAATTTTTTTCTCTCTAATCTATCCTGATATGTTTCTTGTCTTACTTTTTTCTATTTTGCTCATGGATCTGGTTCCCTTTCTGAATCGGAGGGCTTCTCCCCATGCTGTGAGTCACGGCGGTCGCAACAAATCCACCCATCTGTTGAAGGGTCCTTTTCCGTTCGATGAACGGTCACACTCTTCCCTCTCCGATGTGTTTCATCCATCATGGTTTCATGCAAACCCCTTTAAGATCGATCCGTTTTATCTTTTGCACACGAATCGTCTCACCCTTCTCTAAATATTTTTTTATTTGGGATTTCAGTGGAGGCTACATCTCTTCTCCATTCAACGGTTTTAATCATGGATTCCCTCAGTTCGTCGAGTCGGCTAGGGTTTCATATCCACTCAATTTTCTTAATCTTCTTTTATCCCTTTATCTGGATTTATCCACTGACTCTTTCCCTGTTTTCCTTTTTCCAGTTTGGGTTTGTATCCTTTTCCAATTGGACCAAATGTCTTAGACGACATTCGAATCGAAGGTACGATCCACCGAGTCTTCTAATATCATATTTATTCTTTATTGCTATTTCTTCCTGTATTTTGTGCTTTTCTTGCTCTGTGCTTTCTTCCCCTTTTAGTGTTATACAAGTGATTTTAATGGTTAAATCTCAATTTTCTACTTGCTGGTTATCTGCTTTTCTGTCTATCGTTTATATATTAAAAAAGCTGATGTGATCTTAGTTTTAAATAATTCTTCCTTAGTTTATTTGATGTCTTCCAACAGTTTTGAGAATCAATGTTCTATTATATATCTTTTTATGCTAAGTATTATCCTCTGCTCTGTCTTTCGAACTCTATTTAAACTCTGCCTTATTCATTTTTATTCTTCCTTTCATATGCATTCTCTCGATCTCTTCCACTTACCTTTTCCTATATGTATGCTTTTTACATTTTGTTTTTTCACAATCTCTTTGACTTTCATTTATTCTTGTATTACCTCCTTGCTTCATACTACTGTCTCTGAAGATAAAAAAATCTATACAAACTACTCATACATTTATCAATCCCTTATAGGGAACCTTCTACTAGCCCACATCATGGGATATTCATACATTACTTACATTATTAATTGTTTGTACGACCACTCCTTCCTTTTATACATTTGGTCTTCTTTGCTTTTTATTCTTCTACAGTTACTGCAACCGATGCTTTTTCTGCTAACAAAATATAGTAAATTACACCCTAAGAAGAACATGAACCTTATCACCCTGATACAAAATATTAACTTGGATCCTAAGAGAAAAGGTAACCCCTTTGACTACCCTCCCATCATATATAGTACTTATCAGCTTTTACACAGTCCTAATTTGTCACATGCTTTCAGTCTTAACCTGGTGGGAATCTCTATATATATAAAAGCCTTATGCTATAATATAATTTTATCTAAGTTTAACTCTCATGCTCTGTTTTATTCTATTACTTTTATAATTATTGATTTATCTATTAAATATATCATTTTCTCTTACAATACTTTATCTAGCCCAGGGAGAACTCTATACTTGTACTTTAACACTCAGATGCACATATTTAATTTGGACCCTATTCGAAAAGGTAAAACTTTTATCTACCTTTTCTTCCTAAATTTTGTTTATCAGTTATCGTTCTTTCCCAATCTGACACAACCCTTTAAATCTAGTTTCTGTCTACCTTATATTGGTATATCTCAACCCCTCTTTGTGATTATTTCTCTCTACTCAATTGCTTACTACTATACTCTAATTCCAGCTAAGCTAAATTTTCTCTCTATGTCTTGTTTCATTTCAATTCTCTTTACTGATTGGTCTGTTATAACTATCACTTTTCCAGTAGATACTCTTAACATTCTTAAACTTTCTTCTCTGTCTATTTGTCATGTAATTAAGATTTTATTTATCTTTTCACTCATTTTTTCATTTATGTTTGTTATGAACATTCTGCATACAATGAATCCTTCTGCAAGCATTAACATGCAGCGTTGCAGAAAACTGTATATTTCCTACTTACCCCCTCCTTTTCGGTTATTTATTTATTTGACAGTAGTTAATTTTAATTGCTTATCCCCCTTCATTTTTTTTGCTCTTTTGGTCTGTAATAATTTTCTTTACCCCGCTTCCTCCTTTCTCTGGGTTTGTAATTCCTTATGGCTGTTTTCTTTTTGTTCTGCTTTTTACTTGCTTTCTTTATGCTTTTAGATGTATGCCTCCATGCCATAATATTGCATTGCATGATATTTACAATCTCTATGATGTATGTTATTACGCATATGTATGCTTCCATTCGATTAACACCAAGGAATTATATTCCTACTATGCCTTCTTAGGTGAATCTTCACAAGCACATTTAAGGGATCTTATCAACACCCTGCCAAGTAGGGACCTTTTTCCACTATATTTTAATCATACTTATAATTTTTTAAAATTTCTTTTCCTCTATTCAATTATTATTCGAAACGACCAACCGAAATTAATTTCGAAATCAATCCTTCCATTTTCCTGTACACTTACTCCAAGCTTTTTAATGACATTAATTATTAAAAAAAATCAATTACTTACTCTTTTACTTTTTACCCTATCTACCATATCTTCCCTCTTTTTCTCAATCTTCCAGCCTTAAACTATATTTTAAATTCCAGATTAATTTTCTCCTTTATCAAAATGCCTTCTATAATTGACAATAGTAATTCAGTCTTTCTTTATCTATCCCTTAATATCAGCAATAACATCGGCACATACCTCCTTTATTTCCTATCACACCTTCTTTTACAATTCTTTCTACTTTCAAGGAATATCTCCTTAAATTTTGTTTTAAATTTGTCATTATTTAATCTTTTTAATGAAATTCCTCCTTTTATCTATCTATTTAAATTTAATAGGGTAAGTTTTCTTCAACTTTTCCTTTACGTCATTATAATAACCCAACCATTCAATACTTCTTTTTATTACTACTCTATCCTTATTACTTTTTCTGATTTTATTCATAAATTCTTTAAGTATCTTACTTTTTACAATCAAACCTTTTAAGTCTGGTTTCCTTTTTAATCATTCTATTTCTACACTATTCAATTGATTTTCAAACTTTCCTTTATAATATTAAATTAACCCAAATTTCAAGGACTCTAAATCTTTACCTCCTTCCTTTTCTTACCACTTACCATAGATTAACTAACACAAACAATTCCTTTTTATACGTCCAACATACAAACACGTTACCACACACCTTCCACTATCTTTCTTCTCTCTTTACTCCCTACCTTTCATCTATGGCATCCTCCTCTATCCCCCAACTCAGTTCCCTCGACCTCACTAATGAGGAAGCAGAACTCCTTTATACCCCAGAATTCGGCTGGGATTTTGTCAACGAGGATCCCAAGCTATTCCTTTTAGGTTGCTTTATCTCATCCGAAACTATCGACATATATGCTGTCATTAACGCTTTTGAAGGCATCTGGAAGCCAAACAATGTGGTGTCTATTTCTGTCATCCAAGACAACTTTCTCAAGATCAAATTCAAGGATGTCAAGTCATGTTATGAAGTCCTTAACCACGGTCCTTGGCTGTATAAGGACGAATGGCTAGCCATTACTGAGTACGACCCTGCTAAATCTATTGGAGAGTATTCTTTCAACGTTATGAGGATCTGGATCCGTATTTTCGCCCTTCCTTCCTCACTCTTTGAGGACATTGATCGATCGCACCTTGTGGGACATGCCATTGGGTCTATGGTAGGCAATGTCATACGAACTGATACTCGAGAAGCTGAAGGAAATATGAAAGAATTCCTGAGGGTAGAAATTTTCCTGAATATCACCAAACCGGTCACCCGTTTCGTCTTCATAGGATCTGGGGCAAACAAAACCATGTGTCGTCTTCAATACGAACGCCTTCCCACTTTATGTCCTGGATGTGGATTAATTAGCCATACGATTGAAAACTGTCCTATTCGATCTTCTCTAGATCTAAACAAGTTGCAATACGGGGAGTGGCTCCGCTACCTCCCTCCTAGACGTCGTCCAGTTGGTACACGTGGGCGTCTCCGCTATATTGAACCTAATCTTAACCAGAACAACCCTCTACCGAATGGTACTCTCCCTTATTCTATTACCAAATTTTCATCTCTTTTACAGTTTAGATTTAAACTTACTTTATCCTTTTTGTTTTTTTACTTCTGATTCTTTATTTATTATTTTCCTTCTTCACAGCTACTCCTGTTCCAACTGCTTCTGCCAATACTAATGTTCCCACCAATAACCCGAATGTTATGGGTATATCTCCCTTTCCTTCTCTTATCATTAACCCCTTTATTAAAAAACTTTCAATTACTAAACTGGTTTTTTTTCTATAAACTTTCTACAGGCTCTCTAAACGAGGGCGATGTTGCGTCCTTCTCGGAACAACCCACTGAGGAAGCCCTAAACACAGATACGGCAATGGATGATGTCCCCCTGCCAAAGATCCATCCGCTTTGGATTCGAAACAGAAAGGCCCTCTCGAGCCTCAACCTCTAAATACCATCTATCCTATCCCTGAAGATGTATCAGATGATGATTGGGATGCCACAAATGATGGTGTTCCCAGCCCAACTGCTCAGCAAATTAAGAAAATTGAAGCTGAACTGCGTAAGCTCCTTGTTTCTACCGATTCCAATTTCAATGAATTTAACCAATGGCTATTGAAAACTTATCCAAATGATGCAGCTCCTGCCCCTGCTCCAGCCCCACCGAACCGTGGCACAAAACGTCGTTCTCCCATCCAAGTATCGCTCCCACCAAAGAAATCCAAACCCTCCGGATCCACTCCAAAGGCTGGGTTGAGCAGCTCAAAAAACTCTCCGGCGGCGGCTGATTCCCAGCCCCGCCGAGCAAAATGAGGATCCTATGCTGGAACTGCTAGGGTTTAGGACAAGCCCCGGTAGTTCAACATTTTCGCAACTATGTCCAACAATCCAACCCAGATGTTATCTTCTTATGCGAAACTAAAATTAATAATGAGGCTTGTAGCCAACTTTGTCTTTCTTTAGGTATGATAAACGTTATTGCTATTCCCCCAACGGAGGGGTGTTCCGGTATTGCTCTTTTCATTACAAACAATATTAATATTACTTTAATTTCGTACTCTCCGCGTTATATACTTACTCAAATCATATCGAATGATTGCACTTTGTTTTTTACGGGAATGCATGGCTACTCCGAAACTAGTCAAAAATACAAAATATGGGAAATTATCGATTCCTTAAATATAAATAATAATAATATTCCCTGGCTTCTAGGAGGGGATTTTAATGAAATCTTATCCGACTCTGAAAAGCAAGGTGGAAGCCGAAGGGCTAGATCACAAATAACTAATTTCTGTCATTGTCTTTCACGCAACAATCTTTTTTATTGTAAGCCAACAACGGGATGGTTTACTTGGACAAAAGTTGGGCCTTTAACTCCAACTATACATGAAAGATTAGACCGGTTCATTGCTAACTCGGCCTGGCATGATCTTTTTCCTTCATCTCGTATCACAACAGACTATGTGGCCAAGTCTGACCACTGCTTCCTGCTTCTTGATACATCCCCCACAGCTGTTACCCCCCTTCAGCGACCACCTAACACGTTTTGATTCGAGAACTGTTGGGCAAATAATGAGAACAATATATCTATTATTAAACGCACTTGGGTCAATACCTCCGGAACAGCCATTGACAAAATAAATGTTGTTGGTACATGCGTGGAGGAATGGCAGAATCAACAAAGACTAAAATCCACCGGTCGTATTAATTTCCTCACCAAAAAAATAAACAAATTTTTATGTCGCCCCTTAAATGCCACAACTGAAGGAATCTATATAAAATACAGAACTGAACTTAATAAACTTCTAATGGAACAAGAAATTTATTGGGCTCAAAGGTCTCGAACACTTTGGCTCTCTCAAGGTGATAAAAATACGAGGTTCTTCCATGCCCAGGCAAACAATAGAAGGAAAAAAAACTCGATCACAGGTTTATTTGATTCTAATTCGAATTGGTGTACGGCTGATTCAGATCTAATGTCTATTGCTTCTAGCTATTTCCAAAATCTCTTTATGTCCTCCAACCCCCAATTTTCCGATAACATACTAGATAAAATTACGCCTTCTATCACTCAATCTATGAATGACACTCTATTAAGGACTTTCACCAAAGAAGAAATACTTCATGCCTTTCGGGACATTGATCCTAGGAAAGCACATAGTTTTGATGGACTACCAAGCAGTTTTTTCCGTCAACACTGGGACACTGTTGGAGAAGATGTTATTAATCTATGCCTTAACTTACTAAATGGCAATGCTGATATGTCCTTGGTCAATAAAACTATACTAGTTCTAATCCCTAAAATCCAAGACCCAACTACCATGAAACAACTAAGACCTATCAGTCTCTGCATTGTTCTTTATAAAATTGTCGCTAAAACCATTGTCAATAGGATGAAACAAACAATTCCCCTTTGTATTAGCCCTAATCAAGCAGCCTTCGTCCAGGGACGTAACATCTCTGATAACATCCTTGTTGCCCATGAAATTATTCACAATATCAACTCAGGGGCAACCAAATCCTCCCAAGGAGCTGCTCTTAAACTAGATATGGAAAAAGCCTTTGATAGAGTTGAATAGTCTTTTTTAGCAAATGTTATGAAACGCATGAGCTTCACATCTGATTGGATCTCCCTCATAATGCGATGCATTACCACCGTTTTTTTTTCAGTCAAAATTAATAACTCCTTCTCCCCTTTTTTTCAACCTCAACGTGGTTTACGTCAAGGTGACCCTCTTTCCCCTTTCCTCTTCCTATTCTACACACAAGGGCTCTCTGCTTACCTATCTGCTGCCCAACAAACTAACATCCTACCGGGGCTCGGTGCCTGTAAATATGGGCCCAAAGTCAATCATCTACTATTTGCCGATGACTGTATGGTCTTCATTAATAATACTACAACAGAAGCTACTCATCTTAAAAGAGCCCTACAAACTTATGCTGCTGCTTCCGGTCAAGCGGTTAATTTTGAGAAATCGACAATTTTTTATAATCCACGTACCTCATCCTCAACCAGAACTGTGATCAATAGTCTTTTGCAAGTACGTGAGGTTTCTAACCCCGGCGTATACCTAGGTGTTCCACTTCTCATTGGGAAGAACAAAACCGAGTCATTAGGTTTTGTGCGTGATAAAGTTCATGACCGTCTTTCTAGCTGGGATAAGCATCTCCTTTCCTTCAGTGGTCAGGAAATTTTCATTAAAGCAGTCCTACAATCTCTACCTCAATATGTTATGTCTTGTTATCTTCTTCCACAAAACATTATTGACGATATGACTTCAGCAATCCGGCAATATTGGTGGACCGGCAAATCCAATAAAAAAGGATGGCATATGCTTCCATGGAATCATGTTTGTTTACCTAAGGCCGCCAGAGGTATGGGGTTTAAGGACTTACATGACTTCAATGTTGCTCTCTTGGGTAAACAATTATGGAGACTCATTTGTGTACCAGATTCTTTATTGGGCCAAATATATCGTGCTAAATACTTTCCTTCTGAGAATATCCTCGATGCTTCCAGGCCCAACCGAGGTTCCTTTGCATGACAAGGTATGTATAATGCTCTACAACGTCTCTTTCCAGGCTTCCTATATCGTCTAGGTATTAACAGTAATATAAGAGTGCACAAAGACATCTGGGGCGGTACTTCCCCTATTACCCTTACTGGGGATTACGAAATCTCGGATGAAGTCCATATTCGTTGCCGCGATTTCATGCTTCGTAATCAAACTGCTTGGGACCTTGTAAAGGTTCATCGTTATTTTAACCCAATTGATGCCACTGCCATTCTCCGTATACCAATCATAAATGATCACCGTGATTCTATTCTTTGGTCTCCTAATGATTCGGGTATTTACTCGGTCCGTTCCGGTTATCTTTTTTTACAACGTTCTGCGCTCCCACAAACATCACCTACACGCTTTTGGAAATTTCTATCTAAAGTCAAGGCCTTGCCTAAGGTCAAAACTTTTGGATGGCGTATGACGTCTGATGCTCTACCAGTTGGCTCCAAAATGTAAGTTTTCTCACCAAATCCGGGGCCTTGTCCTATTTGTGGAGGCCACTCAGAGACCATTCTCCATGCTCTTCGTGATTGTGCAGGGGCTTCTGAAGCCCTTCAGCTCTCTAGTATTTCCATAACTCTTTCTAGGAGTTTGGCTAATACTCCATTACAATGGTTGGAGGAAGCCGCCCACCTCCTACCCTCTGACAAGTTTGGCCTCTTCCTCACTACTCTTTGGAACATCTGGAATAGACGTAACGACTGGGTTCATAATCACCATCTACAACCACCATGGCTTACTGCCGTTAACTCCATTAGTTTACATGATGACTTCTGTAATGCCTTTTCTTCTTCCATCCCAATGCCCTTTATTCTATCTCCCCCATGCTGGAACCCTCCTCCGCCTAACCATATAAAAATAAATGTGGATGGGGCTTTTAATCCCTCAACTCGTGCAGCGGTTGTTGGCGCTGTGGCACGTGATTCTACAGGTGCAGTTGTGGGTGGCCTCGCTTTTCCGCTTGGTAGCTGTTTGGATGCAGTTACTTGTGAAGGTGAAAGCCTTCTTGCAGGAATCACCTTCGCCCGATCTCAAGGATGGACTCGGATCTTGCTTGAAACTGATTGTGCTTCTCTTGCAAATAGGGTCAACAATCCAGGGCTGGACCTTTCTACCTTGGGGCCTCTTCTTCACCAGATTCGAGAGTCTCTTCATGATTTTGATTCAGCTCCTGTTTCTTTTGTATGCCGTAAGGCAAACCATGTGGCCCATACTTTGGCTGCTTTTTTCGCTTAGTTCTATGTCTCCCGTGTCTTTTCATTCTGACATTCCTACATATATCAATCATCTTGTAACAAATTTCTCTATGATATAATAAAATTTAGGCACTCTTTTCCCCTTTTAGGATCCTCCAGCTCTGCTTGAAGGACATTAGTAGAGGTTTTTAACGAGGTCTTTTCTTCAACAAAAAAAAAATCAGATATGCCCATAGCTTTATTGATTGAGTCTAGAGCTTTTAGTTCTTGTAACAACTTAATTGAAGGCTTCCAAATCTGAGATTGCGCTACTCTATCATTGGCCTATCTTTTACCTTCATAACTTTAATAATTTCTCAAGTGATAGTTTTATAAGTTAGATTACTATTTATTGTTTTAATTACATTTAAAGTATTTTTTAAATAAAAATAATAAAATAATTTGTTAATAGAATATTAAATTAATTATTTAAAGCAATAGAATTTATTTTTCTTCAACATGGACTCTTTTAAAGTTTTCATTCAGGATACCGAAAATATCTGAAACGGTTTTGATAAACTCACTAATGTCTTAACAGGCAGGAGTAACTCCTAATATGATTCAGTCTCAGCCAGTTTCCAATACAAGGAATTACGCAGGAAGCAAATGTTTCTGTGCCTACTCTTCCATGGAATCAGAAATTACAGGCCATTATAACAAACTGTTTAAAGAATTTAAAGTTCTCAAGTGCTTACAAACAAAGGAAAATCAAAAAAAGAAAAAGAAAAAGATGAACTAAATATTATAATTCTACATGGTACCATAGATTTCATCTCTCGAGAGCAAAATTTAGAAAGCTAATCTCACATAAGCATCAACTGCACGCAGGCAATTGCTAAAATCAACTAAGAGCAGCATCCGCCACTCTTTTGGTTAACTGGTTGTCCTCTTATCTGCACCATCGGCGGCCTCGCGGTGTTCGACGCTGGCTGGCTTGCCATCCTGCAGCAAATGTAGAAACAAATACTAATAAATATTAACGAATCACGGAGTTTAACTCGATTAACACATTCGTACCTGTTCTTAATATCAGCTGCCATTGCCATAAAAGCTTGCTCCACATTAGTAGCATCTTTTGCGCTGGTCTCCATAAATGGAATGCCAAGTTCATCCGCAAACGCCTATTAAACACAAAATTATCGATGCGACGATTGTTTTACTTTTAGTTTTTCTTTAATAATTTCATGAAAATAAGCAGAATATAACAGTTGAACCCTTTTGTTCACCTTGGCTGATTCGTATGAAATGACTTTTCTGGAAGTAAGATCGCATTTGTTTCCGACCAGAAGCTTGTTCACATTCTCGCTTGCGTAACGACCGATTTCATTAAGCCATTGCTTAACATTGTTGAAGCTCTCTTGGTCCGTTACATCATAAACTATCTGTCGGGTACGAAAGAATACTGTTACATAGCATTCAACATCTTCGGACATGAACAAATATACTCGCATCGAACACATACCGAAAAAATATAGAGCCTAAAGACGTTGAAAGAGAACTTACTATAATGCCGTGTGCCCCACGGTAATAGCTGCTGGTGATTGTCCGGAACCGCTCTTGCCCTGCAGTATCCCACTGCATGTTTCGTGGGGAATATCAAAACAGAGAATTAAAATTCTAAGTATGCAACAAACATGTATTAATGGTATTCGAACGGCGGTATAAGTTCATGATCTCGTTACGATTTGAAGTTTTATAGTCTTGCCATCGTGCTCCACGGTGCGTATTTTCTGTAGGAATCAAAAAGAAGTAAGAACACTACACTTTGGCTTAGCCTAGAGATGGATCAGAAATGCTCACAAAATCGACGCCGATCGTGCTTATGTAACTGTCCAGATACGAATCATCCTGCATTCGAGTGACGAAATTAAAGCACAACGCCTAGACAACACTGGTTCAGTGTTACATTGAAATGTTACAATGGATTTCTTACAGCAAATCTTAGGAGAAGACACGATTTACCGACTCCAGAATCTCCGATTAGCAGAAGCTTGAACAAATAGTCACTGCACACATAAATTTAAAACATTTTAACATTTCCAAACACCAATCAATATATTAACAAATGGATGAGAGTTATAGATGATGATATGAAACAATGGAAATGATTATGGAGCTTACTATTCAGGATTCATGACTGTTAATCGGCTCGACCGAGTATCGGGCCAGTCCGAGTGGCGGAGGGATGGGGCCGGAGTTCTGACAGATACAAGGAAGTGAAGATTTCTTGTTTTTCTTTTGCTAAAACTGAAGTATATTGTTTTAACTGACGTTACCGAAAAGTTTGCATTTTTATTGGCATGGCAATGGCATCCTTAAAATTCCCAAGTCAAACTTCGATCCCAAATCATTGAACTGCCTGCAGGCCTAAAGGCTTCTTCAAGCCCATTTTGTTACTGCACCTCCTTTTTGAGCCAACTGAATAAGAATGTACCTAGATTAGGTAAAAATTTCAAAAAACTGAAATTCTTATAAATTGTGTAGATTTTATCTTAGGTAAAAATTTGTGTAATTATATAAATTTTTATATTATAACATAAAATCTTATCAGTTGAATAAAAATTTATATAAAATCGCCTCATTTTAACCGCACCGTAAAAGTATTTCACCCTAAAACCATCCAGAGTAGAATTGTATTGCAATAAAAAGATTCAGTATAAAAATGGTTTTAAAAGATAAAATTATGAATTTTATGAAAATCTTAAACAAAGGAAAACATTTCATATACTAGTGGTGAAAACAAAAAATCTTCATATGCGCTTTAGTTTTAAAAACTTAGAGATTTAGTTTAGGATTTAGAGTTTAGTTTGTGCTTAGGGGTTTAGAATTTAGGAAGTGCGGTTAGAATTTAGAGTTTAGAGGTTAAAGTTTAAGTTTAAGTTTAAGGTAATATGATTAGGAATGTAGGGTTTAACCTATAAACATCAAATTCTAACCATAAACCTTAAATTCTAATCACACTCCTTAAAATCTAAACACCTAAACTTTTAACCTTAAACTGAATTCATTAATCATAAAATTAAAATGTTTGTAATTTTTTTTTATATTTTCATTGATAGTGTATGATATAATTACCCAAACAACAATGACACATAAAATATATTAACAGGTTATAAAAGAAAGAATTATGAATTTTAAAAAAATTATAAACACTTTAATATCTTAAAGAAAAAAAAAAACCACATAACAAAAAGATCCCAATAATTGCTTATTTTCTTCAGAAAATTGAGAATAAGAAAAAGTCTTAAAAATCGTGAAATTATGGTTAACACGATAACATTGTTGTTCTCCATACTCCAAGTCCAATATCCAAAGGCTCTGTAACACCCCTCACCCGGTTACGGGCGAGCGATGTTACTATTGTGTTGATAGACAGATTCATACATGTCAACTCATCAAACTTACAACTATATGAGATTCAATTCATATCAAGCTTGATTAACTTCAAACATAGTTCATTCATATCATCATATCCATATTTATATAAACATTTATTAAGTCATTACGTAATATAACATGTCTTAGTTTTATACAAACCACACTTAAGAATTACATGATTCATAATGCATGACAAACTAATTTAGACTATGCCACCAACTAGGAGTCTAAGCAAGATTATATCATACTTGTTCTTGGCTTGCGAAGCTCTCGAATCAGAACGGATGACTTTCGGATATCAAAGAACCTGTTGTTTTGGAAGAAGGAAACAAAGAGAGTGATAAGTACACATAATGTACTTAGTGAGGCAGCCCTAACTTTACTAGTTTCAATCTTTTAAAGTCTTATTCAATCTTTGAGGTTACTTAGCTAGGCTTAACACACATTGAAATACCTAGCTAGTTCCATAAAAAAAAATTCAAGTTAACTTAGCTAGTCTCATGTACTAACTAATAGGGCAGCAAACTTTTACAATTCAAGCTAACATGGACAACAAACAACATGTAATCTTATTGTCATCTTGGAAGCAACATTTCATAGTTTCATATCACAACATAGTTCATTTCGAATCTCAACCAAGTACACATATTCATTTCATATCATAAGGGCTAATACCCAACTTGTTCATTTAAACATATATCATTGTTCTAATAAATGTTTTGCCTTGGATGATTAATGAAATAGGTAATCAAGTCTTCATGTAACATTAGATACTCAAAGTATCCGTTTCTCATTTCAACATATAACAGGGGATGCATAGGCATCAATGGTGACTTACCACCATTCAATTATCAAGGTGACTAACCACCTTATCAGGTTTATAGGTGACTAACCACCATCCTGTAACAAAGATCAGGGGAGCTCAACGACTCTAAGGCATGCCCTTCTACCTATAGACACTAATCATACCAAGGACTTTACTTATCTTTCTTTATTAACAAGATCATTCACTTGTCAATCATTCATAATTTCGAAGGCATTTAGTCATTTCAATAGGCATATACATATAATCAATCAAGTATCATGGTAACATAAAATTTCAGCAAGCACATGAGATCATTTTCATTTTATGATCATCAAAAACCAGTAACAAAGCTTATCATTTAGTCACATTTCACATAGCTCAAGTAATCAACACATCATAGCAACTAATCATATTTATGCTAAGAATGCTTATCTAACAAGCAATATACACTTAGATCAATATTTTTGCCTTTAATCCTTCTTCCTTATCATTTTAAATTTTACCAATCATTATTAAATTCATTTCATGCTTTCTTCATGTTATCTAAAAAAAAATAACAAGGTTAGGATACTAATCCCAACACTTTAAACAAAACTACACTCACAATACTCCAAGCTAGTTTGTCTCCTTAATGATGATGCCTCTCCCTTTCTTCTTGGTTTGATCACCCCTTGATTCCTCTAATATCTCTTCACCAATATGCTCTTGAATCATAAAATATCATATACAATACCCATTAGTAATTAATTCAAACATATAAATTCTTTTACTTAAACATAATCACTTAGAAAAGTGAATCTGCCCCCTAAACTGGCAGTTTGAGTAACCTCTACTAAACTGGTCATATCTTTTTACTCACAACTCCAAATAAGGAGTTCTTTACCATTCTGGAAAGCTTATAAACACACCTTTACAACCATGTATGGAACATAATTTTATCATTTCTCTATCAATACAGTTTATTACTTGAACATAGGGTATCTTTAGAAAACTAATCTGCCTATTTGTGACTTTAGTGTATTTATAACCTATGTTTTACTACACCATAAATTTTGAGATTTTAACCATATTTACCTTCACATATTAACATAATAATTATGTTCCAGAAACCATGAAAACAGGGCATATAAGTCCTCAAATTATCAATTCTTATAAACTAGTCCATTTTGATCTTCTATGTGTTCTAATGATATTTAAACTATCAATTGATATATAATTCAAACTAAATTATTTATTTTTCATTCCTAAAATACCTCTCCTGTTTATAATAAATTTTCCAGAATTTATTGGCATCAATTAAACCCCTAAACATTTCGAATTTCATAATTTAGTCCAGCAGATTCCAAATTCATTCAGTTTCAGTCCCGTCATCTTTTAACAACAATTCCGAGACCTATACTTAACATTTTTGAACAAATAATACCTCTATTCCATGTAAAATTTTGTTCTCTACAACTTTGTAGAAGAACCCGTTTTCCAGAAATGACTCTAACATGCTCAAAAATGCAGTTTTCTACAGGACAGTTTACAAATCCGAATTTCTTTATTCTTTCTACCCTTATCTTTTACCAACCTTTAATTAATCTAATTTCATGCTTAATATATATACTAACATCAAATTAAAGATAGTTGAGACTCTAATCTCAACTCTAATTTATTTCACTCACCTTGATAAACCGGTACTTTATTTTTATTTCTTGGGCTTGACGGTTGTTCCGAATCTACCTTGTATACCATGATAATTAATAAAAACTAATCAATAAAACAGTATCGAATATATATAAAAATATTAATCAACTCGATACCGAAACTTAGACTAACCAATGATTTGAGCTTACCCCGACGTCGACAGAAATTCGATATTACTATATCGAATTTATCGAATCACCAATCGAACATTGGACTGTAATATTTATTTCTTCCTAATTTTTTTTTTTTTCCAATGCTCAATTCAATTCCCCCCTCCCCTATTTATACTAAACATGACCGACACTTCTTTCTCCAATTCCAATTTCTTCTTTAATTTGCTACCACATATAGTTGCAATTGCCACTTAGAATTTTCTTTTCATTTTCAAATTAATGAGTGGGTTGGTTAGCATCCACTTTATATCTTCTTTTTTTTTAATAATAATAATATTAATAAAAATAATAATAATAAACTATTATAAATTACCCCGAATAATATTTATTGGTTCAGATAAGATCGAATAAATTATTCAATCAGTAAAATATTCGGTCACCGGAATTTAATTCCGACTAGACCGTTTTTTTTGGGATGTGACAACTCTCCCCCCCTAAAAAAAAAAATTCGTCCTCGAATTTTACCTGAATCGAACAGGTGAGGATATTGCTTTTTCATCGTGTCCTCAGGTTCCCACGTTGCTTCCTCGACGTTGTGATTTCTCCAAAGAACTTTGACAAGAGGAACACTTTTATTTCGAAGTCTTTTGACTTCTCGATCAAGGATTTGAACAGGCTCTTCTTCGTATGAAAGATCAGGATTGAGTTCAACTTCTTCAGGCTCAAGAACGTGAGACGGATCAGATCGATATCTTCTGAGCATTGAGACATGGAAGACATTGTGTATCTTATCAAACTCCGGAGGAAGAGCGAGTCGATAAGCTACAGGACCAATTCTTTCAACTACTTCAAATGGTCCGATAAACCGAGGACTTAGCTTGCCTCTTTTGCCGAATCGGAATACTTTCTTCCATGGGGAGACTTTAAGAAACACTTTATCTCCGATTTGATGTTGAATGTCTCTACGTTTCAGATCGGCGTAGGACTTTTGGCGATCAAAAGCTTGTTTCAATCGAGAATGAATGATTTGGACCTGTTCTTCGGTTTCCCGAAGCAATTGTGGTCCCAAAACTTTATTATCACCGAGTTCAGACCAACACAGAGGTGTTCGACATTTTCTACCATACAACGCTTCAAAAGGAGCCATTTGAATCGAAGATTGGAAGCTATTGTTGTAAGCGAACTCTACCAAAGGTAGCGATTTCTCCCAGTTCTTTCCGAAGTCAATGATACAAGCTCTGAGCATGTCTTCGAGAATTTGAATTACTCGTTCAGATTGACCATCGCTTTGCGGATGGAAAGCTGTGCTAAGATTCAGTCTGGTTCCGAGAGCTTTATGTAATGATTTCCAAAATCGAGCTGTGAATCGGGGATCTCGATCGGAGACTATTGAGATCGGAACTCCATGTAAACGAATTACTTCTCGGATGTATAATTCAGCTAAGGCTTCAAGACTGAGATTCATTCTCACCGGAATAAAGTGTGCTGACTTGGTGAAACGATCAACGATCACCCAGATAGCATCGCACTTTCTTGGCGAACAGGGAAGGCCGGTTACGAAATCCATTGTAATCTGTTCCCATTTCCATTGCGGAAATTTGAGAGGTTGGAGTAAACCAGTAGGGACTTGGTGCTCGGCTTTAACCCTTTGGCAGTTCAAACATTTTGCTACATAGTCATTGATAGCCGTTTTCATTCCTGGCCACCAATACAAGAGCTTGAGATCCTTGTACATCTTAACTGATCCAGGGTGGATCGAAAAAGAACTTTGGTGTGCTTCTTGTAGGATTTCATCTTGTAATTCTTTGTTATTAGGGACACATATACGATCTTTAAAGTATAGAAGACCGTTCGACTTAACAGAGAAGTCAGAATTAGACTCAAGCTTAGAATTGATTTTTTGAAGTTCCGGATCAATTTGTTGAAGTTCTTTGATTCTGGTGATCAGAGTAGATTGAACTTGAAGTTCATTCAGATAATTCCGAGCTTTGCATAGCCGGAAATGAGCGTTGATAGCCAAAGAAGAGAGGTTCGGTTTTCGACTCAGAGCGTCGGCAACAACATTGGCTTTTCCAGGATGATAATCGATAGTCAGATCGTAGTCTTTGAGCAACTCTAACCATCTTCTTTGTCTAAGGTTCAGATCTTTTTGAGTGAGTAAATATTTTAGGCTTTTGTGATCAGTGAACAGCTTGCATCTTTCACCGTACAAATAGTGTCGCCAAATTTTGAGTGCGAACACAATGGCTGCAAGCTCGAGATCGTGAGTAGGATAATTCAATTCGTGTTGCTTCAGTTGCCGGGAGGCGTATGCAATCACATTGCCTTCTTGCATCAGAACACATCCTAGGCCCGAGTGTGAGGCATCGCTGTATACTATGAATTCTTTACCCGATTCGGGTTGAATAAGGACTGGGGCATGTGTTAGAGCTTGTTTGAGTTGGTCGAAGCTTCGTTGCTGCTTTTCCGACCACTCAAAGATTACATCCTTTCGAAGGAGTTTAGTTAACGGTGCGGCAATAGTGGAAAATCCTTTCACAAATCTTCGGTAATAGCCAGCTAATCCGAGGAAACTTCGGACTTCGCTCACATTTCTCGGAGGTCTCCAATCAAGAATAGCTTGAATTTTCTTAGAGTCAACTTTGATTCCTTCGGCAGAAATGATGTGTCCGAGGAATGAAACTTCGGATAACCAAAACTCACACTTAGTGAATTTGGCAAACAATTGGTGATTTCGGAGCGTTTGAAGTACAATCCGAAGATGATCAGCATGTTCTTCCTTGTTCCGGGAGTAAACAAGGATGTCGTCGATAAATACGACAACGAACTTGTCAAGATAGGGCTTGAATACTCGATTCATCAGATCCATGAATGCAGCAGGGGCATTTGTTAGACCGAATGGCATTACTAAGAATTCGTAATGTCCATATCGAGTTCGGAAAGCTGTTTTGGGTACATCTTCTTCTCTTACCCTCATTTGATAGTAACCAGACCGAAGATCAATCTTAGAGAACACGGCTGCGTGTTTGAGTTGATCGAACAAATCTTCGATTCTCGGTAGCGGATACTTATTCTTGATGGTTACTTTATTAAGTTGCCGGTAATCGATACAAAGCCGCATCGTACCGTCCTTCTTTTTCACGAATAGGACAGGAGCACCCCAGGGAGATATGCTAGGTCGGATAAATCCTTTATCCTCGAGTTCTTGAATTTGCTTCTTTAGTTCTTTGAGTTCAACAGGTGCCATCCGATAAGGTGTAATGGACACCGGATTAGTTCCGGGTTGAACTTCGATTTTGAATTCAACTTCCCGAGTTGGAGGAAGGCCAGGGAGTTCCTCAGGAAAAACATCGGAAAATTCAGATACGACAGGCATTTCAGGTAAACTGAAATCAAGCTTGTCTTGCAATGCCATAGCGGCAAAAATAGAGGTCGGTTTCTTGTCTATCAATAGGATGGATTCTTTTCCTAAACCCCTTAAATATAACCTACGGTTTTGACAGTCTATCCAGGCTTCATGTTTTCCCAACCAATCTAGTCCTAAAACTAGATCAAATTCACATTTGGGTAAAACATATAGATTACAAGGAAAGGGTATATTTTGAATTGTTATCTGACAATCTTTACAGATCAAATTTATTGGCATACTACCTCCTATAGGGTTCGAAACAATTAGCCCAGTTTGTACAGTTTCAGGTTTCAATTTAAGTTCATCTAACAAGTATGAGCATATAAATGAATGGGTTGATCCCGAATCTATCAATGCGTAAACAGGTTTAAGGTTAAGTTCAACCGTACCCGCAATGACATCAGGAGACTCTTCTTCTTCCTTGCCACGAATGTGATAGACACGAGCTGGGACTCGGGACTCCTGATAAGTGGTGGCTTTTGACTGGGCAGCCTTACCTTTCCCGGGATTGTTCGACTGAACTTGTCTCGGATGTTTGCCTCGACTAGATGGTACAGAACTTTGGTTAGCCGGTCGAACAAAAGATTGATCATTTCGTTTTGGACAGTCTCGGATGTAATGATCGTCAGCGCCACAAGCATAACAGAGGTTCGCTTGGGTTCGGCATTGGCCAAAGTGATTCTTCTGACAGAATTTGCAAACAGGAGGTCTGTCGACATTTCCAGTACTGTTGATGGAAACAACCGGAGTAGCCATCTTGTTGGAGTGTTGGGGTTGGAAATTATTCCGAGTAAATGGTATATAGGAGGAGGATGATTCCTTCTGATGTTTCGGCTTCTTAGACCACTGAGACTTGTCGTCACTCTTCCGCTTCTTATCAGTTCGGAATCCACTCTTTCGTTTCTCGGCATTCTGCATCTTAGATTCAGTGGCGATGACCCGATTCACAAGGATTTGAAAATCCATAATGTCAAGTGCTGTGAACATCGGACTCAATTCATCACTTAGCCCGTCGATGAACATTCTGCATTTATCTTTCTCGGTCTTGATGTACTCCGAGCCATACTTGCAGTATTTGCAGAAATCGGCAACATATTGTTCAATCGGCCGATTGGCCTGTTTCAGATGTAAGAATTTCTTCCTCCGATCAGCAAGGTATTGTTCGTTAATATATTTCTTTTTGAATTCATCAACGAAGAATTTCCATGTAACTGACTCGGCAGGGGCAGTTAGAGTCGTGGTTTCCCACCAACTTAGAGCTTCATCGGCTAGAAGTGCAATCGCACATTCAAGTTTATGTTCATCCGAACATTGGAGTTGGCGAGTTAAGATTTGAGTGGTTCTTTCTAGCCAATTCTCAGCTTCTTCCGGCTTTTCCTCGTTTTCACCGGTGAATGTAGTTGCTCGATGTTGTGCGAGCTTGTCGATAGGGGCTCGACTCGGGGTAGCAACCACCGGATTCGGTTGTTCTCGTCGGATGTTCATTACTAATTGATCGAACATCTCCTTCATACTTAGGAGACATTCCCGCTGAGCACTTTGAACAGTTGGAATTGTCAGAGTTGTTTGATTAGGTTCAGGGGGCGGAGTCGGTTCTCGCGGTTCCGATCTTCTCGGAGGGTCCGCTTGCTCGAGAGGATTAGATTGTCCCGGAGCTTTGGTTTTCATCCTAACGCTACCATCCTCGTTAGATGATTCCCGAGGACTTTCATTATCACGAGCCAAAAGTGATTCGGACATTCTAATAAGACTTCAGAACAGATCGAAGTTAGAGAGCGCAATCGCAAGCAGTTCGATATAAAACTCCTAGGTGGCATAGTTTAACCTATATGATGCAATAGACCCGATTTAGTCCGAGAATCGACTAAACCGAAGCTCTGATACCAATTTATGTAACACCCCTCACCCGGTTACGGGCGAGCGATGTTACTATTGTGTTGATAGACAGATTCATACATGTCAACTCATCAAACTTACAACTATATGAGATTCAATTCATATCAAGCTTGATTAACTTCAAACATAGTTCATTCATATCATCATATCCATATTTATATAAACATTTATTAAGTCATTACGTAATATAACATGTCTTAGTTTTATACAAACCACACTTAAGAATTACATGATTCATAATGCATGACAAACTAATTTAGACTATGCCACCAACTAGGAGTCTAAGCAAGATTATATCATACTTGTTCTTGGCTTGCGAAGCTCTCGAATCAGAACGGATGACTTTCGGATATCAAAGAACCTGTTGTTTTGGAAGAAGGAAACAAAGAGAGTGATAAGTACACATAATGTACTTAGTGAGGCAGCCCTAACTTTACTAGTTTCAATCTTTTAAAGTCTTATTCAATCTTTGAGGTTACTTAGCTAGGCTTAACACACATTGAAATACCTAGCTAGTTCCATAAAAAAAAATTCAAGTTAACTTAGCTAGTCTCATGTACTAACTAATAGGGCAGCAAACTTTTACAATTCAAGCTAACATGGACAACAAACAACATGTAATCTTATTGTCATCTTGGAAGCAACATTTCATAGTTTCATATCACAACATAGTTCATTTCGAATCTCAACCAAGTACACATATTCATTTCATATCATAAGGGCTAATACCCAACTTGTTCATTTAAACATATATCATTGTTCTAATAAATGTTTTGCCTTGGATGATTAATGAAATAGGTAATCAAGTCTTCATGTAACATTAGATACTCAAAGTATCCGTTTCTCATTTCAACATATAACAGGGGATGCATAGGCATCAATGGTGACTTACCACCATTCAATTATCAAGGTGACTAACCACCTTATCAGGTTTATAGGTGACTAACCACCATCCTGTAACAAAGATCAGGGGAGCTCAACGACTCTAAGGCATGCCCTTCTACCTATAGACACTAATCATACCAAGGACTTTACTTATCTTTCTTTATTAACAAGATCATTCACTTGTCAATCATTCATAATTTCGAAGGCATTTAGTCATTTCAATAGGCATATACATATAATCAATCAAGTATCATGGTAACATAAAATTTCAGCAAGCACATGAGATCATTTTCATTTTATGATCATCAAAAACCAGTAACAAAGCTTATCATTTAGTCACATTTCACATAGCTCAAGTAATCAACACATCATAGCAACTAATCATATTTATGCTAAGAATGCTTATCTAACAAGCAATATACACTTAGATCAATATTTTTGCCTTTAATCCTTCTTCCTTATCATTTTAAATTTTACCAATCATTATTAAATTCATTTCATGCTTTCTTCATGTTATCTAAAAAAAAATAACAAGGTTAGGATACTAATCCCAACACTTTAAACAAAACTACACTCACAATACTCCAAGCTAGTTTGTCTCCTTAATGATGATGCCTCTCCCTTTCTTCTTGGTTTGATCACCCCTTGATTCCTCTAATATCTCTTCACCAATATGCTCTTGAATCATAAAATATCATATACAATACCCATTAGTAATTAATTCAAACATATAAATTCTTTTACTTAAACATAATCACTTAGAAAAGTGAATCTGCCCCCTAAACTGGCAGTTTGAGTAACCTCTACTAAACTGGTCATATCTTTTTACTCACAACTCCAAATAAGGAGTTCTTTACCATTCTGGAAAGCTTATAAACACACCTTTACAACCATGTATGGAACATAATTTTATCATTTCTCTATCAATACAGTTTATTACTTGAACATAGGGTATCTTTAGAAAACTAATCTGCCTATTTGTGACTTTAGTGTATTTATAACCTATGTTTTACTACACCATAAATTTTGAGATTTTAACCATATTTACCTTCACATATTAACATAATAATTATGTTCCAGAAACCATGAAAACAGGGCATATAAGTCCTCAAATTATCAATTCTTATAAACTAGTCCATTTTGATCTTCTATGTGTTCTAATGATATTTAAACTATCAATTGATATATAATTCAAACTAAATTATTTATTTTTCATTCCTAAAATACCTCTCCTGTTTATAATAAATTTTCCAGAATTTATTGGCATCAATTAAACCCCTAAACATTTCGAATTTCATAATTTAGTCCAGCAGATTCCAAATTCATTCAGTTTCAGTCCCGTCATCTTTTAACAACAATTCCGAGACCTATACTTAACATTTTTGAACAAATAATACCTCTATTCCATGTAAAATTTTGTTCTCTACAACTTTGTAGAAGAACCCGTTTTCCAGAAATGACTCTAACATGCTCAAAAATGCAGTTTTCTACAGGACAGTTTACAAATCCGAATTTCTTTATTCTTTCTACCCTTATCTTTTACCAACCTTTAATTAATCTAATTTCATGCTTAATATATATACTAACATCAAATTAAAGATAGTTGAGACTCTAATCTCAACTCTAATTTATTTCACTCACCTTGATAAACCGGTACTTTATTTTTATTTCTTGGGCTTGACGGTTGTTCCGAATCTACCTTGTATACCATGATAATTAATAAAAACTAATCAATAAAACAGTATCGAATATATATAAAAATATTAATCAACTCGATACCGAAACTTAGACTAACCAATGATTTGAGCTTACCCCGACGTCGACAGAAATTCGATATTACTATATCGAATTTATCGAATCACCAATCGAACATTGGACTGTAATATTTATTTCTTCCTAATTTTTTTTTTTTTCCAATGCTCAATTCAATTCCCCCCTCCCCTATTTATACTAAACATGACCGACACTTCTTTCTCCAATTCCAATTTCTTCTTTAATTTGCTACCACATATAGTTGCAATTGCCACTTAGAATTTTCTTTTCATTTTCAAATTAATGAGTGGGTTGGTTAGCATCCACTTTATATCTTCTTTTTTTTTAATAATAATAATATTAATAAAAATAATAATAATAAACTATTATAAATTACCCCGAATAATATTTATTGGTTCAGATAAGATCGAATAAATTATTCAATCAGTAAAATATTCGGTCACCGGAATTTAATTCCGACTAGACCGTTTTTTTTGGGATGTGACAGGCTCCAAACCAAAACCCAATTTCATAAGATCTTATAAATATAAGATTATTATTTTATAGACTGACTATTGAAATTTTAAGTTTTATAAACGAATTAATTTAAAAGTTTAAAATTTAGAGTTTAGTTATTTAAATTATAGAAATAAAATTTAGAGTTTAATATTAAAAAATTAAAAATTAAAAGTTTTAATTTTAATTTTAAATTTTAGCATTAAATTATGGATAATTATTTTTTTTTATCAAAAAATTATGGATAATTATTTAATTTTCACAAGCATCGCCTTAGTTTTAAAGTGTAAGGTTTAGAATTTTAAATTTAAAAGTTTAAAATTTAATAATAGTAAATAGATACTTAAATTAAATACGTTTGTAAAAAGAAAAACTTTAAACCAATGCTTCGGAGTCTTACGCTTCCCACTTGTTTGATTTCCATCATCTCGATCTCTAAGTCTTTCTTATCTATCTCCCACTCCCTTTCTCTCTTCTTTCTCGCCCTTTCCGTCAATCCAAACGATCTGTTACACTGCACCGACCCCATGAACATCCTCAAAATCTTCGGCTTCGGAGCCAACAAGCCAAACCCATCAATGGAAAACTCTGCCATCGCTCAAGCTCCAGACGACGACGTCCCTGCTCCTGGACAGCAGTTTGCTCAGTTCGGCGCGGGATGCTTTTGGGGCGTTGAATTGGCGTTCCAGAGAGTTCCGGGGGTGACCAAAACGGAGGTCGGGTATACCCAAGGCTTCGTGGATAATCCGAATTATGAAGACGTGTGTTCTGGGACTACCACCCATAATGAAGTTGTGAGGCTTCAGTATGACCCTAAAGACTGCACCTTTGACACTTTGCTCGATGCCTTCTGGGCTCGCCATGATCCTACCTCCCTCAACCGCCAGGTCGGTTTTTTTCCCGATGTGCGAAATTTTGGGTCTTTACAGATACAACTTTTATGTACTTTCAGTTTGTGAATTTTTATTTTGGAATTAGATTTTGAGCTTTACTGTTGCAATCTTTGAACTATCTTATTTTAGTGATAATTTTGAGGTGATTTTTGGGGTTTACGTTAGGAACGTACGCAGGATTTTATGTAAGATTAGAATCGTAGGGGTGCAAAATTATAAGATTTTAGGGGTGCAGAATTAGATTATCAATAGAAAATACAAACAAAATACAGAGAACTTAATTTTTTTACGGGGTGCGGCTGCCCCAGCACCCCTGTGTCTGTCCCTGGTTTCCATGTTTGATTGAATTGAACTCTAGTTGATAACATGTGTTTTTTTTTTCATTACTTGAAGCTTAAAGCTGATATTTTTGTGGTATTTTCTCCAAAGTTTGCATATAGAACTTGTTAACATTGGGAAATGTCAGCAGTTAGAACCTTTGTTTGGAAGTGAATTATGGTCATTATCTCGAGTTAAATCTCATCCGTGGAGATAGGCAAGGCCAAACCACGTTCAATTTTGTCTCTTCCGTGTGTCTTATTTTGTTGATCTCACTTTAATTATTTTTCCGCTTCCAAATTTCTAAGAGAGACCCTGCTTTCTAAGTGAGTTATGGTCATTATCTCGAGTCACAAGGAACTTGTTACGGCATAACTACGAAATATCAGATGTTGTGGAATTATTCTCATGATGCCTTGATTATCATGGTATACGGTTGGTTTAGTCTGCCATGATTTGTTTCATGGCAACTCTTTCATATCATCAGTGGTTTCTTATAGTCTCATTTGTTTTCTTGTGATTTCAAGAAAAACGGAATATCGATGTCTCGTTCACCTTCATAGACAAATATTTCATTGTAAAATCATGTCATATTTCTCAGAGAAATAGATCTTATGCAGGGTAATATTTTCTTCATGTTGGTATAATCCGCAGCCTGCACCATATGCTTGCCATTCTAATAAGTTCGATTCCATTGGCAGGGGAATGATGTCGGGACACAATACAGATCTGGTATATACTATTACACTCCGGAGCAGGAAACTGCGGCACGGGAGTCCGTGGAAAAACACCAGAAACTCTTGAACCGAAAGATTGTTACAGAGATTCTGCCCGCAAAGAAGTTCTATAGAGCAGAGAAATATCACCAGCAGTACCTCGCAAAAGGAGGCCGTTTCGGTTTTAAACAATCTACAGAGAAACGTTGCAACGATCCAATACGATGCTATGGCTAAGTCGCCACTGTTCTATATGCATTTCTGAGTTTATGATTGTCTATAGCAGTCTGCTTTTGCCTGTCATATAATAATACTTTTGGAAACCCTTGTGTTGATGGAATGAACACCAGCTTATTTACCTAGTCACTCAACATATGGATTTGTAATTCCTTACAGTTCCCAGACCAGTATCTAATTATCTATGGTTTTTTGTATATTTGAAGTGATGAGATATAGTGTTTAAACTTTCAAATGTGTTGATTGTACATTAATTTTTAAATAAAACCTTTGTGCTGAAGGAGGTTTCTTCCATTTTCTGGTAGCTTTTTGCTTTTATAGACCATTTATTTCATCCTTTAAAAACATGAAGAGCTTTGTTCCCACTCTATGTTACTTGATTTTGTTCCAATAGAGTGGTCCCGGTGGTAAAGGATGACGTTGTTCTTCCTAGGTGATCGGGTTCGAATGTGCCTCTTTTCTCTCTTCTAGCATATCTCCTGTGTTTCCTCCCACTTCCTGTCATAATCTTCAAGGTGGCCATAGGAACCTCTGTATCATCTCTTTATGAATGCCAGTGAATGTTAATATATATGTATGATCTACTTACATGGTGTAAAACTCATCCATGGCCGTTGGATGAGTGAAATGGATGGATGAGATGAAAAGTTGAAATTAAGAAGATTTTTAAGGAGAAAAAATAAGGAGTATTTAATTTTGCCCATCTATTACACTAATCCAATAGCCACGGATTAGTGTAAAACTATATATATATATATATATATAGAATGAAACTAGGAGAACATGCAAAGACGGTAATGTTTATGTAAGTAACGTGTAAAGCATGAATGAAGCACAAGCTGTAATTGCTCCGCTGTCTTGACTTATTCACCATCCTGTCCTAATTCTACTGGTTCTCAATCTTTAAAGAAAAGAAAACCGGTGTTCACGTTAATGGCACGTGTACTAGTTGTATATAAACAAAATGGATAGATCAAAGTGTTTCTTGCATATCACGATACAGTGTTGCTGAGATTGCAGCACTGCTGGCTGGACCACGCTCCCTCTGCTAATGGTTGGTTCAGGGATTTATGTATGCAGGCAAAAAGTGTGGCGGTGGTGAGGGAACTCTAACTTATAAGCACACACAAATCTGGGAAAACATTGATTCAAAATCATGAATATTGCTCCTTTGATCGGGAAAACATTTTCTTTTTCTACCGAAATTTGGGAAAACATTGATTCAAGTACTAAGAAAGAAAGGCATCATTTAGAAAATTTGGTCAATCTATATACCCTACCAAAACCCACTTTCCATTTTCTTAATATTTTCTCTCTTTTTCATGTTGTTGGATGGAAACATTGGAGCATAAAGCATTTAAAACTAGGGTAAACTACATAAATGACCACCATACTATTGGTAAAGTCGCGATTTGACCACCTTACTATTTTTCTAAGCAATTAAACCACCAGCCGTTAAAAACTAACGGAAAAAGTGACAGTTAATAAAATTGGTATAATTACACATTTGGTCCCCGCTATTTATACATTTTATTAATTTGGTCCTAATTTTAATAAATTAAATAATTTTATTATTTAATTAGATTACAATACGTGTCACCGTATTATTGGAGGAGTAAAATTAAATAAGAAGCACCTTGCCTCCAGCAAGAATCAAACTCAGGTTAAATGGGTTGAAAGTGAGCGTGCCAACCACCAGGCCAAAGCTATCCTTGTGATGCTTTGTACAAATTCTAATATATATTTTAACTTGTTACTCATGCCAGGAAAAAAATAAGAAACATATTACCACTGCCAGGATTCGAACCCAAGTATCTTGGGTTAAAAGTGAGCATGGCTACAACTAAACCAATGTTATTCCTATGATTTAATGTACAAAATCTATTATATAACTTAGTTTGTTACTCATGCCAGAAAAAAGGAAATAAATATAGATTAAAGAAACTCGAATATGACACTTTTAGGATGCATAAAAATATTTAAACCACTAAAATATATCTAATAATTAAATTATTAACTATTTTATTTTTTTATTAAATTTTAATTAAATTATTATATTAAAAATAAAAAATTATATTAAAATTTTATTTAACGAATATAAAATTAATAAATTAAAATTTTAATATATTTTTTTAATATAATAATTTAATTAAAATTTAATAAAAAATAAAATGGAGAATAATTTAATTATTAGATATATTTCAGTGGTTTAAATATTTTTATATATCCTAAAAGTGTCATATTCGAGTTTCTTTAATTTATATTTATTTTCTTTTTCCTGGCATGAGTAACAAACTAAGTTATATAATAGATTTTGTAAATTATATCATAGGAATAACATTGGTTTAGTGGTAGATACTCAGGTTTGAATCCTGGCAGTGGTAATATGTTTCTTGTTTTTTCCTGGCATGAGTAACAAGTTCAAATATATATTAGAATTTGTACAAAGCATCACAAGGATAGCTTTGGCCTGGTGGTTGGCACGCTTACTCTCAACCCATTCAACCTAGGTTCGATCCCTGATGGAGGCAAGGTGCTTCATATTTAATTTTACTCTTTCAATCCGGTGACACGTGTCGTAGCCAAATTAAATAATAAAATTATTTTATTTATTAAAACTAGAACCAAATTGATAAAATGTACAAATAACGGGGACCAAATGTGTAATTATACCAATTTTATTAACTGCCACATCACTCCTTCCGTTAGTTTTTAACGGCTGGTGGTCACATTGCAACCAATTAAATAATTTGGTGGTTTAATTGCTTAGAAAAAAAGTAAGGTGGTCAAATCGCGACTTTACCAATAATATGGTGGTCATTTATGTAGTTTACCCTTAAAACTAATGCAAGTCAATGAATTTGGAATTTAACATATAGGTAATAATTTTATGGGTAAACTACAACTGAGGTCACTCAATTATAGGTAAGATTATATTTGGGCCACCCAATTATTAAAAGTTACATTTGGGTCACTCAATTATGGGTAAGGTTACATTTGGATCACTCAATTATTAAATGTTACATTTGGGTCACTCAATTATGGGTAAGGTTACGTTTGGGTCATCCTTCATATTTTAAAAAATGTATATCAATTTGTGTATTAGATTAATTAATGATTTCAAATGAAGTACTCTAATGTTAACGAGAGTATACAAGTGATTTGAAAGAAAAAATGACTAAATTGATGTACTTTTTAAAATATGAAGGATGACAAAAACTTCACCTTACCAATAATTGAGTGACTCAAATATAATTTTTAATAATTGGATGACCCAAATGTAACATTGCCCATAATTGAGTGATCTCCGTTGTAGTTTACCATTATTTTATACTCATCGGAATAATTTTTTTGCAACCACAGTCGTGTATTTATTTTTAAAAAAAAATACAATTAAACTTTAGTTTATACATTTTACGTAAAAATAATCACATTCTTAGTGTATTTGATTTAGGATTTATACTATCATTTGTAAGATGTGAGATCTAGTTAAGAGCATAAATAATGTATTTGTTTTTAGCATAAATAACCTTTTGTAAGTTATTCAAATTATATCATTGTTTTTCAGTTTAATTCGTCTAATTCGTTGAATTACCAGTTCAGTAAGATAAATAAAAAGTTAGTAAAATTAATTTTTAATTGTTTGTTTAACAACGTTCACTGAAATTTTCTATATGTCCGATTTGATACCACCAATTAGACTATCAATTCCTAATCTGATTCGAACAACACATACATAACTCTTATACTAGTTAGGATTTGATGACATGCAATGCAATATCATTTCTTCTTTTAGAAGTGAAGTTATTGCCTCCATAAATGCCTTCTCTATTTATTTTTTCAACACTCGTTAGGATTGAGAAGTTACATTCATTCATAAGAAAAATCAACCTATTATTATGGTTTTGCCTAAGGTCTACTTAATTCACCCATTACCAATAGTTTTTCCAAAATATACTCTCTAAGTAAAATTATTATAATTTTATTCTAATTTAAATCGATAATTAACTCTTTCATCACGATACTTTCATTAAGAGATAAACGATTTATCATGAAGAGTAGTTTATTTTTATATATAAAGATTAAATCTCTAACTATATTACTAAGAGATGAGATGGGTAATTAACTAATTATCACATCTCACTATTTGTATTTTCTTTTACTGTTGTTTGAATAAAAAATGTAAAAATAAAACAAGTTTTTCAATAACAATAAAATTAGCGTTGAGTTACTTTTTATATACTTATTTAGACATGTAATATTGTTTTTATAAATAAGAATAAAAAGCATCTTTATTTAAGAATTAATTTTTTAAAATATCTAATTATAGGGAAAAAATTAGGCTTAACCCTCAAATAGGTGCCCAAATTATGTATTTTTTAAGTTAGGTGCTCAAACTATTTTTTCGAGCCAAATAGGTGTCTAACGTTTCATTCTGTTACCAAATAGGTGCCTACCATTAATTTTAACCGATAAATGCCACGTGTCACCTCTAGAAAAATCTAAAATTATATTAAAAATAAATAAAATTAATAAAAGAAAATAAACATATATCTTAAAATTTTCAAACATTCCTAAAATAGTCCCCAAATCCCTAAACTCCCCAAATTCGACCACTCCCGCTGGCGGCAGCCGCGTTGCCGGCGACGGAATGAAGCGCCCTACCCTCGTTGAACAACCCACACACCGTTCGTCGCCCCTCTTGTCGCCATTCCTCGCGAATTATTCGAAAGAACCATTTGACAATCTCGTCGATTTGCGCGACGCCGACCGATTTCTGACGACGGGGTGGTGGGGGAAATGGTCAGGATGGACCGACGACCGGTGTGGTGTGTGACGATGTGGAAATCGGCGACGAAATCACCCCAAATTGATATTTAGGTTTTAGGGATTTAGGATTTTGGAGTTGTTTTGTAAAAACTAGAAAATTTAGAGATCTTTTAAAATTAAACAATTTTATTTATTTTAATATGATTTTGAATTTTTCTGGAGGTGACACGTGGCATTTAACGGTAAAAATTAACGGCAAGCACCTATTTGGTAATGGAATGAAACGTTAAACACCTATTTGGCCCGAAAAATAATTTAAGTACCTAACTGTAAAAAAGGCATAGTTTGAGCACCTATTTAACTGTTAAGCCAAAAATTTAACATGATAACATAACAGAGTTGGATTCATGATATAATGGCAAATTTGATTAACAACTAGGTTTAAATATACACTTGGTATATGAATTATACCCTTTCTTTTAAGTTGGTATTTAAAAATTTTGCTCTCATGCTGGTACTTGAACTAGGTACTTTCTCCCAAGTTGACACCTAAAGAACTTTTACTCCCATTTTGATACCCGAACTTTAATCTCATCCACTATTTTATACTTTTATTAAAATGTTTAATCCTAAAAATTATACATTTTATCGATTTAATTCTAATTCGAAACAATTCAATAAATTTAATCATTCGCATTTAAAAACACCAACAATTTAGTCAATTTCTGTGATACTATCAAATCAAACAAGCCTAATGGATGAAAACAACGATGAGATAATTGCTTTCTACTATAAAACAACATCAAGTTACCGTTAAAATTTTTATACCAAGAAAGTGGTATAATATTTTTAGGAGAAAAACAATCCATTTAAGATAATAACACAAATTAAATTGATAAAAAAAATTAAATGCAAAGAGTTAAATTTATTGAAATATTTCGAATTAGGATCAAATTGATAGAATGCATAAGTTTTTGGTATCAACTTGGGAGAATGTATCTAATTTAAGTACCAACTTGAGAACAAATTTTTTTTAAGTCTTAACTTTGGAGAATATGCCTAATTCATATATCAACTTGAAAATTATTTTTTTTATGTGCTAACTTAGAAGAATGTGTTTAATTTAAGTACCGAATGTATATTTAAACCAAAGAATTACATGGAGAATGGAAAGTAAAAGGCAAAATGTGAATTAGTTCCAACTCATAATGGACCCTAAGTTTGGAACAAGTAAATGTGCTCCTATTTAAAGCGCAGAGGGCCTGTGGAACAGCTATGAAATTATATGGATTTCGTCTCTCCACCAAGCAAAAAGCCAACCTTAACGAATCCCGTGTCTTATAAGAAACAGCTAAACTAACACGGAGGAAAAAAAAACCAGACTCAACAGCCAAAAAAACAATGGCGGAACCGGAGACCAACCTCGGCCTTGAAACTGTTCCCAGGGTCATAAGTTTCCTGTCTTCTTTGTTGCAAAGAGTAGCGGAGTCCAATGATGATTGCCGGTTGTTTCAGTCGCAGAAGGTGTCGGTTTTTCATGGCCTCACCAGGCCTGCCATTTCCATCAGAAGCTATCTCGAGAGGATCTTCAAGTACGCGAATTGTAGCCCCTCGTGTTTCGTGGTTGCCTATGTTTATCTCGACCGGTTCGTGCAGATGCAGCCGTCTTTGCCTATCAATTCTTACAATGTACATAGGATGCTGATCACCAGTGTTTTGGTTTCTGCTAAATTCATGGATGACATGTAAGTTTCTTCTTTTCATTCTTTTTGCTTCATAACTTTATGATTTCCTGGAAAATAACTTTCTGGGGTTTTCATTTTCTGTTCTCTCCTTGATTTTGTCTGGGTTTCAAAGCTGACATCTTTGTCATAATTGGGGTTTGACCCCTTTTTTAAGTTCTCTTAGATTCTTGTTTGAAGATGAAACATTTCCTGTATGTCATGATCTTTCAAATTTCAAGTTCAGAAATTTATTTGAGTTCCAATGTTTGATTGGAATATTTAACTTTGTGGTGAGGCTGGGGTGCAGCAGGGTACGGCTACGGTGTTGAAATGTTACACTTTTTGATAGCATTTTAGGTTGGTGGTTAAGTATCGAAACTTAACCCGAGTTGATTTAGCTTGCAAACCTTGTTTAGTTGTGCTGATATTTCCTTACCTGCAAGATTTCAAGCTGGCAGTGATAGTACTCTTTTCCAAACAGCCAAAAGGGAAAGAAATGAAAATCTAACAGCCATGTGAGAAAACACATCATTTCTGACCAGACAACCTTACCTCAGATGTGCTGGTTTTGTCCCTACCAACCATGGCACACCTGTAAATTTCCCCATAAAATTTCAAGAGCTAATGACAGTTGTTTAACTTTCATTTCTTTTTTACTTTCTAATTTTACTCATAAGCAAACTTGTGTTTTTTTCTTCAGGTATTACAACAATGCCTACTATGCCAAAGTGGGAGGCATCAGCACAGCAGAGATGAACCTGCTTGAACTGGACTTCTTATTTGGTTTAGGCTTCCGATTGAATGTGACACCTACAACTTTCCACACCTACTATTCTTTTCTCCAGAGAGAAATGTGGATGCAAGTTCAACCCCCTCTGCAACATCTGCCCCAACCTTCTTTAACCATCGGGAGCTCCGTGAAGATCCATTGTTGTATAAATGAAGATGAATCCACCCATCACCAGCAACTTGCAGTTTAAGCCATTGTTCTTATGGTGGATTACAGACAAGGCCACTGGTGTCTTGTGTTAAGACCCCAGAAGGAGATGTTGGTTCCAGCACACTGATTTCGGACATGGAAGTCGAAAAATCTCATTTGGGTTCCTTTGCTTTTTCTGTCATTGTGCTGTATGAACATTCCAAGCCTTGTTTCTTGTGGTTTAGTCATAATTAGCCACAATTTCCCTTAAGTTAGTGCAATTATAGTTGGGAGTTTTGTGCTTACAGTCTGGCCAACATGATCTTGTCGTAGATATTTTCTTAATACATGTATATATATATATATATATGTGTGTGTGTGTGTGTGTGTGTATGCATGCATGTATATGTATGGATCGATAGATAGATCTTCCCTATTTTGAGTTATTTCATTCAAAATGCATTATTCCGATACAAAGTCGATAAAACTTGAAAGTTTACAGTACCCCCAATAAATAGAAATGAAGTTTTGATGAAAGAACAATTAAGAGAAAAACTTTGGCAGGGGGGAAAGCTAAGAGCTTCAAAGCTTAAATGCTTGAACTTTTCCAATGGAGATTAGAAATCGAAATAGGGAAAGAAAGCCATTTATTATGCTTCCCAACCTCTTAGGAGAGTTGCACGAGCAACACGGTTAACGCCGAGTGTAAAGGCACCCATCCGGAGACTGCAATGGTGAGTCTGGCACATGGTTTTGATGTTATGGAAAGCTTGAGTCATGTACCTCTTCAACTCCTTGTTTACTTTATCTTCATCCCACATGAAACCTTGAATGTTCTGCAAAATCGAATGTATAATTAATAACATGTTATAGTATCTAGTTAGATCAAACACATTGAATTGTTCTCCCCGGTTAGAATAGGATGATCAACTCTTTCCCTTAGAACCGTACTTGGAGTTTCCTATCTCATACAAATGACGATAGCAGTGCAGACAAAGCTTACTAAAAACAATGTTGTTATATCTTTAATTTCCGTTGCAGCATGAGAGTCTGATCAAAGAATCACACTAGGTTTTTGTGATACTTTAGTAGATAAAGGCTTTATTTTATTCGAAGGGTTTCGTAGTTAAAACTTTAAATAGAAGATGCATGGCAAACAGAGTTTTCCCCCCCAAATATTCTCAAAGTAAGATCTATTACCTGAACCCACTCAAAGTAGCTGACAGTCACCCCTCCTGCATTTGCATATATGTCTGGCAGCATTATTACTCCTTTCTTTGATAGAATCTGCAGTAACGGAGTCTCGGGTCAGAATTTTGCTTCGAACTTTAGAAGCAGAAAACAAGGGGCAAATTACCTCATCTGCTTCTGGGTCAGTAGGATGGTTTGCAGCCTCTATTATGAACTTCGCCTTCACATCTGCAGCATTTTCCCTTTAAAGGAGAACATGATGAGTCAATATGCAACACAAACACAATTCCTACTAGAAGTAATTGATGAGAATATAAGATGAACTAAATCAACATAAAGTAAAAGAAAGTTTATTCCAAGAGTGCAAAAGAGGCAGGTGTTTGTTCGACTCCTCAAAAATTTACTTCCATAGTAGAACCTTCTAAGTGGAAGTGCACGGAGGTGTTAATCTATATAACCACAAGTTCGAGCATGATAACATAACATAACATAACTTGCAACAGTTTAGACATAAATGTGAGAATCAAGATGTTTGGCAAAGGATCCTAACTTGTTCAGCACTCCACCTAAAGCACATGGGACGAGAACATCACATTCATGTACAAGCAGTTCATTTGGATCCAAGGAATCTCCGCCACTGAAGCCTTTCAAACTTCCAGTAGCTTCTTTATACTTTAGCAGCTCAGGTATATCGATTCCGTTTGGATTCTTAACAGCACCGGTGACGTCGCTCACGGCAATAACCTTACCACCCCTCTCATGTATGAGCCTTGCTACCCAAGACCCAACATTACCGAAACCCTGTAAGCAAACCAATGATATAAGCATTAACAAAAGTTTGGGAGCATCCATCTGAATGGAAAGGGCATTTTAACCATCTACGAATTCATGTTGGCTCTACCTGAATAACAAAGGTCAAACCCTTAACCGCCTTCCAATATTCAGCGAGTAAAGCTTCAGTTGCATATACAACACCACGCCCTGTTGCAGCTTCCCTGCCTAGCGAACCACCTAGATCCTAAAATTCCCGATATAAGAATATTCACATTTTGTTATTCTAAACAATCATTGATATCTTTATCAACAAATAATAAGCTTAGAATTCCGGTCTTCAGCACTTACTATCGGCTTTCCCGTAACAACAGCCGGCGAGTGTCCATGAAACTTAGAGTACTCATCCAAAATCCATGCCATAGTCTACACACAATTATTCTTAATATACATATAAACTTATGAAAGTAAACTAAATGAACTGAAACAAGGAAGTTAATGAAAAACGAAACATAACTCGGTAAGGACATTATAACCTGAGCATTAGTTCCCATGTCTGGGGCAGGAACATCTGTATGTATACCAATGAGATCATGGATCTTCTGAGTGAAGACACGAGTTAGACGTTCCAATTCGCTCTTACTCAATTCCCTAGGAGAGCATCCTATGCCGCCTTTCGCACCGCCGTACGGAATGTCTGCCACCGCAGTCTTCCAGGTCATTAGTTGAGCCAGTGCATTCACTTCATCAGGATCAACCTTTAAACATAACCAACAGACATAGGTTGTGATGTAAGAACAAAACAATATATGCACATCCAAAAATTTAATTTTGGCAAGAGTTACCAAATCAAATTAAACAAAACGAGGCATATCATTAAAAGAAAAAGTGATGAGTGTTAACCTCAGGATGATATCTGATTCCTCCTTTCATGGGACCACGAGCATTATCATGCTGTATTCTGAATCCAACGTACGACACCAAGGTCCCATCGTCCTTTGGAATCGTGCATTCCACCTGATCATAAAGAAACACCAATCAGAACATAACCATTCCAATTTCCAAGATCAGAAGACAAAAAAAAAGCTTTTCCATCAAACAACTAAATGAAAAAAAAAAAGATGAGATTTTTCCAGGAATACCTTGATCTCCCTAAATGGGATCAGAAGAGACTTCTCAAGCTTAGAGTCTAGTCCAAGTAAACGAGACGCCAGGCGGAAATTGCGGCTAGTTCCGGCAAGAGCATTCATGGCTAGCAAACAAGAGATACCCAGAAACGGGAATGGTGAAAAGATGAAGAAAGAAGAGTGTTTGTTTTAGAGGAGAATGGGAAGAAGGGAGTGTTAGGAAGGAGGCATGGATTGAGCGGAGGAAAATGAAAGAGAAAGAGAAAGAGAAAGAGTAGCTCCTAAATTTAACAACTTTAATTCAGGAGAGAGGTAGAGCTTTGTTACTAAAGGGAAGAAAGGCCAAACCCCACTTTTTTTCTGCTTCTTCTTTCAAATGGGATGGGCCAATGTATTTCATCGGACTTCAGATTTCACACCCATCCTTGATCCTTGCTAGCTTACACTTCACAGTCAAGGAGTCGACCGATTCACATGCTTCGGATCATGCAAATATATATATAGGTAATTTAATTCTTTTTGGTACATGCAAAGTTGGGGGAGAGGAATAGGGATGCCAAAACTTTTTGCTTACTCCTTCTAATTTTTTTTTGGGGGGAACTACTCAAATAGTACCTCAACTATTGCCGAAATATCATTTTAGTACCCTATCTATTTTTTTGGTAAAATGGTACCTAACGTACGAAACGTTGCGTTTCGTTTACATTTTGGTATCTCACCGTTAAAAAACTAATTACGTGCTGACTAAGAGAGAGGAAATCACATGTGATAGGCTGTCACGTCATTTTCTCTCTCCTAATCAACATGACATGTCGACTACAATCATAAAAAGCACACGTGGCATGCTGACTAGGAGAGAGAAAATGATATGGTAGACTTCCACGTGTGCTTTTTCTCTCTCCTAATCAGCGTATTGTTAATTTTTAATAGCGAGGTACCATTTTGAAAACGAAACATAACGATGGGTACCATTTTGTCAAAAAAATAGCTGGAGTACTAAAACGATATTTCGGCAATAGTTAGAGTACTATTTGAATAATTTTCCTTTTTTTATTAAAATAAGTGTCTAATATTTATTTTTAGTCCATTTTAAAAATAATTGATGCACTTACTTTGACAAAAAAAACATAATACCTACACATATTCCTAACCTTTCACACATTATCACTTTAGCTTCTTTTTTTTAAAAAAGCATTGTATTCCTTAATGTTTCACACATGCTTTAGATTATATGTATGTACGTTGGGGGAGAAGAATAGGGATGCCAATACTTTGAGTCTTTTATAAATTCTGTTTTGATACATCTTGAATAAGTTATTTTTTCCAAAAAAAAATATTGAAACGTGCGGCGTAACAAATACTAATTATAGTAATTGTTTGTTTTATTCTACTCTGTTTACCTTTTAAAAATATAATTTTATCTTTTATAATATTTTATATACCACAAGCTTTTTTATTTTAAGATTTAGAGATTTAAATTGTGGTTTATGGTTTAGGGGTTTAGATTGTAAGATATAAAATTTAAAATTTATGGTTAATATTTAGAGTTTAGGATTTAAAGTTTAGGTTTTAGGGTGTTAGTGCTAAGAATTTAGGTTTTAAATATTATAGTTTAAATATAAAAGATTGTGTAAATTTTTAACAGATTGTGTATCAAAATAATATATATATATATATTAAATTATTAGTGCCATAGATGTTCGATATTTATTTTTTGTGTTATATATATATATTACGTACATCAATAATTATATTTAATTTATAGTTGTAATCTCTATGTAAACTCACATGAATCAAGTAATTATCTATGTTTTGAGAGCGTTTTTCTAAAGAAGTTTGACCGTGTATTTTATAAATGCGTGGATTTGAAAAAAGTGTTGATATTTAGAATCAACAATTTTATTATACATCACCAATAAAGGTTGAGTGCATCGGTAAGATATGTTGTACTCTTAAGAAAAGACGTAAATTTGAACTTTAGAGATGATATTGTTAAGAGAAACAACCATGCACACAAACATAAACCGTAAGATAAACATACATATTACTAAAAAAAAATTATTATTATTATACAATTTCTTACTTGAAGGGTAAATCTTTACTTACTCCCATTTTAATTTAACTTAAAATATTTATATCTATTCATTTGGAATTAACGTAATAATCGATAATTTGAACTTAAACACCCAAAAGTATGCTTCTCATAAGAGGAATTTGGATGCTTTATAAGTTATTTGATCTCTTTAATTAATATCGATTCTATATTTTGAATTTGATTTGTTTTTAAGGATTATTATCTCATACACAGACAGTGATAAGTTTAGTTTCTACAAGCGTATTAGTTTAGGAGTTTAGAGTTTAGATTGTAAAGTATAAAATTTAAGTTCTAAGGATATTGAAACTAGGTTTAGTGGTGGTTTCACAGATTTGGGGAAAAAATTCGGAAGAAGAAGAAGTAGTCGAATTGACTCTTCGATGAAAAGAAAAGAATTAAAAGTAAACAGACTTTTATTAAAATTGGGTTAATCATACAAGTATCCTTAGATGTTTAATTTATACTACAAAAGAGATTCAAGATTGAATCTTTACAATCTTGCCACCTCATCTAACTAACTTATTAACAACCTAACTAACCTACCAACAGCTTATAATTCTATTAAAGGATGTAATTTAGGGTTTATTATTTAGGGGCTCAAGGTTAGAGATTTCAATTTTGAATTTTAGCCTTCAATTAGGTATGATTGTGTAAAAAAAACTTTACACTGCTTGCATATGGAATAGTTGTCCGTTTTTAAATGTATTATACTCGATATTTATTAGTATTAATTGTTAATTTATTGGTATATTTAAATCATAGAATAGAAGTTAGTTACTATTATGGCAATTTCGAACTTAATTTAAGTTAAGGATAATTTTACAGTAAATGACATGTACCGCAATATAGCACTATTCATATGTACCGTAATGTACCATTAATTATTTTAATTAGTTTTGAAATCCTAAGGGTGAGATCTTAGTAAGGTGATGGTGCTACATTGCTGTTGCAGTGAGTTTCTCTGGTTTTGGTGGATATGTTTTCGATTTATCCTTTGAAGTTTGTCTCGGGGATATTGTAGTTTTGTTGCATTGTTGTGGCTTTGTTCAGACACTTATTTGTAATGAAGTGGTGCACTCTTTTTTTATTATTTAGGTTTAGGGTTTTTTTCAATGAGATCCATTTTTTATCTCATATAATTTCTTTAAATAAACTCGTACAATTATCTTTTAAAAAATTTAGAGTTGAATTACTGGATGTTAATGAAAATTATATAAATTAATTAAATTATTTTCATAAAAAACTTAAGTATCAATTTTAAAAAATATACTTAATTCCCTCTTTCTTTTTATTAGGTATACTTGAATATGTATAACAACGAATATATGTGTTTTTGGTGACATAATAACAATTTCAAAATTTTAATTACCAATTTTAAAAAATATACTTAATTTTTCTAGTAATAATTTAATTAATCTTTATGAAATTTTATAGGATGGATTGGGTATGATTGGGATTGGAAGGGACAAGATAACATTAGTTATAATTGAGGGATCAAAATACAATATTAAATTATCTCTAATTAAAAACATGGTCAAATTGAAATATTGGGGGTTAAATTTATTATTTCTTTCGAATTAAGACTAAATTATTTGAATTTGTAAATAAAGAGGACTAAATGTATTATTATACAAAATATTTTAACAGCCACATCACCCTTTTAACGGTTTTTAACAGGTCAGTGATCAAAATTGAAACAAAACTAAAAGTTTAATAGTAACATTGAAGTAATTGGAAGTTTAGTTACCAAATTGAATAATTAATTAAAGTTTTATGACCATTTGTGAACTTTACTCTTAAATTAGAGTGAACGTAAGAATTAAAGTAATAAAAGTTTAATTATTTTTTGAATTAAAAAATAAAAAATTTTGAAAAAATAATATAAAATTATTTTTTAAGATCATATTCAAAAAGGGAATAATAATACTTTCAACCTTTATGATTTTAAAATTAATTAAAACAATTAATAGTACATTACGATACATATAAATAATAATATATCGCGGTACATGTCATTTATTGTAGAATTATCCTTTTAAGTTAGTTAAAGTTTCGATCAAAGAGCCTTTTTATGTTGAAACCTTTATGCCAACCATTCCTCCACTTAATTTGCTCATTGTTATATTTCCCAATTTGTTATTTTTGGATTGTCATGTCATAAATGAAAAATCAGATGTCATGTTATACTTTTTTAATGAATGTAAAATTAATTTAGTGATTAATAATATAAATCATACTATCATTAATTAATTTAATTTAACTAAGTTAACTCAATAAATGTTCGAGCAAAAAAACGGATAATGTTCATTCATCTTAAGAGACACATCACTCCGTCTATAAGGTGTATACGCATTGTCAAAAGTTATTAAAATTGATTTTTTACAATTAGATCTCTAAAATTAAATTTTTTTAATAAATTAGGTTATGTTGGGTCAAATTTAATTTTAAGGTATATATTATTAGGTTAAATTCGAGTGGGGTATATAATCAAATTGAAGGATTTTATGGGATAAATATAATCAAACAAAGTTTTACGAATATAATTATACATGTGCGAGTTTGATACTTATCACTTCAACCACAGAAGAGATTAATTTGAAACAATCTCTCTGAAATTTTAAGAAATCTAAGAGAAATCTTGCTTTAAAACGTGGCTATTGATGTTTTTCTAACCCCAGCTGTTGGCTAAACAGTTTGGTTATCACTTTAAACCTCAAAACAAAAGCTAATCCCATACAAATCCTAATACTGCAGCATCTCTTTCGGAAACTAAAGCAACGGGAAACTGAGAAAAATTCAATCGTAATTTCTACAACAAGGAGTTCTTAATTATATTTCAGAACACTCGCATCTCCGACTCGTTTATCATTGTTGAAGCAAAGCATAGGCAAATCTCCAATTAATCGATCCATCAAACTCCTGCAAGCTCACAATTTGAGGGGGAAATCGTCACTCGGAAGCTGTAGTTCATCTTTCTCCCTCAATATTATAGAACAACATGACCATTATAAACTTTTAAGTTATGGTCTTCTCAAAATTGCTGCTGCTGAGTCTGACAACACGTGATCCGTCTTAATATGGCCTGTATCTCGTCGGCCGCCTGAACCTCGGTACCCTCCTGAAAACGAGGTCGAACTCGAGTGAGTTGATATATTCGATAACAAGGATACTTAGCAGAAACTATTACAATCAATTCTCTCAAGCATATGGGGGAGTAAACAAAGTATGACGCTGACAGATTAGAAAATCATGTAAATGATTCTGAAGTAAAAGATACCATGCAAATCAAATTACTTAACTAGGACTCTGGACTTGGAAGCCACAAATGATTGTGGCATAAAACTTAAACATTACAGAGATAACGAATGCATCTTTTCCACTTCCATGCGCTTAAAAAATTTCCGAAAAAAGAGACATTTATAGTAAAACCAACACTGGCTCAACCAACTTGCTGTGAACCAAAAACATAGTAGGTTATCCTTTTTCTTTCCTTTCCAACAACCAAACAAATCAAGCACACTTTCATGCTTACCCATAGCCATATGGAGGATAGAAAGCAGGACCAGGCATGAAAGGCCTTCGGGAGCGGAAAGGACCGGGCCTTCCTCGATACTGTTTCATTCCAGGAATATTTGTTCGTTTAGCAGAGACCTGTGAATAAACCAAACACACTTTAATTACCATGTAGTTAATATTCATGAACTAAATATCCACACATATATCAAGTTATAAACCTTCAACTGACGACCGTGCAATTCTGTTTCATTTAACAGTAGAGCATTTTGAACAGCATCAACTTCAACAAATTCAACGTAAGCAAATCCTTTAGGTTGACCAAACTTGTCGGTCAAGATTGTAACTCTGTTCACCGTTCCACAGGACTGAAAATGCTGTTGAACTTCCTCCGGTGTACATGCATAATCTACCTGTTGTTACAAAGATTAAAAAAAAAGGGAGTCAGCCCATATCCATATATTTGTTCGCAAGCATGGAGAAACCATTTAGTTATGATACATTGAGATGGCTTGTTAAGTAAATTTGTATACTAAAACACTTGGGGAGTTACTTAAAGAAGAAAAAACAACATTTAACACAAACTATATTGATATTTCATTCGAAAAAGTTCTCGCAGATCAAATTTGTTGAATCACGTTTAACACAAACGATTGTCCATGCAATCACATGCATATAAAAAAGCATTCTTAAGCTACACCATATGCACAAACATAAAACCAAATAGGAACAAAATGGAAAAACTATTTCCATATCCTGATTGGACAAACTAAAGCAGAATCATACTTTTAGCTTACTTATAAGTAAATTTTTATCATAAAGATATTATTTGACAGTAGGTGAGGTAAATGAGACAACTGAACTCAATAAACATTTAAAAAGTTGATAAAAGAAGGCATAGGCAAGGGTTGATAAACCTCACATTACCGACATAAATCGAGCGGGAATCGACTTCCTCCTTTTCAGCTTGACTTGCAGAAGCACTTGAGTTATCTTCATATCCAGGAAAATAAAGTAAAAACAAATCAGTTTACTAGAACTAACACTCCATACACAAAACACTCCGAAATTCAAAAAGAAATCAAATCAGTAATTTTCAAGATTAAGAAAGTAATCTCTTTCTCGAACAAGAAAAAGCATAGCCCAATCAGAGTCAAACTTGTCAAGAAAATAGCAAGAAAAAAACCCAGATCAAATACAAACTCAAAGGGAAAAGAATTAAAAGAACCTTGGGCAGATCCCATCTCCTTCTCAACTTTAGCCTGCATTTCACGTAAAGCCCCCGCCTCTTCTTCGATCTCTCTAAGTCTTCTTTTCATGTCTTCCAAGTCCTAAAATTTTCAAAAACAAGAACATGTGTTATTCATTACGAGAAAAAAGCTCAGCTCAAGTTAGAAAAAGGGGGGAAAGCTTAAAATAAAAGAAAGGAGGCAACTTTGGAGTTGGAATTAGGATCTTGTTCAACGCCTTGGTCGTTGGCTTCGTAATCCTCAGCTCCGGCAGACATGTCCACCTCCGCATCCATCTCTCCTTCCTCTTCAGGGATCTCCCCTCCGTAAACCTCGTGCTCTTGCTCTTCGTATTGATCCATTCCTGTCAAATTGGGGGAATTTTGGAATTAGGGTTTTTACTCTTTGTGCTGGACTATGTAAGACAAGGATTGGGTAAACTCCGCACTTGGTGAGGTAGGCCTGTCACATGTCCCTTCGATACACATATATGATAATTTTTAATTTCGATTTAAGTCATTGAACTTTGTTTGATATATGTATATTATATATGAATAATATAAAAAAATATACGTATTGTATATAATTATAAAAAATTGTTTAAATTAAAATTAATTGATACCATAACATATTAATATTAAGGTAAACTATCTAAATGACCACCATTGCAATTTGACCACCAGCCGTTAGAGGTTAACGACAGGGTGATGTGTCAGTTAAAAAAATAAGGGTATAATTACATATTTGATCCTTAATATTTACACATTCTTTTAATTTAGTCCTGATTTTAATTTAATAAAATAAATTAATTATTTAATTAGACAGTGACACGTGTCACTATCTTATTAGACGAATTTAATTATTTATCAAAGTGTCACAACCAGATTAAAGGAAAAAAATGAAAAAAATAACAAATGTGCTCAAAGAGAGTCAAAACCGGGTTTCCCAAACAGAAGGAGTGCTAGCTTACCACAAAGCCAAGTGTTGTTTTGTGATCTAATTCATGCAATATATTATATGTACTTATTTGTTGTTAATTGCAGGAAAAAAAATAAATCTAGATTAAAGGTACTCGAACAAGACACACTCGAGACATATAAAAACATCTAATAATTAAATTAAAGTTGATAAAATTATATGTTTTTTAATTATATTTAATGCTTGATTTAAAATAAAAATAGTTTTAAGATTTTTTATATTTTAAAAATAAATTTAATATATTTTTTATTTTTATTTTTATAATTTCGCATACAATTAATAATTTTAATATTTATTAAAAATTTAATTTAATTATTATATATGAAATATTAGATTTATTTGGGTGATTTAAATATTTTATATGTCTCAAGTGTGTCATGTTCGAGTTTCTTTAATTCAGATTTATTTCTTTTTTCCTGCCATTAACAATAAATAAGTACATATAATATATTGCATGAATTAAATCACAATATAGCATTTGGTGTGGTGGTAAGCTAGTGTTCCTTATGTCTGGGAGACATGGGTTTAACTCCCCTAGGTGCATTTGTTATTTTCTTTAATTAAATAATTAATTTATTTTATTAAATTAAAATTAGAATTAAATTGAAAGAATGTGTAAATAATAAGGACCAAATGTATAATTATACCTTTAACGGTTGGTGGTCAAATTACACCTAATTTAATAGTAGATAGTCAAATCGTGACTTTTTTAATAGTATGGTAGTCATTTATGTAGTTACCCTTAATATTATGTACAATCCAATTTGAATAAAAACTCCACCTACTAATACTAGTAGTAGTATGACAAGATTACGATTTTAAAACTTTTAAATCTAGAGAAATATTCATATTCAAAAAAATATAGAGAAATATATATTATTTGATCAACATAAATAATTTAAGATTTATTTGCAAAAATGTAACCCCTCGTCCCGATCTGGCCGGATAACCGGTCCGAGTAGGCCACACGGGGAAAACCGAAGCGAAACCCGTTAAGGTTCTCCCTCGGTTAGTAACCCTGTATTTTTTTTCTTTTTAATCCTGTCTAGAAGAGTATTAAATCCTAAGTGATCAAACAGCGGAACGTATTTCATGAAACAAACATTCGAACCCCAAACAACATTTAAACAGCCCAATTTTAATCTTGTAGGCAGGCCGTTTCGAAACACCCTTGAGGCGTTTCAAAACACCTTGACCAGGTCAACTGCCCCAGAGCCTATACAAGGAGCTGTATCGAAACGGTGGTCAACCGTTTCGAAACGCCCACGACGGTCAACATCTCGTGGTCAACGAGATTTTGACCGTTTCGAAACCTTCAGGCCTGTTTCGAAACACCTTTATCTCGTGAATTTCTCAAAATTCCAGTAGCCAAAACGTTCCGATACACGTTTCAGAACGGGGGTTTCAAAGGTCATACCGTATCGAAACGCGTTCCGATACGAGGTCCCTGAAGCCTACCCGTTTCGAAACCACCCTTCCCGTTTCGAAACGCTGGCAGTCTGCAGCCTTTGAAATTTCGATTTAAGTGAGTCTTGGCAAGTCTAAAGGTCCCCTAAGACCCTCTAAAGGCACACAACACCATCAAAACAATTCTAGAGGCATGCAACCTAGATTTAACATACACAAACACTCACAAGACATGGATATTCATAAACATACAAACATGACAAATATACAAAGGCCTTTCATACAAGACATACTTGGAAACATTGATAAGCAAAAACATCGTTCATCCCATAAGGGTTTACATACCATATAGCAATGTTAACATTCAAGAGACATACATTAAAAGCATTTGTCAAGGTAAACATGCTTACAAACCAAGTCAAGCATAAACATCAAAATCACAAATGAGTCATACAAGCTCATACAAACACACTCTTGCCACATTGCTTAACTAATACAAAATTGATAACTGTACTTGAGCCACAAACTTGGGAAGCCCTTCTTGTCTTGCTCCGGACTAACACCACGCTAATGATCTGCATTGTTGAACATTGAGAGCGTAAGCTATAAGCTTAGTGAGGGTGCTCTAAAACGAAAAACATCAACAATGCAGGGTTCAAGCATGTAAATCCTAAACTCACATGCAACTTTCAATGGCAAAAGATCAAGTAGACCTAGCTAGTCTTTCAAGTGGCATAGTATGGTTTCTCATATCCTACCAAGCTCAAATATCATGTAACAACACCATATATCAACATCATATATCACAACATATGAACAAGTTTAATTGGCCACTATTAATTACCTGGATGTGCGGATTACACCTCAACAATCACATTACTTCGGTGGGATTACACTCATCACCGGACCTTGCATGTGCGGGATTCCACTCATCGCCACATGCCCTACGGATGTGATTCCACTTATCATCCCGTATAAATATATAAAAGCTTCCGGTGGAATGTTACATCACCGTACTCATCCTTGATGACTTAACGCCATCAAGGCCACGTACGTTTTGACTCAATTTGTGTGCACACTAATCCTAATGATCGATCATTTACAACCGGTAATTTATTTAGTGCCAAGTTTCATAACCACATCACATATCATCAACCACGTCTCTTGCTCATCACATATATACATTTCATGATATATATGCACCAATTTATCCACATTTCACAAGAGCATAGATAGGCAAACATAGTAGCATTTAATGAAATCAAAGGCTAACATTAACAACTTGAAATAAAGAAATGGCCTACCAAGCACATTCCACACGCACACTCTACACACACTCGAACCAAACTTTAAAACAAGTTTGAAACCACTCACCGCCCTTCCTTAGCAACCGAACAAATCTCCTACGAACCCGGATTCGGTCCCAAAGCTCCTTCGACGACTCCTCTTGCTTCTAGCCAACCAAAAACACAACCAACAACCAAAATCAATGCTAACATTCAATCAACACTCAACCTTAGAGCTTAAACTAACTTCATCCACATTTTCCAATCAAATAAATCCCCAAATGTATCAAATTCGTACTCCCTCAAACCTTGGCTGAAAACTCCACTTTCAATCATCCAAATGACACCCAAAAGACCCCAAATCACCTTCGTAACATACCTAAACCATCAGCCCTTCAATTACACTCTAAAACCCACCAAAAATCCAAGTTTTGACATCATAAAAATAACTCTAAGAACTCACTTCGGGTTTTCAATGAAACTCAACCATTTTGACATATGTTGCACCTTTTAACATAAATAAACAAAGACCCAACTCAATTTTGCAAAACAAGATGAAAATTCCCATAAAAACCCAAACTTTAAATCAAACCCTAATTTTCAAAATCCCATATCTTTAAAATCTAAGACCATGTATGGATAGGGAATAAAGATGAGAGTTAGGAAACATTTTTACCTTTGAAAAACACCTTGGATTGAAGAAGATACTCAATGGAATAATGTTTTCAAGTTTGGGAGGGTTTTGAAGAGGGTTTGGGTATTTTGACGTTGGAAAGGGGAGATGGGAAAGAGAAGACAATTTTTATTTTAAAGTTGTCTTGCTTTTAAAAACTTTTGGGTCAAATTGCAACATAGGTCCCTCCCCTTTTTACTAAAGCTCAATTAGGTCACAATTTAGGTTGAATTGATTTAATTTAATTTTATCAACTCGGACTATAAACCCGACTAACTCCTAACCCCAAAACACGGGTGTTACAAAAAACATTTAGGAATTTATAATTAATAAATAATAACAAATTGCGTGAAAATAATATAAGAATTGACTTATATTTCTCATTGACTTCGGTTATTTAGGATGAGTCTATCACGTGCGATGAACACCGCTGAACACCACTAATGTTGAACACCGCTGAACACCATTAAATTAATCAATAAAGATTTAAAATTTCAAGACCCATCATACAATTAATAATTATTTTTAAAAATTCAATTAAATTATTATATATATATATATATTAAAATTTTATTTTTTAATAAGGGTAAATTATATATTTAGTACCTCACTTATTTTCGTACTTCTATTGAACTCTCATTATTTAAATATTATTTCAATTTGACCATATTTTTTATAAAAAATAATTTAACCCTTATCCCTCAACCTAAAACCCTAAACTATTAAACCTTAAACCCTTAAACTCTTAAACTTATACCCTAAACCATATACCATTAAAAATAATTTTACCATCATCGATTCAATTCAATTCAATGAATTGTTGAATTCTCCTAAAAAAAATCAATTAAATTATTTTATATATATACATCAAAATTAATTAAACTCGAATCTCCTAGAATTAACATTATCATCTTATTTGAGATGGAGATGCCATCACAATTAATCATAATTAATTCAACAATTAATAATAATTAATCATAATTAATTAAACTCGAATCTCCTAGAATTAACATGATTAGTTGTGATGGCTTCTTCATCTCAAATAAGATGATAGTGTTAATTTTAGGAGATTTGAGTTTAATTAATTTTGATATATATATAAAAATAATAATTTAATTGAATTTTTTAGGAGAATTCAACAATTCATTGAATTGAATTGAATCGGTGATGGTAAAATTATTTTTAATGGTATATGATTTAGGGTATAGGTTTAAGAGTTTAAGGGTTTAAAGTTTAATAGTTTAGGGTTTTAGGTTGAGGGTTAAGGGTTAAATTATTTTTTATAAAGAATAAGGTCAAATTGAAATAATATTTAAATAATGAGAGTTCAATAGAAATACGAAAACAGGTGAGGTACTAAATATATAGTTTACCCTTATTAAAAAATAAAATTTTAATATATATAAAAAATAATTTAATTGCCTTTTTAAAAATAATTATTAATTGTATGATGCGCCCTTGAAATGTTAAATCTTTATTAATTAATTTAATGATGTTTAACGGTGTTCAACATTAATGGTGTTTAGCGGTGTTCGTCGCACGTTGTAGAATTTTCCTTTGTTATATTACAAACTAAAATAATAAAAAATTACAAGCCCTTGTTTTTTCAACAGCCATGAAAGAGGTTGTAATTATTTTTTAAGCTTCTAAATGGGTTAAGTTGTCTGAGTTTATCATCGAATAGGATTGCAGTAATGAGGTTTGTTAGGTTTTTAAACCTGTTATTATTACGTATTTTCCTCTTATTTTAATTGTTTTCTGGATGGTTTATGTGTACCGAGACCTTATGTGTTATTGTTTTTTTAATGGATTATATGTTATTGTTGGTTTAATATTTTTGGTGTACTCTTTTTTTTTTTTATCTTTTTTTTTATCTTTTCGTTGTTTGGTTAGTACTTAAGTGCAACATAGTTATGAACAAAGTGTTTTGGGTATAGTACATGTCTATTTTATGCCTCATATTCGGATTTTATGGTTCTCCCTTTTAATAATATCGTCTTCAAAGTTTGAATTCAAATTTTTTCTTTGTGAGAGCAATATGCCTTGCTATTGCACCTAACTCATATTAGTTATGAAGGAAGTTTTTAACGAGACGCAAATTTATATTGTTTTTCAAAAAAAAATTAAAACTTTAAAATCTCGAGAAATGCTTACTTGTTTTCCTTAACCACCGATATTTAATTTATTGGTTGATTAATTCGGATCTAGTATTGTAGAGGCCATTTATGGGAGCGACCCTCCCAACAATTGTTCTATTCATAACGATAGGATTCAAGCCTCTTGACTTTGTTTAGAAAACCTAGTACCTCTTAGAATTTCATAAATTAGTAAATAATATAACAAGTTGCGTGAAAATAATATAAGAAGTAACTATATTTCTTATTTCTTATTGACTTTTGTTATTTGTTAAATTAAAAAAAAAACAAAAAACAAGCCTTAAGTACTTCAACAGCCTGACAAAAACACCAGGTTCTGCTGGGATAGCTAACATATGTATTATGTAGTGCCTGTTTTTCTAATTAGACCTTTGGCGGAGGAAGCAGCCATTTGGAGGCACCAATATAGTCAAGAGTTATGAACGGTTGGGCTTCCTTCTCGGTTAGCTGCTTGGTGAAAGGCTCCCGCGCGCTCGGAGCCGCGCCTTCCCCGGTGCACTTATATTCTCCATAGTAGACGGTTCTGCAACATTAACCATGATCTTACTTGATCAACAAGTTATTAACATTAGTGTGTATTAATCATTATCAACATTAACCATTAGCTTACTTGGCTCGTTCTGGATGCTTATCATGAGACCATCCAACAGCGCTCACAACTTTGCTCATTTCAGAATACGCATAAACAACTCTCGGACTGCTCTTCCATGCCCTGCCCAAAAATGTACCCCTTGCTGTTCCGGTAATTTTGCCGTGCACAAAGGAGAACCCGGTGTCCTCCGATGAACTCTCCCGGGCTTGTGCCGTAATCACCGTGAATTTTGGATCTGCTTCCACGTATATTTCCGAGTCCTGCACCGCACTTTCCGAATCAAAATACGGTACACATACAATGTATTTCGTGTGTTGTTTTGGTTCGGGTTAAGAATAATAAGAGATACCAGATACAAAGATTTCCCGCTTCCGAAAACGAAATCGATAGTGCCTCGGATGTTGCATTTCTTGAAGAAGTGGTTGCCCCTGTCATCGCACAAAGTGTCCTGAAAACCGATGATGCTGCAGCTATACATCGCCGATCTGTCGCCCGAGAGTCGCAAGGCAACCGCTTGTGCTCCTACCATTTTCCCGTCAGGATGTGGTGCACAGTTCTGTATATATTTTCCAACCAAAACAGAAACAAATTAGCACTCAATGAAAGTACGCTGTACGCATACGCATGATGGTATTAAATTGCGGCCGCAACTTAATCACGGAGAACATAATAAGTATAACAAGTACAACATTATACTCTAGAGCTTACCACTATATTGACAAAAGCAGCCACAAAGTAATTAGACATCACTATAAGGGTGGCGCTGTCGACGGTTCCGAACTTCTTGGCGGTGCCGTCAAATGTCAAATTGGGCTTGTTTTGGGGATCTGTTCCCACCAATGCAATGTAAGGCTTGTTTCGGTCGATTGTGATTTTCTCTTTATAAACCCCCGGTGCGATGGCTATAACCACGCGTTTGCTGTTCCCTACCGGAACGCTCTCGATGGCTTTGGCTATGGTCGGGAAATCTCCACCGCCACCTGCCTTCACCTTTATGATTTTTGGTTCAGCCTCAGCCTTCGCCACTTCTGGGTCTAAATCAGTCCTTTGTTTGGCCGGCTTGATAATGCCGTCGAACCAAGCAGTTAGTTTGGATTTATCCGCCGGTACCTCTAATGAAACCTCCGACAGAACAACCGGTGCAAAGAGGAGAACCATGCAGATTGCCGCATAAACTCCGGGGAGTTTTCCAGCCATTTTTTAGATTTGTTTTATTGATTTTATTGTTTTTATTTGATGATGTTGTTTTCTCTATGATTCCAATTTATACAATAAATTTGTGAGGAAAAAACTGTAAACATGTGGTTTGGAGTGTTCATCGCTTTGCCACTCATTTCTAGTTCTGAACGCACCATGAAGCTCGCTACACTCTCGGAACACAACACTATAACTTTGAAACTGTAAATATTTCTTTTGACCGAAACTAATTTTTTAAAAATATTTTTATATAAAATCTATAAATATAAAAATGTGGCTTTTATAGCTGCTAGATATCATTAAATTTATAGTTGTATAATTCTTATTATTGAACATCGACTCAATTATAGTACCGAATTTTCATTTTATTAGTACTATGTAATTATTTATGGTTAAAATTTAAACAATGTAATGATTTGGACGAATCTTTCTATCACTATGATTATTATTTTTTCGGAGGGAAAAACATGAAACTAATTCATTCAACGGTCGAAAATGACATCATCAACCAAAGTATTCACAATACAATTCGGAACTTCAAAAGAAAAATAAAAGGGTTTATTACATTCGAAAATCCAGTGAGCTAAACTATGAGCTACCCTGTTTGCATCTTTACAAGCATAAGCAACAGTAAACCCATGATTAAGGCTTAGGATTTGCTTGGCTTAAAAAAAAAACAATTGCAACAATCGATCGATCTGAAGAAGAGGAGAGGAGTCTGTTGATAACACTCAGACAATCACCTTCTATGATCATTCTTTGCCAACCATTAACAGCTGCCAACTTTATGCCCTCTGAGAATGCCAAGGCTTCCACCATCTCGACCGTGTAAGTTCCAGAAAGGGTCTGAGCATGACCATCCATCATGAGCCCATAGTGATCTCTAGCAAGCAACAATTCCAATCGCAGTTGCACCTGAAGCTGGAACAAAAGCACCATCCACATTGATTTTGTGAGTTGTTTCAGGAGGACATTTTTAAATCTTTGTCCTCTTACAAGTAAACTGGTCCATAGTGAAATTATTGGCTACTAAAAAATCAGTAACAAGGAGCTGCACATAATCAATCACTACTTTAATAGGAAGTAGCACAGATTTATGGATTAGAGTGTTTCTCCTATTTCAAAAGTTTTATAAAAGCACAACAAGGAAGGTGAATTGGTCAAAGTCTAAAAGATCTAGGCAAGCCTCAAGCCACTGTTTACAGCTAACACCAGGGTCCATAGGAATTATTCCTCTCAAACCACAAAGATCATAAGCTTCCAGCACCTTTGGACAGTCTCTACAAGCATGGAGAAGGGTTTCAGTAGCAACAGAGCACAAAGGACACAAACCAGAACCCATACTTGTTGCCTGAATTTTTTCACTTACAGGTAATGCATTGTAACAGATCCTCTATGTAACACCCCGAAAAACGGTCTAGTCGAAATTGGATTCCGATGATCGTCGTATTGATATTAAAATATTGAAATATTGTATCTTTAATATAGATTATATTGTTAAAGGACCCTAATTGAATCAAGTCCTTAGTGAGATTGTCTTCAAAATGCCTAATATGATATTTTTGAGTTGGGTGTTTCGATACAGTTAGACTCGTATCGAAACGGCCTAGGTGAGACGTTTCAAAACGGGTATAGGGCGTTCCGATACGGTATAAATGTATTAACTAATTGTTGGACTTTTGCTCAACCTCTATTGTCTTCAACCTTGAGCTCCTAAGCATACACCTCTCTATTTGAGATCCTTAAGCTTAAACTTTTCTTGATTTAAAAACATCAATTCATAGCTATCGATCGGGTAAGTGAAAGCCCCAAGTTAATCATCGATTCTCTTGATTATTAGATGATAAATTTCAAGCTTTAAGATAAGCTTTGTCTAATAGCTAATGGCTATTCAAGCATCGGTATTGCCATATTGATTCTAATAACTCGTTATTGCTTTTCCTAGTTCAAGAAGTCGAAAAGAATAATTCATCATCTCCATCGAAAGCTAGGAATAAAGAGATAGTCATCCGAGAGTTGTATGAGCTTCGGATTATCGAGGTGAGTGTGGTCGGAGTCTCGAAATTAGGCGATGAGCCTTTCTGAATTTAGTGTCATTTAATTCGTATGATTTACTAACCATTGAATTAAAAGGGGTTTTGTATAAAGCATCATTGAAAACCATATTGGTAAGTTAGGTAAGTATTGCATTTATTCATTGTCCATAGCATTGCTATTATTGTTATGGAAATCATTGAAGCATTGCCATGTAAAAATCATTGACATGTGTTTATTGCTATTTCCTATTGCTATGACCATGTGATTGATAAGATATTGCCATTGAATCATTGATATTGAACTATTATCATTGAATCATTGATATTGAATTATTGTCGTTGAACCATTGATATTGAACTATTGTTATCGGACCTTGGGATCGAAGTATTAGATACAGTTGGCATGCCATAGAATTTATGAGCTCAGTGGTTGTAACACCCGGGTTTGGGGTCGGGTGAAATTAAAATAATAAAATAATATTTTGGGCCTCGTGTTTTCAAAACAAATGATTTTATGTTGGGCTTGTTTTGATTTAAAACTTAAATCCCATGGATTTTAGAAATTGGGAGATAGACATCTCATTAATGGCAATTTTGTAAATAAGTGGTCTTGTAAAATAAAACCCCAATTTCCACGACAAAAAACTCTCCTTCCCCTTGAGTTACTATTCCATCACCATTCTTCCTCATCTTTGGTGATTTTTGAAAGGTAAACACATATTTGACTTGTCCTCTCTTTCCTCTACAAGTTGGTACCTGTATTTTTCATTAAAGCTCATGGTTTTGTATTTTGAGGTTTTGAAGTTTTGGATTAAAAATGTCATCTTTATTAGCTTTAACTTAAGTTTTCGGTTTGTTGATGTTAGATAAGATGTTTGTCATCTAAAAGGTCCAACATATTTGATTTTTACAAGGTTTTACAATGATTTCCAAAATTGGGTTTTAGGGAGGTTTTAAAGAGTTCAAATGTTGAGTTTTGGGGGTGTTTGATGTGGGAAATTGTTGGCTGATGGTTGGTTGATAGTTAGAGGTTATTTTGGAAGCCTTTGGGAGTGTTATAAGTGTTGAAATCAATAGTTTTAGGTTGTGCTTGTGGGCTGCTCGGAAATGACATTTTTGAGGTTGTCTTTAGCTTGAAATCATGTGTTTTGTGCTTGGTTTGTGTTCCGGGTTGGCTACATTGATTCGTGGACTGAATTATGGTTGTTTTGATTTTTTTGAATTGCTTAGAAGCAAGGAATTGTGTTGGTGAAGCTTCGGGATCGAATCCGGAATTGTTGGGAGCTTGATCGGCTAGAGTGGTTGAGCTTGGATTAGTCGGTGAGTGGTTAATGATTTCAACTTGGTTTAAATTGGTTTTCAAATGTTGGTTCAAGCATGTGGACCTAGGTTGGGCTTGGTAAACCCACCTAGAGTTGAGATTAGAGTGGTAGCCTAATCTCAAGCTTAGTTTAGGAGACCTTTGGTTGAACTTCTAAATGCTTGGTATGCCTCATGTTTCGTATTAATTGTGATTAATGTGGTTATGTATATGGTGTTATACATGTGTGTTGAGGCGTGATATTGGTGTATTGTTATATGCATGTGGTTGAGGAAATGTGGTTTGTGCATGATGGTAAATCATGGTGAGTACGTGCTAAGCACGAAAATTGGTAAGAAAATTGTGTTGTGAAAGGTTGTGAAATGTGTTAGTATTGGCACTAGTATGCTTGGGGTACAATGATCGATCATTAGGATGTTTAGTGTGCACACGAGAGTCAAAATGCGCGCGTGGTCTTGGTGATGATAGTCATCAAGATGGAGTACGGGTTCACCCGGAAATCTTCTTATATATGTTAGTCGATGATGAGTGGAATCCCATCGATGGGGCGTGAGGATGAGTGGAATCCCCTCCGCGTGTAACGGTGATGAGTGTAATCCCACCTTAAGGTAATGGTTGTGGTTGGATGTGAGTTCTAACGGTTATCCGCGTAATCGGGTCATAGCTAGGTGTCAATACGGATTGTGAAATGTGTTTGCTAATACATTGATATATGTGTTTCCATATGTTGTGATAATGGACTTGTTGAGTATGGCATGATATTGATATTATGTTTATGCATCATATTTATAAATGAGTCTTGTGGTTTCAAAGGTGAGAACTCATGCATTCTACCTTAGTTGGGTGCTCGTGCTTGGACCCTGCATTGTCGGGGTTTGTTTTATGAGTTTACCCTCACTAAGCTTTATGCTTACGCTCTCTTTTGTTCGACAATGCAGATCTTTAGTTCGTGGGTTGCTTGTGCAAGGAGAGGGCCTCCAAGTGTGCTAGTTGCGCTTTTGATCATCAAGTATGGATTTTAAGCTATGAGATGTAATAGACAAGCAATGGGATTTGAGCTTTTGATTTATGTTGTTGATGTGTGTTAGGAGCATGTTAGACTCCTTGTTGATGATATGGTTTGGCTTGTTGATGCCATGTTTGAATTGTAAACCATGGTTATGTTGCTTACCTTGAATGCTCTTGTGTATGTTTGTCTAAGGCATGAAACATTATAGTGCAATGTATGACTCTTTTTGTGGTAAATGTATGATCTTTTAAATGGATGCCCTTATCATGTATCTTTATGTGTTTTGAGTATGTTTGCAATAGGGTGCATGCCTCTAGAGTGTGTTTGCATGTTTTGTATGCTTCTTGAGGTCGTTAAGGGCGTTTGGGATCATTAGAGATGTTTAAAACTAATTTTGGGAATTCATAGACTACAGGTGTTTCGAAACGGGTGTGGTTCTAAGGCCCCCCGTATCGAAACGCGTTTCGGTACGGTTTGGCTACTATGAGCCCCTGTTTCGATACGATTCTCGAAACACTTTGGCCATTGTGATTGCCTGTTCCGAAATGGGTTTCGGAACGCCTAGGCGAAATGGGACCATGTTCCAAAACGGGGTGGATGCGTTTCGGTACGGGTGTCTGACTTTTTAAACTAGAGCCCGAGTTCCGAAACGGGAAATGCCTGTTTCGAAACACATGCCTGAAAATGGGCTTTTGACATCTCTAAAAGGGTCTCAAGGGTTGGGCTTAGGCCCTGTTTGTTGTTAGGCTTCTCGTGAGCCTTGTTTTCCGCTGTCGCTCCACACATAGGTTTAATTATCGCATCTAGACAAGATAATAAATGAAAAAAATTGGGTTGTTAACTGAAGTGGAGCCTTAACGGGTTTCGCCTCGGTTATCTCCGTGTAGCCCGCTCGGACCGATCAGTCGCCCGGGCCGGGACGAGGGGGTTACAGTGGTACGAAGATTATACGGTGTAGTGGAGGGATGTTTTTTGTGTTGGTCAAAACAGTGTAGTGGAGGATATTAGACCATATTGTTCATTTTTTGTGTAGTGATGAAATTCGTGTATCCAAATACGGTTGAAATCAATCCAAGGAAGAATGTTGATTATTGACATTGTCATTGACGATATGATTATTTATATTGCATTATCATGATATTGAGATATTGTTATTGGTGAATTGATTATTGATACTATGTTTCAACATGATTAAAGAGTATGTCGTGATCATTGTATAGTTGATGTAATGATTGTCATCAAAGCATGATAGTGCACCAAGTACATTCATTGTTATTGGCTACCTCACTTAGACTATGTAAGTCTAATGCATTCATTGTCCCTTCATTTCAGGTTAAGGAAAGTATCGAATCAAGATCGGGATTAGCTGGAAGTTTGGCAAGTCACCACGGGCTTAATGTAAAGTACTTTTGTCCCTTTGAACTCCTATAATGGTGGCAAAGTAGTTAAAGTAGTTGATGATGATGTTTCGTTTATGTGTATAAAGGCTATGTGTTGTATGTGGATAAAATGTCTTAAATGATTTGCTATGTTTGCTTGAAAATTGCTTGATATGCATATTTGGCTTAAAAAGGTGAAAACATGGTAAACGTAGTCGAATAAAGATGAAATTTGACATGACAGTAGTTTATAGCATTGAAATATTGTGTATAAAGTTTCATTGCATTTGAACATCGTTTGATAGGTTAATTTGACTAAAAACCAGCAAGAATCTGTCATTACAGGTCAGGCCGTATCGAAACGGGTGATGGTATTTCGATACGGGTAAGCATAAATATACCTAAGGAATAAGGCATACCCAAACGGCTCTAAACCATTTCGGAACATTTTGTCACTGGAATCTCTCATTTCAATACGGGTTCATATCGTATCGAAACGTGTCAAAGTCAAAGTCAAAGGAAGTCAACTCGTATCGATACATGACTTGCCCATATCGATACGATCAAAAGGGAAAAATCAACATGGGTTGACCATTATCCACCCGTATCGAAACATGCTTAAGTGTTTCGATACAGGGTTAGTTAAATTAGTTAAAGGCATAACCTGAAGATTTGCATTCTTTATAGTTTAGTCATTGTATAATGGATGATTAAATTAAATGAGTAAAAGATCACCGTTTTACATGAAAATTTACAGGCTAGTTAATATTGCACTAAATTTTATTGTGGTATGATCTATTGCATCAAAGGACCTCTAATTTGTAAGATTTATAGAATAGTCCCTAATACTTTTAATAACTACAAATTGGTCCTAATTAGAAAATTACCGTTTGCTAATGAGTGAATTAGACTAAGATGTAAATCCGGTAATGTTTTGTTTGTGTAATTTTGTTAAGTGTTGAAATTGGAATGAAATTTTATCGCACCAATCACCGTATCATTCACTGGTAACACGCTCCGACCCGGTTCTCAACTAGATCGAGAAGGAGGTGTTACACTCCAGATGAAGATCTTTATCTTTGGAAAAGTTTTCATATCCTTTAAAGCTTCCCAAATAGGTGAAAGGTCCCTCTGAACATTTCATTCCTATAAAACCAATTATAACCAGATTTGGTGTTGTAAGTGCCACTAGAATAATGATTTCAAATATAGATGTCTTCATTAACAGGAGCAATAGGACACTTTAGGATATTTCTTGCATCAACCTCATTAAACACATTTCTGACTTTCTGAATATCCCAAAAATTTGAGTTTGGCAACATGAACTCTCCACAGGTAATAGGGTTAACCATCCCTTCCAAATAGGAACCTTCAATATGCACAACAAAATCTGCACCCCATTTACAGCAAAAAATAAGGGTGAACTGTTTTGACCTATCCTCAGGTGAAATTCGTCCTTGAAAACCTCTTTAGCTTTGAAGATACAGTTTCATACAAAGGAAGCCTTGTCATGGTGTTTTGCATCCAGAATAGTACCAGAATGAAAGTATTTGGCTGATAACACTTTGAAGCACAAAAAAATCCTTACAAGTTAACAGCCTCCAGACCTGTTTTCCTAAAAGAGCCAGATTAAAAGCCTTTAAGTCTTTGAGACCCAGACAACCATCTTTCTTAGGTCTACACAGCTTATGCTAGGCTACATAAACCCAACCTCTCTCACCAGCTCTCCCAGACCACCAGAATGACCTCATGGTAACCACAATGAGATCAATAATGCAATCAGGTAACAAGAAGCGAGACATGGCATAGGTAGGAAGATCTAAAGCTACAGAATTGAGAAGAATTTCCCTTCCACCAAAAGATAAAATGTTCTTAGTCTAGCCTCTAACCCTCTTATCAACATTTTTAAACAGAAATTCTAAGGCTTCAGTTTTATTTTTGCCCAAGATTAAAGGTAGGCCTAGATAGATTCCCATATCAAATTCTTCTCTCATTTCTAAAACACTAGAAATGGAGTCCTTATGATGTTGTGTCATTCCATTACTAAAGTAGATATAGGACCTATCCAAATTAACTTACTGTCCAGATGAAGCTTCATATTCATGTAGCACTTGTTTAAATCTTGTAACCTCTTGCATAAAATTCTTAACAAACACCAAACAATCATCAGCATACAGGAGATGATTCACTCTAGGGTCATGAATACTTGCTCTCAAACCTTTAATAGCACCATTTTCCTGTTCTTTAAGCAGAATAATAGACAAACCTTGAAAGAAAAACAAGAATAAATAGGGAGATAAGGGATCTTCCTGTCTAAATCCCCTTTCTGGTCTAAATTCCTAGAACAATTTACCATTGATCTTCAAACAAAATGAAACTGAAGTAACACAACTCATAACCAGATCAACCCACTTTTGTTTAAAGCTCATTTTGATCATTACATCATGCATGAAGAACCATTCTACTATATCGTAGGCTTTTTTTATGTCAAGCTTAATGGCAGCCCCTTTATTTCCCTAGCACTCTTCAAATAATGTAACAATTCATGAGCAACAAGCACATTATCTGAAATTAATCTTCCTTGTACAAAAGTAGATTGGTTCTCAGCAATACAGAAGGGCATCATAGATTTCAGCCTATTCACTAACACCTTAGAGACCGTTTTGTAGACTATAGTACAAAGGCTTATAGGTCTATACTGTTTGATGAGGGTAGGGTTAACTAGTTTGGGAATTAAAACAATCACAGTTTTATTAACATCACTCATAAAGGCTTTTCTTTCAAGAAAATCAAGGCATAATTTAATAAAATCATATCCAATAACATGCCAAAATTTTATAAAAAATGAGGAAGAAAAGCCATCAATACCTGGGGCTTTTAAAAGGTGAATTTGAAGAAAAACATATTTAACTTCCCCTACAGTGAATCCAGAGCATAAGGCTACATCCATATCTGGTGTAATGCAATGCTTGACTGCTTCCAGGATCTGATTTGAGGAGGAGGCACCATTGAATTGGAAAATTTTCAAGAAAAACTCATTTGCTATCCCAAACATAGATTCTTCATCAGTCTGTCAGCTTTCAATTTCATCAACAAGGCCCTTCATAAAATTTTTCTTTTTTTCTCATTGGTCATTGCATGGAAGAAGGTAGTGTTTCTATCCCCCTCTCTAAGTCAGGAGATTCTAGACCTCTTTCTCCAATAAATTTCCTCCCTATCCATCAAGACTTTTAATTCCTTCTTGGCAGCATTTAGCTCCTGAACCACTTGGTCATTCACTACATTGTTAAGGAATTGTTTAATCTTTTTATTAAGAATCTGTTTTCTTTTTGAGATTTTCTTCTTCTAGACTTTTGCCACCACTTAAGCCCTTCTCCCACTGCTTTAAGTTTATCCAGGGTTGAACTATAGGTGCCATTCCAATTTTCTAACATAGTCTCCTCACAAGCTTCTTCATCAGCCTAGTAATTCTCAAACTTAAAGTGGTATTCATATATTGCAGAACTATGACTTTGAGCTTCAGTACTCAACAAGATGAAGTGATGGTTAGAGTAGGGAGTAAACTCAGAAATAACTTCTCCTTGTCCATATTTGTGTAGCCAAGGGATGGAAGCAACAAATCTATCCAATCTTTCTTTAATCAGGTTTTCAGAATTTGAGCCACAATGTCAAGTAAACCAGCCTTTACTTGACTTAATGTCCCACAGATCATTTCTTTTCAATGCATTTCTAAAATTGTCTACTTCAACCTTTGATTTTCTTCTTCTACCATCCTTTTTATTGAATTCTAAAATTTTATTCAAATCTCTCCCTAAAAGCCAAGGTAAGTTTAACCTTCCTTTTAAGGAATCTAAGAGCTTTCAGTCTTCATGCTTTTGGGACCTATTACAAGTTTCATACGTTCCTGTAAATCTAAAATGAACCTCCCCATGCTCAACCTCGACATCAATATGTGACTTTGAATAAGATAGCAGATTCACTTGAACACCTTCTCTCCACAACATCATTAACCTCATGTAATCTTCAGATCTTTCAACTACATGGTTATATATCATGTTTACTCTTCTTTTAACTTCCTCGGCTTTAATCTTATCCAACCTTGTATCACAAAGGAACACCACACTAGGATCTTTCGAGGCCACAATATGCTTCAATGTTCGAACTGTCTCATGGTTCTCAAGCCCTTGACAGTTTTAACTTCGTAGTTTATGGCTCTCGACGGGGCTGAGTCTTAGCCTCCACCATTGATTCAGGGGTTTTAATTGGTGAGACAACTTCAACACCACCCTCCAAAGTGTTTGAAACTGTTGCAGAACATGACCTAATCTTTTTGGAGCCCACAGAATGACAAACCTCAATTTTACCTTGAAGATATCTTTTGAAATTTCTGTTTTTTTTTTTTTGCTTAGATAGCAATAGGTTTTCTTCTTTAAGAATTTACACCTAAAACCACTTCATTATCTCCAACATCTTCCATAGATTTTTCCTGTTTGCTAGAGCCAGCTACATTGTTACCAAAGTGAATAATTTCAGGTTTAGGGGCATCTGAGACAGTTGTTCTTGGCTTAAAAGCTACTTTGAGCCAGAATCTTTAACAAATTTAGGGACAAGGTGGAGCAACAAGCAACATCATGACCAATCAGGCCACACAAAAAGCATCACCCTTAATGGTAGATTTTTTTCTTTAATTGTGTCAATTTTGATAACATCTCATGAAAAACTAATTCAAAGAGAAGATAGATGAGTGAAATATGTATATTTTGATATTAACATTGCCGCGGATGGCAACCAATGATAGGTAGTGATTAACAGTCGTTTACTGTCAAAAATTTAGAGTCTAAAATTAAAATATTTTAAAATTAAATGACAAAAACGTACAATATTAAAATTTAATACTTAAAACGACATTATTTTGGACATTAATAACCACACCAAAATAACTAAATTAACAGATCTTTGAACGTTTTGAGCAGTGAAATGAAATTTTTGTTAAAATTCGTGACTAAATTAATATTTCTTTGAAAGCCGAGTGGCCATTTAGATAGTTTATCTAATGAAGAATAGACCGCCGAATCAATTCTAAACCCATCTAAAACCCGCCGCTATGGATCAAAATCCAGTAATATGGAACCTTTTCTTCGAAAATTCGGCGACATGAACGACGGCGACGACAAAGATCCATGGTTAGCACCCGACAAACTCTACCATTTCCTCTTCTGCTTCTTTTTAACCCTCTTCTTCTCCGCTTTGGCTTCGTTATCCCGCTACCCTTTTCTCCGTAACCATTCTATTCGGGTCGGATCCATCCTCTCCCTCCTAGCCGGCGCTGCCAAAGAGGCTGCTGATCATCTCGGGCTTTTCCCCTCTGCTGGTGCTTCCACCAGAGATGCCGTCGCCGATCTCCTCGGGGTTTTGCTAGCTGCAGTGATGCTTTCTTTGTGGAATAGGCTGCTCCGATCCCGATCCGATTCGGGACACAGCCGACGGGTTTTGCCTGTTTGAGTGGGATTCCGTGGTCATTTTGATAAATGGGTTAACTGATTTTAAGAATTTAAACGTGCACGGCCAGCTGCTTTGTGGGAGACGTCTGGTTCCCGAGAAAATGAAGTGAGACGAAGGAAAAGTAAGGATTTTTTTTGTGATTTTCTTTTATCTTGTGCTTTTTTACTGGGTTTTTGGGATTAAATTTATTCATTGGATTGGGCATTTTGTCAGAGCATGGGATTCTTCGGTTGGTGAAAATCGAATGGAAATAGAAAGAAAATTAATAGAAATGATACGGTTTCTGGAACTTGAGATTCTATTTCTGGGGTTACAAAGATAGATTATATTGGCTGAGGTATAAAATATCTTTATAATTCATGTAACTTTGTTTGGTTGATGAAAAAAAGAGAAAGCAAAGGAAAAGCTTTGGATTTTGGCATTATAATCAATTTGGCTTTGTTTGGTTGATGGGAAAACCAGAGAAAACAAAGCAAAAGCTTTGGGTTTTGTGTTGTGCCATTGATGCAACGAGTTGCCTTATAGGAGGTGATATTTTCTTTCGTAACTGAGATTCCTTTGTTCCAAACAGCCAAAAATGTAAAAATATTGTTAAATGCAAGCACTTTGCATTGTTGGGTAATGAAAAAAGCATCCTCATCTTAATTATCTGTACCTTTTTTTTCCTTGAATTTCTCTGGAAATCAAATTGTATCTATAGATAATATCAAACGTGGTATATTTTCTGTTGAATTTTATATTTTTTTCCTGTTTCCGGTGCTTATTCTAACCAATTCCTACTAGAAGCTTTCAAGGAATATCTAATCAGCTTTGCAAAAACTTGGCTCCATGAGTTCTATGTCTCGAGATTTCTTTTTCGTTTTCATGATGAAAGATTCAGACATCTCCCTCACATAATTGGCTACTGGAATTTGGTTTTGTCAACGAAGATGCAGTTTTATGGGTTTTGTTTTTTCTTATTGGATTAGAAGGAGCTAAAACAAGGTCCTTTGGGTGGTCTTCAAGGGTTAGATTGTCATCCCAGCAGGCTCTTGTGCATAAGCTAGGGGATTCTCAGATGACATCGTCCTCGAAACTTAGGTTAGCTGCCTGTGGTTCAGTGTTCATTGTTGAATCCTTCATCAGAGGACGAGTTGTCTCTTCGAGAAGAACCTGTTATTCCAGGTCTTCCTGATGATGCGGTCCTTAATTGTCCCGTTTGGCTTCCAGTTGAGAGCCATACAGCTTGCAGAGCTGTATGCAAGCGATGGCATCTTCTGCTTTGTAATAAAGAACAGTTTCCCACCCGAAGAAAGCAACTAAGTTTCAAAAACAATGGCAGGTTATTGATCATACAACCCCGGCGGTGCCCTGCAAAGACAAAGTCTGTCCCTATGGTCTTAGATGTGTTTCAATTCCTGATGAAGGTGCTCTATTTCTTTGTGGGGGACGATATGATTTCTCTTATGCCGATTGCCCTTGACTTGGTGTCGAAGTATGAGATTCAGAAAAACCCTTGGACTGTGATGAATGATATGAATACTGCTAGGTTGTTTTTTCTCAGAATGAAGTAATTAATGGGATGATATATGTAGCTGGTGGTGGGAATGGTGGAGATCCTTTTGAACTCCACTCAGCTGAGGTTTTAGACCCTGCAAAGGGGAGTTGGCATTTCTAAATGTTTTAGTTCAATTTTAGGGTAATCTACGCACAATGTCTCTTTTGTTTCCGGTCGGACTTTTATCGGTTATCAGTTCAGTGAGACATGAGTGGTCGTGGATGGGAATCTCCGTATCGGTTTAACCGTTCCATCTGCAAGTGTGTTTCTTTTTTTCGAACAATGCATGATCAATCTATAACCTACATGGTATAAGTAGTGCTTACAATAATTTCGATTTATACGTAGTGGGAAGAGGACATGGTATAACAGCTCCATTGACAGTAGGGCTATGAAACCGGAGTGAATTCCCAGAATTGGGACCGTTTGGGGAGACGCTAGTTTTAATGGATTTGGAATCCCCAGCATCGATTTTGATTGTGCAACAATCTTGTCCTACTTCATCTGGATCCAAGAAAAGCAAATATATAGTTACCTTCGAGAATAGAACTCTTGGAATATAACATTACTTGGCATATTATTGTAAGAAGAGCGATTTATCATCTTCTAATTACTTTTTAAAATGTTCAATTTTTTCACTGAAGTTTAGACATTAAACTTTTTTTGTCACTTATCCGTTAACTTTTGATGATGTTCATTTACCGCGAACGAATGAATTTCTCGAAGATTTGAACGGTGAAAAATTTTATTGACACGAAAGAAGCAACATATTAAAAAACGGACTCCATTTAAAGGCGGGGGAAAGAGATCGATGAGAGAGAAATTAGAATGTTTTTGACCTATTCGTGAACTTCAGAACACTTTCCGATAAAATGGAGATTGAATTTAGACTCGGGTGGCCGAGACTAAGTGATTGGTGAAATTTAGGATTGGAAGACAATCATCTACGATTGTTTGGAGTTTAAGAGTGATAAAAAATATTCAACGTCTAAATTTTAGTGACAAGCGTTCAATGTCTAAACTTTAGTGAATAAAATGAACATTTTAAAACTTCAGTGACTAAAATGAATTTAAGTGATGGTTTATATAATTTTATTAAAAATAATGATTGTAAAATGAATATCAAATTTTATAAGTACAAAATTATATAACACTGAAGAAATCAAAGGGAACGACATTCTTATCGTTACTACAATAAATACACAATTTTTATAGCCAAGATCCGAACAGATTTCCTCAACCCTTTTCTCTGCCACTACACATGTCCTAAATTCTATGGGTCCACGTGTCTCTCAATGTATGATGTTGCCATTTCTTTTCTTTTTACTATCATCATAATTTTCTATTATCGACTCAATAATTTATGAATATTCTGCAAAATCGTGAGACGAAACAGAAATATGCTTTACCATATTTTGATCGGAAGTGTGAACTTGATTTCAGCACAACTCCTTTGTCACTCGTTTGATAGTTTAGTGGGGGAAATGAAATCTTAAAATCCTCGTAATCCCATTATTGTATTACATCCCTAATATAAAAGTATTTGTTTTGAATTATGATGTATATAAGGTATTATCTTAGTAAGTTATTCAATTTATTAAAATATATATAAACCTAAGATATATTAATTGGCCTGGTAGTTCAGAATGCTTATACTGTCCATCATTTCATCTTGTATGGGATCAAATCTCGACACATGTTTTGAAAATGTAATATTTTTATCTAATAAAAAATATAAATCTATTTTAGTTATTATTGGGAAAAAGTAAAAATAACACATTTTTTGGTAAAATAGAGTGATAGTAAATATTTCAGGAATCGAATCCACACAAGAAGAAAAGAAGAATGCGAGTGAGTATTTTTACTAGTAATTAACTACCTTAACATCCATTTGATCAAAATATTATTTTTAAAATTTAAGGAAAAATTACATATTTAGTATCTCAACTATGCTCGCGTTACTATTTTAGTACCCAATTATTATTTTTGGTAAAATGGCACCTAATTAACCTTACTTTTTTGTTCTGTTTTGGTACCCCGTCCGTTAAAAACTAATGAATATGATGACGTGGATTGGTATAATAATAGTTTTTGTTTGAAACACTTATATATATATTATCAGTTTAGTCTAAAATTCATCAATTTAAAACATCATCTTAATTATGATTAAATTTTGTCTCATCACATTCTCACCCCTCGTATTCTCGTCGGAATCCCGATCGTGGAGTTTAGGTCCTCCAATGAACCCCGCATTAGTCATCCATTGATCCACAAATCTTAAAGTTTTGATTGTTCCTAACATATTTTTTAAACTCTAAACCCAAAAAAAGTGTTCGTCTAGAAGAAGACTAAAAATGAGGAATTTACAATTTGAATTCAACAATTAAAATAATATTTAAATTGATAGAATTTTAGACTAAATTGATAGATTGTATAAGTTTTTGGACTAAAACTATATTATTAACCCAAGCCACGTCACCATTTCTGTTAATATTAAACGACAGAGGTACCAACACATAACAAAAACATAACGTTAGATACCATTTTACTAAAAATAATAATTGAGTACCAAAACAATAACACGAGCATAATTAGAGTACTAAATATATAGTTTCCCTAAATGTAATGGGTAGAAATGAACACTTGTGAAATAAAAGTGATCATTACGGTAGTTTACCCTTTAAATTTAACTCAACCGCGTACGGATATGATTCTTTGGTTAGATAAATGGAAGTCCCTATAAGACTAATTGCTACAGACTTTGTTGAGCTCTTTTTTTTAGACTTTGTTGAGCTTATCTCCGCGTAGGAAAAGCTATCCAATATTGACTGCCTGGATCAAGTCAGTGTCAAATCATATGTACTATGATGGAATTTCCTATTTTTTTTAATATACTATAAAAAAGAATTAGTGACTATGTAGTTTATCTCACCTTAAAAGGAAAACACTTTTTTTTTGGAAAACTAAATAATTTTAGTGAATTAGGTTGAGTGTCAAGTCATCGCTCGTTTTCATTTGTTTTATATGTTTTCTTTATTCAAGAAATTACTAATGTTTGTTCAAGTGTGGAACATCAACCATACAATTTTATTAATAAACAAAAATAAAAATACAATATATACTTTTTCTTTGCATCAAATAAATTTTTACCGTCCACAGGACCGGTCCTGAACTTTTGGGGCCCAGGGCGAATACAAAAAATGGGCCCCAAATTAAAATTTAAATTACGGTTGCGATCGTATTTATAATTATGTTAAATTTTACTGTGGGTGCGGGCATTATAATTGCTATTCCGGTCTCTGCAAGTATCGTGGTTGTGAAATCTTTTAATAACATACGTTAAAGTGGACATAACAATTGTGGGTATCGCGGTTCCATATTGTGTCGCTACCTATGGGCGGATGTAGCATATAAATTGGAGGTGCAATTGACACCACTTGATTTATTGGAGTACGAGGTTTTAAAAGAGCTAATATAGATTTTTTTTCATAAGAAATATTAGATTTGACCCCACTTAATTTGTTGGTGTTCGGGAATAACAATACTTATTCTAGTGGTATAGAAATCATCAATACCTCATGCTTCACTCATGACCCCACTATAAGAAAATCATGGCTCCACGCCTCCACCACTACCGCTATCGTCATGTAACGATTGTTGTTGCAGTTGCATACCGTTATTTAAATCTTTGTCTCTAATAGAAAGTAACGAAAAAAATTAATTTTAAAAGTATATCCATATTAAAAAATTGGGCCCTTAATAACAAAGATTGAATAAATTGGATTTTAAGAGTATACCTAAAATAACAAATATTAAAAAAAATCGGGCCCCTAATAACAAGTATTAGAAAAAGTTAAATTTTAAGAGTAGTCCCATAATAATATATATTAGAAAAAAATTAAATTTCTATTAACAAATATTAAAAAATTGGGCCCCTACTAACATGTATTAACAAAAATAAGACCACTTAAAATAAATATAATTCGAATAAAATTTAAAATATATAACTCCCTCGAGCGATGGGCCCTGGGCGGGTGCCCTTTTTGCCCCTGCCCAGGGCCGGGCCTGACCGTCCATTGTAAGAAAAGTTTTTGGAGAATTGTCAAAACCCGAACTAGATAACATCTCTAAAATTCACATTCACCTTTCATGCATATTCTAAAAAACGACGATCTTCTACGGATTACATCGGCAAACAACCTAAAGGAGTATGGAATTCTACGTGACTGTCGACAAACACGAATAAAAAACAAGTGTCGTGAGGGTCATCATACAAACACTAAAACCACACAAAATTAACCATAAAAACGTGTCATAAGACAGAGAAACGTATCACAAAGACAAAGAAAAGCGCAACAAGACGTGCGAAGAATAAATAAAAAAATATGAATCATCGACAATCGACAACTAGCACCAAAATTGGTGTCATTGCTGACTAGACAAAAAAAAAGTGAAACAAGTGACTATGATTCAAAATAATCTTTAAGATATCGTAATTATAACGATGCCAATTGAAGGGGTCTAACGTATACATCATGGTACAATATGGCTACGGTGCAATATCAACCTAAATATTACAAAATACAAAACTTAAAATGTTGCACTTTTTGTAACATTTAAGTTGGGTTAATTATCTATACTTGCAACTTCTGATAACATTTTAGATTGATGCAAGTATCGAAATTTTGTTTTTAAGTATCGATACTTGTCGTTAGATCACTAACTTAAAATATTATGAAAAATATAAAATTTAAATTATATATTTTATAATATTTCAGTTAGTACTGCACCGTACCCTATCGTAGCATATATTCACCCTAATTAAAGTGACATTTATTGATTAATATATAACTTTTCAATTATTTATTTATTTTATATTTTTAATCCCAACTAACACACTCCGTATTCGACTGCATTCGACTCAACTCTATACTTTCTCCAGCGCACGCAGTTTGACGCTATTCACATTTTACTTATTATTTTAAAACAAAATCCATATAAAAAACGTGATGACGATGGACGAGCTTCAAGGAAATTTACATTAGTCAACTTCCATTTACTGTTCTAGAGAAGAAGAAGAAAAACAATTAATCAAATGTTTGTTTTTCTAATTGAAGTCAATATTTAATAAACTAGTACTAAATAATCTCTATTATTATTTGAAGAGTCAAGTATTATCGGGACAAAGTCAAGATTTGAGGTTAAGAGAGCAAATTATAAATGTTTGAAAATGAAAGAGGGACAAATTGATAAATAAACTAATTTTTAAAGAAATTTAAATAAAGAAACAAAGATGAAAAAAATTTCTTCGTAGTGGGGGCGATTGCCCCTCCCCACCCACATATAAATTCGTCCCTAGGTATTATGGACTGAGATCAGTGACGGATTCATAATTTTTTTAAAGTAAATATTTATATTAATAATATAAAAAAGTTATACGTGAGTGATAACAAATAAAATATAAAAAATTCAAATTCGAGGGTAGATTTAGTGGATTCCCTACTGACTGAGGTAGAACACAATATTAATATTTTGTAAACAAACTATTCATAAATGAATTTTTTATAAATATATATATATATTTGTTGTATACGGTTAAAAATATAGTGATTATTAAAATTCATTAATTAGTTAAGTGGTCAAAATATTTATATTATTTTATGTTAAATGAATACAAATCATAACATTTACATTTAGAAGATAAAAATCTCTACTCAATAAAAAAATATAGTGATTATTATTAAAAATCACATTAATTTATTATTATGCATTTTAAAAATTGAGTAAATTACAATAAAAGCCACTTAACTATGAGTTTAGTAACAAACATTTCACTTTTATTCTAAAAGTTACAAACATGTTATTTTGCTTACAAACAGACCACTCAACTAATATATTGTTATAGGTAAGGGTGTTTAAAAATTTCTGATCTGAATGATCTGATCCGATTATTCGTTGACACGATCTGAAAATTCGGATACCCGATCTGATTTTTATTTTTGAATAGGATATTCAATCTGATTTTAAATTTTCCGGATCGGATACGGATCATAATATTTCAAGTTTCGGATTATCTGAAAATTCAAAGATCCAAAAATTCAAAGTTTCATGAATATTAATCTTGTTATTTTAACAATTTGGTGCTTGTTAGTTGTTATATCCGAAAATTAAAAAAAATCAAAAATTTCATATATGTGAATCTTGTTATATTTAGCAATTTGTTGTTTGTTATATTCGAAATTCCGAAAATTTCATAAATACGACCTTCAAATTTGAAAAAATAATAAAATCAAATTATATTTTTGAATATCCGATTTTTTTCCGAATCGGATATGGATCACTATATCATCGATTCGAAAATCCAGATATCCAAAAAAATCGGATCAAATCTAATCCGGTATCCGACAATGGATACCCCTAATAAGCAGGTCACCTAATTAGCATATTGTTACAAGCATAGTACTTCTTTTTATGCCAATTAAATAACTTATTTGTAACAATATGTTAATTGAATGACATGTTTGTAACTTCCATGTTTATAATTTAATCTTTAAAAATATATATATTTAAAAAGGGTGGTAGGTTGAGGTTTAAAAAGTTTCCGGTTGGAGGAAACAATTGGTTTTGAAGTCAAAAGCAGAGCTTTCTTCCTCCCCACCTTCCTTTCCACTCAAAGCTTTATTTATTTTACTAACAAGAAATTATTCCTTATTCATATACCAAAACCCTCTCTTTTAGTGCTTCTTGAGCGAGCGATGTTGATGTTGGTCAACTGTTCCAAGTGCCACGCGCCGCTGCAGCTTCCGCCGGCTGCTAACTCCATACGCTGCGTCCTCTGCCAAGCTATCACCTTTGTAGCCGACCCTCGCTACCTCCCCCTTGCCCCTTCCTCTTCCACCCATCCACTCCCTCCTCCGTCACCTTACAACCACGCGCCAACCGGACCCCCGCCGCAGGTTCATGGCCGCAAGCGCGCTGTTATTTGCGGGGTGTCTTATAAGAACACTCGGTATGAACTTAATGGCTGTATAAACGATGCCAACTGCATGAAGTTCTTGTTGGTTCATCGCTTCAATTTTCCAGAATCCTCCATTATTACCCTTACAGGTAACAACAAATTTCTTCTTTTTCTTCGGAAAATTTCCAATTCTTGTATGTATGTATGTATGTATGTATGTATGTATGTATGTATGTATGTATGTATGTATGTGGGGACTGCTTCTGATCTGAATATCATTTGCAGAAGAAGAAACCGATCCGTACAAGCGCCCGACAAAACGCAACATAAGAATGGCAATGCGTTGGCTTGTCCAAGGATGTCAGCCTGGAGATTCCTTGGTGTTCCATTACTCTGGTCATGGCTCGCAGCAAAAGGACGACAATGGAGATGAAGTGGACGGATACGATGAAACCCTTTGTCCATCGGATTTCGAATCTCAGGGAATGATCGTCGATGACGAAATCAACGCGACCATCGTTAGGCCGCTACCGCACGGCGTTAAGCTTCACGCCATCGTGGACGCTTGCCATAGTGGCACCGTGTTAGATTTACCATTCCTCTGTAAAATGAACAGGTACTCAATATTTCACATGTAACATTTTCCGGACTATGCTAATTAGGTAACGTATATGTAATTGTATATGCTTTTATTCGGAATTAGGAAGGGTAGATATGCTTGGGAGGATCATCGACCTCGGACCGGAATGTGGAAAGGAACGAATGGTGGGGAAGTCATTTCCTTCAGTGGCTGTGCCGACGATCAAACCTCTGCAGACACTTCGGTAATGTCGTAATCTCACTCGAAATACCGAATTCGGAACTTAAGCTAAGATCATCCGGAGTCCTAAAATGTTCAGTTTACGCCATGTGAAACAGGCCTTATCGAAGATTACTTCAACCGGTGCAATGACTTACTCCTTCATCGAAGCCATCGAACGGGGGCATGCAACCACCTACGGTAACATGCTGAACGCAATGCGTTCCAACATTCGTAACGCGGATGAGGGTGGCTTCGTTACATCTCTTATCACGATGCTCTTGACCGGGGGGAGTCTCGGTGGCGGATTGAGACAGGTATGCCGGAACATGTTCGATTCGATCCATACATTGTAAAGATTTGTTTTAGTATCGGATCTCTCATGGTTTACTGATGTTATTGAACTGTGTTGCAGGAGCCGCAGTTAACTGCCAATGAAGCATTTGATGTGTATAGAAAACCTTTCTCCATATGATATTGGCGTGCTAATTTTACTTGATTCTTTTGAGGAGGCCCCTCTCCTTTGTACAGTTGTTGAGGAGAATAAATTCATTTCGTTTGAAAATTTGAAAGAAATGGGCTTACAAATATGGAGGACCCACAAGCCCATTATTAACAGAGAGAAAAGAATAATAAGTCGGCACAACAAGCCAACTAGCCAAGCATAAGGTTGTGGGACATTCCACTCTGGCCCTCACATCGCCGAAACTAGTAGGTCACAATTTGGACTATCCGGATTTAGGAATAAATTTGTTTGCAATCGTTATCAAATATGCTGCATCTTCTTGTCTCAACTCATCAACCAAACAGATAGGTTGAAGAAAATTTTGTTCTGTATTAAAATTCACATTCCTCGTGATATGCCACAAACTCAATCTATATTTTGTTTCAAATAGAACTTGAGAAATGACATTTTCTATTGTCTTATCTTTATCAGTAATAACAGTAACTGGTTTGCACCCATTCCTCGTTTTAATCAATTGTTGTAATACCCACACATAAGTATCATCTTTCTCGTTCACAACTAATGCACATCCAAATGGCACTGTGTTTCGATGATGATTTACATCAACCAAAACAATGAACGGCTTGTTGTATGTGTTGTACTTGTAAGTTGTATCAAATGCGAGTACATGACCAAATTTTTTGTAGTCGGCGCGCGATATACCATCGCACCAGAACAACTTCTCCAAGTGTCCGAATTCACCCCTTGTGTGCGGTGTGTCTAACAAAGAAGAAAGGATCAGATTCTTGCTTTCTATATATATACGTCATCACCGTTTCAGCATCACCATCTTGTACTTCTTCTCGTTTAATTCTATATAGATAGTTGTACAAATCCTTCAGGTAGAAAACCAACATTTTGAATTGAACCAGTTTCGCTCACAAGATTTCTCATTATCTTACTTGAAATAATTTCAGAGTGGTGCATGCTCTTAATCTTAAGTTCGTCTAACTCACTAATTTTTCAGAATAACCTACAAAATAAATGATTAACAGAACATTATATATATATATATATATATATATATAAAAGCTAGAGGTTAGTATATAACAATTTACTTATTTATAAATTATATACCTAATATAAGTAACTTGTGTTGCCTGAACCATATCATGGTTATGTTCTGTATGGAATTTAACAACTTTTCAATATTGATACCCATCGTCTAATTTGAATCTAATAAATGCTTCACATCCAATTCTAATGTTCGATCTTTGTTCACGTTTTCTGTTTGGAAAGTTAACCCACCTTTCCTCTTTGTATCTCTCCTTACGACACACTATTCTCTTTATAATTATATGACCACAAGCTCGACTTTTCAATGTTTGGTCGACTCAAACTTTAAAACTTTTCACTTTAGCATATGTATAATAAAATTCAATACAATCATCCAAAGTCTTCCACTTTAGCATACTCATATCATTCTCATCGTAATCTTTTAATTCTTTCCCAATCTTGTCTCATATGCTTTCATCAATGAAGTAGTCAATGGTCTTCTCATCATATATTTATTTGACACGTCAACAGGATAATCAGTTTGTTCTTCTTCAGAATTAATTTCATAATCTTCATCCTCGTTACAATGCTCCAACTCTATAGCTTGAATTTTAGTATCTTCGTTATCAACCATCTCTAAAAAAATTTGTAATCTAATGAAATAATAGAAATTATAAAAGAATTAAACACAAAATTTCTAAATAACAACTTAAGCAATCAGATCGCACTTAAAGCAACAAAGTGCAGAAAAAGAACAACCGTACCGGTACGCTTGCACTACCGTACCGGTACATGTGCTTCTGAAAAAAATTCAGCGAGTTAAATATGTATCGGTACGCATACGGTACCGGTACGGTTAAACCCGCGTACCGGTACGCTAAAACCATCGTACTGGTATGCGCGATGGGCTGCGATTGGGAGATTTGGGGTCATAATATGGGTGTTAGGATACTCAGTTTTAAAATTAGGTACTCAATTTTTTAAAATTAGGGTTTGGATTATGGTTAGGGTTTGAAAATTAAGGGATTAAGGGATGTAATTTTTGGGGATATAGGTTTAGGGGATCCCGAAAATTGGTGGCTGAATAGAAAGGGGTGCGGGAGAGTGGCCGGTGACAACGGCAATTGAAGGAAAAATACCAAAATTGAATTAAGCTTAAATTAAATTTCAAATGTGGAATTGAGGATAAATTACCTACTTGCAAAAGGGGAGATATCAACGACGGCGGTGGACGGCCAGCGACGGGAGAGGACGAATATGGCCGGCGACGGCGGCTAACGGTGGCGACAGCGACGATAAAGGAGTTAATTTCAAAGAAAAAATACTTAAAGTTCTTTGATTTGGGGATAGATTTTTTATTAAAGAATGTTTAATATAAATTGTAGTTTTAATTTTTAAAAAAATTATAATTATGCGATAAGTACTTTAAATTTTAAATTTTTATAAATTAAATTATTGGTGCTCATCGGTGCTCGTCGTTAGTGGTACTCATCGGAGCTTGTTGAGCGCTATAGAATTTTCCATTAAATAATCACTATTTTGGTTGTAGATTTTAACCTAGCCGCTCTCTCTCAACTCTCTGTCGTCTGCAACTTTGTTTTTCTTCCTTTGGTTGGTGGTTGAAAATTAATCTTAGTATTTGTTGTCGACCAACGGATCTATTATTTTTCTTTTTTTTTCTTGTCTTTTCATATTTTAATTAGAATATTTGTGGCACGCGTTTCCTCCTCTTTTTTTTTTGGTTAGTTTCATCTTTCATTGTGGCATGATTTCAACATACATTAACAGTCGATTGGTGCTCGTACATAGATCTTCATGGCGCTAATCTTTGATTATGGCTCTGTCGGTGGTCTTAAAAAGATGGATCCTCACTTGATTGATGGTTGGTTGTCGATGTAATCAGACCTGAGTAGCGGAGCAATCTGCCTGATAGCTTGGTTCGCTCATCACTCCTTTTCCACCCCGTAAAACGTCTCGTTTGGATAGAGACAAGGAGATTCATGAAGGTTTTGAGATTTTAGTATACTTTTTGAATTTTGGTATGTTAATCTCTATGAAAGTGCATGTTTTTTTTGCACCACTGTAAGAGACTTTTAGTGGATTTGTCTATTTTTTTCCTCTTCTTTTAATGTATTGTATTACCTTTCATGATAATTAATAAAATTTAGATGTCATTGTTAAAAAAAATCACTATTCTATTATTATCTTAAATTTCAAATTAAGGTTGTTAAGTGAGACAAATTTGGGTTATACAGTCCACCATTAAGCTTTCCAAAGCAAATCTGTTTTTTTTTAATCAAAAAAGCAAAACTGTTTGTTGGTTGTTAATTATAATAATTAATAAATAGATAAGCACATGGAAATTAATTAAAGTACAACATTCCAAAGGATCTTTTAGAAAAGAACAAAGACTTTAATTATAAGCGCTCTTAATCGAGCAAAAATTCTGTCCATTGGTTGCTATTTTTATGTAAATTAAATTTTAAGCTCTAGCTAAAAATTTAAATTTAAAAAATATGCTATACCCCTAATTTTATAAATTCTATACATAAATTCTAACCTTAAACATAAACTCTAAACTTATTTTTTTTAACATGAGAGAATAAGACTCTGTTCAGCAACACTTATGGGACGGGCATTTCAACGCCAAATAGAAAAGTGTTGTTGAACAGGCCACCAAACTGGCGTTGGCTCTTGTTTTTCCACCGAATTTAGCCCTCAAACGGGCGTTCTGCCACAACTGACAATTTCAGCTTCTGCCCCCAATCGGCCGTTTGTTCTCAACGAACGTTTAAAATTTTTTGCTGAACGGGGCCTAAGTATGAGTACCAAAAAATACAATGAATTTCTATTTCTTTTAATTATGATTAAAGATATTTATTTTTTTAGGAAAAAAACATATTTATAGGTTATCTAGTAGAAACATAATTATACTTCAACTTGATTGATTTCAATATTGTTTTTTAGTTAATATCATATGTTATTATTAGTTAACCATAGAAGAATGGTTCTCAATTTTCTGAAAGTTCAAATCAGAAAATAAAATATAAGAAAAACAAGTAAATGAGGAATGGGAGTGGTTATTGAAATAATAAATAAATAGTTTAATTCCAGGTTGGCCAAACGTTTACGTTGGCTTATTCAGCTTTCTGGGTTGTTGAAATCTACTTTTTTTCTTTCTATTTTAAATATTCAGAATGTCTCGAGATTTTTATAGTGAATTGTTCGTCACTTAAATTAATACTCACATCTAATCGATACACATTATCGATATTTTACGGATTAATTATTAATTTGATTGATATCGATTTTATTATAATATCTAAAAATCGTAAATTTAAATATATTTAATTATAATTATCTCTAATTTAGATGTCGAATAAATTATGAATAATTTAAACAATGTAATTTTATCTTAAAAATAACAGTGTTCTAGCCTTGAGGAATAGTTACTATCAAATCTTGTGTCCCAAGTTCAATAAGAATGATAATGGGTGGGTGAAAACAAATATAATTAAATTTATTTACCGTCCTTTAATTAGTATGCTATGTCTCATCACTTATCTTATTTTAAAAATGTCTAATTTTGAAGATCAATATCATCTTATAAGTATTGGATCCGTTTATGATCTATTCGAGTTTGATTTTATTTAAAAATAAATACAGAATCAATAAAATATACTTAAACATAATTCTTTTAAGTTTATAATATGATAGAATTTTATATTTTTATCCCACCAATAGTTAGATGTAAAAATAAAATACTTTACATATAAACAAATGTAAGACATCAGCTAAAAAATAGTTATTCAAATTAAAAATATATAAGAGTTTATTAAATATAAAATTAATTAGAGGTTGAACTACGGGTGTAAATAAATCGAGCTTGAACGAATAAGTTTTTTTTCATGTTCGTTTATTTATATTTTAAGGTATTTATGTTCAGTTCGTTTAAATTTTTAATATCATGTTTGTGTTCGTTTATTTATTTTTTGATGGTGTTCATGTTCATTTGTTTAACGTTCACGAACATGTTCATTTAACGTTCGTGAACATATCGTGTAATGTTCATTTATATGTTAGCCAAAATGATAGAACTACACCACTAGTCTTTATGCTCATTAGGCTTCACAATTTGAACTCAAAAGTTCACCACGTGTTCGATTTAGTCCATACATTCACCAATATTTAAAATGTAAAAAAAAATAAAAGGAAACCAAGTAAACGAGCTTATAAACGAGCTTGTTTGTGAACATAAATGAACGGAATACACTTTTGTTCATGTTCGTTTATTAAACGAACATAAAAATCTGTTCATACTCGTTTATTTAGCCTAATATACGAACGATTCACTACTAATTCGTCGAACGCTAAGTTCATTTACACCTCTAGGTTGAACTAAAGAAGAATGAGCATGTATCCTCAATTTTTTGGTCTAATAACAATTTAGGTCCTTATAAATTTAAATATTAAACAAATAAGGCCTTACCCCATAAATTTTGAATTTAAATTTGTAACAAGCCCTTACATTTTTTAAATTTAATATTTTAATCCCTGTAAATATTCGATCCTGACTCCGCCCCTAATTGCATTTTGTTATTTTTATACATTGTATAGGTTTTATCACAAAAAATTCATTTATTATAATACTATAATATAAACATAAAAAAATAGAATTCCATGCATAAACCTAGCTCGAATCTAACCCGACACCACTAGTACCCTAAATGGTAAAAATGCTATTTCGATCCTTTAAATTCTAAAATTCCATGCAAGATCATTGTCTGATGATAATGGCGCACCAATCTAAGAACAACCCACCATTGCCTCGTCAACCCTTCATTTCTCTTTCTATATATTCATAAAATCTGCAGAACCCTGAAATATATACAGTTTTTCTTCACAACAGGCCAAGCAAATTAAAGAATTCTTGTCTTTGTTTTTTTTTCTCCTAGTATTCAATCCGTTTACATTGTTATCAAGCTTGGAAAACACTGTATTGGTGAATTTGGAATCTAAGAACATGGAGAAGATGAGTTCAGAGGATGGTGATCGTTACCATCATCATCACCATTACTCCTATACGGATGTTTTAGGATCCGATAAAGTGCCCTGTGGTCCATTGAGCGGACCGTTAAACCGAAAGGTTGCAGGGAAGAAAACTGCCCAGTTCAACATTCAGTATTCGAGCTCTGATGGTTACGTCGAGATTACCTTCGATGTTCGCAACGATTCGGTTGCGGTTAAGAGCGTAAAGGCTGCAAATGGAGGTGATTTGAGTGAAGATCCCGAGCTGACTTTGCTGGCTAAGGGTCTTGAGAAGAAATCTAACATGATGAGGACTGCTTCGGCCAAGATTAGGCATGTGGGGCATGAACTAAAGCGGTTGACGTCGTTCTCGAAAAAGCCAGTTCGGTTCGATCGGACTAAATCCGCGGCGGCTCATGCTCTCGTGGGACTCAAGTTCATTAGCAAGAATGAATGTGGACATGGATGGGAGGCTGTGGAGAAGCGGTTTGATGATATTACAGCTTCCTACAGTGGAACTTTGCCTCGGTCGCGGTTTGGTGAATGCATAGGTATGTGTTTGATGTTGAACCAAATCTAAACTACAAGCATATTTCCAGGTGTTCAGATTCAGTGAGAATCTTTGTGTGTATCAATGGCAGGAATGGAGTCTAAAGAGTTTGCAGGGCAGTTGTTCGATGCACTTGCTCGGACACGAAACATTCACGGTGATTCGATCGATCAATAAGGCTCACCTGAGAGAGTTTTGGGATCAGATATCGAATCAAAGCTTCGATGCTCGGCTTCAAACTTTCTTCGACATGTAAAGTTGCTAATTATGTTTTCATTGTTTATTTAGAGCTTTGGTTTTTAATTCAATTGATTCATAAAAATGCAGGGTGGATAAAGATGCAGATGGAAGAATAACAGAACAAGAAGTCAAAGAGGTATGTCGTTGTCATATGAATAAATTGCAGACATTAATGTAATTTGAATGTTTTTAGTCAAAATTTATACCTTAAATTTTTATTTTACTTTCACAGATTATTAGTCTCAGTGCATCTGCAAACAAACTCTCAAATATCCAGAAACAAGCAGAGGAATATGCAGCTTTGATTATGGAAGAATTAGACCCAGACCGCCTAGGATACATCATGGTAATTTTCAAGCAATTTTTACAATCATTGTTGGTTTCATTTGTTCTGTTTTGGCTTTCCATAATCAGAAATCTTATGTTTTAAACTGATAAACAACTTGGAAATGCTTCTGTTACAAGCGCCGAACCAATCTGTAAGAGGAGAAAGCCGGAAACTGAGCCAAATGCTAAGCCAGAAGCTTAAGCCTACGTATGACACTAATCCAGTTAGGAGATTCTGCAGGGACACCAAGTATTTCTTGCTAGATAACTGGCAGAGAGCTTGGGTGATGGCGTTATGGATTGCGGTTATGTGTGGCTTGTTTACATACAAATTCATCGAATATCGGAGGAGGGAAGACGTGTATAAAGTAATGGGGAGCTGTGTTTGCTTTGCCAAAGGTGCAGCTGAGACACTTAAACTGAATATGGCACTGATACTGCTACCGGTATGTCGTAACACCATAACCTGGTTAAGGAACAAAACGAAACTAGGCGTCGTCATTCCCTTCGATGACAACCTCAACTTCCACAAGGTAACAAAGATTAACATGTCTTTATAAGCTAAGTTCATTAGTAGATTTTGTAATATTGATTACTTTTAATGTATTGCAGCTTATAGCAGTGGGGATTTCAATAGGGGTTGGTATACACGGGATTGCCCATTTGGCATGTGATTTCCCTCGCCTGCTTCATGCTACACCAGATAAATACAAACCAATGCAGCAATATTTTGGTGAACAAGCCAAAAGTTACTGGCTTTTTGTGGAGCATGTTGAAGGAATAACAGGGGTCGTAATGGTGGTTTTAATGGCCATCGCGTTCACGTTAGCAGCGCCGTGTTTCAGGCGGGGTCGAATGAACCTTCCGAAGCCTCTGAAGAAGCTAACTGGCTTCAATGCCTTCTGGTACTCCCACCATTTGTTTGTCATTGTTTACACTCTCCTCATTGTCCATGGAATTAAGCTCTTCTTGACCAAGAAATGGTACAAGAAAACGGTTAGCAACGATCAAACGTCGAATTCCCAAACATTTCTGTAGGGTAATTTTGATATTTATCCAAAACTAAACTTCATTTTTATTGGAAAAATGGCAGACTTGGATGTACTTGGCAGTTCCAGTTATCCTTTACACATGTGAAAGATTGACAAGGCTGCTTAGATCAAGCATCAAGGCTGTTGCAATACAAAAGGTAAGCAACAAATCATCATTATATATGATCCCGAGTTGGCATTCAACAAGATCAGAGGTTCAGGATTCCTAATCCCGAGCCGCGATCTCGTCCGGATTCCTAATTAGTCTTAGAAAACTTTCAGGTAGCTGTTTATCCTGGAAATGTACTGGCACTTCACATGTCAAGGCCCCATGGATTTAGATACAAAAGTGGACAATACATGTTTGTCAATTGTGCAGCAGTATCTCCATTTGAATGGTGATTTGCCCTGGACATTCTTTTCTTCTTATTAAAGCAAGAAGTAAAACCCTCATTAACATGACATAAACACTGATTGCTCACATGAGAAACAGGCACCCATTTTCCATTACTTCAGCTCCTGGAGATGATTATCTTAGTGTTCATATTAGAACACTCGGTGACTGGACTCGACAACTCCGGACCGTGTTTTTAGAGGCATGTTTCTCCAATTATCCTATGCATTAAGATTTTTAACCCTGTATTTATCTAATTATTATCTTCAACTAACATGTTCTTGCAGGTGTGTCAACAACCTACTAATGGTAAAAGTGGCCTCCTTGGAGCTGACTGCATGCAAGGAACTAAAATCCCAGAGTAAGTCATTTCACCATGCAAAGTCATAATTTTCTCTATTCTTTTTTGCTACAAAACAAACATAGCATCGTGCTGGATATCATATTTTAAGGCATGTTGGAAGGAATCAAGCTTTGGATCTCTAGGCTTAAATAGTTAAGGGACTTCATGCTACAGACGTGATAAGCATTATTTAGGTCAAACCCTATTAATATAATCTGAAGTGTTAAGATTCTTCACTACTACATAGTTACAAACAATAATTTCAAAACCCTGATTCACGAATCAATGGAAATTAAAATGTTGAACGAACTTTCATTTGAAGCAACTGGATATAGTGAAGTCTGATCAAAATGTCATTTTCCATGTTCTAAACAATGCATATTCTTCAATATGATTGATGATTCGAACAGTTTCCCGAGAGTGTTAATCGATGGACCGTAAGGAGCACCGGCACAGGACTACAAGAAGTACGAAGTGGTTTTGCTGGTGGGGTTGGGGATTGGAGCAACCCCCATGATCAGCATTGTGAAGGACATAGTGAACAACATCAGGGCCATGGAAGAAGAAGCAGAGTCCACTAGTGGTGCTTTAGAGAATGGTAATGGGGATGTTGGGATTAACAGCACGAGTTCATCGTCACCGAATTCGAAAAGGAAAGAAAGCTTCAAAACAAGGAGGGCATACTTCTATTGGGTGACAAGGGAACAAGGGTCCTTTGATTGGTTCAAAGGGATAATGAATGAGGTGGCTGAAATGGACCATAACCATGTAATCGAGCTTCATAACTACTGCACCAGTGTGTACGAAGAAGGGGATGCTCGCTCTGCTCTCATTACCATGCTTCAATCACTCAATCATGCTAAAAACGGGGTCGACATCGTCTCCGGCACAAGAGTGAAATCCCACTTCGCCAAGCCCAATTGGCGCAGCGTCTACAAGCAAATTGCTGTCGATCACAACAACTCTCGAGTTGGTATGAACACTGAAAACTACCCTTTCCTTTGTATTTATCTTTTCATAATGATGAATGATAAGCGAATGTTATTGGCAGGGGTGTTTTACTGTGGGGCACCGGCGCTGACAAAAGAGCTTCGGCAGCTAGCTTCAGATTTCTCCCACAAGACCTCCACCAAGTTTGATTTTCATAAAGAGAACTTTTAATCCAACATTACTTGCGGACAAGGAGACAGTTCTGTCCACCTTCATCCCACCGTGTCTGAATTTGTACGAAGATCTTGCCCCACCTGTCTTGTCTTGGTAACTCCAGCCTCTCTAGTCCCTCCCATTCTTCAGCATTTGAAGCTGTTGTTTTGTGCTCTCCAACTGGTTTATCTATATGTGACATTCCATCATTAACTACCATGACATCGACCGACGAAGTTGGTTGGGCTTTCGCTTTTGCTTCGGTTGAGTCAGGGTTAGTTAGGTTTGGTTTGGATGTCGTGTCATTCCGTTTAGGAGCTACAGCCTACAGACCTGGAATGTCCATGTCATCGATGAAGCAAAAATATCAGAAAGCTCCCCTTTACAAGCAAGTTAAGCCTTTCATGGAAACCTCTAATGCATACTTTTGAGTTCCATTCCAAAATCAAGTGGCATGACTCAATATGCATACATGTGTATCAAATAATTTTCCTTATTTAACACAATACCATTTACAACAAAATAGTATAATCAAGATTTAGAGACATTAATTATGGCTCTAAATACAAGATAAAATTAACAGTACGTAGACAAAAGGCAAATCCCAGGAACGAACCTTTCTTTTCTACAAACTGAAACATCAATTCACTCTAATAATAAAAACCATGTATTTAAGACAGTGTTTTCCAAAGGCTTTTACAGTTTTACTGGATATGAATTCTTGAAAAGTTGGCCATATTTGTTGCCCCAGCAGAGATCAATCTTCTTGTGATCCTATCTTTCAATTCTTTGTCGGTCTCAAAGATGGCGCCACTAATGCTCACCACGCCGGGGTTCTGGCTGCTCATCACAGAGAATGCAATGGCCGGCTCATAACCTGCATTCAAGCAAAAATGGAGCATTCCCTTGGGAAACAAGAAGACATCTCCTTCTTTGATTAGCGACTGGAAGAGAGTGTTGTTGGTGTCGATGAAACCGGCGAGAACGATGCCTTTGCGGAGAAAGAACAGCTCGGTGGCTCTGGGGTGAGAATGGGGCATTACCATGCCATCGAGATCGAGGTCGGTTCGAGCAATCGATAGGCCGAGTGTGTTCAGGCCTGGAAAATCTGCAGCAGTGACTATATTTACCGAGGAAAGGAGAAAGTTGTCCGTATCTCCAGCGTGTTTCAGACTTGATATCTTGAAATCTGCAGCAGCAATGCTTGAAGGCTTCTTGCAAGGGAAACCATTGATGAACATGGCTTCTTTTGCAGTCGTATCGGTCGGACAAGCGTCCTGGAGATTATCGTTATCTGCCAGGCAAATGCTGATGGAAGTAATGCAGAGGATGATGAAGAAAACATGAATTGAATTCATTCTTGGTTTTTCCCACTCTTTTATAAAACTGTGGACGTCAGCTTGTTCTATTGCAGTGTTTAAATACTAAACATTTAGAGGTTGCAAGAACTGGAAGTTATTCAGGTAGGCTTGGAGTTCACTACTGGGTTTCATATGGATTCCAGCTCAAGAAGTCCATTGCTTTAAAGAAAAGATTATGTATGCTTCAAATACTAGGATTGGGTTCTTTTCCTGACAATTCCCTTCAATCTTTCATGAAAACAACAGCAAAACTCTAACATGGACCCAGTATTTTTCGACTTGTCTAAACATAATTCCGGTGTTAATCGACTGCAACTTTTCTTTGCTATAAATAAGGTGTGCAGTCAATTTCTAGGAGTCACATATCTATACACTTATGGTTTTACTGGAGTCTTGGTGTCCTAAACTTAAAGTTAAACCTTAAAACTTACTGTTCCATGTCAGTTATTCCCTCTGTTTTTGACAGTCTTTTTAATCATAGTAACTTAAGGTCCATTCTGCTAGGGTTTAAGCCTGAAGCCAAACCTTGCCCTGTGAAAATGGAAACTGATTCTAAAACCATCCATTCTTATGAGTTAACACAACTAAGAATGCAACAAATGCTACCGCAGTCAATTACGGTGAAGCATGAACAACAAATTTTATGTCTAGTAGCAATGTACCATGCCAAGAAGTGATACAAATGAAGATAGAGATCTCATTTCTGAAAATTTTTATTGGAACATTAATAGCATGCAGTCTCTATCTACAATTAAGATGGAGCCTGATAGAAAATCATGGTCAATTTCCCTTAAAAAAAAGCAACGGTCTAACAAAGCAGAAAAGAAACTACAAACTCCAGAAATGGTGTTCTTTTATTTTGACTTTATACGCAATTGCCATTACTAGTACAAACGTGTGGCTTCTCGGATTCCACATTAGCTGTGATTGAGGATTCCTTTGAATCGGAGAGAACGTCGGACACAAATTTTATCAAAGAGCAGAGTCCACCCAAGAAATTATGATCGATAACACCTTTACCTTCCAAAACATGAGCAAAATCTATGAGTTTAATTTCAGCTACTGGAGTACTTCCTTTCAGAACAGATTCCTTATCAAACAAGATGAGAAGTGAACATGAGTGAAAATGGTAAATGGTTTGATCCTCAAACCAAGCTTTCAGCTCCAATAATTGTTCCAAAATCCCTGCAGAACCACCATATATGCTAGGAGCAAAAGAACAATCCGGTTTCTCATTACCAATAGAAGAACTTGATGAAACAAATCTTCTCAGAACTGATCTAACATTATCAACCGTAAAACTCTGGACTTCCTTCCTCCCTGGCTTCCAGAATCCTGATTCCTCGCCCTCGTATAGCTGCAATCCAGCTATCCTAAAACCTAGGGACACAGTGGTGGTTCTTCCATCCTTGTCAAGACACTTTTTGATGTAGTCGTCCGATGCCCCAGGGTACCATGTTCTGGAACCAATCTTAACATCCATGATAGATGGATTAGTACGACCGGAGACTATATCTTGCAAGACAAGGTGGAGGCACAAGCCAGATCCGTTTGATGCCTCCAAAAGTTGACTGCCATAGAAAACAGGAAAAAATCTGCGGATGTTGTCTGGAACCCGTGTATCAGAAGAAAAAGTTTCATAGAAAGCCAGCTCCTTGGAGCCACGTCCATCACTCTGGAGAGGCTTGTAAAAGCGGCCCGAATCATCTACAAGGGGACCAAGTTTTCCATCACTGGCTAGGTGGCCTGCAACCTGGTGCTCTGGGGCCTTAAACATGCTGCGGAAACTAGAATGTGCAATTGACCTGATAATATGGATGAATCTTCATTCAGTATTCACTTTATTTCGCCAATAATTAAAAAGGACCATGAGAATATCAGGGCATTTGATTCTTAAGCAATTAGGGACCAACCCCTGTGCCATTTTAATGATAGAACTTTCAAAAGCACAATCTCAAGAGATGCGAATTTATTGCCGTAAAAGCCATAGACAAAAAGATATTTTCCTACCTTTACGGACAGTAGATCGAGCTACTAGAAGACGGCTAAAATGGGATGAGCAGCAAACATACCAATCCCAACTCCCTATCTTATGAAGCAAATATGCATAGCAAAACATCCACAAATACTTTAAAGAAAACAAGAAGAAGGAGAAGGAAAACACATAGTTTGAAGTTCACTACTTATTCTATTCACACAAAGTCTTAAACTTTTAAACTACAAATAAAAACCATTAGAAATCCCCTTTATTTCCATGGTACACAAGCATTCTTCAGCTACAATTAAACAAAATCATATGCACAAAAAATATCAAATTTACCAAGGATATTTGGTCAAATTTCAAATTCATGTAATGAAGCCATACCCATCAAAGCAATACCAACACACCAGCATTGTCCTTAAGCAGGTTGAAGCTTTTGTGATGCTTGTTACCCATTCATTCAATGTATTTTAACATCTAAAGCTAATCAATCTCTTGAGAATTACTTCGGTGTTCAAGAAAATTCAATCCAGTAAATCCAACCGACTAATCAAAAACCTGGAGACCGGGTCTAATATCAAACACAAAGAATCAATTGAACCCCAAAAGAATACTCGCAAAAAAATTGAAGATCTGCAAAATCGAAAAAAAAATAGAACTCACAGATGGAGAGACGGAGGCTTTGCTCGGCTGAAGTAGAATGTGAACAAGTTTACGTTAATTTTGAGGGCGTTGAATAGAAATCCAGTGCAAAAATAGGCGTGAATCCAAAGCCTGACGCTCTGGAGTCTGGAGCAATCAAGTGGATGAACGTGTTGGGAAGAGGATTAAAAGAAAGAATATTATTCAATTGCGTAAAGTTCTGGGTTTTTTTCTTCTTTTCAAACTGTTACTCCATCATCGTCGAATGCTTTAAATTTATATATATTATATAAGATATATTATTATTATTATCACTTCAAAATTAAATCAAAATATTAATAAACTCAATCTAAAATTATTTTTCAATTCGTTTGGAAAAATTATTTTTTTTATAAAAATATATTACACTATTCTATAAATTGATTAAATGTAAAATAATTTGTTCATATACATGTCAACGAATTAAATATTATTTAAAACTATATTTTATCCTAAATAAATATTATAAATTTAATTTTTATAAATTTTAATATTAGTTTTATAAAATAAATAAATTATTATTATTTATTTCAAAATGAAGTAAAAAAAATAATTTTAGTTTGATATTTAATTTTAATTACATTTCAATCTAAAAATATTTTTTAAAAATTATAATAATGTATTTAATTCTAGATAGTTATTTTCGAATAATTCAAAATTTATATTCTACTATAAATATATATTATATGAGTAAAATTTTATAATGATCTAATATAATTTTATAAAATAAATAAAAAATTATAAAAAATTTAGAAACATAATTTTAGATTGATTTTGGTAGTATTTTAATTTAATTTTGAGGTGGTAATAAATCATAAATTAAAGATTAAGATTTGTTGGATATAATAAGTTCTTAGCCTAGCTTATTGGTCAAACAAATTGTCTTTGATGCAAGATGTTTCTGTTCAAATTTTCATGTAGCCAATTTGTATATTTTTGAGGTTGAGAGTGTTGAGTTTTGTGGTGCTCGATTCGATCAACCGTTCTTGCTCGCCAAGTGTGGAGAAGTTGGATAATTGGGTGTTTTAGTGGGAGGTGAAAAATTGGCAATTTGACACAAGGATTTATAGTGGTTCAACCTTCTAACCAAGGTCTACATCCACTACCTTAGCTCCCCACTAAGGATTTCCAACAAATTCACTAAGAATTTCGTCCCCTTTTCTCGGATTAGGAGGAAACCGTTACAACCCTCAAAGCTTTCTACCCAAAGCTTGAAGGAACACTCTCTTTACAAAGAAAGACTTAGCAAACTAAAAATCCCTCTAAAATGTGTTTGTTTGCAATTCTAAGCACTCACCCAAAACCTAGACACTTGAGCAAATTTAACAATGTAAGCTCACAAGTGTTGTCTAAGCAAGAAATAAACAATTTAAGCTCTAGACAAATTTTGACATCATAATGTTGTAACAATTGAAGCATTAGTCTTCTCTTGATGCTTGGAGGTCCCTTTTATACTCCCAAATGAGTTTGTAGCCGTTACTAGCCGTTGGGGATGAATTGGAGCCGTTGAGGACTTTATTTCCCTTCATAAATGCTGTTCTGCAGCTAACGGCATCGATACACGTGGAACGGTATCGATACAGCCTTCATATGAACTAGCCGTTGGGCACTTGCCAGCTTGGGCGTATCGATACGCTTGAGGGCGTATCGGTACCCTTTGACATTTAAATGGCCGTTGGGAAATAGCCGTTGGGGTAGTTAAAATGGGATCGGTACGCTGACGTGGCGTATCGAAACGACCCCACTCCGTATCGATACACTTAACCCTCGTATCGATACGGGTTTTGATAGTGGCCAAACCAGGGTAAAATGGTATCGATACTGGTACAACGGTATCGATACTGGTACTTTGAAATCACGAGTTTGGCTATTAAAAACATAAAAATTCTTTGTCAAAAACCTCTTAAAATACCTCAAACATAATTTCAAGTTGTTTGGACTTAAAACCAAGTTTTAAATTCTTTTCAAATTAGTCCAAAACATTTTTCAATTATTATATCAAAACATTAGTTCTACAATCTCCCCCTTTTTGATATAATAAAACTAACTTGAAAAATTGTTTGGGATTCTCCCCCTTTAACTTGAAAAATGTGAATAAGAGATTAAAGATGTGAAATCAAATTAAGCTCCCCCTTATTCATTTGAAAATTCAATTTTTCAAACCATTTCTCCCCCTTTTTGTTATATCAAAAAGAATTTAAAAGACATTTAAGTTCAAGATAACATAGAAGGCAAAAACATTTTGACACACTTAAAAAATTTTGGTTTAAAATTGGCTCCCCCTTACTCAAAGCATCATAGAAATTGTTAGTCCATCATATATGATCATCTAGTTGAATTTAAAATAAAATTAACAAAAGAAATAAAAAACAACTAGAATTTACCAACACTTGAACCCAAGGGAGGATGTGAAGCCTTCCTTCTTCAAGTGTTCTTCCTTGTGTGCATGGAGCTCCCCCTCAATGTTTGACTTGTTGAACATCTCCATCACACCTAGTAATAGACAATCAAGTAATTTTTGGTATCCAAATTGCTTTGGATCCATGAACGTTAGAAGCACAAATTTTTGACCCCTTAGGAATCCATTTTTCAATGTCATCCTTTTTAATTGAAGTGGTTAGTCCTTTTGGGACCCAAACACTTCTAAAACATTTACCATTTTTAAATCTAGGGGCACTAGATTGTCTAACATAAAAATTTGATTTTTGAAAATTATTTTTCTTTTCAAGTTCATTTGAAATTAAATCTTTTTCTTTTTGAACTTTTAGAAGCAAATTTTGTAAATCAAAACATTTTTGTTCAAAGTCTTTTAATCTTGCTTCAAGTTCAAGATTTGTTTTGGAAAGCAAATCATTTTCAATTTTTATTTTTGAAATCAACTTTTTGTTTTTAGAAAATGATGTCTTGAATTCCAAAAGCAAATCATCATGGGCATCTTGTAACTCATCAAATGTATAAGAATTTGAAATAGATGAGTTAGAAGTTACCTCCCCCTTATTGAGGGCCATCAAGCATAGGTGGGCTACTTCATCATCGGTGGAGTTTTCATCACTCCATGTGGCCACATATGCTTGTTTTGAAGATGATCCATTCTTTTTGAAATTGTGGGAGTCCTTCATCTTCTTCATCGATTCATGCTTGGATTTTTCCATTTTGCTCTTCATGAACCGGGTGAATTTGGTGAAGAGATAGGCCATCTCTTCCTCCTCACTTAAGTTTACATGGTGGCATGTGGAGGATTTGAGAGCTACGGCACTTGCATTGATGCCTAGCTCCATGATCTTATTCTTCCCCATTGCTCTAATCTCTTCCTTCTTCTTCTCTTCTTCTTTGTTTTTCTTCATTATTTGGTGAGTGAGAAGTGACCCCATGAGTTCATCAAGCTTCAAGATTTTGAGATTCTTGGCTTCAATGATGGCGGTCCTCTTTGAGTCCCATGACTCGGGAAGGGAGTAGATGAGCTTTCGGACAAGCTTCTCTTCCGGGATGGCTTCTCCATAACCTTTAAGACCATTGGTGATGGTGGAGAACCTACCAAACATCTTCTCGATGTTCTCTTCCGGATCCATCTTGAAGTTCTCATACTCTAAGGTGAGGAGCCCAATCTTGGTCTCCTTGACTTCATTGGTTCCTTCGTATGTGACTTCAAGCTTGTCCCATACCTCCTTGGCACTCTCACAAGAAGACATCTTCTCATAGATCGTTGGGCCAAAAGCACAAAAGAGCATGTGCAAGGCTTTGCAATTTAGCTCCATCTTCTTGCGATCGTCGACACTCCATTTCGCTTTGCTTCCTTGAGGCACGAACGGACCATCTTCAACTATGTCCCATAGCTTGTAATCTCTTGACTTCAAGAAGAATTTCATCTTTGTCTTCCAATGGGCATAGTGATCTCCGTTGAAGAAAGGTGGTTTGTCGATGGATTGCGCCATTTGAGCCGGTTGATGAAAAAGTGATCGAGCTTGCCGGATCTTCTCAATAGGATGTGAATCCTCTTCGATTGAGCCAAGCTCTGATACCAATTGTTGAGTTTTGTGGTGCTCGATTCGATCAACCGTTCTTGCTCGCCAAGTGTGGAGAAGTTGAATAATTGGGTGTTTTAGTGGGAGGTGAAAAATTGGCAATTTGACACAAGGATTTATAGTGGTTCAACCTTCTAACCAAGGTCTACATCCACTACCTTAGCTCCCCACTAAGGATTTCCAACAAATTCACTAAGAATTTCGTCCCCTTTTCTCGGATTAGGAGGAAACCGTTACAACCCTCAAAGCTTTCTACCCAAAGCTTGAAGGAACACTCTCTTTACAAAGAAAGACTTAGCAAACTAGAAATCCCTCTAAAAGGTGTTTGTTTGCAATTCTAAGCACTCACCCAAAACCTAGACACTTGAGCAAATTTAACAATGTAAGCTCACAAGTGTTGTCTAAGCAAGAAATAAACAATTTAAGCTCTAGACAAATTTTGACATCATAATGATGTAACAATTGAAGCATTAGTCTTCTCTTGATGCTTGGAGGTCCCTTTTATACTCCCAAATGAGTTTGTAGCCGTTACTAGCCGTTGGGGATGAATTGGAGCCGTTGAGGACTTTATTTCCCTTCATAAATGCTGTTCTGCAGCTAACGGTATCGATACACGTGGAACGGTATCGATACAGCCTTCATATGAACTAGCCGTTGGGCACTTGCCAGCTTGGGCGTATCGATACGCTTGAGGGCGTATCGGTACCCTTTGACATTTAAATGGCCGTTGGGAAATAGCCGTTGGGGTAGTTAAAATGGGATCGGTACGCTGACGTGGCGTATCGAAACGACCCCACTCCGTATCGATACACTTAACCCTCGTATCGATACGAGTTTTGACAGTGGCCAAACCAGGGAAAAATGGTATCGATACTGGTACAACGGTATCGATACTGGTACTTTGAAATCACGAGTTTGACTATTAAAAACATGAAAATTCTTTGTCAAAAACCTCTTAAAATACCTCAAACATAATTTCAAGTTGTTTGGACTTAAAACCAAGTTTTAAATTCTTTTCAAATTAGTCCAAAACATTTTTCAATTATTATATCAAAACATTAGTTCTACAGAGAGGGTATAAGTTAAATATTAATTTAGACAAAATTTAACCAAATTTTAAGTCTAGTTCAAAATGTTAGGGTTTTAGGGTTTAAATGTTAGGGTTTAGGTTTTAGGGTAATATGTTAAGGATTTAGGTTTTAACCTATAAACCCTAAATTTTAACCCTAAACTTTAAGTTATATTCACGATCACTAAATTATAAACTACTAAATTTGAACCGCTAAACTTTTAATTTTCACCGCCAATATATCAAATAATTATTTAATATTTTTTATCCTTAAACATTAAATATATTTTTTTAAGGAAAAGACCCACACTGATTTAAGTTTGTTTTCGAAAAATGGGATACAATTACATTGTTAGGGATTGTATGCATCCACTATTGATGTATCGTTTTCTTTTTCTTTTTTATTTTTTTTTCAAAAAAACCAAAGATATAAGTGACTAGAAATTGTTCCTTGAAAATTTTACAAACCCTGAAAAGCCTGAAAAGTAACTGAATTTTTCATCAATAAGTATTGAGTGCATTGGTAAGACATATTACACTCTTAAAAAAAGGATACAAATTTAATTTTCGAAGATAATATTGTTGAGAAAGACACCTTTATTCTTTAAATATAAAACGTAAAATAAACATGCATATTACCAAAAAGAACGAATATTCCTATGTTTTCATATATCAATTTATTATAAGTAATGATTATAATTTTTTCTAAAATATTTTATGTCGGAATTATCATAATTTAACATTAAATTTGATATTTATAATTGATACTTGTATTTTTAAAATGTGTAATGTAACATTTGTATTTTGATAAAATATCTAATGTGGTACATATATTTTTTGAAACGTTCAATGTGTTATCTATAATTTGATAAAGTATTGTTGATATCATATTAAATATTTTAAAAGTACAAACATCACATTAGATATTTTGTACGAACTTTCAGTTGGTACGAGACATTAGATCCTTAAATAAAGTTAAAGATTTAAATAAAAACAAACTATTTTAAAAAGGGATGTTTCTGTAATAAAACTCTATAATATTTAATTCAGATAAGTGAATCAATAAATCAAATATCCACAATTATAAAAAATGTCATTAAATATTATTTAATGTCAATGCAAATATTTTCAATTAAAAATTATGATATGGTTTTAACAACTCCCGATTTACATTAAAATAATTCAACGGAATTATTATTTGTTTACTAAAATAAGGGACTGTCATAAATTAGGCCGGGTTGTTAGTTGAGCGGAATCTATTGTCAAAACGGCATAGTTTCCAATTTTAAATATAAATACGAAGCAGGGGCAAAATCGGGCAATAGACGTTTAACTAAAATCAAAATCTATGAATCCAACCAAATCATCATCAATTTTGTCAACTTCATAAGTGTGTACTAGTGTCTATATCGTGGCATTCCATGTAATTTTATACCAGAACCAAGGTCATTTTCGTCATCTAATTAGCCTTCCTCTGCGTTTATATACCGTCCCTTTTTTGCACGATCTTCCACCCCGCTTTGTCTCTGATCGCCGCCTCTCTCCCCTACCCCGTTTAATTCTTTTTTTAAAATTAATAACTTAAATTTTTTTCTCCGAAATAATACAAAAGAACGGAGCTTATTATTATTGTTAATTCAATAAAAGCCTTCATTCTCCGTTCTTCGATAGATCCAATAAGGAGTTTTCCTCGTTTGATCCAGGTATTTTCTTTTTGTATTGTTGCATTGTATAATTTGGTTCTAGATGAAATTGTTTTGATCTTGATCGTTTTTTTTCAATATAGAATTATTCGAATGATTTGTTATTTGTTTTCGTAGCTCTCGTTTTATGAAATTAACAGATCAAGGCTTTTTGAATTGTTTCTGTTATTTTTATCACAATGTTCCGTCGATGCATGTCGCGTTCGATGAGATTTAAACAATGGTTTTTAGGTCGTTTTTTAAGTTCCGGTGGATCTTATGTTACAGATCTAGAAAATTTAGTTTGAATTAAGTTTTTTAGAATGTTACTGACGCTTTTTTTTGTTGTTTATGGAAATACTTATGCTGAAATTGAAGTGTTTGGTGATTTTGTTGTAGATCTTAGCCGTTGAGAATGGCGGCAACAGCAGCTGGGAGAACGGGATGGTACAAAGGGAGAGTCAAAGCAGTTCCATCGGGGGATTCCTTGGTGGTAACGGCGATGACCACTAACAGGCCTGGACCTCCACCTGAGAAGACCATTACCTTGGCATCTCTTATTGCTCCTAGACTGGTAAAGCTCATCTGAATATGCCTCTTTTATGTCTCACTTGGTCAATGTTAGATTTATTTTCATGTCTGTTTGGCATTTTCTTGGATAATGGTTTTAAGAGTTGCTTTTAAGTAGGTTGGTGTCTTGATTTTATAATTGTTAAGTTCTAAGTTGAAAACTTATGTTGCATGTTATTCGAGTGAAACTTCCAGCTAATGCTTTTGTTTTTGTGTTTTTTTGTCCCCTCTTATTTTATTAATAGGCCCGTAGAGGCGGTGTTGATGAACCATTTGCCTGGGAGAGCAGAGAATTTTTGAGGAAGCTCTGCATAGGGAAGGTGCTGCTCCCTTTGAACTATTCTGTGTCATTTTTGTTATGGATGATATTTGTTTGCTTAAAGTAAGAGTGATCTAATATATCTGTTCTTTACTCAGGAAGTCACTTTCAGAGTTGAATATGCAGTACCAAGCATAGGGCGAGAATTTGGCTCAGTTTATCTTGGTGACAAAAATGTTGCAATTGTGGTCGTCTCTCAAGGCTGGGCAAAGGTAATTTGTTTCTAAAATTTTCATAATACTCGGGAAAGTGATTCAGCTTTTCTATTTCCCTTCTTTTATTTGTGTTTAGGTTAACTGAGCCAGGGTTGTGCAGGTTAGGGAGCAAGGACAGCAGAAGGGGGAAGCAAGTCCTATTCTAGCTGAATTGCTACGTCATGAAGAACAGGCCAAACAAGACGGTCTGGGTCGATGGAGCAAGGTAATATTTCCCCTTTTGTAAATGGTCCATTATATTTGGACGTCTTAATTTCCTAGAAACAAATAGTTTTTAATTGCTAATGTTTATTGTGGATTTAGGTACCTGGTGCTGCTGAGGCTTCTATCCGGAATCTGCCTCCATCTGCCATTGGTGACCCTAGTAACTTGGATGCCATGGGTCTTCTAGCTGCAAATAAGGGTAAGCCAATGGAATGTATTGTGGAGCAAGTTCGTGATGGCAGCACTGTTAGAGTCTATCTGCTTCCAGATTTTCAGTTTGTTCAAGTGTTTGTTGCTGGTATCCAGGTATCTTATAAACTGGAGTTCAGCATATTTCATTTTGTTTACCATATGAGTTTGTCTTTGTAAACATCTACTTTTCTATTCATTTAGTCCCCTTCAATGGGTAGAAGGGCTGCTGCAGAAACTGTTGTTGAAACGGATCTGACCTCTGATGAACAAAATGGAGATGCTTCAGCTGAACCACGGGCCCCCTTAACATCTGCGCAGAGGCTTTCCGCCTCGTCAGCAGCTTCTGTCGAAGTTTCCCCTGATCCATTTGGACCAGAAGCTAAACATTTTACAGAAGTCCGCTGCTTGAATAGAGATGTGAGTGAATAAAGACTTAGGTCGACTCGTGTGCATGCTTTTGAATACATAACCTAATGTTAAGGTTGATGTTGTAGGTACGCATTGTTCTTGAAGGTGTGGACAAATTTAGCAATTTGATTGGGTCAGTTTATTACCCTGACGGTGAAACCGCGAAAGACCTTGCATTGGAGCTAGTGGAAAATGTATGTTCTTGGATTTCTTTTTCTGCATGCCTAAAACATGTTTAATTAAGGTTTTAGACTTGCCAATGTTTTAGCCTTGAATTAAGGTTTTTTGGGGGTTCTATTTTTGCTTGTACAACTTTTTATTTACAAAGCATTAGTTTATTGATAATAATGACAATTCTCCTTCCGGTGGAGTGCATCTTTCATTAATTTATGTTCACATATTCTGAATGATTGGATCCTTTCTTGCTCACATTTCCATCCCTTCTTTTTGAACCTAACAATTTATTCTCAAAATAAAGGGTCTGGCAAAATATGTTGAATGGAGTGCTAATATGATGGAAGATGATGCCAAACGGCGGTTGAAGTCTGCAGAACTTGAAGCCAAGAAGGCTCGGCTGAGGATCTGGACAAACTATGTGCCCCCAGCTACAAACTCAAAGGCAATCCATGATCAGAACTTCACAGGAAAGGTAATAGCAGCATTTCTTTAACTAATATTTCATGTAGCTACCTTGCATCACCGGTATAAGGTTCTTGTTTTTTGTAACTATTTATAATAGTATTATTTTTTTCTCAGGTTGTGGAGGTTGTTAGTGGGGACTGCATTGTTGTGGCTGATGATTCTGCTCCATATGGCAGTCCTCTTGCAGAGCGCCGAGTTAATCTTTCAAGCATCAGGTGTCCAAAAATTGGCAATCCCCGTAGAGATGAAAAGCCAGCTGCATATGCCCGGGAAGCAAGAGAGTTTTTGAGGACGCGCCTTATTGGAAAACAGGTTTGAATAATTTTTCTTTAGAATCTTATTTTGGTGGTGTTGGGAACCTTTATTCATAGTTTGTCAACATACTTCTGTCAGGTGACTGTACAAATGGAATATTCAAGGAAAGTTCCTATGGCAGATGGAGCTACAGTTGCAGCTGCACCTGCAGATTCAAGGGTAATGGATTTTGGCTCAGTATTCCTCACGTCTCCTGTTAAGGGTGATGGCGATGATGCTCCTGCAGCAGTCCCATCCACAACTGGTAGCCAGCCGCCTGGCTTGAATGTTGCTGAGTTGGTGATTGGGCGAGGCTTTGGCTCTGTGATAAGACATAGGGATTTTGAGGAAAGATCAAACTATTATGATGCCCTCTTGGCTGCTGAATCACGGGCTATTTCTGGAAAGAAAGGAATTCATTCTGCGAAGGATCCTCCAGCCATGCACATACAAGACCTTACAGTGGTTGGCAGTTGTGCTCTTTAAGTTATTTGTTTTCTTGCTTGTATAATCTATTTTTAATCTGAATTCAAATATCCATTTACCGTCTTGCCTACTTTCAGGCACCGGCCAAGAAAGCTAGAGATTTCTTGCATTTCCTGCAACACAAAAGGATTCCAGCTGTTGTGGAATATGTCCTAAGTGGTCACCGTTTTAAGTTGTTTGTCCCCAAGGAAACTTGTAGCTTTGCCTTCTCGTTTTCTGGTGTCAGATGTCCTGGTCGTGATGAGCCCTATTCAGATGAAGCCATAGCAGTAATGAGACGAAAGATCATGCAGAGAGATGTGGAGGTATGGATTATCTTTGAACTGCCTGTTTGCCATTATGTTGTTTTTCAGTTTTTAAAACAAATCTGTGTTTTTCTGCACAGATTTTAGTTGAAACTGTTGATAGAACTGGGACATTTTTGGGGTCTATGTGGGAGTTGAGAACCAATATGGCTTTGGTACTCCTTGAGGCTGGCCTAGCGAAGCTTCAAACTTCGTTTGGTGCTGACAGGATTGCCGATGCTCATCTTCTTGAACAAGCAGAGCAATCTGCCAAGAAGCAGAAATTGAAAGTAAGAAGCTGTACATATCTTTTTCACTACTTCCTTTTGGTAATGCTTACTGAAAATATTTTGGCTTTATTATCTTTGAACTTTTTTTATGTAGATTTGGGAGAATTATGTTGAAGGGGAGGAAGTCTCCAATGGATCAGCCACTGTAGAAAACAAGCAAAAGGAAACATTAGAGGTGCTCAAGGAACTTAACTAAAATAATGAGTATCTGACTTAAACATGTACTAATGAATTACTTTTCTTGTTATTTTCAGGTTGCTGTTACTGAAGTACTGAGTGGTGGAAAATTTTATGTTCAGACGGTTGGAGATAAGAGAGTATCTTCTATACAGAAGCAGCTTGCATCTTTAAATATCCAGGAAGCTCCTGTTATTGGTGCTTTTAATCCCAAGAAGGGAGATGTTGTTCTTGCTCAGTTTAGCATGGATAATTCCTGGAATCGTGCACTGGTTAGTTTCATATACTTGATATCGACTTGTTTCATCCTTTTTGTAGTCCTAATGAGATATAGTAGTTGTTTGTATAATTCTGGCTGCGGAATTCAACTGTATTCATACTGTGTCCAGCACAATATTGGAGTTGTTTGTTTATATCCCTGAAACCGGATTTAGATGTTAAGGACGGGCCTTGTTTTCTAAAATATTCCGGAACTGATGGTAGAAATTGTGAAAAAGCACATGATTCTCTTATCTCTATGTGCTAAATATTAGGGATCATGGTTATCTTGCCTGTTCCAAGATTTGTTTGCTATTTGAAATGTATTGTGCTTTCACATTTCATTTCTCTTTTTATTAACCGAATGCATGCTGGTTTGACTTGTGAAGATTGTAAATGCACCTCGAGGAGGAGTTGGATCTCCAAATGACAGGTTTGAAGTGTTTTATCTCGACTACGGGAACCAGGAGGAGGTTCTATACAGTCAGTTACGGCCTATTGACCCTTCATTATCAGCGACACCTGGGCTTGCTCAGTTATGCAGTCTTGCATTTCTGAAAGTTCCTAGCCTGGACGACGAATTTGGTACCGACGCTGCCCAGTTTCTGAGCGAGCAGACATTAGGAAGTTCTCTACAATTTAAGGCAGTGATAGAGGAACGGGATACTTCCGGTGGAAAAGTCAAGGGACAGGGTACTGGCACTGTTCTCATTGTAACTCTCTTTACCGAGGACCCGGAGGATAGCATCAATGCTGCAATGCTGAAGGTTCGAACGATTTTGATTCTATTAAAATCTTTGATACGCCATATTCATACTCATCTTCAAATATTATCTGTTTGTTTTATTTTCAGGAGGGACTTGCTAGGTTGGAGAAGAGGAAGAAATGGGAACCAAAGGATAGAAAATTGATGCTTAATAAATTGGAGGAGTATCAGCAGGAGGCAAAAACTGGTCGGCGTGGAATATGGCAGTATGGGGACGTGGACTCGGATGATGAGGATTCACTTCCGCCGGTTGCAGCTAAGAAATCCGGTGGCCGGCGTTAGGTATTATAATGTCTTTATCAATCACTTTGGGGGGTTAAACACCTAACGAGTTCAAAGTTAATAGGTGTGTGGATCATTCCCATCTGAGGAGTTAAAAGAACTCCCCCCGATAAAATCTCCACCTAGACTTGCTTAAATTTTGACTATCTTCTTTTTTTAATTTTATTTTCACAATTTTCTTTTAAATTGAGAGACATTTTTTTAGTACATGTTAAAATAAGGTGAAGTTGTAGCACTTCTGTTCTGTTATGTTTCCAAGCTGGAGACTCGCAGAAACATTTTTTTATTTTAAATTCACGTCATAGAATTTTTCTATATTATTTAATTTGGTTTCTTTTCTAATTACCTATCTATTTATTTATTGAACTTTTCTATATTATGTTAAAATAAGTGATTCTCGCGGTTTACTCGACATCCCCACATATGAACTCAAATGTTTAGACGACATTTTAGAAGTTTTGTTTATTGTGTATCGTTCTATCACTTGTTTTATAATTACGGACTAAACTAGGAATGAGAATTGGGAGGGCAATATGTGAATGTATGAAAGTGGGAGGATAAATTTATAATTTTTATAAAAAAATATATAGTTAAAAGGGAAATTAAAATTGTTGCCGGGGGGGGGGGGGGGGGGGACTAGAGCTCCTCCCACTTATAACCTAGGTCCAGGTCCATCACTGCTTCTAAGTTATAATGTTACGATTATTGTTTGTATCGGTTATTTTATTGGTGAATAAAATTAACGAAAGTCTGATTAGAAGTTTAGAATACGTGAGCGTCAAGAACATGAAAATGACGTTAAAAAACAAATTATAACACGTGAATTGTTCTTATTAGATTGAAGCAATATGCAAAAATGTATTTTTCACATTCAGGTTCAATTTAGAGTTTAAAGTTTAGTTCAAGAATAGAGGGAGATTAGAGATTAAGTTTTAGAGTTAAAGATTAGGATTTTATTGTATCTGTTGCGTTTGCGCATAGGGTGATTTTTGTAGAACGATGACCATGTTTTTTGTTGCTTATATCAACTAGGGATGAGCACGGGTTGGGTTTTTGGCACATTCGGACTCGACTAAAAAATAAACACTTTAAACCCGCACCTGACTCGACCCGAATATATTTTTTTTAAAAATTTGACTCGACCCGAAAATAAATATACTGAATTCGAATCTGACCCGACCTATATAAAATAAATTAAATTTAGAGGCTTAATTGTAAAAGAATAATTTTAAGGACTTAACTGTAAAAAAATTATAATTTAAAAGACTAAATTATAAATAAAAATTTAATTTTAAGGATTTAATTATAAAAATATATATAAAGAGGGGGTATTATTATAAATATCCTTAAAAAATTTAGGGGAAAATTACACTATTAATCTCGGGTCAGATATTTTTTACCTTAAATTCAAATTTGACCTGATCCGAGTTTACCCTTAACAAAAACTCGACCCGAACCGAACTTTATTTTTCATTAAAAATTTGACCCGATCAGGCCGGATTGAATTAGAACCCGCCAGGTTCGGGTAAAATGCCTATTCCTAATAGCAATCAAAAATTACTTTTTTAAATGATTTTAAAATCGAACAAAAATGACTCAAAATCACAGCGGATTTAGAGAAACAATCCCTTTAGAATTGATATTTAGAAAGAAAAAAAAAGGGGGGGGTAGTTGAGCGTATATTTTAGAAAATAAGGTGGATGCTAATCTTCAAAATCACCTGTAGGTGGCGACCAATATTACTTGATATTTTTTTTTAAAGTTGCCACCTCCAAGTGGCGTCAGCTGCAGTTGACAACTTTCTCGGCCGTAGAAATTAAAATACACTTCTATCTACTTTTTTTTAAAATATCAATTCTGAAGGGATTATTTTCTTAAATTTGTGCAAAATCACGTTTCCAAAAGTAATTTCTAAGCCGAACCAAAAAGTTAGAATGATATGTGCTTTTACTGTGGAAAATCTCGTTTGGGAGTAAAATTCTAAATTTGTCCTCTTTATCATTTGCTTTGCTTGTACTTCCTACGTCTCATGTTCTAAAATCATATCTTCTTTTCTCAACTGTTTATATAATTGAGCATCCGAGGACGGCGGTAAAGCACGTTCACTTACTTTACTCTCTTTCTTTTAGGTTTTAAATTTAAGACCCCTCAAGAATATTATCTTTATTTAAATTTTCTCCTCTCCTCTAGGTAAAAGTAGAATAGGTTTGTAATAAAAAAACTGTTTATTTAATTATTTTTATATGCTTATTATTGATGCTTTAATTGAGTTTATGTGTGAATTTTTATAGTTTATATTAATGTAAATTATTTTACGATATACTTATTGGGTGTGTTTGTTTTTATTATTTAAAATTTAAACTACTAAAAAATATTTTAAATCAATAATTTATATATTATAATAATTTAAATTCATAGTATTTTATATAGTATAATATTAAAAAATTGAAGTATCATTAATTAATATATTTTTATTTTAGAATACACGTCTAAAATGGACTGATTTGGCTGAATATTCTCTTTTGAGGTTTTATTGAAAAAAAACACCCCTTCTAAATAACATTTGGAAAAATACTTCCATTCAAGCCACGTAGGGTAAACTCGTGTTTTAAAAAAAAAATTATCAGTTTAAACTTTCATTTTGCAAAACACGAGTTTGGCCTACGTGGCTTGAATAAGACTATTTTTCTCAATAAAATCTCAAAAAAAAACATTCAATCAAATGTGCCCCTAAAATGGACATTTTACTTACTTAAAAATACTTTTTAGCAGCGATTTCGAACACTAAAATTTTAAACTAAACCATCCAAAATTAACTTTTTTAGTATTTGTCCTTACAGTATAACCATTTCATATAAGCTTAACGGCGCCATTGTTTCTTTCTCTTGTTAATGGGGGAGATTCAGGTTCTCCTTGTCATTGAACACTGTTTATATGAACAGAAAAAGAGATACCGCATTCTTATTTACACACTCGTCAATCCGTACAACTAACATTCAAAACTTTAAGGACCAAAACAAAAGGACATAAACCCCAAGAAACCAAGAATGTTATGTTTCAGCTACAAATGAAAAACCCACCTAAAGCCCCCCAAAATTACAACTGATGCTCACCAACGGTGGTTTTCTTTCAAGTTTCACGCCTCCGTCGCCGTGGAGCACCACCACCACCAGTTTCATTTCCCTCTTCCTTTTCATCATTTTGTTCACCGCTTCTTGCTTCATCATTTGTTGTCTCAGCAACCAATGGTTTCTGTTCTACTTTTGGGCTTGGCTGCACACCATTAACCCACACAATAAGAATAAACTCGTCTTTCACAGGAGTGTAAACGAGCCGAGTCGAGTTACTCGCGATATGTTGGGTTAAAAAAGCTTACTTGATTGTTGCCACCAAAAATGAGCTTGAAGAAAATGGTAAGGATAATCACTACAACAGAGACTAGGACAGCCATGGTGAGATTAGGTTGTTTCTCAGCCCTCTCAATATGATGCTATATGAAGAACAAAAAACTCAAATGTTCATATGACACATACATCCCATTCCCACCAATGAAACATTAATCCTGCATGAAACATGGAACTTACTACAATCTGAGTCTTGTAGTTGCTTAAGAAAGGCATATCAGCAACCTCGTATAGGAAATCGAACACCTTCCTCTGCAGATTAACAATATTACCAAGTTCATGTTATATATGTTGTAAGATTGGACAAAAAAAAAAGATTGGAAATTGCAAATGCATGACCTTAATGGCTGCAAGGAAGTCAGAACCAGAAGCTTCATCCTCAGCCTTATATCTTTCTTTCTCAACCTCAAACTTGGGCTTCCATTTGGTCTCCCTATGTGACTTTGCAGCTTTCTCACTTTTGGCTATCAAGATGTTATCAAACAGTATTCCATCTTGCATTGTCCAAATCTCAATACCAATGGCAGCAATAGGCTCGAAGTCGGGCTTATCGAGTTCGAAGTAGTTCGGGTTCGGAATCTCCCTGGCCTTCCAAATGCCCTTATAATTGGGGTTATCAATTAGTGGGGGAGACCATTTGCCTTTGTATGCAGGATTGTTCTTCATAGGCCTTTTCCATTCGCCACAACCGGGAGCTGTTGCACACTTTGGGTTGAACATCTTTGGAGGCTCCCACACACCATCCTCTTCATCATCCCAATCCTCTGGCTTGCTTGCCTCAGGGTCATCGATCTCGTCCGCCTCATCGTCTAACCATCCGTCCGGTTTTACCGCCTCATTGTCCTCGATCTCCATCGGGGCATCATCGTCCCAATCGTCCGGTTTCACCGCATTCGGATCGGGAATCCTTGCTCGATCATCCCAATCCTCGGGTTTCTTATCGTCCGGATCAGGGATTGTCTTGGGAGGGATAAGTGGAGGGTCGAAATCATCGGCCGATAAGAAATTCGCCTTCTTCTTCTCCTGTCCATCGATCAGAATCCGAACCTCTTTGTCACGTTTCAAGGTCGCAGTGTACACATGAGTGAGCTTATCGGACGGGACAGGAGGTGTGTGTTTAAGATGGTGTTCGACATATTCCCCATTTTTAGGATTCTTATGCTTCACTATGAAATGAACCTTGTTTGTCGTCCCGCACTTGTCAGGTCCGAACATGATGGAGAAAGGGGACTCATTGTCGAATTCCTTAGGCTTCCATTGTGCCGCTTGAGGACGAAGGTATTTCAGATAAGCGCCGCCGCATTCGAGTCCGCTCTGGAGCCGTGTCTCGAACTGAAGCACCGTGGTTCCGCCTTTGAGACTCACCGGCTCGTCGAGCAACTTCACTATCGCATACTTTCTTGCCTTCTCACTCACCAGAAGACCATAGTCATCGTGCCCCTCGCTCTTCGAATGCTTCCATACACCTGCAACTCCAAAATCACGTCAATATTACTAGCAGAAATTTAAATTACAATTGCGGCCGCACAGTCAATGCGAATATCACAGTTATAAATTTTTTAAAAAATACAATACTATTAAAGAAATAAACTAAAAATCTCACCTTTATATTCATCTTTAATAGAGACAATCCATCGATCCTCAAATGACTCGTCGAATGATTCATAAAAAGCCTAAGAACAAACAAATCCCAGAAAAAAAATCAAATTTCACAGATCAGAACATTCTTCACCAATTCGAGATATTAAACCAAAAAAAATCAAATCACCAAATCATCGTTTTTGTAGATATCAAGATCAAAATCATCATCATCAACGGCGAAGCACAAGAGTTGCAGTAGTGACGCGAAAGCTAAGAGAAGAAGAAGAGCCAAACGCCCCATCATAACCAACAAACCCTAGATCTAACGATGACTGAAAATTTCCCTTTTTTCGGAAATGAAAAATCAAAGCTTCAGCTGTGTATCCTCTTTTATAGATCTTCGTTACAGCGATACGATGATTTTTACGTGCTGCATGAAATCAAACAATCATCTTTCGCCACGTAAGTAAATCATGCAACTTCTGTAATCGTTATGTATGGTGTTATTTTTTTCTCTCTTAATTTACTTTAGAAATGGAGACATTTTTTTCTATTATTATTGATTTTCGGAGCTTGACCCAGTCTAAAGGAGGAAAAGGTTCGGGTCATAACCCATTTGGCGGATTTTAATCGGATAGCAAATTGGCCCATTTGCAGATTCTCCGTCTATTATATATATATATATATATGATTAATATCTTATACACTAGCGGTGGAAACTTTCAGTAGCGGTGGAAACTTTCAGTTTCCACAAGCGTCTTAGTTTTAGTGTATAGAGAGTTAGTTTAGGGTATAGGGTTTAGGAGTTTATGTGTAGGGGTTTAGAATTTAGGGATAGTTGTTTCAATTTAAGGTTCAAGGTTAGGGTTTAGTTGTTAGGGTAATATGGTGAAAGTTTAGATTTTAACCTATAAACCCTAAATCTTAAATTGAAACAACTATCCCTAAATTCTAACCCTTACACCTAAACCCATAAACCTTATACCCTAAAACTAAGGCGCTTGTGGAAACTTTCAGTTTCCACCGCATCTCTATATATATAGATAAATATTCTATACACAAGAAAATGATGTTTATTCTTAAAGATTCAGTTTTAATCATTTTATTTGCAGATTTTCCATAAATATATATAAAATAAAATGATGTTTATTTTTGGAGATTCAAGTTCAATCATTTTGTTTGTAAGTTGCGTGTACATTGTTAAAGAGTTAAGAATATGTATGAATAAATATTACCTTGTAAATCACTTTTAGACTATTCAAAAAAATAACTATAAATGCAAGTTTGTTCTGCGGCACTCAAAAAACGGCTAAAAATGGTCAACCTAAAATGTTATTCGGAACAACTTAAATTGTTACCAAAACATATAACATTTTAGGTTACAATATAAAATGTTAAAAACACAACCTAAAATATTATGCATTTTAATAACATTTTCGGTTGCAACTTAAAATGTTATGTTTTGATAATATTTTTAGTTGCATGTTTTTAACTGTTTTATAAGCTGTCATTCTCTAAACTCTCTCATAAAAGCTAGTCCCTTAATTTTTCAATCCGTCACGTTGTTGAGATAATTGATAAATAACTCTTTTTAGCATAAAAATACGTATATTAATTTATAATTTTTCGTTGGTCCATTATACAATCATCGGAGATTGAACTCGTATTATCTTTTATAATAAAAAGTATAGAATAAAAATAAAAACGAAGCTTCAACATAACATAAAGAAGAATAAAAATTATATCCAAATCTCTATTCTAAGGAATCAATGAAATTAAATAATCCAGGAAAAGAGTTTTTTATATGTTTTTTAATTTAATTTGTAAAATCTTCCACTAATTTTGGATTAGTGCCAATTGACACAGATTCTCATATCTTACCATTTTTCATTATGGGGTAAGACTTAAACTATTAAGTGGACGGTCGAAAGCAAAAGGGCATATCAACCTCAAGATTCTTGCTCCTTTTAGACTTGTATATATAGCCATGACTTTGCTTTACTTACTTTCCATTTGTTTAGGGTTACATTTTTATATTATATTATTTTGTGTTAAGATATTTTAGATTTTTTATATTTTTTCTTTAGGTAAACTACATTAAATGGTCATCAAACTTTTAAAAATTTCGTTATAGTCACCGAACTTTTAGTTTGTTTTCAATACGGTCCTTCCAGTAGGTTTCATTTTTCCTGAATAAAATAATGGGTAAACTACACTATTTTATCATTCAACTTTCTTCTCACTCATATTTTGGTCACTAGAGTTTAAAATTTTTCAATTTAATAGCGTAACTTTTGAATTGTTCCTATTCTGGTCACTCTCGAGTGACATGGTTATACAATTTAAAAATTTGATTTCGGTAAATACTTTTTTAAACAAATTATTTCGTTTTGGTTACGGTTCACAGTTTTAAGCAAAATTGATTAACCGGTCTGATAAGTAATATATAATATTTGTAAATTTTATGCATTAAAATATATTATAGTCTAGTGATTTTGATACCCTTCTGGTTTTTAAAGACATTTTGACTCTGAGTATGAATACTAAGTGTGAACTCTCAATTTTTGACTTTCTACTTGTTGTTTTCACTTTTATCACAACCGAACAATTAATAAATTTATCATATTATCATATTTGATATTTCAGTTAACTGGTCAATGGATTATTTGATTAAATTTGTACAATGTAAAATCAAACATTGAATAATTTGAATTTACCAATTAATCAACATAATTTTTGAAGGATTAATCAAACCTGATTCTGATAATAATTTTCTTAAACAAATTATTTCGATTCGGTTACGGTTTACATTTTAAGCAAAATTGATCAATCTATCTATATTCAATTATATATAATATTTGTAAATTTTATGCATTAAAGTATCTTACAGTCTAGTAATTTTGATACTTTTTTGATTTTTTAAAGACGTTTCGACTCTAGGTATGATTACTAGGTGTGAACTCTCAATTTTTTACTTTCTAGTTGTTTTTACACTTATCACAATTGAACAATTATTAAATTTACTATATTATCATATTTGATATTTTAATAAGTAAAATAAAAAAAAATCATTATATGAATCAAATATTCCTATTAACTGGTCAATTGGTATAATATAATATCGAGAGTTGAATAATCTAAATTTACCAATTAACCAAAATATTTTTAAGGATTAATAAAAAAATTCAATTTGCATAACCTTGTCATTCGAGAGTAACCAAAATAGGAACAATTTGTAAGTTGAGTTATTAAATTGAATTTTTTTAAACTCTAGTGCCCAAAATAAGAGTGAGGAGAAAGTTGGGTGATGAATAATGGAGGGACCATACTGAAAATAAACTAAAAGTTCAATGACTATAACACATGTTTTAAAAATTCGATGACCAAAATTATAACGCCTTAAATATTCAGTGACTATTTATGTAGTTTACCATTTTTCTTGATAATAATGAGAGCGACAAAGTTTGAATTTTAGAAAACAGATGTAAGTGTCACTTAATTAATCAATAAGAATATTTTTTTTATTTTGATAAACGAAATTTTATACACTGAAAAAGCAATGATAGACAGGGGCAGAACCTTTAATGTACTAGGGGATATGACCCTTCAAAATTAAAAAAAAAATATTTTTAAAAGTTTTTAAAAAATTTAATCGGACCCCTTAAGATTTTAAAAATTCATATTAAGTTTTAAATATTTGAATATTTTTAATTAAGTTTTCTCTCACAATTTTTAAAAATTTTAATTAAATCGCTCAAAATTATTAAAAAAAATTAGTTGAACTCTATTTTTTAAAATTTTCGTTTAAACCTCTAATTTTTTTAAAAATTTAAATTTCCCTTAGATTCTTACTCAAAGTTCCGCCGCCGACTATAGGGATGAGTAAACCCTTCTATGTATGTAGCATGAAGTAGATTTGGCATGATGATTTATGTAAAAGCAAAAGAAAGTAAATATTCTTAGTGGGAAGATAAGGAAGGAATTATACGTCGGGACCATTAAAGATTTGACACCTTGGTTTCATCTCTTTCCTTTGTCTGTTTCCTCTTATTCTTTTTTTTTAAGAAAAAGGACTTGGGACACAAGTTTAAACACTTCTTGAAGGTGTTTATATATATGCAGGGAGTTGCAGAAACAAAGACAATGCAATGTAATAACTTGTTCTTGTTTCTTTTGTCTGAGTTGTGTGCTTTAAATTTCCAGACAAAGAGCATATGGAGAAGGAAGAAGAAGAAGAAGAAGACAGCAGCCATAGGTAACTATACCTCTTCAGGTTGTTCCTTCTAGAGGGATTTTGAAGGGGGGTTTAAAGGCAAGTCATTTGAGGCAAAGGGAAGGTCATGCCTTTCTTTCTGATTTTTCTTTACTTTCTATGTTTCATTTTCATTTCTGCATCTTTGTTTTCGATTCCGAGTTCGAGAACGTCCGGGTTTCTAGCTGTTTGATTCCACTCTTTGTTGAATAAAAATGGGGGTATCAAGGGGCCTGTTTCAGATTATGAATAATTGTTCATCATCAATATGTTATCCAACACAAGTTTCTCAGTTCCATCTGTTGTCAGTTCGGTATTGAAATATGTTTGCAGATATTTACTGTGCAAGAAAATCTCTACTTCCTTTCATCTCAAAAGAGAAGCCTCATCGGCGTCGAAATATATCCGAACATGAATATGAAAGCGAAGTCTTACATAATTTCCAAGGAAAAAATGAAGAGTTATCATACCTACTATCATTTTCGAAGTTGACATGATCATGTCATATAAATCCGATTCTCAACATTTGGTTTCAATAAGCCTGTTCTAACAAAAATGTTCACTACAAAACTATGCACCCCATTCTCTGAAGGGGGGATTATCGCCTAACTCAAAATAATCATCTTATTATCATTGTATTCGTCATCAACTCTAATTTCCGTTCCGCGCTAGGCCCGACTGCAGAGTTTTAAGCTGTTGTCGAGTTCTAGAGTTCTAGACTCTTTTTCATAGCCTCATAAACCAAATATGTAATGCTTGCAGCTGGGACAACTTTCAGAAGATTAGGAAAAAGTCCTTTGTAAAAACCTCTATAACCTTCATTCCGAAAGGTTTTCCAAAACACATCAGACATTCCGTTATATGCAACATCTGCGGTAGCACGTTGAGCTTGCATTCTGGGAAAACAAACAAAATAAACCTCAGCAATAAAGTAGGAGGATACGGGTTATCCCCAATTACCAGAAAAAGGACTTCTAAACATTATAATCATACCTAGTTCGAATAACCTGCAAAGGATAAACACAGGTTGCTCCCAAAGCTCCAGAAATTGTTCCGCAGCCTAGTTGCACAAGAGGACCGGGTTCTATAAAAACATGAAAGACTCATCAGAGAGCTTTTGAGTAATAAACTCGGAAGAAACTCCCAAGTTGGTGAAAAATAGGAAAAAAACAAGCTTGCATAAAATAAACGAAAGCAGATAGAAAAGTACCACTATCTTGAACAATATATGACCTCGAAAAATCTTTCAAGGTTTCATAGACGGTAAGGTCGATCCCAGCATATGGGATGATCCCAAGAAGAGATGGCACAAGACCTTTATAGAATGCTCGAGGTCCCTCCTGAACCCATATATCCTTAGTTAATTTCCCCAACTTTGGTGGCTTTCCACCTTCAGAAGCACAAGTCTGTAATCGAGTTTTTACAAGATCCATTGGGTAGATAGCACATTGTGCCACGGCACCGGCTAGTCCACCAGCAAGAAGTCTGCCGCTGGCACCGACATCACCATTCTTATCCCCCGTACTGTCTCCTATTACATTCTTTAACATTTCATATGCATAGAACTTTATAGCACTTTCAGGAGCTACCTTGACAACATTTAACCCATTGCCTCGGAAAAACCCCAAAACACCATCTTCCTTCAATATCTTTTTTACAGCTGGCAGAATATTAGCATTTGTAGTTTGCACTTGTAAAACAACCTTGAGGCGATCGAGAGGAGCAGTTGCAGTGCGAGAAGCTGCTCCGGCTATTCCTCCTGCAATAAAATACTTGCTTCTCTTAACATGCGTACTGATGCCTTGAGGAATAACAGCCGTTTCTCCGATATCTACAAGGCAAACCTTTTCCCAATGATGATAGATGTTCTCCATGGTAGCTTCATGAGGATAGAGGAGAAGGAAATCCCTCCATTCTTCAAATGTTATAATCCCATTGTTGTCCTTATCAACATGCTCTACGAATCGTGCAAGCTCGTCGTCATCAATATGAATCCCTGCAAAATAAAAACTGCCAGGGCTTATAAGTTGAAAACAACAGTTAAATTGCAACCACGGAAACTATCAGCTGCTCAACATCCAGCAAAACAAACTGACACATAATCTTTATACCGACAAGAAATTGTCTATTGATACGGCATTATGAGTACACCAACAAGACACTGTCTCAGATATTAAGCCCGACAAACCTTTCTTTCAATGGTGACAAACCCCCTTGAAACCAGACATGGATCCTTAGTTGTCAACTGTAGGATTAGCCGAGGCACCTCAACAAATGCAGATATGTTCATAAAAGAACTATAAAAATACAGATTCTCGTTTCACATTGATTTTAGAGCAAAACTTTGGTTTCGGAATATTTGTAACATAAAAACACAAACTTGAAACATGAGAACTAAAACACAAAGTTCAATATATCCGCACCACGGGACACCGGACACATCTGGCGTGTGAAACTTTATAACAAACTGGTGAAGACAGTTCGAAAAACTATTCCGGATTCCATTCAGAAATTAGAAGAAGACAATGCATTCCCACAACTCGCAATGTAATCTACTCTGAACAACAGACACTGTCAGAATTCAAATTGCCAACCAAATTAATGCTTTTGGATTAATTACTTTTAATGCTATCTACTTTCCTTACAGGTACTAAGCAGATGTTCCGATTACGAGCACTTCGAAAGCAATTTCTCCAATCTCGAAATCGTTACAAGTTTATTGAGCCAAAAGGGTATTAAAAAGATGGAAAACAACATACAACCTCTCAATATATAAGCAAACAAGCACAAATTGTTCAAACATTAAGATGATTTCATTGTCAACCCCAATCAAAACAACAACCTCACCAGACCAATCAAACAATCAAAGTTATGAAATTTCCAATTATTATAAAAATAAAAGAACAAAGAGCATAGCATACCGGCCTTAACAAGCGCATCCCAAAGCTCCTCAGGCAAAATGCAGCCACTGTGTTCCACGTCAATAGCTTGGAAAATCCTATAAAGTTCAAGCTCTTTATCATCCATATACCTTTTGAAATCTAGATAGTCCACGCGCCCATCTCTGTTGGCATCACAAACTTTCAATAGATCGTTGGCGTACTTGTACTCGGCCGGAATCTGCAGCGCCGACAGACCCATTTCGATCTGGGCATAATCCAAGAATCCCACATTGGCCGCATCGAAGAAGTTGAACAAACTCCGAATCCTCAAATCCCTTTCATCCTTCGTCTCGCGTAATGCCAGGAGGACATGATCCATTGTGACGGGTCCCGGCTTTTTGACGGGGTTGCTGCATTCGGGTTCGGGTTTCGCCTCCATTTTAGGCAAGCCTAATTTTTCTTAAGCCAAATTTCACCTATTTTTCTGCGAATGTGGTCTCTTGGAACTGTTCTTCTCTGCAAACATGGAGGTTCGGAAAGAAAGAGATCTGTTTTATGAAATCGGACACAAAGCACATAAAAAAGTACCCTTTTTTTCTTGGTTCATATACCCAAGAATCAATTAAGGAAGGGATAAAAAAAAACTGACTCGAATTAGTGAGGAAAAGATCAAAAAGAAGGGAAAATAGTCAAAATTGCAAAGGAACAGCAACAGGTTTACGGAATCAATTTGAGATGAATTCAAAGTTTTTTTAATGGGTTTTGATTGTTTTGCAAAGATGAAAATCAATCAAAGAAACAATAATGGAGAAGGAAAAACAGGGCGGTTCTAAGGAAAGGTAACGGGAGAGAGAGAATTTACTACAAAGAAATTGGGAAAATACACGTGCAAGATTATTGAAGGTTGAGGAAAGAGCATGGTTCCAATTTCCATTAATGGATTTTAGGCATTTTAAATCAAAAACCTTTTTTTATTAATTATTTGTATAAATGACACCGATGTCTTTTATTTAGAAAAATGACCCTTAAATCTGCCACGTATGAAAATTTCTCTTTTTGGGAAACGCGAGACGTAATATCGCTTTTTGCAGAACGTGAGTTTTTCGTGAATTTGAAAAGTCGGCTAAATTTATCGCAGGGAACTCGCTTTCTGCAGAAAGCGAGTTCTTTGTAAATCGGGCTGCCAGACCAAGCGTTCATAGGTATGTTCGAGCAATATTTCGAGCTTATCAATCATATACTTTTACTAAACATCGAGTTTGGTTTCGTAGTACTGGAAATTATCTTTCATTTGATACCAATATAGGCAAGTTCGGTCCATTCTAAACCGACTAAAATTCGCGTTGAAAACAGTTACATAACTTGTTTTTTGAATGATTTTGGCTTTAAAAATGCTTGATAGGCTCGATTTATTAATCGAATAATGTAGGTTATTGTTTATCCAAAGAAAACAAAATTAAATATAAATTCTAAAAATTATGTAAAAAAATAAATAAGACAAAATAAAATATTGGTATTATAAAACTAAAAAAATAATGTCTTGCATAAAAATAATTAAAAAAAATTAGACAACCCTCCTCGTTTTAATGATGTCTATGTTCACCCGTTCCGCAGCTGGGTGCACGACGATCCCGTGGCAGATTCGTCTGAATGTCATGTGCTCCAGGGTTGTTCTCATCAGCAGCGGCATCATCATTGGCTCCATGAACGTCCTCGAACGTGGACCACTGCTGGGACCAGGGCCGGTGTAGATCAAGCTCTGTGGCGGCGTATGCTCGATAATACTGTAGTCGAACTGTGATGACAACAGTGGAACATCGAACACCGGAGGATCACTCATCGGCATGAAGGGACGATAAGCATCTATGAAGCCGAACTCGGGCGGAGGCCCCTGCTGAAACGTCTCCGGATCACTCATATGATGAAACGTTGTTTCAGACGATGAGGCCCCTGCAGTGTGAGTTCGTCGTCTCTGACTTTCAGGCCCCATTCTTGAACTGCGTTGCGTCGGCTGGCTTTGGGTGGCTTGACATTGTGTGGGCGGGCGGTTTGGGGAGGCACATCAATTTCTCGTTCTCGCTCCTCTGAAATGAGTATATACGACTTTCCTTTTTGGTGGTACCACTGCATATAGTCAAAAGTGACGGTCTGATCCACAATGGGTGCACATATGGGCGGTCGCCTACCATATCTTGTCATTCATTGTCCGACCCAGTCAGCGTAATGATGGCCCCAATAGACTTCGTCTTCCCCTGTCGCGTCAACCGATGTAATTTGTCCAAATTGGGTGGCGGCAGAGGAACCCTTTGGATGAAGCCAAATTGTCGCAGAACCCGGTCCGTAGGATGCCACTCGACAATTTCGTAGTTGATGAGTGACACTAGCAGCAGCCATACGTGAGAGGTGTCTATAATGTCTCCCAGAATACAGTCACGAGTCGCAGGAGCAGTGTACGAAGTCCATACGAACTAAAAAAATAATTTTAAACGTGAATTATATAAAGTTTAATTAGAAAAAGATTTTGAGGAATTAAAAAAATAGTCTGAATTCCTAACCTCGTCATGTATCTTGTCCATCAGCAGTCTATAGCCTCGCTGTGTAGTTGGTAGTCTCTGGTGAGTGAGTTGAACGCACCACCTGTCATTAATAGAAAAGAATTAAAAATTGTAATAGTTTAAAAATATATATTTATAAATTAAATTAAATTAAATTAAATAATTTTAATAGTACCTCCGAATAAATGGGCATAGGTACGGGGTGTGATTTCTAGCCCGTGAGTTTAAAAACGACATCTAAAATCAAGCCCAAGACTGTAGCAGTAAAAGACATTATCCGATTGCGGCTCTGTCATGGTCGACGGTTCTGCAAAGTTCCCTGAACAAAAAAGCCAAGATCGCTGCTCCCCAACATTTTCTTCCTGGTTCGGCAAAATTACCGAGATGGTACAACCACATCGCATGGACTTTGTTGCGATATTTGTCACGCATCAAAATCCCTCCAATCATTCGTAGGATGTGGGCACGAGCAAACCGCTGCGAAAATAATAATAAGTAGTATTATAAAAATATTTTAATTAGTAAAATATATATATAATAAAATAAAAATATTTACCAGCATTGTTTCGTCATCCGCATCGGGGGCAAGATTGTAAAATTCTGCTCCAAAAAGTTAGGAGGATTTTTTCCGCCGTCGAACTTTTCTGGCACCACTCCCAGTAGATTAGCACACGGGGTCGGCCAGTCACCGTCGGCAATACCAGTAATAATCTCGCCGTTAGTAGGCAACCCAAGATGATATGCAACATCTTCCAGTGTAGCGCCATCGTTCTAATCTCGCCGTCAGTAGGCAACCCAAGATGATATGCATACGGAAGATGGAACGTGTGCATCTCTGGCCTCCATCGTTCTAATATTGCGTTAATCAAAGGATTATTCAACTTTGTACCACCAACTATAGTAGCGACGTGGTCAAAACCGGCTTCTTCAATAAACAGAAAATATCCTCATTCAGCGGGTCAGTGATACGATTTAAATAGCATGTCAATGCTCATTCGTAGTGCTTGAAAAAATATAACAAAACATAATTAGAAACAAAATATATATAAGAAAAAATAAATAAATAAAAGAATAAAGAAATAATATAAAATCGTAAAAAATATAAAAAAAAAACATTACCACCGGATTCCGCCGCCAATAGTCGAACACGTGTCGTCCGTCTAGCCTCAATAAACCCGCTATCGTACCAAATTTATTTAGTGAATTTAACTCACAAAGATAATATAATTTTAAAATTTTAATGTTAAATTGTTTACTAACTATAATTTAAAATATATACAAAATATTGTTAATTTTAATTTAATTATTATATTTATTTAATTAGATTAAATGTTTTTATGCATCATAAATGTGTTATGTTCGAGTCTCTTAAAACTTCATTTACTTTTTTTCCTGCTATTAACAACAATATAACATATATATTACATTTTGGATTCCATATCACTAAAGCATGCTTGGCTTAGTGGTAAAAGTATGATATTCTCACCACAAGCACCCAGGTTTGAGTCCTCTTGTGTCTAGTTTTCTTTTTTCTATTTTTCTTTCTCCAATCAGGTGACACGCGTCATCACCTAATTGAATAATTAATTTATTTTATTAGATTAAAATTAGGACCAAATTGATAGATTGTGTAAGTAACGAAGACCAAATGTGCAATTATACCAATTTTATTTAACAGCCACGTCAACTTTTCCGTTTTTTAACGGTTGGTGGCTTAATTGGGACCACTTAAATAGTTAAGTGATATATTTGCCAAAATTAAAAGTATAATGATCAAATTGACAATATCTCCATAGTTAAGTGATCATTTGTGCAGTTTACCAAAAAATATTATTTTTGTTAAGATCCTCAAATTTGAATAATTTTATCTACATATTGTGCTTGAGTCTTATAAATTTGAATAATTTTTGGGTTAAGGGTTAAGGTTAGAGCTTAGGGCTATGGTTTAGACTTTAGAGAATTAGTGGTACAATATTTTTGTTAGGGTTTATGGTTTATGATTTAAAATTTAAGATTAAAACTTATATTTTTATTTTAATTTATAATAGTCAGGTTGAAGTATTGAACTTGTGTGCACGACAATTAGGCATAATAGACTAACATAATATAAATCTGTAAATTTTATTACGCCTGATAAGTTTGTATCTATCTATTTATGAATCTGATAACAATCTGACCATTATTTTGTCCACATGCATTATATTTTTTCCCAAAATTCTAAGAAACAAAGAAACAAGGAAAGGAGAATTTTGTTATATGATAGTATTTCTAAAGGAAACGCTTTGCAAATATGAACAACAGAGGCAAAGTCAATGTCTAGTACGACTGGCCTAATGGCCCTGATTTCAACATTATTCAAAACTAGTTGCTACTCATATCTGCCATATTGTTCTACAAAACTACGGCCTAGACCTCATTACAGTACGTTCACATCCCTATTGCTTCGTAGCCATCTTCTTTCTCGCGCTTAAATCGATAATGAATGCCGACAGCGACAACAGCTATCAGACCGATCATAGCTACCAAGGCCCAAACGATTGCAGACGGCGTAATGCTATCCTGTGTCTGCATCAGATGATCGTTTCGTTAAAAACATCCTAATACAGAAGCCTCAATGCAACTAAACCATGTCTAGCATTTTAGAGTTGGAATCTTACTTGAATTACAGTGTGTAAGGTGTGCATTGGCTCGGCCAATTGGTCTGCAACCAAAATGTAGAACAGCCCCATTACTCCCGTATGATGTCTGATACTGCTGTAATTCGACTCCAAAATCAAAGTCTCCCCTTTCGATATCTCGATGGCTCCCGGTTGAGGATAGCAGGTGGTCATTCCTACAATGTAACCAGCTTCGTTTCCCGGTTCTTCTCCGTCCCCGTAAGTCGGTAACGAAGAACACATAACTTGGCCATCCTGAATTCACCAAATTGCATACAGCAAAGCTCATCATCATCAGATTGCTTACATACATACACATATGCATACATACATACATGTATATATAGACATAAATACCTCTCTATAGAGAGCAGAACCGATTCCCCCTGAATGTTGGTGTGCCACACCATATATGAGATAACCACCAAATGGCATGTCAAGGCTTATCCTTCTGTTGTCAACGTATCGATCATCAGCCAATCCGGTTGCACGGGAAGGTTCGATATCGTATTCCACCTGCATCAAAGATATTCAATGGCAATATTTGAGAGGAAATCAAACTTGACAAAAAAAAAACAAATTCTGTTGCAGCACATATACGAGCATGTACCTTGCACTCGTGCTCTGCTTTAATCCCAGTTGAATTAGGGGTCCTTTTCCAAGTATCAGTAATGTCGAATATATAAATTTTAACAGGCGAGACCGAACTATCCATATCAACCCATTTCACGGTGTATCGAAGGTAAAGAGTTCTTCGAATACCCTCGAACCCTTGTTTAACCCTGCATTGCGTGCGATCGTAACAACATAACAAACCCCCTTTGTAGTCTGGCCTCAGAGGTCTTCCGTGTTCATCGACCGTGACATTATACAGATCACAACGACATTCGGTACATCCCAACTTGTCCTCGACACCCCGTGTATCGATCGCATGAATGTTTAGCATCCATTGCTCCTCAAATCCGGAAGGAACCTCAGCAGGATTACCGAATTCTATTCCATATGGATCGGGAACATGAGTCGCAGTTTTCCGTGTCTCGGACCCGAGGCCAAAGAACTGACCAAGATTAGGACAAATCCCACTGTTTCTCCCAGAAATATAATCAGAGCTGTTAAACTTTGCATGGTCATCAAACTCTGATATTTCCACACCTTCACGTATATAGTACCTACCGACCACCCAATGATGCAGATACGTCTCGTGCAAGGGAACAGGATTCCCGGCCTCATCGATCACTTCCGCATTAAAACTTTTCACGGCGATATGACCTTTCGGAAAGTCGACATTGTAGTAGAACCTATTTTCCACCGATCCCGGTCCGAGCACGAACTTAGGGGATAGAAAAACAGCAGTGTTTATCTTATTTTCATTCCCCACAAAAGCTAGTGAATATGGTAAATTCAGTATCAGAAAAAGTTCAACCAAAAGTAACCATCCCTCTTTGTTACTTTCCATTTCCCTGTCAAACCAAAGAACCAAAACATAAATTCAGAAAAGGAAAGGGAAGAACAGAAGACAGAAACACCAAACGTACGTACCTAAAAGTTCTGAGATTACTTCTTGTCTGGAATTCTCCACTATCTTGGTTGGCACAGATTTCTCAGGCTTTTATAGTAGAGTCGGGTATTCCTATATGTTGGAGACAAAGGGAGAGAGAGCGTGTAAGTTTTTGCCACGTGTTTTTTATACGATAAGAATCGATTACTTCAATGTAAATACAGTATATTTATAAGAAAATGGGACTTCATGGTTACATAAGCCATGACGCTACTTGGTTCGAAGTTTGCGTGGAGAAGAAGACTTTGGTATGTATGGAAGCAAATGGCGGCATCCATTGATGAAGACTATTTGGAAACCAAAAACGGCAAATACTGGAGAAAAACAAAATGTCCACAGCAGGACGACAAGTCCAAATCAATCACATTCAAGTGGAAACTTGGCATATGTGTCGCTTCTCCACCTGTTTTTCCTTAAAAACATGGATATAGTTTGTACCTAAACTTTCATTTCAAACTACAACCTAATATTTAATATTTTTTAACCACATGTATTCAATTTGTTGGGAACTAATTCTGATTAAGTACTATAGAGGCCTATGACGAGGTGATCTTTCTAACTCAATTTGCTCCATTCACAACGTCAAGATTCAAACTCATGACCTTGTTTAAGGATCTAATGTCATATATGTCCTCTCCTTAGGAGTGCAGTGTACCTTACCAATGCACCCAACACTTGTTGGTAGTTCAAATACCTAATTAAATAAACAAATTCGACACCAAATTGAACCTCTAATTACCTTAAAAACAAATTTACCCTTACAAAATTACCTAAGCCAAACAATGAGTAATTGGATTTATACGTTGTACAAGTCATAGGGGTGTAAACGAGCCGAGTCGAGCTCGAGTAGTGCTAAGCTCGGCTCGGCTCGTAAAGATTTCGAGTCGAGTTCGAGCTTGAGTAATTTCTAACGAGCTTGAGAAATCTGAGCTCGACTCGGCTCGTTTAGAATTCGAGTCGAGTTCGAGCTTAATTCGAGCCCAATCGAGTCAAGTATTGACCAATCTTTGACTGCATTGGACTCGAGTAACTCTTCATCTGTCAAGTCTCATTTAAAGTCCTATGAAGAAAAAACTTTTATACACAAGTTATGTAAACTCAAACTTGTTAATTTTAGGGTTTAGGGTGTTAGTTTAGGGTTTAGAGGTTTAAGTTGTTGGGTTTAGAATTTATGATTTAGATTTTAAGGTTTAATACTTATGTTTAGGGTTTATATTTAGGGTTTTAAGTTTAAGAATTTAAATTTTAAATTATAAAAAATAAAAAAATTAGTATATTATATTTTCGAGTAGCTCGTGAGCTTTTCGAGTCGGGTATCAGGTAGCTCGACTCGGCTCGTCAAGAACTCGAGCCGAGTTCGAGCTCGAGTCGAGTCCAATCGAGTCGAGCTTTGACCGAGCTTTGACCGAGTCGAGCTCGAGTAGCTCGCGATTTATCTCGTCTCATTTACAGCCCTAACAAGTCATGCTGACAGAAGTGGTTGGAAATTTGGAAGTAATTCCTATTATAAACCAAATAGATTTTAACCTTCCAAAGTTTGGGTTTTTCCTCTAAATTCAAAGTTTACGCATATTTGAGTGTTTAGATAAAGACAATGGGTTAGAAAAATAAAACCTAATGCCGACTCATTTTTAAATTAAAGATTCGAACTCTCATACATAATTTTTTATCATATTTTTTGTTAGGAATATAATACACTTACACAGGGTAAAAATTAAAATTGTTACATTAATTATGTATCATTATATGAGTATAAATTTATGGTTGAAGTTATCTACTTCTTTTTTTCCTTAAAAATTTCTAAACAAAAATTTATTGTCCATTTTCAGTGTTCATATATGTCTCGACACTAAAAAATTAAATCTACTCTTTAACCTTAATACTTAAACTCTAAAATTAAATCATATACCTTAAACTATAACCACTAAACCCTAAACCTCAATTATAAACTCTAGACTCATTTTTAGTATTGGAGATACATAGAGACACCGAAAATGGACAATAGAAGAGTTCTATTCTTCATTCCCAACTTTTAATCTCAATTACACTCATTCAACGATTCAATATTGATGTAAAATTATTATTTTTACATGAATTTTATTTCTTTATATTATGATATTTAAATTTATGTAAATGTTATATTTAGTAAATCATTAATTGTTCACTTTTATTTGAAAATATAAAATATTTTAGAAAATTAGTTTTAGTAAGCAAAAATTATTTATGTGTGTTTCCTTTGATGTAAATTTTTGTTTTTTTTAAGAAACTATAATTAATTTTTTAGCAAATTTGCCCCCCCTCCCCCCTTTTTTTTTGGCAATGATGCTCCTATATCGTGTGTTCCCCTCCCATTCTATCACTAAAATCGAAAACTTTCTTGTTCCATATCTTCACATCACCGATTGTAACATTAACATTGACTCTTGAAACTTTTTTTTAAGGATGTTTTGAAACTTTTGTGATAGTGTGTTTAATGGATCAAATAATTTTTTTATTTTTTGAATATAAAATAGTATATATATCTGATTTCAAATTTAAATAAATTTATTTACAATTAATATTAAATTATTCTTATGAATCATCTAGATAAAACACGCTATCATTTATCATCGAAACGACTTCTCAAATTCGTTTAATAAACCGTATGCTATTTAAATTTCTTAGATTTTTTATGAATATTTTTCGATTTGTATAGAATGTTTTAAGACTAAACTAGCATAATCACAGTGAACTACGAAGACTAAACTAGCACCCTTACATCTTAAAATTATCAAAATAGCACACAAAAGTCTATATTTCCTAAACTAGTATAATTACAGTGAACTCGCCGTATCATGGTTGAACTTAATTAATTACATTAACAGATGATTAACAAATTTTAATTAGAACTCGCCGTGCATGCTAGACGAGTTCAACTTAAATTTTTTACAAAACTAAAAAAAAAAAACTGTTAGTAACCACTTGGCATCTTCAATATATTAAAGAAAAAAATTGAACTATTTTTTTGTTACCCTACTTAAATAAATAATCAAAATAACTGGAATTCACAGCGGTGATATGGATTGAAACTTGAACACTTCTAAATTTTTACACCGCTATGCACTCCCCGGATTGTGGATCTCTAGTACGACTCGCAAAATGGCCGTCATTTCCAAGTTATTCAAAACTTTCTTATTTACCTACAAAAATTGCTTCTATAATCTATACCATTAATTTTACAACAATGCTAGTGCTGTTCTTGGATGCAATACGGACTAGAGCTCGTTACGGACCACATTCATCTCCGAATTGCTTCGTATCCGTCTCCTCTCTCGGGCTTGAACCGATAACGCATGGCGACGGTGATAGCAGCTACCACGCTGATCATAGCTACCACGGCCCAAAGGATTGCTAACATTGTAATGGTCTCCTGTGTCTGCATTAGATGATCGTTTCATTGAAAACATTAATCGAAGTTGTTGATATTCGAGAGGCCTCGTTACGAGGAAATCAATCAGTAAGATGTGGATGTAAAGAACATGTTTGAGTACAATGAATGATCAACCCTGGTTAGATTAATGGATTTTCTTCATCAAGTTTTAACATTTGAGAGTTGGAAACTTACTCCGACAAAACCGTGCAAGTTGTGCCTTGGCTTGGGCAATCTGTCCACAACCAACATGTAGAACAGCCCCATGACTCCGCTATGACTTGAGATTCTACTGTAATTCGACTCGAAAATCACGGTCTCCCCTTTAGTTATCTCGATTGTCCCCGGTTGAATATAGCAGGTGGTCATTTCTACGATGGAACCTACTTCGTCTCCCGGTTCGTCTCCCTTCCCGTATCTCGGTGTTGAAGAACACAAAAGTTGGCCATCCTGAATTCACCAAAATGCATACAGGCAGAGCTCATTACCATCAGATTGTTTACATGTATGCATACATTTCACATACATGTATATATTGACATAAATACCTCTCTATAGAGAGCAGAACCAGTGCCCCCTGGATGTTGGTGTGCCACAGCATATATGATATAACCTTGAAATGGCATGTCAAGGCTTATCCTTTTGTTGTCGATGCATCCATCGTTAGCCAATCCGGTAGCATCGCAAGGTTCAATTTCGTATTCCATCTGCATCAATGATATTCAAATGAAGATACTTGAGAAGAATTCCGAGTCGATAAAAGAAAAAAAATCTGTGTTGCGGTACATAAACAGTTCATCTACCTTGCAATGGTGTTCTGAATTAATCCCAGTTGAATTGCCGGTCCTTTTCCAAGTATCGGTAATATCGAGTATATAAACTTGAACAGGCAAGACGGAGCTATCCATATCGATCCACTTCACAATATATCGGAGGTAAAAAGTTCTTGTAGCACCCTGGAACCCTTGTTTCACCTTGCATCGCGTGCCATTGTAGCAACAGGACACACCCCCTTTGTAGCCTGGCCTCAGAGGTTTTCCATGTTGATTGACCGTAACATTATACGTATCACAACGACATTCGATACATCCCAACGTGTCCTCCACACCCCTTGTATCGATTGCGTGAATGTTAAGCATCCATTGCTCCTCAAACCCTGCAGGAATCTCAGCAGGATTACCGACTGGTATTCCATATGGATCAGGAATATGCATTACAACGTTCCTCGATTCGGACCCGAGGCCAAAGTACTGGGGAAGCACTGTACTCTGACAAATTCCCTTGTTCCTCCCGGAAATAAAATTGGACCCTGTAAGTTTTGCATGGTCAGCAAACGCTGGTATTTTAATGCCTTTGCGTACATGGTACCTAGCCACCACCCAATGATGCAGATACGTCTCGAGCAGCGGAACAGGATTCCCGGCCGCATCGATCACCTCCGCATTGAAACTTTTCAAGCCAATATGACCTCTCGGAAAGTCGATATTGTAATAGAATTTATTTTCCACCTCTCCCGGTCCGAGCACGAACTTATGTGACCGGAAAACAGCAGTTTTTATCTCCCTTTCGGCTTGTGAATAGGGTAAACTTAGTGTCACCAAAATCACCACCAAAAGTAACCATCCTTGATTGTAACTCTCCATTTCCCTGTCATTCCAACATCTTGAATCAAAAACCAATCCAAATGAAACGAAAACCGAAAAAACATAAAGCTTGTGATCTTCAGAACAGGAAAGGAAAGAACAAACGTACCTAAACGTTCTGAGATTAATGGCCAAAACCGTCTGTAGTGCTTCAATCTGTTGATTGGCACAAATTTCATACGCTTTTATAGTACAGTTGAATGTCTATGTATGTAATGCATGTTATGTCGGAGACAAAAACAGAGCACACATTGGGTTTTGCCACGTGTTTTTCATGATAATAATAGATTCGACTTCTTTCTGAAAATGGATGGACGGGAAAGGAAATTTGACTGTAATTGTCAAACTCCTTATTCGCACCAATCGTGTGGTATCTAGCATAGAGAATCTCATAAATATAATTACATTTTTACACAGAAATTAACATAGAATGTATGGAGGATTAGGAATGAACCAGCTCGTTTATTATTTGTATTTGTCAGTGCTAACGTCTTCGTTTTACAGCAGTAATTATTTTACATGAAATATATATCTCACTAATTTCACAACAATGTTGCTGGAATTCTCATATGCAATATCGGCCACAGCTTGAGCTTATTACAACACATTCATATCCCGATTGCTTCATAGCCATCCTCTCCCTCGCGCTTAAGTCGATAACGAATGGCGACCGCAATCACAGCTACCACCGCCCAAAGGATTGTTAACAGCATAATACTATCATGTGTCTGCAGCGGATGATTGTTTCGTTAAAAACATCATAGGTTCCAATCAAAGTTGTTAATAATCAAGCAGCCTCGTTGCAACGAAATCATAAGTTTAATCTAAGTTGTCAAAGGAGGAATTGTCATTCGAGAATCTTACTTGAATAACAGTGTGCAAGGTGTGCATTGGCTTGGGCAATTGGTCTGCAACCAAAATGTAGAACAGCCCCATCACTCCCGTATGATGTCTGATGCTGCTGTAATTCGACTCCAAAACCAAAGTCTCCCCTTTCGATATCTCGATGGCTCCCGGTTGAGGATAGCAGGTGGTCATTCCTACAATGTAACCAGCTTCGTTTCCCGGTTCTTCTCCCTCTCCGTAAATTGGTAACGAAGAACACATAAGTTGGCCATCCTGAATTCACCAAAATGCATACAGCAAAGCTCATCATCATCAGATTGCTTACATACACATATGCATACATACATACATACATACATACATACATACATGTATATATAGACATAAATACCTCTCTATAGAGAGCAGAACCGATTCCCCCTGAATGTTGGTGTGCCACACCATATATGAGATAACCACCAAATGGCATGTCAAGGCTTATCCTTCTGTTGTCAATGCATCCATCGTCAGCCAATCCGGTTGCATGGCAAGGTTCAATATCGTATTCCACCTGCATCACAGATATTAAATGGCGATAATTCGGAAGAAATTCAACAGAAAAGAAATCCGTTGCATCACGTAAACGATTCATCTACCTTGCACTGGTGCTCTGTGATACTCCCAGTTGAATTAGGGGTCCTTTTCCAAGTATCGGTAATGTCGAATATATAAATTTTAACAGGCAAGACAGACCTATCCATATCGACCCACTTCACAACGTATCGAAGGTAAAGGGTTCTTCTAACACCCTTGAAACCGTGTTTCACCCTGCATTGAGTGTGATCGTAACAACATAATAATCCCCCTTTGTAGTCTGGCCTCAGAGGTCTTCCAAATGCATCCACCGTAACATTATACAGATCACAACGGCATTCGGTACACCCCAACTTGTTTTCAACATCCCTTGTATCGATTGCATGAATATTAAGCAGCCACTGCTCCTCAAACCCTGCAGGAATCTCAGCAGGATTACCTAATTCTATTCCATATGGATCCGGAACATGAGTTGAAGTTTTCCGTGTCTCGGACCCGAGGCCAAAGAACTGGACAAGATTAGGACAAATCCCACTGTTTCTCCCAGAAATATAATCAGACCTGTTAAACTTTGCATGGTCATCAAACTCCGATATTTCGACGCCTTTACGAACAAAGTATCTAGCAACAACCCAATGATGCAGATACGTCTCATGCAGCGGAACAGGATTCCCGGCCTCATCGATCACTTCTGCATCGAAACTTTTCACAGCAATATGACCTTTCGGAAAGTCGACGTTGTAATAGAACCTATTTTCCACCGATCCCGGTCCGAGCACGAACTTAGGTGACAGGAAAACAGAAGTTTGTATCTTATTTTCAGTTCCCCAAAAGGCTTGTGAATAGGGTAAACTTAGTGTCACCAAAATCCCAACCAAAAGTAACCATCCTTGATTGCAACTCTCCATTTCCCTGTGATTTCAACATCTTGAATCAAACCAAACCATATAATATCTTCTAAACCAATACATACATACATACATACATACATACATACACTATTAATGAAAATGAAATGAATCAGCCAACTTCATGAAAGCAAGATAAGCCAAGAATTTTGTTGGGTCGGGGAAAATTAGAAAAATTTAGGCGCCAAAGCTAAAATAAATTGGTATTAAAACGAGTTAAATTAAATTACTAAAACTGAATTTTGGGAAGGGGTCAAAAAGTATGATTTTACCATTTAACAAAAAGGAGAAGAGAGATTAAATTGAATTAATAAGATTAAAGAGGGACTAAAAATGCTATTGAACCATTTAACCAAGGGTGTGTGTGTGCAGGATACTTGAAGATATAAATAAAACCAATCAATCTTGATCAGAAAAATAGAAAGTCAAGATTCAACGTCCCAAACATAATACTGGGAATTTAGCAAACTACGAGTAAGTGCAATCTGAAGAACAAATACACAGTATGGAAACAATCAAATCCATGGAGGAAAGCAGTCCAAAGGAAAAGAAAATTAACCCAAATAACCATACATATTCATATTATATATAGTTTCTAATATTCAGGAAAGAAAAAAAGAGGAAGAAGAAACAAGAAGAAAAGAAGCCAAACCATACCTAAATACACAGAGATTACTGGCCACTCGACTGGAACTTGATTGGCACAAATTCCACACCCTTTTATAGCAGAGTTGAATATTTTACATTTAAATATTATTATATTAGAGCCAGAGCCAGACCCAGAGAGCACGTCTAAGATTTCGCCACGTTAATCCACTATTTTAAATTTGCTTCTCAAAGTTTCCGTGGAGACAATCTTACGACCCCACCTGATTGGGGTGAGTTTAGATTTAGGGTTAAAATTCTCTGACCTAATCTAATATATTTATATATATTATATTAATAATTTTATTATTTTTTGGTGCGGGCCGAATTTAGTCGGGTTTTTATAAAAAAATATCTGGGCTGGGCTATGTTTTTTATTATGTCGGGGTGGGGCGGATGGTTTAAGTTTTGGGTCAGGCCCGACCCGCCTCGTTGTCATCCCTACTTAGGTGAGTACAAGTTAATATTTGTTTATATATATTCTTAACCTTTTGACAATGTGTATACGTAGACAAAACAATTTGAATACGTGTCTCCTAGTATGAATATCGTCCGTTTTTACACTGAGACACACGTTGAATTCCCTAACAATGTTCAGTGTTGTAACAAAATTTAAAAGAACCAACCAAATTTTAACTCAAATTAAAAACATTCAAATTAATCTAATATAACAAAAGATAAAACACAAATTCTAAAATTAGCAACAAAATTCGATTAATTCCAAAACTAAACAAAACTTTTTTTGACAAAAGCTGATTTTTTATTAGAAAGAGAGGAGTAGTAAATCGAGCTAGAACAAAGAAAAATTAATAAAATATAGCTAAGCAAAAATCAGAAACTCTAAAGACACAAATAAACTACCCAGACAAAACAAAAGAATCACTCCTCACCATAATTCAGACAAAGACCCAAGTAGATAAAATAATCTAAAATCAGCAATTTCAAAATCTCGACATGCATCTAAAAATGCAGATAAAAAGAGATCGCCAAGAAAAACCTTTTTAGAGCTGCCACAAGATTCAGCCAAGCCTTCGGAGACGACGTTGTTTCGACTCAGCAAAATTCATCACTGCTATTGGGGCTTCTTCAATTCAGTAGTTTGGGGAATCCAGATTACGACCCTCTTTTGCCAGGAGATACACCCAGAGTCATAAACAAATATCGTGTGACACAACACTCTTTGAATAAGTGTTGAGTCGACTCACCTTGGCTTCCACAAAGCGATTAAATACTATTGTGATTCAATCGTCTGATTTGTAAGTTATTAAATGTCGGAAGAAAATCATTCGCTATTCTCCATATGTATATCTTCATTTTAGATGGCAAATTTACTCCCCATATCTTAGCATAGAAATCAGATAGAGTAGCACTGTGACTAGCATTTGAAACACCCAAAGGGGCTAAACCTCGGTATGTAAAATTTTATACCCACTTTTCACAGTATATTCACCAGTGCCACCATACTTCCACACTAGCTCATCATCTAGAACCATTCGAGAAAGAGGTATAGAATAAACACCCCCTTGTTAGTTTCTACAATTAACTATTAAAGAAAAAAATTAATTAATTTGATTAGGTCACCAACTAAATTTATAGAATAAACACCCCCTTATTAGTTTCTACAATTACAAACCAACTTACCTCAGTGGTTAAGGGAACGGTTGTTGTTCCTAGAGGTCACGGGTTCAAGCACCAACAGTTGCAACAGGGTGATTGATCGTTTATTGTCAAATGGTTTAGAGTATATTTAGAACAGATACTACTTGTAATCACTTTAGCGGTAGCGGCACCGTCTGAAACTGTTATTGCGATATCAACACTCGTGCCGGAGACAAGTATTTCGAAAAGAATGAAGAGTTGGAGCCAACTAACACAGCTTTACTGAATCATAAACAACAGTTCAGATTACTTCTGCATAGTATCCATTGCTGTGCTTTTATACAAACTATGTTGAATTCATTCAAAATAATGTCAACATTGCAGTTTCAACTTTCACGTTTAATCTCATGAATATGATATCCTAGAAAGTATAACAACACTGGACTGAATTGAAATTCTACAGAAATATAACAAAATCACAACAATGCCCCTGCAAATTGACAGAATCCGACTCCATTCCACTCAGCCGACAATGGTATTGTTGAGATAAAAGTAGAGAGCAGCAAGTATTGCAATTCCAACCACAATTGCAATAGGCAATGCATTCCTGCATTAGTTTCCGACAGCAAATCAACAGACCAAACTAACAAGTAGAGGTGAAGGATTAATGAAAGGAATGTAAGGGGTTTTTACCCAACAGCTTCATCTCTTTTCAACTGTTCTTTTCGAGCCTTTCGAACATCTTTATCATTAGCATTTTTTGCCACAGCAGGCTGATATGGCTTGAATCTCCTCTTTGGAGCACCACAAACTGTAAAAAGTAAAAACAATGGTATAAATTCATAGTGCAGAGCATTTGGATATTCATACGCCCATCTAAAACTTACCAGGGCAAAAATAACTGTCGGGAGCTTTCTCAAAGGGAGTCCTCTCATTATATATATACCTGCAAGTCGAGTGGATATAAATTAAAGGAAACAAAAACAAAGAAGATGAAAAACAGGGAGGTGGAGTGTACCCGCAGTCGCGGCAAATATAGGCTTGCTTGGAGGCCACACGCATGGAAAACTTGGGTGCAGCAGAAGCAGTGTTGGGGGGAAGACGAGAAGGAAGCAAGAGGTGGAGCGATGGAGAAAAGAAAGGCGATTTCAAAGCAAGACGATGGGAGGGTAGGCGGAGGCCGGCATTGGGTGGAGAAAAGGCTGGTTTAGAGGGAAGTGTGGGTGCCTGAAGCGCCATTTGCAGCAGATTTGCTCTACTTTTGTTTTGGTTTGGGAAAGGACTGGAGAAAAAGATAAGAGTGGGATGGGATGAACTAGTGTAGTTTGGAGAGAATACGTGGAAGCCTGGCTTTCATGCTCCCCACACAACCCACTTTTTCTTTCCAATTTTGTTTAATGGGTTTTTTTTAACACACTTTTTTTTTTTTGAATAGATAAGTATTTACAATTAAATTTAAATAGACACTTGACCAATTTGACTCGACCGAATTTTTTTTAAATAAAATTAAAATTATAAAATAGAACTCGACAACTCAATTAACTCAAAATTTTTGACTTAACTTAAATCGAATTTTAAATATAAAACTCAAATAATCAAACCAAATCTACGTACATTCAAACTGAATTAATTGAATAAATTGATTTTTTTTACTTTTTGATATTTAATTATATTTAAAAATAAAAATAAAATCATTGTTGTATTAGACAGTAACTAATTAAACAATTAGATCGGATTATTCCATATTTGAGTTTTGAAATCAAAACTCACCCACACAAATACCATTATCAACCTATAATGATGCAGTTCATTGAATGAATAAAGATTGGGAGTCCTCAATTCTGAGATAACACAATCACATTGCTAAGCCTGCTGAAAAAGTCCTATATTCTAATGCATTTCGACATATTAAAATTCTACAATTCTGTATCTCTGGCTCGATTACACTGATAAAACCCCGATAACATTCGGAGATAGGCCGACCGAGTAGAACGCTCGAAGGTTTTAGGAATTTGATGTTAGAACTGCTACCAAGGTTTCAGGTCACCAACGGGGCCAGCAGTCCAATTCAAGACCCTTTCATCAGGTTTCAAGTACACGCCCTTGTCATGCGGCAACTTTCGTGCGAGTCCATTCAGAACTTGATGGAAAGCATCTCCGGGTTGAGCAGGTTGGGGGAATAACATAGCCTGCTTCATTGAAGGGTTGGCAAGCAATCTCTGCTTTCTTAATATTACTTCAGGTGGGATCGATGTGAGTATCGTGTCTAAGTTGGGGACATCCTTCTCGTCAACAAAAACACCGATTTCTTCCCATGGAATTGCATCGGCAAAGGGTAGAACAATGTCATCTGCTATAATAACAGGAATGCAGCCAAATATCACTGCTTCAACCAATCTGGGGCTCCATGGTGCCCACCCAAGTGGACACAAACAAAATACGGCTCGCTGCATATCCTCATAGTATGTCGTTGGGTGCTCGGTTGAAATATCAAAGAGCGGGTTGTCCTTAAAGTTCTCCCATACTGCGGCTCTAGCCCCCCTGCAAATTTGTTGAACAAGTTGAACTCAGTTGTCTAGGATCACAATCTTTGGGCAAGCATCCATAAATAACTTGAAATGCATTAAAAAAAGGATCCTTTGATCATTCCAATTAGATATTTGGCAAATTCTGCATGGTTCTATAAATCTTTCTAGCAACACGACGGCAGGTCCTCAATTCCATTATCATAATTTCCATAGCAAAACATCTCTGATTAACATGATGAAGCAATCGTATGTTATGGCAATGACTTTTCTTCGATATACACCTCATAAGAAAAATAAAGACCCTTTATTGTACAAACAATGGTCTATTAACAAGTCAGCTTAGTGAGACATACCTTGCATAGTAACCACCTTCAGGATCATTTCCGACATCATAAAACAGTCCGCGGAAGTAAACAAAAATGGACCTAGGAGTTTTTTCGGGAATCAGGTGTGTTTGCATTTTCTGGGGCGGAGCATATGGTGGAATTGTAATTGATCCCTCTTTCAGGCAAACATGATTCCGTTGTCCAAAAGTCTGAACCAGTGTGGCTCGTTGGAGTAAGGGAAGAATCCCTCTTTCAATAGCTTTCTCCTCCTGCAACAACATATGTGCATAGGTAATATAAGGAAATCACAATAGTCAAGCCAAAAGTCGAAAAATGTGTTGATTATCATAGAGGATAGTGCAGGAAATGGAAAATAATGGGAAATACTTGATAATGGAAGCATGCTCCAAAGTCATGTGGCACGAGGAAGAAGTGATCAGCCCCTTCTGTCCGGTTCCAATAAGGCCAATTCGAAGAAATAAGCTGTATTGCGCTCCTCATCATTCTTGGTGATTTAAATGGCAAAGGGAGGCCATTTGCTGTTAGGTCACATGTAGTGTATACAGGAGTGTAAAACCAATCAGCTTCCTCGGGATTGAGGGTTCGAACAGGGCTGGATAAAAGAAACCTATGCATGTAAATCTCAGCTGCAAACATGTGGTTGAGGCATCTCGGGTCCTTCTGCAATATCTTCTTGTTGTATTTTCTAGGAAGCTCATAAACAAAAACCTTCAACCTTCCAACTGGATCGTCTTCCAAGACATCACCAGCACTGCCTGCAAACATGAAAACCCCACATCGAACTTGCAATTCCACGCTTCAAGCCTTCAAATTTTATTGTATAGTAACTTTTACTATGGGTGATGTACTAGGAGAATACAAGTGAATTGTAAAGAATGTCATAGTGGCAAAGGTGCTCTACAACAATGCAAGTGACCAAGGAGGAAACTAACAAAGTTTGGACATCCTTCTAAAGGGAAAAAATGTTCCGAAACCAAACAGACCCTATTAAGTGGATCATGCCACATTTGTGAAGTATGTGATTGAATCTCCAAACATTATACAATGTTGATATAATCCATATGTCCTAGAGCAGTTTACTTCGAAAGAATCCCTAAATAATTCCACCTAAAACAGCCATAAGCAATCCTCAAAATAGCATTTTGATCATCTTATTTCAGATCATTTTTCTAGCAGCAATTATCGAATATGGGCACACTAAATCTTAAACCTAAGTTCGTAAGGCATCGGATATCAGACTATCTCAATTTTTTTTCTTCCACTTATTGTAAGATTCTTATTCAGCTTGACACTAAATCGACTCGGCTAACATCGATGATATGGTAAAGGCATGCTAACATAAGATTAATATCCCAACAAAAGTTCATCAATACCCACTTTTTTGTTCTAACGTTACAAATAGGCAATTCAGCTTATCATTGGGATTAACTAATTTTTCGACCTTAGGAAATATATAACCTTGACAGCATCTATAATTTTACACAAAAATCGGCACTTTTTGGTGAGAAATGAGAGCTAGAGTGAGTAATTTGTTAAATACAAAACATTGAAATTGAGTAAATTAAAAAGAAGGGAAAAAAACAACAACAATCAATTCGAAGTCATACATAACCAATCAAATAACTAATCAGCTTTAACTTAAGCAGATTGGAAGCACTTGTTAAAAAGTAAACAAACCCGAAAATCCAAATTAATTCCTGAAAGTGAGCTAAATGAACACTGAGATAAACATGGCAAAAAAAGGGGTAAATCTTACCTGAGATTCTCTCGGTAGGTTGACTACGACCCAGCTTGAAAGGCTGAATCTTGACAGCAAAATCGGCAAGAAAAAGAAATCCAATAAAAACCCATCTCCAAATCTCCATTTCCTCTTCCGGGTCTTGCTCTTTCAAGATTAAACGAATCTAAGTAAAGAATCACAGCTCAAAAGAAGAAGAAAAAACCCCAAGATTCAGCTGCAAACTCCAGCCCACCTTCCGAAGAGAAAATAAAAGAAAACAAAAAGCAGTTGTGAAGTCACAAAAACGAGTAGTTAAGAAAGAATATTTCTTAAGAATTTCCAGATTTTTAAGGGTAGGAAAGAAATGGGTCTTCTTTCTTTTGTTTTTAGTTTAATTTTATGTTTTTTTTTTCATATAAATAAGAGTATTATATGAGTTGATGAGAAGTCCATCTCATATTTACCAGAACCCAGCCATTGCCATCAACCTTCGAACTGCCTTCTAATTTTTTTTCTTAAATTTTTAATCATTTTGTAAATGTTTTAAACAAATACAATGATCTGGTGCCGACACCAAAATATTTGTGTGTGCATATATACACACATATGTAATTTCCTGGTATTTTATTCGAACAAACTAAGAAAAAAAATTACTGGTCTTTTAGATAAAAATTGGAAATGATATTTTTTTAATGGATTGGATCTTGGGATAAAATATTTAAGGATTCTTTTGTGGTGAACATCAGTTATTAGTTACTTTAGTAGATGAAATATTAATTTTTAAAAAATAAAATCAAAGTTCAAATTATGAATGAGGTTGTTAATAATATAAAAATATTTTAAAATAATAATAATAATAATAATAATAATAATAATAATAATAATAATATATTCAACCAATAGTTAAAAATGGTAATAAATTTAATCGTTTATTAGAACTTTATTATTTATTATTATTAACCTTGTAAAGTAGTTGAAGACATTTATTAGTTAAATCTATATAAATTGGCAGTTAAATTAATGGTGTTAGTGAAATAAAATAACATACAATTATGTAATAATTAAATTATGGGTTTTATTTTGATGCACAAGCTGTGTAAATTTTTTTTACACAATCCTTTTATAAAATTTAAAATCTAAATCACAAACCCTAGCAACCTAAACCCTAAACCCTAAACTCTAAACTCTAAATTCTAACCATAAACCTTAAATTATATACCTACATACTAAACCCCTAAACCCTAACATAAAACCCTAAACCCTAAAATTAAATGGCTTGTGTAAACTAAAGTTTACACAGCTTGTGCATCAAAGTATTTTCCTTAAATTATTATGAAAGTAGTAGTAAGTTTTAGGGGTATTTATAATTGGCTCAATGAGTACTGAGAGGCTCAATAAACTCATAATAGAAATTAATAAAGTGAAATGAAAGAGGAAAAACAGTAATATTATGGTAATAATATTAGACTTATTGAACCTCTGAATAAACACCCCTAGTAATTCCCCAGCTTATGTAAAATGTACATCCTAAGAAGGATGAGTCTACCACGTGCGACGAACATCGATGAACACCACTAATGATGAACACCGATGAACACCATTAAATTAATTAATAAAGATTTGAAATTTCAAGGACTCATCGTACAATTAATAATTATTTAAAAATTTTCAATTAAATTATTTTTTATATATTAAAATTTTATTTTTTTAATAAGGGTAAATTATATATTTAGTACCTCACCTATTTTCGTATTTCTATTGAACCCTCATTATTTAAATATTATTTTAATTTGACCTTATTCTTTATAAAAAAATAACTTAACCCTTAACCCTCACCCTAAAACCCTAAACTATTAAACCTTAAACCCTTAAACTCTTAAACCTATACCCTAAACCATATACCAATAAAAATAATTTCACCATCATCGATTCAATTTAATTCAATGAATTGTTAAATTCTCCTAAAAAATGTTGTGAGTGGACAACCTCTTGTCCCTAGCTCTAACACTCTAAAACTAAACTTTAAACCATAAACCGTGAACTCCAATTCTAACCATAAACCTTACCTTCTATTCCCTACAACCTAAACCCATAAACCACAACCTAAATATCCAAACCCTAAAATTGAAATGACGATGATGCTTTCTTTTCGAAATTTTAAACTAAAGAATGAAAATTTAAAAAAACTGAAAGTCTCTACTACTAAGACTAGTGACAAGAGTGTTGAGTTCTGGGTAATCGTTGTAATTCAAAGAAAGGATGATGAACCTTTTACCTTTAAGGTTGTCATTATTTCAATTCAAAGAAAGGATGTTGGATTTACAAAAAAAAAATGAACCAAGTTATTGATTAAGTACGTTAGCAGTTAGTACACCTATCAATCCAATTATTGAGATGTGAAATTTAGGGGATAGAAAAATCTAAGAGGAGGCTTAATCAATTTCAACTAACTAGACCTATAATGCCCTAGTGCACTAGTTGACTTCAATTTGGGCAATGCATTACTCGATGTCCTTAATAGCTTCAACTGTTATTGCCCAACTCTTGCTTTAGCTTGAGCATTGCTTTGCAACAGATTCAAATTTCTGGTAACATTCTGTATCGCATACCTCCAGGTTCCAGCTAACATCTTGATCTCAAACAATATCAAATGGTATAAACAGCAAGACTATAAACATATAATCTCAAACAAAACTTGAAAAATGTTGGCCTTCAAATTAACACTCGAATGAAAATTTTAATAGTATAAAAATTAAGATATCCAAATATTTTAAACCAACTCAATTCAATTACGAATAAACTCGATCCCCAAGTTGATCGAAACTGCTAAAAGATGTTAAAAACTATTTTTCACTTCTTTTTTCTCTCTCTCAATTGCGTGGGCCGTGAAGCCTTGCTGCCGCCTTTTCAAATACCTCACTTTTTATACTTTGTAAATTAAAGTCTCATTTTCTTTAGGGTTCTTGAGATGGGTTTTGAAGAAAGAGATGGGTTGGGATGTTGTCGTTTCACGTCTACGTGTCCGAATGTTCAGTTCCGTAAGACTGTAAAACCGTCGTTAATAAATGCTTCAACTCTTTGCGAGACAACAAACACTTCATATTTTTTGAGGTAATAAATATTCTAGGAGAATTTAACAATTCATTGAATTAAATTGGATCGATGATGGTGAAATTATTTTTATTGGTATATGGTTTATGGTATAGGTTTAAGAGTTTAAGGGTTTAAGGTTTAATAGTTTAGGGTTTTAGGGTGAGGGTTAAGGGTTAAGTTATTTTTTTTTATAAAGAATAAGGTCAAATTAAAATAATATTTAAATAATAAGGGTTCAATAGAAATACGAAAATAGGTGAGGTACTAAATATATAATTTACCCTTATTAAAAAATAAAATTTTAATATATAAAAAATAATTTAATTAAATTTTTTAAATAATTATTAATTGTATGATGGGTCCTTGAAATTTCAAATCTTTATTAATTAATTTAATGGTGTTCATCGGTGTTCATCATTAGTGGTGTTCATCGATGTTCGTCGCCCGTTGTAGAATTTTCCTCATAAGAATTAACCATCCAATATTAAATATAAGGTAAATAATTTAGTATATATGGTACCAAATCTAGAATATATATTCAAGTATTGATTTTATTTTTCAGAAATTGAATGTTCATTAACTAGCAAATTTTGAAATACATTTTTATAGATTTATATTTAATGGAATGATTAGGCTATAAATCTATATGTTGATAGTGATTAAATGATGCCATATGTTACTTTTTTTATTTTTTAAGTTTTATCTTAATTAATTCATATCGATTTGTGTCACACACTAATTTTAATAGATAAGTCTTCCTGCGAAAATTTTTACATACACAAAGCTTCAAATTTGAGACTTGTTTAAGCAATAACCACTTGAACCAACTCATTTGTTCATAAACATAAATTTTAATAAAATTAATTGATAATTTTAATTTTCCAACGTTGACAAATAGGTTACCTTCAGAATATTTTTTTAATAACAAGATAGTTATTATTTATTTATATAAATCATCAACAACTATAATTCGATCCAGAAAGCTTAGAAGCTATGTTTATTAACAATGTCAGAAGTTTAAAACATGACGTTATGAATAAAACAAACCGAATTAATAAGATTACCCTATGATGAATCATTACAATACTCGATTTGAATTAATCGACCTAATTGTTGGTGAAGTTCAGCATACTCGGAATACCTGATCCACCATCAATGAATAAAGATAGATACATAAAATGCTTGTGAAAGTTCAGCTGATTACCCAAAAAGCTCCAAATTGTCAAGTACAAAATGACAAGCCTGATTCCAGATGTCCAGTTAAGTTTTGATGCTCTTCAAAGCAATGGGGGTCATATGATAGGACAATGCGAACTCATCTGCATCACTGAGTTAATTTTGCAACCTATCGGCTTCGAATGAATACTTCTTTTCGTTTTTTTTCTTTGGCAATGGCGGAGATTGAAAGATCGGGTATGGCTTTAGCAGCGACAAACAAAGAATAGTCGCCCCATTAAACGCGAATAGCTCCACGAAGTTTAAGCAAGACAGCCATTCTTCGGTCCCGTTGAGACACACCAAGCGAAAAGAAGTCGGAATAACTTCTTTCCAGCAGAATCCTCAATCCTAGCCAACCTACTCTGCAGTATCTGTAGGCACAAGGAACAAATTAGCTACCAATAGTCTTCACATGAACATATACCACCTTCAAACCGATGAAAACGAATTCGATCTCTAACAACAATCACCCTGATCAACAATTTTGAAACCATTTTTATCCAACTATGGCAATCATGGCAAACGCGGAGGTTTTTCGATATCATAATTTCTGTTCCAGGACTTGTTTTTAGGATTCCGTAGGCCAGTGCCAACTTCTCACTGTGGTGATTCAAATTTCCTTCTTTTTCCTCTTCGGAGATATCCATTAAAACCAACTCCGTTTCAGGAAGAAACCCTTCCAACTTTGTCCGTCGTATCAGCCCGTCTAACACTTTGTATAGTCCCTCTGTTTCAGGGTGAGACCTATCACCGGCCTTGAACCGATGAATGACTCCTCCCAACTCAATCCAACTCTTACCTCTACTTTTCCGAATCCCCTTTTTCTTCATCATTTCTCTGACTCCTTCGGCACTTTCCCATCTCTTAATCGAGCAGTACATATTTGACAGCAAGACACAATCACCACTCTTAAGACGTGATATATTCGCAATGGCAACTTCACCCAGTTCAGGTTTTTGATAAGTTCTACAAGCACTTAAAAGTGCCCTCCAAATAACAACATCAGGCTCCATAGGCATTGCTTCAATAACAGCATAAGCCTCTTCTAGCCGACCAGCTCGACCAAAGAGGTCAACCATCGCCCCGTAATGCTCAATTTGTGGCTGAATGGAATAATGACTACTCATCAAATTAAAATATTTCTGACCCTCTTCAACCAAACCAGAGTGACTGCATGCAGTCAAGATTCCAATAAAAGTAATCGAATCAGGTAAAATATTTTCATCCTCCATCTTTGAGAACACTGCAACTGCATCAAACGGAAGCCCGTGCGTTGCAAGCCCATTAATCATTGCATTCCAAACAGACACATCGCTGCGGTCTGCACTATTAAAAACTTCCTTTGCAATCCGAATTCTACCGCACTTCGAGTACATGTCAATTAATGCTGAACTCAGTATGGCATTCAGTTCAATTTCTTTCTCGGTCATCAGACGATGCACCCACAAAGCATGATTAACAGCTCCAAGGCGTGCACACCCTGTCATAACCGAAGCAAAAGTAAACTTATCCGGTTCCTCATTTGAATCAAGCATCTCACGAAACAAACGTAAAGCCTCTTCGAAGCGTGCATTTCTAACATATCCTCCGATCATTAAGTTCCATGTCATCACATCCCGAACAGGCATTTTTAGGAAGAACTTCTTAGCGAAACCATATTCTCCAAGTCTCATTAGATGTTCAATAACTAAGTTCACAATGACCACATTAAAATCCGGTCGAAAAACTTGATCGAGAAGTTTCCGAGCAAGAACAATGCGATCACATTGCAAATAAGTCGATATCAAAGTAGCTACAAGAGAAGGATAAGTCCCATACCCTAGTTTAAAGATTCTTGTGTGGATTGCACTTGCAGTCTTATAATCTGAAGAGACCTTGCAGGCTTCAAGAACCTTGCACACCGTACGATGATCTGAAAAAAGGCAAACTATTCAACTTGAAGCTAAAAGAGGCTTTATTGAAAATGGTATTTTGAAACATTAAAGTATACCAATGGGGCTTCAGATACAAACTACAGAAATGGTAAGTTTTGCCCTGAATTATAGAACAAGATACAATTTTTTAGTAATTCAAATTCAAAATTCATGTGCTTTAACATATTGGGGGTTCTTCAAACTGCTTTAACATTCAAATCAATAGATAGCAAAAGAGGGAAAACGAAAATGAAAGATAAAAAGAAGAAGATAAAATGGGTACCTCTAGAATCATGGAGGAAATCATGAGCCGGTGAAAATGGAGAGTGGGAAAGGGTCGATCTGATTACAGCGGATGAGGTTTGTTGAGTCAGCTTCTTCACTCCATTTCGCTGCATATTTCTTTCTTCTGTTTCCCTTTCTTTTTCCCAGTTCTGGGATCGTTAAAGCCTGGTATTTCTGCCATTGTTTTGCTCAAAGCCCAAACGGTAGTTTAATTCCAAGCCCAAAACTTTATTGGGTTCTAAAAGTTTCTCATTTTTCATCCCTTTCCCTCAAAAACCCTAACGAATAATCAACCAAAACCCCTCACAATTTGTCCCCTTCTAATTTCTAATCCCACATCTCCTTCTGTAAGTGATAGTATCTCCCTCTTCTTCATCTGCCATTTCATGATATTTTTACATTTTCTTAACATTTTATTTCCATTAACATCATTGATATTTTTTGCAGTTTTAGGCTCTGGGGATACCGAATTATCATCGACAGTAACCTTAAATCTTCAGCTATGGTAAATGAATCTGAACCCTGATTTTTGTATTTTGTATATTTTCCCTTCAAGTTGTTTACTTTATTGGCTTTTGTATTAAAATTTCACTGGAATGTATCATTTTCAGAGCTAATAATGCGGTCTGTTAAGTTTGAATAATTTAGGGTTTCCTTTTTGTGATATTTTGTTTGAAAAACCTTATTTATGTATGCTAAGAAAGTTAGGCAAATCAACAAAAGTTATGTGTTATGTTGGGTAACAACACTTGTTCATGTCCTGGAATTGGTATCTTCCGAACTTTTTTTGAAAGACATCGAGGGAATGTTGTTCGATGTCGGTAACTTGGTTGTCTCCTCGGACATGACACAGTGGAATGTCTTCAGAAGTACTCATCCTATATGTGCATATTGATATCAAGCTTGCTTGAGTTGCGTCGTTAAAAATTCATGTTTACATGCAATTCTTGGTAATATGGATACATGTTTTGTTTTTTGCCGATCTCGGGAACATTTTTATCGACAATGCATACTAGGCATCAAGCAATCAGTCTTGATTTAGGTACTTGATTAGGATAGGATATAATTTCCTACCATGTTTCCTTTTGGATGGACTACGCTTTCGTCTTATGTTCTCATTTTGATAGTTTGGAGCAGTTTGCCACATTATTCAAGATGATGAAATAGTTTGTTTAAATTTGAAAACCTTAATGAGATATATTACTATATATAATACTTGTATTTTTGGCCCTATATTTAGTTACCTATTGAAATAGTTTGTTGAAAACCTTGTGGTGGTATATATAAGAACTGTTGATTCTTTGCCCAATTTTTTTTTACCTTCAATGGCTCTAGCATGTAGTTTAGTAGTAATTTGCTTATTCACACTCGAGAAAATGGCGAATTCCTGGTAGCTAAATAACAGAAAAACTCTATCAGACAGTCAGTTAATGGTCCGTATATTTGTACAGGCTGCAAGAGTTCTTGCGAACTTGATTGTTTTGGGCTCTGGAATATTGGGAAGGGCTGTATTGCAGGCATACCGTCAGGCTCTTGCAAGTATGTCTTTCATTTGTGTCAAGGCTTGGAGTTGGAACTTTTCTGTTTATGTTTTTATAAAGAATAAAAAATAATTATTATAATTTTGCATTTTATGAATTTTGTATGCTATAGTTTAAATCCTTGAATTGACCATTACTGGTTTGTGCTTGATTGCAGATGCCTCGAAATCTGGCGTTGCTCAAGAAACAATGCAGAACATCAGGAGAGGAAGCAAAAGTATGGCTGAACCAGAGGCAAGGCAGATTTTAGGGGCGACAGAGCATTCATCGTGGGAGGAAATCTTGAAGGTTTGCTAGACAGTTTTACCTATTGTCCTCTGATATTATGCCATCTATCTTATGAAGTTTGATTAAAGTTTTTCCATGAGCTACGTGCAGAAATACGACAACTTATTCGAGCAAAACGCCAAGAACGGGAGCTTTTACCTTCAGTCAAAGGTTCATCGAGCTAAAGAATGTTTAGAAGCAGTTTACCAAAAGAAAACTCAGGGAACTCCAGATGTATAATATGGTGGAACGTGTTAACGCCCACACTAATCACTCGATTCCGTTAATTGAAAACCCTTTTGAATCTCCATGAGCTCATAGATATACCGCCTGTGTTAACATTATACGTAGCAACCATTTACAATAATTCTAGCATTGTTTCTATCAATTTCCTTCATTTCTTTGAAAGGGATATAGTGGAAAGAAGATGATTATATATATATATAGGTGGTAGCCCTACTTTGGTAGGCAGGAAGGGTTTCTGGAGAACACTTTGATCCTGTACGAAAGTGAAAGAGGGGGACAGGAAAGCTTTGTTCCTGGAAGTGAGGGACAAAAGGTGGCTTTTGTTCTTGTTAGGTTAGGTCTGGATGGGGTCATTTCTTTTGTTTCATCTTCATCTATAATTCCTGTAATATTCTTTGATTGTTGGTGGTGTTTTAGGACAAGTGTTTTGGGCCTACAAATAGGGCTGGACGTTCGATCGAGTCGAGTCAAAAAAATTTGAGTTATTCGAGTTTGCAAGTCTTATTTTATGATTTAAATTTTATTTGAAATTTTTTCACCGCCAAATTTATTCCAATTTTAATGGTTTTCTATATGCATAAACGATATACATATATATTTCTTCATATTTTCACATGTGATATACATATACCATGTAGAATTGATAGACTTGACTCGAATATGAAAACTAATAAACTAATTATTAAAAATTTCAAGTTATTCGAATTTTTATTTCATGACTCAAACTTTATTTGAAATTTTTTCGAATCGAGTCAAAACGAGTCGATTTTTTCACCTCGAGTCGAATAATTCAATTTTTTAGAGTTGAGTTTTGCCTGCCTTACCTACAAAAGTATAAAATCAAGGTGTCGGATTTAGTTCTTCAGTTACACACCCAAGGAAAAGAGTGCCAGACAAAATAAATAACAGCTGAAGGAATAAGTCTAGTAGAGATTCAATGCACTTTCTCTTTCTTTTTAACGTGACATGTTAACAAAAATAATTAATATTCAATTTGACCCTTAAATTATAACTAAATTATTAATTTGGTCATTAAGAAACTATTTTTTTTTAAAATGCCATCTTTCTAGGCTATCTATAACCAACCACCAACAGTGCAGTTTGATGAGGAAGTTTCTACTTTAAAGGTAATTCTTCCAAGCACAATATGACTTCACATACCAACAACTGTGGCCGAGCTCAAGTGCTTGAGATGGACAGTGATAATTGTTTCCTATGCTTGGAAAATAACAATGAAAGATAGTATGAATATTTAAAAGAATCTTTGGTTATACCCATCATCGTCGATTTAGGGTGTTTGTATCCGTCTTTTGTTTCGAGTCTTTGGATTAGGTTCTTACCTATTCATTGTACGGTAGTATTATAATCTAGTGCCGCTAATTGTTTCTTCTGAGTTTGTATCAAGATTTAGGTGTTTGTTTAGTCATGAGTAAACTTTCATTGTAATTTCAGAAATTTTATCGTTTAATAAAATTAATAATATCAATTTTCAAAAAAAAAAATCTTTGGTTATTGTGAGTGTAGTTTACTCATTATTATGTATACAATACAAAAGTTTCCCTTGGAGATTTGGGTTTTTTTTTTATCATATGATACGATCCTATACTAATATACGTTTATTTTTTTAACACTTTAAGAAAGCATTCACACTTAAAATAATAATATTATCTTAGCTTTTATAAAACATACGTCTCTATCTTATTAAATACTGTGCCCGACTAATATGAATATTGAATGGCGAATGAGAATTGGTGCAAGACTTTGTGGCAAAGATGAATAAAACAGAGTATTTGTGAAGCACTAGAAGATTGATGTGTTGACTTAAAATTCAGAAACGCGTCCCCTGACGACGACGACGACAACAACAGCAGTGACATAAAGCTATCATGGTTGGGTTGCTCTGTTTCGAACGTGGCCTGTAATGATAATTCTGAACCAACAATGAAACAAGTAGTTGAAGTTGAGTGGAAATGGAATGAAGGGAAATGGGAGATTGCCGCAAAGTTTGACTCCACCACCGCCACCACTCAAGGATTCAGCCGCGCCGAAGGAACCGCATGGCAGCCGCTCCACCCATCACTTCTTTTTTTTGGCTTTGGTTCCGTTTTCTGTTTTCACATCTCCCGCACGCGCAATTGCGCCGTGGAGATTGGGCACACTTCTTGTTCCTCATGGTATCATTGTATTTATACATCGTTATAGGTTTAAATAAGAATTATTACTTATACATCGAACGGTAAAAAAAAATTCACAAATAAAGTTATTTAAGGAATTATGGTTTTAGTACATGAGTTTAGGGTAGTGACAGAGCTATTTGAGGGTTTAAGAGATTTTTTGTTTGAACCAACGATAGCAGTGATTTATCTATTCGCTGCGGGTGTTCTCACCAAGAGGTACACAACTAGCAATAAAATATATTTCATTTCTAATGGTAAAAATCAAACTCTAGACTTGGTTAAGAGATGAGGGGAGCAACCATCACACTATATCTCATGGTTGAGGGTCAAAGGAATTTTAAAGCCTTTTCACCAATTTTGTATATTTAATAAATTTTAGTTTAATTGTAATCTGGCTCTTATAAAAGATAAATATATAAATTAAAAAATATAGAAGTTTATTAAATATTTAATCAAATAGGAGTGAATTAAAGAAAGATGTGTTTGTGTCTGTAAATTTTTTGGTCTAATAATAATTTAAGTTTTTATGAGTTTAATTATTATACAAATTATGTCTTGCACACAAAAATTTGAGTTTAAATATTTAATAAGCCCTTATAGTTTTTAAATTCAATATTTTGGCCTCTCTTAATGTTTGATCATGACTTTGTCCCTGATTTAGAGTGTATGATTTAAAATTTAGAGTTCAAGATTAAAATTTATGGTTAAAATTAGAGCTTTATAATTAAAAATTAAAATTTTAAATTTTAACTTGAAAATAAACCTATTTTTTTATATTAACAACGTATCAAATATTCATCTTTAAATCAATTTTAGGTTTAATACTTGTTTCCGTCCTGTACTATGGTTAAACTATTAGTTTGGTATTTAAAACTCCGATTCAAATTCTCAAAACATTATCTAATATTAATAAAATTAATAATGGTATTATTTATAAAATTAATGTCAAATGTATCAAAATCGAACTAAACTGTTGCATCAAAGAATATTGTTAGGTTTTCCACCATTTTTGAAGGGCAAAAGCTTGCCAAAGTGTTTATTTATTGATTTTGTTGTACAGCTTTCAACTTTGTTTTGCTTTTTTTGTGTCACTCTTTCAAATGGACGGTGCCGAAAAGCAAAAAGAATTTCGGAATAATTAGGACGAAGAATATGTTAGAAATAAAAAATTAAATGAAATGTATCATAATTTCTATGGGAAGTAACAAATTCTAGAAAATGAACCGACAAAATGTGACGGTCCAAACTTTAGCTTAAAGTACTTTAAGGTAAACTATATAAATGGTCATCGAACTTTTAGAGCGGATTTAGTTTGATCACCGTATTTTTAAAATATTCGATAAAATTATTCAATTTTTAATTCAATTTTAATATAGTCACCAAACTTTCGGTTTGTTTACAATATGGTCTCTCATGTTACCTTCCGTTAGAGGCTTACATTAGTTTTTGTTTTTTCTTTAATAAAAAATGGATAAACTACACCAATTTATCACTCAACTTTCTTCTCACTCCTATTTTGGTCACTAGAGTTTAAAAATCTTCAATTTAATAACTTAACTTTCTTCTCACAAATAGAAAAAGTCGATTAATCCTTAAAAAATATTTCGGTTAATTGATAAATTCAGACTATTCAATTCTCGATCTTATATTGTACCAATTAAACCAAATAATCGATTAACCAATTAACCGAAAATATTTGATTCTGAAAATGTTTTTTATTTTATTTATTAAAATATCAAATATAATTTTATGGTAAATTTAATAATTGTTCGGTTGTGATAAAAGTGTAAAAACAACTAGAAAGTCAAAAATTGAAAGTTCACACCTATTAATCCTACCCAGAGCCAAAACTTATTTTAAAAAAATCAGAAGGGCATCAAAATCACTAGACTATAAGATATTGTAATGCATAAAATTTCGAAATATTGTATATATAGATCAGATCGGTTAACCAATTTTGCTTAAAACTATGAACCGTAACCGAATTGAAATAATTTATTTTAAAAATTTGTACCGAAATCGGGTTCGATTAATCCTTAAAAAATTATTTTGGTTAATTGCTAAATTTAGATTATTCAATTCTCGATCTTATATTGTATCAATTAAATCAGATAATCGATTTTTCGGTTAATTAGAATATTTGATCCAAGTAATATTTTTTACTTTAGTTATTAAAATATCAAATATGATAAATTTAATAAGCAAAATAAAAAAAAATCATTACCCAAATTTTTTTTAAGGATTAATCGAATTTTTCTATTTGTTTGAGAGGCGTCAAAATATGAACAATTCCAAAGTTAAGTTATTAAACTGAAAATTGTTAAACTCTAGTGACCAAAATAGATGTGAGTGATAGTTGTTATAGTTTACTTATTTTTTATTAAGAAAAAACAAAAACAAACGTCAATTTCTAACATAAGGGACCATATCAAATTCGAACTAAAAATTATGTGACATTATCAAATATTTTAAAATTACAGTAACCAAAATAAATCTACTTTAAAAATTTGGTGATCATTTATATAGCTTACTCTTACTTTAACCACAAACTTTTGGGATTTATTTTGTTGAAGTTGAAACTTGAAACCATCTTCTTCGTCTTTTTCTTTTAAACTAAGCATTTACAAGTACCTTATACTGAAATCCGGTTACTCAAGTATCCGCGCACGTGATTTTTTTAAACTCTATTTTTTTATAAGGATAAAGTTAAAAAAATATTCTTAACGTTTAATTAAATAGTCAATTTGATTATTTTTTGAAACAATTTAATCCGCAACGTTTTATTTTAGGTTGAGATGACCTCTTTGAAGATGAAAATTGTTAGTTAACGAAGATTAAACAACATGAAATGACTTGACAGAATGACACGTTAGCAGAAAAAAATAATTTTTATATATTATATGATTTTATAAAATTATTTTTTTTGACTTATGTGACATTTTTTCAAGCCAATACCTTTGACGCTACAATGTTAGTGTGCAGTGTCATGTAGGTTTGTCACGTCATTTTAAGTCATTTACTGTTGGTTGACTAACAGTTTTCATCCACATACATTTTTGTCTATATGACATTGTCATGTAGGCTTGTCACCTCATTTCAAGTCATTTATTGTTAGTTAATTAGTAGTTTTCATCCACAAAAATGTCATTTTTACCTAAAATAAAATATTGAGATTATTGCTTTAAAAAAGAATAGAGGTCAAAGTAGTTATTCAGTCACATATTAGGGGTATTTTTGGTATTAAGCCTTTTGTATATTAGGGATTCACTTAGTCTTACGTGTAATTACATAACGGTATATTGCACAATTTAATAAATTAAGTGTTAGATTTTAAATAATGTTTAAGGCTTGAATTATTGATAAAGCATAATAGTAAAAAAATATTTGATTGAATAGTCACCTTGATCTCTATTTTTTTTGAAGCACTTTAAACTATGACATTTTATTTTGGATTATAATAATCTTTTCATGTATGAAAACTGTTGGCCGGTTAACGTCTTGAAATAACTCGACAGAATAATATATTAACAAAATTAATATTTTATATAATCTTATAAAAAAATTAATTGACATGAAAACATGTAATTTTAAAACGATAAACGTCTTCAGAAGCCAATGGTAATGGATAAGGGTTTTATTACCTCAAAATTATAAAAAAAAATTAATATTTGACTCTTCAATTTTAAAAAAAGTAAATGAATTCTTTTAAAATTTAATTTAATTTTTATAAATATTTTATATTAAATCTCCTTTTAATTTTTTTAAAAATTCAAACTAAATCTCAATTTTTTTAAAAATTTAAACAAATCACCACAGTTTTAAATTTTCTGAAAAAAATAGTTTAAGCTTCTAAATTTTTTCAAAAGTTTTAAGTAGGTCTCATATTGTTTTACTAAGATTCGTCACTATCCCAGGGACCTTTAAAGGATCATATGTCCATGGACTTTAAAGCTTGTTACAACTAGCTTGACAAATAGACTTACACATTAATTAATGATTTATATCAGATAAAAATTTTCTGTCATTTTTGGTGCCCTTACTTAATACTCGCATAAAACCAAAAAATCATATATATAAACCTCAAACTCTTAATTCCTCTACTCTCTCAACCATCACTATTCTACCGTTGAACTACCACTTCCCAATTTTTTGTCCCCTCTTAAAGACGTAAATCATTATTATCAACCAACTCCAAACCTTGTATCTATATGTATGAATCCATAAAGGGTTATAATATAGAGGGAGTTCTATTTGTCAAAATTAAAATACCAATGGAATGATGGGTGAAGACTCAAATGAGACATTGTTTATTGATTAGGACTTAAATGTGTTTGGGGTCGAATTAATAGTAGTTAGTTGTAAAAATAAAATTATTTTGTCAAAATAAAATATAAAAATTTAAAATTATCATAAAAAATTCAAAAAAAAAAAACAGAATCAGTCAGAACCCCCCTAATGACCAATGGAATTATGGGTGATATTTTTGATTGACTAAAAGACCAAAAGTTGATGGGGGTCAAAGTTTGGATGGCAAGCAAAGGCTAGAAAACGTGTCCACTGTCCACCCATCAACTGCTTCTGGTTTCGACCACCGCCGAATTCTGTGACCCACAAACTCTTCCCTATGCATTTCATGTTTTTTTAATAATAATAATAATAATAATAATAATAATAATAATAATAATGGGCTATTTTGACCCAAAATAAACGTCAGAATTAAATTAGTTGAAAAATAAATACAAACCAAAACGATTATTCAATTAAACATTATGGACGTTTTTTTGGCATTATGACATAATATTATATCAACAACAATATGAACCCAAGTCATTTATAATCAAAATCTCATAACCTTAGTACAATAGTAACCGTGGCAGCTGATATATGATTTAGTCGACCATAACCTATAAACAAAAGATAGGTCGATTGTGTCTCAATTAAACCAGTCTTTCATTTTAAAGCAACTTATTTGAGTATAAACAAAAGATAGGTCGATTGTGTCTCAATTAACATTGTTAATATACAAAAAAAAAACGTAAGTTCAAAGGTATTTGAATTACTCGGGTGTCAATTGTCATTCTTCAAAATGTTTGAACAAGCATTTAAACTTTCGTTGTCAAAGAAGATGGGATAATTAATTAAATAGTCTAATATTTTTTAAAATTAATTAAATAGTCCAATAATAATTGCAATTAGCGATATTCCTAGGAGTTGGTATATAAGTACCCTATTATTTTTTTTATCTTAATGCATCCCCACATAAACCCTAGTCCCCTACCTCTAATGCTTCACATAAGGGAACAGAAAATCAATGCCAAACGTTTTTAAAGAAAGAGATATATGGTAATTCAACTAATATGAAGGTGGAATTACTCTCTTTATACTAGACTTAAATTGCTATGATATGGTGCATTCGAATGTAACATGTGTTATCATATAATTTTTTATTTAATAAAATTAAATAAAATTATGTATAAAACTCGAACATTAATTCTTATCAAAATATTAATGAATATTGCTCTTTCAATTTGATTAACTTGTGATATGTTATCATAGTTGTGATTGGTTTTTTTTTTGTATATTTTATTGTAAAATATGTAATACTTATAATTACAATAAGTAGTTTATGATATTTTATTGATGGATAAACACAAAATTTGAGATAATGAATTTTTTAAAATATCATGTGTTTTCTATATTTTTTTTAAAAAAAATTGTTTAATGGCACGTTGTAGGCTTGTGAAGTAAAAACTCGAAATAATATATGTAGCAATTAAAGTTGAGGTTAAAAACTCGAAAATACCTTTTAATACTTATTGAATGATAATTTTGTGGTTTTAGTGTTTATAATCTTTAAACTTTTATTTTTGTCAAAATAATAGTACATTTTAGATAAAAACAGATAATCTACTAATAAAGTAATGACATGTATCGTCAACAAATGTTAACCGTTACCCAGTTAATTATTTTTATTCAAAAATAAACATCAAAATCACCATCCAATCTGACTTTTTGCCTAGAATTAAACCCTTTTGAAGCTTCTACTACTTCAATTATAGGAGCATCATTTAAGGTAATTAAAACGAAGTTTGGCCACAAACCTACAGATTTCTTGCATGAGAAGAAACTGCAATTAATGAACGTCTTACCCTAATTTTCTTCCATATTTGCTCAAAGTCAATCTACTTTAGAAAGAGAGCTTAAAGAAACATATATCAAACCAACGATTCTAGAATTGGCAAAAGCTTGAAGGGAAAATAGGGTTTTAAAACAAGCATTATAAGGAAACGAAATGCATGCAAAAAGTAAAAACAAAAACCAAAAGACAATTTAAACAGTACTCTATTCCCTTGAATAGTAATAATCATAACCCCTCGTGTTCTCCGGATGATCCGAATTCGGCGATGAACGACCGAACTGCAATGAAAATCCACCCATATAATCTTCTTGTTGTTGATTTTGTTGAAATGTTAACGAGGATGAAGATGAAGATAAAGACTGAGAAGTAAAAGCTGGCCATGATCCATAGGCAGCAGAACTTGGCATAGCATAGTTGAAAGGAGTGGCTGAGCCACCACCACCGAGGAGCTGCGCGTACTGAGAAATATTGGGATACGTTGGTTGAGAAAGAGGTGGTGCCGCTGCCGCCGCCACCGTCCGTTCGATTTCTTGACGGCTTGTGAAATAACCGGATTCGGATCTTCCTTGAACTCTTTCGGGGAAGTTAAGCTTTGCTTTGCTTCCTTTAAACCTCAGTGCCGCTTCATCGTAGGCCAAGGCCGCTGCTTCAGCCGTTTCGAACGTCCCGAGCCAAACCCGAGCTGCCTTCTTCGGGTCACGAATCTCGGCCGCCCATTTCCCCCATGGCCTTTGCCTTACTCCTCTATAGTGTCTTCTCCTTGCATTCCCTTTCAAAAACAACAAAAAGGCTTAAAGTTCAAACAATATACATCGTATTCAGACCTTAACTAATTTGGGTTCGACATGTTTTGTTTTTTTGTGTTTTGTAATGAAAAAGAAACCCCAAAAAAGAATAAAAGAATAACTTCAAATTCAAGCTTTTAAATGGGAAAAACCCCAAAGATACGTGCTGAGTTAGAACATGAATAACGGCGGTAATCTGAACCAGGCCGCAAAGGAAGAACTGAAAAGACCAATGATATATATGTCATTGAACATGTTTCTTTTTTATTAATCATGTAAGTGTCAATTAAGTTGTTAAACAAAAAGCTTTCATAACAATTTAACAAAGATCCACAAATCCTCAGCAAAACCTGGTCTGAATTAGTCGGCCAATAAATCGAAAACAAAAAAAACATATACACATATAATCAAGACATACCTTGATCTTGATCTTGTTGATGATGAGATTGGTTTTGTTGAGTAGTAGGGTTTGGATCATGATCATCATGAAGTTGAACAGGTGGGTTATTGTTATTGTTTCCAATAACTTGAGTTAGGGCTTGGACCATAGCATTCATGTCTTGTTGAGACCTAGCTGAATAGACCGGAAATATATGATCGGCACCGCCGGCTTCTTCTTCTTCTTCTTTCGCTTCCGATTCATGACCGGAATATTGAAACGGACGCTTCCCCTGTCGTCGATCCACTTTGCCTTTGAAAAAGTTTCCCCTTTCTGCTTATGGTCTTTCTCTATGTATCATGCAAAACCAGCAAACCAAACAATATAAATATATAGTTTTCTCAGTTTAACCAAAGCAATACGCATGGGAATTAAAAAAAAGAGGAGAATTATAATATTGGAAGTGAAAAGGGGGGATTTTCTGGAATATTGAATTCGCTAATTAAAAGACTGAGTGTGAACAAGGGAGGAAGATTAGCTGACAATGCTGAAAGCTCATGCTCTATCAAGTTTATTTGTAGACCTTTTCTTCTTCTCTCTCTTTCTTTATTTTTTTTTAACTGAATTTTAATGAAATATATTTTTAAATTCACCATTCTTTATTGTACAGATAAATTCATATAATTAGTTCGACTGGATTGAAAAATTTCACCTGCAAAATATATATATTGTTTTACCAAATTATTTTCGTATCTTTTACATTTTATAATCATTTTTTAAATAAGAGTGGTAAACTATAGAGACTATATTTTATAGTTTAATAATAGTGGTTAATTTTATTGAATAAATAAATAGAAAATACAGTAAAATTATAATTAATCTTAGAAAAACCCTATAAAAATTAGAGTAGGCTTATCACAGTAATTCACCATTTTTTTAGAACCATTTAATATTACAAACTAACCATTAAATAATAAAAACATGATCACGCAAAAAAATACACATTGATAATTAATTTTATCACAACTCAAGAGCGGCTTATTTAAATAATTGTGAGCATCTATCAATATGAAAGAATCGACCTGAAGATTGAATTTATAATTTTAAAGTATGAAAATATTGTAACTTTATGAAGTTTATGTTTGACGTACTGCAAAATGAAAATGTATATGAACATATATTACAAATAGTCCCTTGTTTATAACTTTTAGGAGAGTGGGATTTTTGTTTTCAATAATGTAAAATTACATAATTACTTTTATAGGGAGGGGTCGCTTGAGGATAAGGGAACATGTTATATTGCTGGAATTTGGAATACACTAAATCTAATAGAATTAGATTAATTAAGTTTAATTAATATATATATATATATATATATGTGTGTGTGTTTAAATATAGGAGCTAGACCCAGCCGAACCTATATATAGCAAGATTAATGAAAGTAATTATATAAGCTACAGCTGAAAATGACTGAAGCAATAATTCCTTACGAATATAAGAAAGTCACTTAAGTTTTTTTTTTTGCCATTGTTGTGACCAGCGACTGTTGGGGATAAACGCTCGGTGTAAAACGCTGAAAATTTTAACTTATTAAACGTACGTTTAAACGCTAAAAATAACAGGTAAATATTTGTTGGAAACTAAAACGATGGCAGTTTGGCGATAAAATGAAGGGCAAAAAGACGTTGACGTTGCTGGCAGCAACAAAAAAACAGGGCCTTAGTTTTATATCATTATGTATTATCAATATATAAGAGTAAGCATATTTGATCGGTAGGTTGCACATCTTTATTCGCTCATATTCTATTAGATCATGGATTTTAGATTCATCAGAAGTATCACATTCCTTCCCCTAAAGTTCCTCATTTCCCTCTCCTCTAAGTAAGATTAGTATTATAGTTAGAATTTTCAAAAATATATATTATCAATATTTGGATGATTATCAAAATTACACATTAATTGATAATATATAATGTGATATATGAATTTTAATTTAATGTAATTATATATATATATATATATATATATATATGAAACTTTGTTTTTTTATGCATGAAATTTTAATTCAATTTATTTTTTTTAAATGAATACATCTAATTATTTGATAAAAAATAACGTATGTGATGTGTAAATGTAAAATAATGCTATTTCGACAGTAATTATAGTGATTTCATAAAATTGAATTAAACTAAAATTTCATATATATAATGGGTCAAAATCAATATTCATGTATCATTCATTTAATTAAAGTTCATATAAAACCTTTATATTTACCCTTAATATTTCAAAGATAATAATTTACTTTTAATTATAAATATTTTGACGTAAAACAACTTTTAGTTTCTGAATTTAACAACTTTTGACGGCATGACACTTTATATTCAAAGTGTCACATTATCAAAATAACAAAAAATAATAATTTAAGGACTAATGTGGACAAAAAAAAGTATCAATATGAAAAGAATTGTCAAATTAAGGGAAAAGTTGTGTTCCCCCCCCCCCCCAATATTTTGCAATGACATGCACCATGTCTGAACAGTTGTCTATCTGACCTCAAAAGTGTGGGGAAAGGATTTCAAATTTCTTTTCTGTAAGGGAATGTTGTTAATTCACATCATCAATCTACAATTGTTTTTCAGAAACAGCAAGTTTTGTTCACATCAGTCAAAATAACCCACCCTTTTATAAAACTACAATTCCCTTTCTTTTATTCATTCAGCAAACCTTGTGTTCCTACGGTCGGATCCAAATATAACCGAGCTTACCTACTAAAACCGATTCATTCTAACCGAACCGACATATTCGAGCTAAATATAACTGACTTTTGCTCACCCTAATGACATTTGGATCCACTGGATGGAAATGGCCCAGAAGGCGAGACTCCTGCCTTCCTGCTGAACCCTGTCAGCTCAACCTTCTAAAAAAAGCTCCAAGACCTGCGAATATGAACGAACACTTTGGAAAACGGTAGCCCTGATTGATTTTCAACAGCCTGAAACTGAAGGAAGCAGCAATGACTGCATGACGATGTTCCAATATTGTTGAGTTGTTGATTGAAGTTGAAGAACATTCTGGTCGTTATATTCAACGGTATGTCAGAAAGAATTATCAATCTCATGCAAAGCAAAAGTAAAACAATGGCTGAAGATCATGAAACTCACCTGGAAAAAGCAATGTGTATTAGAAACACAGCTCTGCTGATCAACCAGAGTACTGATGTCCAATGTTATCCGAACTTCAAATCATACCCATGTTGCGCACATATCCATATCCAACACTAACACACGAGTCCATGAGGAAGAGGAACATCGTTTCTAACATAAATAACAAGAACTATATCTTTTATGATTTCTATTTCCTATTGAACATACACCAAAAACATAGTCAGAAGATACTAAATATGAAGAATAAAAATGACCCACCACCTAGTAATTGCATAGGTCTAGAGCGCAAAAAATGCAGTACTCGACATATACTACTCCCTCTTTTAACCTGATGTTTCCATGCTATTCTCTACATTTAGCTTATATCGTTTCAGAGGCTCGATCACTTTCATGAAATTCTTATTTCAAATATGCAGCTAATGGAAGGAGTTGTTACAAGGACATCGGGAATTGAAATTTCAGCATTTGAGATCAAAATGATGCTTCACACCTGAAAACATGAAGACTGTTGTTGAGGCTTGGTTAGTAGTAAATCCAATACAACAGAGACAATTTAGCTATAAAAACCTAGGATCGGAAGGTTTTGTCAGGGGATCTTTGGTTAATGCATGGGATACCTCTGCTTAAAACAGCAATTCATGCCACAAGATCAACTTCGTCACGTTCGGGAGGAACCACATCTAATCTCATCATACTTCTATACTGATCCGGAATAGGTGCACCAGCTTGGACACATAGCTCCACCACAGCAGGGGCTTTACCATAATATCTTTTCAAATCATTACGCAGAGGAGGGCCGTTCAAATCGCGAACATGCCAGACATAATTAGGACCAACAAGATCATCAATAGTCGCTTCTTGCCATGCATGCAAACCATTTCGAGACTGGTGCTTCGATGCTTTGCACATCCTAACTTTATGTCCCTTAGGACCAACCTGAACCTCGGGACAATACCCGCACGTCCAGACAGTGTACTCCTCCATGATCTTACTCGCACCTCCTATCATTTCAAACCATGAATTCAATGTCCTTGTACTCAACTCTATCGGGTTAATATCTTCATCATTTAACTCCAAATTCAAATCCCTCTTCAATACACCAACTTCAAAGTTGTTAACGTTCTCGAAAAACAAGTTGCTTTCCATTTCATCTATTCCGGCCACCGACTCGAAATCAACAATTCTACCTTCGATCGAGTATACAGGCTTTGTTCTTCTCTTCGAAGGGTACTTTTCAACATCAACACCAGCTTGCATACAAAGCTCTAAGATTGCAGGGATTCGAGGAACACTATGCCTATCATCATGAACAACCCTAGATTTCCCAACACGATCATAGAGATGGAAAGATTTGGGGAAAAAGATGACATCACTCACCCCTCCTTTCCTCCATACATGAGTGGCACTCCTTGAACCGCTTTTTGGACCGGTACAAGTACGGATTTCATGACCCGCAGTTCCAATATGAACCTCAAAACAGAATCTAACCCCCAAAAAAAGGAAAACAAAAAAAATCAATGTCTTATCTAATTCTAACCCATTTGTTCTTCTAAAGTTTACACATTTTAATCGAAAAAGATGAGTTTTTTATCTAGTTACCTGCATCGTTGAACTGGGATGAATTGGACGAGTTTGGACAAGCCGGCGAGGGTGAGTTGACGAGCTCGGTAGACTCGGTGAGCGACGCCGACGAGTTCAGGAACCAACAACCCATTGGCTGGTGGGTGTTGGAGCAATCGACAGGGTTGGGATTTTCTTAACTCTTTCTCTTGTTTAGCTCTTCTAATAAGCTCTTTCATGGGTGTCGGGTACGGTTTCCTTTCGGACTTGTCTGTCCGGGGCTTGGGCACGTCCGAATACATGGAATCGCCATTATTGTCGGGGAAAGAAGGGAAATTTTGGGTGCTTTCAGATGAGGAGGAGATTTGATTGAACCGACAATGGAGTTGGTTGACCCCAGAGATTTGTAATAACAAAGTCTTTCGCTGCATTTTCCGGCGGGTTTGCCCTTTCAGCTCTGCTCATCCAACACAATTTTTTTTTTAAATGGCAAATAATTTCCACACACTGAATAAGTTTAACCATTTGGTTAAATGTTATTATTATGATATATTTTTGACACGTAATGTGGGTAACAAATTAATTAACTCTTTATATTTGAATTTTAAATTTAAATTTTTTATTTTAAATTTTAAGCTTAAACCATAAGTTTTAATCTTAAATTTTAATGCAGGCAAAATCCATCTTAGACTCAAAATTTAATAAGCTTAATTAATTTTTTTATACACATGTTGTGCAAAAAATACACAAATTTATATATTTATTTAAAAATAAATAAATTTTAATCCTAAAATTTTAATTTTAAACACTTTAAATTAAACTTTTAAATCTTAAACTGTATATTCAATTCTTAAACCCTAAAACAGAAAAGTATATTAAACAATTTTCTTCATTATTATTATTAGGGTAAACTATACCATTGACCACCATACTTTGGTTAATGTATTAAAAAGACCACTTTAAAAAAATCGACTCAATTGACCACCCAAACTATTGAAATTGGATTAATGTGACCACCAGCCGTTAATTGGCTAACGGAAGGTGACGTGTGGCAGTTAAAAAATTAAAGGTATAATCACACATTTGGTCCTTATTATTTACACATTCTTTTAATTTAGTCCTAATTTTAAACTAATAAAATAAATTAATTAGGGGGTGACACTCTAGCTAGGAATCGAACCTGGATTTAACAAGTTTAAAGGCAACGCCTTAACCACTGCACCAAGCACATGTTTGTGCTAAAAATCACCAATTATATTTTATGTCTTATTATTTGTTATCATTCAAATTCATCTTCTTCCTCATCACTCCACGTAAACCAATCGCGAAAGCACTCGTTTGAAAAAGATGAAATGACTTTCTTTGTTCTTTCTTGAGAAACCATGGGGTTTTAGAGATAGCAGGTCGAGCAAGTATCGTATCATTGTACTTTGTTGTTTATCCATTGCTACCATTACTCATCCGAACATGTCTTGTGTTACAATTTCTCATTTGTGCCGCACATTGAGAGAGTTGTTGCTTTTTTACTTTGAAACACGACAATCATCAAAATCTATACAATATGTTGTATATAAAAAAACTTTAAACTCGAGTATTACATGTTTGGATTAGCCAGAACATTGTACTTGAGCCTATTTATACCGAAGACAACATAGGAAAACTAGTGGAGTTTGATCACCAGATTACATCCAATAGTGCAGTATTTGCAGTTTGCATAGCTGGTTTGTTCTGCTTTATGCCTCAGAATCAGGGAATGGGATTTAAATCCATGAGAACCACCATTGCAGTCGCAGTAGTTTCCATGTTATGTCGAGCCTGATTGTTGTGCAATCTGCATGAAAGACACTCAGAAACATAAGTCATGTTGCAGGATAATGTTATTCAGATTCGGATGTAAAATAAAAAAGAGTGTCCGAACAACGCAGTTCATTAGTTTCTTAATGTACTGAAGTAATGCCCCAGATGTGTTTGCCCGAACATAAAACGAGTGCATACCAGCTAGGGCATGCTCAATATAAATCACCAATTTTTTTTAACGCGATTGGATTATGTGGAGTGACGAGGAAGAAAATAATTTGAATGGTAACAAATAATAAGATATATAATATAATTGGTGATTTTTAACACAAACATGTGTTTGGTGTAGTGGTTAAGGTGTTGCCTTTAAACCTACTAAACCTAGGTTCAATTCTTAGCCATAGCAAGTTTGAGGAATAACTCCTTTTGGTATTCTAAGTGCACTTTTTCGTGCACTACTGCGCCCACTCCTACGTGAACTAGGAATGGCAATGGATCGGGTTTGGACCGGATTGTATAGAATCCAAGTCCGAATCCGTTACAATCGGACTCGGATATTTTTTTCGGATTTGGATTCGGATTTTTTTCAAACGGATTTGGATCGGATTGTTTTTGGATCGGATTTTTTCGGATCGGATTCGGATTTCTTTCAACCGCATTTAAATTAGAGTTTTTGAATTCGAATTAAATTGTCATCCCTAGTCTTAACCCAAGTCTGAGGGGTAGATTCGCGAATTTTATTGTATTTAGGGTATATTGTTTTTTGGCCCTTTAATAATTTTATTTTAGTGCAAATCAGTCCATAATTTTGTATATTTAATTTATTACGCATTTAATTTATGCTATTTAATTCTACACTTGTTATTTTTATCCCTTATTTGTTGATTACATTTAATTTTATTGTTTATGCTTTTAATTTACTTTCTATTTTAATTCATAATTTTAGCATAATATATCATAACTTTATCTATCGATTGCACATTACTTACTTCCTTAATTTTTAGTAATTCATTGATATTTACATTTTTTTGTTTCTCCATTGTATTTATTTTATTGTTTGTTTATCTATGACTTGATCTTGCATTTATCTTTTCATATTTATTTATACATGCATATGATATAAATAGATATATTACACTATATTAAGGTTAATTAATATATATAAATCATAATAAATATTATTATTATTTAACTTACATTCTTAACACATTTATATTTTTATTATCAATTTTAATATATATATATATATATATATATAAATAAAGTTAATTTTGTTTTTGCCATTATTCCAAATTATCTAATATATACATTTATGTTCTCGTTTAAAAAATATATGTAGTTATGTTTCTTTTAATGTATTTAGTTTAACTTTTTACTTTATTTATGTTGTCTTCTTGTTTTATTGTAAATATTATACATGATATTTTGTTTTAAGGAATTAAAAGTCCTAAATGTTTTGATTCGGGCTCGGATATGGATCGGATGCGTCGGATTCGGATCGGACATGGATTTGGATCGGATTCGGATCGGATCTTGGCATGATCCATATCCAACCCATCTCCTATTAGGACTCGGACATTTTTTTCGAATTCGGATTCGGATTTTTTTTAATCGAATATGGATCAGATAAATTCCTTCGGATCGAATCGGATTCGGATCGGATTCGGATTAAATTGCCATCCCTAACGTGAACCAACTTTTGGTATAGGTTTTGTCATGTTTTATCCTTTCATAAAGACATAAAGATAAGTCAGAGAAATATGGATATATCCATTTCATGTCAAAACAGATCTTCTATTTTTTTATTTGTTTAACGCTTTCTTTAAGATTAGTTTCTTTTTTTAAGGAGTTCTTTTAGAATAGAAAGATTATCCTTGTCTTTGTTTATGTCTCGGGTTAAAACAAATTACGATAATTCGTCCCCTCCTACGGATTAGTCGACATTTTTCACAAATTTTACGAACGGAAGCCCTTATTTTCATAGTTGTTATTCCTTAAATTTTTTCGAATCCAGTTATTGGAAGAAAATAAGTTTCTTGAAATTTTTGAACCTTGAATTGGATCCCCCCGAAAGAAATCTTGAAGTTGAAAAAACTACCTAATCGTTCGAATCCTTGTTGCGGAGTCTATAAGTTATACGCCCCCTGGTTGAATCATAAGCACTTACTTCACTTTTGTTGACTCTATATAAATAATTAAATTCCTCCAATAAGGTGTTGACACGTGTCACCACCTAATTAATTTATTTTATTAGTTTAAAATTAGGACTAAATTGAAAGAATGTATAAATAATAAGGACTAAATGTGTGATTGTAACTTTAATTTTTTAACTGCCACGTCACCTTCCGTTAGCCCATTAACGGCTGGTGGTCACATTGATCCAATTTCAATAGTTTGGGTGGTCAATTGAGTCAATTTTTTTTAAGGTGGTCATTTTAATACATTAACCAAAGTATGGTGGTCAATGGTATAATTTACCCTTATTATCATTACTTAGAAGTAGATTAAAGGATATTTTAACTTATTCTCTAAACTTTCCCTTCTTTTCGAATTTTATTTTTAAAAGCGATTTATAATATTTTTCAGAACTTTTACAATTTTTGGTATAAATAATAAATTTCTGATATTTTCTTAAATAATTGAATCTTTTCTTATTCTTTTAAATTTTAATATATATATATGCCACATGGCATGTCCATAACACACTACGTCAACTTTTTTTAACGAATTTGAAATTAGACAATTTGCAATATTAAGTATCAAATTGAATAAAGGGTAAACTACATAAATGACCACCATACTATTGGTAAAGTCGCGATTTGACCACTTTACTTTTTTTCTAAGCAATTAAACCATCAAATTATTTAATTGGTTGCAATGTGACCATTAGCCGTTAAAAACTAACGGAATGAGTGATGTGACAGTTAATAAAATTGATATAATTACACATTTGGTCACTGTTATTTGTACATTTTATCAATTTGGTCCTAATTTTAATAAATAAAATAATTTTATTTTTTAATTGGGCTACGACACGTGTCACCACTTGATTGGAGGAGCAAAATAAAAACTATTAAATTAAAAATATATAAATAAAGTCCTCCAATAATACAGCGACACGTGTCGTAGCCTAATTAAATAATAAAATTATTTTATTTATTAAAATTAGGACCAAATTGATAAAATGTACAAATAACAGTGACCAAATGTGTAATTATACCAATTTTATTAACTGCCACATCACTCCTTCCGTTATTTTTTAACGGGTGGTGGTCACATTGCAACCAATTAAATAATTTGGTGGTTTAATTGCTTAGAAAAAAAGTAAAGTGGTCAAATCGCAACTTTACCAATAGTATGGTGGATTGGTGGTCATTTATGTAGTTTACCCTTGAATAAAATCTTTTTTATTGTAATAGAGTAAATTAGTAATAATCGTGTACAATTTTGGAGACTAAAACAATGTATACCCTAAAATATACCAACTTTTTCATTTAGGTAATTAAAATGTTTTTTAGTCAAAATAAGTACTTAAAGTATATTTTTTTGGTTAAAATCTAACTAATCAAGGTTCAAGCTCTGCAATTAACAGAGAAACTATAAAAAACTAATACACAACCAACTGCAAACAGAGACATGTCATTATATGCCATCAGCTCAACGGTCTGTCTCATTTATCAGAACTCCCATGGACAACCTGCAAATAATAAAATTTCGCAATATCGAAATGAAGCAAACCGAGTTCCGATGTTCGAACAGAATCCGATAGAAAAATATCAAAGCAGCAGTCTGTTTCAGACATTGTACTCTAAAGCAACAAGGATATAAATAATGAGGCAAAACAAGAAAGACGAATGTATGTCATTACAAAAAATAAACAAGAGGTTCAAAATTCCATGACTATAATACTTATAGATGTTGTCTCTTCCTCTCTCTTTGAGCAACAACAACCCACCTAGACCGAAAGCAGGACTCGTAGGGATTCCGACACTTTGTGGACAAAAACGAAATCGCACAACTTCAGATACAAAACTGATACAAGAAGGATCCCTCAAGTCATGCACACGCCCAGGAACTTCCATACATCATGATACAGTTCGGTCATAGACTACGCAAAATTTGAAGCCCTCATAAATGGACTATCGATACAAGAAAAAATTCCATAGAACGGCAAAATTACCACTTAGTTTCGGTCATGCAACTTGGTTCACAAAACTGCTTCTCTATAGCAAAAAAGGAAGGAGTCATCAAGCCACCCTCAAGTACACAGAGTAATGGGGTAGATAAAATTTTAGTACTCTGAAAGTTAGAGCTGGATAAGCAGACTGCTCAATCAGATTCCTTCGAAGAACCCGAGTCTGCCCCATTGGAAAATTCCTCCCCATTAGCTAAAGTCGAAGAACTACTTTGGCGGGGGTTCTCCTCGGTGCCAGTTGTTCGAGGTCTCCCTGGTCTTGATCGAATATTACTACCCATAGGAAAGGGTTCCTAAATAAGCAAACAACAAAGTAGGACTTAAGGACTGAAAAAACATCCTTCTCCATTGCCGATATTGTAAGAGGAAAGGGCACAAAAGTAAAACTACATTATAAATTTCAGGAAACAAGAAAAAAAAATGCATTGAGCTTGTTTATGCTGCCGTGTCAAGATGAGTTTACCTGATCCCCAGCATTTGGGCCATCAGTATGAAAGAGAATAGGGCGGCAACGTTTATCCTCATTCATCAAGCTTGAATTCTGGAAATGAGCAATAAGAGCAGCCTTTCCTTGGATCCTAGCATAAGCAAGAGTCGCCACCTTTTCACTGTTGAACTTTTCCCATTTCTTGCCATCGAATGCCTAAAAAGAAATATTTGTTCAACCCGATTAGCTTCAATCTATCAAAATAATAGTTAAGCACACTATTAGACATGCAGATGCTAGTATCTGCATAAATAACAGAAAATAATGACATATAATCCATGTATTCAACCTCATAAAAAGGAATGATCTGTTGTGGATCGATCATGTTGATGAATGCATATCCCACATTGCATTTGTTCTGCAGATAATATTTAATAAAATTTGGAGTTAGCAACACATCAAACTACTAGTACACGTCGAATGTTCAAGCAAGAATCAATTTGTCATGGTTGGAAAATTGTTGGTTAACTAATTAAGTTAACTTGCCTTGAAGTCAATTGGCAAATAGATAAAATCATAAGTTCCTCGACAGTGCTCATCAATGGCTGCTAGAAGCATCTTCGAAGTGTACCTGCAAAAATCACCATTTGACTTCTTTTAAGGAGATAATGAAAGAAGGGAAGACATGGAAAAGAAGAGGATTACTACAATAAATGACCTTGCTATTGGATGCAATCCATAAATATGAATAATGAAAACAAACACAGCACCAAATAAATTATTCGAGTGTACAAACACCTCTAGTAAATTGCTTCAACTATATTACAACATATGACAAATTGAATGAATCTGAAAATATCTGTCAATTAGTCCCAATATATAAAACATGCAAAACTGGTGGTTCATTAACAATTACTACTTTTGGAACAATAAAGAGATTTTAATAGGTAAGCGAACAACTCAAGACACAAGAAATTGAAAATAAAATTTACTGGAATCTGCAAGAGAAGCAGCTCACATACTTGTTGGGTATGTTTTTAATCATAAGCGTTGTTCTGCTGTCATCCCCACGCATGATGCGGTCAATGTCAAGTTCATATTGTTTCTTATCGGCATTACTAGAATTCAGTTCATTTCTACGCTGTGAGAAGTTTCGAACACGTTCATTAGGAGAATCAAGAGATGTCGGCATTGAAATCATAGGGTTCCTGCCATGGTAAAGGTGGCACATCTGCTGCGGAGAGTGTACCCCACCATTTTTCAACAAATCCATACCACCAACATGAGAAAAAATGTTGTGGGAAGCAATTTCCACAGGATGTGATGGTGAAGTACCATGAAAACCCATACTTCCAAGAGATCCTAGGTGAAAACCTGAAGTTTCAGGAGACTCCCCGGCATAAGGAAGCCGCCTGTCCCAGAGTGCAGAATTAGGTGGTGCTGAACCAATATGGTGGTGTACTGGTGATCCTACATTGAACATTACGGGGGGAGCCCTAGGAAATGCAGGCATGTGAGGAAGGCGATAGGCATGAATGCCATTGACAAATGATGGCGAATTTGGCCAAACCACGCCACTTGATGGATGCTGCTGGTGTGAGTTGTTGTTGGTCTTCCACATGTAGTTATTTCCATTAACTGGCAAGCTTCCATTTCCAGATGACCCAAAAACTAGAGAATTTATTAGCAACCGGAAGTTAGAGAGAAAGGAAAAACAAGAGAGTTGAAGCCTGGAGCTTAATGAATAATCCAATTCAAGAATAGAAAGAGGGGTTAAAATTTACCTGAAACTTTTAACATAATGAACTGAGAAATTTATCAAAAATATTACTTACTAAATAATGAAAGTTCCCCATGAGTCCCCCAACAGAATGCAATAAAGATGCAGGAAAACATGTTTCATTGATGATATACAAATCAACTGAACTTACCCCCAGAATTAGGTTCAATCAGGTGTCCATTTGAACTTGCTCCGCGAACATGACTATTGTCAAGTCCTTCGGCCATCATGGTACCGGCACTGCTACCCATGTTTGTTATGGTGCTTGGAGAGTTAAGTGCAATACCATTGGCTAAGCTGTCATGATACTCGGGGAAGGAATGAGGATGGAAACTCGGTACCCCTTGGTTATTATATTTCATTTCATCCATAGAATGGTTGGGCTCCAGAAGACTTATTTTTTTGCCTATAGGGGCCACTCTTGCTGGAGAGGCTAGGTTAATAGGAACAGTGGAACTTCGATGAGGTTCAACAAATGTATTCACGGGAGACTGGATAACTGAATGTAACACCTGGGAAGATCCGTTATCCATGCCACCAGATGCAATTACTCCTGTAGAACATCATACGGAATCGAGATGTATGAAGGAACAGAAACAACAGCTTATAATGAATTGATTAGACGGCAGATTTTTTACAGGCAAAGCATACCAATGTGTCCTGATGATAACTCATCAAAAGGGCTTCCACAAAGATTAGGTTCATCTTGCTCCTGCTCAGGCTGCTGAATAAAACTGCAAAAGGAACGTCATTTTACCACAACTTACGAAGGCCACAAAAAACACAAGGAAGAAAATAAGACTTCAATGCAAAAAAGAATATTAGGCATCCAGAAAACTATTGCACATCATTGCCACTTCATGGCAAAGTAAGGCAGAGCAGTGAAATGACAGAGCCATCACTTAAAAAGTAACAGAAGATTTTTCTTGTTTTCAAGGATCGCAAAAAGATGAAATTACAAATGTTCCAGATTCCTTCAGAAGCTAAGATCAAAAACAGTTTTTTAGATGCTGAAAAAAGCAGCAAAAGTTGATGATATTACCGCCTAACACCACCTAGACGGCTTGGTTCAAGTTTGGTCTGTTTCCCAGCACTGTTGCTCCTATTCAGAGCATTAAGAGCAGCTTCTGCAGCTCTAACATCATAAAACTCGATGACTTTGTGATTATGCATGTTTGGAGCATCACGGATCTGCAATGCAAATTAACAACATCAATTAGACATTTATCATCACAAATATAAGGGAATAAAAGAAGCTGAAAGAATAAATTTCTTACTTCTTTAATTTCCCCAAAAGCACCAAATATTCTTTGAAGCTCATCAGTTGAAACAGAGGAATCAAGGTTGAAAACCACCAGCATCCCTTGATCTACATCTTTTTCACATGCATTGTCCTGAGGTCATAAAATTTAAAAACTAAATAAATAAATAAAGCAGAAATATTTCACATGAAGATTCGTCAACAACTAGACAAAACAAAGGTGGTAAAAGCAGTGACGGTGATAACAAAATAGTAAACAGTAACTGTTCAGAACAAAATGGTTGAAGCCACACCTTTGGAATTGAATAATGTATATCAAGTTCCCTACGCCTCAATGGCTTATTTTGCAGAGCCCTCATTGCATTTCTGGCTGCCCTTATATCATAATAAGATATCATAACAAACCCACGATGCTTGCAGGCAGTATAAAGAGTCCGGATATCTCCATATTGCTGACAGAAGGAAACAGGTTAGTCATCTAAAATTAGTGGAACATGTAGCAATTCAAAAGGAGTGGAAGGAGGAAAATTTGCTAGCACAAAGTCTCAATAAATAGTATAACAATGGAAAGGGAACACAAACCTCAAAAAGAGTCTTTAACTCTGAGTCTTCAACGTTGCTGTTTATGTTCCTTACAAAAAGTGTCCTAGAGGGAAGTTCACGATATGGGTGTTCACCACCCCCCTGACCGTTGAGTACTCCAATGAGATCTGAATTCCTTGGACCCATGGATCCGTGATCATCCCCTTCTAATTCCATTCCTCCGCCACTGCTGAATAGGTCGAAATCTTCTAACTCATCCCCTTTACTGACATGAGTATTAAGTCCCAATTCATCAATCACTCCAGAGAAGAGATCATCTTCATCAGGGAGGAGATTTCCAATAGTCTGTGCCTCAATTTCTTTCATAGATTTGAGAGGTTCCTCTTCATGGTGTGAAGCAGCTTTACTGGCATACTGACAAGATAGATCATTCCCCAATAATCTCACTGCATAAAGATAAAAGCAAACCAAACCACAGATGAAAATTTATCAATTGTATGGTAATTAGAAAAAGCTACGAGTAACTAGGAAAAAAAGGAAAGGAAATGCAGCATAGTAAAATAGATATTAGCTCTACTTTGAATCCATCAGATTGAAAATTGCCCTAATGAGTCGGTTGAACCTCTAGCAGAGAAAATAGGAAGAATGGAAATATTTATATGAACAGATCAACACAATGGATGAAGATGACATGATTTTTAAGAAAACAGCTTCATACTTACGTTTAGAGTTATGTTTATGGTGGAAAACAACAGTCATCAATCAAGCCATGAGATACATATCAATTAAAGCACCTGATACTAGAGAAGCAGGGAAGAAACAATGCAAACATGGGATGCATGTATGTACATGTTGAAAACTGCCATACAGTTTGAAAGACATAGACAAAAATACTTACATTTTCTACTAAATATTTCAGACAATGAACTTGAAAACAGGCTACTTTCATGCTGGATCACATTCGCATTGCTGCTGTTTCTATTAAAGTTCACCACTGGTTGCATATGCATATCTGATAGTGATTTTGGATGATGATTCACAGAATTCCATGAAGGCTCGGATAAGTTGGTAATTCCATTCCAACTGGTGTCGAGCTTTCCTTCTTGATCTCTAGCCAGATTTGATGGAGAAGAATGAACCCCCTTGTCTGCAAAGACCAGAAGCCTTTTAAAGACAGGAAGATAACCATGAACAAATTTTGCACAGAAAGTAGCCTGTAATATTTTTGTTCAAAATATCTGAGACTTCTCGGTAATATGTTAAAAGCAAACTACCAGTACAATGGACACCAACTTTTGGCTCTTAATTTTATAAATATGTTTCGATCACTTTTGAAAATAATAGGCCACAGGTCAATCAATATATCTGCAGCAAGAAACAGAAGTGCCCTCACTCGAAACCAACATATACTAATTTAGCACAACCGAACAGGATTTCATCGATATAGATAACGAGTTCCCCAATGGCATTTTAGTGCTTCAGGTAAATGAGGTGCCTCAGAAGAACCATCAGTAGTCAAGCTTTCATTAAGAATAATTCAAGTAAATTTCTGCATTCTTTTCACATATGCTTCAAAGAAGATAGCCCACATTTCCAAGATACAACTTGAATTGGAAATACAATCGTAAATATATTTAACATTTTGATTGATGGACTCAGGAATCCTTTTGATACAGACGTGTCATCACTATGTTAGGAGCCACAGTTTCTCATAGTGATCAAGAGACCGAATTGATCTTCATTAAGTTTAATGATGACAAAAGCTAAAAGTTCCCTCTTATGGTCCAATCCTACTGACCAGAAACTGACAGCCAGTTTAAATGGTCAATTAATTTAATTAAACTGACCAATCTTTTGGATTATTCATTCAATTGTAAAGGTTTAACTATGGTTCTTAAATACATTGCACATGACATCACAAAGTTAGGGGCCACAGTTTCTCACAGTAATCAAAAGACTGAGTCAATCTTCATTAATTTTAATGATGGCCAAGCTAAAAGTTCCCTCTTATGGTCTAAATGGTACATGCATTTAAATACATCGATCAACAGCAAACAGAACCAGCAGTTCAGTCCTGTTCTCACCTTGTTTATCAGACATGGTATTTGGCTTCCAAAATCCAATTTGTCTCTGCCCAACAGAAGTTGATATTAAAGCAACACGAAGAAAAAAAAAACATTTTTTTTGTACTGGTGACTTAAAAGTTTCATAAAAATATTGATCACAAATCATGTTTAAAGGAGCAAATTCAGGAACCCTGCAATAGCCTTTAAAACAAGAAATATAAAAACCCAATAAACTCAAAATACAAATGAAATAATAAAATTGGGTGTATTATTATGCCCAAGAGTACCTCAGGTGGGAAACGAACATCTTCTGAAAAGGGGGATGATGCAGATGCATTCTTTTGATCCATTATCTCAAATGGCATTGTTCAGCTTCAACGCCAGAAAATCTCAAAAACTAAAAGCTGAAAATTTGTCACTTGAGGCTCCGTTCTAAGGTAATTGACATATCCTACAGCATTCAACAATCACCAATTCCTAGTCAGTGAACTACTAATCTCGCAGCTTATTTTTCACAATACAAGAACAACAACACAAATGCAGGGGGATTAGAAATTCAGAAGAGATATCAATAAATTAATGCATTAATTCAGATTCTAAACGGTTTTCTTTCTCATCTATCAAATATCATAGATAGGACTGCAGATGACACAAAAGCTAGCTACTTTCTTCAGAAATTAGCAATTTAAAAAGGATTTTTAAGGGAACATAACGGGAGTTCTTTTCTGTTTAATAATTCAAATAGGTTGAAACAAGATGTACCATGAAAAGGAAAGCCACTAACCTACCAACAACCAAACAAAATTTACCGTTTGGTTTCCAAGAAAAGGTAAGAAATTTTAAAAAGAAAATCATCAATCCTAAGTTTTGAACACAGGAAAGGGTGAATTTTACATTAAAAAAACTAAATTCACAATATTTAAATTCTACTTTCTTTTTTCCCCAGGCTTTTCTAAACGGGAAAAAATTATGCAACTTGAACCCTAAAAATCAAGTTGTTAAATACCAGATCAGCTAAACCCAATTTCGAATTTCTCAATAAATAAACTATTTTCAACTAAATTGCCCTTTTTCCCCACTTATTAAGAACGATGTTCTACAAAACTCCTGATCAGACCAGGGAATAAAATTGTGAAAAGAAAAGGCTTAAATTCCAAAACTTTACTAGCAAAATTAAGGTAATTTTTTTTTAAAAAGCCCTCAAAATTGTCTAAGTTTGACCTAAATAAAACAGAAACTAAGCCTTACCTTTTGAATTAGAATCCTGGAAATTCCGTCTGCAACCTTTATTATGTATTGATGCTCAACAGGAATTTAAATATTTAAAATACAGAGCAAATTCGAGAGAAAGAAAAAAAATAAATTATAGCATAAAGGAAGAAGATAGAGCAAGGGATCTCAGCATCTTTTTCCTTCCATTGCAAGCCATTACTCACCACATGAGAGAGAAGATTTTGTTTCCTCTTCTTTTTCTCTTTGTTTTCTTCTACGGCACCACAATTACAAAACCATACACGAAATTCAAAAAAAAATATATTCTCTCTCTTTTTGGCAGCTTGATTCCGGGGAGGTGGAAAGAAAAAAGAAATGGAAAACTCCGGCGATCAAGAGAGCGAAATTCCGGCGAGATTTGGTTTCTCGCCGGCCGCTCACAGCTGCGTTTTTTAGAAAGAGAAAACAGAGAGAAAGGGAGAGAGAGACAGAGAAGGTGTTGTGTCGTGTTGTTGTTAGTTGGCTTTGAAAAATGGGAAAATAAAATAAAGAAAAAAGTGAAAAATAAATAATCATTTGTCAGAAAATAAAAATAAATAATTAAATTCCTTAAAACGCAACCGCTTTATTTTTAGGGGAAATTTTGGTGGTTATAACGGCGTTACGGTGGGGTCGTGATTGGATATAGAGCTGGAGCCGATGCTTTAAGATTACGGAAAATGAGCTGGCGTTTAATGTATTTATATTATTTTACTAATACTAAATTACTAATACGAATGTAGGGTGTTCATAGGGTTAATTTAATCGATAATTGAATTAAATTAATTAAATTTTATTCTTTTAATTGTTAATCGGATTAAAATGTATTTGAAAATTAAATGTATTAAATAAAGCTCGATTAATTCAATCGTATTTTTAAATTGACTAATATTTATTAGAAGTTTTTAGAATTGTGTTTTTGTTAGATTAGATTGATTTGGATTTTTTTTCATTTCGGTTAAAAATTAGTTGGTTTTGATATTTAAATGAGTCTGAAGTTAATTTTTAGTTGAGTCTCATGATAATTTTAGATTTCATATAAGTGTTTAGTTTGATCGTTTAGGGATTTGTAATTTAGGGATAATGGTTAAAATTTAGGGTTTAAGTCCTAGGTTCTGGGTTGATATAATGAGGGATTAGATTTTAACCTTAAACCCTAAATTCTAGTCATTGTCCTTAAATTCTAACTCCTAAATCATACATCCTAAACTAAATCTATGAACCCTAAAACTGAGACATTTATAGAAACTTTTAGTTTATACCGTAGGTATATAGAATAATTACCCTATAATAATTTCAATTAATTCAGTGTATTAATTGATTTCAAATCAAATTAACCGATAATTGAATTTCGACTATAACGGGTAAATCTATTGGCTTGGAAGTAGTAGTCTTTTGAAATTTTGATAGTTATGATATTGTTTTTTATCATGGACGATGTTTTAAATTTTTAAAAATGAAAGTAATCAATGAAATATTGGTTTAATAGTAAGATTAAGGTTTTGAAAATTTAAAGTGTTGAGATTCAAGTTTCATAAAAACATTATGTGTGGAGATTTGTATTATTGTTACCCTAAAGACAAATCTAGCGGATAGAAGTTGGTCCCCAATCCACCCCCGTTTAAGAGTTGGTTTGAGAAAGAATGTTCTGTGTCGTTCTCCTTTTCGACAGCGATCACCGGAACACCGGGTCTTCCTCTTTCAAGTTCGTGCATCAACCGGTGCAAGCGTTTTTCGGGTGGCAGTCTCGGGAGTGGGCTTCTCACTCCTCAGCTCCACCGTTGGCCTTGCAGTGGATCGTTGAGCAGTCTTGGACGGTGGTTCGAAGTTTCTCCAGTCCCGGTGGGACGCGGGAGGGGGGCAAACGGCTCGAGGCTTCGCCGGAAGCAACCGAGGGGAGGAAGAAGAATGCTTATGGAGATATTTTTAGCTCGGACCCCGCCGCCCAACTCTCTCCACGGCTTACCTCGTTGTCGATCGGTGCTCCCTTCCAACCTCACGCGGCCTTTGAGCGTTGGAAACGCCGGTTGTCGACGGCACAAGGACAGTCAGATCCTAGTTCTCCTTCCCAGCGGAGTGGTTTTAATCTTTCTGGTGCACCGGATCTTGAGGAGGCTTGGGCTGACGGCTGGGTCAAGGATGAGGGAGTGTGTTTCTGTGCAAGTCCAACCGGTGAACCAAACTGGTGGGGACGACAGCTGAAAGAATATATGCTGTCGGGTGCTTTTCATGAGGATGACAGTGTTGGACTGTGGGACCTCGCCGAAATAGAATCAGCAGCTGCACCGGCGACGATTATCAGCTCACCTAGGGTCTCCGGCTTGCTTTTAGGGACAGAAGGGTCCTTTTGCAAGCGGCTTAGCCTTTTTCCTTTTATGGAAAGTCTTGACTTTTCTTTCTGGGTCCCACCTAACCTCTTCATGCTTAATCTGACCAGATCCGTATTTGGCGGGATTTGGCTTCCCTTGTTTCAGCTTAAAGGTGGATTTCTTTGGTTTTGGAGTACGATTGCAAATCTTGAGCTCAGTCCAGAGAAAAGACTCGTCCTGATTGGAAAAATCCAGCTTATCCACGGTAAAGGATCTGGCCTTTCTACGAAATTCATAAAAAAGGTGCGACTTTTTTCGGATAACTCCGGCGTGAGTTATCCGAGATCAAAATGATCCTGCGTGGCAAAGGCACCTACGAAAGGGAGGTTGGTAGGTGTCTGCTTGTGTTTGACCCTCCTGGGAAGGTGTTTGTGTTTGACCCTCGTGTTGTTTTTGTTAGTTCGTTGTTGCTTTTTTGCTTCGGTTTGGATGATTCCAGGTTACAGGAGAAGGACCCTGGTTTCTCACAGTCCACTCTCCATAAGCTCTTTGTTGTCGCCGCCTTGATAAGGGCTGATAATCTATCGGAAGCCTGTCTCTGTTTTGAGCTCTCAGGCGCAATGACAGCGAAGGTCCAATGGGTGAGATCGGCGAGAAATCGTTTTGGTCTTTTGCCGATACGTAATTGGGATATCCTTGTTGGTTCTTCTATCTTTCCCCAGGGGAAAAAGAAGGTTGCTGCGTCACCTGTTGAGGGACGTCTTGTTGCGGTTTATGTTTCTCGTCTGTTTTCTTTCTTGTTTCCTTTTGTTGTTAGTGCCGATTTTGGACGGCGTCTTTCCAATCTTCGTGCATGGCCTTGCAGGGCCTTTTTGTGGGGTTTCGTGGCCTCTTCTGTGGTGGTTGGTTTTGTTTGTCTGTTGGTGGGTGCAATCTCGTGCCGTCGTTGTCTGTTCTCATGCATGGCCCTTGCATGGTTGTGGGGCCCATCTTTGTTTTTATCTTAAGCTGAAAGTTATTTGGTAAAATAAAAATAAAAACATTATGTGTGAATTCGCATTCAATTTTATGTTGGCTTAAATTTCATTATACATAGGACTTCAATGTATTATTTTCAATTGTACTCATAACTTAAAAATAATAATTTGAATGAAGAAGAAGATTGTTTTCCATTTAATTTCAATAATTTCGTTAACATGTTTTAAAGAAGTTTGTTAGATTAATCTAATCAATGATGATATTTTTTTTCTAAACGATCTATGATTTATTGTGTAATCAGTTAAATTAATGTTAAATAAAAGATCTAATTATATTCCTGATCTTTGTACTCTGATTGGTATGTTTATAATTTAATTTCTTTATTTTTCGAACTTATAAATTTAATTTTTAACTTATTTGATTTAATAATTAAAGCACATCAATAATATCGTCAAATGGCTTCTTAAAAATATTTTTAAAACGTTTTTATCTTTCTGTAAAACACTTTTCCTTCTTTTTATACCTTAAGACGCTGAAATTCTTTTACGACGGTGGTTAATTGTTACGGCCGTTGGCGGCTGGCCTCCCGCCCCTTCTTATTTTCTTTGTCCTCTTTTTTTTTTTTCTTTTTTTCTTTTTTTTCCCTTTTTCTACTCTAACTTCCGTTTTTGTTGGCTCCGTTTCTATGCATTTGTTTTTTGGTAGTTTTTGGAAGCTGTCTTGGCCTTCCATAGTTTTCTTTAATTTTGTTCTTTGTTTATGTGTTTTCTTTTTCGTCTTTTGCTCTTGTGTTGCTTTGGATTGTTGTTGTAAGCTTTGATGTGTGCTGGGATCGTGTTGGATTATATTTTGCTTTATACATATATTTTTTTTTGTTTTGAATGTATTGTTTTAGAAAAAATAGATTTTGTGACATTGGCAAAAAAAAAATTGTTCACATATCCGATATTACACACGTGGAATGAACATAAGCAAATAAAAGATATTGATCTAGTGGGATAGAGCGTTAGGTCTCTTAAGTAAGGTCAAATGCTCGGATCTTGACGTTGTAAATAAAAAAAATTAAGTTAAGAGGGTCGTCATCATATTGGATCTCTGTAAAATACAATCTACATTAGTTGATTAATAAACCAGAGATATCATTGGTTAAATAACAAAATTGAACGGGAGTTCGTTCAAATATGAAGTTATAAGATTCTACTGTACTATAAATACAAAACTATAAGCATAATTTGAATCACAAATTAAAACTTCCTATTGAAATTTTAAAAACAACCTAAAATGATTTGTTTAATATAATATTTTTTTATCATTTTTTATTAATTCGATTAATTTGTAAAACACATCATTGTGTATTAAAATAAATAATCGGAAAAAATAAAGTCATTGGACTTTTTTTATACCAAAAGCCTTGTTGGATAAATCGAACATGAAAAAAAAAAAACTAATAAAAGAATTGTAGACTGAAACAATTAACCGAGGAGTAGACTAGTATTACCTAGGAGAGCACCCAATCAGTATCCAACCGACACCCATTAACCGAGGAGTAGACTAGTATTCTACGTGGCATTCAGCTATTAGTGTCCCCATCAAAGCAGCAATGATATTCTTCGAATGATTAAAAATTATGAAATAATATTTCTTTTTCAATAAGATATATCGCGTCACATAAATTAATGGTGCATTCAGTTCTGAGATTCATCTTGTCTCATATTATATGGCTCAAATCCTAACATGGTAATGTAATGTCTCTCTATTTAATCAAAAAAATGGTGCATTCAGTCCGACAAGTTTTTAAAATCACGATTTATTGGGTGTGTCTTTACTCTATATAGGTAATATTTAGTTGACGGGAAATGGAAGATGTGACTGGTAGAATCAAATCATAATTTAATATTTAAATTTAATACATGATTTATCATGTCAAATTATCAAGAATAAAATATTAGATGCGGAAGCGTACCTTAATTAGTCGATAGATTGAAAATCTTGAATCTTGATGTTGAAATCTGAAATCTTTAATATTGATCTTCAAATAATATATGCTATCTCTTGGCGTAAAACTGTGTGAGGGTGAAGGAGAGAAAAATAAGTTAACATATTTTTTGGGATTACCGACTCTTTATATAACTAACTTAATTAACTATTTATAATTTTACCCCTTATATTATAGTATATGCAGTTTTATTTTTATGACATTTAAATACCCATGAAACACCCAACATAATATTTACTTAATTTTTTGTCATACTTTATAATAGCATCATACATTATACATGGGAAAATACTTTGATGCACAAGCTGTGTAAACTTTAGTTTACACAAGCCCTTTAATTTTAGAGTTTATGGTTTAGGGTTTTATGTTAGGGTTTAGGGGTTTAGTATGTAGGGTGTATAATTTAAGGTTTATGGTTAGAATTTAGAGTTTAGGGTTTAAGGCTTAGGGTTTAGGGCTTACGTTGCTAGGGTTTGTGATTTAGATTTTAAATTTTATAAAAGGATTGTGTAAAAAAAAATTACACAGCTTGTGCATCAAAATAAAACCCTTATACATATACACCCACAATTTCAAATTTTAATCTAACATATATTTAAAATTGCATCTTAAACATATATTTAAAATTGAATTTGAAATCTAACATCAACGAAATTTAAAAAAATATTTTTTTTTATCGCTACGCCACATTTAATAGCCTCAAAACGTAGTTTCCGTTAGAGAGAACAACAGAAAATAGTGAAATGTTTCTTTTTTCCATTTTTAATCGGATATCGGCCAATTTTATTTTTGTTTTGTTTTGAATTTTACTGGGAATTGTGAAATTATTATCCAATCAGAACTTGTTAAATCATTGATGCGGGACCCACCGTTCAGACCAGTTAATAGGTAATGTCAACGTTCCAAACTTGTGGTCAACGTTATCTACATTTAGTTTTTTATTTTATTTTCTCATTTTTTTACACATTACAATTTTCTTTAGGAGAGGAAATGTTAAAAGACATATCTTTAAATTGTAAATTAAGAGTTTTCAGTTCACATTTTATTTAAATTCGATCATTAAACAGCCTCTACTTTTCTTCAAATCAAATATTTTTTATTGTTGTTTGAATCTTAACTCGATTATTATGATTGCTACTATAATATCTATAAAAGAATGAATTTAAGGGCGCTTAAATATATATTATCATGTGATTTAAATGTTTAAAGAGTTTAGATTAGATGATAATGTCACAGCCCACGAATATGCATTTATCAAAAGTAATATTCTTTTATTTTGTATATAAAATTTTATAACATTGAATAATTTGTATCATATTTGGTCATTATTTTTTATGTTTCGTTTTACTAATTTTGTTTTAATATTGAAAATTAAGATACTCAACCGATAAGTGTTAGAAATGAAGGTAAAAAAAATTTCACTTCTAATTTGAGTCTCGAGAACATATCTCTATGAACTCTGGACGTAGACCGTAAAATAAACAATGATTATACGGAAAAAAAAATCTCATATACATTCATTTCATGTGTATGCCTAATTTTATATAACGTTTTAATTATTTTGTATATTTTATCTAATATTGCATATATGAGTGAGTGTTTGATCAAATTAGGTGGAAATTTTAATTAGTTGAGTTGACCAGTGTGTTAATGTGTTATTTTATCGATTGAATTTATTCTGAGATTTTTTTTTTCAAATCAAGCTTAATAAACATATTCGAATGATTTTTTTTTTAAAAATCAAACAAGTCCAATTAGAAAACATTGTTCGTAAGCCAGGTTAAATTTCAAACTAAAACACATAAATTCAAGGACGGAGGTGTATAGGGGATGGGAGAGGGTGTTGCCCCTCTCAAAAATTTTGGTATAATAGCATTTTAGGTCATTTTTATTTAAATATTAATTAAATAAGACATTTGTTTATCCTAATTTTTAGATTTAAAAATTTAATAGACTCTTACCCTTTTCAACCTTTGATCCTAGTTCCGTCTCTGCATAAATTTGAAAGCATGTGTATATGATTAACAAAAAAAAAAGAAGAAAAGAAAAACTATTTTTAATAATTTATTTGTTTAATGTTCAAAGCTAATGATTGTACAATTTAAGATTAATGATTGTACAATTTCAGAAAAGCTAATGAAACTTTAACTTAAGATTAATGATTGTACAATTTAACCTATTTTTAATAATTTTATATATTTTCTGAATTTTATGTGTTTTTATTTTTGAATAGTTTTCGTATTTTTAATATATTTTAGTTTTTTTTATCTAAAGAACATCTTTAATTATTTTTGGTAAGAGTTGTTACTTTGCTCTTTTTTTTTGTTGTTGTTGAAATTGTTAGAGACTTAAGAGATGTTTACACCAATTTATTTTATCGATTTTTTTGGATATTCAAGTTACAAAAATTCAATTCAACTCAAATTAGAAAAATTGAATGGTTTGTTGAATGCTCTTCGTATGTAAACATGTTCAAAGATTTAAAGTGCATTGTACAATTTGTTAAAATGAGACTTTTAATTCATAATAAGAAAGAAATATATGTTTTTTTTAAATAAAATTCACTTAATACAAAAAATGTTATATCGGTCTCTTGACCAACATAAAAATGACTTACAAACATATAGAAATCGAACATTTTCACTTAAAATGTTGTTCTTCTTGCATGTTTTGAAGTTAAATCATCTACACCGCTTTCAATTTCAATTTTTCTAAAAGAGAAATATAATTTTGTTGAGAAAATTGTTATATGGACTTTATATTATATTATTTTTTCCCAGAATAAATATATATGTATTATATATTAAAGAACACATTTTAAGATTTTTTTCGAGAGCCCTGTATGGTCGCACATATTGTACATGTCTAGAATCACCCATATATATAAATACAACTCTCACATTGGTTTATTATATAAGATAATAAAATGTCACATAATAAAAAGAAAAACAGAAAACAAGTTGTTTGTTCACAATAATAAATAATAATTAATGAAACCAAACCAATTAATTTTGTATATCAAATTAAATATTGAAAATGTTGGTAAAGTAATTTGAAAATAAAAATGTATGCATCTGCTAGCTTTCAAAAATATATTTATCCATTTAATACTTTTTTTATACCACTTTCTTAACATAATTCTTATTATTTTATAAAAAAATTCTAAAGATTAAATCTTCAAATAAGGTCTAATTTTCCAGGGATTGTTCAAATAAGGGACTAACCTTTCAAATTGATCAATTGAAGACATAACCTTTTAAAATAATCGAATAAGGGTTTAATATTTTCAAATTTGCTAAAATATATGCCTAATTTTTTGACAATATTTTCAAATAAGGGTCATCATTTGAGCATATTAAAAATGTTTAATCCTTATTTAAAGAAACTCGAAAAAATTAGGTCCTTATTTCACTTTTTGAAAGGTTAGACTTTATTGGACATATTTGAAAACGTTAAACCTTTATTCGAATATTTTGGAAGGTTGAATCTTTATTTGAACAACCCTATAAATATTACTATTATTTAAGTATTTACTCATTTATAAAAGTGCAACACACAAAAAGATCATCTCATTCATATATATATATATATATATAGTGGGGATATACAATCTGGACAATGACTTACTCTTATCTTATCCTAAAAACATTGATTTCAAAGATGAAACGGAATGCTATCCTTTTTTTTATAAAAAAATAGTCATAAAATTAAAATATGGCCTTAATGTTTGACTGAATAATTATTTTAGTCCCTATTTTTTTAACCAATTTAACTTTTAACATTTTATTTTGGGTCAAAATAACCCCTATACGAATAAAAATTGTTAGTTAACTGACGATAAACAGCTTGAAATAACCTGACGGAATGACGCGCTAGAAGAAAAATATTTTATATTATATAAAACGATAAACAAATTGAAATGACTTGACAGAATGACGCATTATAAGAAAAATATTTTATATTTTATAGAATTTTATAAAAATATTTTTTGATTGATGTATCATTGTGTAAAGTTATCAGATTTGTCTATATGACACTGCTATCGCGGCATGCACCGTCATGTAGGTTTATCACGTAATTTCCAGTTGTTTATTGTCGGTTGACTAATAGTTTTCATCCACAAAAGGACCATTTTAATCCAAAATGAAATATTAGGGGTTAAATTGGTACAAAAAAAGATTATAGACCAAAATGACTACTCTGTCAAACGTTAGGAGCATTTTTTGACATTATGCCTTAAAAATATATATAACACAATCACGAACCAGCTTGCCTCAGTGGTTAAGGGAACGATTGTTCTTTCTAGAAATCACGGGTTCGAGCACCAGCAGCCCTAGCAGGGTGATTGAGCATGCATTCTCAAATGGTTGAAAGTATATTCATAACAGATACTTGTATATAACAAAGATATTGATTTTAAAAAAATCATTTTTTTAAATGGTCTAAAGGTGATTACAAGTTAATATATATTCATGCATATTCTTAATCATTTAACAATGAACATACACCTTGTAGATAAAACGATTTAAACTTGTGTCTTCTAAAATGAACATTATCCACTTTTTTCACTGTGACGAGTTTAAAATTATTTTCATTTCGTATATAATTAAGAACTTGTTTTTGATATATTTATGTTTAGATGTTGGTTAAAAATGTATATTCTCGTTAGTGTACCAAATAATTACCTTTATGTATAAACACATTAGAATTTTACACATATTACGTGGAAATAAATGTAACAAAAAGATTAGTATTTGCGAAATGGGAGTTGTGTTTAACAAAAAAAAGTATTTGCGAAAATGAGAGTTTTTTTTGTTGACTATGAGGCCGATTCCATTTCACTTTAGTTTATTCATTACGTCATGCTTCAAACTCTTGACTTTACTTAAGGGATATAATATTTTATCTTACTGGACCAACCAATTATTAGTAAAATAAGAATTATTTTTAACAAAATAGATGAATTTTCTTAAAAAAACATTTATATGAAATATTGGAAAACATATTTTAATTTTAATTGATTTCTTTTGTCCTTGAGAATTAAAATAATCCATGTGATAATGGCGTAATACAGCTTGGCATATTCTCCTTTTATAACTTTTTTAATTGATTTTATTATCTTTCCAACATGCTTTAGATTACGTTTCCTCCCTTTCAATAACTTCAATTATTCATTTATTCCTCAATGATATTACTAATAATTATTAATGAACTTGCCATGTAATATCATATGGCATTGGAAATGACGGTGGGATATTAATATATTGATTACTAATGACAATTATAAAATTAATTAGATTTTAATTCTTTTGTTTGTACTTAACGCCGGAAGCCATTAAAACCTAGAATCATTGATGTTAAGCTGATATATTAAATAAATAACAACACTTCTTTAACTTAATACAAATTAATAAGAGTAGAAAGATGAGCAGTTTGGCCAACCGATCAAATGTGACATATTTAACCAATATTATAATTTGTAGATCTCACTAAATTGAATCATTGATTGTAATTGAAGGCTATAATTTTACTCTTCAATCTTTAAGAGAATGGATGTAAATTGATACAATTGTACACATAATTACTCTATTTAATAATTATTAACAGTAATACTATTAACTATTACACATAATTACACTATTTAATAACTATTGCATGTTAGGGGATTTTTATAGTAAAACAATATTCTTGTAACAAAACACAAGCTTCGTCTAATTTTTATAAAATAAAATTTTCTTTACATATATATATGAATATTATTATTTGATATACTGATAATGACGTTTTTTTTTTCATAAACGATTTTTTGGTAATATGCATATCCGTCTTACGGTTCACATGTTCGGGATGCGTGACTGCCCCTCCCAACAATATCGTCTCTAAGATTCGAACTCATGTCCTCTCCTTAGGAGTGTAATGTGCCTTACCAATGCACCAAACCTTTGTTGATTCCTTCATAGACGATTTTAATCTATTGTTATATGTCTTAAGTAATTATCTCATATATAACACATTCATGGATGAATCTAAAGTAAACGTCACGACATGTATTAATATGTACCACTAATTATATGTATATATATATATATATATACTATTAACTATTTAAATAATTTTTTAAATCATAGGGACTTAAAGTGTGATTTTTCCCTTTTGAGAATAATAAAGTTTTTTTTAATAATTTAATTAAAAATTGAATTGAGAATTATTTTTAATAAAATTTTGTTATTTTGAATTAAAAAATAAATAAATAAAATCTAGAAATGTGACATAAAAAGTGTTTTAACCTACGTTATTCTCAAAAGGAATAATTGCACTTTAGGTCCCCATGATTTTAAAGTTAATAAAATAATTAACAGTTATATCAATACATATGATTAATTGTACATATCAGTACATAATGTTTAATCTATAATTTTCCACAATTTCATAATATACTCTGATTTATTCGTAAAACTTTAAAACTCAAAAAATAATAAATGTAAAAAAAATAAAAAGGGAAAAAGAGAGTGCAAGGGGGGAGAAAGCATAGAAAGTTTGTGAGTGGTGACGGTTAAAGATTAAAAGAGAGGGGGTTCACGTGGTAAAGGTGGGATGATAACGATGAGGATGATGATTAAATATGGACCGTTGGATCCATAGCCACAGCTGTTGAATGCAAACGAAAGTGACGGCCGAATGGGGCAACATTTATGGAGGGATTAAGGGACAGACTGTATACCCTTCTTCTTCTTTTTAATTTTATTTTGGAGAATTTATCGAGTTGAGTTTAATAAAATTTTAAATTTTCAAATAAAAATTAATTAAATTACTAATTATTTTTTTACACTTAATTAAGATTTTGTATTAAAAAATAAATTAATTAAATCGTCGAGTTAAAAAAAACATCAATTAAATTTATTGACCAATTCTAATTGTTAAGTCCTAAATTGACTTGCAAACATGGTCATGGCCTATCCTTCTCCAATTCAAAAGCTCACCGCTCGGATAAGAAAATAAACTAAATTGATAAAATTTATAATTATAGAGCGTTAAATTTATTAAATTTATTTTGATGTAATTGATAGAATATGTAATATGTTATTATAAATTTATACCCGACCAAATCTGTAAATCAGTTATTTTTAACGTCTCACATCAATGGCTAAAACATAATTTTTATTACTAAAATGAAAATTTTAGAAGATGAGTGAAAAAAAACAGAAACTCGATAATAATTTGAATGAATAAATAAGTAAATTAGTATTTTTTTTAAATATGCAAACCATCTAAAGCATGGATGGACTGAGAAGGGGTTGGCGGAGGCGGTGAGCATGTGAGAATTCAGGCATAGTTGCCTGAGATGGTGAAGAACGACGGTGAGTGTGAGTAAGAAGAGGAACGGTGATTAGGGATTTTAGAGAGAATAAAAGTAATCTTGATACTCTTATTAATTGATTGGATACCCTAAATTACAGTGATATTGGGTATTTATAACCCAAAGTAATATCAGCCTAACTAACTAACAAGCCCAACTAATTAATAACAAATTAAACCATACAACTAACTCATTAGTCTAACAACATCCCCCCCAAAATTGAAATTTTTATACAATTAGAAAAAATTTAGAATCTTTTTATGTATTTTTCTATTTAAAATCTATTTTCGCACCCTTTAAATTTTTATAAGTTCACCCCTAATCTATAATCTTGAGCTCGTCTCTGATCTAAAGTACATATTGAGTTTGGAGTATTCAACATAGGGAAAGGGTTGAATTTGCTTGCATGGTTAAGCAAAGTGAATGTGTTTGGTTTGTTTTAGGTAAGTAAGAGCGATGAGTAGGGGTGAGCGTTCGATCGAATCGAGTCGAGTCGAGTCAAAAAATTTTGAGTTATTCGAGTTGACGAGTCATATTTTACAACTCAAACTTTATTTGAATTTTTTTTCGATTCGAGTCGAGTTTAAGAAATTCGAGTCGAGTCGAGTTTTCAAGTTTCTATAAAAATTTAATTCTAATTATTTATCATGTTATAGTAGGGTTTGATTCCAATTTAAACTACTTTCTCTAATCATATAAGATATGCACATATATATTTTTTCACATGTGACAATATTTCTTCATATTTTTATATATCAGTATGTAAATATCATAAAAAGTATAGGGACTCGTCTCGAACTTAAAAATAAATCCACTAATTACTAAAAATTTCGAGTTATTCGAATTTCCATTTCACAACTCAAACTTTATTTGAAATTTTTTCGAGTTATTCGAGTTTATGAAATTTCAAGTCGAGTCAAGACGAGTCGAGTATTTTTGCCTCGAGTCGAGTCGAGTTATTCGATTTTTTCGAGTCGAGTCGAGTTTTGCTCACCCCTAGCGATGAGGGTGGGTGACCCAGTTTGTCCGGTGGGGAAAACACATACACATGACAATGGCGACGAAACCAAATGGCACCACCCTAATGGAAAAGCTTCAATCTTTTTCGCCATAGAAATAGTGATTATAATGGGACCAAAAGTAATACAGAACACAAAGGCGGAACATTAGAGGGATGGATCGGAGTTATGTCTCTTCAAATTTTATAAGTTCAAAAAAATTAAAGTTGGTATAGTAATAAAATTGCTATTTAGTCTAAAAAAGGAATAATTTTAAAGAGGGCCGCATAATATATTTTTTGTTAAAATAAAAATATATTTTTAAGATTATAAATTAAAGGGTCTCGTTTTAAAAAATTGTACAAGGTAATATAAACCTTTGAACCGCCCCTGTAAAACATGAATAGCAGAGTTTAGCAATGATAATAATTGTGTGCATAACTGGACCTGGTATTAAGCCCAAGCAGATAATACAAAGGTCCCAATGGGCGATGGCCTCGGTTGTTGTAGTTGATCCATTATGCTTGATTTTTCAGAATCAGGGTCGGAAATGGAATCCTAATTGTGATTAGGGGTGAATATTCGATCAAGTCAAGTAAAAATATTTTGAGTTAATTAAGTTGAAGAGTTATATTTTCACATCAAATCAAATTGAATAATTCATTTTTTTTAAATTAAGTCGAGTTTTGTTCACCCTTAATCATAATGCACCACCATCAATATTGTCTTGTTCACGGGATGTTGATTATATTCACACTACTCTATAGTGTTATATCTTCTTATTTTATTGCTATTTTTATTTTAATATTATAAAATAATATTTATAATTTATTTATGAGCATAATTTTAATATATAATAATTAGTATACGTAAAATATAATATAATATATACATATATAAACAAATTATATATATGATATGAGTATACATATTACTGAGTAATTATTTCATACATAAACAGTGAAAAAATGTTAATGTATGTAATATTTTCTCATATGTTAAATATGTAAACATTATGTGTAAAATATTTAAAAAGGATAAATATTAATTTTGAAATTAGGGCGGAACATAAAACAAACATTTACCATAAAAACTCACAGTGTGGAACCTATTAAGTGGTTCAAGTGGGAAAAAAATGTTGTTATCTTTAGATGATTTGAGTCTGAACAACTTGTTTGCACAAAATTTACGCACATTATTAAATGAATAACATTAATGAAACGGCTCGAGTTTTATCATTCTACATCTATTGGCATTTGGCAATTGTCATTAAGATTATGTTAATTACTTTATAGTTATCTTGATTAAGAATTCAATCTTACTCGTAAATGTTAACAAGTTAATGTATCACCCATCTAAATTAATATTAGACGTTAATGGAGATATTTGTATTGGGTGGGAGACCAACCCTAGTCTAACTTATTGTTTGACATTTGCTAAGGTGTTGTTTTGCATTACTTTTTAAAAATATTTTTAAGTATAAAATATATTTTTGGATTAAAATCAATGCGGAATATATGATTTGTCCGGTTAAAATCGTTTTACACTATTCTTAGAAATGTTTGTTTGGCATCGTCTTGATTGATTAAGATGACACTTATTTGTTATCTTGCTGATATTCTTACTTTGGACCTTCATATAAGATTTGAATACACAGTTTGAGTTCATTGATAGTTTTCTCCCAAGCTCAACTCTGATTTGTGGTTGTCAATGGTCTTTTAATAATTTGATATCTTTTGTGGCTCGTTTGTCGTTACAATCAAATCTGTTCGTATCTTTATTTTGTCTATTGATTAAATTTTAAACTTTTTAGTTTACGATTATGATTGTAAACTCGCACTATAATTTTGTCTTTTGAATAAAATTTACAGCTCGTATAAAAAAATCAACTCTAAATTAAATAAAAATGTACAAATTCAAATTAATTCAGTCTAGCCTTTAATGATTTTATTTATTTAAGAAGCATTAAGCACACTGCACATCTCTATATTTTCTAATTAAAATAACACTTAAAAACAATTAGATTGTTACATTGCTTCTAAAAGTGAAACAAACATCATATTATTTAGGGTAAACTACACTGGTAGTCACTAAACTTTTAGGGTACTTTCAATAAGATCACCGAACTTTTAAAACTTTCATTACAGTCACCCAACTTTTAATTCACTTTTAATAAGGTCACTGTTGTCAACCACCGTTAAAAAAGCTGACGTGACATGTTAAATGTAAGGGTAAAATACACTGTTAGTCACTGAACTTTTAAGAGGCTTTCAATATGGTCACCGAACTTTTAAAAATTTCATTACTATCACTCAACTTTTAATTCGCTTTCATTACCGTTAAAAAAAACTGATGTGACACGTTAAGTTAAAAAAATGTTTTCCCACCATATTTTCTCTCCCCTCTTATTTTCTTTCATCCAAACATGTCTCTTTCTTCCATATGAATCAATTTGTAATTTTTTGGTGAAGGTTGTTACTTCTCTAGTAACACATCAAGGAAAATATTAATGTATCTAGACATGCATGCGACATGTGTGAGAACAAGAAAAATATTGGGAGACATCCGATGATGGAATGATAAGGAAATAACTAAAGTTTTTCTCATAAAAATCCTCTTTATGCTTCAGGCCCGACATTTACTGAGTCATGCACCGGATAATGAGGAGTTCAAAGGAAAATATTAATGTATCTAAAAGATAGACATGTTTGGATGTAAGAAAATAAGACATGGAGATAAAATAGTGTGGGAAAAAGTTTGTTTTTAAACTTAACGTGTCACATCAGCTTTTTTTTAACGGTAATGAAAGCGAATTAAAAGTTGAGTGATGGTAATGAAAGTTTTAAAAGTTCGGTGACCATATTGAAAGCCTCTTGAAAGTTCAGTGATTAACAATGTGTTTTACCCTTAAATTTAACATGTCATGTCAGTTTTTTTAACGGTGGTTGACGGCAGTGACCTTATTGAAAGCGAATTAAAAGTTAGGTGACTGTAATGAAAGTTTTAAAAGTTCGGTGACCTTACTGAAAGTGCCCTAAAAGTTCAGTGACTACTAGTATAGTCTACCCTATTATTTAATATGCAAACGCCTCCCGCGGTCAAGATTTTCCCAAGATCCAGGCTTTATTATATGGAGTATATTTTATTCGTTATTTATTTAGAAGTTAATTTTATGTATGAGTTGTATAGAAAATTCGTATTCTTTCTTATTCAAATTATAAAATATAAATATATTTTCTTTTATTGTGTAATTTAAATTAAATTATATTAAACCGGAGGTCAAGCCGGCGCCTACCAAAGTTTTTAAACGGTTACACGAGGGATAGGGCGGTCGTGTTTTAAATTTAATTAGATATAATGAATGATTAGTCAAATACATAATTAATAGGAAATGAAAAACGAGGAGATGTTTCAATAATCAAAGGCATGTTATTGCCGTTGTTGACAATGACAGATAGCTAACACATCATCCTTTCCTTAATCGTCATTAAAAATGTCTTAATTATAGTTTTTGTTTTTGTACTTTTAGTTCTATATAAGATAAATAATAAATGTACTAACGAGAGTTGGTTCAAGTGGTAAGCAACTTGATATCGCTAAACTAAGTTTTGAGTTCGAAGCGTTGTGTATGCAGAAAATTCTCATTGACAGACTCACCTATCAAAATCAGATATGCGACGCGAGTCAATTCGCATTAGACAAGACAAAACTCTGAAAACCAAAAGAGAAAAAAATAATAATAACAGTAAATTTTGTACTTTGTCTAAGTTAGCTAAATAGGGTTTATATGTATTAGGGGTTAGTAATATTTTGAGGGAAAATTCTACAACGGGCGACGAACATTGATGAACACCACTAACGATGAACACCGATGAACATCATTAATTTTTTTTTTAAATTTTAAAAATCTAAAAGACTAAAGTTATAATTAAAAAAATAAAAATCAAATTTAATAGTTACTTTATAATATTTTTTAATAGGTTAGAATTAAATATACCCAATTCTCCTAAACCCTAACAAAATCAATCTCTTAAAAAAATAGAAATCAGTTTATAATTTTTAATAGATTAGAATTAAATATACTCAACTCTCCTAAACCTAAACCCTAACAAATTCAACTTCTTTAAAAGGTTTGTAAAATTTTAATATATTATCACTTGATTTTGTTGGGAAATCGTCTGATGAATACAAATCAGTACTGTAAGATTTTGATATATTATCACTTGATCTTATTGGGAAATCATCTGATGAATACAAATCGGCAGATATCCTTATTTTCAATACAAGCCATTGATGAATACAAATCGTCTGATGAATTAAATATCCTTATTGTTGGGAAATCGTCTGATGAATTTGTTAGGGTTTAGGTTTAGGTTTAGGAGAGTTGAGTATATTTAATTTTAATTTATTAAAAAATTATAAACTGATTTTTATTTTTTTTAAGAGATTGATTTTGTTAGGGTTTAAGAGAATTGAGTATATTTAATTCTAACCTATTAAAAATATTATAAAGTAATTATTAAATTTGATTTTTTATTTTTTAAGAAATAATTTTAATTATAATTTTAGTCCTTTAGATTTTTAAAATTAAAAAAATATTATGATGTTCATCGGTGTTCATCATTAGTGGTGTTCATCAATGTTCGTCGCACTTAATAGACTCATCCTATTTTGAGTTTAATAATTAATCACGAGATAAGATTTTAAAATATATATTTTTGGGGATAAATAGTTTGTTTCTATTTATTATCCAAACAAACAGTCAAAAGGACTGTTACAAAAATAACCCTGAATAACGGCAATCAAATATACTTTAAGTAGATGTATTAAAAAGTCGAGTTATTTGCAGTGGTAGAATTTTGGGGTCTAACTTAAATTTTTTTAAAAAATTGAAGAACTAAACTAAATTATTTTTTTAAAATCAAGTGTTTAGCTATTTTTCTTATAATTCTGAGAGATTTAATGAGTGCTTTTAAAAATGATGAGAAGATATTTAATTAAAAATATTTAAAATTTTAAAGTTTAATATGAGTTTTAAAAAATCTTGAAAGAAACAAATTAAAATTTTTAAAAAATTAGGGGACAAATTCTAACTTACAAGACAAGAGAGCATGGTCGAAATTATGTTGATGGGGTGTTCTTCTTTATCTTCTTGACCTCATTTCTTATTTATTTATATAATATATATATATATTATTTTACAATATTGTTTAAATGTGAAGGGTGGAAATTAAAACTCCTCGACCAACGAAAAATAATTTTAAGCACGTGAAAAATATGACATGTGAAGTACGTGGTTATGAATTATGATGCAGGTTTGTTGTAGTTAGGGTGGGCAAGATCGGGTATCCGGCCAAATTGTCTAGAATTGGTTTCGGTCTCGGTAATTACCGGTTCTTGAAAATTAGAATCAGTCCGGGTCCAAGATTTCAGGAACCGATCCCGGTACTAGTGGGAATCGGTACCAATATCGGGTACCCGGTCAATTAGTCTATTATTAATAAAATATGAGCAATAGGGGAAAAAAATTCTAACCATCAATAATAATATTAAATAACAAAGTCAAAATATTGTAGGCTTAAAGGTTGAAATCTTAAAACGAGTTATACTCATAATATTCATACACAAAGAGAAATAAACGAGCGCCTTCAGTTGCTTTCAACCTCTTCAACGCCATTCGGTACCAGACTAGTACCGGGTACCTGGTATAGGTCCCGGTCCTATTGGGTACCCACCGGGTACCGGGTCTAAAAAAGCAGGATTCAATCCCGGTCCCAATTGCAATCGGAACTTAAATTTTGGATCCAGTCCCGGTCTTACCGAAACTAATATCGAGTAAAAATCTACCGGGTCAGACCGGATCCGGGACCGGATAATCGGGTTTTTTTGCCACCCCTAGTTGTAGTATGAAGATGAAATTGATTCCATTCTTTTCATTATCATCTTTTCTACAATTTTAGTTTTAGATATTATTCATAGATATTCTCTCGCGATTAAATTCATGTCCTGAAGATAAAGAAAAAATATTTTCTAAGCATAACTGTATAGTTGATACGTATTTTTTAATTACATTAAAAATAAAAAATAAGAACACGTGACAATCATACAATTCTATTTGTGAGATGTTTTTTTTTTCTATAAGAGTTTGAAATGATAATCTTATATGAGTTTTTTTTTTGAAAAGTGCCGGGCCTCGTTAAAAACCCCCTCTAAACCTAAGTAGAGGGAAAAGAGTGCTCTAATTTACTCATATTAAAATCTTAGTACAATTGGATCCATGGCCATCCGAATAAAGCTCAACACTGGCAAGTATCTACTGCTAGTTTACACACAGAGAATGACCGCAATACACGAGGATTTTCCAGAACACATTTCGAATTATTTAGTTAATACGCGTTGAATCACTCACCTAGCTTGGGGACCCTGTACTGCTTGTTAGAGACCAAACAAAGTCCCTGTTTCGATTTATCCCTTCCCTCGCCAGATTATGCGTGGCTTCGTTCATTTCCTGGTAACAAAAGCTCACGCACCATTTTTGATTCAAGCATAGCAGTTTGCACTTCCCAACAGCTTCAGCGAAAACCTCCGGGCATACGGCTTTTCCATTAATCCATTCAGTGGCTAATTGGCTATCGGATTAATGATGAGAGGATATATTTTGCTCCATTTGGTGTCGCCAAATAATCTGGCAGCTTCTAAGATGGCCATGATTTCCGCCCCAGTAGGATCCGATAAGCCCCGCACTTCGAGAATATCAAAAGATTTCGACCCAAGTGGTCTATAAGAATCCCACCTAGACCACAAGCACCATACGAGCCTTCGACCGAAACATCCACATTGAATTTCAGCGTATCTGCTGGGGGGCCTTCCAAGAACTAATATGTGGTCTTGGTGGTGGTTGCTTAGCTACTTGATGGGTAAAAATTTTCTGCCCCCTAACCATGCCTCCTTCTATGCCCCTGCCTAAAAATATTTAAAAATTAAATCTTGCCCCATAACCCTAATTTTCATATCCTAAATCCCAACCCCTAAACCCTAAAAAATACACCCTACCCCTAATTCCTTACACCCTAACCCTAAGCCCCAACCTTAAACCCCAAACTCTAAACTCTAAACCCATTATTTTAAAGTGGGACACAAATAGGGACATACTTTAGGGGCAGATGATTTCCATCCCTACTTGATACGCATCGGTGGACAAAATTAATCCCATAAGTGGTGTTCATATAAAACATAGTGCATTTTTTAAGTATATTTAAAAATTTAAAAATAAATAACAAGACAATTGACATCATTTGAACACCACTTGTAAAATTATTTATTTTCATCGACGGTGTACTATATAATAATCCGTGCAATTATAATATCCTTTGAAATCTCAAATATATTAAATAAAAATTCTATGTAAAATAAATAAATTATTGTAAGCAAATATTGACCAAAACTTATGTCATTGCAAGCAACAAATTCCATAAATTTGACCGTAAAATGATATAATTTATTATTACTATTGAAATGCTAAGTTTTAAAAAATACAACATTATAATAATTCGAGAAAATCATGATTAATATTTTACATTAATCATTTTAGAATAATTATATATTTAGCTTGACTTCTTTTGATAGTAAATAAAGTAAAGTAAAGATTATGATTTTTTTTTGTTTTTTTAATATTCAGTGTATAATGTCTATACTATCTAAATTTATCTCTAGTTTTTACTTATAAATATGTTGACATTAAGTGTTTAAGTATGCTCGATCTCACGTCCAGCTAACAATAATACCAATTAAATTATATCCAATCAATGTTTTTTATTTGTTTTAGAGTAAGATTAATAGGTGATAATCATAATTAGTGGTGATGATGAGTATTTTGATAATGACATTAATCCCAAAAATCCAGCGAAAGCCTTTATAGGTGGGGTTTAGGCCACCAGGAACATCTCTATTTATAAAAATTAATTAGTTTAAGTTATCTATAACTTTGTAAGGATGATTAATTAAGCATATCAAAAACCATTATGTTGAATTAATTAAAAATTAGGCCAAGTCACTGCTAATCACTCATCATCCACTTAATTATAAACTTTTAAATTGTATTAGTATTCATCAAATTGGTCCACCCGCTTTGTTTGGAACAAAATTAGTCTGGTCACTTTTTTGTGTTGTTTTTTATTAAATAGAGAGGTATTATATTTTTATATCATAATTCGAATCAATATAAAATAAACAATATGAGCATCTTTAGTCGTTATGCTAATTAGTGGGTCTCTTTTTTGTGCTCCATTATATGGTCACCAATAATTTTATGCCACATATATTAATAATTATTTTTCATCACTTTATTAATTATTTGTATTTTATTAACAACACATGTGACATAAAATTATTAGTGAGATAAAAGGCAAGGGCAGACGAATTCTATTTTTTTTGTGTTGGGATGTAAATGGTAATTTAAATTATATTTTAGTAATTGTTTCAATTTTCAATTATTAAAATTTGATTTAAAATACATACTCAATACTAATATAAATTATACTCGATGGTTTCACCAATTGGTTTAGACAAAAGAGTAGCCATCTCTCTTTTCCTAGCTGTAGGAGGAGGTGTAAAACGATGACCTCCAGCTTTCATGGCTGGTGATTTTATTTATATAATTATTTAGAAAGTTAAATAAATAAATATTTATTAATTTAAGTTGAACCTAGAAATAAAAAGTTTGATGGCTTTTAAGTAATTTAGATAGTTGGATCAAGTCTTGTGAAGTAACTTTATCCTCTTTTTAGGGATTTAACTCGACTCGATTTTAAATAAGTTAAAACTCATGTGATAACTACACATCAAGAGTCTCAAACGTAATAATGATATGATGACTGTCGAAATTATTTTTAAGTTCAAAAACATTTGGTTTGAAAATAAACGAGTTTAGAAATTTGGAGTTGTCATCAATTTTTTTGCTAGGTATGAATACCTATAACATCACCTTTTTAAAGAGAGTTTTGAAGATGTTTTTTTGAAAAAGATAATTTTAGCAGTTTGCGTTTTAAATTAGAGTAAAAGTTATATTTGAAAGTCGCTTACGTGTGAAAAATGTTAAAGTACTTCCACAACGCCTAAAATTTGTATTTTTTTATTTAAAAAACATGTATTGTCTCGATTTTTTTTACAATTTTTTTGGATATAGATTAAATTTAATTTTGATCCTTTGAATTGATGTAACCTTGGTAAAGGATATCTCTCTACAAAAGTCGCAATCAATAAGTTTCGACATTAACCCGTTAATTAACACAACAAGATAATATTGTCTTATATTTAAATAAGAGTTGAATTTGTGAATGATGCATGTTACGAATAATTATAAAAGTCGTAATCCAATAAATTTGATACATTATCTCATTGATTAACGCAAAAAAATGTATTTTAAAAACATGAAAAAGATGTTCTTTCATCACAATTAAGTAATGGTACAGCACTCCATTAAGTTTGGTGAAACCACGATTTTCGTAACAAAATAACATTGCGCAATAAATTTTAAGCATAATATAAAAAAAAAAGATATTTTTAATATTTGACTGAATAGTCATTTTAGTCTTTATTTTTTAAGTAATTTAACACTCAAACATTTTATTTTAAGTCAAGATGGCTCATATGCGGATGAAAATTATTAGTCAACTCACGATAAATGGCTTGAAATAACGTGATAATTAAACCTACATGGCAGTGCACACCGCGATAGCAGTGTCATATAGATAAATATGATGAATTTACATAATGAACACATGAGCCAGAAATAATTTTTAAAAATTGTATAAATTTTAAAATATTTTTCTTCTGACGTGTTATTCTATAAAGTTGTTTATCGTCAACTTACTAACAATTTTCATCCGTAAAGGGGTCATTTTGACTCGAAATAAAACATTTATGGTTAAATTACTCCAGAAAATAATAAGAAAGACTGTTTAGTCAAAACGTTAGAAGCATATTTTGACATTATATCTAAATTTTAAAACAAAATTGTGTGATTCTGTTTGGATCGGAGTGATATTCATGTAAAGTATTCCTAATAAGAATGATTCCACGATTTGAACGCTGTTCAAATGCTTGAGGAAGAGGTATACTTCTTCCAACTACAAATGTAAATAAACGTAGTGTTTCACAAACTATTTATGGCTTGTTTTTATATTGTGCGTTTATTAAATTAAACTATTTATGGCTTGTTTTTATATTGTGCGTTTATTAAATTAAATAAATAAATAAGAATAAAATTTTAGTGTTTCTTCTTAAACAAATGAGTTTGAACAGAGTTCGGTTTGGTTCATTTATATTCACGAACAAGCTTGTGTATAAGCTCGATTATTAGCTTGTTTTATTTAAGTTTGAAATTTTAAATATAAAGGATAGTTAAAATGTATTTAATTTTATTTGCTTATAAAAATTATTAATATCAACCTAAAGAGTGATCATAGTATCATATAATGATTTAATCCCTTTGGCAAGTTGGGTTTGAGCAGCGATATTTGCATAGGGTTGGATGAGATTATAGATAGCAAATGATGTTTTAAAAAAACTAAGTATTCATTTTTCTTTATTTTATATCTAAAAATAAGAATTACGTTCAATTATATTGTTTGCTTATTGTTCATGAATATATTTTTAATTATTCACACACATGTTCAACCACTAATTCATAAATATTAAATTAACAAATCAAGCACACATAATTTAAAAAAAACGAACACAAATAAAACTCTAAAATTTCTAATGATCATAAACCAAATATTAACAAACTTATACTAAATAAATATGAACGCATTCAAACTAAGTTTATTTACAACACCTACCTATAACACGATAAAAAGTTAAAAATGTATTTAATGTGAAATATGATTTTTTAATTAACTCGAAAAGTAATTACATTATCAAAATATATGCTGAGATTTAAACGCTTGATTTCATATAAGATGAGACAATAATTTTTTTTCATGTTCCTAATTTTAATTTTTAAGTTAGAATAAATGTTGATTTTTTTTCAAAGAAAAAAAAATAACAACGTTGATGACGTAATCCTGTAACGTTCCCATCACAACCTAACCAAAAGTTACGTCACACAACCAGAGTGATAAGACGTAGCGGATTCTAAGTAGGGGTGGACAAAACTAGGTACCCGGCTAATTTGTCTAGAATTAGTCCCGATAACCTCTATTCCTGAAAACTAGAACCAGTAATAATAGACTAATTGACCGGGTCCAATATTTCAGGAAATGGTCCCGGTATTAGTGGGAACCGGTACCAATTTTGGGTACCCGTTCAATTAGTCTATTATTAACAAAATTTGAGCAACAGGGGAAATTTTCCGGCCATCAACAATAATATTAAATAACAAAGTCAGAATATTGTAGACTTAAAGGTTGAAGTCTTAAAACGAGTCATACTCATAATATTTATACATAAAGAGAAATAAAGGAGCGCCTTCAATTGTTTTCAACTTCTTCAACGTCATTCGGTATCATACCAGTACTTGGTAGCTAGTACTGGTCCCGGTCTCATTGAGTACTCACCAGATACCGAGTCCAAAAAAACAAAATCCAGCCACGGTCCCGATTATAATCGGGACCTAAATTTTGAATCCAATCTCAATCTCACCGAAATCAATTTCGTGTAAAAATCTACCTTGTCCGACTTAGACCGGTACAGGATAATCAGATTTTTTTGCCCACCCGTAATTCTAAGGAATCGTCCAAAGCTATTTCTGCCATTTACTTGATAGACCCACGTGTCTCCAAAAACCTACACGTAGGACACGTGTCGTGCAACTATTGCATACGGTCAGTTTTTATTCTAAACTTTAAACTGCATACAATTCCCACTTCAAATCCGCCACTACTGTTTATACTTGGGTAAACTACAACGGAGGTCACTCAATTATGGGTAAGGTTACATTTGGGTCACTCAACTATTAAAAGTTACATTTGGGTCACTCAATTATGGGTAAGGTTACATTTGGGTCACCCAATTATTAAAGGTTACATTTAGATCACTCAATTATGGGTAAAGTTACGTTTGAGTCACCTTTCATATTTAAAAAAGTTCATCAATTTAGTCATTTTTTCTTCGAAATCACGTGTATATCCTCCTTAACATTAGAGTACTTCATTTGAAATCATTAATTAATCTAATACATAAGTTGATGCACTTTTTTTTAAAAATGAAGGGTGACCCAAACGTAACTTTACCCATAATTGAGTGATCCAAATGTAACCTTTAATAATTGGGTGACCCAAATGTAACCTTACCCATAATTGAGTGATCCAAGTGTAACTTTTAATAATTGAGTGACCCAAATGTAACCTTACCCATAATTGAGTGATCTCCGTTATAGTTTACCCTTTATACTTTATATGATGGGAAAAAATTAATTAAAAAACAAAACCGGATTCCCGTAACCATTGGTCCATTGCTGGTCAGACCGGATGATGTGGCAGTTATGATGTCAATTTATTACAATAAAATTCTTTAGGAGTGTTATGAATATTTATCTATGTGGATGTCTATCATGATTAGAACTTTATCAAAAGAGTTTGATTTATTTATTATTAGGAACATTATCTCTATGAATTAGAGTTTAATGTATTATGTACTTCTTATGCCTATAAATAGATGATTCATTGAAGGCATTGTATATAATTCTATATTTAAGAATAATACAAATCTCTCTCTTTCTCTCATCTCTTTGTTCTTCTTGTTCTTATTCTTGTTCTTCTTTATTTTATTCACAACACGTTATCAGCACGACTCTAATCAATTGAGGTCTTCATGGTTTGAATCCAAAAGAAGTTATTGGAAAGAATTCGATTCTAGGATAAACCAAAGATAAGTTTTTTTTTCTCTATCTTCATTCTTTTAAATTACCGATTGTCTTTTTCTTTCTATTTTAACTTAACTATTTTTATTTTTATTTTTTGAAAAATTTGGAAGTATGTTTGATTTTATTCGAACATTGGAAAGAGATAAATTTGTGGCTTTTCACAAACCAAAAGACGAATCGACAGAGACGAAGATGTTGCGTTTGGTGTAAATTACGTGTGTTTTCTCTTGTTCCTAAAAGGGTTAATTAGCGAAAAAAGTCGATAATGTCGCATTGTTTTCCTTACCTGCCTCCTCAGCTTTTAAAGCAGGGATCGATGGAATCGATTAAGGTTTGTAGAGCGAAAGTATTTGTGGGTTTTCATTTTTGGTACTCAACTGCTTATGCTTTTCATACTTGATTAATATTATTTGTGTTTGTATATTTGTAAATTCATGAAGTTTGATGACGGTGCATGTAAAACATGTTCGATTGACTGACTATACTTTGTAATCATGAATAACAAAGTTATGTACGTAGAACTATGGTAGTCTTTCATATAAATTCATTAAAATACGTACTCTAGGTTTAAGTAACAAAGATCTGTACAATAATTTATTATAGTTTTAATACATTAATGAAACACCTCTGTTGGTTTAGTTTTTTTTTAAGAGAGAATTATGACATAGATCCTCTGATTTCTAATATATTCAATTCAGCTCATACATATAGATCTTATTATTATGGTTTCATATATATTTATTTTTGACACAATGGTTTAACTTTGTATTAAGATCAATATGTGTTTATAATATTTATTTGATGATATTGATATTTTAACCATATATTGAGTTTTACATGTTTTTTTTAAATGACTTGGAAAGAGACACGACATTATGAGAAGCTGTTTTGGTCATTTGACACGTCTCCATTTTCCTCGAGAGGAAAATTAATATCGGTAAATTCTGATTTTATTTTTCTTTAAATTATGATTTTAATGTGCGATAAATCATGGTGAATTTCAATCTATAAAAAGATTGTTATAAAGTCTATATTTGCTCGAAAGCATTTTTTTTCTTCTTTGTCGAAAAACTCGACCATAGACTTCTCCCAATTTCAAGTTACGAAAATTCGTCTTGATCCAAAAAGTTTTATGGGAGGCATTCCCTGAAGTGAATGCAAAGCATGATGTTCATTCCATGTGATTATTAATGATGGGGCATTCCCTGAAGTGAATGCAAGCATGATGTTTATTCCATGCGATTATCAATGATGGGGCATTCCCTGAAGTGAATGCAAGCATGATGTTTATTCCATGCAATTATTGGAACTGTTTCATTCCCTAAAGTGAATGCAAACATGGTAAATCATTATTCAATTAGAGACACAATTTCGATATAATCCAAGTATAATTGGCTGAACATCCCGTTCTGCGAGGCTACTGGTCTCAAAGGAGGTTTTTAAAGGACCTTGTGGACATGTTTAACAATGCCGCGTACGAGGATTAAATCTTTGTTCTCTGTGATAAGGATATGTGAAAAAGGTTTTAAAAGCCCACTGGCTCTACTCCATTCCCTGAAGTGAATGTGAGATTATATTATGGAAGGAATAAAAAATCACATTAAAAGTTGTGGTCTTGGTCGAGGCTATGAATATACACATGAAAAATATAGTCGTTTCAAGAATACTTCTACCCGCTGGTAGCAAAGTTATAAGGATGACAAGAGCGATAAAGATCATTCTAAGAAAGTGAAATCCTTTTACCAATGTGATGTTATAAACCATTGGTTTCGTACTTGTTAAACGCCAAAGTATTATGGACTTTATCCATAATCATGAATGATAAATGAAATAAAATATAAACAAAATTTGTTTATGGCGAAAATAATTATGGCGTTATTGGTCCAACTCAATTGGATATTGTTAATTTTCTCATAACCCTTGAAGGGAATAATTTACCATTTATTTTATTTTCCTTGTAACCTCTAACAGGAATAATTGGGTTTTTATTTTATTTTATTTATTTTATGTTAATTCGTTTTATTATTTATTTATTTATGTTAGTTTGCTTTATGTTTATTTATTTCACATATTATTTATTTACGCTTTATGTTAATTTATTATTTGAAGAATGTGATTACTTCCGGAATAAAATATACAATGAATTGTGGCTATTTACGCCTAGCAGATAATGCAAGTACTCATATTGTACTTAAACATAAGAAATATTTTTCCCATTTAAATGCAAGGGGAAATATTACTCATATTTCTCAAAGTACTAAAATATCAATGCTTCGGAAGAGCACTTGAAAATTTATCTCTGATAGATAATCGACTTGATATGATGTGCTATAATTTATATTTTTCATTCCTTGAAGTGAATGATACAAAGTACATATTTTCATTACCTGAAGTAAATGAAACAAAGCACATTTTGAAAAGTGCACAATTATGCATTTCTCGATTAAAATGCAAGGAAATAATGTGAGTACTATATCCGGAAGTACTAATATCACAAAAAGGCTATGGTTGAGCAAATATGTTATTGTCAAATGGAACTTTATTCCATATTCACATTGCGTTATACTCGTCAAAGTCATAAAGAGAGCAATATGAGTTCGCAAACTATCCCTTTGGGAATTATAGATAACATATGTTATCAATTGACATTTGAAATAAGCCAATATGAATATAAGTTCTGGTAGCCAAAAAGTCAGTTGAAAGCCCTAGGAGAGCTATATATTGCTACCAAAAGATAATTTCAATTGAAAGCTCCGAAAGAGCTAAATATATTCCTATTTAAAGGAACAATTTTGATGGTCGTACTAGACATGTACGAGTGAGATTGAATTACATGTTATGGTAAACACGGAGTTTACAAATTCAGATATATATATATATATATATATAGTTGGCATGATCGGTTAGACCATCATGATCAATAATGGTGCAGAAATTATTGAGATTTACATGCACGTGTATTAAAAGAACCTGTAGTTCTTGTGGTGCTTATTCTCAAAGGAATGGATTAAATTCCACTTATTAAAGAACGTGAAATTCTTGTGTTGCTTAAAGGAATTGATTAAATTCCACTTACTAAAAGAACTTGAAGTTCTTGTGTTGTTTGTTCTCAAAAGATATAGATGATCCCACTTACCAGAAGAATTAGAACTTAAAGTTCTTGTACTGAAGTTGAGACTGTATGTCTTGCATATCTGAACGAAATATGGGCCCATATATCCACAAATGTGGAAAGTTTTATATGATTTTAGTAGATGAATCTATATTGTTTTATCGACTTACAACCAAAAGTTTGTGAGATTGATTCTAAAAAGATTCAGATTATGCAATTAGACTATTCGTCTTGAAAAGCTAGTGGGTTTATATTTTAGGCTATATCGATTGTTACAAAGCCTATTGATTATGAAAAATACGGTTTAGCAAATTTTTAATTGGATGCCTCCTATTTAATAGCTAAACCGTGAGAACAAAACATTTAATATTTATATGGTATTTCCATATAGCAACACTTATACGCATCAAGCCAACGAGTTATAATAAACTCCCCATTATGATTTGACTTTTGGTCAGAAGTCATATTTCCCATTTTTAAATCTTTGAATGTGCGATATATAGTTGAATTGCTCCACCATAACGCATAAAATGGGCAAGTAAAAAGGGTTGAGAATATATATTGAGTACGAGTCTTCTTTTATGTTTAAATTCTTAAACATTAATTGTAGAATCATTTATGACATGATTTTTCTCAACATCAGGGGGAGATAATAATCAGCTGGATAGAGGAAAATGAATTATCATTATCTAGATCCTCGTATATGAACTAGAAGTTCATAAGATAATTCATGTTATTACATGTCAATTGCCAGACATATTTACTGACCCAATGAGAGTAATTAAGTCTCATATACCAGCTGAAATGATGTAAGTTTAAATTACATGTTAGAGCGAGAGAATGTAAATCATGCCTAAAGCATGAAAGTTGAAATGGTTCCAATGATCAAAATTCTCGTAAATAGAAAGTAATATGAGATGGTCATATATTGGAGGCGGGTGCTCCTGAAGAGACCCAAGACATAACAAATAATAAAACTCTATAAGAGTTTCAGGTACCTGAAATAAAGATTGAAATCTTGAAGAGATCTCGATGAGTTATGTCATTACGAGAATGGAACCAGAAAAATTGGAAAGTTGTCGACAACGATTTTACAAACAATTTTACATAAAATACTTCTATAGAAGTAAAGAAAGAAATCGAGGATCTTGTATAAAATCTATCCAGAAGTATAGATATTGAATTGGCCAATGTTGAAAGACGCTTTGAACTTCTAAAATAGAAGTATTTGGACAAGCAGTCCAAACACCTAAAGGTGTAATGCAAGTGAGGCACAAATAAGTAGTCGTAAATACGACTTGAACTATAATTTATGAAAAGTTTTAATTACTTCATGGTGGATGCAATTACTTTGGCAGTTTTTGAAAATTTTACATGCGTCTAATTATTTATGGATCCATATTTATCCTTGAAGGATCTAAAATGCTATAAGCATTTGGAAATTTTTGAGGAAATTTATTTAGACATGTCTCATGAATATTTTGGCGCATTTGGTATAATCGCCTTAGTGAATACTAATTGAGAAAATACTATAAGAATGATCAGATTTCCTTATGTATTTTATAAAGGAGTTTGGATCAAGATCCATTATGATAATTTTAGAACTCTTAAAGAGCTTCAAATTGGAAACTCATGAAGTACTTTCAATACAAGTACTTGAATCTTGACATCAAGTTTATCTCGACCTGAAGATCGAGCATTTTTTATATTTCTTTTGTCTATGAATAGACATAAGCTGAAAGAATCTTAAAGAAGATTTAATATGAATAAAGCATATCTATTGAGTATCCTAATAGTTGTAAGATTGTTGGATGTGAATAAAGATAATTATATCTTTTCTTGGTCTTGAAGCACTATATATTAGTTGGTCAAGAAGTATCTATGAATATACAAAGATCATTACATTTAGATCTTCAAACATTCGTTGATGCCTCCTCAAATGTCGTAGAAATAATTGTTATGCACGAGGCAAGCCAAAAAATGTGTTTGGCTAAGACTACTGACCCAACATATCCAAAAGATATGTGGATTTACTTTTACAAGATATGATAAAAGCTATCTTGTGTGAAGATAACACAAGATGTATATCTCAGTTTGAAAGTGGATACATCATGGAACATATCACTCCAAAGTTTTTATCCCTCACGATCTTTAGAAAAATGATATTCAAGATTAAATTATGAAGATTCAAAGATCTTCTGTGATGTTTGCATGAAGGGGAGTAAATACGCGTTGCACTCTTTTTCCCTTAACCGAGGTTTTGTCCCAATGGGTTTTCCTGGTAAGGTTTTTAATGAGGCAACATGTTATGCGTATCAAAGATGTGTGTACTCTTTTTCCTTCACTAAATAATTTTTTTCCCACTGGGTTTTTATCTTAGTAAGGTTTTAACGAGGCACATTATCTTCATAGACATCCAAGGGGGAGTGTTATGAATATTTATCTATGTGGATGTCTATCATGATTAGAACTTTATCAAAGGAGTTTGATTTATTTATTATTAGGAACATTATCTCTATGAATTAGAGTTTAATGTATTATGTACTTCTTATGCCTATAAATATATGATTCATTGAAGGCATTGTATATAATTCTATATTTAAGAATAATACAAATCTCTCTATTTCTCTCATCTCTTTGTTCTTCTTGTTCTTATTCTTGTTCTTCTTTATTTTATTCACAACAAGGAGTACTTTTGGGACTCCTAAAAATCAATTCATTCTTAAAATTTTTCACTCAATTAAACTCTCGTGTTCTGATATTAATATTTAAAATTTTAATTAAAAATAAAAATTGATAAATTATTTAATTAATTTTAACAGTTAAGTTTTACCAGTTTAGGGTCGTCTTTGTCACGTAGTGATGGTCAAATAACTCATTCGAACTGACCCGGCGTGTCCCAATCTAATTCGGTCGGATTTTTAGTTTTGGATTTCGGGAATCGGTGCAGTCGGATTATTTATAGTATTGAGTCGGGGCTGGGCGGATTGGGGTATAAGCTAGAAATTCTCTGCCACGTCCCGCCCCGATATTTATTAAAATAAATATATATTTTTATTATATTTATAAAAATACAACTATATATAAAACACTTTTATGGCTGTTAAGCTAATATTTTTTTGTTTGTGCTTATCATAAAAAAATTAGATGTTGTTCAAGTTTTAGCATATCTGATTCTGACGGTCAATGGTTTAAGTTTATTTTTTAAATATGAAAATTTTCATGTGGGAAAATTTAAAATTAGTTTATTTTATTTTTATATAGGTTTAAAGTCTTTTGAAATTAAATTTTGTGGATTGATCATATCTAAATTTTATTGTCGTCGGTGACCAGGTGCGCGAAGCCAGGATCGAATGTTGGGAGGGGCAAAACTATTGAACTTAAAAATATAAGGGTTTATGAAGTATTAAAACTCAAAATTGACGCCTAATTTATCTAATATTTAAATTTATAAAAACTTAAATTGTCATTAGACCAAAATTTTGAAGGGACCAAATTAATTTTTTTAGAGAATTTAATTAAAAATATTAAAAAAAATAATATTTAATATACATTTCTAAAAATTTGAGGAGGCCAAATTAGAATTTATAAAACTTTAAAGGGCCTATTATGTAAAATTTAAATTGTTAGAGGGGCCAAGGCCCCTTTGGCCCTCATTACCCTCCGCCACTGTCGGAGATTAAGATCTTTTTTTTTCTTATTTTTTCAGGTCGGATCGGTTCGAGGGCAGAGCAGGGCGGATAAACTAATATTTTAATCCAGAGTCGGGTGGCCAAAAAACCGTCCTATCTCGCTCCGTGCCCATCCATATTGTCACGTCACATATTAAGTTGATGCCACTTTTTTTAAAATTTTACTTTTATTTTAAAATTATCAAAAATAAAAAGTAATTTAAAATGTGCAATATATATTATTTTTATTGGAAACTTTCGAAAATATTAAAAATTCAAACTTTTTAAAAATTCTTATATACTATATAATTATTTTAAAAATAAAAATATCGAACACTATTAAAAACTTTTAAATTGTTTGAAATATAAAAAAATAGTAGTAAAATTGATTAAAAATAAAATATTATTATTAAAAAATATCTAAAATTATGATGTGACAATATAATTGAAGTATGGGTTGCCTAAGGTTTGGTTAACTACAAATAATTTTTAAATGGATTCGTGTGATTATTATTTGGCTTATAATTTAAAGATTTAAGTGACTAATTCATTTAAAAATATATAAAATATTATTAAAAATATAAAAGAATTATAAAAATATTAAACATTAGTAAACCGTGTAACTAATCAAGTCATAGGCAACTCAAGCTCCTATTATATCTCCCATCATAAATTCTAAATGATCTTTTTAGGATTTTTAGTATTTTTAATACTTGAAAATATTTTAATAATATTTATACTTTTTGAAATGATTTTGAAATATTATAGAATTTAAATAAAGTATACATTTTTTTTTGAATATGCTGGTGTGATGCAAGGGTAGCATCTGTTCAACTTTCTTTTAGCCTTTTTCAACGAAGGCACACACAGCATGCAATATTGGTGCTCGATCCCGGGTCCCAATGGATGATAAACATCAACCTTTGCCACCAGGACACAAGGGGATGAGCAGTATACATTTTTAACAATGTGTAATATTAACAAATTAAAAGAATTCTGTAATGTTTTAGATTTTTAGTAAATATTTTATTTTTCAATTTTAATATTAATTCTTTTAGAATTCATAAATATTTCTATAATATTTTATAATTTGTTATAAAAATAATTTCACACATTTTTTAGTCGTATTTAATGTTTTTTGTTTACAATTTTACAAAAATTGTTTTTGGGATTATCAAAAGAAAATAATTTTTATACTTTTAAGATAGTTTTTAAATAAACGTTTTAAGATTTTTCTAATATTTTAAAACAATAAATTGAGGAAAAATTGACCAACATTGTGCCAACCAAAGCTGAACGACGAATGTGAAATCGTCGGGTTTCTGGAAATCTTCATGAAATTATTATTAAAAAATGATTAGGGTGTGCACAGATTGAGTTTTTGGTCGACCCGAACCTAACCCGAAAATAAATATTATAAACATGAACTCAATATGATAAAAAAATAATTTCAGAGACATAATTGTAAACAATGAAATAATTTGTAAAAAAATCCAACCTAAATCAATTTTATTTTGCAAAAATCCGATCCAATTGGTTCAAGTAATATCCTCATCCCTAAACTTAATATATATATATATATATATATATTACTTTCAATTAATTAATCAGTTTGGAACCGAATTTTAAAAAAATATCTTTAAATGTTAAACATATGGCATAATGCAAAAAAAAAATACATCTAACGTTTGACTGAATATTTATTTTGGCCCTTATTTTTTTTAACCAATTTAGCCCTCCAACCGTTTCATTTTGGGCAAAAAATGTTCCTTTGTGGATAAAACTGTTAGTTAACTAATGGTAAATGGCTTGAAAAAAAATATTTTATATTTTATATAAATTTATAAAATTAATTTTCATCTCATAAAATAATTTTGTCAAGTCAACATCCTTATTTACAAGATACTGTCATGTCAACATACTCGGTCATGTAGATTTTAACTAATAAAATATTAAAATTAAATTAAATAAAAAATATAAATTAAAATGAATATTCAGTGAAACGTAATGATTTTAACATTATGTCTTAAAATAAATCTTAAGGAGCGGGTGCCAAGTGGAGGGGAGGCAGAGGGAGCGTGGGCCTCCTTTCTAGGATTTCTGTATGCTAAACCACTGACATGTCGTGGGACAGGAGATCTGCGCCACTGCATCTCTTCTCTCTTTTCTTTCATTTTCATTCCCCATCTCATTACACGCGCGTATGCATCAACTCTCTATTTTCTTCCAGTTTTCATTCCCCCGGGCCCATTACATTACACGCGTGTACGCGTACTTATTTAATCGGCTTAAAGACAAAAATAGCACCCCTATATCCTATCATTACCAAAGTAGCACCCTAAATTCTATATTTTAAATACTAGAATCATTGTAATGAACTCGCCGCACAAATATGACGAGTTTGAATAATAAAAATTTTAATTTTTTGTATTTTAACTTAATTAATTAGTTAAAAGATGATAACATATCTTTAATGTATTAAAAAAATAAAAAAATTGAAATATTAGGAACTAACTTTAATATTTAGCTCAATGATTTGCGAATTTTTTTTTTTGGCATTAGCTATATATAGACCTAGCTAGAGTGTAAGCTTTTGTTTCTTATTAATGTGAGATTCTTGGAGCTAAAGAATTTGTTACTATATTTTAGGTTCAAGAATCTCGCATTGATAAGAAAATAAATGAAGGCTTACACTCTAATTAAGTCTATATATATAAGCTAATGCCAATATTATATTTTACAACTTATGGAACTAAATATCGAAGTTGGTTTCTAATAGTTTAATTTTTTTATTTTTCGTTCTTTAATATATTAAAGATGCAAAGTGAGTTTCTAATAGTTTAATTTTTTATTCGTAAAAAAATTTAAGTGGAACTCGCCCGACAAGTACGGTAAGTTTCAATTAAGATTTGCTAATTATCTGTTTAAACTTGTTGTGTTATTTGAACTTGCTATGCTTCTACGACAAGTTCACTGTAATAATACTAATCTGGAAAATATAAAATTTTGAGTGCTAATTTGGTAATATTAAGATGTAGGGGGTGCTATTTTGGTCTTTCAGCCTATTTAACCTCAACTTAACATCTTTTTCAGCCAATTATCCCCTATTTATTTATTTTTGTTTAAAGTAAAAAGTATCTTAACTAATTTTTTAAGTATCTAAATTTATTTTTGTCAAATAGGTATTATACTATTATTTAATAATCATTTCAAGTCTGACTACAATTATAATTTAAAATTTGATCAATAAAATATTTACATGTCATAAAATATTTAGACACTTATTTTGATCCAATATAACAATTTAAATAATTAATTTGATAAATGGTCTCAGCGAAAAAACAGATGATGTTTATTTTAGGAGAACCAAGTTCATTTGTTTTGTCTTTAAGGTGTGTGTGCTTTGTCAGAAGGTTAAAAATATACATGAACATTTGTTCAAAAAAAAAACATGCATGAACATATACTAACTTATAACCAACTTTAGACTATTCAAAAAAATAATTTAAGTACTTAATTATATAAAAATATAATTTAAATATTTATTGGAATAAATGATTAGAAAATAATAATTGAAGTATTTAAAACAAAAGACAAAGTTTTTAAAAAAAAATCATATTAGTTATTGAATTTTTTATTATTTTAATGACATGATAATAATAATTCCCGACATCCATCTTTTACGTTTGCTTCTCCTATTTAAACTTTCACTTAATCGTTTTTTTTTCTTCATGTCATTAACTCATTTAAACGATAAGTTTTATAAATTGCTTTTAAAAATAAATGTAAAAAATATAAGTGAATATTCACTAAATAAAAAATGACATAAAAAAGAAAGAAAGAAGTGGATAATTTTTATTTGTTCGAATTATTATTGACGTGATGAAAATGATATATAATATAATTTCTATTCAAATGTATAGCTTTGTTTTGCTTGAATTATTTTAATAGTTTTATATATTTATTTGATATACATTCAAACATGATTTTAAAATATATATATTTTTTGAATTTAGAAGAGTCCTAAACAAAGGAACTATATATGCTCGCCACGAGCATAAGGAAGACCATTGACATCACGCTCGAGCAAAGACTGAATGATCGTAGAGGATTGCGAGAGCAGCTGAAGCCGGTAAGGCGTAGAGGTTGTAAACTTCGACATTGCATCGGCCACTTGATTGCACTCACGAGGGATCCAAATGAGTTCGACGTACCAGGCTATATTGCATGGTTAAACAATTTTCGATTATGAGTTTTCTCATGTGAAAGTGGTTTATTTTATCAATATAAAAAGTGAGAATAATGTTAACGGAATAAAAATCTTAAGTTCTTATTACTGTTTCTCTTTTACGTTTCAACATTAAAAATAAATATTATTAGGATTTAGGGTGCTATTTTATAGTTTTAGTGTTTATGATTTAAAATTTAAAGTTAAGATTTAGAGTTTATTTTTAGTGTTAAAAATAAATAGGGCTAAAAAAACACAGATGATTTTTGTCCATGCTATCACGTCAAGAAAAATGGAAATACAATGATTGTCAAAATAAATATCGTTTATTTTTTATTAACCGTGGTTATCTAATTCACTGGTCGACTAGATCGAATCAAATTTTACATATGTCCAATATAAACGTGGTCCTCTTAATTAAATTTTTCCATTCAAAATATTAAGGTTCAAATCACTAACATTATTTAAAAGACATGATACATTATCCAACCAGAACAACTGATTGTTAGTTAAAAATATCTATAATTTCGCGGTAAAACATGTATACGCGACTACAAAGCTGACAATGGGGCATGGTTTTCCATAAATGTTACTTTTAACATACGCACATTTTCTTCATTTTCATTTGCGTCCATCAGCCGAGTTGAAAGTTGGAGGTTTTTTATTTTATTTTATTTTAAGCATAAACATGAACATGTGTCTCGGTTTATGAGTTGATCCCTTCCAAATTTGCCACACAAAATTCATAAGAACGTTTATAAAAAAAAATCAAAAGTAAATTAAACCCATGATTTTTAATAAAAAACTGACAAATTCGACCAAACACACACAAAAAAATGAAAAATTAAATATAATACATAAGATAGTAAAATGGTATTCGTGTAAATATATTGGGGTGGACGAGTATCATCTAAACCCCACCCTGAAAATTTCATCAAAAAAACCCACCACAATCTTGATTAATAAATAATAAAACTTGACCTTGATCGAGTCAAATCGAGAAAAAATGACATTTCTAGTTTAAGCATAATTGACCACTCTTCGTATATATTATACAAATGACAATATTAAATAAACTATACTAAATTAATATTTTATAAAGGATTTTAATTGTTAGAGAAAAGGATAAATAAATTGTTAAAATGGGTGTAATTTGTAAACTATTTTCCGTGACCATCTTTTATATTTGAGAAAAAAAATACTCAATTTACGTGTTGTAGACTTTACATTTTAAAGGATAAAAATTTAATTTAGAGCTTATAATTTAAGGATTTAGATTTTATAGTTTAGAAGTGAGAGTTTGTGGTTATTTAGAGTTTTAAAAAATTAGTTTGTAGAGTTTAGAATTTAAAGTTCATAGTATTTGTTATAATTTAAAGTTTAAAATTTAAGTTTCATGATTATAATTGATATGTTAAAACTTAAGTTTTGTAGTTTAAAGTTTTAGGGTTAAATTTATTTTTTAAAATAAATATGTAAATTTATGTATAACAATACTTTATATTTAATCTAGTCAGAGATGAAGGCATACGTTCATTGGGAGTGGCTTTTATCCCCACTAAGCAATTTTTTTACTTTTGATATTTAATTTTGAATTTGTCCTACTCACTTTTTAATATTTATGTTTTATTCTAACCCTTAATTCTAATTTATTTTTACAATAGCGAATACAAGATTTTATGTTACGAGACAGATTTATAAATTTTTACCAAGACAAATTTATACAATTTTATGAGAATAAAAATAAATTTTTAATAAAAATTCTTAAAATTATTTATAAATTTTAATTTTTTAAGAGGATGAACGCTCCTTTCACCCCTCGGCCCATCCGTGCATCCCTGAATCTGGTGGCCCTCACAAATGAATGATCGAGACATGGGCATAGCCAACTTATGCGTACTTGACAACATGCCTCAAAACCATGTGCTACCATCCCTTTTTTGGTTATCACAGATTCCGAAACCACAGCGAGCTGTCATGAATTCATAACTCATTGTCTAAAATTAAACCAGACCATACCCCCAAAATTTGTATACATCTTATTAGGGCGGAATGTTCGATCTAGCCTAGTGAAAAAAATTAAGTTATTCAAGTTTATAAATCCTATTTTATGATTTAAATTTTTTTGAAAAAATTTCGAGTCGAGTTTTTAAGTTTCTGTACAAATTTAATTGTAATTATTTATGATACTATAATACACATTGACTCTAATTTAAACGGCTTTCTATATCCATGTACGATAAACATGTATATTTCTTCATATTTTCACACGTGATATACACAATATATCAAGCATAATTGACAAACTTGACTTGAAATTGAAAACTGATTAAGTAATTACTAAAAATTTCGAGTTATTCGAGATTTTATTTTATAACTCAAACTTTATTTGAAATTTTTTCTACTCGAGTCAAAACGAGTCGGATTTTTTTCGCCTCGAGTCGAGTCGAAATATTCGATTTCTTCGAGTCGAGTTTTGCTCACCTCTACATCTTACACAGGGAAAATTAACTTAAAAGCCACGTAAAATGTTGTGTAATATTTGAAAATACCAATAGATTTGGTATAGGTATCTTCCTCCGTTACTTCACTTCACTTGTTTAATACATATATAAAAATACAATTCCCATATGAAATTCTACGAACAAAATTGTTTTTTATTTGCGTTTATAAATTATTGAAAAAATTAATCAATTAAAAATTAATATATTTAATGACTGAAATATTGAGTTTTCCATTGACGAATTTAGTGGAAATATTGTTTTTATGGGTAGTTCTACTATGCGGCGTAGTTGCAGTACGAATATGGTGCGACAACAACCGAAAATGTTACAAACTATAAAATACGGAATTAAAATTGTTACATTTTTATAACATTCTTAGTTGTCTCTCTCACAATATCGATATTTATAAAAACTAAAATGTTATTAGAAGCGATAAAAATATCCATACTCGAAATTAAATTTCGACACTTACCATCAATTGAAAATTTTATCAAATAATATAAAATTTTCAGTTTCATGTTTCGTATCTTGTAACATTTTCAGTTGGTGTCGCACAATAACAACACCGCATCATGTCTTACGTTAGACGCGCCGTGTTTTTATTCTAGTTCATAATATAGAAAAACATTTTAAAAGGTGTATTGTTTAATTTTTGGGATAAAGATGACTCCATAAGTTGCTTTATTACACAATAGACAATACACGTGTGTTCTACTGACTTACTTCTCCCTCTCACGTGATTTTCCATTCAATTTATCGTCCTTGTTTCCTTCCACACAGGTACGAGCTTAAAAACTTCAAACTTCTTTAGATAACAATTTCTTTTTGAATAATTTCTACTTGAGTGAGAAAGAAAGAAAAATTTATTTTTACTTAATCTAGAACCCACAATTTACTCTAGAGATGAAATGTTAATTAAATTTTTTTTAACTATTTACTCTAGAGACTGTTGATTAGATAACAATATCTAATATTTACTTTTCTAAGTAAAAATAAATAATGCTTTAGTTTAATTACAAAATATTCAAGTTTTTTTTATGTGAATCACATGTGTGTTTTGTCTATCGGTTTTAAATTAATCCTGTTAAGTTGAATATGATAACAAGGACGATAAAAACTTTTATATCAAATATTTAACGTGGTTGCTCATCCCTTTGTGTCCTGGTGGCAAAGATAGATGTTCATCATCCCTTGGGACTCGGGTTCGAGCACCAGTAAATATAATGCATGTTGTGTGTTTCATCTTTAAAAAGACTAAAAAAGTTAAACGTATGCCTACCCTTGCATCACACAAGCATATTAAAAAAAATATTTAACGTGGTTAGATTCCCAATTTCTCGTTAAATCTGACCCACCTCTTACTAATTGATCTTAATATATGGTGATTATTAATAAATAATTAAGTTTGAATTAAATGTAACAAAAAAGGCAATTTTTTCATCAAAGTTTAACTTAGAATGTAAAATTTAAAATTTATGCAACTCTAATTTATTCCAATAGAGTTAACTAAGCACACCTAACGCCTATAGTTATTCTCTCACTTTCTTTTTGACGTGAGTTAGTAGTATTATAACTTCGCATCTAGTAAAATGAGAAGAGACAGATTGTGAGTTAATTGAATCTAATTTGATCAAAGTTTGGTCAACACTCAAAAATATAATATATTGAAATTTTAATTTGTTAAATTTAAAATTTTAATTCTCAAACCTAAACCCTAAAATCTAAACCCTAAATTTTAAACATGACAACTTAAACCTCCAAAGCTTAAAAATTAACAAGTTTGTGTAAATTTAGTTTACACAACTTGTGTATCAATTTTTTCTTCTTTTAATAGGGATTTATTTGAGACGAGCTCAAATCTGACTCGGTCAACATTCAATTCGATTAAAATCGATTCAAACTCAAACTTGGCTGAAATTTTGAACGAGCACTGTAGGGGCTTTTCTAAAAACAGGCGGCTTAAAAGCCAACTAAATACAAACCAAGGAAAAAACACCATTAGATGGAGCCGGTTTAATATGGGCCGTTGGATTGAAAAAAAAAACGGGGCTTAAGGTTACCCGGTGAACCGGTAACCCTTTTAACGATGGTATAAGTTGAGTAAAAATCGACGAGCGGGAAAAGAAAAACAAAATTTTGGGGCATCGAACCCAAAAGAAAAACAAAACGACGAGCTGGTTTTTGCATAAACCAAAGAAGAAAATCTGAAGGAAATTTGTCGAGGAGGTTGGGTTTGAGCACGGTTTTTAGGTAAGTTCTTGCTTCTTGCTTCGTTTTTTCGGTTTTTTTTTCTATTTCAGCGAATGGTGAAAGTTTTTGTATAAATCGTGCGAATGTGGATTTCTTTGTAAAATATTATCAATTTTGTATAGGTGATTGGATTGGAAGGAATTTTCGGTGTTTTTGGTTAGTGTTCTGTTAAGGGTTTTTGGGAAAAAAAGATAACAGTAGTTTGAAGAAGTGTTTAACAGTAGTTAAAAAAGATAACGAAAGAAGAAGTTTTGAATTCTTTAAGAAAGAAATATTGTCGAGGAGATTGGATTTGTAAGAATCATTTAGTTGAAATGGATGTATTGGTTATGAATGTTGGCTGAGATGGTTCTTGTATTTGGTATAAAAACTGGTTTGCATATTCTCTACAGCTATAGTATTGAAATGTGTTGGAAGGTATGATTGTTTCTTAAGATCAAATAGTTGTTTTGAAGTAGTATGTAAAAAACTGGTTTCAATCTTTGATTATTTTAGGTACACGTTGCAGACAATGAAACATAAGAAGTCTCATAAAGGGGATGCAGAGGCACCTAAGCTATGTACAGCATATTTCCAATTCTAGTAAGTTGAAGTTAAATGTATATAGAACTGTAAAATTTATTAAATATGAGTTGCATAAGCTAACAGAGAATTTATGTTTTACAGTAAAGCAGAATGTAAACGTTTGGAGGGGGAGAAGACAATGAACAACAATGTAAGTATGTTGTGTAATGGTTTGTTAATTGTACATGATATTTGTATTGGACTAATTGTGAGAGTGATACAGGAAAGAAAAGCATTGGGTTTGAGGTGGAGGCAGATGAGTGAAGATGAAAATGAGCCTTATAAAAAAATGTTCGAGGAGCAGAAGTAGGCTCTAGCTGAATGGAAAGCCTCCAATGTGAAGGATATTGTAGTACCTGAGGAAGAGAAAGAGAAAAAGGTAAGTGAATTTTTGAAATTATTTATGGAGAAAGAGATGAAATTGTTCTAACATTAGGTATATTTGTGTAATAGTGAAGTAAATAATGTATTTATGAAATGTTGTAGGAGAAGTCTTCAAGATGTAGCCTCATTAAGCTGTCAGAGGTGTTTGAAGAGATGAGGAAGATGAATATTGAGGGTGTGGTACATGAGTTAGGGTTTGGTCCTTTACTGGAAATAAAACCGAGAGCTATTCATCGCGACCTATGTCGCACTTTAGTAGAAAATTTTGATGTCCAGAGATCGATCATGGAATATGATGGACATAAAATTCCAGTTTTGGTGGAAGATGTGGAGGCTATTCTGGGTTTGAAGAATGAAGGAGTCGAAGTTGAAATTGGAACGAGAAATGTTAATGCAAAAGAAATGGCATCGAAGTACGGAATAAAGAGGGATGCCAGGGTGAATGAACTTGAGGAGGACATAGTTAGCGGTAAATTTGAGGGAGACGAGTTGAAAGCTCGCGTTCTGCTTTTCATTGTTGGTGTTTTTATAAGTCCTAATGCGAACAATATGCCTTCCTCGGAACATTTACGGTTGTTGTGCCCAGAGGGGTTGAAAGGAAATCTCAATTGGTGCAAATATGCATACAACAAGTTACTTGATGGAGTAGAGAACTGGAAAGTTCGTGGTGGTTTGGCATACATGACCGGATGCATCGCGATATTAGAGGTAATATATGTTTAAAATTATGTTTTGTTCGAACGTAGCATTTGTTTCATGGGATTGAGTTTATTGAGGTAGATTATAATGTTTTGATGAATAATAAATGTAGGTGAGGTTATTTGATTTTTGGAGTGGAGTCGCGAGCAGAATAGTTGCTGCCTCTCAAGGTCGCGATCGCATACATGCATGGGGCAACAAGAAGTCAGTAAAGAAGATTGTAAATAGCCTGAAGGAAGAAAGCCATCCAAAAAGACCCAAGGTAAGTGGGTTAAACCAACCTGGTATTATATAGGATGTTGTGGTTATATGAAATGATTTACTGATGATGTTTGCAGGTACTTGGGTATGATGATGAGAAAGTGGAAGGGGAAGAAGGGGATCAAAAGAATGGAACAAATCATGTTGTTATAGATATGCTGCAGACTGTATTGGTAGAGTTGGGTGGAATAAAAGATAGTCTGCAAGCCCGTCTGGAGAAGGAAAAATAAATCGAAGAAAGTATAAGGGAATTGAAGGAGGAATGCAAGAGTTTAAATGCTAACATGATAGAATTGCAGAAGTCGTTGAGGAAATCTAATGGAGAAATTGTTGTTCATGTTAAAGAAGGAGAAGAAGTGGTTGACAAAGGGCAAGTCAAAGTTTCTGATCCGAACAAAGGAGTTCATATTGAGGAGGACCCAATGATGGAGGACGAAGTCGAGTGGTTGAATGAAGAAGTCGTTGCTGTACCGAAAACAATAAAAAAGGTATAATAAGTTCATTTGATCAAATTTTCTAGATGTTACGGATTGAGAGTATTGTTGTTTATATTGTTTGTGTTAACTTGTAGGGCAAGACAACAGCTATAGCTACTGCAAAGGTTAGTGGCAAAGGAATAAGATTAGGAATTCGAACTCGGAACATGAATAAAGTCAGCCATTGAATGAAGAATGCTGTGTGACAATGTTTGGTTTAAGTTGGATTTGTGTCCACAATAAATGCTGTGTGTGTATGAGTACATTTATTATAGAAAAATAAGGATGGAATTCTAATGTTATTCGAACTAATTGTTTAGTGGTTGAATAAGTAATGAGGTATTGTAATAAAACTTATATATTTGAACGTGAAGTACTTATTTGTCTTATTAAGTAGATTAAGTATTGAACAACAAATGTGTAAGCATTGCAGATACTGACATACGTCCAAGTACCAGAAGGAGTAGGCAAGTCAACAAAAGATACTTGTGACTATATATGGAATACGCCATTGCCTGAATCGTAAGCAATCTGAATTTGAAAGTAATCCTCAATGATGTTGTTCTGTTAAATATAATATGTAAGTTTTTTTGTATGGGTGCAGTAAATCAATTGCAGATTTTGGGCACACATATTTGTCTGTAAGCGATGCAGATACGATACGACCTGGATGTTGGGTGGGTTCAATGGTTAGTAGGTTTGAGTATTCCGTTTAAGCATTTTGTATATATTAGAAGAAATTTAGTATGATAGTTTCTATATGTTTGTGGTTTAGGTTATATATGCTGTTGGTTTTACCATTGTTGATGAAGATATAATGAAGAAATCTAAAAGAAGGAGAGGGTATATCCCGTGTGCATTGAGTGTAAGTAAAATATTAAAGAATCTTATGTCTATTATGAACAAGTGGATATGGTTTTGTAAGGATACATGGTTAATAATAAATGATCTATTTTAGTCTCAGCTTCTGGACGGAGTAAATGTTGGTATAATCGCTCAGTATTGGAGTAAGGTTGGCAATCCATATGGCTTGTTGACGGACTGTAAAGTGGTACGAAGAAGCATTAATAAATTAAACATCTCATGCAGTTTCATGTCATCTGTATATTACAATGGAAATCGTTGCTTGTTTCAGGTCTTTATCCCCGTGAATGAAGCTTCATCGCCATGGCATAACGCCAAGTAATGAAATAGACTCTGAAATTCAGAGACCCAGGCGTCCTCCGCAAATGTATGGCGATTGGTACAAGAACGTAGCACCTACCACGGCGAAGAAGCTTCTTATTCTTGATTACAATGGCGTGCTAGCCAGTGTTAGTAAAGACGATATTAATTTTGTGACTCACTTTTAATACAACTGCTCATAAATTAGATTAGGAAATTTATGTTTTTCAATTGCAGCTGTAGAACTCAGACCTGGTGCTTTTGAGTTTCTGTCTTCTTGTTTTACTTCGTATGAGGTTGCTATTTGGTCTTCAAGGACAAGGTAATGCGGACATATGCCACCACCCTAAATCAAGTCAATTACACGATCCTTTAAGATAATTTGTGGATTTACTTTATTTGTGCCTGAACTGTTCATCAATGCAGAGAAAACCTAAACTGGGCACTTTGGAGAATTAGTGATCTTAAACCAAGACTTGCATTCATTTGGGTAACTTCAAAGTTTATCTTCGTTAAAGCATCTAAATAGAATTTGACAAATCTGATGGACTTCATTTGAATATTGCAGGATCAAAGTCACTGCGAAAAACATCCCTCCTATCCAAATGTATATACAAAAAATCTGAGGCGCGTGTGGGATAATATGCCTCAGTATAACGAAGGAAACACGCTGTTGGTTGACGACTCCGAAGCTAAAATGCTTAATAATCCGGTTAGTGAAGAACGCAACTATTTTGAATTTTGCTCCTTACTATCTGCAATATAGTCAATGAATCTGTAGCAAATAATTATGTTGTCGATTATGTTCATTTTTCAGGAGAACAACTACATTTGTCCTAAATCCTACAACCCAGAAGATGAGAGAACTCATAACGCATTAGGTACAACACCCTAAAATGACACTTATTCATTATAAAAATGAATCAATGTACTTGCAACCTAATTATGTACTTGCACTTGATCATAGAAATAGGTGGTTCCATTAGGGTATATTTACAAAACATGGCCTCAGCAGACAATGTACATGAGTACGTGAAGCATCATCCGTTTTTGGATTAAATGCAGCTGAAACCGTGGATGGCAATTGAATTAACCAAGTTATCTCTTCTAATCTCCTCTGTATTATATGTGTGCTCGTCTTTTGTATTTCTGTAATTACAACATACAATGTTATATATTCAGATATATTATTGGCAAGAAATTTTGTACTTATTACATGATACATTTATAGTTTTGTACCAAAAACAACATCATGTACAAAGACAACGCATTTATGTACAACTCTTATTGTAAAAAAGGTCTACACAGGGTATGTGAAGATATGTGTATTATTGGCAAGAAATTTTGTACTTATTACATGATACATTTACAGTTTTGTACCAAAAACAACATCATGTACAAAGACAACGCATTTATGTACAACTCTTATTGTAAAAAAGGTCTACACAGGGTATGTGAAGATATGTGTATAGAGCACCGAAACCCCCAAAAGGGGTTTCGAAACCAAAAGGCACCGAAACCTCATAACTCAGGGTTCGATGCCCCAACGATATCGTAGCACCGAAACCACTTATCTGTAGATTCGATACCACGTACACATCATGTACAGCGAATACGTATTTCTGTACAATTCTTACAAGTACTATGTGTATACAGTACCGAAACCCCATAACTTGGTTTCAAAACCATTAAAAGGAATCTGCCTTTTCAGTGTTCTGTCTTTTCAGTGTCATCACTTGTACCGTTGCGTGTTACCCAAAAATAATGCAGGTTTCGATACCCCCAGAACGAGTCAGGCTTTTTCAGTTGCTTTCATCACTTGCTTCAATGAACAGACATCTCGTGAGGCATTTTTAAACCTAAACAATTACAAGAAAGGGCTAATATTTTATGTATAATCGCAGAACTTTATAGCTGGCTTCTGCGAACAAGGTCATAACTTTTTCTGCACTTCAAACAAGCACCGAAACCCCATTCAGGTGGTTTCGATGCCCCTCAAAATGATGTACTTTGCATTTGGTTAACAATTTATGTATGTACACATTTCCCAACAATTAAATGACCCAACTTGAAAATTCGTGAAATTGTGTAATAAAGTCATGTATATACCGATTTCTTTTGGAATCTTGTACCAATCTGTGTACATTTTGCTACTAATAACTGTATATAGTTCCGAAACCCCTTCAGATGGTTTCGAACCTATTAAAAGGAATCTTGCTTTTTCATTGTTCTGTCTTTTCACTATAATCACATGAACCGTTTCTTCTTCCTCATCGTGTTTACAGCTGGTTTCGAAACCAAGCATAACGATTCAGCCTTTTCAGATTTCTGTCTTCTAATTAATGAAGGGGTTCATGTTCATGTACCTAGTGCAATGAACAGACACACAGCGTGCCTTCTCATAGAACCAATAACTTTTTCGAAACCAAGCAAAACGATTCAGCCTTTTCACTTTTTCAGTTTCCCTCCCAACTGCATTTCCCTATAAATATACAACTCTTCTATATACTCTTTACAACATCAACAATTCCCTATACTCATCTGAACCCTTCTTTCTTTATATTCTCTTCCTAACCAAATACTTTAAACTTCTTTCCTTTAAGATGAGTTCAAGCAGATCTTCCAAAAACATTCCTCACCATTTTTCGAAGAGAAAATTAGAATTTGAGTCTGACTCAAATTCTGATGATGACTTATATTTCGATTCTGATGACGATGAACAACCGAGCAATGAAACTCTCCGACGAAGCAAATGGTTCAGGAGCTTTTTCCAGGCCATTGCTACAATGGTGAGCATCACTGAACCTGCTACAAAATGGATATGTCCAGCCTGCCAAGGAGGTCCTGGTGCCTCTCAGAAGTTTACTGGCATTCAGTCCCTACTCTCACATGCCAGAACGAAAGGTGGACCAAAGATCAAGCTCCATCGCCATTTTGCTAACCTCTTGGATGAGGAATTGCTTACAAAGGGGCACTTCTTCTATTCCTCAGGGTAAAGCTTTTGGCCAATGGACTGCTTTGGGAGATGATCCCACTGCTGCTAATACTGCCTGCCCCCTGCCTGCAAACAACGAGGTTCATGATCACCAAATACTCTGGCCGCCCATGGTCATGATAATGAACACAAGGCTGGAAAAGGATGATGCTGGGAAGGTAGTTATTTAACAAATTTGAATTATGTTTTCAATATTATTACAATTGCTTCACTTCTAATCTCTTGCATTTTATGCTTCAGTGGATTGGCATGGGAAACCAAGAGCTGCGGAACTTTTTCAGTTCCTATGAGACTATTGTCAAGCCTCGCCATTCATACACACCTGGCGGCCATCGTGGGATGAGCCTTTTGATTTTTGAGAGCACGGCAAGAGGTTATCTCGACGCTCAGGATCTGCATAACAAGTTTGCTGCCCAAGGTTTCGATAGAAAAGCTTGGGAACAATGTCAAGGCATCTTCTATGCTCCAGGCACAGCGCGCCAACTTTATGGTTTCATGCCTATGAAAGAGGACATAGACAACTTCAACCGCCACCACTCTCAAGGTTGTCTCTATCATCAGTTTCTTCTTTTCTACAAGATTCACTTCTTCTCATACTAATGCATACATGTTTTGTTCATTAGGCAACAATAGGGTCAGATATGAGATCCGATCTTATTCAGAGATGGTTGGTCAGCACCAACCACAGGCTGGTTCCAGTGCCATGGGTGGCAGCGGGCATGCAGGTCGTTTTTCGGGGCAGGAATGAGGACTGAGGAGGGGAGGATTTATTATGTTTCTTTTTTTTTAATATCTAATGTATTTGAACGTTGTTTGGATTGGAATGCATTTTATTTCTGTCATAAAATTTCTTCATCTTTCATACAAAACTCGTGTAATTTTCACTCATAAGGTTAAAACCCTTCAAATATTTTCGCGCTTAACCAGCACCGAAACCCTATATACGAGGTTTCGATGCAAAACCAGAACCGAACCCACCTTTACCTCGTTTCGATGCCATTATCATAAATTCTACGAAAGTATGTTTTTGGGTATGAATACCTGTATGTACTCATTTCATTACAAAAAAATTGGACATTTCGACGACCCTGGGAAATTTTGTGTAATAAAAAAAGTATACGTACAGAGTTCTACCCAGTTTGTAATAAATAAGGTATATAACATTTCCTCAAACCAATTTCTACTATTTTGTGTACATTGGGTACTATTACGTGTATATTCACAACTCCTTACATAACTTGTAAGAAAATATGCTTTACAGGTAAGAAATTGTGTATGTACACATTTCCTACAACTAATGACCCATTTGTTCCATCTTACACATTTGTAATATATAAGGTATATACCGTTTCGTCTTACAAATTTGTTCCAATTCCTGTACAATTCGTCCTATTAAGAGTATATACACACATCTTTACAAAACTTGTAAAATATTATGTTTATCGGGTAGGAATTTCTGTATGTACACATTTCCCTACAAGTACAAGTCCATTTTCAACCTTCGTCAAACCGTGTACAACAAAATGTATATACCTTTTCCTCTTACAAATTTGTACAAATCTCTGTATATTTGGTAGTAATATATGTATATACACAGTTCCATACCTCTATTGTACCAAAATATGCTTTTTCGGTAAGAAATTCTGTATGTACACATTTCCTTACAAGTACATAATCCATTCTAAAAATTCGTGCATGTGTTATAAAACGGTATATACATTCTTCTATTACAAAAGTGTATTAATTTGTGTACAGCTGGATGTAACAATTTGTGTACCGATAAACAGTGCATCATGTAATAAAACTGTATATACATTCTTTTATTACAATATTGTACCAATTTGTGTACCGCTTTTTACCCGGTAAACAAGTCAGCCGTTCTTTAGCCTGTATTTAAAGGTTGTTCCCTAGAACTCCCCTTACACTCTATTCAAACTCAAAACTACTCAACCTTGAGTTGGCTCTTTTACACCGCTATTCACATCCATCCACACCTGCCCGATAATGGCACGACAGTCCCATTTCCCCGTAAAAACATACGCACTGCACTCAGGACTAACGCGTTATTTTCGTATTTTCCTTAAATAATTTCATTTTTAATTATTCATCAAAATTACACCAAAAATAATATTTATTAAAGTAACATACTTTTCTGACATTTACGATAAAAAAATGTGTAACATCAATCATTCTTCGTGTTTTCATTTACATGACAAAATCAGTTAAAGTTTTCAAAGATTACTCCGATAAAGATCAAAGCGAAAATAAAGATAAACAATGTGCGCGAGAAAAACAGATAAACAACGCTTTAAATTTGTGCTGTTTTAAATATAATCATATTAATTATTAAATTTATATCTTATACACTGACATTAAAAAAAAGTAGTGATTAAAATTTAAAATTTAAAATTATAATTCCGGATTTAGAGAAATTATATCATTAATTATTTCTTTTACATAATTCATGAGACAAGATAAATGAATCTTCAGTTATTTAGGGTAAATCAAATTTAAAAACATTGCAGGTACTATCTGGTCCCCTTGGCGGGTCTGGGCCTTGACTCCTTCGTCCCCGATGATCAGTCCACCGGGTGTAGCCGGTAAGGCCGGTTTGTTTTAGTGGTTTACGAATTGACCGCGGTTTAAATGATTGCCATTGCCTCACAGTATTGACACAGACAAACAGAGACGATAGAGAAAAAGAAAAGAAAGAAAACCCGAGAGAAAAGCTTTATTTATTTTTGTAAATTTCCTCTTTCGCGAGTGTACGAGCTCTGATATTTCATCTGCTACAATTTATACTGGTTGAAGAGGAGATTTAGAGGCTGAGCAGTGAGTTGTTGGTTTTTTTTTTGGCAGAAGGAAAGATGAAGAGTGAAAGTGACTTGAGATAAAAAAAAGTGGAAAAGTAAGACAGAAACCAGAATTGATTGATTGATGCATAAATCAACAAGATTGGTGGTGAGTTGAGTGAAATCAGGCTTGTTTTGGTCGATTTGATTATAGTCTCGGGGATATTTGAGTTGAACTCTTTAGTTTTAAGGAAATTTGAGAGTATCAGATGAGAGATCTGAGCTGAAAAACATTTGGCGACGGTAAAGAAAAAAAATGACAGCTTCCGAGGTATCAATGAACGGAAGAGGAGGAGAAGGCTTTTCTTCCGGTCACAGTGAGCCAATGGATGCTCGGAACACCACTGGAGGGCAAAATGGTCATTCCAATAGTCAATTTGCTGCCGTCAGAGGTATAACGGCTTCTTCTTCCGCCGTTTATGGCTTTCACCGGATTCTCAGTTTTTTTTTTTTATTGTTTGCCGTTTTATGTTTATTTCGGTTTCGTTTTGTGTCTGGAAAATATAGACCCGGAAACAGCGCTGTATACGGAGCTTTGGCGCGCATGTGCCGGACCTCTGGTGACCGTCCCTCGCGAAGGAGAGCGCGTGTTCTACTTTCCCCAGGGTCACATAGAACAGGTTTCTCTTTTACCATATTTTTCTCTCTTTTTTTTTAATGAATTTGGGTTTTTTGAAGTGGATCTTTCCCTTTATCATGTTTTGCTTTCATTTCTATTTCTGGGTTTTATTTTCTTACTAATAACCACAAGTTTATGGGGAATCAGGTTGAGGCGTCTACTAATCAGGTTTCAGACCAGCATATGCCAGTGTATAATCTTCCATCGAAGATCCTATGTCGGGTGATTAACGTTCAATTAAAGGCTGAACCAGATACTGATGAAGTTTTTGCACAAATGACTCTACTTCCTGAACCTACGGTAAGCTTTGGTCTCTACTTCTTTGTATTTTGTTATGATTAGAAGTTGAATTTCTAATGAGTTTGTTCTTTGCACTAACTATATTTTAGCAGCAAGATGAGGATACCGTGGACAAGGAGCCTCCCGTTCCTCAACCACCGCGGTTCCGTGTTCATTCCTTTTGCAAGACCTTGACTGCCTCGGATACGAGCACCCATGGTGGGTTTTCTGTGCTCAGGCGGCATGCTGACGAATGTCTTCCACCATTGGTTTGTGTCTTGGCTATGTAGATGCATAGTTCCTTTCTTCTTTCCTATCATGTGGTAGTTAGGTTGTGAATTGTGATTCTTTTGAGCTTGTTTAACAGGACATGTCACGGCAACCTCCAACACAGGAATTGGTTGCTAAGGATTTGCATGGAAATGAGTGGCGATTCCGGCATATCTTCAGGGGTAATGCTCTTTTAAACCTTGTTGGTTTTCATGAACTGAGGCGGGCCACTATATATGTTTTACTTCTCATTGTTACATGTTGATCCCGTTTTGTTTTATATAATTTGGTTTTTTTGTTGATGTGCTTATCAGGTCAACCTCGAAGGCATTTGCTTCAAAGTGGCTGGAGTGTTTTTGTGAGTTCCAAGAGGCTTGTTGCAGGGGATGCGTTTATATTTTTAAGGTTTGCATGCTTCCTCACACGTGTTTTGTCATTTGGTGTTTCGAATTAAATTCTTAGTTTGAGCTTGAGTACTAATGTGGAAATGACTTGCAACTTCAGAGGTGAGAATGGAGAATTACGTGTTGGTGTAAGACGAGCAATGAGGCAGCAGGGCAATGTTCCTTCATCTGTAATATCAAGTCATAGCATGCATCTTGGTGTGCTTGCTACAGCGTGGCATGCCTTCACTACACGAACCATTTTTTCTGTGTATTACAAACCTAGGTATGTGGATCTTGCTAACTATTTTTACATGACATTGACTTGTCATTTTCCCTGGATTGATATGCCAATGCACTCCGAATAGATCACTTCTTGTTGAGTTCCCAAATGTTACATTGCTATTTGCTAGAAGAAATTCGTTATAGGTTCTTGCATTTACACTTGCCAATTTTCTGTTATAGGACAAGCCCAGCCGAGTTTATTGTTCCATTTGATCAGTACATGGAGTCATTAAAGAATAATTACTCAATAGGGATGCGATTCAAAATGAGATTTGAAGGCGAAGAAGCTCCTGAACAGAGGTGCAACTTCTGTCTTTCTCTGTGAAGATACTATTTCCTTGTATGGCTACATCGAAACAATTATTTATGAAGTGTCTAGTTTTATAATGAATGAGAGCAACGATTTTAAGTATGATGTGGGAGCAAGCTGAGGGTTTTAATTTTTATATTGCAGGTTTACTGGAACAGTAGTTGGGATAGAAGATGCTGATCCGAAAAGGTGGCAGGATTCCAAATGGAGATGCCTCCAAGTAAATTTTATTTAATTTGACATGTTTAAGATACTGACCTAAATAAATAGAATGTTTCAACTCAGGATTCTGAAACAATGTTTAAATATCCCTTACAGGTGCGATGGGATGAAACATCTAACATACCTCGTCCAGAGCGAGTTTCTCCTTGGAAAATTGAACCTGCTTTGGCTCCTCCAGCCTTGAACCCCCTTCCAATGCCCAGGGCCAAAAGGCCTCGATCCCATGCAGTATCTTCATCCCCTGATTCCTCTGTGCTTACTAGGGAAGGTAGGCCCTTTCCAAATTTAAGGTTTCATAATTTATTTTCATGTATCCCATCTAGAAAGATCTAATAATCGAGTTCATGTCTAGGTTCATCCAAAGTTACTATAGACTCTTCAACGGCTAGTGGGTTGTCAACAGTCTTGCAAGGTCAAGAATTCTTGACCTTGAGAGGCAACTTTGCGGAGAATATTGAGCCTGTTAATGCTGAAAAGTCGGTGATGTGGCCACCTGTAGATAATGAGAAGATTGACGTGGTTTTTGCTTCAAGAAGATTTGCTTCAGAAAATTGGATGTCCTCCGGGAAGCATGAACCGACATGCACAAATCTACTCTCAGGGTTTGGATCTATTGCTGATTCCTTGCATGGGTATTGTTCATTCTCGGTTGATAATACTTTGAAAAAACAAGCAACAGATCAAGAAAGGAAGCGTGGCTCTTGGTCCCTCAGGCCTTCTGGTCTGTCACTGAAGTTGGCTGACACTAGTGCAATGCTGCCAGGGCAAGGTTCTGACATGCCTTATCAACCCCGAGGAAATGGTCAATGTGGTGGTTTTGCTGACTATCCTGTACTTCAAGGCCATATGATCGAATACTCAAATGGAAATTGGTTGATGCCTCCCCCAACTTCTCATTATGAGAAGAGTCCAGTCCCATCTCGAGAACACGATAATGGAAAATCTGGAGATGGAAACTGCAAGCTCTTTGGTATTCCTCTTATTAGGAATTCTGTTGCATCAGACCCCACTGTCTCTCATGTTAATTCATTGAATAAGCCTGTGAGTCATTTGCAAGCTGTATCACAGCAAGTTCGTGATTTTGAGTCTGACCAAAGATTTGAGACGCCGAAGGTCTCACAATTAGTGGATGTGGAGGACTTGTCTAATTTTAATGAGCTGGAGAAACAAGCTCACGCACAAGAGATTCAAAGCAAGCCTTCTAGTGCCTCAACTAGGAGTTGTACCAAGGTTTTTTTTCTTCTCTTTGTTGTCTTGATATTGTAAGCTCGCTGTTATGCAATCTATAAGTGATTTGGGTCTTTATTTTTATTTTCAGGTTCACAAGCAGGGAATTGCTCTTGTTAGGTCCGTGGATCTTACAAAGTTCAACGACTACGATGAACTTGTAGCTGAACTGGATCGATTATTTGAATTTAGAGGCGAGTTAATGGCTCCTAAAAAGAATTGGCTTGTTGTCTATACTGATGACGAGGGTGATATGATGCTCGTTGGAGATGATCCCTGGCAGTAAGGGTTCTTGCATTCATTCTTCGAGACATTTCACTTGTTTAATGCACATTACTGAATCATTTTTTTTCTTTTATACGAAATAGGGAATTTTGTGCCATGGTTCGCAAGATTGGTATCTACACTAGAGAGGAGGTCCAGAAGATGAAGCCGGGATCGATGAGTTCAAAGGGTGAGGATAATTCAGTTTCTGCGGGAGGCCTCGATGGAAAAGGAAATGATGTGTCCATCAGCATGTAGTGCGGAGAACTGTTAGGCTTTTCGTAACGGTTCTCGGTGATATTCTAGGTGTATATACTCTCCTCACTTGTTTTCGCTTTTGTTTGCCTTGTTCCAGCATAGGGGAAACTCACTTATTACACAGCTACTAACAGTCCCGTTCTTGTTTCAGCTTTTTGTTAAAGATGCATTAGGTGTGCTATAGGGACATTCCAATCGGTTAGCACTCGGATCAGTCTGAGTTGAAAAGTGACGCCGGAGTCTATAGTGGGAGCAAGTTGATCTTCGTAACCAGAATCAGATATAGATGGCACGAATAGTGTAGACAAATTTTGGACATGCTGGGGGAGGTAATAGTTTAAAATGTCCTCTATATACATAAATTAAGGAAACTCGAATCGGAGTTTTTTAGTGCGGCTATACCCGCCTGGCTTTTGCATCTCCTCCCCCCTCCACCGTGTACAGAGGTAGTCATACCGTTGTGTATTTCGACCTGTGAATGTCTGTTAATACACCATCTAATGTTCCAATGAAGCATGTCATTTTGTTGGTTGTCTATGTTTTATGTCATCTGACAGATTTGATAAGTGATTGCCATTGAACCAGCATTAGTGTTTTTTCTGTATGGATTTTTAACCTTTTTTTGACAAGACACAGTGTTTTTAACTTTTTGACAGAATTCTTAAATATTTTTTTATTAGGTAATGTTACAATAATATTCTCAATATAAATGTCGAAATTTAAACTTATAGTCGATTGGGTTGATACTTGATATATAGAGAAGCATTTAAGATCTTATGAAAAGAGTCAAGATTGATTTTATATGAAATAGAAGAGATCGAGAAGAAAATTAAATTTCTGGTGAATAAGATGAAGTACGGAATTGGTTGCTTAGGGGTTGGTGAAGAAGGCGGCCGATGACGGTGACCGGTAGAGGTGAAAAGGAAGAGTTTTAGGGTTTTATTTTAAATTATTCTTCTATTTAATAATAACAAAATATTAAATTATACTAAGATATTAATAAAATAATTTAGAGTGACAAAATACATTTAATGTATAAAGTATAAATTGGCAGTTTTAAAAATTCAGTGAACATTTATGAAAAGAAAGTGACTATTTTAATATAAGCAAAAGTGAACACTTATGATAGGAAAGTGAGTATTTTGATAGTACCCCAAATGCAGGGTCTTGGCTTAGGTTGGGTCAATAGGGTATACCGTATCAAAAACAACTCTAGCAAATGTATGTCGGATTTCCCTGAGGCTTCCTAATGCTAACGACTCGTAGTTTATCCGGCTACCTTGCTTTGCTACAAATCCCTTCTCTGCACCCGTTGTCACACACTCGAATACCTTGCAAACTTTCAAGTACAATGCCAAGGGTATAAATACCTGCACATGAACCATTAGGGAATAACTTCAGCTATGCCTTTTTGGCATTAAACACATAGGAAATGCGGATTACGACTACTGTTCACTTCCCAAGTTGCAATCCTTACTCCCCCAATCAACCTCAATAATAGCTTTAATTGGTGAAGAGAGTGGAAAATAGACATTGCTTACTACTACATCTGATGGGACAAATTATACGATGTTTGCTCAGGTTCAGTGTTGATTCCATGTTAGTTAGTTTTATCATGGTGTGTTCTCCATAAAACCGAAGATAGAAGGCAAACACAGAAAAAAATGCTTACCAGGTTTGAAAATGGGGCTTGAGGGTATGCTGACATTGCTTGAGCGACAAAATGCTCATCTGTCATCTGGCATGAAATGCTTTTAACGGATGCAGCAAGATCCATCACCTCATTTACTAATGTCCGATTCTCTAGATTCTGTGGTTCGGATAGCTCATGAAAGCTACTATTGTGTGGTTTCTTGATGTTTTTGGCTATATTTATAGCTTCGGATATATCTCCACCATTGTGGACGGCAAGGCTAAATGCAGCAACAACCAAAGGATCTCTAGGTTTGTCCGAAAGTGCTTTATGGAATGCTAAAATTCCAACCCTGTTAGAGCAGTAAGAGGATATTTTAGGGATAAGTTTCCACAATTTGTCTAATTGACCATCACCTAGATTCCAGAATATTACCATAAACTACCGTGGCATGGTCTGTTCGGTGCCAGAAGTCTGTCCAATTTAGAAAATAATGACTGCAAACAGAATATCAAAAAATTAATGGACTCCACACCATCACATTGATGCAAGTAATTTAGTAAACCCAAGCCAAAAAAAATACAGAACAGAAATTACCAAGAGCATATTAGATCCCTTATCACGCCTCCGGAAACCAGTACGAACAAAATAAGCTGCCTGTAAGATGAAGTTGCATCAACATTAGTATCAAATTGACTAGCATGACAGGAATATCGATTTTTCAGTTCTGTACCTGAATTGGCAGTAGTATTTCCAGGAGTCCGAATTTCCACAATAATCTCAAAGATGCTTCTGCAGAACCGTATGCCATCATGTAGTTCATTTCCATCAGAAGCCTTGACTAAACATTACCATTAGTGAATGAGATCAGCCAGCAACATTTTCACTTAACTTAAAAGCCGGGAAAACTTGGAAAGGAACTTTCTGTATACCTTATCCAGTCTCAATATTGAGGAAGATAGATTTTTGACAAAATGAGCTGTTTCCCTAGAAAAACTAAAGCCTAGCCGGGCGGCAATTCTTACTGCACGTAGTATCCGAGCTGCAAAGAGTATGGTGCGAGGTGTGATTTTCTCAGAGCGTAAAAACAGCAGAAAATAGCAAGGAGTTGCTATACTACAAGATGAAAAGCAATTGAGTTGAAACTCCATATAATAAACTCACCACAGTCCTCTTGAAAAGAAGTACTTGCAGGAATCACAGTTCGTACCTAAATTATCAGAAGATAAAGGAGAATGTGAATTAATTCTAATTTCTAAAGCAACTAAAGGAACAGCCACCTATGTTTACTTCGACTCGTGTGTGAGAGTTGGATAAGGGTATGCGCACAACAAAAGTGTGTTCGTTTCTTTCTAAGTTTTTCCCTCTATTTGGAGGGTCTTTTAAGGGTCATGTCCTTGGACCCATGTCCTTCTATGCATAGAACACAGGTATTTTATGAAAAACAAAGAGTTGTAGCAACATAGAGTTAAACATAATACATACTTTAGCCTTTTTAATATCTTCAATTCCTCCCATGTAGTCGTAAATTATCCTTGCATATGGATCAAACATTAGCCTGTACGAAAAGATAGGTGTCTTAGATGAATGATAAAAAGGCATGCTACTATGAACACTAGAAATTAAAGGCATAGGATGTAAATAAAATTGGAACAAGTTGCAGTACATAAATCATAAGTTCAAAATGCCATAAAATTAACCCGTTAATTGTAAAATCTCGTTGCAAACAATTTTTCCAACGAACAAAATCATTCTTGTCAGTGCCAGCAGGTCTTTCAATTTCATAGGTCAGTCCCCTACCATAATTCCGTGCAGAAGTGCTGAAACTTGAAACCTAAATTGCAAGGAGAATTCAAAACACAAACAAAACATTAATAAAGAAAAGCATGAAAAAAAGTTGAGATAGTTAACCTTGGTTAACCAGTCATCATCAAGAGAAAATCAACAAGCATAAAACTGGAAAAATACAATTTTGAATTGTTGCCTCCAGAGTTCATTAAAGTCAAAGATAAGAAAAACAAAAAACAAACCTCCACTATTGTATCATCGATGTGCACATGGCATATTGGAAACCGCCTTCCGACTATTTCACACCGTGAAAATGTTCTCACCACCTGAAAATTTTGAACAACAAATTTAAGGATGATTGAAAGCTAAGGAATTGGGAAACCTCTGCAGACCATAAGACATGACACTAACAATAGAGATTAAAGGGATTCTGTTTTTGTGGTATCAACCAGTCAGCATACCATGCTTGTTACTGAGATATGCATGAAGTGTTAACATATCCAATGCAAACATTATAGCTATTAGCATGCCGATTCTCCAACAATATCAATATGTAGTAACATGAAAATAACCATAAAATAACAACCAAAACAAGATTAAGAACAAAAGCTAGCTATCAACAACAGCAACCTCTCTGAGTTGTGCTGTAGTGATAACATCAAAGTCCTTTGGTGTTCGCTTCAAAATAAGATCCCGAACGCAACCTCCTACAAGGTAAACCTCATATCCTACATGCACAAGAGAAAGTCCTAAGATTTCCAAACTTAAACAGAGAAAACAAGTTCCATTCCCTCACATATAGCAATAGAAACATATATAATAACACATTAACACCTTTTCTTTTGAGCCCATTAAGAACTTTCCTTGTTGGCTTGGAAATCTTTGTAGAGCTAATTCCAAGATCCTGAGAATTAAGCTTCTTCCACTGCGACAATTTGTTTTCTTCTCCACTCACTTCAACACCCAGAATTTCAAAAAATAAAATTTAATGGTATAAGCAAAAGGGGGAACATTAAAATTCAATAAAACAAAAGAACTCCTATGGCACACCGTTCTTTCCAGGAGAAAAATGAGAGCTTTGACTGTTTTCATCTTTGATAAAAGCCACTGATTCATCAAGCGTATCGATTGCAGCAACGGAACTGAACCGAATCTACAAATAAATGATTAAGAAAATAAGTAAAAAGAATTAACTGGAACCCGTGTAAGAAAGAACAGATTAGTGAAAGATAACAAAAAAAGGTGCAGAATTACTTTGCGAAAGCAGTGGAAGATGGGAGAACGAAGAGAGAAATGGGGCTTGCAGGCGAAGGTTAACCCTGAAACCGCCATGGGTGGTTTACCATGTCCTGATGATGAGGATGAGGTTAGGCCTTAAACCCTAGCCAATGGTTCACTAAAGCTGAAAGGGGTTTAGGAATTAAGATGAAAAAAATGGTCTTTAAAGTTGAAACACTTAAACGGTAAAAATGAATGTCAACGATTTTAACCAAGTGAACAGCTTTAAGCCGATAATATTTAGGTTGAATATTCGATTGAGTCAATTTGAGTTAAAAAATTTAAATTTAGTTAAATTGATCAATTATATTCTGTCATTAAATTGTAAGGTAAATTATTTAGGTGACCACGAGCTTTAAGAATGGTTTTATTTTTATTATTGAATTACGCAATTCGTCAATCAGATCACTAAACTTTTTAAATGGTCGTATTTTAACAATCAACTGTTAAAAAACTAACGAAACGACAAAACTGACTGTTGCTTTTATTTTTTTTAATGCCAGGTTGAAGGCATATTGTCACATAAGCAAAGAACATGTTGGTAAACTTAATCTTCTATTTAATGGAACCCTAATTAAAAAGTTGTTTTCTTATTTCTTTTAACCATTTTTTCCAACGATTATAGAGGAGAAGAGAAATTTGAAGAAGAGGGAAGCAAGAAAGGAAGACAAGTAAAAGGTTAAAATCGAAATAGAAGGTGAGAACTTGAATCGAATATAAAAGTAATAATCTTGATAGAAGGTTTTGGGTTGTGAAAATTATATAAAAAAACTTATACACTTGTAATTTTTTGTTTAGTACGATCCACTAGTATATAATTAATCAAGAGTTGTGATTCTCGTTCTTCTAAAAAATATTTCAGCTATGAAACGTGAAAAAAAGAATTAGAGTTTCTTACGGTTTTACTTCTTTCTTTTGTGTTTCTTCTAGGGCTTAAGATTAAGAAAATTGATGCCCTAATTTCTTGTTAAATTTTAAGATAGATTCAAGGTTTTTATTAGGATTTTGCTATGTATTTGGGTTGTTGGAGTTGTTACACATGCTTCGTCGCTAGTTACTCATCATCACCTCAGTCATTCCGTTAATTTTCTAACGGTTGATGGTAATATGACCATTTAAAAAAGTATGATAGTTTAATTGACGAATTGCATAGTTTAGTGGTCAAAATAAAATTGCCCCTAAAATTCGATGTTGATCTTATTTGTTTTTTAGTTAAATTTATGAAATTTTTTCAATTTCTATACAAATTTAACATGGGGTTTTTGTTGTCTATTATAAATGTCACATTTTAATCTAAACTCAATGGTATTAATATTTTGTACTAAAGAATAATAATAATAATGACACCGCGTTGAAATAGTAAAGGACAAATAGTCATAACTTGACCTATAAATTCTAACTTTATTTGACTATTATTATTTGGAGAGTTTTGTTGGTTGTTTCAGTTTTATCTAGGAAAAATGTGGAGCTTTATAAGGATCATACAAATCATTCATTGATTGATGAACAACATTGATGGTAAAGAAAAAAGTGCAAAGAATTATAGTTGAAATATTAAATTAAATAAAATGAAAAAAATGGATGAATTAAATTGAAAATTATTTTTTTTTGCAAAAAAGATGAATTGAAATTACATAAACATACTACAATGATTAAGGACATGTGGTTCAAATTTGATCAAAATGAGTTTAAAACTAATGGAGAACTGAAGAAATAAAAAATCATATAAAGTTGAGGTCTAAATTGTAAACAGAAAAAAATGGTGTCAAAAATAAAAATTGAAGTTACATATATATTCTAGAGTGGTTGAGAAGTAGGTGGTTTAGATTTGGTCAAAAATAGACTTAAAAAGTACGAGAAATTGAAGAAACGCGGTAATCAAAGATCAAATTGCAAGACAAAAGAATTCAGTCTTTCAATTTTTCGAATTAGTAAAGTTCAAACTCGGAAATTGACTCACTAGTTCGAGTGGCTCAAATAAATCGAAATTAAAAAAAATTAAGTCGAATATAATTCTATTCATCCAACAATGTTAAAGGAAGTGAGATAAAGGGGGTTTAGGGTTTGGGCTAAAACGAACCCAGTCCTTAATTTGATCCATACCCTTAGTCGTTTTAAGCCAACATTCCGTTTGTATATTAGTTTAAAGCCCAGCAAGGCAGCAGATATCAGAGAGGAAACACAACACAACTTAGGTCCAACAAATTGTTTACTGTATTTAAATATGGTTCACACTCTTAAAACTTAGGTAAACATCACCATTGGTCACTAAATTATTTTTGTTTTTTTATTTTGATCACTAAACTATTGTTTTTGACAAAATAATCATTAATGTTATTTTTTTATTTCGGTCACCCACCATTAAAAAGCTTAAGAAAAAAATAGAAAAGCTGGAATAGTTTAGTAACTAAAATAAGAAAGAAGTAATAAAATAGTAACCAAAATGAGAATAAAAAGTAACACTAGTGATCAAAATAGAAAGAAAAAAACGTAATATTAGTTTTAATTTTTTTAATAGTCTAAAGGTGATTAAAATGGTTGTATTTGTTTATAGATATTCTTAGCCCTTTGACAATGCACACACCTTACAAACATTGTGATTGCACCCGAGTCTCCTATGATGAACATCATCTGTTTTTTCATTGAGACCACTTATTGGGTTTTTCAAATTTGATTCTTAATTTTTATTGTTTTAAATATATAGAAGTATAAAAATGTCATTCAATAATATTTAGGGAAAACTACATATTTAGTACCTTAGCTATGCTAGTGTTACTGTTTTGGTACCCCAACTGTTATTTTTGGCAAAATGGTACCTAATGTTACATTTTGTTCTGTTTTGGTACCTCTGCCGTTTAAAATAACAGAAATAGTAACGTAGCTTGGGTTAATAACAGTTTTAGTCAAAAAACTTATACAATATATCAATTCAGTCTAAAATTCTATCAATTTAAACATTGTTTTAATTTTTGGATTAAAATTGTAAATTCCTCATTTTTCTTCTTCTAGTCGAACATTTTTTTTTGAGTTTTGGAGTAAAAAAACACGTTAGGGACAATTAAAACTTTAGGATTTGGGGATCAATGGGGGAGATAATACGGGGTCCATTGGAGGACCCAAACTCCACGATCAAGATACTAGGGAGAATATGAGGGGTGGAAAAGGGATGAGACAAAATTTTATCAAAATAAAGATGATGTTTTAAATTTATGAATTTTGGACTAAATTGATAACATATATAAGTGTTTTGGACTAAAACTGTGATTATACCAAGTCATGTCATCATCTCCGGCAGTTTTTAGCGACCGGGTACCAAAATATAACAAAAAACGTAACATTAGGTACTATTTGCCAAAAATAATAGTTAGGGTACCTAAATAATAACACAAGCATAGCTGGAGTACTAAATATGTAGTTTTCTCTAAAATTTATTACTCCAAATAATGGTTGTTCTCTTTAGGAGATTTTTGTTCAAGCATCTTTATTTACACCAACATATATAATTGTTCGAACTCATATCTCTTAAAAAAAATAAGAATAGCAACCTATAGTCATAAACCACTATTCCTACCGTTGTATATAACATTAAGACTATCACAATACCATGTATTAAAAATATTAAAAAATAGTATTTATTAAATAAACATGTTTTTGCTGCAGGATATATGTCTATGCTTTAAAGAGATAAAAATCATTTGACATTTTTCGGTGTTTTTATATATATGGCACAACATTAAAAAATATTAAAATTTAAATTTTAAGCTTAAACCCTAAATTTTAAATCGTAAACCTTACAATTTATACCCTAAAAAATACACCTACCATAAATTCTCTAAATCCTAATCTTAAACTCTAACCTTAAACCATAAATCCTAAAGTCTAAACCTAATTTTAAGTGTGAGACATATATAAAAACACAAAAAGGGAAAAAAAAAATTCCCATCGCTTTAAAGTCTCAGAAATTAATACGTTGAAAAAGGATAATTGAGCCGCATCACGCGTAGACGAGTAGTCACTCTCAAATCTCAGTAGATACCCCAAACCCTTATTTTCTTTGTTTTTTCTGTTCACCAAAACCACCATTTTCAAACTTACAGTTGAATGTTTTCCACACACAGATATTATTAACTGTCCTTTGATTGTTTTGTCCCACCCCTTTAACTTATTAATTAAATTTGAATAATAATAAATACGTATTTTGATCCTTCTTTACACAAAAACAGAATAATTGACGCTTCTTAATAAATCCATGTTTTGCCCCATTGATAACAGTCGTAAATGTCGGCAATGGAAAAACTTTGAACGCCCTATTACCAGAATGACAGGTTTAAATGCAGAAACATGGGACATTGGATTTGGTCGATGATTATTCAATATTCATGGCTGTGTGAACATTTTAAACAAAAAATTCAAAGATATCATAATATAAAGAAAACCCTGTTAAGATTTCTATAATGGAGAAAAACAATCTGTTTGGGAGAGAAATGAAGTATTTTCTCATATATTGGAATCATACAAAGTACATCATATATATACAAAATAATTAGCTAGCTAACATTCTAACTAATCCGTTATTTACTAACTAATTTGTTAACAGCTCATGCAACTAACCATGCAGCTAACTACCCTCTAAACTATCCTTTTAACACTCCCCCTCAAATTGGAAGATGGTATATGTCTTTCATCCCCAACTTGCTTATAAGGTAGTTGTGTTGGGCAACTCCTAAGCTCTTCGTGAAAATGTCTGCCTGCTGCTCGTTGGAGGAAATGTGAAATGTTTGAACAATTCCTTTATGTATTTTTTCACGCACAAAGTGGCAGTCGATTTCTATGTGCTTCGTCCGCTCATGGAAAACTGGATTGGCAGCAATCTGCAAAGCTGCCTGACTCTCACAAAATAATGTTGCTGGTGCATCATGCTTGACTCCCAATTCTTCTATTAAGCCTTTTAACCAGACAAGTTAAGCAACTGTAGTAGCCATGCATCTATATTCAGCTTCTGCTGAAGATCGAGAGACCGTGCTTTGCTTCTTCGATTTCCAGCAAATCAAAGAGTCTCCCAACTTGACACAGAAATCCGAGACAGAACGACGAGTGATTGGACAGCTGACCCAATCGGAGTCACAATATGCAGTTATCACAGGGTTAGAGCTAGCAGATAAAAAGATTCCTTGGCCTGGATGCTGCCGGATATATCGAACAATACGCAGAGCCCCTTCATAGTGAATCTTCTTAGGTGCTTGCATAAACTGACTCAAACACTGAACAACAAAAATGATGTATGGACGGGTGTGTGTCAAATAGAGTAATCTTCCTATTAACCTTTGGTACGATGACACATCTTCTAATAATTCTTCCATAGAACTATCACAACCACTACTGTCAATACCTGCTGCAGTGTACTTAACATTTTGATCCAAGGGTGTTGATGCACAACGTGCTCCCCTTAAGCCTGAATCAGTTATCAACTCGAGAGCGTATTTCCGTTGATGCAAAATGATGCCTTCTTTGGAACGTACCACCTCAATGCCAAGAAAATATTTAAGAGTTCCAAGATCTTTCATTTTGAAATTGCAGTGCAATATCTTCTTGAGTTCCTTAATCATCCCTTCATCATTCTCAGTGAGAAGAAGATCGTCTACATATATGAGCATTATTACAATTTTGGCACCCTTGACTTTAGTAAACAACGAGTAATCGTGCAAGCTTTGTGAATATCCATTTGCAACAAGAGCCTCTGTCAACTTCAAGTTCCACTGACGAGAGGCTTGTTTCAAGCCATACAACGACTTGAGCAACCTACAAACTCGAGGTGAGAAGGATCAAGCTGGACATCGCCAATGGTCACCATGACAACTAGAATCTCCAAAAAAGAAGATCGAAAGAAAGAAGAAGAAAACGAGGGAAGAAAAAAGAAACACCGACGGAAGCTATCGGAAAAAAAGACCAGAACTCAGCGAATGATACCATGTTGAGATTTCTATAATGGAGAAAAACAATATGTTTGGGAGAAAAATAAAGTATTTTCTCATATATTGGAATCATACAAAGTACATCATATACATACAAAATAAGTAGCTAGCTAACATTCTAACTAATCAGTTATTTACTAACTAATTTGTTAACAGCTCATGCAACTAACTACCCTCTAAGCTATCCTTTTAATAAACCCTAATAACTTGGAACAGGAATAAGCTGATTCTGCCGGTCTGAAAGAATAGCAGAGTGTGTAGGACAAACAATGTCTAGTAATTTTCAACCACAGGCCATTATTGGTTCACTTCAATCACAGAGTCTAGACGGGAACTCATGCTTGTTAAAAAATCTGTTGCTGGCTAAGTTCTTTAGAATCTTTTTACCTTGTTCTTTTTTAAAATTTATGTAAAATCTAGTAAAACAATATATAAAGCTTAATATAAGCATAAATTAACAAATTTAACAAAAAATATTAAAATAATGTGTAAATTAATTTTAAAATTTAAACTTTAAAGTAACACTGCGCAAATACACTAAACTAACACATTATATGAAAACTAACGAGTTACTCACGACTTATAGAGTTGAGTTAGATCTTGCTCGACTCGACTGGTTAAGGTCTTGAGTCGAGCTCAAATTTAAATTGAGCACTAATCGAATTTGATCAAATCAAAATTACTTGTGGGATGCTCAACTTAATTAACACTCATAATAGGGTGAAAGTGGTTGACTCGTACGACGTCTGATTCCAATAAAAAAAGCATCGGCGGGGACGATTCAGGCCTGGTCGCCTGTCGGTGTGTGGGGGGAGGGGGCCGGTCCAAAGAGACCTCATACTTTACTTACAAGTGTTCAAGTTCTACACGTACCATTCAACTATTTGACTGTCATGGTACGTACATGTGCAATTAAAGGGCAGCCGTATAACTTGAAGTTCTATGAATATCTCTAATATTAACTTTTTTAAGTTAATTTTTTTAATTTTAACATTTTATTACTTTAAATTTATTATTGATAAAAATATAAAAAATATATATTTTAAAAACCTTTAATTAATTAATTTAAAAATATATGTTTTATAAAATTTAATTAATTAAAATATTTAAAATATTTGCGGTCAAAATTTAAAAGTTTTCACTTTTAAAAAATCAATACTGAACAAATTTAGTGAGACAGAAAGAGTATATAGTTAGGATCTCACTTATATAAGGTAAAACTTGTTTAATTTTATTTTTTAGATTGTTGGACAATAATAAATGGATGACCGAGATTCTTCTCTTATTTTTCTCATGAAATCACATTATTTTTTGTTGTTAGTCTCGGTTATCCATTTGTCATCATCTAACGGTTTAAAAAATGTAAACTAAATGAGATGTATGTAAGATAAACAAATGATATTAACAATAAAAAATATGAAATTTTGAAAGGACATTTATTTGTTAATAGTAAACAAACCGATTTTATTTTTTTTACTAGCGGTATAAAAATGACAACATGTATTTTATTTATTTGTTGTTTAATTCTTAAATTTATCATAAAAATATTTATCGTGTCGAACTCAAAATGACAATGGATTTTTTGAAAAGATAGAGGAGTTTAGGGTTCCACACACATTATTATTACGTTTTTTTGTTGCTCTGTTTTCTTAAATATTTTCGGTTTTTTTTGTTGGTTCTGGTTTGTTTGCTTTCCTCTGTTTCTCTGGTGTATGTTCTCTTTTGTACTTTTTTTTTAATTAATGTTAAGCCGGTTGATCCCTTATGCTAAAAAAATACAACAGTGTGTGTGAAATTTTTTGTTATATAAAAAAACAGTAAAAATGGGCCGAAGATTAGTTATTCCTCATTCAAACATTGATTTTTAATTTTTTAAGGTTGTGTAAAAAAATTAATCCGGTCGATTTGATTCTTTTATTCGATCTGAAAATTTGAATATTTAATCTATTTTTATTTTTCGGATAACTTGGAACGAAAATCCGAAAATTTGAAAATTAAATTTTTTATATATATAAATCTTGTTATATTCGATATTTATACTTGTTATATATGAAAAATTGAAATTTCTATGAATAGAAATCTTGTTATATTCAGAAATCTGAAATTTTTATGAAAATGACTGTCAAATTTAAAAAATATTTAAACCAAGTCATAAGATCGGATATTAAATCCGACACTCCAATATCTAAAAAATGATAAATATTCTATACACAGGCGGTGGAAACTGAAAGTTTCCAGAAGCGCCTTAGTTTTAGGGTATATGGAGTTAGTTTAGAGTATAGGGTTTAGGGGTATGAGGTTAGAATTTAGGGATAGTTGTTTCAATTTAAAGTTTAGGGTTATAATTTAGGGTTTATAGGTTAAAACCCGAATCCTCACCATATTACCCTAAAAACTAAACTCTAACATATAAACCCTAAATTATAACCCTAAACCTTAAATTAAAACAACTATCCCTAAATTCTAAACCCCTACACCTAAACCCCTAAACCCTATACTCTAAAACTAAGGCGCTTGTGGAAACTTTCAGTTTCCACCGCATGTGTATAGAATATTAATCCATCTAAAAAATTGAATATTTATTTTTTTTGAATCATATACAAATCATTAATTCACCAATCAAAAAATTTTAGATATATAAAATTCCGAATAAAATCCATCCAAAATTTGAAACGCACACCCCTATTGAATTTGACAATTTTATACAAATATTTTTTATAATTAATTAGAAAAATAATCTCCAAATTTTATTATTTAGAGAAATATCCCTTTTCATTTCATGTAAGGCGAACTCTTTTTTGTAGGATGCAAGTTTCGTATTGAGTAAGAAAAAAAAAATAATTTACTGCATTTTTTACATAGAATTCGCTTTTAATAGGATGCGAGTTTGAAATTCGCTTTTGGTAGGATGCGAGTTTAAAATTCGCTTTTAGTAGGATGCGAGTTTGGACTACGTGAACTGAAATAGGTTATTTTTTAAAATAATCAAGTTTTAGGATTATTTTTAGGGTAAAGTACACATACGGTCACTGAACTTTGGTAAAAAAAATAAAATGGTAACCAAACTTTCAAAAATCACAAAATGACAATTAAACTTTATGTTTTATAACAAAATGGTAATTAGACGTTAAATGTGGTTAAGTGGCTGTTATAAAATTTGGTATAATAACACATTTAGTCCTTCATATTTATACATTCAATCAATTTAACCCTAATTCGAACCAATTCACTAAATTTAGCTCTCATAATTTATGCATTCATTCAATTTGGTCCTTAAAGCAAAATTCTAAAGTATGGTAACATAATAAATAATTACAATTAAATTTTTATAGGAACTTGGAAACTCGAGTCGACTCGAATCAAAAAAAAAATCAAATAAAGTTTGAGTTGTAAAATATAACACGTCAACTCGAATAACTCGAAATTTTTTGACACGACTCGATCGAACACTCATCTCTATCTTAAGATATGACACGTCAACTCGAATAACTCGAAATATTCGAATATTTTAAATCATTTATTTTTTTTAAATCGAATATTTTTTAAAATAGAATATTTAATATTTTCATATTTAAATCACATCGATTATTTAATAACTTTAAATATTCGATTTAAAAGAAAAAAATGATTTAAAATATTTGAATATTTAATTAAATTTTTATAGGAACTCGAAAACTCGACTCGAAAAAATTTCAAATAAAATTTGAGTTGTAAAATATGACGCATAAACTCGAATAACTCGAAATTTTTTGACTCGACTCGATCGAACGCTCACCTCTATCTTAAGATATGACGCGTCAACTCGAATAACTCGAAATATTCGAATATTTTTAAAAATAAAATATTTAATATTTTTATATTTAAATCACATCGAATATTTAATAACTACTTTAAATATTCGATTTAATTTAAAAAAAATTTGATTTAAAAGAAAAAAATTTGATTTAAAATATTTGAATATTTAATTAAATTTTTATAGGAACTCAAAAACTCGACTCGACTCGAATCAAAAAAATTTCAAATAAAGTTTGAGTTGTAAAATTTGACGCGTCAACTCGAATAACTCAAATTTTTTTGACTCGACTCGATCAAACGCTCACCTCTATCTTAAGATATGGCGTGTCAACTCGAATAACTCGAAATATTCGAATATTTTAAATTATTTTTTTCTTTTAAATCACATCGGTTATTTAATAACTACTTTAAAATTTGATTTAATTTAAAAATATTCGATTTACAAAAAAAAATTGATTTAAAATATTCGAATATTTAATAAATATTTAAAGTAGTTATTAAATATTCGAATATTTGATTTATTCAATAAAAATCAATAAGAGTTGAATGCATTGATAAGATATATTGCACTTCTAAAGAGAGGATGTGAGTTTAAATATTAGAGACACATTTATCTTATAAAAATAACAGACTCGTATCCCAACCTGAACCGTAGGTACGCACAAGGATTCTTATGAAGGAGAGAGCTAAGACCAGTCAAAATAGACAGACTTTTTGCATGGAAAGAGTTAAACCAAAGACTTTTACTACAAATTTCAACGACCCTGTGTTGTTTGATTCTCTATCTCCATCTCCTCCTGCTTTATATAATAAACCCATGGCATCTTTGTTCCTCCTCGTAGACCCACTTCCCTTCAATTCGGCAGCTTTCTTCTTCCATCTCAATTCTCAGTCTCTTATCTTATGGCAGCTTTTTCATACCACCCTCTCCCTTTTCTTCTCGATTCCATGTCCCACACCAGACCTTCTTCCTTTATCCGTGAGAGTAGCTGCGTTGTTTCTCAGAGTGATGACGAGCCATCGGTCGGTAAAAAACAGACCACCGGCGGTGGCCATTCGAAGCCGGTGGATAAGCAAGTCACTCAGAAGGGGTGTCTCGTCAGATACAGGAAACGGCAGACCAGAAATGCGACAGCCTTGAATTCTGCTAAATCAAAGGTATGCATGGTCATGGTGGGTTCAAAGTTCAAAGTAAAATTCGTAAGCTTTTCAATGATTTCTTTATTTCGATTAGGATGCAAAGGGAGTGAAAAACAAGTGCAATAATGGCATGAAAACTGAAAAGAAATCCCCTCAAGACCCTCCGACAGGTTTCATTCATGTAAGAGCAAGGAGGGGCCAAGCAACCGACAGTCACAGTCTAGCAGAAAGGGTACTACTTTAGCTACTCTCAATTATTTCAAGTGTTCAGTTCATCAGATCAGACATTAAAAGCCCTTTAGCCTCTTCAATTATTGATTGTTTCGCAAATGGAGTTGCAGGTAAGAAGAAAGAAGATCAGCGAGAGGATGAAGATATTGCAATGTCTGGTTCCAGGGTGCGAAAAGGTATGCAACTCAGTTCATTTGTCTTAACACTGTTCTAAAACAATTTTCCAGACAGCTTTCATGTTGTGGTTCCATTGCATGAACATAGGTAACTGGAAAGGCCCTCATGTTGGATGAAATTATCAGCTATGTTCAGTCCTTGCAAAACCAAGTAGAGGTATACAAAATTACAAATCAATAACCACTCTTATTTACAGTTCAAATAAGCAGTAATTTTGTTTTTTTATTATATAGTTTCTGTCAATGAAGCTTGCTTCTGTGACTGTGAGTCCCATGTTCTATGACTTTGGAATGGACCTGGAAGCTTTAATGGTGAAACCAGAGGTAAAAAAATGGGAAATAGTTTTAATTTATGTATTGTCAATGTAAAAGGCCATTAATTTATTACAAAAGCTGATGAAAATCTTTGTCTCTGAGACTCTGACATGTATAGTTTTATTTTAGAGAGTGAACAGTGAAGCATCAACAACAGCAGCAGTTCTGCCATGTCTGCAACAAAGCAACCCCACACAAGCTTCAGCTTTTGTTGATTCAACCACCGCCACCTTTGCCCCATCTCTTTTACTTCACCAGGGCCAGACCCACTTTGTCTTCTCTCACCCTCAGGTCAGTATACATACACATATATATTTATATTTATTAATCGATACGAGTTTGTATTTGATACGATTATATTCGATCTATAATTAAAATAAGAAAAAATATGTATGTATTGTGAAGAAGTTGACAACACATCTTTTTCAGGATAATGGAAGTGTATTATGGGATGTGGAGGAACAGAGACAAGAATTTCTTAATACATTCGAGTTCAACGACAACTTGTGTTCTTTCCATTAAGTACTTAATGGAGCGAGCTGTCGTATAGACATATATTATGGTATTAATAAGTTCTTATATTCTGTTTTATTACTATTATTATTGTTATTTTTTGTATATCCGTATTTGGCATTTCTCCGAGCTAAATCAATACATGCATGTTTTTGATCATACAAAATGTATGTATGTATGTAGAATCCGACAAAATATAAGACCAGATCTTTTTGTAGATTCCTTCTTGTCCATTTTGTAATTTGTATCTCCATGCACAAAGTTACTTAGCCCTACGTAGTCTAGCGTAGGGGGATGCTATCATGTAGTACAAAATATCATAATATGAAAATACACTTCATAAAAAGTTTTCCCAAAATACTTTATTTTCACATTACTTGATTGTTTAATTTAATAAGGACACAACTCTCAAATTATGAAATCAAGATGATTCTTTCTAATGCTAGTGGATTTATATATCAGACTTTTAAAGATTATATTGTATGTTACATTAAAAAGACTCCATTGGACCATTATGACACTTAAATTTCATGCTGAAGTTGGATGGACTGTTACATATTTTCCAATTGGCAATTTTAAAACAAAACATGAAGTTTTTTTTTGGTTTAATTACCGATATTTGACTCATTGGCCAACTAATTCGGATTGGATTTTATAAATGTCCAATATAGAGGTGATCCTTCGAGCCTAATTTTCTTCATACACCATGTCAAGATTTGAACAATTGACCTTGCTTAAGGGACCTAGAGCCTTATCCCACTAGACCAACTAGTTGTTGGTAATTTTTTTTAAGTTAGATAAATATTGTCTTTTTATATATCATTAATATTATTTTCTCAAATCACAGTTGTTAACTGTTGCCATAATTATAAATATTGTATTGTTGTCGTCTTGAAGTCGAATATGTATTCAGTTCATGTTTAAAGCTTATAATTGTTCCTTTCAACAATATTCTTTATAAAATTTGAATATAAGAGTGTTATGTGTTTAATTAACCACTGCATTCGATATGTGTTAATGTATAAAATCATCTATTAAGAATAGTTATATGAAAATTTGACAACCGAAACATAGAATTTAATGGTACTTTTCTTTTAGTTTAATCCTTATCTCCTTTTGATGAAACTTTAGTTAACCACTATATCATGATAACATATACCTAATTGTTAATTACAGTGGAACACTTTGAATTGTCAGCCGACCATGCAAGCATGCAAAAGCAATTTGTTTTGAATCTTCCTACGACAAGTCTTCACCCATGTCTGATAAACGTACACTTTTACTCACATCAATATGGCATATCACATATCACATATATATACAGTGGCGGAAGATAATGGTGCCATGTGGGTGCCATGGCCCCCCAAAATTTGAAAAATTATAATTTAAACCCTTAGAATTTTTAAAAAATTTAATTTAGCCCCACAAAATTTTTAAAAATTCAGATTAAACTTCAAAGTTTTTGAACTTTTTTAATTAAATCCCTCTCATAATTTTTAAAAGTTCTCATCAAGCCTCTCAAATTTTTAAAAATTTTAGTTAAACCCCAAAATTTTTGAAAAAAAATGTAAACTGATCTCTTCAAAATTTTTGAAAATTTTAATTTAAACTTGTATTTTTTAAAATTTTAAGTTGGCCCCCTCAAACTCTACCACCAAGCTTCGCCACTGTATATACACATATAATGTATGTATGAAAACTGCATGGCAAAGCAAGAGAACACCAGGCTACCAGCTCCAACACTTGTCAAATTTTCACCATCGGACATGTTAAAGGAAAATCAACGACAAAATATTATATAATTCAATAAATAGAGAAAAAAAAATCCTCCTTTCTATATGAGACACGTACGAGAGAAAGCTAGGAAACGCTTCACTTCATGATGATGATGATGATGATGTGATACATGCATCACCATGCTAAAACAGTACTTTTTCGAATTGTCACGTTCTTATGATATATGGAAAAAAAATAGAGAGTTACATAATATATAAATGGATGGAAATCCTCTACCTCTAACTATGTTCTTTTTGGTGTCCTATTTAGAGTTTGTGGTTAGTGTTTAGGGAATTAAGAGCATGGTGTATGATTTAGGGTTTAGGACGTACGTAGACTTTAAGATTAAGGTCTAGAATGTAATTTTTAGTGTTGGGCATAAAAACGGACATAGTTAGAGGATATAAGTTTTTTATTCATATATAAATGGATGCATTTGTATAAATATGTTTGAGCTTGATTGTAATTGCATGTCTACAATGTTGGCCAAAAGACAAAAACGTATGGCCACTAAAGTTTGTAAGCTTGTCCTTTGGCCGACTAAGATCAATCTTAATTATTATACATTATGGAGCTTGATTTATAAATAATATATTACTATAAATAATACATTTTAATTCATTTTTAATACACGTGGCATAAAATTATTGATGAAACATATAAAATGACACAAAAAAGACAGACGAGTTATATTCATATCTCAAAAATGTAAAATACAGATTATTATATATCAAAATAAAATATATAATACAACAAATATGATCTTGACGTGGATATATACATTACCAAAAGATTTTTTTGGTATGAACCATGAGTGTCTTCTGTTTATTTGTTTAGCGGTGTAAATAAAAACTAATTTTGTCGAGTTGGGTTGGACGATAAAGTTTTTCCATCAAGTATTCGGTATAGTAATTTTTTTGGTATGAACCATGAGTGTCTTCTGATGTGCTACAGCTGTTCAACAGCTTTTTAATTTTTTTTATTGTTTTCCACCGTTTCCAATACACGTTTTATTTTCCCCAAAATCCTACAGTAATTACTTTTCACATCATGGTATCATTCGCTTTGGTTCCCGATCTTTTGTTTCTCTTCTGATTTTTTTTCCTTCTCCATTTCCGTTTGGCTTCCGCTTCTGTTGGTTTCTATTTTTTCCGACCTGCTCATTCTTTTTCTTCCGATCTGTTATGGCGATTTCCGGTGAAGATGATTCGTCCAGCTCTGGTTCTAATGGCGGCCGTATGTTTACAAACAAGAAAGTTAATGTGTTGCTTGATGAAACTAACTTTCTTGTTTGGAAACAACAAATACTTCTCACCGTCCGAAGTCACCGCTTGGAGAAGCTTCTCAACGGCACTCTGGTTGCGCCGCCGGCCAAAGTACGGGCTACCGATGGGACAATGGTCGACAATGATGCTTACGAGATTTTTGTGGCTCAAGACAGTGCCCTAGCCTCGTGGTTACTGTCGACTGTGAGTTCCTCGCTTCTATCACAGTTTGTTGGTGCAGAGACCGCCGCGGACGTTTGGAAGATCGTGGTCGAATATTTCAGCAGTCGCTCAACCACCACTGTGATGAGCCTTCACTTCCGGCTGCGTTCTCTTCGGAAGGGAGATCTGTCTATGCGCTTGTACATCTCGAAGGTCAAAGAAATATGTGATGCACTTGCATCCTGTGGAAGTCCGGTTTCGACCACCGAACAAATTGCTTCGATTCTAAATGGGCTACCGCATGAATATCGTCCGTTCGTTGCTGTTATCACTGCAAGTCGTGAGCCGGTTACTATGGATAATGTTACTGCAATTCTTGTGGATGCAGAGGCTCAGCAACTTATGTATGAGCAAGGTTTACCGGTTCCTATGAGTGCTCACAACGTCCAGTTTTCAAGTGGTAACAACTCTGGTGGTTCTGCTTCTTCAAGGTCTGATCAGACTCAGTCTAATCTCAGTGGGCAGAACGGTGGCCGTGGTCGCGGTCGCAACCGGTATCAATGCCAGTTGTGTGGCAAGATGGGACATCTGGTAGATCGATGTTACCAGCGTTTTGATCAGAACTTTCCCAGTGTCACGGCTAATAAGTCTCGCAACGACAATAGTTCCTCTGCTGATTTGGCTAATGTTGCTCCGGTTTGCAATACTGTAGGAATGGTATCCTCTTCGAGTGGCTGCAACCAGGGGCCTAGCTCGGGTTCATCTACTGAGTCCTGGTTTGTTGATACTGGGGCGACTCATCATGTCTCGCCTGATGCCTCTACTGCTCATCAGTGCTCGGATTACAGTGGACCAGGTAAATTAGTTGTTGGTGATGGTAAGGGTATTTCTATTACTCACGTTGGCACTGCTATGTTACAGTCTAATTCCAGATTGTTAATGTTACATGATTTACTGATTGTGCCGCAAGTTACTAAAAATCTTCTTTATGTGTCCAAGTTTGCTAGAGATAATCGCGTATACTTTCAGTTTCATGCCAACCGTTGTGTGGTTCGTGATGAGGTCACTGGCGAAGTTTTGCTTCAGGGAGTTGAAGAAGGAGGTTTATATGCTTTCAATAAAGTCACTGGTTCTGCTGGTGGTGAGAGTGTCCAGTCCAGTTTTAATCAGTGTCCTGTTAGTAGTGTTAGTAATGTTGAGTTGCATACTGTTAATTTGAGAAATGTTGATTTGAACTCTGTTGAATTGAGTAATATTGAGTTGAATGCTGTTCAAGCAAGTTGTAATGATGGGGACCTTTGGCATCGTCGGCTAGGGCATCCTGCCAATGCCACGCTAGCTAAAGTCCTAAAACTTTGTAATGTTTCATTGTTGAGAAATAAAAATCCAGTTTGTTCAGCGTGTCAACAAGGCAAAAGCCATCGTTTACCTTTTACTGCTTCCAATACTGTGTATAATTCTCCTTTTCAACTAGTGTTTACAGATTTATGGGGTCCTGCTCACAAGACCTCTGCTGGCTTCTCATACTATGTATCCTTTGTTGATGCATATTCCCGACATACGTGGTTGTTTCTGCTAAAACACAAATCTCAGGCCATTCAAGCTTATCAGCAGTTTTCGAAGATGGTAAACACTCAGTTCGAAACGCAGATAAAAGAGGTTCAGAGTGATTGGGGTGGGGAGTTTAGAGGTCTGTCGGCTGTGTTAGCTGAAGCTGATGTTGTTCATCGTGTGACGTGTCCGCATACTTCCGAGCAGAACGGTGTAGTTGAGCGGAAGCACCGACATATTATCGAGCTCGCACTCACGCTTCTAGCACAGGCGTCAATGCCGTTGCATTTTTGGGCCTATGCTGTTGTCAGTGCGGTTTATCTTATCAATCGCCTCCCTACTGATGTGCTTGGTGGTGTTTCTCCATTTCAGAAGTTGTTTGAGAAGCTGCCAGATTATGGGTTTTTGCGTATTTTTGGCTGCCGTTGCTTTCTTTATTTACGGCATTTTCAAAATCACAAGCTTCAGTTTCGATCTCAGCCGTGTGTTTTCCTCGGTTACAGCCCTCAGCACAAGGGCTATCAGTGCTTGACTCCTCAAGGCAAAATTGTAATTTCTCGTCACGTGGTTTTTGATGAATTCCACTTTCCTTTTGCAGGAACTGGTTCTGGTCAGAAGCCTACTTCAGTCCCTCTTTCAACTGCTTCTGTATTTCAGTCTCCCCCTTTACGTGTTGTTCATGGCCTAGTTCAACAGTCTGTTGAATCTCAATCTGAAGTGATGCCTGCGATAGCTTCTCCTGCTTCACCAGCAGTGAATTCTACAACTTCTGCAGCAGCAACTCCTGTCACTGGTGAGCCTGCTTCAAACGTTCGTGTTTCTCCTGATGGTTGTGCGCTCGATTCTTTGATGCGTCAGGGTTGTGATAATGCTGGTCTGATCGGTTCTGCATCTGCTTCAAATGGTGGCCTAGACGCAGCATGTACTTCTCGAAGGTTTGGTCATTCTGCCGATGATACTCCTGTTGTGTGTGCTGAATCTAGTGAGGTTGAACCTGATTTGGTTGACACCACTGTTGATAATGGTTTGAGTGCGTCTGTTAGTGATGAACCACGTGCAGTTGAGCCTGTCACCTTGGTTGACTCTGTTATTGATAATTGTTTGGATGAATCTGTTGGTACTGATCCCAATGTGTGTGGTGATTCTGTTCTTGTTTCTAACATTCAAGGCTGTCCCAGTTCTTTAAATGCTCATCATATGCTTACTCGAAGCAAACGAGGGATTTTTAAGCCAAAATTGTATTCTGTCACTACACATCAAGTGGATGTTGTTCCAGAAACTGTTCATCAAGCTTTACTTTCGCCTCAGTGGAAGGAAGCTGCATTTGCCGAATTTAATGCCTTGGTGAATAATGGCACGTGGACACTTGAAGTTTTACCGGAAGGTCGTCGCGCGGTTGGGTGCAAGTGGATTTTTCGCATCAAACGTAATCCGGATGGGTCAGTTTCTCGGTACAAGGCTCGTCTTGTCGCAAAGGGATTTTCTCAAATTCCCGGGCAGGACTTCAAAGACACTTTCAGTCCGGTAATACGTTTTTCTACCATCAATATTATTCTTGCTTTGGCTGTTACAAACAAATGGTGCTTGCGACAAGTTGACGTGAATAATGCTTTCTTGAACGGTGAATTAGATGAAGAGGTTTTCATGGTTCAACCACCCGGTTTTGAGCAGTCTTCGAGTGATGGTTCTAAGCTGGTGTGCCGTCTTAAAAAGGCCTTGTATGGTTTACGGCAGGCACCACGTAATTGGTACAATAAGCTTCGCTCCTATTTGATTGAAATTGGTTTTTTGGAATCTAAGGCTGATGCGTCTTTGTTTATTCATAATAAAGACAGTGTCGTTACATACTTGTTAGTGTATGTTGACGACATCATAGTAACGGGTCAATCTTCTCAACAGATTGAGAATGTTATTGCTAATATAAGCAATAAATTTGCTCTCAAGGATCTTGGTGATTTGACGTTTTTCCTTGGGATAGAGGCGGTTCGAGTCGGTGATTGTATTTTGCTTAGTCAGAAAAAATTTATACTTGATCTTCTCTTGAAGACTAATATGCATCAGGCTAATTCTGTTCCTACTCCAATGTTGTCCACTGCCAAGCTTGTTCGTGATGGTGGCAGTCCGTTAGCTGATGCTCAGGAATATCGTAGCATTGTCGGTGCACTTCTTTATGTATGTCATACACGCCCTGATATTATGTTTAGTGTACACAAAGTTGCACAATTTATGCATAGTCCTTGTGAAACACATATGGCTGCTGTGAAACAAATTCTTAGGTATTTGGTAGGGACTATTGATTTTGGCTTGTTATTTTCTCCTTCCGAGGCTGGTATTACTAATGTAGTGGCATATTCGGATGCTGATTGGGCAAGTAGTCTTGATGATCGTAGATAGACTACGGGTTATTGTGTTTACATTAATAATTATTTAGTTGCTTGGTGCTCCAAGAAGCAGAAATCGGTTTCTCGCTCTACAACGGAGGCCGAATATAGAAGTATAGCGGACACGGTCTCGAAAATAACGTGGGTTGCGGCTGTTTTGAGTGATTTGAAAGTATCGTTAGCCACCACTCCTACCGTTTGGAGTGCCAATACAAGCGCGATAGCCATGGCGGCAAATCCGGTGTTTCACTCACGCTCTAAACATGTTGAATTGGATGTTCATTTTGTGCGAGAGAAGGTCACACAAGAACAAGTTTTGGTGAATTATGTTCCGGCTCAATGTCAAGCTGCTGATGGATTTACTAAGCCTCTTTCTAAATCCTATTTCCAGTCTTTTAGGGACAAAGTATATGTTCAAATGATGAATTAATTGGTGTCTCTTGCACGCAGAAGGAGGGAGAAGTAGAGAGAATATTGTGAATAATGGCTGCTGAAAATCTTTCTGTTATTTTGTTGGATCAGTTATTGGATTCAACTAAGTTGGTTAGTTGGTTAGAACCTGTTGGAGCCCATTACCTTGGTTCAACAGATTGGTTTGATGGTACCAAGTCTGTTGGATTCATTTCTTGGGCCATATAAATAATAGGTCTTTTAGACCTTGGCTTTTAAGTGAGTTTAATCCACTAAAGCCTATATTTTCTAGAGATTTCCTAAGCCGTTAGGCTTCTGATGTGCTACAGCTGTTCAACAGCTTTTTAATTTTTTATTGTTTTCCACCGTTTCCAATACACGTTTTATTTTCCCCAAAATCCTATAGTAATTACTTTTCACATCAGTTGCATTCCCAAAGACTCGAATTGTAAAGTTATGTGATGCATATAAAGAAGAAGCTCATTTTTTTATAATTCAGAAAAAATCTTTGGAAGCTTTATAAATTGAGTAATTAATCTGTTTAATATGAATACATATCCTTTGTCAAAAAAAAATGATATATATATATATATATATATATATATATATATATATATATATATATATAATGGAAGGAGAAGAGGAGCAAACGGGCATGGCACGGTCCCTTAAATGTCATGTCTTTTTTTTAAAAAAATATTTTGGTTCGATTGCACTGTTCAATCTACGCTGCTAAAACCCCTAACTGTTTAGAGGGAACAATATCATTCTTTATCACTAGAATCACTCAATAGATTCATACTGTGTCTCTTTTATCTCATTATTATTCAAGACATTTAAGAAATTGAACAAAAAGATTGAAATATATGGAAAATCATGTTTATATACAGATAAAAATCCTCTACCTTTTTCGGTGCTTCTATTCATGCTCCGTACACTAAAAATTTAGGTTTAAGGTTAAGGGTCAAGGGTTAAGGTTAGGGTTTAACATTAGAGTTTAGGAAATTTCTATTAAAAAGTTTAAGAAATTTGGGATATGATATATTTTTAGAGTTTATGGTTTAAGGATTTAATATTTAAGGTTATAACTTAAAATTTAATTTTTTATTGTTGAACATAAAAAAAATGACACCAAGAAGAAGCAGATGATTTTTGTCTGTTTATATACTTCATATTTGAACCTGTCTTCTTCATATATTTAACAATACCAATACCAATTTGTTTGCATGCCATGGCATGGGTCATGAGCTGTCCAAATATATGGATCCGAATCACTTCATATCTATGCATATATAGTTCCAAAATTGACATGCAAAAAGGTTTCTCCTCCTAAATAATTATAAAATGAAAAGAGAGAGAAATATTAGTAATTAATTATAATGAATTATTATAAGAAAAGATGATAGAGTTTGGATTTAATGTAAAAACGAACAAACATGATGGCAACTGCGTCAAACCAGAATCTTGAAATCTCTGCTTGTCTAAAATCTTGAAGACTTTAGGGCAAAACAGCATGGCCAAAGCTTATACCTTTTGTTCTTGTTGTTGTATTGGTTGAAATTACATGAAACTAGTCTTTATCTCTCTTGACTTTAACCTGCTTTCATTTATATTTAGATAATGTAATAATTAGTGCTAATGTTTGACAAAAACCAAGATGTCTTCCACTATAAAATCTTAGATGAGTCACTTCTTCGCATTCATTTTGTTCTTCTCAAAAAGCTTAATATATATTATATACAAAAACAAAACTAGAATTGAATATTGGATTAATTGTTTAGAATCTAACAAGTATTTAACTAAAAAAATTTACGAGATCAAAATTTAATTTCAATAATATTTAAATTAATAAGTACGCAAAAAAGAGGGGCGTGTTCCTCACATATTATATGTATTCATAGACGGATCTAAATGGTCTCTTAAGAGGTTGTGCCCTCACTTTTTTAAGTAAAAAATATAATATAATTAATTATACATCAAGATTATTGACTCCGTCCCTATATATAATGTCTCCAAAGATGAAACTACATAGTAGCTCAGGGTTCATGCAATAGGGGACCGTGTTTTACTCTCGCTAGGGTACAATGTTACATTAGATCAATGATTTAAATTACGGTAGCGATTGCATTTTTTGTCATAATATTTAATTGGGGTTGTAGACATAATGAATACTATTACAGTTATTACGAACATCTATTTTTCGTAATAATAATTTTGGACGGTACTGCTATCGCTATTTGAATCCCTTCTGTTGGTAAAATGAACTGCAAAACCGGCTGTTAGCACTGACTGGAAATTATAAATAAAACAGAACGTAAAATGTATACGCGCGCGTACGTGTCGAAGACACGTGTTACCCGAACCCGAACCCGAACCCGAACGAACCCGAACCCGAACCCGAACCCGCCGGACGGCGGCGGCGGCGGCGCGCGAGGACTTCCCTTGTTCTTTCCCACTCAACAAGGGAGGGAGGAAGCATGGGTATAAATACCCTTCCCTAGCTATTTTCCCAACCAATGTGGGATATAGCTTTGGTAACTTCTTGAAGCATTACCAACATTCCCCCACTAATGCGAAAGAATTCATCTGTATCTCAAACACAGCCCTCCTCAGACGAGCAGTAGCGGAATTAGTTGCTTAAGCACTAGTGAACGTATCTTGAACTAGTACATAGTGATAATGAGCGATCCTTCTCTTAGATAAGTGAAACTAGTCTTGAACTTTCTAAGATAGGGGTAAACTCATAACACACAACTAACTCCTTCATCCACCGAAGTTCTCGATGTGTAAGATATATATACACAAGTGTATATTTGGCCATCTTACCCTCAGGATTCTAGTAAGTGTTTTAGAAAAACGGCCCAACGTTTTTCACAGAAGGTGGCTAATCCTTCTCACTTACATAGGTTATTTCATCCGGTTTATCTCAATATAAACCACCCTGAATCTGGGCTATGAAATAATTAAGAACCATTTGTAATGGTTCAACCTCTTATAGACTTATGGTGATTTCTTCAAGTCCATTTAAAATGAACCACCCAATATTGGGATAAGAAATCATTAAGAATAAATATTCAACCTCATTGTCGGTGAATTCAAAATGTCCTTCTCAATAGGATCATTTAAACTTTGAATTCATTAAGAGTTTCTTGAAACTCAACCTTTCTGGCGGTAAGTCCATACTGTCCTTCTCAATAGGACAACACATTCATACTTGTGTTATGAACTTATTAAGAATAAGTATTCAACCATGATTCGGTAAATTCATCAAGTCTTTCTCACAAAGACCACCCAAAACTTGGGCTATGAATTTATTAAGAGTAATAGTACTCAACCTGGACATGTACATTATTCGTCATAGGGATAGGCAGTGAGAAATGTACACTATGAGTCTTTCCATGGTTTCGTTTGACCACATTGAACTTAGATAACTAAGTTGGGTATCCACCATGAATTCCTCAACCAATGGGCTTTAAACCCATCCCCCTCGACGAATCAAGGACCAATTTCCGACTTAACCCTTTGGTAAGCGGATCTGCTAGGTTTCTTTCCGACTTCACATACTCTAAAGAGAGTACTCCATTCCTTATTAAGTGTCTAACAGATTCATGCCTTATGCGAATGTGTCTCTTTTTACCATTGTAAACTTGACTCTTGGCAACACAAATCGCGGCTTGTGAATCACACAACAAGGAAACAGGAGGAGTCGGAGTTCCCCACAACGGAATATCGGCTAACAAACTCCTTAGCCACTCAGCTTCTTGCCCAGCTAAGTCAAGAGCTATAAACTCTGACTCCATAGTAGAGCGAGCAATACAAGTCTGTTTTGAAGACTTCCAAGAAATTGCTGCACCTCCCAAAGTAAATACATACCCACTCGTAGAGCTTACTTCATCACTATCGGAAACCCAGTTGGCGTCACAATATCATTCTAATGTAGCAGGAAAGCCAACAAACTCAAGTCTCCAGTCCATAGTACCCTTAAGGTACTTAAGTAAGCGTCTAAGAGCAACCCAGTGCTCACCACTAGGGTTATGAGTATATCTACTGAGTCTGCTAACAGTATAGGCAATATCTGGCCGAGTATAGTTCATTAAGAACATCAAACTGCCAATTATTTTGGCATATTCCGTTTGAGAAACGCTACTTCCTTCATTCTTAAAGAGATGTATGCTAGAGTCATAAGGAGTTCGAACAGGGACGACATCAAAACTGTCAAATTTCTTTAATACTTTCTCAATATAGTGTGCCTGGCTTAAAGAAAATCCCTTTTCAGATTTGATTACTTTGACTCCTAAGATTACATCGACTTCTCCCAAGTCAGTCATCTCAAACTTAGTGGACAAGAAACTTTTTGTCTTGTTAATGGACTCAATGTTAGTACTGAAAATCAGCATGTCGTCAACATACAAGCTTATGATGACACAATCAGTACCAAACATCCTCGAATACACGCATACATCCGAACCATTCACAACAAAACTAAAACTAAGAATAGTTTTGTGAAATTTCTCATACCACTGTTTAGGAGCTTGCTTCAGGCCATAAAGTGACTTTTTAAGTCTACATACTTTGCCTTCCATACCAAGCGCCTCGAAGCCAAGAGGTTGCTCCATATAGATCTCCTCATCTAGATCCCCATTCAAAAATGCAGTCTTTACATCCATTTGATGTACTTGCAACTTGTGAATGGAGGCTAGTGCAAACAATGCACGGATCGTTGAGATTTTTGTGACGGGAGAGTAAGTATCAAAGAAGTCTTGACCAAATCTTTGAGTGAACCCTTTGACTACTAGCCTTGCCTTATACCTTTGGATAGAACCATCTGGTCTAAGTTTCTTTCGAAAGACCCATTTACTGTTAATGGTTTTAAATCCTCTAGGCAAGTCAACTAATTCCCAAGTATGATTAGACATTATTGATTCTAGTTCATTTTTTATAGCGCTTTTCCAGAAACTAGCATCAATAGATCGTATAGCTTCTTCGTAAGTTTTAGGATCCTCATCTAACAAATAAGCTTGAGCTATAGGATCAGAAAGAGTGTCTAAATCATTTATCTCAGAAATGAAGGAAGTTATGAAGTCTGGTCCAAAAGAGGTTTCAACTCTTTGTCTCTTACTTCTTCTAGGCTCAAATTCAATCTCTTGAGAAGACCTAGCAGGCACACTAGAAGAAGTGGATGACAAGTTTTCTATTTGTGTTTCAACATTTAATCTAGGTTTCTTGAAAGGAAAGATTTCTTCAAAGAAAACAGCATCCCTAGATTCACAAATAGAGAAGTCTTGTAAAGTCATGAACCTATATGCGGCACTGTTAGAAGCATAGCCTATAAACACTGCATCAACGGTCTTAGGTCCAATGGTGGACTTCTTAAAGTCTGGCAACCCCACTTTAGCCAGACACCCCCACACTTTCAGGTATTGTATATTTGGGGCATACCCTTTCCATAATTCGTAAGGGGTAGAATCAATTTTCTTATGAGGTACTCGGTTCAGAATATGATTAGCCGATAGAATGGCTTCCCCCCACATGTTGTCAGACAACCTAGAACTTATCAACAATGAGTTCATCATCTCTTTTAAAGTTCTGTTTTTCCTCTCGGCTATACCGTTCTGTTGAGGAAAATAAGGGGCTGAAGTTTCATGTATTATGCCATTCGTCTCACAAACCGAGCCCGAGCCGAGCCGGCCGGACGGCGGCGGCGGCGGCGCGTGAGGACTTCCCTTGTTCTTTCCCACTCAACAAGGGAGGGAGGAAGCATGGGTATAAATACCCTTCCCTAGCTATTTTCCCAACCAATGTGGGATATAGCTTTGGTAACTTCTTGAAGCATTACCAACACCTTCTGCAAACAATTAGTTAATGCCCCATCCACCAAGGGACCAAAATTCTCTGCTTTTTTGGTGCCTCTTTCTATGTTCTAGCACTAAAAAATTAAAATTTAAGCCATAACCCTAAATGCTAAACCCTAAACTATTAACTCTAAACTTTAAAATATACTTTATCCATAATTCTTTAAATCCTAACTCTAAACTTAATTTTTTTAATAGAAGCCGCTAATTTTATTAAACGAGAAAATACCCAAAATTACAATAATCGTTTACAACTATCATTGTAAACTAAAAACATAATTTAGACATTTTCTTAAAACTAACCACTTAAAATCATACAAAGACCAAACATGAAAAAGGTTAAAAACCTATCCAAAAGACTCGATCGAAAAATAGATACGAACAAATCTGACTGCATCGGCAAACAAACCACAAAAGGGGATTAAGCAATTGAAAGACCATCGAGAATCGCAAACCGCAAATCAGAGCCGAGCGTCATGAAGAACTATCTACGAGCGCAAACCGCATATCAAAATTTAAATCGAAGGTCCAGATTAGGGAAGATCACCATGAATCTATAATTATGAAAAAACACCATCTTGATCAGTCGTAGCGTCGTCAGATCAAACCCTAAAAAAACGTGCCATACAATAGAATAGATCGTGCCACAAGAGCAGAATAGATCGTACCATAAGAGCAGAGTAATTTGTTAAAAACTAAAAAATAAAACAAACAAAACGATAAATCCCGGCAGGATAACCAGTATTAAAATTGGTAACGCCGCTGGTGTTTAAAAGAAAATAAAAGTAAGAGAAAGTTGCGGCTGCACTTTTGAGAGAAAGAAAACTAAGTTTTTTTTTTTTTTTACTTTAAACTTAATTTTAAATATTAATCATAAACATAAACTTAATTTATTAATGTTGGACATTGAACGAGATATCGAGAAGAGCGGAAGATTTCTATTCTCCGATAGCACATAATGAGGTCGGCGAAAACGAGGCTATAATGTAAGCCCACTTATAATTGATTGAGCTTTTCTCATAAACCGATCCTGGGCCGCTTTAAGAATGAATTTCAAATAACGGCTTCAAGAAATCGATCTGGGATTTGCTCGTTCAGATTCATTGCACAAGCTTCGGAAACCCAACAATGAAGACTTTGCATTTGGGTTTTCTGCTAGCTTTAGCCTCCGGTGTCTCAGCCATTCTCATCTACTTCAATGGACTCTCCGATCATTGTACGTATTTAACATGTATATACACGTATATACGCGCTTATCGTATTTATTTTTCTATATTTTCCACTGTTGTATTTTGTAGATGAGAATCATCAACTGTCGGATGAAGATTGGGAAGCACTGCAGTCTCTGCAAAGTGGTTTCCAGAAGTGTGTGGTCAGTCATCTTTTATGATTATTGCTTGTTAACTTTATTCATTTTGTTTAGAAATGTGTTGATGCGGTGGAATTCTTGTTAAATTAATTTTTTTATTTCTTAAACTCTAGGTTGATCATGTATTTTGTTAATTCTTTTTCATTTGGTGTATTGTAATTCATACAGACTGCAAATGGATTGGGTTTACAAGCTATGAGTGGTTCGAATTATTGCCAAGTAACACTAACCTATCCTAGTGACACTGACTCCAAATGGGTGGGTTTCTTTTTAACAATTCTATTACTTTCTTTTTGTTTTCGATGGCGATTTCGTTCTTTAAGTGGACTTGTTGCTTGAAAATTTTGTTTATGTAAACAGAAGGATCCTAAAACTGGAGAAGTTGAAGGTTTGTCATTTGAGTTTAATCTTTGCGAAGCGGTTGACACATGGGAACAGGTGAATTCCCTTATTTGTCTGTGTTTCGGTTTCGAGTTGTTCCGGTGTAATGGCTCTTGTTTAAGATTTATTTAGTGAGTTGGTTGTTCAGGTGAGGAATAGTACTACAATACTCACTAGGGAATTCATTGATGCTTTACCGAATGGTTGGGAGGAGTACGCATGGCGGAGGATTAATAAAGGAGTGCTTCTGTGAGTACTGTTTTTCCTGACTGAAGCATTTCGAATATTTGGTTTTGTATAGTGTAGCATTGTTAACATAAATAAAGTCAAGAATGAAATATATTTAAAAAATACCGACTTTTTTCATAACATGCCTAAAATCGAATATATTTGATGTGCTGGATTATTAAGCCGTGTTGCTTAGATACAATGTAGTTGTGCAATTTTTTATGGTTCTTTCTGTATTGCAGGAACAACTGTAAAAATAAGACTTTATGCATGGAGAAGCTTTCACTTGTCCTCCCTGAAACACCACCTTATGTTCCAAGGCAGTTTGGCCGGTGTGCTGTTATGGGCAACTCTGGGGATCTTCTCAAAACGAGGTTCGGGAAAGAGATAGATAGTTATGATGTTGTCATTAGAGAGAATGGTGCTCCTATTGAGGTTAAGCTGCAGTCTTAAAGCTTTGGATTTTTTTCTGTTCACTTAATTTTTTATAATCAGTTTCTCTCACAATTTTTCTGTATGATAAAATGTAAATGTACCGTTGCAGAATTATACAGAATATGTGGGCAAGAAAAGTTCATTTCGTCTTCTTAACAGAGGCTCTGCCAAAGCTCTCGATAAAGTTGTAGAGTTAGATGGTATTGACATTTTTGCTCTTGCTGGTTACTTGTTATGCTTCCATAATTCTGAAAGCGTGCTAAATATTTGAATTTTATAGAAACAAGGCAGGAGGTCTTGATAGTCAAAACTACAATTCATGACGTAATGAATCAGATGATTCGGGTTAGTATATACTTTTCCATCTAGTTTATTTCTATGATTATGATATTTTTCTTAATATATGTCTATCTACCTGTGATTTAACGTCGTTAACGGTTCTGAAATTCCTGAGGTCTATGGGCAGATTTCCTATCATTATTATTTTTTCCCCAAAATGATATAAAAAAATGTCTCCTTGTTCATGTTAAAACCTGTGAAGTTTCTTATGAAAAATTGACTGTTCAACCACATTCATTATATTTGGAATCTATATGTTACTCCCCTCTAAAGTATAAATGGCTTAAAACTGATAGACGGAAGTTTTGGGGATATCCTCTTTTCCTCATTGCTGCACCTTTTCCCTTGCTTTTGACGTAAATTTCAAAGATATTTTCCTCTTTCTTATGCAGGACATTCCAATAAAAAATCCTGTATATCTCATGCTAGGTGCATCCTTTGGTTCGGCTGCAAAAGGGACAGGGCTCAAGGCTCTTGAATTTGCTCTTTCTGTATGTGATTCAGTGGATATGTATGGTTTCACTGTGGATCCAGGTTATAAAGAATGGTACTGTTGCTTTTAACTATATTTCTTTGCAACTTAACATTTTAATTGTGTTACCTGACAAAAAGAACTTGTTAATATCTCTCAGGACTAGATATTTCTCAGAATCTCGGAAGGGCCATACGCCTTTGCATGGCAGGGCTTATTACCAGATGATGGAATGTTTGGGTGTATGCTCTCTCTCTCTCTCCCTCGTCTCACATTAAAATCTTTATTTGGGTTTGGTCACTCGCGTTCTCCTTTTTTTGTGACTATTAGTTGGAAGAGAAAATGCATACTCTTTTCTTCATGATGCAATTACAATCCTATCTTTGACAAATTTCTGTCTGTTATTGTTAAGCTAATCAAAATCCATTCTCCTATGCGATCGGATCCAAACCGAGTTGTGAAGTGGGTGCCAAGTCGTGGTGCTATAAGAGCTGCTAGAATTGCATCAGAGAAATTGTTGAGGTAGTGGTGTTTTCTATTTTCTTTGCTTCATTTATAGTAATCAGTAATGGGTGATAATTCTAGAGGCTATGTTAATGTTGTATAACAAATATGATAATGCTCGTAGTCGAAGACTTGCTCTGCTGTGATAATAAATCCGACCACTCAAAAAATGCTTGAGAAATCTGAACTGACCTTAAAGTACCATAAAACAAAGATATTAATGCACCTGTTATGCATTACTACTGAAGTCGGTTGTTCATCATGCAAGCTTCTAAAACTTCATTTTCAGCTTTTGCAAAACGTAGATGTCTGTCTTTCAAAGCACCAATTTCGCTCATCATAGCTTTTAGGATTTGAGAAACTTTGTAGAAGCAGCAAAAAAGAAGTAATAGTGTGCAAAATCTTTAGTCCTGTTCTGCACTTGCATATCGGTTTCCAAGAGTATTTTATGGTGTTTAATGTTTTATAAAACGCTTAGCTCTGTGCGATTTTAGGTAAATCTTGATATAATGGCAAGTTAGCTACCAAGTATTCCAGCTTAAAGTTGTGTTCCCAAAGATGTAATAAATGCAGGTTCTTTTTATATCTGTAGGAGGGTTGGAGCAGGATCTGAAGAACTGCTTAGTTCGTGCTCGATAATAAAGAGGCAAGTTAAAAGGAAGCGTATGCCAGTCTCTACTCTCAGAAAGGCAGCTGTTGACCATCAAAAATTTGTGAAAGGCACAACCATGTATCCATTGGAGCATAGTCTTGGACATGGTCAGCTTTGCACAGTTCCAGCTGAATGAATCTATGCTAACCAATCTCGACCAACCTCCATTGAGGTAACTCGCAAAATCTGTGAAATCATTGCTTGATACAGTTCACACACAAATTAAAAGATGAAAACAACAAAGGCCAATGCAATCTACACTTGAAGCATCTACAACAAGCATACTGATCTTAAAAGATTCTTTTAGGGAGTGAATCTTTTAAGTTCCCTAAGCAAGTGTAGATTATTAGGTGGTCAATTTTACGAAAGCATCATGTCGACATTCGTTGGTACTTTTTGTCGTCAATAGGGTCTAACATGCATTCATGAGAACTCATGAAGGAGTGTGTATTCAAAAGAATCTGCATTTGTATACGTAGACATCAAAGGGTTTGAAATTGCATGCTTGTGGTGTGACAAATAACATTCAAGTGATTTAGTTCATTGTTTTTGTACATTGGATGCCCCTTTTTCTCGGAAATCTCATCTGGACAAAGTCTGTTGATTTGTAGTTAGAATCTAAAGGCTATTAATCATTTAGTTGGATAAAGTCTGCGTGTGAATAAGCCTCCCAATATTATATGTGTATGCTATTAGGTCTTATAATTTCTGATCATATGATGAATGCTCTAAAGAGCTGAACCTGAGAATCTTATTGATGTTTGCATGCAGTTTGGCATTTAGAGGGCTGAATTTAGATTTCTTTTTTTTGGGATAAAATTAATCATAAATTTCTCTTAAAACTTTGTCTGCTTAAAAGGGTTGATATGATTTTTAATGCAAACTGAAAATGAATAAAATGGACTCGCAGTTAGGGATGAGACCATTCCAAGGGACAGTTGGGATCGTAGATTGGGAGTTAAAGGACCTACTAAGTATTTAAATTCAAAAATTGAAATTGACAATGATTTTATTTGATTAATATTTAAATTAAAAAGGATTTAAAATTGAACTCAATGAGTGATTTCAGTGAAAAAGATGAAAATGTCTTCGTAGCAAAAAAAATGTTTCGACTCGATTGAGTTTTTTTTTCCTTCGTATATCGTATATTGATTTAAGTATGTAATTTGGTTTACCTTTTTCATGTTGATTTAGGGTCCTTATTGTAATTTATTTTGATAAAATAACTTAGTTTTATGATAAAAAAGACCCCTCGCCTTGGCTTCATCTGAGACCGTTGCATCCATACGCCAACGACGTCCCAGCGTTCGCTTCGGCGACATCGGCGGAGACCAACCTTGCGACTCTCATTTCTGAAGACCCTCCTCCGCCGCTGCTTCCAAGCAATGGAAAAACCAATCCCATCTTTCGTTAAGCCCCTAAGTTGCCAATGCGAGTGCTAAATCGTCCAAGAATTGTGCTTTAACCAATCTCAGCACTGACGTCAACGCCAACAACGAGACCCTCGATAACAAAGGAGAAGCTAACAACAACAACATAAATTTAGATGGCGTTGTGATTGGTAGCTTGAGAGTCAAAGATTCCAAGAAACGAGGACTGCTACGAAACGGGTTCGATCCTATTCGGTCTCCAAATTTGACGATTCCAGCGGCAACAACAACATCAACGGCAACAATGTGGAAGCAGAGGAAAAATACAGTGGCAACAAAGATAACAATGATTTCGACTTGGAGAACTCGGGAAGTCCCATGAATACCCCGAGTCTGGTACATTCTTCGGATAATCGTGTCAATCAGGGTTTTAAATTGCGGAACGCGAAATAGCGGTCGCCCCGCCGTCCGCAACCGCAATAAGAGAAAAATACGGTGGGCAACGAAATCACGACCATCACGTACACGAAAGAACGCAATACCGTTCGCCACATCGATAGCGTCTTGTTACCCCCGTTATCAGGAGCAATTGATTTTTTTTTGAAATCAACGTGTTTTTCCAGACAAAACAAGGAGAATATATTCCCCTACTCTATACTCTGCAAAAGAAGCTGGAAAAGTGGAAATAGGCAAAATCAATTGAAAAAAAAGTAATATGAAAAAATTGAAAATTGAAATCTGAAATTGAATTGAAATAATTTATATAAAATTATACATTACATACACTCAGACTCAGTCACAGAACTTTGCGAAACTTCAAAAACCAAAGCCAAACCAAATTGCAAGACTCAAGAGAATTGGAAAATTTAAAAAGAGAGAGAGAGAGCAGAAAAGTAGAGCAGTCAAAACAGAAGAAGACGAAGAAGAGAAGTGAAAAATTGCAAAGTGCAAACCTCTGTTCTGTGTCTCACTCTCTCACTGTCTCCATCTGACTCTGTTCACTGTGTAACTTCGTCGCCGACGTCGGTGGTGGACTGAGGAGCGACCGAGCCAGAGCGGTTTGCATTCTGCCCAAAACTGCGAGTCTGTGAGAATTTAGATACACACGCAAGAGATGTGTTAAAGGAGAGAAGAAAATCTGTGGGAAGTGGGAACAGTAAGACCCGAGAGGAAACCAACAGTCACCGTCGAGGCTTTAGTGACGACCCTGAAACTTCTGCAAATCCATCGCCATCGGGCTTGGAGTTTTGAAAAGGTGAAAAAAAATTAAAAAGGGCAAGAAACCAAGTGGCAAGAAGAACGATAAATTAGGGGTAAATTCTTATTCTTATTTTCATTGAATTTTTATTTTATAGGTTTGTTGAGTTTGATCAAACGGTAAATTAGGATTTAGTGTAAATCCTTCAAATTTTTTTAATTAATTTTTATAGATTTGTTGAGTTTGGTCCTTAATGTTATTTTAAATTCTTAATTTAGTGTAAATTTTTATTTTTCATTCAATTTAATCATATATCTTAATTTAAATTATTTAATCAAAATTTCTAACTTTATGCAATTGAAATCTAGTCTTAATTTTTATTTAATTTAGTCCTAATTTAATCAAATATAAAAATATATTAGATTTTTATTTAACTTTATGATCATGATTTATGAATATACGAATTTCAGTTTTTATTGAAATTGAAGCATGCCACCACGTACTAAAAAGTTCTTGACTGAAGGATTAGAAGGTGTACCGAGTAGAGATATAAGTTGGCACTTTGGTGATCTAGTTCCAAATTCGAAAAGAAATGTTAAATGTAAACTTTGTGGCAAAGTTACGATAGGAGAAATAACATGGTTAAAAGAGAATATTGCTTATAAAATCAGTGAAGTTACAACATACCTTAATGTCACCGGTATATGATACTTTATAGTCATTTTTTAACACGTATACTTTATAATTACTTTTAAATGTACAATAAAGATTATACATAATTAATAGTGTGAATTATATTTACTTGATTACATGTATCATTAGAGAAAATATGATAAAAATGCTTAAAAGGTTAAGAAAAAGAAAATTGACAAAAGAAGGAGAACAAATGAATTCTAATCACAACTAAGGGAGGAAGAGTATGAATTCATCGCTGATGATTATGCTATGAGACAAGCCACTCGAGAAAGCCTCCAATCAGAACAAAAGTGGCTTAGGAGAGAAGAATTTAGACGAAGTACGGGTGGTTGGATAATATTTTTGAAGAAGGACAATATTCTTCTCATGGATCAGTTAATGAATGTCGTAGAAAATGATTCATACCAAGCGAGTCCAAACTTACTTTAAGGGGAACTATACTTGAATTGGTTAGAAGCAAAAGCTCAAGACAACCAATGGTTAATGAGTCTATTTTAAAGACATTGCGTAAAAATATGGGTGAAGTGGTTTCTAAATTTTTTATATATGATCGGCTTCTATTTCAATTAGCAATCTCGCCTTGGTTATATAATTTAATTCATGTATCAATGGAAGTTGAAAAAGGTGTAAAACTCCCAACTCCTTATGAGATCTCAAAAGTATATATTTGACGTCAGAGTATGAACAAGTACGTGAATGAGTAGATAAATTGAAGATGCAATAGAAACAATTGGGTGTAACTCTGATGTGTGATAGTTGGATCAACAGTTTAAATCAAATGCACGTCATCAACTTCCTTGTTTATTGTAGTAAATGAATCATTTTTTAAAAATCTATGGAAGTCTCGAGCGTTCGTAGTAGAAATGTTGAATTCTACAACAATTTGTTGGATAAAGTTGTTGAAGAAATTGGAGAAGAGTACATTATCCAAATAGTGACTGATAATGAGACATCAATGAAAGCTGCTGGAAAAAAGTTAGTGTTGAAAAGAAAACATTTTTATTGGACCTCATGTGCAGCTCACTGCTTAGATTTATGCCTTGAGGATATTGGAAAAAAATCTAGTGTAGCAAAAGTGTTAGAGGATGCGAAGAAAGTGACTTACTTCATTTACAATCATATTTGGACCGTTGATTTGATGAAGAAGTATACTCACGGTAAGTAAATTCTTCGACCCGCTCGTACTAGATTTGCTACTCATTTCATATAACTTGAGGAGATAACAAGTCAAAAATAAAGTCTGAAAAAAAAGTTTAACTCAAAAGTGTAATACTGTTACTTAAATATATAAATATTTAATGATTTTATTAGTTTCAATTTTCAAATAAGTTAAATTATATCATTGATTTTTTTTCTATAAAATTACAAGAACTCAAAAAATTAAAATGAGGGCAAAAAAAGTCAGGGCCTGCTTATGAAGCCAAAAAAATGTTTTGAAATTTTTTTTAGAAAAAAAATGTTGACATCGTAAAAGTTTACAAACCCTTTGTAAAAGTGTTGATGCTTGTGGATGGTGATGAAAAACCAACAATAGATTTTATTTATGCGGCCGTTGATAAAGCTAAACGAACAATTAAGAAAAATTGTCGATATTTCACTGAATATAAAAGAATTATTGATAATAGATGAAATGTTATGCATTCGGACTTGCATTCAGCTGGTAAGATAAAATGTTTCGTATAATTAAGAGTTATTTTTTCTTTATTATTTCAAAATTTAGAATTTAAATTATTACCATTACAGTATTTTTTTTTTATAAATTATGATTAGATTATTTTCTCAATCCTCAATTTCAATTTGGGGTGGAGCATTCCGAGAATATAATGGCGAAAACATTAGAAGGTTCTAATCTTTCAATCACTGATCTTGTACCTTCTAATGTTTCCGCCATTACATTCTCAAAATGCTCCACCCCAAATTGAAATTGAGAATTGAGAAAATAACCTAATCATAATTTATAAAAATATGCTGAAATGGTAATAATTTAAATCTAAAACTTGAAATAATAAACAAAAAATAACTCTTAATTATACGAAACATTTTATCTTACCAGCTGAATGCAAGTCTGAATGCATAACATTTCATCTATTGTCAATAATTCTTTCATATTCAGTGGAATATCAACAGTTTTTTTTTAATTGCTCGTTTAGCTCTATCAACGGTCTCATAAATAAAACTCATTGTTAGTTTTTCATCATCATCCACAAGCCTCAACACTGTTACCAAGGGTCCGTAAACTTTTATGATGCCAACAGTTTTTTTAAAAATCTTTTTCCAAAATAATTTTTTTGATTTCATAAGCAGACCTTGAATTTTGTTTCCCCCATTTTAATTCTCTGAATTTTTGTATTTTATAAAAAAAATCAATGATATAATTTAACTTATTTAAAAATTGAAACTAATAAAATCATTAAATATTTATATATTTAAGTAACTGTATTAACTAATTATAAAATACTGACCATTTAGTTAAACATTTCTCTCGGACCTTGTTTTGCCTTGTTATCTCCTCAAGTTATATGAAATGAGTATCAAATTGAGTAAGAGTAGGTCGAAGAATTTGCTTACCGTGAATATACTTTTTCATCAAATCAACGGTCCAAATGTGATTGTAAATGAAGTAAGTCACTTTCTTCGCATCCTTTAACATTTTTGCTATACTAAAATTTTTTCCGATATCCTTAAGGCATAAATTTAAGCAGTGAGTTGTACATAAGGTCCAATAAAGATGTTTTCTTTTCAACATTAACTTTTTCTCAACAGTTTTTATTGTTGCCTCATTGTCAGTCACTATTTAGATAATGTACTCTTCTCTAATTTCTTCAACAACTTATCCAATAAATTGTAGTAGAATTCAACATTTTTACTACGAACGCTCGAGGCATTCATAGATTTCTAGAAAAATAGTTTCTTTACTACGATAAACAAGGAAGTTGATGATTTGCACTTGATTTAAACTATTGGTCCAACCATAACACATTAGAGTTGCACCCAATTGTTTCTAGTACATCTTCAATTCATCTACCTATTCATCTACCCATTTACGTACTTGTTCATACTCTGACGTCAAATATACTTTTAAGTTCTCATAAGGAGTTGGGAGTTTTACACCTTTTCCAACTTCCATTGATACTTGAATTAAGTTATATAACCAAGGCGAGATTGTTAATTGAAACAGAAACCGGTCATATATTAAAAATTTAGAAACCGGTCACCTTTACCTCAATTTTCTTTTAATTGATACCTTTTCAAATTTCCGTTGGTAGAGCTAAACGAGCAATTAAGAAAATTCAATTGCAACGGGACGCTATCGACGTGGCGAACGCTATTGCATTCTTTTGCATCCGCAAAAGCCCGTGACGGCCGTGATTCTGTTGCCCACCTTATTTTTCTCTGGTTGCGGACGGCGGCGCAACAGCTATTTTGCGGCCGAAATTGTGTTCGTGTTTCGCGATTTAGAACCCTGAGTTTGGGGTTAGGAAGGCATGCCCCGGTTTTGAATATCCGTGAAGTGGGGATGATGAGATTTTGCCATTGTTGACATTAGAGGATTTGAAGGATATGGGAATAAATGCAGTTGGTTCTCCAAGGAGAATGTTTTGTGCGATCAAGAAGCTCGGTAAAGGCTTCTCGTGACGTTTTTTTGCTATGGTTTGGTTGGTTTCTGAAAGCAGAATCTTGTCGGTCACGGCAATGTAAGAAGCTTTTTGTATGTTTAACTTCTTTTTGTAGTGATATGTAGGAGAATCAGTAGGATATTTTTGTTAGTGTTGCAACTTTTTTGCAGTGCATTGTGCTAACTGGTGTTTGTTGAGAACTTTAATTGAAAACAATGAGATAACATCAGCTTTTCTTTTGGTTAAAGGGAAGTGATTGACAAAAGTGAGGCAATTTAAATCATATTCTTATGGTTTTCTCATTCTTTCTGCAATTAGATGTGTTTTACATGGTGATTATCGTGGCATATTGGTATTGAAGATTGATATCAAGGAATTCTGAGGAAGTTTTTCCTTAGAAATTGTTTGAAGATTATGTATTTGAGCATCATTAATATGTTGAATATCTTGTTGGGAGTATATTTATTCACATTTCAAGTACTTTTAACTTAGTTACCTATAAGTCCCCTCTCGTTATGCAACTTGTGTTTTAGGATAACTAATGATGTTTGAATCTTTTGTTGTATTGTATTACTCTTAAGCTATTTCGTTTCTTCTTGACTGCCATATGTTCACCTAGAACTGGGAATGAGATGCCAGGAAGAATAGAGCTAGCATTTTTGTAGCATATGTTTTTATGTTTGCAGACAGGAAATTGCCCTTAAATCTCCATCTTGGTGATGACTGCCGCTTGCTGCTAAGCGGCTTAGCTTGGCAACGTAATTACCGATGAGAGATGGTGAAAGGAGTAGATTTGATTCTGGGACTGAACAGAGGTTAAACTCTTGCAGTTATTCACTCAACATGGAAAGATGGTAAGTTTATTACCGGCATGAATGCTTCTGCATAGAATGGAATTTGCAGTAAATGTTATTGGGATCCCTTGTTTGAATGTTCTAATATAGTTTTATCCTACTTGGCTTGCGCCTCTAATCGTTTTCTGTTTTTAGTTAATGTTGAAAAAGACTTGAAACACGAGTTCAAATCATGATAGTCGATATTGAATCGATATCGGACTAATCAGTTGTAAGGGGTGCTTATCGAGCGAGTCGATCGCGACTTGAACAGTGCTCGACTCGTGCTCATTAAAAAAATTTGTTGCTCGACTCGACTTGTTGCTCATTAAGCTCGGCTCGTTGCTCGTTAAGTTCACTAAAAATTTAACTCATTTTTTAACTATAAGTAAAATTTAATAATACTATAGGCTTGATATAAACATAAATTAATAAATTTAACCAAAAATTATTATATAAAACACTTTCAAAGTCTAAATTCCAAACTAACAATCCATAAGTTCACCAAACTAACATATTAAAACTAAAGTAACAAACTAACATATTAAAACTAAAGTAACAATCCACAAATACATTAAACTAACATATTAACAGCATTCTTGAAAAAAAATTAAATGATACATAACCAATCTTGCAATTACTAAAAAAATACTTTAAAAAATTAACGAGCTGCTCGCGAACTTATCTAGTCGGGTTAGACTTTACTCGACTCAACTCGTAATGAGCTGCTCACGAACTTATCGAGTTGAGTTAGACTTTGCTCGACTCAACTCGTTAAAGTCTCGAGTTCGAGTTGAGCTAACCCGAGCCGAACGTTTACCGAATTTTGACCGAGTCAAGTTCAAGCAGCACACTTGCTGCTTAACTCGTTAAACACCCCTAATCAGCTGTACAGGGTATCAAGTGGTTAAAGTTTTGTTCCGGTCAAAATTTCAGTGCGTTTCTATACCAGTGCGTACCAGCCCATTCAAAATTTGAAGTATGCTTACATTGAACTTGATCAAAAAAAAAAAAAAAACTCAATCCGAGTTTGCTTTTTTAGTTTTGAATCAAACCCAAGCTTACTATTTGGATTCAATTCAATTAAACTCGTACATAAAAATCTTGATAATGTTACAGTAGCCTATTGGTTGACCCCCCAAAAAGAAAGCCCAAATAAAAATGACGACAAATGAATTAAATTAGTACACTATACATCAGCTAAATGACTAAAATCCAGAGAAGATGGTGGCCAAAACAGACAATGACGAGCTGCTACAAACACGTAAGAAAACCTTAGGATACCCAAAGCTATTGGTTCTACAAACAAATTTCTTCAGCCAGTTTTTCGAAACCTATCACTCCAACTTGATTGCGTCTTTACCCGGCTGCTGTTCCTGGTGCTGCAGCTGCTTCATAGGCTCAGCAGGGAAGTATTTTATGCCCACCAAATCACCGACCTGACTGATAACCTGCCATAAGAGAGATTGTAATTAACAATATTAGATAACAATTCAAACAGTCACATTCTGCCTACTATCTGAGAACTCCGATAACAAATTGTAATCTGCGTCAGGGATTCCAATTGTGGTTGTATCCGTGTTTTCAGTCGCGGTGTTTTATAGCAGTTGCAGACATAACGGATGTGCTATCATGGTCATTGCGGACCGCTATTTTCTGCAATAGCGGTTTTGGATGGTGCCGCTACCGCTATATAACGGATGTTATTGCAGTAGCGGGCTGCTATTTGAATCCCTGAATTCTGCATTATATCCATCAGGCAGAAGGAACCACATCCGGTAATTACCTCCAAAGCTTTAAGAAGGTCCTCCTTGGTATGCGAGGCAGAAATGCAAATACGTGCCCTGGCCAAAAGTAGTGGGGTGGCGGGGAAAGCAACAGTAACAACAGCAACCTGTGACAGAAGGATTACATTTTCAGTAACTGGCCAGTACACACTTAAGAGTGGCACTGGGAATATAGAAATAATGAATGGAAGAACTAAAATGTCAAAATAAGAATGAGAGATACTTTTATGTGAATTCATGGACAGTGAATTTGGCTTAAACTCACATTTTTCTTGAGGCACTCTCGAGAAAATGCAGGGATTTTTGCTGGATTGTAAAGCATTATAGGCATCACAGGGGAATCATTGTCTCCAAGGACTTCAAAACCCATCTTTTGTAGTTCTGACCTAAAAAAGTTGCTATTCTCGCGTATCCTTGCAAGTTTTTGAGCCCCTAATATTATACAAAAAAAGCCTCCTCAAGTCGTGACTAAATGAAATGATGATCCAAATGCGAATATCCCAGTAGACGTTTGGCGGTCTTAGATAAAATATGATGTGCGTACCTCTGCTAGAACCATCTTCTCCAAGAATAACCTTTATTGAAGATATAATTTGCTGTGCAGCTGGAGGTGATATTGATGTTGCATATAGATGAGCCGGACATGTGTACTTAAGATATTGTATAAGTTCCTGAAATTGACATAGGAACAAGTTAGTTATGAGAATTATAGAATTAATTTCCATGACCATCAGAACCGCTCTACTATAAATGGAACATAACAAAAATGACAACTTGACAGTCCAAGGTGGATTTAAAAGAACCAGATTCCAGAGAAGTCAGCAATTAGCAAAAGCAACAAACCTTGGATCCAGCAATATAACCACCACAAGACCCAAAAGATTTTGTAAAAGTTCCCATCATGATATCCACATCAGCAGTATCAACTCCTAAGAGTTCACATACTCCTCTTCCTGTTTTTCCCACTGCCCCAATGCTGTGAGCCTCATCCAAGTAAACATATGCCTGAAGCAAATGGGAAACAAGCACACAATACTTAGGCAAGAAACAAAGATGATGGCTAAAAATGCATATATAAATGTAGTCAGAAAAGTCTATAACTAGAGGAAATAATTTAAAAACAAGATAAAAAGAACATGGATAGATTATTCCAAGGACAAGCCAAATTGTATTATCATGAGAACATGATCATTATATCAACTGTGTTACCTTGTACTTCTTGCATACAGCAACAATCTCAGGGAGCTTACAAAGTTCGCCTTCCATGCTATAAATACCCTCCACAACCACAATTATCTTCTTCCATGGCCTATGTGTCCTGGGCTGTCCCTCAGCAATTTGTTCTCTCAGAACTTTCTCCAAATGAGAAGGAGCTAAATGGAAAGAGTGATTTGCTTATATCAGCAAAATGATATGACAATAAATTTGCTAAGTTTCAAATACCACATAATACTTACTATTATGTTGAAAAACTCGGATAGTAGCTCCCGAGCCTCGAGCACCATTGACAATAGAGTTGTGGTTTAACGAATCACTAATAATTAACCCTCCCTGTTGATATATGCCAAGAAAAATAATGACAATAATCAGCAAGCAATAACCAAAAGAAAGTTAATATATGAACTTTCACAGGAACTCTCAAGCTAACATTGCGTTTATACCTTTCCTATTATGACAGGAAGAATAGCAGAGTTTGTCACATAGCCCATGCCAAAGACTACAGCAGCAGGCTTTCCAACAAAGTCTGCAACACAGTCCTCCAGTTCTCTATGCAGTGTCGTAGTTCCTGGTAGAAAAAGGGAAGTGGAAGATTTCAAATAACCAGCGTATAACCAGATGGTCTACAGCACAAAATCAAAAACATATACCTCCATCAACACGAGTACTACAGGTGCTTGCTGAAAATCTATTTAATGAATCAATTACACGTGGTGTGCAATATTCATCAGCTGCTGCGAAGCCAAGATAATTGTATGACCCCAAGTTAAGACACCTACTTATCTTTTCAGTTCGCCTGTAAGAGATCCAAATCAATAAAAACAGTCAACATAAAGCTTGTGACATCGATATTTAGAAATCAAGCTTTCTATCTCAATCATGCACCTAAGAAGAACAACTTTCAGATGACAAATATTCTTTGTATACTTTACAAATGCGGTAATAAAACAAAGTCAAAATATAGAGCAAATGGTTGCAGAATAAATTAAAGTGAGCTTTAAATAGGATCAAAGAGTAAAAGTAAAACAGAAGTCTCACTTCAATGTTTTATTATTGTCATTGGAGTAGCGCTCAACTACATCAAACCAAGCATCTGGAGAACTTGCAATCGGTCTTCCAAAACAATCCTACAGAGTTGAAAATGTAAGACATGTTAGCAACATAATCATGCACCTGAAAGTCATCAAAGGTGCAAAAAGACCGTTTAAGATCAAAATTGAGCTAACTCAGTGTTCAACGATTAAATACTAACAAGAATTAAGTGCTTCGAAGCAAAATAGAATAATAAGCTGAGATCAGTAACCATATTCAGATTAAAACATTGATTTTCTCTAGCGATTTCACGACGTAAAGCCTCCAGCAAATTTGCATACAAAGACATAAATCAAGAAACTATTGAAGAGAAAAGTAAATACCTGGATACGAAGATACAAGCGTCGAATATAGAAATCTTCAAGTCCTAAACAGATCGGCGCATAACCCTACAGAATTGAAAAAACAAATCGTCACGCAACTTCATTTATATCCAGGCGTTTTTGAAGCAGAGTACAATCTAACAATTACGATTCATCAATAAATGAAAATTTTAAACAGAAAAAAAGGCAAAGAAGAGGGATAATAACCTGAAGATTGCTGGCCTGCCACCAATCAAAGATTTTCCTGAAGAAATCACGGAATTGGCCAAACGCAAAGAGAAGGCCATAGCTGAAATATGTGGATAGAGCGGTCAAATACGGAATTGTAATCATTTTTTGGTTCGATTTCTCTCTCTCTATCTTCTCTCTTTTAACTCTCTCCGGCCAAATTAAGGGGAAACTGAACTAGTTCTACGGTTTAGATCTGGAATTATAGAAAAATTCTAAAGTTTTTTTTATATTAATTTATGCATTCAAATGAAAGAGAAAAAGAAAATAGATCAGAGACATTCAAAGAAAACGATCTGAAGCGAGACAGAGAGCCAGAGAATTGGATTGACCAATCTCTTCTCCGGTTTTAATTTTCAATTTTTTTTAATAAAAAATCGTTTGTTTCTGTACAAAATACAGGGAAAAGATAGTAGGATTAGCAGCCGGGATGAGCACGCGGGTTTATCTCGTACCCCATGTTCGATCGAGTCGAGTCAAATTTTTTTGAGTTATTCGAGTTTGCAAGTTAAATTATATGATTCAAATTTTATTTGATTTTTTTCGAATCGAGTTGAGTTCGTGAAATTCGAGTCGAATTTTCAAGTTTCTGTACAAATTTAATTGTACATATATATTTCTTCATGTATATTTCTATATACATATACGTAGCGATGCACATATATATTTCTATATGCATATACTTAGGATTGGGTGGTGGACATATTGATTCTAATTTTAACGACTTTCTATATGCATATATAATATAAATATATATATTTCTTTATATTTTCACATGTGGTATACATAATATATCATGCAGAATTGACAAACTCGACTTGAATATGAAAACTGATCAATTAATTAAATAAAAATTTCGAGTTATTTGAGTAATTCGAATTTCTATTTCATAACTTAAACTTTATTTGAAATTTTTTCGAGTCCAGTTTATAAAATTATGATTCGAGTTAAAACGAGTCAGTTATTTCGCCTCGAGTCGAGTCAAAACGAGTTGGTTTTTTTCGCCTCGAGTCGAGTTTTGCCCACCCTACCCAGCTCCATTTGTATGTATACGTGAAATGTTTTTTTATTGTTGTATCTGATTTATTGGTTGATTAATTCAAATCAAATTTTGTAGAGGCCTACTAGGGGTTATCTTCTCAACCCAAATTTTTTCATTTATAATATTAAGATTCAAACCTCTAACATTATTAGAGGAAATGTATCTTTAATCCAACTTTTATAGGATATATGTTTAATAAATAAATAAAGGATAAAGTACATAAAACATATTGGTTATTGGAGTTTAAAAAATTAAAAATATTATTAAATTTATCGATTTGTTATAAAATAATTATTATACATTATAAAATAATGATAAATTTTTATATAAATCATTTTATAACATTTCGATATGTTTATAAATTTTGAAATTTCAATGGTAAAGAAGAGCATTTTACTTAGTTAGTGATTTGTGTAATTTACCCAAAATCATTTACTACTTGAATTTGTATTTTTATATATTTTGGTATCTACATTTATTTTTCAATTCGGTACATGAATTTGTCATTTTTCTAGTGTGGTGTCTAGTGTGTATGATGGTGTTGTATCTCAACAACCAATGGAGTTACGGCACAAGAAAAAAAATACCCATCGTCGCATGTTAAAATTGTTACATAGGCCTTTCTTCGGAGAAAACTTTCTCTACCCACTTGAATTTATTTAATAGTTAAAATTGTTAAATTCAGAATAAATTATTACATAGGCCTTTCTTCGGAGAAAACTTTCTCTATCCACTTGAATTTATTTAATAGTTTTATAGAAAACATACATGCTAATTAATGTGTTAGTTAATGTTTATTTTTTTTTCAATTCAAACATTTATAATAATATTTTCAATTATTATTTTTATTTATATAATATAAATTTTAGGAAATACTCATAATCTTATTTTTTACATTTATTTATTTTTAAATAATTAAAAATAATTTGTTTTTATAGATTATTATATAATTTTATTTTTAAATTTAGAAAAAAATTATTATCTAGAAAAAAATCAAATACTCTTACATTTATATACAAAAGGTAGGGATGAGTGTTCGATCGAGTCTAGTCGAGTAAAAATATTTCGAGTTACTCGAGTTGATGCGTCATATTTTACAACTCAAATTTTATTTTAAATTTTTACGATTCGAGTCAAGTTTATTAAATTCAAGTCGGGTTCGAGTCAAGTCAAGTTCTCGAGTTCCTATGCAAATTTAATTGTAATTATTTATCATGTTTATAGTACAATTTGAATATAATTTAAACGACTTTCTCTAATCATATAAAATGTGCATATGTATTTCATCGTATTTTTCATGGAATTTTGACCCAAATATTACATTTGTTTTTTTTATTCCAAAAGTAGGATACCTCTCAAATTATTTCCCAAACTAGGGATGTTTACTATTCAAAAAGTGAATACCCTTGGAAAACACCCCGACTTTGAACAGTATTTTCAGAAAAAAAATATTTAAATATTGAAGTCGGGTGGATTACAATCCGACTTCAAACACTGTTTTGAACAAGTGGCGTACATGGGTAGGTACATTTCAATGGAGGAAGGCTTAAAATTACTTTTCAAAGTCGGATTGTAATCCACCCGACTTCAATATTAAAATATTTTTCTAAAAATACTGTTCAAGGTCGGGGTGTTCTCCAAGGGTTTCACTTTTTGAATAGTAAACATCCCTAGTTTGATAAATAATTTGAGAGATACCCTACTTTTGAAATAAAAAAAAAACAAATGTAATATTTGGGTCAAAATTCCTTTTTTTCACATGCGTCACATATTTCTTCATATTTCTTTAATCATATAAGATATGCATATATATTTGATTCTAATTTGAGGAAGTTGACTCGAACTTAAAAATCAATCAACTAATTATTAAAAAAATTGGAGTTATTTGAATTCTATTTTACAACTCAAACTTTATTTGAAATTTTTTTCAAGTCGAGTCGAGTTTTGCTCACCTCTAACAAAAGGAATTCGTTTATCCGCACTTTCTATCCTATTATTGTCCTGTTCACGAATTATTGTCATATAACTTTAATTAATTAAGTTTTGTTTTTAACATTATGCCCTATTTACATTTAATAAAATCTAATTTTTATTGTATAATAATTATGAATTCTATTAAATTAAAATGTTCTATATATTATATGTTACTTAAAGATTAGTTCTCGTTCTCTAATTTGGTAATTTTAAGTTATATAATTTAGTTATATTGTCTTGGTATTATGAGCCAATTAAAACTTTCAAATTTAAAAAATACATTAATCGAACCAAATCAGTGATCTTATTCTCCAATTTGATAAATTTAAGTTATATGGTTTAGTTATAATGTCTTGGCATTATGATTGAATTGAAATTTTAAAAATTAAAACGAGTGGTGTTAGTGGAAAGAGAGATTATATTATACTTATCTTAATGGACCTAGGTTCGAGTAGCTTTGTTCGCAAAATACATGGATCAAAACTATCAAAATTAGAATACATAAATTATGGGGTTTTTTGTTCTAAAAGAACAAAAATCAACTATTTCATCTTAATTTCGGAATATTATATTTCTTCAAGGGCTATTATTTGAAGCAAAATATTTTTTATAGGGTAAAAATATGACGCGTCAAAGTATTTTTTTAGTTAGCTTAATTTCTCTTCTTCTTATATTTTTTATAGGGTAAAAATATGACGAGACAAAGTATTCTTTATGGGGTAAAAATGTATTAATTGTATTGTAGTTATAATTTTTAAAATTATTTATTGATGAAACTTAAAAGTGGTATTAATTACACTGCATTTATTGCTTATTAAAATATATAGGGTAAACTACATAAATGACCACCATACTATTAGTAAAGTCGCGATTTGACCATCTTACTTTTTTTCGAAGCAATAAAACCACCAAATTATTTAATTGGTTGCAATGTGACCACCAGCCGTTTAAAACTAACGGAAGGAGTGACGTGGCAGTTAATAAAATTGGTATAATTACACATTTAGTCCCCGCTATTTGTACATTTTATCAATTTGGTCATAATTTTAATAAATAAAATAATTTTATTATTTAATTAGGCTACGACACGTGTCGCCATATTATTGGAGGATTTTATTTATATATTTTTAATTTAATAATTTTTATTTTGCTCCTCCAATCAGGTGGTGACACGTGTCACCAGAATGAAGGAGCAAAATTAAAGAAACAAGCACTTTGCCCCCAATAGGATTCGAACCCAAGTCAGCTGGGTTAAGAGTGAGCTAACTTACCACTAGGCCAAAGCAATCCTTGTGATTCATTATACAAAATCCAATATATATGTTAGTTTTTTGTTTGCTCGAATTGAATGGAAAGTGAATGGAGCAACCTGGTTCTTTCGACCCAGCGGGGAAGGGCTCTTTGTAAGTGCTGGTGATGATGGTGGGGCGAAGGATGACAGTGGGTTCAACGCCTTTCAATTCGAGCAAACAAAAAACTAACATATATATTGGATTTTGTAAAATGAATCACAAGGATTGCTTTGGCCTAGTGGTAAGTTAGCTCACTCTTAACCCAGTCGACCTGGGTTCGAATCCTATTGGGGGTAAAGTGCTTCTTTCTTTAATTTTGCTCCTACAATCTGGTGACACGTGTCACCACTTGATTGGAGGAGCAAAATAAAAATTATTAAATTAAAAATGTATAAATAAAATCCTCCAATAATATGGTGACACGTGTCGTAGCCTAATTAAATAATAAAATTATTTTATTTATTAAAATTAGGATCAAATTGATAAAATGTACAAATAGCGGGGACTAAATGTGTAATTATACCAATTTTATTAACTGCCACATCACTCCTTCCGTTAGTTTTGGGGACTAAATGTGTAATTATACCAATTTTATTAACTGCCACGTCACTCCTTCCGTTAGTTTTTAACGGCTGGTGGTCACATTGCAACCAATTAAATAATTTGGTGGTTTTATTGCTTCGAAAAAAAGTAAGGTGATCAAATCGCGACTTTACTAATAGTATGGTGGTCATTTATGTAGTTTACCCAAATATATATTATATTACATTTAATAGTTAACATGCCAAATCAACGGGATAATCTACCCAATAGGTAAATGTAGCATCCCTTTCTTCTACATCATTCAATTTCTACCAATTAAAACAACTCTCACTTCACAATTTTGATTCCATGTCATTCGTTTTTCTTAATCAAAATTCCATGTCATTCTTTTCATAAATTGTTATTGGGAAGTTTTGATCCGATTGCACAAATTAAACGGGAAAAAAAGAGTGAAATGTGTGGTTTCATTGATGGACTATGATTAATATTGTGAGAAGAGTTTATGTATAGTCATTTTTGGATATTTTCGAGTCTCTAAACTAAAACTCAAAAATGGGCACCTATATAATAGAAGTATATGTCACTTTTTTTGATTTAATATTTTATTAGTAAATTAAAAAAACATAATTAAATTTTGTCAAACACATTATTTCATTGTTTTGTTAAGAAGTTATCTTAAATACAACTAAAGCAATAAGATACAACCATTAACTTACAAGATTGTCACCTGAACAATTAATAAAACTGTAAAGGTAGAAAATGAGACTCTCGACTTTATCTATTCAAAATTTTAGTTGTAATATAACAAATAAACTAATAATTCAAATTACAATGAAGTAATTTTTTTTAATAGTCTAAAAATAATTATAAGGTAGCATCTGTTCATTATAATGTAGTGAAATTAAAGATAATACAAAGTGAAAATTAAGGTTTTATTGGACTTTATCTATTCAATTTTTATTTAGGTTTTTTAATAAATAATATGAAATATTACTTATATAGTTTAAATTAAAATTTTATCTTAATTAAAGATTTTATTTTTGTAATGATAATTAAAGATTTAATATAAATTATAATTAAATAATTCATTGAACTTTATTTATTTAGAATTTTGATTCAATTTAAATATAAAAATAATCATTTAAATTATAATGAAAAAAAACTCCAATCTCTGCCACTAGTATCATGACTTTTTTTAACAAAGTATTTTTCATTAAGTTGAAAGATATTTAAATTTTTAAGACAAATGTCGGGATTTAAACTAATGTAAGATGAATTTTAAGGGGATGAGAAACTTGCTTCTAATGGGTGTTGAACCCACAATTTAGGAGAAAAGAAAAGCAAATGTCAGGATTCAAACTCAAAAAACCTGCAATCTAAAAAAGAGAGCGTGTCAACTGAGAACTTTTAACCATTTACTTTAGGAATTATTGATAGAAGGATTAATTTCAAAACTAAAGAAACGACTAAACTAATAAAAAGACTCTAAGGCCTTTGAAATATTTGACCCCATTTTGTAAATCCAACAACGATCCTTCATTAAATCATGTATACGTTGCCAAAACTTAACCTTCCACATGATCGCCAAAAATACTAAATCTTGAACGCATGGTACCGATGCCATGGAATGGACTCGAAAGAAAAGATTAGGTCTAGAAACCGGAGACCACACGGAACGGGGAAGTGAGTCGAGACTCATCGGCATCACATATCTTTAATCACGCGTCACGTGTTCGGAAGTCGGAACTATAACATGTTTGAAAAGCTGTAAGGAAATGGAAGAGATCAAAGTCATGCATGAAAGATAAGAGACAGTCAGGATAGCCAAAGGAGACTGCCCACAAACCATTAAAAGGACTCTGTATTTTACATATAGAATTCCTCTAATTTGGGTTTAGGCAAGTCATCCTTGGCTACCAAACAAGACCCTTAAATCCCATACAAGACCGCTCTTCCTAACCTGCCCCCAATGTATTTTCTACTTTTGGTGATGCATATGCACATAATGGGTATAGAGGAAAGCTCTATTTATAGCCATCACATTCCCAGTGGATTTAAGAATATTTTCTAGGGTGGGCACATATAAAATTTCAAAATTTTAGGGTGGGCACAAATATAAATTTAATAAAATTAAGACTAATTCATAAAAATTAAGAAAATTAAAACCAAATGTGTGAATTTTAAAAAAAAATTCTGGGTGAGCACCGACACACCCAACCATTAACCTACATCCGCCACTACACATTCCAAAAACATTCAACCATCAACATGACAGTGACAAAATATATTATTGTGAATTTAAAGGACCAACTTATCATATATCTTCTTACCTTCATCCCAAATTTGTATTGCTGAGCTCAACTCGGCTCGTTAAGAACTCGAGCTGAGTTCGAGTTCGGATCGAGTCCAATCGAATCAAGAATTGACCGAACTTTAACCTAGTCGGACTCGATTAGCTCACGATCTGTCTCGTCTCATTTACAACTCTAATAATAATAATAATGATATTAATATTATTATTAATACTACTACTACTATCCAACAACATACATTTTAATTTACTTTGAGTCGAGTTTTGACCAAATTAAACTCAAATAACTCGTAAACTGTATCGTCTCATTTACAACTCCTTAAAACTGCAGTATCTTTCGTAAATAAAAAAAAACACATGGTACCGGGAATAAAATAAGGTGATAGAAAGGAAGACAGCTTGGCCTATCGCAATGGCCATGGGACAATGTGGGTTAAGCCACTTGCACTGAATCTGTGCATTTGACACTTGAGGACTTTTCAAAGGGATGAAAATGATGTTGCATTAAGGTGCAATTTATACTATTTTTTAATGTAGTATATGTTCATACATATTTTTAACCCTTTGACAATAAGTATACATTATATAAACAAAGCGATTTGAATTTGTGTCTCATAGATGAACATCATCCGCTTTTCCACTGTGACACTTGTTGGGTTCAATATCAATACTACTTAACCATCGAAAAACCGTTCGGATAATATAAGCATTGCTAATTTATTCTTCTTTGACTTAAACTCATGGTCAATATGACATCATTTTTTGACACTTTCAATTGCTTGGATTCTGAAGATTGACATAGTACAAATTGGCATATAATTCTTAAGACATTTCTTTGATAGTTGATACTATTCCAAGCTTCTTGGGTCCAAAAGTTTTCCTCCACGAGACTATTCGACATCTCGCAGCCATACAATTTTATCACACGAGTTTGGTCAAATTATATATGAGGTTAAACATCATATTTTTACGAATTTAGTCCATTTATTATAATTTAATTAATTTTAATCTCGTCCATTTGAAATTTTATTTTTCAAGTCCTAACGCTAATGTTCTGTGTTTATGACGACAAAATGAAAAGATCAAAACTAAACTAGAGATTAAGGGGGATTTTTTCATTCCCTCTTTTCTTTTCTCTTTCTCTCTTATTCTCAACCAAACATTCAAATATTTATATTTAAATTTAAATTCAGATTTCAATTGTCGGCCATGCACCGTTTATTGTGAGCCACTACTCATCAATATAATTTTCAGTTTAACTAGATGTGTTATTTTCAAATCCAAACACCTTTTTTTCCTAAATTATCTTAAATCTAAGGCCAAAATTTCGACTTCTCATTTTCAATCTCCCTCTTTTATAGTTGGAACTCTAAATTTTAATGTGCTGATTCTTTATCTTTAGGCTTCATTTCCATAGTTGAAAATTTTCGAAAAAAGCATAAAGTTAAAAAAATTCTCCTAACGTTTGACTGAATAGCCGTTTGGCCCATATTATTTTTTAAACTAATTTAAGTTCAACGTTTTATTTTGGGTCAAAATAACTCTTCTACGAATAAAAATTATGAGTTAACTAACGGTAAAAGACTTGAGATTGTTAATTAACTTAATTGAAAAAAGAGAAAGTTGAAGTTCACCTATACAAGCCATGTTAGCCTTTTATTTTCGCACTATATATATATAAATCCATGTAATTTTATTTATTGAATTTAACAAGTATTATCTAAATAAGCACTAATATTTAGGGTTTTCTTTCTCTCATTTTTTAAAAATTTTTCTCGGTTTCTTGTATTTTTTTTGGTTGTTTAGGACAGTGGTGCATCGGTCTTTAGCCATACCACTATCACTCGTGTTTTATTATAACTTCGATTAATAACGAATCTTACCGCTTGATTTTTTTAATAAAAAAATTAACTTGAATTTTTTAAAGTGTAAAATATTTAAATCATCACTCAATTTTGTTATGTGACCTATTTTAGTTATTAGGCTTTTAAAAAATTAATTTACTCACCGAACTTTAATTTTTGACCTATTTTGATTATTTTATTAACATTTTGAGATAACATGACCTATTTTATTATTATTAAATATATAAAATAATTTAAAATAAAAATAAATTGTATTGTATTTATTATTAAATATAAAAATTGTAAAAATAAAACCTAAATATCTTAAATCTCAAACATCCAAACTCTCAAACTCTTACCGACGTCACTCTTATCGGCCACTACTCTCTCTGCTGCCGACGGCGCCATCGCCCACCGCTTCCCCTCCTTCGATTATTTTTACATTAACAACCCTTTTTCTTTTAACAACCCAAACTCTCAAACCCCTGCCGCCTCGCCTGAGATCAACAATTGTCGTTTGCCTCTCCTTCATTTTTCCAGGAGAACATTGTTCTCATGTAATCAAATCTCAAAACTCCACTTTGATAGCAGCTGCTTGAAAACAGTTTCATCACTTAAAAAAGGAATTTCAAATATCTCTCTTATCACCATGTAAGCATAATTGCAAAGGAATCTAATAGAGGATTCAAGGGCATGCAAAATGTCCATACAAGTTACGCTATTAAACTTGTCCGATGTAGAAACGAGGTTGCTAATGTAAAAACGACAAAAGGAGGGGAGGCGGGCGATGGCGCCGTCGAAAGTGGGCAAAGGCGTTGTCGGCGGCAGAGAGAGTGATGGCCGGTGAAGGTCTGAAAGTTTGGGTGTTTGAGATTTGAGATATTTGAGTTTTATTTTTACAATTTTTTATTTAATAATAAATATAATATAATTTATTTTTATTTTAAATAATTTTTTATATTTAATAATTTAAAATATGTGTTGTCATCCTAAAATATTAATAAAATAATTCAAAATAGGTCAGAAAGTAAAGTTCTGTGAGTAAATTGATCTTTTTAAAAGTTTAGTGACCAAAATAAGTCACAGAACAAAGTTGAATGATGATTTAAGTATTCCACCTTTTTTGAATATATAAATAATTTTGTAATAGGTCACAGAACAAAATTCGACGATAAATTTTGTAATAGTATTTCTTTAATATATAAATACATATAAATATATATATTAATAAAAAATTATAAAAATTTTAAAGAAATAATTAAAAATTTCAATTATTAAAGGAGCCTAATGATACTTTTAAAAAAATTAAAAAATCAAATAATAAATTTCCAAAATTTTGGGTGGTCATGGTTTATCCTGTCCCCACTCTGTTCCGTCATGGATCATTTTTTCTCCCCCATCTATTCTTTTTCTTATTTTTATTTATTTAAAATTTTGAATATTTTTTTTTGAAAGGTAAAATTTTTGAATTTTTGTTATTGTTTTTGAACGGGTCCTCTCATTTTCTAACGATTTATTTTTTGTATTTATAATACGTTTCTTTTTCTCTCTTGTAACATATTTTTTAGGGTTGATTGAACATCTTTTCTCCGATAGACATTTATTTAATTATCTTGTTATTCTATCATTGTTTTTGGACTATCAGACCGATACTCTTAAATCGATGGTGCTCACACCAAAATTATGTTACAATTGAGTTGTGATAAGGTTAGTTTGTCTGTGTGCTGTTAGTATTATATGTATTTTTATGTTAGTGTTGATGGTGTTTATATTTCACCACTTTCATGATGGTTGTTGGTATCTATCATTTTTTTTCTTCTTAAATTGTTTGATTGAGTTTTTAACTCTTTTCTTGTATGATTGTGTTTCTCTTTTTTGTTTTTCTTTTCGTTTTAAGGCTTCGCTCTCGTCACACATTTGACTTTAGTGGGTGAGTCTCTTAGCGGAGATTTTTTTACATACACAACGTTTCGTAATCGAGACATGTTTAAGCAACACTAAGCTGTTTACCATTTTGACCAACCCCGTTTGTTGACCATATTTCACTTTAGCGATTAGTTTTTGTACTTTTATGACTTTAGAAGAAATGATCGTTTAATGTAATTAGTATATACTAATTTTTGTAGACTTGTAATTTAACACATTTCTTCCTTATTTAATAATGCGAAATAATATTCTCTTTGTTCAATAAAACACATTTAAACGCACAATGTCCTTCGATTTAAGGGTGAAGGAATTTAAATAGTCTAGGTTTTGTATAAAAATTATAAAATTAACATTAGAAAAATATTCGTTTAAGTTTATATAAACTTTTAATTTTAAAGTTTAGAAATTTAATTTAAGCGTTTAAAATTTCTTGTTTAGGATTTAAAATTTAAAATTTATAAATTAAACAAAAATGAATGTATATTTTTTTACTCAATTCCGTATAAAAAATAACTGTTAAAATTAAATAAATCAATGCATATAATAGCAACAAAGGTTGGGTGAAATAGCAAGACACATTGTTCTTTCAATAAGAGAACTCGAGCTCAAACCTTGAAGACAATATTATTGAGAAGAAGTGTCACGAATCTTGAACATATACCATAAAAATAAAAAGGTACGATACTAGAAAAAGTTCAATTCATATGGTCATAAACTAGTTCTTCTAGAAACGTATACAAGACTAGTAGTAGTTGCATTATTTGAACTTTGTTAAATTGGGTCAAGGGAATGAAAGGTCATGGTTGCATTTATGTTTCTTAATATTTTTTATTATAAAAAAGTGATTATAATTAATATTTGTTATGAATATATTCTCAACTATTTGATAATGCATACTCAATCATCCTGCTATAGTTGTTAGTGTTCGAACCTGTGACCTCTAGGAACAACAATTATTCCTTTAACCACTGAGACAAGTTAGTGCGTGCTATGTTTCTTAATTTTTGAATTATCCCGATTAGGGATGGTGATTTGACCCATTTTTGATGAGTCTGATCCGACTCAATTTTATAATGTCGTTTTTTTAAAGAAACTTTCGGGTTTGGGTGGGTTCAGGTCTGATTTTTTAAGGATAAAGTCAGGTCGAATTGTGGCTTAATGTGAAAATACCCTACCTGACTCGACCCGAAATGATAATTTAATTTTATTCTAAATATTTAAGTATAATTGCTACAATGCCTCTCTCTTTATATATATTTCAATTATCTAATTATTTTGTCTAATAAAAATGAAATAATTATTATAATGCTCCCTTTTTATTTGTATTTTTACAATTAACTCTCTATTTTATCAAATAATAATGGAAAATAAATTTTTATTTATTTATTTATTTTGGGTTGGGTCGGGTTCAGGTTTTTACTCTAAAATTCGGGTTCGGGTGAAACATCATAAAATGTCAGGTCAGGTCGGATTTAGATGAAGATATTAAATTTTCTGATCGGGTACGTATCGACCCAAAACCCGACCCATGACTATCCCTAATCTCGACCCTAATTATTATTTATTACTCACCATAATTATCTATTTAAATTTAATTATAAAATATAAAAATAATTTTCATTTTTGGTATTAAATTAATAATAACTTAAGTTTGATTCAATTTTTAATGAAAGTTCAATTTTTTTTTAAAAAAAATCAAATCAAAACCAATACCGTATATACGATTGAAGATTTCTAAATATATTCCATTATCATTCGAAATTAAAACAACTAGCTAATTATCTCTCTTTTTTCCAAAGGAAAAAAGAGAGCCAATTGAGAGTAAAAAGACTAAAGGGTGAACATTTTACTTGTTGGGGGCGTAGAGTTTTGATCGAAGGAGGAGAATCGAGAGAAGATGATAGACTTTGCTCGTGTTCAAAAGGAGCTGCAAGAATGCGGCAGAGAGAAAGATTCTTCCGGCATTAGAGTTTCTCCGAAATCAGACAACCTTGCTCGCTTGACCGGCATCATCCCCGGTCCCCTCGGCACTCCTTATGAAGGCGGCTCCTTTGAAATCGATATCACATTGCCCGGTATTTCACAATTCGATTCTCATGGGTTTTGTTTTGTTCATTGTTTTAAAGTTGATTTCCCCCCTCTTGAGTTTAGAATTTTGGCTGAGGGTAAAGGGTTTTGTAATGGGTAAGTTTTTTTTTTTTTTGAGAAAAAAGGTGAAACTTTTATCCAGGTTTAGATTTTCAAGTGAGTTTATAGTTATGAATTTGGTATGTTGAGTTTATCTGAATGCGATATCGATGGATTTTGTCAATTGGGTGATGGTTTAAGTAGATTTTGCTGTGTTTGAAAAGAAATGGATCATTGAATATTGGTTTCTATTTTGCAGATGGTTATCCCTTTGAGCCTCCAAAAATGAAGTTTGTGACCAAAGTTTGGTAAGGAAAAGAACAAGCATCATCTTATTTTATTAACACATTTATTATTTATTCATTTGCTAATTGTGCCAGATAGTTGAACTGGTTTTATGTTGATCTAATACAATGTTGGTGTGATTGACAGAGCAGTAAAGGTTGTATTTAAAAATGGTCTATGGTGTCCCTCGAAAAAAATGGCCCTATGAAGAGTGAAGAAGTTGGTTAATTGCTCTTAATGTTGTTGTGGTCCTAATCATAGTTTCTAGTGCTTTTTGTTATTTTTTCTGTGTTTTGTTCCTTATATGACTTGATTGATAATCTTGCACATTTTTTTAGTCTTTTGCGCCGATGAAAAACTTCGATATCTGAAACTGAGCGAATTCTTTCTGAAATCATGGTTTTGCTCCCTCTCACTCATTGCTAGCCGCCTAGCTGAAACTGAATGAAATCTTTCTGAAATCATGGTTTTGTGTTGTATGAATAATTAGGTTTTCACTTTGCATTAAAGTGGTTTCTTTTCTCTTTCTTTCTCCATTTCTAGAAAAAAAAACTCTATATAACAGGTTAAACAATGTGCTGTCTTCTACTGCCCGATAGATATTCAGCACCATGTGTAAGCATTCTTGTTACAGGATGTTTGAAAGGAGAAAAGAAAAAGTAAAATGCATACCATTGCCAATGCACGTTATTTCAACTAGTTTGAGTTAGTACAAATGACTTTGTTTCTCCCTTGAATATGTTCTTGCATATGAATTTCCGGAGCAAAACTTTGTTATATGTGACACCATAAAGAAGATGCATTTGAATTTAGGAGTCAATTGTTGGTCAGTTATAGTCTGTTGTGTTTGATGCATAGAGATGACATGACTAATGATCACTGAAGTTAACTCTTGAAACTTTCTTTTGTTCTACTACCCACCAAAGGCACCCGAACATTAGCAGTCAAAGTGGGGCGATATGCCTGGATATATTGAAGGACCAGTGGAGTCCTGCTCTCACTCTCAAGACAGCTCTTCTTTCCATTCAAGCTTTGCTTTCAGCACCTGAACCTGGTGATCCTCAAGATGCTGTAGTAGCACAACAGGTTTGGTTTGCTTAATGTCCAGTCTTTCCTATGCTTCTTGATAAAACGTTTCGCTGTTTATTTTTTTATTGGCCTTATTTGAATGTACAAAGTTTGTAGATTATTTTTTACCTATGTATGTCGTCAGTCCAGCTTCAATGCCTGTTTTTCTAATAATTTTCATTAGTCCTTATCGCTCTAGCTAGCTATTTATCTTTTCTCTTTTTTCTAACGCAGTATCTTAGAGAGTATCAGACATTTGTTAGTACAGCTCGTTACTGGACTGAAAGTTTTGCCAAGGCATCTTCTTTAGGGGTTGAGGAAAAGGTTTGTATGCCTTATTTATCTAGATATTCGTAGAATCAAGTAAATATTTCTTGCGAAGTATGCTCCGAGTGAATTCTCGAGAGGTGACATCATTTTTAACAAAAGACATTTTCCATTTATAAGGTGCATTCTTTGAATATATATTTTGTTAATGGATCAATATTGTCAAACCTTATATTTGATGAACTAAATTAGCTAAGACAGAAATTGGATGGGTACAGGTGCAACGACTTGTTGAAATGGGTTTTCCCGATGGTTTGGTGAGAAGTACTCTAGAAGCTGTTGGCGGTGATGAAAACCTGGCCCTTGAAAAGCTTTTGTCCAGCTGATCTGTGCTGGAGCTGCCAATTGTTCCACATCTTTTAGTTATTCTTCACCAACCTGGTGAACTTGAACATCATACAATGACAAAGGATTATATCTGAATATAAGCTGTTTTCATTTACTCTGAATTATGATTCCATAAATTCCCCTTTTTCATGATTATTAACTTTTGTTTGATGATGAAATGTTGTTACTTGCACTTTGTTAAACAGCAGCTTTGAGTTGCCGATACTGGTTTTTCTTGAAGATTATGTGTATGATAAGTCCTAACCTTGTAATGAAGCAAATTCTGAATTGTATGGAGAAGAATGATGCTTCATTGAATTTCTGTTTTGTGTTTTCAGAATTACATAGCAGCTGTGGGCCGTGTCTGCATGTAGAGATTGAACTGCCGAGAACTTTGTGTATTTAGATTAATATCACTTCTTGCTTATTATATGTTATATCTTTGTGCATTTAGATTAATATCACTTCTTTCTATGGTTTACTTTTGGATTCTGTCGTTTTTTTTGCTTTTGTTTCTGTTGATGCCACCAAGCTGATCTATTCGCGTTTGGAGTGGCTCGATTTTGCCCTGATCTTATCTACTCCAATAATTTTCTTGAGTTCTTAAAAGTTCCTGTTTCGATTTCTTTTGGTTTCACTTATTTACTTCTTTTGATTTCCTTTTGAGTTCTTATATTCTGGGTGACATTCACTGGTATCTTCAAGCTTTTGAAAGTGTGGAATATGAATCGGAGTACATAGTTAGATTGTCTTCATGTATTTTATTCTGGTTAGCATAGGCCATCAGCCTTGTTTCTCTGAAGTGAAAATGTGTTTTGAAGGCTGACAATAGCAGTTGTTCCTTTCAAGACAATGTAGACTGTACTTGGCCCTTGTAAACAAATTCTCTAATTCATCTTCGAACATATCCGTTTCATGAGTTGAACACCATCCTCCACTTTTCAAGACAATAGCATCCTCCGCTTTTCTTAACATTTTTCTCGTAATATGAACACCATCCTCTTTTTTTTACTGGAATTACTCGTTAAATTTAGATATATTAACAAACGTAGGTAGGGGTGAGTACTCGATCGAATTGAGTCGAATTGATGAGTTTTATTTTATAACTCAAATTTTATTTGAATTTTTTTGATTCGATTAGAATTTATGAAATTCGAATCAAATCAAGTCAAGTTGCTTGAGTTCTATTCAATTTTAATTGTATAATATTTAGTGTTATAATACTAATTGGTTAAAATTTAAACTGATTTTTTATAACCACATATATATATATGTATATATTTCTTCATATTTTTTCATATGCGATATACATATATTAAACATAGTTGAGAGACTCGACTTGAATTTGAAAACTAATTCATTAATTACTAAAAATTTTGAGTTATTCGGAGTTTCATTTTATAACTCAAACTTCATTTGAAACTTTTTCGAGTAAAGTTTATGAAATCACGATTAGAGTCAAGTGTTTTCGCGTTGAATCGAGTAAAATTTTGCTGAAGCAAGTCATTCAACATTTGAAGCATTTCTCCTGCATTGCTTTCAGCTGCCAGTCTTTAATCTATTTTATTAGATTTGAGTTCATCATTTGCATACAGTTCCTATTCCCTTACATTTAATCAACACAGTACTCTACATTGCTGCTGGTTTTCGAGGAATAAAAGGCCGGTTAATCTTCCAAGATGGATAATAACACGTTCTACCTTTGAGAAAGTTCTTTACAGGTCTTCCCATGGGTATCACCCTTCTAAATCTCATCCCTCTTCTTCCTCTCTTCTTCATATTGCTTCCCAGTTCCTGCATCAACAACAATAATCCCAGAAACCCATCAGATTCCATCCCTTTTTTATGTCCAAAAATCAATTCGAAACATGAAATTACATCAGCAGATGTTCGGGGTTCAAAGGCATCCACATCGGCATCACTGAACGACCCTTTGATCGGCAGCCCATCTTTGCCTGCATGCATAAAAAAACCATAATCTTTTACGGCTTGTTTATGAAGATTGATTTCAAAAGTTTCATGCAAAAAAACTCACTCGAGCAATCCTCTTCCTTGTCGTTGTCAGTAAGGTAAAATCTAAAACTTGGTGATCCAGGGAAAATGAGACCGGTAGGCCGTTCTTTCTTTAACCTTTCAATCTCTTCATCCATGTTATGATCTTTTTCTTCCAGTGTTAGCTTTTCCATGGCTTCAACATCGTCGGAAACTGGGGGTTCGATCGACTCGGGTGCTCTTTTCGCAGCACCGACGCTACCATCATCGAGTTCTCGATACGATAGCACGATGCTTTTGCGGTCATTGATGGAGCCATCCTCCGAGTCAGGTTTGAGCAGCATTTGTTTAGAAATACTCGAATGACTCCTTCCTCTCTTAATCGCATCCAGCCTCCATCTGAGAAGAGACGTCACTTTAGATTTCACCCTATCCTTTTGACGGTATAGCTTTGATGCGTGACACCCCATTGATGGAAGCAGCTAAAGAGAAATGAAGGAGAGGAAGGCAAATGGATGCTGCTGCTGCTGATGGCCAAAGTTGATATGAAGAATTTATATATAAAAAATGGGGGTGTTTTCAAAGCTTAAATCTTGTTTTGGATTTGCACAGGTAATTCAACTGCTGGGAGTATAGTTGTTTATAAATCAATCTATGCCTTTGATTCTTTTGTTCGGTAGGGTTTCACTATATTTATCATGTTGGTTTCTGATTACCGAATGTAAGTTTGTTCATTTGCTAACTATAAACAGCAAGAACATTTGGGTCACGCTGTTTTCAGTTTTTTGTTCCTAAAGTAGGGTTAGGGTTTACGATCATTCAAGTATAACAAATAATGATCAAATGTTATGATCCTATAGTTTATTTTTGTATAAACTACATATAAATGATCCAACTTTTTGTTGATTTCACTTATTATGAGAAGTTACAAATAGGTCATTTGATTTATCGCAACTAATAAATCAGTATAATTCCGTTAAAATATAAACGGTTGATGACGTGACATTTAATAAAATATGTATAATAATAGATTTAATCCCCAACTTTTAATCCTAAATTTAAAATTTTCTCTCAATATTTAAATACTACAACATTTTAGTCCCTTGAATCCTAAACTTCATCTTCTTCCCTTCAAAAAAAAAAAACTTCCATTGATGTTAACGATAGCCATCTGCAACCCCATTTGTATGAACAGTGGAAAACAGTTGGAGAATCAAAACCTCCATTGATGTTTATGGTAGCCATATACGATGAGCTACTCACAGCAGGAGATCCACATCTTTTGTTTTTATAAGGGAAGAAGGTGAAGTTAAGATTTAAGGGACTAAAATGTTGTAATATTTAAATGTTGAGAGCTAAAATTTTAAATTTAGGACCAAATTAAAATAAAACGTAAATGTTAAGGGTTAAATTTGTTACTATACATATTTTATTAACTGCCACGTCATTAGTCGTTTATTTTTTAACGGAATTGGACCAATTTGTTAGCCGCTATTAGCCGAGGGACTTATTTGTAACTTTTCATAGTTAGGGGACTCAACAAAAAATTGGGTTCATAGCCGGTGGACCATTTATGTAGTTTACCATTTATTTTTTATACAATATGGGTATCAAATTATTTCTCAAATATTCTTTTTGTGAAAAATAATTGTAGTTATTGAATTATATATTAGGGGTGAGGAAAACTCGACTCGATTCGAAAATATAAATTTTTGACTCGAATTATAATTTTATAAACTCAACTCAAAAATTTTAAATGAAGTCTGAGTTATAAAATATATGGTTATAGAAAGCCATTTAAATTGAAATTAATTAGTATCATATCATTATAAATGTTTACAATTAAATTTGAAAAAAAAACTCAAATAACTTACTCAAATTTCATAAATTCAACTCGATTGAATGCTCACTCCTATAAGTATATAAAGAACTCAAGTGATCCGTTTTTATATTTAAAAAATGAAATTAGTTTTAAATATTTCACTATTTAGTAAATGTTAAACTTCTAGGGCTAATTCGGGGGGGGGGGTCCAATTTAGGGCCCAACAAGGAAAAGATTATATAACCCATAACATAAGGTTAATAGTGGGCTTAAACTGGTGACGTGCTTAGCCCAATTCATATATTCACAGTAGTATTTCTTAGGGTTTTTGCGAATCTTTGTTAGGGTTTTAGACTGTTTATTTCTTCTTGGCTGCCATTGCAAAAAAGCAGTGCTGAAACAAATGGATCCATCGGCTCTCAATTCTCCCGATTTGCAACGATTCCTCAATGTATGCTCTCTCTTTCCCCCTTTATCCTTTGTTTAATTGCCGATATAATCTGTTAATTGCTCTGGTTTCTGTCAATTTCATCATCCCAATTTCAAATCTGTTTTGACTTGATCACTTGCTGGGATTTGGATTTTGATTTCAAGAAACTAAATCAGGGTGGTAAAGTCAATCTAATGGATTCATGGCATCTTAAGATTACTCTTTAGGCAAGGAAACTGGAAACATGCTATTTCTAATAATTCCATTATAATTGCTAACTTAGTTGATTATTTCAATACATTAGATATTGCCTATTGGTTTGTATAGTTACGTTGAAGAGTGTTCTGTTTGCAGCAAAATCCTTTGAAAGAATGGTTTGATGTAACATTAACATCTTCTTTATCAGAATTAATACCCTGAAGATTTTTGTTTGTCCATATTGTAATCAAAACAATGTGTAGCAAGTGCTATTTTCTAGGTGTAAGTGTGTAACTATTAGATTCTCGTTTGCTTGTAAACACAGGGGCAGATTGTAGTATTGTTGTTTATTCTAGATTTTGTTAATGAGGCCCTAAACACACTGTTTAAGGGTAGTTTTCTCATTAATCACAGTTGATGACAGTTTATATACTGATTTTAAATGCAATTACGATGATCAACTTAAAGAGTGCTCTCAGGACTTTTGAGTGCAAAATTCATTTAGTATTTATTGTATGTTGTGTGTATGATGATTAGCATATTTTATCGGAAGGAACCGATAAAAGACAAGGGTCTTTAGTTATAGGTAAACCTTATTTGCATATCCACCCATGCACATCAACATCTTATGTCCATACTAGGTTGGTAAGGGACAAGTGTGTCATAATCTTCTTTTGATTTGTCTCCGGCCAACTTGGAGTCGTCATTCAATGTGCACGAGTGGGTATACAAGTAATGGTATTCTTGGACAAATCTTTGGCCTACCCGTTACATGAGAATGCAAACTAGACAGAACGTAGGACTAGGCATTCATATACCTTTCAGAAACTTTTGCAGAATTGGAAAGTGAAAAGACTTATATTATATGATGAGTTCTTTTTGTTATGTTTTAGAGTTAGTCTTATTTAAACTCGTGGCCAGTGACGGAACCATGTTGGGCCAACTTTTTTGGTATAACTGTATTTTCAGTCCCTCGAAAACATTGAATCCTAGCTCCGTCCCTGCCCATAGCACTAATTCAGCAAGGGGTTTTATAATTAGTATGGATTGATTATTGTTGTTAGGTGTGATGGATTAATGATTGTTGAAATAGTTTGGCGACCTTTGCTTTAGTTGCTATTTTAATAGTTAAACACAGCATTTCCAGTACATCTAGAAGCTTCGAATCTTGCCCTTTTTTGGCTATTGATTTATTTTGTTGTGACTATACAGCAAGAAAAGGAAAAGGCCATGGTCAATGAGATGGTGGCAAAGCTTACAAGTGTGTGCTGGGACAAGTGTATCACAAGCACTCCTGGGAACAAGTTCAGCTCGAGCGAATCAGCTTGCCTTTCTAATTGTGCTCAACGGTTCATGGACATGACCATGATCATTATGAAACGCGTTCAATCCATGCAGTAAACGTAAAGCAGACTACGCGTGCAGTCCTGGTTACAAGTTGTTAGCTTTCCCCCCAAAATCTGCTGTATTTTTTATGACAGGTACTCGTATTCAACAAATCATTTATCTGAACTTTTATGTAGGCATAAAAGAGTATGCTTTGACATGAAGCTTGTTTATTTGGTATTCTTTTAACTTCTTCGGAGGCTCACTAGCTATACTACTTGCATTATTAGAAAAGAATAATGAATCTCTTTGTGGACAAAATAGTGATTTCAAATATATATTTTTATTAACTGATTTTAAATATATTTTTAAAAAATAGCGTGCATTCATGGACATTAAGGACAATAAGATTTGGGCAAAATAAATATCTATCACTCAGAAATACTGAATTGGCCCAAAATTAGTTCACATTTTGGATCATTATCTTCATATCAGATAATGGATTCTACCTTTTTTTTAATATTCTAAAATCCATCCGGAAACAAAAACTAGCACCCCTTTCCTTTCGGAAGAAATTTTTTTAAAAAATTTCCATTGTTAATATCAATCTATTTTTACTATCGAAAAAATTATAAAACTTTTAAATTTTACATTTTTATGAAGTACCATACGTCGTATATATATTATTTCGGTTGTATCCCATTATACAATATTTTATTGTATTGAAATGTCAATATTTTACTGTTCAAAGTTAGTTGAGATGCGGAATTTGCGTAAAGAACTCATCATTACTTGTTAAAAACAAAAAAATCATCAATCATTGATTGCTTGACTTATTTTATCAACAAATCTACAAATTTAATATTAATTACTTGTTGATGGGAAAAAATCCGACATTTTTAATACTTTAAGTCTAACACTAGAAAAATTAAATTTTAAGCTTTAATATTAAATTTTAAACCCTAAATTATAAATCTTAAAAAATACCCACATATTCAATTTTTTAAACACTAATCTTAAACTTTAAACTTAATTTTTTAATGTGAGGCCATAAAAAATGGTAGAAAATTTCTATTCTAAATTGGTCTAGCGAGATAGAGAACTAGATCTATTAAACAAGATAATAGAAGGTAATAGAGACTAGGGTAGGCATGACCCCAAAATTTGAAAATTAGTATTAAATCCCATAACTTTTAAAAAGTTTAAATTAGTCCTTCAAAATTTTTAAAAATTCTTATTAAGCTTCAAGAATTTTGAAAGGTTTATTTTAAGTTTGTTCTTTAAATTCCACCATTGGAGAGTTGTCTCCATAATCAACCTCTGCAATATGATCCAGATTATTGTGAAAAAAATTACAAATTTAATTAGCCAACAAAAAAAATTATTTGTTCATACTCATGCCATACGGCATACATATCTGACCTAATCAGATTTAGGAAAGTACTAGTCTTGTACAGTCAAAGCTAAATCAAAAGTAAATAAATTTAAACAAGTCAGGTAACCCCCACCAAGAGAAAATAAGGACCGTTGGATCAATTCTTTTCATTATCTTGACACCACTTTACCCAAATCTAAAGATGATTATCAGCATTATATATTCCGGAAGCAAAAAAGAAACCCCATTAATCCGCAACAGATGTTTGAATAACACAAAGATTGCTTCCAAAATGAACAAACATTTTCCATCGATGACATGCAGATTAGGGTTAAAGTTTAAAGGTTGTCCAGGTGCCGAGTTCACGCATCAACTCCTGTTCCATGAAAGCAACCAACTCGGTAGCTCCATTGAGAGAGCGAGCAACAAAGTAATATCTGAGGCGAAGAAATTGTAATAAAATGGTGGTGGGGGAGGTAATGTTGTTTATTCCGATGATGATAGTGGAAGCCAAAAGAAACTGGCGATGGTTATATGTGTGTATAGTAAAGCTTATCATTTCAGGTGTGTTTTGAATATTTAAACACTTGAAAAGGTTGGTGCTTTTGTGTTTTTGATTTTCTATTCGTCCAAACAGAGCCCCGGCCGGAAATGGAAATGGAAATGGAAATGGGGGTAGATATATATATCTGTCAAGGGATGTTGTTCGGCCACTTGGAGCTATCGGAGTCTGACTTTGAATTCCCACACTTTCACGCGTGATGCTGTCAGAAATAAAGATTGTATCTTGATAGAACGCAATAACCATGTTTTGGCCTTTTGGCGATAGGTTTAAATATGTTGTCTCTTCAGTGTCATCGAATTTAATTTGCGTGTTAACTAATATTTTATTAAAAGTAGATGGAATAAAATAATGAGGGTTAATTTTTTTAAAACGATCTTAATTATTCTTAAAACTGTTGTTAATTTCTTTTTAGAATGATGTCAGATTATATATATATATATATTTCATTTAAAATATATTCTCCCAGTTAGTTCCGCCCATGTTTATGTTACTTCAAAATCTAAATTCTAATCTTTTTATGTCGTGTCTATGTAATATATTTTATTTAAAAATTTTAATTCTTTGAACTCAAATGGTCCCAATGGTAAAAGGTAGGTTGTTCTCTTTAAGTGACCCAAGTTCAAGCGCTACAAGTGTGTACATATTTATTTAAATATAAAATCAGATTAAGATACTACCTTATAATTAAATTGAAATGTTTAAATTAATAAAAAAAGTTGTAAGCATAGGAAACCCAAAAAGTTATGTTGCATTTTTTTATAGCTACATCATCAACTAATTATAAAATTGAACATAATTTAAGGAAAGAACATAGATCAATAATAGTAGAAATTATGTTATAGGTCCGTCCCACTAGGTCATTCATGTCCCAATCAATAAAAATCATTCATTTCAATATTTTTTTCATGTCATCTTTTTACCAAGTCAAGATTTATATGGTAAAAATTGTTTTTTTTAATTTGATTTACAATAAATATGAATCAAGATTCACTTAGTAAAAAGATATATGAAAAAATTATTGAAATAGAAGGTTTTTATTGGTTGGGACCAAGATTCACTTAATAAAAAAATAATATGAAAAAATTATTGAAATACACGATTTTTAAACCTAAATCCTCACCATGCTATCCTAAAAACTAAACCCTTACCTATAAACCCTAAATTATAACCCTAAACCTTAAATTGAAATAACTATCCCTAAATTTTAAACCCCTAAACCCTATACCCTAAACTAACTCCCTATACCCTAAAACTAAGGCGCTTGTGAAAACTTTCAGTTTTCACCACCAGTGTATAGTATATTAATCCTTAAATATGTTGTCTCTTTAGAGTACTCATGAAATAAATTTGATTTGCGGTGTTAACTAATATTTTATTAAAAATAGATAGAATAAAATAATGGGTGTTAGTTTTCTTTAAAACGATCTTAATTATTCTTAAAACTATTGTTAATTTCTTTTTAAAATGATGTCAGATTCATTATATATATATATATTTCATTTAAAATATATTCTCTCAGTTAGCTCCGCCCATGTTTGTGTTACTTCAAAATTTAAATTTTAGGTTTTTCATGTCGTGTCTATGCAATATATTTTATTTAAAAATTTTAATTCTTTAAACTCGAATGGTCCCAGTGGTAAAAGGTGGGTTGTTTTCTCTAAGTGACCCGAGTTCAAGCGTCTGTAAGTGTGTACACATTTATCTAAATATAAAATTAGATTAAGATACTACATTCTAATTAAATTAAAATGTTTAAATTAATAAAAAAGTTGTAAGCATAGGAAACACAAAAAGTTATGTTGCATTTTTTTTAGCTGCATCATCAACTAATTATAAAATTGAACATAATTTAAGGAAAGAACATAGATCAATAATAGTAGAAATTATGTTATAGGTCCGTCCCGTTAGGTCATTCATGTCCCAATTAATAAAATCATTCATTTTAATATTTTTTTTCATGTTATCTTTTTACCAAGTGAAGATTTACATGGTAAAAATTATTTTTTAAAATTTAATTTACAATAAATATGAGTCAAGATTCACTTAGTAAAAAGATGATATAAAAAAATTATTGAAATAGAAGTTTTTTATTGGTTGGGACCAAGATTCACTTAGTAAAAAATAATATGAAATAATTATTAAAATAGACGATTTTTATTGGTTGTGACCATGGATGACGTGGCGAGATGAGATATAATTTTTCCAATAACATTATAGGAACTATTCTTTTTGATGAAAAATAGATTACTACCATGACCTCGTTAAAACCCTTAAACTTAGTCGAAAGAAAAAATCACACATAATAATTTACAGAAAAATACTATCAACGAAGCTGGACAATACAAACCAAACAATTAAAAATAAAAGACACAAGACCCTTGAACTAAACCTCCCAGCATGCCAGAATGCATCATAGGTGGCCACATCCGCCTGCATAAGGGCGTTAAACCCTTGCGGTGGATCCTGGAAATGAAAGATATCAAGCCTATCGGTTGGAGCTAGCTTAGGAACTAAATTTTAAAATAGCATAAAAGCTCAATATATTAAAAATTAAATAAATTTTAAATTCTGAAATAATATAATTTTTTTAATAATTTAAAGGTGATTACAAGATAGTATATGTTCATAGATATTCTTAATCTTTTGACAAAGTACACGTACCTTAAGATATTGTGATTGAACTCTGATCTCTTAATATGAACATCATCCGCTTTTCCATTGTATTTAAACCCAACTGATCTGATATTTCAGCACTCATCAACACTAGAAAACAAAACCGAAGTTTAATGAAAAGGGGAAGAGATTACGAAAATTTTAAGGATCTTGCATGACAAATCATTGAACCAAATAGTGCAGGTTAAAATATCACTGCACCTGTCTTAAGTTGGGAAGCTTTGAAACTCCGTACAGTTAAAAAAGTTAATTAAAAATTGGGAGGTTTCCATTGTTGTACTTGACAGATACAGATGAATTTTTTAAGTAGTATTTGTTCAATTTTTAATTTTTAATGAAATTTATGTATATTCTACACATAAAATTATTCGAACTTAAAATTAGGAAATCACCCGGCTATAGCTGTTGGTGCTCGAACCCACGTCCTCTAATAATAATAACCGTTCCCTTAACTATTGAGGCAAGTTGGTTCATGCAAATCTTTATATATTTTATATACTTTATACTACTTTATTTGATATGTTACATTTACATAATAATAACAAGTATATATTGATTTTTTCTAAAAGAAAAAAAAAAGTTGAAATATAAGTTTAGTTTTTCTGAAGAAAAAATAACATCTAACTCAATTGAACAACAGAATACTCTTCATTCAAAAGAAAAAAAAAATGTTGAAATTGTTCGATGATTTTTTTTGCTAAGCAATTAATTTTGTTCATCAATAATTTTTGCCAATGTTGAGAGCCTCGTTAAAAACCTCCCTAAACCTAAGTAAAAGAAAAGAGTACACCTCGACCAGGCTTACAAGGCTACAAAGTTTCAACACAAAAACACACCTTAAGCCTATTCACCCAAACTGTTCGATGATTACAAGTAATATTTGTTTATACTTTTTCTTAAGTTTTTGACAAGACACAAACACCTGCAGACAAAATTGATTAAACTCGGATTTCTTAAGGTGAAAATCATCATCTTTTTCACTGAAACTACTCGTTGAATTCTGTACAGTTGCAAATAAACTTAAATATAATATTAGAGGATGGATTTCTATAGTAAGCACACACATATTGTGAGAAAACAAAGGGACATAGTAACTATTCATTTTTCATGCAAAAGCAAGGGTTGTCTTGCCCTATATAAACCTCACGACCTTCAACTATCTTTTGCATCCCACCTCGAAGAAGAGAGATATATCAAATCTAGGGCATTTCCCCCTACACCCCTAGTTTTTTTTTTTTTTGTTTGTTTGTTTACATTGATCATAAGAAATGGGTGTGTTTTCAGCTGATAATCCATGGGTTTTTATCTCTGGTCTTCTAGGTATACACACACTTCCTTCAACTTCACAATTTTCAAAGTTTCAATCTTTTTATCTAATAACAAAGAGCTGATTGTTTTTTTTTCAATGTCTGTAGGTAACATATCATCCTTCGTGGTATTCCTAGCTCCATTGTAAGTGTATTTATTACAAGGTTTTATCTGGTTTCTGTTATAGTACAAAGACAAAGAGATGATGTAGTAAGTAATATTGTTGATTTTCAGACCCACTTTCATCCGAATCTGCAAGAAGAAATCGACTGAAGGTTTTCAGTCGATTCCATATGTGGTTTCGCTCTTCAGTGCCATGCTTTGGATTTACTATGCCTTTGTCAAGCCTGGAGCTTTCCTTCTCATCACCATTAACTCCTTTGGATGTGTCGTGGAGACCATTTACATTGCTATCTATGTTGCTTATGCACCAAAGCAATCCAGGGTATATATATGGTTTATAATCTCCTTTCTTTTCGCATCAATTTTAAAGCAGTGGCGGATGCACATGGCCAGGGGAGCATTTGCATCCCCATTCGGGGAAAAACTTTAAATTTAGTGTGTTCTTTGAAAGAAAATGAAAATTTGCATACTTATTTGAGAAAAAAAATATTTTGGACATCTATTTTAGAATTTCTAGATCCGTCATTGTTTTAAAGCTAATGAAGTGGTTTGAATTTGGATTGATTTATGAAAATGAACTGCATGCATGCAGATGTTTACCTTGAGGATGCTTCTATTGCTCGACGGTGGGGTATTTTGTTCGATTCTTCTTCTCATCCAATTCCTAACAAAAGGATCGAGTCGAATCGATTATCTCGGATGGATCTGCGTCGTATTTGCTACAAGTGTGTTTGCTGCACCTCTTAGCATCATGGTAAACGATACATAATATCGTAATTCTTCGTTGTCTCATATTCAATATATATTCGAATATAAATACTATGTGACTCCCACTACTAAACATTGTTGGTTGGATTAAAAATGTTTTGCAGAGGCAAGTCATAATCACCAAAAGTGTGGAGTTCATGCCGTTTCATTTATCTTTGATGCTCACCTTTAGTGCCATCGCATGGCTTTTATATGGCATATTCCTTAAAGATTTGCATATTGCGGTGAGTGATTCACCAGGGAGAAAAAAAAACCTAATTTATGAACCATAGTGAAATAATCTCCTAAATACAGTATAATGCATACATATATTCGAATAGATATCGGACACAGAGTCGAATTCGAAGGCTAATTAATTAGTGTTACATTTTTTGTGTTGACAGATCCCAAATGTTCTGGGGCTAGTCTTTGGGATGCTTCAGATGGTGCTGTATGCAATATACAGGAACTACAAGACAGTGGTAATCGAGGAGGTTAAGGTACCGCAACATACGATCGATGTGACGAAACTGGACGCGGTTGTGGATTCCGAAGTCGAGGAAATCAGTTCATCGGAGCCGCAGATCCATGACGATCATCGTCACGAGACAGTTGCAAAGAGCTGTATATTACAAAATCAAACTCATGATGATGATTATCAAAGGGATCAGAAAATCTTGGAGTTGCCCAACTCGAACCCGATGCTGGGAACATGTGAAGCTTGAACTCATCTCCATTGATGATGATCACATGCAGGCTGCAGCATATCATATGCATTCATGCATGGAGTTCTCTCCCTCTTTCTCTCTTAATTTCTAGGCTGCTCTGTACTACTGTTATATATATAACATGTATGTATATGCCAATATCTTATGCTTTTTTTATCTTGTTTCCAGTGTTTTATTATATATATATATATATGTAAGTTGAATTGAGGGAGCTAAATTATAATAATCATGAATATATATACCTCATAATATATACTTTCATATAATTAGGTATATAATTCACAATTATTACTATTTTTTTGGTAAATTTATATTTTAAATTTTTTTACCGAATTATTACACACATTTTCAAATTTATATAAAAAAGTTTCAAAATAATTTTTGATGTTAACATTATTATATAAATGTTTATCAAAACTATATTAAAATTTGACCATCCTTATGTAAAATGGATTCAAGCAAAATGGTTTTACAAAACAGAGGGTAGTACTTAAATGGGATGGAAATCATCTGCCCCTAAGTATGCTCCTATTTGTGCTTCCACTTTAAAATAGTGGATTTAAGGTTTAGTGTTTGGGGTTTAAAGTTAGGGTTTAGGGTTAGGGTGTGAGGAATTAGGGGTAAGGTGTATTTTTAGGGTTTAGAGTTTAGGATTTAGGATATGAAAATTAGGGTTATGGGGTAAGATTTAATTTTTAAGTATTTTTAGACAGTGGACATAAAAAGAGACATGGTTAGGGGCAGGAGATTTTTACCCACTTAAATGACCATTCAACTTTTAAGGCACTATTAATTTAGTTATCTAATAAATTTTTTTAATTGAATCACTCTATTTTAAACACCTCAAATTTTATTGTAAAAATTATCACTCATAAATAAGATTTTATGATCCTCGTCAGATTAGCCATGGTCTTTAATAACAAAAATCACCTATTTTATTTTTTTTCTCAATAAAATGATATATTATCACGCGTCTCATTAAAAAATTTCTCTAATCCTATGTGAAAAAAAGAGTGCTCATGGTAATATTTACGATGCGAACAAGATAAAACATGAAAAAAGTCTAGATAAAACAAATAAGCAAAGACATAAGCTGAAACACCGTCAAGTCCCAACAAGAGCATCGACATTAAGCACATCAACAACGGAGAGCGGGAGCTCAAAAAATCTGTGATACCTCATCAAAAGATTCTTCGCCAGTTTAACAAGTGTCGGCCACTAAATTGCATTGCGGCTCGCCCACTTAAAGTACACCTCCCAATCCCTACTAAGCATAAAAACAAAGTGCAAGCAAAAATCATATACCTCTATGTTATTAGTTTCAATAATAATCCGAATATAGCCTAAGGACCAAGCCGTCATAAGGCCCTCATATACTGACCATAGCTCTACATCAAAAATAGAACAAATTTCAATTTTCTTCGAATATCCAAAACGCCATTGCATATTCTCGTCTCATTTCAACACCACCACAATAAGCGAAGCCCATGGAAGGATTCCGAGCACCATCTGTATTGTTGAGAAGGGTAGAATAGTAATTGGAAAAAATTAAATGATTCTTTATTATATTTTAAACATCTGTACAAATGTATCTTATATACACATACTAAGCTGGGCTAACAACTTAACTAACCTACAGCATTTCTAACTTCCTAACAACTCAACACTCCCCCTCAAGTTGGAGGGCTAAACACATCCTTAACCCCCAACTTGGATAGAAGATATTCATGCTGTGATACACCAAGGGCTTTGGTCAATAAGTCTGCTGGTTGTTCTGTTGTAGGCACATACTCAGTCCTTATTAACCCTTCTTGTAACTTCTCTCTAATAAAATGGCAGTCAATCTCTATGTGTTTGGTTCTCTCATGAAACACAGGGTTGGCTGCTATCTGTAGTGCAGATTTGCTGTCACTGTACAACATTGCATGTTGTTTATCTTTCACCCCAAGCTCTAACAAAAGCCCTTTCAACCAAACAATCTCTGATGTAGCCATAGCCATGCTCCTATACTCTGCTTCTGCTCAAGAACGGGCTACTGTAGACTGTTTTTTTGACTTCCATGAAACTGGTGACTCTCCCAACTTGATGCAGTAACCAGTCACTGATTTTCTGCTCATTGGACAAGTTGCCCAATCTGAATCACAACTTACAATTATTTGACAACTACTTGAAGCTTTCAAAAAAATCCCTAACCCAGGATTTTTCTTTAGATATCTAACTACCCTTAAAGCAGCTTCCATATGTCCCTTTTTTGGTTGATGCATAAACTGACTCAAGTGTTGAATGGAGAAAGCAATGTCAGGTCTTGTGTGTGTGAGATACAAGAGCCTGTCTATGAGCCTTTGATAACTTGTCTTGTCAACCAATAGCTCACCATCATTTGTTTCTTGCTGAACAAACTGATCAAACTCTACTGTGGTAAGCTTACTATTCTGCTCCAATGGTGTCGAGGCATGCTGAGCTCCCCCTAAACCAGAATCTTGAATTAACTCGAGTGTATACTTCCGCTGGTTTAAAATAATCCCTTCTTTAGACCTCAACAACTCAAGCCCAAGAAAATACTTCAATTCCCCGAGGTCCTTCATTCTAAAATTCTTGTGTAAAACAGACTTGAGATCATCAATCATACCAGCATCATTTCCTGTGATCATAAGGTCATCTACATAGACCAGAAGTACCACAATTTTTGACTCCTCCTTTTTTGTGAACAAAGAATAATCGTACTTGCTTTGTATAAAACCAGCAGTGAGCAAAGCTTCAGTCAACTTGGCATTCCACTGCCGAGACGCTTGCTTTAAACCATAGAGTGACTTTTGTAGTCGACAAACAAGGTTCTCCCCCTGACTACAAAAGCCCTGAGGCAACTCCATGTACACCTCTTCAAGAAGGTCACCTTGAAGGAAAGCATTATGTACATCCATTTGCCAAAGAGGCCAAGAGAAAATGGATGCAAGAGCCAATACAAATCGAACAGTAGTGATTTTAACAACCGGAGAGAAGGTTTCCACAAAATCAACTCCCTCCTTTTGATTGTAACCCTTGGCAACAAGCCGAGCTTTACACCTCTCAACTTCACCCGAGGCACGAAATTTGACTTTAAAGACCCATTTACAACCAATACAAGCCTTCCCAGGAGGTAGAGAAACAACAGACCAGGTCCTATTCAACTCTAGAGCATTGATTTCATCTTGCATGGCTTTTATCCAAATAGGGTCAGTTTTAGCTTCATCATAAGTACGAGGTTCAAAAACTTGAGAGGTAGAAAAAATAAAGGATTGTGTGGAAGGAGACAAATGAGAATAAGCAACAAAATTAGAAAGAGAATACGGACCTGGAAGGGAAGGTGACTGGCAGGCACATGCAAAATCACTTAACCAATTAGGTGGCTTAGAGACACGAGAAGAGACACGTCGAAAAGGTTGAAAAGACTCAGAGGAAGGAAAAAAAGACTCAGAAGGAGTATCAGACATCCCTGTTGAAGCAGGCACAGGATCAACAGAACCAGTGTTATCAGGTAAAGAACCAGTGTTATCAGATGGTTGTAGAATAGGAGGTGGATGAAGAACAGTAGTGGATGGATGAGAAGCATTAGGTGAGTGAGGAGCAGAAGGTGAATGAGGAGCAGGAGGTGAAGTTGAATGAGAAGCAGTAGGTAAAATTGATGGATGAAAAGAAACTGAAGGTGGAATAAGCAAAAAATCAGAATCATGATCAAAAGATTGAGGAGGAAAAAAGGATGATGAAGAAGAAGAAACATCATGAAAATAAAATATTTCCTCATGGAAGACAACATCACGATTAACAAAAAAACGTTTGAGTTCAATATCAAACAGGATATAACCTTTCTGTGTGGAAGAATAACCAAAAAAAATAGCAGGAATGGCTTTAGAAGCAAACTTGTCAGAAAAGTTAGGTCGAGTGGCAAAACACAAACAACCAAATATTCTGAGATGAGACAAATTGGGAGTTTTATGGTAAAGCAATTCAAATGGTGATTTCCAATGAAGAACAACAGTTGGCAAACGGTTTATGATATAACATGCTGTAAGAACACACTCACCCCAGAATTTGAGGGGAACTTTAGAATGAAAACGTAGAGCACGGGCAACCTCTAAAATATGGCGATGCTTCCTCTCAGCAACACCATTTTGCTGAGGGGTGTACACGCAGGAACTTTGATGTACAACTCCACAAGAAGAAAAGAAGGAATCACAGTCAGAATTAAAGAATTCTGACCCATTATCACTACGAACGACCTTAATAGAAGTAGAAAACTGATTTTGAACAAGGACAAAGAACTTTTTAAGAGAGGAAAGAACATCATGCTTGTGCTTCAACAGGTAAACCCAACAAACACGAGAAAAATCATCAACTATTGTGAGAAAAAACCTACAACCAGAATGGGTAGAGATCCTATAAGGACCCCAGAGATCTAAGTGGACTAACTAAAAAGGAACAGTAGACCTAGAAGAACTAGATGGAAAGGGCAAACGTGTCTGTTTAGCTAAAGGACAAACAACACACTTAGAAACAGAATCAGAATCAAGTTTAACAGAAGACAAACAATCCAGTTTATTCAATTTGCCAAAAGAGGCATGCCCCAATCGAGCATGCCAAATACATGTAGAAGAAACAGAAGACATACAAGAACTAGAAATTTGAAAAGAAGAAATTAAACGAGAAACAGAAGAAAGAAAACCAAACCTAAAATCAGATGACTCAAAGTAATATAAGCCCTTGAATACCCTACCAATCGCCTTCGTCCTTCCACTGGAGAGATCCTGTAGGAGACAGAAATCAGGAAAAAAAATTAGAGAACAATGAAGATCATGGGTTAACCTAGAAACTGAAATCAAATTATACTTAAAATTTGGAACAAAAAGAACGTTATGAAGTGTAAAAGAAGAGCCAAGGTGAACAGATCCAACAAAGGTGACAGGAACGGTTTTACCATTGGGTAAATGGATTAATCGAGAAGGTGAAGAACAGGGTACAGGATGAATCAAACTCGAAAAGTCAGAAAGGATATGATCTGTTGCCCCTGTATCTACAATCCAAGTAAGAGAAGCATTAGAAGTAAAAGAATCATTATTAGCCATACCTACAAGATTCACAACGGAATCACCAGAAGGAGCAGATTTCAGAAGAGTCAAGATTTGAGAATATTGTTCACGAGTGAACGTCGGTGAAGAAGAAACCGAAACATCAGTCGGAGAAACCGAAAAATCCTCAGACGCATCACCGAAGGTGGGAGTAGAATGAACAGCAGCAGCTTGAGATCCGCGTCTCTTATTGAACTTGAAATCGGGCGGAAATCCAATTAAGCGATAGCACTGCTCTCGCTTGTGACCCTTGATCTTACAGTAGTCACAAGAACCCGAGAAACGCCGGCGAGCAGAGGCGTCGGATTTGGAAAGCATCACCGAGGAATCATGCCCAGAAATGAGAGAAAATTGGGACCGCTGAGACTCCTCTTGAAGAAGCATAGAGTAGGCTTGATTCACACTCAGCAACGGCTGCATAAGCAGAATTTGGCTCCGAACGGCAGCGTACGACTCAGCTAAACCCATAAGAAACTGAAAAAGTTTCTGACGAACAAGATGCTTCAAGTTTTGCTGAGAAACTTCGCATTCACAGGAAGTAAACGGAATCAGCGTTTCATATTCAGCCCAAAGTAACTTTAAACGGGAAAAATACTCAGAAATAGAAAACTCCCCTTGTGAAAGCGTTGCAATCTCTCGATGAAGAAAGAAAATCCTCGATCCATCTACTTTATCAAATCTCTCCTTCAAATCAGCCCATACCGACGCAGCACTTGAAGCAAAAACGATCCCGGCAGAAAGATCACGAGAAACAACATTCAGAATCCACGACAGCACAATCGCGTTGCACCGATCCCATTGAGGATGCAAGGCGACCACATAATTGCTCCGAGGACAGGAATCATCGACAAGACCGAGTTTATTCTTGGCGAGCAAAGCGATTTGCATCGAACGACGCCAAACTCCATATTTCTCCAAGCCCAGCAACGGCTGAGAGACAAGCATCATCCCCGGAGTATCCGAAGGATGGAGATACAACGGATGATTAGAATCGATGGCTTCAATTGACGGAGGCATGGCAGAAACAAAGACGGAGGAAGCCGGAAAAGAAATCGAACGAAATGAAAAGAGGGAAAAAAACCCTAGAACGGAAAAGAGGGGGAAAAAGCTGAAAGAATCGGATCAAAACCCTAAATCTGATACCATGTTGAGAAGGGTAGAATAGTAATTGGAAAAAATTAAATGATTCTTTATTATATTTTAAACATCTGTACAAATGTATCTTATATACACATACTAAGCTGGGCTAACAACTTAACTAACCTACTTAACAATTTTAACAGCATTTCTAACTTCCTAACAACTCAACATGTATCAACTTTAATCCACCCCTGTGGTGGCTTCAACCAGCAAGACGCGGGTGCTCCCGATCATCTAGGTTGCTGCCTGCTGGGTCGAGGGCTGCGTGGCAAGGGCACGCACAGCTTCATCACGCATGCGTAAACTTTGTTGGAGCAGGCTCTAAGTAGTGCAAGCAGACAGATCAAAAATAAACTGGTTTCTTAGAAGTTACAATTTGATTGAATTGATGACATGAAAAAATGATTGAGTTACAATTTGAAGTTACAAATTTGACTGAGTTGATGATATGAAAAAAAAAATGAAATGCATGGTTGATATTGTTTGAGACCATAGTTAATGTGATAAGAAGAGTCCGTAATATAATTTTTTCTAAATTTGGCATGTATGAATAAGCTTTAAATAAATTTATTTTTTAAAATTTAGATGAACATTCAATAGTAAGTTTCAAATAAATTGTATTGGTTTAAATAAACTCTTCTGTTGATATGATTTTTAATTCCTAAGACAAAGATATGTAATATATAGACATAATTAATACAAATAATAGAAACCCACCACACATTTTAGACTTAAATTAAAATAAATCTAAAAAAATACGTCTGATCATAAATAATTAGTTTAGGATTATTACATACTATTCATTTTGTAACGATATTTATAAATTCACGTTTAAACATAGTATTAAAAGAATTTTTCAAAATTCAATATTGATGGAATTTATAAGTCAGTCTCAAAATTATTATTATTATTATTATTATTATTATTATTATTATTAAAACAATTTTAGAGTAGTCCCCTAATAAAAAAAATTGACAAAGAGTCCCCCCTAATAAAATGAGTCCAAACTAATCCTCTCCACTAAATTTAAGTTTGACTTGAACCAATAACAACAAAATAATTAAATCTTCAACAATTACATTTACAAGAAAATCATCATCTCGTACTAGTTTACAAAATCTTGAGGATCAGAGTATGCCAGGGAGGGATGGGCATGGCACCGACTCAATGGGTTCCGACCCGATTGATAGGGGAGAAGTTTTTTATATAAAAAATAAAGCCAGGTTGAGTCGAGTTGTGTTTAAATTTAGGGTGAAAAATACTTGACCCGATTTAAAAAAATATATAATTTTTTATATATTTAAGCGTAATGTAAAATTATTCTATGCACCGACGGTCAGGGACGGAGCCAGGATTTGAAGTGGGGGCAAAACATAAATTTTGAAAGCTAGGGGGCAAATTCATAATTATCCTAATTTTTCAGAAAAAATATAAGGAATCAAAGGGTAAAATTTCCCCCTGCCGGCGGTAGAAAATTTGTTTTCTACAAGCACCTAGTTTTTAGGGTTTAGTGTTAGGGTTTATGGTTAGATTTTAAGATTTGGAAATAGATTTTATGGTTTAGAATTTAGAGGTTATGGTTTAGGGCTCCTAAAATAGGTATGTGACAGCTTTAGATGCTGCTTCTGAAAAAAAACTTTCAACTGACGATGCATATATAAAATTACCCTTACTATAATACTCATATCTTTATATATTTTTTTAATTACACCTTTAATTTTATTGAATAAAAAAATTAAAGAGAATAAAGATAATTACTATATTTACCTCTCTTTATATATTTTTTTTAATATTATCCCCTTTATTTTTAATAAAAAAATGAAAAAATATTTCTTATTTGTTTCATGTCGAGAAGGGTCGAGACGAGTTTTAGTCCTAAAATTCGTGTCAAATTTCAATCAAGTGAAGATTTAATATATATCAAGTCAGATTATATACAATTAAAACTTTTACATTTTCAAATTGAATTCAGTTAATTAAAAACCTGACCTGGCCCGACTTATCCGTGTTAATCCCTAATGCCAGGTAATAGATTTACAATAGATTATAATCTCAATTGTGCAGTAGATTTACTACCTATATATAAATAATACATCCATGTGGCATGCCTAGCCAAAAAATATATTATAATATGCTAATATCTAGAGGTACTCGTTTATTAATTATTCCTATGTATATCGCACCTACACTACTATTATACTTTTTAATAGAAAATTCACATGCCTTGATTACTCAACTTTATAGTTTATACGATAATCTTCTGGTTGGTTTTGATTAAAAACAAAAACACTTTAATACATGTAGGGCATGTTTGGTTGTCTTATAATTACCCTGATGTATTATGGAAAGTACAAATAACCATGTATTTAGTAGATGTGATATTTAATATGTCGTATAATTTAATATAAATAAGTTGGGAGGATATTTACCACCGACCAACATGTAGTATTTATTTAACACATCAATTTTATGTCAATTTTGTTAATTATATCCTCATACTATTTTCCACGTATTTACATCAATATAAATATTAATCCTAACCCCGAAATATTAAACTCTAAATATTAAACCTTAAACACTAACCCTAAACTCTAAAATATACCATAAACATTGAACCCTAAACCCTACATTATAAAAAACTAAACCCCCAAATATAAACCATAAAGCCAAAACCCTAAAATCTAAACCATTAACTCATAAAATAATATAATAATCAATGTCAAAATAAGGGTAAAATATGAAGCTAGAATTTTAAGGGTAAAATGGTACATTCATACGTAACACTTATTTTTTTTTATCTTTATCTCAAATTTCATCAACAAAACATCTTGATGTAGTAAGAACCATTTTTCATCCATTTTTTTAATACACAAATGTTATTTAATACAACACACCTCTTTTACATCCATAAACAAGTTCGTAATACATACATACATAACAGATCTGTTAATCTCTCAATGGAGCAATTGCCTTTCCATTTTATTAGAACAAATATAATTTAGTGTGTATTCTAAAAAAAATACTTTAGTATGTGTAGAGAAAAAAAAATTACATACCCGTTTTGAAGAAAAAGTTGTTTTAGACTTCATTTCTTAATTTTTAGATTCGTCACTTATATATATTCACTATTATTAATTGTAAGTATGAGAAAGTACAAGAGAATAAATAAAAGGGTAAATTATACAAATATTTATTAAACTATGAAAAATAATTATTTTAGTTACCGACATTTTAAAATTATAAGGTGATTATTAAATTTATTAAATTGATATAAAATAATGTAACAACGACTAATTTAATGATATTTTATAATATTTTAATAAATTTAATTATATCTTACAACTTTTGAACGGTATGTAGCTAAAACGACTGATTTTTTTTGAATAAATGCCGCTTGGAATATTTTAATAAATTTAATTATATCTTACAACTTTTGAAAGGTATGTAGCTAAAACGACTGATTTTTTTTGAATAAATGCCGCTTGGAATATTATTTAAATAGGAAAGAAAACACGAATAATAAAAGGCACGACCCACCTAGACAACACCCAAGCAGGCCTCTTGTCTGAAAATAAAACACGGCACTCCAAACGACACAATCCCTTATCGTCTAGACTCAACGACGGGACATTTGGGGGTGGATCTTTCCAGAATCCAGATTAGAAATGCTCTCCAAAAAATTCAAGGCACCACGGCATCAGCTAGTTGATTGATTCTTTATCTTCAACAATGGCATGCATGGCTTGTGTGGGTGCTTCCTCAACCCAGTAACCTTCAGTGCCGGACTTTCCGAGCGCCGCAAGTGAGTGGGCTGCTTTGTTGCCCGCTCTGGGGGTGAAGACGAAACGCGTGGCCGGTAAGCCCCTTACCAGATTCTTTATATCTGCTATTAGAGTTCTGATGGCTGATGAATCGTCTCCTGTTGCCCTCAATTTGTGGATTAGAGTTCTTGAGTCACTTTCAACTATTAAGGAGCTTAAACCCAGATTCGCCGCAAACTCAAGTCCGTCTCGTGCTGCGCATGCCTCAGCTAAGAACACCGACACATATCTTGCCTGGTTTTTTATTCCTGAGCCCAGCACATCCCCTTTTTCGTCTCTGATTATGAAGCCTGAAAAAACTTTCCCTGTTGCAGGTACACAGCACGCGTCCACATTCAGTTTTACAAAGCCTTCCGGTGGTGGATTCCAGCCAGTGACGGTCTGATCCGGCCGACAACTTTGGGGCTTCAAACACTCTTTATATTCTAACTCACAGCATTTGATATAAGTAATTAGGCTCTGTGCAGTTTGTAGTTTACCTTCATGCATGTGCTGGTTGCGAGCCTTCCATAATGCCCACAATGTGTATGTTAATTGCTCTTTGCTGTGTGATCCCCTGTTGTTGAACATCCATGATAACCATTCGAAGTAGGACAAAGTTCTCACATTGGACGGCCATGTCACACCTAAACCATGCCAAACTTGCTGTGTAAACGGACATTCTCTAAAAACATGCTCAACATTTTCTATATTGGCATTACATCGAATGCATCTAGTGTTAGAAACTACCCTTTTGTGCATCAAATTCTGTAGAGTAGGCAAGTAGTTCCAAACTGATTTCCAAAGGAAAATTTTTACCTTTGGTGGACATTTAACACTCCATATGCTAGTAAACATTCTTTCCTCTTCTGGAGTTGAGTTACTATCATTCAATAATAGTCTATAGCCGCTTCGAACAGTGTATATGCCTGTTTGCTCCCCTCTCCAGATTTGTTTGTCCTCTAGATGAGATTCGGGAAGTAGTATAAATAGGATATCAGTGGCATCTCTTTGAGTGAATAACTGGTTGATAAGATTCACATTTCACTTGTTTGTTCCTGGTAGCATAAGCTCATGAACTTTGTTTAACCCCTGAATCCTTGGTGTTTCAACCAGCCTGTTAGTTCTCCCCGGTAGCCAATAATCCTGCCAGATGGACACATTTACACCACCACCTATGCTCCATTGCAATCCTTTTTGGAGTAGTCCTTTTACACTCCAGATGTTTCGCCAAGTGTAGGATGGGTTTGCTCCTAGATTAGAGCCTAGAAAGGTAGTGTTAGTGAAGTACCTTGCTCTTAAAGTCCTTGTTAGGAGTGAAGTTGGGGATTTGAGAATACGCCAGGCCTGTTTTGCTAATAGGGCTATGTTAAAATTCGATAAATCTCGAAAACCCATTCCTCCCTCTTCTTTTAGCGTACATAGAGAAGACCAATCACACCAGTGAATACCCTTCTTCGCCCCTAACTTTTGCCACCAAAACCTAGCAACTATCCCCTCTAGTTCCTTACAAAGAGTGGACGGTAATAAGAAACAGTTCATTGCAAACACATGGATTGATTGCAACACTGACTTAATAAATACTTCTCTTCCTCCTACTGACAACGGCCTTATATTCCACCCCTCAGTTCTCTTTTTGAAGCTCTCTCTCATGCTTCTGAAAGCCAATTTTTTGTTTCTACCTATCACTGCAGGTAGACCCAAATATCTCTCTGGGTTGCTTGTTTCTTGAACCTGTAGCCTGTGGCATATATCCTGCCTTGCTTGATCACCAACATTACCACTGAAGAAAATACCAGATTTTCCGTAGTTTATCTCTTGACCCGAGCACTTTGAATAAACATCTAGCAAACCTTTAATACTATCTGCTCCATTATTGGTTGCCTCACCAAACACCAAACAATCATCTGCAAATAGCAATTGTGTTATTTTTGGAGCATACCTATTGATTTGTGCCCCTCGTATCGTTTTATTTGCTGCTGCAACTCGCATCAACGATGACAGCCCTTCACTGCAGATGAAAAATAAGTACGGGCTCAAGGGGTCCCTTGTCGTAATCCTCTTGTTGGGGCGAACTTTGGGCCGACCAACCCATTCAAGACCACAGAGTATGTCACTGTTTTCACACACAACATTATTCGCAACACCCAGATTCTCGAAAAGCCCATTTTCTCCAGCATTGACTCTAGGAAAGCCCACTCAACTCGGTCGTAGGCCTTGCTCATATCCAGTTTTAATGCAAAAGACCCATTCCTCCCATGTCTCTTATTTTTGAAGGAGTGTAATATTTCGTAGGCTAGAAGTATATTGTCAGTTATAAGCCTACCTGGGACAAAAGCTGGCTGTGCCTCATCAATACATAAGTTTAGCACCTGTTGGAATCTGTTTACCAGCTTTCTTGATATAATTTTGAATAGTACGTTACATAGGCTAATCGAACGGAACTGCGTCATCCGTTCCGGTTTGCTGGTCTTAGGGATAAGTATTATCCGTGTGTGGTTTATGCTCTCAAAATTATGCTCCCCATTCAGCGTAATAATACAAAAATTTGAGACATCTGTACCAACAATGTGCCAAAAGCGTTGGTAGAATATAGCTCCCAGCCCATCCTCCCCCGACGCCTTCAACGGGCTCATGTCTTTCAACGCTGCTAGGACCTCTTCTTTTGTAAACTTGCGATCAGGACTGTCATTCATGGAGGTTGTAATACATGGGACCACTCCTTCCAGAATCTCTTCGGGATTTTCAACACCATTAGAGTGAAATAAATCAGTAAAGTACCTCGTCGCCAATTGCAGCAAACACTTATTTGAGTCAATTTGGTTTCCCGCCTCATCTAACAATCTCTCAACTCTGTTCTTTTTCCGGCGGTAGGAAGCGTATCTGTGGAAGAAGGAAGTATTCTTATCTCCATTTCTCAGCCAGTTAACTCTAGCGCGTTGCTCCCAATAGAGCTCATCTTTCTCCATTTCAAAATTCAGATTCAGTTTTACATCGGTTATGTCTGCTAGAACAGTATCTGTGGGTTTCTGCTCACATAAACGTTGGAGCTGCTTCTTCAAACCCTTGACTGTAATCTTCTGTGTCATCCCCAGTTTCCGAAACCAACTATCCAGGCCCTTCCCTACATACTGAAGCCTTTCGGGTATCGAGCCCACAGAGTCAGCCCATAATTTAATTACCTCGGGTTCGCATGTTTCCTCCAGTAACCATGCTGATTCAAATCTAAAGTGCCACCGTTTGTTGACATTCGGAGCCACCTGTGTATTCAAAAGTAGATGACAATGATCCGAGAAGGTGTGTGATAAATGCTCCAACACATATTGTGGGAATAAGTTGAACCATGCGGAATTCGCAACCCCCCTATCCAGCCGCTCCCTGATATTGTTTGTTGCAAAATTTTCTTTTTCCCAGGTATACCATCTCCCTCTATACCCAATGTCTTCCACCTCGCAATCTGATAAGACCCTTCTGAACTCACTCATTTGTCTTTCGCTCCTTGTTAAACCCTCTTGTTTCTCATTCGAATAAGCAATCTCGTTGAAGTCCCCTATTATTGCCCAAGGGATTTCAGGCATGTCATTTATCTGGCGTAACAGATTCCACGCCGCAGCCCTGTGTTGTTCTTCCGGCGTAACAGATTCCATCAGAATCTTCATTTATGATCACATCAATATATCTCTGGGAATACGAACGCAGAGATACATTGCAATTGTTTTTCCAGCCGAACGACAGACCTCCACTACGCCCAGCTGCATCTACATCAATTCCATTTATAAAGCCACATCTTCTTCTAACTTGCGCCATTCGTGCACTCCGTAGTTTTGTCTCACTAAGAAAAACCACAGATGGGTTTAAGTCCCGCAACATGTGTTGGAGACGACGGACAGTTCGAGACATACTCAAACCTCGGACATTCCAACATACGAGTTTCATGGCGTCCGGCTGGTCTGGTTATACAGACCTGCCGATATCTCAGTTGTTGAATTTACCTGTTTGTCAACATCCTCAATTGATTGCTTTGACGAATCTCCCACGACCTCCGAATCTTGTTGCATTCTTTGACGTTTTAAACCGTCAGAATGGAATATAGGACTATCCTCCTTTTCAACGATCATGTCCTCTGTTATAGTTGGGCCCCCAACAACATCTTGGTTCCCCTATGTAATGTGTATAGGACCGTGGCCCATACTTGTAGCAATAGTGTGGCCCATGCCAGAAACTGTTTGATGTCCCATAGCAGTTTATCAGAGCCCCCACTGTCCGCTACACGTTGTGCAGCAGAAAACTCAGCAACTGGTTTTTGGCTGCTAACTGCTCTACCCTTCTCCTCTATCAGCCATCTGCTCCTGGCCGCTGCCGCCCGTCGCGGTTGCGCACGCAGTGAAATATCCCAATTAAAAGGTAGTTCTTTTGACGGGTCCAGCACTCTCAAAGGACAGAAGCTCTCCCCATGACCCAATTTCCCACATATGAAGCAAAATAAAGTAAGTTTCTCATACTCAAACCTTGCGTAAGATGTTGACCCATTTGGTAGCCCAAACTTCTTCCTCCTTTTTAGTGGTAGCCGAACGTCAATTTTTGCACGTATCCTCATAATTCTTTGATAGCCCAGTTGGATTGCATTTGTGTCATATTCAACGAATTCACCCAGAAATTTACCAATTTGTTTTGCTACCTCCAGTGACATAAATCTGTGCGGTAAGTTATGTACCAGGACCCAGTAACTAACGTGAGTTAATGCAACCTGCATCGGATCATCACCATCTCCCAACTTATGCAGTATCAACAAATGGTTATTGAAGTTCCATGGAGCACCCCTCTCAATTCTCTCCGCATCGACTACGCGATATAGCCGAAACAAATATCGATTTCCCCCCAAATCCGAAATTGAGACGCCACCAATCGGATGCCATACATTGGCTAACGTAACCCTCATTGATTGGAAGCTTACAACGCTATTCGTTAGAAAAGTACCAACGAAACAATTTCCAAAAGACCCTAGGACAGCCACATCCGTAGCCTCCAATGGCAAGACCTCCTCCTCCGCCTCCCCAATTTCCAGACCCGCCAAATCATCCTCAACATTCTCCATAATACGAGACACTCGAAAGAGATAAAGCAGAGAAACAAACGTGCTATAGAAGCAGAGAAACTAACGTGCTATAGAAGCATAGAAAACCTATATTAATTATTACTTATTATAATTTTATCTGATTTTATTTTTTTAATATAGTGGCTATCGTTATATTTTACCTTAATTAAAATATTCAAATTCCAACTATGAAACTTATTCTTCTTGAGAACTCTTACGCGAAGGTTTTGTTTTTCTCTCTCATACTAAATATTAATATTATCTTATGTTTATTTAAACCTACCAGTTATATTATCACTAATATAATGATATTAAATTATTAATTATTACTAATATTAGTGTAATTAATAATACAATATAGTTTATTCCATACTTAAATCATGTTAATTTTTAATTTTATAATAATTTTTTAACTCATTCATTTCACCCAAAAAGAAAAAAGAGAACTAAAATTTTAAGATTTAGACACTTAAACTCAATATATTTTATTAAACTTGCACCGTAATTTAATTTTTGAATTTTTTTAATTGTTTTAAACTTTAAAAACTTTTTTAATATAAATATTGACGACTTTCTTAAAATTTCTTTGGTTGATATTTTTTAAGCTTTTAAAATTAGTAGTAATAAATATATATTATTTATAATACTTGATATAACTAATCGAGTAATTGTACCGAATAAATCGATTAATCGTTTAGGCAGTAACTGATTTAAACAGAACAATAACGATTCACCAAAATGTAAAAAATTTCATTCCCATAATTATACTGACAATTCGTCCCGTTACGATTAACTACTCGTGAACACCTTTATTGTCTATGACCGCTAGGCGAACGTTGGGGTCAATTTAAATGTAGGTTAAGATAATTGTATAAATTAATTGATATTTTTTAAAACTAAGTATAATTCTAATTACAACAAAATCATGACCATTAATATAGTTTTAATTCTTTTGTTATATGCATGTCTATCTTACGGTCTATGCTCGGGTATATGAGGTTGCTCCTTCCAATAATATTGTTTCTAATGTTCGAACTCATGTTCTCTCCTTGAGAGTGCAATATGTCTTATCAATGCACCCAACACTTGTTAATAATATAATTCTAATTTCTAAAGCGATGAATTCTAATCTCATTACTTTTAAAAATATTGAATACTTTTATTTTTCATGATTTGTTTTTATATTTTTAATTTAATCGATTTTAGCCATGTTAGTGCACCTAATAAAAATCATATATATCACCAATTTGAACCGAACAGATTCAAATTTCAATCAATCATTCAACCTTCTCAACCATATAATTATCTATGCTCTCTAATATAGGATATATATTGCCACACTTATTCATTCTTAATTATTTATATTATTATTTAATAAATATGCCAAATCAACCACTTTCCATCCCACTTTCTCTCATATCTCTCTCTCTCTTTCTCTATTTCTTTCAGTAGTATAAAGCTAAGAACTTATCTGCCCTTTTTTTTTATTTTTTATTTTTTTATTTTTTGGGGTGGTGGGTTTGAACTTTCTAAATTATAACCTTATATATACATAGTGGAAACAAATCCTTATCCTATATGTCATATGTGTCTGCTCTGCCAATTCTTGTGACCAAATGCTGCCTTAATTATTTATATGGTCTGTCCAAATTGTTTAATACTTGGATTAATTTGCGAATAAATTTCCCAATCGTAAGGATATGTACAATTATTTCATAATTGATCAAATGCAACCTAATCTCACCTGAAAATAATCCATAGTTGCCACTTGCCACCAACACCAACCCACAAAGTCTCTCCAACTTTCTTTATAAAATACATAGTGTTTGGATTTTGGAAAAAAAATAATTGATACGAGAGAACAAATCTTAAAACCGTTTAAAAATGAGTTCAAAATTTTGAACGTATCAAATACGAAATCTTAAAAACACAATTTGTTATCTAAATGACTTAATACAAAAATAAGTGTCCAAACTGTTGGTAATGGTGAAAATCAAGGCAAAAGTCTATATCCAACATAGGTTGGGAAAAAAGCTTGTGAAAGGTATTTATACTCAAGTTTCTCCCCTCATTTGTTGAGATGCGGTATTTTGACATGTCTGCACGCGGATATTATTTTTTTGGAGAAAATTCGTAAAGAATTTTTTTAAGAATAAAAGATAATCTAAAAGAATTTTTCTACTTATTTATATGCTCTGAAAACTATTCGAATTCAGATTTCTTATTATTCCAGCTGAGCAGTATGCTGAATTTGGACTGTTTTCTCAGTCAAATTCATTTGTTTAAAACAGATGTTACTGACGTTTCAGCAGCTGTTACTGCAGATTAATTGTTTTCAGCCTATAAATAGATGTGTTTCATGCAGTCTAAGTGTGCAACAAACACATACTATACATTTTTTGAACTTTAAGTGCCTAAAGTTTCAACCGTTATAATTTTAGGGGCATGGTAGTTAATTGTCGTTAAAAAATTATTAACCAATAAAAGTTTGACATATATCATGTTTTAATTTATATTTTCTTTTAATTATTTTTTGTTTTTAATAATTTAAAATTTTTCAAAAAAAATCCTAAAGTTCTAAATTTTTTTAAAAATATAGTACACAAATCCCTAAATTCAAACCTCAAAATCTTCACTATTGTCACTATCGATCGTCGTCATCGACCCCACCATTCCGGTCATCGGACTCAACCGATCATTTCTCCTAATGTGTCGTCATCAAAAATCGACGAACAGTGTGCCAACCGAAGATTAAATGTCGAATGTAAAATAGTTGTTCAATTAGTACACCGTTTGCCGATATCTAGCGACGTCATGTTGGGGGAAATGACCAGCTAAGTTCGACAATCAAAAGGGTGGAGTCAGCTAGGGGTGATAACGAGCCGAGCTGAGCTCGAGCCTGGCCAGGCTCGGCTCGGTTCGGAAACAGTGTAATTGGGCTCGGCTCGGGCTCGAGGCTCGCCGAGCTCGGAATTTTAGGCTCGAGCTCGGCTCGAAAATGATACTATTGGGCTCGGCTCGGGCTCGAAGCTCGTCAGGCTCGGCTTGAAATGAAAAATTTTGCTATAGTTTTTTTTATAAAAGATTTGTTAAAAATCTCTTTCATAACCAACACTAAAACGAAATTTAATGACCAGAAAGAGAAAAAATACTAAAAATTAGATTAATCTAAATAATCAATAAATATTCTTATAATACAAACACATAATTAAAGAAGATACAAAATCAAACAACAACAAACTAATGAAAGAAAATACAAACACATAATTTATTTTAGTGCATATCTAGATTCCAAGCCTGTTCACAAGCTTTTCGAGTCGAGCCTGGGTAGGCTCAGCTCGGCTTGTTAAGGTTTCGAGCCGAGTCCGAGTCGAGCTCACTCGAGCTGAACTTTGACCGAGCTTTGACCGAGCCGAGCCCGAGTAGCTCGCGAGCCGGTCAGACTCATTATCACCCCTAGAGTCAGCGACGACGATCGGCGGCAATAACGGTAAAGATTTTGGGGTTTTGTTATTTTTAGGGATTTATGAATTGATTTGAAGTTTTTTTTTTGAGAATTTTGGGATTTTTTTTAAAATATAATTTTAATTTTTTAAAAGATTAAAAAAAATTAATATTCCTGTCATATTTCTCGTTCTAATTGGGTGACACTTAAAATTGTAATGCTTGAAACTTTAAGCACTTATTTTTTAAAAAAAAAAACTTTAAACACCTAAAGTTAATTTATAGTTTGGACACTTGTTTTACGATTGAAGCTTATCTAAATTGATAAAGGCAGCCATGCATGTTGCTACACCCCCACGATTGCTGCCCACTTTGGATTCTTTTTCTTTTCCAGAAAATTTTACGTAATGAACATAGACAGATTAATAAAATAAAGAAGAAAATATGTTTAAATCACTTGCTTTATTGAATCTTTTGTTATAATTACTACAATTATTTATAATTATAAAAACAAAAGTGGTTTGTTATGTCGTATGGGTGATGTTTTGGATAATGTATAGTTTTAACCAGCAATTTCTGAAAAGATTAATATTTGATACACTGCTAGTGTAAAAAAAGTTTACACAAGCATGCCTATTTTCAAGCCTAAATTTAAATCTTAAAATTCTAACCTTAAAACCTTAAAAATTTAACCCCAACTTCTAAACCCTAAACCCTAAATTATAGCCATAAATCTTAAATTCTAAATCATACAACCAAATCCCTAACTTTTAAACCCTAAACTAAACCCTAAACTAAACCCCTAAATAAACCCGCTTGTGGAAACTTTATTTTCCACTGGCAGTGTATAGGATATTAATCCTTTCTCAAATACCAAAACCAAATCAGGTTTCTTTGGTATTGAATAACGGTTGCAATGTATTACAATTTTGATTATTTTAGTTATGGATATTTATATTAAGAGTTTAGATTTGATTTTTGGGTAAAGTATATAAATGGTCACCAAATTATCTCTAAAAATACAATATGGTCATCAAACTTTCAAAAGTTACATAATGGGCATTAAATTTTAGTTTTTATTATAAAATGGTCATTGCGCCGTTAATTGTCGTTAATTGTTAGACGTGGCAGTTACGAAATTTTGTATAATAGTAGCATATTAATCCTCAATATTTACACATTCAACCAATTTAGACATCAATAACGAGAGTTAAATTATGAATAAGTTGATTGAATGTGTAAATATAGAGGATTAAATATTTTATTATTCAAATATCCGTAACTGTCACGCCACCCACTTAACGACAGTTAACAGCTCATTGACCATTTTGTATAAAAAAACTAAAGTTTAACGCCTATTATGTAACTTTTGAAAGTTTGATGACCATTTGTATACTTTACCCTTGATTTTTTATAATAATTAATTTGTATCTGATTCATTGGTCAATCAATTCAGATCAGATATTATAGAGACTTATTACGAGTGTGACCCTTCTGACCCAATTTGTTTCATTCACAACGTCAACGTTTGAACGATGAACCTTATTTAAAGATCTAGTGTTTCATCCTAATAGATTTTTTTGAACAATTTCTACCTAAGGAGGGAGAAGGGAGAATTTGCTCCTAATGGGTTTAGAACCCATAGCTTAAGGGAGAGGACAAAATGTCAACTCAAAGCTTTAATCACTTGCTCTAAAAATTGTTGACAAATAAACTAATTAATAGTTGATAAATGATTTTGATTTAATGAATTGATCAAATAATATTAGTGAGTCCTAGTAAATTAAATTATGTAAATTTACCTTTATTTTTTAAGGGTAAACTACACCACTGACCACTTAACTATAGGGTTGGTGTCGATATGACCATTATACTTTTAATTTTTGCATATATACCACTAAACTATTTAAATGGTTCCAATTAGGCCACCAACCGTTAAAAATAACGGAAGAGACTGACGTGGCCGTTAAATAAAATGATATAATTACACATTTGATCCATGTTATTTAAACAAACTCTCAATTTAGTCTTAATTTTAATTTAAAAAATATTAACTATTTAATAATTATTTTAATTAATTTCCCCTCCAATCAGACCTGATTAGAGAAGGGAAAATAGAAGAAAGGGAAATTGGGGCTAGGAGAAATCAAACCCACGTCTTTAAAGAACTTAAAGAGCGAGCTTACCGCTAGAACAAGCTAACTTCTGGGATATGAGATACAACCTTTGATATATGTTTAAATGGTTGTTAATGACCTGAAAAAATGAAACAAAACTAAATGAACCTAGGTGGATTTGAACCCAGATCCCTAGAGTGAAAGTAGCATATGCTTGCATCAGACCAAGTATATTTTCAAGTTAAAAAATTTAAAATTTAATATATGTCTTATAATATTATTAATGCCCGGAAAAAGGAAAAAAAATATGGTTTTAGGAAAATTGAACATGAAACATCGAATTTAATTAAATAAATTAAAATTTAAATAAAAATATCATATTTTTAATTAAATTTTATTTAAATTTAAAAATGTGATATTTTTAAATTTAATATAAGATATATTAACTACAAGGCACTTTCAGTTCACACAAATATTATATTAGCAGTATAATAACATATATAGAACACTCAATATAAAAGGTTCGAATTTTAAATTTAATTTAATTAAATTTAAATTTAAATTTAAAAATGTGATATTTTTATTTAAATTTTGATTTATTTAATTAGTTTCGATGTTTCATGTTTGATTTTCTTAAAATCATATTTTTTCCTTTCTCCGGGCATTAACAATATTAAGTAAATTGAATTTAAATAAAAAATATCACAATTTTAAATTTAAAATTCGAACCTTTTGTATTGAGTGTTCTATGTATGTTATATACTGCTAATATAATATTTGCGTAAACTGAAAGTGTATTGTGGTTAATATATCTTATATAAAATTTAAAAATATCACAATTTTAAATTTAAATAAAATTTAATTAAAAATATGATATTTTTATTTAAGTTTTGATTTGTTGAGTGGATCACACGAATGAAAATAACCAAGAGGGGGGGTGAATTGGAATTTTATCGATGTTGTAACGGAAATTGCAACTTAAAATTATTGACACGGGAATTTAGAGTGGTTCAAGTTCACCAACCGAACTCTACATCCACTACCTTAGTCTCACCAAGGATTTCCAACAATTTCCACTAAATTGTTCGTCCCCTTTTTCCAGGACAAGGAGGCAACCTTTACAATTTCGGTTAATTTTTCTACCCAAAAATTAACCCAATCCTCACACAAAAGAACAAAGAAATTTGGTGGCTAATAACGTATCTCTCAATACAAATGATAGCCCAATATCAAGCACTCAACCCAATTGAACAAAATAGAAATGAAGGATACAATTTGGGGTTTCTAGATAAAGTAGGATTTTTTGCACAAATGCTTGGATTTGATGTTTTGATATCTTCTTGAGGTTCAATCATCTGTTGCTGGAGCTTCTTGGGGTCTTTTTATAGCCTCTTGATGATTTCCAACCGTTGTGAGTGTTGACTTTAAGATTATAGCCGTTGGAAAGCTTTTTCTCCACTTTCTTGCACTTTTCCAGCTATGAGTATCGGTACTCTATAGTGGGGTATCGATACCTGTCTCACAAGAAAATAGCCGTTGTGTACAAATAATAAAGGGGTATCGATACGCGTTCTAGGCGTATCGGTACTGGGTATCGAAACAGCACAGGCTGTATCGATACCTTTTTCTCGACATAGCTCACTGTCAAATGTGGTATCGATACTAGGGTTAGGGGTATCGATACCGGTTTAGTGACCGTTTAAAAATCTCAACGGTCATAATTTTTAAACCGACTTTGAAATTAATAATTATAAAATGGTATCGATACTGGTTTATCCGTATCGATACTGATTTCATGGCGTTTCGATACTAGGGTTTGCCGTATCGATACTTGTTCCGACAGTGGCAAACTTTGCTAAAAAGGTATCGATACTCCTTGATGGGTATCGATACTGGTTGACGTTTTTCAATAATTTTGCCTTGGAACACTTAGAAAATATTTGAGTTTGAGTTCTAATAAATCAGTTTTAAAGTCTTTGGAGTTTCAAAAACTTATTAAGGGATTTGTACAAACAATTTTAAGTTCTTCAATTTGATCCTTAAAGATCTAGTTATATCAAAATCAAACATAGGTTTTACAATCTCCCCCTTTTTGATATAACAAAACCAAAACTTAAAATTTTTGACAACTTTTGAAAATTAACTCCCCGAAATTTCTCAAAATCAAAATTCTTAACTCCCCCTTGATGTAAGTTTGATAAAACCAAAAAAAATTTTGAAGAAAAATTTTTTTTTGAAGTTTGTTTGTGATTGTGAGCTATATCTTCTCCCCCTTTTTGTTAGATCAAAAAGAATTGTGAGAGCATAATGTGCATCAAATATCAAGAGTATAAAGATAAGCAACATAATCTTATTATATCATAAAACGAGAAATCCAAAACATAAGCAAATCTTAAATCCTAAATAATCAAAGCATAGGTAATAATCTTAATAATAACCTTAATCCTAAGAACATAAAACATAGGTGCATAAAAAAATCCTAAATGATATGATATGATATGCAAGGATAGAAGTCTAGGCATTATCTTCATCGTCTTCATCATCGTCATCTTCATCTCCCAAAGGGTCATTGTTCCTCATACTATTACGCCATTCATCGTGGAAAGCGGCAATGGAAATATTCGAGGAATTTTGCTTGCTTTCGAGGGATGTAAGGCGATTCTCCATACCCGTCATCCTCGTATCAAATGTAGTTTCTATAGAGGTAAGACGAGTATTCAACCCGGTGAATTGTTCATTTAGATATGTCATGAGACTATCCATATTGGGTTGTGGGACTTGAGGAGCTTGAGGAGCTTGAGGAGCTTGTTGTTCTAAGGCGGCGGCGGCCTCGGGTGGAAGCTCGGTAAGACGTAGCCAATTTCCATTAAAATAATGAAATTTGCTTCGAGCAAGAGAATGTTCGTCGATAGGATCGGTAAGAGTAGAAGCAAGATCAAACGAACAATCAATATCCTTTTGAACAAAGTAATAGCTTAAGGCCGTACCATAGATAAAGGATGTGATGAGAGGAGTTTCACGTTGTTGAACATGATAAGCAATCTCATTGAACATGATGCGAGCAAGATTTGGGCGTTTTCGTTGACGGAAACTTCGAATCCAAAAATCATCCAATAGACGGATGGTGGAATATTTGCCTCCGGAGGGACGAAGCCACCATGATACCATCAAATGTAGGATTCGATCATGAGCATTGAGGACGGTTACGGAACCGCTAAGAACATGCCCTAAGGCATTCTCATTATCTTCACCTTCATCTTCCAATTTAAAAACCTCACAAATAGACTTGACATCAAGAGCTATTTGTTTCCCCATAAGATAAGATCGAATGGCAACGACTTCTCCATTACGATAAATGCATTTAGCATTAGAGAAGAAAATCAAAACCAAAAGCCGATAATAAATACCCGGAATAGTGAGAAAATGCATAAAATTCCAAAGACGAAGAAGCGGAAGATATTCAAACTTGAAGCGCTCGGAGTCGAGGAAGGGGATGGATACGATCCTCTCCGCACGAATTTTGTAATTTTCAAATTGGCGGAAATAAGGAAGGCCCTCGGAATCTTCAAAGGATTGGTTGTAGATAGTAGCATAATCCGGACGAGCAACCGATCCGGGAGTTGAAGAGTCTCCGGCAAGAAGAACTCTTTGACGTTTCCTTGAATGCTCTTTTGGTGCCATAGATGATAGAAACTTTGAAGAGAGAATTTTGAGAGAGAGCAAAAGGCTTTGATTCAAGGGTTTCTTTTGATTTTTGGTGAAGAATATGAAGGAGAAGAGACCTTTATATAGCCAAAAACATTTAGGGTTAATAGGATATTAAAGAGTTTTAATTTTGGTAAAATTAGATCTCATTAAAAGCCTATTTAATGCCATCAGCGCGAAAGGGTATCGATACTCCTTAGTGGGTATCGATACGGGGATAGAATTGTCTTTCCACAAATTTGACCGTTGAAGGAGGTATCGATACTCATTAGATGGTATCGATACAGGGATAGAATTGTCTTTTCTCAATTCTGACCGTTGGAAGAGGGTATCGATACGCATGAGGCGGTATCGATACGCGTGAAGCGATGAGAAATTCTAGGGAATTTAAATGAAGAACAAGTATCGATACCCATTGGGCAGTATCGATACCTTATGCCCAGAATTTTGCCTATTTGGTTAAAAATAACCAAAGACATGAACTAAACATCTCTTAAAAGTATGCAAGTGATGAATGAACATATCTAAGCATATTTTAACAGAAACATACTCCCCCTAACTATATGCATGGAAGAAATTGGGAGACTAAAACACATAAACATGGTAATTTCACAAAATCAAGCACATTTAATTTTAAAAAGAGGTCCTAAGGGTCAAGATAGGCTAGTTAGACCCAACTCTCTCCTAAGGGACCAAAAACGCTCTTTATCTAATGGTTTTGTGAAAATGTCCGCTAATTGATTTAAGGTGTCTACATACTCTATAGCCACATCTTTCTTAAGGACATGATCTCTAATGAAATGATGCCTTATTTCTATATGTTTGGTTCTAGAGTGTTGGATGGGATTTTTCGTTAAACATATTGCACTTGTATTATCACATTTAAGAGGTATGGTTTCTATTTTTACACCATAATCTAAGAGTTGTTGCTTCATCCAAAGGACTTGAGCACAACAACTCCCTAAGGATATGTACTCGGCTTCGGTGGTAGATAAGGCTACACTATTTTGTTTCTTAGAGAACCAAGATATGAGCATACTACCTAAGAATTGACAAGTTCCCGAAGTACTTTTCCTATCGATTTTGCAACCCCCATAATCCGCATCCGAGTAAGCATGAAGGTTGAAGGTTGAGACTCTAGGATACCAAAGGCCTAAACAAGGGGTGTCTCTAAGGTATCTAAAGATTCTCTTAACGGCTATAAGGTGAGACTCTTTAGGACTAGCTTGAAACCTAGCACACAAGCAAACACTAAACAGTATATCCGGTCTACTTGCGGTAAGGTAAAGCAAAGATCCAATCATAGAGCGATAAAGCTTAGAGTCAACACACTTACCTCCTTCATCTTTGTCAAGCTTTGTAGATGAGCTCATAGGAGTGGCTTGAGGCTTAGTGTTCTCAAAGCCAAACTTGTTGAGCATATCCTTTATGTATTTTGCTTGATTTATGAAGGTGCCATCCTTCATTTGTTTGATTTGGAGTCCCAAAAAGAATGAGAGCTCCCCCATCATGCTCATCTCAAATTCACCTTGCATTAACTTAGCAAACTCTTGACAATAACATTCATTAGTAGATCCAAATATAATATCATCAACATAAATTTGAACTACTAAAATGTCATTTTTATACATTTTTATAAAGAGTGTAGTGTCCACCTTACCTTTTTCAAATCCTTTTTCAATCAAAAAATTTGAAAGCCTTTCATACCAAGCTCTAGGAGCTTGTTTTAAACCATAAAGTGCTTTTGTTAGTTTGAAAACATGATTTGGAAATTTTGAGTCTTCAAAACCCGGTGGTTGTTCTACATACACTTCTTCATTTATAAAACCATTTAAAAATGCGCTTTTAACGTCCATTTGAAAAAGCTTGAAATTATGATAACATGCATATGCAAGCAACATCCTAATGGCTTCCATTCTAGCTACGGGTGCATAGGTTTCATCAAAATCTATTCCCTCCTCTTGAGTGTAACCTTGTGCTACAAGTCTAGCTTTATTTCTCACAATGTTACCACTCTCATCTAGTTTGTTCCTAAATACCCATTTAGTTCCTATTGTAGATTGATTACTAGGCCTATCAACTAATGTCCAAACATTACTTCTCTCAAATTGATTTAACTCTTCTTGCATAGCCATAATCCAAAAATCATCTTTCAATGCTTCTTTGATATTTTTAGGCTCTATGCATGAGATAAATGCAATATGATTCATTAATCTAAGAGAAGAACGAGTGGTTACCCCCTTGGATGGATCACCCAAGATTTCACCATCTTTGACATAGTTCAACTCCCTTGGATAGCTAACTTCCTTTTCCTCAATAGCCAAGTCCCTCAAGGCTTCAAGAGGTGGATCTTGTGTGTCTTCTTCTTTTGGTTGAATCTCATCCTTCTTTGAAGTTTGACCTCCATCAAAGGTATTTGTGATTCCTACATTATCATCATCACAAGAATCCTTCCTAGGAAGGGGATTATCATCGAATACAACATGAATAGATTCTTCTACAACTAAAGTTCTTTTGTTAAATACTCGATAGGCTTTAGAGGTTAAAGAGTAACCTATAAAAATAGCTTCATCACTTTTTGCATCAAATTTACCTAAATTATCTTTTCCATTATTTAAAACAAAGCATTTACATCCAAAAGGGTGGAAGTAGCTAATATTAGGCTTTTTAGATTTTAAAATCTCATAAGGTGTTTTCTTTAAAATCGGCCTAATGGTTACACGATTTATAATATAACAAGCCGTGTTTGTTGCTTCCGCCCAAAAATATTTTGGTAAATTATTTTCGCAAAGCATAGTTCTAGCCATTTCTTGTAAAGTTCTATTTTTCCTTTCAACTACCCCATTTTGTTGAGGAGTTCGAGGAGCTGAAAAATTATGGCTAATACCATTTTCATTTGAAAAATCTTCAAATCCTAAATTTTGAAATTCGGTTCCATGATCACTTCTAATATGTGAAATTTTAAGTTCAAGATCATTTTGAATTGATTTTGAAAATGTGATGAATTTTTCCAAAGCCTCATCCTTAGTACTTAAAAAGAAAACCCAAGTGAATCTAGAAAAATCATCAACTAATACAAAAGCATATGATTTGCCACCCAAGCTCATAGTCCTAATTGGCCCAAATAAATCCATGTGGATTAGTTGTAAACATCTACTAGTAGAAATGTCATTAATGGATTTAAAGGAAGATTTATGTTGTTTACCCTTTGAGCATGCATCACAAATTTTATCGTTCGAAAATTTTATCTTGGGTAAACCTTTAACTAGGTTTAGAGAGACTAGTTTTTCTAAAACACTTGTGCTAGCATGTCCTAGCTTCCTATGCCACAACCATGCATCATTTTCGTTTTGAGCAACTAAGCATGCATGAGATGTATGTATGTCATCTAGATGCACCATGTATATATTCCCTATGCGATGACCTATGAGCATAATATTATTAGTTTTAATGTCTACAATTTTACAACCGGTTTTATCAAATATAACATTAAAACCTTTATCACATAGTTGACTTATGCTCAATAAATTATGTTTAAGACCATTGACATATAAAACATTTTCAATGAAAGTAGTAGAGTGATTACCAATGGAGCCAATACCTTCAATGTGACCTTTAGAGTTGTCACCAAATGTTACAACTCCTCCACTTTTTGGCTTTAGATCCATGAGTCGACTCTTGTCTCCGGTCATGTGTCTCGAGCATCCACTATCAAGGTACCATGAGTTTTGACTTTGTGCTTTGGCCTTGTAGCAATGCTCCCCCTACAAACAAAGATATTTAAACTTTTGTTTTTGGTACCCAAATTACTTTGGGTCCATGTGTGTTAGTTCCTAAAACTTTGGTTCCCTTAGGAATCCAAGGTGACATAGCAATAATATTATTAGATTTAACAAGTTCCTTAGGAACCCATACATTTCTAATTCTTTTAACTTTACTATGTCTAGGATAGTTATTTTGTTTGTAGTAGTTAGTCTTTTTCTTATATTGGTGTGTTCTAGAGGATTCTCCTATGTCATGTTTGACACTACCATTATTTTTTAAAGACTTTTTGAGCTCATTTAGCTCACTTAACACCTTTTGGTGTTCACAATTATTTTGGGATAAAAGATTATTAAGATCGATATTTTCTTTTTGAAAGAATTTGAGTTCATCTTCTAATCCTAATATCTTTTTCTCAATTTTAGAATTAGTTTGAGTAAGTGAGTCATTTTTCTCTTTTAATTCTAGAATAATTTTTCTATTCCTAATAACCGACTCCTTATACTTCTCAACTAATTCATCATATACCTCTTGTAACTCATCATAAGCATCATTTAATTCTTCATATGAATAATCTAAAGTAGATGAGTTAGAGGTTGCCAAGGAGGAATCTTCCTCAAGTGCCATGAGGCAAAGGTTCGCCACTTCTTGTTCGTCATCCTCCGATGACTCCTCATCACTCCAAGTAGCAAGCTTGGCTTTGAGCTTTTTCTTATTCTCAAAGCCCTTCTTCTTGAGTTGAGGGCACTCCGAACGTATGTGGCCGGGTTGTCCGCACTCGAAGCAAGTGATTGGATCCCTTCCTTCTTCTTTGTTCTTGCTTTTGAAGTCCATCTTCCTTTGGATTTTTCTTCCTCGGTTGGACCTCATAAGGCGTGAGAATCGTTTGGCTATCATAGCCAATTCTTCAAGTTCATCCTCATCACTAGATGAACTTTCATCAAGTTGGGAAGTTTTAGCCTTGAGAGCTATTCCCATTTTCTTCTTTTTCTCCCCTTCAAGCTTCTCCATTCTTTTTTCTTCTTTCTTTCTTTCATCTTCTCTTCCTTGCTTCATGATCTCGTGAGTAAGGAGAGAGCCTACAAGTTCATCAAGCTTTAGAGTTTTTAAATTCTTTGCTTCGATGATTGCGGTTCTCTTCCCATCCCAAGATTCGGGAAGTGAATAGAGTAGCTTTCGAACAAGTTTGTCTTCCGGTATAACTTCTCCATAGCCCTTTAGACCATTTACAATTGTGGAGAATCGATCAAACATCTTTGACACCGTCTCATCGAATTCCATTTTGAAATTTTCATAACTAAGATTGAGAATTCCAATCTTAGTTTCTTTGACATCGTTGGTGCCTTCATAGGTGGTTTCAAGAGTGTCCCACACTTCTTTGGCACTTTCAATTGATGAGACCTTTGAGTAGATGTCCGGACCGAAAGCACAAAATAGCATGTGAAGAGCTTTATCATTTACTTGGATCTTTTTCCTCTCCTCTTCACTCATTTCCGTTCTTCTTTTAAGCACCATCTTGCCATCAATATCTTGCTTCAATGGGATATATGGTCCATCCTCAATGACATCCCACACAAGGTAGTCACTTGATTTAATAAATAGACGCATTTTATTTTTCCAAAATGAGTAGTTCTCACCATTGAAGAAAGGAGGCTTTGTGGTGGATTGTGAGTCGTACATGCCGGGAGCGGAGGTTGATGCCATCTCTTGATATTTTGATGATGATCACACTTCTTCCAAGGATCTCCTCTTGCGGTTGTTAATCCTCAAAGAGTTAAGCTCTGATGCCAATTGTTGAGTGGATCACACGAATGAAAATAACCAAGAGGGGGGGTGAATTGGAATTTTATCGATGTTGTAACGGAAATTGCAACTTAAAATTATTGACACGGGAATTTAGAGTGGTTCAAGTTCACCAACCGAACTCTACATCCACTACCTTAGTCTCACCAAGGATTTCCAACAATTTCCACTAAATTGTTCGTCCCCTTTTTCCAGGACAAGGAGGCAACCTTTACAATTTCGGTTAATTTTTCTACCCAAAAATTAACCCAATCCTCACACAAAAGAACAAAGAAATTTGGTGGCTAATAACGTATCTCTCAATACAAATGATAGCCCAATATCAAGCACTCAACCCAATTGAACAAAATAGAAATGAAGGATACAATTTGGGGTTTCTAGATAAAGTAGGATTTTTTGCACAAATGCTTGGATTTGATGTTTTGATATCTTCTTGAGGTTCAATCATCTGTTGCTGGAGCTTCTTGGGGTCTTTTTATAGCCTCTTGATGATTTCCAACCGTTGTGAGTGTTGACTTTAAGATTATAGCCGTTGGAAAGCTTTTTCTCCACTTTCTTGCACTTTTCCAGCTATGAGTATCGGTACTCTATAGTGGGGTATCGATACCTGTCTCACAAGAAAATAGCCGTTGTGTACAAATAATAAAGGGGTATCGATACGCGTTCTAGGCGTATCGGTACTGGGTATCGAAACAGCACAGGCTGTATCGATACCTTTTTCTCGACATAGCTCACTGTCAAATGTGGTATCGATACTAGGGTTAGGGGTATCGATACCGGTTTAGTGACCGTTTAAAAATCTCAACGGTCATAATTTTTAAACCGACTTTGAAATTAATAATTATAAAATGGTATCGATACTGGTTTATCCGTATCGATACTGATTTCATGGCGTTTCGATACTAGGGTTTGCCGTATCGATACTTGTTCCGACAGTGGCAAACTTTGCTAAAAAGGTATCGATACTCCTTGATGGGTATCGATACTGGTTGACGTTTTTCAATAATTTTGCCTTGGAACACTTAGAAAATATTTGAGTTTGAGTTCTAATAAATCAGTTTTAAAGTCTTTGGAGTTTCAAAAACTTATTAAGGGATTTGTACAAACAATTTTAAGTTCTTCAATTTGATCCTTAAAGATCTAGTTATATCAAAATCAAACATAGGTTTTACATGATTTATTTAATTAAATTTAATTTATTTAATTATATTTGATGTTTCATGTTCGATTTCCCTAAAACTATATTTTTTCCTTTTTCTGGGCATTAACAATATTATAAGACATATATTAAATGTTGAATTTTATAACTTGGTAATATACTTGGTATGATGGCAAGCATATGCTACTTTCACTCTAGGGATCTGGGTTTGAATCCGCCTAGGTTCATTTAATTTTGTTTCATTTTTTCGGTCATTAACAACTGTTTAAACATATATTAAAGGTTGTATCTCATATCCCAAATATTAGCTTGTTTCGTCGGTAAGCATGCTAATTAAGTTCCCTAAAGACATGGGTTTGATTCCTCCCAGCCCCCATTTCTTTTTCTTCCATTTTCCCTTCTCGAATCAGGTGACATGTGTCACTACTTGATTGGAGGGGAAATTAATTAATTAATTATTAAATAGTTAATATTTTTTATTAAATTAAAATTAAGACTAAATTGAGAGTTTGTGTAAATAACAGGGATCAAGTATGTAATTATACTATTTTATTTAACAACCACGCCAGTCTCTTCCGTTATTTTTAACGGTTGGTGGCGTAATTGGTACCGTTTAAATAGTTTAGTGGTATATTTGCCAAAATTGAAAGTATAGTGGTTATATCGACACCAACCCTATAGTTAGGTGGTCACTGGTGTAATTTACCCCTCATTAAGAGTAGAAATTCTCCTTCCTACTTTCGTAGGTAAGAACTATGCAATATATATATATATATTGCTATTCATTTATGCATATAAAAGATATAAAGAATTTGCTTTTCACCATTTTCTCTTAAATCTTTGGACAATAGATTTAGTCAATTATCTTTAACTGATACTTGAGGGTCGATCGTCGCTCCCTTCATTTCACACTCTTCTTTTATTTTTTATTTTTTTTTACCTTTTCACCTATTTTTTCAAAGTTGTTTGATTGAATTTATTAAACATTTTATGAGATACATGAATTAATTTAAAGTGAAAAAACTAGTGACATATTAAACATCTAGTTTAATGAATTAAATACACATGTTTTATTTTAATCGACGATTATAAGATTTATTATACCTTTAATTATCATAACGTCATCGAAAATTTATATTATTAATCACTAAAAATATGTCTAATTATTAAAATTTAAATATCAAACATCGCTAACAATGCAATTATATAAATGAGTAAGTGGTTGAAGTTTTTTATCTACACTTGAAAGTTTAGGCGAGTCTAACGTGCGACATGTCTAGGGTGCGGTTAAAAGACGGCAAATTTCGAAATTTATTTTCGAACTGAAAATGTTAGACTTCTTGATAATATTTTTAGTTGATTTTTTGAGTTTTTTTTGCAAGTATCGATACTTATTTTATAAGTTTCGATATTTTATCCCAAACTGAAAATTTATCAACAAAACTAATTATCGATACTTGCAAAAAAAAAACTAAAAAATAATCGAAAATGTTATCAAGAAGTCTAACATTTTCAGTTTGAGGACAAATTACGAAACTTATCGTTTTTTAACCGCACCCTAAACCTGCCACAGTCAGGGACGACGTCAGGGAAAAATAGTGGTTTGGCCTTCTGAAAATGGAAATTTTTCGTTTGATCCTTCAAAGTTTGTGAAATTATTAATTAATGTAATGATGAGATATATTCTTTTGTAATTAAAAATATAATCAAAATTTGTGAAAGTGTTGGTTTTTTTTTGAAAATGAGAAAGTGTTAGTTAATATAGTGGTTTCATCTCCTTTTATATGCCGAGATAATTTTGTTTGAGATTTAATTTTTGGTTTATATAAATTTCTTTTGTTCTGATTTTAAAATTATTTGTTTATTAGGATGTGTATTTTGCTATATATTTCCTATCTTCTCAGTAAAATTAATTTTTTTGTTTAAAAGCATGTGTTAAAAATAAGGGTAATTATAGCATACACCGGCGGTGAAAACAAAAAGTTTTTACAATCATTTTAATTTTAGGGTCTAAAGATTTAGTTTAGGGGTCAAGAATTTAGTGTTTATGGTTAGAATTTGAGGTTTATAGGTGAAAACTTAAATCCCTAACCATATTACACTAAACCTAAGCACTAACCTCTAAGCCCTAAATTCTAATCATAAATTATAATTTTAACCACAAACTTTAAACTCGTAAACTCTAAACTTAATCTCTAAACCCTAAAATTAAGACACTCGTAGAAACTTTTTGTTTCTACAAACTAGTGTATGAAATATAAAGAACAACATTATCTATAACAAACAAATAAATAAAAATATGAATTGCATAAGGATTAATATCCTATATATACACAAAGGGTGGAAACTGAAAGTTTCCACAAGCGCCTTAGTTTTAGGGTACAGAGAGTTAGTTTTGGGTATAGGGTTTAGTGGTTTAGGTGTAGGGGTTAGAATTTAGGGATAATTGTTTTAACTTAAGGTTTAGGGTTATAATTTAGGGTTTAGTTTTTAGGTTAATATGGTGAGGATTTAGGTTCTAACCTATAAACCCTAAATTATAACTCTAAACCTTAAATTGAAACAATTATCCCTAAATTCTAACCTTCTACACCTAAACCCCTAAACTCTATACCCAAAACTAACTCCTTATACCCTAAAACTAAGGCGCTTGTGGAAACTTTCAGTTTCCACCGCCTGTGTATAGAATATTTATCCATTGCATAAAACATTTAAACAATGGGTGAATATTTGATACACTGCCAATGTAAAAAAAATTACACAAACATGCGTATTTTTAAGTTAAAATCTAAATTTTTAGTCCTAAAACCCTACAACTCTAGCTCCAAACCTTAACCCATAAATTCTAAATCCTACCACATAAATCTTAACTTCTAAACTTAAAACTTAAATCTTTAAATAATTTTATAGATTTCACCGCTGGTGTATAAAATAATAATCTTTAAAATATTAGTTCGTTTTAAAATGAAAATAACCTCTCCTCACAAATGGTGCCGAGCTTTATTTTAGACCGTTGGATGAAAATTTTTTTTCTTTCGAAATGAGTTTATTACTCGTTGAAGTGCGATTACACCTAAGGAAAAAGAAACAATAAAAGAACCATGGCTTTTTGGATCCCTAAAAAACGGATCAGATGGAGCAAGTGGGTTAGATACATTCTCTTTATTTTGTATGTATGCATGCATGTATGTGTATGGACATCCATTCATTTCATATACAATTTTTTTTAATAGTCTAAAGATGATTACAAAATAATATTTGTTCATAGATATTTTTAATTCTTTGATAATGCGCATACATTTGCAGACAAAACGAATTGAACTCGAGTCTTTTAAGATGAACAACATTTACTTTTCTATTAGACTATTTATTGGGTTCATTTCGTATGCAGCTTTTTGTTACCGGGATCAATCATAGTATCCTTCATTAATTAATCCTAGGAATTTTCATGATTACTAAGATTATTAGTCAGACAACATAAGATTACGGGACCGCTCCAACATCTTCTTAATTTTAATTTATTGATGTAAAACAAGATTTACAATAACAAAATCATTCAAAATCCCAAATATCCATACGTGTTCAAGCATATATAACATATTAACATTGCATTCATTACATTATTTTTTGGATTTATCTGGCTACCTAATCTACCAATAACATTTTCCTTTTTCTACACTTAATCTCATTTATAACCCATCATTTAACTTTTCCTAATAAATTTTTATTTAAAAAACAAATTAAACCAAAGATTTAACGTCGACCAAGTTTAAAACCATACCATTTGTTATTATATCATAGACTAAATATTTTTTTATGTTCAAAAAAATATATTTATATTATTTCTGTACCGAAATCTAACAAGTGACTTTAGTGAAAAAGATGATAATATTCATTCAAAAGATTCAGGTTCGACCATTTGTGTATGCAAAGTGTGTGCACGTTGTCAAAAGACTTCAAAACAGAATAAATAAACACTATTATATAATTGCACCAATATATAAAAAATATTATTTTTTACCGTAGACCGTACCATATATAAATTGTAATTGTATTTTGTCGGGTTTCGGGGTTTCTAAATGTAGAAATATATCCAAGTTGCCGAGGGGAATGAGTAGATTACATGGAGTTCTACATAGCCAAAATGTGACCCAATGAGGTGTGAGTTGTAAACCTTAAAAACCACATGGTGGGTGACACATCATAAAGGGGACATTGTAGGACCCATAAATGGGGGTATAGTGTAATATTATTACATGTACCAGAAAATTAAGTAAGGTTAACTATGTGATGTGTAGGGGGATTAATTAGGTAGAGATTAGGGGTGCTTGCATTAATTTGAAGATCAACCGTCCTATTCGGGATAATTAGGGCCACTGGCTATTAGGGATGGGAGCTTATTTGGAAGTTTAATTGCCAAAATCTCCTTGCCTATTTGCAATATGTGTGAACTCTAAAAGCTCACTACCGGCCAAAAAACTACAGTCTTTTAATGCTCGCCATACATTAAAAAGAATGAAATTAAAGTCAGACCGGTTGAATCAAAAACCGATGATTTAATTCGTTTTAATTTGTATGTTGTATTATCAACAATCTCTAAAACAGATGATTAAAAATTTTCGGTTGACACTTTTTCTTCTCCCATAGTTTGTGGGTTCAATACCCATTTAGAAGTAAAATCCTCCTCTCCTCCTCAAGTATAAAAAAAAATGTACTTTGTTGTATTTTCAAAGTTTCGAACCTAAGACCTTAGTTAAGCTGGAATAACTTAAACCCTTATTCGAGAATTCGATTTTAATACAATTATTTTCTGGTGATCGTATTTTAAAGTCATGTGTGGAGAAATGAACATAAAATAAAACGTGGCCACACATTCCTTGTTCTTTCCTCTCCCCCACCCAGCTTTTCCATGGCTATAAATATAAACCCCCAGAAGGCTTCATACATCATTGGAGTAAGAGTAAAGAGTTAGAGCTTCACTTTGCTAACAACACTTACTTTCTCTTTTAGGGAGATTGAGAGAGAAGAAAACACAGAGAAAAACATTACACTACACGTACATATATTTATACATCATCATGGCTCTTCACCTCTCTTGGGTTTTCATTTTTGGCATTCTAGGTATATACAAACAAAATCTTCATGTGTTTTTCATGTTTTGTCTCGGTGTTTCAATCCATATTTTCTTACCTTTTCTTTCTGTGTTTTTAGGTAACGTTGTTTCATTCATGGTCTCCTTGGCTCCACTGTGAGTTTTCTTTGTCAAACTCAAACTAGTTTCTTTACTATTGTTTTAGTGAAAATTTGTGTTATTAATGGAGGATTACCATCCCATTAATATTTTCAGGCCAACATTTTACTTGATCTACAAGAAGAAAACATCCGAAGGTTTCCAGTCTCTTCCCTACGTGGTTTCCCTCTTCAGTGCGATGCTTTGGATTTACTATGCTCTGCTTAAGAAAGATGCTATGTTCCTCATCACCATCAACACTTTCTGCGTTTTCATTCAGATTTTTTACATCGTTACTTACTTTTACTATGGCCCCAAGAAGGAAAAGGTAACATTTCTTCACCCATCAATTACTTCACTTCAACCTATACGTATACATATACATATATATCTGACATGATTGGAATGTGTTGAAATGAATGAATTGCAGGTTGTGACAGTGAAGCTTATGCTTCTCTTCAATGTTTTCGGATTCGGGGTTATCTTTCTCTCAACTTTCTTCCTAACTCCTTCCATTCGTCTCCTAATTTTGGGTTACATTTGCATGGCATTCGCTCTCGCAGTGTTCGTCGCACCTCTCGCCATTGTGGTGAGGATCCTTGATAACTTTTTAATCGAATAAATGTCATCGTCTTCGCCGATAGTATTCGGAAAGTAACTCGATTTTCGATTCTTTTAATGCAGAGAAAAGTGATTAAAACGAAGAGTGTGGAGTACATGCCGTTTACTTTGTCAGTGTTCCTTACCTTAGGAGCTGTTATGTGGTTCTTCTATGGTCTTTTGTTGAAAGACATGAACATTGCCGTAAGTCATCTCATTTAAACACCACAAAATCAATTTATTTAAACATTATTTCTTTTTTTTTTCCGATTTTTTAATTATCGTTGGACTCGAATCAACAGGTTCCAAACATTCTCGGGTTCATCTTCGGAATTCTTCAGATGATACTTTATGCAGTTTACAGAAGCCATCCCAAGAAAACAATGGAAGAATCCGATCCCAAGCTTCAATTATCGGACCACCCGGTGGTCGTCGTCGACGTCGCCAAGCTCGGCTCCAATGTCTGCTCGGACGTGCACGTCGTTGAAACGCAAGGTGATAAAGGAAACAATGGAAGGGATGAAGCCTACAACAAAGTTTAAAAAAGTTAATATCGTATTGTGGGTGCTACGAAAAGAGGTTTCCACTGAGATGTCTTAAGCTTACGTGTTTACTTTGATCTTGCATGGGGAATTATGGGATGGAATTACCCATGCAAAATAATTTTATTACAAAAAATAATGTCGTTTAATTTCTGTCTTTTCAGTCAACATCGTGAAATCTTTGTCTTTCTCTCTCATTTCAAATCTACAATCACATGTATTATGTAATTAGTTTGACGTTACTGTTTTATTAATGAAATGTTTATATTCCATAATTATCATGATGCTTTATATTTTCTCTTAAAGATATTATAATATAATAAATTACATTTCTATCAAAATTCGAATTCAATTAAATGAATTTAGTCCGAATGTAGTTTTAAATGTATAATTGTATCACGGCAAAGCACATCAATTCTTTTAAAAACAAACAATTTCGAATTTGAACTCTAAAAACCACATCTTCCTATCTCTTTTTTTTTTCTTCTTCTTCTTTTTTAAATCTTGCTTTAAGCCTTTTGCCTTTGGCCACTTGTTATCCTTTAGGTTAGCTAAAACAGAAAAGAAAATACTTTAATTTAGTGTTTCTTTTGATCACTGATTTATTTTATTGTCTTTTTATTAGCTTAGTTTAAAGTTAAAGGGCAAATTTGGGTTTTTGACTTTTTTTTAGAATTGATTAAGTTTCAATCTACCCTCTTTCTAAATAAAAAATATTTAAGTTAAAAGGACATCCCTTAGTATTCTCATGTTCTCTTTTTTCGATTTTAATTTTTTACATTCTAAGATTTATATTAAGATTGTTAACAATTTTGCATATTAAACACATTTTTATTGAGATTCAATAACCACATAAAAAATAGAATAAACACATATTTCGTACTCCACTTAAGTTGCGTTCAGTAATGCTTTTCTAACGGGAGTTAGAGCACCAAACGGAGAAATTATGATGAACATGTATATGAGATGCACGTTGAACAAGCGTTGGTACTCGTTTTTTCATATGGTATAATGTCGAAACGGGTGTTCCGCTACAGCAGAAAAAACTCAACTTTTGAGCAATCAACCGTCACTCAACGGGTGTTTGAAAATTGATGTTGAACGAGCCTTAAGTCTTGTGTTTTTGTTTTGATCACTCAATTATTATTTTTGGTAAAAATGTACATAACGTTGTACTTTTTCTATTTAGATCACTAGCCATTAAAAATGAATTGCTCTTTAATTTTATTTGATCAATAAGGTGATGCTATGTGCCACCACTACCATATTGGAAAAATAAAAAATAACACGTGGGTTGTTGATTAAAAGAGAAAAAATGACGTGAAAATTTAAAAAATGCCATGTCGGTATCATCATTAATTTTTTATTGACCATAAATTAAAATAGATAAAAAAAACTAACTTCAAGTATGATTTTATCTAAAATAATAGTTGGATGATCAAAACAGAACTACATGAATACATGAAATATCAAATAATTTAGTTATTTTAAAAATATATGAATTAGAAAGATTTTTTTCAAATTATTATTTACTTTTAATTACTAATTATTTCGTTTTTACATTTTAGTAAAATTAAATGGAAATTAAATTGTTTTAATTGAAGAACGTTTGTTTGAATTTTAGTTTACCACAAAAAAATTTCATGCAAAAAAATGTGCAGTACATCTATGACTCATGAGTGAATTTTCAAAAAGGTTTTGTGTTCTAAATAGATTCTTTCCGAGTATTGCAAGAGAGTTGTTCTGTAGAACTATGATGAAATTACGAAATGAATTAAATTGTTTATTTTTAAAATTAACAAAATTTTAAAAGATAATAATAGAAAATAGAGGGCTGAGGCTTAATTTTACTAATTTCAAATCCTAAAAAGTAATTAAACCAGAAAAAGTAAGGGTAAGACTTAATTTCATTAACTTCAAAACTGACAGAGCCTTAAAAATAATTAAACTAATTTTTTTGGAATCAACCATGACTTGATCTTAATAGTTTTAAAACTTTTAGTGACTTACAATACTATTAGAGTATAAAAGTTGGGGTAGACTTAGTCCCCTTAACTCTTAAGCTCATTCTGATGTTCCGTCACCAATTGTAGCACATGTTAGAATATAAATTTTAATATATGTCCTTTTAATTTTTTTTCTCGACAAATATAATTTATTATAGAGAAGATCATTCAAAATGAACAATTATTTAAGTTCAACCAATCATTCTTTTTGTTGCAGCCTAACTCTCCTACACTTAAAATGAACCCCACACTAAATTAACCTTATAAAATGAAGAGCAAGAGTAAAAAATTGTACACAAAAGAACACTTGTACGATTTGGCTCTTCATGCTAATGAATGAGCCAAAAAAATATTGTTCTCATATAAAAAATATTATAATTTATTATAAATGTTGAGATTCGAATGTAAAATTTTATTTCTTTTTTTTTATGAAAGCTAAAGTGATTACAAGTAGTATCTGTTCTAAATATACTCTCAACCATTTGACAATGAACGTTCAATCACCCTGTTGCAGCTGCTGGTGCTCGAACCTGTAACCTCTAAAAACAAGATTGTTTGATTATTTATGCAGGGATGTATTATTGCTTTGTGTATGAAACGGTGCAAATGGAAGGGCGCCCCACAAACAAGAGCAGGTGCCCTGTTGTTTATCAGGTGATTTTGCTTTGTATTATTTTCTAATTATCTTCAGTTTTCGGATCCCAGTGTCCTGCACTTTTTTGCTTCATGACAAAACATACGAGACTCAATCCCACTCAAAATATTTGGTATACTGCTTCAGATAAGTCAAATCTTGGCATATTCAACTCAAACATTAGTTTAGTTGATTCGTATAATTACTCTTAAAATATATTTTTAGAACTTAACGAGTGATCTCAGTGAAAAAGAAGATGCCGCTCATTCGAGAAAACCCAGATCCGAACATCCGTAAAGAAACAAGAAATTTCTCTTCAAATTGTGGCTCTTTTTATGTTAAGAAGACAAAATATAAAACAAGATAGTTTGGTTTAGGGTATACTTTCTTTGGCCAAGGTGATCCACTAACCCACATTTTGCCAATTTGGAGTTAGTACCTTCTGAATTGATTCTTTGTTTGATCCCTCAAGGATTTTAATTTTTTTTTACCTTTGTGTAGAAGTAGCTTAAACACACACAAGAAATCAAACAAGGACTGCCTGCCTACCCTCCTAAGTCCCAACTCTAAGTCTAAAGTAGTGGAGAATCTTGGATTCTATCAATAGTGTCCAATGACTCTAAAGTAGAGTACCTAAATGCCCCACCACATCAATTTTACTTCTATATCCATGGTGAAAATGAAGAATTTGAAAGTAAAAGGGACGGATTTAGAAGGCGATATTAATTAAATTATATACATAGTTATATTTTGATATAAAAGCTGTGTAAATTTTTTTTATATAACTCTTCTATTTAGACTATAACATCTAATATTTGAATCTATATCTCTAAGACTAAATCATAAACTCTAGACCCTAAACTTTAAATTCTAACCATAAATCCTAAATCTTAAACCCTAGAGCATAAACCCCTAAACTCTAAAATTAACACGCTTGTGTAAACTATGTATCAAAGTATTATATATATAGAATCTGTTGACATTGTGTAAAATTTAAGAGTTTTGCATGTTTTTTTAGACTGTTGGATTAATTGATTGTAATGATTGAGATTAAAACTTTTAAATTAAGGATAGTTGATTTACGTTTTTTTCCTGTAAAAATATTCGCATTACCTATTGATAATCTAACCATCAATTTTTACTAATCTAACAATTCAGAAAACGTGTAAAACTCTCAAATCTTACCGTGTGTCAACGGATCTTACATATATGAGTGCGGTTATGTCTAATGAATAATTCAATGAATTGGGTCTCATGCTCTCATTGTTTGAGCAAATTAGGCACTTTTGTTTAGGTCCCAAGGTGTGCCCTACATTTTAGAATTGATAGTGGAGGGTAGGAAATATATTGTACTTAATAGGGCAGATAGATAGAACCATTCCCAGATGAATTTATTTGTATTTTTTCTTTAAAATATTTATATGTTTCTTCAGATAAAAAGGTTTTAATTGAGATTAATATGGAAAATTCTAATGAATATCGAATTTGAACTTGTCAAAATATTCAGAACTTCCTCCTCTTCATTAAATCAAGATTTCTTCGATTGTAATTTTATTCAAATAAATATTTAACATTTTTAACAATTAGTTATATATTTCATGTGGATTTAATTTTATTTTTATCGTAAGTATTATGTGTTTCTTCGTACGATGATTGATTAAAGTAACATGCATAATCATTTGATAGGACCAAAGTTGATAGATTGCGAAAACATTTTTTTATATATCAACAATCACAATAAACATAACATGGTCGAAAATAAATCCGTACATTTCATTACTATTCTAACCTCATACACACCTCACCAAGATAAGGAAGAAGATGTGGGATTACAGTTTGATAGATATTTGCATTGCAAACAACAGCAAAGTATCCCTTTTTGTTCCCCCCATCATTTCTCCTTTCTTGTACAAACCCAATTATTATCAAATCTAATGTAGAAAAAGATGAACATGAACAATCAACACATATCTACTCAATAATAAAAATCATTTGATTAGAAGGCACTCAAATATACAATTTGACCCCCTTTTAAGTGTTTTTGGGTATGAGTGAGCAAAACTTGACTCGAAAAAAATTCTAAATAAAGTTTGATTTTAAAATGGAAATTCAAATAACTCGAATAACTTGAAATTTTTAGTAATTAGTGAATCAATTTTTAAGTTCGAGTCGAGTCCCTCAATTCTTCCTTATATATATATATATATATATATATATATATATATATATATATATATATATATATATATATATAGAAAATCGTTCAAATTAGAATCAATCTGTATTATAACATTGTAAATAATTACAGTTAAATTTATACAGAAATTCAAAAACTCGACTCGAATCGAAAAAATTTCAAATAAAGTTTAAGTCGTAAAATAGAACGCATAAACTCGACTAACTTAAATTTTTTTACTCAACTCGACTCGATCGAATCTCAGAGATAAAGTTGAAGGGAAGGGCTAAATTGCCTGCAAGTGGAGGCTGCACGTCATGTATTCCTTTACATTTAAAAAAAATACTACAAGATAAGATATATGGGGTATGATTTCAAGCTTACCTCTAAAAACCCAGATTTCAATCACACCAAATTTCCCATGCAAAAAAAGGGGAAATAAAATAAATGATTTTTTTCTCCCCCCAAAAAATATTGTGATGATAAGGTTGACACTTTGATATACAAATGGCGTCATGTTGTTAAATCATTTCAATCATATGCAATGGCAATGGAAGATTTCAGACAATCGAGCCAGACACATACGTCATGGGAAAAGCTCTTTTTCTCTTTAGTTTTAGCATTTCGTTTTTGCAAAGTTGAGACGATAAGATCATTCTTACATAAGCAGCAGTATGTTCCTTTTCCACTCCCTTTATTTTGGCCATAAAGTGCATCTCTCTCTCTCTCTACTAGGGTTAGCTAACTCTGACTAAACATGTTTAAATATCGGATCGTCAATTCGGGTCGAATATCGAACAAAATTCATTGTAAGTCGAGTTGAATAATGGGTCGAGTTTTCAATTCGGGTTAACCCTGAAAGAAGAGATCCAGTAATTAGCCGAGTGGTTAAGAATGCTCATGTTACTTCATCTTGTATGAGTTCAAATCTCGGCATTTGCGAAGTGTAATATCTATCTATTTAATAAAAAAAAAAGTATACAATATACACCATATAAAATAGGTCAAGAATGGAAAAAAAATCAGGACACAGTTTAACCAATAATATGAACACTTTTGACATAGACGCTTATGATTTTGATACGACATGTAAAACAGTATAAACGCAATAAAAAGTATACAAATTATGAAACGTAATAATCTCGAGCTGAGAGTGGGGGAGTGACCAACTCAACTTAAACTCAACCATTCTTTTGTGTGCATCAAAGTTATAGGAATTATCCTTAGTCCATTCAATCCTAAAATAATGGAACCAACTTTATATCTGAAAATATGGCAGCCACACTGTTTGTAATGCATGACATCAATGATCTCTCAATTGCCCTTTTCTTTTTAATTCAATCATTAAAAAGTGCTATAAATTTAAAACCACATGTTCAACAACTAAAACTTTTGTCGGACGCCTAATATTAAAATTAAAAAAATGGACCATCTCCATCACTTATTCAATTTTGCCACTCCATTAGATCTTAATTTTTAAGGTTCAATCCTAAGCTAAACCGGTATAGGGGTCGATTTATTTGTCCGGTTCAATAAGCTCGATTTACTTGGATCGAGCTTTGAACAATATAATTAATAATCTAAACCGACCCCGTTTCTTGATACAATCAAGTGAATAGTTATATGAATTTATAGAACCATTGGATCGATAATTTTTCTTGTTTGATCTGAATGTTTCAAAGTTTTGCTTTACAAATATTTTTCCAATCGTATTTATTCATAAACCCATACCGGTCCATAATACGGAAAACTATGTACCCATGTCCTCTCCTTCAAGCCCATTATATCTGCCAAAATAGTCAGAACAATCAGTCTTGGGCCGTGGGCTTCCTATGTGGGGTTAGCCCACTTTCCCAAGCCCTTAATTCATTGTTGTGGCTTGATATTGTAATCTTATAGCAAGACATCATCATTATTAGTGGATTTTTTAGTGGACTCAAGTCCTTCGGCTTTTGAGTTTTTTCACATAAAAATGTTTACCATTTTTTATTTGTGTTTATTGTGGTTGCAATTTGTTGATTTCATTGTTGTTGGTTATATTTTACTTGATGTAATAATCTACTATGTTAATGGGTAATTATATCATGCACCGACGGTAAATTTTTTTTGTTTTCACAAATGTCCTGGTTTTAGGGTATAGGGATCTAATTTAAGGTTTATGGTTTAGAGTTTTAGGTTTATATGTTTTATAATTTAGGGTTTATAGGTTAAAATCTAAATATTTAATATATTATCTTAAAACTTAAACTCTAATATCTAAACCCTAAATTTTAATCACAACCCCTAAACTATAAAGCAGAACTAAAATTTTAAACCCTAATATTATGACGCTTGTAGAAACAAAAAGTTTTCACCGCCAGTATATGTGATATTTTCTCTTATATTATTGGAATAGAAAAAAAATATGAATTATGCTTGCTCGAGCTCATAACTTCATAGTTAATAGATGGGATGAGTAAATTTTGAACAATTTTGATGAACTATTCGATAACGGGTTCATCATTGATTTTATGATTTATATTTTCATGTAAATATATTTGTATATGTAATTGATATATATATATATATATATATATATATATATATATATATATATATATATATATATATATATATATATATATATATATTATTTAAATGTATTAAAAATAAATTAAAAACGACAATAAACTCGAAAACGATAGATTGAAACTCACTAGAGCCAATATGTATCCGTACCAGAGAAATCAATATTTCCAGTCGAGGAAAAGAAGCATTTCTTTGTTTTTGACTGAAAACGTGATTTAAAGAAGAAGATAGAAAGAATGATTTTTAATATATAATTTTTTTTCAGATTCTCGAATTTATATTTATATGAAGTTTAAAATTTTATATATGTTTTATTTCTTTTATAAATTTATGATTTTTTTAAATAAAAGTTTTTAGTAAATTTTAAGAACTTTTAGAAGTTATTTGTAGAACTATAAATAATTAAAAATAGGTAAATTACCTCTAAGATCACCAAACTATTGGTTGTTTCTATTTCGACCAGCAAACTATGAATTATGTCAACGAAGTCACTTAACTATTTAAATAGTATTAATCAAACCACTAACTATTAACGGTTAATGAAAATATTGATGTTACAATTGGTCCTCATTACTTATACTTTCTATCAATTTAATCCTTCAACACATTCGTTCTCAAACCCCAACTCCAAATCTTCCGAGGCTTAAACCTCTTTCTCTTCTAAAAAAATGGCTCTACTTTAAATCCACACTTTTCACACATTGACTTCACTTTCACCTGATTTTTCTTCATCAAAAATCCATTCCCATAATTCACTCTTTTTTCTCTACAACAAAAGTTAGACCTTTCTCACTTTAGCACAATTTATATCTCTTCAATAATTTCGGAAAATCTAATAATTTTGGAGAGTTATGAACATGCGAGTGTTCTCACTTTCGAATTTCACAAATATTTTGACAGATTCGATAAAGATTTGGAGTTGGAATGGGAAGATACCCTTTTCTAAATCCAACTATCTGAAAAAGAAAAGAAATTAATTTGGTTGAAAATTAGGTTGATATCCAAATTATTGGCTGGAAAGGTTGATGTCCTCTCAAAATTGTTGGTATAATAGCAATTTAGGTCATATTTGTGAGATGGGTTTTTAACGGTTGGAAGATTGTTTATGAAAAAAACTTTAATTGGAAATGTTATCAATTTTAATATGATTAAATTAAATTAAAAGTAGAACTAAATTGATAGAATATGTAAGTAATGAGGTCTTAATGTGTAGTTATACAAATATATTTAACCATCACATCATCATTGCAGTTACTGTTAATGGTTAGTGACTTAATTGATGTCATTTAAATAGTTAATTAATTTGATTGACAAAATTCTTGGTGGTCAAAATAGAATTACTCAAATAGTGTAGTGGCTTTGGAGGTAGTTTACCCTTAAAATTATTAGAAAAAACGTTAAATTGACATTTTAAATATAGTTCAAGGACAATTAAATATTAATTCCTCCCTAATGTGTCACATCAATTTTTTTTACTCTTTTAATGACAGATAATTAATAAGTGTGTAGTTAAAAATGTAAAAAATTGATAATTTTAGTGACTAAAATATAATTTTCAATGTTTGACTTAACTTCGGAATCATGTACGCTTGAAAAGAGAAGAGGAGAGAATCGGCTAAATTGTTGGCAGCTAAATTTTAGGATAAATGATCAATTCAGTACTTTATATATTCTCATGTTTCTGTTTTGATCATTTAAATATTGTTTTGAAAAAACCTTACTTAAAGTTACGCTTTTCTATTTTGGTCACCAACTATTAACGGCAATGCTGATGTAAAAAAATAATTCTTTTTATTTACTATGCCATTTTCTCCTTCCTAATCAACATATCAAATATTAATTTTCTTTTTAGAATGATTTACAAATTTATTATATTATATTTTTTTTTCAAATAATTTAAAAACGTTATATTATATCTTAAACAAATATTATAAATTTAATTTCTAGAATGATTTGGTATTAATTTTAAAAGATAAATAAATATTTTATTTATTTATTTTTATTACTAAATAAAGTGAAAAAATAATTTGGTTTACCCTCTAATTTTAATCACATTTTGAAGTTACGTATTATTTTGGTTAAAATTATAACAAATATATAGTTTGGTTTGGTGGTTAGACATCGAGCTCTTAATATAATAGACTTAGGTCTGATCCACCCTACATGCATTTTGATATAATTTTTAGATGCTAATACAATATAACTTAAATATAAGTAGTGTTAAAAATTAATCAACATTCTCTTCTAGCTTAGTGGTTAGATTTGATCCAGGAACTTAACAAGTGGTCCTAGTGAAAAAGCGGATGTGTTTATCTTAGAGACCTGAGTTCAATCGTAATGTTTACAAGGAGTATGTGCATGTCAAAAGATTAAGAATATTCATAGATAGATACTACCTTATACCTTTAAACTATTAAAAAAAGATTTGATCTAGAGTTCGAATCTCATTATGCCAAGAGTTTTCTTTCTCTTTGTTTTTATTCCACCAATGCGTCGTTAATTTATTGATCTCAAAAAAAATATTTAAAAATTGACATTTGAGCGATACTATATCAGCATCGTTATTAATTTTTTAACAGTTGAGGATCAAAATAAACAAAAAATCATAATGTGAGTTGCGTTTTGTCAAAAAATAATAGCGAGGAGACTAAAACAAAAACAAGGGAATAAGTTAGGTACCAAAAATATAGTTTACCCTAAATTTTAAAGACAACGACTTTTCTACCGCTTGATCAACGAAACCGCAACCGAGACTTATTTGTCTTCTTCAGGTCACCAAACTCACATTTTTGCAAAAAATAAAGGAAAAAACAAAATAAACTTCAAGAAATCAACTACTACTGATAATTCAGGTTTGAATTCTGATCCTACTATTTCTGGCTCTTATTTTAATCATGATTTTTGTTTAATTTTCAGTTTGGTTTTAATTGTTGAAATTTAGGCGGCGGGGTGTTAAGGGATTTAATTTGATGAATTGAGAGGGTAGTGACCGGTGAGTCGATTTTTGGGAAGAATTGAAACGCGTGGAAGCAGGTGGTTGGTGGGTAGGCGGCGACCGCGGAGGAGGAGGTGGAGGCGAAGATGCCGGAGGAAGATTTGGTGGATATAAAGTTCAGGCTTTATGACGGGTCGGATATCGGGCCGTTTCGGTACTCCGCCACATCCACGGTGGATATGCTTAAGCAAAGAATTGTCTCTGATTGGCCCAAAGGTTTATCAACAGCAATTCATCTTGTTTAATTTATTTTCTAATTGCTTATGAAGTTTTTGCTGTTGGTTTTTTGTTTAGTAATTGAAACTTGCATTTTTTGTATATTTCTGTGAGAATTTCTGTTAAATTCAGGATAAATGTTTTGCTAGATAGTATATATTAATATTGCAGAGGTGATCCAGTTTGGAGTTTGCACTTAATTATTGTAAAAACAAATGAAGAAAGCTGTAGGTTTAGCCATAGAATGCAATACAAAGGGAATATTTATAGCACAAGGTGGTAGCAGAATTTTATGGTGGATAATTTTAGGAGATTGGATTCTAACCCCTTTGCTGCAAAATGGTGTCTTTAGCTTTTTAAAGTAAAGTAGTTACAAACTATGTTACATGGACTTATTTTCGCTAAAGTATTTGTGTCTGACATAGTTGGATGTAGGTGTATGAAATGAAAATTTTGAAAAACCGAGCATATTCGGTTAACTCTCACTGCTGAGTTTGGATAACATAGGCTACCAATGGCCTAAGAAAGGGTGGAGACCCTGTTATATATATGTTATACCTTCTTTGATGATGCATTGCAAAATGTCATTATAACTGGATATTAAGAGAGAAGGCTAAACTTGGCTGTGCAGTGAATTCGTGTTATTATCATGAACTGTTGGGTTTTTATTGGATTATTCCATGGATGCTATTGACTCTTGTTTTTCTCTAAGTAAATGGATTGCAAAAAGGAATGGTTCATTGTTTTGTGGCCTACATCTATTAACAATCTTCAGATTTTTTTTCGTAAGACCAGAAGGAAGCATGAAGGCTAATAGTGTGAAGCATTTTGTTTTAAATTTTCCGAAATCCTCTGTCCTTAGGTAAGACAATTGTTCCAAAGGCTGTGAATGAAGTCAAACTGATAAGCTCTGGTAAAATTTTGGAGAACGACAAGACTGTTGGTCAATGTAAAGTACCCTTTGGTGATGCTGCAGGTGGGATTATCATAATGCATGTTGTAGTTCAGCCATCACTTACAAAAACTAAAACAGGTATTCTTGTCGTTATCTTCATTTTGAACTTTTCTCTTACAATTATAAGATTTTTTTTTTGGCAATTAAGATTTGCTTGCTTACTAAAGTCGATATCGGGATATTCCAGCTATTTTACTTGCATTAGTAGTGATACTTACAAGCCAAAAGTTCTAATTGTTTGACTTTTAACCGATGTTTAGATGGATAATTGATATTGTCTTTCTGGTGGATTATGATACATGTAATTCAATTTGTAGGTGGAGGGTTTTCTCTATTTTAAAATTTAATCATTCTTTACATGCATTTTGAAGAAAAAAAATGCTGAAACTGAGAACTGTTTTTTAAACTTCATCGTTGGTCGGTGATGAGCATGCTGCTCGAGTTATGATGAGCCTACTGGAGGCCATCCTTTTCCTTCATTCACTACTGAGAGGCTCCTAGCCATTTTTGCATCTTTCTACATTTCCTTACACATTAATAAGATCCATTGGACTCCAGAAGGTATTGGCCTCAGGATTGATTCGTCTTCAAAGTCAATTACTCGTGACACAGTACAATTATAATAATATATCTTACAGCATTAAGTATAACTTTTTATAAGTGGTAGCCATCCAAATAACATTGAGATGATACATTTGTATTTTCTTTAAAACTTCATTTATTGACTTTACCAATTATGCTTGATTTTGTGTCTGAACAGAAAAGAAGGTTGATGATTCACCCAGAAAGATTGTATGCTCCTGTTCCATTTTATGAAACCAAACATGTAGAGTTGGAACTTCATTTATGCTGGTAACGATGTTTAAGAAAGTAAAACATTGTCTTTGAGTATCCGGTGTGTTTTCGTTGCAAAGTCCATGTTTTCAAGTTCTTAATGGAGTGATGAAGATGTGCATTTTTCTTTACTTGCAGTTACTTTTAGTTCCATTTATGATTGTTTCCAAATACTAGCTTGAATCATTTGTGAAGTTGTATAGGCTACTCCATGTAAACACAATATGCATACCAAATTGTAAGAAGAAATGCCTTTGTATAAATGCTTCCAATTGCTAATAATTTGTTTAAATGCTGTCTCTTACTATCTGCCATTCGGACTAAGGGTGTGTTTTATTTGTGTCTTATACGGGTATTCTTTGTCTATGTATTCGGAAAATCATACCCTCGTACTTATGGCCGAATATATAGTGGACGCATGCTAGACATGGATATATCAAGACATAAAGTAGGAAGAATAGTCCTTTTATCGTGCAGATTGGAAGATTTGATAACATTGAATTTGATAACATCTTCCACAGCTGATATGCCATTGAAAGGGCAACTAAGAGTGATGAAAGTGGCTGCCTTCGAAACACCGAAGAGTCGGGGTACTCCGCTTCATGTCCATCATGGCCATGGAACCGCCTTTTCTCATCCGGTAAAGGCATGGGCAAGGCGTACCAAAGCCGTGCATGCTTCTGTACAAGAAAAAATCATTTTAATCCATCAAATCTCCCCGGGAGAGATTGTATGGTATTATTACTAAGCTTTTCTGGTGTTATTACTAAGAACAAATAAGCGTTTGCTTTTATGGTACTGTTACTAAGAATAGACCACGCCAGAGACCGAGAGAGGGTACAGGAACTTAGTAGCGTATTTAAATGTGACAGCCCCACCGTAGGTCAAGGGCTGGCCGTCGTTGACGAGGCAATCGTTGTAGCTGAGGCGCTTGAATTCTTTGGGGTTGACGAGAGTAGCTGAGCTGAACCAGCCGCAGGTTATGTGAATCCCGGAGATGTTGCAGCCAGAGGCACAGACGTTGAAGATTTCAACTGTGTAGGTGGGGATGCCGCTGGGGAGTGGGGCAGTGGGTCCCTGGTTTATCAAAATGTCAGCTTTGCTACACTCGTCTCTCAATCTCCGGTTGGGTTCCGCCATTGCTGTACCTGCACCAAGAAAGAAGACAATACACTTTTTACTAGGATGATTCACAGGAATTGTAGGAGACAAATTTGAACCCAATAAGGCTTTGCAAAAGATCAAACCATTGATTATCAAAGTCTGGGAGAATTCATTCCGAAACTGGTAAATGAGGAAATGAATGTCGTCCTCAGTAAGGAAGTAACGGAGGAGGAAATCAAGACTGCGGTTTTCAATATGGGAGCGACCAAGTTCCCTGGGCCTGATGGATTCCCAGGCTGTTTCTATCAAACCTTTTGGGAAACCATTAAAGATGATTTAACAAAAATGGTTAAAGCCTTCTTCAGGGATGGAATCTTGGACTATGGAATGAACAAGACGAATCTGGTGCTTATACCCAAAAAACCAAATCCTTGCGAAGTCACTCACTTTCGCCCGATCAGTCTGTGCAACTTCTCCTACAAGGTTATCTCCAAGATCTTAGCTTCTAGACTCAAAAGCTTCCTCCCTGACATCATCTCTCCTTGTCAATCCGCATTTGTCCAAGGAAGAGCGATACATGACAACATTATCCTGGCTAATGAAGCTTTTAATGCTATGAAAAGAACCAAGAGGGGAGAAAAGGGCATCATGGCACTCAAAATTGATCTTGAGAAGGCGTATGACAAAGTGGACTGGGACCTTCTTCGATTTACAATGGACAGAATGGGTTTCTGCAACTGGTGGATTGATAGAGTCATGGCTTGTGTCTCTTCTACTTCTTTCTCCTTAGTCCTGAATGGAGAAAAATTTGACAATTTTCAACCAGGCAGAGGTATCAAACAGGGTGATCCCCTCTCACCCTTTCTTTTCACATTCATTTCCAACATCTTCTCCTGGATTTTAGAAAAAAAGGTGGAATCCAATAATCTTGAAGGACTTAAAATCAAAAGGAGATGTCCTACCATTAGCCACCTGATGTTTGCTGACGACTGTCTAATGTTTTCCACGGCAAATGAGATTAACTGTCACTCAGTTCTGGATTTCCTCCAGCTGTTTCAACGCACGACTGGACAAACGGTGAACTTCCAAAAATCTTCAGTATATTTCTCTCCCAACGTCAGCAATAGTCTTAAAAGCCATCTTTCTAACGTCACGGGTTTCAGACCGTTGGAGGAGGATAGTAAATATCTTGGCCTTCCTTCCCTCTGGGGGCGTAGCAAAAAGGAAGCCCTTGCATTTATTAAGGAAAGAGTTCAGAACAAGTTGCGAAGCTGGAAAACGAAATTCCTGAACCAAGCTGGGAAAGAGGTGCTTATCAAGGCTATCACTCAAGCTATCCCGACATATGTTATGCAATGCATTCTTCTTCCTGTCACCTTCTGTGATGAAATTTGTTCGATGGTGGCAAAATTTTGGTGGAACAACTATAGCTCTAAAGAGAGAAGTATACACTGGATCAATTGGAAGGAACTTTGTCGTCCCAAAGATCAGGGTGGAATAGGTTTTAGGGATCTCAGGTCCTTCAACAAAGCCCTGATTGCTAAAGTGGCATGGAGAATTCTCAAGAACCCGGATTCCCTTCTAACTAAGACTCTTCGTGGCATTTACTTCCCGAATGGAAATATCTTTGAAGCACCAAAATGCAATAACTCGTCCTGGGCTTGGGCAGGAATCAAAGAAGGAATTGAGGTGATCAGAGATGGTTCCTTATGGCGCGTAGGCGATGGCCGAAGCATATCCACGTGTCTCCTGAATTCTGACCAAAGGTCATGGGATCGAGTTAAACTGGACCTTCTCTTCGAGCCTCGGGTCGTGGAAGCTATTCTTGTCATCCCTATCGGAGGACCTGGTATCAAAGATTCCCTTATTTGGGCTGGAACGAAAAATGGTGACTATTCAGCGAAATCAGGGTATCGGTTCATTGAGGATAATCTACGTTCGTCTGAGGATCCCTCATCAAGTACTGAGCCAAGCAATAGTAAAGGCTTCTGGAACTCCATTTGGGGTCTGAAGGTGCCACCTAAAATTCGCTCATTCATCTGGAAGCTTTGCCATTATATTGTTCCTACCAAAGGGGCCCTTGCTGCGCGCTTCCACGACAGCTTCAAAGATTCTAACTGTTGCCCGAGATGTGGAACGGAAACGGAATCCATTGAGCACCTCTTGTTCTTCTGCCCTTTCGCTCAAGCAGTGTGGAGAGCTTCAGGTTTTAACTATTCTTCATCCCCTTTGGGTTTCCCTGGTTTCTCACGCTGGTGGCTCAAAATAAACGACTTTAGGAAGTTGGGCAATTTCGACGAAGGTTGTGCTCTTATCGCTTTTCTTCTTTGGGCAATATGGAAATCAAGAAATGCTTTTGTGTTCGAGAACAAAAAGGATCTTCCTTGGGAAGTTTGGTTACGAGCGGACAATGCCTTCCAAGAATTCTTCCAAGAATGTCCGACACGCCCGAAAGGTGTTCCCTCAACATCTGAGGAATCAGTAAGATGGACACCCCCTCCATCGGGCACCATTAAGATCAATTGTGATGCCACCTTCGATTGCACCACTGGGAAAACCATTGCGGCAGCTATTGCACGAGATTTTTCTGGGAGCTTTATCCAAGGCGTCTCAGAACCCATGTTTGCCCCTTCTGTCGCAGCAGCCGAAGCTATGGCCATTAGACTGGGATTAACCCTCGCATCTTTGAATGGTTTCTCTCATATAGTCATCGAGGCTGACTGTCTAACAGTAATCAACAGACTCCGATCAAGATCTCTGTCAGACTGGGTTTCCTCGGCTATTGAAGAAGACATTTGACGCAAAGCTGAAGCTTTTCAAGCATGCTCCTTTTCTTTCGTTAATAGATCTTGTAATCAGGCTGCCGACGGGCTTGCCAAGTTTGCTAAGGACCTTCAAGTCCTGACTTTCTGGGGACCTTCTTCCCCCTTGCCCCCATGTATTATTTTGTTTTAGTTCTATTAATGAAGTTCTTCTTTTGGATAAAAAAAAAAGGCTTGCTATAAAGGAGGGATACAACAACATATGCAAATTGCTTTTAAAGCTTTGATCTTTTCATCTACCTTTTCTCTTTTTTTTTTATTAAAAAAAACATGAAAAACACAAACAAAACTTTCACCCTTTCATCGGGTACTTATGCTGTACGGCACTCTAACACAAGGCTAATTCACGGTGAATTTTAACCTAAAATATTATCTTGTCTAATCTTAAAAGTTAGATAATTGATCATAATTTTAATTACAACAGAGAATGATACATTACGGCAGGATTTAACCTAAAATGCTACCTATCTACCGAGAATATACTCAAAATATATTTGTAGTTATAACAGAACTGAAATGTAAACTGATAAACATAAATAATAATAATAATAATAATAATAATAATAATAATAATAATAATAATAATAATAATAAAAAGAGAGAGAATCGCTGCATGTAATGTAAATCACGTACCTGAGCAAGGGGCGACGAGAAAAAGGAATAATACAGTGAAAGAAAACGAAGATTGTACAAAAAAAAAATAACCGATTCATCGGTGAAAATAATGGAGAACGCAGAACCAAAGTGTTTTTTTATTTTCATTTTTTTTTGAGTTTTTAGAAACTGAAAAATCTGCATAAAAAACAACAGTGAAAATGAATCAGGCCAGATAAGATTGCGTTGTTTATTTCTTTATTTGCATGAATAGGTTTATTTTCCTTTTCTGTTACCAAGTAATGGGTTTCTTTTCCTTTATTTGCATGAATAGCTTTGAACCAATTGAGCCATTGATGACTTTAGCCTGACCTGCAAGAAAATTCCGGGATTAAATAGTGAAAAAAAAAGTATGAAACGAAATGAGTTGAATTTATTTTAAAAAATCTCTTTTATATTAAAATAATACTCTCGTTGGCCTATTAAACTTATTTTTTTGTATTTTAAATTATCTTACTTTTTTACAAAAAAATTGTCCCACTTATTTTTTTGATCAGCGAAACATATGATTTTTATTAAAGTCAAATCATACAATACCTACACTATCACAAGCCTCATTAAAAACCTCTATAATTCTAGGTGGGGGAAAAGAGTACTTATGATAGCGTTGAAAACGGGTAAACACGCGCAAAAGAACAAAATACGCGCTGAAACAAACAAAATCCATCCTATAAAGCCATGATGATCAAACTACACCCCCTTTATCAAGAGTATTAGCCAAATCATTCGTCTCCCTATATATATATTATGAAATATTAACGGGAATGACAAGCACGCTGCATCAATTTGACCGAACCACTTCTAAAACATCTATGGACGACTTGCATAATAACACTAGTGCATGGCATATCGCCTGGCTTCCCACACATAGAGCCATCAAAGTTAAACTCACCACGCACCAAAAGAATCGCTTACCCTGCACTTCTCAAGGCATGTCCCACTTAAATTGTTCATTTAAAGAACTAAACAATTTTATTACACATTTTTCTACCATTTTTTAGTTTTTCAATAAAATAAAATTTAATTTCTAACGCTGAAATTGTCTTTTTAATTATTTTACAACCAATGGCGGATGCAAGTGTACATTAGGGTGGGTTCGTGCTCATCCTGAACTTTCTAAACTTTATACATTGGACTTTAATTTTCTTAATTTTTATGAATTAGTCCTTAGTTTTTTTTTAATTTTTATGAGTTGTGTCCACCTATGATTTTGAGATTTGATGTGTGTCCATCTCAAAAATATTTCTAGACCCGACATTGTTAACAATACATATCTTACACAAAATTTTACTTCCTAAAACTATATGAAAACTCATTCGATACAATTTAAGGATAGAAGGTAATATAAAAAAGAAAGAGGACAAAGGGGACGATAACAAGGAATTTAAAAGGAAAAAAACATGAACTTAATTTATATATTAAATTAATGGAGCATAATAATAATAATAATAATAATAATAATAATAATAATAATAATAATAATAATAATAATAAAGAGAGAAAATCTCTGCATGTAATGTAAATCACGCACCTGAGCAAGGGGCGACGAGAAAAAGGAATAATACGGTGAAGGAAAACGAAGATTGTACCAAAAAGAATAGCCGATTCATCGGTGAAAATAAAGGAGAATGCAGAACCAAAGAGTTTTCTTATTTTCGTTTTTTGAGTTTTTAGAAACTGAAAAATCTTCATAAAAAACAACAGTGAAAATGAATCAGGCCAGGTAAGATTGCGTTGTTTATTTCTTTATTTGCATGAATCGGTTTGTTTTCCTTTCCTGTTACCAAGTAATGGGTTTCTTTTCCTTTATTTGCATGAATGGGTTTTTTTTCCTTATTATTTTTATTTTTTAATTTCATCCATCCAACGAGTTAGTCCAAGTGATAAATAGTTTAGTATCGCTTAAGTAAGTCTCGAGTTCGAGAACTTGTGTATGCAGAAAACTTTTGTTGAGAAACTCGCCTATTAAAATCATGTGTGCGACGCTTGTCGGTCCGAATTAGTCAGTGTAAAGCCTTGGAGAACAGGGAGGAAAATCTGAAGAATAAAACACCATATATGTTAATTGCAATTACCAAGTTAAATGTAAAATATGTATTTTATTGATGAAAGATGAGGTAGATATACGTATACGAGATGCGATTAAATTGATTGATCAAATCTCACTTAATAGGTAGTTAAATATTCTAAATTGATTTTATTACTTAATTTATTTTATTTCGTGTCCATTTAAAATATTTACAGTTATCTATCTAATATGAAACAAAAGGAAAACAAAGAGAGGGATCTCCCCCTTATGCGAATGAAGGATATATAAACAAAAACCAACGGTTAAAACGAATGCCTCTTAAATGTTACGGTTTCACCTCTTAAATTTATGTTTTTAACAGTGGGTGGCTTGATTGATAACACTTATTAATTAGTGCTAATGGAACCACCGCTTAGTTAAGTGTTCATTTATGTGTAACTTTTTGTAAGTGGTTGTAATCTCCTGTTCCATTTTATGAAACCAAACATGTTACGAGTTGGCAAAGTCAATGTTTTGAAGACAAAACTCCCCCAGATTGTATGGTTTTATTACTAAGAACAACTATGGTAAATTACTACTAAGAACAAATAAGTGTTTGCTTTCATGGACTAATCTATTCCTAAGAACAGACCACAGTAGAGACCGTAAGAGGGTAGGGGAACGTATTAGCGTATGTAAAATGGACAGAGGCACCGGGGGCCAAGGGTTGGCCGTCGTTGACGAGGCAGTCGTTGTAGCTGAGGCGCTTGAATACTTTGGGGTTGACGAGTTTGGCTGAGCTGAACCAGCCGCAGGCTACGTGAATCCCGGAGATGTGGCAGCCAGAGGCACAGGAGTTGAGGATTTCAACAGTGTAGGTGGGGATGCCGCTCGGGAGTGGGGCAGTGGGTCCCTGGTTTATCACAATGTCGGCTTTGCTACACTTGCCTCCCAATATCCTTTGGGCTTCCGCCATTGCTGTACCTGCACAAAAATCCCAGAAATAAATGGGTGGAATCTAGTTTACACTGAAGAGAAAGAGGACAAAGAATAAGGAATTTAAACGGAAAGAACATGGAGTTTATATGTTAAATTAATGGAGCAAAATAACAAAAATAGTACAATCTGTGCATGCTGCATGCATGTAATGTAAATCACGCACCTGAGAAAAGGAATAATACGGCCAAGGATCGCAACAAAAGGAATCGCCCATTCATCTTTCAAAAACAAAACCAAATAGTTTTCTTATTTTGGTTTGGAAACTGAGGAAATCTGCATCAAAAACAACAGTCAAAATGAATATGTACATGCCAACATCATTCAAATCAATCCATCAAAATAAAAGGTGCTGGAATATGTATAAATTTATAGACAGACAATTTGCAAGAAGAAGATGGTTAAATGACAAAAAAAAAAACACTCAAAGCATTTATCGCCATTACCGAGTTAAACGCAGAAGTTGAGAATGATATGTATTTTATTGATAGAAGATAATATATATATATATATATGTGTGTGTGTATAAAGATGCGGAAAAATTACACAAATATTATTTTTGATTTTTTTTCCAAATACGAAAAGATACATTGAATTGATCCTATATGAATTTATATATATGTGTATATATGTATAAAGATACTGAAAATTACATAAATATTGTTTTTGATTTTTTTTCCAAATACGAAAAAGATACATTAAATATATATATTCAATGCCATATAGGGTATGAAATAATTGTGGAGAAGATGCATTGAATTGATCGATAAAAAATATAGTTACAGCTAATAGTGGAGAAGATTTATAGTTTTATTCGTATAAAAGTTTAGTGTGGGGGAAGGTTAGTAGTTTTATGCCTACAAATTTGATGTAATAAAATTTTATTATTTTATGTGGCAAAGGTAATCTAGAGAAGTCGAACAATGCTCTGAAAATATTGGCTTAGTGAATCAGATATGTTAGTAGTTAAGAGAGTCTTCTTAACCTTTTTCTTTTGAATTCCCATTCACTATTTACCATTTCCAGTATCTTAAACTCCATATTAATATATTTGTAACCGAGAAATGTCACATTAATATCTTTGCAACTCTTAATCTTAATTTCTAAAGATGGCAATAGGACAGGACCAATTTTTGAATGTCCTAAACTAGGCCCGACATAGAAAAATTATAATATGATTTTAACTCAAGCACAATATTAATTATATTTAATTTGTTCTGATTCTCAAACCCGACTCTGAAAATAAGTGTCATTTGACTCCGATTCAATTTGATGTATATGATTGAAAATGACAGGAAAAAAACCTCCAAATATATTTGTAGTTATAGCAGAACTGAAATGTAAACATGATAAACATAAACATAAATAATAATAATAATAATAATAATAATAATAATAATATTTTTTTGATAAAGGAAAGAACCACTATTACGTGGCTCGTTAAAAAACTTCCATAAACCTAAATGGAAGAAAAAGAGTACACATACTAGTAGCTAAACTGTTCAGAAACAACCAATTAAAACAATCTTAAATCAACTAAAAAACAAAAAAAAACTCCTCATTCCGCAAATAACATCTGACGTCGATGCCACTTATCTCACTCCAACTACCGATGTTCCATGAGTAGTGACTCCCGTGGAACTATACTGCTCAACATCCTTCTGAAATGCTTCCTGAATTGACAAAGGGGTATGAAGAAAAACTCCCAAGGCACCAAAACTCCGGCTGTCCATCTTGGCCAAAGCATCCGCAACATGATTAGCTTCTCTAAAAATGTCCTAACCTAGGCCTCACATAAGAAAATTATAATATGATTCCAACTCGAGCCCAATATTAATTATATTTATTTTTTTCGACTCACAAACTCGACTCTGAAAATAAGTGTCATTTGGCTCCTTTTCAATTTGATGTAAATGATTAAAAATGAGAAGAAAAAAAATTATATCCAAATATATTTGTAGTTATAGCAGAATTGAAATGTAAACATGATAAAAATAAACATAAACATAAATGTCATGTCCTTAGAATCCTGGATAGGGACGTGCGGCTTTAGGGCCCTCGGGGAAGCTTATGGCGCCTAAGTATGCCTACTTCATCTAAGCCCGATGGCATAGATCTATGCTGTAACGAGATGTCGGTGAGGATGTAAAGAGGGTGCGAGACAAGGAGTTGAGCAGAACGCCCGAGAGTTTTATTAATTCGAAGGGAAAAAAAATAAAGTTGTTGCCTAACAAGCCAATCAAGTCGAAATCCTAAGAAAAAAGTAAATGATGAGGTGGGGGTAAGCCTCTTTAAATAGCCACTCTAAGTCTTAATCCTACTCTAACTAGGATGACTAGTATCCTACTCCTTCAAGGAGAGAAATCCTTGTCCTACGAGGAGTTGTGGCCCCTCAACCCCAAGGAGGGCTAGGTGTACGCGGAGGCCAAGCCCAAGGCCGTGTGCGGACCCGTGGGTGCGTCCTGATGGCCCCGTCCATTCCCTCCGTGCGCGTTGCTGACGGACCCGTGGTGCCGGGCGTGATCGGTTTGCTTGGGCCCGTGGTGTGAGGCGTGATCGAGCCCCTGGGGTGCATCATGCTCGGTCTGTTCGGTTGCGTGATCGGGCCCCCGGGGTGCGTCATGCTCGGTCTGCTCGGTTGCGATAGGCTTGGCCTGCTCGGTCCTTGGGCAGGTGTTGTTGCTGGCCCCTTGGTGGGCGGTTGAAATGGACCCTAGGGTGCGGTCTGTGACATAAACATAAACATAAACATAAACATAATAATAATAATAATAATAATAATAATAATAATAATAATAATAATAATAATAATAATAATAATAATAATAATTTAAAGGTAATAATAATAACCATGAAACAACAAAATATTATTGATTAATTAATATTTTGATATAATAAATAAAAATTATTTTTGGACTTATTTAAAAAATAATAGTTCAAAGTCCAACAAACTTAGAAAATATGTTTCAAAATTTTTAAAACCTCAAAAATATTTTATTAATTATTTTATAGATATATCAAATATTTTTGAATAGGTTAAAATATTTTTTAATAATATGAAAACACTTCTCATAACCGCTAGTCGTTGTTTGGTACTGTTTATTAATAGCAAGTTTCAAAACTCTAGTAAAAGCTTTGAAATTCTAGTCTCTAACGGTCGTATTTTAAAATCTTGGTCAAAATTTTTTGATATTTTTGTATAATTTTAAATTTCATGTACAATTGAGCATTAATGGCAAGAGAACTCATCACTAAACTAAAGGGCTGGTTTCTTATTTCATACTATGAATACACATCAAAGACACTTTAGAAGTAAGAGATAAACATCCAAGCTATAAATCAAGAGAACGTACATTAATTTTTCAATGCTTTATTTCTTTTGTATATGTTTCTTATTTTTGTTTTATTGTACATTTTTTTTTTTTGCGAGCTTTAATTTATATACACTCACTTAAAAAGGTATTTTTTGTTACACCAATCAAATCTTGTAAAAGAGGAATGTTCTAGTTTAATCTTAAGAAAAACTAGATTGACTCTATTTTAACAATCATGAATGATATGGGGAAGGGTTTTTATATGAGCCTTGAAAAATAGGGTTGTAAAAGTTAAACCTTGTCCTTGAATGTTCAATTCAAGGTAGTGAATTGGGAAAATCTTTAGTGGTGATAAGCTAAGATTGTGAATGTACACTTGATTAAGAAAATCGAATCACTATATATTAATCGTACAAAAATATTTTTATATTTCGATTGCTTTCACAACATTCTCCAAAAGCCAATTCACCTTCTCTTAACAGTTTTCGGTTGATCGTTCGAGCTAAAAATTGGTATCAGAATTTCGTCACCATCGAAGATCTCACAACTGAAGAAAAAATGATCATCAAGCTTGAAGTCTATCGTTCCAAAAACAATAGTTGTCGGGTCTATATTGATAAATTTCGAAGAAGGTGACTTCATCACTTGTATGACAAGTGATACAAAGAATGCTCAACTAGATGGGTAAACTTAAATTTCGAATAAATTTGATCCATTGAAAAATAAATATCATTCGATCATTGCTTGACATATGATTAAATTTTTTGAAAATTAAAATAGAAAAAATCTGAAACTTTTTTTAAATAACTGCAAATTCTCAAATTATCTACTACTATTTTAGAACACTACGGTATCTTTATTGTTGTAATAATGAATTTTTTTCCTCTTGCTGTAGGAGTTATAAATTTTAGACGTTGTTCATTCATCTGTTGTGTTTATCGTTTGCAGAACTTACCTTGCGTTCGTTATTCAATGTCTAATTGACATCTCATCGTCGATTTGCGATGATAGAAGAGTGAGAGAATCAGTAGTGTGGGTCTGACGACAAAAAAAAATGAGTGGTGATAATTGATTCAACGATAATAGAAGATGAATTTAAAGATGTGATGATTTGAGATTTACGAAAAATAATAATTTTAGAGTATTTTAAGATAAGATGCTAAGTCTCTTAGTCCATCCCTGCATGTTGCCAATGGCCATTTAACCATATCTTTGGGTGCAAGAAAGCTGGGTTTAAGCGCAGTTTGAAATTTGATTCTACTTCGATCAAATTTGGATATCCATGTTTTACATATCCCATTAATCACTACCACTGTCAAAGCATGTACAATGGTTCTACATCAATGTTAGAGATGTGAGAAAATGGAGCCGCCACTCAACAAATTAACAAAAAGAACCAGTTGCTCGGGAAAATTGGCATCAGTCATAGATTCGAGAATCACTTCCGGTTACTCGCTAGCAAAAAAGGGAAAGTACAATTGCGACAACAAAACAGTGCCTACAGTGGTTGCCGGCGCTCTTGCTTGATGTTGGGAGATTTCATCTTCTCCAGCATCTTGATCTTGTCAAGCAACTCTTGGATGGTATTGGATGCGTCCTACAATGCAATCCATTCTCAATATTCAATGTCCCTTTTGAGAAAACAGCACACGCCTGCTACGTAAAAAGATATAATCAGACGATAGAAAGAGGGTGGATGGAATACAATACCTTTAGCTTTTTTCTCAACTTCTCTTCCTCTCCGTCTCTTCGTTCTCTCTCCTCCGAGAATATGCCAATGAGACTTTCTTGTTCAAGGTTCAGTTGCTCGATTTTTTTCAGTGCCTCTGCAAGCTGATATACAAAATAAATAAATAAAATGAAGTGAGACAATTTCTTGCATTTTACTTAAAGCTAGTTGGAGAAGGGAATTACTTCAATTTCGAGTGATTGACGCCTGTTTTTTTCCTGTTGCAAATCATTGAGCAATTGATGTTGATGTCCTCCTCCCTCGTATTTCTTTAATCTACAAAAAGCCATGGCATCTTTAGATTAAAGTCGGGCCATAGTGAAACTCATAAATGATAAAATAGATATGTTCTAGAAACCTTTCTTTTAATTCTGAATTTTCCTGTTTCAACTGCTCTAGAATACGCAAATCAGTCTCGGAAAGGGAAGGCTCGTCATCTTTCAGACTACGCTCCTGCCAATTGAAGAAAAAGTGATTACAGAAAACACTTAAATATAACAGTTCAGAAAGACCATTTTGCAGACAAAAACTACCAACACAAAAATAACACGCCTGCATGCATGTACATATGAAAGAAAAATAAGACACCTGCATGCAGACCAAAACTACCAGAAGAAAAAAAGTTGAAATAAAGATAACCAAAGCATAAAAATAACCTTAGACTTTGATTGTGTTACAAACTTTTGACTGCTCCCATTAGCTTGTCTCTCAGGCAATACCTCACACACATCATCGTTGTCATCTTGTGTAGGAGAAGATGATCTAAAAGAGCTTGATCCTTTTCCGGATTTTGCAGTGAACTTCATACTGTTATCTACCGGTGCCTTTTTGCTATTTTCACCCTTGCTATACACATGTCCATTTCCACCATCTTTATGAAATTCCTGATGTTCTTTTCCTCTTTTATTCAAATTTGAGGGTGAATACAACTTGTCCGAGTCTGTAGACAGTCTCTTACTGCTGGATGTACTCTTCTTATTTGATCGAGTAGAATGGTGCAGATCAAAATCAGGAGAGGTATCTACGGGATCAGAAAGTTGAGACATCAATCAGGGAGTAACTTAAAATTCACTGTTGGCAACAAGCCTGTCTTTAAAAGGGGGGGAAAGAGAGAAGTAGCATACCTCGGTCTAATGACTGTTCTATACTTTTCTTATTACGCCGTGGAGCATAGCCAATTCTATGACAATTGGTGGTCCTAAAACGAAGAAGTCAAAGGCCATTAGAATTTAACTTGGATCAAAAGAAGCAGTAGAAAGAAAAGGTAACATTGTTGGCAACAAACCAGTAAGTTTTTTGCATTTCTTTTAGTCGTGTTTCAAGTCTAGCAAGAACCGTTGTACGCTCAAAACCCTGCTTATCATGAGCTGGCTCAATAAAATTAGCCTCCAAAACACCTGTCATAAGAAGGAAGCACATTAGGGGGGAAAATTGTGTGTGGGGGGGGGGGACCCAGCACGTTAGGACATAAACCAGTAAACTAATATAGGTGTGTCCAATGCCAAAAATATACCTATAACCCCACGACCATCACTCCCAGCAGCATTCCAGACCCTCCAAAATGGCTGGAGAAATAGGTTAAAAGAAGGCATTAGGCAATAGCAATGTCAAAAGGAAACACATGGCTGTAAAATTGACTAGCATGTTAAGCAAAGTGCAAAATCACACTCTCATTAAATGCAACAATCAAAATACAGGTGAAATAAATGGAAGACCCGGAGTGGATTATAAACATCACAAATTATGCTACCAGAGAAAAGTAGTACGGTATATTATCCCCCCTCCTGAAAATCAAGTCAGACATCTTAGATAGCATGGAGGGACCCAGTTTACAAAAATGCAATAAAGAAGGATGATGCGAATTACAAATGAGAACTTAATAAAAGGAATATATGTATATAGAAATCCTTGTGATACATTGTTTTCAAAGAAAATATAGAGCAAACCTTGATGAGTCGGTTTTTGTGATAAACATTGAAACCTTGAACATCGATATGATATTTGGCATCTTTCACAAAACCAATGGTAACCACAGCAGCCAGCTGATGACAAAAGTGAAGAAAATCGGCATCAAACAACCATATAGCAAAGCATATAAAAGATAAATATTACTATTCAATAATTATTACATTCAAATCCTTGGGGGCCCCCTCAGCACTGGGATTTGGTCGATAGGTTATCATCTCCGTCAGCATCATATCATTAACTATGTTGTGGTGCTCAACATCTTTCCCACGTAAGATGATTCTGAAGTTGGGTGGAAGTCTCAAATAAAGTATTGATGCATAACTCTGCCAAATGAACACATAAAATAAACTATAATCAATAACATACGCCAGAAAATAATTGTGCTATCTCGAGCTAAGGCACAAGAAAATAATTTTTCTGCCATGGAAAAAGAGGAACTTGGTGTTAGTTACCCTCAATGAATGCCTGTATGTCAGAAAGTGCCTAGAGTTGGGAAACTCTTTAGCCATTTGTATATTTTTCTCATCACGGTTAACACCTCTGAGTTGGATATCCTGCCAAGAATAATCCACCCCATAAGTTTAACATAACAACTGCATTTTATTCTGTTTGTATTTAGACTTTAAAGAAAAAGTCCAGAACATTCGAGACATACATGTTGGTCGGCATGAAAGTCAAGCTCCGATAGCCCCTGGTCATCCTCCCATAGATTATATATAATAATCCGTGTCCCATGGTCTTTCATCAGATTGAACTAGAAGCAGGAAAAGCAAAGAATTTACCACAATCATAATAGAAAAGCACAAAAGCAAGAAAAGCTATACAGACAAGTACCAATTACAAAACTGATGCTGAAAAACCTTATGGACAAAAAGATGATGACACTAAGGGAATTCACTGACAACAGTGCAAAAGCAAATATACATATATATATAGGTCAGAATACAAAACAACTACTTTCCCCAACACCTCTTCAACAATCATCTTTCTATACTGGCAACAAAATTGTGTCTGTTTCCTTTTGCCAATCAAAATGATTTTAACTCAAAAAACAAAATTTTGGACAAAAACTTGAAATTGTGAAAGGAGAACCAGAATTACCTGACGAAGGAGGTCTACTTCACTTGAAAATGGAGACCACTGTACTATAGTTTCTACATTCCTATCCCAATCACTGACAGTAGATCGCATCAACTTGCTCCATTCACTTTCTTGCCATTCATAATCTAGCTGTTCATTTCAACCCCCGTAATGATTAAAGGGCACAACTAGATCATAGTTTCTGCAGTACCTTACCAACTATAAGCACAAAAAATCCAAAGCAACATAGACATATGATCCAAACTTGACCCCTCAAGTTTCTCTTTTATTTTTTTTCTATCCCGAAGGAAATGATGACTTCTAGCATGGCTTTAATAGGCAAATAAACAACAGAAAATACTTGGCTTAAATGCAAGATTATTTAACCTCTAGTTTTACGCAAGCCATTCATAGGAGAAACACCATAAATTAACAACCTCTGCAGTGAATAATGGGATGATTGAGAATATTACAGACTAACCCAATAGCATGGAGTAACAAATTGATGGTCTATTTCACTTAAGGCAATTTTCTCAAGCTTGCATGTTGCCAACAACATAAGTTGCACTGAAGAAATAAATCTAGTTCTATTGCATTGAACCTACATCCACTTGGCTATAAAAGTTACTACCACCATTCCAAATGCAATGACAGTTACTACCACCATATTCATCATACAAACAGTGTGTAAAGTTTCAAGTTGACATTACCATGGGTACCACAATGTCTTCCTTTCCCGTGCATGTCAAAAAAGTGTAGGATAGCAATCCAATGCTCTGCGTGGGGCTACAAAGAAAGCAGATAATATGACACTTGTTGCAGCAACAATAAATAAAAAGTGGAGTTCAAAGAGGAAGTAGAAGAGTTTTAGTATGTCAAAAATAAAAATAAAAGCATAAAATCCAATAGTGACAGCATATACGCATGAAGAGAAAACACACGGTCACACGCACATAGGGATTTGGAAATTATTGCCACTGCCACAGCAATGCATCAAGACCCATAAGGAGAGGCAGGGGCGGATCACTAGTAGAGCTTGCGGGAGCCTTGGCACCCCCAAGGTTTGGGGAAATTAAATTTACACCCCTCAAATATTTTGGAAATTTTAATTAGGCCCTCTCAAATTTATTAGAAATTCCCATTGAGTCTTAATTTTTTTGAATATTTTTAATTAAGTTCTCCAAATTGTTAAAATTTTCATTAAGACTCCCAAACTTTTTGAAAATTTTAATTAGACCCTCAACTTTTTAAGAAAATCTCATTAAATCTTCAGAATTTAAAAAAAAAATCATTAGACCTCCAAAAAATTTTAAAATTTTAATTCAGCCCCCCCCCCCCCCCCCCCAAACTATCGCACCAAGATCCGCCCCTGAGGAGAGGGTGAACACAAGGTGAAGATTAATAGCCAAACCAAGTCTCAACAAGCAAACTGTTCAAAATTGAAGAAGTCATTTAACAATACCTATTTACCCTCCTAAAGAGCCCAATCTACACAAACTAACCACTAGTACCTTGGACTAAGTAAATATTGATGAACCAAGTACAACCACTTTGTTAACATTCTCAACTAAACATGATACACAGTTACTAAGCAACATCCAGACTAGAAGTGGCCAAAACTCGACTTGATTCAAAAAACCAAATTTTCCGACTTGATTCAACGTGAAAAAACTCGAGTTGACTCAAATCATAATTTCAAAAAACTCGACTCGAAAAAATTTCAAATAAATTTTGAGTTATAGAATGAAACTCGAATAACTCAAAAATTTTAGTAATTAGTGGATTAATTTTCAAGTTCAAGTCCCTAAACTATCTAATATATCTATATCGCATATGAAAAATATGAAGAAATGTATATGTATATGGTTATAGAAAGCCATTTAAATTGAAACCAATTAGTATCATAACATTAAAAATATTTACAATTAAATTTGAATAGAAAATCGAACAACTCAACTCAAATTTCATAAACTCGACTCGGCTCGAAGAAATTTCAAATAAAATTTGAGTTATAAAATGGGACTTGTCAACTGGACTAACTCAATTTTTTACTCGATTCAACTCAATCAAGTGTTCACCCCCTAATACAGACAACAATAAACTTTTTTACCAATAACTCAATAATAATAATCTTACACAAAACACATCATAAACAATTGAATTAACAAATATTATACTAGCCCAAAAATCTTAAGACTAACCGCTTTCCATCTTTCCCACGACAACGAGAAAATACAATAACATCTGCGCCAAGCCTCATAGTACTAGTCTTGAATCCATTGCCATCTGAAGAAAAGGGATACAAGAATTAAAATTGCTTTATGAGGAAGACAAATAAGCAGATATAAAGTATCCCTTTTACAAAGGATAGAAATTCATAAATACATTGTCCAATGGTGTTTGCTACTTTGCTTTTTGCAGAATATCCAAGGGACATGCAATGACGCATTTTATCAGGATCCATCCCACCGCCATTATCTGCAATGAAATGTAATAAACATCCAAAACTTGTCATGTTATCCACAAAAGAACAAAAAACTTTATTCTTTAAGAACCAGAGAAAAAAAATATGATACTTTTGCCAAAAAAACATAGTTAAAAGGGTGAAGAAACTAAGTACTCTATTAAACTAACTATTTCAAGTAGCACCTTTGTACATGTAGAAATAAGCAACTCAAAATGCAGAATAATCATAAGAAACATAAAGCATATGTTAGAGTTAGACATAGTGAAATACCTTCAATTACCAAGATTCTACTCCCATCCTTCTTACTTTTGAGCACATCTATGTTAGCATATGTAGCTCCATTGCAAACCTGAAATCAGTAAATGAAGATACTTGCAAAACTGGGAAAAGTAAAGCAAATATTACACACTAGGAACGGCGTTGGCATCAAGTACCTCGTCCAAAGAGTTGTCTAGAAGTTCCGCAAAAGCTGTAGAAGTAAAATAATAAGCATAGCCAAGAAGACCCGTAAGAACAAGGAAATGTTAACAAGAGAAGAACAGCTAAAATCATAGCAAAGATGTGAATATATGTTAGACAACTCTACCTCCAAGGGCCCATTTATGACTTGTTGCATTGGAATGTAGAAATTTTGGATGAACCCTGACATGATCCATGCCACCTACAAGTCAAATGAAATTAAGGGAACGAGAGTTGAACAAAAACAATAAACAAACAGATCTCAAGCAAATAATTGTTTAGGCTCCGCATGATTAAATTTGTAATTTGAATTTCCCAGTAAATTTAGCAATGCAAAAACACAGTTAAGGTGCTAAGGGCCTAAAGAGGTAAGCAAAATTTTCCAAGCATATTATTGTTTCTCTAGGTTCCAAATCAATAAATAAAGAAACTGATCTCAAGCAAATAATTGTTTAGGCTCTGCATGATTAAGTTGGTAATTTGAATTTCCCAATAAATTTAGCAATTTAAAAACAGAGTTAAGGGTATAAAGAGGTAAGCATTTTTTTTGTTTCTCTAGGTTCCAAATTCGGAACCAAATTAACATTGTCATCTTCCAAGCAATATACAAAACTAAAATACTTATAACTTAACATTATTAATCCAACAATGCTACCTGTAGATAACTCCCAGGCGCTAGATGGACCTCCATCATAATCCCCAGCCTTCCAGAACTGCTTGCAAATCACACTTGAACTCGCACTAGTAGTTGCCGCCTGTTCCAGAGGGTTCGCGGTCGCAGAAGCCTCCGCAACCACCATATCAGTGGCCAGCGGAATAGGAGCCGGATCATCCGGCGGTAGAGGAGCCAAAAACCCCAGCGGTAGCACAAAGTCGACATCATTCACCTTCCGCTTCCTCGAAGCCCTACCTTCAGGCCCTTCCCCTGCAGAAACGACACCGTTTGCATTGTCGTTCTCGTCCAGATCGTCCGAACCGCTCGAGTCCGAATCGCTGCTACTGCTGCTGAGCTCGATGACCGAGGAAGTCTGTTGCCGTACAACTCCGCCAAGTTTCCCTTTTTCAGCATTTAACGTTTCCATAATCTCTTGCTTAACGCGAACGTCCATGTTTTAACGGCCCAAGTAAAATCAAAGAAAAATAAAACCGAAAATTCAAGAAGAGGAGAAGAAAAGAAAGGAAATTCAAATTCCCGAGATTCCTTAGCTAAGACGCCTTTGCATGTGAGATTTGAAAAGTGTAAACTCTCAGGAAAATGCGATTGCAGATTCTCTTTTCTTTTCGCTTGGAGAACAAGATTTAAGGAATGAATGAACTTGGATTGAACGAAGATTTTAGATGGAAAATATATAAATTAAGACGGCGTTGGCGTTGGCGTTGGCGTCGGCGTCGGCGTTTGCGTTTGCGTCGGCGTTTGGGCTTCTGGAGCCAGCCGAAATGGTTGTCAAATATCCGGTTTTACGTCGACCCCTCGGCTCTCCTGACGGTTTATGTTTTTCAATTGAACTTTAATGCATATGACATATATTTGGGCCTTAGGCCCATTTCCAATGATGTAGCTAATTATTTACCCACAAATTACAATAAAAGAATGGCTTAAGAGTAAAGAAGTTCTGAAGATAAAAAAATCAATTAATTTTTTGTATTTTTTTTTACTTAATTAAACTCTTGAATCAGAAGTATTTTGCCCAATTTTAATCAGTGAATTTTTGACGAATTTTGCTTTAGATATTTAATGATACGTGATAAACTACAATTCTATCGGGTGCATTTATAATTTTTTTACAAAAATACTTTTATAATATTTTTAGAATTTTTTATATAAATTTTTAAATAGAATAAAAATTTAAAAAATGTCAAGTGATAATACTATGACATGACGTGTTGCACTAATTGATCCAAAAAATTGTTTTAAAAACTAATGTATACCCTCATTATCACTAAAGTACTTCATTTAAAATCATTAGTCATAATTGAGTGACCCAAGTGTAACTTTTAATAATTGGGTGGCCCAAATGTAACTTTACCTACAATTAAGTGACCCAAATGTAACCTTACACATAATTGAGTGACCCAAGTGTAACATTTAATAATTGGGTGGCCCAAATGTAACTTTACCTACAATTGAGTGACCCAAATGTAACCTTACACATAATTGAATGACCCAAGTGTAACATTTAATAATTGGGTGGCCCAAATGTAACATTACCCATAATTGAGTGACCTAAATATAACTTTTAATAATTGGATGACCCAAATTTAACTTTACTCATAATTGAGTAACCTTCGTTGTAGTTTACCCTAATATTTTAAGTTTTAAATTAAAAAAAAAATTATAAAAAAATATTTATACAAACTGATACACAAAATATAACTCTTAATCTAATTATCTGATTTATGGGATTTGTCAATTTACCTAATCTATTTTAATATTTCCTCTAATAGTATCTGAATGATATTTTGATTATTATATGGTGAAGATTTGCACCGCGATGGTATGTCTAGGGGTGATAATGAGCCTGACCGGCTCGCGAGCTACTCGGGCTCGGCTCGGTCAAAGCTCGGTCAAAGCTCGGCTCGAGTGAGCTCGACTCGGGCTCGGGTTCGGCTCGAAACCTTAACAAGCCGAGCCTACCCAAGCTCGGCTCGAAAAGCTCGTGAACAGGCTCGGAATCTACATATGCACTAAAATAAATTATGTGTTTGTATTTTCTTTCATTAGTTGATTGTTGTTTGATTTTGTATTTTCTTTAATTATGTGTTTGTATTATAAGAATATTTATTAATTATTTGGATTAATATAATTTTTGGCACTTTTTCCCTTTCCGGTCATTAAATTTTGTTTTAGTGTTGGTTATGAAAGAGATTTTTAACGAATATTTTATATAAAAAAACTATAGCAAAATTTTTCATTTCGAGCCGAGCCGAGCCTGACGAGCTTCGAGCCCGAGCCGAACCCAATAGAATTGTTTTCGAGCCGAGCTCGAGCCTAAAATTCCGAGCTCGGCGAGCCTCGAGCCCGAGCCGAGCCCAATTACACTGTTTCCGAGCCGAGCCGAGCCTGGGCAGGCTCGGGCTCGGCTCGTTATCACCCCTAGGTATGTCGCATGTCTTAGGGTTTTGATACTAGTTTATTTTGAATAAAAATAGCCTATGCCTGCCTTTTAAGTTTTAACTTTTGATTAGACATTATATAAGCCTGTGTCTTGTAAGAAATACTCTATATTGTTTTCAATCTCTATTAAAGTCAACATTTTTGGGTATTTCATTATATTGATCGATAATTATGTTTATTGTTTGGGTAAAATTTTAATATAAATGCCGTATAAAATTAATTTTACATAAATATGTATATTTATAGTGGTCATGTTTGGTAAATTGCGGTTTGGGTAAAAATTAGATGTTTGAAGTATAATTAGAGGTTTGACTAGTCAAATCCGCTAATATTGATGTTTGGTAAATAGCGGATTGAAAGAGCGGATTAGGATGAAAAAGCTAATTTTGAAAAAGCTCCTAATATGAGCTTTTTGAGATTAGAGGTTTGATATTAGAGTTGTAATGACTCTTTTACCCTTAACAATTACCAAAAATCTCCAAATAACTTAAATTAAATAATAATATTCTTTAATATAAATAATAACATATTAAATATTGGACTTATTTGTTGTTACTACTAATTTATATGGTGACATTTGTAGGTTAATTTTATTTTTTTATTATCACATATTTATATGTGCATATAAAAAATTTAATAATTATATAAATAGCGGATTGAAAGAGCGGATTGGGATGAAAAAGCTAATTTTGAAAAAGCTCCTAATATGAGCTTTTTGAGATTGGAGGTTTGATATTAGAGTTGTAATGACTCTTTTACCCTTAACAATTACCAAAAATCTCCAAATAACTTAAATTAAATAATAATATTCTTTAATATAAATAATAACATATTAAATATTGGACTTATTTGTTGTTACTACTAATTTATATTGTGACATTTGTAGGTTAATTTTATTTTTTTATTATCACATATTTATATGTGCATATAAAAAATTTAATAATTATATAAATAGCGGATTGAAAGAGCGGATTGGGATGAAAAGGCTAATTTTGAAAAAGCTCCTAATATGAGCTTTTTGAGATTAGAGGTTTGATATTAGAGTTGTAATAACTCTTTTACCCTTAACAATTACCAAAAATCTCCAAATAACTTAAATTAAATAATAATATTCTTTAATATAAATAATAACATATTAAATATTGGACTTATTTGTTGTTACTACTAATTTATATGGTGACATTTGTAGGTTAATTTTATTTTTTTATTATCACATATTTATATGTGCATATAAAAAATTTAATAATTATATAAATAATAAATTAATATATAAATCTTTCAAATTTGTTTAGGAAATTTATATTAAAAAATAATTTTTACAAATCTAATTAATATTTATTAGATACAAAATATTAATAACTGATAAATTATTCAAACAAGTATTAAATATAACCAAGTCCTTATATGTCATTTTGCTTGTTTAAATAATCAAACAGCTATCATCTATCAATTAATTTTACCAAACACTTTTATACAATCAGCTAATACAATCCGCTAGTCAAATCAGCTAATGCAGTCAGCTATCAACTAATGTAATCCGCTAATTGCCAAACAGGGCCAGTATAAAATTTAAATCTTAAATTCTTAATTTTAATCCTAAAAACCTAAATTTTAAATTCTATACCATAAATTCTAAGTACTAACCTTCGATTCTAAACCTTACAATTTAAACCATTAAACTAAAACTCTAACCCATAAAACTAAAAAGCACAATAAACTTTAGTTTACATTAGGGGTGGGCAAAAATACATCGGAACCGGTTGACTCGACCCGACGACCCAAACCTAAAAATGACGGGTAATTTCCGAAAAAAATTACCCGACCCGATAAATTTCTCGGGACACGGGCCGGAAATTTTCCCTTACCGGGTACTCGACCCGACCCGATAAAATTTAATATATATTTTTTTATATTTAAAATTATATTTTTATTTTATGTTTCTTAATATTTTTACTCTAAAATTAAGTTTAAATCCCTAAATTTTTTCTATGTTTGTATTATATTCTTTTAAGTTTTAAGTTTAATTTTTTTTAAAATTTTGTGTTTAACATGTGATTTTTTTTTAAAATTACCCGGATATAATGGGCCGGGACACGAACCGCTTAATGAGCCGGGTACACGAATTTTACGGGTACCCGGATATAATAGGCCGGGACACGAACCGCTTAATGAGATACCCGGATGAATCAGGTACCCGATTTTCCGGGTACCCGACAATACCCACCCCTAATTTACATAGCATGTGTATCAAAAATTTTCCATTTGTTTATTCACTTTTGATTTTAATTTTATAAGTTCTTGAACATATCTTGTGAGTTGTGATTGATAGATGTGAAGGCTGATGGCTTAAAGGGTTGACGAGATCTCAATTGACGGAAGTGGCGTTTATCCATCAATTATGTGCATACTTAGGGGTGACAACGAGCTGAGTTGAGTCCGAGCTTGGACAGGCTCGGCTCAGAAATAATATTAGTGAGTTCAAGCTCGAGCTCGAAGCTCATCCAGCTCGAAATTTTAGGCTCGAATTGGGCTCAAGTAATACTTAGGCGTTTAATTTTCACTTTTGATTTTAATTTTGAACTATTGTTGTATGTAAATAACTTGTTTATCTTTGCGCTCAAGTAATTATTTGATGTATCTCGAGTCAGAATATCCTTAATGCTTTGCATTAGGATATTGAATTATGTATTTTGCTAATTCGATGCATGTGAAAGTTAGACCATTTACCTTGGAGAACTCATTTCCTGCATATTCAGGTTTCTGCACATTTAACTGGGTGCATATATTCTACTTAACGTTTCTGGTTTTGCTTGGTGGATTAGTTTAACGAACTATTTTATGGATTTGACAAATTTTATTTGATTCTGATAAGTGTTTCAACTAAACACTTTGCTGAGGTTGCTTATGCAATTATTTTGTGCAGGTTGTTGGAACCATGTTTACGCATCATCAAAAATGTGTCCTTGTTGACACACAGACAGTCGGCAATCATCGAAAGATAAATGCATTTGTTGGAGGTATCGATCTTTGTGATGGTCGCTATGAATATGATACACCCGAACATCGACTACTTCGTGATCTTGACACTGTTTTCAAGGATGATTTTCATAATCCTACTTTTCCTGTAAGTGACACCTAAAATTTCCAACTAGGACTTCGGTGCTTGTGTTGCAATTTGAAGCAAGCTGCTTTCATACGAGACTGGCATTTTGTTTACTTAATTATCAACTGTACCATCAAACATGGTTTAGGTTCACGTACTTTAAATTCTAATCTTGGCACTTTTTTATTTTCTCCTCTTCTCTCTACTTGTCTCTACTTTTTAGCCCGGAACCAAGGCTCCAAGGCAACCATTCGAAGGGCCTGCTGCATATGATGTTCTTATCAACTTTGAGCAGCGGTGGAGGAAATGAACTAGGTGGAAAGACTTCAGTCTACTTATTTTACCGTACGGATACCGAATTTATCGTGTGAAGTTTTATCATCCCAAACCAACAACAGATAACACATATATTATTATTAGTATTGCATATCACAAGTATATGTTTGGCTCAGTGGCAAACTCGCGCGTGCTACACCCCCAATAATTAAAATCCCCCAATAAGGTGGTGACATGTGTCACCATCTTATTGAATAATTAATTTATTTTATTAGATTAAAATTAGGACTAAATTGATACATTGTATAAATATAGAGGACCAAATGTGTAATTATACCAATTTTTTTAACAGTTCCGTCAACTTTTTTCGTTTTTTTAACGGCGTGTGGCTAAAATGGAACCATTTAAATAGTTGTGTGGTGCATTTGCGGCAAAAAATAATATAGTGGTCATTTTGACACCAAACACATAGTTCAGTGGTCATCTGTGTAGTTTACCCTATTTATTTTTGAAGTCCACACATAACCATAGTAGATTTTCTAAACTATTCAAGTCCACGAGGAGAAAGAGATTTAAAGTATTTAACGGTGATAACAAATTAACAACACTAAAGCATATAAGTATATATATATATATATATTTCAAGCCTGTTCACGGGCTTTTTGAGCCGAGCTTGGGTCGACTCGGCTCAATTTGTTAAGGTCTCGAACCGAACATAAACTCAAGTCAAACTTTAACTAAATCGATCCCGAATAGCTTACGAGCTTAGGGATGGGCATTTTACCCGGATCCGACGGGTTTCGACCCGACCCGGCCCGATTGGATCGGATTTTTTAATGAAAAAATTAGGGTCGGGTCGAGTTTTTGCTAAATGTATACTAGGGTCGGGTTCGGGTTTAGGGTGGAAAATATCCGACCCGACCCGACCTGGGACTAATAGTGTAATTTTTCCCTAAATTTTTAGGGATATTTATAATAATACCCCTCTTTATATATATATATATATATATATTATAATTAAGTCCTTAAAATTGAATTTTTATTTATAATTTAGTCCTTTAAATTATAATTTTTTTTTACAATTAAGTCCCTTAAAATTATTTTTTTTACAATTAGGTCCTAAAATTAATTTATTTTATATAGGTCGGGTCGGGTCGGATTTAATATATTTATTTTTGGGTCGGTCGGATTTTTTAAAGAAAACCCTAAAAAACAGTTATTTTTTAAAGAAAAAATACATGAATGAGTCGGGACCTGACCTATGACTTTTCTCATCGGATCGAGTTTAGGTCGAATTTTTTTTGTAACCGGATACCTGACCTGGTACTTTTAATATATTTTTTTAATTTTAAATTATATTTTTATTTTAGGTTCTTAATATTTTTACCCTACAATTAAATTTAGGGTAAACTATACTAATGACCACAGAACTATAGGGTTGGTGTCGATTTGACCACTATATTTTCAATTGTGTTAAATATACGACAAAACTATTTAATTGGTTCCAATGTAGCCACATGCCGTTAAAAAAACGAAAAAGTTAACGGGACTGTTAAAATAATTGGTATAATTACACATTTAGTCCCCTTTATTTATACAATCATTCAATTTAGTCCTAATTTTAATCTAATAAAATAGATTAATTATTCAATTAGAGTAAGAAAAAATGAAATAGTAAAAACTGGCCTCAAGGGGAATTGAACCTAAGTCATTAGGGAAGAAAAGCAATGCTCTTGCCACTAGGCTAAGCATGTTTCTGGTATATGAAATACCAAATATAATATATGTTTTTGACTGCGGGGAATTGGAGCTTTACAGATTGTTTCGATGTGCTTAGGCTCGGAGTCCTTAAGTGCCAGAAGTTGAAAATAATAATCTGTTGGTGTTTTGAGATTTCGTGCTACTTATCCATGGAAACATTACTGCTTTGACATGTTTGTACTTTGGCCTAGTTTCAACAAGTTTGACATGTTTGTAGTATTATTGTTTAGATTAATAAATACTGGGATTCCCAACTTTTTGTTGGGAAAATCGAATGGAGAACATGACGTCTAGAATACATGTATTATTCGCTTATTTCATCTTCATTCAGCTGTTTCTTTTTCTCTGTCTCAGCAAATGAGACCGATTCTAATAGTTGTGCTTTGTTTTATGCCTTGTGGGTGCAGGGTGGATGTTATGGTCTTTGTTATATGCACTACAAGAAAATAGATTTTTAGTGACATCAAAAATAGTCACTAAAAGTATTAAATTTAGTCACTGAAATTTATAGTGACTATTTTTCTGAGTCGTCACTTGTCGTCATTAATAACTCCGTCACTATTATATTAGTGACAATTAATATGCATTTTGTCACAATAAGTTATATTTTTATGACAATATTTTTTAACACAAAAATTAATAACAGTGACTAAAACTTAGAAACTAATGTTATTCTTATTAGTGACAAACATTTTATCACAAATACATATTGAACTAGTGTCTAAAATACATTGTTACTTTCAATAACAATAAAATAATTATATTTTTTAGTTGCAACCATCAAGTCAGCCTTTCATGATCCGATAGCGTCGTCTCATGATCCGTCAAGCAACACGCACACTGAATATCTCTCCCGCGGGGGCGTAGCGAATGTGCTAGATATCAACCCTTGACTTCTGCGACGAGCGCGATATGAGGCCCTTTGCCCCCAAATTGGTCCCTAGAAGGTCATCCACTTGGTCCCAATGGCTTGTACACCTAGGGCCCACATGAGCCTAGGATAAGGTCACTTACACCAAGGCAGCTCGGCTACTAGCCCATGGCGAGGGGGTTAATTATAGATGATGTCGTATATTCATAAATCAATTTTTAATAAATAAATACAATACGTGGTTTCGTGGGGGATCGAACCTGAAACCTTTAGGGGGAGAGTGCAATGTCTATCCACTAGGCTAGACAAAAAATTTAATATTATTTTAAAAGTAAAATATTATTTAGGTTAAATTGTAATTGAAATTAATTTTATTTATTTTAAAAGTATGTATTAATTATAACAATAATTAATATAATAATAATTTAATTAATTTTTATATGGTTTTCTATACGAAATACGTTTGTTAAAGAAAATATATAAAAATAATTGAGTTGGTTTTAAAATATAAACATATGAATATTAAGATTTACACCTAAATTATTGATAGAATTATCCTTTATGTGATAATTATTTACCATACTGACAATGCAAATTTTACCTCCACAAGAAAAGTTAAAACAAATATCAAGTGTAAAATTTTTCACAAGGTAAAATTTTGCTATCACATATTATGCCAAGATTACATATTAGTCTTTTTACTTTAATTTGTTCACTTTAAGTTTATATACTTTCTATTCAAAAAAATATGTACTTTTTAAAATTTGAAATTTCGATCTTGACATGAATGATAGTCTTTAAATATGTTAAGTAAAACTTTTGATTTTTATTCTTTTGTTCAATCATTTTTAGTCATTGTAATTTAATCATATTGTCGTTGTCCCGTTTGGATTAGGATTGAAGTTTTAAAATTTCAAAAATATAGGGACTAAAATTGATCAAAATAGAATGACTAAAACAACAATTTACACATAGTGTAGAGACTAATAGAATTATTTTATCTTTTGATAAACTAGTTTATGCCTTTATGGTAACTTCAATTTTTTATAATTGTTATTATTACTATAATTATAAAAATAAATTTATTATTATGACAATATATAACTTGTCATTAAGTTTATTTTTTTATTAGTGACAAAATTTATCACAACAAAAGTAAAATTTTAAGTGACAAACAATTGCATTGTCACAACAAATATCAAATTATAGTGACCACTTTATATATCGTCAATATCATGTGTCAAAGTTTTAGTGGCAATGAAATTTGTATCCCAGTTATAGACTTACATTGAGAATTTAATTGTGAAAAATGTAATCGTCACAATTACTACTATAATAGTGACCAAATAAAAATACATCACAATTACTTATGCTAATAGTGTCGCACAAAAAATCTGACACAAAAGTTTAATATTTGTGATAAAATTATTGCTAGTCATTGCTAATTTGTCACTAAAAGTCTATATTCATGTAGTGATGGGAACTCGTCATTTTAGCTTTCCTGGTTTTTTCAACTGTTTCTTTGTATTTTAGGCATATGCAACTTGCTTTTATCCTAGTATGCATCACAATGCTATTGCTTATCTGCATGAAAATCACAAAGCAAGTGAGGTTGGCGAGGAAAAAGAAAAGAAGGATGTTATCGATTTAGTACTACATGAAGCTTGAGTGAGGTTAAAAGGGACCACGTCGGTGGTGCAAACTTGAGATTAGCTGATCGTTGCGTTAGGGTGCTAGAAGTTAGCTGATGAAGGAGTACGATTTGCTTCATTTTGTCATTTGTTTGACATTTAGTTAAACACGTCCGAGGATAGAAATGGACGCGATGAGTGATCATTACGATTTCTTTTTTGAATTTTTCACCGATACAGTTGATTTGCAACAGATCAAATACCATACAGGACTTAGGGTTTCTATTGTCCTTGAAGCTTTTCATTAGCTAGTTCCAAATTAACACAATAAAGTCATACCATACCCTTATTTTCTGCTGTTTGTTGTTTGAGTAACATAAAATTGAGAAGCAAAGGCTAAACCAAAAGGTTTCAGAGTTTGGAGGTGGCCAGCTTTATTAGATCCTTCCTAAGAATCTTGCCTGATGGATTCTTGGGTATTGAAGCTACGAATGCCACTTTCCGGATTCTTTTGTATGGGGCAACCTGTTCATTTACCACCATTCTCTCAGTTTCATGCCATGAGAGTTAACTCAATTGCATTCTCTAGCCTGGTTTAATACTCGAAACACACATACATGTTTAGCCACGAACTCCATGATGCCAGTTTGACATGCTTAGCCTAGTGGTAAGAGCATTGCTTTCTTTTCTTAATGACCCAAATTTGATTCCTCTTGGGGTCAACTTTTACTATTTTATTTTTCTTACTCTAATTGAATAATTAGTTTATTTTATTAGATTAAAATTAGGACTAAATTGAATGATTGTATAAATAAAGGGGACTAAATATGTAATTATACCAATTATTTTAACAGTCCCGTTAACTTTTTCGTTTTTTTAACGGCAGGTTTGGAACCAATTAAATAGTTATGTGGTATATTTAACACAATTGAAAATATAATGGTCAAATCGACACCAACCTCATAGTTCGGTGGTCATTAGTATAGTTTACCCTTAAATTTAAAATACTTAAGTTCTTTCTATGTTTGTTCTATGTACTTAAGTTTTAAAATTTTCAAAGATATTTGTATTAATTTGTCAATATGAGATTTGAACGGGGAAAATCACGATCGAAATTAATATTTTTAATGTCTTCTGCTTGTGATAAATTGTCAACAATTTCTTGAGAAAGCTGTTAAGGCTCTCAGTTGACACCCTCCATTTTTCCTTAGGTTGTGGGTTCGAAACCATTAGGAGTAAAATTCCCCCTCCCTTCCCCTAGCTAGAAATTGTTCCAAAAAAAAAACTAAGGGTAAACTACATCAGATGTCACTAAACTATTGCTACTGACTCAAAAATGCCACCGGACTTTAAAAATGTTCAAACTTAACACTAAACTTTACTTTCTGACTCGTTTATACCGCTCTGTTGTTAACTCTTAATGGAACTATTAACTCAAAACGGCGTCATTTTGGTGCAGTTATTTTGAAGCCTAATTTAGTTCAAAACATTGTCGTTTTGCTGGAGGAAAAATAATAAAACTCATACACTTGAGGGACTTTTAACCCAAGACCATCATATTCAAAGAATAAACCTTAACCATTAAACCAATATGAAATTATGTAATGTTTTACCACAAATAATAAAATAGTTTGAATTAATCTCAAGTGTAGTTTGACATATATAATATTTGTGATAAAATATTATATAAGTGTATGTTGGTTTAGTGGTTAAGGCTTACTCATTGTATTTGAAGGTCTTGGGTTTAAACCCCCAAGTGCGTGAGTTTTATTTTTTCCTTCTACAAAATGGCGTCGTTTTGGCCTAAATTAGGCTTCAAAACAGCCGTTCTAAAATGACGTCGTTTTGAGTTAACAATTTCGTTAAGAGTTAAAAGCAGAGTAGCATAAATGAGTCAAAAAAATAAAGTTCGATGTTAGATATGAACATTTTTTAAGTTTATCCTAAAACTAATTACAAATCACTGATTTTTGTGTTTGAATTATATACTATTAACTTTCTAAATTTTATGTATTTCCTATGTGGTTTTTTTCTAAAAATGAATTTTAAAAAATACTCGGATTTAACCAATTCACTAAGGACGAACAAAACTCAATCTCTCGAGTATGAATGGTTGTGGGTAAGGGTTTAAGAAATTGATCTGACCTAAACATCTGATTAAAATCTATTAGAAATGCTGGTGAAAAAATTTGGAAGGTTTTTACTCATTTACTACATATTTAATATGGTAGTTACATGATTTAAATCACTCATCAACTACATATTTAATATAAGGCTTTTTCTAACCTATGCATACATGCATAAGTTAAGGGTCATTTAAGAGCTTACATTAAATATAAGATTCTATTTAAAAAACTACAATCATTTAATATATTACAAAACCCTAAAAGATTATATTGAAAAATCTCATTTAATGTATTAGGGTTTAGGGTTATAGTTTAGAGTTTAGGGTTAAGATTTAGTGTATATGATTTAGAGTTTTATGGTTATATGGTTTAGGAGTTTAGGGTTTACTAGTGTTTTTTTAGTAAAATCTATTAGGATTTTGTAATACATTAAATGTTTGTGTTTTTTTTCAAATAAAATCTTGTGTTTAATACAAGCTATTAATTGACCCATAACCTATGCATGTATGCATAGATTAGACAAACCCATTAATAGTTACATAGTTTAATCACATATTTAATACATAATTAAGATGACAGTTACGTGATTTAATATAATATAACAATTACAAACAAATTAATCCTTGTTATTTTTTGTTGAGAGTGATTTATCGATTTTAACATATTTGAGTATTTCATTATATTGATTGATAATTATGTTATTGTTTATTCACTTTTGATTTTAATCTTATAAGTTCTTGAACATATCTTGTGATCGATAAATCTAAAGGTTGATGGCTTAAAGGGTTGATGGGATATCAAATGACTGAATTAGGGTTCATCCATCAATTACGTGCATATTTAGGGGTGACAATGACTCGAGCCTGGATAGGCTTGGCTCGAAGCTCGTCAAGCTTGAAATGGACAGTTTGGGCTTGGCTCAATCCATTGCTTTTAAACATTTTTATTGAAGTTTTAAAAAATAACATGTAAAAACCTATTTGGAAAAGGATAATATTTATTTTTGAAGTCCACAAATTATCATAGTACATTTTTTTAAATTATACAACTCCACAACGAGAAAGAGATTTAAAGTATTTAACAATGATAACAAGTTAACAACACTGAAGTATACAAGTTAACTACACCAGATGCCACTAAAGTATTCCACTAACTCAAAAATGCCTTCGAAATTTAAAAATGTGTTCAAATTTAATACTGAACTTTACTTTCTGACTCATTTATGTCACTCTGCTGTTAACTCTTAATGAAACCGTTAACTCAAAACGGCATCATTTTTGTGCGGTAGTTTAGAAGCCTAATTTAGTCCAAAACAATGTTGTTTTGCTAGAGAAAAATTAATAAAACTCATACACTTGAGAGGTTTACAACTAAATCAACATAAAATTATGTAATGTTTTACCACAAATATTGTATACGTCAAATAAAACTTGAGATTAGTTTAAATTATTTTATGAAACAAATAATACTATAAATAATATAAAATATATTATTTACATATATTCCAATATATATAAATAAAATATATTATATATATTATTTATAATATAAATATATTATTTTAAAAGAAACCCAAAATATACAAAAAAATAATATATTTTTAATAAAATTTGTTATAACATTATTTATTTGGATAATTAAACATATTTTTATATAAATATTGTGACAAGTATAGTAAGAGTATGTTTTTTTTTATAAATCTTAATTCTAATTATAATCTTACTTATAGAAGAGGGAAAAGAAAGACTCTAAGGAAGGAGATGGGGTACTCCTAATTGATCTAAAACTCATGACCTAAAAAATTATAAAAAAACAAAAATGAGCAGTTTAATCGACCGGACAAATGTGTTTACTTAATAAGAATATGTTTTAAATACAAATTGCATGTGTTTAATGTAAACTGTCACTTAGAAATAATCCGAAATATTATAAAACCAGTCCATTAGCCCTACGTGTTGTGAGTCTTTTGTCACCATAACAAATAACAATGAACATCCTCCCCACATCATGCCGTGGAAGCCTCAAATGATTGGAAGTCATGGCTCTCCAAAACTGAGAAATTAAAAATTTGACCCCTAAATTTTTTAAATTTTACTTTGACCTCAACATTTTTAAAATTTTAGATTAAATTTTAACATTTTGAATACTAAATAAATCCCTTTTCGTATTAAATTTCATTTTTTTTTTTGAAATTTTAGCTAAACCTTGGATTTTTTTAAAGTTTCAGCTAAACCTTAATTTTTTTTTAAAAAAAATAGTTTAAGCCTTCAAATTTTTAAAAAATTTAAGTTGTCTTTTAAATTTGGGTAAACTACATAAATGACCACTGAACTATGAGGTTGGTCTCGATTTGACCACAATATTTTTTATGCAATTAGACCACTCAACTATTAAAATGGACTCAATGTGACCACCCGTCATTATAACCTAACAGGGGAATGACGTGACAATTAGTAAAAATTTATATAATTACACATTTGGTCCTCGTTACTTATACATTCTATCAAATTGGTCATAATTTTAATTTAATCAAATGAATTAAACATTCAATTAGAACCAGGTTTGAAGGAGGAAAATAAAAGCAATGTGCACCTTACCTCTGGTAGGATTCGAACCAGGTTTGTCCTGGTAAGAGTGGTGTGTTCTAGGGATGGGCATTTTACCCGATCCGGTCGGGTTTCGACCCGATCCGGTCGGGTTAGATTTTTTAATGAAGAAATCGGGTTCGGGTCGGGTCGGCTTTTTATTGAGGGTAAACTTGGGTCGGTTGGGTTCGGGTTTAGGGTAGAAAATATCATACTCGACCCGACCCGGGACTAATTGGGTAATTTTCCTAAATTTTTTAGGAATATTTATAATAATTCCCCATCTTCTATATATTTTTTTATAATTAGGTCCTTAAAATTGAATTTTTATTTATCATTTAGTCCTTCAAATTATAATTTTTTACAATTAAGTCCCCTAAAACTATTTTTTTACAACTAGGTCCCTAAAATTAATTTATTTTCTATAGGACGGGATCGGATTTAGTATATTTATTTCCGAGTCGGGTCGGGCTGGGTTGGGTTTTTTAAAGAATATGTTCGGGTCGGGTGCGAGTTTAGGGTATTTATTTTCGGGTCGGGTGCGAGTGGGTCAAAAACCCGACCCGTGCACATCCCTATGTGTGTCAACCACTGGGCCAAATATATCTTTTTCATATATGGTACAAAACTTAATATATATGTTAGTTTGTTGTTCATGCAAGGAAAAAAAATAAATATGGATTAAGGGGACCCGAACATGACACATTTGGGATGCATAAAAACATCTGAACCACTGAAATAAATCTAATAATTAAATTAAAATTGACACAATTGTATTTTAAAACTAAATTTAATATTTTTTCTTTTCACAATTATTTTTTTATAATTTCACATATATAATCACTGAATTATTTTTTTAACTTAATAAATAATTTTATTTTTATTAAATTTTAATTAAATTATTATATTAAAAATCAAAATTTTAAAATTATATTAAAAATTTGATTAACGGATCTAAACTCACGGACATAATTTAAATGAATTGATATAACTTTAATTTTTTTGTATTTTTAATACAATTTCATATATATAATAATTTAATTAAATTTTTAATTAATATTGAAATTACCAATTAAGTTAAAAAAATTAATTCAATGATTATATATGTAAAATTATAAAAATAAATGCGGGTAGAAAAAATATATTAATTTTGGTTTAAAAATACAAAAATATTAAAACTATTTTTATTTTAAATCATGCATTAACAATAATTTAATATATATATATATATGAAATGTTGTCAATTTTAATTTATTTAAGTGATTTAGATTTTTTTTATGCATCCTAAAAATGTCATGTTTAAGTCTACTTAATCTCTATTTATTTCCCTTTTCCTGGCATGAACAACAAACTAACATATATATTAGGTTTTGTATCATATATCACAAAAATAAACTTGGCTCAGTGGTTGACACACACCACTCTTACCGGGGCAAGCCTTGTTTGAATCCTACTAGAGGCAAGATGCTCCTTGATTTCATTTTCCTCCTTCAATCAGGTGACACGTGTCACCACCTTATTGGAGGAATTTGTTTTATTAAATTAATTTTATGACCAAATTGATAGAATGTATAAGTAACGAGGATCAAATGTGTAATTATACAAATTTTTACTAATTGTCTCGTCACTCCCCCGTTAGTATCTAACTTCAGGTGATCACATTGAGTCTATTTTAATAGTTGAATAATCTAATTACTTCAAAAAAATATTGTGGTCAAATCAAGACCAACCCTATAATTTAGTGGTCATTTATGTAGTTTACACTTTAAATTTTTACCCCAGAATCTGTCACATGTCTTGCTTTTTTTTCTTCTTTTTGATTCTTCCCAAACACCGAAAGTAAAAAATTAAGCATATATATAAAAACGTGGAGCCAAGACTTCCAAGAAATTCAGCTAACCAACTCCCCACTAATTTACAATATCTTCTCCATGATACCAACAAAAGGTGGACTCATCTCTCATGATCAGCTTTCCAATTTGTCTCCTCTCTTTAATAATCTACAGTCACTTGGTTTTCTTTATATTATTTGTTTATCATATCATATGTTTGATTTGATCCACTAGGCCGAAACATGGAAGTTGAAGAACTGAACAAGTGGGCTCTCCCTGTTTGAAACAAACACCTGCAAATTCTAGTGCTCCGGAGGCTGCATAACACTTTCTTCTTTTCTCAACTTAAAAGACTTTGTTTTCCAGGTTCAGTTTTCGCATCACCGGATTGCAATGGATATTGTAAAGAAGAAATGGAAGAAAAACATGGCCCTGAAGGTCTGGGAAAGATGCCGCAAAGCGTCGAGAAGATCATCGTCCACATCTCCGAGCAGTCGCGCCGTTAAGGTGGCACCGGAAGGCTGTTTCTTCGTCTACGTCGGACCACAAAGACAAAGGTTCGTGATCAAGACCAAGGTCGCCAACCACCCGTTGTTCCAGATGCTGTTGGAAGACGCGGAGCTGGAGTACGGGTTCAGTAATGAAGGTCCACTCCTTCTTCCCTGCCACGTCGATATGTTCGACCGAGTTTTGGCGGAGATCGAAGGCGGCGACGATCCGGAAACAACTCCGGTTTGTAGCTTCGCTTGCAGCCCTTCTCGGCGTTCGGCCATCAATAAAGGCTATTATGGATCGTATAAGCTTCTCATTCCACCATCTTGAATGCTCATATTACGGTACTTATCGCCTATTTTCTATTTTCAGAGGAGGATTTGATGTGTTTGGGAAGATGATGCAACTACATCAATGTAATTAAAAAATGGTGTGTTGTTATTTTCATAATTTAATACAGCTTAAACTTAAAGTGTAAAGTTTATGAATTTATATATTCAATACGGCGGTGGAAATCACAAATGCCTTAATTTTAAAGTTTGAAAGTTTAATTTAGGGTATAGGAGTTTAGAATTTTGAGATAATTATTTGAACTTAGGGTTTAGGATTAAAATTTAAGGTTTAGATGTTAAGGTTTAACTTTTTAAGGTAATACGGTAGAGATTTAAGTTTTAATCTATAAACCTTAAATTTTAACTAATATCCCTAAATTCTAAACCCCTAAACTGTACACTCTAAACTAAGCCCCTAAACTCTCACACTAAGACGCTTGTGAAAAGTTTTAATTTCCACCCGTTGTGTATGAAATAATCCCCCAAAGTTTATATAACATCCCAAAGATTGTGGTTTTTGATATTCAAATCTGTCGAGAAAATTGAGTTTTGCCGAGAAAATATTACGCTTGCTGACAGCTTATTCAAAGAAGATGACGATATATATATATGATTAAATATTATTCAGATAGTTTTTAAAAATATTGTAAAATTGAGCACTAACACAGTTTTAATGAAAAAGAGAATGATGTTAATTTAGGAGATATAAGTTTAAATTGTTTTGTCTACAAGACGTGTGTATTGTCAAACAATTAAGTTTTTATGAACCGGTATTACCTTGTAATCACCTTTAACACTATTAAAAAATTGCTGTAAAAATGCTTTTCAAAAATATTTTTGAATTGTTTAGTTTTAAAAATATTAGTTAACATTGTTATTTAAAAACATTTTAAAATAATTATAATATTTATTTTAAATATTATTTTAAATATAAAAGTTTTGTTCATACAAATAAATAACAAATTAATAATTATTTAATATTTTGAATCGTTTCTTTTAAAATATTATTTAAAATTATCATTTATTTTTAAAATAATTATAATATTTATTTTAAACATTATAATAGCTTTTTTTAATTGCATGATTATAATAGTTTTTAACCAAGAACTATTGAAAAAACAATGATAAACACGCCATAATAAGTATGAAAATTTTGGCCCAAAGCCCTAATTGTCTATTAAATTATACATTTTCTTATTGAGTTTGCTCTTAAAGTTTATTTTGTACCCTAACAAATTCTTTGGCTTAAAAGCAGTTATCGGTAACAAAAAGTGCTTTAAAACTTTGGCCGGATTGTCCCAAAATTATCAAATGTGTCGCGCAATGTTTTAACTAATTTTGATTTCATCGAAAAGAGTAAGGCTCCATTCCGCGTTGCTCAGTTTTTAAAGAAATTTCACCAAAGGTCTTAATTTTTCATCTTTACATCCAGTTTTTGGGTAAAATTTGATCTCCAAACGTTATTTTCGGAAAAATTAGCCCCAAACTAACTTCTTCACCTAACTTTATTTTTCAACTGCCACTACAGCAAAATAGGTATTTCGCGGCGTTTTTTAGTTCTATAGCGGCGTTTTTTAGTGTCACTAAAAACTTTCTTGGCGCTTAAAAAAGTGCCGCGAAAAGTGCCGCTTAAATCAGCGCCGCAACGATTTCAGATTTGCAGCACGACGAGGAGAGCTTGGGAGAGGTTAGGGATTTGAAGCACGATAGATTTGGGGAATATGAATAAAACTCTGAGTTTAAGATTCAAAACGGTGAGTTTTTTAATTTTACCTATAGCGGCATTTTCTAAAAACGTCACTAAAAGAGATTTATTGCGGTGTTTTTAAAATATCGCCACTAAAAGGACATCTATTGCGGCGTTTTTCATCTCAAACGCCGCTATAACAAATTTTTATTGCGGCATTTTATACAAAACGCCACTAATTGTTTTTTTACGACGACGTTTATGAAACAAAAGCCGCTAAAACCAGACTTATTGCGGTGTTTTCTTCAGAAATGCCACTAATTATTTTTCTACAATAGTGTTTACCTTCAAAACGCCGCGAAATTTACCTTTTTGTAGCGATTGTCATTTAAACGTCGACATATGTAAAATATTAGCGATGTTTATTGTAAAAATGCCACAAAATGCGCGCTATATACCAAGTTTGGTGTAGTATGCAATCTCGAATGGAGCCTAAATAACATATCTTACTTCTCAAATTTTTTTCTATTAACTTTAGTTTTTAAGAATTTATTTTAATCCTAAATTTATCCCATTTATTTTTAAATATATAATTTAGACCGTTATTTTTTAGTATGGGTAATATTATCTTAATTAAATATAACATTAAAAAATAACATTATATATATAATAAAATTGTTGTACAATATTTAATATCAAATAAAAATTTGGAGATCCACTGATTGGTCAAGCAACTAAACATATTTATGTTGTCTCATCTTTTATGAGTTCGAATTACAACATTCGTCTTGAGAATGTAAATATATCTATACTTAATAAAAAAATAAAAATTTGAATATAAAAATAAAATAAAATAATTACCATATTAAATATATATTAGGTTGGTCAAGGTTAAGCAGCGAGGGTTCCACTTCCACCCCTTTAGTTGATGTATTACTGAAGCTTTTGTACTCCTTTTTTCAACTTTTGCGCTTTTTGAGTGGTCACATTGAAGAACTTCGTATATGGGTCATTTTTTTAATATGTTAGTATGATTATAAAATAGTAGTTTAATTTTTTTAATTCTTTAATAACGTATATATACTGTGTACACGTAATATTTAAACCCCGGTCAGTCACTTGGGTCATGAAATACATCATCATATTTAAATAATAAAAAAATAATAAGCGCGATTTCATACATAAATAAATAAATTATATCATTAAAATGTAATAACTTCGATTTAATAGCTACCAAAGATTCGATATAAATAGCGTTTTACAAGTTTGGTTTTGATATCATCAATTAAAACAATCATTTTATTTAATATTAGAATAGATTTAATTATTTTGTTTAATTAACTAAAAATGTTGGTAAGTAACTTAATATCACTTAACCAAGTTTTGAGTTCAAGGTATTCACTCATCATAATCAGGTGTTCGACGCAGGTTGGTATGTATTAGTCGGACAAAGTCAAGTTAATCTGGATTAGTTAGGACAAATCCCAGCAAACCAGAAGGACAACAAAAAAATATTTTATTTTATTTAATTAAATTAAATTTTTATTTGATATTAAATATAACAGAATAATTTTATTATTATATTTAAATAAAATTTATAAATAATAACAAACAATAGATTGAAATATAAATTTTAAAAACAAATAAGGATTAATTTAATATTAAATAAAATTGTCTTAAGGGTATCATAAACTCTTGAACTTTTGAGAAAAATTTAATTAACCCCTAATTTTTTTGCATCCAATTAAGTCTTTATTCTCTAAAATTTCATCAATTCACCTCTTTGACTAATGTTGATTGTTAATTCTAACAATATTTTGAATCGGTTGGTATATCATGCGATAATAACATCTCAAGAAAAAAAAAAGTAAAAAATTTATGTCAAAATTGGGTGTAGAAAATATTCATGACTTAACTGGATTTTTTTAAAAACTGTTAAAAGAGCTTCAAGCGTTCTTAAACAAATAAAATTTTAAGAAATAAATTGAATAAAAAAACTTAGAAAAGATAAAAACATGCCATTTAGCCTTCTCATCAAAATTGAGCATTAATCAAAGTGTCAAATTTCTATTACCTGTTTTAAACAGAGTTAACAATTTTGGAACAACCCGACCAAAGTCTTTGAGGGCAGCACATCCCAAAAACAAAATTTATGTGACAAACTCAATAGAAAAATACAATGTGAGAGAAACATTGCTTTAAACCTTTTTTTTTTAGTTTTCTCATGTATTCAATGGATTATTGAACGGTCACGTTTGTTTATCCATGTAAGAATATGTTAATACCAAGCACAGATACTTAATAAAATAGTAATATTATAAATAGATATAATTCACAGGCAGTGAAAATAAATTTGTTTACAAACTTATTAATTTTAATGTAGTGTTGTATTTCAAGGCTTAAAGACTAGAAATTTAGAACTTTAGAATTTAAGGGTTGTCGTTAGAATTTATGATTTACGGCTAAAATTTAAGGTTTAGAGGCTAGAGTTTAGGTGATATACCTTAAATTCTAACCCAAAACCTTAAATTCTAACCACAACCCATCAATTTTAAACTACTAAACCCCTACTTCTAGCCTTAAAATCTAACCCAAAAACTAAAACACTTTTGAATTTTTTTTATATCTACAACGCATGGAATAATCACCCTACATAGAATAGAAAGAAAAAAAAAAGAACAAAACTCATCAATGAAGTCAAGAAACTAAAATAACAAAAGATACATTAAAACTATTTACATTATCATCCTTCTAACACAATCGTTTTTGACTAATTTGAGAAGCACAAGAATGCCAATGGAACAACGCAAGACATTACAACTACAATTTCATCCTTACACATTTACTAAACCATTCACTGTCTAAGTATATCTACACAAACCAAATACAACTTCAACATTTTCGACGAAGAAGATACAGAACCAAAATAACCTACAAAAACTATGCAAGTTGATGCCACATACCCAATAAGTTAGTACCACAGAGTTGATTGCTCCTACGCTACGATCCCACCTATCAGTAACCTAAAACGACTACAAATTCATAACTGTATGATTGCTGGACAAGTTTGTAACACGTTCGACATGGTGGTATGCAACTCTTCGAGGGAACTAAGCATCATCGTCTCCATTCCCGTCTTTATCAGCATTCTCCTCATTTTCCTCCCCTTCTTCTTCGTCGTCAGACATGTTATTTATCGCTTCGGTAATAATATCCTTCACCTCAGCCTTTCTATGCATCAAATCCAGATCAAAGTGCGTAGCTGACATAATCAAATCTTATAATTAGAGGAAGTCTAAAAGTTGAAATTGTAACTTAAATGCTTCAATAACTAAAGGGAAACATACCCAGTTGTCGAAGAATATCCGATAACGTTGCCTGCATCAAAAGCAGAAGAGAAGTTGAGCATAGAATCTTGATTATCGTTTGATCTCGAAAACACAGATATGGATACTACTTACAGTGTTGAAGTCCACTTTTTTTAGAATGTCTACCACTACATCATGAATCTCTTCCCTGCTAGGCTCTGGTTTAGGCTTATTGTCGATTTTGCCTTTACCTGTTGTGCCATAAACTCAATTGATGACAATCAAATTAGTAAATGCAGAAAACACTTCAAATATCCCTGGCCTAGAAGATTTTCTTTTTATAATACCGACAGTACAACGAAATCCATCCAAATCTAGTAAAACCTTGTGAATGCAGTCTTAGTAAACATGCAGAGTGTTTCAACAGTATAGCAAAAGAAATCACCTTGAGACTTGGTAGAAACCTTTGCTGGTGATTTGGTAGTTTTCTTCTTCCTGGGAACCTTCTCTTTGGTGGAAAACCTAACATCTTTAGGGCTTTCCTTTTCAACCTTCTGTTTTTTCGATGCAGAACCCTTTAATTTCGAGCCCGGAGTCCTACCATCATCACTAGCACCTTGTTTTGAAGTTGATCCGGATGATTTTCTGCTCAATTTTGTAGGGGTAGCCTTCTTTTCAGATGCTGATGTCTTCTTGAGTTTTGAATCTGGACGATCTGCTGCACTCTTCTTCGAAGTACTTTTATCGCTTGACTTCTTGGGTTCTTCTTCTTCCTTTGATTTAGTCTCTTCATCATCACTCACTTCTTTGAGTGTAGTATCAGCATCATCCTCATGAGAATCGTCTTTGCTAACAGGGGATTCAACATCTTCAACTTTTTCCTCAACTTCCGACGATCGCTTATGCTTTCCTCCATCTTGAGGTGTGCTTCGTTGCTTCTGCAGAGCAAAACCGGGAACAAAATCGCAAGCACTCTCAGCCACCAAAAATTCCATACAGATAAAATATCAACCAAAGACAAGCATAGAGATAAGCACAAAAGAAAAGTCATCATTCTCAAGCAGCAATAACCAGTAAGTTGGGGCAAGGTTAAAGAGATCAAATAGGGATGGAAAGTACAGGTCCTTCGAGCACCAATCTGGATTGTCTGATATTAATTAATGACCCTTACAAGAAACATGACAAATTGACAATTCTAAAACAAGACAAACCTTGGCTGATGCATCTGATGCTTCCGCAGAAGCAATGTTTTTGCTTGATGTAGCTTTACGCTTTTTACCCTTCTGAAACATGATGAATAAAGAATCTCATTCAATCTTAAACAGACAGTTAATCATGTCAAATACTCCATAGCGCACAAAAGATTATTACATAACGGTGTACCTGTTCCTTGTCAGCAAGTAGAATGTCAGTTGTAGCATGGGGGGATTCCAGAAATTCCAACAATTTGGCAGATATTTCCTCCTGAAAATTGAAATCAGTTGGCCTAAATAGAGATGCACACTTACTACATAAAAAATGGTATATTTAATATATTATAGTATATGTTCATACTGACCTTTCGTACAGTGGTCTTCATGATAGGAATATTCAGCAAATCACAGAAATCAACTAATTTTTCTTTAACACATTTTTCAATTTTCTCCTTTACTTTTGCCTTTTGTTTCTCCTGCTGAAAAATGAAAACAGTGGTTTTAAGAAGATTTTACTTTTGAATAATTGTTATACATATAGTCACTTATAGGCAATCTATCATAAATTAATCATACATTACTACATGGAAGAAGAGAAACATGCAGGTGGTGGACCACAGGAAATAAATAAAAATGAATATAACAAACTTTCATAGATTAAAGAAAATACCTCATTCTGAACCCAAACATAGCCTGAAAATTGGCCAATGTTTCTCTTCAATCTTTGTGGCTGTAAAAGCAAAAAACAAGTACATAAAAGGATCATGGAACAGCTAGACAAGAGAGCCCGATTACCTTTGCTTTCTTTCCAAAGAGTATCATATGAAGCATCTGCAGATTATCATCAAATTTTCTCTTCGACAACTTGAAAGCCACTGAAACAGTTCACAATATCAGAGAAAAAATAGGCCAGACTCTGCAGTAACAACAAAGTCGAATAAACACATAAAAAGGATTATTTGACATAAAATGTCATCAAAATGACAGGATTAGAATCTGTCTGTCACCAAGACAATCTTGAGAGTAAAATATTAAATGAAAACTACAATAGCTTAATAATTCAGAACCTGAATAAGCTAACATTGGGATAAGAGTCCAAGTGTTTCAGATTATGCCATTAAATCAACCCTAGGGGTGAAGCTTGTAATATCTTTTCTTTATTCAATTTTCCCTATTTTTCTAATGATTTCAGACTATTGTTATCCTGCAGTACATAAGCACTAAATACCAACAGTAGTTAAATACTACTGTATCATCTAGTTGCATCACAAGTGATTCGAGCACATAAAACTCCTACTAAGCGCATCAACCCACAATGAAATAATTGATACGAAAACGCAATGATTGCAAACAATAACAGTAAGTGAATCTAATGCAGAAACTACACACAGAAACTGTACAACCTCAGTTTTAACACCGAGTTTGAATGCAATTACTAACATTTTCATTGCCGAGTTTCATCGAAAGTGATCCTAATGCAAAATTAATAACCAAAACTCAGCTAGTTTACAATATCCATCAAACTGTACGCCCTCCGGGCAAAGTTCAACAATCGTTCACAATTGAATAAAGAATGGAAGTACTACTATCATATCCCGTGAATTCGAAATAATTCAAAGCAAAAGATGCATACCATTTGGAATATCTTTAAGCTGTGTACCAGGACCCTGAAAGCAGCACGAGCTCAAAAAACAATCAAAACACAAACGAGACGGGAACATAAGCATGGGCGAAAAACAAATCAAACACTTAGCCAAAAAAACACAATACCTTTCTAATTGACAAAGGTTTGGGGGTGGAAGACCTGGCAGCAGACGGAACCGAGTATCTTTCAACGACTTTCCTTTCCCTTGTAGGCCTGTCACTACTCGGTGTCACAGGCTCTTTCTTCTCAGCTGAATCTCCACTGTTTTTCCTAGAGCTTCGCTTTCGACTACTACCTTTGGCCTCTTTGTTATCTTCCTTCTCTTCGTCGCCTTCCTTTTCATCTTCCCCCATAGTTTCCTCATCTTTCTCTTCAACTTCCTTCTTTTCCTCACTTTCCCGAGAAACCACTTTCTCCAAAACCTCTTTACTTTCTTCCTCCTCTTTATCGTTTACTGGAGCAGCCTCCTCCTCCACCGGTTTGCTCTCGTCCAGTGTCTCCGTCTCCATAGAAACCGCCAATCAAACAACCAAAATTCTGGGTTTTTACCAAAAACCCTAGAATTGAAAGAAACCCACAAAAGAGAGTGAGTAGCTCTGGTGACAACAGACAACCAGTACAGGGAAATGAAACAAAGATGGTCTTTTGACTGATTTTGGATTTGATTTGAGCAAATGTAAAATTTCAGATAAGAATAACAATTAGATCGAAGTGGCAAGAACGAGCGGGGAATCAAAAACAAATTTTGGGGAAAGCAAGTTTCGTTTTTTTAAATGGACTTCGTGTCGGGCTTTGTTGTCTAAAAACCCGTTTATATCTCTTAGCAGACTAGCAGTTCAGACATGTAAGATTCCGACAAGCCCGTATTTTTTTCTGAACCGGCCCAGACATTGACCTTGTTAAAATAATTGTTACTATCTGTTGTTGATGAGACAAGATCGTAAATTATTCGAATTTGATTCAGTCAAACTCAATTAATACCTCAATTCCATTAAATTAATATTCAATTCGATTAAATTTTACTCGAGCTCGAAGTTGGAGTTCGTACTCACTACTCAGCACTGGACTCGGCTCGTTTATGCCCCCTAGTTAATATTATATAAATTTCATTCGTTTCGCTTTTGCTTCGTCGCTCTTTTATAGGGTTTCCCCCCGCCGTCCTTAACCATAAAAGCTTGGAAGAAACCCAAAGAAGTGCAGAAAATGGTAAATCCGAAAACCCCATTTCCAATTCTTCAATTTCCTTCTTTTCAATTCTTCTCTTTAAATGCTTTTTCAGTTTCTGCTTCCGATTCATGCAGTTCCCTGAACCTGTTGTTTTTGGTAGTGTTGTTTTCTAGATTTAATATAGTCTGAAATCAAGTTAGAGGATTAACATCTGTGAAACATATTATAAATACTCGGTTTCGGTAATATTTCTGAAAATTCTGGGAAAATGAGCATTTAATCGGAAATGAACAGATCCGTGAAAGCTATTACCATGTATCGAAACGTTATAAAATGGTAACTACATATTATAAAATAGTGATAAATTTCAATAAGTTTAATGATCATTTTGTAATAGTTTGATAAGTTTAGTGATTGTTTTGCAATAGTTTGATAAAGTTTGGTTACCATTTTGTGGCTAAAAGGTTATTTTTGCTTAATTTAGTGACCATTTGTTAGTCATAAGCCATGGTATAGCTAGAGAACTAAACTATGAGTTGCACATTAAGTTTTGAAGAAGCTTTAAGACTGCAGGTCCTTCTGGGAGTTATTGTTATGAATGGGGGACCACATGATGAGGTTGGAGAATTACTATTAGTTGGGTTTTATTTTAATATATGTCGATTACTTGTATAAATAAGTCAGGATGACCTAGGAAAGGGGATATGAGAATTTTGTAAACATTTGGCTGCGGCTATTTTCCTCTCTAGGTTCAGTGTTCCTTGCTGATACCTTTTTTTTCCTATCTTATATTTCTCTATTTCTTCTACTTTTACTATTGATATTGTTGGAACGTTCATTACAGTTATCCTGGTAGATATCAAGTACCCTAAGTAAACCTAGAGAAATGTATCTTTTTTTATTAGTGATAATATAAGTTTCATGGTTCGATTATGTTTATGTATTTATGTACTTGTTTAAAAGAGTTCATCTTTGTTTTGTTTTTTTGTTTTATTTGCTGTTAAGCGCAGGCCCCTAAGCGAGGAGGAAAGGTGGCTGTCCCAGCCAAGAAGAAACAAGTAATTTCGATACTGTCTTAATCACCTGAACCCCTCAACTAACTTCATTGTGGTCTCACTAATGTTTTTTTTTCCTGAAACTAGGAGAAGGTTGTCAATCCATTATTCGAGAAGCGTCCAAAGCAATTTGGTATCGGAGGGGCCCTACCTCCAAAGAAGGATCTTCATCGGTTCGTGAAGTGACCTAAGGTTGTCCGCATTCAAAGGAAAAAGAGGATCCTTAAGCAGAGGTTGAAGGTCCCACCTGCATTGAACCAGTTTACCAAGACTCTTGATAAGAACCTTGGTATGCTGAATCATCACTTGTTTCTGTCCCTGTTTTATTCCCTTTCGGCATTCTTGTTGTGGTTCCCTTATCTGTTTTAAACAATCGGGATTAAACGTTGGTTTTTTTTTTGGTATTATTACAGCAACGAGTTTGTTCAAGTTGCTCCTCAAGTACAGGCCAGAGGACAAGGCAGCCAAGAAGGAACGTCTCCTGAAAAAGGCCCAGGCTGAAGCTGAAGGAAAAGCTCCCGAGTCTAAGAAACCAATTGTTGTCAAATACGGACTTAACCATGTCACCTATCTTATTGAGCAGGTATCCCTTTAGCTTCTTCATGATCACCGATTTAGCTTGTGCGGTACCGTGTGTTCTGTTTATATGGGAAGTTGTTAAAAATAGTGCCTGTTCTCATGCAGAACAAGGCTCAATTGGTTGTTATCGCCCATGATGTGGATCCGATAGAATTGGTGGTGTGGCTCCCTGCTTTGTGCAGAAAAATGGAGGTCCCTTACTGCATCGTCAAGGGGAAATCACGTTTGGGATCGGTACTTTCAGATTCGTTTCCTTTTCTGCCATTTATAGAATCGAGCGAGTTCACTTATTTGTGTTCATACTACTACAGATTGTCCACAAGAAAACTGCTTCTGTCTTGTGCTTGACCACAGTTAAGAACGAGGATAAGTTGGACTTCAGCAAAATCCTCGAGGCAATTAAGGTAAAATCACAACCCCGGAATATATTCTAGTTAATACATATGTACTAGCTTATAAATCATATGATTAACTTTGCCTTCTTATATTGCAGGCGAACTTCAACGACAAGTACGACGAGTACAGGAAGAAGTGGGGTGGAGGTATCATGGGATCCAAGTCACAGGCCCGAACGAAGGCAAAGGAGAAGCTTCTTGCAAAGGAAGCTGCTCAGAGGATGACATAAGAACACCATTGTTATCCTTCCTGTTGTACTTTTAAGTTTTGGGTTTTTTCTTTTTTGATTAAATGGTCCTCCGAGGTAAAAACTGCATTCAACTTTCTAACTCTATTTTCTCTAAAAATATCTAGAGATTTCTAGTTGAACTTTCACAATACCTTGTAGCTACTGTTTTTATGAAGTTTTGCCGGCTTTATTTATACTCTATAAATTTTTATTGTAATCTTTGTGGCTTTTTAAATTTTGTTCGTCAAATTGATCTAAATATGACTGAGAATGTAATATTTCTACTCAATCAAAAAAATGTTTCAATAAGAAAAAATAATGTTATTGTTTTATCATATTTGAGGCAATTGAACAAAAAAAATGAAAGTTCAATGTTAAAAAAGAACAAAATGAAAACTTAAGGATTAAAGTGACTAAATTGAAAAAGTTTAGGGGTCAAAGAGCTATTATGCCTTATTAGTTATATAAATGAGATAGAGATCAATGTTAATTAGAGTGAGATTAAACGAGACACAAACACCCTAAAAACAATAACTTTCTGCTTGTTGGAGTTTCGACCGAACAATCATGAGATCCCTCAACAAAACTGTATCTTAAAAAAATCCACAAAATCTCTTACTTTTTTTTCATCTAAAATATTTTTTTTTAAATCTTCATTTGATAGAGCAGCATATTGAAAAATCATGGCAATGGAAATTAATACTAACCATACTGCCATGTGTTAGACAATGGCAATGACAATGCCATACAATATGTATACATAAATATAAATATAAATATAAATCTAAATCAAAAGACATTGAGCATTTAGGTATGCTCAACCACTCATGTATATTATATCAACCATAATATCAATCAAACTATTATCAATTAGTGCATATTATATATATATAACATTTTTAATTAAGGTAAAAGGGCGTCATGTTTACATAATCCCATTGATCAAAATAATTTAGCATACATTTCATGGCCAGTCGTTTAACTCTTAGTGAGAGCACCCACGGCAAGAAAATTAGTCACTGCGATCGGCGGTGGATACCTTGGCTCAAACAAAAAAAATGTAATTTGCCATACATTATAGCTAGCAAAAGAGAAAACCTAAAATAGAATAAACTAATTCCTTGCTTCTCCTAAGCTTTAGCTAGACCTGGATACAAAAGCAAGTACAGTCAAAACATGTTAATCAAGAAGCATGGTATCACATATCCAACTGCGCTTTCTGACGGAATGATATTTCAAGCAACACTGCACCCACGGCGGATTTCTAGCACCACCCTCGATTTCACGCCCATCACCGCTTAATGGTACTCCCAGCAATTGAATTATCTTCCGTCTCAGTGCATCGGTGGACGAACCATTGAAAAATTTCTCCTAAACAAATGCAGCATAATAGAATCAAACAATTTCACAAGACAAATACACCAGCAAAGTCTAAAGGTTATATCACCACAAAATTTATAAATGTGAAGAGAAATGGTTGAATAATGTCCTTACCCCATCTTCAGCATAAGCATAAGCATGGATTCGGGCAGTTGGATCCTCTAGGGTAAACCTGACCCTACAAATTCCACGAGGGGAGCGGAAATCCTCAACTCGCCACGGAATTGTAGCAACAACTCGTATTATACACCTGAATTTCTTTGCTCCCTGGAAGGTTACCCAAGCAACAAATAAGCACAACTCCAGTAAAACTTTATATTCTTTAGTTTTATAATGCTGCCATAGCATACGAGGTAATATCTTGTATGAAACCATCGTCCCTCCCCTTTACCCTTCACAGAAACACCTTGAAAAAGATAAAACCATTGAGCTTAGTCCTCCCTACCAAAGGTATTTACCGGACGATATTAGTTATAGCCACCTATCAGGTGCCATTTTCACCGATCATCTTTCTCACTTGCCCTATACATTCCAAGACAACAAGATAAAAGGAGAGAGTAGTCCCAAACGAGACAATTGCAAGCAAACAAAGAAGAAAACCATTTTTGTCATACAAATAAAACACTCAACTACTCAAACCATCCTGCCACCCAATGCCAGTTGGAACTACTACAGCCATTAAACCCAAACTTAAGCACCCAAAATATGTACAGTTGTACACTACAAAGCTCAAACCAACTGCTGCAGCAAAAAAGTTTAAAATTTCAACCGAGTTCAAACAAACTCAACCAGGGTCCACCTCGTATTGACAGACCAATAATGTAGGTGGCTGTGTGAGGGAAGAAAAGAGATTGCAGATGATTCAAAGTTCAAAAGGATTTCAAAGGTAGAGGGCCTAGAGGCATATTTCGGGCCTTTTTGGATCAAAAGTGGTGGCCGGGAGAATGGGGAGAGGATCCATCAATGTTAACCTTTTGGTCAAACTAAAATAATGAAGGGTATAATACCTTTTGATAAGTGAGAAGGTCCATCAACGTAACAAATGGCGCACCATTGCAGTTAACCTCTGATCAAGGGCATACAAAAATTAGAAGTCCATTATCACTAATAAATTTCAATAGGTTCTAGAGAAAATGTGATAACTGCGTCTAGGAGATTGAATCAAATATACCATAAATGAGAAATTAAAATAAGTTATAGTAACAACACAGAACCTGTGATTTTTGATGGCCATGGAAAGCACCAATATGGCATCCGATCTAGTTTACATATTGATCGACGATCATAATTGCTGACATGTATGGATATGGTAAGAGAGTGAAACATTGAGAACTTCTGAAAAGAATATCAATCAAAAGGGAATAGACAATCTATTAGTTTAACAATGTCCTGCATGCAACAAAAAATCACCTCTGACGCTCAAGTATGAGAATATCATCATTTGGCAGATCTCGGATCTTTGAAGCAGATGTGAACACACCATACCATAACCCTTCATGCACTTTGCATAATACACGAAAAAGTTTCACCCATTGACCAATTTTCAGCAACCGAAGGATATATGTTATGCAGTCCACATCAAGGCGCACTCTTAAGACAGTTCCGGCAGTAGGAAATGTAGAGAGCACATCTCTTGATGAAGGCAATGGTTCAAAATGTAGAGGAAGCGGATTATGCATTTCATCTTCCAGCCTGTGGAGCATACTCATTAAATGAATAAATCTGTTAGATTATAAGTAAATAAGGATTAGACATAGTAAGCATCAATATTGTGCTTGTCCAAACTAAAAGCTGTTTGATTAGGCATAAGTCATAAAGGAAGCCAACTTTAATCATAAGAGTTAACGCTGTTGATAGACCAGATCTAAATTTTATGAAGATAATGTGCCACAAAGGAGGTGAGGAATGCACATGTTCTCCCTTTAATGCATGCCTTCTTTTTTCTCTCTTCTTTTTACATCAAAGAAGTATCAAGTTAACAACGATAATAGTAACAGAAAACAGCTAGCTCATACGAGCCCAAAACCTCACTAATTATGTATAAATGTAATGACTATTTGAAGTTTCAAGTACTTGACTAAAATATGAAAAAACTAGGTTGCTAGGAAATCTTTTGCCAAGAATATCAGCACAATGACAACTCATTGAGAAGGTCTAACTTCATGCTATAAAAACATTGTTGTAAGAGAAGTTAAATACATACATGCATATTAGTGCAGCGCTTGAAGAAATTGTTAACTTTTTTTTGCTATGTAAATTTAGAAATTCAGAAAGCATTGCCACATACTAAGGTTCTAAAATTTACCAAACTCCAAAACCAATAGCAGTCTCCCTTGGTGGGTGCTTGGCACAGCTTTTGAAAGAGCTTTTGTACTCTATAAACCGAAGTTTAGTGTTTGGAAATCTAACTTCTAATGTTTATAGCATTTCATCAAGATAATTTGGGCTTCCAGACTAGCTAAAAGTAGAACCTGCTCCAAAAGTGACTCTCAAAGGTAGTAACAAGGGATCTGTTGGTATTTTAGACTTCGACTTTACACTATGTATTAACAATGGTAAAGGAAAATAAAGTAAAGTAAAAGAAATTAAGGCTAAAGAAAGGAAAGGATTACACTATCTTGTTTGGTACTTTGGTTAGTTTAGTAAGGGAAAAAATAAAGTAATTTTAATCATTTTTATTTGCTAAACTGTGGAAAGTAAAAGAAATAATTAATTATAGTATATATTTACAATCTTAACCTTCTCATTAAGTAAGTTATTAAAAAAGAAGATAAAAATGATATTTTACATCTTAAAATATCTTTTTACTTTCCTTTCTCTAGCTTTACCCCCAAATTGGGGTAAATCAAAATTTAGCCTTCTGAGGGAAAGCAAGGGATACTCCATCTCTCTTACTTTACCTTGCTTAAATTAAAAATATATATATCCAAACAATGAAAAAGATGATCCTTTCCCTTACTTTCCTTTGCTTTCCCCTACCTAACTCCAATCCAAACAAAGATTAGTTAAAAACTGGAGAAGAGGCATTAGTTTAGCTATAGAAACAAAAATAGAAGTAGTTTCTACTTTGAATAATCGCCATCTCAAGTTGACAACACAAGTCATACCTCAATATAAAATGTCGCAGAACAAAGTTACTTTAGGAAGTAATTAGTGAGGTTTTGGGCTCACTTACGATGTAGTTTATCCTCACTTTAGGAAGTAATTAAGCATTATTTTGGCGTATGGAAGAACGGATAGAGAAAATTGTTATTGACGTCAAAAAAGGGTAAAACATCTTTCAACTTTCTAAAGTACTTCTGTATTTAACACTATCTTAGCTTCGCTTTCAGCAGTTTTCGAACTCCTAAACTCGAATAACACTTCCTATAGCTGGACCAACCAGGATTAAGAGTTCAAAATGATAACTTATTCTACTTTTAATGGACAAGAATATTTATCTGTTGCTAAGGAAGGTTCCTATTAAGACTCCTCCAAATCTCTAGGCGATGGGTAAATTAGCCTTTAAAGTTTCCATAGATATCTATGTGATTTTTTATTATAGCGGGTTTAACATTAAGGAAATTACAAGAAATTATGTCATAAAAGCATGGACGCCTAACATTTTGCTCTCTTGCAATCTTTTTCTTTTCTCGTCATTTCTAAATCTCCCCAAATTATTTTACACAACCAGATCTGGTTTTTTTCCTTTCCAATTACATATCAGATTTCAATGACCTTAACATGTTACCCTCAGTAAGAACAAAATATAACACCATAAAGAAATTAAACCTCACACTGTTCAGCTAGCTAGAATAACAACTGAAACTTTTGACCTCAAACACATCCACAAACAACCCCTAATAAATCTTGCACAAATGCTCAGACCAATTTATCCTATTAAATCCATCAAATATGTCCCAATCACCAAAATATTCCAAAATATCTTCTTCACTTTCAGCAAGTCAAACAGCCTTATGCCTGACCCTTTCTACCTTTAATCAACCTATTAAGGACTAAGGCTGCGTTTTTGGTTGAGTTCCGCCACCAAAACGGGCGTTTGCCCCAAATTTCCTGGCCAAACAAGTGAACTGGCGTTCAGCCCCAACAGCCGTTTACCCACAGCAGCCAAAAACGAAGCCTAAAGACTCAACTCTACCTCTCATATATAGATCTCAAGAAACCTAATCTTCTTAATGCATAGATAGGATAGGATAAGAGACTGAATTAGAATAACAGTGTCGTGTTAATAGCATACAACATAATTTAAGCTTTAATTATTTGTTCTGAGAATACTTATAAGTCATAAAAGAATTAACCAAAACTCAAACTACATGCACCTGCCAAAAATATAGCCAGGCAACCAACTGCCTGCAGTAATTAAAGCTCAACACAGCTTAAAAAACAAAATTGTGAACCACAATCCTCTTTTACCATGGCAAGATATACAGTGTAATCTCAAGCTAATAACACTCATTGCCATAAATGTCACTTAAGACTCTGACTGGAAGAGCAGAACCTTTCCAATCATATAATTGAAAGATAACAAGCCAATGAGCTCCATGCAAAGAGAAAGAAAAAACCACCCTTTCAGAAGAAACAACTGAGTCAGCAAATGCAGCTCCCAAAAGATATAGAACATTACACTTATCAGTAGCCTCCTTATCTTTGCATATACTAAATTTTTGTTTCAGCATGTAAGAGCATACAATTTACCATCACCACAGAAATCAATTGCAACTGATTCACACAATGAAGAAAATGGCTTTGAGGCCCAACCAAATGCTTGTTGATATAACAGAATTTATATATTACCATGTATCAATGGTGCTGTGCAAAAAGTAGGAATGCAAAGTCCCCTGAACCCTACGTTTGCTTTACAGTTACAACTTACAATTTTAATTAAACAGAGGAGCAAGTAAAGGATACCAACTCACCTTTTATTAATACTGATAGGTGGAGCATCAGTCCCATCCCAAAGATAGACCATCCACTCATCATTAGTAGTTTTGCATGTATGAAGTACCTTAGCAGGGCCAAACATTAAATATGAAGATGGATCAGCACACCTTGAAATAAGCAAAAGGCGGAATTGACATATGATAAAATTGGACATATTTGAACAATACCATGCACAAAAATATAGCACGGGAAAATCAAGACATGGTTTAATACCTTACAAGCTAAATTTATACACCCCACTTGGCTGATCTCCCTCAATAATAAGAAGCTCGGCTCTACCAAGCACAAAAAAGGAAAAAATAAAAAAAAGGAAAATAAAGCGATGATTATATTGGGTGATAGGAATGACCAGATATTTATAGACAGGATCAAATAAAAAGAGGTAGTACACATGCATGAATTTTAATCTATATAAACATGGAACCAAAATCCCAAGTTCCCAACATTTTGTTTTATCATAGAAATGTGTGTGTGTTTGTGTGTTGTGTGTCAGAACTTTTAGAAGTGTTAGAAAGGGTAAACTCAGGAATTGTCATTATCAAGCTAATTCCAAATACTAGGACTTATATGATCAACACAGTTGACCATGGAAGTTCTAACTTCCAAGAGAAGAGGGTTCAGTGTTGACTACCACTGTCATAACATGTTGAAAATTTTCTGCAAGTCTCAGTCTTCTGCAGCCCATTACTGCTCAAGCCCACTATTCAATCTCACTTCTATTACTCCTGGTATATTAGGATGGAGACTCGCTAGGCATTCTCTGCTGGTTCATACCTAATGCATTTTAACTACCATACGGTGTTGGGGTCTCTTAGTCTTAAACTACCACAGGTTTCAAACCTTCAAGGACAAATTGAACTAAAATCAAGCTCTGTTAACTGTAGATGCAACTGTGAAGGGATTCAAGAATTACGGATGAGGTGAAGAAATCAACCTCAGTCTAGTGGATCACCAGTGAAAAGTGGTTGATGGCAAAAAATTTAATTAAAAAAAAAAACCTTAAACTAAACACCAATAAAAAAAAGTTAAATAACCATGGAATCTATACAGGAAAATTAATAATATGAATTTTCTAACGGAATGGCGGGAATGGCGTAGAAATATATGCAGCTTCAGAAAAACATATTACTCCAACCACACACATTTGTTAGAACACTCGAATATAGATTGATGTCAATTGAGAGATTATAAGGTATTGATACTTAAAGAAATACAACACACCAGTTAAAGGTGAAATATAATATCATTATCATTAGCAAACAAAAAGCATACCATCAACGACCTCTGAACTTGCTAACCATTTTCTGAGGTCTGCTATTATCTTTTCATCATGTTCTCTCGCATGAAATCGTAAAGAAACTTTATAAGGACGGAAATTTTCACCATCTTTCCCATCATATAAAGCGAATGAAGAAAACTTTTTGTTGAATACAGCATACACCTCTCCTTCATGAATTTCCATCTGCAGAAGGTAATTACCTTTTTCAAACTAAATTATAAAAGATAAAACACCATTTATGGAACAAACTTTCATCATTAAATTTAAGAATGAGATAGGCCTTTGATTTGACCAAATCGATGAATCAAAGGACATGCTTTGGAAAGAGCATAAAACAGAACAATTTTTAGTTTGAGCGGTTATAAGACCAGCTAACCTAAAGAGTACACTATCACGTAAGGAGCACCCTCATATGCAAGCCTGTTGCCTCATGCAGGCGAAAGGGATATCAAGGATTATGCATAAACCACCTCGTTTATTTAGTATTACAATTTATTTAACAAATTTAAGGCAACTTGCCTTGAATGCCAAAGTGCAAATTTAGAAGGCTCTAATATCGTCCCAAAAATACGCATAATTCAATTTAACAGTTGATGACACAAGAATAGGTTCATAATTTTTTCTTCAACAACATAATCAAACACCAAAAATAGGTTATAACTTTATCTTCAACAACATAATCAATGATTGTTATTATAGATATAAAACACAAACTAAGAAAGACAAGTCCCTTTAGCAAAATGCAAGAGAGTAGAATTTATTGTACTTGTATCAAATTAATATGTTGCAGATATATTGCATTGAACTTAACATAATCACATGGCTAAGAATGTTGGACTATGTATCTTAGTAACTAAGTCATTCAACAATAATATCTAAGAAAACGTGATCAAAATCAGTCTTAGAAACATATACCGAACAAGATTTCTCCAAAAACTTTTGTGCCTTCCCCATTTCCCCTCTTTCAAAGAAAGAAAAAGAAGCCTTACGTCTTTGGGGAGGTTTCTGTTTCTCTCCATTTTCTTCTCCACTTTTTTTTCCTTTCTTTCATCCTCACTCCATTGCCTTCTCTCTTTCAGTCGTGGGATCTCCTCCATCCCCGACCAACCATCGGTGCCAGTTGAGGGTTGGCTCCCACAGCCTCTTCCTTTCCCTCCAATCCTTATTTTTCCTAATCTCCCACACTCAACTACATCCTCCTCCTAAGCCAGTCATCCTACTTTTCCTGGTATGAGAGGGCTATGTCTTATGGTATAATAATTTTAGCCTAGGATTTACCCTTGGCCCCTTCCATAGGGTAGGTTTACTCAAAGACGTTGACGACTCGTTTTTCTCGACACCAGAGTTCCGGTTTCTTGAGTCCTATACGAATTGATTTTACTAAAGTTTAATTTCATAGCTGTAACATTCCTTGAGGTTTGCAAGTTTACCAAGAAGTACAAGATTGTTGATGTCGAATCCGACACACCAGTTCGAGAGGTCCAATTGATGGAAGACGCCTAATGACGTAGCTTGTAGTTGTACCAATGACGGTCGAGTTCTTATCGGCTTTGCTTCCTAGGATCAGGCAGTTTTTGTTCGATGTGGCTTGATTTCAATCAAGCATTCCAGCCGCTACTTTGTTATGTAGTCCTTTGGGTTTAATTTCTACTGGGATTCTTATGTATCCCTTTCCTATGTTTGATTTACATTACAATGAAATTCTTCTTTGATTAAAGAAGTGTATTTTATACGTGAAATTAGTAGTGAAATACACATTGGTAATATCCCAAACAACTAAAATGCCATGAAATCCTATACGAGTTCAGTTATAAGGTAATTAAGATGAAATGCCGTAAGAGTTAAGACATGTCTACTCATTTCTTCCAAATCCCAGAAAAGAGCTTCAACAAAGTATAGTAAACAAAATTTAAAGTTGAAACATGAACTGAGCTATTAAGGGGGTAGAAAAAAACACTATGGATATCAGAGCATACCTTGATACGTGAAAGCTGAATAATGTCTCCGACAGACGCGAGAAGAGGAAGATCGTCCATTTCTTGAGCAAATACATGCACGGGAAACCTGATCTCGTGTGACTCATCGATTATTTTCAGCTTACAGATATAATCTGCAAAGAAACCATAAATTCCGGCTGAGCAAAATAAGTTTACAACAATCAGAAAAAAAGGAGCAAAAATATCAGTAAAATAGGGAAGAATTTCTCCCAGAAAGAATCATCTTCCGCATCTCTATAAGTTTCATAGAAAGATTGTAAACAGTAAGGGCACAAATGGTGTCATAAGAACCAGTAACAGTCACATTTGAACTGAAGCTTCGAAACTCGATATATAGCAGAGCGGGCCAAAAAAATAGAGAGTGTAGAAATGGCGGTACGTACCGGTGCCTTTGGTTTTCTGGGGCGGACTGAGGTCGGCAATGGCGGCAATTAGGTTAATTTTCTGGTTAATGCAAGTAACGGCGTCCTTTATCTTGAGAAACTTGTAATCACCCATCTCTCCTTCTCTGTCTGCAATTTGTTTTGTTGTTTTTTTCTCTTGAGTACGAATTTCTCCCCCTTTGCTTTTTATGAAGTTTGAATGGGTGCTTATATAGTTATATTTGCTTTTGTCTTTTTGTTTCTTCTAAAGGAAGAGTACAAGGGAAGTAAGCAAAAGAGGTGTTAAAAATTATTCGACTCGATTGATCCGGTTTGATTATTCGACGACTCGGTACAAAATAAATGTGTATTTTTAAGATTTTTATTTTTATTTCGGGCCGATACCCGACACCATAATTTTCCCGGGTACACGGGTCGGGCTTGGACCAAAATTTTTCCAACCCAACAATTTTAATATATATTTTTATATTTTAAATTAAATGTTTATTTTAGGTTTTTAAATATTTTTATTCCAAAATTAAATTCAAATCCCTAAATTATTTCTATGTTCGTATTATATACTTTTAAGTTTTATGTTTAAAATTTTTAAAAAAATATTTGTATTGATTTATCAGTATAATATTTGAAGGGAAAAATCACGATCGAGATTAATCTTTTTAATATATTCTTCTGCTGATAAACTTTAATATATATCTAAATATTTCACCCCTTCAAAATTAAAACTAACTTCAAATCACTAATTTTTTTGTTTGAATTATGTATTATAAACTTTTAAATTTTATGTGTTTAATATATGATTTTTTTAAAATTTTAAAATTTAAAAATATGAATCGAGTACTCGAGTAGCGGGTACCTGAATATAACGGGCCGAGACACGGGCCGACAAAAGAGATATCCGGATGAACCGAGTACCCGATTTTTCGTGTACCCGACAATGAACACCCCTAGTAAGCAATATTGATTTTCTCACGTTTAAACATGAAAAAAAATATTGTCAACAACTAATTGGTCTAGCGAAGTGAGGCGCTGGATCTTTGTAAGAACTGTTAAAGGTTCGATTTTTAACGTTGAAAGTGTAAAAAATTATGTTGGGAGTGTCACCGTACTATTGAGCTTCTACAAAACATAATCCAATTTATACATCTCATGAGTCAAATACTAAAGGTACTCGCAAAATAATTTTAAAAATAAAGTTTGAAAAACGACTCATTGAATGATTCTAGTAATAAAAGTATAATAAATCTAAAGTTTAGTTCAGTGGTTAGTCGCTTAGAACAATTTAATTTTTAACCGTCAGTGATCAAATTAAAAAGAGCGTAATGTTAGTGATAATTTTATAAAAAAAATCAGTAATCAAAATAAAAAGCGGGATTAGTGACCTTATTTACCCTAAAAATAACACATAGACTGCTAATGAAAGAGAGAAAATGACACAAAAATTAAAAGAATACACATCAATATCACCATTAATTTTGATGGTAAATGACTAAAATAGAAAATGTAACGTTAATAACGATTTTTTTTAAATAATTCGACGACTAAAATAAAAAACGAAAATAATTTAATGACGAATGATATTGTTTATTTTTTAAAAAATGAATCTTTTCATGGATGTAATACTTCAGTGAAATTTTTACTTTTGATGTTTTTATTTTTCCAATCATTTTGACATCTCAAGTTTAATTTATTATTATTTTAGCCCTTTGACATTTTCTAATAAAAATGCCATGTACTCTAGGTTCTGTAATTGTAATAAATATCATTTTAAAAATGTTTTTTTATGTGTACTAAAACTTGATTAGACCATGCATCATTTCTTTTTAGAGAACCGTCCATGATAAGTTGATAACGGATTGTAAATTTAGGGGTCAAAATGATCAGAATAGCAAAACGGCTAAATGAGAATTTAACTAAAATAAAGGGACTAAAGTAGGTATTAAGCCTTTTCCTAAGAAAAAAAAAAGCTTACTATTAAAATAAGTGTCCAAAATTATCTCGTTTTTTTTTTCAGGTTCCAAATTTTTTTGTCTCTTTTAGTTGCTAAAATTATCTTTTTTTGGTCAAATAGAGTGCCTAATAATCATTTTTTTTGTCAAAGTAGGTATTTCAGTTTGACCTTTCAATAAACAAAAAAAATTGTTTCAACACCTAAAAAGGACAAAAAAAAATTTAAAAACCTAAATGGCTTCAACCATTTGCCCTTCTTCTTTCGTTGACGTGTAAATCATTGATTTAAGATCAACCTTCGATATCTAAGACTAAAATAGTGTCAGCTAGAAAAAGTCTATCAAGAATAGAAGAGCTTGGGAGAAGGAGAAGGAAAAAAAAGTCTACTCCAGCTAAATCCCCAATCGTTATTAAAAGGAATGAATAAAAATATGTTGGCTTAATGTTAAAATAAGTGATTAAACTCTAATAGTTTTTTTAAGTGTTTAAACTATTTTTTGTCTCTCTTAAATGCCTAAATTATCTCAATTTTTCCTTTTAGGTGCCCAAGTTATCATTTTTTAGGTATATTTTAAGGTCAAACTGAAGCACCTACTTTGATTAAAAAATGATAGCTTGAACATCTATTTTGACCAAAAAATTAATAGTTTAGGCACTTAAAAGGGTAAAAAAAGTTTAGGCACCTAAAAAAGAAAAAGAAAATAATTTAAACATCTAAAAAGAAAAACGAGATAGTTTGAAAACTTATTTTGATATTAAGTCAATTTTTTTTCATTATTAATGGATTGGTTTAACTGAAAAAACGACTTAATATTAATTAAACAGATCTTAAACTTGAAATCTTGTATATACAAAAAATCTTATTAAAAAAATTATTTACTAAAATGATGTATGTCACGCATACAATTCTGTATTAATATTCCCTTATGGACACTAGAAAGGATAGGAAGGGAGAGGAGTGGCTGGCTCAATCAAACGGGTAGACTAAAAAGGTTTAATCTTTTTAAAGTGTTTTTATTATTTTAAAATTGTTAATTGATCCCTCAGTTCAAAAGAGAGAGAGAGAGAGAGTCGCTTCTATTGAATTTGTAGGTCTCTTTAACTAAAAAATCTCTCATTCTAAAACTAACCAAGGATCCGGGAATGGAGAACAATCCTCGTCATGACCCGAATCCGGATTCAACTAGACCCGAAGAACCAGAGCTCGACCTCTACACCATACCAAGCTACTCCAGTAAGTCCCTCGTTAATTACTTAATTACTTAATTCCCCTTCCCCAAAACCCTAACCCCACAGTCCCACTACTTTCTTCTTCATCTTCATCCTCTTTGTACAGGTTGGTTTGCTTGGAACGATATTCACGAAACAGAGAGGCAAGCATTGAAAGAATTCTTCGAAGGAAGCTCAATCTCGAGAACCCCCAAAATCTACAAGGAGTTCAGGGATTTCATCATCAACAAATACCGGGAAGACCCTTCTCGCCGCCTCACCTTCACCGAAATCCGCAAATCCCTCATCGGCGACGTCACTTTGCTCCACAAGGTCTTCCGCTTCTTGGAAACCTGGGGTTTGATCAACTTCGTCGCCCCGCCTCCGCCCCGCCAAGGTTCCGAGAGCGATGATAGGGTTCGGGTCGAAAACGGGGCTCCGAATGGAGTCCGGGTCGTGGCGACACCGAATTCTTTGCGGCCGCTTACGGCGCCGGTTGTTAAGGGGACGAACAGTGGGGATGGGGTTGAAGAGAGTGGAGTCAAGCTGCCTCCTTTGGCTTCATACTCTGATGTTTTTGGTGATTTGAAGAGGCTACATTGTGGTCATTGTGGAGATAATTGTGATTCTGGGTACTATGAGTATAAAAGGGTAATTCTTTTTTTCTCCTTAAATGATAAGTTGAATTTGAAAGATAGTTTTGCCTTTGATTTTCGTTTGAAATTGTGTTTCTCTCTGAATTATCCCGAAGAACAATGGTTTGCTTATGTGGAATTTATGCTTAGCATTTGATATGAGGATTCAAGTTCTCGAAGTAAATGGTTCTGTAGGTGTAATCATATGTTTCTTGTTCTAAACTTGGTCTCTTTTACAAGCTTTATTAGCTACATTTCTTATCAAATTCTTTTTGATTTGGCACACCCCATCTAGTTCAGTTGGGTGCCAATGTATGCATGTATGTTTGTGTGTGTGTGTGTATATATATATTCTCTATGTTTGTTGTTGTAATTACCTGCACAAAGCTGAAGGCATGCAGTCAGCTTGATTTTTTAGTGGAGCCGACTGATACATGTATTGCATCTGCAGGATAACTTTGTAGTTTGCGTTAAATGCTTCAAAAGTGGAAATTATGGGGAGGATAAATCTATGGATGATTTCGAGTTGAAAGATTGCAGTGAGAAGAGTGTGACCAATGGTGCTGTGTGGACTGAAGCAGAAACTCTTCTTCTGTTGGATTCTGTTCTGAAACACGGGGATGACTGGGATCTTGTTGCTCAGAATGTTCAAACCAAGTCTAAACTTGATTGTATTACAAAGCTCATTGAGCTGCCTTTTGGTGAGTCTTTGATAGATTCGACCAAGGGAAGGGGCAATTCCAGCAGTACGGGTATGAACGTAAATGGCGTAAAACCAGATCCTGTTCATTCATCTGAGCATCAAGAGAATATTATAAACGAGGATCAAGGTTATGATGGCACAAATGAGAACGAAAAGAATGGGGGTTCTGAGAATCAAGAACCTCCTTTGAAGAAAAAACGCACTGCTTCCATTCCAGATGCTGATAGTTCTCTCATGAAGCAGGTAAGAGACTTTTCTTCAGAAATTTGTACCAGACTATCTTACTAATACTTGACGTCTTCATTTTATCTGATTTTATGCTTTCCTGTTATATTCTAGGTCTGCTGCATGTATAAAAACACAGGCATTCCTTTAAAGATTTTGATTATACATACTTGATTGCTTTTCCTACAGGTTGCTCGCATCTCTACGATGGTTGAGCCTCAAATCACTGCTGCTGCAGCTGAAGCTGCAGTTGCGATGCTTTCTGATGAAATGTCATGTCCGAGGGAAATATTTGAGGGTGATCAGATTGATTTAACTAATGGGTCTATATCTCCTACTTTAAGGTTGTCTAAAAGTTGATATTCTTAATTTCTTATTCGTACTTTTCTTTCCCTTTGCACCTTAATTTACTTTAAGCTTTTGCATCGTTATGGTGTTTTGACGCGTTCGATCTCATATATGTTTTAGAGCTCATGATATCGAAGCATCGGAGATAAAGGAGAGGTCTAGTCCATCAGGTATATATACTTGTTGAATACAGTTCTGCAACATCATTTGACTGTTTAGGTTGAAGAACCAGATTATGGGATCAAAACTAGATGTTATTCATATTGCTTCTTGCCAGCTTTTCTTTATGATATCTTCTTCTTGGGTTTTCATATGGGTTGTCTCTTATCACTGAGCACATAGACATCATATATTTAATATTTTCATGGTTCCGACTTGTGCTTTGCTTTTGATCTTTTGCATGTTTAGAATGGAGTCCTCTATTCCTAATCATCATTAGAATTTCTAAGAAAATACTCACTTGCAGGATCTCAAGAGTTACATCCGAAGAAGAATGATGTACCTTTACCATTGCGAATCAGAGCAGCAGTTGCAACAGGTCTCGGAGCAGCTGCTGCTCGTGCCAAATTATTAGCTGTGCAGGAAGAGAGGGAGATTGAGCATTTAGTTGCAACCATAATCGAAGCACAAGTGCGTCAAAATTACCTGTTCCACTTTCATTCTCCACTTAATGTTTATTATGATGCTATTCGATTTATCCATAACACATGCCTAATATTTGTCCTTAACTCGAATATAGTTAAAGAAGGTGCAATCTAAAATCAAGCATTGCGATGATGCGGAGCTGCTAATGGAGAAGGAATATGCTGCAATCGAGGAACTCAAAGAGTACATCCTCGGAGAGCGGATTAATATCTTACAAATGACGTATAATACTGGTACGTCTAAATTGTTAGAGCACAGTTCTGTACAATCACAAACCAGCAACTTAAGCTAACGTGTTTTAGATAAATGTAGTGAAGCAACAGATGCCATTAACATCAGAATTAGGATTTTCAGTTGATGCTTTTGATTATTATCGTTAAAACTTCGTTTCAGTATCAATGCAATTACATATCTTTCTTTTATTGTTAGTGGGAAATAAGGGAAATTAAATAACAGCATTTGTAACATTTGCATGATAAAGCTTTCATTGTTTCAATGTTCTGGTAGAAATTGAAGTAGACCTGCATTTGGAAAGTTTATTTTGCATTTAACAATATTTGAGTTTGAATTTCTAACATTTGCAACTCAGTTTCTTGTTGGCTTAATATATTGTTTGGTATCTGAATTCGACACTTTTTCTATACGGTATATGTGTTTTTCTTTTTTTGGTTCAAAGTGAAGTGGTACCAAAAGTTGACACTTTTTTTCTAACATGGTCCTTGAATTAGACAATTTAAAATGTGATGATGTAGCATTTCAAACAGCAAATCTGTATATTAGAATTGAATTGGAAAAAAGGATTTGAATTTCAAACGCATAAATTGTATTATAATGGAACTTAAAGAATTGAAGTTCATTCAATATTTTGGTTACATTGTAGCCTAAACCACAGTTTAGGCACTCAATTAAACTAGTTGAACAATCAACATAAGAATGGTAATTAAATGATTATTTTATTACATAGAAAAAAATTACTAATACAAACACAATGTGAAAAACAATGAATGGCTTTAAGGTAAAATAAAGATGAAATTTAAATTTTAAATCAGAATTGATTTACCTTTTTCTTTTTGGTAAAGAAAGAAAAAGCATTTGTGTTCAAACAAAAAAGATATGGGCGGTGCAATGCAACCTTTTTATCTGTCCAACTTTGGTAATTTCGTGGCCATAATTCTTTTAAAAAACAATTCCAGGGAAATCAATGTCTTTCCTTTCCTTTTTCATCAATTCCAGGGAAATCAAAGAATTTTGGAAATGCTTAAGCATATATATGAAGTAAAAACTCTTCTGATAACAGCTCTTCCAGTAAGTTACAGAAAAGATATTACAACTCAGAGGTTCACTGCTCCGGATTTCGGAAAATGTCGGATACAAGTATGTATCGAATACGAGTATGTTTTTTAATATCTTTGAAAGATGGTGATGGCTACTCACTGGCTTTTACTTGACTAAGAATCTAGCTTCAAGCCTCCTTTGCCTGTTGACCCTTGCAATGAAATCATCAGCTCTTTTCTTCAATTCCTCAGTAGGCAAAACAACTTCAACCTCTCCCTGCAAATCATTCTTTTCCTTCTTTACTCCTCTAATATGATCCTCGACCTCGAAACTCATCGTCATCGCCATGTTCTCTTCGCAATGCTTCATTTTCATCTCCCTTTTCACTTCGAGGATCGAATCATTTCCGAGGCTCGGACTCCGATGAACATCGACATACTCAGCCCCAGAGCCTGAAAAATAAGCGAAAAACTTGGACTCTCCGATGAGAACCACGACGATAAGGTTGCCTAGAAAGAACAACAGTTTGGGGTTGTATATGATTGACCCCATTTTTGTTGAGGAAACGAAGATAAAGTTCTTGAATGAGGAAAACAAGGGAGGGAGCCAAAAAGGGGTGGAGCAGAAGAATGAACAAGTGAATGCTATGAATGTGTAGAGTAAAACCTTGTCCAAAAACTGCTGCTTCTTTGATTTCTTGATGGATTGAAACTTCAGCATCAGGTTATGATCCATTGTTTTGTGGTTAAGGAAAAAATATTGACCCCATAAACCAATTGGAATCATTGGTTTATATAGTTGGAGGGAAAGGAAGTACATTTGGGTTAAGATTTCCACATGTTCCCATGTCTTCTTTTTTGCTTTTTGTATGGTGGTGGAGGATTACTTTCTGAAAAGGTGTTGCTGTTATGATCTATGTCAATAGTTATGTATAAATAATTAGGTTAAAATACACTTCAAATCACTCAATTATGTATTCGGTTATAAACGAGTCACTTTTTTCTCTCGAAAAGTTACAATTTAGTCACTCAATTAAATTTTTGTTATAATCAAGTTATTCCACCATTAAAATTGAAACTGTATTCTAATGTGGTTTGGCTTGGTATAATAACAGTTTTAGTCCTAATTCAAAATAATTCAATAAATTCCACCATTCATATTTAAAATTTTCATTAATGAATGATTGTATCTACTAGCAGGTAGTATTAGGGTCATAATAGATTTGTTCCATTAGTCTATCAATTGTCCAATAGTGATGTAAATATTTCTGTTGAGCTATCTCATTTTTCGGTTATCGAGTTGATGAATAGTAGCATGGAGTTGGACAAATGGTCCGAGGGTGTCTCAGAAGGGTGCGGTGGTGGAATTTTTAAATATGAAGGGTTAAATTTATTAAATTATTTCGAATTATGACTAAATTGATAAAATGTATAAGTTTTAAAACTAAAACTATTAGTATATCAAGCCACATTAAACGTTTGTTTCGTTTCAATTATAACAATTTAGTGACCTATTTGTAACAATTTTTTATTCGAGCGACTAAATTAGACGTCTGTCCATTCCCATATATGGTTGATTTTCATCTCCCATTTTCAATTCCAACGCTGACACTATCTTCAGCTTTCCCTTGAATAATTTTTAGTATTAAAAAATGAGAATGATTCTGTTATGCAACTTTAGTGATATGATAAAGAACTCTTGATCTGCTATTCTGACTATTGGCTGAATCAGATATATATGGATAAACAGGGAAAACCGGTGCTTAAGCTGATGATGAACTGTCTCTCATAACTTTGAATAATACTATAAATCTGATTCCCTTTTTCCCAAGAACGGACGTAAAATTTTATGTTAGAAGACGAATATGGAGTAAAAATAAATTTTAATAGAGAATACATATAAAAATCTCTAAAACAATTTTAAATTATATACAAATTTTAAATTTATAAGGGACGACCGCTCGTTCAATCCCCTCTGGTCCGTTCTACCTTCATCGGACGTAGACTAAAATATCCTTCATTTCATTTGATTAATCTTCATTAAGAAAAAGTTAAACTATTATTTCATCTCATTTTTTTTCTTCAAAAAGTTAACTGTGTTTAATTAGATCATTTTTCGTGTCACATTCTTACCTAGAGACATCTAAGTCAAAAAATAAATATAGTTCAAAATAAATTACATGTAAAATTATATATATATGTACACGTGTATAAATTAAATTTTATGATTAATATTTGTATCATGCATAAATTGTAGATTTAATTTTTATACTTGAAGTTGGTCATTTTTAGTTCATATACTTAAGATCATAAAATTTTTAGTTCTGATCCGGACAACACTTGTTAAATTAAATAGTCATTAATTCTTATACTATATGTTAGTTGTAGATTTAGTTCATGTTCTTTAATTTGATAATTTTAAGTCGTGCAACTTTTTTTATTGAATAGAGAGGTATTACATTCTCAAAGTAAATACAAAGATTCGAACCCATACAAAATGTGATAATATGAATATTCTTAAACACTCAGTCAATTAATAGATTTTTAAGTCATAATTTAACTATATTATCTTTGTATTATTCGAGTCTATGACTAAAATTTCAAACTTTAAAAAGGAAAAGGATGTATCCTACCATGAATGGATGGTAAATTAAATATTCTTGTAAATGAGAATTTATGAATGAAGTGATAATCTCTTTGATTTCCTTGGTGCCAGTGTTTCTATTAATTCAACTCGGGTTACAAAAGAGAGACCTGACTCACTGCTCTCAACTCATATTTTCACTTAATAAATATTTTATTAACAAGTTGGAATTACAAGTATAATATGAAAGAACCTTTATGTTTTAATAAATAAATAATCATAAAGCAAACCAAGATTTCTTACGGTGTGGGAAATTTATGAAACTTATACATGTTACAAAAAGGTGTCTAAACTAAATGAAGATTTCGGAAGTTTCTTTGAAAACAAAGTTACGTATGCATCGAATTTAACAGGTGAGAGATCCAGATTTAAAATCGCTATGTCTATAAAGTGTATATACATTGTGTTTCAAATCAAAACAAAATGTCTTCGTTTTCTTCCCAACATGTCCTTCAATGATAGTTATTCCGTAGTATTTTTGTCGAGAATAACAAACACTATAATCATTTGTCTTCCATATTTTTTCTTTTGACGTTTCTATTAACCCGTTTCATTAAAACATTTATATAACTTTCCGACCATCAAAATCTTTTCATTTAATAAATTTTTTGTTGATCCAAACGTACGAAAAATTATATGCTGTTTTGCGATGTTCTTATATATGTCTAACACTACAAATTAGGTTTAGGTTTAAAGTTAGAGTTTAGAAACTTTAGGGTAGAGTGTATTTTGTAGGGTATAAAGTGAAGGGTTTAAGATTTAAAATTTAGGTTAAGGCTTGAAATTTAATTTTTTTAATATTTTCTAATGTTAGGGCATATATAATGGCACCGAAAAAGAACAGAGAATTTTTATACCGTATTTTGCACACTTTTTCTTGGTCATCCCTTCAAATTCCCCAGTCAAAAGTTCAAAATAAAGGAAACCCAGCACAGATGAACAAGAAACTTGGACAAAAAGCGACCAAGCAGTGTCTGATATTGACCCATCAACTAAGTTAAAAGCTTCCATTACATCTCATTACAACATGTACTCAAAGGTCCGAAACCCATAAACTTGTAGAAAGGGCAACCATTTACAACCACAGCCCAAGGTTTTGAAGTATGAAGCAAGCAAAGTAACACAAGACCCACCAACCTTAATCATTACCAACAAATCTCGAATATATGTTTGGTTTTGTATCAGTCTTTCTTGGGGACGATGAAATGCACAGATTTCTTCTTGCTGTGGTGATGCCCTCTCAAAACCCCATATTTAATCATCTGGTCCCTCACAAACCTTTCGTATATGAAAGCAGCCCCCCTGAACTGCGGCAAAACCAGCCATGCCATGAACAGCAGCTTCACCGAGTACCAAATAGGTATCCTACAACATTCATTAATATTCTCTAAACATCATCTAGTTTTTAGTACACAAACAAAACAAACTGTTAAATTATTACCATTCCAAGACGGATTGAAACAGCATCTCTGTTAAAGTCAGCAGTGAGTACAGAATCCAATAAGCTAGCCACTGTTCATCGTCTTCCTTGCCTGGACTCTCTATTGCTATAACCGATGCATATCTAAAAAGAAAAGAAAAAAACAAATCAACTAAACAAACGTATGAAATTATAAAAGAAAACCCACGACAAAAAGTCCAAATTTTTATTTCTTACAATGGATACAGCAACATCACCACAGGCCTGCAAACATTACAGTTTCAGTTCATCAAATGCAGAAAAAAAACAAGAAATGGGTTATTAAATAAGTGAAAAATATACCCGGCTAATGAATGAAGGTTTGAGAGCAGAGTCCAGAAACGACCCATGCTTTGATTCTTGGCTTTCAGGAGAAAACGGTTGTGTCCGTTGTTGGTTGAGATCTTAAGACAGGAGGGGGGCAGGGTTTTATAGACAGAACCGTGTGGGGACAGGGTGCCAGGTGGCGAGAAGAGAAGAGAAGCAGTATCGGATTCTGCCTTGGACGTGTGGGAATAGATTAAGCACCGTCCAGATAGATGGATTTGATGATAATTAATCCTAACTATCCAATTAAAACTTTGTTTTTTGGCTTTGCAATTTTTAAATGTTTTTATTTGAGTTATTAAATTTAAAGTGCTCATGTTTTTTTTTGGCTTTTGTCTCTTTTGTTTCTTCTCCTTTCCTTTCTTCTTTTTAGCAATGTATCATTCATTGAAATCAAAACGAAGTTATATACTTTTATAAATCATTCTCTTTTATCTTCGGGACTAAGCAACAAATTGATTTCGGACATTATTCAAAAAGAGATTTAAATTATAAAAGTGTTTTAAAAAAGAAATCAATATTGTTTTACGGGTCTTCGTTTCTTTAACTTTGTTTTGAGTGTAAAATTAGTTGAATTGGTTAATTTATGTCCTAGAATTAATAATCGATTATCAAAGCTTAATTTGTGACCCTTGAAATTATAATCCCGAGGGATGAGTTTAACTACGTACGACGGAACACTGCTGAACACCATTAACGCTGAACACTATTTTTTTTTGAATATGCTGGTGTGATGCAAGGGTAGCATCTGTTCAACTTTCTAGGTCTTTTCAAAGACGGCGCACACAACATGCATTACTGGTGCTCGAACCCGGGTCCCAAGGGATGATAAACATCTACCTTTGCCACCAAGATACAAGGGGATGAGCAACGCTGAACACTATTAAATTAATTAATAAAGATTAAAAATTTTAAGAACTCAACATACAATTAATATTTTTAAAAAATCAATTAAATTATTTTTCATATATATTAATTTTTTTATTTTTTTAATAAGGGTAAACTACATATTTAGTACCCCACTTAGTTCTGTATTTCTATTTTGGTACCCAAACTATTTTTTTAGCAAAATGGTACTTAACGTTACGTATTATTTTTATTTTGGTACACTGACTTTTATAAATAAACAGAAATAGTGACGTTGCTTGGTCAAGTAATAGTTTTAGTCCGTAAAACGTATACAATCTATCAATTTAGTTCAAAATATTATCAATTTAAACATTATTTTTAATGTTTAGATTAAAAATGTAAATTTATTCTTTCTTCTTCTTTCATTCGAAGTATGAAAAACTAGGTATTGAACATATTCTTTATTGTTACTACAGCTTCCTGCAAATTTTTATCGATTATTTTTTTCTTTACTCCAAAAATAATATTAACTTTAATAACAAAAAATAAATAAAGTTTGAAAAAATAAAAATCAACTAAAACTTACGAGAACAAGAAGCGTAAAAATATGATATCTATCATGTTGTCATAGCCGATTCTCCAATAATACCGAGAATCAACTAAGAAGATATCCACCATTAAAAGTGCAAGTGTTCAAAATAAGGGCATGCTGCCCTGCCCTTCGAATGGTGATGCGGTGTTGGGCGGTATGGGTGCCGCAACCCCTTTCCCTTGTGTGTAGAATAGCGTGAATTTGAAGTGGCTATGTTGTCATTTTCACAGGCATTTAATGGATTTGTGAAAGGCTATAAAGGAGTTCTAGGGGATTTAAAATAAAAGCAACAGAGTAGTTGCGTTGATTTTCATACTTGGGGAATTGGCTTCAACACCGCGACAGATATTATCTTTTGCGTTTTTTCTCTCGTAGAATTTAGTTGATTTTCATTTTAACATATTTTATTTTTTGTTGTTGTTGTTGTTATTAAAGTTGGTATTATTATTTTTGGAGAAATTAAAGAAAAAAGTAATCGTTAAAATTTATAAGAAACTGTAGTGATAATGAAGAAGATGTTCGATACCTAATTTTTCATACTTCGAATGAAAGAAGAAGAAAGAATAAATTTACATTTTTAATCCAAAAATTAAAAATGATGTTTAAATTGATAATATTTTGGACTAAATTGATAGATTGTAAAGTTTTACGGACTAAAATTATTATTTGACCAAGCAACGTCACTGTTTTCGTTTATTTTTAACAGCGAGGGTACCAAAAATAGAAACAATACGTAGAGTTAGGTACTATGTTGCTAAAAATTAGTTTGAGTACCAAAATAGAAATACGAAAATAGGTGATGTACTAAATATGTAGTTTACCCTTATTTAAAAAATTCAAAAATTTAATATATATATACAATAATAATTTAATTGAATTTTTTAAAAATAATTATTAATTGTACGTTGAGTCCTTCAAATTTTAAATTTTTATTAATTAATTTTCCAATCCCGAGCTATTATAATTCCATATTCGTTTATGTTTTGGAAGGAAGCCTGCAACTACATGTAGATAAACAAAAATTATCTGTCTTTTTAGTGTTTTTATCTATATTTCAATATTAAAAAAATAAATTTTAAATTTTAAGTCTTAAAGATTAAACTCTATATATTAAATTTTAATCTTAAACTTCAACTATAAATTATAAATTAATTAATACTATGGCATATATATGACACTAAAAAAGAGCATAAAATTTACATTCGCATGTAGAGATTAAAATTGCTTTCTTTTTGTTAAAATGTAAAATTTGTATACTAATTTTATAAATTAATCATTTTTAAAAACGTTTTCATAGTTTTGTCGGTATACAGGGAGTCAATATCCCTGCCAACCCCTTAGGCTTAAATAGGGATGATAAATAGGCAGGGTGGGTGAGGATACCCCTCCTCATACTTATACCTATTTAAAATTTTTATATCTATCATGTAACTACCACATCCACGACGGGTATTATTTTTTAAAATTTACACCCATTTAAACGGGTACATTCCCAAATCAGCCTCCACACCTATTATCTAATTGGATGTTCACTACTCAATTTGTACCCACTCGTACCCACTTGGCAAGCAACCACTAATATCGATTGTATAGAAACAAACCATAGACTTGTATAAAAAAAAGTAAAATTTCGCATATTTTATTGATTAATCAAGTGCATATATATAATACATTTACACATGTATAAATTTAACTACAGCTAACTAACTAACTAACTATGGCTAACTCTTGCGAGGGTTATCCGATCACACCATGAGTTCTTATGATTCGGGCACCAAGGTTGAGGAGGTGCTTGGGTGCCTTAGGAGTTGCTCACCTCCTCCCAGTAGTGTATGTTTCTTTTGGGTTGTTAGTTGCTCTTGGTGTTTTAATTATATGTTTAGGTCTCGTTCGTGTGTTATTTTAGTATGGATTGAGTCTTCGGTTGATGCTCTTGGAGAGCAACGGATGTCCTGGTTTCGAATCGGTGTTTGGGCGATTATCTCCGTACCGCTTGCCGTGATAAGGACCGTTACCGTTTGGAACGGAAGTCTGCCTCTGGATAGAGCTCTCCGGCAAAGGAATGGTGATGTTGGTCGCCTTTGCTCGATGGAAAATTCGTTTTGGCATCTGAGTAAGTCTCTCGAGCATGTCTCGGTTAGCCGTTGGATCCTCACTGAAGTTGATGGATATGGCCAGTTTATCCTTTGCTGTGGTTGGATGTTGGTTGTGGCTCTCGTGGCCGTCTGTTGTTTACTTTGCCTTTTGGCTTTTTGTTGCCTTGTCTGGTTGTTACTGTCCCTGCCCGATGGCCTGGTTAGGCTGGGTTCAGGAGTGTCGTGTTTTGTGTTTATCGAGTCTGTTACCCTTCCTTTTTAAGTAATGAAAGTCCTCCTTTGAACAAAAAAAATAACTATGGCTAACTTAACTAAAGTACATTTACGTCGGTATAAATTTTACTTAACTACATCTAACTAACGGTGGTAGACAATTGTAAAGAACATTTACACCCTAAGATTTGGTTAAATTATAAGGCATGTCCTTTAAAATCAAAGGTTTACAGAATAGGTTGTGAACTTATTCCTAAATTCATATGGTCAGTAATTAGTGCGCGGGACAGGTGGATGCAGGGTGGGTGGATGCGGGCAGATGCGGTGTTGGTAAGGTTTTAAAAGCATCACCTACCCACTACACACGACATGTATGACTTTTTACATCTACACCCGTGCACTACCTACAAAACACATATGGTCAGTAGTTAGTGCGTAGGACAGGTTGATGCAGTGTGGGTGGATGCGGGCGGATGCGGTGTTGATAAGGTTTTAAAAGCATCACCTACCCACTACACAAGACAAGTATAACTTTTTACATCTACACATGTCCACTACCTACAAAACACATACTCATTTTTGCCCAATTGGAACGGTTGCGGTGTAAAAATCACAATGTTATACCTGTCTGCCATCCCTAAGCTTAAACTTAAGCGACAAACATAGCCCAATGTTTAGCTTAATGAATTATTTTTAAGTAGATTAAATATATTCATTTATTATCTTGGATTCAAAATTGCATGGTCTTTAGGCTTAAACCTAAGCGGCAAACATAACTGTTGAGTTGTGAGGGGCTCGATTCGTTCAACCGTTCTTGCTCACCAAGTGGTGGAGATGTGGATTTTTGGGTGGAAGGGTTATGGAAGCTAAAAAGATAATTGACACAATGATTTATAGTGGTTCAACCTTCTAACCAAGGTCTACATCCACTACCTTAGCTCCCCACTAAGGATTTCCAATCAATCCACTATTGATTCGTCCCCTTTTCTAGGCTTAGGAGGAAACCCTTTACACCGATCAAGCTTTCTACCCAAAGCCTTGATCAAACCTTCTTTTACAAAGAGAAAAAATAAGCAAACTTAAATCCCTCTAATAGGTATTTGTTTGCACAATTTAGCACTCACCCAAAACCTAAAACACTTGAGCAAATTTGACAATTTTGGCTCACTAGTGTTTGTCTATACAAGAATTGACAATTTAAGTACAAAGACTCTTTTTGATCATTTGTTGATTGACAATATGAGCATTAGCCTTTACTTGATGCTTGGAGGTCCCTTTTATACTCCTTGATGAGTTTATAGCCGTTGCTAGCCGTTGGGATTGAATTGGAGCCGTTGAGGACTTTAATTCCCACCATAAATGCAGTTCTGCAGCTCTCCGTTTCGAAACGCTTGAACCCGTTTCGAAACGCCCTTTAAGTAGAAAGAGTTGTTGCAGTCTAATGTGGACCCGTATCGAAACGCTTTAGTCCGTTTCGAAACACCTGTCCCCGTATCGAAACGACATGCATTTAAAAGTTTGTTGGGAAATAGTTGTATGGGTTTATGACCGTTGTGGTCAATGCCACGTGGGCGTATCGAAACGGCATAGCCCGTTTCAAAACGCTGGGCAAAATCCTTATCCAGGGAAAGCCCGTTTCGATACTCGTATCGAAACGTTTTAGCTACTAGAATGCACCGTATCGAAACGCCCTAAGGTGTTTCGAAATGCATGTACAGTTTTGTGAAGTTTGGCTTTGAAAAACATGTAAAACCTTTTAAAAAACATCTCTAAACATGGTTTCAAGTTATTTAGACTTTGGAAATTGTTTTAAATACTTTTTAAATCAGTCCAAAACATTTTTCAATTATTATATCAAAACATTAATTCTACAATAACCCACTGGGATAGTCCATTGAAGAAGTGTAGTCCAAATTTGTAGTATCATCTAACTTGCACAAAAAACAATATTCCAACTTAAAAAAATAATAGAAAATTCAACGTTTTATAAGTGTTAAAAATATATTCTTTAAGTAAGTTCAGAGATTCGAATATTAATATTATGAATAAAGCAATTTGGATTGGGAGGATCGCCCATAATGGGCATCTACAATACTTGATCTGACTTAATCAACCAATAAATTAAATAACAGTGGTTATAAAAAAAATATCATTTCAGGGGATTGGTTTTTGAGTAGACTTGTCCATAATGCATGCATAAGTTTTGTCGAGGGATAAAAAATTAGACAAATACTACTGTAAGACAACATTAAAAATTCACAAAAACAACATAATCCAATAGACAAAATCAACGTTTTAAATCTCTAAAATTATTAAATATTGAGATTTTTTTGTAAATTAAATGCTTATTCAATTTTTGATCAAATCAGTTTTATTTTTTTTAAAATTTATGTATTACATTACATATTTCACGAAATTTTATAAACAATTCAATTAAACGGAAATTTAATGGGCTCATTCAATTCAATTTTTTCCAACCATGCTTCAAAATAACTTGTAGCACTCTTGTATATAATAAATATTTACTTAAACCGATTTAATGGATTAACTCGATTTAAATTTTCCAATAAAAAAATGAAATAGTATGAAGAGCCTTGTTTTATAACACACGTAGATCAACTGGTGCACAAAATAACATAAAAATCCGATTCCATTGGACCATTGCAAAGGAAACGTCGGTATATGTAGTCGGAAAGAATGCAAGGCATGAGTTTAACATAGATTAAGGGCAAATTTTCAAATAATCACCCCATATGAATGGACATTGACTTTTTTTTTTTTTTGGTAAATGTATGGCCTCGTTAAAAACCCCCCTCTTATCTTTAAGACGGAGACCGACTCTCGGACAGCGGAAGGGGGAAAAGAGTGCCGGTTTATTCATTAAATTAAGGTTCTCTTACAGACCAAAATATTACCAGTACTCAAAATTAAAATACAACACCTTACCCAAAAGAAAGAAAAGAAAACATATTAAAATCCGAACGGCCACATCAGCCTATTCCTTCCTTCGCCAATCTATCCGCATCCACATTCCTCATCCGAGGTATAACGGAAAAAATACATCCCCTGCAGTTTCCCAGCTCTTTAATCTCTTTTACCAACACTTTGTACATAGCCGGGCAGGAAGGTTCATTGTTGAGCCAAGCCAGCGCCGTTGCACAATCATTTTCAACGATCGGCCGGCCCTCCCTGCATGAAGGGTCTTCCATAAAGTTCCTTAAACCTCTTCGAATGGCCCACAGCTCGGCTAGTATCGGGGAGCCTGCTCCACAGGGCTCCGAAAAACTAAAGATTATTTCACCCGTAGGACCTCGAGCCAAGCCGCCCACACCCCCTTTACTCCGATCCGACATCATGGCTCTATCTACATTTAGTTTGATGAAGCCAGTCGAAGGTGGAAGCCACCCGCCCGCAACACTTCTTTTCGGCCTAATGTCAAAAGCCCCATCAGCCACCCGCAGGTCATTAAACAATGCATCTCTAGACACCGTCAAATTCTGATGTTTGGCCAAAAACCAGTGAACCAAACGGGATTTAACAAGGAAGATAATTTGAGCTGAGTCAACCTTGCATCCCCTGAATACAACCTCATTACGCAACAGCCACAAGGACCACATCAGAGCTGCCGGTATATAGAACCAAATCGAAGGTGAATGCTTGACAGGCGTCGTGAAAAACCACATCTCTAGCAGCTCTCTCACGCTACCAGGTAAGTTAACGTCAATCCCCCACCATCTTGCAGCCTTACCCCACGCTGCTCTTGCGACCTTGCATTCAACGAACAGATGAACCACGGACTCAGGGGAAGCTGCGCACAAAGGACATAGAATATCATGTATGCCATTCACCCTTCTCTTAACCAATTCACACTTGACTGCTAATCTCCCGATAACCGACTGCCACACAAAAAACTCCACCCTCGGAGGTGCCAACCCATTCCAAACACATACCTTCCAAAACTTATCATTACTCGATGGATTTTGGCATAGTTTGTACTATGAACTAACTGAAAAAATACCATCACTAAAGCCCCTCCACGCAACGGTGTCCCGAGAAGGGCCATTCGAACGGAAACCATCAAGAGTACTTATGAATGAAGACCATTGATCAAGCTCCCAATCAAAGAGGTTCCTACGTAATTGCACCTCCCATTTCCAAACTGAATTCACTTGCCGACCAAAATCTGAGATTTTCCCGTTCCGGCTTCTAGCTAGCGCAAAAATGCGCGGAAAAAAAACTTGTAAGGGAGCATCACCAATCCATACGTCGGACCAAAAGGAGATCACAGTTCCATCGCCCACCTGCAAAATCAAATTATTTCGCATAGCTTCACCACATACATCTTTAGCCCCTGTCGAATTCACAATAGCCTTCCATTGCCAAGAAGCTAATCTATGGGGTTTATCATCCACAAAGAAAACGTTTGGATCAATATTATATTTGCAGCAAATGAACTCTCTCCATGGACTATCTAAATCCGAGGCAAACTTCCATATTCATTTACCCAATAGCGCCCTATTCTGAATTGCAATATTTCTAATATTCAGACCCCCCTTTCCAATGGTAAGCACGTTGATTCCCAATTTAATCAATGTAACTTTTTTTCCCTTCCTCGTCGCCCCACAAAAATCCAGCCATTATACTATTGATTTTGCTAACAACTCCCGCAGGCATGCGAAACATCGACATGTAATACATTGGAAGTGAAGAGATGACTGACCTTATTAGAATTAGGCGACCGCTGAAGGAAAGTTGCTTAGCCTTCCATGAAGCGAGATGGGTGAAAAATTTGTCTAATATGGGATCCCAAATAGCAGTAGAGTTGCTTCTCGCACCTAGAGGTATACCTAAATAAACCGTGGGGAACACGCCTCTCTCACACTTGATTTTCCCCGCCCATGTCGATACAATCTGGTCATCTACATGGATACCAAAAAAGCTGCCCTTCTTCATATTCAGTCTTAAGCCAGATGCTAATTCAAATACTCTAAGAATCCTTCTAACATTCTCTACCTCTCTAATTGAAGGCCCGCAAAAGATCGTCAAATCATCCGTAAATTGTAGGTGGCTAAGATTAAAAATTTTCTCACCTCTTCCGATTTTCCAACCAGAAAACAGCCCCGACACCTCGCCCTTCTCAATCATCCGATGAAGAGCTTCTCCGACGATGTTAAAAAGAAGAGGAGAAAGGGAACATCCCTGCCTTAGACCTTTTTTAACCGAGAATTGCGGGCTAGGAACCCCATTGACCATCACCGATAGTGAAGCGGTTGAAACGCAAGTATAGATCCATTTACACCAATCATCACCAAAACCCATGTCTTTTAGAATTTTCATCAAAAATAGCCAATCCACCGAATCATATGCCCTTTGAAAATCGATTTTGAACATTGCGCCTTTTAAGCCCATCTTTCTCATGTACTCTATCCCTTCATTGGCGATAAATGAGCAATCCGTTATGCGACGGCCATGAATAAAAGCAAATTGAGAACTGCTGATGATGGAATCCATTACTCATCTTAATCTGATAGACATCACTTTCGAAAGAATCTTGTATAAACCCCCGACTAAGCTTATTGGGCGATAATCCTCAATTGACGTTGGATTGCTCTTTTTGGGAATAAGAGCTATATACGAGTGATTTACCTCTTTCTCCCACTGCCTTCCCTCAAAGAATTCCCGGAAAAATTGCATGACATCCGCCTTTAATAATTGCCAAAATTTCTGAAAAAAGCCCATATTCATACCATCCGGCCCCGGAGCTCGAGAGCCATCAAAAGACAACACAGCCGACCATATTTCTTCTTCAGAGAATTCCAATTCAAGAGATGATGCTTGAGCTGAACTCAACCTCATGAATTGAATATCCCAATCCTCCACCTCCAAAGTATAACTATTATTAAAGGTTTCCCGAAAATGCTTGTGGATGATGTTCCTGATATCCCCCTCATTAGAGAACCTGCATCCATTGTGATCAAGCAAAAGAATGGCATTCTTTTTGTGCCTCATAGATGCAACCGAATGAAAAAATCTTGTGTTTCGGTCTCCTTCTTGGAACCATTTTAATCTCGAATGCTGAAGCCAAATGCTCTCCTCTCTTCGCAAGAGACGCCAAAGATTGTCCTTTAGAGTAACCAACTCCAATTTGTCCGATTCAGTTGCTGAACCCGCCATGAGTTTGGCTTCAATGCTGGCCATTTGTTGTTCCATGTCTTTTAAGTTACCCGGCAAACACAATTTCTTAGCAGCAGCCCACTTCTTCACTGAGCCTTTAACCATTTTAATCAAGTTGCAGGCTCCCTTCTCCTTCTTGCCCCTATGGAAATTTTCGATGTTTTGCTCAAGCATAACATCAAAACCATCCTCCTCCATAACATATTTGTAAAGCCTAAAGGGACGACAAATTTTCCTCTGTTTTGAAGTTTCCAGACTAATAGCATTATGATCCGAGATCGCCTTCGACAGCAACATTTGATTCAAGCTCGGAAACCCCCTGAGAAATTCACCATCCACCAAGAACCTGTCTAGCCTCACAAAAGCTGCAGGATCTCTGTTATTCGACCATGTATACGCTCCCCCTACGAGAGGAAGATTAATAAGGTGCGCTTCCTGAATAAAGGATCTAAAATCCTCCATTGCCGCATAATTCCAAGACTTTCCCAATTTATCTTCAACCCCAGTGATGGCATTGAAGTCACCACCAATACACCACGCCGCCCTGTGTCTTTTAATGACTTCCAATATTTCCATGAAAAAGACCTTCCTATCCGCATCAACATTTGGCCCATAGACATTAATCAAACCGCAAACCATCGCATTGCCCCTGAATCTGCCAATTAACGCAACGAACCTACTGGATGAAAAAGAATCCAGCTTTTCAAAACAATCCGCATCCCATATACTAAGCACGCCTCCAACCGATCCGTCCGCAGGAGCACACACATATTCGAACCCGTTGTCACAACCCATTCGTCTCAACAATTGCTTAGATAACTCCCCGATCTTTGTTTCTTGAATAAAAATCATCTGAGGATTCTTTTCTTTTATCAAATTACGAACCGCTCGAACCTTTTCTCTCCTACCTAAACCTCTAATATTCCACGAAATAATTCTGAGATCCATAAAACAAAATGATTAATACCTGGATACAACCACGAACCTCTGGAGTCAATGACGCCCCTCAAGTACCCTGAATTTCTCCACCACATGGTCCTTATCGCCCTTGAATGTAATCCCTAGGACTTTACTGACACCCCAGATGTGCATCGCCTCTTCAATATAACTAAGATGAGTCGAACCTCCCGAATTCAGCGAATCCTTGCTGGCAGATCCAAATTCCCGTTCCACAGACTCACGCACATGGCGACGAATGAGCCTCCGATGGCTAGCCTGAAAGAAATCTCCACCCCCAAAACCATGAACTACTGCATGATCAGGAGAGGAGCAAACAGTCCCGTTATTTTTCAAAGCCTGGAAGGATGGTCCGGAAGCCACGGGCAACTGAGCCCTATCAGCACCATTGCACCTATCGAGGGTGTCGAGCACGATATCCTGAGACCCGGCAGAAGAGTTCGAATTGTCCGAAGCTGGAGAATTGGTTGAATTGAAATCCCCCGTCAGACCCACCCCCTGTTGATTAGCGGAATAAGAATTAACACCCATTAACGGTTGGGCCTGACCAGATCAAGGCCCCAATACAGCTGCATCAGCAGGCCCGTTCACCAGATACGGGCTAGATAGAGATGCTTGCACGGCCTCACCAGATGAGTGCATAACCACAACTCTATGGCCCTCAAACCGACTTTCTAGTGGGACCCGGGTATTTGTAAAAGCCTGCGCCTCATTATTGGCAATCAAAGCCTCATCATTGGAAACATTCCCCTGCGAGGCAATCAATGAACCGTTGGCCTGCCTCCCATGCAGAGGGTCCACACTAGACCCTTCGTGTTCCCTAATCGGATTATCCGCCGGAGGAACCACACTATCGGGCACCTCCGCCGCCTCCGCCCACTGGCACTCATTATACTCTTCATCCTCCTGCTCACCAAAACTATCATCCAACTCGGAATGACTGTCTGATATCCATTCCCCTGTACTCACCTCCACTCTAAATTTCTGACCATTTGCCAAAAAACTTATGAACTTCGGGACAACATATTGATTATGCGCCCTAATTAAAAACCTGACGGATGATAAGTCAAGTTTTTTAATTGTCGCCTCGTGTATTTCGACTAGCCTTCCCCATTTACTTGCCAGAATAGCGAAGAAATCCATCGACCAGCAATGCAGTGGAACTCCCTCAAGCTTCACCGGTACATACATACAGGGAATGCCATCAATCAGAACATCTTCTTCGATGTGCGAAAACCAAAAGGATAGCTCCTTCTTTTTGCCAAGCCAAGTAGCAGCATTTGATTCATGGGAATTAAACGTTACCAGACAAGCTTCTGGCATACATCCCCACTTTGCGATACTCACCATTATACCATCGTAAGCTAGAGCCTTTTGGACAAAATCAACGTCAAACCCAGGTTTCAAGATGCCCATGACTGAGTACTTAATCCAGTCCATATCCACCCTCGGATCTTGCGGAAACTCCTCGCTAGCCTCAAAGTCGGCCTCACCACCTGGAAACACATTCTCCTGTGAGGAGGCTTGACGCAGTGGAGGCCGCGAAAGCAACGCTTCTTTAAAGGACCTATCGTCCTTGTGCCGAAACGTCGAAGCAACTTGCTTGTGAACCCGAATCTCGTTTGGAAAAGCCGGAGATGGTCTCCCACCCATCTGATATTCCATCCGCTGCCCCTTCTTGAACCTGGAAACAGAAACCCTAATCACTCTTCCATCGATCAGAGAGTTGTTTACTCTCTCTATCGCCATTTTCATTCCCCCTTCTTGCGCAAAATGGATAAAGGCAAACGTGCAATCCCAGTACTTCGGTCTCCTATTAACAGCGGGGATGAAAACTCTTACCACCTTGCCAAAACGGCCGAAAAACTCACGCAAAGTTCCTCTAGAGACCCTTCTACTGAGATTATCCACAAAGATAATCCATTCCTCCGAAGCTGCATTGTCCTTCTTTCTCCATTGGCTGCCGGAACCTTTCGCCTCCCCACCCATTCCTAAATCCAAAAAACTATTATGGACATTGACTTTCACTTTTTTAAAAAAATACTTTAGCTTTTAATGTTTTATTTTAGATTAAAAAATTATTTTGTACATAAAAATTATTAATTAACTAACGATAAATAGCTTAAATGACTTGACGAATTAACTTGTCAGCAGTTAAAATATTTTTCATCTTATATAATTTTATAAAAATATTTTTGATTGATTTGTCATTCTATCTAGTCAGCACATTTTATTATATGACACTACTATGTCAATGTGCATTATAATGTGGGTTGTCATCTCATTTCGGGTCATTTACCATTAGTTGACTAACAAATTTTATTCGTGGAGGAGCCATTTGGCCTAAAATGGAAGGTTGGAGGTTAAAGTACTTCAAAATAAAAGAATAAGAATTTAAGTGATTATCCAGCCAAACGTTATGGAGCATTTTTAGCATTATGCCAAGATTATGATCCACATGAGTTTGTAACATGAATCGAGTTTAAATTATATTACTCACATGTCTTCGTTTCCTCTAAAATACTCATATCTCGAACGTGATTTCATTTGCTTGCATATTATTATGGGTACTTATTTGACGTACCGTAAGTGAAAGAAAGTTTTTTTTATACAAGCGAGTCTCTAAAGCTATTATGTATCTTTTTTAGAAGTCTTAAATCTCAATCATTAAATTTTAAAGTTTAAACCATAAAATCTATTTTCAAACCTTGAAACAATCAGAAACACTAAAACCTAACATGTAAAAACAAAAAACTATGTGCTTATAGGAACTTTTTTTCCGTCACCCACTCATAGAAAAATCATAATATTATTGTTGTTGTTTTAATTCTTATCATATTTAAAATATTTCACTTATATATAAATTTTGATATACTAATAAGTTATATATTTTATATTATTTTATTTACGAAGTTATCATTCTCATGTTATTCAATCCAAAATTCCAAGGTCTTAGCCTTAAATCAGAAAAGGCAAACATAGCCCATTGGGCTTAGACCATTGAAGAAGTTCTTCAAACAATTATTTCAATCATGTTTTTGAGACCATTTCCATCCCCTTTAAATTTATGAGCATTTTTATTAAACCTCCCATTTTTTTTATAAAAAAAAGATTTCACTAATTTTTTTATTTATTTTGAATAAAAGCCGCTAGTATTATTAAAAAATAGAATATCCAAGATTGCAATAAGGTTTACAACTATCATAGTAAACTAAATACATAATTTGGACATTTTCATGTAATATTGACACTAGCCACTTTAGATCATACAAGGACCGGAAATGGAAAAGGTTAAAAACCCAACTAAAAGACTCGAACAGAAAATAGACACGAACAAATCTGAATGCATCGGTAAACAAACCACAAAAGGGGATTAAGCTATTGAAAGACCACCGAGAACCGCAAATCAAAGTCGAGCGTGGTGAGAAACTATCCACGAACGCAAACCGTGTATCTTTCAATTCGAGGGTCCAAGCAGGGAAGATCAACAAGATTGCAAATAAGCGCCGTCTTGATCAGTCATGGTGTCGTCAAATCCAACCCTGAGAAAATATAAAATAAAAGAACGACCAAGTGAACGAGAAAGAAAACGAAAACGTACTAAAAGGTAGAGATGAACGTGTCATAAAGACAGAAAACGTGTCACAAAGGCATAGTTATTCTTGCGAAAAACTAAAAATAAACAAAGGAAAAAATCCGACGGTCGACAACCAACATCAAAGCTAGTGTCGCGGGCGGCTAAAAAATATTGTGAAGAGAGCAGGATGATTTTGCGGCGCTATTAGGGTTAGGGTGAAAAAATTGTAAACTTTCTAAATTTTTTTTTGAACAAGGTAAAGCTGATTTTATTACAAAACTAGGAACCAAACAAAAGTACAAAACGACGACGTGCAAGAAAAGAAATAAAAACGAACTGAAAAGAAAAAAAAATAAATCAGCTGAATCAGAGACTTCTTCCTCAGCACAGTACTTCGAAGAATACTGGAAAATATTAATAGAATAAAAAATAACAAAAATTAACTGATAGCTTATAGGGTCATAATTTGCAAACATAAAAAAATAATACGTCTTATTAAATAGAAATAAAATATGGATAAGACTTGTTTATATGTTTATATGTTTACAAACATAAAAAAAAAAGTAAACACGTTTATATGTTTACAAACATAAAAAAAAAAGAGTAAATAAAATATGCATAAGACTTGTTTTAATACGTCTTATTTCATTATAGTAAACCAAATACACATTGTATATCTAACTGGTCCCTCACAACTTAATACCAAGATCCGCCGTGGATTGTGATTGTTGAAGAAAGTAATCGAAATTCTAGTGTTTTCGTTTTGTTGTCATAATCTCAACATGATAGAACATTATACACTACACATTCAGTGAAAGTTCATATATTTTATAACATATTAATAGAATAAAAAATAACAAAAATTAACTGATAGCTTATAGGGTCATAATTTGGTCGTGTTTTTGTAGGTTTATTAAATAGAAATAGCTAGTCTTATTAAAAAGATAAAATATTTAAAATTACAATAAAAATTTACGACTATCATCGTAAACTAAATATATAATTTGAACATTTTCCTATAATATTGACACAAGAAACTAGCCACTTTAGATCATCTAAAACCATACATGGAAAGGGTTAAAAACTCAACCAAAAGACTCGAACAAATAATATATACGAAAAATCTAATTGCATAGGCAATCAAACCACAAAAGGGGATTAAGTTATTGAAAGACCACTGAGAACCGCAAATTAGAGCCAAGCGTTGTGAGAAATTATCCACGAACACCAACTGTATATCTAAATTCAATCTGAAGGTCTAGAGCAGGGAAGATCAACAGAATTACAAATAAGTATCATCTTGATCAGTCGTGGTGTCGTCAAATTTAACCTTAAAAAAATATAAAATAAAAAGATCGACCGAACAATCGAGAAAAAAGTAAAAACATGCAAAAAAAGACAATTGTAAACGTAACACAAAGGTAACGTCATTCTTATTAAAAAATTTAAAAAATAACAACAAAAAATCAACTGACCAGCATCAAAACAAATGTTAAACAAAATTAAAGAAAAAAATTACACATAGTACTTTTATAGAGAACTTCACATATTTTTGTAGTTAAACCATAATATATATATATATATATAATGTGAAGTTTTATCTTATGGATATCATTTTCGTAACGAACTGTATTAATTAATCCGATAAGTGAAAAAGACGAAGGAAAAAGAAAAAGAAAGGGAAGTGATTGAGGTGGTGGATATGACGTAGTTGATAAGACAGCGTATCTGAGTCGAATCGTTCCCCAAGCAGGTCTGGTAGAGTATGGGTACCCATCCCCCGCCGTCATCGAAAAATTAAACCAAAAACTGCTCTAATGGCGGCGGCGGCGGCGCCTCTATACCAAACCAACCTACTATACGTCATTACCACTGTAGTTTAAAAGGCCATATGAATGGTTAGAGATGAAATCTATGAATACATAGTTTTTTTTGGCTTAAGGGTACCAAACGCCCCTAATTTTTTTAAAAAAAATCAATTAAGCCCTTAATGTTTTTTCACTCAATATCATCTTCAAACTTTAAAATTTAATCAATTCAACTCTTTGACCAACGGAATCCGTCATTAACCGACGAAATCTGTTAAATTCTTGAACATGGGTTGTTTATATGCCACATCACCTGCCAAATAGATCATAAGGTGCCCACAAAGCGTCTAAAGGGCACAGTCTTTTAGCATCAAGCCTCGCCCATGGCTTCCCTTTTCCACTCCAATGTAAAAGGCTGACCGGATCGGGATGCAAATCTCGGCACATACCTTTAAAGTTATCACTGCCAAGCCTGTGCTGGTTCCACCTCTGATCGACCGGAGCTATATTTTCGGCGAAAATCAATAAAAACGGCAGTAAAGAACCCAGCTCGTAAATCCTCATTCTTTTCTGGATCTTCATCCATTCCTCGATCTTTCTCGTGTAATCCTCTTATTTCCATCGATCAAGGTCGATCACCATTACCCCAATGTTGAAATAACAAGCTTTATGGTTCGAAAAAGTCAAGGACAACCAAGGGTTCGACCAAAACGTAGTAGTGAAGTAGGAGATGAAGTTGGAATTGCAATATTCCGGTGCCGCCAGGACCGACTTATCCCCGAGTCGAATTACAGCGAGTAGAGCTATATCGTCGACGAGAACCAGGTCCGAGTCGAGCGTAGTTCAAAGGACAATCCAAAGCTGAACGAATTGATATTGAAATGAGACGAAAAACGATAGAGTCATCGAAAGGGTAGAGTTTGAAGTTAAGGTAAGGGTTTATTAAATCCACGTCATTAGTTTATAAATAAATGTTCAATATTTGGCAGATGATGTGGCATATAAACGGCCCATGTTTAAGAACTTAACAGATTCTGTCGGTCAATGACGAATTCCGTTGGTCAAAGGGTTGAATTGGTTAAATTCTGAGGTTTGAAAGTGACATTGAGTGCAAAAAACATTAATAGCTTAATTAATTTTTTAAAAAAGTTCAGGGGCCTTTGGTACCCTTAAGCCTTTTTTTACTTAACGGTGTAATTATATAATACTATATATTATTTACTATTAATCATTTGAAGCCACGTATATTGTATAAATAAATTATTTGAACATGATTCTCTTAATATAATGATCATAATTTGTCAAAAAAAATTATGTTCTTTTTTTATACTGGAATCATTTAATGAATTCTCTGAATATAGTTAAGCATAAGATAAACAATCACTACACTGTGATAGGTCTAAAAATTTAATAGTTGAGTCTAAAATTTTTTTTCCCTCTCAAATGTGTATGCAAAATAAATTCCTTTACACACTAAATTAGACTTCTTTATAAGGGTGAACATTCGGTTAATTCGTTTAATCAACCAAGCCGAATTAGTTGAAATTTATTAACTATTTTTTTATTTAGTCGTTTATCGAACCTTCTTTTGAAAATTTTAACTGAACCGAACTAATTCGGTTAGTTTTCGAATTAACTGAAATTTGTTATAAATTTTTGGGTAAAGTACATAAATGATCACTAAACTAAGCTAAAATGACCTTTTTAGCTACTGAACTTGTAAAAGTTTCAAAACAATCACTAAATTTATCAAACTATTACAAATGGCCATTGCACGTTATGAATTTTTGAAAATTTTAACTATCATTTTTAATAATTCAATAAATTTATATATCATTTTATGCTAATTTGACAAAGTTTAATGGTCGTTTTATAACATATCAAAAAATTTATTATTATTTTATAACTTTTAAAAGTTCAGTGACCATATATATAATATTTAATATATGATAATTTCAATTAATTAACCGGTTTCGAACAGAATTAACTGATAATCAAAATTTTAAAAAAATCTTAACCGTTGACCAAGCATACCTAAAATTAACCTACTGATTAACCAAAAAAACTTTAATTCAGTCAACTAATTTGGTTAAAACCGAATAATGCTCAACCTTATTTAATTTTATATAAAAATATGAATAAAAATGCTCCCTATCAAGACCCACTGCATACGTCCAGTCACCATATCACATTACATAATTGATATGGAGTTATTACCCAAATATTGTTCTTTCACTAATGTGGCACTCATAATTTTATTTCCAACAATGTGGTACATTACTGTTCAAAATTAGAAGACGGGTAAATTGAAATTCGACTTCAAACAATGTTTTCACATGTGGCGTGCATGGATAAGTGCATTTCAATGGAGGACGGCTTGAACTTCAATTTTTTAATATTTTCTAAAAAAATATTATTCAAAAACGAGGTGAAAAGCAGTCTGACTTTTGAATACTACATTAAATCACTATATTGTTAGAAATAAAATGGGGAGTATCATATTATTAAAAAAAAAATAGACAACAATATTTAAATATTTCACCTTTAATTTTTAGTCAAATTATTGAGAATTTAATGGAGTTAATGATTAGAAGTGCTATTTTCTCATGACGCGAACATGTCAACTTGTGTGGGAGTCTATATCTATTTCATTGTTATGCTAACATAATTTTCCCTAACATCACATCAAAAAATATATTAAAAATTACATTTTAAAATCAATTTATTTGATTGGTCAAGAGCCTCTGAAAATAGCCTTTCCTAGAATTTTCGCATTAGCCACAAGAAAGATCAAAGCGAATGCTGATAAACTTTTTAATATCTGCATACAACGACTGAGATCGTAGTGTATCGAGGGAATGAAACTCCTTAGCGGACAATTTGGCTAGGAAGGGCATTGCTCGTAAACTAGATTTAGTTCAAAGATCTATCGAGTTTATGTAGCAATGTAAACTAATCTGCTGACTAGTCATTAAAGAGTGAATGGTATTTCTTATGTAATTGGACTGATTGTTCAGTGGCTTTGATACGACATATTCTTTATCCCCATTTAAGTTTAGGGAATTTTTTTAGTGAGGCTCGTATCATCACCGTTACTTCTCAATAAATAAACCTACCCTTTCAAAAAAAAATCTATACAAGTGTGGAAAATTTTCCGTTTTTAATTAACTTGGCTATGTTTTGTATAGATTAAACGTTTTTTAATTAAAAACGTGAAATTTTCCACAATTCATATTTTCCACATTTCAGTCTTCATAGGTGCAAAAAAATGTTAAAAATCAAATACTTAGTGATTATATATATATATATATATATATATATATATATATATATATATATATAAAGGATGGAAATCTTCTACCCCTTTTCGGTGCCCTTACATATGCCCTTATGCTCAAAATTAACTTTGGTTTTAGGTTAGGGGTTGTGGTTAGGGTTTATGAAATTTAGGGTAAGATGTATTTTTTAGGGTATAAGATATACGGTTTATGATTTAGAATTTAGGGTTAGGGCTTAAAATTTAATTTTGTAGTATTTTTTAGTGTTGGGGCATATGTAAGGGCACCGAAAAAGAAACACTGAATTTTTTTTAAATCAAATCTGATCTGATTTGAATTAATTAATTAATTAATTAATTACAAATAATTATAGAAAATCGAAAGCAAAAACTGTTTCACCTGCAGTCGGGCCAACTCTACCCACACAAAAAAAGGTAATTGAGAAACCATTTTTTAAGGGGAGGGGTGAGATGAATTTATTCTGCCTGTTATAAAAATAATAATATTATATTCTCCCTGCAGCGAATAAAATTAATAACCAAAGCAGGGAATTAAATAGCTTCTGCTGGGTAGGTAATGGAGGAGTAAATCCACAACTGTTAAAACGCCCTAATTTTAATGCAGGTGGAATGGAATTTCTTTTTATTGGTATAAAATAATATTAAAATTTGGACATGAAAAATATAATTTTTATATTTTTATGAATAGACGCAATACAAAGTAGTATTTATTCATATTTTTTTCTTAACTCTTAGGTAACACACATTGCTGACAAAAATGCTTGAATTTGAATTTCTTAAAATAAACATTATTTTTTTCATTGTAACCACTCATTGTGTTCGAAATGAAAATATATTATATATCGTTATTTGTATTATTTTAATTAAGACTACAATGAGTAATATGTGAGCCTTGGGGAAGTGGGATTTATTGCTTCAAGAAACAATTAATTACTCATTCAACTCTTAATTAAAAGAATATGAATTATCACCAGGTTTATTCAAGTGGTAAGCAGCTTGATATCGTTTAAGTAAGGTCTCAGGTTCAAGATGTTGTGTATGCAGAAAGTCTCCGTTAAGAGACTCATCCACCAAAAAACTATATATACGACGCGAGTCGATCCAAATTAATCAGGGTAAAGCGCAGGAAATCAGAAGGGCAACAAAAATATATATATATGAACAACCATAAAGTTAGCTCTCAATGTACTATTTATAAAGTCTCAATTGCATTGATTTTGAATGTGTTTGGCTTTTGACCTCGACCCTAATGAACCACTAAATCATTTCCAATAAGCTTGTTGCATGCTTCTTATATCGTTATCAATAATCGTTCAAAATTTTGATTTATTGTGTACGTAGTAAATTGACTTTTGAATAAAAAAAATTAAAGGAGCTTGAAGCCCTCGAACTTTTAGAAAAAAGAAGAAGAAATAATTACGCCTCTAAGCTTTTTTGCACTCAATTAAGCTCTTGAACCAATAAATTTAATCAATTAAGCCCTTAACCAATTTTGACCATCAGTTTTTGGCAGTTTTTTCTTGAGATATTATTGTCACGTGTCATGTGACATTTACAGTTTTTTAGAAACTTATTTTTTATAATTTGTATAAACTTTTTAATATTTTTAGAACTTTTAAAGAATTTTTTAAACAAAATAAAATGATTTTAAAAATATCAAGTTAGAATGTTGTACCACAACACGTTGCACCAATTGTTTCAAAAAACGGTTAAATTTAACGGTCAACATTAGTTAAAACTTAAAAGGGTGAATTGATAAAATTTTATAATTTAAAAACTTAATTTTAAACGATAACAATCCCATTATACAAAGCCGTACTGATATTTTTGGATACAAAAACACTGAAGCATTAAATGTAAGGGATGGGAAGCACTATTTTTTTATCTTTTTCCTTTTGGGTTTATTTGGATAGGGCAAAGGGAGTGGCAGATGCTTACACAAAACGCACACATACATACTCCTTTGTACAATCTTTCTTTTTTATCTCTTTTAATTATTTAAAGTGGGTTTCCCCATTTTGGCATAGGTATCTTCTTGTCCAATCTCAGATTCAATGATTCAACTCTAAATTTTAATTTATTTTAAAAAACAAAATGAATATACGATGATATATTGAATCTTGTTTCAATATTTTTAGTTTCATTTGCATTTTTCATAAAAAATCATGAAACAAAAATAGGATTAGTTTCGTGAGTTATCGAATGCAAGGACTGAGGTACGAAGTCAAAAATCAAGATTAAGAGATAAAATATAATTAACCATAAAATAAGAGGTCTAAATAGATCCGATTGAATCTTCAATAAATGTAAAAAAGAGGAGATAGCTTTGTGTTTTAAAAAAAGCTCGTGTTATTTCCTTAAAACATGAAACAAAAAAGAAAAGAAGGAGAGATATGATCACACATGTTTTTCAAAAAACCTTATATTAATTCTCAATAATTGTGACAAAAAATTACTAAGAAAAGCCTTCCGGTTGAAACGATAGAATATGCATGTGATATGATCGATTCTAAATTTTACAAAAGCAATCGACCAAAATCCTTTTCCAAAAGGTGATGGAGATTCATACTAACTTGTCACGTGTCGGGTGTTTTATCCAATCGGCCTAAAATCGAATATAAATAAGAAATAATTTATCAAAAAACTAGTTAGTCTAACAGACTAATAGTTAAATTTTTATATCTGTTAATCGATGTTAAAAATTTAAATTCTAACGTCAATGAAAGAAAAATTAGGTCGGGAGAATAAATTATATACTAATAGTTAAAAAAATTAGAATATATTTTTATTTAAAGTTAATTATAAAAAGATAGTACAAGATTATATTTTTAATGATTATTGTTTGTAAATAAAAGAACACGTAATTTAAAAGGACAAGCCATTTCTTCAACTTTGTTTAAAGAGTTGTTTTTTATGGCACAAATCTCCACATCGACAATTGGATTTCAAGGCCATGCATGTGATGTGCTAACAGCCACCATGCATGCATGGTTTTTTTAGTTACTCAATTATAGTTTTGATTATTATCGAGTCACTTCTCTGTTAAAAGTACAAACATACGCCAAAAAAATTTAATATAATGATAGTTTTAGTTCTCAAAACTTATATATTCTACTTATTTAATTCTAATTCAAAATAATCTAATAAATTTAACCCTTTAAATTTTTAAAAAATATAATGATTTAATTAGTTTTCTTCTCTTAAATTGTTTGTTCTTCATCTTTCGTCATCATTCCTACTTGGATACTCACGGTAACACAAGTTATACCAAATGTGATATTTTTAAATTTATTTTTAATAATAAAAATTCAGTAATTTAAAAAGTTTAATTATTAGCTTATCTTAAATTAAAATGGAAATAATGAAGTCATTCAGAAATATAAATTACTAAAAAATTGTATAATAATACAAAAATCTGATTTTTTTTGTAGAAAATTATGTGGTAGCAGTAACTAAAACCTGAAGTTTTTTTATAAATACTTTTTGAATAAATTCCAATGGATTCGATTTTAATGCATATACTAATTAGTAATTACATATCTAAGATTAAAAAATAATTATAAACATCTTTACATTTATAAATTTGTGTATTAGATTAATTAGTGATTTTAAATGACGTACTCCAGCGTTAACGAGGGTATACACGTGATTCAGGAGAAGAAAAATAACTAAATTGATATATTTTAAAATATTAATGGTTAAAATTTTTGAATTATGACTAAATTGGTAATATATATAAGTTCTGAAGACTAGAATTGTCATTATCCCAAACCTTTTTAGATGTTTGTTTCTATTTTAACGGAGTAGTGATCCAATCATAATTAAAAATTTAATTGAATGATCAAATTATAACTTTTAATAATTAAGTGACCTAAATATAATCCTACTAATAATTGAGTGGCCTTTAATACAGTTTACCTAAAGAAAATGACTTTAATCGTCGAATTTGTCAGTTCCGATGAATTGCATGAATTATTATAATTTATTAACTTCTTTTTAAAATAAAAAGGTAATATTCCTACAAGAAACCATGATTACATTACAGAAAACCAAACCGGAAAACGACACTCAATGTCTCATTAATATATAGTGTTAGTGCAAATTTATTGCATCAGGACCTGGCCATGCAACAGTTAGTACTCCTGCTTTCAATCTCTGTTTGATTCTTAATTGACTTGACATCGATTGCTTTACTAATTATCTTGTAGATTTTATTTTTAAGCTATTCTTTATTTCAAGAAAAAAATTAAAATATATCTTGCTCAAATATCTTATTGTGTTTATTCGTTTGAAAAATTCATTCTATATTGGAATTCATTCTATATTGTAAGCATGGATGGATAGGGGAGGAGGGCAATTGTCTTCTTAAAAAAATAAAATTCGTACATAATTTAAAAGTTTTTATATTTTTTATGAAAATATGTTTCCGCCCCTCGTTCCTAAAATTATGTATATATGTCATTCTAACATAAAATCTTGTGTTTGTCCTTACTTGTAAGACGTAAAGAGTTCATCATACCTTTGAAAAAGTTTGGTTAATATTTGATTGCGTATGAACGATTGCTTGTTGGAGAGAACGAGTGTAAAATCTTTATGGATTAATATCAATACAATGACGGTTGAAATTAGAAGTTTTACAAGTATTTTAGTTTTAAGGTTTAAAGATTCATATTAATACAGTGACAGTTGAAACTAAAAGTTTCTACAAGTGTCTTAGTTTCAAGGTTTAAAGATTCTATTTAAGGTTTAGAATTCATGGGTTTGTAATTTAAGAACATCGGTTAGAGTTTATGATTTAGGGGTTGGGTCCTAGGATATTATGATTAGAGATTTATGTTTTAACTTATAAACTCTAAATTCAAACTCATAAGCCTAAACTATACGCCCTAAATTAAATCCTTATACTTTAAAACTAAAGCACTTGTGGAAACTTTTAGTTTTTCACCAGCAGTATTTAAAATAATTACCCGATCTTTATTGTACTGAATGATAAACCGTAATTTGTATTATAAAAAGCATTTTTTTAATAGAAGCCGAGAACTAGGGGTGAATAAAACTCAAATCGACTCGAAAAAATCGAATAATTCGACTTGACTCGAGACAAAAATACTCGACTCGTCTAGAAAAAAATTCAAATAAAGTTTGAGTTGTAAAATGGAAATTCGAATAACTCGAAATTTCTAGTAATTAGTGAATTTATTTTTAAGTTCGAGACGAGACCCTCAATTTTTTATTGATATATACATACCGATATATAAAAATATGAAGAAATATTGCCACATATGAATAAATATATATGCATATCTTATATGATTAGAGAAAGTTATTTAAATTGGAATCAAACCGTACTATAACATAATAAATAATTACAATTAAATTTTTATTAGAACTCGAAAACTCGACTCGACTCAAAAAAAATTCGAATGATAAAATTAGACTCGTCAACTCGAATAACTCGAAATTTTTTGACTCGACTCGATCGAACGCTCACCCCTACCGAGAACTGCAAATTAGAGCCGAGCGTCGTGAGAAACTATCAACGAACGCAAACCACGTATCATTCAATCCGAGGATCCAGAGCAGAGAAGATCAGCGGGATTACAAATAAGCGTCATCTTGATCAGTTGTGGCGTCGTCAAATCCAACTATGAGAAAATATAAAATAAAAATAATGGCCAAAGGACCGAGAAAGAAGACGAAAAACATGTGAAATGGCAGAGATAAGCGTGTCACAAATACATAATTAATCTCGTAAAATATTAAAAAATAAACAAACAAAAAAATTAACAGTCAACGACCAACATTAAAATTGATGTCGTCGCCTTGTAAACAAAAGAAGAGAGAAAAAATTGTAAACAGAGGAAAAAGGTTGTGCATCGCTATTAGGGCTATGAGATTAGGATAGAAAAGCCTAATAAAGAATTAATTATTATTGAACGTGAAATATCACGAAGTAAGTATTTAATTAATTATGATGTTCGAAACTTAGTGATTTGGATAGTTGGATAATTAAATGTGTTGTTCTTTTGGTACATGAAATTGTTTAATTTATTGATTTTTTTATTAGAAATACAAAAGATATAAAGAAAGAGAAAATTAATGAGATGACACAAAGTTTATTGTTATATCATTGCATGGCCCAACAGATTGCACAATCTTTGGTGCGTTCGATGGCGAAATGAATAGAGGTTAGGTAGTGCTAGATTTTTTATTAAAATAATTGATATCATAATTAAATTTAGATATTACAAATTTAGATTTCATTTTATTCTTATTTAATTCAAAATGAATCGCATGAAATCGAGATTTGAACTTAAATATCTATTAAATTTTATTTAATTAAGGTAATTGCCAAAACCAATGAAATTAAGTTTTAGTAATAGTGTATGGCTTCATGGAAAATTCTAGATTAACCCCATGTATTGGAGAAATTATATTATAGGCCCGGCTCGCCACGTCATCCATGGTCCCAACCAATAAAAAATATCTATTTCATTAATTTTTTTCCATATCATCTTTTATCGTGTACTTTTTCTACTCATAATATGGTATAACTCAGTTTATTTTTTAAAATAGTGTACTTTTTACAGTAATTTTAAAGATGATACTATTTGTCACCGTCTAAAAACAATAATTAAATAAAATCAAATAAAAAATTAAAAACCGAGAGCAAGAACCACTCTCTTTGAACATCGCACCAATTAAAAACAGTATCAGCAGCCTCAATCTTCAAACAATGCAACAATTAAAAATTAATTTATTGTTCAGAGATGATATGTAATGCTATCATCTTCACTTTCACTGTAGAAAGTGCTATATTTCTAAAAATAATTTGAGTTGTTCCATATTTGTCAGAGAAAAAATTAGGAGCAATATTTTAGTAAATTTATCGATATGCACCATTAATTATATGTATCAATATACATCATTATTTATGTTAATAACTTTTAAAACCATGGGAATCTAACGCGTGATTCTTCCTTTTAGATAAAGAATTGATAAAAAAAATACTTTTGATATTTTTAATATTTTTAAATGAATTTAATTAAAAGTTGAATTAAAAATTATTTTTAATGAATATTTATTGTTTTTGAATTAAAAATAAAAAATCTGAAAAAATGGTGATTTAATCTATTTTATTATAAAAAAAGAATAACCACACTTTAGTTCTTCATAATTTTAAAAGTTATTAAAATAGTTAATGGTACATATCAGTACATATAATTAGTGATACATTTCGATACGACGTTTACTCTAGACTCATCCATGACCATGGGTTCGTATGTTATCCCTGAGCTACAGTAAAACACATCATCTATATTATATTTTGGTACCAATTTTAAAAATGAAAAAAAATCAAACGAATTTAAATTTAAATAAATATCGTTTGATTCCTCGAGTTTCCACGTAGAAATAACAGAAGGCTCTGGGTTAAAAGGAAATAGAAGTTTCCCAAGGAACCAGAAAGCATATCGGAAATTGAAGCTTTGAAGAAGTCGTGGTCTTTCCAAGAAATTAGACTTCAACCAATGTCATTGTAAATTTTGAAGGGAAATACCTATAAAATATTCACAAAATCATAAACAAATTGTTGCAAAAAAAGGTTTTTTACCCTTTTTATTTTTATTATTGTAAACCTGATCAATATTATGATAATAATTAAAAAAATTAAACAACGATAACTTAATTTTATTAACAAAAATAATAAAATAAATTAAAATTATAACGCACCGAAGCATAAAGAGAAAATTGAGGACAATAGTCACCAAAAATCTCATACATGAAATAAAAATATTATACTCAAAGATACAAAAAAAAAACGAAACTTTTTCTTGAGAATGAAGTCCAACATCAAAAGAACCCGGTAGTCAGTAACCTTCGTAAAAACTCATTGTCTCTATTGAACGAGTCACTTTATGAAGTGATAAAGGAGTGATGAGCGAAACGAACTGTCTGGCATGTTATTTCGCTACACAATTTTGATTATATCCGCAAACAACCTTTTACCAAAGAAGGGTTTGACTGACAAACCAATTAGAAAATAAATTGTTGTGAGAGTTTTTGTGCGAGCACCAAAACAACCGCAGAGGTATGCGAAAAACGTACCAAAAGTTATAAGAAACGCACCACAAAAACAGAGAAAATGCCTGCCACGAGACAAAGATTCTTATTTAAAATTGAAAAAATCTCAAGAAAAAATAAAAGAACATAGTATAGAAAAAGGAAAATAACAAACAACAGCGGTTGACAATCAATATTAAAATTGATGTTGCCGCCGGCTAAACAAAAATTTTACAGAAAAAAAAAGCGACATAAAAATATTGAGAGAAAACTTAAAACAAGTGTATGATTAATTACAAAATATTTGAACATTTGAAAATGATATTAATTATAAAAAATGAAGAGTGTATTACACTAATTCTCACCCTTTTGTCATGAGAGAAAACCTAAAACAAGTGCGCATATCATTATGGAAATTCAGGCACAACTATATTCCATCTTTTTATAACCTATATTCAAAGAGAATCTCTGCTATATTTCTTTGTCCTAGATGCAATCAAGAAGTAGAAACAATTTTGCATATTAGTAGAGATTGTTATTTTGTTAAGGAAGTATGGGATAAACTAAATGTTAAATAGCTACAAAGAGTGCACCATTTTAGTTTTCTAGATTGGCTAATGTGGCTATTCGACAATATTCAAAATGCAAATAGACAATTGATTGCTTATACTATATGATCTCTGTGGTATGCTAGAAACAAATTGTTTCATGAAAATACATGGCAAAGAGTGGAGGAGTTGATTACCTTTGTTAAGTTATTGATAGAGCCCTAATATTTAAATTCGCTCTAGGGTCACCAAAATATGAAGAATGAGCCTGAACGCAATACACCGCTGAATACCATTACTTTTCTAATAACTTTTAAATAATTATTAAAAATCTCAAAGCTTCAACATGTAATTAATCATATTTCAAAATAAAATTAAAAGAAATTATTCCATGAACCACTCTCACTATCTCATCTATGATCCTACACAATAAGAAATATTATATTAATATTAAACACATAAAATAATATTATTTTTTTGATTAATAAGATAATTTACATTCCCATGTCGAAATTCGAATCCATACAAGATGAGACAAAATGAGCATCTTAGGACCTTAGCACTAGGCCGATGAGTGGATCTCATAAAATATTATTATTTTGATTGCTCACGTTTTAAAGTGAAAAGTTAAAAAATATATTTTAAAAAAATAGACCGTAAAAAATTTAAAAAGAAAAATGAAAAAATGAACTACATTGATCAATTTATTTTATACTAATTAAACATAAAAAGGTAAAAAATCTAAAATAAATTATATGATAGAGAGAGATGTTTTAAAGTTGGAGGACGTTAAAATTGGCAGTGTGTTGGAAAAGATGTCAGGCATTTCACGCATCTAATTCTAACCCCAAAGGATCATTGCATAAAGCGTTACGGAAAAAGTGGCCATGCCCACTTGCCCAACCTCACTTTCCTCATCCTGCCACCCAACCAACCACTGGGCTCCACCACACATTCAAACAGAAAATCACCAAATTTTTATTACACTATCCAACCAACCCTTTTTAATTTTATTGCTGAAATATAGAATTTCCAAATCTATTTTCTTTCGTTTTGTATGAGATTCCCCCACGGTTGATCAAGGTTAAGGGTTTTTTTAGAGATACATTAAAGTTATAGTAAAAAACGGTCACTGAATTTTGTTAAAAAAATAAATAATAGTTAAAATTTTAAATGTTATAAAATAATAATTAAACTTTGTGTTTTGTAACAAACTGATAATTGAGACATTGAATCACGTTAAGTATTTAATGTTTATGTTATAAAACTTTGTATAGTAGCACATTTAACTATTCATATTTACACAAAGTTTTATAATAGAAATGTTAAGTACTTAACGGGGTTTAACATCCCAGTTATAATTTTATTACAAAACATAAAGTTTAATCGTTATTTTGTAACATTTGAATGTTTAGTTACCGTTTTTTTAAACAAAGTTCAGTGACCGCTTTTATAATTTATCCATTTATTGATGGATAAAGTGAAAAATTGTTTATATCATTTTATTGTCATAAATATATAGTATTTTGGATTTTCAAAGTTTAATGTTGGAGTATTGTCTCAAATATATCACATATGGATTAAGTTTTTTTTTTATTTAAGAAAATGACTCGCTACAATCTCATGCCTCATTAAAAAACCTTCCTAAGCCTAAGTGGAGGAAAAAAAGTGCATTCGAATGTAGCTACATAGGATACTCACAACGAACAACGCCACAAACGACATAACAAGGACAACACCCCGGAAACGACCTCAACACAACGGGACTAGTCAACCACAAGATTTGATTATATCATTAACATCTAATATAATATTTATTTTGGAACTCGACAAGTGGTCCTAGTGGAAAAGGGGATGATGTTTATTTTAGGAAACTCAGGTTCAATCACAATGTTTGCAAGGTGTGTGTGTGCATTGTCAAAGGGTTAAGAATATCTATGAACAAATACTACATTGTAATCACCTTTAGACTATTCTATATATATAATGAGAGATTAACACCTTACTCGAGTGTAAGTGAACAAATCGTTCAACAAACTGTTCGTGAATCGTTCATATAACGTTCGTTTATTAGGATAAATAATTGAGTATGAACAAAATTCTTATGTTCGTTTAATAAACGAACAAATACGAACAAAGATGTGTTTGGTTCGTTTATGTTTACAAATAAACTCATTTACTTTGTTCTCCTTTTCCTTTTATTTTATTACATTTTAAATATTGGTGAATATATGGACTAAATTGAACACATGGTGTACTTTGAAGTTCAAACTGTGAAGCATAGGAGCTTAAGGATTAGTGGTGTAATTTTCACCATTTTGGCAAACATATAACAAACACGTTCGGGAACATATAAACGATTATGATCATAAATGTTAAAGGAATATGTTCGCAAACGCTAAACAAACGAACACGAACAACTTAAAAAATAAATAAATAAACAAACACACACATAAGCACCTTCAAAAATAAATAAATGAATACGAATAGAGTCTTGTTCGTTCAAGCTCAATTCATTTACTCTACTATTACCTTACCAACCAATTAAGAAAAAGTTAAATTAAAAAAAATAAAAATTCAAATTTAAACAACCAATTACCAGTTGGTCTAACTAGATGAAGCGTTAGAATATTAATCTATATCTAAGTTTGATTTTTTTTGGCAATTTTAATTAGAAAGGTTGTCTTTATAAGTTTGATTTTTAGCATAAAAATTAAATTGGAAATGTCCTCTTTATAATAAATCTATGTAGTATCTGATCAAAATTAACCGAGATAAAACACTATACTCTTTAAACAAAATTTACTCTTAATTTCTAATGTTGTAAGTTAAACAAATTGAACTGAAAAAATTATCTTTTTTTTTCATAATAAAAAAATATAATATATAATATACAATACTTAGGGTAAACTACAAAAATGGTCATCAAACTTTTAAGGCGGATTTATTTTGGTCATTGTACTTTTAAAATATTTGATAATGTCACCCAACTTTTATTTTAATTTTAATATAGTCACCGAACTTTTAATTCGCTTTCAATATGGTCCCTCTCATTACCTTCGGTTAGAAACTTATGTTCGTTTTCATTTTTTTCTTAATAAAAAATGGGTAAACTACACCAATCATCACTCAACTCTCTTCTCCCACCTATTTTGGTCACTAGAGTTTAAAATTTTTAATTTAATAACTTAACTTTCGAATTGTTCATATTTTGGCCACTATCAAATGACATGTTTATACAAATAGAAAAATTCGATTAATCCTTAAATTATCAAATAAGCAAAGTAAAAAAAAATCATTACCCGAATTTTTAAAAATTAATCGAATTTTTCTATTTGTATAACCAAGTCATTTTAGAGTGATCAAAATATGAACAATTCGAAAGTTAAGTTATTAAATTGAAAATTGTTAAACTCTAGTCACCAAAATCGGTGGGAGAAGAAAATTGAGTGATGATTGGTGTTGTTTACTCATTTTTTATTAAGAAAAAACGAAAACTAACGTAGTGGAGGGTAATAGGAGGGACCGCATCGAAATTGAACTAAAAATTATGTGACTTTATCTAATATTTTAAAAGTATGGTGACTAAAATAAATTCACCCTAAAATTTGACCATTTATATAGTTTACCCTAATACGTAATCAAAATTAAACGAACAATAGATCTATTAAATCACCAACAAGTGTTAGGTACAATGACAAGACACATTACTCTCCTAAAAAAAAAGATTCGAGTTCGAACTTTAGAAAAAATATTATTAAAAGGGAGAGCTACCAATTCCATACATGGACCATAACCATAAAATGAACATCTAATTAACCAAAAAAATTCTATTAAATCGAATATCTAATTATACCAAAAACATAAAATTCAATCTTGAATAAGCTTTTGACCGAACTGGTTTTATTTGGAGTTATTTTTTTTGTTTCTTTGGTTACCGACCTTCGAACCATGGAATTAGGTAGAGACTCAGCCCTACATAACCACAAGGTCTAGAGGAAAGCCGGTATTTTGGAGTTATTTTATTTTTGGATAAATGGAACTTTATTCATCCAAGAACCATCAAAAACCATTACAAAAAGTTCTATACAATGAACCAAACTACTCCAGGCCCCAAGAATCTGCTATACAGTTACCATAAAAATTAAATCTAGTGCTAGCGCCAAATTTCGCCTGTACATCTCTCAAAATGACATTAAAAATTTCCGAACCAGTTTTAGGATTCAAACCATGTAGTCTACGATTCCTCTCCTGCCAAATATAGTAATTAAAGCATCTCCAAGCAACACAGATAATTGCAGCCTTCAACGTCCTGCCCTTGCCAGCGCTAAGAACCCAGTCGAGCAAGGAACTCCAATCACTATGAACCAGCCTCACTCGGCATGCCTGCAAAATTAAGTTCAGTAGCTGCTGTGAAAACCAACACTGTCCAAAAAGGTGATCGCGAGTCTCCACTCCATCCCCGCAAAGCAAACACAACGTATTGACATGATAGCCCCATTTCCCCATTCGATCCATGGTTGGCAAACGATCTAAGACAACAAGCCAAGTAATGAAAGAGTGTCGAGGAACAACAAAGCCACTCCAAACAGCGCGGTGCCAAGGAACAATGTCCAGTTTATGCCGAAGGCTTTCCCACACAACCTTAGTCACAAACTGACCATGATGACCTCCAACATTTCTATACGCATCACGAAGCTTGAGGAGCTTTCTCCACGCCCAACTATGGCCTGCTTTCGCCTGAACTTGCCAGATCGACAATCCTTTCAACAGATAACGCTGAACCCAGGCAACCCAAATAGAACCAGCCTGAACAAGCAAAAGCCACAGACAACGCATCAAACACGCCTTATTCCACGCAATTGTATCTTTAATCCCCAAGCCTCCTTCCTTTTTAGGATGACAGACAGTGCTCCAGCTTACTCTAGCACCCTTAGCACTCCCATCAACTCCTTTCCACAAAAAGGCATTACAAAGCTGAGAGACTCTTTTAACAACTTTCGAAGGCAATAGGAACACCCTACACCAATAATTCTGCATGCTAAAGATCACAGCCTGAATCAGTTGCAACCGCCCCGCAAATGACAAGCTTTTAGAAGGCCAAGATTGTATTTTCCCCGCAATCTTATTCACCAGAACCTCACAGTCATTGAATGTTAAACTACGGGTAACTAGAGGGACTCCAAGGTACCTCACAGGTAAAACACCCAATTTAAATCCAGTTTGCTCACCCATAGACCGCCTCTCCTCCTCAGTGACTCCAGCAATGAACAGATCACACTTAGCTTCATTAACCTGCAATCCCGACATACTATAAAACACCCCCAGAACATTTTTGATACCCATCAAAGAACTCAGATTTCCTTTAGAAAACACCAACAGATCATCAGCAAAACATATATGTGTTAAAAGAATCCTCTTACACTTTGGATGAAAATCCATCACCCTAAATTCCGCAGCCCGGTTCAACAAGCATGACAAAACATTCAAAACAAGTATAAACAGATATGGTGATAAGGGGTCACCTTGTCTCACCCCCTTCGCCCCTGTAAAGTAGCCAACCAAACCACCATTGAGATTTATGGAGAATTTGGGATGCATCACACAAGCCTCAATCCACCTGCAAAACATAGCAGGAAATCCCAACACTCGAAGAATCTGAAGCATAAACCTCCAATCCACTGAATCAAAGGCCTTCCGGAGATCAATTTTAAGAGCACAACGAGGGGATATATTCTTGCGCCCATAACCATGTACCAGCTCCTGAGCAAGCAGAACATTATCTACAATATCACGGCCTGCCACGAAGGCCCCTTGATTTTGCAGCACCAAAAAAGGCATCAACTCCTTCATACGATTAGCCATTAACTTCGTAATACATTTGTAAATTACCGAACAACAAGAAATAGGGCGGAAATCAGTAGCTGTCATCGGAGCCATCACCTTTGGGACCAAAGTAATCACCGTTGAATTAAAAGCAACAGGCAAGTTACAAGTATCGAAGAAAAACCGAATACCCTTCACCACATCCTCCCCAACAATCCTCCAAGAGGCCTGAAAATTAATCAATTTTATTTTATTGTAACTTCGTGCTTTGTATTTGTCGATATAATACTATTGTAGTAGTATCCCTTGTAAAAATCTAACTTCAGTAAACCTATCAAATCAGTAATTAGTCTATTGACAACAATTTATCAAAAAAAAAAAACATTTCATATTTATATGTAATTTTTTTAAATAAATTCCATGACTTTATAAGATAAAAACATCATATGAAATTGTCATGTTTTGTGCAATTAAGGACAACGTTAAAAAAATAAGAACAGTAGGGCAAAATGTACAAATAATTTGAGATTTACAACTTACGATTTATCATTATTCATATTATATAAAAAAGTACAAGTCTAACAAAATTCTACAGATTTACTGTAGATCATACTCTTTTTAAATAATATTACAGCAATTAGGCAGAGCTTACACAGTACAATGAAAGGGGACATACTGAGGAACAAGACGACCCAATGTTCTTTTTCTTTCCTACAATGCCCTTGAATCATCCATGTTTTTACATTACAGTGCAAGCATTAGGATTCTCATCGCTGAAGATCTGAGGCGGATACGCATAAAACTCCGTAGCATACCTTGGCGGGTAGTAATAGTATTCGTTTCTCTTCACTTCCACCGCCACTTTCGTCTCCTCCGTCGCGCCTTCCGCCTGCGCTTCTTCCGCGGCTGCTGCTTTTGCTTCCTTGCTTTGATCATCACCTCCGTCCTTTTTATCTTTGTTCTGCTCTTCAGCGCCGGATTCTTTCTTCGCTTTCTCACCGCCTTCTTCTCCGCCTTTTTTCTCTTCCTTGTTGCCATCGTCCGCCTTTTCTTTTCCTTCTTCTTTCTTTTCGGTCGCCGCCGGCTCTTGCTTCACTATCGCCGCGTGCTTCCCGGTTCTTTTATACACGTACGCCACCAGTTTCGGTGGTTCGAACACTCCCTTCACCGTCACCTCGGAACTCTTTAGATCTGGTTCAGCTGATTCCACCCCTGAAAAATAACACCTTTTTTTCATATTAAAAGTTCTCAGGAAACAGTCTTTTACTCATAATTAAATACATATAATCTTTAAATGAACCAACCTTTCATTCTTTGAATCCGTTTCTTGATTTCCTGAGCACAAGCTTCGCAATGCATGTGAACTTTCAGAACCACCGTGATCGGCGCCGGCTGCAAAATTCACCGCCGGAGAAAAAGAAAAACCCGAACTTTGTCAGATTCCGAAATGTGGAAACAAAAATTTGATTTACGAAAGAGACTAACCTCTTCTTTCTTCTCTTCAGGCTTGGGTTTTTCGTTTTCGTCAGGCTTTTTCTCCTCCGGCGCCGGTGGTTTCGGAAGCGGTGAAAGAAGCTCCACTTTCCGGTGACTCTTCCGTTGAACTCTCTCGAGTACTTTCAAAGGATCCGCCTTCTCTCCTTTTACCACCACTTTATTACTCTTGCAATCAGTGGTTACATCTTCAACCCCTACAAAATCCAACACATTAACGTCATCAAAATCCAAATCAAACAAACAAAAATCCGAATCTGATTCCTCTCGTGTTTTATGTTTTAAAACCTTGAAAGCCCTTGAGACACCGACGAACTTTCCGAGCACACCCTTCGCAATGCATGTAAACCTTCAAGACGATCTCTTGCGGCGGCGGCGGCGTTTCCTCCTTAGTTTCTTCTTTCGACCCTTCACTCTTCTTCTCCTCCGCTGGCTTTTCAGCGGCTTGTTTCACTTCCTCTTCGTCTCCTTTCTTTCCATCTTTCTCAGGCTCCATTTTCTTCTCCTCTGCAGGTTTCTTTTCTTCCTGTTAAAGTCCAAGCCACACAAAAAAAATCCAAATCCAAGTAAATACACACCGAAAACTGAAAAGATAACGAAAAGTAGAGTATTTGAAGATCATCACCTCCCCCATTGATGAGAGCTTATTTGTTGTTTCACTTTGATTTTTGGTTGTTCAGAAGAGAAACACTTAAAACTATGTGAAATGTTAAGAATTATGAGATGGAAACTAAATACTAAATATAGAGGTGGGGAATGGGGATATTATCATCATTCATCATATCATCATAAAAACGATGATGGGTAGAATATACCACACATGAGTCATCATAACATGACGTGGCATTTTAGAAAAAGCCACGTGGTTTGGAGCATGGATGAGGTTCAGACAAATGGTGGATCAACTAGGTTGCATGCTTTTCCCCTCTTCTTTTCATTTTTTTAGATGAAATCAGCACCCATTCAAGATTTAATTCAATTCATTTACGTTTCTACTTCCAAAAATCAAAATCTCGGATGGAAATCATCTGCCTCCAAAGTATGCCCCCATTTATGCCCCCACTTTAAAATAGTGGGTTTAGGGTTTAGGGTTTGGGGTTTGGGGTTTAAGGTTGGGGCTTAGAGTTAGGGTGTAGGGAATTAGGAGTAGGGTGTATTTTTTAGGGTTTGGGGTTTGGGGTTTAGGATATAAAAATTAAGGTTATGGGGCAAGATTTAATTTTATCTATTTTTTAGGCAGGGGCATAAAATGAGGCATGGTTAGGGGGCAGAAGATTTTTACCCCAAAATCTCACGCAAATTTTGGTTGATTTAGAATCTAAACATTATATTATGAGTTTATACCCGTATGCAAGAAAGAAATTTAGAGGGAGAAAATGATATAACACGCTAGGTTTAAATTTGATGTGGTCTGATTTATTTTATAAGTTGTTTTGGTAAAGTGCATATTCATTTTATGACTTACGTTTAAGATTTATGATTTTTTCTTTTAACGACGTGATCTTTAATGTTCGAATTTAGGTTTTCTCTTTAAGAAAAAATGTGTCTTACCGTTACACCAACATTCGTTTAAACAACTAATGTAATTTGTGGGTTTTACTGTATTGAATGTAATTGGTGACCCCAATTACACTCTTCGATTCTTAAAAGAAAGACGGAAATTAGTGTAATTACATTTATAATTATGCTATTTAATTTTATATTTGATATTATTATTTTAATTTTTTCAATAGGCTAGAGGTGATTATGAGGTAATATCTATTCATATACTAGACCTTTTGACAACGCCCACACAACTTACAGATAAAATGATTAAATCTGAGTCTCTTATGATGAACCTCATCCGTTTTTCTATTGAAACCACTTGTTGAATTTGTTATTATTTTAAAATTTTAAACATATACATAATTGTGTAATTATATTCGTATTATCAACCATGATACAAGAAATTAAAACATGTATATAATTGTGTAATTAATTAAAAGTGTGTTTAGACATTGTAGTGTATTTGTACCCCAAAAAATTAATTACTACTTTAGTAATGAAACTCTAATTTACCAGGTATATTTTTTACTGACATGTTGTAATTATATTTTAATTTCTTGTATTACAACATGTCAGTCAAATATAATTAGTAAATTGGAGTTTCATAAATAAAATAGTAATTAATTTTTTGTACAAATATCTTAGTTTGGAAAATGTGGTTAGAATGTTGATTCATGTAATCCTAAATTGAGAATCTAGCATGGTGGAATTAACGAGATTTTGGATACTGTCTTGTACAGATTTTATTCGCTGCTGTTGAATCAATTTATCAAATCTTTTTTGAATATAATTTATGAAATCTTTTTATATGTGAAAACGAAGTGGACATAACTTTGCCCATCACTTTTTTGGTTTTTTATAAGTAAAAATCATCGTACGTGGTCCGGTAATCTGAGACGTGTTGAGATTTTTCTCAATTATTTCCAGAAGCTCCCAAAAACAACATTATCTCGTAATATATCACACGGCTTCGATTTTTCAATATTTATTTTCATCCTTCTTAAAAGTTCAAAAACATCTTAACTCTATTTTAATAAAAAAAAATTATGTTATAGTTAATTGGAGACTTTTATTACACTCTTTATTCAAAAAAAAAAATTCTGTCGAGAATTGTTTTCAAATATGTGACGAGGACAAGTAATAACGTGACTAACGCACTTACGAAGTTTGCTAGTGCGAAAAGCCAATTTCATTTTCGTTGATTTATGTTAGGTATTTAAAAGCGAAAAAACGTGAGAACAATACAAAATAAGATGTATGTACGAGATGAGATTTAATATAATTTGATTTCACTTATCTACGCGTATGAAAAAAAAAAAGTTACTATAAACATACTAGAAAATTACAAATCTAAAATATCTATGTATCCCGTAATTTAATATATATTTCAAAACTCTATATTTTCAAAAACAATATTTCAATTAAGGGTGAGCGTTCGATCGAGTCGAGTAAAAAAATTTCAAATTATTCGAGTTGACGCGTTATATTTTAAACGTTTCGAAGAATGAAAACTACGAAGATCAGATTACTTCACAAATTTTGAAAGCAGATGTTGGTTAATTATGTGAACTCTAATACAAAAGAGAAATATCTCAGTTCCATATAGTGTTTTTGTTGGTTAATTATCTAAGAATAGGGAATTTCAAAGTGGGGGAATATTATTGACTCATAAGCCACAATCCAAACGGAATTGACATTGTTGGCTATGATTCATGAGATAAGGAAAGGGTTGGCAATGCGAGATGACTCTGATTTGACTCAAATTTGACATTATATATGACTTAAATGCTAAATCCATATTTCATTTAACATAAATACATTGATCGGATATGATAAGATAAAGTTGGAATATAATAAATGAAAAATATTTCATAAACACTCTCATTACTCAGATGGATGCTATAAGACTAATGATGAACAATTATTCCAACAGATAATCTGGGAAAAGTGTTTTTAGTTTTTTCACTACAGCAAAATAGGTCTTTAGCGGCGTTTTTTTAAGCCTATGGCGGCGTTTTTTAGCGCCGCTAAAAACTCCCTCGGCGCTTTCCAAAGCGCCGCAAGAAGTGTCGCCTAAACCAGCGCGAATAGTTCGCGCCGCAACAAGTCTGGTGTAGTGTTTTATTGGTATTGGTATTGGATTGTCCAATCATATTGATGATAAAGCACGAAAATTAATTATACATATCCAATATCTCAAACTATAAAACTCGAGATTTCTTAATAAATATAGAAGTTAGGCCTGGATAGGTCCTATACTTTGCTTTCATTGTTTGTCTCTAGTTCTGAGCTTGTGTTATTGTATAATGTCGGGGTCCTCTCCTAGTGTTATATAAATATTGTTACGACTATTTTTTTCTTTTGAATAAAATTAAAGAGATTTTAAATATATATATATAGACCTGGCAAACTTGACCCGAGACCCGAAACCCGAACCGAATTACTTGAACCGAAACCCGATTTTGACCCGAACATGATGATTCGAAGTTGACCCGAAACCCGAACCGAATCGAACCGAACCGAACCGAAATTTTTTGTTGAACCGAAATGGACCCGAACCGAAATGGACCCGAACCGAATGCTACCAGAACCGAAAGCTGAACCGAATATCGACCCGATTTTAACCCGATTTTGACCCGAATATCTATTTTTAACAATATAATAAATAATAAAATGAAGTATAGAAATTTGAGATCTTGGTGACCAATTTTATAATTTCACCATAAAATATATCATAAAATTGAAATTGTGGACTAAATTGACAATTTAGAAGTGGAGAAATTTGAGAGTCCAATGACCAATTTTATAATTATACCATATAAATAAATAGGGGTCAATTTTGGCTAAAAATTAAATCTTAGAAATTAAAATGAACGAAAATATCATTATATTAAATTAATAGACTAAATTACAAAGATGAGTTAATTTCAACTAAAAGTAAATTTTTAGAGACTAAATATCACTACGGGGAGGGGATTTCAATATCCGAAGTCTAAACCGTGGGGATACTTGTGACTGAATTAAATTAAACTAAAACTTAAAGTTGACTAAAATGTAACATTTTAAATGCAACATGACCTAAAAAGTAATTAATCTCTAGCTTAAAAAATTGGTGGCTTATTTCCCTCCAAAATTTTGTCTTTTCTCTCTCTATTTTTTCCAATTGTCTTTTTCTTTTTTTCAATTTAGCTTAAAAAATTGATGGCTTATTTTCCTCCAAAATTTTGTCTTTTCCCTCTCTATTTTTACCAACTGTCTTTCGCTTTTTTTTAATTTAATTGAGTTTCAATTTTGATTAATTTAATTGAAATTTCACATTTAGTTTTAGAATTATTTTAATTATGTTCGTGATTTATGCTTTTTAGATTTTAGTTAGCTCAATTAGATCTAAGTATAATAAATTAATTCATTTCAGACATTATTATTATTATTATTATTATTATTATTATTATTATTATTATTATTATTACATATAATAAACTTTGATTTAATATAATTATACAAAAAAATTTGATATGGATACATGAAGCTTTGATTTAAATATTTAATCAAATTCAAATGCATATATTAACAAGTTAAATCAGAATTAATCTCATACACCAATAACTTTAAACTAAACCATAAATACTAAACCTCAAACCTTTAACCCAATTCAAATCGAATTGACCCGAAAATTTAAATGTTGACCCAACTCGAAATTGACCTGATTTTGACCCGACCCGAAATTGACCCGAAATCGACCCGATTTTGACCCGACCCGAAAGCGACCCGAACGACCCGATTTTAACCCGAACCGAAAGCGACCGATCCGATATTGACCCGACCCGAAAACAACCGATCCGATTTTGACCCGATCCAATACCCGAACCGAATCCGACTCATCACAGACCCGAATTAGACCCGAACCCGAACCGAACCGACCCGAACCGAATCCAAACCGATTCTAGATAGACCCGAAATGACCCGAACCGAAACGACCCGAACCGAACCCGAACCGAATGACCCAATTGCCACCTCTATATATATATATATATATGCTGCGTAAAAACTAGATTTATAATATATTTATTTTAATGACAGTTGTTATATTTAAAGTTTAAGATTTAAGATTTAAAGTTATGACATTTAAATAGTTGCCACATGTTATTTTTTTTATTTTTAAATTAGCCGGCGATCGGAAATTATCTTGATATTGATTGTCAATAGCATGTGTTCGTTATTTTTTTTACTTTTATTTGTTATTTTATTTTAATAAGAATTCATGTTCTTGTGGCACGCTTTTTCTCAACATTTGTGGCACATTTTTTTTGTTTTTTGGTTTCGTTTCATCTGTTATTTTGGCATGATTTCAGTATACCTTAGTGGTCATTTGGTGCTCGCACGGAGACCTTCACGACGCTAGTTTCTGATTATGTTCCGTCGATGGTCATTGAAAGATAAGTCTTCACTCGGTTGATGGTTGTTTGCTAATGTAACCAATCATGGGTAGCAGAGCAATCTGCCTGGTAGTTTGGCTCGCTCACCACTCAATTTTCATCTCATAATCGTCTCGTTTGAACAAAAAGAAGGAGATTCAGGAAGGTTTCTGAATTTTGATGGTACGCTAATCTCTATGAAAATATTTACTTTTCTTTGCACTTTTAAACTTTTGTATCAAATTTTGGTGGACTACTCCCCATTACTCTCCCTTTTGGATACATTGTAATTATAATATCATCCACGGTTTTTAATAAAATCAAGTTGCCATTATCATATATATATATATATATATATATATATATATATATATATATATTACAAGAGAAAACTGAAAAAAAATATTTTCTATTAATATATATATATATATAAATATTTAGGAAAATTCTACAACGTGCGACGAACACCGCTGAACACTATTAACGTTAAACACAGTTGAACACCTTTAAATTGATTAGTAAAGATTAAAAATCTAAAGGACTCAATATACAATTTAAATTATTTATAAAAAAAGTTTAATTAATTTTTTTATATATATATTATATTTTTTAATCTTTTTTAAATAATTAGATCAAATATACCAACCTTAGTCAATTTAGAAAATAAAAATCATAACCATAAACCCAAAACTAAAAACTCGAAACAAAAAACCCTAAACCCTAAACTTAAGCCCATAAACCATAGACCCAAAATTCAAAACCATAAACCCTAAATTCAAACATTTGCTTTAAGCTTTAGGCTTTTATGTTTCAAGTTTAGGGTTTTTTTATTTTTTTTAAATTCACTAAGGTTGATATTTGATCTAATCATTTAAAAAATATTAAAAATATAATAATATATATATATAAAAAATAATTTAATTGAAATTTTATTTTAAATAATTTATAATTATATGTTAAATCATTGAGATTTTTAATCTTTATAAATTAATTTAATATTATTCAACAATATTCAGTGTTAGTAGTGTTCAACAGTATTCGTCGAGCGTGGTAGACTCATCCTAATATTTATTTATGCAAAAGATGATCCTAGGAGGCCATAGGGTTTGCATATTTTGGCTCACATGATAAAATTAACGGATTTAATTTAAACACTTTAAACATACCACTTTTAATTTCGATTTTTAAAAATTTATAATTTTGTCTCGACTCGTTTGTATAAATATCTGAATTTCACATTTATCTATAAACTATATTAAATTTTTAGGTTGGAGTAGTGTAAAAATATATGTATATGTAGGGGTGCTTATCGAGCGAGTCGATCGCGAGTTAGGTAGTGCTCGACTCGTGCTCGTTAAAATTTTTTATTGCTCGACTTGACTCGTTGCTCGTTAAAATTGTGCTCGACTCGTGCTCGTTAAAAATTTGTTTGTAACCCCCTCGTCCCGGTCTGGCCGGATGACCGGTCCGAGTGAGCCACACGGGGAAAACCGAGTGAAAACTCCCAAAGGAATTCCCCCTCGATTAGCAACCCTATATTTTTTTTTCATTTTAAATCTTGTCTAGATGACTTTTAGATCCTAAGTGATCATACAGCGGAACAACACTCACGAGACACACAAACGAACTCATTTAAGACTTATACTGTAGGCGGTATCGATACACCTAAGGGGTGTATCGATACCCCCTTGACTTGGTCAACTGGTCAGAGTCAACCAAAAGAGGCCGTATCGATACGCTAGGGACCCGTATCGATACCAAGATGGACAGTAACTCCAGTGGCCAAAATGGTATCGATACACTAGAGGCCCGTATCGATACCGAACTGGACAGTAGCTCCAGTGGCCAAAATGGTATCGGTACGCCCCCTCGTGTATCGATATACGATGCCTGAAACAAGAAGGCGGTATCGATACCGTACTAACCGTATCGATACCCCTGCACGGCAAAGCCTCCCAAACTTAGCAAAAACAATCTAGACTCGAATCTAAAGGCAATTTAAGACTTCCCTAACCCCAACCAAACATACATACAACATTTACATACCACAATATAGCCATACACGCACCCAACATGTAAAAACAACAAGGAACTCATGCAAAGGACTCAAGATGGCATTCGAACATTTAAAGATCATACTTCAACAATCAAACATATAAGTCACTTCTAAGGCACTTGGCCAACATTCAAGATAAGCATTTAGGCATGAATTACAATTTAGACATGGCAACACAAGCCACACAAAAGCAGGTTAACAAGGAGTCTAAGCAAGCTCCTAAGCAACTAACATTCATCCAACAAAACATCACATATAAAAGAGTCATACAAGCTCATACACAACCCATGCCACATTGCTAACTAGTACAAAATCACCACCGTACTTGAGTCACAAACTTGGAAGCCCTTCTTGCCTTGCCTCGAGCTAACGCCAAGCTAACGATCTGCATTGTTGAACATTGAGAGCGTAAGCTATAAGCTTAGTGAGGGTGCTCTAAAACGAAAAACATCAACAATGCAGGGTTCAAGCATGTTAAATCCTAATCTCACATATATCAAGCATTGACATGAATTCAAGTAGATCTAGCTAGTCTTTCAAGTGGCATATATGGTCTCTCAATCCTAACAAGCTTAACACCAATATCTATATCATGTAGTAACACGAATAACACAACCATATATCACCATCATATATCATCATCACATATCACAATGTATGAACAAGTTAATTGGCCACTTTAATTACCCTGATTGTGCGGATTTATAACTCAACAACGCTTTACCTCGGTGGGATTACACTCATCACCGGACCTTGCGTGTGCGGGATTCCACTCATCGCCACACGCCCTACGGATGGGATTCCACTCATCATCCCGTAGAAATATATAAAAAGCTTCCGGTGGAATGTTACATCACCGTACTCCTCCTTGATGACTTAACGTCATCAAGGCCACGTACGTTTTGACTCAATTTGTGTGCACACTATCCTAATGATCGATCATTTACAACCGGTAATTATTTAGTGCCAATTATCAACATCAATCACATATCACCAACACACTCATGCTCATCACATATATCTACATCATGATATACATATATGCACCATATAATCACAAGTACAAAAGCATAGTCATTAAGCACATTAGCATTTAAGGAAAACAAGACTAAACTAACTACTTGGATTGTAAGGGAGTGGCCTACCAAGCACACTTTACGCACACACACTACTCATGCTCGAACCAAACTTTAAGACAACTTAAGACCACTCACCACCCTTCCTTAGCAAAACGATACAATCCTCCTACGAACTCGGATTCGGTCCCAAAGCTTCCTCAACGTTTCCTCTTGCTTCTAGTCAAACAAAACACATACATTACTTCCAAAATCAATGCTAAACCCAACCACCAACTTGCTTTGCAAACACAACCCAATTTTCACAATTTCCCAACCCACATAACATCTCAAAAATCCAATTTTCGGACCCCAACAACCATTGGCTGAAATACCCATTTCTAAGCACCCAAAAGACTTCCAAACCATCCCAAATCACCCTCCTAACATAGGTAGACTATCAGCCCTTTAATTTCAACATTAAACCCACCAAAAACCCAAGTTTTCATACTCTAAAATTTGCCCTAAGGACCCATTACGAAATTTCATCCAAAATCAACCAAATTAATATATGTTGTGTATTTCATCAAGCTTAAACAAAACCCTAACACAGCTTATCAAAACGAACTAAAAAACCCCATTAAAACCCAAATTTCAATATGAACCCTAATTCCCAAAACTCTATATTTTTGAAATCCAAGACCATAGATAAGTAGAGGATAGAGAGGAGGTTAAGAAAATATATTTACCTCTTAATTTGGTGTTGAAATCGATTAGCAAGATCAATAGAATAGTAACTAGGGTTTGGGAGAGTTTGAAAATGGGGGAGAGGGGTTTGAAGTTGAGAAAGGGTGAATGAGAAAGAAGATGACAACTTTTTCCTAAAAGTTGTCTTGCTTTATTTAAAACTTGGGTAAATAGCAACGTGGGTCCCTCCCTTCATATTAAAACTCAGTTTGGTCATTATTTGAAGTTGGTTTATTTTAATTTAATTTTATTAGACTCGAACTAAACCCGGTTAACTCCTAAGCCCAAAACACGGGTGTTACAACTCTCTCCCACTTAAGGAATTTCGTCCCCGAAATTACCTGACTGAAAGAGATACGGAAACTGCTTTTCCATATCCTCCTTCATCTCCCAAGTGGCCTCGTCCACACCTCTACGTTGCCACCGCACCTTTACTAACTCAATCGACCTACCCCTCAACACCTTACTGTCAGAAGCTAAGATCTCCACTGGTTCTTCCTCATAAGTCAAATCCGGATTCAATTCAATTTCTTCTACGGGCATAACATGTGATGGATCAGACCTATACTTGCGAAGCATCGAAACATGAAATACATCGTGAATCTTCTCTAGCTCGGATGGCAAACGCAACTGATAAGCAACCGGACCAACCCTCTTCACAATCTCATACGGTCCTATGTACCTCGGACTCAACTTCCCTTTTCGGCCAAATCTCATCACATTCTTCCATGGAGACACTTTCAAGAATACCTTCTCACCCACTGAGAACTCAACTTCTTTCCTCTTCAAATCGGCATAGGACTTCTGTCTATCCGAAGCGGCCTTCAAACGATCACAAATCAATTTTACCTTGTTGGTCGTCCCCTTGAGCAAATCCGGCATAGGTAACAGTTTCTGTCCTACCTCGGCCCAACATACTAGAGTCCCACACTTCCGGCCATACAAGGCCTTATACGGAGCCATCTGAATGCTCGACTAAAAACTGTTATTGTACGCAAACTCTACTAGAGGCAAATGCTTCTCCCAAGTACCCTGAAAGTCAATAATACAACAACGCAGCATATCCTCTAAGATCTGAATGACCCTCTCTGACTGACCATCTGACTGAGGATGATAAGAAGTGCTGAAGTTCAAACGGGTACCCAAAGCTGTATGCAGACACTCCCAAAATCTAGAAGTAAACCGCGGATCTCTATCTGATACAATGGACTTCGGTACACCATGTAGCCTCACAATCTCACCAATATACAAATCGGCCAATCTATCTAAAGTGTAAGTAGTGTTGACAGCCAAGAAGTGAGCACACTTTGTAAAACGATCCACTATCACCCAAACTGAGTTCTATTTCGTAGGAGTCAAAGGCAAACCCGAAACAAAATCCATGGTGATGTTCTCCCATTTCCATTCCGGTATTCTCAACGGCTGTAACAAACCTGAGGGAACCTGATGTTCCGCCTTCACTCTCTGACACACTAAACACTTACTCACAAAGTCGGCTACATCTCTCTTCAAGCCAACCCAAAAGTACTCATTCTTCAAATCACGGTACATCTTCGTACTTCCAAGATGCATAGCAAACGGACTACTGTGAGCTTCAGTCAAGATCGTACGTCTCAAATCACTGTCCTCTGGCACAACTATTCTGTCTTTGAAACACAAAACCCCATCGGAACTAAAGCTGTAGTCTGAAGATCTACCCTCGGCTATATCTTGCACGTGAGGTGCCAAAGATCTATCTAGAAGCTGTTTCTCTCGAATCAACTGACCTAGAGTAGGTCTAACCTGAAGCTCGGCTATCAAGCCACCATCTCTGGACAAACTCAATCTAGCAAACATAGCTCTCAAGTCTACGACCATCTTCCTACTCAAAGCATCGGCCACTACATTGGCCTTACCCGGATGATACTCAATAGTAAGATCATAGTCCTTTAGCAACTCTAACCATCTGCGCTGTCTGAGATTCAAATCTCGCTGAGTCATAATGTACTTCAAACTCTTGTGGTCGGTGTATACTGTACATTTCTCACCATACAAATAATGCCTCCAAATCTTCAGAGCAAACACAACTGCAGCTAACTCTATGTCATGGGTCGGATAGTTGCGCTCATGGGTCTTCAACTGTCTTGAGGCATAAGCCACTACTCTCTTGTCTTGCATCAAAACACATTCTAGCCCTACATAAGAAGCATCACTGTAGACTACATAGTCCTTCCCGGACTCGGGCTGAATCAAAATCGGAGCTTGGGTCAAAGCTTCTTTCAATTTCTCAAAGGCTTTCTGTCTTGCATCTGTCCACTCAAACTGAACATTCTTCTGAAGTAACTGTGTCAATGGAGCGGCTAACTTAGAGAAGCCCTCTACAAATCTTCTATAGTATCCGGCTAAACCTAGGAAGCTACGTACCTCTGTCACAGACTTCGGTTGCTTCCACTCAACAATGGCTTCAATCTTCTTCGGATCAACTCTAATGCCTTCAGCTGACACTATATGTCCTAAGAAGACTACCTCACGGATCCAGAATTCACACTTGCTGAGCTTCGCATACAACTGATGATCTAGCAAAGTCTTCAAGACAAGTCTCAAATGTCGGTCATGGTCTTATTCAGTTTGCAAGTACACCAAGATGTCATCAATAAATACAACCACAAACTGATCTAGATACTGATGAAAAATCCTATTCATCATGTCCATGAAAGCTGCCGGTGCATTAGTCAACCCAAATGGCATGACTAAGAACTCATAATGCCCATACCTCGTCCTAAAGGCTGTCTTCGGTACATCAACCTCTTTAACCTTTAGCTGGTAGTAACCTGATCTCAAATCAATCTTCGAAAAGACAGATGCTCCTCTCAACTGATCAAACAAGTCATCAATTCTAGGCAACAGATATTTATTCTTCACTGTCAACTGATTTAACTGTCTGTAATCTATACACATTCTCATGCTTCCATCTTTCTTCTTCACAAACAACACTGGTGCACCCCAAGGTGAAGAACTAGGCCTAATAAAACCTCTATCTGTCAATTCTTGCAACTGAGTCTTCAACTCTTTTAACTCTTTCGGTGCCATACGATACGGAGCAATCGAAACAGGAGCTGAATCAGAATAAGTCTCAATGCTGAACTCTACCTCTCTGTCCGGTGGTAACCCTGGCAATTCTTCCGGAAACACACTAGGAAAATCACATACTGTCCGGATGTCCTGAGGTCTAACCTCACTCATGTTAGGGTTCATCACATACGCTAAGTATGCTTCACACCCCAACTCAACTAATCTCTTAGCCTCTAACACTGAAACCACATTAGACAAGAACTTCACGTTCTCACCCACCACTACAATCTCATAGTCATCTGTGAGCTTCAAAGATATCCGCTTAGTCTCAAAATCTATCCTAGCTCTATGCTCCGTGAGCCAATCCATACCCAGAATCACATCGAAACCATAGAAAGGAAGTTCCATCATATCCACTGGAAATACATGCCCCTGAACCATCAACGGACACCTTCGGTACATCTTCCTAACTACTACCGTGTCCCCAAAGGAACTAGTAACACTAACTCCTACCTCTAACAATTCACAAGGCAAATTCAAAGACTGTGCATGCTCACTCAATATGTACGAATGTGTAGACACATAGTCAATCAAAGAAAGCAAACCCAAAGACTGTATCGAGAAGTTACCTGCGATCACATCGGTGTCATGTTGCTCCCCGCGCTGAGCGTAAACCCTAGCCTGTCCTCCGCCCTCCGGCTGGACTGCAACTACATGAGCTAAATTTCTCTGACCATCGTTCCTCGGCTGGAAATTACCTCTACCGCGCCCGCGGCCTCTCTGAAAATCGTTGGCTCTAGCAGGAGCCTGAGCTGGTGCCTGTCCCACCTGATGTGGACAGTCACGTCTAATATGGTCTCTAGCACCACAACTCCAACAAGAATGGTAGTTCCCCCAACACTCACCGGTGTGGTTCCTCCCGCAAGTAGCACATGTGGGCAACTTCCCACCAGCTCTCTGACCCTGATGGCCCTTACCGTGGTTACCGCCACCACGCCTATGATCATACTGATGCCTATTGTCTCGATGCCTCTTGGCATCACCTCTATCGAAGTTGCTGGACCTCTTACCCGAACTAGATCCACCTGACCGCCTGGTCAAACTCAAACTGTGCTCCAAGTCCTTGGCCCTCGAGACTAAGATATCAAAATCTGTGTAATCTGAAGCTAGAGTATAAGTCTTGATTTCTTCATTCAGCCCATAACGGAAGCAGTTACAACGCTCCACCTCAGTAGGTACAAGCTCGGGTGCATACTGACTCAGTCTAACAAATTTGATCTCATAATCGGTCACAGACATACTCCCCTGAAGCAATGCCATAAACTCTCTCTTCCTCTCATCGAGGTATCGCGGACCCAAATACTTCTTCCGGAATGCTGTCTCAAAGAACTCCCATGTAATCTCGGCCTCATACATCCCCAAGGTAACGGTGACCCACCAGGTGTAGGCATCACCCTGAAGCAAAGACTCAACGCATCCCAACTTGCGCTCACCAGTGCATCCCATCTGAGCAAGGATACGGACGGTCTTCTCAAACCATAACTCTGATCGCTATGGAGTAGCACCTCTGAACTCTTCGGCCCCAAGGCCCCGAAGTCTCTCTAAAGGTAAACCAGTGCCCTCACCCTGATGGTGTGCTGCCTGACCTCCAGCTACAGCAGCCTGAAATGCCCCGACAATTGCCTGAACCAACGGAGCTAAGTCTATCCCGGCCGGTCCTTGGCCACCTTGACCTCCTTGTGGCCCCTCTCCTTCGGCCCCGGCCTCACCTCTGGCTCCCGGTGGAGGAGGTGGTGGTGGTGGAGGTGGTGGAGGAGCTCCAACTCCAACCACAGGCTCTCCCACTTGAGCCTTAACCCTAACTACTGGCTCTACTCTTGAAGCCTCTGCCCGTGGTTCCGGTCGAACCATCCTAGGCCTCCCACGTGGTCTCATGGTTCAACTAGCAAGGTAAACTACAACAAGAAACAGATAAGGATTACGTTAGTCAAAGCAAGGGTCCAATAGTGCTCAAGTACGCCTCTTTCCAAAATCTTTTTAATTTAAGTAATAGTAGCAATGGGCACACACTCTACACCAGACACAACATTTCATGCACTCAAAACATCATACGATCAAGCAAGCATCAAGGGTTCATGGCAAAACATGCATCGAACAGCATAAGCATCTAACACATTAAGCTTACCTCACTTACCTGCCCGAGGTCTTGGTAACCTCAGGCTCTGATACCAACAAATGTAACCCCCTCGTCCCGGTCTGGCCGGATGACCGGTCCGAGTGAGCCACACGGGGAAAACCGAGTGAAAACTCCCAAAGGAATTCCCCCTCGGTTAGCAACCCTATATTTTTTTTCATTTTAAATCTTGTCTAGATGACTTTTAGATCCTAAGTGATCATACAGCGGAACAACACTCACGAGACACACAAACGAACTCATTTAAGACTTATACTGTAGGCGGTATCGATACACCTAAGGGGTGTATCGATACCCCCTTGACTTGGTCAACTGGTCAGAGTCAACCAAAAGAGGCTGTATCGATATGCCAGGGACCCGTATCGATACCAATATGGACAGTAACCCCAGTGGCCAAAATGGTATCGATACACTAGAGGCCCGTATCGATACCGAACTGGACAGTAGCTCCAGTGGCCAAAATGGTATCGGTACGCCCCCTCATGTATCGATACACGATGCCTGAAACAAGAAGGCGGTATCGATACCGTACTAACCGTATCGATACCCCTGCACGGCAAAGCCTCCCAAACTTAGCAAAAACAATCTAGACTCGAATCTAAAGGCAATTTAAGACTTCCCTAACCCCAACCAAACATACATACAACATTTACATACCACAATATAGCCATACAAGCACCCAACATGTAAAAACAACAAGGAACTCATGCAAAGGACTCAAGATGGCATTCGAACATTTAAAGATCATACTTCAACAATCAAACATATAGGTCACTTCTAAGGCACTTGGCCAACATTCAAGATAAGCATTTAGGCATGAATTACAATTTAGACATGGCAACACAAGCCACACAAAAGCAGGTTAACAAGGAGTCTAAGCAAGCTCCTAAGCAACTAACATTCATCCAACAAAACATCACATATAAAAGAGTCATACAAGCTCATACACAACCCATGCCACATTGCTAACTAGTACAAAATCACCACCGTACTTGAGTCACAAACTTGGAAGCCCTTCTTGCCTTGCCTCGAGCTAACGCCAAGCTAACGATCTGCATTGTTGAACATTGAGAGCATAAGCTATAAGCTTAGTGAGGGTGCTCTAAAACGAAAAACATCAACAATGCAGGGTTCAAGCATGTTAAATCCTAATCTCACATATATCAAGCATTGACATGAATTCAAGTAGACCTAGCTAGTCTTTCAAGTGGCATATATGGTCTCTCAATCCTAACAAGCTTAACACCAATATCTATATCATGTAGTAACACGAATAACACAACCATATATCACCATCATATATCATCATCACATATCACAATGTATGAACAAGTTAATTGGCCACTTTAATTACCCCGATTGTGCGGATTTATAACTCAACAACGCTTTACCTCGGTGGGATTACACTCATCACCGGACCTTGCGTGTGCGGGATTCCACTCATCGCCACACGCCCTACGGATGTGATTCCACTCATCATCCCGTAGAAATATATAAAAAGCTTCCGGTGAAATGTTACATCACCGTACTCCTCCTTGATGACTTAACGTCATCAAGGCCACGTACGTTTTGACTCAATTTGTGTGCACACTATCCTAATGATCGATCATTTACAACCGGTAATTATTTAGTGCCAATTATCAACATCAATCACATATCACCAACACACTCATGCTCATCACATATATCTACATCATGATATACATATATGCACCATATAATCACAAGTACAAAAGCATAGTCATTAAGCACATTAGCATTTAAGGAAAACAAGACTAAACTAACTACTTGGATTGTAAGGGAGTGGCCTACCAAGCACACTTTACGCACACACACTACTCATGCTCGAACCAAACTTTAAGACAACTTAAGACCACTCACCACCCTTCCTTAGCAAAACGATACAATCCTCCTACGAACTCGGATTCGGTCCCAAAGCTTCCTCAACGTTTCCTCTTGCTTCTAGTCAAAAAAAACACATACATTACTTCCAAAATCAATGCTAAACCCAACCACCAACTTGCTTTGCAAACACAACCCAATTTTCACAATTTCCCAACCCACATAACATCTCAAAAATCCAATTTTCGGACCCCAACAACCATTGGCTGAAATACCCATTTCTAAGCACCCAAAAGACTTCCAAACCATCCCAAATCACCCTCCTAACATAGGTAGACTATCAGCCCTTTAATTTCAACATTAAACCCACCAAAAACCCAAGTTTTCATACTCTAAAATTTGCCCTAAGGACCCATTACGAAATTTCATCCAAAATCAACCAAATTAATATATGTTGTGTATTTCATCAAGCTCAAACAAAACCCTAACACAGCTTATCAAAACGAACTGAAAAACCCCATTAAAACCCAAATTTCAATATGAACCCTAATTCTCAAAACTCTATATTTTTGAAATCCAAGACCATAGATAAGTAGAGGATAGAGAGGAGGTTAAGAAAATATATTTACCTCTTAATTTGGTGTTGAAATCGATTAGCAAAATCAATAGAATAGTAACTAGGGTTTGGGAGAGTTTGAAAATGGGGGAGAGGGGTTTGAAGTTGAGAAAGGGTGAATGAGAAAGAAGATGACAACTTTTTCCTAAAAGTTGTCTTGCTTTATTTAAAACTTGGGTAAATAGCAACGTGGGTCCCTCCCTTCATATTAAAACTCAGTTTGGTCATTATTTGAAGTTGGTTTATTTTAATTTAATTTTATTAGACTCGAACTGAACCCGGTTAACTCCTAAGCCCAAAACACGAGTGTTACATTGTTGCTCAACTCGACTCACTGCTCGTTAAGCTCGACTCGTTGCTCATTAAACTCACTAAAAAACTTACCTTATTTTTAACTAAAAGTAAAATTTAACAATACTATATGAGGCTTAATATTAACATATATTAACAAATTTAACCAAAAAAATATGAAAAGAGTGTATAAAGCACTTTCAAAGTCTAAATTCCAAACTAACAATCCACAAATACACAAAACTAACTTATTAAAACTAAAGTAACAATCCACATATATTTTAAAAAAATTAACGAGCTGCTCGCAAACTTATCGAGTCGAGTTAGACTTTACTCAACTCAACTCGTTAAGGTCTCGAGTTGAGTCAACCCGAGTCGAACATTTACCGAGTTTTGACCGAGTCGAGTTCGAGCAGCTCACGAGCTGCTCAACTCGTTAAGCACCCCTATATATATGTGCAGGGACGAAGTTATGTTGCAGTTGGAAGGGGTTATTGTTCTTCTCAGAAATTTTCAGTATAATAGCATTATAAATCTTTATAGTTTAAATATTAGTCAAATAAGACCTTTGTTATTTCTAATTTTAAATTTAAAAGTATAATAGACTCTTGTCCTTTCTAATATTAGATTTTAACTCCGTCTATATGTATGTGTAAATTATGGAAATGGGACAAACAAGTTACAACTACTGCAGTAGAAAGCAATGGCCAACTACCCCAACATTGCCCCTTTACCATGATGTTAAGCAAAACTTCTTCTCATTAGGGCAATGACTAAGAATCACATGGATTGCTTCATGTGTAATCCTTATCATTTTTTTATCATTGCATATTGTTATAATTATTGGAATGATAATGGTGAAAAACAATCGATCAAAAAGTATGAAAAAAATAAACACTAAGATTTGCGTGAAAATTTCAAGAAAAAATTATGGGCAAAAGAGGAAAAAATATCACTATATCGAAAGAGATTACAATTAATAGTTTTAACCTTAGTCTGATAGTCTCTAGTATTTATTTATAGGGATAAGTTGCTTCAGTGGCCTGAACAAACCCCACTTTTATCACTGTTTCTTTATAAATGTTTGGGCCGGTCCAAAATAAAAATTCGAGTCGTAACTCTAGCACATACCAAGCAGTTTAGGTATAAATTGATATTGAAATTCTTTTTCCCCTTAAATTTTATTCGATTCGAACTCGAAATTGATCGAAGCAAAAACATCCATCGTGTTCAGATGCCGGCAAAAATGATGATCCGTCGCTCTCAAACGGGGCCTGCTGCTTCAACAACCAACCCGCATTCCATGAGCCATTGAATCCATTAAAAGGACTGAAATTTTCCTGTGCTTTTTTCCTTTGCAATAAATCCAGCCAACCAAACAACGCCATTACTTTGGTTTTGTTTTTATTTATATTTATTTTCTTCATCTGCTTTACCCGAAGTTTCCAGGCAACTTATTTCTTCTCAAGGCAGCACAGTGTAATTTTCTAAGATGGATGAGTGTGTTCAAATGCCACATGGCAGATGACTTGTCTTTTCTCTGACAACTCAGCTCTTGACATAGGCAAAACACATAAAATAGTTCATTCAAAGAGCGTTTGGAGCGTTGGTCAATTATCGTTTATAAGATTTGTGAGTTAAAATAAATAGCGAAAAATTTTGATACACAATTTGTGTAAATTAGAATTTACACACGTTTGATATATTTAGGATTTAAGTGTTTGATTTAGGCTTAGTTTGTGGTTGCTTTTAAAAAGTGTGGTGAAAAAAGTGATTTTCAAACTAGCTGTTAAAAAGTAATTTTGAAAAGCTAGTTAGTGTTTGTCATTGATGTCAAAAAGTGATTTGAGGAGATAAAATGTCTATTTTAGACATGATATTGAAAGGTAAAAAAAACTTGAGTGATGTTTAAATTAGTTAAAGTTATGATATACGAAATAAATTAATTTCAATTATAATAAAAATTTTATTTTTTGAAAAAATTTAATTTGAAAATATAAAGTATATTGTAAATTATATACAGACATACCACTTACAAATTAATAATAAATATAAAATAAATTTAAAATAAAACAATTTTATTCTCAATATAATATTATAAAATATATATTATTTTATAATTATGTATGCATAAACATTATTTTAATAATAAATTATAATTAAATAATAAGGGTAAAAAAGTAATTTTATTTTCAAACTAGCTTTTCCACCCAATAAGCTATAAAATCTAACTTTTTGGTTTGAGTGGAAAAGCTAGTTTTAAAAGCAACAAAAAACAACCTATTTTAACTAAAAGCACTTTTTTAAGTGCTTTTAGGTTGCTAAAAGCAACCACAAACAGGCCCTTAGTGTTTAGAATTTAGGTCTAGAGTTAGAGTTTATGATATAGGTATTTTAGTTTAAGATTAAAGATTTAAATGTTAGATTATATAGTTCAAATAGAAAAAGTTGCTTTTTTATATACATTGTGTATTAAAATATAATTCGAGTAAATAATCTTAAGTTTACATAAATGATATCAGTGTAATTCTATGTTTAAAATACGAAAAAAATATGTACTACACATTGTGAGTAACTTGTAAAAGTTTAATTGTGAGCTTCGAGGAAAAGTTTTATTTATAAAAAGAAAATGTAAGGAGTTAAAATGTAACCCAACAAGTATCTCAGTGGAAAAGCGAATGATGTTCATCTTACGAGATATGAGTTCAAATTGCTTTATCTATAAAATTTGTGCGCATTGTTAAAAGATTAAAAATACTTATGAACATATATTACCCTCATCGAACATCCAATGTAAGGCTCTAATACTTGCTCATTGTGTTTAGTTCTAAGAATTTAAATAAGGGTTAATAACTTCTTTTTGTATTTTAGTTTGGCTTCAACGTTTAATTTGATATTTAACTTTTTTGTCCAATTAAAAACATCAACTGCCGAGCAAAAAGGGAAAAAAACATGAACTTGTCTTCAATGTTACATCTGATATATATTTTTTTAATTTAGCCACATAACTTGATTTTTTAGTTCAAATTGGTTAAAAATATAGTAACTACCTATTTGAACCTAGAGTCGAGTTCAAGCATTAATTTAAAACAACAAACTAAGTTTAAGTAATACCAACGAGAGTTAGACTGACGACGAACGATAACGGTTAAGTAACGAAGATGATCGCAAATAAAACAAAAAAAATAAAGAACATCAAGATTTACGTGAAAAACCAAAACAAGAAAAACTATGGGCAGAGAATTGAGAACTTTCACCAAAACAAAAAAGAAAATATTACAAGTAACTTGCATCTTAACGCTTTGTAGCTAATTGTTGTGTTGTAAAACCTTAATCCCTAGATGACTCTTTATAAGATAAGTTGGTTGTCAATAAAGGAAACTTGAATAGAAAGTTTGGGTCACAAGGGTACAGAAATTTACTAAAAGTAAGATTCTCACTTCAAACCAAAATTTAAAAGAATTTTAATCACAACTCTAACAGAATTGAACCAGAAAATGTTCAAATACCGAATTAAACTCTAAAACTAAGTTCATGTACTTAATTGAACAAAAAAACTTTAAATACCAAATCAAATTCAAATACTAAAAATATATACTTATCCTTTGGGTTAACTACAGAAATGAGCTGGGATGATCTGAACCACCAGAAGAAGGAATTCAGAGACCATTTAGTGGGCTCCATGGGCCTGAGTTCTGAGCTAAGCAGGCCCACTGGAAGCCATCCCATTCTGTTTGGCAGCAATCAAATAAAGCAGAGTGGGGGTTGAGAAACCTTAATGGCAAACATCACTAATCAAACATCAAACGTCAAACAACACAACAACTCTATCTTTTGTGGTGGCTCATCTCAGGATTTAAAGGGCCCCCTCTCCATTCGGTATGGAAGCAGATGACTGTAAATCCAATTATCTTCAGAATACAAAACATCTGCTTTTCTTATCTGACATCAAATGGGTTTGTGGAGATTTCTATGAGGTTTCAGAATTCAGACATGAAGGAGAAAGATCAAACGCACAACCACAGGAAAAATAATCAGAACTCATACAGGAAATAAATAAAAAAAAAAGAGAATGGGTTTTGTTTTTCGATGGTAATGGAATGGGCGTAGTAATCATATGATGTGAAGAGTCAATCTTGTCCGTGAACAGCCAAACATATCATGGTAAAATTATTCGATTGGGCATCGCATGTGATGTCATGTTTTTGGTTTGGTCCCACTTTGGTGGGAAATAGAATCTTTACCTGAGTGGTGCACCAATTGCATGGGCAGATCCATGTATTTTTGTTGAATCATTGGGTATGGTATATGGCTTATGTATTGGAAAATAATTTAATATATAAGTTTGTATAATAAGCCTTTTAATTTTAGCGTTTAAAATTTTAGGTTGTGGTTTAAGATTTAGGGGTGTAGGTTGTAGGATGTAAAATTTAATGTTTATAGTTAGAATTTAAAGTTTAAGGTTTAAGTTTTAGAGTGTTAGAAAATTAGATTTTAGCCGCCGCTCATCATCCCTAATTATTTCTCGCCGCTCATCTTTTTTTCACTGTCGACTGCTTTTTTCTCCTTTGATTGATAGTCGGCAACCAAGCTTAATATTAGTTGTCGACCACCAGATTTATTGTTTTTCTTATTTTTTTTTTATATTCTAATAAGAATCTATGCCTTTATGGCATGCGTTTCATCTGCCCTTGTGACACGCTTTTTCCTTTGTCCTTGTGACATGTTTTTTTGTTTTGTGGTTCGTTTCATTTGTCCTTGTAGCATGATTCAGCATACCCTAGCGGTCGTTTGTTGCTCGCACAGATATTTTAACGACGCTAGTTTCTGATTATGATTTTGTCGGTGGTTATGGAAAGTTAGATTCCTACTCGGTTGATGATTGTTTGCCGATATAATTAGTCTTGGGTAGCGGAACATTCTGCATGATAGTTTGGGTCGTTCACCACTCTTTTTTCACCTGTTATGCGTCTCGATTGAATAGAGATAAGGAGATTCAGGAAAGCTTATGGATTTTGATGGTATGCTTATCTCTATAAAAGTATAAAGTATTCACTTTTCTTTGCTTTTGGGTTGTAAGAGATTTTGGAGGATTAGCCCATTATTCTCCTTACTAGATGCGTAGTAATTGTGATATTTTCTATAGTTTTAATAAAAATTCAATGACTACTATAAAAAAAGTTATAAAATCTACCTAAATCCCTAGCCCTACCATAATAAAACCTAAATCTTAAACCCTAAACTCTAACAATAAACTTTAAATTCTACACCATACAACCTAAACCACAACATAAGTCTCTAAACCTTAAAATTAAAAAAATTTACACAAATTTGTATATCAAAATATTTTCCATATATATAGAGAAAGAGAGATAGGATCCAGTTACATGTTGTAAAACTCATTTAATTTTACACTAAGTCATAGTCATTGGATGAGTGAAATGGATGGATGAGATTAACAGTAAAATATGTGAAGATTATCACTTGGGAAAAAAGATAAGGAAAGAATCTTAGCCATTTATTTTCATCATCCAACGGTCCAAAAATAGTGTAAAACTTATTGAGTTTTACACAATGTAAGTGGATACTACCCCACATATATATATATATAAACTAAGAAAAAGAACAAATATATGACTAATCACGTGTTACAGAGGAGTCTAAAATACTGCAGTTTGATTTAAGGTTAAAAATAAGTTTCGAAATTTATCCAATCAATCTAAAATGTTAGACTTTTAAAAATATTTTAGGTTGGTATTTTACAATAGTTTCAAAACTTGTAAAAAAATCATAAAAAATCAATTTAAAATATTATCAAAAAGTCTAACATTTTTTGTAAAGACAACATTTTATTTTTTAGATAAATTAGTTGTTTTATTTATCCAGAAGTAGCAAGATGCTACAAAAAATATACACTGTATGTACACAAAAAATGCAAGGCTATCAAAACCCTCAAGCCATAACTAAGGTGTTCACTATATCAGTTTTGTCTATACAACGACTAAAAAATCGATATCAAATAATAGTTTGTATGTTTTTCACGAGATTATCAATAGATGAGTTCTTCCCTAAAAAATGTCTATGGTTACATTCTTGCCAAGCACTGTAAATGAAAGTAGTCCAAATGAGCTTTAAGAGTTGCACTATAAAAGTTTTTTCTCTTAGGGCCTGTTTTTGGTTGCGTTTCGCAACCAAAAATCACTTTTTTAAGTGCTTTTAGTTAAAACAGGCTGTTTTTGATTGCTTTTAAAACTAACTTTTCCACCCAAACCAAGAAGCTGAATTTTATAGCTTCTTGGGTGGAAAAGCTAGTTTGAAAATAAAATTACCTTTTTACCTTTATCATTTAATTATAATTTATTGTTAAAATAATGTTTATGCATACATAATTGTAAAATAATATATATTTTATAATATTTATATTAAAAATAAAATTGTTTTATTTGTACTTTATTTTATATTTATTATTAATGTGTAAGTGGTATGCCCGTATATAATCTGATGTAGTTTATATTTTCAAATTAAATTTTATAAAAAAATATTTTTTATTATAATTGAAATTGATTTATTTCATAAATCATAACATTAATTAATTTGAACAATCACCCAAATTTACTTTTACTTTTCAATATCATGTCTAAAATAGACATTTTATCTCCTCAAAATCACTTTTTGACTTCAATGACAAACACTAACCAGCTTTTCAAAACTACTTTTCAACCGCTAATTTGAAAATCATTTTTTTCACCGCACTTTTTAAAAGCAACCACAATTAATTTGGCGACAGCCCATGGCAGCTCTTCTTCCCAAGTTAGGAGTGTTTTCATCAAGTTACAAAGCAGCAACAATTTCTTCCATGCGGCACTAAAATGAAATCTAACTTTTTATTTTCTTGAACAAATTTTAGAACTTGCGAGTTTTTAACCACATTCTAGACCAGCTGTATCTCAAATTCACCCATATGACATATTATTACCATTATTAAAATTATATAATATCTTTTAGTATAATCACCAAATATTAATATTTTTTTTCTATTGACTGATTAATTTAAATTGAATACTACAAAAAATTAATGTAAAATAACTCTTTCAAATCAACTTGTTCTATTAACAACTTCAAAATTTAAATCTCTTAATTTTTAGAAAATTAAAAAGACTAAATTATAATGGGATAGGTAGACCAAATTTCGTTTCTCGATGAAGGGTGATCTGCAGGCCAGGAGGGCCTGAATATTATCGAGTCCGCAAGTTAAAAATTCATAGAAGTATTATGATCTAGTTGGACAAATTTTTTCTGCTCATTTTATGTGTCTTAATATTAAAAAAAATTAAATTTTAAGCCTTAATTATAAATTCTAAATTTTAAACCTTGAAAAATACACACTATACCTAAAATTCAAACCTTAAACTTTAAGGATGTGCTTGGCACAACAAAAATAATAGGGCATAAATAAAGACATCGAAAAAGGACAAACGATTTCTACTCAATCTAGTCCTCAGTCGAAAAGTTTAGTTGCCTAAAATTTATAAGCACGTCAGTCGTCACTACACATTACAGACAATATGATGCATGAATTTAATAAATAGTACACAATTTGATACCTAAATATGATACCTGAATATATATTCAACTAATGAAATGATTTTTTTGTTATGTGTCACCATCTTTACTATATATGTCAAATTCAATATTAAATTGATTGCAACTTTTATTGTATCACACTAATAAAATTTATTAAATTCAAGATCACACTGTACCAAAAAAGAAGTGAAAAAAATAATAATGTGGCAAATGATATAAAGTTGAGTGCTTTTATTACGGAAGGTTTAGATATATATCTAAATGTGACGTGTGAGATTATGATTTATATACATGTTAAATTCATTATCAAAATTGAATATAATTGGTATTGTATCACACTAATAAAAATGATCAAATTCAAAATTACATTAAATCAAAAAAGAAGTGAGAAAAATAATTTAGGGAATGATATAAAGTTGGGTGCTTTTATTGTTACACGGGGTTTAATTAGGATAGTAAATGAAAAGTTTGAATAAATAGATTTTAGTTTATATTTATTTGTTTATTTTTAAGTATATTTATGTTTAATGAGAAAACAATAATACCCGGGTGCCCAGAGCTTTCTCACCTGTTTCTTCCTTTCTTTTACGTCTTGGGTTCTAAACTCAGCAAGAGCACTCCCTTTCCACCCCTCTTCCCTAAGTCCTAAGGATTAATTCTCAACAAGAAGTCCTTTTTTTTTAAAAAAAGAGAGTATATTTATGTTCTATCGATGTTCGTTAAAAAAATTCAAAATTATATTTATGTTCATTTATTAAAACTATATTTCGTATTCGTTTGTTTAATGTTTACAAACATATTAAACGAAAATGTCAGTGAACACAAACATAACATGTTTGTGAATATGTAACATAAAATTGAACATGTAGTGAATAACTAAAAATCCGTTGAAATCTACTAATTGACCAAGTGGCTAAGAATGCTCACATGAACGAACAACGCAAGCGAATATCAGCAATAAAATTATAGATTAGATGCCCTAAACCTAAACCTAACCCTTCCAACAATAAATTCCTCCATAGGTCTTTAAGAAAGGTCACAAATTTCAAGTTTTCCGGAGCATCGGTTTTAAGCAACAATATCAGAAGATTAATGTTAGCAGGTGTGGGAGGCGAAAAAGCTACAAGCCTAAGTTACAATTTTCGTACCTACCCCGATCAAAGTGGCTCAGCTACCGGAGTCAAGGCTTCGATATGTCCTCAATCAAGCCTTTCCCGTCCATGGCATCGAAGAAGAAGAAATTCTTGAGAGGATCCCCTTTGCCTGATATTGCTTTGATCACCTCCTACATTCGTTGAATGGTCAATCGCATTGAATTATACAGTTGTTGTAATTGATGGTTTCAATCAATAGAGAAAGAATAAAAAGGCCATATATCGAACCTGTCCAAGGATTCCTCCGATGATGGCACAAACTGGAGGGTACTCACTTGTTCCTATTAGCAGTCTTTCTAGTAGTGCATCGGGTATTTGAGACTCGTTCATTGACTGCAATAAATTATTACAACGTAAGTACGAACATACAACGCGTTGCTGGATAATGCAGATGACAAACAAATGCCCAATACCATACGTTTGTCTCGCAAAGTTCCTTTCTGAGCTTCAGAACACCAGGAAGATCAGCAGTTGAGGTTTCTCCTGGAATACGGCCTTCAACATCTTCAAATTGCTCTATCATTGTAAGAAGAGAGACAACTATGTGATCCATCGTATGAATTTACGCAAATTAAAAAGAAATGCCTATAAGCAAACCTGGTGTCATATAATATCAGAGAAATCTAACGAATCTGAATCGAAGACGTAAATTATAAGTTATATAACTATATTCCCCACCACACAATTGGCTTGGGAAAATGCAAGGGTAAAAAGAATGTAAAACTTTATTTAACGGGCACAGTAAAATGGTTCATCAAGAGGCGTGCAAGCATGACTGTAAAAAGGGAAACCTAGGTTTGCCTACAATCACCGTAGTAAACTACTCATTAGATCCAAATACTAGTTCATTTTGATGTTGTTCTCCCCTATTTCCTGTCCGAAAAAGAAAGAAAGTATATTTAGCATACCTCTCATAGCAAAGTAAAGCTTTGACACTCTCTTCGGAAGTGCTTTCCAAGGGACTGTAGTGGCATCCTGCAGTAGAAAGGAACGTACTTACTAAAATAAATGAATAAGATGCACACATTTTGGATGGCATATTATTGCATGCTAAGTTCATGACATCGAGGATGTCATTGCACATTATGCACAAAGGCAGATTATGTGCCAGACTTATCATTGTTCAGAACGAGTAAAGTCCATAACATACCTCAAAGCTCGGGTATTCTAGTTGGCATTCAATGGTTTCCTCGAGTTTTTTCTGTCAAAAGAAATAAAAAGCAAGAATACAAGCTTACAAGTTCTGTCAACAAATTAGGGTATTTAAAAGCTAGGCATACACGTCATACAGCACAGTTAAGATTTAGAGTTAAACCGAAAGAAACAAAAAAAAATGAGAAGCAGAATATCAGTTCAAGAAAAAAAACAGGTTAAACGGAAATTCCCATAGAAATTCACAAGATTAGTACCAACAAGTGCACTTCTAAATCTAATTCATGAATCCGGAAATATTCTCAATCCTTCCAATTTCTACAAGATCATGTATGCTGTACAAAATGCAGAATGCAAATTGATGTGTGATGGTTAGCAGAGAATCAGCACTTGTTAAATGTGTAGTCCTTTAAATCGACAAATATTTCACCGCAAGAGCCTCTACAGTCAACGGTATAAAATGCTATATGCTTGGATAACTTCCGGCACTTCTGATTGATCAATTTCTGAAATTAAAGAAAGGTTTCAGTTAAAAGCTGAAGGGAGAAGTATTGAAGCATTAAAATATGCTGACACACATCGATAACATATTATCTACAAGGCACAGGCTATAAGATGCAACGAGGATGATATTATTATTAGCTAATACTTTTTTTGTAAGAGAGCAGCAACTGGTGACTACAGCATCGAACTTTTCAAAGAATTCGAGACCAAATGTTGATACGTCACCTGCAAGCCCCAGAAAAGAAAGATATTTCACTCTACAGTGACTCAAAATGCACAAAAAATTATATGCATTGTGAATTTTTCACTATATTGATATGATACACAAAACCGCAAAAGCAGATCGCCGGGAAAAAGGGGAAAGGGCTAACCTTTCTCTACAGAAACATGAACCATGGGGTTGAATTCTTTCAAAGAATCACAACAGACCTCAGCAAGAGTTTTCCCATTGTACAGATTTTCATCCGGCAGAATCAAGAAATTCGCTGACAAAGCTTCCTCGGTAACTGCACGGTCATCCACCAATGTCACACTACCAACCCCTGCCAGTACAATGTTCTTGCAAAACTACCCATACCCACAAGTTTAAACATATAGTAATCATTATAAAAAGAACACAAAAATAAGGCAATAACAAAAGACCTATAGTGATAAACAGGGTGTGAATGAGACCCTTGAGTTCATATTCATCTCAATATTAGCTCGAAAAATAACTTGAATTCAGCTTGTTCATTATCGAGCTTGAGCACCTTAAGCAAGCCGAATTCGTGTACCCTCCTGCTTAACTCAAGCAATTCGAGAGCCTAATTGTTTTTTTAACTAGTATGGAAATCCCAAATTTGACATGAAATGAAGTGAAAATAATCAAGTCTGAAGTCGAACTTGAAAATAGAGCTTAATCGAGCAATTTGAGCTTGACTATCTCAATTACACACCCTAGTAACAAAGCAAGTAAAACTATTTTTTTTAAAAGAAGGTGAAAATATTATACCTCAGCAACAGTCCCTTTCATTCCATAAACTAGTATATGAGATTTGCTCAATCTAAAACAAACATGGAACAAACAGAAATACTCATATGAACAAAAAGATAAAAGAAAACTAGAAAAGAAACTCAAAATAATTTAAAAATCACAATAAAACAGAATAAAAATTTACCTTCTTTGAGCATCAGCACCCCAAACCCTAATTTGTCGATCATAAAGAGCAGTCTCCTGCTCTGTCAACTCCTCCCCGTTCATATCAAGCTTTAAATTTTGAATCCCGAATAAATAAAAATTACACAAAACTCAGAATGAAAACCCTGAATCAAGCTTCAAACTTTGAAGTTTTTTCAGTGTAATATTATTGAAAACAAAGAAAAAAGGAGGCAAAATTTAAGAAAAGGGCCAAGCTTTCTCTCTCTGTTCGAGTCAGCTCGAGTGGAGAACATTGATCGGTTATTTGTGGGTTTGGGCTATTAACTCGGTTCAAAATTAGTTAATTTGGGCCTCAATTCATATAATAAGAAAGATTACTCTGTTTCCCATTTCAAGCTCAGCTCTTTTTTAATTATTTGTTCAATTGGGATGAAAATTCACCGCACTTTTTGGTACCCCTATTTATGCTCCTACACTTAAAATTAGGTTTAGGGTTATAAGCTAGGGTTTAAAAAATTTAGGGCATGGTATATTTTTAGGGGTCGTTTGGTTCACGGAATGTAAGATTTACCTTTGGGAATGAGATTACCGGAATGTTACATTACCTAACATATTACCCGGAATGTTGTATTACCTTGTTTGATTTGTTTGGCGGGAATGTAAGATTACATTGTTTGGTTGAAGGAATAAGATAGAAAAAATGCATGTTTTACCAAATTGTCCTTGAAATATATTTTCTTTTTTAACCAACTGAAGTTTTAAGATTAAAGTCAAAATATTTACATAAAAGTTCATAGAAAATAAAAAAAAATATAATATGAAAACCTTTTTATGAAAATTGATCTAAATAATAAATGTAATAAAATACATACCAATAATAAAATTTGAATTAAAAACATATATAAAAAAATCGAAATAAAATAAAAATCTGATATATTTTTATTTTATATGCATCATATTATTTTATAATAAGTATTAAAACCCTAAACCACTAAAAATAAAATAGATTTATACTTGTGTAATTATATACAAAAAGGAAAGATCATTTTAAAATAACTATATTTTTAGGGGTATTCTTGTCCAAAGTGGAGGGAATTGTCTAATACCTAAGAAAAGGGAGGGAATGACATTCCCGGGAAAAGAGCCAAAAATAGCTACTGTTGGGAATATTTCATTACCCTTGGGAGGGAATGCTTTTGAACCAAACGTGGGTATGTGATTCCGGAAAAGATTATTCCCACTGCTAATGATCTTTTCCGCGAACCAAACGCCCCTTTAGAGTATAAGGTGTAGGATTTATAATTTAAAATTTAAAATTAGGGCTTGAAATTTAATTTTATAATATTTTTTAGTATTAAGGTATAAGTAAAACCACCGGAAAAAAAGACAGAAATTTTTTATCCGTTCAATTATTAATGGCGGAAGGAATCCTTTTTATCTTCGCTCTTCCGTTTCTTTTTCTTTTAACACCACATGGAAACTTTAAGTAATGATTGAGAACTATTCGAAGCCTTCCGTTTTGAAATTCACTAAATTATTAGTGGCCATTTTAAGTAATGAAATGATCAAAGGGTTTTTTCGAACCAACTATACCTTAAAAGTCAACCAACATTTTACGAATATGGTTGGTAAGGGCTTTTTTGCATATTTATCTACTGTCACATTATTCGTGTGTCTCATTTTACAATTTAATAATTTAATTTTGATTTAAAACGTTTCACAGATAATGTGAAGGTCATATCACCAGCGAATTTGAATCAATTTGCTCATAACCGATTGTACTGTTGTGATAAATTTAAAATCTTTGAAAATTCAATGTGTTAAAGGTCTATTTTTCAATTTAATTGATGTGCTTTAAACATTAATAAAATAAAATAAATATTAGGGTAAAATATGACAGGTACCACCGAACAATAGGGTGTGACATGTTTTTACCATCAACATTTCAATTGGTCCAAACTTACCTCTTTTTGGTGCAGCGTCCATGTCATTATGGAGTTAACGATTTAACGGCAGGGTGGTATAAACGAGTCAAAAAATAAAATTTAGTGGTAAGTTTAGACCAATTAAAAGGTTGATGGTAAAACAGGTCACACCCTATTGTTCGGTGGTACGTGACATACTCTACCCTAAATATTATATACCATGGTTCACTTTTCAAAAATAAAGATTGCATGATTGGGTTAATCAAACCTAATTTTTTGGCATTTTTATATATAGTGTTTTTTACCGTACATTCGTATGGAAAGGCCTGTGGAAAACTTGGTATTGGCAAGACTAAAAGGGTAAAAAATTTCTGTCCCTAATTATGCATGTTTCTATGCCACACACTAAAATTCACTTAAAAATTAAATTTTAAATCATAACTCTAATTTTCATGTCTTAAACCCTAAACCCTAAAAATACACTTTACCCCTAATTCCTTAAACCCTAACCACAACCTCTAACTTTAAACTTTAAATTATAAACCTTCAACCCACTATTTTAAAGTGGGGCATAAAAGGGAGTATGATAAAGGGGCAGACGATTTTCATCCAGACTAAAACCGTTAGAGAATCATAAAAAGAAGTGTCGGAAATTTAGAAAAGGAATAACAGGTTTTAATTAAAGATGGTTCGGTAGAGTTTGAGCGTGCCAAGTGATCTTGTGAGAGAATATCGTCATGGAGAAGATTTATATACTTGTTCGAGCTCGAGTCTCTTATGATAAACGCTTTATTAGAGAAAATATGAATTATTATAGGTTTCATGTAGTATACAAGCATGAGACTAGTAGCAAGTGTATGTTGTTTTGGTGAGGTAATTCTGATGTAGGATCAATGTCCCTCACCTCTTTAGCATTAACTGTTCACTTGGATGGATCTTCGGCTGACGACACCGGAACCGGCAACGGCGCGGTAGCTACAGTGCGATGGGAAAGGCTTTCAGCATTGCACCCAAGTTTTAAACCTATATGTCTGTGTACACACACAGATTTTCTGCTGAGAAGATTTTCTGCCAAACATAATTGTTTTTCTTATGAATTTTCCAAGAATGTTTGCAAGGGGGCTGCTGAAAGATTCTATGCATATTTCAAGAAAGAAAAGTGTTTCAAAATCTCCAACCTAACCTTATATCTCAAACTGAAACTGTCTACACATACATGCATATATATATATATATATATATATATATATATATATACACACACATGCATATATATATATCATGTATGTATGCCTTTATAAACAAAACTCATACCTTGCACTTGAAATAACGAGAAGCAGAATTAGGTTAAAAAAACTTCCAGGAAACCAAGCTAAAACTCTTCTGAAACTGAAACTGTCATATATATATATATATGTGTGTGTGTATGTATAAGTAAAGGTGATATTGGCACGGCTCAATCAAATAAAAGGACCCGAAAAAGCTTCAGGAAATTTGACTTGATTGAGCCATTCCAACATCCCCAGTTTTCAGATATCATGCCAAGCATATGCTTACCGGTTAAACAAAACATCTTTCTCAAACCAGACATCAAAAGATAGAAGTAGAACCGCCAGCCACCCTGTCCTTGTCGGATCGATATTCTTGTTTTTTTATCGTGTTTTCCGATGAAAACCATCCATGATTGCAATAGCAAACTAAAAAAAATCTGAGGAAATATGGAGCAATACTGAATATTATTATGATGAGAAAGTGGAAAATAAGGAGGAAGAAGGTGTAATATATATGATATTAGAATGGTTGAGATGTCAAAATCTGAGCTGGATTTAGGAGAGTGACAATTTTTATATAAAATCTATCCGATTAGGTTTAGTGGTTGATGAGATTTGACATAATTAAGAGCCCAAAAACCTTTGTTAATTTCTATGATTTAATAATATGGTTTTGCTGTTGATTCAATAATATTATTCATGCTCCACCTAAATAAGTAAATTTAATTTAGTTGTTGGATTTTTATTTGAATATTATTCATATTCTACTATTATATTAGCGTTGACAACGCTTATTTTTCACTATTGTCTGAGGGGTTTGTTTGTATTTGTTATTTATTTTTGAGTCGTTTGATTGGATTTTTGAACCCTTTCGTTATATTATATTATGTTAATTATTCAACAGGTAACTTTTGCTCTTAATAATTTTATAAAAAATAATCGATTAGTGTGATCAGTCTGTTTTGGATTTTTGTGGAATATTTTTCTAATGTCATGTGTATGAAATAATAGAACTTCATAAAATTATGATATAAGCATTACCGATATGAATCCACAAGCATCTGTATAATAATCCGTTAATTCTTTTTTAATATCTCTCGTGTATGTTCCATAGTTCACATTTAAAACGTATGGCTACTCACAACAACAACGTCTCCAAAATTTAAACATAAATTATCTCTTTTAAAATGTAATTCGCCTTAATTTATTTCATTTATTCATCTATAAAAAAAGTTTATGCCAATCTATTTGAAAAAAAGAAACTTTTAATCTATCAAATTGTGTCGAAAATAATCTAACTCTTGAATAAATTTATTGAATTTATTTAGATAAGAGAAGAGAGTCATTGTTTTATAGAATTTGCAGTATAAAGTTTGAGGACAATTATTTGAGGAAGAGGATGGGCAGCTACAACAAGAGACGATATTCATGAGTTGTCCATATTCCAGTTTTTCAGCAGGCAGTGGAAAATGGCGGCCATTATATGTGCTTTTTCACAAGTGCCAAAATATCATATTATTAATATTTAATACTCAAAGTATTGACGTCATTGAATACAAAATATTTAGATTTTACAACACCTTGGCTTAGATATAATTAAAGGTAAATTTCCAATATATATATATATATATATGAATTTTTGGTCCAATGAATCTAAATGAGTAGTTGAAAAGCTTTTAGGTATTGAAAGTAATGGTTTATGATAATGTCATTTGAAAAAGAAAATAATAAGGTTGACAAACCAATGAAATTAAGAAAAGTATATTAATTATGATATAATTGAAGAAAATAATAATAATAATAATAATAACAATATTTTGAATATTAACTCTTTCTTCTGAACTTATAACCAATTTTTCGGTGTTCAAGTCCCTTAACCAAAATTGAACCTGAACTAAATTAAGGGGAGAGAAAGTCTCTAAAACAATAATAATTGGTTATAATTAATTAAGTTGATGCTTGGAGTTTTGTTTATAATAAAATAAAAATTCCAACATGTAAAAATAATAATTGAGTAGCAAATAGGTCGTACATGAATGTGTACTGTTTGTAATCATTTTGTGGGAAAACTTAAGCTTATCACCAACCCCACCCTACTAATCTCCACACTTATTCTTGCCAACCCTATATGTTTATATAATACAAATATAACATGAAAATAAAATAATTAAAACATAAACATACAAATTATTTATAGGTCATGTTTGGTAAAGAGAGATTTAGACAAAAATTAGAGTTTGAGGCATAATTAGAGATTTGACAGTCAAATTCGCTAATATTGTTGTTTGGTAAACAACGAATTGAAAAAACGGATTGGAGTAGAACTGCTAATTTTGAAAAAAACTCATAATAGGAGCTTTTTGATATTAGAGGTTTGATATTAGAGTTGTAAAGACTCTTTTACACTTACTAATTACCAAAAATCTCCAAATAACCTAAATTAAATATTTTCTCCCCTATTTATAAGCCAATCCTATTTTTTATTTATTATCACATATTTATATGTATTTAAATTTATTAATTAATTAAATTATATTAATAATAAATTAATATATAAATCATTTGAATATGTTTAGAAAAATTATATTAAAAATAATTTTATAAATCTATTTAATAATAATTAGATACAAAATATTAATAACTAATAAACTATTTAAACAAGTATTGAATATAATCATTTTCTTATATGTCATTCAGCTAATTTTACCAAACACTTTTATACAATCAACTAATACAATCCACTGGTCAAATCAACTAATGTAATCCGCTATCCGCTAATTGCCAAACATGCTTAAATCAGAGACAAATACACTTCAACGCACTAGAATATATAATATATTGACAATAATACCCATACCCTCAGCAATCAATCAATTCAATTTAAGGATATTAATAATGTGAAAGGTACCAGCAATTTTATAAAAGCCATCATCACAGAACACTCAACAAATAAAGGAGTCAACATACAAAAGATTTTAGTTCCCTTGCACCATTTCATTGGACACACACAACTTAACTACTTAAGTGTTCCTTTTTTTTACCAACAGCCAAGCCAACATGATGAAATGCATGGATAAACACCCCAAAAGATTCTTCTAGGTGTTCTTCAGCTGCTTATTTCCTTGCAAGGGAAATTCGGGGGAGCCGAATATTATGGGAAAATGAGAATGGAAGGCTATCAAATGGTTATTCCTAGGGACTTCTTTAACTTCTCAACTTCTAAATATGCTGTAGAGTATGGAAGGAACTCTGAGAAATGTTCTTTGCTTAGATCATTGATTGCTACTGCAAGTTTAGGGATTTCTAAGGTTTCTTCGTGGGTCAAGGCCCGAACAAACCTAGCCGGGTTTCCTGCCCAAAGCTCACCAGTAGGGATTCTCCTACCTGGAGGAACGACAGAACCGGCTTCAAGGATAGAGTGAGTCTCCACCAAGGAACCTTCCATAAGAATTGAATGTTGTCCGATAATGCACTCTGGTTCAATCGTGCATGACCTCAAGAGACTGTATGCACCAATTGTCACAAACCTCTCAATAGATGTCTCAGCTGGAAGCCCTGTAATATAGAACAAGCCAACAAGGTTTCAGATTAAACATAGTCAACATGTCACAATAGTATTCCCATGATGATGCCAACAAGGAACAGAAATCAACTTGATCCCTGAGCAGCACATGGACAAAATAAAGCTCTATACAAAATTTTGTTTATATGATTCACTCTGACTGCATTACATAAACACCAAATCAATCTCCAGTTACATGAATGAGGCAGACATGCTATTAAGTGTGGACTTGCGGGGTTTAAGGGCCGCTATAGAAAAGGTAGCAAAAGAGGAGCAAACAATAAACATGATTCAAGACAGAACCCAATTCTTGACAGTAAGAAAATAGTGTATTTTCTGGAAGACATAACATCATAAATAAGTTGCAAATATCAGATCCCTGAAATTATTAAAAGATAAGGACCAGGAATCTTTAAGGGTATTATAGACACAGGTTCTTAATAAAAGACAATACAATAGGTCATGTGCCTCTATCTATCCGCTAGAAGAGAAGATGAAAATGATAAGTTCAGAAGGCAAGACTGTGATGAGTTAGATACTGGCTTGCAAACATTTGTCCAGTTCTTTAAAAAAGCCTATCTTTTGCACCTATGCCCTACCTTATAATTAACACATCCAAGCAAATCACACAGAAGTGTCTGTGCAAATAGAACAAAAATCACAAAAAAGCCATTAGACCATTGTTGGGGACCTGAAAACTGCATTTCTTCTGTTCAAGGCAGCACTCAGGGAGGACATTATCCTGTATGTAACTATATTTTCAGACAGATTCATAATCAATTATTTTAAACTCCATATTGTCTCCCAGGGGAACCACAAAAGGAATCTAAAAAGTGAAGGATGTCCTTCCTTTCATTGAAATAGGATTAACCTTACATAGCCCTAAGCTACTAAACAGCCAAACCCACAGCTGCAACCATAAGCCTCACACAGAACTATGAAGGACATGGAACAAGAACCATGATTATAGCCAACAGCGGAGACAGAGGGGGCTGGCAGGGGCCATGCCCCCCCTCCTCCCTAGTCCCTAAATGGTAAAAATTCTTTTTAGTCCCCGTGACCTATCTATAGCTTAAGAGTGATTATAGCTGCAATTCACTTCCCTTATCTCGATGGAACAATTTTTTTCACATCAACATTTACATCCTTAGAGTTAGCAACTATGAAAGCAGCATCATAGACCGATTCTTTTACCCTTTCTTTTCATGTTATACTTGGTCTTTCAGTTTCAAGTATTTCAACGATGTAAATCATTGAATGCCAAGATCATAAGTCATCCTTCAAGCTATAATCCAATGGACCAACAAGTAGACCTCAAGCGATGAATCTAAAGGAAAGTGAGGTTATTGACAGCTGTAAACTCACAATGAAACCTAAATACAAATTTCTCTCCATCAGACAGTAAGACTCATAAAAGAACTACAAAACCTTGGTGTTTCATTGAGTAAAATAATTCAGTTTACAATGTACAGACACCAAGACTCCTAGTAACCTGGCTCCTAAATTCTAGCACTCATAACACTTATATTCTGCCTGCCAATTTCTCTCATTTTTTCAGCTTCATTGACGATATTATAACATGATGTACACATCTCGATCAGTTAAAACCTTAACTACTTTAGCTCGTTACAATGCAAATTAACACAAAAAAAACCCAATCTAATTCAAGCTAAATTTTGATTATGTACAAGCCCAAGAAACTCCAAAACCCTAAAAACTTCATTTACAAAAATGTTTCAAAAAACCAAAAAGTAGAAAGAGAAATGAAGGAATTACCGGTCGGCGAGGACCAAGCGGCGTGAATGACGCAGCGTTCCTGGACATTGGAGCAGAATCCAACGGTGATCTTGTTGAGATCGCCACGTAGGACACAGCCATTCCACACGGAGGCTCCGTCGTTGACAGTTACTTGACCGGCCAAGACAACGTTAGGGGCAACGTAAGCGTCGACAGCTACCTTAGGGACCCACTGGCCGAGAGGGATTATCTTTCTTTGGCCCCTGTAGTCCCATTTCACTCGATCCGACGATGGCGAGATCGTTTTGGCCGCCTCCGTGACAAAACTACGGGAGGCTATGACGTTACGGCAGCCGGAGAATGCCGAGGCCGCGGCTTTTCTGGAGAAGCGAGCTGCGATAGATGTCGCCATTGCTGATGGTAAACGATTCAGAGCTCAGAGATAATGGATTCGGTGCTTCAACAAGAGAAATGAGAAAGGAAACCAAAAAAGCCCAAACCCTAAAACGAGATTGTTTTGGTGGATTTCCATCAAAGCCCAGAAAAAACTGCCAATTAGTAAGGGCGTGTTTGGATTCCCTCTTGTAAATTACAAGGAGTTACTCCATAATTTTCTAGGTTGACAAAGTATAGATTTAGGGATGGTCAAGGATTGAGTTTGAGTCGGGATAAATTTTTAGCCGATTTGTATTTGATTCGAAAATTTAAAGTTTCCAGCTAAATTTAATCCGACGTCTAATAATGTTTCACCCGATTTAAACTCGACTAAAATTTTAGAGTAAATAATCGTCTTTGACCTGATCGGACATAAATAAATTTTTTTATTCGATAAAATATGAAGTTAATTATAAACAAAATATAAAGACATAATAATAATTATCTCATTTATTTGGAAAAATAGAGATATAATTGGAAAAATATAGAGAAAAGAATATTATAATTATCTCTAAATATTTATAATAAAATATACGGATACAAAAATAAAACATATTTTATATACAAAATTCAATTTTTGACTTAAATATTGTATTGAATTTTAATTAAAACAATTTACTCAAATCCTAATTTAATCAAATGTCAATATGCAATCAAATAATTTTAAATATATTGTGTTTAAAAATAAAAAAATAACCGACAAAAATATTTCCTACAACTTTGACTTTTAATTTTTTTTAAAGAATATCTTATATTTTAACTGATTGAATTTAAAACGTTTTATCTGCAAAGATGTCAGTAGAGTAGATTTCACGGGAATACACCTCATTTTATATTCAATTAGGTGAAGATAGATATAATTTCGCGGATAATGTAATAGAAATAAGACAAAATTTAGTCTCGTCGTGGATGGTAGGCTATACATGGGCATGACTTTGTACCCACTGAATCACACATCAACAATCGATTTCACTACAACTTAACAATTTACAAGGTGACATCTGTTTATACTTTTTTAACCCTTTGGTAATGCAAACACACTTTGCAGATAAAAATGTTCGAACCCAGATCTCCTAAGATGAACATCATCATCTTTTCCATTGAAGCCACTCATTGGGTTCTGAATGTAGACTTAATTACTTACTAAGAAAAATGATTTATTACATTCGATATACTTTCGAATATAGATATAAGAATATAATTCTCAAGAATACTCATATCATATGCTTAACAAATTCAACATTTATCTAAAGATTGGAGAACAGATGTTGGAGAAGAAAATATCAACCAACTTGTACTTACTTTTGGACCTTTGGTACCCTTAAACAGTTGATTGTATAGCTTTAAGCTTTCCAAATTTCTGGGAATATATTACACTTTTATAATTTGATCCCAATGGCCAATTTCTTCATCTGAAAGTGACAAAACACAACTTGCTTTTGTTAATAATGTTAGGGATAATTCCATAATGGTTATTAGTCAAAAACTTCAATCTTCGGGTTATTTTTTCTCTCATAATATTCATTCTCGTTACTTATAACGACTTCAAAAATATTAATAATCTCGTATCAGACACGTATCTGTACCAAACACTAAAAGTTGGGCTAACTTGAAAGAAATACAACATTCTTGTAAGCCATTCTCTAAACTATATAATTCAAGCATATATTCTGTAAGCCAATTAATGGAAGAAGGCTATAATTATCCTATATATGTACTTAATTGTCTGGCTTCTATGATTTCATGTTATAGAATAATCTTTGTTATTAAATTAGTGGAATACGGAATGTTAATATATGCATGTGTTTAAACATTAATGGAAAAAAAGCATTCATCTTATCTTAACAGACCTGTGTAATCAGAGACACATAGGCATATATTGCTCGGGAGGGCATTTGAGGCCCTTTTTAGTTTATATAGTAGTCAAATAAGTTATTTTATTCTTTTTAATTTTTAAATTTAAAAGCTTAATAGACCTTTACTTCTTCTGATGTTCGATCCTAACTCTGTCACTGTGTGTAATATAGTGATCTAATGTTCTTCATCAAGACCGGAAGTCAATGCATACATACATATGATCAACCTTGATTATACAAAAGTGAAAATGAACAGTATACATTCATTATTCATATATTCTTTTTGTGTTTGGAAGCATCTTAGATTTCACATCCTGCACTAAAGTTCCAAAGAAAACGACAGACACACATATATAACAAATATGTTAAATGAGACACGCATACAAATAAAGGCGTTTTATGATCTAATAATAAAATTATATATTACCGAGTAAAAAAAAATAACAGATATGTTAATTAACAAAAGGATTTAAGTTTATTTTCATTACCAAAATATCTAGACGAATATTGTTAATCAACGGATATATCATCACAAGATATTTATGTTAAGACATATTAAATTTAAAAATTCATCACGTGTTTAATTTAGTTTATACATTCACCAATATTTAAAATGTAAAAAAATAAAAGGGAAAAAGAAACTAAGTAAATGAGTTTATAAATGAGTCAACAAACGAGCTTTCTCGTGAACATAAACGAACGAAATACACTTATGTTTCGTTTGTTTATTAAACGGGCATAAAAATTTATTCATACTCGTTTATTTAACTTAATAAACGAACGTTATATGAACACAATTCATTGACCGCTCTGTTCATTTACACCTCTAGGTTAAACTAAAGAAGAATGAGTATGTATCCTCAAATTTTTTGGTCTAAAAATAATTTAGGTCCTTATAAATTTAAATATTAGACAAATTATGCCTTACACCATGAGTTTTGAGTTTAAATACATAAGAAGTCCTTGCATTTTTAAAATTCAATATTTTGGTCTTACCAATATTCGATCCTGATTCCGGCCCTGAATATTATGGATCCATTTCAAGCTTAGATTTTAATATCTATGATTGTACCTTTAGGGGGCGTTTGGTTCGCGGAAAAGATCATTACCAGGGGGAATAATCTTTTCCGGAATCACATACCCACGTTTGGTTCAAGAGCATTCCCTCCCAGGGGTAATGAAATATTCGCAACAGTAGCTATTTTTGGGTCTTTTCCCAGGAATGTCATTCCCTCCCTTTTCTTAGGTATTAGACAATTCCCTCCCCTTTGGACAAGAATACCCCTAAAAAATATAGTTATTTTAAAATAATTTTTCCTTTTTCATATAATTACAAAAGTATAAATCTATTTTATTTTTTAGTGGTTTGGGGTTTTAATACTTATTATAAAATAATACGATGCATATAAAATAAAAATATATCAAAATTTTATTTTATTTCGGTTTTTTATATATGTGTTTGATTCAAATTTTATTATTGGTATGTGTTTTATTAAATTTATTATTTAGGATCAATTTTCATAAAAAAAATCATATTATATTTTTTATATTTTCTATGAACTTTTTGTAAATATTTTGACTTTAATCTTAAAACTTCAGTTGGTTAAAAAAGAAAATATATTTCAAGGACAATTTGGTAAAACATGCATTTTTCCTATCTTATATTCCTTCAACCAAACAATGTAATCTTACATTCCTGCCAAACAAAGCAAACAAGGTTATAGAACATTTCAGGCAATATGTTAAGTAATGTAACATTCCGGTAATCTCATTCCTAAAGGTAATCTTACATTCCGTGAACCAAACGACCCCTTAGAGTTAGACTATATGAATCTTGTCAATCCACTATATATACAACTTATATTTTACACCGAAGAACATAGAGAAATATAACGATTAACGAAAGAGCTCGGTGATCTGTTAATGGAGCCTAAGCGTCGAGGATTGAAGAAAAGTAAGGTGATTTTCATGTCTATGTATAGAGCACCAAAGCCAGCATCTTCTGTACAGTATGGCAACCCGGTTAAGCCTACCGCATCAGCTGCTTCAGCTTCTCCGGGTACTGGTTTTTACAGTGATGCATTTATGGGTCACTCCAAAATGGGTTCCGATACGGTGTCGAACTACGCATACAACGGTGTCGAACTACGCCACTGCGACGAAGGGATCGATGCTAGGGCTGCGAGTTATATATCGGGTGTTCGAGAGCGTTTACGTTTAGAAAGAGGGGATTGATCGACATGGGTAGGTTACAGTTTTTTATATATTTTAAAAATCATATTTCTTACTTACATATATTTGAACATAAATTGAATATAAGTTTTGAACATAAATACTTTAAGAAAAATAAATGATTATATGAATATAAGCCAATATTAGATGTAGCTATACATACATATATGTATTATTCTGTGGATGCTGTGTAATAGGTAAAAGTTGCTGTAGAGTAATTGTTGTTTTACATGATAAGAAATAGTATGCGATATGATCAGTTTTGGCCTTAATATTATTGTCGTACCGTAAAAATATACTCCTAACGTTTTACTAAGTAGTCACTTTGGTTCTTATTCTTTTTATTGAATATTTTAACTATCGCACCGTTGTGTTGACGTATGATGTCTTGTAGTATTGTCAAGCCGTATAAAGTTATTTACCGTTAGTATAACTAACTGTTTTTATCTATTTAGTGCATTTTAATACAAAATAAAGCGTTGAAAGTTTAAATAGTTAAAAAAATAAGAATCAAAATAACTTTTTGATTAAACATTATTACGAACCGAAAAAAAGAACGAGCTAATAGAGAAATCCCGGAGCGGCTAAACGGAGCAGATCCTTGAAAGAAACCAAAACTGCCTTGTAAAACCGAGGCATTGGGACAGGATCATGATTCATGAGGGAAAACACAAACAACACACCACGTCCAGACAAATGGATTTGCAACCGAACACAGGGAGAAAGCACATGCCGAAACCCCATCCTCCAACAACCACCACCGTAATAGCGGGGGAAAAGGTGAAAAACAATAAAAGCAAAACAAAATACAAAAGCAGAAACTGGGGAAAGAAAAAATAGTAATCACTTGTTGCAAAAAATTTCTGCCGAAAGTCTCACTCATTAAAATTAGATATACGATACGGATTAGTCTGAATTAGTCAGGACAAACTCATGAAAATCGAAAGGACAACGAAAATAATCAATATACAGTTATAGTCTATAATGTGATCCACCTACTCCGAAAGAAAATAGAGGAGCTATTATCTCTAAGAGAAAGAGTTGATGCCGAATCTCGACCGTATAAAAGCATCACGGCATGACTCAATTTCGACTTTATTTATTATTTCATTACATATTTAAAAACAAATATGTTGATTGGTTGGCCGGACGGTGTTTTTGGACGGAGAAGAGTCATGGTTTAGACGTTGGTGAAAGAATGTTTTGACAATGGAGATGTGGAGGGCTTGATCTCTATTTGAGGTGTATGGTCCTCTATAGACTATAAGGATTAGAAGGGCTTGAAAGAGGTGAGGACACGTGTTAAGGGAGAAGACAAGTGTTCTTAGTGTATCATAGTGATTTGGCTATCAGAATGAATCGCGTGCGTCGTCATATAGTCTGGGGTAACATTCACATGTTGAGTTCACGAAAAATTACAACTGAATGTTCGCGCGCCTGAAAATTCGCTTTTAAAAAATTCGTGTGGTGACAGTTCAAAAGTACTAACAAAATCATATACTATTTACCTATACACTAAAAAGACCGGATAATGTCTAAATTTATGTAGCTAACAAGGGGAGCGTGTGCCAGACAACCTTCAATATATGAAAATGACACATTTTTTAAGAGGACATGACTAATTAATTCAAGTAATTGCCATATAAGCCTTCCAAGTTCCAATTACCAAAGTTTATTTGGCCAATTATGCAAGGGGATGAACCTGTATAATGATATTTTAAAAAAATAACTTGTATAATGATTTCTCAGTCTCATCTGGAACTTCCATTCTTAGCAATTATGGTCAAAATTAAGTAAGTTTAAGCCATTTTGGAAACCAATTCAAATCTAATTTGTCTCCCCCAATTTATAAACAAAATCCAATGAATTCTCTCATACAAGGAAAGATTATACTGTCATGAATACATACCATTAAATTCATGACCAAACCTCATTTACAATTGTTTTATGTAATTATCTTTAAAAGGTCACATCTGACCAACTTAGTATTCTAATTTTAACATCATTGATACTTTAAATATGTTAAACCGTAATCCTAAAAAATACATTTTTATTCAAACACATGTTTAGAAAACAAATATGAGATGTGAACTTTTAATTTATATGCATATCTGTGTTTGAAACTCGACTCATGTGTGAATGGTATAGATTTAAATGAAGAAAAAAAAAATTGATATCATTAATTAAACACCTTATTGCGTGTTTGGAGAGTCAACAAGTAATTAGATTAATGAAATTGATTTAATTATACAGTTTTAATATGTTTGAGTAATAATTGTGATCGATGGACACACTAAATTGAGTATAAACAATTCAATTACACTCTTCAATTTTTAAAAAAATGTGAAAGTTGAAAACAAAGATGTAATTCCTAATATAATACACATACAAAAAATTACAAGTCACTGTAATTACAAAATGATGCAATATTATTTAATAATTACATTTTATTACAATTATTATGTAATGTCCAGACACACTGGCCATAACAAAATCTAATTTTAAATTTACTTTAATTTTTTCTTTTGCCAAATGACAATGTGATTATTAACTATAGTTAAAAAGTAACCATGGTTAAGTTTTATGAGTTACAATACAAACCTAAGTTAAATTTATTCATATTCCTATAAATAAAAAGAAAATTCAACCTATTTTCATACAACCATTAAATAATAAACAGTAGTATTATATTATTATACTTTAGAATTCTCAAAATTCAGGTTTTGGGGATTATTAAATTCATTTATTTAATCTTTCAGTTTTAAAATTCCGCAAAAATCAAAATTGAAGTGGGAATTCTTCATTGCCCTCTCTGAGATAGAGTTTTGTGCGAATGGGTATTTTTCCTTCCCCTTCTTTTAATTTTCCTTGCATGTTTAGTATAACTCTGTTTGTTTTGCTTTGCATGTAATTCTTTTGGATTTTTTTCAGGCATTGAGAAAGAGCTTTTGAGGTTTTAATCTGAACAATAGCTACTGAAAAAGGTACATTTTGAATATAAAATGTGTAACTGATGAATGGATTTTACTGCAATCTCGAATAATCTGTTGGATTGTCGGTTTCTTTGTTTTTGATAGAATTCAAGTTAATCGTTGAACTGGATTCCTTTTTTTTTTATATGAGTTGTGTTTACTCATTCAATGTGGATTTTTGGATTAAGGGTGTTCTGGTTTGATCTTTGAAGTGAAAGATTGAAAAGCAAAAACTGAGAATTCAGTTTTTGTTTTACTGAACTATGATCTTTGTTGTTCTTGAAGAAAACTTTGGAGGGATCAAATAAAGAAAAGGATTTTGAAATAGCCATTTGAGTTTATAAATTGACAGATTCCATGTTTTTCTTTTCATTTATTGTTAGGTTATTGTTAACCATATGACATTTGTGATCACATTCTCTCCAATGTTTTGTGTTGGTATCCATATCGATTATTTTGAAAGTTCGGTACTCAAGTTCGTTAAGATTTGAAATGAATAACGACCCGCGCATTTCCCCCCTATTTTGATTGATAAATTCTCAGATAAGAACTTTTTTTGCAATCTTTTGTTTCCAAATATATTTTTCTTATCTTAAAAGTTCGGTACTCTAGTTCCTTTAGCTTGACCTTCCCTCGCTTTATTCGTTATTTCCGTTATGCAGTTTGTTGGTTCCATACCATATGACATTTGTGATCACATTTTCTACAATGTTTTGTGTTGGTATCCATAACGATTATTTTTGAAAGTTCAGTACTCAAGTTCGTTAAGATTTAAAATGAATGACGTCCCGCGCATTTCCCCCTATTTTGATTGATAAATTCTCAGATAAGAACATCTTTTTTTTGTTGCAATTTGTTGTTTCCAAATATATTTTTCTTGTCTTAAAAGTTCGGTACTCTAGTTCCTTTAGCTTGACCTTCCCGCGCTTTATTCGTTTTCAAGTTTAATGTGTGACCTTCTCGTGCTTTATTCGTTATTTCCATTATGCAGTTTGTTGTCTCCATACCTATTTAGGTTATTTTGAATGCTCGGTACTATAGTTCCTTTACTTTTTAATGCATGACCTTCCTGCACATTATTCGTTATTTCAGCTATGCAGCTTGCTGTTTCCAAATCTATTTTGATCTTTTCTGAAAGTTCGGTACACAAGTTCCTCGTGTTTTGAACTAAACGACCTCCCGTTCTTTTTTTTCTTTTTTCAGTTGGTGGATTCTCAGTAGAGACATTTTTTTGCACCATGTTTGTATCAAAATATGTTGTATGCTTTTGTTGGAAGTTCAGCAATCAATTTCATTGTGTGGTAAATGAATTGCTGTCCTGCACATATTTCATTAATTAATTAATTGGTTCCCAAAAAAAGAGTTTTTTGAATATTTAGAATTCAATTAATCTCCATATTGCTTCTTTTATTTATTAGTTACTTGTGTCAGAACCGAATTTTAATCCCATTTTATGCATCGTTTTCGAATAGGTAATGCTCAAGTTTGTGAAGTTTGATGGGAATGACCTTGCGCGTTCATTATTATTTCTTTGTTTGTACTTTTTACTTGAGTTGAAAACTGACAAACTTCGTGTCATTATTTTCCGTTTTCGCTAAATGAGGTTCCGTATATTGGATACAGTGACCAGTAGCTGTCTTTTATGATTAATCTCTTGTTTTCCAATGCATGGGGAAATTTTGAATTTCTTACTAAACATTTCAATTATTTTAAATGTTAAAATATTTTCTGATGTTGTTTTGGCGAACAAATTCAGATAATTAACTGAAGAGGGAAATAACAAGCAGTTGGAGGCAGTCCAAGAGTTACTTGCATAAAGTAATATGTTCTGTAACAAAGAAGAGGCCATTAAAGCTAAAGAGCTTGCTGAGAAAAAACTTGCCGAGATGGATGCTGTGGGGGCAAAAAGGTTTGCTGTGAAGGCTGAAATTTTGTTCCCCAAGCTTGATGGTCTTCCTCAGTTGCTTGCAGCTCTTGATGTATACATATCTGCCAACGAAAAGATCAATGGAGAAGTTGACTGGTACAGGGTGCTTGGTGTTCAGCCCTATGCCGATGAGGAAACGATTCGGAAACATTACAGGAAGCTGGCTCTTATTCTTCATCCGGACAAAAACAAATCTGTAGGTGCAGATGGGGCTTTCAAAATTCTATCTGAAGCTTGGACTTTGTTGTCTGATAAAGCAAGGAGAATTGCTTATGACCAGAAGCGGAACTTAAGGGGCAGTTATTCAGATGTTTTTCATGGGAAACCATCAACAGAGGCGACCAACTCTAATGGTTTCCATGATTTCTTCAATGTTAATAATTCAAACACCAGTGATCAAAACAATGCTACTTATTCCAAACCTGCTCCTCCTCACTCGGCAAGAACTGAAACGTTTTGGACAACTTGCTATTCCTGTAAGATGAATTTCGAGTACTCGAGAGTTTATGTCAACCAAAGTCTTCCTTGTGTCAACTGCCGGACACCCTTTTTTGCTGTTGAGACATCGGCCCCAACTATAAATGGCAGTAGTAAGTATACTCCATTGTCGGACTTCGTGCAGCAACAGAAGTTCCACCAGGTTCATAATGCCGGATGGGTTAGATTTTCTGGCTTGGGCTCATCTACAAATTTTTCTCGGACAGGTGCATTTCCCGGATCAGCAAGTAACATAAATGTGGCACCGCCAGCTTCTTTTCCCACTCGAGCTGCTGGTGATACTCATTTAGCCAGTGAAACATTAAAGAGAAAGCACAAAGAATCAAAGACAGGTACCAGGACGGGGGAAAGCCTACAGATTAGAGTTCCTTCTCATAAAACACATGCTGGTTTAGGTACCGGGTCTTCGGGTTCAGTTTCCCGTTCTGCAGCAAAAAAACCCAGGCCTAAGAAGAGGCGCACCGACGCAACAGAGATAGAAAATCACAAAGCAATGGGAAATGGAGGACACCTTTCTAGTAATCAAAAGAATGGTTCCAAGATCCGAAGGATGGATGCTGCTGGAATCTCTAGTAATAACATAAAGGAGCCTCCACAGCTGGAAATTCGGAATATGCAGATTGAGTTGGCTAGGAAAGAAATCCTCAAGAGGCTAAATTCATGGAACTTGGCTTCTTTATCAAATGCTTCAAATAAACCTAAGGTTTCAGATGAGGAGATGGACAAGAAGAATGAAGGAAATGGAAATGATGCTCTAAGTAAGAAATCCAATGCACACAAATCTACGGCGTTTGTTGATATCAAGTCTAGCATTCAGCCCAAAATGTCCTGTGTTGCCGATTCTGATGTTGGTCCTGCTACAATGGGACCTGAACCTGTGTCCATGAGTGTTCCTGATCCAGATTTTCATGATTTTGACCAGGATCGCACGGAAAGGTCATTTGGTGAGAACCAGGTTTGGGCTGCCTATGATGATGATGATGGGATGCCTCGTTATTATGCTATGATTCATAGTGTGATATCATTAAAGCCATTCAAGATGCGGATGAGTTGGCTTAATTCTAAAAGCAATGCAGAATTGGCTCCACTAAACTGGATCGGTTCTGGCTTTTACAAAACTAGTGGGGAGTTCTGGATAGGCAAGTATGGAGTTAATAGGTCTCTTAATTCTTTCTCACACAAGATGAAGTGGTCGAAAGGCAGAAAAGGAGTGATTCAAATATATCCCCGGAAGGGTGATGTTTGGGCTCTCTACAGGAACTGGTCCTCCGATTGGAATGAACTTACACCGAGTGGAGTGATACACAACTATGACATGGTTGAGGTGCTTGAAGATTACAATGAGCAAAATGGTGTTGCTGTTTCGCCGCTTGTTAAGGTGCCGGGTTTCAAGACAGTGTTTCGCAAGCATTCAGAACCAAGTAAAACCTGGGTGATTCCGAGAGAAGAGCTGTTCCGTTTCTCTCACCAGGTCCCTTCTTATTTGCTCACAGGTCAAGAAGGTCAAAAGTCTTGTGAGGGCTGTTTCGAGCTTGATCCTGCTGCTATTCCTTTAGAACTTCTCCAGGTATTCACTGAAGCTCAGGTGAAAGAAATGGAGATGATGATTGAAAGAGCTCGGGAAGATGCATTGTTTGTGGATTCGAAAAGATCCAAAGGAAAAGAGCTGGTGGAGGCTGACCAAGAAATGAAACCAAAGATTACCGACGAAGGTGTTGGACAAGCCAATATGAAAGAAGAGATCAAGAAAGAAACGGTAAACAAGAAAGCCGGGCTGCTCGTTTATGTTAGACGACGACCGAAAAAATCGAATAGCTAGGGAAACAGTTTTGGTGTATAGGGGTTTACAGGTGTTTTTTTCACACTGGTAGGAAAGAATATGCAGCAAAAACAGAAAGTCCAAGAATATAGAATAATCATAGTTTTTTCCCTTTTCCTCGGCGGTCGAATGTGGCCAGTAGAAGTCAGCAAAAGCTGCAAACCGACGTGATCGGAAAAACTTACATCACAGCAATAGGTTTTTCTTCAAAACTGAGTTCAGGTTTCATTCTGTGAACCTGAAGAATGTCTTGAAGATCAGCAGAGGTTTTCTTTCTTTATTTTTTGACCCTCAGGATAAAAAAAGAGAGACTAATTTGTTTGCAAAAGAGACAGAAACACCTACAGGAACTGGTTTTCTTGTTTTTGAAATCATAGTTTTCAGCAACTTTTATAGTATGTTTCATATTTTACAGTTTCATTTTGTTTTTCTCTTCCTCCATGAATGGCTTGCTGTTTCTGTTACTCTGCCTACCTGTCATTGCCATATAAATATATATAAATGCTTAAAAATATTTCCTAACATATACATGAGTGTATTTTTTCATTGTGTGTGGAGTTTGTTAGACTTCACATGCAATGTATGTGATCATTTTCATATATATAGATAAATATTTTCCTTAATTTAGAATTTTGGATTTAAACAATTTTTAATATTTAGTTATAAAGGGACCCCAAAAGAACAATTATTTAATAATTTCACATTAATAATTAAGCCAATAATTTATTTCAAATGTTGAGCACATTTTTGAACCACTATTTTTTTAAGATAAAAATAAAAAACCATTTTACCTTTCTATTCATTTTTATAATTTATTGATAAAATATGAAAGTATAAGTTGGAGTAAACAAGACATTTTGTGTTTGCATGTTATTTGTATTAGGTTTGAATTATAATATGAATATCGAAATGAACTAAGTATTCACAAGTGTATTCAAATTTTTATTTTAGAAAAGGGAGAAAAATGCTCCCCCTAGATATAATATCGCAGAACCTAGGACATGAAGGGAGGGGGAATTATTCTGACTGAAGAATTAGAAAAAAAGAAGAGAGTAAGTGAGAATACTCTAACCACTCGAATATCATTGCGCTCTGACTTTTGTTTTTGTTTTTAAACACTATTGTAAAATCTTAATTTGATTTAAACGCGTCCTAGAAAATAATACTTTTGAGTTCAACTTGCTAAACTTTAGGTGAAGAATAAGAATATTGTGGTTCAAAGGGAGGAACATTAAACCCTGAAAATGAAATATGCTCTTTAATTCTCTTCCCTATAATGCAATTGGAGGTGACCTTTTAGGTTTTGACAAAGCTAAAAAAGATTCACTATTTTTTTAATACAATTATTATATAAATAAATAATAAACAATGCCTTACAAAACATTTTACTTTTTCGAAGGACCATCAAACCATATTCCTTTCTAATATAATAAAGGTTTTATTTTGATGCACAAGCTGTGTAAATTTTTTTTACACAATTCTTTTATAAAATTTAAAATCTAAATCACAAACTCTGGCAACGTAAACCCTAAACCCTAAACCCTAAACTCTAAATTCTAACCATAAACCTTAAATTATATACTCTACATACTAAACCCCTAAACCCTAACATAAAACCCTAAACCCTAAACCCTAAAATTAAAGGGCTTGTGTAAACTTTGTGCATCAAAGTATTTTCCATATAATAATTATTAAAAAAATGAGTCTGAGGATGAAGATGTAATTGATGGTATAAAATCCAATAAAAAAGGTTAATTTTTTTTAAAAAAAAATCATTTATTAAATTAAATTACTATTTAATAGTAAACGGAGTTTTTATTTGAAATTTTATATAGAGAGAAAATAATAATATAATCAGCTGCGAATGGCTGTAGTTTATCCTAACTGATCCTTAAAAATACCACCACTCCGCCAGCTTCCCAATCTCCCACCCTATCCCTTTGATCAATCAAAATCCAAGCTTATCCATCCATTTATATCTGATTTCCCCTCATTTGCCCCAAAATCTGCCGTTGATTTTTCATCCAATGGACAGCAACAAGCAAGCCCACTCCTCCTCTTACCCTCCTCAGCCTCCCACTTCTTCTATTACCCCACCACCCGCCTCCGCCACTTCTCCGGCGCCCTTCCACCACCTCCTCCAGCAGCAGCAGCAGCAGCTCCAAATGTTCTGGTCTTACCAGCGCCAGGAAATCGAGCAGGTCAACGACTTCAAGAACCATCAGCTCCCTCTCGCTCGCATCAAGAAGATCATGAAAGCCGACGAAGATGTCCGTATGATCTCAGCCGAAGCGCCCATTCTCTTCGCCAAGGCTTGCGAGCTTTTCATTTTGGAGCTCACCATCCGTTCTTGGCTTCACGCCGAGGAAAACAAGCGACGGACGCTTCAGAAAAACGACATCGCCGCCGCTATTACTAGGACCGACATTTTCGATTTCTTGGTGGATATTGTTCCTAGGGACGAGATCAAGGACGAAGCTGGTTTGGGTGGGATGGTGGGTGCCACCGCTAGTGGAGTGCCGTACTTCTATCCTCCCATGGGTCATCCTGCCGGTGGTCCTGCTGGCCCCGGCGGGATGATGATCGGGAGGCCTGCCGTCGACCCCATCGGTGGTATGTATGCCCAGCCACCCTCGCAGGCTTGGCAGAGTGTTTGGCAGACGGCTGGGGCTGACGATGGGTCGTATGCAAGCGGAGGTAGCGGCGGTCAGGGAAATCTTGACGGACAAGGGTATGTGGAAAAATATTTCCTTCAATTTTTGTAAAATTTTTGCTCTTATTTCACCGAAAGTTTAGTTCTTTCTTAAATTCTAATCATTTGTGGGACTGGGAACATTTGCTAGAGCAATGTTTAGTTTGTCGTTTGAGATTCTAGCTTATTTATAGGGTTTTGTTAACTAAATGCTTCCACTGCTTTGAACTTTGGTTAAAGATGGAGCTGCTTCCACGTGTCTAGTTGAATATAATCATTGTAGGTCTTGTTGGCTTGTTTATGTTTCCAAAAATGTCTTGGCTGTGGTCATGTTTCCAATATTTCTCATATTTATGGAGCTGCTTTGACGGGTTAATGAGATTGATTGGTGGATTATGGTTCGATGGTTGTAGTATGATGATTGTAGGTCTTGACGTCTGGTCTGTATTTCCAATATTTCTTGATCAGCTATGATTCGCTGCTAAACCGGTTAACACGATGTTGGTGAATTTGTTGGTTGTTATGGTATGAAGATCCCATTTGGTGGGTTGAAGTTTACGGGTTAAATTACAATGTTTTTGTCATTGATAATGAGATGAACTTAGCTGTACAGTAAGCCACCCACGATACTAGGCACTGATGGTAGGGATGATATCACTCATATTTCATCGTAGAACATGCTTCGTACGAGTAACTTAAGCTGGACTTGCTTCTGTAGATGCTTTAGTTAGCTTTGCTAGACGAAACATAACCGCAGATAGTTGCCATCTAGGAAAAAGCTTGAAAAGAACAATGAGAACCTGTTTAGAATGAGACATTATGTTAGTCACATCGTAAAATGAGATGTTTAAGACTTAGGAAAGCTTGACGATAGAAAAAGGAGAGTTTACTAACTTTACTTGCAACAAGTTGTCACGGATATTTATTGATGGAGTATAGGACACCAAATGTTTTCCTACGACAATGAACAAAAATGGTACTATACGCGATCTTGACTTTGTTGATCAACAAAAAGGTGGCATGGACAAGACAAGAAAAGTGAAGAACAGGTGAATTTTAGGTGGGGATGGGGCGCGTGTGTTAGTCATTCTTGAATGCTGGTTTGTTTTTGGTGGTTCTTTTTTTTGTTGTTGTTTATCTGTAATCCAACAACTATGCTTGTGCTTGTTGTATTGTTGCTTCCTTTGAACCAAATTGGTATTTTCTCCTTAACTGCTTCGCCATGTGGCGATCAGGATATGTATAGTTAATCTCATTGGCATGTTTGTTTTTATCACTTTTGCATTCTTTGCACTTGCATTTTCTATCATACTGTAGGACATTTATTGTAAATACTGCATTGTTTCTAAGTTATTGTTTTTGCATGGTAAGAATGCATGTTTTGTTTATTTCCCTTTGGTTACATGGAAGCATTCTCCTTGTCTTCATGCTGCCTTTCTTAGATCTTTATCTTCATGTTCCAAGGGCCGGACCTTGGTTGTAACTTTTTGTAATTTGGGTTAGCCTTGCCCGAACTACTATTTTATTATTGTCTACCGCTGAAGTTTGTTAAGTGGTGATTTCACTAGTGTTTAAGCCACTTTGGAAGGATGTTTTCATTTTGTATATTAAAAAGGGCACTTCCATGTTTTTGGAAGTATATTTCTATGCCGTTGTATTTCCATTTGAGCATGAATTGTCGGGTTATTTTCTTAACTCTTACGTAATTTTGTTGTTTTCTGCAGCTAAGCAATTCATTGGTCCGATATGGGCGCTTGATGGTGTGGCAAATCACGTGATGCTCTCGGGTAATCAACTGGGAATTTTGATTGCTTGTGATTTATGAATGTGAACCTGTCTGCCATTGTTTCTGGAAAGCTACTTTTTATCCAAATGTGATTTATTTAGAGAAGACCCTTAACTAATTTAAGTGCAGCAAAACAAAGGACTTTTCCTGCTATGACTTTGCCTAATCAAAATATCTTCTAATGTTGTGCAGTTCTGGGATTAATCATCCCCTTGTTGTGTTCTAAAAGATATTGTGCATCTTATTTGTTTTTCATATGAATGAACATAATTTTCAAGTCCATTACTTTTGGAGATTGAATATTGGTAACGACCTATGTTGCTCCGATGTTTTGTGCTTGTCGGAGTAGTCTAGTCCGACACCTATATCCGATGCATATCTAGAAATGTTGATCCACCAAATACATGAAAAACTTTGAATATATATTTGTCGGATGCTTACCTGTACTTTTACACTATATTTCATTGTAAGAATTGGGAATCATTTCTGTTTATAGTTTCCCCATCAGTAGCAGTAGTAGTTTATGTTATCCAGATTTGGGAAGTACTTGATCTGAATGTATAATGAGTGATGTTTAATTTTTGATGCTTTTCAATATATTTAGAAGATTATGTGTCGAGCATAACTGTCCTATAAAGATACTAAAAGAAATCCGAAATTTCGGCTCTTTTGATCATTAACAAAAATCTACTATCCATTCTCCTTTTACCCTTAAAATGGAAGATATCAAACATGTTCGATCTTATGTCTCATGTACATTACATCACGCAATTCGGCAAACTCGCCCGATATTCTCGTCTCGTAAAACAGCAGGTAGACAAGCAAGTTTATCGTCTGCTTGGATGGATGCAACTTCAACTTCCCCGGAGGCGGGCTAATCCAAGTTCTCAACACCGGAGTGTCGATAAGCAAGATGAGCATTTTTCCATAAAACATCAAGTTGCGATGGAACCATAAACTCCAAGCAACAACCAAGGCTCTTCTCTCAGAAATCAGCATTTGTAAAAAGCAAGGATATGCAGCAAGAAATCAATAACCGAGTCAAAAGATGAGTCGATACCTAATTTGAACCGAATCACGGTCCAGCTATGCTTTCTTTATATTGAATGGGCCTAAAATCTGGACCAAATCCCCGTCTAAATATAATGAAACGTTGTCTAAGCCGGCCGAAGGCGGCGTGCGGTCCAGCAATGGGCCAATGGGCACAATTACGGCCGAAAATGGATTCCAAATTTGACTAAAGAAAGTAAACTCTCCCACGGCGTTATATATGAACTTGCATAAGCATTTACTCTACGCCTCCGTCTTTTTCTCTTGGAAATCTTCTTCAAGTCTGAACTTTCGGTTTTGGTTGAGAAAGAGAAGAGAAATGGACGCCCTTGACACCGTCGTAGATCCTTTGAGAGACTTCGCCAAGGACAGCGTCCGCCTCGTCAAGCGTTGTCACAAGCCCGATCGTAAAGGTACCTCCCCCCCTTTTTTTTGTTTTTTCAAAGTTGGATCTGTTTGAATTTTGGGGTTTTTGTTCTTTCTTTCTAAGGATCTGGTTTTATTTTGGGGGGAATGTTAATTGTTTCGTATGCAGAGTTCACGAAGGTGGCGTTGCGTACGGCGATTGGTTTCGTAGTGATGGGATTCGTCGGATTCTTCGTTAAGCTCATCTTTATTCCCATCAACAACATCATCGTCGGCACCGCTTAGGTAATTTGCCTTATCTGATTTTGCATGTGTGTTTTAATTCAAAAAATGGACTGCTTTCATTTGGATAAATCTAAATTCGAGGATTTTTACTGTGTTTGTGGGGAAGGATTTATAGTCAATCTGCCAAAAATGATCAGATTTTGAAGCAATAGCTATTTCCATGTTATTGAATTGAGTTGTGTTGCTTACAAACAAAGTTTATTGGAATTTTTAGCCTAACCCATTGTATATAAGTGATGCCTAATCAACAGCTATGTTGTTTTAGATGATCTAGCAGGCTTATTGATTCTCCGCTAGACCCTTTGATGGAGTTGTTCAAATGTCTTGCCTTTTGTTCTGTGTTTTTTTTTTTTTCAAAACTAACGAGTTCATTCCTTCTTTGATAAACTAGCATTTGACCTTAGTCTTAGCATTTCACATTGCTTCTGAGATCAAGCTGGTATTTTGTTGTTACTTTTTGCTAAATTTATGACAATAGTTGAGGCTCCAATTCTTTTTTAGCTTTCATTTTCGACCTTCGAGTGTATAGCTGTGAAACACGATTTCATAGTCTAGTTCTGATGCTTTTGTGATTTAGCAAAGTGTGTTTCTTGAGTGAATATCAATGTCATCAATTTGTTTTCTTTACACTTGTTACCTTCCTTACTGTAGTACTTCCTCTTACAAAACAAAAAGTAGTATCGCAGTCGTTATTGTTTTTTATACTTGGTATTTTTAGTTCTTAGAAATTCGTGGATATCAAATTTTAAATCTTTATGGTTTGGTTTTTGATGTATGAATTGCAGGGTGGGGGTATGACCAGTTGGAGAAGTTGTCATCAAAGAACAATGTTACAGTGCAGCTCTTCCCTTGTCATTTTACATTTTGTTAGGTGAACCAATAGTCTTGAATCTTAACTAAAACTCTCTTGGATTTTCTGAGCATTTTGTAATAGATTGTGTTTAATTTTGCCCTGACTTTTGTCTTCTTCTCTTTTTATTTGTGCAACCCCTACAAATTGCATACCAAGTTTAGTGACCAAAGCATCAGCAATGGCATTAACCCTCACCTCCCATGGCCATTTTTAACATCGAGATAACCGAGCGGTATACACCAAATTGATGCATCAAGTTTCCCGAGCTTCTTAGTAGGTTCACCGCAGCTAAACTGTCCATTTCCTAGATTATCTTCCTTTGCCCAATCTTCCAAACTTGCTGAAATCCAACGTACTCTCCTCGTAGAGTGCTGAACACAAACCAATTTTCAAAGCTGCTAATGTCTGGCGACGGCGCTGCTAACCTGAATGTAGGTTGGAGAGCCCCATCTGAGTTAGTCTTGCACCATCCTTCAGGTGGACGTCCCCAATACACCTGCTGGAGTGCTGGTAGGCTCTGGTCTGAGCAGCTCGTTCCTGCACATTTTCCGCTTGTTTATCCGGACAAATCTCCTGCAACATTCTCTTGCTTGAACACAATCAGTGGGCAGAGAGATAACAACAATGAAATAAATCTCAATATTATTCTGCTACTTTGGAATCAGAACTTTGCTTGAAATTACCCATGGAGGAGTGTAGCTCGGTACTGGGCAAGGGGGTCTCCATCTTGGAAAATGAACTCTTCTTGGTGCGAGGTTGGAACAGAAATAGATGAAATCAAGCTTGAGCTCACCGCCATGAAAGCTTTCCTGACGGACGGCAACGAAACGAGTAATCACTGGGTCACAAGCATCAGAGACATTGTCTATCAAGTTGAAGACGTCGTTGATGAATTCATGTACCAATTCAACGAGCAACAACAGTATTGGAGGGGTGAGCCCTCGAGTTTTTTTGCTCATTTTCCCAACAACCTGTTGGTCATGTTACAAGATATCAACAAAAAGATCAAAAGCATCGCGGATCGAGAAACTCTAATAAGTAAATCGTTGGAGAAATATCTTCTGATTATCATAATGACTGGGTGAAGCTTCTCTTTTCCTTAAAGATGATGAACTTGTTTGAATTGACAAGACACAAATTTCAGGTAAAACAACTCTAATAAGTAAATCATTGGAGAAATACCTTCGACAATTAGTGAAACCATGTAACGGAGATGAGCAAGTGACAACAGCAATGGTTGATAACAGGGGATTTTAGAGGTTAAATACAACAGTGGACTCTATATTACTCGGACTCTTCGTTTTATTGTATATGAGACTCGATGCGTATTCGGATCTGAATAGTAATATCTGTATCCGACATCCACCCGAATTCGATAACATATTCTTCCATCCTAACATATGGTGTGCATTAGTTAGGCAAGTTTAGGTCTCTAATATTAAAATCCAAACTCATATTTTTATTCAAACATTCTCAAATATCAAACTAACCTTTGAATTTAGACAAATATATAAAGACAATGAGATATATGTTGACGGTGGTTCAATTGATAAACGAGCTACTTGCCTTTTGAGGGTTTGGATCAATCGCAATTCATCACCATTTTGCCTGCTTCTAATTGCTGACTGGCTATTATGTAAGTGACAAGTGCACGATCGACTCTACTCTTCGGCCATTCGCCTACCAGCTTGCAAGGCGAGGACGAGCTACCTTGATCCATCTTCGGCTTCGGTTTGTTATGCTCAGCAGCTCCAACTTGCAGCCTAAAGCTCTGCCACGAAAGCGCTGCTTTACGTTTGATCCGATGTGTCCAGACAATGCTATCCGTTCTCCACTTTCGGACCTCGCCAAGAGAGAACGAGTTCTTTCCTCCGAGTTCCTCTCTCATTCGCGGAGCGAAGAAAGAAGCCGGCTTTGCCCTGGCTACCGCTACCCTTGGGAAACCAAAAGAGCAACTGGAGGAAAGAGATTCAATCTCCCCCTTGGTCATTGGAGAGGAAATGGCAGAGAAGAAGACGTCCTCCGCCTCCGCGCAAGTCTTTTTGCTTCCTGCATCTTCACTATACGAGGCGCTCTCCGACCATTGGGACACTCTGGTAGGAGAGCCGACCACTACAGAAGCCGCCGTCAATCCAGGAGAGAAGCAAGCTACCTTTCTTTGAACCACCTTCCCGGGCAGGGAATATAACGAAAATAAGCCACGGACGGTGGTCGTGGAAGGTTCAAGGATCTTAGGCGGCGGAGCAAACTCCTCTATTGTATCCAATTTCCTCGGGCAGACCCTGACCCCCTCAATCCATCGTACTAGAGCGATCCGAGAAGAACGATTAGGGTCGTATTCTGTCCTTTCTACAATCCCCATAGACGAAGTGCTTCGTTTCAGATCAATTCTTCGCTGCAATCGCTTTGATCCACCCCCTCGGTGAAAAACCGTAATGCGGCCTGAGGAATTCCTACCGGCAGACTTCCCTGTACTCGAAATGAATTGCCTAAGTGCTTTCCTCTCTACGTCTTTGAGTGTCGATGCTTTTGGTGCACCGCCGGCGGCAAATGTTCGTTGACCGGCAGAAACTGCCTCCTTGGCAATAAGGACACTTCTTAATGATCTGATATGAGTTAATGCCATGACTTTTCCCCTTTATCCAGAATCCGTAGAGATGAATTCCTGCGCCTCCCTTGTAATACAAATGTAGGGTTTTAGAGTGTATCTATTTAAATTAATATTAAATTATTTAAAAAATATAAAATTTATAAATTTACTCAAGTATTTTTTAAAATTTGTGTTGTGCTAAAAAAAGTCATTGTTTTTTTTCCTGTATCTAAATAACCTATTATATCAAATGAAAGCTTTGTTAAGCTGTATAAATTAAATGTTAAGGCCATTTGAGTGCAAACTAATTTTTTAAGGGTGCGTTTGGTTCACGGAATGTAAGATTACCTTTGGGAATAAGATTCCCGGAATTTAACATTACTTGACACATTACTGAGAATGTGACATTACCTCGTTTGGTTTATTGTGTAGGAATATAAGATTACTGTGTTTGACTGGAGGTATATAAGGTTATCTGGAAGTAAAATTTACTAAATTGTCCATATGTTATATTTTCTTTTTAACATGTTAAACTTTCAATATTAACTTAAAACTACATGCACAAAAATTAATAGAATTATTTTTGTTACACTATCTAAAATTTGTAAAAATTATATAATTATTATATTAACTATTCTTTAAAAGAACCCAACAAGTGGTCTCAGTGGAAAAATGGATGAAGTTCTTCCTAGAAGACCTGGGTTCAATCACTTTGTATATACTACCTTGTAATCAATTTTAGACTATTAAAAAAACTATTTTATATTTACTTACCCTAGTTATCCTCTATTAAAATATTTTGTAAATTTTTAAATGCTAGAAATTTAATATGTTCAAAATTTTATTTTTTTATTACTTGTGACATGTCAAGCAAATTAAAGTAAATAATAAAATAAATCTAAAAGTTGTATAATACTGATAAGAATTTCTATAATAAGTTTAACATACTAAAATATTTTACAAGGCCATAAACATAAAAATAAAATTAAAAACATCACTCTAAACTTATTAATTTTTAAGAAATATGCTATCGCAACATATAACTTATAAACATCATAAATATAATATTAATAAAAATACATTAAATATTTGTAACACCATTTAAATATTAAATTAATATTAAATAAAAATATTTAATTAATTTACACCACACACATTTAATCAACTAATTAAATTTTACAAAGGATCTATATGAACAAAATCTATTAACATAGGGGTAATATGGTCCAAATGGGAGGGAATTAACAAATACCTAAGAAATCCAAGGGAATCACATTCCCACCCTTTAATGAAAAACTGCTACTGTTGGGAATGTAAAATTACCCCTTGAAGGGAATGTTCTCCAACCAAACGTGGGTATGTGATTCCGGAAAAGATCATTCCCCCAGGTAATGATCTTTTCCACGAACCAAACGCCCCCTAAGGACTTTTGTGGTGGAAAAGTATAAAAATTTACTTAATTTAACATTTAAAGGCTTTTTATTAAAATAAATATTATTATGAATGTGTTTTTTTAGTAAATTGAATTCATTAATTTTTTTGACAATTGTATTTGAGTTAGTAGTTGTCTATTCCAATAATATTATTTTAAATGTTTAAATTTAAATCTATTTATGAGAATATAACGTGTATTAACATTGCACTCATGTTGTTAAATTTTTATTTGTTATTCATACACTCATTAGTTACTGTACAAAAGAAACAATAACAAAATATTTTTAGATAATTTATACTATAAGTCACTATATTATTTGTGTGTTTACAGTCGATTTATCATATTTAAGAAGTTACAGTCAAATCACTCCATTAATTAGTTGTAGCAATTAAATTATTATCATTAAATTTCAAATATGGTATGAGGTGTAAGATTTTTCATGCAAACTCCACATCATATGTATACTAATATTTATGGGTAAGGTACACTAATACCACTATATTATTAGTACGTAACAATTGGAACATATTTCAAAAGTTATAATCAAGCCGTCAATATCATTATCCTAATATTTCACCACTAGATTCCTTAAATTAACCACAAAGCTTTTAAAGTTAGAATTGTTTTCTGACATCACTTCATAACACATTTGGTTGGTTGACAAAGCTGCTCATCTTTGTTCTCTCATATTCCCTTAAATTATGGGGTTCTAAACTCACCTAGAGCACTCCACTTACTTCCCCTAGAGTTTCTCTCTTCTCTTCCCCTATACGTAAAATTAATTAAAATTAGATTTTGTCAAAAAAATTATACATATATCGATAATAGAGTGACTGTGATAAAATTTGTTTAACCTTTTCACGGCAACACAACCTATTGAGAAATTATTACTTTCTTCATCTCATTAAATTTGACAAGTATAAACTTTTTAAAGGTTTTTCTTTGGACATTGTTCGTAATTATTTAAAATATTTTAATTAATTAAATTTTATAGAATATATTTTCAAACTACTTGTAGGTTTTTAAAACATATCTTCACATTTTCTATAAATAATAAATTTAAAAAGGAGTCAAAGTCAAATAATTTTAATAGAAAATTTAAACTAGACAAATTTAATAGGACAATAATATTTTAGGTCATGGAGTTCAAAAAATATTAAAATGGAATTAATTTTTGGTTTGAGCTAAAGTATCCGATGTTACTGTTAATAGCGTGATTAATTCTCTCACTTACAAAGAAGTAAACGATTGGCCATAAAATGTGCTTTATTTTCATCAATAAAAACTAAACTCCTGACCTTATAGTTAAAAGATGAGGTGAGTAGTCATCGCACTACATGAAATTATTTTAAAGCTAAATCGTGTAGAACATTATCAATAACGTAACTATAATAATTTTATAATAATTCATCATAATTACAAATTACATAAAATATTATTTTACGAAAACCATCACAACTTTATAAATTAATAATATTTTAAGTAATTTTACCTTATCCTTGTTTTAACTTTTTAATTTTTAGAATTTCCCCAACTAAAAGAGAAACTTTTTTTGTCGGAAAAAAAAATCCAAAACCGACCCGCTCTCATGCGCACGTGCGATGCACTCTCCCGCCCTTCCCCAACTTTCCCGCTACTTTTCTTAGCAGCTCAGCTCTTGAGAAAGTACAAACATTTTCTCGGGAAGTAAAATTTTCGCAGTAGATTATCTCGCATTTTCTTCCAGGAATAAACCCTTTCCCCCTTCCCCTCATGAACTGCCGAGACGTTGCCCTGGTCTCGACGGCCACTATCTTTGGTGCTTTAGCCTCTGCTTTTGCTTATCATACATTATTCTCCAACCCTAGTAAACAATATTCTCGAATCAATTCATCCGAAAACGGCGACGTTTCGAAGAAACGCTCCTCACAGGATCCTTTCGATCCATCGAAACGCAATGGGTTAGTAAAATACTTGCTTGTAACTCGTATTCGTGGTTGAAAATCCAATCTTTAAAAAAAATGGGTAATTTTTTGTTACCGTTGCAGATATTTGTCGTGGGATGACTATTTTATGGCAATTGCATTCTTATCCGCTAAGAGATCCAAAGACCCGAACAGGCAGGTCATAATTTTTTGTTAAGAGGTTTAAAATTTTCCACTGAATTTTGTATAATCGTAGCTACCCAAAGTGCTTAATTTTGCAGCTGCCATGTTTGTTTGTTTGCTTGTTTGAAAATCTAAGTTCTAGGTAAGTAAAAGTTGAGACCTTTGATTCTAAAATTTGTATTGGTTTTTGTCAGGTTGGAGCATGCTTGGTGAGTCAAAATGGTATAATTCTTGGTAAGATTTTTGCTTGAATTGCAATCTTAAGAGTTAAAGTTAACGATGCTAGGCAGCCATTGTTTATGGATATTGTTTTTTTTTTTCCCTTTGGTCAGGCATTGGCTATAATGGGTTTCCTAGGGGTTGTTCTGATGACCAGCTTCCTTGGGCAAAGGTTTGATAATTGTTATTAATGAAATTACAAATTCCAACATTATTTAGGCCTATATCCTTAAATTAATTTGTGCTTTGAATGATTTCTCAGATGTCCAAATCTGGGGATCCATTGGAGACGAAGTATCCGTGAGTACTAAGCTTTTTCCTGAACTCACTCGTATTATTCGGAATTGATGACTTGATATTATGGCTTGTGCCTCTTTCTGTATTGCAATCAGTCTATATTTGTTATTCATGGTCTTTCATCTAGTGCATTAATGAAACTCTATGCTCTGAACCTTTGATAATCAAAAAACGTTTTTGTAATGATAATATACTTAGGTTTGATACTTATTCTTGAATCTTTTATGTAGGTATGTTTGTCATGCTGAAGTCAATGCTATATTGAATACAAATCATGCATCCGCAGCTGGCCAGGTTAGTTACTCGAGTTCTCTGTCGCTCGCTAAACGCACGAACCAACATATATATTATTCAAAATTTAGTAGACTCCAAGTGAAAACATAGTAAAACTTTATAGTTCTACTTGTATGTTCTTCTGTTTTTTCTTGTAAGTCCCTGCTACTGCAAGTCCTCAATTGGCTTCCCTTTAAAGGTTTACTAGTAATGGCTCTTGTTGTGAAATTTTGCAGAGGCTTTATGTGACCATGTTCCCCTGCAATGAATGTGCAAAGATAATCATTCAGGTTTGATACCAATGTTCCCCTTAATGCTTCGAACAAACCATCAACTTCATGCTCAGTAAATAACGACTCTGTATAGATTCTATTTCTCCTTTCAATAACATTGATGTTTACCATCTATGGATTTGGCTACGATGCAGTCAGGTGTCTCAGAAGTCATATATTTTATAGAGAAAAGACTGAATACAGACACTGCATATGTTGCTTCGCGCAAGCTGCTGTCAATGGCTGGTGTTAAGGTAAATCCTTCATCCACAGTTTGATGATAACCACTATATTAGTTTTGCTCAGTAGAGCTATCTTAGTGCATTTCTTTGTTTGATATTTCCAGCAATGATTTTGGGTTCTTTGTGTTTGACTTTTAAAGTTTCTGAAATGAATCTGAATTTTCTTTTGCAGGTCAGAAAACATCAACCACAAATGGACCAAATTTTACTGCAGTTCAAAGAGCTTTAGTTTTAGGTTCATGTACCAGTTTTTATCTTGACAAACAACATTGTTACTTCTTTTGTATCGTGTGCCGTAAGTTGTAACTGTAACACAGTAACTATTTATGCTATTCTGATTGGAATGATTATCAAAATATAGATGTGTTTTCGACAGTAATACTCACATTTGAGATGATTGCATGTTCCGAAACTTTGGGCATAGTATGGATTTGTCAACTGAATGAAAATTTGTTAAATCCTAAAAAGTATATAATTTTTTGGGAATGGGGGATCATTTGCTTGGATGTTGAACCCCCAAGAACTGCTTTATTTCGCCCTCAAAGGTAACAAACAATTAACTCTATGAGTGTTCCTAATTTGCCAAATCCACCTATCTTCCGACTAGAAGTTATGCCGGGGCATTACTTAGCATTCAGAGCATCAAGTTGCCTCCGGAGATCTTCAAGGTCATCGATAGCAGTATCTGTGGCTCCAGATGGCTGGGGCTTTTGAAATTCATCGGCGCTCGGGAGCTCACGAGTGAGGCCTTCAGGAAGCGCATCTGTACGAATAGAGGAAAGCAGCTCAAGGAAATGAAACATTGAGATCAAACAAGAGCGGTAAAGAAGATAACAAACAAATGAAAGGTAGTAACTGGGACAGTTCAAAGTTTCAAGGTAACTCCATTTCAACAATCAAATTAAGGAAAACTGTAAATGTGTGCATGTGTATAATTAAATCAATGGGACCAGAATGACATGGTTGCAGTTTTATATCAAATGACTCTGAAGTCATGCTGAATGAGAAGTGACTGGAATAACATAGTAATTCTTCTCAAAATTTAGAGTAGAGGGCCTCTGTTAGTGTATTCAGAACTTTACAAGAAGATAATGCAATCATATATAAAAGAAAAATCAGCAAATGAAAAACTGGAAGAACGTTCAAAACAGAGAGCATAGAGAAGAAAAACACCTGAACTAGTGCCACAAGTTCTCTTCTCCGGCTCATTGTCATCGACAACACTGCAAAAGGAATTGCATAAGCCGGTTAATCTCCCCAAGTAGAACCATAGAACAGTAAGATCCATGAATATGATAAATGCAAAACAGTACATAACATCTTTTAACATCATAGGAAGCACGTCATTCAATCACCATATAAATGTGTAAATCCAATCAAATGTCAGAATTACATTTACATAAACAAAAAATAAAAAATAAAGTGTTAGTTTTCAGAATTTGAGTTGAAGATTGTGTAAGATGCACCAGTCCATCTCTAAGAGTTGTGATCTTTACCTTATGTTCCATTCATTATCAACATGAAGTGGCACATCTCCTGCTGCGGCAGCAGCTGAGGCTTCAGCCTCCATCTTGGCTTTAGCTGCATCATCTCTGGCTGGTTTTGCAAGAACGTATTCTTTCTGCAAAGCAATAGTCCAATCCATCAGAGGAAGAAAAACCAAATGACCAAAAAGACAGAAATCATTCTCTTACCTGCCGCTCCAGACAGGCAGCATTTGAACACTGAGGATTTGGCTTCATTGACATTGTTGGAAAGAAATCTTTAAGAGAACTGTATCCCTACAATCAGCAACACAGCAAAAATCTATCAAAACCCAAGAGTAAGCACAAGAGGCCATTAGTAACCTAGTAAGAACACCTCACATAAAGCAAAGGATTAAACTATACAGACACCATTTACAGAAATGAGAGAGAGGGAGAGTTGATGTAGGATTTACCAAGTAGGGAGAAACATGTCCAAATCCCAACAAGAACTTCAGTGTATTTTGAACCAGAAGCCCAGCAACAACTCCCTGAAAAGTTATTTCATATACTGGATGTTAGGAAAACCATGTTTTTTTTTTTTACTTTAGGTACCAAACAGTATAATGACAACTTATTGATTATTGCTAATGCATATACTACAGTCCAATTTTATGATATAGGCACCATATATTACATGCTGAAAGGATGAACATGCACATTCGCAGCACATGTTCATGCATGATAAAAATAAGTACAGAGGCATGCATGCCTCGATGCATCCATGTGTGTGTGTGTGTGTGTGTGTGTGTGAGAGAGAGAGAGAGAGAGAGAGAGAGAGAGAGTATAGATAGAATCATTCATGTCTTATATTTGTGGTTCTGTGTGCGTATATTTATATAGGTAGATCAATCCATGTCAGTGTGTTCATATGCACATGCATGCAGGCATACTGCAAATGAGAACAAGCCAAAGGATGTGGAAAAGAAAAGAAAAAAACTTACCATAGTAGTTGGCAAAGATGCGGCACAAACCCCTTCGCGCTTGAGTGTTCGTTCATCCACTCCAGATGCTACAACCTTCAAAGGAATAGAATAGCATAGTCATATTCACTTTCTTGATTATATAACCAAACTGCACAAAAACATGAACTTAGACGTTTCACATCTACATTAAGCACATATCATATATTAATGGATGAATATACCAAAGGAGGGGCACATGCAAAACAAGCAGTTTCTCCAGGAATCAGCAACTGTATATGACCCGAAACTGCATCCTCAGAAACACCTGTCCCAAAATTTCCTCTTTTCAGTAATAAGAAGCAGCAGAGGCAAACCAAGAATACTTTTATATCTTTACTTGGGATCTCTCAGAATATTCTTGGCTGAAGTGCAATATGGGTATACGCATATAGCACGCAAACCACTAAAAGGTCATATGAGAGCATGAAGAGAAATTATACAGTAGTTATTAATTATCATAGATTAGCATATGTGTCAATGATAAGTCCAAATCTACTCATAATCTTTTATGTCACTATACGAACGTTTAATCTTGTAGTTTAACCATTTATTGTGGAAGTGCATGAGGTCAGGTTTCTTGAAGCTTTCAATTAAGATACATGTCTTGGATTTCAGGATTACAAGCATCTTTCAAAAGAAAACTTGTGATCTGATTGAAACATAAAAATAATAGAAGGGACTTCTTATAATATTATACGTCTACCAGTGAATTCAGTTAAGTTGATTACTAGTAACAAATGAAAAATAAGTTCTTACCAGATTCCATCCACGTTTGATTCAACTCATTGCAAGCCTGTGTATATACAAAAAAAAATCAATTTTGTAGAATGATAAACAGTTCAGATATATGGAGGTCATCAAACTTAGCAGTTAGCAACTGTCAACTTAGGCCTAAAAGAAAATAAGCACGTTTAACATAAAAGTCATTATGACCTGATTGACCACCATCCTTGCTTCGTAATTGTCTACACAGCTTAAAACAAGATCCACTCCGCTACCTTCCTTACTTGAGCGAAATGTTTTATTCTTTAAGCTTGACATAAAGGTTTCAAACCCTTGTACGGTTGTAATATTCAGCGTATAGCTCTAAAGAAATGAACCAATCAGTGTGGTAAGTTCTAAAAATACACGGTGATGGACTAAATTGATCATCTACAATTACCAGGATATGGGGGGACACCTACCTCAAGCACAACATCAGGATTAATGTCTGACAGGGTCTGAACAGCAGCATCAGTCTTTGTCATACCAACCTTAAAGGAATATTTGGAAGTCAGATTATTCAAATTACGGTACAAAGCCAGGCTTCCGGGTTTATATAGATGCAGAAAACCGTAGTTACAGAAAAAAAATATTAGTGGCACTTCGGGTACGTTCTATTACTTTAATAAACATGCCATTTTCCAACTAGCTGTCAAAACAGAACAGTTTGGAAAAGGGCATGTATACTCACCTGCTCTGGACGAAAGAATAGCCTATTCATGTTAGCTAACTCCACTTTATCATAATCATACAACAAAAGTCGACCTATGCCACACCTTGTTAGCATCTCAGCTGCAACACTGCCAACACCACCAATACCCTGCAAGTTAAATATCAATGAAAATTGAATCAGGAAGATAAGAATTATCAATCTAAGGTAACATAATGGAACCGATAGCATGTGCCAGGCAAGGCTTTATTGACAAATGATCTAGAAAGCAAAAGACAAATACATACAACTATGGCAACTGAGAACTCCCGGATCCTTTCGTAGTTTTCCACAATACCCATTCTTTGAAGTGCCATGAGCCTACTATAAGGATTGCTATCAACCACCTCAGCACTCATATCCTGCCACCGGATTGATTAGGCATGCATTAGTATCACAATCAAAAACCATAACCAAAAGAATATGTAAGCGCCGAGGAACAAGTACAGGAAACAAATACCTTGACTTTTGTTCGTCGAACAGGTACCGACTTGGCAAGATGAGTAAGACGGTCAACACGTACTTGCATCTGGAAAACGTATAAACAAGTTGCAACCAAAGCAATATGCTCAAACATTGTTAAAGACAAATTTCTGTCTTCATAATCAACTAAAACATAGTTTTTTAAGTTTTCCAGTATGTTATAAGTAAATTCCATATCAAGGAAACATTAATTTAGCTCTGCCTAACAGAACCTAGTCGTCATCGAGAAGAACATAGACTAGCTACATTACCAACCTTCATTGGTAGACAAAATAGCATAAAATGCATGAATTAAGTCAAAATCCCCCCCCCCCCCCAAAAAAAAAAAACCCAATTTAAACATAAAATGCAGCAAACGAGACAACTGATAGATCGAAGAAGATCAACCTAGAACCGAAATGAATCTCATTCATAGCAATTCAACAAGTATAAAAACACAATTAAGCTACAAACTTTCTGGATCCCCCACGGGCCTAAAATATACATCTCATCGGATCAAATGCAACTAAAAACGCTTGCATGTAATCTAAGATTGATGAAAATTGCACCTGGTCGATTGAAGCACGAAGAGAAGGATCAGACAAAGATTTCCTTAGAGACAAGAGATCATCAAGCATCTCTTTCAATTCCACCTCCATTATTGTTCTTTCTGCTCTCCTCTAAAAACCCAAAATTTGTGTTTGTGTCAGAACCCAAGAAATGCTGCAAAACTGCTATGGCAGTGGGGGGTTTTGCTTCCTCTTTAAATTCGTTTCCGTTTTTGAACGCCCAGCGGTCAACTGTTTGCCAAAGCTGCTTTTTGCTGTAAGAATATGCTTTTCTAAGAGTAATTCGATTTGGGTTTCAACTTCAAGACTCCAAAAATCAAAATTATAGAAGACCAATGAAGCAATTGGGCTCAAAGTACCCCGAGGGTAGTTTTTTTCTTTTCTTCCTTTTTTCTGGGTTTATCCGCATAAGAGAGATGAAAGACCCAACAAACGTAGCAACAATATTTCTTTCTTTCTTCTTTTTTATATCAAGAAAAAATATTTTTTTCTTATTTTTTATCAAAGTGAACGATTTTTTATATAATACGTTAGTTTGATGTATTAGTTGATTGTTACTTTAGAATTTAGATTTTGAAATTGCTTCATACACTATGTTAATATTTTTTTAAATTTATTAATTTATGTTTATATTAACCTATATTATTAAATTTTACATATATTAAAAAACAAAGTAAAATTTCCGGCGAGCTTAATAAGCAACGAATCAAGTCGAGCAACAAATTTTTTTAACGAGCACGAGCCGAACAAAATGTTATCGAATTTATTGAGTCGAGTTGAGAATTGCTCAATTCATACTTTACTCGCTCAATAGTCAATAAGCACCTCTACTCATGACAAATGCATCACAAGATACAGTAAGAAAAATTTCATGCTTAAGCGAAATGAGACATTAATTTTACATCGGAAAAGAAAAATGATGACCTATGAAAACGGTGACGTTACACATCCTATTTAATATGTCTTTTGGAAAGAGAGCAATGGTCTCGTGACTCAAGCGTCTACTACAATATGAGTCAACAAACGTAACAAACTAATCATTGGACTCACTCCAATAGGCAACTTAGAAAACAAAAAAATATATATAAAAAAATTATTCAATACAGTTTATATTTTTACCAATTCAACCCGTGTACTTTTATTGTACTAAATTTAACTCTCAACTTAACAAAAGAGTGAGACTACTTATTTAATATAAATGTACAATAAAATATTAAATTTTTAATAGTGCTTATGTGACGATTTGTGTGATAGTTCACATAAATTTCATGTTAACTTTTTTTTTTTAAATTTTTTTAACATGTTATATAAGACCACTAATGTCATGTTAGTATGAAGTTTATTTAGATAGACATGTCAACGCCATTATAAAATTAATTTTTAATATGTATTTTCTTTAAAAACTAAAATTGCCTTTTCCATACTAAATGGTGAATTTAGTAGAAAAAGAATAAAGGTAAAATATCTTTATACACACATAAACTGAAACTAAATTTGTCGCCTAAAAATGTTGATATTTATAGCATTAGAATTAGATTAAAAAGACTAAATAAAATATATTAAATAAAACATGCAAACCCATTTTTTTAGGGTAGTTTACATTTTAGATCACTGAACTTAACGTCTACTTTCATCTACATCACAAACTTTTAATTTAATCAAACTACATCATTCAACTTTTATTATTTATAAATTAAGTCACCTATATTGAAACATTAAATAATTTGAATGAAAAAACTAAAATTGACACTTTTATTTAACATATTTTTCACGTAGCATCATCATTTAATGTTCAATTGATAATTTTAATAATTTTTGTAAGATTTTTCTTAAACATTTCATTTTAATAAATTCAAAGGAAAATAACTAGATTTCTTATAAATCCTAACAAAAAATATTTAAAATATGAATTGAACATTATTTATTGATGATATGTGAAAATATGTTAAATAAAAGTTTTAATTTTAGTTTTTTTATTAGAATTATTTAATGGCTTCAATATAAGTGATTTAATTTATAAATAATGAAAGTTGAATGATGTAATTTGATTAAATAAAAGGTTTGTGATGTAAATGAAAGTGAATATTAAGTTTAGTGATTTAAAATGTAAATTACTCATTTTTTTAAGAAATTTTAAATTTAATATTAATCATACGTAGAGGGAAGGTGGCTCTAAGGGAAGGAAGAGTGCGCTTTTAATGGGTCTAGAACTCATGACCTAAAATAATATGATAGAACAAAGATGAACAGTTTAGCCAACCGGTCAAATGTGTTTACTCCATGTAAACCCAATTTTGAAAAGAAATTATAAATTTATATATTATGGAAGGGTAATATCTCTCTCTATATATGAATATTATAACTTTATGGCCATGTTTGGTAAATAGCGGTTTGAGCAAAAATTAGAGGTTTAAGGTATAATTAGAGGTTTGACTAGTCAAATCGCTAATATTGATGTTTGGTAAATAGCGGATTGAGTGAAAAAGCTAATTTTGAAAAAGCTCCTAATAAGAGCTTTTTGAGATTAGAGGTTTGATATTAGAGTTGTAATAACTCTTTTACCCTTAACAATTACCAAAAATCTCTAAATAACCTAAATTAAATAATAATATTTTTTAATATAAATAATAATACATTAAATATTGGACTTATTTGTTGCTACTACTAATTTATATGGTGACATTTGTAAGTTAATTCTATTTTTTTATTATAACATATTTATATGTGCATATAAAAAAATTTAATAATTATATAAATAATAAATTAATATATAAATCTTTCAAATATGTTTAGAAAATTTATATTAAAAAATAATTTTTACAAATCTAATTAATATTTATTAGATACAAAATATTAATAACTAATAAATTATTCAAACAAGTATTAAATATAATCATGTCCTTATATGTCATTTTGTTTGTTTAAATAATCAAACATGTAACACCCGTGTTTTGGGGTTAGGAGTTAGTCAGGTTAATTGGTCTGAGTCGGTAGAACTAATTTTAATCAAATTGATCTTAGTTGAGCAAATTGGGTTTTAAATAAAAAGGGAGGGGTATTTTGGTAATTTTAATAAAAAAAAACTTTATATCTTAAAAAAAAAAAATTATATCACCTAATCATTTTCCCTTATCTTCTTTCTTCCTCCCCCACCGTTGAAAACCATTCCCAAACTTTCCCAAACCCCAAAATCTTAATTCATCAAATTACTTCATCAAATCAAGGGCGTTTTTGAAGGTAATCACATATTTGAATTCTCCTCTTCATCCTCTACGTTTACATAGCTTTATATCTCGAAACTACCCACTTTTGTGATTTTCAAGTTTAATGGAAATTTGAGTTGTTAGTGAGTTTTTCAATTGATTTTGATTTATTGAGTTGGGTTTTGAGTTAGTCTTGTTAAAATACACATAATATGTTAAAATGAGTAATTTTGGGTGAAAATCCGAAATGGGTATTTATGGCCATTTTTGAAGTGTTTAAAACTTGAATTTTGATGAGTTTTAGAGTTCAATTGAAGGGCTGATGGTATATGTATATTAGGAAAGTGTTTTGGAACCATTTAGATGTCATTTGGGTGATTGAAAATATAGTTTTCTGCTGGGTAATAAAGGAGCACGAAAATGAGAAATTTGGTGATTGTTTGAGTTGGAAATTGTTGGAGCTTGGCTTGCACTTATGAGTTGATGTTGTGGCTGAATTTAGCAATTATTTGTGAGTATGAGATGTGTTGGAAACTTGAGTTTTCATCAAGGTTATGAGCTGCTTGAATTAGATAAAGTTGGGGTTTGGTCATGACTTAATATGTTGAGTTTGATATTTGAATTTGTATTCCGGGTTAGCTACTTTGATGTTGAGTTGATTCGAGGTTGTTTTACTTGTGTTGAGATGTTTAGAAGCGAGGTTTTGAGATGGTGAAGCCTTGGGAACAAATCTGGAAATTGAAGGCCATGGTTGCTTGGTGTTTAAGCTTGGATGTGGAGGTGAGTGGTTAAAATATTTTAAATGGTTTTGAGCAATTGGTTCGAGCATGTGGACTATGTTGAGATTGGTAGACTCACCTAGAGTTAGGATTAGGGTGGTAGCCTAATCCTAAGCTTTAGTTAGAGACATTGGATGATCTCTTTAATTGATGTTATGTCTCATGATGATTTGTGTTATGATGATTATGTATAATGTGTTATACATGTTGTTGAGGCATGGTTTGATGCATTGCTATGCATGCGGTTTGGATTGTAAATTGTGTATGATGAGGTTGAGTTTAATATGATGTAAGATGCCATATTATTACTCTTGAACATGACATTATGCATGTTGTTGAGATATTTGATATTGAGCTTAATATGATGTAAGATGCCATATTATGACTCTGAATATCAAAGGTTGTGGAATTTGATTAATATTGGCACTAGTATGCTTGGGTACAATGATCGATCATCAGGATGAGTGTGCACACTAATTGAGTCAAAACGTACGTGGCCTTGGTGGCGTTAAGGCACCAAGGAGGAGTACGGTGATGTAATATTCCACCGGAAATTTATATATATTCTACGTGATGATGAGTGGAATCCCATCCGTAGGGCATGTGGAAATGCGTTCCACATGCAAGGCCGGTGATGAGTGTAATCCCACCGAGGTAAGGTTGATGTTGGAAAATGCGTTCCAACATGTTATCCGCGTATTCGAGTCATAGCTAGGTGCCAATATGAGAAAGTATGTATATATACCAATATGAGATTATGCATACATGCTTATATGAATTGATATGTGTATCAATGTAATATGAAATGTGAATTCCAATGTGTAGCGGTATATGATGTGGATAATACATTGAGTATGTATCGTTGTATGTTGAACTTATAAGCTGTTGAGCATGACATGAATTTGGTAATATGTTCATGCATCATCTATATTTATGGTTCATGTGGATCGAAGGTAAAGTCATATATTTCATCATGATAATTGCTCGAGCTTGGATCCTGTATTGTCGAAGGTTTGTTTTATGAGCTTACCCTCACTAAGCTTTTATGCTTACGCTCTCTTTTGTTCGACAATGCAGATAAATAGCTTGTGGGTGGCAAGGGAAGAGAAAGGTCTCCAAGTGTTGCTTTTGGTGAGCTTAATGTATGATTTATAAATTGAAAGTTTGTAATAGTAAAGCAATGGGATAGGTGTTGTTGTTTTGGATGTCTTGATGTATGTTTATTTGGTTTGGCACTTGGATGCCTTGTTCGACTTGTAAATATCACTTAAGATGCATGCCTTGATGAATGCTTGAGTGATGTATGTCTGTAGATGTTTAAATTGCTTATCATGTGTGTTGGTCATATGCTTGGTTTCATGTTTGGATGCTTAAGTTGCTTGCATGATTTGTGCACCACCTTGAGTTGATTAGTGCCTTTTGGTCTTTGTGAAAGCATGATTTTATGGTTGGTTTGCCTTAGGATTGATGATAGTGTGTTGGTTGAAGTTTTTGAGGGATTTAGGGGCCTTCTTGTGCCTTAAATCAGCTCAAACTGAAGGTTCGTAGCAGGGGGTATCGATACCCATAGGGAGGGTATCGATACCTTTTTGGTGAATGAAGCTACTGCCAATTTCGGTATCGATACCCACCTTAAGGGTATCGATACCGTTGGGGGGAGGGTATCGATACCCTTTTAAGGGTATCGATACCGCTGAGGAGGGGTATCAATACCCTCCTGACGGGTATCAATACCCCCTTGCAGTTAAAGCTTAAAAATTGGGCTTGAGATGTCCGTTTGAGTTGAAATTTGGCAGAGAGGCATGAAACATGACTAATTTAATAATGGTAACTTAAAATTTGGTAAAGTCCTCTTAATTTCCAGAATTTACAAATTGGTCCCTAAATTCGTATTTTGTGCAATTGAGTCCCTTATTGTTTTCCGATTGTTGTGATTTTTGAGTATGCTTATCTCAAGAGTATGCCTAGGTTTAATGTGCATCTAGACAAGTTTAAAAAGAAAAAAAAGGGTCGCTAATCAAGGTTGACTTTCGGGTTGACTTTGGTTTTCCCCGTGTAATCTTCGTAGTTCGGGTCAGCCGTCTAGGCCGGGCTACGGGGGTTACATTTGTTGGCATCAGAGCTTAAGGTTTCCGAAACCTTGGGCAGGTAAGTGAAGTAAGTTGTGTTTTATGATTGATATGCACGGTGTTTGCTTATCATGTAAGCATGCTGCTTGTTATTCGAGTATGCTGTAATGTGTGATTGTTTGATGGAGAAGGTATGTTGTTTGATCGTACGCATATGTTTGCTTGTTTAGCAAGTATGCCTTGTAATATGCATGATTGAGCATGTATGTATGTTGAGTTGCTTGAAGCATGTTGAGTAGAGTCCCATTGCTTCTATTACATCGGAAAAAGAGATTTTAAGTGAGGAAATCATACTTGAGCCACTTGGACCTTTTCCTTTGCTAACCCAGTTTGTATGTTATTGTGTTGTTGTTGTTAGTTTACTGCTTTTTGGTAAGTTGAGGCCAAAGCGTGGACTGTGAATCGGTAAGTGGAAACTTGGGGTTCTGAAAATGTGAATGAGGTTGAGGGAATTCATCTCTTTAGTCAGGAAGGTGTGGTTGTACCGGAGTTGAGGTACAATTTGGTTGTCTGAGTCAATGTGTATGTGGGTTGGTTCCTGTTGATGAGGAACGATGTAATCGGTTCTGGTGTTAGTAGTGAAAGAGGTGACGACCTATGAGTGGGAGTCAGAGTGGCATCGATGAAATAGTAGGTAAGCCTTGGTACAGTTTTGAGCTTGTTCCCTTTTGATTGATTCTGAGTCTGCACTTCTGTATATTGTTAGCAAGCATGCAAGTTTGAATGTGCCGATGAAGTGTCAGAGGTAGATATGAGTACCTTAGTTCTTTGGGGCGAGATCAGAGTAAAGGTCTCGTTTGTGTAATCTGAAATTCAGAAATGCTAGTTGATGATCGTTGGGGTTCGGCCTATGGTTTTCATACAAAACAACCGTTCAATGTCCGTGAGTGGAAATCAATTTGTGTGATTGGGCCAGTGTGTGCCTGAGTTGTCTTCCAGCGAGAAAGAGAGATGAAGTTACTTCCGATATAGTTGAGTCGAGAAGGAAGTCTTGAGCTTTAAATTCAGATTGTTTGGTAGTGGGATGTTTTGAGTCGTCAGGACCGATGTTACAGAACAAGTTCAAGCATGATTGTTTGTGTGCGATTAGAACTGCATTTTGAAGTTTTGAGATGCTCTAAGAACATTCTAGAAGAATTAGATTTTGTTGAAGAACTAGTCTGAAAACAAGAAGGTCGAAGACTATCAGCTGTACACAGGTGTAGTTGCAATTTTCACGGATACTTCCTTTTGTGTGAGCATGTAAGAAAATTTGATGTACGTATTGAGACCTTGGACGTAGGGACACAGGTGACTAGACCTTGTGGTGAGATAGTGATGGCTAGGAAGATGTATGGAAGATGTTTGTTGATGGTTCAGGGTTACATGTATGCAGTAGATGGAAAGTGATCGTCTTCCTATAGTTTTGATGTACCTTCTGGCAAGGTTTGGCTTGAAGAACACATAGTTAGAGTATACTTTGAGACAAGGAGACAGTTGCTTGGAAGTTGTAGATTTCTGTGAGCTGTAGTAGTAGGTGAAGATGTGAACTTCATATTGAATGATTGATCCAGCTTTGAAGGTCGAAGATTGCTTGAGTATAGTTGGCAGGTTTGCTTAGCAAGTGTAATAAAGTTGATTCTGAATGAAGATTAGACCGCATCAGGTTAAAATGGTTTGTGATTCTTCCTAGAAGTGTTTAGAAGAAAACGCCCAGTTTGTCTCCTGGCAGAGAAGAAGAGTTTATTATTGATGTCGTCTCTGAGTTTGCTCGTGTTGTAGTTTGCTCGGTATCTTATGGTTTCCGACAGAATTGAGAGTGTTGAAGAATTAACTTCGAGAACTGTTAGGCCTTAGACTCATTAGGCCTAGTACGTCATCTTAGAGTATGACAGTACAATTTGTCAAGGAGAAAGAGTGACAGTACGAGAATGTGTATAGATTTCAGACAGTTGAAACAAGTGACAATGAATAATCAGCATCCGTTTCCGAGTGTCAGTGATCTGTAGATCAGTTAGTGTGTGCTTCAGTCTTTTTGATGATTAACTGGAGATCCGTTTACTACCAGTTGAAAAAAAAAAAAAACTTGAAGTACCGAAGACAGCTTTAGGGGCGAGATGTGATCACCTTGAGTTCTGAGTTATGTCGTTGTGTTTGACTAGTGTATTAGTTACCTTCATAGAGATGTTGAGAAGGATAATTCTCGAGTTCCTTGATCGGTGGTAGTAGTTCTCATAGATGACACATGAGTATATTCACGCACCGAAAAAGGCCATGACTAGCTTTGAAGTTAGTGTTGTAGATCCTATTAGAGAATCAGTGGTGTGCCAAGTTGAGCAAACGTGGACTCCGGGTTAATGAAGATGTTCTCTTAGGACATGTAGATCAGCCGAGTACATTAGAGAAAATCCTAAGTAGGCAGAAGAAGATGTGAGTTGAAAGAAACTTTAATGGAAGCTTCGACCTTGATCCGAAAAAAAAAAAAAAATTGAACCATAGTGATGCGTTGCATGTAGTGTTAGGTTGTATGCTTTTGCAAGATGGAAGATTGTGGCTTATTCATTGAGATAGTTGAAAGACCGATAGAAGAGTTATCCGGTATGAGACGTAGAGTAAAATTACAATTGTGTTTGCTTCGAAGACTTGAAGACAAAGCTTGTATAGCAAGAAATGCACAGTGAGTATGTACGTATCATCAGAACTTAAAATATTTGAAGACTTAGGAAGGGTGAAAACTTGAACAGCATGAAATGTTAGAACCGCTTGAAGACTGTAATATCAAGATTGAGTACCATCCGAAGATAGCCTCCGTAGTGACCGATGTTCAGAGTAGTGATTGTTGTTAGATCAGTAGTTGGGTTGCGAGTTGTATTTGCCGAATGCCAGTATTCTTGTGGCCGCGTTTCATGTCGAGCCTACGCTGAGTCAGAATGTTTGATGAGAAACAGTTGCAAGACAGATTCTTGGTACCTCACGTGCAAGAATTAGTGAAAAGGAGACCTTCAGAATACAGTTTCAGAGATGATAAAGTTTTGCAGTTCACAGATAGAATAGTGGTGCCGACTAACATAGTGTTTTGAAACGTACTGTTTTGGCCGAAGCACATGGCAGTTCTTGTGTATTGCATCAGAATAGTGTGAAGACATATTGTAAGTAGAAGATGAATACTTCATAATTGAGATGATGTGTGATGTGGTTCAGCATGAGGGTAAGTGTATAATTTGCCAGCATGACAAGACCGAACGTCTGTTTTCTTCTAGTTTGTTGCATCCGTGGAAGGTTATTAATGGAAGTGAGTAATAGAGATCCGGGGTTCCAATTAGATTACTTTTGAAGGTGTCTGCATAGTGTTTGGTTACCTGTTGAAGTCAGATGGTCAGTTAGAGAAAGTTATGGGTCGAGTATTCAAGAAATGTGGTATGAGATTGTTGAATCGGGCTAGTCCTGTTGTTTATCTATTACGGTTACCACCAGAGTTAGAAAGGGGTTTGTGATGTGATTTGTGTATCTATGATTCGGGAGTGTGAGTCAGACATGTTCTGTGCTATGTTTGTTGAAGAGATTGAGTTGAGTCTGAAATTGCGTGCAATGAAGAACCAGTTGAGATCTCAGCGTCGGATAGCAAATGTTGTGTGGCGAGTCTAACGAGTTGGTTAGTATGTTGTGGTGAGAGAGGAATGTGTGGAGGAGCATGTTTCATTGACTCTTCCTGTTCGATGAATTTCGAGGACGAAATTTCCTTAAGTGGGGGAGAGTTGTAACACCCGTGTTTTGGGGTTAGGAGTTAGTCAGGTTAATTGGTCTGAGTCGGTAGAACTAATTTTAATCAAATTGATCTTAGTTGAGCAAATTGGGTTTTAAATAAAAAGGGAGGGGTATTTTGGTAATTTTAATAAATAAAAACTTTATATCTTAAAAAAAAAAAATTATATCACCTAATCATTTTCCCTTATCTTCTTTCTTCCTCCCCCCACCGTTGAAAACCATTCCCAAACTTTCCCAAACCCCAAAATCTTAATTCATCAAATTACTTCATCAAATCAAGGGCGTTTTTGAAGGTAATCACATATTTGAATTCTCCTCTTCATCCTCTACGTTTACATAGCTTTATATCTCGAAACTACCCACTTTTGTGATTTTCAAGTTTAATGGAAATTTGAGTTGTTAGTGAGTTTTTCAATTGATTTTGATTTATTGAGTTGGGTTTTGAGTTAGTCTTGTTAAAATACACATAATATGTTAAAATGAGTAATTTTGGGTGAAAATCCGAAATGGGTATTTATGGCCATTTTTGAAGTGTTTAAAACTTGAATTTTGATGAGTTTTAGAGTTCAATTGAAGGGCTGATGGTATATGTATATTAGGAAAGTGTTTTGGAACCATTTAGATGTCATTTGGGTGATTGAAAATATAGTTTTCTGCTGGGTAATAAAGGAGCACGAAAATGAGAAATTTGGTGATTGTTTGAGTTGGAAATTGTTGGAGCTTGGCTTGCACTTATGAGTTGATGTTGTGGCTGAATTTAGCAATTATTTGTGAGTATGAGATGTGTTGGAAACTTGAGTTTTCATCAAGGTTATGAGCTGCTTGAATTAGATAAAGTTGGGGTTTGGTCATGACTTAATATGTTGAGTTTGATATTTGAATTTGTATTCCGGGTTAGCTACTTTGATGTTGAGTTGATTCGAGGTTGTTTTACTTGTGTTGAGATGTTTAGAAGCGAGGTTTTGAGATGGTGAAGCCTTGGGAACAAATCTGGAAATTGAAGGCCATGGTTGCTTGGTGTTTAAGCTTGGATGTGGAGGTGAGTGGTTAAAATATTTTAAATGGTTTTGAGCAATTGGTTCGAGCATGTGGACTATGTTGAGATTGGTAGACTCACCTAGAGTTAGGATTAGGGTGGTAGCCTAATCCTAAGCTTTAGTTAGAGACATTGGATGATCTCTTTAATTGATGTTATGTCTCATGATGATTTGTGTTATGATGATTATGTATAATGTGTTATACATGTTGTTGAGGCATGGTTTGATGCATTGCTATGCATGCGGTTTGGATTGTAAATTGTGTATGATGAGGTTGAGTTTAATATGATGTAAGATGCCATATTATTACTCTTGAACATGACATTATGCATGTTGTTGAGATATTTGATATTGAGCTTAATATGATGTAAGATGCCATATTATGACTCTGAATATCAAAGGTTGTGGAATTTGATTAATATTGGCACTAGTATGCTTGGGTACAATGATCGATCATCAGGATGAGTGTGCACACTAATTGAGTCAAAACGTACGTGGCCTTGGTGGCGTTAAGGCACCAAGGAGGAGTACGGTGATGTAATATTCCACCGAAAATTTATATATATTCTACGTGATGATGAGTGGAATCCCATCCGTAGGGCATGTGGAAATGCGTTCCACATGCAAGGCCGGTGATGAGTGTAATCCCACCGAGGTAAGGTTGATGTTGGAAAATGCGTTCCAACATGTTATCCGCGTATTCGAGTCATAGCTAGGTGCCAATATGAGAAAGTATGTATATATACCAATATGAGATTATGCATACATGCTTATATGAATTGATATGTGTATCAATGTAATATGAAATGTGAATTCCAATGTGTAGCGGTATATGATGTGGATAATACATTGAGTATGTATCGTTGTATGTTGAACTTATAAGCTGTTGAGCATGACATGAATTTGGTAATATGTTCATGCATCATCTATATTTATGGTTCATGTGGATCGAAGGTAAAGTCATATATTTCATCATGATAATTGCTCGAGCTTGGATCCTGTATTGTCGAAGGTTTGTTTTATGAGCTTACCCTCACTAAGCTTTTATGCTTACGCTCTCTTTTGTTCGACAATGCAGATAAATAGCTTGTGGGTGGCAAGGGAAGAGAAAGGTCTCCAAGTGTTGCTTTTGGTGAGCTTAATGTATGATTTATAAATTGAAAGTTTGTAATAGTAAAGCAATGGGATAGGTGTTGTTGTTTTGGATGTCTTGATGTATGTTTATTTGGTTTGGCACTTGGATGCCTTGTTCGACTTGTAAATATCACTTAAGATGCATGCCTTGATGAATGCTTGAGTGATGTATGTCTGTAGATGTTTAAATTGCTTATCATGTGTGTTGGTCATATGCTTGGTTTCATGTTTGGATGCTTAAGTTGCTTGCATGATTTGTGCACCACCTTGAGTTGATTAGTGCCTTTTGGTCTTTGTGAAAGCATGATTTTATGGTTGGTTTGCCTTAGGATTGATGATAGTGTGTTGGTTGAAGTTTTTGAGGGATTTAGGGGCCTTCTTGTGCCTTAAATCAGCTCAAACTGAAGGTTCGTAGCAGGGGGTATCGATACCCATAGGGAGGGTATCGATACCTTTTTGGTGAATGAAGCTACTGCCAATTTCGGTATCGATACCCACCTTAAGGGTATCGATACCGTTGGGGGGAGGGTATCGATACCCTTTTAAGGGTATCGATACCGCTGAGGAGGGGTATCAATACCCTCCTGACGGGTATCAATACCCCCTTGCAGTTAAAGCTTAAAAATTGGGCTTGAGATGTCCGTTTGAGTTGAAATTTGGCAGAGAGGCATGAAACATGACTAATTTAATAATGGTAACTTAAAATTTGGTAAAGTCCTCTTAATTTCCAGAATTTACAAATTGGTCCCTAAATTCGTATTTTGTGCAATTGAGTCCCTTATTGTTTTCCGATTGTTGTGATTTTTGAGTATGCTTATCTCAAGAGTATGCCTAGGTTTAATGTGCATCTAGACAAGTTTAAAAAGAAAAAAAAGGGTCGCTAATCAAGGTTGACTTTCGGGTTGACTTTGGTTTTCCCCGTGTAATCTTCGTAGTTCGGGTCAGCCGTCTAGGCCGGGCTACGGGGGTTACAAAACAGCTATCAGCTATCAGTTAATTTTACCAAACACTTTTATACAATCAGCTAATACAATTCGTTAGTCAAATCAGCTAATGCAATCAGCTATCAGCTATCAACTAATGTAATCCGCTATCAGCTATCAGCTATCCGCTAATTGCCAAACAGAGCCTATATATTAAAATACTCGAGTACATAAATTATTTATTATTTTTAAATAACAATTAATTATATTTGATGATTTTTCATTTATCTTTTAAAATTAACAATATAGATAGTCAATATACTAAATAATTATTTTAAATTTATACTACGATGTTAATCAACCATCTATATAATACAAACTCGTTTTCCGGCACCAAACTTCATTAAATTATGCGGGCAACAATTTTCTCAAAAATAAAAAATTATGCGAGCAAAATATTTGGTCGGTTGGTTAAGATTCTCATCTTTATTCTTTCATATTTTCGAAAGTTATGAGTTCTAAACATATTAGGAGCACCCTCTTCCTTCCCTTTCCCTCTATATAAGATTAGAATTAGAATTTGTCAAAAAAAAACAAGCTGACAACAATGGACATGTATATTTTTTTTATAATCATCTGTATTTGATTTATTGGTTGATTAATTTAAATCGAATATTACATAGGGTTATTATAGGACTATCCTTTCAATTCAATTTATATTATTTACAGTACTAAGATTCAAACGTTTAAACCTTATTTAAGAGACTTAGCATCTCATTTTGTTGGATTAACAAATATCTCTTTGACAATGCGCATACACCTTGTAAATAAAGCGATTTGAACTCGTGTCTCTTAACATTTCGTTCTGTTGGATTAACATATAACCCTTTAACAATGAATATACACCTTGTAAACAAAATTATTTGAACCCGTGTCACTTAATATGAACATCATCCATTTTTTTACTTGTACATTTATTGAATTTAATTCTAAGTTTGTTTTCTTTCACTACTTTCATATGAATGATTCAAATCTTATCTTAAATTAAATCAAAACAATCAAATAAGGAAAGAGTTTGATACGCCACCCACCTCCAACACAAAAGGCTTAATTAATTGTTGCATACATAAATACGAATTTTGTCAACCCTACATGTCCATGTTAGTGGCTGTCAACCTTTTTTTATTTATTATTATAATGACATGAAAGAAAATAAAATAAAACCATCTTTCTATATGTTTTAGAACAATTCGCAATCTTAATTAATGTGGATTTGATTTTCCCCACCATGATTATTAAAATAAGAATTCGAAATAATTAAATAATATATTTTATTTATACATATAATATAAATATTTGCTTAGCTAGGAAACCCATGCAATATCCATGCATATGGTTGACAAGAATCAAGAATGACCTGTTTTAGTTCTTCAAATTTAAGTCATGACTTATGGAAAAAGTCAGAAAGAGAAAGGAAATTATAAATTTTCGAAAAGTTAAATTATAATTTTATAATTTAAAATGATTAAAATTAAAATTTATTATTAATATAACTTTATAATCATCTTTATCTTAAAACTTTAAATTTTGAATGGACTAAAATCATAATTCTTATCATTTAGGAAAACCAAGATGCCTACTCCTAAGCTACCTTTGCCTGGTCATAACCAGTGATATCACCATTTCATATATATTGCATGTATTTTTTTTTTCAGTTTCTTTACGGAACACTTATACATATTCGATTTTAAATTTTTTTATATTATATTTACGACATATCAATTAAGTTAAACTCAAACAACTAATTTATTTAAATGTTATATATTATATTTATGTTAAAATATATATAATAGAAAAGACAAATGCTCTAAAAGAACAAATTAGTTCTAGACCAAAGAAAGTGAGATGATAAAATTTGAAACTGCGCCCTTGATTTTTTTACTACTTATGATATTAATAAGTATTAAGTATTTATATATATATATATATATTAGTATATTAGTCTTATTGTCTGAGTACTCTTGTTTAAGCTTTAAACTTGCTTCTTCCCCAATTATTAGAATTTTTTAATATTTTTATAATTCATAGCGTAACTATTAAAAAATTATTAAAAAATCATATTTAATACTGAACAAAAAATCTTTCACTTTTTAGTATTTTATGTGTGCCCAACACTAAAAATTTAAACCTTAACTCTAAATATTAAATCTCAACTCATAAACCCTCAACCATAAATCTAATTTTTTAGTGTTAAGAACAAAGATAAGAAAAAAAAATAGAGAAATTATGTTCTTTAATATTTGACCTTTTGTCAGAATTAAAGAGGATTTGAAGGGGAATGACCCTCTATTTTTTCTAATAATGATCTAGATTTATGTTAGTTTGAATAATTGGCGAATTAATTTTTTTATTTAAATACTTATTATAATGCTGATAACTTTAAAATTAGATGACTTAATTTCTTTATATCTAGTTTTAAGGAAAACATTTCATGCACCAACGGTAATTTTTTTATTGGCAAGTCTAATTCAGTGGTTAAGAGTTTAAGTCGTAGGATTTATAATATAATATTTATGGTTTAAGGTGTATGGTTACAAATTTAATTTTTAGAATTGAATTAGGCATGCTTGTAAAAAAAAAAAGTTTTCCGCTGCATGTGCATCAAATATTAACCCTTAATCATAATACGGATTCGAGGTAGGTGAATAGGTAGGCAAGCTTTTGCCTCCGCATGGCACACAGAACACGGGGAGAAGTAAGTGCAGCCCAACATGAATACCACGATCGGAAGTGGCCCCGATTAATCCTCCTGCATGCAGGTTGCTTTGATGAGTTTCTACTTGAGGCAAATCCATAATTCCTCCTTAAAAGATAACCCTAATTGTCTCACCCCCAACCATGGAAATATTAACCCTGTCTCGTGCCTAACAGCAACAACCTAGGCAACATAAGCCTGTTCTTTCCCCGATTCGGGAAGCCTTCAACTCTGAGCATTTCCTCTGTCAAAAAACCATTGTTGTCCAAATATCTCAAATCCCTTTGGGGTTTCTTTATTTACACACAATTTCGATTTCAACGATGTGGGCAGCCAACCATTAGTGTAGTAATTATGTAACTCGAAAAGAAGAAGGAAAAAAAATAGTAAAATCTGTTGGTAATGCTTCAGAATATTACCAAAGCTATATCCCACATTGGTTGGGAAAATAGCTAGGGAAGGGTATTTATACCCATGCTTCCTCCATCCCTTGTTGAGTGGGAAAGAACAAGGGCAGTTTTGTTTCTAAGGCAGTGGCCATCATACCACGACACGGTTCACAATTTTTATTACCGTTGTTTTTCATATTTTGCAGTCAGTGCTAACAGCCGATTTTGCAGTCCATTTTACCAACAATTTAGAAACAAAACTTTTCTCCGATTCTGCAAAATGGCCTCCTCATCCGCACTGAGCAAGCTCATTCCCGATCTTTCCAAGCTCGATGCTTTAGATGGCAGCAACTACCGAAGATGGTCCCAGCGCATACTGATTTTCTTTGAGCAATTGGACCTCGACTATGTGCTGCTCAACCAACCACCAGTTGCACCATCTACCGTTGCTGTTCCTGCCGATAACCAAGACCAAACTGATGTTCTTGCTGCTGCCACTTTCTCCAAATATCAGAAGGACAACAAAACGGTCCGTGGCCATCTCCTAAGTCACATGTCTAACAAAATATTTGACATGTACTTAAAGGAGAGGAGTGCAAAGGCAATATGGGACTCCTTGGACACCAAGTATGGCACCGATGATGCGGGGATTAAAAAATATGTCGTGGGCGAATGGTTGAAGTTCCAGATGACTGACGACAAGACCATCATGGACCAAGTCCATGACTATGAGAATCTTGTCTCGGACATCATAGCGGAAGGCATGCAAATGTGTGAAGTTTTGCAAGCCAATGTCCTTATCGAGAAGTTGCCAAAATCATGGTCCGATTACCGCAACTCCCTCAAACACAAGAAAAGGGACATACCACTTCAGGAGCTGATTGGTCACATGAAAATCGAGGAGGCCAACCGGTTAAAAGATAAGGTTACGAACAACTTTAGTCACTTATCTTTTAAATCTAACATAGTTGAGTCTGGTGGTGCTTCAGGGTTCAAAAGGCCCTTTAAGAAAGGCCCTCCGATCAAAAGGCCCAAACCACAGCAGACTACAAATTTCAAGAAGCCCAACAAAGCTAAGCACGACATGAAAACCATGAAGTGCTACGTGTGTGGGCAAGCCGGTCACAAGGCGTACCAATGTCAGCACCGCTTGGACCGCCAGAACGAGACTAGACCACGCATGCATGTCGCGGAGGACATGGATGATGAAGTCATAGCTGCGGTGGTTTCGGAGGTCAACTTCGTAGAGAAGAACACCGAGTGGGTCGTAGACACTGGAGCTTCTCGACATTTCTGTGCAAAGAAGGAGCTATTCACCGAGTTCGAGGACGCGAAAAATGGTGAACGTGTGTACATGGGAAACTCCAGCAGCTCTCAAGTGATGGGCAAAGGCAAGGTTTTACTCAAGCTGACTTCCGGTAAAACTTTGGCCCTTAATAATGTCCTATATGTGCCTGCCCTGCGTAGAAATTTGATTAGTGGTGGCCTCTTAAATAAGGCAGGCATTAAGTTAGTTTTTGAGGCAGATAAACTTGTACTTTCCCGTAACGGTGATTATGTTGGGAAAGGTTTTTTAAGCGAAGGTTTATTTGTCATAGAAACTCAACTTAATGAAAATAATAAAGCCACCACTTCTGCTTATATTGTTGAATCTGTTGATATGTGGCATGCTAGATTAGGACACGTAAATATTCAATCCTTAAAGAAAATGATGAATATGAATATTTTGCCTAAACTAGACACAATAAACTATAATAAATGTGAAGTTTGTGTAGAAGCCAAGCATGCAAAACCTACCTTTAAAAGTGTTTCTAAAAGAAAAACTGAACTGTTAGAACTTATTCATACTGATCTAGCAGACTTTAGAAACACTGAAAGTAAAGGAGGAAAACACTACTACATAACTTTTGTAGATGACTTTTCTAGGTATACAAAAGTTTATCTCCTAAGAACTAAAGCTGAAGCTGAAAATTTCTTTCTTATTTATAAGACAGAAGTTGAAAATCAGTTAGATAGGAGAATAAAACGTGTCAGGTCTGATAGAGGTGGTGAATATGGATCCAATTTTCTAAAAGAGGTTTGTGAGACGAATGGCATAATACATGAAACTTCAGCCCCTTATTTTCCTCAACAGAACGGCATAGCCGAGAGGAAAAACAGAACTTTAAAAGAGATGATGAACTCATTGTTGATAAGTTCTGGGTTGTCTGACAACATGTGGGGGGAAGCCATTCTATCGGCTAATCATATTCTGAACCGAGTACCTCATAAGAAAATTGATTCTACCCCATACGAATTATGGAAAGGGTATGCCCCAAATTTACAATACCTGAAAGTGTGGGGGTGTCTGGCCAAAGTGGGGTTACCAAACTTTAAGAAGTCCACCATTGGACCTAAGACCGTTGATGCAGTGTTTATAGGCTATGCTTCTAATAGTGCCGCATATAGATTCATGACTCTGCAAGACTTCTCTATTTGTGAATCTAGGGATGCAGTTTTCTTTGAAGATATCTTTCCTCTAAAGAAACCTAGATTAAATGTTGAAACACAAATAGAAAGCTTGCCATCCACTTCTTCTAGTATGCCTGCTAGGTCTACTCAAGAGATTGAATTTGAGCCTAGAAGAAGTAAGAGACAAAGAGTTGAAACCTCTTTTGGACCAGACTTCATAACTTCCTTTATTTCTGAGATAAATGATTTAGACACTCTTTCTGATCCTATAGCTCAAGCATATTTGTTAGATGAGGATCCTAAAACTTATGAAGAAGCTATACGATCTATTGATGCTAGTTTCTGGAAAAGCGCTATAAAAGATGAACTAGAATCAATAATGTCCAATCATACTTGGGAATTAGTTGACTTGCCTAGAGGATTTAAAACCATTAACAGTAAGTGGGTCTTTCGAAAGAAACTTAGACCAGATGGTTCTATCCAAAAGTATAAGGCAAGGCTAGTAGTCAAAGGGTTCACTCAAAGATTTGGTCAAGACTTCTTTGATACTTACTCTCCCGTCACAAAAATCTCAACGATCCGTGCATTGTTTGCACTAGCCTCCATTCACAAGTTGCAAGTACATCAAATGGATGTAAAGACTGCATTTTTGAATGGGGATCTAGATGAAGAGATCTATATGGAGCAACCTCTTGGCTTCGAGGCGCCTGGTATGAAAGGCAAAGTATGTAGACTTAAAAAGTCACTTTATGGCCTGAAGCAAGCTCCTAAACAGTGGTATGAGAAATTTCACAAAACTATTCTTAGTTTTGGTTTTGTTGTGAATGGTTCGGATGCATGCGTGTATTCGAGGATGTTTGGTACTGATTGTGTCATCATAAGTTTGTATATTGATGACATGCTGATTTTCAGTACTAACATTGAGTCCATTAACAAAACAAAAAGTTTCTTGTCCACTAAGTTTGAGATGACTGACTTGGGAGAAGTCGATGTAATCTTAGGAGTCAAAGTAATCAAATCTGAAAAGGGATTTTCTTTAAGCCAGACACACTATATTGAGAAAGTGTTAAAGAAATTTGACAGTTTTGATGTCGTCCCTGTTCGAACTCCTTATGACTCTAGCATACATCTCTTTAAGAATGAAGGAAGTAGCGTTTCTCAAATGGAATATGCCAAAATAATTGGCAGTCTAATGTTCTTAATGAACTATACTCGGCCAGATATTGCCTATGCTGTTAGCAGACTCAGTAGATATACTCATAACCCTAGTAATGAGCACTGGGTTGCTCTTAGACGCTTACTTAAGTACCTTAAGGGTACTATGGACTGGAGACTTGAGTTTGTTGGCTTTCCTGCTACATTAGAAGGATATTGTGACGCCAACTGGGTCTCCGATAGTGATGAAGTAAGCTCTACGAGTGGGTATGTATTTACTTTGGGAGGAGCAGCAATTTCTTGGAAGTCTTCAAAACAGACTTGTATTGCTCGCTCTACTATGGAGTCAGAGTTTATAGCTCTTGACTTAGCTGGGCAAGAAGCTGAGTGGCTAAGGAGTTTGTTAGCCGATATTCCGTTGTGGGGAAGCCCGACTCCTCCTGTTTCCTTATTGTGTGATTCACAAGCCGCGATTTGTGTTGCCAAGAGTCAAGTTTACAATGGCAAAAAGAGACACATTCGCATAAGGCATGAATCTGTTAGACACTTAATAAGGAATGGAGTACTCTCTTTAGAGTATGTGAAGTCGGAAAGAAACCTAGCAGATCCGCTTACCAAAGGGTTAAGTCGGAAGTTGGTCCTAGATTCGTCGAGGGGGATGGGTTTAAAGCCCATTGGTTGAGGAATTCATGGTGGATACCCAACTTAGTTATCTAAGTTCAATGTGGTCAAACGAAACCATGGAAAGACTCATAGTGTACATTTCTCACTGCCTATCCCTATGACGAATAATGTACATGTCCAGGTTGAGTACTATTACTCTTAATAAATTCAAAGCCCATGTTTTGGGTGGTCTTTGTGAGAAAGACTTGATGAATTTACCGAATCATGGTTGAATACTTATTCTTAATAAGTTCATAACACAAGTATGAATGTGTTGTCCTATTGAGAAGGACAAGATGAACTTACCACCAGAAAGGTTGAGTTTCAAGAAACTCTTAATGAAATTTAAAAAAATGATCCTATTGAGAAGGACATTTTGAATTCACCGACAATGAGGTTGAATATTTATTCTTAATGATTTCTTATCCCAAGACTGGGTGGTTCATTTTAAATGGACTTGAAGAAATCACCATAAGTCTATAAGAGGTTGAGCCATTACAAATGGTTCTTAATTATTTCATAGCCCAGATTCAGGGTGGTTTATATTGAGATAAACTTGATGAAATAACCTATGTAAGTGAGAAGGATTAGCCACCTTCTATGAAAAACGTTGGGCCGTTTTTCTAAAACACTTACTAGAATCCTGAGGGTAAGATGGCCAAATATACACTTGTGTATATATATCTTACACATCGAGAACTTCAGTGGATGAAGGAGTTAGTTGTGTGTTATGAGTTTACCCCTATCTTAGAAAGTTCAAGACTAGTTTCACTTATCTAAGAGAAGGATCGCTCATTATCACTATGTACTAGTTCAAGATACGTTCACTAGTGCTTAAGCAACTAATTCCGCTACTGCTCGTCTGAGGAGGATTGTGTTTGAGATACAGATGAATTCTTTCGCATTAGTGGGGGAATGTTGGTAATGCTTCAGAATATTACCAAAGCTATATCCCACATTGGTTGGGAAAATAGCTAGGGAAGGGTATTTATACCCATGCTTCCTCCATCCCTTGTTGAGTGGGAAAGAACAAGGGACGTCCTCGCGCGCCGCCGCCGCCGTCCGGCCGGCTCGGTTCGTGTTCGTGTTCGTGTTCGTGTTCGTGTTCGTGTTCGTGTTCGTGTTCGTGTTCGTGTTCGTGTTCGTGTTCGTGTTCGTGTTCGTGTTCGTGTTCGTGTTCGTGTTCGTGTTCGTGTTCGTGTTCGTGTTCGTGTTAGTGTTAGCTAGGGAAGGGTATTTATACCCATGCTTCCTCCATCCCTTGTTGAGTGGGAAAGAACAAGGGACGTCCTCGCGCGCCGCCGCCGCCGTCCGGCCGGCTCGGTTCGTGTTCGTGTTCGTGTTCGTGTTAGTGTTAGTGTTAACACGTGTCTTCGACACGTACACGCGCGTAAATATTCTTTTTGGAGAAAATTCGTAGGAATTTTCTTATGAACAAAAGAATATATGTGAAAGAATTTACGGCCGTTGCACAGTAAAACAGCCGTTACACAGTGACATTCGGCCTATAAATAGAGGTGTTCATACACCATTTGTGATCATCCGAAAACACATCAAACCTTCTCTAAGGCAGTGGCCATCATACCACGACACGGTTCACAATTTTTATTACCGTTGTTTTTCATATTTTGCAGTCAGTGCTAACAGCCGATTTTGCAGTCCATTTTACCAACAAAATCACATTCACATACAAGGCTTTTGATTACTTCGTTTTGCGCGAGGTGGCACGTTGCCCTCACTCATCTTTATATGTTTATCATTTTCTGCAATTACTGTTCCAAAAACTACACGAAATTACACTAGCTTGTTCCAAGCCAAGAGATATTGTTAGATAAAATTCGTTTTGTCAGTCGAAATCGTGAAAATGAACCAAAATTAAATCCGGGTTTGTGTTAGATGGTGATGACTTTGCTTATGTGTCGAAATTTGGCTGAATTTCTTTAACCCTAATTCCTTTCGTGAACAATCAAGATATAAAAGCATCAAACTTTAACTCAATTAATTTCAATGGCGAATCCGTGTGTTGTGAAGGGTGGACAATTGCCCGCACTAGAATCTGAAATTTCTTCCGTTAGTTATTTACTTTATCGATTGCATGTACCCTAAAATCTGAATTTTTTTATGTTAGTTATCTATTTTATTGATTATAAATTAATTACAAAAATCGGATATATATATATATATATTATATATTGCATTATTGACTTGGTTTAGAGCTAGCAAGGGCAATCATGCAGCTATATTTCTAAATTAATTTCTTTTAATATACTAAAAGGTTAAATTGACCGACCAAAGGCTGGATGGAAATGGCAGCAAAAATTAAAATAAAACAAGTATTTGATGATGCAAACCTTTGCTTGTATCCTTGGTTAATCAATTCAAACACATATGCAGCCGCTTCAAAAAGGTTAATCGTATATATTATATATAAGAATAATGGTAAACAATTATGAAACTATATTATATTATATTATATTATATTATATTATATTATATTATATTATATGAAAAACAAAATTTTTTGTCTTTGTACGTGATACACGAATGATTTTATGTTACTCGTGTTAGTAATTTTTTCATTATTTTATTAATTATTTCTAGTTTATTAATAATATACATGATATAAAATTACTGGTGCACAAAGAAATTAAAAGGGATACGAATTTTGTTCTTATATGTATGGTTTATAATAACGATACGTAACAAATGTTAACGTCATTATGTGTTATTTTATTAATTTATTTGTATGTTTGCCTTGATTTAATGAGATGTTTTTTCTTCTTAATTTTAGAAATAATTAGAATTGATTTACTATTATAAAAACGAAATAAATCAATATTCTAAAATTACTGGTTTGGTTTATGAAAAATGGAAAATTTGGAATAAAAAAAGGTAAATCTAAAATTATGAAAAAAAATTACATTTTTAAATTAATTTTCATGTATTAAATATACATTAATTATAATTTTTGTATCGTTTTAAATTGAAATTTATTTCTTTAATATATAAAAATATTATATTTATATTTTAATTCATAAATCGTACAACACTTACCTTTCAAAAAAAATATTTTAATTCATAATTTTTGTTTCTTAATATTTATATTTTAATTTAAAATTTTCTTATAAATCATAATTATTATTTATGTAAATATAAAAATTAATTATACCACAAGAATGCAAACTAGTTAAATATATAGTAGAAAGTAGGCATGTTTTGTCTTTTTTTTTTTAAATCTGGATTATATTCAATAGCAAAAGGAATACAAATGACTCACACCTTTTACAATAGAAATACAGTGCTGAACAAAACAGCAAAAATATAAAGGTGTGAAAGACGTTGAACATACCAAATCTAACACTGCCAGAAAAAATCTTCTGAAATAAAAATCCAGAAAAACTATACTTTGCCTTGAGTGCTCTTTGAATATAGCAAAAATTCTTCCGCTACTTGATCTTGGCAAGTCGGCACAACTACCAAAGGGAATCATAACATGTATAGAACGACCTCCTTCGTTGAAAAGCGCTCGTTGATACTCGTCACTCCAACGCGTAACTGTCAAAAGACAGACTATTGTCATGAAGACAGACAAAAACTGCTAAAAAGCAGACGAAAGAACTGCCACCAAGCAGACAAAAGAACTGTCATAAAAGCATATTTGAATAAGAATTCGACAAAGTATACGAAAAACAAAAAACAAACTTGAAGAAAACGAAACATTTATCGGAAAAGATGAATTTTATTTATTTACAGATCTAACAAAACGACCAAAGACCGCCGTCGGTAAAAAATGATAAAAAAATTATAACCGCTTCAGAGAAAATGGAGAAGTGAAAAAGTGACCACTACTAATTGGTGCATGTTTTTGTCTCTTACATAACATGGATTGTCGTAATGTTTTCTCCATGTCTGATTTGATATCTCATCTTATTTTAATTCCCATTTATTATTAATATTGAAAACCAGTTGCATTCAAATGTATCTATACTTTTTGAACCCCTAGTAATGATCCACTTGTTTGGAATTCTTTTTCTTTTTTTATCTAATGTAATAATATATATATATATATTCTTTTTGAAATTTGAGGTCAATGGCTGAAGAATAAGGGCAACAATTAATCTAATTATTTGTGTTAATTAATAATTAATAAAATTTTATACAAATTCATCGTTTATTAATTAGGGAGGGAAAGATCAATACTAACAATCTATATATGATAAAATTCGGTTACACGGTGTAATTTTTTTTAAAAAAATTACACATTTTTTAGATCGTTGGATATGTGAAATTGATGGCTGAGATTAACAGTAGAATATGTGAAGATTATCACTTGAAAAAGAAGTATGGAGTTAAACTCGTATTCATTTCTCCCATGTAACAATCCAAATAAAGTGTAAAACTTAAAATTTTTATATTGTATTTATATAGAAAGGTAAAGTTGTACGCAATATATTGCAATTAGTTTATAATATTAATAACATGAACTCAGCTTGTAAGAAATTATTGTTTTGTTTATAAAAAAAATATTATTGTTTTGTATTCTGTCTTATAATTGTGTTCTGTTCCGTTCAATGAAACAAATGGCTTATCTTGTTTTAGTGTCTTTTGGGTCACTTGATGGTTTGAGGAAGTACTATTTTTTTTCTTTACGTGTCGATTTTACTTTATTTCTTCTGTACATATAAATATTGTTTGAGGTTTTCACAATTTAAATATTAATGGTCATATTTGTTTATATTAATTTTAAGTTGAAAACTGTGATTTGCATAGAATTGAAGTGTGTGGTATATGTCCCTTCTGTGTGAATTAAATATATTCTCGTTTGACTTTGTTTAACATTTCCTTAAATTATATACTAAATTTTAGATCTAGTAGGGCATTGGCCCCCTCATAAATTTGTATACAAGAGACTTTAATAATTATAAAATTATAAATTAATGCATTGTAAAATTATATTTTTATCTTTTTATTATGATATAATCATCTTTAAAACTGTAACGCTATAAATTAATTTGTTGATAAAATTATATTTTGACTCTCATAATATTTTACCATTATATAATTTCTATATGGATGAGTCTACAACGTGCGATGAACATTGATGAACACCACTAACGATAAACACCATTAATTTTTTTCAAAATTTTAAAAATTTAAAGGACTAAAATTATAATTAAAATTATCTCTTAAAAAATAAAAATCAAATTTAATAATTACTTTATAATATTTTTTAATAGGTTAGAATCAAATATACTCAATTCTCCTAAACCCTAACAAAATCAATCTCTTAAAAAAAATAGAAATCATTTTATAATTTTTTAATAGATTAGAATCAAATATACCCAATTCTCATATTATTGATTCTAATCTATTAAAAAATTATAAATTGATTTCTATTTTTTAAGAGATTGATTTTGTTAGGGTTTAAGATAATTGGGTATATTTGATTCTAACTTATTAAAAAATATTATAAAGTAACTATTAAATTTGATTTTTATTTTTTAAAAGATAATTTTAGTCCTTTGGATTTTTAAAATTTAAAAAAAAATAATAGTGCTCATCAGTGTTCATTGTTAGTGGTGTTCATCAATGTTCGTCGCCCGTAGTAGAATTTTCTTTTCTCTATTAATATTTATTATCCTTCTTTACTCTCTAGAACTTTTTTTATTTTTTTTCATAAATAAAGTTCTTCATTCATCTAAAAAAGCAAGGTAAGTCTTGCTACAAAATACTCCCTCCGTCCCATAAAATATGTTCTTTATTGATTTTTTGAAAGATAAATTTTTTAAACTTTGACTATTATATTAAATATTTTAAATAATTAATTTTTATAAAATATATATTTGAAAATTACTCGATTAGAGGTTTTTAAAATATATTTTTTCATATTTTTATCAATGATACATTTTAAATAATTATAAATAAAAATTGAAAAAAATTGACCAAAATAAATAAATAAAGAACAAAACTTGTAGGACGGAGGAGGAAGTAACAACTACTCCTATATCTTAAGCTCAAACAACTGAGTCTATATCTAATCTCTATATACATAAAATTAAAAAAAATAATATTATAATTCAATAACGATTTAGGATAAAATTTAATAAAAAAAATCTACAAAATTGAGTTTAAATTAAATAAAATTATGTAAAAAAAAATCCATCAGATTTGAGTTTAAATTATTGGCACGTCAAATAGTGCCTAAAAGATTATAAAAAAAGGTTAGGAAATCATCATTAAATGTTATGTTACTGCTCATTGATAAGCACAAAAGTTAAGTTACACCTAATTTTCTTTGTTGACCACAAACTTAGAGAAGCCATCCACCCATTTTATCAATCAATTGCTTTGGTTCTCTCAGCGACCAGCTTTTAACACGTTTCACTTTTTTTTTAATATACATGTTGGTCTTATAATCTATATTCGAGATATAAAATTGTTCTTCCCAACAATATTATCTTTATAATTTAACTTATATTCTCTTTTTAAGAGTGTAATGTGTCTTATCCATATACCCAACAATTATCGATAACATGTTTCACTCCTTTAACACGTTGCATCCGTAGTTTAAATATAAATCTTAGGATGAGTCTACCACGTACGTTGAACACCACTGAATATCATTAACGGTGAACATCGTTGAACATGATTAAATTAATTATTAAAGATTAAAAATCTCAATGACTCAACATACAATTAATAATTATTTAAAATAAATTTTCAATTTAATTATTTTCCACATATATATTCTATTTTTTAATATTTATTTTCAAATAATTGGATCAATATCAACCCTTAAATTAAAAAATCATAAAACTTTTTTTAATTTCAGCCGCTATCAACTCTCATTTGCTTCTACATGGAATTCTAGAATTTAACCCCTCTTTTAAGTTTTCTTCCTTCGGATTAATATAATATAATGTAAATTATATACATATATATATATATATATATATATATATATATACACATGTGATGTCGATATTCAAATTTTGTGGAGGTAAAATCCTAATTCAGATTGATTTTCAGTGTGAGTTTCTTTATTTAATGGGGCTTTATAGTAGAATATTTCTTTAATCAACAGCTTAAAACAAAAGATTTAAAGAAAATTAACCAGAGTTTATTGAAACGGATTTATTTTAAACATGATCAAGCATCATAAGCCTTTGTTTTTAGATGTTGAATACAAATGTCTGCAACTTGGGACGATGAATTAGGGTTCTAATTATTTAAAGGAAAAAGATTTAGGTTTTTAATTTAGAGGTTGATATTTAATTTAATTATTTGAAAATAAAGATAAAAAATATAATATATATGAAGAATAATCTAATTGAAATTTTATTTTAAATAATTATTAATTGTACGTAGAGTCCTTGAGATTTTTAATGTTTATTAATTAATTTAATGGTGTTCAGCGGTGTTCATCTTTAATGATGTCCAACGGTGTTCGATGTACATTATAAACTTTTTTAAAATCTTATATTAATTTTGAGTTTATTTATTAAAAGAGCAAATTTTATTTTTTATTTAACTATCATATTTAAATTGATTAGATTCTTTTTAACAAATTCAAATTTATAATAATAATAATAATAATAATAAACACTCTTTCCACTGATTTTTTCCTTCTCTCTGCGTAGTTATTTTCATACATTATTTTTTTTTACAAGTGTAGTGTTCGGCGACGACTTTCATGCTGTCGATTGATTTTTAATTTTTAAGGTGATTGTATATAAATAGATCTCATCTTTTTATGAGTGCTTGTGTGTTTTCTTTCCGTTTTTTTAGTTTTTCGTGTTTTGTTTCGCTAGAAACTATATTTTATATGCTTTTATGTATAAAAAAATTCATCTGCTTTTATGACACTTTTTCGCTTATTTTGATGACAAGATTAGTTTATTCGTGTGACACGTTATCTGTCTTTGTGACGATTTTTTGTATAAAATGGTCATGGTCTCTTTAGATTTTGACGCCTTTTGCAATTGTTTGTCTAAGTATCAATATTTTACAACGAAAAATGTTACGTAGTGCGCTCTGATTGAAGCTGATTATTACTGAATTTTATTTTTAAGACCATGCAAGTTTTTTACAAAGCGATGAATTTTGCTTTTTCTGCATCCACGCCCTTTGAATTTTGATGTATATTTTTCTATATACTCTATGATTATTCATATTTTTTGGATATTTTTTTTGTAATCTGTTTCAATTTTAATAAAATTTAATTTCCTATTCTTTGTTAAAAAGTATAATAATAAATCAATTAAACTTAAACAGATAAGCATAAGTCATTTTAAAGAAAAAATAATGATTACACTATTAAAATGGATGTCCATAGACTGATTTAAAGGCTTTGTAGTTTGTACAATGTTGTTAAAAAATATATCTTTTATGGAGAGGAGAGGAGGGTTTTCTCATCGGCAAGGAGGGGAGTCTTCATTCCAGCAGGGCGGTTCTGACGGCAGGAGAGTAGGGTAAGACAGGAGGCGGTTAATGGAGGTAGATCGGGGGATCAATCGTCGGTTCCGGTGGGGAATAATCACAAGGGAAGTTGGGTCGTTTTCGTTGACAATCTCAGCAAACGAGTCTCGAGGGGAGCTCTCCGGGAACTTTTCAACTTTCACGCTGAAGTTCTTAAAGTATTTATTCCTGTGAACAACAACAAACCAAGGTATAAATTCAGCACTTTCGCTTTGGTTCATATGGGCAGTGAGGAAGCGATGAATAGGGTGATAAACAAAGTTCACGACTCCTTCATTGATGGAAGAAGAGTTGGGGTATCTAAAGCTAGGTTCCCGGCTCCCAGGACAGTACAAGACGAGGCTAAAAGGAGCAGTGGTTCTTACAAGCCAGCTTTCGGAGGTTGGAGGGGGGGCATCCAGTATTCAGGCTAAAAATGGAAAACCTGGGGGACCTGCTTTTAGAGACAACCGTTCCTTCAAAGAAGTTTTAGCAGAGAAAGGAAGGGCTGATGTTTCAAAAGAGCTAAACGGTGCAATCGACAGAGAGAAGATGGTGAATTCCAAAGACAAGGCCAGTTTACTGGACGTTGGCATCCCTGTAACAGAAAATTTTTGGTTCTGCTAAGCGACGGGATTCAGGTTCGTATCGCAAAGTGGGGAACACAGAACAATTTTTGCATTATCACATTTCCATCCTACTCATTGAAAGAATCAGTGTGGAATAACAAAAATGAGGAACTTCGTTTTTGGTTCGAGCATCTGGATTTTAATGCTCTAGTGAATAATATACCGTGGAGCTTTTGTGCGGTTACTTTAATGGGGGTGCCTCTCCAATGTTGGTATGATGGGTTCTTTAACAGCTTGGCTTCCCGGTGGGGTTCTCTCATTAAGATCCATGATGAAACCTCTAGCAAAACTGATCTATCGAAAGCAAGACTGTTACTGAGAGTTCCTAGTTCGTATGATGTTCCAGGCTCAATTACGCTAAGGATGAGCGGTAGATTATACTCAGTCATGATCAAAACGGATGAGGAGTTTATTGAAGGGGTTGAGTATGTGTCGGAGGAGGAGGTTCCCTTTGCGGACGAATGGGTTAATCAGGAGGAGGTTCTGCTCCGGCCGATTAACGCTGAGGCTACGGATGGTCCGGCGGCGAACGAGGTGGCTCCGGAGGGTAGCCCAAAAGACGGGAACCAATTTCAATCAAGAGTGGGGGGCGCGGAAAATGAGACACTAAGGAATGTAGATATTTCAGAGTCCGAGGTGGGAATTGTTCCCAATGAGGCCCTTCTGAATCCTAGCATGGGAAACCACGTGAGCAATGATGAGGGGATAATTGGGACCAGTCTGGATGTGGGTCTCTCAGCTGCTCCGTTTTTTGGGCTGGGAAAGGAGCATGTGCCTAACAATGTGGTGTCAGGGTTAGAAGTGAATGCCCATGCAGAGTTGTTGAATAACAACGTAGGCTTTTCTAGCCTTAGTCCTGGGCCTCAAATTATGGTTGGACATAATCCTCACAGCATGCCCAGTCATGAATTATTGGAAATCATAATTAGGGATTCATTCGACCAAAATCAATCCGATTCATGCCATAGTTTTGTTTTGGATTCAGTTTCTTTCCACAAGGATAATTCAATTCTGCCGGAGATGAGTTCTTCTAGAATCGAGTTCGTCTCGTTAAGGAGAATTGATAGGAACAATCCTATTCCCTCGTCAGAAGTTGAGCATTTCTCTATTTCCCAATACTTGGCGAGTGGATTTTTAGAACCTGCTCAAAGAAAGCTTGTTAGAAGACAAGTTCGAGAATCTATTGATCTTGCTGCTTTCCCTGATCCTGTGGGTGCTGAGGAGGAATCTGTCAACTCTGTGCATCTAAGTCACATTGAAGAAGCGTTGGCCATCTGGGGAGTTAGTAACATGTTAAGAATTTCCTTTAAAGGGGGGAAGGAAGCTTTGATGGAAAGGGTAGTGGCGATGGAAAGTGGATGCTAAAGCTTTGTCTCTTCAGTTTGTGTTGTAGGTATCGTGCTCGTTACAATGCTGCTGTCGATTGTATCCTGGAATATAAGGGGTTTGGGAAACCCGGTGAAACACAGAGCGATTCGTCTACTTGTCCAGAGTCGTAGACCTACTTTTCTTTTTTTTGCAAGAAACTAAAAAGGAGTCCATTCTTCCATCCTTGGTTCGGAATCTTGGGGGTGGACAGTCTATGGAATATGTTTTTTCGCCTTCGATGGGTGCTGCAGGAGGGCTTCTATCTATTTGGAATTCAGCTGTATTTAAGTGTAATGATTCTTATATTCACAAAAACTTTATTGCGAGTTCTGGTTACTTAGCGGGAGTTGATCAATGTGTGGGATTCATTAACATCTACGGGCCTGCAGTTGATGTGGAGAAGCAGCGTTTCTTTGATGAGTTGTCGGAATTTTTGTCCAATAAGCCGTTACCTTGGTGTTTAGTAGGTGATTTCAACGCGATAGTTTGCAGGGAGGAAAAAATTGGTATGAATTTCAATTGTCACTTGGCCGAAATGTTCAGATCCTTTATTCAAAATGCCAATTTGATGGACCTCCCACTGCATGGTGGAGCTTTTACGTGGTCTAATAGAAGAGACCCCCCCACCTTTGTTCGTTTGGACCGGGGGTTGGTGCACCTTTTCTTCATTATTCTCTTCAGTGATTTGCGACAACTTTTGCTTCCGAGTTCAGTTTCGGACCACAATGCTATTTGTCTTGAGGATTTGAAGATTGATTGGGGGCCACGTCCTTTTAAACTATTCAACTATTTGCTCGATGAGGAGAAATTTCAAGAAATGGTTGTGGGGGAGATTGATGTTGCCTTGAAACATAATCCAAATTTGGATTTGTTTAGCATGCTGAAGAGGTCGAAGTGAGCAATCAAGGATTGGTCTCATGCAATCACAATTCCTTCAGCAATTTCGGTTAAGGAAATTGAAGGCAAGATTTCCAAGATTGAACAGGAGTTACAAGGTGGGGTAATGTCATCGAATAGGATTTCTGAGCTTGCTAGTCTCAAGAAGCAACTATGGGATTTACTTAGAACGGAAGAGAGAATATGGGCGCAGAAATCTCGATCGAGGTGGTTAGTGGAAGGGGATAGAAATTCCAAGTACTTCCATTCCGTGGCTTCGAATAGAAGGAGAATCAACAACATTCTATCGTTAGATTACAAGGGGTCTGTTATCACCAATCCAATGGAAATTCAAAACTGTGTTTATGAATTCTTCTCCGAAGCTTATAACACATGCACAGCACTGGAGGTGGAAAGCTTGGACCTGGAATTCAAAAAACTGCCGCAATCGTATAGAGAGGGTTTAGAAAAAGAGTTTTCAGTTGAGGAAGTGTGGGAAGCCATCGCCTCCTTCAAAGGCGATAAAGCCCCGGGTCCGGATGGATTCTCTATGGAGTTCTTTAAAAAAATTTGGCCTTCGCTCAAGACTATTGTTATGAAGTTTTTTGAGGATTTTTATCATGGCAGGGACTGGAATCATGGCATCAACCACTCATTTATTACCTTAATTCCGAAGAAGAGGGGAGCTAGCGCTTTGGACGACTTTAGGCCGATAAGCCTAGTGGGTTCTATGTACAAAATATTATCTAAAGTGTTGGCGATGAGGATGAGGCCTTGTGCGGAACATGTGATAAGCAAACAACAATTTGCTTTTATCCCGGGGTGAAGCATTCTTGATTGCTCGTTCATTGCCAACGAATCCATTGATTCGATACAAAAGAGAGGATTGAAAGGATTGGTGTTTAAAGTAGACTTTAAAAGGGCTTATGACACTGTTCATTGGAGCTTCTTATTTCGGGTATTGAAGGAGATGGGGTTCGGGGAGCGATGGATTGGGTGGATTTCTAAATGCATAACCTCCGCTTCTATTTCGGTGCTAGTGAATGGTTCTCTGACACCGTGCTTCGAATTGGCTAGGGGTTTGCGACAGGGGTGTTCCTTGTCACCCTTGATTTTTAACATAGTTGGGGAGGCACTCCATCTATTGATTGATAAGGCATGCGAAGTTGGTCTATTCAGTGGCTTCTCGGTGGGTAAGGGTGTTGATAAGGTGGCCATTTCACATCTACAATTTGCTGACGATTTGTTGATGTTTTGTAGCGCAGCTTCGGGTGAAATTAGGAATGTTAAACGAGTGCTTCGCTTGTTTGAAATTGCATCAGGGCTTAAGATCAACTTAAACAAATGTAGGCTATTTGGTATTAATACTGATGTGGAGTCCTTAAAATGCTGGGCAATGGAGGTTGGTTGTTCCGTTGGTACACTGCCGTCGGAGTATTTGGGATTACCATTGGGTCCGAAGAGGAACTCGGCTGCTTTGTGGGAGCCAATTGCAAGTAAAATGCACGATGCGTTAGCTTCATGGAAGTCCGCTAACCTTTCGATTAGCGGGAGACTTGTAATGATAAAGGCGGTTTTGTCTTCTATACCTATCTACTTCCTGTCACTATTTCCCGCTCTTGTTTCTGTTGTTAAGATTTTTAACCGAATTATGGCAAAATTTTTGTGGGGAGATTCCTTATCACAGAAGAAATTTCACTGGGCGAGGTGGGATTCAATCTGTCGATCGATCTACCTTGGAGGGCTATGCATTCGAAATGTCAACATCCAGAATCGCTCTTTATTAAGCAAGTGGATATGGAAATTTGCTATGGAGAAAGATAGCCTATGGAAGCGAGTAGTAGTCGCAAAAAATAATTTGGATCCTCGGTCTCTTTTACCGGTAGAATCCAGTGGTGCAAACTGTAGTTGGTTGTGGAAGGGTATCGTAAACTCATTTTACAGTAATGATGAGTTTGGTACCAGTTTGAGAAGTGGTTTGCGATTCCAAGTTAGAGATGGTAAAACGATTTTATTTTGGTTGGATTGGTGGATTGGGGAGGGACCGTTATTATCTCTTTTCCCTCGGATTCACGCTTTGTCCATTAACAAGATCGGACGTGTAGCCGACTTCGGATCAAAGCAAGCCCTTGGCTGGAAGTGGAAGATAGAGCTTCGAAAGAGATTATTTGATTGGGAACTAAATCAATGGTCAGATTTGATGAATTTATTGAATGAGATTCGAAATAGTAATTTGGGTTCGGATTGCTTGCTTTGGAAGACCACAGGTGATGGTTGTTTTTCGGCCAGAGATTGTTATAATGCCTTATTTCCAGCCAATGTCAAATCCCATTTCTGGAAATCATTGGTTTGGCAGGGTCTAGCTCCACCCAGGATCGAGTTTTTCATTTGGCAATTGTGTAACAATAAACTCCCGGTAAAACAGGTCTTATCGAGAAGGGGAATTGATTCCATTCCGGACCTCAAATGTCCACTGTGTAGTGCCAATATCGAGACGGTAAATCACCTTTTCCTCTCTTGTAACATAGCATGGACGCTGTGGATGAGAATGGCAAGTTACTGGGACCTTAACTGGGCATTTCAAGATGAAGCAGAGGCGGTGTTGGTAGCGTGGCATGCGGCAAAACCTCCATCGGCTAAGGAGGGCATATGGAACCTGGTTCCTTGCGTAATTTGGTGGTCTATTTGGCTAACGAGGAATGAGATTGTCTTCAATAAGGTGAAGTTGGATTTTAGCAGCCTGTTGTTCGTTACGAAATATAGGTTGGCGGTTTGGTTTTTGGCTCGCAATCAAGAGACTCAATGTTCATTGGATGATTTAATTTGTAATCCAGCGATTACATCCTGCTTATCGGAGATTAGATCATCTAATTCGGATGGTTCAGTGTGGTCTCCCCCCCCAGGTTTTGTGAAATTGAACGTTGATGGGGCGGTTTCAAGAGTTGGCGGTACAGGAGGGATTGGCGGCATTTTTAGGGACCAGCAAGGCGAGGTTCTGGCATCTTTTTTAAAGCATTGTGAGGCTGCTATTCCCATTCTAACGGAGATAGAAGCTTTGGTTCGGGGTATAAAAATGTTTGAGGATTTGTTCGCCGAAAGTCCCTTCAAGCTCATCATTGAATCTGACAGCAATTTATTGGTTAACTGGATCCATGATGTTTCCTCATGTCCTGTGGTTTTTAAAGAACCAATTCAAGAAATTGTGAGGTTTTACAAAGTAAATGGATGTTGTGTCCGCCAAATCAAGAGAGTCGCCAACATTGCTGCGGATTCACTGGCTAAAGCGGGCATTGGGTAAAATGGAAGTTGGATCGTGATTGTTACTGAATGGAGGGGGAGCGAAGCTCCTGGACAGTCCCAAAGGCGGGTTTGGATTGGTTTAAGTCATTCAAGGTTATATTAGGTGAATTGCTAATTTTACAAACCCTTTCGGCACTCTTTTCCTCCGTTAGGTGTAGGGAGGTTTTTAACGAGATCGAAAGGTGAATGTATGCCCTTCTTTACTTAATAAAAAAGCACACATTTTCTGATAAAAAAAAAAGTTTGTACAATGTTAGCATCACTCAATCCACTACCAAACCCTACGATTATTCATATATACTTGTATATGAGTTAGGATTTATTTACATAGCATAAAATTCTATTGTTTTTATATTTTTTTTATTGTTAGAAGAGAATAATTAATGACTAATTTTTTTTAATAATTTTAATTATTTATTTACATTTATCCGACTGTCCAAAAAACTATCTAACTTTCAATTGTTACGTAGTACAAGGGGATCCTACCTCGTAAATATATATTGTTAACCAAGTGGATTTGCGTTCCACCAACTCCACATCTTCGAACCTTATCCAAAATCCCAACCCCACATTTTCGCCTTATCCTCTTTTTATTAATAATAATTAGAAGTAAATGGAGTATTAGTTTAACCATCTTTTAAAATAAAATGTTACTTTTAAAAATATAAAATTTTGGATGATATAGAGATAAATATATAATTTTGTTTAAAGTGTGATTTACACAAAAGACAGAAACTATATGTTTAATTTTGTTTATGGTTTCAAAAATATTTTTGAAAAACAATGTTGAGCATATATAGAGAGAGAGGGGAGTGACTCTTACTTAGGGATGTGCATTTAACCTATACCTGTTGAGTTTCGATCCGACATGATTTTAATAGGGTCGGATATTTTCAAAAAAAAAGATTCGGGTATGTCTTTTTTAGGATAAGGTCGGGTTGAGTTTGATTTTAAGGTGAAAAATACTATACTCGACCCAACTCGAATAATAGTTTAATTTTATTCTAAATATTTAGGTATAATTGCTACAACGCCTCTCTCTTTATACATATTTCAATTATCTCCCTATTTTTTCAAATAAAAATGGAATAATTATTATAATGCTCCCTCTTTATTTGTAATTTTCAATTAGTTCTCTATTTTATCAAATAATAATAATAATTAATAATTTTTATTTATGTCAGGTTGGGTTCGAGTTTTTATTCTAAAATTCGGGTTCGGGTCAAGTGGAACATCATAAAATGTCGGGTCAAGTTTGGATGGAAGTGTTAAATTTTTTACTCGAATGCGGATTGACCAAAAACCCGACCCAACCCAACCCATGGCCATCCCTACTCTTACCCACTCTCACCATCTTTTACATTTGAGATATATATATTTTTTTTAAAAATAAATTAATATTGAATTCGCCCCTTCTAAAATTTATGTTTTACATGTTAACCCCAAATCTTAACTTAGTCACTGAATACACTCAAATATTTTCTTATTTGTAAATTTAGGTAGATATGAAAAAATACGAAATGATAGAAATATTTATATTTAATACTGTAAAATTTATAAATTATATACAATATTTAAAACTTGATTAACATTTATATTTCAAAATATAATAATATTTTTAGTGTCTACGAACTTTTAACGTGATTTGCAAAACTATTTGAGAATCAAGTTGTGGTGGCTTCAGCTTGTACTTATGGATAGAGCCAAATATGATAACAAAGTACAAAAAAATCCATATTCGGGAAAAATAATATTTTAAAGATTACTCTCACAAGCCGTGGGAAATATGTACTTGTTTAATATTGGTTTACTAATATTTTTGGTCCTCAAAATTTTCAAAAATATTATCTTAGGTCTTAAGCTTTTGTTTTTCGTATCTTTTGACCTTTTAATTTTTAATTTTTTGTATCAAACTAAACCAACTAACGGATAATAATAATAATAATAATAATAATAATAATAATAATAATAATAATAATAATAATAATAATAATAATAGACTAGGTAAGCTAGCGTAATCTATTATGTCTTTTTTTAACATTGCCATTAGTTATTTTGTCTAAAAAATTAAAAATAGTAAAATATTTTGAAATGATAAGATTTAAAAATGTATATTTAAATTATAAAAGAATGAGAAAGCCGACAAAAAGATGGAACAACTGATATCAACTTAATAAATATGTTACTTTTTTGGTTAGTTGGTTTAATTTGATAAAAATAAATAAAAATTAGAGGACCAAAAGAGAAAAAAATTAAGGACTGAAAATAATATTTTTTGGAAAGTTCAAAAACAAAAAATATTAGTAAACCTCCAGTATTTTTTATTAAATAAAAATATTATATTTCTAATGTAAATATTGGGATCAAAATCCATATAAAATAGGATAATATGTACATGTAGGACTAAACCTCCGATTTTCATAGGAAATCTTGCAAGTTAGCTGTTCTTATTTGTTTGTTTATTCATTCATTTTACTATCTATTTGTGGAGTTGTTTTGACTTTTGCATATTAATTAATTAACAATTATATTCAGCCAATAGATTTTTCTATTAATTTGATATATAAGAAAAACTACCAAACTTTCTTTATAGTCACTCAACCATAGGGGTGACAATCGTGGAAATAACTGAAAATCGTGGGATTCAAACTGATGAATATGTAGAATAATCGAAATCTTTACCCATGGGAACGAGAATGTGAAAGTTTTATCACCGAAACTCAAATGGAGATGGGGACGAGATTACAATATTCGAACTATGAGAATAACCGAATCGTACTCGTATAAATCACTGTGGGGATCCCCGAAAAATATCTACATGGACCCCAATATTTTACAAAGTTAGATGGCCATAAGGATAATTTACCCATTTTTCAACAAAATATAATCTCCCGCAACCTTATCACCGACCGGAGTAAGTTTGAAAATTCTCCCTAAATTACATAAAAAATAATTAGAAAGTAGTCTATACACCATTATAAACGTGATACGGTCTAGTTTTGTTTAAAATATATTGTAATCGATTTTGATATGTATTTTAAAAATATGAATATTTGAATGTTGGAAGGTCATGAGAATTTGGCAGCAGATTTCTTAGAAAATAGTTTTAGCAAAAACTTTGAAAAATCACCAAAAGTTCTACAAGATAAATCAAGAAACGAGCCTTATCTTTTTATGACCATACGAAAGTCTAGATTCGTTTAAAACAAACGATTATTGATTTCGAGTTATATATTAAAAATTATTAATTTTTTAGTGAGCAAATGTCAGAAAAGGAGTGAAAACTGTTTTCAAAAACAACAATGACGGTGAATTCAGAAATTCACCATAAATCATATGAGTTAAATTAGAAGAGGTAGTTTATATAGTTGGAAAGATTATTGAATCTAGTTGAAACTGTAGATTATTAGTTACAAAATTTCTTTTAAAGGTAGTACAAGGTGCCATGTTTCAATAGTTAATATTTTAGTCATGTTTTATAGTTTTGAAATAGTTTTTTGTTGTTGTTGTTGGTAACAATTTGTAGAACAAATGATTTGATATAATAATTGAAAAATGGTTTGAACTAATTTGAAAAGAATTCAAAACTATTTCTAAAGTCCAAATAACTTGAAACTATGTTTAGGGGATGTTTTTAAAGGTTTTTACATGTTTTCAAAGCCAAACTAAACAAAACCATCCAGGTGTATCGAAACACCTTAGGCGTTTCGATACGGGGTCTTCCAGTGTCAAAATGTTTCGATACAGATTTCGAAACGTGTCTTTTCTGGATGTGTATTTTTGCCCAGTGTTTCTATACGTGCTATGTCGTTTCGATACGCCTACGTGGCATCGACCACAACGGTCATAAACCCCAACGGTTATTTCCCAACCAACATTTAAATGCAGATCATTTCGATACGGTGAAAGGCGTTTCGATACGGGTGTTCTGAAACGGCCAAGAGCGTTTCGATACAGGTGTTGCAACGACTCTTTCTACTTGAGGAGCGTATCGAAACGAGTTCGAGCGTTTCGATACGGTTAGCAGCAGAACAACATTTATGGTGGGAAATTATGTCTCCAACGGCTCCAATTCAACCCCAACGGCTAGTAACGGCTACATACTCATTAAGGAGTATAAAAGAGACCTCCAAGCATCAAGATATGATTAATGCTTCAATTGTCAAACAACAAATGATCAAGAAATTGTCTTAGAGCTAAATTGTCATTTCTTTGTATAGACAAAAAACTAGTGAGCCAAAATTGTCAAATTTGCTCAAGTGTTTTAGGTTTTGGGTGAGAGCTTATTTGTGCAAACAATCACCTATTAGAGAGATTTAAGTTTGCTTATATTTTCTCTTTGTAAAGAGGATTTGATCAAGGCTTTGGGTAAAAAGCTTGATCGGTGTATAATGGTTTCCTCCTAAGCCTAGAAAAGGGGACGAATCAATAGTGGATTGATTGGAAATCATTAGTGGGAAGCTAATGTAGTAGATGTAGACCTTGGTTAGAAGGTTGAACCACTCTAAAATCATTGTGTCATTTGTATTTTAGCTTCCACATCCACCCAAAAATCCACCTCTCCACCATTTGGTGAGCAAGATCGGTTGAAGGAATCGAGCACCCTAAAACTCAACACATTTAATTTGTCATTTATGTTTCTAATTTTGGAGATTTAATATTGAATAATTGTTTTAATGTACGAGTATTAACCAAAAACTGTGGAGATCTGTAAGGGATGAATATAAAGACAAAAAATACTCAAAATTTTTAATGAGATTCTCTAAAACCGTATTCACAAGTGTAGAGACAAAATGGAAAATGCAAAATTATCTCCGACCCGCAAATTGCCGCCCATACTCAACCAAACCTAACCTAAATGACAGTTAAGTCTTTGAAATTTATCAATATTCATGGAACCGATTTAGATGATAGAGATAAGGATAAAATTGGTAAAAAAACGATATTGTTTTTTTAATAATCAATTTTTTTTATTTTATATTAAAAACTAAAATTCATTTCATTAAGTCAAATCCATTTTTATTAAAATTTGGAAGGTAACACTAAAAGTACGAAGGATTAATTTGGGATTATGTTTGAGAGTTAAGTAAAATACAACTCTAAATTCAGAAAATGATCAACAAAATTTACTCTTTTCAATTTTTTTTGGATGGATTGAAGTCATGGGTCAAGACCAAGTTAAAGCGGAGGGGATGTGCAGGAACTTTCCAAAGCCCTATCAGCTGCATTATCATTGATCGAGTATAATGGCAAAGGTGGGGAAGAAAAGAAAAAGAATCATTCCAGTGACGGGGATGAGTATGGCAAAGATAAGCCATCATAGGAGAGATAAGGCCAGGTTCAACCGTCAAAGAAGAGACAAGAAAGGGCCGTTGAAGTGTTATCATTATGATGGTCCACACATGATCAAAAACTGACCCAAGAGAAATCGTCTCAATGCCATTAAAGATAATGAGCCAGAAGAAAAGTTGAGACTTGATGTGATTGCTTCGTACAAGACAGTCAAACCGAGTGTGGAAGAGAAGCAATTAAAATGTTGTGCAAGGGGCCACATATGTTGTGAGATTTCCCGAAGCGAGTTAAGCAGTTCACAGAGGAGGACAAACCTGATAATAGCGAGGTTGTGAAGCTTGGTTCGATGTGACTGAGTTTGCCAAGGCGAGGAAGAGCCAAATAGTAGAAAAAAATGATGTTCGTGGAAATCAACGTTGTGGGTCAAAGGAGAAGTCCTTAAGTCCTTTTGTGGACACATGAGCATCTCACTTGTTCATGTCACAGAAAGCTGCCGACAAGCTTAATTTGAAGGTTGAAGAGTCAACTAGGGTGATCAAGACCGTCAATTCCAAATGTGTTTTAACCATGAGAGTGACATGAGACGTGTATTTGCACATTGGAGGTAATACACTTGGATGACTATGACATTGTCATTGGTTTAAATTTTTTTAATTAAATTAATGTGATTCTCGTCCTTTTTTGCTGATTGTGTTTGCATTTTAAGTTCTCGAAAAAAATCATTGTTCCGATCCATCGAGATGTAAGGATTAAGATCGAGGTGTTGAACGTTGTTCAGCTAGCCAAGATTGTTGACTAGGTAGCTACCACTGAAGGTGCGACCTTTGAAGGGCTAGAGGAGCCAAAGCCTTCTAAAGATATAAGACTTGTTGAGCCCTAAGGGAGACTACCAAAAATGGGCAAGGTAAATGAGCATCAAACTTCAAAGGATGAGAAATGTCGATGCTTGAAGAGTTTCTAGTTGGCGATGAAGCATCAAACTTAATGGACAAATAGTTAATACAAATTAGAGCGAATGCGACATAGATAAAACCGAGAGAGGTACATCTCAAACATAGTATTCATATTTTCGAGATTGAATTACCTACTTTGTTAGGTGTGGGAAGCGAAAAACTTAACCTATTAGATAGTAAAGTTGTTAAGACTTAGCGATGACGCAAACCACTTTTCAGAGTTTTAGGATGCAAGCCATAGTTGTCGACGATCCCGAGAGTCCGTTCAGTGTTCAATGTGATGGTGTCTAAGTCTTTGGTCAAGGATCGAGGGGGTTAGAGTCAAGCCAGATCACAACCTGTATGAGGGAACTCTTACGAACGAGATGTACATAGTGGGACGATGAGTAATGTTACATGGCAGCAAGTACCAAAGTAAGCAATCCATATAGGGGACGACCTAGCCCGAGTCAAGTGCTCTTCGAGGGAAGAACATTCATTATGGATGGACAACCAATATCGATTCTTAGTCTGGGGCAAGCCAAGGTATTGTAGAAGCAAATCTAGGATCATCTAGTTCGATTTTATTTTAGAGACGTAACGAGGGCATTGCTGAGTTTGGTGGGAAAAATATCACGAACTGTGAATTTAGGTTCGAGTCATATGTGCGACAAGCTGTCCAAGAAAATATAATGGAGTTTTGGGGCTCCAAATTTTTCCAAATCCATGAAGTATTCTAGAAGGCTTATTCACCCACGCCTATATAAACACATCATATGATAAAAGATACTTTTCTTAGATATAGATTGAAATATATGGAATATATCAATTTTGTACTAATTGTTGATGATTGTTTTTGATCTTAGCCGTTTATGTAAATCAGTAGAGACCATCGAATGTAAGGGGACTCAACTATAAATAATCACTATTCTCACATTATTTGTATCATTTATCTTTTAAGTAATCAAGACATGTAAATCATCTCTTGCATTTTTTAGGGTTTTTAAAAGTTTTTTTTTATTCTTCGTAGCTATTTTCTTTGTTTGTTTTTTCTTAGAACGTGTTTGCGTTTGCAGTGTCTAGGAATAGTTTGATATTTCGAAAAAAAAGTAATCAAGTTGATTTAGTTGTTTGTCTCAAAAACATCGTTTAAGTCTGTGCGATTTGTTAGGCTGAAAATCTAGTCCTGTGACAATTTGCTCTATTTACAATGCCAGGATTCAAACTCATGACATTGCTCAACTGATCGAGTGCCTCATCTCATTAGACCAGTTATTTTATTTTTGAATATTATTTTTAAAAAGTTGATATACATTAAGATATGATTTAATATATATATATATATATATATATATATCCAATTGACTTTTTCTTCTAAAATATTTTTTTTTAATTTGAGAAAATTTTAATTTATTATCTAACACTTTTTTTAAAATAAAAACAATAAAATTTTTATATATTTTAAAGATTGATATAAGTAAAATAAACATATTATTTATAAGATGTAAATGAATAATTATTAATTATTATAAATTTAAAAATCATTACTTATTAATTATCTTGAACTTATTGTTATTAAATTTGTTATTAGTCTCTTACCAATTATTACGTATAATACTTTGACAAATATATTGATTAATTTGTTAGAAGATATTTCTTCAAAAATTATTAAAAAAATAAAAAGTCGAATCAGTAGTTTTCTAAATACGAGAGCTTGCGTCTTGCATGGGAGCTGAGTATTAATCGCCTTTGGATCGAGATAGATTGTGCGGATGCTACTAGAGTGATAACTAATAGTGGAACATATCACAATGGTTTGTCACTCGTACAATATATATGAGATTTTGTGTATCGATAATAAGTGGTTAAATTTTCAACAATTGCACGTGAGAACAACCAGGTGGCGGATGCTCTTGTCCGACTCGCATGTAAGCTTCCCTTTGTTATTCGTGAGCTTGTTGAGTTTCTTAATAATATTTTACGCTTGTTTCAGTTAGATGCCTCGGACTAGTCTTGTCTTTGTTTGGTATATTTGTTGAGTTTTTTCTCGTTGTTTTTTATAAATACTATCAAGGACACTATTTTTTCAGGAATATTTTTTAACGAGGTTATTGTTAGTATCTTTTATTAATAAAAAAAGAATACATAAGAATTGGATGCCCTAATTTCTTTTTATTACTCATTAAACTAAATTAAATTAAACTAAAGTTAGTTTAGTTTTATAATTATTTTATTATTTAAAAAATTTATAATTTATTATAAATCATTATATTTGTAACTAAATTTAGATAATTTTATAAAATCAGAAATGAACAAAAAAATATATTGATTTCACATATTTTCTTTGGTGAATTTCATTTTTTTTTTTTGTCATTTTGCTCAACTAACGCATCATTGATTGTGTTAGCTCTTTAACTTTGGGCTACTTTGACCAGCTTTGGCCTTTCCGATATTTATAAGGTAAAATTTAATTTACAGAAGTTATAACATTCGACGAGTACCACTAACAATGAACACGATTAAGCACTATTAAATTAAATTATAAAATTTAAAATTTAAAGAATTTAACATATATATTATAAATTATTTAAACATATAATTAATTATAAATTATTTAAAATAAAATATTAATTAAATCATTTTTCATATATATATATTATATTTTAATAATTAAATCAAATATTAACCTTAGTCAATTTAGAAAATAAAAACCTGAACCTCTAAATTCTAAACCTAAATCATATACCCTAAAACTAAAACCATAAACCATAAATTTGAAACCCAAAATCCTAAGCACTAAACCATAAGCCCTAAACAATAAACCTAGCACGTAAACCATAAACCCAAAACATGAAACCCAAAACCCAAAACTATAAAACCATAAACCCTAAACTCAATAATTGAATTTAGAATTTATGGTTTACAAATCATGGTTTATTGTTTATGATTTTGAGTTTCGGGCTTTAGGTTTATGATTTAGGGTTTCAAGTTTATGGTTTTGGGTTTTTTATTTTTTAAATCGACTAAGGTTGGTATTTGATCCAATTATTTTAAAAAATTAAATATATAGAGAATAATTTAATTAATATTTTATTTTAAATAATTTATAATTATATGTATAAATAATTTTATATTATACGTTGAGTCCTTTAAATTTTTAATTTTTATAAATTAATTTAATAGTACTCAGCTACGCTCATCATTAGTGGTGCTCAGCGGTGCTCGTCGAGCGTGGTAAACTCATCCCTAATTCATTAGGTTAAATCAATGGAATTTGGATCATGTTTGGCAACTTTTATTCACAATTATGATATTCAATTAAAATTCTAATTATAGCAAATTAGCTTATTTTTTATGTTAATTACTTTATACATTATATTTAAATAATTATACAGTTTATGATATTGCCGGGTCTAGTTACAACTCACAAGCAAACTTTAAACTTGGAAAGTGAAACCTATGTAAGTTAAATTCCGTGGGTCCAAATCGAAGCAACTTGGACGACTATATATACACACACCTATTCTTTGAAATTTTGCTTTCGTCTCCAAGAACAAAAAAAAAACATTGGAATCACGAAATTGATATAAAAGTACAACGAGGAAGATAGAAGATTAAATTCAAGTTGAGCTGCAGTTTTTGTTTCTTCTTTTTTTTTAATGAAAAAAGAGTTATGTTGCAGAGGAAGAAGCAAAGAATTTCTCGTGAATGCACTGAGAATTTGGAATTGGATCTATTTGATGGATTACCGGACGATCTGGTAATTTCCATAATTTCTAAGCTCGCTTCTTCCGCTTCGTCTCCTCCTGATTTCATCAACATTTTCTTAACGTACGGTTGGTTTTTGACTTTTTGTTTTCAATTTCTTTTATTTGAGTGTTTTTTAGTGTTGAAGGTAATAATAATGGAGATTTTGAATTTTATTTTTGATAGATGCAAGAGATTAAACCGTTTGGCTGTTCATCCTCTGGTTTTATCGAAAGTTTGCTTTAAAGCTTTTGCCGTTAAAGCTAGGAACTGGTGCGATCCGGTTCACCGCTTTCTCAAACAGTGCGTTAAAGCCGGCAACGTTGAAGCTTCTTATACTCTCGGAATGGTAAGAATTTCGTATGATTTTCTTATTTATATGTTTTTTAATTAAATTCATTTGGAATTAATGCAATTTTCGGTCGTTACAGATCCGATTTTACTGCCTGCAAAACAGAGGAAGCGGGGCGTCGTTAATGGCGAAAGCAGCAATCAAATCCCACGCGCCATCTCTCTACTCGCTCGCAGTCATACAATTCAACGGAAGCGGTGGTTCGAAAAACGACAAGGATCTCAGCGCCGGAGTAGCCTTATGCGCGCGAGCCGCTTTACTCGGCCACGTCGACGCTCTGCGTGAACTCGGCCATTGCTTACAAGATGGTTACGGCATTCGCCAACATAGAGCTGAAGGACGCCGGCTACTCGTTCAAGCCAACGCGCGGGAACTCGCTTCCTCGTTAAACGCCTTGGTCAAACGAAAAGCTTCGCAACAACACCATCGTCGTTTAAACTATCAACATTACAGTTTAAAGACGGGTCCGGGTTGTCCGTTGTTGAGTGATTTCGGGTGCAATGTACCCACCCCAGAGGTCCACCCCGTAAACGTGTTCTTAAAAGAATGGTTCGAATCAGGGGTAGGCGAGTTAGCGCAGGGGCTAAGGCTCTGTTCACATAAAGGGTGCGGGAGGCCGGAGACGAGAACTCATGAGTTCAGGAGGTGCTCGGTTTGTGGCACAGTGAATTATTGCTCGCGTGCTTGCCAAGCGCTCGATTGGAAGCTAAAACACAAGGTGAAATGTCGGCCGAACGAACAATGGTTGGAAGACGGCAACGGCGTTGGAGAAATAGAGGGGGTTGTGGAAGCGGAAGAGTTAGCAGTTTAGTTATTAAGGGTAAAAGTGTAAAATCGTTAATACAAATTTGTTATGGGTAAAAGAAAATTTTTCTTTTTCGGGTTTTAATGTTTGGGTTGCTTTTTCTTTTCATTTATGTGCATAAAAGTTTCAAATTCTGACTTTTTGAGATTTTAATTGTATATTTCTTTTATTGAAAATGATGAAAACAACGTGAAATTAGATTTTTTTTTTAATTTTTATGAATATATTAAAATTACATAATATTAATTAACTTAAATTCATATAAATAAATAGTAAGATTTGTCCCTGATCCTGATTTAGATGGATGGAATTTGAATCAATCAAAAAACTTTATTTGAATAGTTAAATGTCATAATTATTGAGATTTGATTTTTTATTTAAATTTAAGTGTAATCATGACACAAATTCAATTTAAATTTTAATAGTCAAATTTACAATTGCTAGATTGTGAGTTACTCATACACGAAACATTAATGTGGGGCAAATTTACAAATTAATTTCCTTTAATTAATTAATTAATTAACTCAAGAAATACATATTTAGAATTTAATTAATTTTTGATAATCGGTAATGTTGTTGGTTTAAGATTATAGAGGAAAAGAGAGGAAGAAGTGGCAGAGAAAGAAGAAAAAATAAATAAAAAATGGTGAAAATAAGACATTCTTAGAACCAATAAATTAATAGGTATTTAATATTTATGAAATTAAATTTTTTAAACGGTGCTTACAAATTATAATTATGTTTAAATTATTATACTATGTATAAATTGAATATTAAGTTTTTAGAATTATGATCAAATTAATAGAATGTATGTGAATGTTAAAAGCTAAATTTGTTATTATAATTTTTTTTATAAATTGATAATAAAAAAATCGAATAGTTACTTAGTTACTAATCAAACACGAAATTTACTCATAGTTGAGTGACTACAGATGTAGTTTACCTAAATACTCTCATTTAAAGATAAAATAAAAAAATTCGGAGTATTTTTTCTTTTTATTATTTTATGTAATCTTTAAATAAAACTAATAAAAATATTACTTAAAATTTGAACATAAGACTAATACATTTAAACCTGATACTTTTAAGATTATCTACAATCATTTGTAGATTATAAATATATTTTTAAATAAAATATATTATATTTATTCTTAAAATGCTTAATCAATTTTGTTGTCACTTAACTAGAAACACAAAACTCAAATAAAAAAATGTGCAAAAATCAAATTATAAAATATGAAATATAGATAAAATATTTAAATTTTTATTTTATTATAAAATTATTTATGCAATAGAACTACTTTTTCTCTCAAGATAAATATGATAAAATTTTAAGTTGAAAATTTTATAAGTAGGATAAGTCGTTCTAAATATGAGCATTATTTAGATTCAGTCAAAATATTATTTTTGAATATATAATTTACAATCTGAAATTACTCATAATTTTTTTATTTTCTATATTATAGGAATTTATACTTAAATTTATTTAAATATATAACCTCTTAAACAGAGCCATCACAATTTATTAAAATGAGACCCTTAATTTATAATAATTGTTTGTAAGTACCACTTCTTACGCCCGTAGAACTCAACAATGCAACGCTTAAGTAAGCCTGAAATCGATCAAAACTAACAAATTAAGATCTTTGCGAAAACAAAAAAACAAAAGAAAGCAAATGGCAAACAAAAACAAGCAAAGGGTATTCCTCAAAATTAAAGTGAGAAAATGAGGTGTGGACCGTGTGGTAAGCCTCTATTTATAGTTAGAGACCCTATATCCAATAGTTGAGGATAAAGTACATCAAATTCAAGTCTAATTTTTAATAGTTAAGGGATTACAACAGATATGGCAAGAATCAAAAGGAATATGCTAGTTGAGATGTGCTACTTGCCATATCTGATGTGCGCTCTTCAAACGCAAGTGGTGGGCCAACTCGGACTGGTGTAGACAAGCCTAGAATGTTGTGGAGTGCTTCCTCGACAGCCTGGTGTGCGCTAGGCACGGACCACTTTAACAACTTCAATTTTGAAATTTTGAATAGTTAATAAAATTCTATAAACATTTATCATATTTGGGAAGCAAGTAAAACATTTTAAAAATTTTAATATATCCATTGGTCTTATTTTTTTCCTTGGGTAAATTATTTAAATAAATAACTCATTATCTATATGAGCTATTAGAAATAATGTTTTTCTTAATCTCAACAATTTAAAATCTTACTGACTTAACACTTTCAACACGACTTTCTCATATTGTGACCGACAATGATTTAAGAGTTAAACCTTTCATATTTTCTATTAATATATTTTATCTCTTTGTAAAATTAACAAATAAAGTACAAATACGTTGAACTGTTCTAAAATAATCTCTTGTTTTTATTGAATTGTTTGCAATGTTACACAAAACTAAGTTAAGATAAAAAACTCTTGGATTTAATTCTAAAAGTCTTTGGAATAAATTTGGAGTGTGACATTAATTGTTTGTGAGTTTTAATTATTCGGACTTTGAAATAATTTTGATTGTAATATAATTATATGTAAGTTATTAATTATCAAATATAAATTTATAATTTTTTATAATTATTTAATTTAAGTTAAATTATTTTTTGAGGCCTCTCTTTTTAGGGGCCACTGCTCTTAAATATTACAATAACAACATTAACGAAGTTAAATGTTAATACTCCTTTTTAAAAAAAAATCGAAATCGAAATAAAATATATGTATTTGACTATTTGAGAGTAGTATAATTTTTTAAGAAAACAGCTCATCCCCTTGTGTTCTGGTGGCAAAGGTAGATGTTTATCATCTCTTAAGACCCGGGTTCGAGCACCAGAGATGCTGTGTGTGCTATCATTAAAAAAAAATCTGAACCGGTGCCGTTTTACTTCTAAATCAGAGATAGCAAGGAAGCTAGAAACTAATGGAAAAGAAATTCCTCCATTAACATATATTTTGGCGGCAACGGCAACTAACGAGATGTCGAACACAACAGAACGAATCCCAAACGACGGATCGAAACAGTCTTATCGGAACCATAACAATCGGCATCGCGAAGGCCAGCAGGCTCATGAATGGGAGACGGTGGCGCGTGCCTGGGTGACCGCATTCCCGGAAGCAAAACCTGTGAACGTGAGCCAAGTCGAATTGTGGATCGCCTCCAACTTTGGCTCCTTACCGGCCGACCTCCAATCCATGCCACGATCTGAGCTCATCGATAGACTCCTCTCCATCCAAAATCACTTGAGATTACCCTCCCACTCTCAGGTTTTAATCTCTGTTTCAGCATTTGTTACGGTGGATCCGTTTTTAGTATCGGTATATACATAATCTTTTCGTTAATGTATTAATTGCTCAGATATTGCTGCCGTTTACATGATCCTAGGAATAGTATATAATTCTTACTGGTTCTGTCTATGCTTTCTTGAAAACCTTTTTTTTAATGGGTTTTTGCTGTTTATTTTATCATTTCCAACAGTTTGTTGTGTTAATACCGAAGTTTTATGCTATGTTACTAACACTCATGTGAGAATGTTATGTTCAATATTTTTTTCAAAATGTTGTTCAGGTATTTGGAGAGTTCTTGGAGTCTTCATATCTTCGTATTTATGTCCAAATATGTATTGGAAAAATGAATATTCTGTTCAACATATGTTCTAGTATCATTTATGCCCTTACCCTTTTTATCATCTGGCAGGAAAAAGAACCAAGTCAGCCTGATCTTCTGCCGGCACGTTTTCAGCGCACTGATCAATGGATACCGGTCTATTCATGGTTAGAATCGTTGGATAGCGATGAAGTCGTCAAATCTAAAGACATTTCGGATTGGTTAAACGAGAACCAGCAAGTCAAGGATCAATTGTGTTCTAGACATTCTAGATACCATTTGATGCATTATATAAAGAAGTGCCATTTAAAGATACTAAAGAGGAGGGAAAAGAAGGTAATGATTCATCTCACTTGTAAGTAGAAACTAGAAACTGTTTGAGGTTTCATATTTGTGTGTATAAATTTGAATGTTTGGTCTTCTGGTGTTTGTTATGTAAATGTTCAGTTTAGTCTGTAGATGAGTCCTGGTAAAAGTGTTTGCCATTTCATATCATTGAACTAGGAAAGAATCTGTCATTTCATCTACTTTTAATCCAACTTCTTCAATTGTGAGGAGTGCAAATTCCAACTGATTCTTCTCTGAGTTCATACTAATTCAGAATAGTGCTACTGCCTTTACTTGAACAGGTTGGTTTGCAGCCCTCGAATAACGGATCTGCTTTGAAGGTTCAGAAGGATGTGGCGAGAAAACCAGCAGCAGCGTTAAGTATGTAACATTTTTCTACTTATGATTTTTAGGTAGCTTTGGATGTTCAATATCATTGGAGTGATTCTTTTACTTCCCAGAGATGAGAATTTGAACGAAACAGAATCACTGTAGAGACACATACAGGCCATTTAAATTCTCAATTTAGCTTAAGTTTGGTATTAAAAAATCAAGAACTTGATTATACTCATACCATAGTAATTAGTTTTAGCGGGATGTTCTACTGTCCCTCACTGGTCTTATTTTGGATAACTAGGAGCATTAACTTGTTTTCAATATGGGATGGAATTTGTTTGCATTAACCAGATAATTACTTGTTTCTCTCTTTTTTTAAATCATGTTTTCCTCATGTTATTACTTTCTTTTATCTGTTTCATCGTATTAATAATCTTTTGTTCGTGTTATCCAGGCAATCCTTTGAACAGTTTACCTAAAGACAGCGACCTCTACATAGCGAAACGAAACGAAGCTTTACGCAAATACGAGATGTAAGTCATTTATTTGAACTTTTTTCCACTTCTGGTTGAAACTTTATGATAAATTAGTATTTTCACAATTGAACCTGGGGTTTAGCTTGATTCATGCAACTGATGCAAGTAACCTTGAAAAGATGATATTCGAGTAGCCTTGTTTGTACAACTTATTTTCTTTTTTGTTTTTGGCAATTTGTTTGGTAATGGTTATAAACTTACAATGGAATTTCAGCTTATTAGAGTTGGAGAAGAAGCTTTCCCCCATGTTCTCAAGGAAGAAATGAAGGGAAGAATCTCAAGAAAGAGTGAAAATCAACCATGACAGCGACTACTCTACTTAGTAGTATTTTTTTTAATCTTTTTGACCATTGAAATAAATCCATTTTTGTAAACGATAAGGCTATATTGATTCACATTTATGCATTGGTGTGGGAAATGATAGTTTATAAGATTACTTGATCAAGTTTTGTTTTTAAATGGGAAGTTAAGGATTTAGGTTTTACCATATAAACTCTAAATTCTAACTCCAATCACTAAATTATAAGCACATAAACTCAAACCCCTCAACTACGAATCCTAAACTGGATCTCTAACCCCTAAAATTAGAGAACTTGTTGAAACAAAAAAAATCACCATCAGTGCATGGTATAATTACCCAAAATGAGAAAATTAATTCGATAAAAGAAAAACATAACGGTTTGAAGTTTGAACTGCTGATTGAAAACGAACTAGACTAATGTTTCACATCAAAGTTCAAACACAATTAATTTCAACTTTTACTTTTCAATACTAAGTATATATAAAGCTAGATTAACTCACAAATTGTTTCAAACCAACCAATTAACATTCGAATTCGATTAGCATGATATCTCAAGTTGATAATCAAGCTGAATTCGAGTTTCTTTCAAACCAAACTCAAGTCATTACATATGTCTTCTATACATCTTTTGTCACGATTATAGGCAGCTTATGCTGGCACACAGCTATGTATGATATAATCTCCCCCTCAATATTTTTCCTACACAAAACAAGAGAGCAATTTGGCTTCAACATAAGGTCTCTATTGAAATTAGAAACCCTCCGCACCCCTGGCCAAGCCAAGTGAAACGACATACCTAATTTATGCCAAAAACATCGGTTCCATGCTGCCATGCATGCACAATTCATCCGGTGCTAACCTCACTGTCTTCATGATCACTGTACTCGACAACGGGCTCAAACGTAGCAGCACACCGACAACACAAATATTGAACCTCGATTAATTGTATTAGAGATAGTCAACCAACCATCTCTATGTCACTTGGTATCTTTTCTTGATCATCTGAGGAGTTGATAGATGCTAGTAAATCATCTATCTTTAGAGGAGAATGACGGACCATGAACTGGAATATAACCTGCAGAGCGGATTCGAGAATATTTATAATTCGAAGAAGCATTAGAAGATTATGCACACGCAATAATTTTGACTGGCTAATAACAGAATGAGAATCGGTGATCATGTAAAGTGAAAATGAAGTTAAAACACAGAAAGGCAAGCATGGGTGGCATGATGGATTTACTATTGTCTCGATTTGAGGAACAACAGATCTTCGAATCAATGCAGCCAAAACAGAGAAAACAAAATAAGATAATATAATGAACAGACAAACCTTCTTCAATCTTGCATTATTTAAGTACATTTTATCATAAATAACTGACTAATTTGGTTAGGGATTGATACTGTCTGAACAAGGAAGCATCTGATGCAACAGTAAGAACATCTATACCCCTTTACAATGATCTGGGTTGAAATCCCTAATTCCCCCAATCAAAAATGAGATTCTTTTTTTTTAAGATCAAAAATGAGATTCTAAACATGGCAGTGACAGTGCAAAACACCAAATGATCATAATACTAATAAGAATTACTCCAAATCTTTGCCATAAAGAGGTAGAGTACACAAAATGTCCTGAACATTAGCTAAATATAACGTTCACATTTTCACCAAATGATTTTAATTTCAATGATAGTGCTATAAATCATACCATGCATGCTTTTCTACCAACCTTTGAGTAACTATCTGCAAAAGCACGTGCCCGGTTGGACTTGCCAAGATAAATCAAATCAGCCTTCTCCAGCTTCCCATCCACAAAACTCAATCCTCCATCACCAATAGCAAACCGTAAAAGGTTCCCCGATTGGAGCCCTGACTGTGCATTTGGAAGAGAGAGAAAATCAGATAAAAGAAAAGAGAAATATTAAATGTTAGCCACGTAGACTGTTAAAAGCAAGGTCAGAGAGGAAGGATGCTTAAAGTTCTACAATTTATTTTCCTTTCTAGCTTGTATTTCAAGAAATCTGGCTCATGAGCCTGTCATTTAACTCAAGAGACAGACAGCCTTAATTGTAGAAAGAAACATGCCGGCATAATGGAACATCAACAAGATGAAAACATGGGTTCTAAGCTCCTTTGTGCTTCAATTTAAATAGACAACATTTATAACTATCACCATTTCGAAGGGGCTGCCCAGCTGAAACAACTAGGAGCTTTTAACTTGGGTCAGGATTCAAATCTAGGGGAGGGAAGCAGGGAAATTACAGGATGGGAAGGAGCTACCTAATTTTGACTAGCTCAAACCCCAACGATCGCCCAACTTATCAAATTGAAGAAACAGATAACTGCATTGATATATCATAGACTAACGAATTAAATAACAATGGCTAATTATTGGTGAACAAATCATTGTCATTAGTTGGAAGCAACAATCGCATCATGAATTTGACTCAGTATGGGAATTTATGACCATACCTTTTCTATGATATCCCCATCTAAGCAGCCAAAAAGCACGGGAGGGTCATCTGACGTTACCAGTTTTCTATCTTCTTGCAGCTCCAAAACTACCTGATAACAGAAGAAAGAACAATTGACTATACTTTACTCCATATGTGTAGGTTTACCAAAAGTGAGATGCTAGTTTTTTTTATTATGTCTTAAACCCCATAATTGTATTTTTCTCTTTAAGGTGTCTTGTAACCCCCTAGACCCGCCTATACGTTATGACAGATCCTAGGAAGCCACATTAGGGTCACAGGAGCGACCCACGGTAAAAATACACATAAAACATCTTCTCTGAAAAATACATATTAGATTATAACAGTAACTTTAGTTGAAAATACTCTTTCATGAAACCATTTAAACATATAACGGAGGTTCAGAAAACATTTTACAGACACTATCATAAAACAATAATGATATGCATGCCCACTAACTATGTCGGTACCGTACTCCAAAAGCAACGCCGAGAGAACTCCGAACACTGATGTCAAACGTTATACCATGATATATCCCTTTTAACCTGCGATGGTAAAAACAACGTGAGCTTGGAAAAGCTCAGTAATACAAAACTACCAAGAGATGCTATAAGCTCATGCAGATATATGGTAGGCATAACATTTTCATGATGTTCATCACGGTAACAGTCTTTGTTTCTTTTTCTACTATTTCGAGGTTGCATCAAACTCGAGAATAACAGTACTTATTCTTTATTCATCATTGAGAATTTGACGGGAATTGTAGGCTAATAATATACGGTGGTGGAAATTAGAGAGAGTTCAGTTTCTAGTGTGTTCCAACAGTGCAAAGTTAACACATAATAATAAGTAACGGTATGGTGCACGTTATATCACGGTTATATAATGTTAGCGAGAAGGTTCATCTTAAATTTTCTTTCTACCCTCCAACCAAACTCCAGTATGCAGTTCCCCCGAACTGTAACTATAACGGGCATTAACCTAGGCCCATTGGGCGTATGTGCCAGCCTAAGGGAATACCTTAGGTACGGTACGATAGGGATTACCCTAGCCGAAGCATAAGAACCTGTAACGGTAACGGTAAGGAATTACCCTAGCCGAAGCATAGGAACCTGTAACGGTAACGGTAAGGAATTACCCTAGCCGAAGCATAAGAACCTGTAACGGTAACGGTAAGGAATTACCCTAGCCGAAGCATAGGAACCTGTAACGGTAACGGTAAGGAATTACCCTAGCCGAAGCATAGGAACCTGTAACGGTAACGGTAAGGAATTACCCTAGCCGAAGCATAGGAACCTGTAACGGTAACGGTATTACCAGCTGGATCAGAGCTGAACCTACGGTCACTTCATATTCTATCCCAAGTACCCCAGTAACAATCTATGTAGCGGTTCGGTTAATCAATAGCTGTATTTTTAGTAATACATTATCCATATAGTATGTTGGTCATATCATGTACATATGCATATATCAAAAATACAGTACGGTCATGTTTAATTTATAAACATGTCATGTTCATGTGAGTTCAAGTATTCTATCATGTGCACATAATCGGTATTATAACATGTAACTCAGTATGCAAAAACAGTTGTGTAGAACACATGGAACACACTAGGTGGAATAGTCTATTTCCTTGGAGATACTTGACATTTACGGAAGAGATCATATTAACTTTTGACAGTTGTACGGATCTTTGAAACAAGGCCCCTATTAAAAGAGGGGTTTGTACTAACGGTTCAAACCAGATAGTCAGGAGATGATACATCAAGATCTTGGGATTTTAGGCATATTATGATTGATTTAGCCATTTAAGCATACCAGAGGCATTATGATCATTTTATCGTACACGGGCATTTTGGTAATTTATACCAATAGGGCGTAAACAGTGGCTCGGTAATTCTGTTTGCTAATCAGATTCCTAACCAAGCATTTAGAGATTTCTATGTCAAGATCCTCCACGGTATCAGATACATTCAGGGCTATTTTGATTACTTGAGCCAACGAGGGCATTTTGGTCATTTAATTATCAGGGATGTTTTGTAATTAATTTTTTTTAAGATTCCCAGAAGTTTATCTAGTCTCCAAAACCATTCGAATTAACATATTCCAACCTTGCAGTACTAACCAACGCTTCTGATGCATCTAACTGTATCGTAAATCTGAACGGTTGTTTTCATATTTCACTACAGTATTTTACACGGAGTAGTCAGACATATATTCTGTGTGGAGAAACTTCCAACCTTACATTTATGTCAGGAGTGATTGACGTACGTAAGTCATACTTCAACCCTTAGGGGCATTTCAGTCATTTCCAACTTTATTGGCATTTCCAGAATTTATCAAGGGCAATTTACTTATTTCAGTCAAAGGGGGTATTTCAGTCATTCAAGAATTTCGGTACCCCCAACCACTTAATTCATTTCAGAACTCAAGGATTTATCCATCATTCTAGTAAATTTGTAAACCTCGGTATCCGAGGATACTTCAACTCTTTTTGGTCAATACCAACCTTCCGATCATTTTAACCATAACGGTATTTTCAAATACTTTTAGTCATTTCGATCTATTCTGTATTTTGAGCCACTCGCTTAATTCAGGGGTATGTATAGATTCCCCTAAATCTATAGTCGAATTTGGAGATTTATTGTCTTATTAATTATTTAATGAACTTCAGATACTTCAGATTTATTAGCTTCCTCGTACGAGCATTTCGGTCTTATCTAGAACATCATACTCGTTTCCATATTTGGTTTGACTTGAGCAGAATTAACAGTACTAATCATCATTTTTATGCATGCATTAACACATACCAACATGCTCATAAAGCATACAAGAGGTAGTAGAGTATTACCTTAGTTCCGAGTTATACCGGTTGACTCATGATACTACATACGGTCGCATTCGAATCCGGACTGGATGTCCCATGACATTTCAAATACCAAGATACTTGCATACCTTCAAATACACAAATTAACATTTCAGTTCTTATCCGTAGAGCTCTTAACAAAATTTAACACTTTCGGGTTCAAGGTCAGATTCGGAGGCCTTCGGGTCAGAATTTTGCAAAACGGGCTTCAAAAACGGACTCAGGACGTCGAAAAACATAAAATATGAGTTTTCGGAAAATTTGACTTTTTGGTCAAAGTCAAAGTCAACGGTCAACGGTCAACACTGACGTCATGCTGACGTCACTGTTGACTGGGTCGAGTCAACGGGTCGAGTTGGGTCGGTCAACGGGTCGGGTCGGTCAACGGGTCGGGTCGGTCAACGGGTCGGGTCGGTCAACGGGTCGGACCTGTCTGAACCGGCTGGTTCAACGGCCACCGTCAAGGGCGGCCGAGAATCGCCCCGGACGGCGCGTGAGGCCCACGCGCGACCTAAAATGGCCGGAAAACACCGCAAAACGCAGATAATAGACTCCCAAATTCAAAAATGATCCATCCAAACCCATATTTAAACCGAAACCTTACCATTTCTTACCAAAACGAAGGGGAACGCGGTTGGACTGTCGTAACTCCGGTGAAGGGCTTGCCGGTGTCGGACGGGCAGACGGCCAGAGGGTTTTGTTCCCTTCTACACGGAGATCAAGCCTTCGCCGTCGACGCGCTCAGCTGGTGACGGGAACGGTCGGAAAAACTGAATATTCGAAGCGGGAGACCCTAGGTTCGTCGAACCTTTGACCCAAAATCAACGGCGAACGGCAGCTCCGATGTGCGAGTGGATAAGGGCGTTTGGCTCGGGACTCGATGGTGAGCACTCTGGCACCGGCGGTGACGACCACGTCGCAACGGTGAAGAAGATCGGTGATGGCCGGTTGATTAGGGGTGAGAGGAAATTGACGAGTGGGGGTTTGTTTTTCTGGAACCTTTGGGAGAAATTGATCCCAATTAAACCATATTCGATAGGGTAGGTAGGATATTTTCTTTATTTTATTATATTTGTATAATCTAAACAATAAACATAAAAGAGAAGTGAGGTAGACCATATTCAGAATTTACCTTAGCTCACACGGCTAAGTCACATGAACTCCACTCAAGGGGTCACGGGTTCAAAACCCACTGATTGCACTTTTTTTTTTCTTTCAAAATACTATTGCTTTAGGGTGTTACATGTCTTCTCCAATTTAGTCGAAAAGCACAACGTAAATGTTATTTCGTGCTTTAGTGAACTTTGTTTTTGAATTCCATAGCTAAATGTTATTCTAGAAAGAGTAATGATCTGAACCAGGCCATCAGACAGATTGGTGATCATAAGAGAAACCTATGTATGTTAAAACTGCAACATATAGACAATAACTCACACAAATTAATTACACTAATCGTTGCTCTTCAGTAAAGCTTTGAAGGGCTAAGGAGGAAGAGGAAAGGGCATAGGAAGCATATATGAATAATGAATATAATATCAAGATACCTGTTGTTGGCTTGGAATCTCTCCTTTATCATCTGTATCAATAACATATTGACTACAATTCTCATCTTTCCAGACTAATACCAGCGGTGTGTTCCCAGTTTGATAGTGTGCATGCCTGTGAATGAAATAAAATAAAACTCACTGATTAAAATACATAAACAGGAGAGACTAAATCTGCTATGAAGAGATTCTGATAGGTCCCAGAAATACTACAAAATTTAAGAACAGAAAAAACAAGAAAAGAAGCAACGAATGTCCATCATCCATGGTACAGACAAAGAAAAAGCTTCATCATGATTTCCGAAGACAGCATCAGGTAATATAAGCAACCTTACCTGCTAAATAGGAGCAGCATCCTTCTTAACAAGGAAGAAACTCCAATTCTATAACTAGTTTTACAGGAAAAACTTTAATGACAAAGACTTTACTCTATACTCAATTACTCATGAACTCTCATCTAATTATTTAACCAGCAGTCAAAAGCTTTGGATAGCCAATGGAACAGCTTCTGACCATTAAAAATAAGAAATAACAAAGTACCAAAAATTTACACCATACTTCAGATTGTAGAACTATACCTATTTCTTAAATCACAAGAGAATTAAAATGAAAGCAATGCCACTCACCCATGCACAAAAAGGCAAGGCATGACACCCACTATGGAGTAAATCCTATTCAACTTAATGCAATGGAAAAAATATAATGAAAAACAGAGTACATATTTTTTAGGAAAATAACTCACTTGTTATAAAATAGTAATCCATCCTTAGCATAAGGCACAGCTCCAGTGTATGCTGCATATAGCCCACTCTGATCACAATTATACACTGGAACAGCACTGGATCTAAATTTAAGATAATGAGAAGGCGCATTGCAAGCACCGCTCTCTTCAAGCTTCGAGTTCAACCAATAGAATCTAAACTCAGCAGTGCAATCATAGAGAGAGTATCCATTCCAACAAACCATATCAATCACATAGTAAGTCTGATCCGACTGCAACAAGAAACAAGCTTCAACATAATCAAAACCAAACTATATACCTGCATTAATATGATTTTCTCTTCTATGTTTTGGGGTTTGAGCTTTTTATACCTCGTGGAAAATGCAATCCAGGATACAATATGATTGAGCTGAGCCAGAGCCATCTCTCGTCTTGGCTCCGGCTGGTAAAGCCGACGGGAAATGATGCAAAATGGAGCCGTTCCGTTGCCTGCTAACTGTCGTTCCGTTTGATGAAACCACAAAGCATCGCTTTCCAGCTGGCCTTGAAAATACATACCTTTAAAGAAGAAAATAAAACCGCAACTTCACTTCAGAAGCAAATCAAAATGTTTCACAAATCCCTAATTAACACAACGAACGAACAGATGAATCTTAAAAATCCCTAATTACCAGTCCTGGCTCAAGCGATCAGGGACGTCGATCATCCACTCAGGGAGCATAAGCTGTCTCGCGAACCATTTTCGAACCTCCGGTCCCCGAAGCTTCGAAGCTCGACCGACATCAAGGTCCTTCGACAATGCTTCGGATTCATGTTCGGTTTCCGACACGGTTTCGATTTCGATGTTGGGCTGTTCGGCTTCGTATTCGGGTGCTGAAGACTGGAGCGAGAGAATAGATGAGGCCAAGCAGCGAGCTTGCTGTTGAGCGTCGCGACGATTCTGCGCTTGACGGAGCAGCGAGAGTTCTCTTCGCTTCTGCTGATCGGATATCGCTGCTCGCTTGAACGGACGGCGAAGATCGTGCGGCGCCATTGCTTATCGTACTCACCTTCTCATCCAAATTAACGACTTAAACCTTCCGCGATGTTATCACTCGTTTCAAACGGTTTAAAATAAGGGTAAAATACACACCAGGTCACTCAACTATTATTATTATTTATTATAAATGAATTATTTTTCTAAAAATTAAAATTTCTTTTGATTATAATTGAATTATTTTTTCAAAAAATTAAAATTTCATACTATTATAATGACATTTTTATTTTTCACTTTTATGTAATGTTTTTTAAAAAAATTCACATAAGAATCAAATCCACATTTTATATGATTTATTAATAAACTCACTTGGTAAAAAATACATGAAAAAAATAAAATAAATAATTTTTATTAGTTGAAATCATGAATAACGTGACAGGATGGCCCTATGATATAATTTCTTTTATAACAATATTTTTTTCATTCACATTATGAGTATAACAAATTTGTAATAAGTTGACAGAATCCGGGTCGGATTAAGAAAACAAAAAAAAAAACTTGACCCGACAAGATCCGAGTAAAACGCAATGTCGTTTTGGTTTTTTTTTTTTTTTGTTTTGTTTTTTTTTTCTTTTCCTTTTCCAATTATCTGGCAAAGGTAGTTGGAAAGCAGTCGGCAAATGCTGAATTCAACAGTAAACTAATGGCGGATCTCTCGATGCTAAGAGTAGTTCAAAACCCATTTGGTTTTTTCTTTCTTTCTTTCTTGATAAGAACATGAAACTAACTCAACCAAACAAATCTCTCCCTTCTAGCCACAAGAAAGCTTCATCTCCAAAGTTTTAATCTTTCTAAAAGGTACACCTTTTTTTATTGTCTTCAATTTTCAAGCATGGAAGTCTCACTTGCTCGTTACCAGTCCATTTCATTCGAACAAATACAGAGTACTTGTTGCTTCCCATCATCAATCCACAAGGTTTTCAAAGCAAATCCTTTGTTTTCAGGCTATTGTTTTCGATTCAGTAGGAGAAAACGGGGCAACCCATTTGATACAATTAAGTGTTTTTCTCTCGAGCAAGGGCTGCAGCCGTGGCGGCCCAAGCCAAAACCTTCTAGGAATACTAACCCTGAGTTGAAAGAAACGAAAGAGACTCAGATTAAAACACCCAGTGTTGGGATTTGTAGTCAGATAGAGAAATTGGCTTTGTGTAATAGGTATAGGGAGGCCCTTGAATTGTTTGAGATTTTGGAACTTGAAGGTGGTTTTGATGTGGGTTCAAGCACATATGATGCATTAGTGAGTGCTTGTATTGGATTGGGATCTGTTCGAGCAGTGAAGAGGGTGTTTAATTACATGGTGAGTAATGGGTTTGAGCCAGACCAGTATATGAGTAACAGGGTGTTGCTTATGCATGTAAAATGTGGGATGATGATCGACGCACGTAATATATTCGATGAAATGCCCGAGAAGAATTTGGTTTCGTGGAATACCATCATTGCTGGGCTGGTCGATATTGGGGGTTACTTGGAGGCGTTTAGGTTGTTTCTGTTTATGTGGGAGGAGTTCTCTGATTGTGGGTCTCGAACTTTCGCAACAATGATCCGAGCATCTGCAGGGTTGGAACTCATTTCCGTAGGAAAGCAGTTACATTCGTGTGCGGTGAAGACAGGTGTAGGTGAAGATATCTATGTGTTTTGTGCCCTGATTGACATGTATAGTAAGTGTGGCAGCATTGAAGATGCTCAATGGGTTTTCGATGACATGCCAGAGAAGACTACCGTGGGATGGAATTCGATTATAGCAGGTTATGCTCTTCATGGTTATAGTGAGGAAGCACTGAGTATGTTTTATGTGATGCGCGATTCTGGTGTTAAAATGGATCATTTCACGTTTTCGATGATTATCAGAATTTGTTCGAGGTTAGCTTCAGTTGAGTATGCTAAGCAAGCTCATGCAGGTCTGATTCGTTATGGTTTTGGGTCGGATATAGTGGCTAACACTGCTCTTGTGGACTTTTATAGCAAATGGGGGAGAATAGAAGATGCTAAACATGTTTTTGACAGGATGCCGTGCAAGAATACGATATCTTGGAATGCTGTAATTGCAGGATATGGTAATCATGGTCGGGGAGCTGAGGCTGTGGAATTGTTTGAGCAAATGCTTCGAGAAAAAATGAGACCTAACCATGTTACTTTTCTTGCTGTGTTATCTGCTTGTAGCTACTCCAGATTATATGAACGCGGTTGGGAATTTTTTCAATCCATGAGTAGAGATCACAAGATCAAGCCCCGTGCAATGCACTATGCGTGCATGATCGAATTATTAGGTCAAGAGGGACTTCTAGATGAAGCCTTTGCATTGATAAGAGCTGCTCCCTTCCAGCCTACGGCAAATATGTGGGCTGCACTGTTAACTGGTAGTCGTGTCAATGGGAATTTGGAGCTAGGGAAATTTGCATCCGAGAAATTGTATGGAATGGAACCTGAAAAGCTTAGTAATTATGTTGTTCTTATGAATATCTACAACCAATCGGGCAGGTTAAAAGAAGCAGCAGCTGTTTTGCAGACTTTGAGAAGAAAGGGCTTACGGATGCTTCCTGTCTGCAGTTGGATTGAAGTTAATAAACGATCACATGTTTTCCTCTCTGGAGACAAATCCCATGTCCAGACAGATGAGATTTACCGGAAGGTTGATAGCTTGGTTCACCAAATTTCGAAGCGTGGTTATGTTCCGGAGGAGAAAACTTTGCTTCCTGATGTGGATGAACAAGAACAGCGTGTATTGCTGTACCACAGTGAGAAATTAGCAGTGGCTTTTGGTCTGTTAAATACTATGAATAAATCACCTTTGCAAATCGTGCAGAGCCATCGAATTTGCAATGACTGCCACAATGCTATTAAGTTGATAGCTCTGGTTACTCGACGGGAAATTGTCGTGAGGGATGCTAGTAGATTTCACCATTTCAAACACGGGAGCTGTTCGTGTGGTGATTATTGGTGACGTTAAAACTTATCATCGAAGGCTCTAGAATTTTGTCACTTTGATATTCTGTGTTGTATCCCAGTTAGCCTATTATTTCTCCATCACCCGTTTTCCCTTCTTTATTACTAATACTGTAATTCCACATTGCAAGAGTTATAATTTTCAAGTTCATTAATTGAAAAATCAATTATCTTGAATCATTCTTCGTCTCACTTTCTCATTTTGTGTGATCCGATGACAGATAAGAGCAAGCGGTTTCGGGGGAATATTTTTTGTCATTTTCATGGATATTTCATCTTCTATGTTGAATGATGCAGCTCTTGAAGGCAGGACTCAAGTCAACACCATCCATGCCGGAAGAAGTTAGCGTGTTTTGCGGATGATCTCATGGTTTCTACAAGAGGATCAAAGGATCCAATCAAAGTAAGGTTCTATAGTATTTCTTGTTTGAACCAAGATCGAATCATTGAATTCGGCTCCGTATATCTATGGAGGAGTTGCAGGAGATCCAAAAAAGTTACTAGTTTCAAGCTTATGATAACTTTCTGGGGTGGAAAACACAGAAAACAGAGGGATTAGTTTGACATTGTAAATATCACGAGGATGTTTGTCATTTGTCTTTGATAGCATCATAGCATAGATGGAATTCATTTTTCATTGGCTCCAATGTGACAAAAGATAACCATTTTCAAAGGTTAAGCTTTCAAAATCAATGGTTTTAGGTTGTTCCCTAACATCATGACACAAAATAAAGACCATATATGCCATATCGAAATCATGATTTCATAAATTTATTGGACATACCAAGTGGGAATTGGGATATTTTTTTGTTGTTGTCTTCTTGCTTCTCAGCGCTTTGTTTTGATTAATCCGGATCGACCTACGTCGCACACTTCACTTTGATAAGTGAGTCTCTAGACGAATTTTTTTTACATACGCAATGCCTTAAACTCGAGATCTGCTTAAAAGATACTGAGAGATTTTTTTAAAAAAATATATAAATTTACACACTCAGACAATATTATTAATTTTGTGACCTGAACTTTCAACTTATAATGTTAGTAGGTGAAATAAAGTTTGAGAAATTAGGTAGGATGTTAGTTTGGTTCAAAACGAAAACGATATTAAGATAATTGCATTACGCCAGCAAGACAAGTCAATGAGGGGCCCAAGTGGCTTAAAGTCTAATCCAAAACCAAAATAAGGGATGACGGAATTCCACCAGTCAATTAATTTTATGATAAATTACATTTTTGTCACTCAACTTTATTTTTATTTTTGTTTTGGTCATTTAACTTTAAAAATTTTCAATTTGCCACCCAACATTCGAATTTCAATCTGGAAAACAAATTAAGAGATTTGCATGCGAAGCACGCCACTCATATCATCATGTAAAATATGTAATACTTTATATGAAGGATAAATAAACACATGTAAGCTCGATTGTTTGTGTGCACTAGAGGTAGTCATTGAGTCAATTAAATGATTTCCTTCGATATAGCAATGTGTTATCTGGACATCCCAATTATAACAGTTTTGCACATAATAACTTGTTAAGTGTCTAATGTAAATATTCAAAAAAAAAGTGTCTAATGTAATTTAAATTTTTATGTTTAAAAAAATCCCGAAATATTTTCTTCTGAATATAGATTTTTAGACTCTGATTTCACATGTGCCACAATATTTTTTTTCTAAATTCGGGTGTTGAAGAAGTCAAGAAAGAACATAAAAATAATATATCTCAATTTTTAAAAGATTGGATAATAGAAAATGTGGGATATTTAGGCACTGACTACGTCATAAATGATGATCGATAATGGTTAAACGTCAATAAAAAAATGTTGATCATGAGAAAGAATGGTGAAATATTAGATCAATTTCATAAATAAAACTACTCAAAGTACAACATTTTATTAATGTTGTTAAACAACTAACAGTCAAATGAGAAAATATAAAATTTAAAAGTTGAGTTGCTAAATAAAAAAATTACCCTTAATTTTATATCCATCTTAGGAGTTTTTGAGGTAAGTGGCGGACCATATCTTTGGAAAGGATAAAAATTCTCTGCATTTTTAGGTGTCTTTTTTTTTTATATACCTATAATGTTTATTACCTTTAATATTTTGGTTTTGACATTTTTTAGACCACTTTGATAGTTAACTTTTATTTATTTTTAAATAAATTGTTTTTTTACGAAAATATAGTTGAATCGTTAAAATTGTAACACACAATATGTAGTTTGTCTAATAATCTGTGTTATAAAAATTCAAAAAATATATATAATTAATATTATTTAAAAAATCAAAGATATTCATAAATTTTTAAAGAAATTTAAAATAACAATTAAATATACATAGATTGTCATACAAGTTATCATGTCAATAACATAAAATTTTACTTGTGCAATTTTGAGTTCTATTTATTTGTTGACTTTCAAACTGTTCGAGATGAATTTAATCCATAAATCACAACATCAAAAATGATTTTTTGTAATATTTTTTTTAAATTTTATTTCATATTTCTTTGATCTTAAAGAAAAAAAGTTGAAGGGAGCCTGACATTATTTTTTTTAAATGGATTTAAACGAAATAAAATTATCAACTTCTTGATTTGAGTTGATAATCACTTTTCAAACTTGATTATTTTATAATAAAACATGTGTGACAAAAAAAAGATTAACCGAGTTAAGGATTTAACGTTTGGTTGATTTGAATAAACATAACTTAAAAATTCAGTTGTTAAATTAAAATTTTTATAGTTGAATAGTCAAAACAAAATCATACTGAAAGTTCAGTGACTAAATAGGTAGTTTATCCTAAAATAAATATCCCAATTATCGTGCCGTAAAAAAATCATTCATTTCCGAAACCCTTGTGCTTTGTCTTCTTACACAGTATCTAATTCTAAATATATTCTCGGGCAAAGCGCCCATAAAAACATCCTCTGACGTTACGTTGCTTTCTCTTTTAGCATCGTATTATTTCCTTTCCCTAACCGGCCGGCAAAACCCACTCCCAATTTTCCTGCAAAATCTTCACTTCCTCTTCTTACAGTAACCCAAACGAAGAAAGGGCAAAATCCTCGTACAACCCAAACCCTGAAAATGGTTGCTTTCACTCCATTTCGACTCTAAATCGCGCCCCCACAACCCCCAAATTGTTATTTTTTGGGAAAAGGCTTAAAAAGGAACCGGAGAACTGGTCTGAGAAAAGGGTCAAAAGCAGCGACTATGGCGACGACTACGACGAACCTTGGAGCGGGCAGCGAGGACCGGGTCATGGCCACGGCTCAGCAGATCTTGAAGAGTCTCAACACTCCAAAAGAGGTTCGTGAAGACATGCTGTTGATTTTCTCGAGTTTCGATAACCGTTTGTCTAATATCACGGATTTAATCAACGAAAACTCGGAGACTACCGGCGGCCGCTTTGACGCTGCTGAGAAAGTGATTCTCCGGTGGGATTCTTCCTCTTCGTCTTCCAACGCCGAGGCTTCTCGCCACTCTCTCCCTTGGGAAGACTCTCCCGACGAAGCCGCCGAGTACCTCTCGGCTGTTGATGAAATCCTTCAGTTGGTTGTTGATATGTCAATTCGGTCTGATAACAAAATCATGGACCGGGCCGAGACGGCTATACAGATGGCTATGTCGAGGCTGGAAGACGAGTTTCGGCTTATTTTGATTAGGAACACTGTCCCCCTTGATTCGGAGAGGCTTCACGGTTCGATCAGGAGGGTTTCCCTTTCCTTTGCAGCGAATGATGGGGAAATTGGTGAGGATTTCGAGAGTTTCGGAGAAGTTGATAGCGAAAGAGGGTGCTTTCATGACCGAGGAGCGAGTTTCGGTGATGATCTATGTGTGGATTTGATAAACCCTGATGCTGTTGTGGAATTGAAAGAGATTGCTGAGCGGATGATCAATGCCGGGTATGAAAAAGAGTGTGTTCAAGCTTATAGTAACGTTAGGCGTGATGCTTTGGATGAATGTTTAGTGATCCTCGGAGTTGAGAAATTAAGTATTGAGGAAGTTCAGAAGATGGATTGGAAAGCTTTGGATGAAAAGATGAAGAAATGGATTCAGGCAGTTAAGGTTACTGTTAGAGTTCTTTTGAATGGGGAAAAGAGGCTTTGTGATCAGATTTTCGGTGGGTCGAATTCGATTAAAGAGATTTGTTTTAACGAGACCGCGAAAGGATGTGTAATGCAGTTGTTGAATTTCGGGGAAGCAGTGGCTATTGGGAAAAGATCATCTGAGAAGCTGTTTAGGATCCTGGATATGTATGACGTGTTAGCAGATGCATTGCTTGAGTTCGAGATGATGTTCACAGACGAATATATGTGCACTGAGGCGAAGGGAGTGTTGGATGGATTAGGGGATGCGGCGAAAGGGACATTTTTCGAGTTTGAGAATGCTGTGAAGAATGAGGCTTCGAAGAAACCTATGCAGAATGGGGAGATTCATCCACTTACTCGTTATGTGATGAATTATGTGAAACTGCTTGTGGATTATAGTGAAACTTTGAATTCGTTATTGGAGAGTGACGAGGATGAAGCAAATGGATCACCGAGTGAAGATGGTGAGCTAGAGATGATGACTCCATTTGCCAAACGCTTGCTGTTGTTGATATCCTCTTTGGAATCCAATCTCGAGGAGAAGTCAACACTGTATGAGGATGGTGCTTTACAATGCATCTTTTTAATGAATAATAATCTGTATATAGTGCAAAAGGTGAAGGATTCTGAGCTAAGAAAGCTTTTGGGAGACAATTGGGTTCGTAAGCGGCGTGGCTCTATACGCCAGTATGCTACAAGTTATCTGAGGGCTTGTTGGACCAAAGCTTTATATTGTTTGAAAGATGAAGGAATTGGTGGTAGCTCAAATAATGCCTCCAAGGTAGCCTTGAAGGAAAGATTTAAGAGCTTCAATGCATGTTTCGAAGACATATATAGGATTCAGACAGGTTGGAAAGTCCCAGATCCTCAACTTCGTGAAGAGCTTCGAATTTCTATATCAGAGAAAGTACTTCCAGCTTATCGCTCCTTCATGGGGAGGTTCGGGAGTCAGCTAGAGAGTGGTAGGCATGCTGGAAAATACATCAAATATACACCCGATGACTTAGAAAACTATCTGTTGGATTTGTTTGAAGGAACACCTCTTGTTCTTCACCATATGAGAAGAAAGAGTACATAGGGTACTGGAATCTCGTTACAGGTATTCCCTTTCCGCTCATCAAGGACTAATCGGAGCAAGAGTGTCTCCGATATATGTATCTGATAGACTTTTTTTTCTTTTCTTTTTTTCTGTTTGATGTTTTTAAACACAGGTTTTGTGAAAGGTACTTGTCACCCCTTTATATACTGTATCTTGTACATGTTTATAGTTTCTATATGTGTGGATTTTCTTGTGGTTCATGTATTTTTATTTCTTGAATCCCCGTTAGCATTGTGGCAATATTGTTACTTCTCCATTTTGTCATGCCTCATAGATCCATTAGTAGTATCCTTGAAAATATTGTTCACAATATTCTTCAGCGCCTGAACTTCTTTGTCTGCTGGAACAAAAGCTTCTCCTTCCGTAATCTTAATATGAGGACTAATGGCAGTGTTTATTTGTTTAGGATTGAAACCAATAATATATTTCGTGTCCCGGTTGTGCTATGTTTTACATGATACTTTTGTATAACATGATGAATATCCAGTTATGTATATCTTACAGGAATGGCTACATCTCTTGCACTTTTATTTCTGTATTTGTGAGAATTTGTTGGTGATTCCCCCGTAAACTGTAATCGCGTTATGAACTTACTTTTCATCTGACAGGATCTCTGCCTTTTATCCTTAACTACTACTTGGAAGAAATACATTTAAATAATGCTCAGTGCCAGAAAGTAAGCTTCACCATTCATAGTTTAGTCACTTAATGCCATCTGAGAATTATGTGGATGACAAAGAGAAAAAGACCCACAGAATGTAAGGTTCAAGTCCTCAAGTTAGTATTTTAGGGTTTCCGGTATTGGCAAGAAGGCACTTAAAAGCTTAATTCAGATGTTATCCCTGTTATATGCATAAGTGTTATGAGAGGAGGACCAATATGTTGTCTGTGGATTGTGAAATTTCTGGTCCCATCTCGCAGATGTTTTATCCGTTTTTCTTCATAAATTTGTTAGTATAAGGTAAGGCATGACTCCTTAAGAGTCTCTTTCAAGTTTTTGGGGTGTTCTATAATAGAGTAAATACATCAAAGGCAGGGCCATTGAATAGGTATAGGAATGCAGAAACTTCCCTAGATGTAGTGTATATAATTGATGATCGCTTCTTTTCCTCGTCCGGAATCTTTCATATTTCAAGTAGACCTAACAATCCATAATTGTAGTGAGATTGTATTTAAGGAGCTTTATATTTACTATATAAATTTCTAGACATTTGTATATCAGTACCATGTTTGTTTTTACTTTTTCCCTGTCGATTTATGTGCCGTGCTTAGTCAAGTGCGGACGAAATCCAGTGTTTGCATTGGCATGTAGTGGAAGCTTCATATGGCTAATTGGTTGGAATTCATTTGCTTGCTTAGCAGAAGGAACAAAAATCTTGCCTTGAAATATGCTTTTTCTAGTTTTGCTTTTCTAGAATAGAATTGATGGAATACTGTTGGGGCGCTGCCAATCTAGACTCTAGCCGACGATAAATAGATGACTTTTGAAACAACATAGCAGCCATTTTGTAACTTGAATTCAACAAAATGATCCAAGCCCTCCATTCAATTTCCATTTTGTTGATTTTCTCAGTCTTTGTGGTTTAATTTTCTAAGTGCTAGTTCTCTTGAAATTGAAGTATCTCACAGTTTAGACATTTTGTTTTTGGTCAACTCGAATTAGGCCTTTTGGATCAGAATTGGCAGGTCTAAATGGTTCTATTGTGCTAAGCTTCTTATTTTTATGCCAGTCTATAGCAGTTCGATTAGTACCGAAAGCGAATTCGAATCACGTGTTGTGAGTTAAAAAATAAAATGTAGGAGCATGTTTGAAGTGCTGTAATATCCTGAAGTGAAAGAACAATCTGAGAGAAGCAGAAAACACCAAGGTGACAACCAACGGGGCCACCCTGTTTCAAAACAACAGGGAACGTAAATAAACCCACATGTTTTTTGCAGACATTATTATGTTAGTATAACAAATGAACATGCAATGTCCTTGGTTTAGGACAAGAACTCAACTCGGATCTTGTTAGGTCTGAAGATTTCGCCCATTATTTGCTGTTTTCATTAGACAAGTCATTGGTCTGTTCATTAAATAAAATTGCAGGGTCCATTGAAACCTGATACATCAGTTATGAAAGAACCCTTGGGGTGGTCCATTGAAAGATGAACTGAAACTTTGGATGGTAATGGCTCCATGCCCACTTCTCCCATTTCTGGTTAAAGATCAATTCGGTGTTCGTGTTTTGCTGGCCGGTAGGGGCGAAATTCTCAGCGGCTAACCAAACGAAAAACAAGACTTATTCATTAAATAAAATTTCAATTATTTTATGCCATACGGTTAATTACCATAACTCAAACAGCAACATCACAATGGGAAATGGCTCCCGTTTCGGTTTGGACTGGTTTCGGAAGCTATGGAAACTGTCGCCAATGAAGCAGCATGAAGAACACAGTCCTTGTGGTTACACTTACAGTGACGAAAATTGTCCGTAATAAAAAAATGTTGGGAAAGAAAGGTTGGATTATTGGTACGATCTAATTGCTGAGGTTGTTCTGTTATGGTTCGAACAAGAAATAGAACTAAGAATAGAGATTTCAGGAAAATGAGGCGTAGATTTCAAAAAAGATAGGGTTTTTTACATCATTCAAGCATAAGAGTGAAATTACATTACACCAGAATATATGTATTCCCTAAGACACTATTCTTATTTACTGACAAGTGTCGGGCTCTCCTGATTCCTCTCTAACGGCTTTGTCCGACTCACGCTGGGCTCACGTGCTAATTAATAATCCATCTGGGCCTTCCTTACCCAATAGTTGGTCCACCCATACGGTTCTTAAATGAAATGCCGTCGTTTTCCAGTGCAGAGCAAATCTGTTTAGTTTGGTTGACTTTCGTTGAATCCCCAATTCTCTCAATCAATTGCCCTAATTTCATCGGGCCTCCTTCCTTAGCTTCGACCATGACAATACCGCCTCCATCAGGCGATCCTTGTCCCCAAGGATCAAACGCCGGAAATTGTGACTGAAGAACGGTAAAGTCCTCCCAGGTGGCGTTCTCGGGACCCATGTTCGCCCATTGTATTAAGAGTTGTGTCACCGCATGATTGTCGCGTTTCACCATTCTTTTGTCTAAAGCTTGGAGTGGGTAGATCTTCAGTTGGCCACTGTCATCGACGACCGGAGGGTCAAGAGAGGGCTGAATGTGGTGGCCAATTTTCTTCTTAAGAAGGCTGACGTGAAAGACATGTGGATCTGTGCCGAATTCGGTAACTGCAACTGATAGGCCACCAGGCCGATTTTCTTTGTGATCAGATACGAGCCATAAAACTGAGCAGCAAGTTTTAAATTCGTCCGCAAGGCCACTGAAGATTGGCGGTACGGTTGTAGCTTAAGGTACACATAATCTCCCACCTTAAACTCTCTTTTAGTTCTGTTTTTGTCTACGTAGAATTTCATGCGGTGCTGAGCTCTCTATAAATTGTCTTGCAATATTTGTCTGATGTGTTCTCTGGTAGTCAACATATCGTTTACTTCTTGTACTGTAGAATTGTCTGACCAGGCCATAAGATTAGGTTTGTAACCATAGAGGGCTTCGAAGGGTGTGAGACCCAAGATTGTGTGGAAATTGGTGTTATACCACCATTCCGCATGAGGCAACCAATTGACCCAGGTCTTTGGTTTTAGAAAACACAAAGATCGAAGATATAATTCTAGACATTGATTAAGTCGCTCGGTTTGACCATCTGTTTCAGGGTGGTAGGCCGAGCTGAAAAGGAATTTGGTGCCCAGCTTCTTCATAAGCTCTTTCCAGAAAAGGCTTGTAAAAACTTTATCTTTGTCAGAAATGGTAATTTTAGGGCTTCCATGTAACTTGTAGATGTTGTCGAGGTAGATAGAGGCAACTTCATGAGCAGTGAAGGGGTGGAAAAAGAGTAAAAAGTTACCATATTTAGTATACTTGTCGATGACAACCAGGATGGAACTGTACTTCTTAGAGAGGGGAAGACCTTCGATGAAGTCCATAGAAATTGTGTCCCAAGCTTGGGTGGGAATGGGGAGGGGTTGGAGAAGGCCAGGCTTAGAGATATGTTCATCTTTAACCCTTTGGCAAGTGTCACAGTGGAGAACATGTTGTTTAACCTGAGTTTTCATCCCAAGCCAGAAAAAAGATAACCTCAATCTGTGGTAGGTTGCTTGTCTTGTACACCAGAGTGGCCCCCTAAAGGAGAGTCATAAAACTGTAGGAGTAGTTGTTGTCTGAAATCAGTGGAGCTGCCAATATAGACCCGTTTCTTGTAGCGCAAGATACCTTTAGTGTAGGTCCAGTGCTGGTCTGGTTGGTTTTGTAAGAAAGCTATAGTGATTTTCTCAGTCGCATAAGCATCAGTAGCATAGGATTTTTCCACTTCAGATACCCAAAAGGGAATGATGGTAGTGACAGTGATCTGAAATAGGTCAGCATCCCTCCTGGAAAGTGCATCTGCCACAATATTATGGCGCCTTTTTCTATACTGTATAGTGTAGTCCAACCCCACTAATTTGGTAAGGCCCTTTTTCTGAATAGTAGTTGTTAATTTCTGCTCTAATAGATGTTTTAAGGCTTCATGATCTGTTTTGATAACAAATGGGCCTCTTTCCAAGTAATGTCTTCACTTGGTGACAGCTAATAAGATAGCAAAGTATTCTCTTTCATACACCGAGAGATTAGCATGTCTAGGGCTGAGAGCTTTACTGAGGAAGGCAACAGGTCTCCCATCTTGTGATAATACAGCACCAATGCCTCGAGAACTAGCATCAGTTTCTAGGTGAAATGGCTTGTTAAAATTAGGTAGGGCTAGAACAGGAGCTGTGCACATAGCAGTCTTCAACTCTGTAAAGGCAGTTTCAGCTTCTGTTGACCAATGAAAGTTGTTCTTCTTTAACAGTGTTGTCAAGGGCCTGCTGATGCTCCCATAATTCCTTATAAATCGTCTATAGTAACCTGTGAGGCCCAAAAATCCTCTCAATGTTTTTAGAGTTCTCGGAACTGGCCAATCTCTCTTAGATGTAATTTTGGAGGAATCAGTAGCCACTCCATTAGCTGAGATTGTGTGCCCCAAGTAGTCAATCTGCTCCTGACCAAAGAAACACTTGTTTCTCTTTGCAAATAATTTAGTCCTCAAAGTTGAAAGAACTAACTGTAAATGTTGACAATGATCTTGTAATGTAGGACTATAGATAAGAATATCGTCAAAAAAGACTAAGACAAACCTTCTCAAATAGGGTGCAAAGATTGTATTCATGAGAGATTGGAAGGTGGCTGGGGCATTTGTTAAGCCAAATGGCATCACTTTAAATTTAAAGTGGCCATGATATGTTCGAAATGCTTTTTTGTGGACATCCTCATCCCTTACTCTAATCTGCCAATAGCCAGCTCTAAGATCAATCTTAGAAAAAAATTTGCCCCTTCTAGCTCATCTAACAAATCTTCCACCACAGGAATTGGAAATTTGTTCTTTAATGTGATAGCATTGAGCTGTCTATAATCAACAAAAAATCTCCAGGAGCCATCCTTCTTTTTCACCAATAAACAAGGGGATGCAAAGGGGCTTTTACTGGTTCTAATGATTGAAGCAGTTAGCATATCAGTGATTTGCTTCTCAACCTCAGCCTTCTGGTTGTGGGAAAATCTATATGGCCTGAGGTTTACAGGCTGACTTCCTTCTTTTAGTGTAATGACATGATCTTGAAATCTGGTTGGTGGCATGCCTGTAGGTTCACTGAAAACATCCTCAAAAGTTGTTAGGATCTCTGTCAGTTCTGGTCTCACTGTCATTTCTTGGGTATCACTGTTTAATAGGTAGATCTCTCATGTCAATTCATATTCTTTTTCACTAATTTTCTGAAATTTTTCTCCAAAAATAAACTGAAGTTTAGCATGCTTGAATCCCCCTTTTAAGGTGATGAGTTCCTCATTTCTCTGGAAGCTGAGAATCATTAACTTGAAATCCATAATAATAGGGCTATACTTGCGCATCCAATCCACACCCAATACCATGTCACTGCCCCCCATGCTGAGCACTCTGAAATCATGTTCGAATTGATAGCCTTGTATTTTCTACTGTAGTTGTCTAGATTGGGCATTGCTGTAAAGTTTTTCCCTATTGGCTACTGTAATTACTAAGGGATTTGTTGGGATGACCTCCACTCCCTCTTTTGCCCAACCTGGAGTTAAGAAACTGTGGGTGCTGCCACTATCAACCAGAATACTCAGAGGCCTGCCCTTGATAGTGCCTTGGATTCTTAAAGTGTTGTGCCCCACACTCCCTGTTAATGCGTTCATGGATATTTCTAGTTCTTTTTCTACCACTCGCTCCAGAGTATCATCTGTCTCTTTACAAGGTTCCCCTTCTTCTGTAGCTTCCTTTAGATCTTCCTCCTCTATAGAATGTAATTGCTTCGCTGTGCACTGGTGGCCAGGAATGAATTTGTCACCACATTTGAAGCAAAGATTGTGGGCTCGTCTATAGTCTAACAGGGTCTGTCTGGTAGTATTTTGTGGGGTAATGTGAAACATATGCTTTAATTTTGATATAACTAAAAACCTAAGGACTAAAATGAAAATATCAAAACAAATTTTAAAGTCCTTAAAATTCCCTATATCTTGTTAAAGACCACTTCATAGCTAAAACCAAAGACTTACAAAATATTTTTTAAGTATTTCAAAGTCAAAACAGTGATTTTTCAAGCCCCGTTTCGAAACGGCCCAAGGCGTTTCGAAACACTTTCAGTTCGATGTGCACCTGTTCCGAAACGCGTATCGGAACGGGTCAAGGCGTTTCGAAACGGTATTACTCGTTTCGAAACTGTTCTTCATTTAAACAAACAAGGGCAACGGTTTTAAACTAAAATTTGAAAATAAACAGGGCGTTCCGAAACGGGCTAAGGCCGTTTCGAAACACCCCTTTGACAGTGGCAAATATGTTCCGAAACAGGATAAGGCCGTTTCGAAACAACCCGTTGGCAGTGGCAAAACCGTTCCGAAACGGCCCTAGGCGTTTCGAAACGGGCTCTCGTAGACGCTCCAACGGCTATATTATTTGAAATCCGTTCCGAAACAGGTTGACCCCGTTCTGAAACGGTAGGCGTCTGGGAGCTGTAAAGTTGTGAGAAAAGCACCCCAACGGCTCTAATCTTCAGCCCATCACCCACAACGGTTGGAAATCTACAAGAGGCTATAAAAAGACCCCAAGAAGCTCCAGCAATCATCAATTGAGCTACAAGCATACATCCTTTCATCAAATACAAGCATTTGTGTTGAAATCCCATTTTTGTCTAGAAACCCCAATTGTATCCTTCATTTCTATTTTGTTCAATTGGGTTGAGTGCTTGATATTGGGCTATCATTTGTATTGAGAGATACCATATTAGCCAACAAATTTCTTTGTTCTTTTGTGTGAGGATTGGGTTAATTTTTGGGTAGAAAAATTAACCGAAATTGTAAAGGTTGCCTCCTTGTCCTGGAAAAAGGGGACGAACAATTTAGTGGAAATTGTTGCAAATCCTTGGTGAGACTAAGGTAGTGGATGTAGAGTTCGGTTGGTGAACTTGAACCACTCTAAATTTCCGTGTCAATATTTTTAAGTTGCAATTTCCGTTACAACATCGTTAAAATTCCAATTCACCCCCCCTCTTGGTTATTATTATTCGTGTGATCCACTCAACAATTGGCATCAGAGCTTAACTCTTTGAGGATTAACAACCACAAGAGGAGATCCTTGGAAGAAGTGTGATCATCATCAAAATATCAAGAGATGGCTTCAACCTCCGCTCCCGGCATGTACGACTCACAATCCACCACAAAGCCTCCTTTCTTCAATGGTGAGAACTACTCTTTTTGGAAAAATAAAATGCGTCTATTCATTAAATCAAGTGACTATCTTGTATGGGATGTCATTGAGGATGGACCATATATTCCATTGAAGCAAGATAATGATGGCAAAATGGTGCTAAAAAGGAGAACGGAAATGAGTGAAGAGGAAAGAAAAAAGATTCAAGTAAATGACAAAGCTCTTCACATGTTATTTTGTGCTTTCGGTCCGGACATCTACTCAAAGGTCTCATCAATTGAAAGTGCCAAAGAAGTTTGGGACACTCTTGAAACCACCTATGAAGGCACCAACGATGTCAAAGAAACTAAGATTGGAATTCTCAATCTTAGTTATGAAAATTTCAAGATGGAATTCGATGAGACGGTGTCAAAGATGTTTGATCGGTTCTCCACAATTGTAAATGGTTTAAAGGGATATGGAGAAGTTATACCGGAAGACAAGCTTGTCCGAAAGCTACTCTATTCACTTCCTGAATCTTGGGATGGGAAGAGAACCGCAATCATCGAAGCAAAGAATTTAAAAACTCTAAAGCTTGATGAACTTGTAGGCTCTCTCCTTACTCACGAGATCATGAAGCAAGGAAGAGAAGATGAAAGAAAGAAAGAAGAAAAAAGAATGGAGAAGCTTGAAGGGGAGAAAAAGAAGAAAATGGGAATAGCTCTCAAGGCTAAAACATCCCAACTTGATGAAAGTTCATCTAGTGATGAGGATGAGCTTGAAGAATTGGCTATGATAGCCAAACGATTCTCACGCCTTATGAGGTCCAACCGAGGAAGAAAAATCCAAAGGAAAATGGACTTTAAAAGCAAGAACAAAGAAGAAGGAAGGGATCCAATCACTTGCTTCGAGTGCGGACAACCCGACCACATACGTTCGGAGTGCCCTCAACTCAAGAAGAAGGGCTTTGAGAAGAGGAAAAAGCTCAAAGCCAAGCTTGCTACTTGGAGTGATGAGGAGTCATCGGAGGATGACGAACAAGAAGTGGCGAACCTTTGCCTCATGGCACTTGAGGAAGATTCCTCCTTGGTAACCTCTAACTCATCTACTTTAGATTATTCATATGAAGAATTAAATGATGCTTATGATGAGTTACAAGAGGTATATGATGAATTAGTTGAGAAGTATAAGGAGTCGGTTATTAGGAATAGAAAAATTATTCTAGAATTAAAAGAGAAAAATGACTCACTTACTCAAACTAATTCTAAAATTGAGAAAAAGATATTAAGATTAGAAGATGAACTCAAATTCTTTCAAAAAGAAAATATTGATCTTAATAATCTTTTATCTCAAAATAATTGTGAACACCAAAAGGTGTTAAGTGAGCTAAATGAGCTCAAAAAGTCTTTAAAAAATAATGGTAGTGTCAAACATGACATAGGAGAATCCTCTAGAACACACCAATATAAGAAAAAGACTAACTACTACAAACAAGGTAACTATCCTAGACATAGTAAAGTTAAAAGAATTAGAAATGTATGGGTTCCTAAGGAACTTGTTAAATCTAATAATATTATTGCTATGTCACCTTGGATTCCTAAGGGAACCAAAGTTTTAGGAACTAACACACATGGACCCAAAATGATTTGGGTACCAAAAACAAAAGTTTAAATATCTTTGTTTGTAGGGGGAGCATTGCTACAAGGCCAAAGCACAAAGTCAAAACTCATGGTACCTTGATAGTGGATGCTCGAGACACATGACCGGAGACAAGAGTCGACTAATGAATCTAAAGCCAAAAAGTGGAGGAGTAGTAACATTTGGTGACAACTCCAAAGGCCACATTGAAGGTATTGGCTCCATAGGTAATCACTCTACTACTCTCATTGAAAATGTTTTATATGTCAATGGTCTTAAACATAATTTATTGAGCATAAGTCAACTATGTGATAAAGGTTTTAATGTTATGTTTGATAAAACCGGTTGTAAAATTGTAGACATTAAAACTAATAATATTATGCTCATAGGTCATCGCATAGGGAATATATACATGGTGCATCTAGATGACATTCATACATCTCATGCATGCTTAGTTGCTCAAAACGAAAATGATGCATGGTTGTGGCATAGGAAGCTAAGACATGCTAGCACAAGTGTTTTAGAAAAACTAGTCTCTCTAAACCTAGTTAAAGGTTTACCCAAGATAAAATTTTCGAACGATAAAATTTGTGATGCATGCTCAAAGGGTAAACAACATAGATCTTCCTTTAAATCCATTAATGACATTTCTACTAGTAGATGTTTACAACTAATCCACATGGATTTATTTGGGCCAATTAGGACTATGAGCTTGGGTGGCAAATCATATGCTTTTGTATTAGTTGATGATTTTTCTAGATTCACTTGGGTTCTCTTTTTAAGTACTAAGGATGAGGCTTTGGAAAAATTCATCACATTTTCAAAATTAATTCAAAATGATCTTGAACTTAAAATTTCACATATTAGAAGTGATCATGGAACCGAATTTCAAAATTTAGGATTTGAAGATTTTTTAAATGAAAATGGTATTAGCCATAATTTTTCAGCTCCTCGAACTCCTCAACAAAATAGGGTAGTTGAGAGGAAAAATAGAACTTTACAAGAAATGGCTAGAACTATGCTTTGCGAAAATAATTTACCAAAATATTTTTGGGCGGAAGCAACAAACACAGCTTGTTATATTATAAATCGAGTAACCATTAGGCCGATTTTAAAGAAAACACCTTATGAGATTTTAAAATCTAAAAAGCCTAATATTAGCTACTTCCACCCTTTTGGATGTAAATGTTTTGTTTTAAATAATGGAAAAGATAATTTAGGTAAATTTGATGCAAAAAGTGATGAAGCTATTTTTATAGGTTACTCTTTAACCTCTAAAGCCTATCGAGTATTTAACAAAAGAACTTTAGTTGTAGAAGAATCTATTCATGTTGTATTCGATGATAATCCCCTTCCTAGGAAGGATTCTTGTGATGATGATAATGTAGGAATCACAAATACCTTTGATGGAGGTCAAACTTCAAAGAAGGATGAGATTCAACCAAAAGAAGAAGACACACAAGATCCACCTCTTGAAGCCTTGAGGGACTTGGCTATTGAGGAAAAGGAAGTTAGCTATCCAAGGGAGTTGAACTATGTCAAAGATGGTGAAATCTTGGGTGATCCATCCAAGGGGGTAACCACTCGTTCTTCTCTTAGATTAATGAATCATATTGCATTTATCTCATGCATAGAGCCTAAAAATATCAAAGAAGCATTGAAAGATGATTTTTGGATTATGACTATGCAAGAAGAGTTAAATCAATTTGAGAGAAGTAATGTTTGGACATTAGTTGATTGGCCTAGTAATCAATCTACAATAGGAACTAAATGGGTCTTTAGGAACAAACTAGATGAGAGTGGTAACATTGTGAGAAATAAAGCTAGACTTGTAGCACAAGGTTACACTCAAGAGGAGGGAATAGATTTTGATGAAACCTATGAACCCGTAGCTAGAATGGAAGCCATTAGGATGTTGCTTGCATATGCATGTTATCATAATTTCAAGCTTTTTCAAATGGACGTTAAAAGCGCATTTTTAAATGGTTTTATAAATGAAGAAGTGTATGTAGAACAACCACCGGGTTTTGAAGACTCAAAATTTCCAAATCATGTTTTCAAACTTACAAAAGCACTTTATGGTTTAAAACAAGCTCCTAGAGCTTGGTATGAAAGGCTTTCAAATTTTTTGATTGAAAAAGGATTTGAAAAAGGTAAGGTGGACACTACACTCTTTATAAAAATGTATAAAAATGACATTTTAGTAGTTCAAATTTATGTTGATGATATTATATTTGGATCTACTAATGAATGTCATTGTCAAGAATTTGCTAAGTTAATGCAAGGTGAATTTGAGATGAGCATGATGGGGGAGCTCTCATTCTTTTTGGGACTCCAAATCAAACAAAAGAAGGATGGCACCTTCATAAATCAAGCAAAATACATAAAGAATATGCTCAACAAGTTTGGCTTGGAGAACACAAAGCCTCAAGCCACTCCTATGAGCTCATCTACAAAGCTTGACAAAGATGAAGGAGGTAAGTGTGTTGACTCTAAGCTTTATCGTTCTATGATTGGGTCTTTGCTTTACCTTACCGCAAGTAGACCGGATATCTTGTTTAGTGTTTGCTTGTGTGCTAGGTTTCAAGCTAGTCCTAAAGAGTCACACCTTATAGCCGTTAAGAGAATCTTTAGATACCTTAGAGACACTCCTTGTTTAGGCCTTTGGTATCCTAGAGTCTCTACCTTCAACCTACATGCTTACTCGGATGCGGATTATGGGGGTTGCAAAATCGATAGGAAAAGTACTTCGGGAACTTGTCAATTCCTAGGTAGTATGCTCATATCTTGGTTCTCTAAGAAACAAAATAGTGTAGCCTTATCTACCACCGAAGCCGAGTACATATCCTTAGGGAGTTGTTGTGCTCAAGTCCTTTGGATGAAGCAACAACTCTTAGATTATGGTGTAAACATAGAAACCATACCCCTAAAATGTGATAATACTAGTGCAATATGTTTAACAAAAAATCCCATCCAACATTCTAGAACCAAACATATAGAAATAAGACATCATTTCATTAGAGATCATGTCTTTAAGAAAGATGTGGTTATAGAATATGTAGACACATTAAATCAATTAGCAGATATTTTTACAAAACCATTAGATAAAGAGCGTTTTTGGTCCCTTAGGAGAGAGTTAGGTCTAACTAGCCTATCTTGACCTTTTTGGACCTCTTTTCAAACTTAAATATGCTTGATTTTGTGAAATATCATGTTTATGTGTTTAGACTCCCAATTTCTTCCATGCATATAGTTAGGGGGAGTATGTTTATGCCTAAATATGTTTTGCCTGCTCATTCATATCATATATGCATGTTTGGCCTCTTAGAAAATCATTTTTCTGCATTTTAGAGCCTCATCTGCACTTCCAGGCCCAGGTGTATCGAAACGGGTTAACCCGTTCCGATACGGGTGCCTTAAAATTTGTCCTGAGAGAAGGACGTTTCGAAACGGCCCCAGTTGTTTCGAAACGTTTTCGGTTCGATGTAAGGGTGTATCGGAACGCGTTCCGATACGGGTCAAACGTGTTTCGAAACGGTCATCCCCGTTTCGAAACGATCTGTCGAAGGTTTTAAGAAGGGTCAAACCCTAGCCGCCCCGTTCCGAAACGGTCGTGACCGTTCCGAAACGGACTCGCGGACAGCCCTATTTAGAGCTTCTAAAAGTTCAAAAACCTAATTTTTTATCAAACCCTTAAAACCTCAAAAACCCTAACCGATTCCTCTCTATAAATACCCTCTCAAACCCTTTGTTTTTCACAAAATTGTGAGGGGTTTTGCTCTAAAAACACAAGTCTAAGCAAGCTTCATCAATCTTCTGCATAGATTTCACTCAAATCATCCAAAATCTCAAATTAAGGTAATTTTTCTTATTTTTCTTCTTTTTCAAATTATGTTCGAATCATAGGATAGAAAAATTTATTTTTGTATACATTATATGTTTTTAGTTGTGGGTTATTCGAATCTTGTAAAAAATTTTCAAAATCTCAAAATTTTTGATTCGAATATAAAATTTTTTAATCGTATTTTTTTTTAATTTTGTTTTCAAAAACCTAAGTGGGATTTATTATTGGAATGATATTAGAAATCAATGCATACACTTAATTTTAAAACTCTTGCTTAATATTCTTAGATGGCGGATCAATCGAACAAAAAGCGCAAAGCCGTTCAATCCGGTGAATCGAGCATTCGTCCAAATATCACACAGCTTTTTCAAAAATCTCTTAGAACTGCGGACCAGCGTGCTCGTTTTACTTATGTCAAGGACTTTGCGGTTCGTAAGGAAAGAGTCATTGATCTAGATTTTCTCAATTCCGAGCGATTCCTCTTTCGGTATCTTGGACGTTTGGATGAGTGGGATCTTCTTTTCTTCTTGAGCATCGAGGATATTTGCTACAAAAACTTGGTACTCCTTTTCTACTCTAATGCTCGTTTCCTTTACGATGAAACCAAAACCGAGATAGTAGGAATTGAGTCATCTTTATTGGGACAAAAGTTTGTTATTAATATTGCTCTTTTGGAGTCTGCCCTTAAACTCAAGAATGAGGGTCTTGAAGATGAACGCCATTTTGGCACTTTTACCGGGAAAGCTCTAAATTTGGATGTGCATGATCGTGTGCTTCATCTCATTGTTTCTTGGTTTATTCGACCATCCGGGGGTAAATACTCCCACATCCGAGAAAAAGATCACTTTTGGCTAGAGTGTTTCCGTAGGGGTGAGCGCCCAAATGTCCCTAAAATTATTTTTGCCGAGATTGTCAATAACATTAAGCTTATTGACACGAATGAGTTAATTTCGTTCACCTATGGGATTGTTTTGAGTTTCCTCTTCCATCATCTCAATATTGATTGTACCTATGACTCCCCAGAACCTCGCAAGACCAAGATTGGTGAGTCCTCTCTTCGCAAGTCAGGATTCACTTATGTGAATGGTATTTGGGAAAGGATTGATAGGGAAGCGGTTCCTCCTCCCGTTGCTCCTCCGCCTCAAGATCAAGTGGGAAACACTGATGCTCTCACTGCTCTCCTTACCCAGCGATTCAATGCCTTGGATTCTAGACTTGATACTATGGACACTCGCATTGCTTCGAGTTTCGAATCTATGGGCAATCGGTTGAAGAACGTTGAAGATGGTCTTCATACTCTTTCGACTTCGCATGCCAACCTTGATCTTTCCTTCTCTACGCTTTATGGGCAATGGACGACGTTTCATCGTTCGCAAGCCAAGGATGATGATGATGATTCGGATGACGAGGCTTAGGATGTTTATCATATTAGTTATGCATTTAGGATTAAGTTTGCATCTTTATATTTTAGAACCTATGCTTATGATCTTCTATTTTGGGATTTGATTATGAACTTATTGTTTATGCTTTAGATATTTTGATGATATTAATTATGATTGCTTATTATTGCTTATTGGTACTAATCTTCTTTATGAGCTTGTTTCTTTTTGATCTAACAAAAAGGGGGAGAAGATATTTAAGAGAATTGCCATGCCATGCCATGCCACCAAAAATTTAATTTTCAAATTTTTAAATTTGTCTTAAGGTTTTGATCCTTGATTTCAAAAGTCACAAGTCTTAAATTTCAAAACCTATCTTAAATTAAGGGGGAGTTAGAATATCTTCAAAACTTTCAAAATTCTTAAAAAATTCTAACTTTGGTTTTGTTATATCAAAAAGGGGGAGATTGTGAAACATATGCTTTAATTTTGATATAACTAAAAACCTAAGGACTAAAATGAAAATATCAAAACAAATTTTAAAGTCCTTAAAATTCCCTATATCTTGTTAAAGACCACTTCATAGCTAAAACCAAAGACTTACAAAATATTTTTTAAGTATTTCAAAGTCAAAACAGTGATTTTTCAAGCCCCGTTTCGAAACGGCCCAAGGCGTTTCGAAACACTTTCAGTTCGATGTGCACCTGTTCCGAAACGCGTATCGGAACGGGTCAAGGCGTTTCGAAACGGTATTACTCGTTTCGAAACTGTTCTTCATTTAAACAAACAAGGGCAACGGTTTTAAACTAAAATTTGAAAATAAACAGGGCGTTCCGAAACGGGCTAAGGCCGTTTCGAAACACCCCTTTGACAGTGGCAAATATGTTCCGAAACGGGATAAGGCCGTTTCGAAACAACCCTTTGGCAGTGGCAAAACCGTTCCGAAACGGCCCTAGGCGTTTCGAAACGGGCTCTCGTAGACGCTCCAACGGCTATATTATTTGAAATCCGTTCCGAAACAGGTTGACCCCGTTCCGAAACGGTAGGCGTCTGGGAGCTGTAAAGTTGTGAGAAAAGCACCCCAACGGCTCTAATCTTCAGCCCATCACCCACAACGGTTGGAAATCTACAAGAGGCTATAAAAAGACCCCAAGAAGCTCCAGCAATCATCAATTGAGCTACAAGCATACATCCTTTCATCAAATACAAGCATTTGTGTTGAAATCCCATTTTTGTCTAGAAACCCCAATTGTATCCTTCATTTCTATTTTGTTCAATTGGGTTGAGTGCTTGATATTGGGCTATCATTTGTATTGAGAGATACCATATTAGCCAACAAATTTCTTTGTTCTTTTGTGTGAGGATTGGGTTAATTTTTAGGTAGAAAAATTAACCGAAATTGTAAAGGTTGCCTCCTTGTCCTGGAAAAAGGGGACGAACAATTTAGTGGAAATTGTTGCAAATCCTTGGTGAGACTAAGGTAGTGGATGTAGAGTTCGGTTGGTGAACTTGAACCACTCTAAATTTCCGTGTCAATATTTTTAAGTTGCAATTTCCGTTACAACATCGTTAAAATTCCAATTCACCCCCCCCCCCCTCTTGGTTATTATTATTCGTGTGATCCACTCAACAGGTAATCTTTGGTGTAGAGGAAGTAGGTAGTGGCCAGCTCTTTTGGGTAGTGTTTTGGTTGGTGTAAGGGTAATTTTTTTGTCTGAGTTTCTTCGTTTCCACTTCCAAGGCTAACTCATGAAGCCTGGCTAACCTGTAAGCTTCAGCTAAATATGTAGGCCTGCCAGTTTTAACCTTATGCCTCAATTCCTCTTTTAGCCCACCGAGAAAACTTGACACAAAGTAACTTTCCTCTTGGTAGGGGTTTTGTTGGATTATGTAAGGTTTGAGTTCTTCGAACTTGTCTTGATATTTCTCCACAGTACCTTTCTGAATCAATTTATTAAATTCTTCAATAACATCCATGTATTCCTTGTCACTGAATCGATGTCATAGATCTGTTGTAAACTCATGCCAAGAAATCCTGTGTTTTTGCAGGATGTAGCTATCAAACCAAGTCTCGGCCTTTCCTTCCAAGTGCATAGCGGCCAAATTTAGTCTATGTTCATCAGGAATATCCAGCAAGGTAAAATATTTCTGGCATTTTCTATTCCACCCTCTAGGGTTAGTGCCATTGAACATTTGTAATTTCAGTTTCGGTTTGAAGGTACTACCTCTGTTGTAATAACTCTGATGAGGAATATGAGCAGTATCCGCCATGTTTTCTTCTTTAACAGTTTCACCAACCTTCATTTTAAGCTTTTGTTGCATCACAGGAGTAGATCCAGGTTTGCCAGCTAATATGCCTGGTTCATCTAGTTTAAAAGAGTATCTCTCCTTCTCATTCAATACGGTTATCAGGGTAGGATTCTTACTTGAAGTTCCTGGCTGTTGTTTTGCAGCATCTGGTGATAACTTTGCAGTGCCTCCAGGAGTAGCCTCTCCTGCCTTCATCCTGACTGCTTGTAATATTTGTTCCAGGCAATCCTGCGTAGTGTCCATTCTGGTTTCCAATTTGGAGACCCTCTGATTGGTTGTTTCCATGTCCTTGAGCTTATCCTGAATGGTGGTTAACTGAGTTTGTATTGATGACAAGTCAGGAGTGTCTGCCATTTGCTGATTCTTCTTTTGTTTTCCAGCTTTTTTCGTCCAATTGTTATGGTTCGAACAAGAAATAGAACTAAGAATAGAGATTTCAGGAAAAGGAGGCGTAGATTTCAGAAAAGATAGGGTTTTTTACATCATTCAAGCATAAGAGTGAAATTACATTACACCAGAATATATGTATTCCCTAAGACACTATTCTTATTTACTGACAAGTGTCGGGCTCTCCTGATTCCTCTCTAACGGCTTTGTCCGACCCACGTTGGGCTCACGTGCTAATTAATAATTCATCCGAGCCTTCCTTACCCAATAGTTGGTCCACCCATACGGTTCTTAAATGAAACGCCGTCGTTTTCCAGTGCAGAGCAAATCTGTTTAGTTTGGTTGACTTTCGTTGAATCCCCAATTCTCTCAATCAATTGGCTAATTTCATCGGGCCTCCTTCCTTAACTTCGACCATGACATGTTCTGTTTCCTAAATATCCTTTTTTTCATTCAGATCAAGGAGGGTTAAAAACTGTTCAAATTTTTTACTCCAAACTTTGTTTTGGACTTTAGAATCTGTTGAAGAGCCCAGTCCCCAGGCCTACTTTGAACTTCTCTTCCTTCTATTAAAATATATGAGTTAATCGAATCAATGAATCTTGTGTTATAGTAATTTTAATAGACTATCCATGTAATTTTAAACTACTAACTAAAACAAGTAATTTCAATTGACTATTAAAATATGTTTTATTTTTTCTTTATTTTTTTGATAAATAAAGAGAAAAATAAGCTAATTACCTGAGGTTGTTGCATAAATCACCTCCTAATTACGCCCGTTAAATTTTTTTGTGATTCATTTACCGATGTAGTTAGATCTATATTTATCTTTTGTTCGAGTAGTTAAGCTTTTTTAATCTTTTCCTTGTATGATATTAAGTGTTAGTTTCTTATGTCGTGTTTAGTTACATTTATATTGTATACTCAAAAAAAAAAATCCGAACATGTATGTAACACAGATGCAGATAGCAAAAGTATTTTCATTCCAAGAAGATGGCTCCTGTTATTGGATTGCAAGTTGCAACACAGAACATCCCAATCAAGTTATTGAAACCACAAAAAAAATTCAGAACTCGGAACCCGTCAGTGTCAAAGCCAGAAGTAAATTCAAGTATGTTACAATCTGCACACCCAATTAGTCTCCCAACACACAGCCAAGTTGAAAAACCAGAAAATCACAAAGAAAAATGGAGTTTCCTCGATTCATACGAAGCCTATGCCTTGTTTTGATTGTTACTCTTTCAAACCCTGCTGTTTTCAGGTAAAGGCAACACCCCGTCGAAGAAATCTCCAAAGTAGCCGCGCGGTTCGTGTACCAGCCTCGAAATGATGTCTCTAAGTGTGATCACTCCTTCCAAGTTCCCGTCATTGTCCACAACGTACACCCTCTGGATCTTCTCCGAATCGAGCGTCTGAATCAACTCTTTTACTGTTTCGTCTCTCTTGCAAGTTATCATGCCACTCAACATCGGCGATCTCTTCTCGTGTTTCTCCAAGTAGTTTCGAACCGCTATTAGGAAGTTCTTTGCCGTGATTGACCTATGCATCAAAAGGACTTCAACTTAGAACACTTTATAAACATTCATATGTAATGTGATCTAGAAGTTTAGCATAATCCATTACCAACCTGTAGTCACGGTAGATATCCGGAGTGGTTAAAAGAAATTGTACATCTCGAAGGCTAATGTTACCGATAGCTTTTCCCCCTCCGCGTTCAATGACGGGTATGCCTCCGATTCTCTTTTTTCTCATCAGCTTAAAGGCCTGGAGCACCGGTTCATCTTCATATACCTATAGTACAGATAGTGATTCATTAACTGTGAACAATGATGTGTCACCGGAAGTGCAGAGTAGCCATCCGTATGCTCGGGGACTCAAGCATGAAATATTCATATGAGTTAAGGCAATGACCATGAAATGTCTCGAACCGTTAGAAATGAAAACCTGATGGATAACAGTCACTCACTGTGATAATTTGCTTAGGGGACATTGTGGGAAGATCGATCTCCGAAAGCTTCTTACTTCCCCAGCTTTCGAACCAGTGAAGTCCAGTGCATTCCGCTAGCATATGAATAACAGCCGACTGTGTTATGATGTTATCGATCTTTCCATCGTCCAGATCGAGTACAGGAACACTCTTCATTTTGTACTTTGAAAGCAGTAACAACATGGTCAAAAAGGTGTTTGATTTCTGCAATGCAAGGAATGGTGCCCAGCGGAATGACCCCGAGATATCACGAACCTGTATGCTCTCACAAGTTAACACAGATAGTAAGCACAACTACGAAACAGAGAGAATTCAGTACCACCTTGGTGTTCTTGTAAAACTCGGACGAGGTTAGAGCCTCAAAAAAGTCACCGGAAGTAATTGAGGCACCTTCAGGGCCTAGAGCCCCGAGTCCTGCAACAAAGGCCATTCCATTAGCAGCCATAGCAGACTCGGCTCCACTCGGAGATGACGGGCTTCTAGGTGAAGATGGTTCTGACTGTAAAAGAAAAAACACAAAATTTGTTAGTTTCCCAAATGAAAGGCTTATAATAGAGAAAAAGAGTTCAACATATGCGGTTCTGTTTTCGACCTGTTGCAAAATCCATACAGCAATTCCTGCAAACTCGACAATGCCAATGTATCTGTCCATCCACGTTGCATCTTCCGGTGCATCAACATCGACAACAGGCGCGCTAAGGATCTTGTTTTGTGCCAGTATTTTAACAGCCTCGGCCAGACTCGCATCCGATTTTATCTCAATCCCTGGAAACACAAACATTACAAAGACAATACCATCGTACATATATCACGGTCACACTGTCAATCCCTATACTAAAAAAAAAACAACACCCAAAGAGAAAACTAGACCAGACAATCCATGTAAGCATGTCTTGTCTCATGTCCCCCCCCCCCCCCAATTCATCATTTTTTTAGCTCAAATCCACCCGCAAAGAAACCCCAAAAATCTTGATCAATATCAAAGCAATCAGAACATAATATAAAACAAGCAGAAAGCAGTCACCTTGAGGAGCAACAGGGAAAGCAGAAACAGGGATGCTTTCAAAGCAAGCGTTAAGTTTGTCGTTAGGACTAAGCTCTGGTTCCTGAACATCCCATAGATCTTCAACTTGCATCCCGAGCTTTGCTTCGGGACTCCTTGGACTGTCTTGTATGCTACTTTGTCTCCCTAGTTTAACATTCGCCATAGCCATGTCTTCAATAAAAGCTTGAACAGAAACTTCACTCACTCACTCTTCTCTCTTTCAGCAATCCTTTTTTTTCCTCTAAACTTAACACGAAGTTCAACAAAGCTGACGACTTAGTCGGATCATTAACCAGTTCTGACATAAAAAATAACAAGGGAGGGGACAAAAAGGGTTGCTTTTAACAACAATTCCAAAGGGTACCACCATTATCCAACACCGTCCGATCATACAGTTAGTTTTGGGTATATGAGAAGACTGTCGGGACACGTGTACGGCAGGTGATGTGGGGATAACTCAATGGTAAAAAGGTGGTGTTCTTATCTTGTTTTTGATTGGCGAGCACTCTAACGTGCGCCATGAGTGATTTTCCAGCACCTGGTTTTCTTTTTTTTCTTCTTTAAGAGCCGACAAAACGATGCTGATCCATTCCTCCGATTTGTGACACTTTCTGGGATGCTGACTCCTTAGCCACCCACCCTATCCCATCACTGCTTACCACGTGGTGCAATGCAACTCTGCAACTTGTATATTTTTTCTAGTTTATTTTCTTATGCATGAGATGCAAATGTTTGGGGGTTTTTTTTAGGCTAAAGGGTCAATTTTTCCCGTAATAGTATTAATTTATCGATTTTTTCCTTATAATATTTTCGTATTAATTTAGTCTTTAAAATTGTCCAATTATATCATCGTTTGTCCCTTAACTGACGGAAACCAACATTAATCGTTACAGTGTTTACGTGATAGTTTTATGTTGACGTGGCAGAAGATAAAATTGATTTCTCAAGCAAGTTTGAGGGCAAAACATCAACTTTAGCTGAGTATAAGTGCAAAATTAATTTTTAGACAAAAAATATGAGTAAAATATTAAAATAACATAAAAAATAATAAAAATATTTTTATTATATATGACTAAAAATAAAATAATCAAAAATATGTAAAAAGAAATAAAAATTATAAAACTAAAATATCATAAATTTTATAAATTATTCAATAATTAAAATTTAAAATATTTATAAAACATTAAAAATTTAAAAAAAAATCATCAAATAAATTTAGACGATTTTTATAAAAAAGGTTTTATATTTTTTAATACTTTATAAATATTTTAAATTTTAATTAGTGAATAATTTATAATTTATTAGCTTATGATATTTTAATTTTATAATTTTTAATTATTTTATTTTACTTTAATCATATATTAATAAAAAAAATTATTATTTTTATGTTATTTTAATATTTTAGTACTTTACTCTCATTTTTTATCTAAAATTTAATTTTAAAATTGCACTTAACCATAATATCAATTTTATTCTCGAACTCGCTTGAAAAATCAATTTTGCTATCTTTCACATCATCATAAATTACCATGTCATCACCACAACGGTCAACGTTAGCTTCCATCAGTCAAGGGGCAAACGGTGATGCAATTAGACTTCTTCAGGAGTTAAATTAATGCAAAAATACCATAAAGTCGAAATCGATAAATTGAAACTACTATACGAGTAAAAGTGACCCTTTTAACTTTTTTTAAAAATCATACTGGAATTATTTCACCGCATTCGCTTATTTAAATCGACTCTCGAGTGAACATCTGGACCAACTCCTTTAAATTGTCATTTTAAACCAAAAAGGATACAATACTCATTCTGTTCAAACTGCACCTAAAAGAAAACAAATCAACTTACATTACAAACACGGAGATGACACACTCCGATAACTTTGGGGGGAAATTTTCAATCCAAAGTCCTCGGCATAGTTTCTTTGTCTGTGGCATCTAATGTCCCTGAACCAATTAGCAACACTATGCAGGACAGAAGTTATAACTTTAGAAGCCTTGAGATTCATACAAACAGTCAACAATTCCAAAGAACCCTGCTCAAGTGCTTCCAAGAGAATCTCCTCCCATAGACTTGCGATTCAGGTACCGGATTACAGCATCTTCAATCCTAAAAATTCCAGAAAATGGATTAAAAAAGAAAAGAACAGATGGTCAGAAAATGATTTTAATGGAGCTCCACTGGTAACTTTAACACCCCCATGTGAACCAACAATTTTCAAGTAAAACCAAATCAGCATCATTATGATAAACTAGGCTCTATAGGGGCATGTTATTCATAGCAAGAAATAAACACCGGACGCCAACATACTAAACCATATAGCCTGTGGATTGCACAATCCTAGGGAGTCTTAAGAATTTCTTCTAAAGGATTATTGTTGCTGGTAAAATATACAGATCAGTCAATGAGTACTAATTAATCCAGATTTTCTTCTGTTCTGCCGGACCAAATAATCAAATAGTAAGATCAAGCTGGCAGCATTAAACAGGTAATTTTGACAGATTCCAATCATATACAGGCCTTGAAGCAAACATAGAATGAAATGAAATGTGAAAGAAGCATAGACAGGTAATTCTGACCCATTTATGCCACAAACTAAGACATCAAAACAAACATAGAATGAAAATAAAATAACTGAAACAAGGATTTACCATGGTTGGTTATAGAATTCAGAACGCTGCTCCTTCTCAGCATTATGGTTCGCTTCTCCAGCAAAAAGCTTCAAATCCTTGCCTTGGGAAGAAATTAAAGCATTAATAAATTCCGCAGGAGACTGGCTGAAACCGAGGAAGAAAGCTCGTCTCCGACAATGCTCGTGTATTTTCTTTATGGCGGTACAAATCACTTCATCACAGGCATCGATTTCTTTGTTCTTTTCCATGTCCGCCAAGAGTGTAGACTTTTCCATTTCTAACGGGATAGGCACATCAACCTGGACATCGTAACAAGTGGATCCAATAGGACAGTTCCCTGAAAGCTTGATCCTATGCTCCAAATGTATAGGCGATAGAGGAGTTAAATGCTGCGATATCTTTTGTGAAACCATAATGAATTTCATTTTTTCTTCCTTGAATACCTTCTGCAGAGGTGGATCGCATGAAAAGAAGGAATTATCTTCATAATTCTGCAACTTCTTTGATTTCACATAATGCCAAATCGCAGCCAAGATTCTTGGGCGTGTATCTACTTCAATTCCCAATACTTCTGCAAGAGCAGGTGAAAGTTTAAATCTTTCAGGCCTATAATTCATTTCTATTCTTATTCTCACAGTAGATTCCTTGTCTCCTTTCCGCTTCAACTCAAACCCCTCGTGAAGGACAGGCGATCGAGCACTCTCCCATAAAATCACATGGTTATCCGGATAGAGACTTGCATCCAAGTATATTGTAATTTTCTTGAAGAAAGATGAGAATTTCGGGTATGATTTCTGTGCCTTTCCAGCCAGAACAGGGTCTTTCCCATCTTCCAATATCCTACCAATAATCTTAAGTGACCATGATGGAGCCTCGGTGCTCTTCTGGTCAGGGTCGGTTGGTCCCTGATTGGAATACGTATTGAAAATATATAGTCTAAGAGTCTTCTGAATACAGGAAGGGTTTTTAAGAGACTGTTGAATGTCAGACTTCTTTCTCGACAAAGCAGCATCCACCTTAGCCTCAAATTCAAGCAACTGTGTATATAGAGCACACTCTGGTAATATTGCAGCCACCTTATCAGGTATTTGTCTCTGGGGAAGCTTCCGCTTTTTTCTAGGAGGAGCCGGGGTTAACTCCATTGTTTTAAACAGAGAAGCCATATTACTATTAGATGAACCAGAATTTTTTGAAGGTGGCTTCTGAGAAGACCGCTTGACACTTCCTGAGCCAGGGGTGGAAACCAAAGTGGAAGGGGTGGCCACGGCATTACTATTACTAACGTTTTGTGAGTGCACCTGTGCAGGGAATTGGGAATGAGTAGCAGCCTGCGGTTGAGCATGAGCTTGCACATATTGTGCCCGTGCAAGCACCTGTGCTTGAGGCTCAGACAATTGAAAGTGGCCAGGAAACTGAGGCCCACCTTGCGTTGGATGAGGCTGGTTATTGATGGGAATCGATTGCGGTTTAGACACTGTCCCGGAATTCCCGAACTGGGTTGGAGCCCCAAAAATCTTTGGAAGGTTAGTGTTGTTATTCATCCTAAAATCACCAACTTGAAACCAAATTGTCCTTCAAAAGCTAAACCCACACTTCTCTAACTAAAAGCAAACTACCCAACATGTAGCCAAACAAAGCCCTGATTTTGACAACAGCAACATCAAAATAAGATGTTAAGCACCGAAAAGAAAAGCTTTATTTCATCAAATCATAAAATTCAACACCCAAAATCAACTCAATCAAAAACCCTAATACTAATTCTCGACATGGGTCACTAGAAATCAAACATGGTACAAACTTTCCAGCGATTCTAACTCAATGAAAGCTGCTAAAAAACTGGAAACATTCAAAAACTAAACAAAGCCATGAGTGAATATGATTATTAACAGAGAAAAAAACAAAGTTTTTCTTACAATGTCCAAGGGAGATGAGCAATTCCGGTCCGGTTCGGTTCTTTTTTGCTTCACTCTTTAGCTTCTTTGCTCTGCTGTTTCTCTCCTCAGATCGGTTGAAGGAGCGCCATTTTTCTCTCCTATTATTTCTCTCTTTTTTAAGCAAAACGGAGCCAAACTCAAATCAGCTGTCTGAGTCTCGCTTCTACCCTTTTGTCGGCCTTTAAGGATGTACGTGGCAAAGTATTATTGGTTTTCATTAAACCAAATGGCCTATTTTAATTTAATTTTTAGGCCCTAAAGGAAACTATAAAAATGGGCTTAACAATGGGAAAAAGATGGAGGCCCGTTTATAAGCATCGTATTTTGTAACGTTTATACTGTGAATGAAAAATATTTTATTTCAAAAAAAATTAATGAATAAATATAGGTGGTGAAGTAAAAGATTTTAATTTTTTTTATTAATCATGGGTTCGATATTTAGATACTTAAAGTCTTGAATAGTGATTTTAATTATTTAATTTAGAGATTATATAATAGTATCACGAGATAAAAAAATATTTTTATTATTTATTAAAAATTTAAAAATATTTTTTATTCTTTTTTAACTATGTTATTATCTAATTAACTCGTGGTGACATCAACTCAATTATAGATTTAGTATAAAAAATTAAACAAAATATGTGAATATATAATTATATTAAGTAATGTAACATTAATATTGAAATATTACGAACCTATACAAATGTTTAATATTTCAGAATTGTTGTAATTATGTATTATTTTCTATGTATAATATGTAAAATAAATTCTCTGTATTATATACAATGTTAGAGTCGGAAATCAAGAATATTGAACAAAGTATAATTAACCATTAAAAATTAAAAATGAGCGGGTAAAAGTTTAAATAAACTGAAAAATGAAAGTTCGAGTAGGTAAAAATCTTATTATACATTTTATTATGAAAAATTTAGGGGCACAACCCCAAGACATTATAACTTCATCTCTGATTATATATATATACACACACACAGTACTATTAAAACTTTGATGTCAGTTAAAACTAGAGGGTTTTTTTTTTTTTACTTCATTCCTTTTATTTTTTATAGCATATTATCAGTATGATTTAGAAAGAAAAAAAACAAGTTGGTGGAGTGAGATAAAATCAAGTTAGTTGGAGATTGAATCAAATTATATGAACTTTTAAATGTCAATTTTTTTATAAATTTTAATTCTAATCTTAATCTTAGGTAGAGAAGGAGATGGTAACTCTACGAGAAGAAATGAGTGTTCATAGTAAGTCTAAAACTCATGACCTAAAGAGTACGAGGAACAAAGATGGTCGGTTGGCCATGTACTTGCTCAAAAATGTCAACTTTTTCATCAATAGTCTAGACATCTAAAAGTATAAATAAGTAATTTTATGAAATAAAACGAGATAAATAAAAATTTTAATACATAAGACACTGTTTGAATCCTTAAAATTTTAAAATTACTCTGCGGTGTGTGCAATCATTTATAGTAGTCATGAAATATCCGTCTAATAATTATATGGATTCTTATATAGTAAAATTTATTTCTCTAAAAGATTTAAATATCAAAAGCATATAAAAATCATTGGGAAAATCATTGTAATGTATTTGATTAAATATTTATATCAACTAAAGCAATCTAGATATATGTGATATAATCTATTCAGTGAATGATAGAAGATTATAACAATGATTTAACATGTCTATATTTCTTGAAAGAGAATAATATCTAATTATATTATAATAGCTTAATATTAAAATAAATGTTCAAACTATCTCTTTTTTAAGTACTTAAATTATTTTTTTGTCAATATAATTTGGACATTTATTTTGCTATTATAATTGACATGTATATTAATAATTTGAATAATATTGTAACGAGCTTCAGAAGCATTTAATTATTTAAGAAAATGTCTAAGATAAAGAAACTTGTAACCAAGCTTTACCTTAGCTTACACGTCAAGCAATAAAGTTTGGAACATGCCTCTGTGTTTAAGTTTGTTAAGCTTAAGAAGTTGGGAGTAAAGGTGAGATTTTTATAATTTAACTGATTTAATTAAGAACTTTTTATATTAACTTAACCAACTTAGGCATAGAACTTCAACAAAAACTCACCAACTGATACTTCATATTCGATACCAATCGCAATGGTTCCATCGTCCAACACAAAAATAACAAACAATAAACTTAAATTAAGGTTCTAGCAAAACCAAAAACTTGAACAAAAATCTTAGAGAACACAAACGATATAACTTTGAAGAGCCCACCAAGAAACTCCTATTGCAACCCATTCTGCAAGAAGAAATGGAATCCGCATTAGTAAACTATGGCAGGATGAAATTTCCACAAAATTGAATATATATTTCAGATACGAGCAATGTACGTCAAACTTTAAGCAAGTTTTTCCATGCAAAAACATGAGTACTGCATGAAACACAAATGTAAAAAACCTTTCAGAATCTGGAATACTTACAAATCTTGTTGAATGCCACAATGTCACAACTCTGGACATACTCATTAATCGGCTCGACTGTCAACTGTTCCTCGATGAGAGTGTCGACCGACACCAAATCATCCACAATGGTCATCATAATTTGCAATTTCTTAATCCCATAACCAACGGGGACAAGCTTAGCTGCCATATGAAAAGAACACTTGCATGTTAGTTCAAATACAAGCAGTTTGGCTCAATTAAGCACTAAATTTGTTTACAACAAAACCAAATCTGCTTTAACTACTTACATGCTCCCCAAAGCAGACCTTCCATCTGAACAGCTCTTACTGCTTCTTCAAGCTTCTTCATGTCAGTCTCATCGTCCCATGGCTTAATATCCAACAAAACAGAAGACTTTCCAGCTGAGAACAAAGAATGAAATTCTAAGTTAAAACCATTACATAGAACATACAAGGTTTACAAAGTATCACTCGATGATCATAATAAAAACAAGTTGAAGGCCTCACATTCTTTCTTCTTGCCAGAAGCCTTCATGGCAGCTGCACGTTCTTCCGCTGCCTTCTTCTCCTCCTCGGTCTCTTCTCCAAACAAATCAACGTCGTCGTCGTCGTCGTCGTCATCAGCAGCTGCAGCCTGCACTTGCATAATATGTTCAAGAAATTGGAGAGTAAGCAAACAACCAAATCACTTGATCCACTAAATTCAAACAACATATAAACAAGCAGATTAACTTGCCTTCGAATCCGCAGCCGGGGGAGTGGCAACAGCCTCAACAGGAGCAAATCCCTCAACAGTCACACCAGACCCCTCTCCAGAAACACCACTAAATTAACAAATACCAGTACATTAAAACTAAACGTCAAAATCCCACATCAATAAATGTATATTTAAATCGAATAAAAATAGGCAAAAAAAAAACTTACGAGATCCTCAAAAGGGCGTCGATGTGGTTGTACCATCGAGAAACATTCACATAACTAGCCGATGGGGCCCCTGAGAGAGCAGCGTAGACGGTAATATCATCCTTTGAAGCTTGGTACCTGCAGAAACAACAAATAAACAAAAAATCCTAAACCGAACAATATAAAACCTAGCAAGTGTAAAATATTTCATTAAAACGAGGGTTTTGAAAAACTTACCCAGAGATGTAACTGCGAGAGAGGAGATACTCATCAAGCTTCTTCAAGCCAGCAGCAGAACCGAGATCGTTGAAAGTGACAGCCATTAGTTTGTTCCTGAAATTGAAATCAAATCAAAGAGAAATCAGATTATGAACTACTTTTTACTGAAACTTTTGCTAAATCAAAGGAGTGGAAATGATAAGTTGACGATTGATTCCATAATAATGAACTGAGATCTAAACCTTACCGGGTTGACAGAGGAGCGGCTGTGACTCTGCTACTTGGTCTGTGAAAAATAATAGTAGTTCGAAAGGACTAGGGTTTTCGAGGTTGTGGTATTTATATGCGAACTGTAAGCCTACTGCAGGCCCATTTCTTTGGGATATTATTTTTCTTTGGGATTTATGTCAGCTTGATTGAAATTATATTTTTAATTAATTAATAAAATATATAAATATTATTGTGATTATTATTTTAAAATAATTTAATATGTGTTTAATTTTGAAATATGATTTTTAATGAGATTCATCAATTGGTCTGGTATATTAAAAATTGACTTAATAATTAAGGATGCTCATGATATTTCATTTTGTATGAATTCAAATCTTAACATTTGTTTTTAGAATTTAACCTCTCTACGAAGTAGAAAAAAATATGATTTTTAATAGGGTTTTATTTTGATGCACAAGCTGTGTAAATTTTTTTACACAATCCTTTTATAAAATTTAAAATCTAAATCACAAACCCTAGCAACGTAAACCCTAAACCCTAAGCCTTAAACCCTAAACTCTAAATTCTAACCATAAACCTTAAATTATATACCCTACACACTAAACCCCTAAACCCTAACATAAAACCCTAAACCCTAAAATTAAAGGGCTTGTATAAACTAAAGTTTACACAAGCTTGTGCATCAAAGTATTTTCCTTTTTAATATTAATATTAATATTAACATGAAATGTTAATACTTTTAGATATTTAAATTACCGAGTCAATTTAAATATAATTTAAGACTTATATAAAATTTTAAAAATATTTGCAAACATTTAGAAAATATAAATGAAATATTTTCCAAAGTACAATAAGTTTTAAATAATATGTTAATTTGAATGTTTGGTAAAGAATCATTGCACCAGCAGATTAAGGTACAACCTCTCAAATCGAAAAAATTATTAAAATGAGCTTTTTAAGTTTAGATTATTTGATATAATAATTATGAAAATTCTTTTATTGTTAACGATTACAAAAATTATCTAAATAACTTAAATATATTTTTGAAGTAAAACATATTATCGAATATAATTTAAATAATTGTTTATTCCTTCAAATATATGAATAATCAACTAATGTAGTCAGCTAATCAAATCAATTAATTTAATCTACTATTAGTTATTAACTAATATAATATGCTATTCTAATTGTCAAACAAAACCATTATTTTTTACAACTAAAATTGAGGGATATTATATAACTCACCGTGTTTGCATTTTAGAAGGCAGGTGCACGCTAAGTGAGTTAATCTTTAGGGGTGTGCATATTAAACCCTAACAGTGAACCATAATAGTTAATTGATATAAATATTACATTTTATATGCTAATTAATCGAACCGTTAAAATTAAACGGTTTCGGTTAATCAAAGCGTTAATAATGATAGTTAATTGTTAACTTATAACATAATTATTATTAAATTATGTAAAACTTAATTTAATTTTGATATAACAAATTGTCTAAGAATCTATTTGTAAAAGTAAATAAATTTTTAAGTATTTTAAAACCCCACAAATTGACAAGCAAAATTGAACTAAAAATATTTCTAAATCAAATAAACTTTTCAAACAAAATTTTATAAGTGTTCAAGCCCAAAGTCTACTTGTACGCTAAGGCGTATCGATATGCTCTAGTAGTATCGATACGTTTTTAAAGTTCTGGAATTTTAATCGACAAAAACGTACCGATATGGTTATACCTGTATCGATACGATATTCTTTATGAGCTTAATTTTAAGACATAGTGTGCCGATACAGTTGCCCCCGTATCGATACGGTTTGATCTGATTCGATAAATCTTTGCATTTAAAATTTTCAACCGTTGCTTGTTAGTTATGATTTCAGCAAAATTTCAAACGGTCGTTGGACCGTATCAATACGGCCATATAACGTATCAATACACTTTTTGCTAAAAAGTTTTCCTCGAGATTCCAATGAGCAAAAATCGTATCGATACGGTCATAGAGTAGTGATATGCCCCTATTTTTACACTATACTCGTACTGATACGCCTATACGCGTATCGATACGCCCTCTTAAATGTGCACAACAACTCTTTATGTTTTGAGACATGTATGATGTATCGATACGGTTGTTCAAGTACTGATACAATAGGTTGTAGAAGTGCATTTATTGCGGAGAAAATAAAACCCAACGACTCTATTGATAATCTCAACCACTAGAACGGCTAGAAATCAATGCAAGAGTATATAAACAAGCCTCTAAAGCTACATCAACAACTATTAAACTTATTTGCAACAATCCAAGCATATATCCAAACCCTTGAGCTATTAGAGTCAAATTCTTGTAACCCAATTTGTGTAATTCTCATTGTATTTTTTTTTTCAAGTTTGGGGAGTGTTTAAGTGTAATTGGGCAATACATTAACCTAGTGAGAGGTGTTTTTCAGATAGCCAAAACCTTCAATGTATTGAGAGAGTCTTGGTTAATCTTTGGGTATAAAGATTAACAAATTTGTAAGGTTTCCTCTTAATCCGAGAAAATGAGACAAATTTCTAGTAAAATTGGTTGAAAATCCTTGGTTGGAGCTAAGGTAGTGGATGTAGAGCTTGTTCTAAGCTTAAACCACTATAAATTGTCTTGTCTTCAATTTTCACATTTTCAATTTGCTCCCTTCAATCTTAAAAAACAATTCATCCTCCTCTTGGCCATTTTCGATTCGATTGATTCAATCAACAAATTATTTAACAAATATTATGTTCAAAAGATAGACAACGACACTATCTTATAATATAATATTTATTAAAAAGATAATTATGAAATTCTTGAAATAAGTCTTGAATATATGAAACAAGTTATAATAAATTACAAGTTAACATGTAATCGAATCATTAATAATAACTAACCGTTAGTGATTAAAATAATAAACCGATTTTTAACGTTTAGGTTACTATTAACACAAACACCCCTATTAATCCGTAAGGCCTAATCTATATTCATGTTTGCTTTCTCTCAACTTTTCCTAAAGTCCAGGTCTTGTTTTGCTGTTCATCTCACTTGCCTCCCCCCTGCATTTGGGAAACCAAACAAGATGGTGTGAGCTCCAGGCAGTTGAGCTGGTTTAGGAGCCTCTGCTTCCTTTTCTCCTTCTCCCTTTCTGTTAATAGCCTGTTTCTCTCGCCCATCCACTACCAGGAATATAAAGACTGCGCACGTTTCTTGAAGTTTTTGCTGCAACAACAGCATGGAAAACATTGTTGCTTCGCTTAGCACGGGTGTGGTTAATAACTACCCCCCACAGAACCTTGCTGACGCCAACCCCTTCAACCAGGAGTATATAGACGAGCTGGAACTTAATGAAGACAGTGAAGTTAATGCTGTCTTGAAGAACCTCGCTGTCGTAGGTAAACTCCTCACTCCACACCCCATTAGAATCTTAGCATTAACTGCTATCCTTAAAAAGGCATGGAAGTGTGAAAAGCTTGAATGCCATGAGCTAGGCAGAAGCTTCTATTTGTTCTTGTTTGACTCACCAGAGGATAGGCTTCGAATTATGGGAGCTAAACCATGGTCAGTCCAGGATGCCCTCTTGATCCTAAAAGACTGGCAACCGAAGAAGGCCTTGGAGGAAATCGATTTTTCCACTGAAGAATTTTGGGTGCAAGTGCATCATCTCCCTATCGAATTAAGCACACCAGAAAATGTTCGAAGGATCGGCAAACTATTTCCTATCTTCTATGGTTCGACTCTGGATGAGGACAGCAAGTCCATATGGTCGGATGCACTGAGTATCAGAGTAGCCATTCGTGTGGAGGACCCGTTGAAGACGGGTTTCGTCTTGAACCGGGAAAAAGATAAACCTTTAGAGGTTGCGTTTAAATATGAAGGCCTCCCTAAGTTCTGTTTCCGTTGTGGGAGAATAGGACACGCTGAGAGGGACTGCAACTTTGACATGTCAATGTTCAAACTCGCCGAGAAATTTGGCCCGTGGCTGCGAGCCCCGTTCCGGGGAAAATCGAAGAACCCCTCGATCAGCAAACTAGAAAAAAACAGTCCCAAGGCACAGTCTGTCGAAAAGGGCCAGCTCATGCAACACGACAAGGGCAATGCCCAACAGAAGGCTACTTTTGGGTGGATGGCAGAGAGGGTTGACGAGGAAACAATCTCCCACAAGATTTCGAAGGCAGATGATGCATGGAAGGTCATGTCAACTCCACCAAATGTCAACCCCGTATTTCCTTTCCTGGAAACTGAGGGAAGTAGCAGCAGTAAAGGTGTATTAGGCTCCTTAACCTTTTCGGAGATTACCAATGTAACCCCCTCGTCCCGGTCTGGCCGGATGACCGGTCCGAGAGAGCCACACGGGGAAAACCGAAGCGAAACCCGTTAAGGTTCCCCCTCGGTTAGCAACCCTATTTTTTTTCTTTAATTATTCTTGTCTAGATGCCTTATTAAGTCCTATGTGGAACATGACAGCGGGAACACAGACACCATAGCAACGACCAACCCAAACAGCCCCTTAAAACAGCCCATTTACCCTTTTTAAACAGGGCGTATCGATACACCTTCAGAGGGTATCGATACGCCTTGACCGGGGTCAACACCCTATGGTCAACGCCGTTGGACCGTATCGATACGCTTGAACACCGTATCGATACGCCAAGCACTCTACAACTCCCCAAGATTTCAGAGAGTTAAGAGGGTATCGATACACCCTTGCGTATCGATACGCTCAGCCTAACCTGAATTACAGAGAGTTTGGACCGTATCGATACACCCCACGTATCGATACGCCCAGCCAAAACTATTTTCTCAGAGCAAGGCCGTATCGATACAGCCCTTGGGCGTATCGATACGCCCTGCACTGTAAGACCACAAAACTTAGCTAAACGACCTCAAACACGACTCTAGATGCAACTCTCGACTCACCTAAGCATATACAAACACGTAGGCACACATATACAAGCCAAGGGAAACATTTAAACATGGACTAAAACACTCATGCATAGCATTCATGTCAAAGAGCAATTCATGCAACATTGACATACACAAGAGCTCAAAAGACCTTAAAAGGAACAAGACAACTTGAAAGGTTTGCATTCATACACAAGGCAACCTAAGCATTCTAAAACATGCCATCAAACGTCGAAACATTCATCAGAGCGTAACGTGCTTACAAACCAAACATCAATCCAAAACAACATCAATTAAAAGAGTCACACATGCTCATACAAGACCTTTGCCACATTGCTAGCTAATACAAAATCGATAACCATACTTGAGCTACAAAATTGGAAGCCCTTCTTACCTTGCCTTGTGCTAACGCCACGCTAATGATCTGCATTGTTGAACATAGAGAGCGTAAGCTATAAGCTTAGTGAGGGTGCTCTAAAGTGAAAAACAACAACAATGCAGGGTCCAAGCATGTTAATCCTAGTCTACATACATCAAACATAGGCATAATATCAAGTAGACTTAGCTAGTCTTTCAAGTGGCATATATGGTCTCTCATTCCTAACAAGATTAAACATCAATATCATCAACATACAACAATACCATATATCACACTCACACATCACCATCATATATCACAATACATGATTTAAGTTTAATTGGCCACTTTAATTACCCCGATTGTGCGGATATAAACCTCAACAATACTTTACCTCGGTGGGATTACACTCATCACCGGCCCTTGCATGTGCGGGATTCCACTCATCGCCATATGCCCTACGGATGAGATTCCACTCATCATCCCGTAGAAATATATGAATAGCTTCCGGTGGAATGTTACATCACCGTACTCCTCCTTGATGACTTAACGCCATCAAGGCCACGTACGTTTTGACTCAATTTGTGTGCACACTATCCAAATGATCGATCATTTACAACCGGTAATTTTAGTGCCAATTATTATAACCACAACATGTATCACCAACCACATATCATCAATATATTCATGCTCAACACATATATCCACAACATGATATACATATACATGCACCATCTAATCACAAGCATTTGAGCATAGTCATCGAGCACATAGCATTCAAAGAAAATTAGACTAAGTTAACTACTTGGATTAAAAGGAAGCGGCCTACCAAGCACACTTGCACACACACACACTACTCATGCTCGAACCAACTTCAAAACAAGTTTAGACCACTCATCGTCCTCCTTTAGCAAATCGAACAATCCTCCTACGCACCCGGATTCGGTCCCAAAGCTCCTTCAACGTTTCCCCTTGCTTCTAGCCAAACAAAATACATTCATCACTTCCCAAATCAATGCTAATTCAATCATCAATCCACATCGCAAAACACAACTCAATTTCCACAAATTCCAAATCACATAGCATCCCAAAAACCCAATTTTCGGACTCCTACAACCAAGGGCTGAAATACCCAAATTCAAGCATCCAAAAGACTTCCAAAACATCCCAAATCACCCTCCTAACATAACTATACCATCAGCCCTTCAATTCCCACACAAATCCTCTCAAAAACCCAATTTTTCAAACCCTAAAATTGGTCCTAAAGACCCCCTACAAAAATTCATCCAAAATTGACCAAATTCATATATGTTGTATACTTTAGCATGATTAACAAAAACCCCAACACAATTTCTTAAGACCAAATGAAAAACCCCATTAAAACCCAATTTTTTCATCATAAACCCTAATATTTCAAAACCCACATTTTTGAAATTTAAGACAATAAGCAAGTAGAGGATGGAGAGGAGGTTGAGAAAATACAATTACCTCTTAAAATGGTGTGGAAATCGGGTGCTAAAATTGATGGAATAGTAATTCCAAGCTTGGGAGGTTTTAGAAATGGTGGGGGTTTTCAAAATGGGAAAAGGAGGAAGAATGGGGGAGGAAGACAACTTTACCATAAAGTGGTCTTCCTTTATTTAAAACTTGGGTAAATAGCCCCATAGGTCCTTCCCAACTTAATAAAACTCAATTTGGTCATTATCTGAAGTTGGTTTATTTTAATTTAATTTTATTAGACTCGAACTGAACCCGGCTAACTCCTAAGCCCAAAATACGGGTGTTACAACCAAGGAGGGCTACACAGGCACATTAACCAAGAATGCTTCAAGCTCCTGCGGACAATCTTCATTGCAGGCTTCGGAAATCCATTGCAGCACGGCTTGGGGCAACTTCCTAGCTACAGGTCTTGATAAAATGCAGGTATCAGCCCCACGAAAAAGGAAAAGGGAGGAGGACCAACTTGAGATTTTTGGACCTGCAAAAAGGCGTGAATTGTGGGAAAAGGTGTCGGAGACTATTGTGGAAGTTGACAAACAAAACTGGTGTATATCGGAGAGAAATGAAGCTGCCAAAGACGACTTCATCATGGCGGCCCTGTTTCCGGAGTCTATTTTTAACTCATCTAAGATTATCCAGAGGGTTGAACGCGCAAAAAATGGGAGAACCTTCGGAATAAGACGACTATCTCTCATAAAAAAGGTCGCGCGACGCAAATTCAATATGGAATACACTAGGATGCTCGTTGATGAAGCGAGGCTTATCGAATTAGGAATAGATCCTTTTGGGAAGAAGATCACGCGTACCCCAACAATGTGCATCGATGACAACTTCGTCTTGAATGAGGAAATTCACATAAGTGATGAAGAAAATGCAACTCCACATGCCCTCTCTCCTCAGTCCCTATGTCTGTCGGAAAATGTCACCACGGATAACTCCCCTGAGAGTTATCCGTTTGCTTGATGGTGGCTTTATACCCCGCACCCAGTGATAGGAAGGAATGCTGGACGGTGCGGATAAATCAGCCTTCCCATCGGATCACTGTCTATAATGGAGGCCTTGGTGATCTGGTGAATCTTTGTTGTTTTCGTGTTTTCCCATGCTCGTTTCTGTTTCTCTGTCTCGATGAGCCCCCTTTGCATGAGGATGTTCTTGTTTTCTCTCAGTCCCCTCTTCGACAGTACATTGCAGCCGACGCCTTGATAAGGATCGATATTCTATCAGAGGCCTGTCTCTGGAAAGAGCTCTCAAGCGCAATGACGGCAAAGTACCATCGATCGAGGTTGGCGAGAAATCGTTTTGTTCATCTTCCGATACGTATTAGGGGTCTCTACTTTGTTTCTTCTCCCACTCCCCCGAGGATGGAGAAGTTTTTTGCGTCACCCCTGTGTGGGACGTCTTGTTTCCTTAGGTTGTTGGTTTCGGTTTCTTGTGATCCCCAGGATCTGTTTACCGTTCCATATGTGTGTGTTGCTGGTGTTCTTAGGTTGGTGTTTTTATTTTTCTGGTGTTCTTCGTTTGTTGTTGGGCGTCTGCTGGTGGTGCCCTTGTTTTTCTCGTTCGTGCATGGCCCTTGCATGGTTGTGGGGCCCGTTTCGATTTTAGTTTTAATGAAAGTATCTTTGGTCAAAAAAAAATATTTGCTTTCGTGATAACTGATAAGTAAGCAATGCAATATAATGGTTTCTTTCTTAATTTAGTATATTAAAAAAATATTTTTGAAGAGCAAGTAAATTTGACCAATTATTTTTGTTTCTTTATTTTCCTTAAGTCATTAGTTATAGATTTATTAGAAATACCACATTTCTTCTTATAAAATCTCATTTCCTCTCCCGTTCAGTTAAAATTAGAGTATTAAAACTTGTCAAAAAAAATTTATTAAGAATACAAATACTTATACCTTTCAATAATTACTATTATTATTATTGAATTTTATATAATAAATAATAATAGTTTTATGTGCCTACGTTTTGTTCTTTATGGTATCGACTTTATATATATGACATTTTTTTTTGTATTTATATATACGTTAAGTCCGTATACATGTTATTTATGGTTTTTTTTTGAACCGGTGTTATTTATGATTTTTGATATACGCATCACTGGAAGTTATACATAAAAAAATAACAAATTTTTATTATTATTTTTTGCTTACCCTACTTTTCATCCTCCTTTGCTTTTGTTTTTCTAACCGGTGATCGACTATCAAATTTAATATTAGTTGTCTACCATTGAGTTTAATATTTTATTATTTTCTTTTTTTTATTATTTTAATAAGAATCTTTGTTTTTGTGACATATTTTTCTCTACTTTTATGTCACGCTTTTTTTTAATTTATTTTGTGGTTCGTTTCACCTGTCGTTTGGCATGATTTATGCATACCTTAGCGGTCGTTTGGTACTTGCACAGAGATTTTTACGGCGCTAGTTTATGATTTTGATTTTGTCGGTGGTCATAAAAAGATAGATCCCCACTCGGTTGATGGTTGTTTGCCGATGTAATCAGACCTGTGTAACGGAGCATTCTACTTGATAGTATGGTTTGCTCACCACTCATTTTTTATCTTGTAAAGCGTCTCGTTTGGTTATAGACAAGGAGATTCAGGAAGGTTTCTGGATTTTTATGGTATGCTAAACTCGGCGAAAATCTCTGCTTTTATTTGCAACATTATATGAAATTTTAGTAGATTAGTCATTTTTCTCTTTTTGATGCATTATATTTGTAATATATTTTATTGTAATTAATAAAATTCAGATGTCATTGTAAAAAGAAATAAATTTTTATAAATAATATTTATTTCCACCTTTTTTAATAGAATTAGTAAAATATGTATATATTAATATATATCTAATTAACTTAGATTTTACAGTTTAACGTTTAATGATATTTACAATTAATTATATATATATATATATATATATATATTATATTAGATTTTACTGAAGAGAGAAATAAACATTGGTTCTATTAAAAAAACATTAGTTATAAAAATTTACTAGTTTTTATGCATAAATTTCAGAACCTCGTATAGAAATACCTAAATATTAACATCTAACGCCTCGTTTAATTCAATTGTAACTGACTTGTTGTATTATTTAATACGTCTTTTTTACAAAATTTACTTTTACACATACGTTTGATAGATGTAAAATTTAATACAGTATATTATTTTATATGTAAATTGTGTCAGTGGCATATCCATAATTTTTTTTGAGGGTGGGCATAAGTCAAAATATTTTTAAGAGTGGATACAAGTCATAAAAATCTCAAAAAATTTAGGGTGGACATACATCATAAATTTAATGACTAATTCATAAAAATTAAGAAAATTGAAGACAAACATGTGAACTTTGAAAAGTTCATGGTGGGCCTGTGCCCACCCAATCATACATGTGGCTCCACCACTAGTTGTGTGATATTTATCACGAGGTAAATGTGGTGTTTATTTAACACGTCAGTTTTGTCAAGTATACCCTCATACTATTTTTCACGTATTTACATCGTTGTAAATATGATAACCCTAAACCCTAAACAATGGTCACCAACACCCAACTATAAAGCCAAATCATAAACTGTGTCAAAGAACCCTAACTCTAACTTTAAGCTCAAACTCCAAACATTGAACCACAAACTACAAACCTTACATATGAAACCCCAAACTCCAAACCCTAAATCATGAACAGACACATGACCTTTAAAATTATGAACTACAAACCATAAACTCTAAAAATTATGAATTCAACACCGTAAAACTAAAACCTTAAACCCTGACTCATAAACATCAAATCCTATAAATAATATGATAATCAATGTCAAAATAAGAGAAAAAATATAAAAATTAAAATTTTATGGGTAAAAAATATATTCATACACAACACTAATCTTCTAACTCTATCATAAATTTCACAACCACACACCTTGAGTAACAACCATCTTTTTAACACACATGTTATTTTAACACAATATAATTTTTTTATATCTGCTGCATTTCCACTTTTACCCTACCGAGTACCGATTAATCGACCACACCACTAATCGGTTGTCCAACTGGTCTAACCGGTTGGTCCGGCCCAACAAACATGGTTATATTGAAATGAAAAGGAAAACGATATTAATCCAAACAATTTTATAAAATAGTGCAGTCTGGTTAAGAGAACAAAGAAAAAAAAAACAACTTAGAAAACCGGAGTCATGGTTTCAACGAGACGAAGTGGATCTCTCTCTGGTAAAGATAGCAATAGATCTTCTTCTTCTGAGGACAAACCTCCGTCTCCAAAACGGCAAAAGGTATCAGCTTGAAACGCATCAGAAGACTGTTTCTTAAGTTTTGAATATGGCGGATTTGAGTGATTAGATGTTGACTTCTTAGCGGTTATTTTATAGGTGCTAAATGTGGAGAAACCGGTATCGGAGGCGGAGATTTCCAAAGAAATATGCACTCCGCCCGCTATGCATCCCGGAGATTGTGGGAACGGCGAGGCTCCGGTCAGCGAAGATGACGCGAACGCCGGGAAGGGCGAGACTTCTTCCGCTGCTGTCGATGTGGCAGCACCGATCGCTGATGGTTAGTTGTTGTTTTCAGCTATCTATGGTTGGCAAATTTCTTTGTTATTTGAGTTTAATTTCAGTTAATTTGGATTTGCATTTGAGTTTTTAGATGCGTCATATCTAAAAAAAATAGTGTCACTTCATTGAATTTTTAGTTCTTACTCCTTGTTTCTTGAGTTTATAAGTGTCGTTTGAGTGACTTCGGATTTGCATTGCTTTTCTGAAGCCTTTTTTTTTTTTTTATCTTTTGGGTTCATGAGTGTCATTTGGACTGAATTTGGATTTGGTTGTTTTAAAGGTTTTGCACCAATTGCGTTGGACAAGGGGAAGAGCTCATTCTCGACATGGAGCATTGGCCACAAACAGAATCCGAATTCTGAGACTTCTACACCTTGGTGCAGGCTTTTATCCCAGTCTGGGCAGGTAAGTTCAAATATTTCTTTAAGAAAAATATCTTTTGTAGTAGTCAGTCCTTGTTTGATTGATAGTTGACATGCAAAGCACTTTAATCTCATATTATCTTTCGGATCAGAATCTTTTCTTTATATTTAAGCATTTTGTGTAGTGTAAATTTTAGATACATTAACTAGTTGTAGTCTTTCCGAGTTTTGAGTTAACCAAAATTCTGATAAATCTGTAATGAATTGAACATTTTTTGTGAACTGCAGAATCCTAACGTTTCCATTTGCACATCAAATTTCACAATTGGATCGACTAAACACTGCAATTTCCAATTAACGGACCAGACCGTTAGTGCAATTCTTTGCAAGATAAAACACACCAAGGTATCACTACATTTTACACTCAATATGTTACTTTTTGTTGGATTGTTACAAATTAGAATGCTTCTGTGACAAGGAGGAATTCGACACTTGACTCGTGTGATCTCGAATTCTCTTTATTTTACTTATTTACATATATTTGCGTGTGTGTGGATATTTTGCATTCTCTTTAGATGCTTTACTTTGGGTTTAGGGTTCTGTTTGCTTTCTTCCTCTTCTTCTCAATGTTCTGTTTAGGAGGCCATTGTTTTTATTTTATTGTTTGGAGATAAACTCCTTAATATGTACATGCAGTATGAGTACTCATTATTTGTCAACATGATCAGCATGAAGGCAATGGAGTAGCCATTTTAGAAAGCACTGGGAGCAAGGGGTCGGTGCAAGTAAATGGGATAGTGGTGAAGAAAAATACCAGCCGTGTGATGAACTCGGGTGACGAGGTGGTGTTTGGTTTGCTGGGGAATCATGCTTATGTATCCTTCTATTGGGTTTGAGGGCTTCATTAAAGTCCATCTTGTGCTTTTCTGAGTGTTATTTATTATAGTGCTTTTAGTTACTCAGTTACTCTACTCGTGTCGCTTTGTTTGTCTATGCCTATGTTTGTTACCTCCTTAATTTCATTTCACCTGATTTAGATATTTCAGCAACTCATGACTGAGGTTGCAGTTAAGGGTTCAGAGGTCCAGAATTCAATAGGTAAGTTTCTGCAACACGAGAGGAGGTCAGGAGATCCATCAGCTGTTACCGGGGCTACCATTTTGGCATCACTTTCAAGCTTGAGGCCAGATTTATCTCGCTGGAAATCTCCTTCACAAGGCAGCAGTAAGATCCACCAAGTGACTGAGGTGCCTGTTCAATCTGTAGTTCATGATGCTACAGATGTTGGTCTTGATGGCTTGGAAGGAAATTCAACTGCAAACATAGTGAATGATAAAGCTGCAGAGGTTGGAGCAATCACCAAAAATCCTCTTGATTGCAACCAAGACTTGAGTACAGAGGCAGGCAATTTACCACTCTCAGGGGTGAATGATTTGCTAAGGCCTTTCTTGAGGATGTTTGCTCCATCAACTAGTTATACTTTGAAATTGAGCAAAAGTATCTGTAAACAGGTATTGGACAAAAGAAACGACTGGATGAGGGATTCACAGCCAGCAATGCTATCAAGTGTATCAGTCCGCTGTGCATTATTCAAAGAGGACATTCTTGCAGCAATTCTTGATGGAAGCAAATTAGAAGTTTCATTTGATAACTTCCCATATTATTTAAGGTATGGAATAACTTCATTCATACCTCTCTTTTTTCATTAAAGAAATATTTGAATGTAACCCAGACTTCTATTTATCTTTTGTATCTTCATACCTATCTCCCGACCATGCAGATAGAATTAAGAATAAAATCATGGCTTGTTGCAATGATACCATTAAGTGTCTAATGGGATTTTTAATTAAGGTATCTGCAAGAAAATTTAACCAGAACAAATGTTTTGGCAGCCATTTCCTAGCTTTTCTGTTGTTAAATTCTTTTATTTTCTCGAATCCAAGTGAAGGGGTTTTGAACAATAATTTGAAACGTAGGTTATTTTACAACTCACCTTTTCCAGTATGCATAGGGACATCAAGAAAACCTACCAGTTTTACTCATGAATACGATCCTCTTTCTTTTTATTATTTCCCGGTTGGCTGTGCTTTCTGTTATAGCAGAGGAAAGACAAGTGGAAAGATAAATATGTTTATTTTTGGACTGAGCTGAAGCTGTGGTAGCACGTTTTTCTTAGTGATGCTGATCTTGCTTTTTGAACTTCAAAGTTTATTTTCAGTGTAAATTCTTTTCTAGCCATGAAGGAAACCAGGTTTAAGTTTTCTGTATTAGGAGTATGTAGAGTTTGGAGCTACTTGAATGTATGTCAGATAAGGGTTTTAATAGATTTTATGGTCTGGAATCCTGTGCTCCTAACTCCAACTAATGCTGATAGAATGTTGGGAGATTGAAAGGACAAGAAACAAGTAAATAAAGCACTTTGATTACCTTTCTTCAACAAACCTGTGACCAGGTATGTATATGACGATAGATTATAGAATAGCTGATGGTTAAGGCTCAGGGTGTTCAATTTAAACCTGAGATGAGCAGTAATTCAAGATTGTCACGTGAAAGGTTTGGTCAAATAGATGTTGGATGTGTCCTAGTAAATGCTCGTGTCTTTTATGCAGACCATACACTGTTCATATGATAGTTTAGCTGTTATAGCTTAGGCTATTTATTCCTCTATGCATTCTCAATGTTCTTTTTCCCAAAATAAATTAAAGTGATCAGAGTTGTTTTGGTTATTTTCCATATAATTGTGCATTAGTACACATTAACTTGTAATTTCTACCTCTCCAGTGAAAATACGAAAAATGTGCTGATAGCAGCTTCAATTATACATCTGAAGCACAAAGAACATGCAAAGTATACTTCAGAGCTAACCACTGTTAATCCACGGATTTTACTCTCCGGTCCTGCAGGTTTGTTAGAATATTTTGTTATTTCTGTGTCAAGACATCTATGCTTCTATTAGTAAACTGCAAAATTGAGCTTTTTCCTTCAAATGTATATGCAGGGTCGGAGATATGTCAGGAGATGCTGATGAAGGCACTTGCTAATTATTTTGGGGCCAAATTGCTCATTTTTGACAGCCATTCATTTTTGGGTGTAAGAGATCATTACTTTTATCTGTTTTTTGATTGTTGACAATATTGCATTCTTGTGGTTGTCATTATCCTATTTCCTTGTTAGCATATTATTACTTCACAAGTCAAAGATGATAAAGGCTCATAAGTTGGTGAATTATCAATTATAAATATGTTATAGGGTTTATCTTCAAAGGAAGCTGAGCTTCTGAAGGATGGGACCAATGCAGAAAAATCCTCCACCTGCACCAATAGTTCAAATTCAATTGTTGAAAAAGAAACTTCAAGCCCTGTGGCTGCCCCTTCTTGTGGGCCTGAGTCTCAGCCAAAGACAGAAACTGATACCATGCCCTCCTCATCTGGGTTATCCAAGAATCTAATGTTTAAGATAGGTAGTTACAGTTTCTTGAAATACCTTCCAGAGTTGGTTTCTGTGCCATTCACATTTCAAAAGTCTTATTTGTATTATTATTTGGATTTACTTTTTGGGTATTGTTCGTACATGGAAAACACAGGTGCCAGAGTAAAATTTGTGAATTCAACTTCAGACAGTCTCTATCCAGCAGAAGCTCCATCTAGGTACTGCAACCTCGATCTATACTTTTTGGAGAGATTCAAAAGGTGGCTTAAATTCTACATACCATATCTTCTAATATAAACTCCAAAGTAGTGATGGAACTTTTCTAGATGTCTTATATCAACGTGAATAATAAACTCATCTTTCTTTTCTCAGTATACGGTTTGCTTTCAATTGTCACTGTGGTCTCTGCAACTTACTGTCAGTGAAAACATTTGAAAAGAATTAAAGAATAGCTGTGCATTTTATTGAAACCCTGTTCCATACTTTTTTAATTTAAGTGGGACCAATCTAACAAGTTTTGATGATAATTTGCAACTTTAAATGTATCACTTCTCTCTTTTAATGCTAAAATGAAAATGCCCTTCCACTTGATCTCAAGTCTCAACTCACCGGATATGACCAGTTTTCATAGTATCCTATTTCTCACATGTTATTTCCTTTTTTGTGAACTTTGTTTTCTATCACCATGCTTTAATTTATTCTTTATCGATTCAATCTTTAGAGGCCCACCGTATGGCATTCGTGGGAAGGTTGTATTATACTTTGCAGACAATCCTTCCTCAAAAGTTGGTGTAAGGTTCGATAAACCTATACCTGATGGTGTTGACCTTGGAAATATGTGTGAGGCAGGGCATGGGTTTTTCTGCAATGGTAATATTTTATGCACTTCCAATGTTTTGTGTCCATATTTTATAACTCATGACTATTAAAGTTGTCTCTTTCTTGCTCTCTAGTTTCTGATCTTCGTTTGGAGAACACAAGCACCGAGAATTTAGATAGATTGCTCGTTAAGACATTGTTTGAGGTGACATTCTTTATCTTTGAATAAGTATATTATTCCTGTCTGGCTATACGGCTTGTTTCCATTATTGGTGTCTTATTAACTTATTCTGCCTTTTTGTCAGGTTGTATACAGTGAGAGTAGAACTTCTCCTTTTATTTTGTTTATGAAAGATGCTGAGAAGTCTCTTGCAGGAAATACCGACTCTTATTCCTCCTTTAAGAGCAGACTTGAAAACCTTCCTGATAATGTCATTGTAATTGGTTCACACACTCATTCTGACAATCGCAAGGAGAAGGTATGTTCGTTTTGATTTTATTAACTTTCCAAACTTGTTGTGCTCTGTTTTTTGGGATGTTGACCTAAATGAATTCAACTTGTTTTGTTATTGAAATCTATAAATTAAAGTAGCACAAAGTCGGTTGCAGAGAGAACTGGGATTAAAAAATTGGACAAAGCTGAGAATTTTAGCGGTAGATTGATTTAAAGAGGAAGTTAGTACTGTTAATGTCAAAAAACGATGTTCTTCAGATAACTGCTTATTGACATTTAGCTGTCATGTAAACATTTATAAGCCTACCCCGACTTTTATATATCCACAATCCACGTCTCAAATAACATTAGGCATTAAATATCATCCTTTTTTAGTTTGGGGGCAATCCTCCATCATAAGTCATCAAAAAGATTTGTGATCAAGAGTATCTTTCGAACCCTTTTGTGCATTATTTTATGCCCTTGCTGTGGAGTGTGGACGCTAGAGTAATATGTCTTTGCCGTATTTAAATGATACATTTTAGAAGTAACTTACCCGGGATGTTAAGGCACAAGCCTAGGCACACAGGCGCACAATGGAACATGATTTCACTTCAGTACCTTACCCAGTGATGTTAAGGCACACGCCTAGGCTTGCTGGTGCATAATGGAACACAATTTCGCTTCAGTGCCTCCATGGCTATTCGAGTTCATATGGGCCAGCGCCTTTTGCTTCAAAGCCAGGCGCAAAAGACCTGGATTCACTGAAGTTGATGTTTCAATTTTTTATTTTAAAAGTAAAAAAAAATATAAAAAGCTACTTTTATTTGATTAATTATAAACCTACTCAGCAACTTTTTTTTATTAAAACTTCAAAATAAATAGTCAAATACAAAAGGCTGGAACTTATGTTGACAAAACCAAGTAGATGTATTAGTAGTGGCAGGTTCCAAGCTAGGTTATATGGGAGTCTGCATGCCTACCTTCTCAAATGCCAAATGCAAGCACCAGCTCCCATATATATTGGCTTTTCACGTTACTCTATTACTAATATTACACAATGATTTAAATGGGGCGAATTACATGTATTTGTATCTTTTAAATCATCTTTAAACTGAATTTAGTTTATTGCTAATGGAATGCTTCATTTTTAAATCATTCCTTTATTACTAATTTTATGTTTATATCTTTAAAAATAATTCGTTTAGTTATTATTATTTATTGTTATTTCACATATATGTATATTTATTTTTATGTATGAGCCTTATTTTATTTGGGCTAGAGCTTTCTTTGCACATTGCTCTTCAGGTTACAAAGAGATCTTAATGCCTTCAGTGTGCCTAGTGCCCTTGACAGAACTGACTTTACTCTCTTGTACTTTAACCTTGCAGTCACATCATGGTGGTTTGCTTTTCACAAAATTTGGCGGCAGTCAAACTGCTCTCCTTGACTTGGCATTTCCGGTAAGGATTATATCTTTTGAAAAGATTCTCCCTGTCTTCCACTCTGGTGGGTCTGCCTAAGTTATTATCCTGTGGATGGTTATATTTTTTTGTAAAGATGCTTGACCAGCTGTTTATATGATATTTACCTTTTCTGTGTTACCATAACCTTCCAATGCCCTTGCAAATTTGCATTTCCTCTCATATACACAATGCAGATGTGCATGCAAGCACTTTACCTCTTTTATAGGCTATTGCATAGGTTATTCTGGATTTTAAGAGGTGATGTTTGTTCTCTTTTTTTATTTTATCAGGATAGTTTTGGTAGGTTGCATGACAAGGGGAAGGAAGTTTCGAAGTCAACAAAATATTTGACTAAGCTTTTTCCAAATAAAGTGACCATTCACGTGCCACAGGTTCATATGGTGTATCCCAAATAATAGATTATGTTCATTGTACTGTCTCTATGTGTGTTTTAATTGGAACATATTGTTGAAGCTTCTGTACTACTACAGGACGAAGCTCTGCTTGCATCTTGGAAGCACCATTTGGATCGGGATGCTGGAGCTCTTAAAATGAAGGGGAATCTGAATCTCCTGCGAACTGTTAGTATATCTTTTTCTTTCTTGGTCTTTAAATGCTAATGATTGGTTTATTGCTCTTGTCTTCCATTTGGGGCTTTAACATTATGAGGAACATTTAGTTCCCTTCAGATATCCTTGGGGAGTTTTGTAACTCTTATATTACTATCAAAGATGGCACATTTCCATGGGAGAACTTCTGTGGCTAGTCACACAGATATTATATTCATTAGGTTGACTACTTGGGTATGATGTGCTGTAGCTTTTAATTTGGAACATACATTGGAATAAATTTACTTGTGTTTTGAAGTCTGAAGATTAGGATTTAGAACCAGTGGATGTGCCTTTTCCAACTTCTGTATGAAACTTGCTGTTGTTCCAGGGGATGACTAAGTGTATTGCTCCAATATTTAATGCTGGGTTGTGGTAATACTTACCAAGTTTTGTAATATGCTAAGGGAATATTTTCCAAGAGGGTTTGCTGTTTGGTGGTTTCTGTTTAAGGTCTCTTTGCATGTAAGGTTCCTTGCAAAGTCTTTTACCAAGTTTTTTAATATGCTAAGGGGGTATTTTCCAAGAGGGTTTGCTGTTTGGTGGTTTCTGTTTAAGGTCCTTTTGCATGTAAGGTTTCTTGCGAAGTTTTTGCTTCCAATGGTCAATGGCTTTTTATGTTCTTCTCACCGACAGGAACTTGGTAAGGTCGGAGTGGTTCTTCCTTCTATTTTTCTGGTGTTTTAGGTGGAAAAACAAAAGTAAAATGATTTGATGGCTCCTGAAAGTAACTAGATCCTGTAGGTAGTGATTCATAGTCTCTTTATGCTGTATTCAGGATCTACATGACTTTACGTTAGATTGGTTCTGAGAATTCTGCTAATTTAATGATGGAGGTTTGGCATATGTAAGAATGAAGTTGCACTAGAGTTCACTTGGAGATTATGAGATTATTTATGTTTTCACCCTTTGGGGATTTGCCCTTTAGGTAATCAGGTTTAGAACTTAGCATTTAGCCCCCTAAGAAATTTAAGCTTGTAATTACCTCATTTATTACCAGGATCAGGTTTAAACTAATCTTCAACTTCATGTTAATTTACATTAAAGCTTGAGCTTATTGAATTTTTGATAACTCTTTTGACATGCTATTGTTGTGAATGTGGTGTTTTGAAAATGATTACCGTTGTTTTACTTTTCATTGTGTAGGTTTTGGGTCGGAGTGGGATAGGATGTGAAGGGCTTGAAACTTTGTGCATCAAGGATCAAACCCTTACAAATGAAAGCAAGTTCTTTTTGGCATATGATCATCTCCATAATTGCTGATAAATTTTCCCCATAAATTTAAACTTTGGTACCTGTTGCAGGTGCTGAGAAAGTAGTTGGATGGGCTCTAAGTCACCATCTAATGCAGAACCCTGAAGCTGGTTCCGATTCGAGGCTTGTTTTGTCTTGTGAAAGGTACCTGATAGATAATTTTGTCATTTCTGTTACAACTGTTTTAGCTACAGAATTGTCTGATGGGAAACACACAATTATAATGAATTGCTATCTTGGCAGCATCCTGTATGGTATTGGAATCTTACAAGCTATCCAGAATGAATCTAAAAGCTTGAAGAAGTCACTTAAGGTCCTTGCTGTACTTTTGTTTGAAATGAGATGCACTATAGTATCAAGTCTCATTTTTTTATTCTGATTCCCAAAGTTAGGGAATTCTGTGATGTGTATCTGTCCATTAATCTTCATTGTGGTTGTTTTTCTGATCTCAGGATGTTGTAACAGAAAATGAATTTGAGAAAAAACTTTTAGCTGATGTCATTCCACCCAGTGATATTGGAGTTACCTTCGATGATATTGGAGCTCTTGAAAACGTGAAGGATACGTTAAAGGAGTTGGTTATGCTTCCTTTGCAGAGGCCTGAACTCTTTTGCAAGGGACAACTAACCAAGGTTATTTGGTTTATAGCAATGGGCTGTTTCATTTTAAATTTTGATATTCACTTTTTTTGGTTTGCAATATGTTTTGTCTCTATCAGTTTTAATGCCCTTTCCCCACAACTTAACCCCTGATATTTCATTTATGCCAACAGCCTTGCAAGGGCATACTCTTATTTGGACCTCCTGGAACCGGGAAGACCATGCTGGCAAAGGCTGTGGCTACTGATGCTGGTGCAAACTTCATTAATATATCCATGTCAAGCATAACATCAAAGGTCAATTCTGTTGTTCTTTTTCAACTGATTTGGCTTTGCTATGGTATCATATCTTGAAATATATCTGTTTTGTTGCAGTGGTTTGGTGAGGGTGAGAAATATGTGAAGGCTGTTTTCTCCCTAGCCAGTAAAATTGCTCCTAGTGTTGTATTCGTTGACGAGGTTAGTTATCTGTGATCCTCAATTTGTATTTTCAAGTTACTCCAAAGTCCAATCACTGCACTTTTCCATCGTCTTTGCTGTAACTTGTAGGTTGATAGCATGTTGGGTCGGAGGGAAAATCCAGGGGAGCATGAAGCCATGCGAAAGATGAAAAATGAATTTATGGTGAACTGGGATGGTCTACGTACAAAAGACACTGAACGGGTTCTTGTACTTGCTGCCACAAATAGGCCTTTTGACCTTGATGAGGCTGTCATCAGAAGACTGCCGCGGAGGTAAAGTATCACTTTGGCTCCTTTTGGAGGAATAAGAAACAAAAATATACAAATAATGTCCATTTCCGTTTTATTCTCTTTTGAAATATAGAGCTTTCTTGACATTCTTGTACACGAGGTGGTTCTAGGGTAGAAATTTAACTTAAGGAATATTTAAAGTTAAGATTCATAAATTGTTACAATAAAATATTATCAAAGATACATAAATTTTTACAATAAAATCTAAAATCTATAAATTGTTACAATTTTGTAACATTTTGTAATGTTACAAAGTTGCAACAATTTATGCATCTGGTAACATTTTCTGTAGCTAGCCTTAAATTTGCCTCAAGTTAAATATCTCATTTTAGAATTTTCCCTTGTACATGATATAGTTGCCAGAATTTATAAGAAGTTATTTTGTTCTTCTCCCCTATTTTGCTTTACTTTTTTCGAAGATTACCGTTGCAATATTGTATTGATATGCCAAATAGATCCTTTAGATGTAGTCCAACTCTTACTCAAACACTATACATGAGCATGTATGACGAGCTTACGCTAGTTTATCTTGCTGGTAGTTTGAGACTGCCTACTAATGGTTTCTAATTTGGCAGATTGATGGTAAATTTGCCAGATGCTGCAAATAGAGCAAAGATACTAAAGGTTATTCTTGCAAAGGAGGAATTGTCACCTGATATTGATTTTGATGCTGTTGCGAGTATGACAGAAGGGTACTCTGGGAGCGATCTTAAGGTTACGTCGACTACTCTCTTCCTTAGTCAGATGAACACTTTCTTGTACCTTTTAGCTGAATGCTTGTTTATTTTGTCGTATTGCAGAATCTATGTGTAACTGCTGCACACCATCCAATTAAAGAGATTCTGGAAAAGGAGAAAAAGGTTGGTATTGTGGTCAATGATCAATGTTTAATATTTACATTTTATGAAAGTATTGTGGCTCGTGTGTTTGTCCATATCATGATATTGACGTCATGAAGTTCAGATTAATGGCCAAAGCCAGATGTAGTGATTTGGTCTTTGTAGTCAGAATATCAATTGTGATTGTGAGTGTTGAATTGACCATGCTATGCGGGGTAGAATACGGGTGTAATCGAGCTTAGACTTGCTCAAGTTGTAATGTTCATGCTTGAGCTCAAGTCAAAATTTGAGGCTCAAAGCTCGGCTTGTGGATTGAGTTTCAAAGTTTGAGCTCATTCGAAATAAAGATCAAATTTTTTGAATTCATTCAATTATATCCATTTACCTAGTGAAAAAATTTGGTTTGCTCGATACTGGATGATGACCAAGCTGAAATTTAGTTTTTTAGTCAAACACGTAACAGTACAAATCCTTGATGCGACCTCTCCAAGTGTATCAATGAAATTGATTTCTTAGGTTACAACTTCGAATGACTGGCTTTCAACCAGCATGCAAAAGTTTACTGCTTAGAGTTTTGTTTTTGATTTGATTTATTGAAATAGCTCTAGGGAATCTACATATTCTGAAAGGGGGAAAAGGAGTATTGGAAACGATCATCTCACTATTTGTATGTTGCCAATGTGTTTTTAATATTTTTATTATGGCAGGAACGAGCTGCTGCTCTAGCAGAGAGCAGACCTCCTCCTTCTTTAAGTGGGAGTGCTGATATACGCTCTTTAAACATGGCGGACTTCAGATATGCTCACGAGCAGGTACTTTGGAAAACAAGAATTCCCATAGGTTTCTCTTTTGCCTTCTCAAAGAAATAATTTGCTAATCAAGCTACTACTTTAAACAGGTATGTGCGAGCGTATCGTCCGAGTCTGTAAACATGACTGAGCTGCTTCAATGGAATGAGCTCTACGGCGAGGGTGGCTCTAGAAGAAAAAAGCCTCTCAGCTACTTTATGTGAAATCTTGTTTATACAAATGGGTTTGTTTTCTCCAAAACACCCCGCTTTTCTTCTCAAATTCTGTGTGCTAGTAATTTTACTATGTTTTGGCCTATCGGAGGGGGTTCTTCACTGGGAAAGCTATTTTGTATGTAAAATGAAGTATAGGTTTTAACTCATTATGTTTTTCTTCACTTCTCACTTCTCGGGCTACCTTGGGGGTGGGTGATAATTAAGGTAGTGAAACCGCGCCGGTTAGGTGATGCCGGTCGGCAACCGGCACAAGGAGCATGCTTATTTTAACTATTATTATTTTGTTTTTATGTTATTTAACAGACCGTAAAAACAAAGAGAGGACGCTGTGAATATATTTATAATGATTCTTTATGGTGTTTGTCAGAATTCTTCATCAAATAAGATTTTGTTTAGTTTTTAAACATTGTTCTGTGTAGACTAGTTGGTCATGTCAGTGGAACGAATACCTTTTGCATGTTTTTTTAACACGTAGAAACTCGAAACAAGCATAGTTGGATCTGATTGACTTGTTCTGTCTATAAATAATTTACAGTCTTAATTTCACTATGTTATGTACTAGAAACTCGAAACAAATGATGAATTGAAGAAAATAATAAATCATGCAAAAAATATGAAATTTGTTGTCCAAATAAAAAATGAAGTTCTAGAACAGTCGAGGAATATATGGTTAAAATTTGATAAAAATAACCTTAAAATAAATAAAAGAAGCATAGAAGAAACAATGAAATCAAAGATCAAAATACAAAACAAAATAATTGAATTTTTTGAATTGGTGAAATTTTAACTAATAATTTGAGTTGAGTTGATTAACTTGAAATATTTTTTTTAAATCAAATGAAATTTTATTCATTCTACCATTAATATATCTTTTTACTCGAATCATGAGAAATAAAGTGGAGATGGGTGTCAAGGATATATATTTAATCCGTCTAAACAAGTAAATTGAAAATAGTCAGCACCAAGATATCCTTTGTCTTGGTTTCCTCTCGTCCAACTGTTTAGAATAGGTATGGTGTGTCCGTTTTGTTAAAGTGTTAAGAATATGTATGAACGGATGTTACATTGTAATTCCTTCTAGATTATTAGAAAAATAAATTAGTATATAAAATTAGGATTTACCTATTTAATATAAAACTAATTAATTTTAAGTTAATTTAGAATAATTAGATTAACTGAGTTTAATAATTAATTAAAAATTTTAAATCAAGATTAATTATTTTTCGTAGAAATTTTATTATTATTTTTACCCTTAATTCCAACCATCATTCGTTACTAGTCCAACAATCCTAAATTGGTTCGATACAAGAGTGAGGCACTGCTGAGTGCTGACCTTATGTGGACTAAGTTTCTTTATGCAGATCGGCGGGAAACACGGCCCTGGTTGTACTGACATGGTTGGAAATCGGCTTGTCGGCGTAAAAAGTCGTGGAGTCTACGAAACTTGCGGCGATACCATCCTATTCATTGCCGTTTGTGAGCTGTGGAGTCTTTAACACTTACCCGGAAACCATTCAACTTAAAAAGATTCACTTGCACTCAAGTATGTTGAGCTAGTTTACACAAGAAGGTTGTTCGATCCACTGTTCGAATCAACAGATGCATTTATGGAGAAGATAACTGAGACAACAACTGGCTCCTAAGTCGGAAACTATACAGAGGATCGGTTCGTGTGGCAAGTCGGATCCATGATATCTCCTCCTTTGAGAGTGAAGAGAAGACATATATAATCAAGCTGATGCTACTGATTTTATTGAAGGAATTACTTGCTTTGGACACAATTAGCTTAAATTCCAAGCAAAAGCAAAATTCATGTATCGTTACAAATTCGAATGAATTACAAGTATATATATATACAGAGGTTGAACAATGTGTTAAGCATGAGGAATACTTGCTTGGACTTGTGCTGCATGCTGCAAATTCCAGAGTATGTCCTCAAAAGATGGGCGGCTCCATAATTCTGGACAAATACACTTACTTGTTAAGGAAACCACTATCGATACCGATTCTTGTGAACTCGTGGCTAAAACGACTGGATTCATCATCCTTGCTCGCCCTTCCTGGTTGCTTAATGATGCCTGTTCAAATAGTTAACATAATCTCAATGAAGTTTTCAATGAAAGAACTATGATGTAATTGAGCAGATTGGAGCTCGGATCGTAAGTTCGATTTTGATTCGACGATCGTACCAGTTCACCTCGCAGAGTGGCCTCCTTTTTAACAGCTACAGAAGGACCCAACAGTGACTCCAGCAAGATGAGACCAAAGCTGTAAACATCATCCTCTAATATTGTCATTTGCCTGAAAAATATTGTCCAAATAGTAAAAACCTCAGCTTTAACTGCTGATATGTTGAACTGTCATTGAAAGTAAACTAAAACTCGATGTGATCGACTCGGCATTGAACAGATCAGATGTAAATAGTTCTTACCATGATTTAGGTTCCTCTCCTTTTGTCTGAAATTCAAGAAAATGAAACGTAAGTTTGCATTCAATTGAAACAAAAGGATTGGCTAAACTAGACTCTTATGTAATAGAATGGAACCGAACCGAGCTGAGCTTGATTTATGCTCAAGTTGAGTTCAAACTCGACTCACTCGATCCCTCGAAATCGAGCTTGAAAGTATCCAAATCGGATTCGAAACTATCCTTATCTTACCCCATAATTGCCGGTTTCTTCTGAGATAATTGACAGTCCATAGTCACTCAACTTAGCCAACCGATGTTCATTGATCAAGATGTTATTTGCCTTCAATTTATTATGGAAGAAACCAGGAATAACTCCAGTATGCAAGAAATGAACCGCCTTGCAAACACCAATCAGAACCGCTAATCGTTCCGGCCAATTGAGAACCTCTCCCGGAAAATTACCGGAGAGATGAGATCGAAAATTCCCATTAGGAATATATTCAAACACAAGGAAGACTCTGTTCACGCTGCATTGATCATCCTGTTTAACTTCAATGCAGTGCCCCAAAATGCAAACCAAATGCGGGTGCCGGATCTTTGCAAGCATTTCCAACCTGAGTTTCAGATTCCGAATCGAGTATTTCTTCGATGTCGGCAGGCATCTTATAGCAACTTGTATTCCGTTCTCTAATCTCCCTTTGAAAAGCTGAAGATCCAGTGATGAAGAACTGAAAATGAGTAATTGTTTTCATGGAGATTGATGTAATGTAGAGTTCCAGAATCTGGAATTTACCTTTCCATATGAACCTTCACCGAGAAAAGTCGAGTTATCAAAGTTGTTTGTAGCTTCCTTTAACTCTTCCAAAGTGAATGCTCGACAAGTCGGGAGAATTTGTGCTCCCGACTTTGCAGATTCCGAAACATAACCTGAAGAACAATCAAAGTGGAAAATATTCATCAAATTTTCTCATCAAAAACCTACTTGGACTAAGATGTGAGTCTCGAATACGAGTTATGTGCTAAAGAATGCATGTTTCAAACTGTTTAAATTGTCCGGTACTTGAATGATCCTAAGAATGTCATATGCTCGAAATAATACCCGAACATGCACCGGACAATCGGACATGAATGTTACTCGGTTTCAGCTGGAGTCTAGGATATGAGTATGTCTAAGTCGGATAAATTGTAGAAAAGTTAGTTTTGAGTGAATAACCTACTTGCATTGGTTAGAATATCAGACGAGAACCCTGTTGTTGAGTTGTCCGGTACTGATTTCTGCAGCAAATGTTGCTCCGATATCGCTCGAGGGCAGTATCTTCGGCACACAACGAGAAAGCCAATAGCCAAAAGCACAACGACAACAGAAATTCCAGCAATAAGACCAACCATTAGTCCTATGCCTTTGCCACCACCATTGCTCTTATAAACATGAACTTCAAACTCTCTGCAATATGATTCCGGATGCTGATAATGCCTAGCAATGGACAAACAATTGCCACTGAACTTAACAACTCTCTTACTGCTTGTTTCAGAGTTCAAACAAGAAGGCAAGCTCCCCATTAACCTATTGTTCGATATATCGACAAACTCGAGGTTCCTCCCGCAGTTTAGATTGCCCGAGAGCGAGCCGCTTAAGGCATTCGATGCTAAATTCAAGTGACTAATGTTTGGTAATGAGAAAAGTTCAGCAGGAAATGGGCCTTTCAATTTGTTGTTGTTCATGCTGAGAAATGTGAGATTTTGCAGAGAGTTTAACCAGCTCGGAAGTGTATCATTAAACACATTATCATCCAATACAAAAGTTTGAAGCTTGGACAAAGTGGAAATTTTTGGAGGGATTGAACCAAAAAGAAAATTTGAACTCAAATCCAAGTACTCAAGTGAAGATAATCTATGGATTTTATCAGGTAAAGGACCCCAAATTCCCAGGGAAACTAAACTGAGAACTTTCAAGCTTGAGAGCCTTGAAAGTGTTGTAACAAAAGAATCCATTGAAAAGGTTTCTGATAAGGTTTTGTTTGGTATTGGAAAACCAGAGAAACCACTGACCTGAGTTGCAGGCTTATCTCCCATTATTTTGAGCTCGGTGACCGAGTTGAACTCGCATGAGATGTTCAAATTTGCAGAGGGTGATAAAGAACAGAACTCGGTTTTTCTGTCGTACCATATCTCGAGTTGCTTCGGGTACTCCAAATGCTTCTTTAGCTGAAGGAGGACTTGGCTTTGAGATGTTTGTAACTGAGATTCACATAAGGGAAACAACAAACTCCATGAAAGGCAAAATATCAGAAAAAACTCCATGGAAATGGTTCAAAGTTTTCTGGTTTTTACATATAGTTCAGATATATGGGAAAAGAAAACCAGATAAGAACTTGTTACTGAAAATGATTTGGAACAGAAGACCACCGACAAAGAAATCTATGGTGGGGTAACACGTTAATGCATTTACTGCTTCCACATGGAGCTGTTCTTAGGAGATTTTCAAGCTATTTCCAAGAGCAATGGAATCAGATTCTTCTATTTGGGGTGAAAAAACAGTTCTTTTTAGCTTTACAAGCAGGATTCGCTAGAAAGAAAGAAAGAAAAAAGTAGGGAAAATACAGGTGAAACTATTGTCTGGAAATTGAAAATTTTGTAGATTGGCTTATCTGATCAGAGTTTCGGACCACCCAACATGGGTAGCCGTCAGACATTGATTTTAAAAACAACAGATTGGTCTTGTTTTTCAATGATTGTAACCATTTTCGATTTGCAAGTGGATCATGCTCTACTTTTCTTGGGACTTGCTATTGGCTATTCAAGATTATTAATTTCATGGGACAGTCTGTATGCAACACAGAAATTGGCAGATGGAGTAAAAATCAATTCATATGCTCTTTTTTGTGTCTTGATCCATGATCTATCTTTAAAATTTTTAATCTTCGAATTTTAAACTTTAAATCTTAAATCATAAACACAAACACTATACACTATATTTTCTTATCATATTTTTAAAATTTAGTCATAAACTCTAAGTTAATTTTTTTAGTGTGAAGAATAAACAAAAACACCAAAAAAGATAGAGAATTAATGTTTGATATAACAAGTGATTACAAATTCTCATTATTTTCTTATATTTTCTATTGATATATATTTTCATGGAATATTATCCCATATAGTGACGGTGGAAAACAAAGTTTCCACCAGTAGGGTTATTTAAGGGTTTAAGGTTCTAGTTTAGAGTTTAGAGGTTATGAGTTTAGGTACTTAAAGTATACCAATTTTTTTATTTTGGTGCTTAAAGTAATTTTTGATCAAAATAAGTACTTAAAGTATACTTTTTGGTTAAATTAGGCACTTAAAGTATACTTTTTAGTCAAAATAGGTACATAATGAATTTTTTAATTAGGGTAATTATTCTATACATAAGTGCTTGTGGAAACTTTTTTACACAAGTGCCTTAGTTTTAGGGGTTACAAATTCCGTTTAGGGTTTAAAGTTTAGGGGTTTAAGTGTAATAGTTTTGAATTTAGGAGTTGTTGATAGAATTTTGGGTTTAAGGTTTATAGGTTGAAACTTAAATCCCTATCCATATTATCCTAAAACCTAAACCCTAAATTCTAACCATGGACCTTAAATTCCAAACCCCTACACTAAAACCCCTAAACTCTAAACCTTATAATTGAGGTGCTTGTAGAAGCAAAAAGTTTTCGTCGCCAGTGTATATGATAATAATCCTTTTAATTAATGTAACATGACAATTTTTAGGAACCTATATAAAAAATATGTATACTTTAAGTGCCTATTTTGACCTAAAAAATACTTTAGATACCTATTTTGACTAAAAAAATATACTTTAGATACTTACTTTGACGAAAAAATACTTTAGGTACCTATTTTGACCAAAAAATATACTTTAAGTTCTTAGTTTAACCAAAAAGTATACTTTAGGTACTTATTTTGACAAAAAATACTTTAGGTACCAAAATGAAAAAATTGGTATACTTTAAGTACTAATATGATATATAAGCAAAAAAAAAACCTTTAATCATTCATTTACCAATAAACTTTAAGTTTTGGATTTCATGTTTCTGCTTTATTTGTAGTGACTCCACCTTTATAGGATTTGAAAGCTATAAAATGATTGAAAAATTATACAACACAGAAATAAAATAAAAATACTGAAATTCGCATGACATAAATTACTAGCACGTCATAGCATAAGTAATATAAATACACAAGGTATCTTTAATATAATTATAATGCGAAAAATTATACAAAACATTCGAACTAGTTAATTACAAACGTTACCCTATCACCATCTTTACTTCTCAATAAATCTGAACCCACCCCTCCATAATGTATACCCTTGCATTCAGGTCAGTTGACCATTCAGCCTTCTTTGAATTAAGGTGGACTTTGAAGGAGACACTTTCTGTTTAGATGGCATGGTCGGTATAATAAACGAAAAGATTTGAGATCGAATATATTCAAGTACTCAGCATAAACATGTTTATAGTATACATATATATATATATATATTCTTGTCCTTATTTTTAAAAGAAAATGTAAAGGATGATGGAGATTTGAAACTTTAGGTAACTTTAAATTGAAAAAGTTGAATGGGATTGGATTTAATAAAGAGTAGAGCTGCAAATTGCAGTTAAATTATAGGACGTGACATTGAACTTTCACACTCAAATGTCCAATTAGTACAAATGAAGGGCCTACATAATTATGGGCTTCATTTTTCATTTCGAGAGTTGCATGCCATTGTCTTCTGGGCCCAGGCCCACTTTGGGCTTCTAGTTGACATCTTCCTTGAATTACTTGGATCATTTATTCGGGGGTGGTTCATATGGTGGGGTGTTGTTTACAGAGTTGTCTCAAATATTTTTGGGATCATAAAAAAACATAAAAAAATTAAAAAATTGACTCTATAAAATAAAAATATGTTTTATTAGTTTGAATAATTAATATTATATTTTATTACTAAATTTGAGAAACATGAATAAAATTTATCAAGTGTATTATTTTTATTGTTTTGTTAAGAAAACACAACAAATTACAACTAAAAAATAAGAGACAATCATTAACTTATTAGATTGTCAGTTAGAAATTTTGTGAAATTTTGAAGGTAGAAAGTAGGTCCCTGAGCGGTCGCTCATGTTGCTATCCCTTGTCAGACACCACTGGTTGCTTGTTGCCCTTGGTTATTTTTATGCATTTGTTAAAATTGAAAAGATGAAAATTGAAGGGATAAAAAACATTTTCTATGTGCTCAGAAAGAAAAATATATGTTTTCCCTTTCTATTGATTGCTATAATAGAAAAACGAAAAATAAAATAAAATTTAGCTTACTATTATACCTTTGTAATTATATTCCTTTTGTTGATAATTTTTTTATTGTGATATTATTTAATTATAAATTTTATGAGATATCTTTTTATAAGAAATGAGATATTATTATGTTTCTCGTTAAATAACTTTTTTAATTTTAAATAAAAAAAAGCGTGCACATAATAATAACTACGTAAAAAAATAACAAGGCAAGATCAATTAAGAAACGACAAAAACATAAAAGGAATCACAATACAAGCTACACATTTATGAGACATCTTTTAATTGTACTTTTTGGGTATTATTTATTTAATATTTGATTTATATAAAAAATAACTTAATATATGAATTATTTGCTAATTCCAACTGAGCATGTGGTATAAGAAGTTCGATTATAGAAAGATTAAATTGGAGATTTCGTTTTTCAAGTGGGGATCGTGATTTCAAAAGGTAAGAGAAAATTTTGAAATTAAACTAGGGGCATTTCGTATTTTTACGTTTAAATTTATATATGTATAATTGTGAGAGTAAAATTAAGTGATTAATTTAATTATTTAAGTAATTTATTTAAAAATAAAAGAAAAGAAATAGCGAGACATGACAAAAGTAATGTGAAAGAGAGAGGGCAAAACAGTAACTTTAGACTAAATAATAATGTCCCTTACCTATGTTATCTTGACTCGGAAGTATGTCGGATATGGATTTTGGTGCTTTAGAGAAAATGAAGAGTCGTGGGTAATATAGTCTCTTGTCCTTGATCTACTAAGAAATAAGCCTGTATTTATCCTTAGAGTTCCGTGCAGCAGTTACCGGACTCTTGCTTAATCTGAACTATACATCTTGCTTGCATGGTGTCTGGAATTTTGGTTTCTTGCATAGGCTCTAGAGTCTAGACTATGGAGTGTGGTGGATACAGATGTGGTTGCTTTAGAGAAAATGAAGAGTCGGGATAACATAGCCCCTTGTCCAGGACCTACGAAAGAAAAATGTCTGTCTTCAGTCATAGAGTTCCATGCAGCAACGCCCGGACAATCAGTTAATCCAAATTATACATCTTGCTTGTGTGGGGTTTGGAATTTGGGTTGCTTGCGTAGGGTCCAGACTTGAGAGTGTGTCGGATATGGATATGGGTGCTTTGGAGAAAATGAAGAGGTGGGTAACACATCCCCTTTTCCATATCCCACTAAGAGATGAGTCTGTCTTTGGTCATAGAGTTCCATGCAGCAATGTCTGGACATTGTCTTAATCCGAATCACACATCTTTATTGCATAGGCTCTGGAATCATGGTTGCTTGAAAGTGAATCGAAAGATGCTTAAGTATGGTTTTCATATTTACTTTTTATGGAAGTCTCTAGCATTGTTGACCATCTCTGCATTAAGTTGGCATTCTTTACACTTTCTATCAATTTATTGTATCAAATTTTATACAAGGATGGCCAGTTTCGAATGATTGGAAATCCTATTATTGGCAGGTCCACCTGGATCAGGAAAAGGCACTCAATCACCAGTGATTAAGGATGAGTACTGCTTGTGTCACTTGGCCACTGGTGATATGCTTAGAGCTGCTGTTTCCGCTAAAACCCCACTTGGTATCAAGGCCAAGGAAGCTATGGATAAGGTAAAAATCTTTCCCGCCCGCCTGTCTGGATTATTTAAATGGCTGATGAGGTGTTTTGCTATTGCTTCATAGGGAGAACTTGTTTCCGATGACCTAGTTGTTGGCATTATTGATGAAGCGATGAAGAAACCTTCATGTCAAAAAGGTTTCATTCTTGACGGATTCCCCCGGACCGTAGGCCAAGCACAGAAGGTGATGCCTTGATTAGAATCTTTATGCTTTCACTCTCACTTCCCTCCCCACAGATCCTTTATTTATCCATTTTTTTACCCACGAACCATGCTTCTAATCATTGCAGCTTGATGAAATGCTTGAAAGGCGGGGAGTTAAAATAGATAAGGTGCTCGATTTCGCAATCGTTGATTCAATCTTGGAGGAGAGGATTACTGGTCGTTGGATCCACCCTACTAGTGGTAGATCCTACCATACGAAATTTGCACCTCCTAAAGTTCCCGGTGTAGATGATGTAAGTCAGACATAGTAACCCTCATCGTAATTATGTTTCTCACGCAGTTGCAAAGAATCCGGTGACAGCCTTTCCCGCCTTTTTCACCAGTTGATGAAGTCGTAAATTAGTCGATTATCACTAGACATTTCTGTGTCTTAATTAAATGTGAACTTATTGGATTCATTCTCTTCAAGGTGACTGGGGAACCTTTGATTCAACGTAAGGATGATACTGCAGCTGTTCTCAAGTCAAGACTCGAGGCATTTCACAAGCAAACTAAACCGGTATGCTTTCTGTTTCCTAACTATTTCAAGTAGAATGGATACATTGTAATCTTTTTCCGTCTATTTTTTAAAAAGTTATTCGAGATGCTAGTTATTAGAACGGGGTAAAAGAGTTAAGTAGCAATCTAATTAGGTATAAACCGATTAAGTACTTTCTAGATTGTTGTTAACATTATCAATGGTGTTGTTCGAAATATAGGTGATCAATTATTATACGAAGAAGGGAGTGGTTACCGAGCTTAATGCCGAGAAGCCTCCTAAAGATGTTACGGACGAGATTCGGAAGGTACTTTCGTGATGAAATGGCAATTAGGCATGAAGTTCAGAAGGTGGTTTACTCATGAATGTTGGTTCTCTTAACCTAAAAACAGAATGTCTTTTTGTCTGAGAATTTTCTTAGATTTTTGCTCTTGGGTACTCTAATTCATTATCATCTCAATGGCACGCCTCTCAGACTGTTTTTAAGCATTATACATTTAAATAATGATTCTATAGATTGACAACAAATCTGTTTTTTTCCTTATATTTTTGTTCCTTTGAAAATTTAGTTGTCTTGTATGGTTTGTGGGGTTAAGGCGACTTATGTGGGCCAGTTTGGTATATTACTTTTGAAAAACGTGGTAAAGAGTGTTTTTTTTTTTTTGAAAAAAGTGTTTTTAAATAGGTTAAATGTTTATTTTAAACATTATTTTTAAAAATATAAAAGAAATAATTATATAAGTGAGGACAGATGAGTAATTTTATTTAAAAGTATTTTTGACTAAGTCAAAAGAAATAAAATTTAATGGTTGAATTTTTTTCCAACATAAGTTAAAAAATACTGTATAAAAAGTTTTTGATAAAAACAATACAAAACAGTATATTTTTCTTTGACACATTAATCATACAACTTTCTTGTAAGCAATGTAGGAAGAGTCTACTAGAAATTGCCAAAATCGGCAACCACCTTTCAAGTTTATTTTTAAAAATAACAATTTGCCATAAATTAAATCGACAAACAATTCAAAAAAAATTAAATTTTATGTGACCATCGACAAACACAAATTAAAAACACTTAAATTAGCATTTCCCTGAATTTAATTTAAGTTAAATTAAATTTTTAATTTTGTTTTTAAAAAAACTATCTGATGGTTACAACTTACATGAAAGATTAGCGATAAGCAAACATTATTTGAAAATATGTGTAATATCATTTTCTTTTATTTCTTAGGTACGAGAATGTTATATTTTGAAATAATTTTCCCTTAAAGTTTACTATTCTGTCAATTTAATTATTTCAAATAACTACAAAATATAAGTCCTTTTTATGTATTTGAAGTACTGCAGTTTTACACATATTTGTTTAGTTTTCCTGGAACAATAGTAATTGTTTTGTAATTTGTTTTTATATGAACATTACAATATTAGATATATATAAGAAAAAGCCTCAATAAGAATTCAAACTAACCCATATTGTATGAATGCAATATATATATATATATATATATATTTTATTATAATAGAAAAGTATAATATATAATATTAGTAAAAAAAATATCATTAATAATAATAATATTATGAAAATAATAATATCACGAATATTATAAATAACACAAATAAACTAATTTTTTTGAATCTACCTTGCATCTTCAAATAACCCGATAGATCAAATAACTCAAATACTTAATAGCATGGCGATACATTTATACAAAACTTCTACCCCGGGCACACGCAATAGAGCCGTAGACAGTCAAGTGAAATCCAATCCACGAAATAATTTAATCTATGAACAGCATCGTTGTGGTAAAAGTCGTAATGCCAGAGGAATATATATATATATTTCATTAATAATATGTGTAATATTAAATATAAATTTTAGGCAAAGTCTAATAAAAACGAAAATTTACATTATTGGCTTTGTTCGTCATGTCATTCATAGTCTCAACTAATAAAAACCATTCATTTCATTAATTTTTTCGACGTTAAATTTTTAACAAGTGAATAGTTACTCATAATTGTTGTAAATTAATGAAATAGATAATTTTTATTAGTTGATACCATAAATGACACCAATGGTGAATTTAAAAATTAAAAATAGGGTCCAAAACACTTTTTCCCTCAAAAGAGTGCAAAAATAAAGTCTTCATATCAATATAATTTAATACAACATAATCAACAAATTCACCCTTTATCCCAATTTCATTTTTGTCCCAAAAATGAATTAAAGTTTCATAATGACAATATTTTTTCCCATTTTATTGATGACGTTAAATTACCGTCTAAGCAAATAATCAATGACGCATGAAGGTCAACTGAGAATAAAATATAGCTCAAAGGTTAAACTGAGAATAAACCTAAAAATATTTTACATTATTTTCTTTGGATAAAATGCTCACATGACCACTTTAACTTTTTGGAGCCTTGCAAAATTTTCATAAAAAAATTCTTACAATTGAATTTCCCAACCTTTTGGATATGATCAATTTAGACACCTACAGTTAACAAAATTCTTTTATCTAATTGGTCACAAAATGAGAAAATTCATTGTCATGCCTGCGACTCAAACCCGAGAGTTTTAATACAAAGTTCCAATACTTCCAATACATGAATAAGTCACAATATTCACCGCGCTTAAGGCGCGAGGAACAGGAAAAAACGCCTCCAATGGCTGAGGCGGGGGCACGCCTTCAATGGCTGAGGCGGGGGCACGCCTCCAATGGCTGAGGCGGGGCAAAGTACAAGATGCGCACCTCAAGGGCTTCTCGCATGAGGCGAGTGCTTTCGCACTTCTTGTTATTAGAAGAAAAAAAACGTGAAAAAGAAGAACAAAAAAAGTCTGATTGAAGAAGATGAACAAGAAATGGCTTTTGAAGAAAAAGATAAGTCGTGTTTTATTTTCCTTTTTGTTGAGTGGCAGAAGCAAGCCTTTAGCCTATCAAAATCAGTGAACAGACAAGAACACCCCTCCTTATACATTGTTCAACAAGTAATTCCCATAAAAAATACTTCAAGTCTAATATTGTCTTTTCATTATTTTTTATTAGGATTTTGTTATTATTATTATATTATATTATTAATTTTGTTACCCAAATACTTATTCTAACCAAGAAGTTAATATTTATTTTAATATAAATCAATATAATAAAAATAAATTTATTTTCAAATATTTATTTAAATAAAATATTAAAATTACATATTCAAATAATATAATTTATTAATATTTTAATATATTTATTTTTAATACTTTAAAAATTTACATATAATTAAAATATTTTAATCTTTTAGCATTTATAATATAATTATTATATTTTAAGTATAAAATATGCTATATAATTGATTTATAAATTTTTAGGATAAAAGGCGCCTCACCTAAGAAAGGTGAGCGCCTTCGCCTCGCGCCTCGGCTCTAGGGACCAGGGACCTTTTACGCCTCAGACCGCCTTGCGCTTTTTAAAACCAAGTGTGCAGCTCATCCAATAAGTGAAGAAATGTCTCAATACAAGCACAGACATATCCAATCTCTCCTTTTTAAGTATTTTCAGAGAAATCCAAGCACAGACATAACCATTATTTACGGACACTTGAAAGAAAATGGCCAAGCAATACAAGTAGGAATAGCCACGGTTTCACGGAAGTTAAAATTGATGCACCAGCACTGCAATTACTAGTATTTAGAACCCCCATCATCGCATTCAACTTCCACTGATTTATAAGTGAATTAGGAAGCTAGTAGCGTTGAAAACTTGATGAAGTGAGAAAGGTTTGGCATTGTTCAATTCAGAAATCAGAACTAGAATCTTACCTTTTTGAGCAATCTACCAAGTCTTGGTATTTTCACATCCAATCTCTTCCAGAAAACCAAGGTAAACTGTAGGAACATTCATTCATCCTATAAGGACAAAAAGAAATAAAGCAATAGAAACAGGAAAACAAGACATAAAGTTCTATGATCTTTTTTCTCCTACCGTTAACATCTTGCATGCTAATCGAGATAATTGTGTCCGTGTGTCGTCAATGACACCATCATCAATCCTTTAACCCATAGTAATTAGTCATTGTTAGGGAATAAGTTAGTGAAGCAACAATGTCTTACTTGCATTCTAAATGACTGCAGGCTTTGAACCTCCTTTGCTGCTGCAACACTAGCAAACAAAGAAAAGGGGGGAAACAAAGAAACGTATGGAAATAACCAACCTATTTATTACAAAGAACCTTGAGTATGCAAAACTTACTGCCCATAAACGGGATACACCAGCGTAGTACCCTTCCAAATATCAGTGGACTCTTGCAAGCAATGCGAGAAAATTAAGGAAACAATGTAAGCAATAGTTTTAGATGATAAAATTAAAAAAGAAATTTTCAAATGTGGTTAAGAATATTTACGAGTAACAATCTGATACAACATCAAGAATATGAAAAGTTTTCAAGGTAAGGTTTCAGCTGATGATCACTACAATTCATCTGAAAATTATCTAAACTAATAACCGGACCAAGTATGGCTGTATGTGCATGCCAAAAGACTATCAGTTTCTCCCAACACAAAACATGCAACTACAGCACCTCAAATTTATATCAATCATCTCTGCCTGATACAGCTAACATAGAGGATAACATAGTGGCGGACACCAAAAAAAATTACCGCTGATACATTAGATATGGATCCTTCATGCATAGCTCAGTTAATATTTCGGTTGTGTCCAACTTCTGTTCCATTCACACTTTTGGTGGGAAAGTAGGGAAGAATTCTTTAGATTTAGGTAGAGGAAGCTCCCGGAACCAATCATGATTAAGAGCATCATCTGCTGTTATTCTCTGCATAAATAACATAAACTTCAATTATAGCTGAAGACACCAACATGTAAACTAAAAAATAAACAAAATAGGATGTAGAACTCGAGTATAATTACCTTCTTGGGATCATATGTAAGAAGTCTGCTTAGCAGGTTGAATCCAGCATCAGAAAGAACAGCAGATCCTGTAAAAGATGCTGCAGGGTACTTTTTACGCAACGAGTTATACCTGGAAGAAGAAAACAAAAGCAACTACTTGTTAAATTACAACTCGCATGACTAGGAGATTAATAAAAATACTGAACACATAAAATCACAATAATAGTATGGTAAAATCAGATGAACCAAGTAATTGTCCAAAAAGATACTCACTGTTGCTTAGAATAATTTGCCTTGGCGCCTGGTAACTTAGAAAACCCAGGCCAAATCTTCTCATTTGGAACACCAAGAGTATCAAAGATCTGCAATCATCATCCATCACTACCATACATCAGAAACAAAATAATAATAAGATAAAGTAGAAACTTTCAATACAAACAGTAATTACCTTGCGAAGCTGGTCAATTTCACTTGTCCCTTTGAACAACGGATCCTTAGATAACAATTCAGCCATTATACAACCAACAGACCACATGTCCACAGCTGTGGAATACTTCTTTGCTCCAAGTAAAAGTTCAGGGGCTCTGAAATGCAGGAATCAGACAAAGTTACTTCCAAATTAAAAGCACATAAAATTCAGAATGTTAAAAGAATATAAGTACATAGAATGCAACTCACCTATACCACTGGGTAACCACCTTGGTGGTATACGGCTTGAGTGGACTCCCATACTGCCGTGCCATACCAAAGTCACATATTTTGAGTTCACCTTGATTGTTCAAAAGAAGATTGGATGTTTTCAAATCCCTATGTAGCACCCAATTATCATGAAGATATTTCACACCCTCCAATAGTTGTAGCATCAAGCTTTTAACATCACTTGTACTGAATCGCCGCTTCATTGAATCCATTAGCCACTTGAGGTCATGTTCCATGTACTCCATAACCATGTAAACACTGCCATGGTCATCTACGACGACTTCTTTAACCTTCACAATCGAAGGGTGATGAAAAGATGCAAGGATGTTGATTTCTCTTAGAGATGTCACTGGGAAACCAAATTCTTCCAAGTCCCTCCCACCAAGAATCTTTACCTTCTTCAGAGCCACAATTTCTCCAGTCTTCTTATCCTTAGCTCTATAAACAATACCATAGGTACCTTCACTTATTTTGTTCAATCTTTCATATTCAAAAACACTTCTGCAACCAAGAAGCATGTTCATCCCACTTCCTGCAGACTCTTTGACATCTAAATCTGATTGATCAACAATAGCATCTTCTTCACTCATATCATCAATGTCCATAACATAATCAGAGTCCAACTTACACTCCTTATCTTCACCCATGCAAGCAGACAGCGCACTGTTAATTCTTTCATCAGACTGCACCCCATCACCTTCAAGTTCCTCTCTTTCAAACTCCCCACTCTCAAGACTCGAACTCCTCCTTATCTTTTCCTCGGTTAGAGATCCATCTTCGTCATCATTATCTGAAGCCCATCGGGATGTAAATAGGTTGGGCGCTTGAAACTTTTCCTTAAAAGCCAAATCTTTTTCTTGTTCATCATCCTGACATTTCTGGCCATATGGTGAAGGAGATAAAGCAGCACCCAAATTTGACACTGCAGACTTAGGTGTCGAATGCTCTACTTCTACTTTTATAAGGTCTGCAGAGACGGGTTGCTTCTTATCATCCTGATCAGAAACAGTATTTGACAACTTCAAAGGTGAAGGTGCAGATGACTGAGTGGTAGTTGTCACTATAACTCTGGTCTTGGATGAAGCTCTTACTTCCTTATCTTCTAGATCCCATAAAATTGGGGAAAACTTCCGCTTTTTCTGAGGCGGATGCTTAACTCCATCATCCAACATCGATGTTACATCATTTTTAACTCTCACAACATCGTCTACCCCACATCGCCTAGGACCCAGATCCAACTTACTCTTATGCAGAGAAGCCGAATTCTTGGAATTAGATGGGTAATTGCAAACATCCTTAACGGGATTAGCATGAACATAGCTCTGATTCACTTTCTCAACATCAATTCTCCTCCGAACATCAACTCGCCCTGCCGCCATACCAATAAAAAGCCACACAACTCTTCTCAATAAAAAAACAGAGAAAGATGCCAAACAAAATCTCCAAGAAGAACAACAAAACAAATAGCCAATCACTTCTAGAGTTGCAAAGTACAAACCCTAGATATGCAGACAATTCTTAAAGATTCAATCAATAGAAAAAGAGCAAAACACAGATTACACCGTAGATTTCAGATATGACGATCAATCAAAGCGAAAAAAGAAAAAATCAAACAAACGAAACAACGACAATCAAATCGAAAACCCTATGATGAATCTTTCGTGCTTCTTTTGGTGGATCTGATCTGACCTGACCTCGATTGAATCAGAGGTAATTGAAGATCTTACCAGAAAGAAGAACGAAGGAGACGGAAACCACACGCAAAGACGATCCAGAGAATCTAGAAACAATCAATCCCTTCGAAGATTTTTCTAGGCGTTGCTTTTTGTTAAAGCCGCCCCCCTCGTTCCCTTTTATAGAAAAAAAACGCGTTATGCGGTTTAGAGCTGTCATTATTTATTGGGTAAACTGCATTGATAGCCATCAAACTTTTAAGTTTTACAATACAACCATTAAACTTTTAATTTGATTTCATTATAATTATCGTCGTAAGCTACCCTAAAGAAAAGATTTCGTGACACATTAAAGTCTATTTCAACATTATTCAACTTCACCATGTTGTCCTTCTTTATTTCTTTAATTTTTGTTAATATTATTTATTTATTATTTTCATTGTTGACTAGTATTCTGATTTCTAACATTTTTCAAATGATGTTCTTCCGATCATTATCACAACGTTATTACTAAATAGTTTAATTGAATTCATAATTTCTTTACATTCTAAATGTTTATTGCTTTCGTGCAACAAGGTTGTGATGATTCTTTTATCGTAACATTCAAGTTTTGGAGTTTTGATGAGAATTGAAAAATCATACAATTTAAAGTAATACTCGGGTGTTAAAATCTGGTACCTGTAATTTTCGGTATTGAATTCTTAGGTATTAAAAATTGTGGTTCGTGATTCGTTTTATGAATATCGGGTACTCATAATTTTCAGGTCATATAGTAATACATATTAAATCTGTGTAAATTTTTTAAATCATACAATTTAAATTAATTCAAAAAACATAAACTTTAGTTGTTTTTCAAAGGCATAATGTCAAAAAGTCTTAATGTTTGACTGAATAGTCATTTTAGCATCTATTCTTTTTTTTGAAGTAATTTAACCCTCAAACGTTTCATTTTAGGTCGAAATGGTCTCTTTACGGATGAACATTGTTAGTCAACTAACAGTAAATGACTTGAAATGACGTGATAAATCTACATGACAATGCACACCGCGATATCAGTGTCATATAAGCAAATATGCTGACTTTACAAAATGATACATCAATCACAAAATAATTTTATAAAATTTGATAAAATATAAAATATTTTTCCTTTTGACGTGTCATTCTGTCAAGTCATTTCAAGTTGTTTATCGTTAGTTGACTAACAGTTTTCATTCACGGAAGGGGTCATTTTGACTTAAAATGAAACATTAAGAGCTAAATTGTTTTAAAAAAGAAAAGAGACAAAGCGACTTTCAATCAATCATTAGGAGTATTTTTTGCATTATGCCTTTTTTAAATACTAACATAGTACATAATCATTTAATGAATTGTTAACTGTAAATACACATTACATATATAATAGAAAATTGATTAGAATGCATAGAAACAAGTTGTTTAGTTCTTGTTTTGCTTAGATCAGTGTCAATAACCTTATCTTTAATGCTCTCTCTTCCTTCCTCATGTTTTTTTATTTCTTTGTGGTTATATATAAGTTGTTCATGCCATTCTAGAGTTGGCAGAGCAACTGGTTTGGCGATAAGATATTGGAAAAACAAATTAACTATTTTTTTTGTACTTTCATTCTTTTATTGTGATTCTATCTTATGCTAGAGAAACAAATCAGCCGAATGATAAGATCATACGACGAATATCAGAAAAATATTAGATAATGACAACAATAGTAGTTCAAGTATTATTAATAATAAAAAAGATGGATAGCATTGATGAGAGTAAAGAAATATATGAGGGTGACATGATGTAGAAGATGAATAGTGTTAAAAATAGACTTTCACGTGTCACAATAACTTTTTTAATGGTAATTTTTTTTGATAAAAGTAGCTGACCAGCTTTTATTAAAGTGAAAATAACAAAAAGAAAAGAAAAAAACATGGGTAAAGGCCCAAGCCCAAAAGACCAAATACGGGAGCAAAACCCCCAAAAGAAACTAAAACGTTTCTTAAAAGCAAACAAAAGAAAAAGACTGGTTCAGCCAGAGAAACCACATCTCAGAAATCCTTCGAAGGAATCTTCAAAGATCTGCAACATGCAGCAAAGGGAGATGTAGAAGAAAGGTTTTGTTGAAGCCGGCGCAAAAAAGAACACATTGATTGTAATGAAAAATAATTAAAAATTTAGTGATTTTATTGCATGTTTTAAAGGTTTTATGGCTAAAATGAGTATGTAATAAATGTTTGGGGACTACTGGTATAGTTTACCCTTATTTTTTTTAAGTGGGTGCGCGTTTCTTTCTTGGAATTACTTTATATTATATATGGGCTTTAAAGCCCAAAACAGGTTTTGCTCAGGCCGTCAATGTCCTAATATTTTTTTATGACTACTTGGATTAAAGCTCCTTTTAGATTAAACTAAGGGGTTGGTCCAAGTGGTAAGCAACTTAGTATCGCTTAAACAAGATCTCAGGTTCGAGGCGTTGTATATGCAGAAAATTTCTATTGAAAAGCTCACCTACCAAAGTTATGCGTGCGACACGAGTCAGTCCGAATTAATCAGGATAAAACCTTAAAAACCGGAAAGATAAAAGAAACCTTCTCTATACCACACAACATCAATCATTCTAAAATAAATAAATAAAAACAAAACAAAATAGCATCCTTTTAAAATTACAAAAATTCTAAATCTTTGGCTTTGAGATTTATTTGAAAAATTATTGAGTAATTAATTCTAGGGGTAATTGGATGTAATTATACAGGTGTAACATGTTTATTTTAATATTGCAATTTGCCATCGATGAGTTCCATTTTTTGTTAAAAAAAACAGCAACAATCGCTGGAAAAGAAAAAACTAACTGGGTTCTAAACCAGGTGCTACTTTCCCTTGTCGAGCAAGATGGATCATCACCCTGTTCCCGTCACGCGATACATGAACCAATTATATTAGGAACGGAATTAAAATTAAACATCAGGAGAAGCAAGAGTCTATTAAGTCATCAAATTTAAAAATTAAAATGACAACAACTTTATTTGACTTATATTTAAGTTTTAAAAAATAAAATACAATTATATCAAAATATCTAAATTGCCCCTCCAAACCTATTTATGACTCTGCCTTTGCACATTTAAATCATGATAAGGACAGCAAGGATGCAGCGACCTAATGAAGAGAATCGAACTTTTCTCGCATCCCCAACTAACCTGACTGCATTCTAACAATCGGTAACGGAGCTAAAATCAAACATTAGAAGGGCTAGGGCTAGGGCTGTAAATGTAACGAGACAGATCGTGAGCTACTTGAGGTCGACTCGGTCAAAGCTCGGTCAATACTCGACTCGATTAGGCTCGACTCGAGTTCTTAACGAATCGAGCTGAGCTACTTGATACCCGACTCGAAAAGCTCGTGAGCTACTCGAAAGTATAATAAATTATTTTTAAATTTTTAAAATTAAAGTGAACTTAAATGTAGGTTTGATGCTTTTGGTTGTTATGTTATGTTAGTTTAATTTTTAGTTTAACTTTCTTTATATTTTCATGTGTACTTTTTTTCTCCTACTAGAATTAGGGGTTTTTAACGAGTCACATAAAAATATTTCTTTTGTATAATAATAAAATGATACAGATCGCGAGCTACTCGAGCTCGACTCGGTCAAAGCTCGATCAATACTCGACTCGATTGGACTCGACTCGAACTCGAGCTCAGCTCGAATTCTTAACGAGCCGAGTCGAGCTCAACATACTCAAGCTCGAACTCGACTCGAATTCTTAACGAGTCGAGCCGAGCTTAGCACTACTCGAGCTCGACTCAGCTCGTTTACACCCCTAAGAAGGGCAATACTTTATTAAACCTTTAAATTTAAAAATTGGAGGGACAAAAGTCTTATTTGGTTAGTATTTAAACTTTGAAGAACTTCAAATGTTATTATACCAAAATAACATATACATAGATCTATCCCTGCTAACAATTCGTCCTGATCATTATTAGTAAATTTATTGTCAAATGCTTATTTAAATGTTCCAAATGGTAAGCAGCTTAATATTGCTTAAGCAATTTTCAAGTTCGAGGCCTTTTGTATACAAAAAAAATCTTTATTGAGAGACTCGTCCACTAAAATTAAGTGTGCAACGCAGATCGGTTCGGATTAGTCAAGACAAAACTTTAGAACCAGGAGGACAAATGGTGTTCAAATGTACCCTTACCGGTTCACTAACAAAAAAAAATATTAACAAATGAATTTGTAAATTATTATAGCTAATTATGCACAATTCTCAACCTATAATTTTTTTATTTGAGGATTATAATTAATAAACAACTTTTTTATTGGAGGATTATAGAAAGAATTATATATAATTTGTGTAAATTTACATCGATATAAACTAGTATTGATGTACTAAAAACTTAAACATGTATAAATAAGACAAAGTTTTGAGGATAAATTTATTTAAAATAGCAGAAATGACAAGAACCTAAGAAATGAGTGAAAATAACATTTCTGAAATGTTAGAAAAAGACATTATTGCTGGTGTTATTTTTTTTCATACTATCGAGGATGAGATCAGTCAAACGTGAGAATATGATAATATATATATATATATATATATATATATATATATATATATATATATATTAAAATATATATTAAAATATCATCTCTAATAATAATATTTTTCACGAAACACCATTTGAAATTTTCAAATTTGCAGCAGCTTTAGAGTTGCAAAATCTCCTCGCATATGGGTCTCAAAATATTTCAAGTTATGAGTTAAGAAAATAAGTCGATTGTGATATGTTTTTGAAAATAGGTTTGAAGGGGAATTTAATGAGGGGCTTCACTGAAATAAAAAAATACGAGTAAAAATATTTAAATCACCACTTAATTTTATTCTATGATTTATTTTTTTTTTGTTCAAAATGATAACTTTATTTCAACTCATAAAATTACACAGACGACAGAAAAGACGGGTAGTAGTCAGGGCCCCACAGAGTTTGACCCCCGACATCTTTTAGCATACTTGGCTAGCCGGTCGGCTGCTTGATTACAAGACCGAGGTACAAAGGAAAAAAGGCAAGAGTTAAAGGATCTAGAAGACAATCTGATATCCTCTTCGACAACTGATGTGACCCAATCGGACATAGATCCTTCACTTAGCCTGCAAATAAAAGCTTTACAATCAGCTTCGATGATGATGTTATCGAAATCATTCCTGCCAGCCATCGAAATACCAGTCTGATGGCCAAAGCTTCTGTCGCTGCCGCAGAAGGAGCAACGAAGGAGTTAGAGATTCCTTGAATAAACGACCCAGAGCTATTCCAAGCAATAGCCGCAGCTGACACTATCCCTGAGTGTGAATTGAAGGCAGCGCCGCAGTTAATCTTGATTGATCATGAGGGTGGTGGTGGTGTCCAGAACTTCGGTTTCGGACGAGGGTGAGGCTCCCCTGGACGACAAGATGTAGCAGTGTGGTGGTATTCAATGAAAGCTCGTTCCGCCCGTAGCCAAACATCCCAAGGACTATCCTTCTTGCTCTCGTAAACCCAAGCGTTCTGTGACTTCCATAGGGACCAAAGGAGGAATGCGATCAGAGCGCATCCATCATCAAAGTTACCAAGTTGGCGAAAGTCATTTATTTTGCACCACCATTTCGGGAACTCAGGAAAACCAACAGAGGACAGAGAGTAACTGAAGCCTGATGACTTCCAAACTCCCTGTGCAAACGGGCAAAAGAACATGAGGTGTTCGATCGATTCTCTTTTCTCCCCACACCGAGGACAACAATCAGAATCTTGAAAGTTACCATGAAAACGTGATGCCAGAATACCTTTTGTTGGAACAATATTATGGCATAACTTCCAAAGGAACGACCAGATTTTGGTGGGAACCCCTAGGCTCCATATAGAATTCCAGAATTCCTTTCTTGCACTCGGGTCCTCTCTAGGAGAGGGATTACAGAGATCCTTGAAGGAAGCCTCAATAAACCTATAACCTGATCGGGCTGAGTACTCCCCATTCTTCGTACCAGTCCAGATGAAAGTATCCTTTATCTGGGGCCCTCCAATCGGAATGGTAAGAATTGCCTTGGCTTCAATCGAGTCAAAAAGATCCTGAATCTTTGATTTGTTCCATGAACGACCATCAGGGTTTATGAGACTGCTGACAGATGAGGAAGGAGAGTCCTGAGGGATTGGAGTGGAAATTCGAAACTTAGGTAAATTTGGGACCCAATTATCCTTCCATGTCGAGATAAACCTGTCATTCCCAACTCTCTAGAGAGCTCCTTCTTTCAGGGTCTTAACTCCTTCCCTAATTCCTGTCCATGCCCAGGATGGATTGGTGTACTTAGGGGCATCGAAAATGTTTCTGTTTGGGAAGTAGATACCCCTGAGAGTCTGAGCAAGAAGTGACTTCGGGCTCTTTATCACTCTCCATGCAATCTTTGTAATGAGAGCTTTGTTGAAAATTCTCAAGTTCCTAAAACCCATTCCTCATTGATCCTTTGGTCGGCAAAGATCCTTCCAGCTCATCCAATGAATATTTCTATCTTTGTCGGTGCAATTATTCCACCAGAAGTTTGCAACCATCGAGTTGAGCTCATCACAAAAAGTGACTGGGAGAAGGAAACATTGCATCACATATGTTGGAATGGTTTGTGCCACAGCCTTTATGAGGACTTCCTTACCTGCTAGGTTCAAAAACTTGGCTCTCCAGCCCTTCAGTCTATTCTGGACTCGTTCTTTGATGAAAGTCAAAGCTTCTCTCTTACTTCTCCCCCAAAAAGACGGAAGTCCTAGATATTTGGCGTCATCCTCTATAGGTTTGAATCCCAACACATTAAACAGATGGACTTTAAGATTGCAGCTAACATTCGGAGAGAAGAAAACAGATGATTTCTGGAATTTAACAGATTGTCCTGTAGAAGTTTGGAACAACTGGAGAATTCGAAGAAACGCCGCACAATTATCTTCATTTGCTTCCGAGAACAAGAGACAATCATCGGCGAAGAGCAGATGACTCAGAACTGGGCACCGTCTTTTAATTCTCAAACCCGTGAACTGGCTCATCTCAGTTTCCTTTGCGATGATCCAAGTCAGGATGCTAGAGATGAAGGTGAAGAGAAAGGGTGATAAAGGATCGCCCTGTCGCAACCCCCTGCCAGCTTGGACTTCCCCATTAGCAACTAAGGAGAAAGAGATCGATGTAACACATTTCATGACTCTAGATATCCACCATTCATCAAAACCCATCCTGCTCATAACAAATTGGAGTAAGCCCCAGTCGACCTTGTCGTAAGCCTTCTCTAGATCAATCTTCAGGGCCATGAGACCCTTTCTAGCCCGTTTGATAGCATGAAAGGCATCATTAGCAAGAATAATGTTGTCGTGGATGGATCGGCCATGCATAAAGGCTGGCTGAGAGGGAGGGATGATATCAGGGAGGATAACCTTCAGTCTCGTAGAAAGAATCTTGGTTATGACTTTAAGAGAAAAATTTCAGAGACTGGTCGGTCTAAAGTGTGAAACTTCAGTTGGATTAGCTGTCTTTGGGATAAGCATTATGTTTGTCCTATTAAGCTCCGCACACATGTCACCCTCCCTGAAGAAAGATAAGACCATCCCGATAAGGTCATCCTTCACCATTTCCCAGTAGGTTTGGTAGAAACAACCTGGGAAGCCATCGAGACTGGGGGCTTTTGTAGCACCCATGCTGAAAACCGCATCTTTAATCTCTACTTCCGTCACTTTCTTCTTAAGCTCATGGTTCATTGATGCGGTTACTAACCTCAGAATATAGTCCCTGAGTTTTTGAAAATCAACCGATTGATCCCTGGTGAACACCTTCTGGAAATGGTGCTGTAGATATTGTGTTATTTGTTCTGGTTCCTCAAGCCAAACTCCACCTTCTCCTTTTAGTTTGACGATGGCATTAGTTCTGTGGTGTTGAATGGTTGTGGCATGAAAAAACTTGGTATTCCTTTCTCCCCATTTCAACCAATTAGCCCTGGACCGCTGATGCCAGTATCTTTCCTCGCTTTCCCATTCAGCATCTAATTCCTTCTTAAGCTTTCTGTATTCTTCTAACTCTAACTCTGTGAGCTTTCTTCCCTGGAGATGCTTGATCATGGTCGTTAGCTTTTGTTTTTTCTCATTTTTCTGCTTCGCTTTATCCTTACTCCATTTAACAAGGACCTATCTGGTGTTCTGAATCTTCCTTCCAAACCTCGAGACCACTCTTTCTCCAGGCGAAATATCCCACCCCTTAGAAACTGTCTGGGAACATTCCTCGTCCATGAGCCATTTCGATTCGAATTTGAAGCCTTTCTTGTATTTCCGGATGAAACCTTTAGTGAATAGAACAATATGGGCATGATCCGAAGCGACAATAATTTCCGTAATCCCCAAAGCTTTAGGAAAACTAAGACTCCACTCAGTGGAGCACAAAATACGATCAAGTTTTTCGAGAATGGAGTTCTCTCCGCTTCTCTGGTTGAACCAGGTAAAGTGGTCGCCCTTAACAGGCAATTCAATAAGACCCGCAGAGTTTACAAAATCATTTAAGATTCTCGCCTCCTCTAGATTTACTGGGTTTCCACCTTCCTTCTCCTCCTGTCTAATGACCATATTGGAGTCCCCCATGATGAGCCACTTGATGCTAGATGAGTCCCTAAGGCTTGACATACTCTCTCAAAAGGTTTGTCTTTCGTCTCTGTACGAGGGGCCATAAATAAATGTTCCAAACCAACTATCACCATTCTGGAACACCACCTTTGTATCAATGAGGTTTTTGGTATGACTAAGAACATTGATGGTCACTTCATCATTCCACCATAGGACGAGCTCGCCTGCTATACCATTTGGCTCCACATAGAAGGAGGAACTTAATTTCATCTTCATCCTGATTTTCTCCAGGTATCGCTTCTCCTGCTTCGTTTCACTGAGAAAAACAATATTCGATCTGTGCTTACTTATGGAATACCGGAGAGCTCTAACCGTTTCTTGGTTCCCCAGACCTCGGACGTTCCATGCAAGAGTAGTCATACTCATAGCTTAGACAAAGGTCAGAAAACAACTAGAGTGCTCCGCTTCAATCATAGAAAGCAGTCGCGGAAGCGGACATGCAAAAAACAACAGAAGCGGCCCAAAACGAACACCCCAGCTCGAGCAGCTATATCCCTCAATCAAGGAGCAACCAAGCTGATTCTGAAAACAAAACTCAACCAATACCTAAGCTTCGGTCGAAACACAGGGGCCACAGGCTCAGGCAAAGACCAACCAGTAGACTTCACCAAGTACAACCAGGCACCCAACCAACCGTGAAGTAAATCCTGGTGCTGGCCAAGACTGTTAGCCAAAGCAAACACGATAAGGAAAAGCAGTAACAGTTCACCAAAGACCAGAGCCACTAATCTGCATAGGTCCGAACGTTAGAAGAACAAAAGGGCACCAAGCATCAGCCAGAGGTAGCACGTCAAACCACACCAGAGACTGGGTTACTCACAAAAAACCAAGCTTGACCTTTAAGCTCAACACCTTATTGTGCGAACAAAGAAGAGCCAGACCCTAGGGAGCAACCAGAAACCGACACAGAAACTCCTGTAAGGAATATAAGAGGCAAATGAGATACGAAGAGCCCAGCCACAGGGAACAACCTAAGGATTCACAACAATATCCGATAATATAGCATAGCTCCCAAAAATAAATCATCACCCATCATCAACACCAAAGGACACCAGCCCAATAGAGAATAATATTTCAATCACGCTCAAAATAAGCATATGCGAAACAAAAGGGTAAAGAAAACCCTGCAACAACTAGCGGCAATACCAGAAACAAACATCCACAAAACAACAAAGCAGAGATAAGAAGAAGATGGAATTCATAAGGAAACGGGATGCGACAGAGGGGTGGGATAGTGAACCAGAGATCGGGGACTCGCCAGAGGGAGAAAAAACGGAAAAAAAACACGTTACCAACGACAGAGCAGTATGAAACAGAAAACTAATCGGCAGTACGCACGGTGAAGCTTCGGTATGCAGGTTCTAGAGAGCTGCTGAGAAACCAGAAGTCCGATGTAGCCCTACGGCGGCGAAAACCACGAACTCCACCCAGAATTTCACTACCGCCGCAACTCCGTTGAGCAAACCACCAAATGCAGTCGTTCACTGTTGACTTTCGGCACACCGGCAGCCTACTGACGGGGACGACGCCACACAATCATAGAGCCACGCAGACCATGCTGGGACGGTGAATCAAAGCGGTGCATCCGAGGCTCAAGGGTTTGGTCGAGAGGAAATTTTGGGGGCGCGTGGCTTGACGCAAGATGAACGAGGATGTCGAGCTTCTGACCGGGGTTTTTGGTAATAGAAATATATTAAGGCGGCTCATCTGTTCTATGATTTACTTTTAAAAAGACCAATTTACTCATCAAATTTTATATTTTAACTTATTTTAATCACTTCACTGTTAACCCAGTTACTTTTGGATGACATAACTTATTTTTAATGGTTTTCAGCCACGTAAAACTTTCATAAATTAAAAAAATAAATTTTATTTACCTTTAAGTAATTAAAATTCCTAACCCTAATAACATTTCTAAGATTCAAAACAAAGGAAAATTTGAAGGAACATCCCGTGAAAAAAAGAAGAAGAAAGAAATTAAAGGTATACTCAGTGAAGAAGAAAGAAGAAACGAAAAGTTCATTACTGGATTGATTCCGTAAAAAGAAAGGAAGAAACTGAAGGTATAATAAAATTTCAAATTTTCTTCCGCCCAAACATTCTTAATGTTCAAATCATTTTCTTTCTTTTCTGCAAACAACCTAAACTTCCCTTTCAACTTTCTTTCTCCTTTCAAATCATTTTAAGGTATATTAAAATATTTTTAATGGTTAGAAGTCCAAAAGTTTGAGAGATTTTCTGAGAGCAAATTTCAGATTCAACAGCCTAAAAACTATAACCTGTTGAAGGTTGATGGCGAACTGAGGCTCCGACGCGGTGGTTGACAACGACCTTGGTGTTGCCGATGCTAGTTTCTAGTCCCTGGGCAGAGCAGCCATCGTAGGTCTCTGGGCATCTAACAATTGCTTCTTTGATTTTTTTTTTTTTTACAAATGAGTTCTTTGATTTTTCTTCTTCTTAATCTTGAATGTTTAACGGGGACCCATATCAATGCACTGTCGTTTTGGGGTTTTAACTTTTTATTATTTTACTGACATTTCTAGTTATATTATTATTATTATTATTTTATTATTTATTTATGACATGTCATAACGGTCGAGTGACTAAAATATGTCAATATATAAAGTTTAGTGAGTAAATTGATCGTTTTGAAAGTTCAGTGACCAAAATAGGTCAAAGAGCAAAGTTGAGTGATGATTTAGATATTTTACCTAAAAGATAATGTTTATTCTAAGAGTCTCGGGTTCAAACATGTGTGTATAAAGTGTGTCTTATAAAATAATTAAGAAAAAATATGAACAAATATTACCATAAAATCACAACAATATATTAAAAAATAGGTATGAAGGCACGAGATTTAGGGGTGAGCATTCGATGGAGTTAAGTCGAGTCAAAAAATTTCGAGTTATTCGAGTTGACGCGTCATATTTTACAACTCAAACTTTATTTTAAATTTTTTCGATTCGAGTCGAGTTTATGAAATTTGAGTCGAGTTCGAGTCGAGTCGAGTTTTTGAGTTCCTATACAAATTTAATTGTAATTATTTATCAGGGGCGGATCAAAGATTTTGGGGGCCCTGTGCAATTTATTAAAATAGGTTTCTTAATTTATAATCAGTAAGAGATATAAGTGTTTAAAAAAAATACTTCAATACAAAAAATATTATTAAATTGTCCTATTGATCAACAAAAATTGACTTATAAACATCTAAATATCAAACATTTTCACTTCAAAATTATCATTATTTTTACATGTTTTAAGTTTTAAACAATTTTATATATACACATAATTATATATATAATTTTATAATTTTTTACAAATATTTAATTTAATTTATGTTCCCTATTTTCGGACCCCTCTCTCTTGGGGGCCCTGTGCGGTCGCTCCTATCGCATCTGTCCAAAACCCCATTGTTATTTATCAATGTTACAATATAGTTTGATTTCAATTTAAACGGCTTTCTTTAATCATATAAGATATGCATGTATATTTCATCGTATTTTTTTATATGTGACATATATTTCTTCATATTTTTTATATTAGCATATATATATATATCAGGAAAAATTGAGAGACTTGACTCGAACTTAAAAATCAACCCTCTAATTACTAAAAATTTTGAGTGTAACACCCGGGTTTAGGGGTTAGGTAAAAATAATATTTTAATATTATTTGGGCTCGGTTTTATACTCTAAATAATATTTCGAATTTGTTTTCAAAATTTATTAATTTTGAGTTGACCATGTTTTAAGATTAAACCCATTTAGCCATGGATTTTATACTATTGAAATTTTCCTTATTCATTAAGGGCAAAAGGGTCATTGGGCTTTTAAACTAAAACAAAACAAATAAAAACCCAAAATTTCACTCATCTTCTCCCTCTCTCCAAAAAACTCACGATAAACCCTCCCCTCCATTGAAGAACACTGTTCCATCACCTCTCCTACTCATTTCAACTCCGTTTTGAAAGGTAATAGTATTTTTGACTTCCCCTCATCTTCCCCTTCATAAAAGTACCATTCATTTTCGTTTTCATGAAGTTTTTAGAAAATGGAAGTTTTGAATATTTTTGTTAAAGATGAAAGCTTTATGTTATAAAACCAAATGTTTTGATTTAATATGTTTAGTTATGATGTATAGAGGTCAAATGGTATGATATATGTGAATTTTAAATGATTTTGAGCAATTTTCGGAATTGGGTTTTAAGAGGGTTTTTGGAGGGTTTTAAAGTGGTTTTTAGGGTTGGTTAATGTTGGATTTTGGGGACTGTTGGTAGTATGATATATGAGGGTCACTTTGGGTGATTTTGAAGGTTGTTTGGATGCTTGAAATGGAAGATTTCAGTGGGTTATGTGGGCTGCTCGGAAATTCTGTTTTGGGGTTGATTTTGAGTGTTGAATGCTTGCTAATGTTAATCCGGGTTGGTTCCAATGGTGAGTTATTGATTTCGAATGTTTTGTTTGTGTTTGAGATGATTAGAATCGGGTTTGGACATCGGTGAAGCATCGGAAGTGAATCCGGGAATTTGAAGGTGGTTGCTCGCTTAGGCTTGGAGCTTGGAAGCTTAGGTGAGTGGTTAATTGTTTTACTTGGTTTTAAAATGGTTGGTTCGAGTATATGGACTAGGTTGGGCTTGGTAGACCCACCTAGAGTTAGGATTGGGGCGGTAGCCTAATCCTAAACTTGATCTAGAGCCTTTGGATGAACTCATTTATATGGTTGTGTATGTCTCGTATGAAATGTGATATGAATGCTTATGTATATTGTGTTATACATGTGAGATGAGACATGAATATTGATGCTTGAGACATGCATGATGATGGTTGTTGGTGAGTACGTGCTAAGCACAGAATTGATTTAAATGAGTAAATGTTGGCACTAGTATACTTGAATACAAATGATCGATCATTAGGATGTTAGTGTGTACACATGAGTCAAAAGTCGCGCGTGGCCTTGGTGGCGTTGAGTCACCAAGGAGGAGTACGGGTACGCCCGGAAATTGTATTTAAATATAGTCGGTGATGAGTGGAATCCCATCGACGGGGCGTGGGGATGAGTGGAATCCCCTCCGCGAGACCGGTGATGAGTGTAATCCCACCGTCAGGTAATGGTTGTGTTGTTAGATGTGAGTTCCAACGGTTATCCGCGTATTTGAGTCATAGCTTGGTGCCAATGTTGATTGATATGTGTATCAATGTGTTGAGATATATGAGCTTTAATTGGATGCTTAAATGTGATTACATATATCGTGGATTTGAGCTTATGATCATGGCATTTATATTGTCTATTGCTCATGCATCTTTATCTTGTGGACCCTTGGTATATTGTGTAATGCCTTGGCTAGATCGTGCTCGGACCCTGCAATGTTGAGGTTTGTTTTTGGAGCTTACCCTCACTAAGCATTATTGCTTACGCTCTCTTTGTTCAACATTGCAGATCCTTAGTTCGCGGGTTGCTCGCGCAAGTGGAAGGCTCCAAGTGTGGTTGTTAGCCTTGAGTGCTTCAAGTATGGATTTTTAATGTTTGGACATGTAATAGTTTGAGCAATGGGACATGTGTTGTTGTTGGGTAGTTGTTGGTTGTTAGGAGCATGTGTAGACTCCTTAGTACCTTGCTTTTGTATGGCTTATGTTGCCATGTTGGTTTGTATCTCATGCCTAAATTGCTCTTTTTGAATGTTGATCATATGCCTAAGAGGTTACCTTTGTGTTGAATGAATGCATGTCTTGTGAGGTCTTGCCTTAGTGTTAGACTTGCCTTAATCTTGTTGAAGCATGCTTTAATTGTTGGGTTGCCTTGAGTTTGTGTGTCTTATGGTTGGAGGGTGTTTTGGTGGTGTTTTGGGGCACCTTTGTGCCTTAAAACAGCTAAAACGAAACCTACAGACAGGGGGCGTTTCGGAACGGGTCACCCTGTTCCGATACGGTTCCTTTGCAAATGGCCTGCCGTTTCGAAACGGATGGGGGTCGTTTCGGAACATTTTTGCTACTGGAATTTTGAGAAATTGACGAGATAAAGGCGTTCCGAAACGGGCCTCTGATGTTCCGAAACGGTCAAATCTCGTTGACCACGAGAAATTGACCGTCAAGGTCGTTTCGATAGGGGTCTCCCCTGTTTCGGAACGGTCACCTTATGGTTGACCCTGGTCTGTTGACTTAGTCAAGGCGTTTCGGAACACCCTAAGGGCGTTTCAAAACGGCCTGCTGTAAAGGGCTAAAATGAGCTGTTTGATGTGTTCGTTGGTCGGTGTATGTTTCAATGTTTGTATTTCCCGCTGCTGTGCTTCACATAGGTTTTAATTATGCCTATAGACAAGATATAATAAAAAGAAAATTTTAGGGTCGTTAACCGAGGGGAAACCTTCACGGGTTTTGCTTCGGTTTTCCCCGTGTGGCCCACTTGGACCGGTCATCCGACCAGACCGGGACGAGGGGGTTACACTTGTTGGTATCAGAGCCTAAGGTTACCGAGACCTTGGGTAGGTAAGTGAGGTAAGTTTAAGTTTTAAATCGATTTGCACGGTGTTTGCTTGCTTTGTAAGAATGGTTGCTTGTTTGACAAGTATGTTGATTGTTTTATTTCAAAGGTATGTGTGTGTGAGTCCCATTGCTACTATTACATTGGAAAAATGATTTTAAGTGAGGGAACGTACTTGAACACTTGGAAGCCTTGCCTTGCTAACCCAACTTGTATGTTTTGTTGTTGTGGTTGTAGTTGATATCTGTGAGAGCGATGTCTAGACCGAGAGGTAGACCGAGGTTGGTTCGTCAGGAACCACGGGTTGCGGCTCCTGTTGAGCCGGCAGTTGGTGCGGAGGCTCACCTTGAAGGGCCGCTGGCCGCGGGAGTTGGCGCTCCACCACCACCTCCTCCACCTGGAGCTGGAGGTGAAGATGGAGCCGGAGGAGATGGACCTCAAGGTGGCCAAGGTGGCCAAGGTCCAGCTGGAATTGACATGACTCCGCTAGTGCAAGCGATAGAGGGAGCGTTCTAGGCCGCAGTTGCGGGAGCCCAGGCTGCAGCTCAGCCTAGGTGTGACGATGCTAATCTACCTTTGGAGAGGCTCCGTAGCTTGGGGGTCGAGGAATTTAGAGGATCTACTCCGGAGAGATCGGAGTTATGGTTGGAGAAGACGGTTCGTATCTTGGCTCAGATGGGTTGTGCGGGCGCACGTAGATTGGGTTGTGTGATCTCGTTGCTTCAGGGTGATGCCTACACCTGGTGGGTCACCATCACTACCGAGGTTCCAGAGGCTGAGATAGATTGGGATTTCTTTGAGTTTGCATTCAGGAAGAGGTATTTGGGACCGAGGTACCTAGATGAGAATAAGAGAGAGTTCATGGCTCTTACTCAGGGAGATGCTTCTGTGACTGATTACGAGATCCGTTTTGTCCGCTTGAGTCAGTATGCTCCAGAGTTAGTTCCTACTGAAGTGGAACACTGTAACCGATTCCGCTACGGATTGAATGAAGAGGTTAAGAGGTACACGTTGGCTTCTGACTACACCGACTTTGATGTATTGGTCGCGAGGGCCAAGGGTTTGGAGCATAGTTTGGGTTCGGCCAAACGAGCTGGTGGTTCTAGTTCTGGCAAGAGGCATAACCACTTTGATGGTAGAGATGCCAAGAGGTATAGGGGTGGCGGACATCAGTTCAATCAGAGACGTGGCGGTGGCCACCATGGTAGAGGCCATCAGGGCCATAGAGGAGGAGGGCGCTTGCCCGAGTGTACACGATGTGGGAGACAGCACACTGGTGAGTGTTGGGGTAACTTCCATGCTTGTTGGAACTGTGGTTCGAGGGACCACTTTAGGAGGGATTGTCCGCATCAGGCGGCTCAGGCACCGAACATTGCTCAGGCTCCTGCGAGAGCGAATGATTTTCAGAGAGGCCGTGGGCGCGGTCGTGGCTACTTCCAGCCTAGGGCTGATGCACCTAGGGGAGATGCTCAGAGAAACCTTGCTCATGTTGTGGCTGTGCAGCCAGAGGCGGGAGGACCAGCGAGAGTTTATGCTCAGAGAGAGGCTGGGAACGACACCGATGTGATAGTAGGTAATTTCGAGTTACAGTCTATGTCTTTGCTTTCTTTGGTTGATTCGGGTTCTACGCATTCCTACATTTTGAGTGAGCATGCACAGAAGTTAGATATCCCTGTTGAGATCTTAGATGTAGGTATGTATGTTACTAGTTCTTTTGGTGAGACAGTTGTGGTTAGACGTATGTATAGGAGGTGTCCACTGAAGATTCAGGGTCATGTGTTCTCAGTTGATATGATGAAACTTCCTTTCTATGGTTTTGATATTATACTGGGTATGGACTGGTTGGTTGAGCATCGGGCTAGTGTGGATTTTGAGACGAAGAGGATTTCTTTGAAGCTTTCTGATGACTACGAGGTAGTAGTAGTAGGCGAGAACATTAAGTTCTTGTCTAATGTGGTATCAACTTTAGAGGCTCATAGGTTGATGGACTCTGGATGTGGGGCTTATTTAGCTTATGTTATGAATCCAGATATGAGTGAAGCTAGACCGAAAGATATCAGAACAGTGTGTGACTTTCCGGATGTGTTTCCTGAAGAGTTGCCTGGTTTGCCTCCTGACAGAGATGTTGAGTTTGTGATTGAGACAGTTTCAGGGTCTAATCCAGTTTCGATAGCTCCGTATCGTATGGCTCCGAAAGAGTTGAAAGAATTGAAGAGTCAGTTGCAAGAATTATTAGACCGTGGTTTCATTAGGCCTAGTAGTTCTCCGTGGGGTGCTCCAGTGTTGTTTGTGAAAAAGAAAGATGGTAGCATGCGCATGTGCATTGACTATAGACAGTTGAATCAGATGACTGTGAAGAACAAGTATCCGTTGCCTCGTATAGATGATTTGTTTGATCAGTTGAGAGGTGCTTCAGTGTTCTCGAAGATAGATTTGAGATCCGGGTACTATCAGTTGAAAGTGAAAGAGTGTGATGTTCCAAAGACAGCTTTTAGGACTAGATATGGTCACTATGAGTTTCTTGTGATGCCATTTGGGCTCACGAATGCACCGACAACATTCATGGACATGATGAACAAAATTTTTAGGGACTATCTAGATCGTTTTGTAGTTGTCTTCATTGATGATATACTTGTGTACTCGAAGACAGAAGAAGAGCATGATGAGCACTTGAGATTTGTTTTACAGAGATTGTTGAGCAATCAGTTGTATGCGAAGCTTAGTAAATGTGAGTTCTGGATTCGAGAGGTTGTGTTTCTTGGCCATGTTGTTTCGGCCGAAGGTATCCGTGTTGATCCATCGAAGATTGAGGCTATTGTCGAGTGGAAACAACCTAAGTCCGTGACCGAGATTAGGAGTTTCCTAGGATTAGCCGGTTACTATAGGAGGTTTGTTGATGGTTTCTCTAGAGTAGCTGCTCCTTTGACTAAATTGTTGCAAAAGGGAGTTAATTTTGAATGGTCAGATGCAAGACAGAAGGCTTTTGAGAAATTGAAAGAAGCTTTGACGAATGCTCCAGTGTTAGTGCAACCTGTTTCAGGTAAGGAGTTTGTGATTTACAGTGATGCTTCCTACGTAGGCTTAGGATGTGTTCTGATGCAAGATAAGAGAGTTGTTGCTTATGCTTCTAGACAGTTGAAGATCCATGAGAAGAACTATCCTACTCATGACATAGAGCTAGCCGCAGTCGTGTTTGCATTGAAGATTTGGCGTCATTATTTGTATGGTGAGAAGTGTATTGTTTACACCGATCACAAGAGCTTGAAGTTTTTGATGACACAGAAAGAGTTGAATTTGAGACAGAGAAGATGGATAGAGTTGCTAAAAGATTATGATTTGACCATTGAGTACCATCCGGGTAAAGCAAATGTAGTAGCCGATGCTTTGAGTAGAAAAGTGGCCGTTGAGTTGAGAGCTATGTTTGCTAGATTGAGTGTGTCCGATGATGGTGGTTTGATCACCGAGTTGCAAGTGAAGCCTTCTTTGATGCAGTTGATTAGAGAGAAGCAGTTGCAAGATGTGAGTTTAGTTCCTCATGTTCAGGACATAGCCGAAGGAAGACCGACCGATTACAGTTTCAGGGGTGAGAGCTTGTTGTGCTTTAGAGATAGAATTGTTGTACCAGAAGATGTTGAGTTGAGACGTCAGATTCTGAGCGAAGCACATTCGAGTCCTTTTTCTATGCATCCGGGTAGTACCAAAATGTACAGAGATTTGAAGAATGATTACTTCTGGGTTGGTTTGAAAAGAGATGTAGCCGAGTATGTGAGCCGCTGTATGGTTTGTCAGAGAGTGAAGGCAGAACATCAGGTTCCTTCAGGTTTGCTACAGCCTTTGAAGATTCCGGAATGGAAATGGGAGTGGATCACCATAGATTTTGTGTCGGGATTGCCTTTGTCTCCTTCGAAGAAGAACTCTGTTTGGGTGATTGTTGATAGGTTCACTAAGTGTGCTCACTTCTTAGCAGTGAACACTACGGATTCCTTAGACAAGTTGGCAAACTTGTATATCCGCGAGATTGTGAGACTTCATGGGGTTCCGAAGTCTATTGTTTCAGATAGGGATCCTAGATTTACTTCGAGGTTCTGGGGTTGCTTGCATAGTGCTTTAGGTAGCCGTTTGCATTTCAGCACATCTTATCATCCGCAGTCCGATGGACAGTCAGAGCGAGTGATACAGATTCTAGAGGATATGCTTCGTTGTTGTGTGATTGACTTCCAGGGTTCTTGGGAGAAGCACTTACCGTTGGTTGAGTTTGCTTACAACAACAGTTATCAGTCTAGCATTCAGATGGCACCTTATGAGGCTTTGTATGGTAGACGGTGTAGGACACCGATTTGTTGGGCCGAGACAGGTCAGAGATTGTTACCTATGTCAGACTTGCTTAAGGGGACCACCGACAAAGTAAAGTTGATATGTGACTGCTTGAAAGCAGCTTCCGATCGTCAGAAGTCTTATGCAGATTTGAAGAGGAAAGAGGTTGAGTACACAGTGGGTGAGAAAGTGTTTCTGAAAGTATCTCCGTGGAAGAAGGTAATGAGATTTGGCCGAAAGGGCAAGTTGAGTCCGAGGTTCATTGGTTCGTATGAGATTGTTAAGCGGATTGGGCCTGTAGCTTATCATTTGAGGTTACCTTCTGAGTTAGAAAAGATCCATGATGTCTTTCATGTGTCTATGCTTAGGAGATATAGATCGGATCCTTCTCATGTGATGCCCGTTGAGGAGATAGAGTTAAATCCAGATTTGTCCTATAATGAAGAGCCCGTTGAGATACTTGCTTCAGATAGCAAGGTGTTGCGTGGCAAGACCATAGAGTTGGTCAAGGTATTGTGGAGACATAGAGGTGTGGAAGAGGCCACGTGGGAGAGGAAGGCGGATATGGTTGAGCAGTTTCTGTATTTGTTTCCACCAGGTAATTTCGGGGACGAAATTTCCTTAAGTGGGGGAGAGTTGTAACACCCGGGTTTAGGGGTTAGGTAAAAATAATATTTTAATATTATTTGGGCTCGGTTTTATACTCTAAATAATATTTCGAGTTTGTTTTCAAAATTTATTAATTTTGAGTTGACCATGTTTTAAGATTAAACCCATTTAGCCATGGATTTTATACTATTGAAATTTTCCTTATTCATTAAGGGCAAAAGGGTCATTGGGCTTTTAAACTAAAACAAAACAAATAAAAACCCAAAATTTCACTCATCTTCTCCCTCTCTCCATAAAACTCACGATAAACCCTCCCCTCCATTGAAGAACACTGTTCCATCACCTCTCCTACTCATTTCAACTCCGTTTTGAAAGGTAATAGTATTTTTGACTTCCCCTCATCTTCCCCTTCATAAAAGTACCATTCATTTTCGTTTTCATGAAGTTTTTAGAAAATGGAAGTTTTGAATATTTTGGTTAAAGATGAAAGCTTTATGTTGTAAAACCAAATGTTTTGATTTAATATGTTTAGTTATGATGTATAGAGGTCAAATGGTATGATATATGTGAATTTTAAATGATTTTGAGCAATTTTCGGAATTGGGTTTTAAGAGGGTTTTTGGAGGGTTTTAAAGTGGTTTTTGGGGTTGGTTAATGTTGGATTTTGGGGGCTGTTGGTAGTATGATATATGAGGGTCACTTTGGGTGATTTTGAAGGTTGTTTGGATGCTTGAAATGGAAGATTTCAGTGGGTTATGTGGGCTGCTCGGAAATTCTGTTTTGGGGTTGATTTTGAGTGTTGAATGCTTGCTAATGTTAATCCGGGTTGGTTCCGATGATGAGTTATTGATTTCGAATGTTTTGTTTGTGTTTGAGATGATTAGAATCGGGTTTGAACATCGGTGAAGCATCGGAAGTGAATCCGGGAATTTGAAGGTGGTTGCTCGCTTAGGCTTGGAGCTTGGAAGCTTAGGTGAGTGGTTAATTGTTTTACTTGGTTTTAAAATGGTTGGTTCGAGTATATGGACTAGGTTAGGCTTGGTAGACCCACCTAGAGTTAGGATTGGGGTGGTAGCCTAATCCTAAACTTGATCTAGAGCCTTTGGATGAACTCATTTATATGGTTGTGTATGTCTCGTATGAAATGTGATATGAATGCTTATGTATATTGTGTTATACATGTGAGATGAGACATGAATATTGATGCTTGAGACATGCATGATGATGGTTGTTGGTGAGTACGTGCTAAGCACGGAATTGATTGAAATGAGTAAATGTTGGCACTAGTATACTTGAATACAAATGATCGATCATTAGGATGTTAGTGTGTACACATGAGTCAAAAGTCGCGTGTGGCCTTGGTGGCATTGAGTCACCAAGGAGGAGTACGGGTACGCCCGAAAATTGTATTTAAATATAGTCGGTGATGAGTGGAATCCCATCTATGGGGCGTGAGGATGAGTGGAATCCCCTCCGCGAGACCGGTGATGAGTGTAATCCCACCGTCAGGTAATGGTTGTGTTGTTGGATGTGAGTTCCAACGGTTATCCGCGTATTTGAGTCATAGCTAGGTGCCAATGTTGATTGATATGTGTATCAATGTGTTGAGATATATGAGCTTTAATTGGATGCTTAAATGTGATTACATGTATAGTGGATTTGAGCTTATGATCATGGCATTTATATTGTCTATTGCTCATGCATCTTTATCTTGTGGACCCTTGGTATATTGTGTAATGCCTTGGCTAGATCGTGCTCGGACCCTGCAATGTTGAGGTTTGTTTTTGGAGCTTACCCTCACTAAGCATTATTGCTTACGCTCTCTTTGTTCAACATTGCAGATCCTTAGTTCGCGGGTTGCTCGCGCAAGTGGAAGGCTCCAAGTGTGGTTGTTAGCCTTGAGTGCTTCAAGTATGGATTTTTAATGTTTGGACATGTAATAGTTTGAGCAATGAGACATGTGTTGTTGTTGGGTAGTTGTTGGTTGTTAGGAGCATGTGTAGACTCCTTAGTACCTTGCTTTTGTATGGCTTATGTTGCCATGTTGGTTTGTATCTCATGGCTAAATTGCTCTTTTTGAATGTTGGTCATATGCCTAAGAGGTTACCTTTGTGTTGAATGAATGCATGTCTTGTGAGGTCTTGCCTTAGTGTTAGACTTGCCTTAATCTTGTTGAAGCATGCTTTAATTGTTGGGTTGCCTTGAGTTTATGTGTCTTATGGTTGGAGGGTGTTTTGGTGGTGTTTTGGGGCACCTTTGTGCCTTAAAACAGCTAAAACGAACCTGCAGACAGGGGGCGTTTCGGAACGGGTCACCCTGTTCCGATACGGTTCCTTTGCAAATGGCCTGCCGTTTCGAAACGGATGGGGGTCGTTTCGGAACATTTTTGCTACTGGAATTTTGAGAAATTGACGAGATAAAGGCGTTCCGAAACGGGCCTCTGATGTTCCGAAACGGTCAAATCTCGTTGACCACGAGAAATTGACCGTCAAGGTCGTTTCGATACGGGTCTCCCCTGTTTCGGAACGGTCACCTTATGGTTGACCCTGGTCTGTTGACTTAGTCAAGGCGTTTCGGAACACCCTAAGGGCGTTTCGAAACGACCTGCTGTAAAGGGCTAAAATGAGCTGTTTGATGTGTTCGTTGGTCGGTGTATGTTTCAATGTTTGTATTTCCCGCTGCTGTGCTTCACATAGGTTTTAATTATGCCTATAGACAAGATATAATAAAAAGAAAATTTTAGGGTCGTTAACCGAGGGGAAACCTTCACGGGTTTCGCTTCGGTTTTCCCCGTGTGGCCCACTTGGACCGGTCATCCGACCAGACTGGGACGAGGGGGTTACATTGAGTTATTCAAATTTCCATTTTACAATTCAAACTGTATTTGAAATTTTTTCGAGTCGAGTTTATGTAATTTTGCGTCGAATTAGAACGAGTCGAGTTTTTTCGCCTCGAGTCGAGTCAAAATTTCAATTTTTTCGAATCGAGTCGAGTTTTGCTCACGCCTAACGAGATTAGAGGATGGTGGTGGTGAACACCCTAGACAAAGACAAAGCTATTGAGGGGTGGAGAGGGACAATTGCACCCACACCCCGAAAAAAAATATTTTTTTTTCATTTTTGTCTTTTTATTTAAATTGTTTTAAAGATTGATTTATTTTTGAATTTGCCCCTCACTTTCAAACATTTATGTTTTGCCCCTAACATCAAATCATGGCTCCGTCCCTAACCCTAGATTCTTAAACTTTTGGATAATTCACATTTGGATCTTTATTTTTTAAAATTTAATTCGGTCTTATCAAAAAAAATATTTTTTTTATTTTAAGATATTTTTAGTTATATCACATTTGAATTTTATAAAATATTTCATTAAGCCTTAAAAAATTTAAAATTCTAATTTAGACTTCTACATTTTCAAAATATTTAAATAAGCCCCGCCAACATTTTAACAAAATTCGCCCCATGTATGTGTATATATATAGGAAAATTCTACAACGTGCGACGAACACCGATGAACACCACTAATGATGAACACCGATGAACACCATTAAATTAATTAATAAAAATTTAAATTTTAAGGACCCATAATACAATTAAGAATTATTTTTAAAAATTCAATTAAATTATTTTTTATATATATTAAAATTTTATTTTTTAATAAGGGTAAACTATATATTTAGTACCTCACCTATTTTCGTATTTCTATTGAACCCTCATTATTTAAATATTATTTTAATTTGACCCTATTCTTTATAAAAAAATAATTTAACCCTTAACCATCAACCTAAAACCCTAAACTATTAAAACTTAAACCCTTAAACTCTTAAACCTATACCCTAAACCATTAAAAATAATTTCACCATCATCGATTCAATTCAATTCAATGAATTGTTGAATTCTCCTAAAAAAATTCAATTAAATTATTTTTTATATATATCAAAATTAATTAAACTCAAATCTCTTAAAATTAAGACTATCATCTTTATCTCAAATCAGTTCTACTTTAGAAGATTTTGGTGAATATGCCAAGGCAATGCCATTGGTACGTCAATGCTTGACATACAAATTGACAGAAAACTCGTCCTTCGTTTTAATGGTTTCCCCAATCTTGAGGCCGTCTAGATAATGCTGCCAACATTTTCTCTCGGAATTCCTGCAGCATGCTGGATTTTCTTCCCATGGAACCAGCTTGTCGAGTTGGAGCTGCTGCAATTCATTTAAAAAATTGTCAGTGTTCAGGAAACCCGCTAATGATTATAGATAAACTAGCAAGCCAATCCAAAGGTTGTACATACATCATCCAAGTCGGTGTTGGTCTCGCAGCTCGTCTTTATGAGTATCGTTTTTGGTCGACAAATTCAGAAGCAACAATCAAAGAAAGCTGAGAAATAGAATGGCCTACGGAACACTATGATTGAAAGAAACTCTAGATTTACGGGTGGAGCAGCTGAAATCTGTCTCAGGTTTCAAGAATCGGGCCCTTGTTTGTCTTCTGAAGCAAAGAAATGGAAATTGAGTTGATCAATCATAATGTTACTGTATATACGACGAAAAAAAGAGTTTTACCCTAGATAAAGATGATAGTGTTAATTTTAGGAGATTCGAGTTTAATTAATTTTGATATATATAAAAAATAATTTAATTGAAATTTTTAGGAGAATTCAACAATTCATTGAATTGAATTGAATCGATGATGGTGAAATTATTTTTAATGGTATATGGTTTAGGGTATAGGTTTAAGAGTTTAAGGCTTTAAGTTTTAATAGTTTAGGGTTTTAGGTTGATGATTAAGGGTTAAATTATTTTTTATAAAGAATAGGGTCAAATTAAAATAATATTTAAATAATGAGGGTTCAATAGAAATACGAAAATAGGTGAGGTACTAAATATATAGTTTACCCTTATTAAAAAATAAAATTTTAATATATATAAAATAATTTAATTGAATTTTTAAAAATAATTCTTAATTGTATTATGGGTCCTTAAAATTTTAAATCTTTATTAATTAATTTAATGATGTTCATCGGTGTTCATCATTAACGGTGTTCAACAGTGTTCGTCGCACGTGGTAGACTCATCCATATATATATATATATATATATATATATCACAACATGGAGGACAATCAAGATGAATCCAAAGGATTACATTTTAGTAGATATACATGCCATATCATCCAAAAACAAACGACATTACTAAAAAGTACGAATTTCGTTGATAAAATGAAAGTTTTTATAATTATTCTAATACAATTTTTTCTACTTTACATATTTTTTCAATTTGTGCTTTAAAGTTTATTTTGATCATTTTTGTTCTTTAACATTTTCGTCGTTACACATATTATTTTGTTGAACGGTGGAAGGTCACCGGCGAGTTTAGATGTTAACGATGAGAAGTTTGCTTGAGAATGAAAGAAAGATTGTAAATGGTTTTATTATTCGAATGAATGAATAATACAAAGGATAAAGGTTTCCTTTTATATACAACTAACAAAGATTAAAAGGGTAAAACTAACTAACTAACCTAACAAATAAAAACGGCTATTTACAAAACCATCCTTATAATTCAACACCCCCCCTCAAGTTGGAGGGTGAAAAACATTTTTCACACCCAACTTGGCTTTAAGGTACCCATGCTGATGAACAGAAAGACCCTTAGTTAAAATGTCTGCTTGTTGATCAACAGTGGACACATACTGAGGTTGAATAACCTTATTTTGAATTTTTTCCCTTATGAAATGGCAATCAATCTCGATGTGTTTCGTGCGTTCATGAAACACTGGATTTGAAGCTATTTGCAGGGCTGGTTGACTATCACTATATAGGACTGTAGGCTGCTTCTGTTGGAATCCAAGCTCATGTAGCAAACCTCGTAGCCAAACTACCTCTGTAGTCGCAGAAGCCATGCTGCGATATTCAGCTTCTGCTGAAGAACGGGAGACAGTGGACTGCTTCTTTGATTTCCAACAAATCAGGGAATGTCCTAATTTAACACAAAATCCTGTGACTGATCTTCGAGTTAACGAACACGCAGCCCAATCAGCATCACAAAACGCAACCAAACTTGGTTCTCCATGTGCTGAAAGCAAAACTCCCAAGCCAGGGTCTCTTTTAATATATCGAACCACCCTTAAAGCTGCATCATAATGTTTCTTTTGTGGCTTATGCATGAACTGGCTCAAATATTGAATAGCAAATGCTATGTCTGGCCGGGTATTGGTAAGGTATAAAAGCCTCCCAACCAAACGCTGATAAGATCCCATATCTGATAAACATGCCCCTTCAGCTAACGTTCCTTCACATGCAGAATCATACAAATGACGTTTAAGGTTTTGTTCAAGAGGAGTAGATACAACCTTAGCATTTCCAAGCCCCGAATCAGCAATCAACTCAAGAGCATATTTCCTCTGACTCAGAATGGTTCCTTCTTTCGATCGAAGCATTTCAATCCCCAAAAAATACCGTAGTTATCCCAGATCCTTCATCTTAAAGCTTTGATTCAAGACAGCTTTAAGATCACTTATCATCATTGCATCATTTCCTGTTATTAACAGGTCATCAACATATACTAACAGGATTACTAATTTCTTGCCATCTTGTTTGGTAAACATAGAGTAATCATACAAACTCTGAACATAACCATGCTGGATCAAAGCCTCAGTGAGTTTAAGGTTCCACTGACGCGAAGCTTGCTTGAGCCCGTACAACGACTTCCTTAATCGACAAACACGATTTCCTCCTTGATCATTAAATCCCTCAGGAAGTGTCATATACACTTCTTCAAATAAATCACCCTGTAAGAAAGCGTTAAAAACATCCATTTGGTAAAGAGGCCACCCATTCAAGGCTGCTAAAGATATGACACTTCGAACCGTAACCATCTTTGTAACAGGTGAAAAAGTGTCATGATAGTCTATTCCCTCTTGCTGATTATATCCTTTTGCCACCAACCTCGCCTTGTAACGTTCGATAGACCCGTCTGCATTATATTTAATTTTGTATACCCATTTACATCCAATGGGCTTATGACCAGCTGCCAACTCAACTAAATCCCATGTTCCATTGGACTCCAAGGCTGAAATTTCTTGTTTCATTGCAAGGATCCAATTCTCATCATGCATGGCCTGCTTATATGTTCGTGGTTCACTCGTAGACGAGATGGACACAGCAAAGGCCTGAGCTTGCAATGGCAAATTATCATATGAAACAAAATTAGCTATCGAATGTTTATTATGAGAATTAGGATTAGTACAAATATAATCGTTCAACCAAGTTGGCTGACGTTGAACTCTTGAAGACTTTCTTGTAGCAATTTGCGTTTTAGACATATCAACATTAACATGATCAGCATTGTCAGTAACATGATCACTATTGCTAAGAAACTGAGTATCAAGAATTGAAGTTTCAGTATTATCAGCAATACTAGTACCACGATGCTCATCTTCATGAGATGGTAAAGCAACTTCAGGATGATGATCATCACATGGATCTAAAGATGGAGCATGTAAAGATGGTGTCTCAGATTCAATATCAAGAAAAGTTAAGGCATCATGTGATGAAGAAGGAGGAAAAAGATAAGAAGACTTAGCAGGAAATTTGAATGGAAAAACATTCTCGTGGAAGACCACATCCCTGCTCACAAAGAATTGTTTACTCTCCAAATTGAACAAGATATATCCCTTCTGAACAAGTGAGTATCCCATGAATATAGAGGCTATAGCTTTGGGTGCAAACTTATCTGAGTAATTAACAACAGTTGCATATGCCAAACACCCAAAGACTCTTAACATAGAATAATCAGGAGATTTTTGATACAAAATTTCGAAAGGAGATTTCCAGTTAAGAATCCTACTATGCAAGCTATTTATAATATAACATGCTGCACTAACACAATACCCCCAGAACTTAGTAGGCATGTTAGAATGGAATTTCAAAGCTCGTGCCACTTCAAGAAGATGGCGGTGTTTACGCTCAGCAATGCCATTCTGCTGTGGCGTATACACACATGAACTTTGATGTTCAATACCTTGTTCCTGAAAGAAGGAATTGCTTTCATTAGTAAAAAAACTCATGCCCATTATCGCTTCGAATTTTCTTAATATTAACAGAAAATTGGGTCTTAACAAGGTTAATAAAATTGGCTCAGCAATGCCATGAATCGTACTTACACGATAGGGACCCCATAGGTCTATGTGAATAATATCAAAAGGCTGACTAGAAATAGAATTACTCAAGCTAAAAGGTAAACGTGTTTGCTTCGCAAGAGGACAAACACTGCAATTCTTTATTTCATCTTCAAGTTTCATATTACAATGTACAATAGGGATGTGAGACAAAGTTTTAGTAGAACTATGTCCCAACCTTGCATGCCACAAAGAATTCAAAGTAACATTTGAACATGACTCATTGAAACCACAAACACTAAGACAGGAATTTGTTTCTAAAGAAGAATGCAGAACATATAAACCATCACGAACCCTACCAATCTTCTTCATCTCTCCACTGTAAGGATCCTGCGATATACACTCATTAGAATTAAACAATATAACACTGTCCCAGTCTTTTGCCAATTGAGATACTGAAATAAGATTGAATTTAAAGCTGGGAACACATAAAACATTCTTAAGAACACGTGATGAATTAATCCTGTAAGTTCCAACATGATTTACAGCAGCAGAAACACCATTAGGAAGTTGAACAACTGAAGATGGATCACAAGGTACAGGAGAGTCAAGACAACTTAAATTGTAAGTCATATGACACGTAGCTCCTGTATCCAGAATCCAATTCTGACTAGAGAATTTAGAAAACATACCTGCCATATGTGCAGCTCCTTTAACTACAGGATCCTTTCCAAGCAAATTTAAAATTTGTTGATATTGTTCAGCTGTGAAGGTTGGAGCCTGTTTGGCCTCAGATTGCATCACAGCTTCTGCACTATTTTCTGTAGTAGTGGCTGAATTTGCAGACTGTTTGACATTTATTCCCCCTTTCTTAGTAAACTTGAAATCAGGTGGATATCCTATTAACCGATAACAATTCTCCTTCTTATGTCCTTTAATGTGACAAAAATCACAGATCCCATTAAATTTCTTTTTTTACTGAGTATGATTCTGAGAGTAAGAAGAAGAATACAAAGCTGTAGGCTCATTCTGCACCTGCACTGAATTCACAGAATGTTGACGTTGACCCTCTTCTTGTACCAGCATATTGTAGGCTTGGTTAATAGTTGGCAAAGGCTTCATTAGAAGGATTTGACTCCTTACCATTGTATACGAATCATTTAATCCCATCAACATTTGAAATAACCTTTGTTGTGCAAGAATCGAATTGTTCTCTCGTGCTACTTCACACTCACACGAGTTAAAAGGAACTAACGCATCAAACTCATCCCACAACAATTTTAATCGAGAAAAGTAAACAGAAATAGAAGAAAGATTCTGTGTATGTGTCACAATTTCACGATGCAAATAATAGATTCTTGAACCATCCACTTTATTGAATCTTTACTTGAGATCTGCCCACACCAATGATGTATTAGAAGCGAATACTATCCCTGCTGAAAGATCTTGACTAACGGTATTCAAGATCCAAGACAAAACTAAGGCATTACACCTATCCCATTGAGACCTTAAACCTTCCGCAACAGATTCTCTCTTGCAACTACCATCAATAAGACCGACTTTGTTCTTAGCCAACAATGCAATCTTCATGGATCTACTCCAAAGATTGTAATTTTCTATGCCCGTTAACTGGTGGGAAACAAGAAGTGTTCCCGGAGTATCCGAAGCATGTAGATACAAAACATGGTTCGAGTCGACCGTCGTTTCCATGTGAAACTCCAAAAGAACTAACAAACTCTGATGAAGTAGAGAAGCAGAAGGGCAAGAAGAAACAGAAGATCAAGAACAACAAACAAAAAACAACAGAACAATACCTCACAAAATCTACATGGAAAATCGTAATTGAATGGCCGGAAAGACCACCGCCGGTGGTGGCTCTGATACCATGTTGAACGGTGGAAGGTCACCGGCGAGTTTAGATGTCAACGATGAGAAGTTTGCTTGAGAATGAAAGAAAGATTGTAAATGGTTTTATTATTCGAATGAATGAATAATACAAAGGATAAAGGTTTCCTTTTATATACAACTAACAAAGATTAAAAGGGTAAAACTAACTAACTAACCTAACAAATAAAAACGGCTATTTACAAAACCATCCTTATAATTCAACATATTTCTTACCGTTAAAACCAATCAAAACACGCCACATTATATTTTATTTTTAAATTTTAAAATAAAATAAATATAAATAAAATAAATATATTAAATTACCTAAAACACCTTATCTTCATCCCATCATCTTCTTCTCCAATTTTCTTTAACAGGGATTCTTTTATACAAGCAGTGAAAGGTCCTTTTGGTTTGTCTCCGAGTTCCACCCTGCTTGCACCTATGCTACTTCAGCTTCGTACCCCTTTTCTTCCTCCATTATCTGTCCTTGCAGTTTACCCCATTAAAATCATTGTTATCAGCTTACCATTAAAATCAAAGTAAACAAATGAAGCTTACCAAAGAAGCCATCATGGTCAGGGGCGAAGCCAGAAATATATTTAAGGGGTGTCATTTTTTCAACGATATTTAAGGAGAGTTAATTATTTATAAAGGGGTGTCATTTGTCTATATTTTAAATTTTTTATAAACAAACTATATAAAAATAATAATTTTTTAAAAAAATTTGGAATATCATGAGATACCCATTTCAAAAGGTGGCTCCGCCCATAATCATGGCTACAACTTTTGGGTTTTGTATACAGAAAACAATAGCTACAGGAAGTTCATGCAAATACAATGCTCTCTCTCTCTTGAAAATCTCTTAAATTATAATAAAAAAATAGGCATCGGTTGTTATCTCCCCTGTAACAAAATTTAATGTTTCTTTTTCCCTCATTGATATTTATTTGAATAATTTAATGCTTATATATATATAAGGTTAAGATCCACCTATATAGAATGTAAAACTCATAATTTTACATGATTTTTTATTGTTGGATGAGAAAATAGATGGCTAAGATTAACTCCTTACTTTTTTTTCCAAGCGATAATCTTCACATATCTTATTGTTAATCTCAATCATTCATTTTACTCCTACAACGATTCAAAAAAGTGTAAAAGTAGTTGAGTTTTACACAATATATATATATATATATATATATATATATATATATATATATAGGGTTAGGTATACATTCTATAAAAATCAATTACTTTTACACTTTTTTGACCGTTGGATGATGATAATAAATGACTAAGATTATTTCCTCACCTTTTTTCTCATGCGATAATCTTCACATTTTCTACTGTTAATCTCATCTATTCATTTCACTCAACCAATGGTCATGGATTAATATAAAACTGAATAAGTTTTACATCATGTAAGCGGATCTCATCCCCCTCTCTCTATATATAAAAGAAACTAATAAATAAATGTGTGAGACTAAAAAGATGAAGATAGACTAGGGTTGTAAATGAGACGAGACATGTCGCGAGCTACTCGAATTCAACTCAGTCAAAGCTCAACTCGAGCTCGAACTCGACTTGAGTTTTTGCCGAGCCGACTCGAAAAGCTCGCGAGCTACTCGAAAATATAATATAATTTTTTTATTTTTAAAATTTAAAATATAAATTCCTAAACATAAACCCCTAAAACATAAATTCTAAACCATAAAATCTAAATTTTAAATTATAAACCCAACAATCTAAACCTTTAAACCCTAAACTAACACCCTAAACCCTAAATTTAACGAGTTTGAGTTTACACAATTTGTGTATCAAAGTTTTTTTTTTCTCTAATAGGGCTTTAAATGAGACGCGGCAAATCGCGAGCTACTCGAGTCTGACACGGTTAAAGATTGGTCAACACTTAAGTCGATTGGGCTCAAATCAAGCTCGAACTCGACTCGAGTTCTTAACGAGCCGAGTCGAACTCAGATATCTCAAGCTCGTTAAAAATTACCCGAGCTCGAACTCGACTCAAAATCTTAACAAGCTAAGTCGAGCTCAGCACTACTTGAGCTCGACCCAGCTAGTTTACTCCCATAGGATAGACGACCAAACTAGTTTCCATTTGCATTTTGCACTCATTAGATATACACAGTGCTTAGTTGTAGAATTTAGTACAGTTGTTGATTCCATCCATAGAGAGTTAATTAAAACCAAACGTTGTTTATATAATCACACATAATTGAAGACAATAATAGAGCCAGAATGGCAAATCCCCGATTTCTAACAAACATGGTATAGTCCAATCCTAGGAATACGTAGGAAGACAAAGATCCAGTCTGTAATAACAGTCACAATCATGTTAATGTACCAAAACAACTTATAAAAAGAAAGAAGAAATAAATGAAGGGATAAGATTGTGGGTTCAATCAGATTAATAACAATGGTTGAAGATCCCAATGGGGATGGTGAAGGGTCAAGCCGCCTAGAATGAGGTGTTCAAGAATACCCAACATCCCATTTTCTACAGCCATGGTCCCCTTTATAGTTCAGAATTATGGGTCCTTTCACTTGTCTTGTTCCACCACGACAAAACTCACTTCCTTTGCTTCACATTCACTGAAAACTCAAATACAATGTTTCCTGCATGTGTTGATGTTTGTTAACGATCACCCAACAATCCCATGTCTTTTTTTTTTTAAGTTTTGAAGATAAAATAAGACTCGGTTAAAAAATACGAAGATGTATATCTATATATTGTATTTAACTGTCAATTAAGTATAATTTGATTGATATTATATCGTTAGTACAATATACAAAATGTTATGCAATCGAGGATGCTTAAGCTTCAATATCTTTTGATTTGTGGGTGAGGGGTCTGTATAGTATAGACATTGTACACTTAATGTTTTAAAAATATTGTATATGGTTAGAGAAAGTCATTTAAATTGAAATCAATTAGTGTCATAACCTTATAAATATTTACAATTATATTTGAACAAAAACTCGAATAACTCAACTCAAATTTTATAAATATATTTTTTGAAAATTTCCTACCCACGGGGAGAAGGAATTTGCTTTTTAATGAATATCGAAGCCATAATCTAAGGGGAGGGAGAGAGCTTTTAACCACCCACTCTAAAGAATGTTGACAAACAATAATGATAATTAAAATATAATTGATACGGATAACATCATTGATAATGACAATCAATACCTTAAACTTAAACTCTAAACCATAAACCTCAATCCCTAAATCATAAACACATCCCCTAAACCATGAAGTTTAAAATTCCAAACCCTAAATTGTAGCTTATAATTACACTAAACCATAAAACTTAATCATTAAATCATATAGAATTTGATGTTTATATATTAATGTTTAAGGTATAGGATTTTTATTTTGGATTTAGGGTTTATTGTATTAACTAAATGTTAGTAAACCAACTAAATTAACGGTTTCAAAATTTTTATTAAGTATTAATTACATCTACAATTAATTATATATTAAACATTCTACCAGATTCTATTAAAATGAAAAATAAACATTAATTGTTTTATACTTAATTTTTTTGGTTGTCCTTTCAGTTCCCAAGATTTTGTTCTGATTAATTTAATGCGTCGCATACCTTATTTCAGTGGGTGAATCTCTTAATAATTTTTCTTATATACTTAACGCTCCAAAATTTCGACCTACTTTGTTGATTGTATTTTGTGTGTCTTATTTTATCTAAATCCTACTGTCCCTATAACAAATATTTTTGGTTCGAAGTCCCTATAACAATTAAAAAAAGAGTTGGAGGGGCTCATTAATCGATGTTCCAAATAAGTAAAACGGGTTGTCGTGCAGCCCACAACCGACCCACCCTTTGTGCTTGGTGCACATTGTCTAGTGCACTTCACCTGATGCAATGAAGACTCGTGCATGCATTTAAACTTCGAAAACTGTGAACTGGTTTCGACCGATATGGGGGATCCTTCAACAAAACTAATTCTGTAAGGGATATAAATAAATGTTGGGATTTTTATTTATAGATTATTATCTTATACACAAATGGTGAGTTTTTTTTATTTCTACATACGCTTTAATTTAGGATTTATAATTTTAATTTAGGAGTTTTAGTGTATGGGTTAAGAATTTAAGGTTCATGGTTAGATTTAGGATAATATATTTAGAGATTTAGCTTTTAACCTATAAACCTTAAATTTTAATCATAAACTCATAATTTTATCAACAACCCTTAACTTCAAAACTACTACACTTAAACTCATAAATCATAAACCCTAAATAGAGTCTCTAAACCTTAAAATTAAGGCACTTGTGTAAACAAAATTTCTACAAGTACATGAAATAATTACCCTTTATTTATTACCAAATTTATAAAGTTTGATAAATAAAATTACAGCTTAATCATATCTTATATTCTCTTGTATAATATTGTATTAATAATAATATTAAATACACCAATTCTCTGCCGCCTGCAACTTTACTTTTCTTCTTTTAGTTGGTAGTCAGCAATTTGTTTTAGTATTTGTTGTCGACCACCGGGTCTATTATATTTTCTTGTTTTTTATATTTTAATAAGAATCTCTGCCTTTATGGCATGCGTTTCCTCTGTCTATGTGACATTTTTTTTGTTTTTTTTTTGTGGTTTGTTTCATTTGTCCTTGTGACATGATTTCAGCATACCTTAGCGGTCGGTTGGTGCTCGTACAAATATTTTCATGACGCTAATCTCTGATTATAGTTTTGTCGGTGGTCTTAGAAAGATGGATCTCCACTCGGTTGATGGTTGATTGTTGATATAATCAGACATGGGTAGCGGAACAATCTGCCTGATAGTTTGGTTCGCTCACCACTCTTTTTTCACCCTATAAAATGTTTCATTTGAATAGAAACAAAGAGATTTAAAAAAAGAGTCTGAATTTTAGAATATTAATCTCGATAGAAGTGTCTGTTTTTTTTTACACCATTATAAGAGATTCACGAAATTCAAATTCAGATTACATTGTTTAAAAAAACAATACTAAATATACTGTACTAAATTATATAAATTAGCATTGGGCCGATACATATATTAAGTCGAAGTAAATATACACAGATGTCAAATGTATATTTGTATTTCTTAGGGATTAACCGAAACTGTGGCTAATTCGAATCAACCTATATTGTACACAAAATTTTAAATTTAAAACTTATTTAAACGATACCAAGCTGTTTATTATTTAGATCAATCCATTCGTTAACGGTACATACTTTTTAATAATTATTTACTTTTTAATATGCATATAAATGTGGATATATTTCCCAAGGTCTGGGGTGTGCCGTGCGAGTGGGAGGGGGCCTGGCGAAGCGGCGGGTCATGGAGGAAGACGACGGAAACATAAACACATGGCCACATGGTCAAGCACATGCACATAACTCAACTCCGGACCCCATCACTCCATTCCAATATCATTATTTTCCCTTTCTCTTCTTTAATATGTCCTTTTTATATTCTGCAATTCAAAATCTAATCATTAAATGATTTAAAATAATTTCCAGTTCCTCTTTCTTAATTTACATTCGTATCATTGGCTAAGTATTTTAATTGACTTCAGTTCATTAGTATTTTTTTAAATACCAGCTAGCTGATAAAAAATAGTATTATTTATCCATGGATATTTCTTTGTATAATTAGCCGTTTGAAGGAGAATCCAATGCACAACTTGGTCTAATATAATTTTGCTTTTACAATATGAGCTTCACATTATTATTGCTGATTGAAAAAAAATCCCTGCTATCTTTATATTTAACTACTTTAAAAGTTATAAAATTTTAAATTTATATTATATTATGGCCATTAAAAAATAATTCTATTTGGCCTCTAGAAATATTTCCAAGCTGTTTATAAAAATTATATACAATATAAAATTATTTTTTTACTGACGTGTTATTATGTCAAGTTATTTCAAGTTGTTTACCGTTGGTTGGCTAACATTTTTCATCTGTAGAAGGGTCGTTTTGGTCCAAAATAAAACGTTAAGGGTTAAAATACTTTAAGAAAAGAATATAATATGAGCCAAAACGACTATTTAATCAAACATTAGAAGATTTTTTGGCTTTATGCTTTTAAATTTCTTATATATAAAAAAATCTTGTGTTGGTCTTATCCTAAATTAGTTTAGTTTAAATTTGAATTCTTATGACTATAACCCATTCATTTAGGTTTAGTGTATCTTTGAGGTGAAAATTAAAATTAAAGTTAAAAGTAATAAAATATAGAGTGTTAGAAACATGTAGGACCAAAATTTCCATACATACAATGTAACATGTTTTTGAAAAACAAATTAAAATGGAGGGAGGGAGGGCCATGCTTTTAAAATAACTCAATGATTAAGAAACTTGAAAGTTTGAAACTGGTCATTGGACTGCATCATATTATTGGAAACTGGTCATTGGACTGCATCATATTTAAAGTAAGGGTAAATTTCATTTATTTTATCATTGAATTATTTTCTCACTTTTTATTTTGGCCATTGAAATTTAATTTTTTTTAAATTAATCACTCAACTTTTGAATTATTTATGTTTTAATTTTTCTACCGTTAAATAATTAATAACGTTACGACATGAAACATGACACCAAAACGACGCTATTTTGAAAAAACAAAATTTATACCAAAATAGCATCGTTTTGGATCCTTATAAAATTTAATTTTCTCTTCTTCTTCCTTTGATTTTCTCTTCATCTGTTTAGATTTCAGTAACCGCTTGCTACAATCAACCACCACATTGACCATCCCAAGAATTAAGATGGACAACACAAGGCTATCATGTGAGCAAAACAACAGTTCACGTCAACAACAAAAAAAGGTCATGTCACCATGATGTTACTGATTTAGTGTTTGAGTGGCCAACACAAGAATAATATCAAAGTTCAGTGACTAAATTCAAAATACTTTAAACTTCAATGGACAAAATAGGAATGAGGAAAAGTTCAATGATGAAATAAATAATTTACCCTTAAAAATCTGAATGAAACGATTCTCAAACTCTGTGTTTAGTTTTTTAATTACTAAAAAAAGGGAGTGAATTGTGATAATGAGAATAGAGGAAGGGCAAAGTGGTACAAGTGAGTGGTATAAATGGAGGACCATGGTATTCACATAGTCCCATGCAATTCTGAATAAATTCTCTGAGAACTGAGAAGCCATGGTTTCAAAAGTGGAAGAAGCAAGGAAAAGACAGCAGCAGCAAAATCAAAAGCGAAAGCAAGCGCTGAATCTGATGATACAAAGCAACAAAGGAAAGGCTTCAAAGTTCAAGAGAAGCAGTTCCAACCTGGAAGAAGACGGCGCCTCTTCCGCCATTCTCTTGCTCGCCTGCATTGCCTGCGCCTGCACTCCCTCTTATTAATCCATCATATATACTCCTACTATACTTACATATTATACACATATACATATATATATATGCTTAATCGTATTTGTTTTCACCTTCACTACCCCCCCCCCCCCCATCTCTCTGCACTTCGTCGGAATTTTGTGACGGACTTTTTCGTCGGGAAAGATCCTCTCTCTTGTAGTGTATTGGTATTTCTAACCTTTTATGTTAATTTTCTTGCATCGTATTAGTTAAAAATTATGTATTGTAGTAATATTTACCGCTGATTATGGTAGCTCTAATTTTTTATTTTCTAATAATATTTTGTTCATCGCATATATTTGAATTTGGGTATAAGAGTTATTGTTGTTGAATGAGTGTTTTTTTTTTGAAGTTATAACAATTTATAGTGAGAATTAATTATAAGTACTACATGATTTATGTAAAGTGAAATTCAAATCTAAATCTCAATTATTATATAAGTCTAAAATATTTAGTAACTAGTTTTTTGTTTAACCACCGGTATCTAATCAATTGGTTGACTAATTCGTATCGGGTATTGCAGAGACATGCTATATATAATTTGAATATCATAATATTTTGGGAAGATTCTAATGTAAGGCGGACTAATATACGGCTAAGAAACGGCGTTACCGGAAACATTGTAAGATAAATAACAAAATAGGTAATGCGCTACCGGATACGTTGATTTAAAATAATGTATCCGGTAGAAAACATTAAAAAATATTAAAAAAAATTGGTAACCGGCAAACTTAAGTTATCGGTAGCCGGTAGGTATAACAAAATAGGTAAAATTTTACTTATTTTGTTGATAAGAGTATCAACATATTATGTAGTATTAAAGTTTAAGCTGATGGGGCCTTGGAAATCCCACGATAACAAAATCGGTAAAATTACTTATTTTGTTGATAAGAGTATCAACATATTCGGTAGCGCTTTACCTATTTTGTTATTAAAGTTTAAGCTGATGAGCATTCGAAAGTATCTATACTTTTTTTTAAAAGTATCCATACTTTTTAAAAAAAGTATAGTATAACAAAATAGGTAAAATTTTATTTTTTTTGTTGATAAGAGTATCAACATATTCCGTAGCATTTTACCTATTTTGTTATTAAAGTTTAAGCTGATGAGGCCTTCGAAAGTATCCATACTTTTTTAAAAAAGTATAGTATAACAAAATAGGTAAAAATTTACTTATTTTGTTGATAAGAGTATCAACATATTAGGTAGTATTAAAGTATCGATACTTTTTGTTGATACTTTTTTAAAAGTATCGATACTTTCGAGTCACATTGCAACCGGTTACATTGTTTTTTTTAAAAAGTATCGATACTTTTAGAAAAGTATAGATACTTTCGAAAGTATCAACAAAATAGGTAATTTTACTTGATATGTTGATACTTTTATCAATAAAATAAGTAATTTTACTGAATATGTTGATATTCTTATCAACAAAATAGGTAATTTTATCGATTTTATTATCTTTAACCGGTCACCTTTCTAACCGATCACGCCGTATATTAACCGCCTTACCGCAGAACTACCCAAAGAATGGGAAAAAAGTACTATAAAGCTTTGTATGAATTGGTCACATTTTGAAACAAACAAGACAGTAATACGGTGTCGTAAAGTGCTGATGTTGGTCCACTGTCCTCATTAGGGCGATTATTCTATCAAAGTTAATTGAATAAATATTTTAATTTATTCACCTTGACGAGGCTTATTTTATGATTTAAATTTTATTTGATTTTTTTTAAGTTGAATTAAATTTATAAAGTCCGAGTTGTTTCAGTTTCTCTTTAAGTTTAATTATAATAATTTATAATATCATGGTATATATATATATATATACTAATTTAAACGAATTTCTATAATCTCATTATATATATATATATATATATATATATTCTTTTTCACATATGTAAGTAAGCTTTGTAACATTATTTAATAAATCAAATATCATCTAAAACTATAAACTATATTTTTAATGTTATTTGTAAAGAAGTGATTTTTAAGGAAAATTTATTGATGAAAATATAAAGAAGTCAAGAAATTGATTAAAAGAAAGAATTTACAAAAATTGCAGTTGAATGACCAAACTAAATAAAATACAAATTTAAGAGATTAAATTGCAAAAAAAAAACATTGCTGTTAAAAGTATAAATTGACACGACATAGATATTTTATAGTAGAATTAGATTGTGTCGTGTGGTTCAAAGTTGGTCAAAATTAACTTAAAATGAATGAGAAATTGAAGAAATGAGCAAATCATATAAAGTTGAGGGACTAGATTAAAAAAGGAAAAAAATGTTTTCAAAGAGAAGAATTGAAGCCACATAAGTATTCTATAATGGTTTAGGAGCATGTGTTTCAAATTTGGTCAAAAAATAGATTTAAATGGTGGAAGAATTGAATAAATAAAAAAATTATGGACTAAATCATAAAACAATAAAATTCAATTTTTCGGTTTATGGAGTTGGAAAAATCCGAACTCGAGTCTTTAATTCGTGTTGCCTCGAATAACTCAAATAACTAAACTAGAATAACCTCTCTGTTCTATTTACGTACACAAGCAGCTAATTATTTGAAAGTGAAAAGTGAAAGATGTATGAAGTTATACAGAACTACTAGAATCCAGTCAAATGCAAGTAACAATATGCTTCATTTATCACCATTTATTCATGCTGATCGGAGGGGGGAAAGGCCTACAAACCTGAAAATTTGTTTTTTCTAAGTGATTTGAGTTCGAACAGCGTAATCTGTAAGATGTGTATTTTTTCTAAAACAGTTAAGAGTAAATAACGAAAATTCATGTGTGTGTTCCTCTTATTGATAGCTGGCTTTAAGTACTTCAGATTTTAATAACACCTGAATTCAAATCATGATGAAATTAGACTTAAATTTCTAACATTTACTAAAAGTAAAATCCATTAAAAGTAAGAAGAGGAAGGCATTACTAGCACGAAAATTAGTCTTATGTGGAAGCATCTCTGTATCTTATTTTACAGATAACACAAGATATTTGGTAATCAACTCTTCTTCCAAATTTTGAATAGGTCATTCACATGCATGCCGAGAGTTAGCATATCATTTGAATTCATATCAAGATTATGAAGACGCTAAATCCCTTAACCTGATTTGGATTAGTCGGCCAATAGGCCAAAATTTAGTAATTAAACTAAAAAAATTTAGAAGACGGACAATTTCTTTCTTTTGTCCCTAAATTGGCATTAAAACTAATATGAAATTAAAATAAGTTAGCTCTTGATCCAACCTGCCTTAGAGAGAGAGAAATCCTAAATGATAACTTCTTTTTTTTTGTTCAATTAAATGATAACTTCATCTTCTTATAAATTAAACAAAAGAAATATAAAAGTTAAGAGAGCTTGAACTTACCATTCGATGACCAAAACAAGGACTCGGAAAACCTTTCAAATTCATTTGTTCCCATTGATTTGTTTTCATATTCAACGTCCAAAAGTCCTAAAATAATTTTTCAACTTGAAATCTTTAGCAATGAAAGAGAAGATGTGGGAGAGTATCAAAATTAACGAGGAATCAATTTAAAAGGGGAAAGCTAAGCTTGATAAAAATGACTTAGCAGACATAGGCAAGGCAGTACCGAACAGTTCGATCGAGGAGAAGGTGCAGGGACAATTTCGTCAATATGAACTTCCTTTTTCATTGCTTCCTCCTTTTCGAATACTCAACTGTGAGCTCAAAGTACATGTTCAAATCAATAATTTAAAAAAAAAAACTAACCGAAATTGCTCTAAAAGAAAAGCTTAAAACTATATGTTCTCGAATCTGATTCTAAGCTTCAAATATGTATGTGAAATTAAAGAGAAATAAATGTATATTTTTGAATTACCAGAATGGCATCAATGTCGTCTTCGTTTTCTCAAAGTTCAACGGTACGAGGAACAGAGGGTTTCACAAGGGCTTAACAGTCAAATGAGTGTCTAAATTATATATATATATATATATATATATATATATATATATATATATATATATTTTAAATAGGTATCTAAATTTTATTTTGGGTCAAATAGGTGACTAACGTTTTTAACATTACTTAAATAGGTACCCGATATTACTGTACATTAATTTTTACCGTTTTTTTAAACAAGAGCCCAATTGGATTAAACAGTGCATTTATAATTTTTATAACCTATATACATATTTACAAGCCCATTTTGGGCCCAACATCGATTAAACAGAACCCTAATGAACCCTCTTTGTTTGCTGCCACCTCATCAGCCACCGTTGGATCCAGATTGCATCGGACGACTCAGATTTAAGTTGGAGTAGCTCTTCATCTTCCCCGACGCGCGGCTCTTCAGCTTCTCACGCGCCCCACGCGCAACCGTTTGGATACCCCACGCACGAGTGGTCTCCACGCACCAATTGCCTAGATCCTTCCGGCGGTTGGATACCGGCCACGTGGCTTTGGAGGTACGGATCTGAACCGTTCGTTCGTGAGTCATCCCAACCACTGATCCGATCTCCACCAACGACCCAAATTCTGCCGCCTCGTGCTCTCTCGCTGGTCCCCTCCTCCACGCAGACGATTATCGCGTGCGAAACAAAAGGCAAGGAGGGTTAATTTAGGTTTTCAACTTCGTCCTTCCTTTATCTAACACATGTCATCTTCTTAAATTTATGAAATTATATTTAAAAATAAATAAAAATTATATTAAAACAAAATAACACCGAGTTTTACAAAATAACCTCAAATTTTGAAATCTATAACATCCCAAAACTTAAATCCCGGTTTGACCTAATTTCACCGTCGATTGCCATGCCGCCGCCTATCACATTCGTCGCCGGACCATCACGACTATTTACTTCGTCACGTCATCGCTGGAAATCGACTGATGCCGTGCGGAACGCCGAATTATTCATTCGAATGATTCGTGACGAACGACGACATAACAAACAATAAACGGTGTGTGTCGTTCGACAAGAGGAGGGCACTTTATTCCGTCGCTGGAAGCGCGACCAACGCCGGTGGAAGTGACCGAATTTGAAGCTTAGGGATTTGGGCACTATTTTGAAATTATTTGAAAATTTTAGGACATTTTAAAAATTCTGATTTATTTTTAAAAAATACTTAATATTGCCACATGTACGATTTTTATTGGATAACAACAATAAAACACCTATTTGAATTATGGAAAAAACGCTAGACACTTAATCAACTCAAAACAAATTTTAAACATCTATCTAAAGAATTATATAGTTGGAGACTTATTTGAGGGTTAACCCTTTCGCAAGCTCAAAAGACATTGAACGGAAACACTTTTTTTCATGGAACGATGGCGTTCGTTATCGTGTAACACTAACCGTACTAAAACATCTCGTTTTGGTATCCTCAATGCGGCCTAGACTATGAAGGGGTCGACCCGGTGTTGAGTAAGCCCGCAAAACCTTGGGTTTAATAGTCCTTAAACGTCTATATTCAAATTATAATCGATACACATCAATATTGCACCAATAATAACAAATAAAATCCATGTTCAAATTTTTAAATTTTAAATCCATGTTGCCAACCGCAACATATACTTAATACAAAAAGTGAGTCAATCAAAGCTCTACTTTAAGTTACGATATTCCTTGATTAGGCCAATTTAATGGCCAACAATGGTTGCCGGTTGTTTGAGGATGTTGAGGTAAGCTCATGGTCGGCTAGCAACATGAAAAGTTACAGCAAAAAGGTTTTATTGGTATTGGTGTCTATTGTCTATAGACATTGCTACAGGTGTTTATACTTCGGTTTTAGGTCAGTTAATTTTAGGTATAATCGGTTAAAGGTTAAATTTTTTTAAAATTTCAGTTATCGGTTAATACATATATTTAATTTTGGTCACTAAATTTTTTGAAATTATAAAATGTTTATTAAATTCTTTAATATATTATAAAATGGTCATTAAACTTTATCAAATTAGCACAAAATAATCATTAAATTTATTAAATTATTACAAAATGGTCATTAAACTTTTCAATATTTATCAATAATTTATAACGTGCAATGAGTCAATGACCATTTTTTAAAAGTTCGATAAGTTTGATGATTGTTTTATAACTTTTGAAAGTTCAATGGCTAAAAAGATCATTTTAACATAGTTTAGTGACCATTTGTGAATTTACACAAAATTTCATTTTAAAAATCGGTTAATTCGAAAAGCGACTGAATTAACCAAACTTTTTTCAATTCAATTAAAAAAATTCGAAAAAAAAACGGTCTGATTAACGGTTAAAAGGATAAACCAGTTAATAGAATTTGGATATTTTAATTCGATCGGTTAACAAAATCAACCGGTTAAACACCCCATCCAGAATCATTTAAAATTTTCCAGACACATAACATTGTTAAATTGTATTTACTTTTTTTTATAGAAGTCATTAGTTTATTAAAAAGAGAAAATATCAAAATTTTGAGGAGAGTTTTTTTTACAAGCAAAATTACAATGAGAGTTTACAATCATATACGTAAACTAAACAAATAATTTGGATATATTGCAATAACCAATGACATAAGAAACTAGCCACTTTAAATCATATAATGAAAAAGTTAAAAATTCAATCAAAAACTCGAACAAAAAATAGATACGAAAAAATTTGACTGTATCGAAAAACGAATCAAAAAAGAGAATCAAACTACTAAAGAACCACCGACAATTGTAAATCAAAGCCGAGCGTAATAAAAAATTTATCCACAAACGTAAATCTCGTATTTTAATCCAATTTTAAAATCCAAAACAGATAAGATCTACAAAACTAAAATATATTTGGTGTGATGTAAATTTTTATTTTAGTATATTATGTTTATTGTAATTACAGACATAATCATATCAATTGAGCTAAAATAAACAATCCGAGAGATATGCATTGATAAATAGAACACCAAAGCAAATCAAAGTTTCGTTTCAATACAACTATTGGGAACGACTCTAGCGGCGATATCTGAAGCAAGCAAATCAATTCAAAAGACAAAATAGAGTTTTGAAATCCCATATTCATGGCTTCCGCAGCTTTCTTTCCAGCAAGGTTTTGAACGGCGGATTACTGAGATTTCCATCGATAAACATGTCGGCAACGACCTTATACATCGCTTCGGTGAGATGGACTCCGTCCCAGTTGATATATTCATAAGGGTCGGAACAAGCCGTGACCGAAGGACTGCCGCACGTGTTGAAAACATCGAAATTGTAAGGATCTCCCCCTGTTCCACAACATGCTTTGAAGCTCTCTTTGATTCCGTATTTCGCCGGGTTTTGTATCACCGTCCGATATGCATTCCAGTAATCGGCGTAAACGATGACGGCCTGAGGGAACTGTTGTCTGAGTTCCGACAACTTGGATTGGAGGACAAGATTATGGGCGTTGGTTTGGTTGTTCACGCTTTTCACGCACCCTATGTCATCTCTGTCATCGGAAGGAGCCAATGTCATCGCCAACGGTAAACAACCAGTCGTCGGCAGTGCTTCAACGACGACGTATTTTGCTCCTTTCTTCAGCAATGTCTGCAAAATCATTGGAATCAAGTCAGTAACTGAACTGACGTTGACAGAAAAAGCAAGTAAAACAAACACGACATGAACATGGTTTTGTTCTCCGGTTACCTGTAAGAACTCAGTGAAACCATAAATGGCAAGCTTTCGAATTGTATCACCCGACACGGTGGATCCAAGTGTATATGCATAATCATTGACACCGATTTCACCAACCCAAAACAACGCATCGTCAAACGCTTCCCTGCACTGATCAGATCCCGGTTCCGAATCTCTACAACCTTGACTCTCCAAGTACTTGTTAAACCAAATCATTTGAGTTTCGATCGACTCCGGAGTGATATCGAGTGAAAGATTGTTCCTAACGAAGAATCCATGGTTTATCGCCGTCGAACCAGCTACAGCGAAGTTAACCCCGTGAGTTTTGTTGGCTTTGCTGTTACGGTACGGCGGCAAGAACGGCAACGACAGTGACTGAGCTACGAAGTCGATGACGAGTCGACCGTCGGAGTAACGGTTGGTCGGGTGGTGAAAGAAGGTGGTGCCGTATGGCGGGTTGGAAACGTGGACGAAGCCGTTGGGGCCGGTGAGGGACTCGGTGTTGCCGGTGTCGGTGAAGGAGTCGCCGAAGGCGTAGATCTTGTTAAAGGGACGGCGTTGGTTCGTCTCCGGCGAGGAAAAAGATGAAGGCAAAAGAGATGATGCGAGGAAGATTATGGTGAATGTAATGAGGATGTTTTGTAAAGAAGAATGTGTGGAAAATAGGGCAGCCATGGTTTACAACCTTATTCAATGTCCTTTGGGACCTTAACGTATATATACACACACATATTGACAATATTTATTATTTTATTTAATGGCATCGCAAAGGTATGGCGGTGGCCATACATTTTCTGAGGCAATCATGCTGTATAATTCAGTTAGTTTTGGGTGTGTATTTAATGATGGTTTATATTACGACATTATTTTTTGGTAGAAAAAAAATATTATCGAGTGTTTTCGTTAAAAAAAAATTCTAAATTTATATGAAAAAAATACACATAATAACAGTTACAAAACAAAAGAAAAAAATTAAAAATATAACCTCGGATATCCTAACACATCCAACAATCTAAAACATTAACCTAAGTCATCAAAATGCAATATAGGTAACACCTCAACTAGAGGTTCGTCGAAGACAATCGCCTCAAAACTTGCTTACGATCAGTGACGAATTCAGAAAAATATTATTGATTAGGCCAATATAAATAGAAATTAAATATGAATAAAACTCGACTTGATAAAATTTAAATTTTTTGAGTTAGAAATTTTTAGTTTTTTTGAATGAGTCAAAAATTGATTTGAATAACTCGAATTTTTTTAGTAATTAGTGGATTGATTTTTCATGTTCAAGTAAAGTGCTTCAACCATGTATGATATATGTATAACACATATGAAAAGTATAAAAGATATATATAGTTGTAGAAAGTCGTTTAAATTAGAACCAATTAGTACCATAATATTTATTTATAATTAAATTTGAACATAAACTCTAACAACCTAACACGAAAAGAAATCAAATAAAGTTTAAGTTATAAAATATAACTCGTTAACTTGAATAATTCAAAAGATTTTAACTTGACTCGTTTTAATTGAGAAAAACTTCAATACACAGGCTGTGTAAACTAACAAGCGTTTTAGTTAACGAGTCAAGTTTGATGTGAAAATACTCGACTCATAATTTCATAAACTCGACTCAAAAATTCAAAATAAAGTTTGAATTATAAAATAGAAATTCCAATAACTCGAATTTTTTAGTAGTTAGTGGACTAAATTTTTAAGTTTGAGTTATTAAATAGGAGCAATTTGGGCACCTAAGTTTCAAAGGGTATACTTTGGGCACCTATTTTTCATCTAAGCATTTATAATATTATTGTACTAATTGATTGTAAAGTTTTAGGATTGAAAAATGAATTTTTAAAAATTTAAGGGTGAAATTATAAAGAAACATTTTTATTAGTGACTATAATGTTTACTTTTTTAAATTGAGGAGAAAAAATATACATGAGATAAATTTTAATGGCTATTGCAGTAATTTATCCTTATTTTAATTCCGCCACATCAGCAATTCGTTAGGGGACTAACGGACTATAACGTCGGAGTGACCAAGTCTTTACACATCGAAAACGTAGATGACCACTTATTGGCACTTTTCAAAAGTGGTGACTAAATCTGTACACACGGGAAATGAAAGTGACCCCTGCAGTAGTTTACCCTTTCTTTTTATAATTATAAAAATTAAAGTTATCATAAACTAGTTTGTCAAAAGGTAAAATATTTCTATAGTCTATACTATGTGTAAATTGTTGTTTTAATCAATCTATTTTAATCAACTTTAGTCCCTATATTTTTCAATTTTTAAAATTTTAATCCTAATCCTAACGGGACACCGACAATATGACTAAATTACAAGGACTAGAAATGATCAAATTAAAGAACAAAAATTAAATAAGCAACTTATGTATAACAAATTAGCTAAAAAGAAAATTTTACTTAACATATTTAAATACTACCATTCATGTCAGGATCGAAAATTCAAAATTTAAAAAGTATAGAAATTTAAAGTGACCAAATTAGAGTACAAAGACTACTATGTGATTTTAGCATAATCTACGATGGATTTTTTTTTTGAAAATTTTAAAAGATATATTCCATTTTGATTAGTTTTTTCTTCAAAAAAATCTAAATAGTTTTTTCAACATACGTACTTCGTATAAGAAATCAAAGAAAAATTAGTTAAATTATTATTATAATAATTAGTGTTATAATTAATAAATATTTTTAAAATAAATAAAATTAACTTCAATTACAAGTAAACCTAAATATTATTATTCTTTTAAAATAGTATTAAATTTCTTGCCTAGCCTAGTGGATAAGTATTGCACTCTCGCCCTAAAAGTTCCAAGTTTAATCCTTTTTTAAGTCAGACATTGCATTTATTTACTAAAAATTGATATCTAAATATGCTACATTATCTATAATTAAATTTTAGTGATCTAATAAAAACTTAAAAGTTTGCTGACTAAAATGCAAAAACTCCATTAAATTTCAGGGACAATTAGTGATTAGTTTAAACCCTAAATAAAATGGTTACAACTAAAATATAATTAATATTGACAGTGACAACATATTTTAGACACTATTTAAATATGTATTTGTGATAGAATGTTTGTCACTAATAAGAATAACATTAGTGTCCAAATTTTAGTCACTAGTAATAATCATTTGTGTCAAATAGTGGTCATAAAAAATATAATTATTGTGACGAAATACATGAAAGTTGTCACTAATATAATAGTGACGAAGATTAGTGACGGCTGGTGACGACTCAGAAAAATAATCACTATAAATTGCAGTGACTAAATTTAAGACTTTTTGTGACTATTTTTAATGTCACTATAAATGCATTTTCTTGTAGTGAAAGCAGAAGAACATGACCAATATCTTCCGCACACCCATGACACACCAAACACCTATCATCCAAAGTAAAATGTCTACGAGCACGCTCAACATTCATCAGAAGCTTCTCGCAATATGCTAACCACACAAAACTATATCTTTATCCGTTGAAGACTTCAAAACCTATGAATGAGCTTTCATACAGGACTCTATGGTGGAAAAGAATAGGACTCTAGGGAAAGGAGGAAAATTGTTCCTAGTGAGTTTAGGACACATGACCAAAGGGAATACCAAAGAACAAAGATAAGTAGCTCAAGTTGCAAAGAGATTTCTTGAGCAATCGAAAAAACACTTTAATGAACAAATTTGATTTTGACCGACTCAATTAAGGTATTAGTGTTTGTTCTATTAGACAACAAAGATTGTATTTTTTATTTCGTTTAAATAAGAGTTGTTGTACCTGCACATAATTCTTCTCTTTCTCAGTATGATCTCTATTTCCACCAATCGGCCAAATGTCTTGCTCGAATAAATAGTTGGTTTAATAAGATTAAGTATTATATTTTTTCGGGTTTTGCTATACGTGTTATGCTTAAATACTACTATATTCATATAATGAAAATACTTGTATACGCATGCTTGCGTAAACTTTAGTTTACATAAGCCTTTCAGTTTTAGGGTTTAGAGATTTAGGTTGTCGTTTAGGGTTTATGCATTTAGGTTGTAGAGTATATAATTCTTCTATTTCTCAGTATGATCTCTATTTCCACCAATCGGCCAAATGTCTTGCTCGAATAAATAGTTGGTTTAATAAGATTAAGTATTATATTTTTTCGGGTTTTGCTATATGTGGTATGCTTAAATACTACTATATTCATATAATGAAAATACTTGTATACACATGCTTGCGTAAATTTTAGTTTACATAAGCCTTTCAATTTTAGGGTTTAGAGATTTAGGTTGTCATTTAGGGTTTAGGCATTTAGGTTGTAGAGTATATAATTTAAGGCTTATGATAATTTAGAGTTTAAGGTTTATGATGTAGGGTTTATAGTTTGTGGTTTGTGGTTTATGTTTTAGTGTTTATGGTTTATGGCTTAGTGTTGTGGGTTTAAGGTTTAAGGTTTAGGTTTTAGTGTTAATGCTTAGGGGTTAGGGTTAGTGTTTATGTTTTAGGGTCTAAGGTCCATTGTTTGTGGTTTAAGGTTTTAGTGTTAGTGTTTAAGGTTTAGGGTTTAGTGTTTGATGTTTGTTTTTAGGGTATTTAACGGACTATTTTTTATGAGTACTAATTATATCTACAATTAAGCATATTAGTATATTTCATTGGGAAAAAAAACAATTAAACATAGCCTTCAGGAATGCGTATAGCAAACCCCTATTTCTTAAGTAAGATTTCATATTCAAATCTCGATGTAATGAATAAAGTAAATTGGATTCGAAGAACTCTCATTTATCGCATACTTCAGAATAGTCATCTAATAAGTTAGATACAATGGGTTATACAAAATAATTATTATAAAACTGTTGATTATATATTTATTTTAATCATTTTAAATATAACGTTAATTTATAAATATTTTTATTATCTTCCATACCATTTTAAGATTCACGTTTAAAGTTTATGATTCTTTCAATCAATAATATTGTCTTTAAAATTTGAACTTATATTTACTCATTAAAAATGCATTGTGTGTTAGCAATGTAATTAACCTTTGGTGATAAATTTGTTGACAATTGTTTGGGTACATTGTCACTTCTCAGACAGAAAATGTTTTCACAAACACACTTCTTGTAATATTAAATCTATATGTGAAAATATTTTCTTCATTTGATAGTACACTAAATAACAATCATTAATCTAATCTATTATATGTTATTTATATATTTATACCATATATAAAGTCACGAATTGAAATAGTGTCACAATTTAAGTATACCAATTCAGTTAAGAAAAGATTAAAATATTTTTGAACCCAACAATCATTAATATATATATATATATATATTCTTTAACCCTCAATCAATAATTTTTTTTACTGACATAAATATATTTATATAAAAAATGTTTTCATTTACTCGAGGAATATATTGGCATGTATACACATAAAAAGAAAATAATGAAATCCAACAACTTTTAGATCTAAATATTTTACATATGGTGATGTAGTAAAGAGGAATGAATTTTATTGGTGAAAGTCTTAAAAGAAGTCATAGAAGTAGTTGCAGTGAGATCAGTTGGAGGTATTAAATGTGTGAATTAAACTAACACCTGTTTCTTCGGTGACTTGACGTACCAAACTTATTACTAGTTTTTTCTTTAATGAATTAGGAAACAAAATAATAATTATTGTATAGAAATAAAATAAAAATTAGTATTAAGTGATTTAATTTTTTTTTTCGAACAAAGTGATTTAATTAGTAAAATGCAATACAATGGAAAATCGAATGATATTTATCTTAAAAAATTCAAATTTAAATCGCTTTATCTATAAGGTATGTATGCATTGTCAAATAATTAAAAATATATATGAATAGATAATATGTTATAATCATTCCTCTGATATGGGTTTTTTAATGGATGAGAGTGCGAGACAGTGAGTCAAATTATATATTGGGTAAACTATGACATGTACTACTAAAATTATTAGGAGTGATTCGTTTATACCACCAATTTTTTAATTGGTTCAAATTTATTATCAAAATTTTATTTTTTGACTCGTTTATACGATGATTTAGATATTAGAACAAAACGACGTCGTTTTGGTGTCGTTATTTTGACACTAAATTGCCCAGAACGACGTCGTTTTGCTGGAGGAAAATATAAAAAAAAATTCATTCAATGGGATTTGAACCTTGAGCCTTTAAAATTAAAGGAAAACTCCTAACCACTAAGCCAACTTAACAGCTTTGTTTCTTTACATCACAAATAATATATATTCCAAACTGTAATTTATAATACAAATAATATTCCCCTATATAAATAATATAAATATATTATTTTTAATATAAATATATTAGAAATATATTAGTATACAAATATTAATATATAAATAATAAATGAAATAAAAATATATAAATATTTTTATATTATAAATAATATTAAATAGATAAATATATTATTATAAAAACTCAAAAGACTAATTTTCAAAATCTAACAAAATCTTAAACCCTAAACTCTAACTCTAAACTTTAAACCCTAAAACTTTATTCATAAACAAATAATATTAAAATATATAAACAAATAATATATTATTATAAAAACTAAAAAACTAATTTTTTAAAAAAAATCTAAAATTTCCAAAATTTACAATAAAAACCCTAAAAGATTTACCAAAAATTTAAAGTTTAAACCTCAAATCTATCCATTTTAACTGTTAACGGGTTTATGAGTTTAGGATTTATGATTTAGAGTCAAGTTTATAGGTTAGAATTTAATGTTTTGGTGAATTTTGAGATTTTTTTATAAATTTGGAAAATATTGGGTTTTTTTTTGAAAATTAGCTTTTTAGTTTTTTATAATAATATATTATTATTTATATATTTAATAATATTTATAATATAAATTTTTTATTTATTAGTTATCTATATTAATATATTATTATATGTATATTAATATTATTTATAATATATTTATATTATATATATGGTGAAATATTATTTATATAATAAAATAGATTGAATTAATATAAACTGCAGTTTAAAATATATATTATTTGTTTAATAAATTAAAGATATTAAGTTAACTCAGTTGTTGGGAGGTTGTCTTTGATTCTAAAACTACAGTTTACCCTTATACATTCTATGTTTTTGGTGTCAGGTGACTGACTGAGATAGAAAATTATGATATTTATTAACAAACGATATTAGGATTATAATAATCTTATTTTATTATTATATCAATTGTTCAGTAATGTGGTGGTTATGCTTGTCGAGTTGTCATAACTATTAACTTTTAAGTTAATGAATATTAACAACGACTGTGATAAGTAATTAGAAATATGTCTTAATGGTACAATATCAAAATTCTTTTAAGTTTTACACGTTTTTTGGATTGTTGGATGAGAGAATGAATTGGTGAGATTAAACTTTTTTCCAAGTGATAATCTTCACATATTATACTGTAAATCTCAACGATCCGTTTCGCCCTTTTCAACGTTCCCAAAAACATGTTAAACTTAAAGAGTTTTACACTGCGTAACTGGATTTTATTCCGTATATATATATATACAAAATAACGAGATATATATATATATATATATATATATATATATATATATATATATTACAAAATAACGATATATATATATCTCGTTATTTTGTAATATTGCCTTTGAAGTGGAGGATATAATAAAATTTAAAAATATATGTATTGTTTAAGGATTATTATTCTAGCACTAATAATGAAAAATAAAAACTCCACATGCATAGCTAATTTTATTTTAAAAATTAAAATCTAAATCATTAGTCTTAAAATCATAAATCATAAATTTTAAATTTAATTCTTAAACTTAAAAACCTAAATTCTAGTGATAAACTCTAAATTCTAAATCTTAAAACATAAACACATAAACACTAGATTAGATATGCATATAGAAAAAAAAATTCCATCCCAATATATGAAATATTTTCTCATTGTCTAATATAAATTTAACATAATTCATGGATCCGTTTTGTTTAATCAAAATCTGCTCTGATTTTTTTAATAAAAAAAGTATACTTGATTGAATTCAAAGTGAAAAGAATTACAAAAGGATCACACCACAACTGTTGAGAATTCAATGTGAACAATAAATACAGTAAACTTCAAAAGGTGTGAAAGACATGAGAAGCAAAACTCATTACTTTGCAGAAAAACTTGCACAATCTTCTAAATAAAATCCAGCAATGATGTACTTTGACCAGAAAACTCTATGTGTAACCCCCTCGTCCCGGTCTGGATGGATGACCGATCCGAGTGGGCCACACGGGGAAAACCGAAGCGAAACCCGTTAAGGTTCCCCCTCGGTTAGCAACCCTATTTTTTTTTCTTATCTTTTCTAGATGCCTTTATTAAATCCTATGTGATAGGACACGCAGCGAACAAACACGGATACGAAACCCACAAGACATGCAATTAAACAACCAAATTTTCCTTTTTAAGCAGGCCGTATCGATACACATACAGAGGGTATCGATACGCCTTGACCAAAGTCAACCCTCTCAGTCAACTCAGGGAAGACCGTATCGATACACCCTTGAGCGTATCGATACGCCCTTCTCGGTCAACTTTCCAAGGTCAACGAAATGGAACCGTACCGATACGCTACAACCCTGTATCGATACGACCTAAACCCACCAACTCCTCTGAATTTCAGAGAGTTGGGACCGTATCGATACACCCTTGTGTATCGATACGCTCAGCCTGACTTGAATTCCAGAGAGTTGATACCGTATCGATACACCCCAGTGTATCGATACGCCCAGCCAAAACTGAGTCCTGCAGGCAAGACCGTATCGATACGGCCCTCAGGCGTATCGATACGCCCTGCACTGCAACTCTCTAAAAATCAGCAAAACCAACAAAACTCAACTCTATATGCATTTTGGGACTTCCCTAGACTCATTCAAGCATTCATACCGCCTCTATTAACTAAAATCTAGTCATACAAGGCACCCAACATGGACGAACATCATTCAACCAAAGAATCCACATAATCATTCAAAGAAGGCATACAAAGCATACATGAGTTTCATGCCTTAGCAAACAAACATAAAACATTCATATAAGGCAATCTAAACATGATTTTACAAGCCACACATGGCATCCAAATATCAAAGCAACACAAACATCCAAGGACTGGCTATAAGCCTCCCAAACAAACACTTAGGCATCAACATAAACATGGTTTACAAATCCATCAACATGAGGCATTAACAACATAAAGCCAACACAAAGGAGTCTAGATACAAGCTCCTAAAACACGTAGCATTTCCCATTGTTAGACTACTACATTATTTAATAAACCATACTTGAGCAAACTACCACACGCTTGGACGCCCTTTTCCTGCTCCTTGCTAACTCCAAGCTAAAGATCTGCATTGTCGGAAAAAGGAGAGCGTAAGCATAAAGCTTAGTGAGCAGAGCTCTAAAACATAACAACAACAATGCATAGTTCAAAGCTTCCTTTAAAAGTAAAGGCCAACACATACAAGTCATCCAACAACCTAATCCATTTACTACATACAAGTTCAACCAAAGGTCAACAACATAAACATTTCACTTCATGGTATGCACAAGCATAACCAAACTTTCACTTACGGTGGGACTACACATCACCGTTTTAACTAGTGGATTTCCAATGGGACTACACATCAAAGTACTATCCCACTAGTCACTACCGGTGGGACTACACATCACCGGAGCATCGACAACACACGTAATTTACACTAACACAACCAACATACAAGTACGGTGGGACTACACATCACCGTTTCAACTAGTGGGTTTCCAATGGGACTACACATCAAAGGAATACCCAACCAGTGACTACCGGTGGGACTACACATCACCAGAGTCTTATACTTTTGCTACTGGCAGGACTACACATCACCAGAGCAACGACAACCATGCAACACAACACACAAATCACCATCACACAACATGTACTCACTATATCATACACAACCACACAAGCTGCAACCAAGTCCACAAATAGGCACCAAATTGCTACAATCAACCTTAACAAACACAAATGATCTTACTCACCATTTCCGTGCACAACCTGCACCAACTTACACTTATCTCACAAGGCATATAACAACACCATAATTACCACCACACAAAATCAACGATATAATAAGAAGCAACATGCTTCCTCCCAAATATATTGGAATTTCATACATAACAATTCATCACCACAAGTAATGAAAACAAACAGTAAAAAGGGGAAATTAAAGAGACAATTCACCACAATTTACTCTTGAATAACTAAACTCTTCAAAACCAACTTTGAACCAAGATGATACTTAAAAACATTTTCGCAACCACATGCTTGAACCAATCTTTGAAATCAAATTAAAACATTAACCACTCACCTCACTTCCTTAAGTAAATCAAGCAAAGCCGACTCAAGCCTCCATGACTTCCGATATCGATCCCGAGACTTTACCAACGAAATTCCTTGCTCCTAATCATCTCAACACAAGTAAATTAACCTCAAATCAATCCACAACACAACATAGCAAACCCGGAATGAAATTCAAACATCAAACACTTGTTTTTCAAACCAAGAACAACCACCAAAAAGTCATTTCCGAGCAGCCCTTTAGCACAGTCCAAAACTGATGATTCCAACACATTTAACACTTCCAATTGCTTCCAAAACGACCCCCAACCAATACCCTATCATCGACCCTCAACTTCCAACACAAACCACACTCAAAACTCAACTAAAAACCCTCCAAAACACAAAATCGGGAAACTTAACAAAACTCTTTAAAAATCATATATGTTGAACCGTTTGGTTTATAAACTTCATATCTATCACTGTTAAATCAAAATCTCAAGTTAAACACCATAAAACAACCATTTTCATTCAAATCTCCCAAAAATCCAAATTCTAAAACATGGATGAAAATGAAAACTACTTGTACTTTTGAAGAGAGGAAGTCAAAAACGTAATTACCTTTCAAAACCGAGCCAAAACGAAGGAGAAAGGAGATGAAATATATTTGGGGAGGTAGAGATGTTCTTCACGTTAGAATAAAATGGAAGGGAGAGGAAGAAGAAGATAACTTAAAACTTTATTTTATAATAATTTAAATTTAATGTTCAATGACCAAAATGCCCTTAAAGAAAAAGGGAAACCACAATAGTGCCATCCATGGCTTTTGGGCTCAATTTAAAATTAGTCCAAATCTTAAAACCCGAGGCCCAAACCATTACTTTATTAAATAAAATATTAAAATCGAAACCCGAGACAATACTAAAATATTATTTTCACCCGACCCCTAAACCCGGGTGTTACAACTCTCCCCCACTTAGGGAATTTCGTCCTCGAAATTTATTAGACAGGAAGAGTCACTAACACATGCTCCTCCACACTTTCTCTCTTACTACAACATACTCTCCAACTCGGTAGAATTACCACACAACATTAGCTATCTGATGCCAAGATCTCAACGGGTCCTTCAATGCATGACCATTTTAAACTCAACTCAAACTCTTTAACAACATAACACGGGACAAAATTGATTCACACTTCTGAATCATAGATACACAGAACACATTACATACCTCCTTTTAACTATGGTGGTAACTGCAACAAACAAACAACAGAACTAACCCGATTCACCATCTCATACAACAATGTTTGATTACCTAACCCATAACTTTCTCTGACTGATCATTAGACCTCAACATACAACCAAACACTATGCAGACGACTTCAAAAATTTAGTCAAAACTCGAACCTCTATCGGCCATTATCGATCTCAAGACAATGTACAACTCACAATCTTGCTAAGGCACAACTCCGCCATCTTACTCACGGTACAAGTAGCTTGAACATGTATAAAGGACCACATACAGTGCAACTAACATTGATTACTTAACTAAGTTCTCACTGAGGAAATAGGAGGCGAATCAGACACAAGATCTCTCGAATCTATTACCCACTTTCAATACGAATTTCCCCCGAATGTAACAAACTAGAAGAAACTGATGCTCGGTCTTGGCACGCTAACAAATTGCACACTTACTCTCATACTGAACCACATTATCCATCAACTCAATCCACGAGTACTCATCTTCAACCTACAATATGTCTTCACACTATTCGGATGCAATACACAAGAACTGTCATGTGCTTCGGCCAAAACAGTACGTCTCAAAACACTATGTTAGTCGGCACCACTATTCTATCTCTGAACTACAAAACTCTGTCATCTCTAAAAATGTATTCTGGAGGTCTTCCTTTCACTAATTCTTGCACGTGAGGTGCCAAGAACCTATCTTACAATTGTTTCTCTCTAAGTATCTGACTCAGAGCAGGCTTAGCGCGAAACTCGAACACATAACCTATCTTACAATACTGCCACAAAAACAGACAAAACTTAAAAAAATGCACACAAAATATTACCATACAAGCATACGAAAAAAAATCAGAAAAGCAAATGCAAAATTATTCTGGCAAAGCAAAACAAAAATAAATAAATGATTCTTCATCAAAGTAGAAGAACTTTATTTTTTTACAATCAACATAAATATAGAAAATCAGTCGACGACATGAAGACCGTCGCCGAAAACGATTTCGACGAAGAAAAATAACTCAAAAAAAATTTAAAAATAACTTCTTCAGAGAAACTAGAAGTAGAGGAAAGTGGGTAGTTTTTTTTTTTTTAATTTCTACCTAAGGAGATGGGAAGGGAGATTTTGCTCCTATTGAGTCTCGAGCCCACAACCTAAAAGAAGTAAAAGAGTGTCAATTGAGAGCTTTAACCACCTGCATTAAAGATCGTTGACAAAAAGTGGGTAATTTTGTTTAATACTTCCTATTCAAATTTGAATAAAATCTGCTGTTATTTTTCAGTTATGGTTGATTGCATTAAATTGAAATTAATAAAAAGTAAAAGGAGGTGTAAAATAACTGTAGAATATGTAGCCAAGATCTACAACAGCAACGCTGCAGCTATAAAAACAATGTCGTTCCTATGCATTCTATTCCCATCTAACACAAAACTACAGGGGAGCGTCTGCTCCCAAATTCACAATAATATTTTCAAGACGGTTGTCAGGATTTGAACTTATATCATGTGTAAAATGGATAAACATTCACAATCATTAGATTATATTACAGTTCTTGTTACTTTATTATCAAATTAATTTATTTTATTTTAAAATATCACATTAATAAATTTAACGGGATTATTTTAATAAAATCTAACCAATTGGATTTGGATTTTAAAATCTAAAAAGTAACTAGACAAAATTCTAAGAAAAAAAAAACAAGGAAACTAAGTTTCAAATATACAAATAGTACATGAACTTATAACATAATTTAACAATCATATTGATTAAGTTTCTAAAACCAACGAGTGATCTTATTAAAAAAGAGGACGATGTTTATCTTGAAATATCCAGGTTCGAATTAAGAAAAAATATTAATATATTTTAAATGCTATTAATCTAATTTTATTTATGGTAAATTACCTCTAAGGCCACTAAACTATTGGTTCAATTCTATTATGACCATTAAGTTATAATTTTTTACATTAGACTACTAAATTATTAAAATAGTTCCAATCAAGCCATTGACCAATGGACCATTAAAATATTCATATCTGATATTGAACTTGAAGTTTACATAATAAATAAAAAGAAAACTAGACCTACTGATATTGCTCCTCCCACTATCGTCCCACCAAAAGTTGAACTTGTCATGGGGATGGGCATGAATGTAACCCCCGTAGCCCGGCCTAGACGGCTGACCCGAACTACGAAGATTACACGGGGAAAACCAAAGTCAACCCGAAAGTCAACCTTGATTAACGACCCTTTTTTTCTTTTTAAACTTGTCTAGATGCACATTAAACCTAGGCATACTCTTGAGATAAGCATACTCAAAAATCACAGCAATCGGAAAACAATAAGGGACTCAATTGAACAAAATACGAATTTAGGGACCAATTTGTAAATTCTGGAAATTAAGAGGACTTTACCAAATTTTAAGTTACCATTATGAAATTAGTCATGTTTCATGCCTCTCTGCCAAATTTCAACTTAAACGGACATCTCAAACTCAAGCAATTGCACATACGAGAATCAGGACTAAAACGTAAAGCTTGCAAACCTCAAATTTTATGCCCAATCGAAACCTTTGACCATAGTTTCGAAACCTTGTCCAAAGGTTTCGAAACTTTGGCCTCCAGTAGCCCCTGGAACCCAAAAATTTGCAAAGGTTTCGAAACTTTACCCCTAGTTTCGAAACCTAGATGCAGAGGAGCATATTTTGCTTCATTCTAATGACTTTCAATGATACAAACACATTAGAATCATACATATTCATACATATAAGTTTAAAAGAGGCAAAGGCACTCAACACCAGCCACCCAAGCCTAGATGCATACGTCCTAGATTAAACTTACTCCAACATACTCAAAACATGAATATGAACCATCAAACATACATGGTAAATTATACATTAAGAACCTTTTATACATGATACTCAATATGAGCATACCTTAATCAACCAAGGAAAATTATGCATTCGATCAAAAGAAGGCAAACAAGCACATAAAGTCTCATGCTTCAACATCCATACACTTAGGCATCCTCACAAGGCATATGTCCCACACACATGATAAGCAATTTAAACATCTACCAAACATACATCACTCAAGCATTCATCAAGGCATGCATCATAAGTGATGTTTACAAATCAAACAAGGCATCTAAGTGCCAAACCAAATCAACACACATCAAAGCATCAAAACAACAACACCTATCCCATTGCTTTACTATTACAATCTTCCAATTTATAAATCATACACTGAGCTCACCAAAAGCAACACTTGAAGACCTTTCCTTTCCCTTGCCACCCACAAGCTATTTATCTGCATTGTCGAACAAAAGAGAGCGTAAGCATGAAAGCTTAGTGAGGGTAAGCTCATAAAACAAACCTTCGACAATACAGGGTCCAAGCTCGAGCAATTATCATGATGAAATACATGACTTTATCTTCGATCCATATGAACCAAAATGAACATGATGCGTGAACATATAATCAACATTATGTCATGCTCAACATCTCATAAGCTCAACTTACAACGATATATATATACCTCAATGCATTAACCAAATCATATATCACTTCACATTTGAAATTCACATTTCATATCACATTGATACACATATCAATTCATATTAGCATGTATGCATAATCTCATATTGGCATAAACATACTTTCTCATATTGGCACCTAGCTATGACTCGAATACGCGGATAACATGTTGGAACGCATTTTCCAACATCAACATTACCTCGGTGGGATTACACTCATCACCGGCCTTGCATGGACAGGATTCCACTCATCGCCACATGCCCTACGGATGGGATTCCACTCATCATCACGTAGAATATATATAAATTTCCGGTGGAATATTACATCACCGTACTCCTCCTTGGTGCCTTAACGCCACCAAGGCCACGTACGTTTTGACTCAATTTGTGTGCACACTCATCCTAATGATCGATCATTGTACCCAAGCATACTAGTGCCAATTAATAATCAAGTTTCACAACCTTTGATGTTCAAGAGTCATAATATGGCATCTTACATCATATTAAGCTCAACATCAAATATCTCAACAACATAATATCATAATGTCATTTTCAAGAGTCATAATATGGCATCTTACATCATATTAAGCTCAACATCATCATGCACAATTTACAATCCAAACCACATGCATAGCAATGCATCAAACCATGCCTCAACAACATGTATAACACATTATACATAATCATCATAACACAAATCATCATGAGGCATAACATCAATTAAAGAGATCATCCAATGTCTCTAACTAAAGTTTAGGATTAGGCTACCACCCTAATCCTAACTCTAAGTGAGTCTACCAATCTCAACCTAGTCCACATGCTCGAACCAATTGCTCAAAACCATTTAAAATATTTTAACCACTCACCGACTACTTCATTAGCACAAGCCGACAAGCCTACCAAGCATCCAAGTTTCCGGATTCGAGCCCGAAGCTTCACCATTGATTTCTCTTGCTTCTAACCATTCAAAAACAATATATTAACCTCAAAATCAGTCACAAACCCAAAGTTTAACATCAACACACAAATCCACTTCAATTCTCACAATTCAAAGCCAAGTTCATTCTTCAATTTCTCATTTTCGTACTTCCACAAAAACCCGTCAAAAATCAGAATTGTAGTCATCCAAAACACTCTTAAACATGTTCAAAACACTGCCCAACTATAGTATAACCATCAACCCCCAATTTCCAACATTAAACACACAATTTAAGCCATAAACAATCCCCAAAATCATCAAATCCGAGCAGCCATGAAAAACAGTCCAAAACTTGTGATTTCAACATATTTAGCACATTCAAACGCTTCCAAAACAACCCCCAACTATTACTCTAACATCAACCATCAAATTCCAACATAAACCATACCCAAAACTCATCTAAAAACCTTCCTAAAAATCCACCAAAACCCAATTTCGGAAATTTTATAAAATACCTCAAAAATTACTCATTTTAACGTATTATGTGTATTTTAACATGATTAAACAAAGCCCCAACTCAATTTATCAAAACAAGATGAAAAACCCCTTAAAAACCCAAACTTTAATATGAACCCTAATTTTCAAAACTCCATAACTTTGAAATCTAAAACTATAGATAGATAGAGGATGAAGAGGAGATTAAGAAAACATAATTACCTTTCAAAAACCCCTTGAATTGATGAAGAAATTTGATGAATTATGAATTTTGGGTTTGGGAGAGTTTGGGGTAGTTTGCACGGTGGAGAGGGGAGAAATGAGAAAGATGATAGCTTTATCTTATGATAAGGTTGTCATTATTTTTGTTTTGGTTTAATTACCAAAATGATCCCTCCCTTTCTTTCTAAACTCAATTTGCTCACACTAAGGTCAATTTGATTAAAATAAATTTTACTGACTCGAACCAATTAACCCGACTAACTCCTAACCCCAAAACACGGGTGTTACAATGAATCTGGTCGGGGTTTTGACCGATCTGAAAATGATTACCCTAAATTTAAATTTGACTCGACTTATATAAAAAATCAATTTTAAGGACTTAGTTGTAAAATAAATTAATTTTAGAGATTTAATTGTAAAAAATAATTATTTTTAGAGACTTAATTGTAAAAAAATTAATTATTTTTAAGAACTTAATTATAAAAAATCAATTTTAAAGAACTAATTATAAAAATATATAAAGAGGGGCATTGTTATAAAATATCTTTAAAAATATAAAGAAAATTACATTATTAGTCCTGGTCAGGTTAGATTTTTTTACCCCGAACCTGACCCCACCCTTAATAAAAACCTGATCGAATCGAACCCAACCTTTTCATATAAAAAATGATTTGATCAGGCCGGATTGAGTCGAAACCTATCGAGTCCAGATGACACGCCCATTCCTATCATTGGAATATGAGTATCCAATTATCAATACTCATATTCCAATGGTCATAAATTGTTTAGTTAAATATTTTATCTTTAAAGGAAATATTCATATTCAAATGTTTTAAAAATGAGATAAAGTCTTATTAGTTTTATATGTACTTTGATTATTAGTTCTTTTTTATGGTGTGACATTTTCGAATTGTACCACGCTATCATTCAGAAATGAAAAATATATATTATAAAGAAAATTTAAATGATGTTGCGGTGAAATAAATCTAACCTCATGATCCAAGTTTGTTAGACTAAAAATTTGGATACAAAATTCACGAATTAAGAAAAAAATTGTTAGACTAAAAAATTTACACATTACTTTATCCCTTTAAAAATTTAAAAAACTTAAATAAAAAAATAAGTGCTTAAACTATATTTCTTTTGAACTTTAGGTGCCTAGAGTATTTTTTGTTAAAAATAAGTGCTTAAAATTTATATCGTATCAATTATAGGTGCCCGGTAGTTAATTACCGTTAAAAAAATTGTTAATCAATCAATGCTTGACACGTAGCAATAATTAGATTTTTTAAAACCATTTTTTAATTTTTAAAAAATTCTAAAATTCTCTTTTTTTAATAAATAATCTCCAAATCCCTAAAATTTCTTAAACTCAAACCCTCAAATCGACGTCGACCACCTCCCCTGAGCATACCCCTTTGGTTGCGGACTAGCTGGTCATTTTCCCCAACACGACGTCGTTGGAAACGACAAACGATGTGAACAGCGGAAACGATAGTGATTTAGGGTTTGAGTTTGAAAAATTTTAGGAATTTTGGGGACTGTTCTATAAAAATTATAGAATTTCAGAATTTTCTGAAAAATTAACTATTTTGTGTAAAAAATGTTTTAAGTTTTAAGTTTTGGAAAATAAAATAAACATGTCACTCGTCATGTTTTAATTAGTTAACGAATTTTTTTAACGGTAGTTAACTATCAGACACCTAATATTATAATGATGTAAATTTTATGCACCTATTTTTAACAAAAAATTGCGTTAAGTACCAAAAATTCAAAAAAAATATAATTTGGACACTTATTTTTTATTTAAGCCAAAACAATTCTAAGGTCAATTTTATTTATTTATTTGCCCACTTGCTCTTGTCTAGGGCTGTAAACGAACCGAACGTTCAGCGAACCGTTCGTGAACTGTTCGGCGGGAAGTTCGTTCATGTTCGTTTATTTATTAAACGAACGAACATGAACAAGATTTTTTGTTCGTCTAATTAAATGAACGAACACGAACAAAAGACTTGTTTGTTCATTTATGTTCGTGAACGTTCGGTAATCCGTTCGTTTATGCTCGTTCATTTATGTTCGTTCATTTATGTTTGTTCAATTATGTTCGTTTATGTTCATTTAAATTTATTCACATATGTCTAGGGGTGTTCATTATTCGGTTAAACCGAACTTACCGACCGAACCAAAACAAAATTGGTTAATCTATTAGATAATTTTAGGTTTCGACTAATGATTAAGAGTTTTTTCAAATTTTAATTATCGATTAATTCGGTTTAAAAATCGGTTAATTAACTGAATTAATATAACTAACTAAAAATATTAAATATTTAACAAATTATATATGTTCGTTTATGTTCGTTTGTGTTCTTTAATGTCCGTTTATGTTCGTTTACCATTTAAACGAACGAACATGAACAAACACGAACAAGCTACATTCCTTGATGAACGAACACGAACAAGAAATTTTGTGTTCATTTATGTTCGTGTTTGTTCATTTATTCGGTTAAAGTTAAACGAACGAACATGAGCACACCGTCGTTCGTGTTCGTTTACAGCCCTACTCTTGTCATTTGAAACTTCTTTATTACTGTTACTATTGATTTATTTTCAGAACAAATAGTTTTAGCGGGACAGAGAGTAACTTTTAAGGGATTGGAAAATAGAGAATTGGAATAGTTTGGACAGTGATGGGCTTAGGCTACTTGCCTTCCCCGTGTATAAATAACACTGTTCGTATTACTTGCCTTCTTATTTTCTTTTAGCATATTTTGAATTTGTTTATCTTTAGCCTTGCCCAAGGGGACCAAAGCAATGTCCCTACACACACCAACTCTCCTACTAAAAAACGGTCTAACCAGCAACGACCAATGTATTTTAATTCTCATTTTGATACGAAACTCATAGTTTGACATGAAACTACATAGAGTAACATAGCTCTAAATAACCTGCCAAAGGAATTGTATTACTTCATAGTTTGACATGAAACTGAGATAATTTACATACCCTGATTTCATTAAAACCCTAGCACTACAACACATTATACGTATGAAATACATATATGTGCACCCCTAAAAAGCTTGTGGCAAAGGAAAGAGGAAGTTAAATACGTTCTTGCAGCTTAAAAAAGTAAAATTTAGAATCCTTGCTAATGGGAGACCTAAAAGCTAGGGACCCTCAGCTGAAAAATCTTTTTACACTGCCTGCTCAACAGCAGTATCGGTACAACCGTCAATTCAGGATTCTCTGCAGCAGCAGAATGGCTGAATGTTGGAGGTGGATCTAGTCCGGACATTGTTGATGGAGCTTCCTGTTTTGAATGGTCAAATTTACAGGCTGGTCCCAATTTGCAAATACAGTAGCGATTATAGTGTGAGCAGATGGTTTGATCCTGGATTTTAAAAACAAAGAGCTTATCATGAAAAGAGAAAGCATTAATTTGTTAAGTGTCATCAGAACTGAGAATTTAATTTTTATAACTGGAAACAAAAACCAGAAAAGGCCCTTTCTCGTATGCTACATTTACGTAGAAATTCATTTGTACAACAGAAACTCTAGCTTCAACCAATAACCAGTTCAAAAAATCTATACCTGGTTTCTATATATCTCATAGGAAGAACCAAGGAAGCACAATCGTACAGGTCTCAGTGGAATTCCCTTGTTGCTGAAAACAATGGAGTCGGCTTTGCAACTCGATATTTTGGATGATGATATTTGCAATTAGATTTAAACTTACAGTCCCCAGTTTTCAGGAAGAAAGTACACTCAGGTTGGCCAGGCCGTGCAGGGAATTCATCAGCCAATGTCTGAGGTTGATTATGAGTATAGACAGCGGTTTCTGGTAGCGGGTTGTTCATGACATACACTGGAGTTGCATCCAAACTTCTTTCCAGTGGGCAGTATACAGTCGTCTTGACAAGGCACAAGAAGATAAGTTATTATGCAGATACATGCTGGAATAGGAAAAAAAACAAGACAAGTCTAGGAAAGGCATGTAAGAGATTGGGGGAGAAGGAAGGTAAGAACCATTTAATGCTAAGTTAAACCCAATAGATGCCAAGGACTACAGTATACCAAGATAAACCCAAAGATGCTAAAGACTATATTCACAGAAAGTATAGTACCATAAGAACAATGATAGTACCTGATACCCATTCCATTCTAGATTTGGGGGGGGAACAACTTGCGGTGGTGAAAACATAACCGGCATATAGGCAGCAGTCTCATTTAATGCCCTTGGTGATGACCAGGGCACCGTATTCACTCGTGGTGCAGCTTGAGATGAAACAGATCCACCATTACCATATCCTGAAGGTGGGTCACAAGCCCCAGTAGTCGTAGGATTGGGATGATTAAACCTGCAGTTGAGTCCATACTTGCATGACCCATTACGCATGTAATAGGGGCACTCTTTCTCTCCCTGTGACAAATTAAATCTTATCAATTTCCAGAACGGTTACTCCAATTAATCACTAAAATACAGTAAAAGCAGAAGAGGTACCGGTCGGATAGGCAGACCAAGAAAGTTAAGTTCTAAAATTGGACCCACTGAAGATTTTGCTGGAGAGTGGTTGTATCTACATGCCTTCCCGAACTTACATCCACCAGTTCTTAAGTAGAACTGCAAGCATTATTGTAACACCAAAGCAATGTTACTATCAATTAATGCACGTTTCTTAGAGACAGCTGAAAATATATAAAGATGAGTTCCAGAAGCATCTGAGCAAACACTAAAACATATGTTATAGCCATAGTAAACCATAGAATAGAAACACGATTTAATATAACCAGGGATAAAAGATCTTAACATTAAGCATTGAAATGCTTATCGAAGGCTAGGTTCCACCGAAATATGTACGGTTTATAAGAGCGAAAAAATGATAGTACCTGAGTTTATAAGTTTATAAGTTTTATCTTATGTTAAATTCCAACCTTCGAAAGCAAGGAAATTAACCTCGAAAATCAACTTTTCGAATGTTTTCAAATACTCAAACTAAGAGCGAAAAAACCTGCTGCCAAACCAAAACAGAACATACAAAGCATTCAAAACAAATGTAACACTCATCAAACTGATGCCAGTTACAAACATAAAGATCACATCGTACAAACATAAATTAAGAATATTGACCTTGCATTCTGCCTGGCTTGGTTTCTCCGTTGATTCATCGTTTTCCTTGACCTTTTCCTTCACATCCTTCGAACATAATAATTCCAAAACACCCATAACGAAAATAGTCAGCAGAAAATGATTTTTTATAGGTCTGTAGCTAACAAGAAATCAGAGGGGGGAAAAGTCAAAACCCCAAAACGCAAGGTGCAACGTGTACCAAGAAAAACTAGAGTTTTGTATATACTGACATGAAGAGTCTCAGCTGTTAAACAATGATTAGCTACTTCAGCGATAAAAGATGGATTATTTTCAACAAGCTGACTGAAGAAGAAACGATCAAAATTTCCAAAAGTAATTACACTGAAAATTAACAACCGAAACACACATACCATATTTGAAAAATCAAAACAATCTTTAATAAATAATATCATAAAAAACAGTTTTCAATCAGCTAAAGGAAGACCATTTTTCAGCACACAAAGATGATAAACTGTAAGAAGGTTAGAAAAAGGACCTGGTTCTTCCTTCGAAGAGGGTGATTAAACTTGCAATTATATCCAAATTTGCAAAGTCCAGTTTTCATATAATAAGCGCAATCCTCTGCTTCTGGTCTCACCGGATAATGCGACCTCTTTCTTTCATTTTTCTTCACGTTTTCACCATCAATCTCGTCACCATTTCTTTCCTCCCCACCCTCGTCGTCCTCGTCTGCTGAAGCGTTTCCGTCGGCATCGTTGTCGCTTTCTCTCCCACCGTGATCTTTCTTCTCAGCCTCCTCGTACCTTTCCTTTTCCTCTCCTTCTGCTTCCTCCGCAAAATCGAGATTCTCGAGCTGCTGTTCGAGATTGCTTTCTTCGTGCTCGGTTTCAACGGCCGAGTGATTAAGATCATGCGGTGAGAGGTCGGGATTCGGAGATTGAAGCCCTAAGTGAAAGGCAGATTCGTTGGGAGTAGTGTCGGAGTCCAGAGTTTCTTCAGATAGTGACATTGTAAATCCGCATTTCAAAACCCTAAATTTTGCAGGTGAAGAAGGGGGGAAACGGGGAGGAAAGAAACTGAAAAGGTATCTTTTTTTTATTGGGAATTGAAAATGAAAGTGAGTCACTGACACTGAGTTTGAAGCAGCGGTGAGCCGGTGAATCACTCCACATGGCACAGTGAGAAGTTGGTCCAACTCAATATTCATTTCAAAACTCAATTCAAGTCAAAATGGCCCAGTGAAGTGAGTCACTAGAAATTTAGGGAGGGACCAACTTCTAGTTTTGTTTTACTTAGAGCTGGCAAATTTGACTTGAAAATTTGATCCGAAATTTAAAATAAACTCAACCGAAATCGACTTACATTTTAGCTGAACCGAAATAAACTCAAACCGATTTTTAACCGAACTAAATGGACCTAAACTGATAGCAACCCGAATCGAAAACAACTCGAAATAAAAAAAATATATGAATAGAAATAAATAAAGATGAGATATGAACAGCCGCGCACAACCCACCAAAAAATCAAATATATTGGCTTTAAAAAATTGACTAACCTAAAAACTCGATTAAAACCTACTGATCTCCCATTAACCCGAAACTAACCCGAACCAAAATCAACCAAACCGATATTAACCAGCCTGAAAATCAACCAACCCAAAATGACCCGAATCACAACAGACCGGAAATAAAACCCAACCAAACCAAAATCAAATTTAAACCGAATGATATCAGACCCGCAATAACTGAAACCGAAATAACCCGAACCAAACCGGAAGCGAATGACCTGTTTATTACCTCTAGTTTTATTTGAGTTGTAATGCGATTTTCGATCACTTATACAGAAATTTACATCCACAATACATCAAATATTAACTTTTTTTTATAATTTTTGGATCCTCAATACCCGATAATTTTTGAATCGGATCGGATCGGAGTCCCTTAGCATCCTTAAATTGATCAAAAACCGGCTCCCATAAAAGACTACTCAAATTTAAAACGATGAAAACCTGAGAAAACACGAAACTGAAAAGACCCAAACTCAAGGATTCAAACATGATATTATCCTAACCCAAAATGAATCAAATTCTAGCGGGTACAAATGAATGTTACAATGACTAGAAAACACTACCAGAAAACTACTTTAAGATTCAACAAGCACAGTAAAATATTATATAACCGATATCATTACATAATCACCGTCACCGTGTGCTGTCAATTTGCTTCCTTGCGCTCTTCGGAAAGTTGGAGGGAAACTGGACAATGGTCACTCCCATAGAAACCTGCAAATTTTGAAGATCAATGCTTTATGTACTAAAAACAAAGCAAACCACACTACACTGAAGTTCCAATAAATTGTTTTTGGCTAAAATACTGAAAAGGTCCCTGAACTATTTCACTTTTCTTAAATAACGCCTATACTTCATGTTTCTCGGATTCGAGTATGAGCATTAGACATAGGTATATGCCCGACGCAGGTTTGGTCATTTTTAAGAAAAAAAAGTCTGTCTATGTATTTGGAGGGTCACTGAAGGGTCGTATTCTGATACCTGTGTGTGTCAGATACACGTGTATGTAAGAAAGGATACTTTAAAAAAATGAAGAGTCGAAACAACATAACATATACTTCTATCATACCCATAGGGCTGATTCGGGTATGGTAAAAGTATAGAGCTTTATCTAGATGAAGCAGTAAAGTTCAGTTGTTATTATTATTTTCGCATTCGTTTTTCTACATGCGAGTTCAAATTTAAATGCTTCAATTTGCCTTCATATGACATACTATGGTATCCTTGTGTATTGGAAAAATAAGGGAAACGGATCTACATAAACGATAATGAGATTATGGAATTGAAGGTTCATTGCAAGCTACCTAAAGATATTGGGGGCAAATGTGACCATATGCTTGCCACTTGACCCACACAAGCAGCCAGGCAACTTGAACTAATCAAAAATGGCTAACACTAGCTTGAACTTTTATCTTCACCAAAAAGTAAGTACCATATGAAAAAACAAAACCCCAAAAAATGCGCACCTTCTAATTCAATCCCTTTCCCATGCATTTCACATGAGGTCACCCTCTCCTTGAGCTTCTCAGAAACAACGAAATAGTCTATTCTCATTCGTTTTCCTCGATACCTGCAATAAAACCACCAGCATTACATCCCAACCTAAGATTGATAGGTTAACACAAAAAATAGAGTCGTAAACTCCATCATCCAAAAGTTAATTGCCCCAAAGCATCTGAATAATGTTAACAACAATAAGAACGATAACCACAAGAAAAATACTATAAACGAAGATACTTGTGGCTTGTGCGGGCATAAAAACTACTTACCTCCCAACAGGGTTTCCCGACCATGAAAAGCCACATTCCATGTCCTTCTCCTTGTGCAGGTATCTATATGCATCTACTAACCTTCCCCTACGCATAATCCACAAATTTATTTAAAGTAGATTGAAATGAAAATCAAAGAAAAGATAGCATCTCATTATATACAGAATTACAGATAAGTGGAAGTGTTAGCTAAAACTTTTCTGTTTCATAATCATAAGTTTCAACTTATATTAAACTTTCGTGTGGAGATAATATTATTGTACGCATCATGGTTTCAACTTCCAACATGTTAATGGCTTATGGAAAGTTTGGAAACCATAGAAGAAAGGGCTCTCTGAAGAGATGACATACTCTTTTAATATTCCCCCAAAGCGCTTCCTCTCAGATAAGGTAAATCCCGGCTGCCCACAGTCCTGCACATCATCGTGAATTATCTTGTCAGTTATTCTTACATATAGAGTACACTACATTGAACTGGTCCATATCCTGATCTTACGGGAACAATGGCAGTTTAATGAATTCAATATTAAGATATAAAGTTCAACAAGAATTCTTCGTTACAAGTAAGGCCTGCATAAGCAAAATTAAGTGATATCTAAACCAGCAATTTTTGTTGCTAAAGTAATCCCAACCTATCAATTTCCAAACTAGATCCAATATCACTTGGTGGGCCACCTAAGAATATGATGATCAATTTGCTCCTGGTGATCTAACAACCCCATGGATTTCTGCAATTTGTATTCTAGTCTTGGCATCGATCTTGGAATTGAGGATTAAGTTTATAATAAATAAATAAGAATGTAATGTGACCCAAAAAGGATCATGATAATGTCTAGAAATGGTTAGAATCAAATTTAATCCTCAGTGAAAACAAGACAGATGAAGTTGATAACCTCTTTATTTGGAGGAACATAACCATTCATCTTTGCCGCACTGAAGAATTCTGGATGACTCACATCAATATCCTCATGGCTATACAAGCAAAGGAACTTTATAAGAGCACCATTAATTCCTGAAAGTGATGTATGCTATGAACCTAACAAGCTTTGTAAGCCCACCCATGACCCACCCTTTTACCACTCGAACTCACCTAACATTCAGATCGCCACACCAAATCAGAGGTTTATCTGACGACTGAAATACAAACTCTAGAAGCCTTTTATCCCACTTTCTTCTCCGCTGAAACGAATTTTCCTCCTCTTTCCAACCATTGTTTGGTGCATATGTATTCAATACACGGAATGTCTCAAATTCAGCTAAAATAACCCGGCCATCTGGTTCATGCTTTGAAACTAGCAAAGAATTTGGTAAATATATAACATTCAAACAAACATGGAAGAGCATAAGACAAGAAATATCTCATATTAGAAGCTTAAATGATATTGTTCCAGTGTACAGTCACTAGGGAAATTAAATATTGTGTGCTTTCTTTTCTCTTATGTGCAGGCATATGTTCATATCCACACACAAACGTGCAGACTAAATACGAAGAGAGAGAGAGGGAGAGATCTGAAAATTCTTTCCTCGCAAGGAATTTGAAAAATGGATGTTCGTAAACAAAAATACCTGTTCTATCAAGAGAGAACGAAACTTTTAATGGTTGAAGACATTTCTTAACCAACAATGCAGTGCCTGCATATTTTGTATCCGCTAGAGACCACCAAACACGATAATTTCCAAATGGTGGACTAGAAAGAGCACGCATCAATATCTGAGTGGATGGGAAATAAAGAATATGCATTACTCTAATATGAAACTATTCTTTAACGGGCTATTTTGGCCCTTCATTTTGAACCCCACCCCACCCCACCCAAATAAATAAAATAAAATCATGTAGCCTAACCAAAAACAATATACCCGTTTATTAGGGACAAAAACATGAAGACAATATAGAACACTCTTCATGCAAGCTCACATGCATGTATAACAGTGAGACCTATAATTTAGAATAGGAAACAATCACATAGAATCCTCACAGATTTTACAGCTACTGGCTTTAATTTTCAACTTTTACAATTAACAACAGATAATGTTGCATGATTTGAACAAAATGTATAAAGTAATAAACTTATGCAGCAATGAAAATGATGATAAAGAATCTCCTAAGTTTCTTGCGAAGAAAAATGTAGTTCTACCTATCAAAAAATAGTAACTGAAGATTCTGATATAGTCAATTTAGAGCATATTTAAGTGTTTGCAGAAGATCACTGGGAATATAAAAACACACTAAGGTAAAAACAGAGAAAAGTGATAGGACAGACACGAAAAGAACAAGTACTCAAGTAGAGTTAGGATATACCAGTCATGGATGGTAGCACGAGAAAAATGTTACCTGCTTTTCTTCTCTGGAAGAGCTGGTATCATCTTTTAGCTCTCCAGGGATTTTAGGTGCACCTTTTGAACCAGCAGCTGGCATCCTTACTTCCTACCATTAACAGACAATTAGACAGGGTCTTAACTAAAGCCCATAACCATAGTTCAGCATTGGCATATATGATATAACCAATACGAAGCAATGTGATTAAAACAAAACCCAGGCAATAACAAAGAATCATTATAACCAGGTAAACTATGTTGCACAAATAAATGAACCATGAGGAAACAGCATTACCATCTTTAACTAAAACTCAACAGGGAACTGATGTCTACCAAATAAATTAATCCGATAAGATACGGGTCGGATACAAATACTTCAAGAAAAATGAAGACTAGTAGTAACAAAGTTTGTTCACATGCAACAAGAACAAGGCTGCAGCTAGGCTAGAGTACAAGCTCATTTTCATATTGAGCAAATAGGCAGTTCATAGTCAGTAATAGGTAACACATTGTCATTTAACTGCATTTAGCCCTCTTGCAGAACAACACTTTGGCCATCACACAAATATTTTAAATTGCATGAACAAGAAGGAGGTATGCCCAAATTTTAAATAACCCTCCTTTATTTCCAAATGCAGAAAAAAGTACTCTTTTTCACCCAAGGGGTAAAAACCCAAAGCTAAAAAACCCAACTCTTGCCAAAACCCTCACAAAAACTAAAAGAACAAATTGTTAAGAAAGTGAGAGAAAATGATTACCTGTATAGCAATGATATCAGGGTCAAGATTGGAAACGAAACTGGAGAACTCGGACCAATTGTTCTTGACTCGAAGGAGCAAACTGTTGGCGTTCCATGTGAGGAACTTCAATGGCTCTTTCTTGATGTCTGCTTCAGGCTGTGCATCGCCGTTTTCAACACCTTGTTTTGAAGGCGAAAGCGCGGGCTTCTTGGCCGAGCCTTCCTTCTCAATTGGTTTGAAGAATCGCTTCATCGTGTTGCTCACAAGTTTGAGAGTTCGTACGTTCCCAACTCTCTTTTGTCGCTGCTTAGCTGATTCATCTGAGGAAAATATTTACTTTTGAAAAGAAAATCCATTTAAAAAGTTTCAGAACAAAACATTTGGGCTGGAATGGAATTGGATTTGAACTTTACATAAGCCATAATTGTAAATCAGATTAGGGCCCGCTCTATTGTCTTGCAGTTAGGTTTCGGTGTGGATCAACCCGTCGGGTTTCAATCCGGTTAATTTTATTTTAAAACCAGGTCCGAGTTGGAGGCTATGGTCATATTCTCTATTCCATTTGCAAACGCCATGAGCAATATTGAGCATAGCCATAAGCCCATAACAGGGGTTATTTTATCCGAATATTCCGATTCTCTTATATTATTTACGTATATGTTATCCTAAAAAATTAATTCTCACTTCAGTATTCTTTACATGAATTCGTCTGGCTAGTATGACGAGTTTCATGTGTTTTTATTTTTTTAAAGAACTTGTTTGGTTGGTGTAGTGAATATCATCCAATTTTTTATTTTTTAATGAGAGATAATAACGAATATCTATAAAATATCATTAAAAAACAAAAGCCCATAAAACTTATCATATCAGCCAAACAAATTCAGAAATTAATTTTTTTAAAATATCAAATTCCTAAATCATATAAAAATTGAGATACTTGAGTAAAAATGCCCATAAGAAGGCAAGAGTGTGGTCCTTCGTTATCGGAGTATGACACTAAACGTTTGAGGGCATGGTTTCCAAAGCTCGAGATTCCAACATTCGAATACCTCTCAAATTTAATTTGATAATATCAATATTATCACATTACGCGGTTAAGCTTTCTTTATATTAAATTAAGATTCACGGGATGTCTTTTTTTACATTAATAATAATAATAATATATTGTATGCCGTGGGGTTAATGGCCAACTATACAAAGTCTATTTATGCCAATGCCAATGACATGCCCTATTAAATTCCACAACAAACTTTTGTCCTCTTGAGTCTTGCCGAACCTCCTAGTAAGAAAGCAGATGATGTTCATTATATAATGTACGGGTTCAATTTATTTTATCTGCAAAGTATATGTGCATTGTCAAAAAATTAAAAATATATATAAATAAATACTGCCTTATAATCTTCTTACGACTATTAAAAAAAATCTCATCCTCTTACCAAAAAATGTTGCCTTATCTATCACCTCTCTTCCATTCCACCATCCAACCATTATTATAATATCTACATTTATATTCGGCATCCGAGTGAGACATAATAACTTCACTTTATAATCCATCTATATTTTAACTCATAACATTTTTTAACAATAAACTCATAGAATCTTAAACGTTATTACCATAATAATAATAATAATATCAATTAAAATAAAATCCGGTGGATTCATTTAAAAGTATGCCCTTCATATATTATTAGTTGGTGTTAAATTTTAACTGATTCATCACTCAATGAAGGATAGCCGGGCAATGAATGATTAGTTTTTATCACGAATTCAAATAAAAGTCCGCGACTACGATAGCAGTCGTTATATAAAGATAACAACACCTACTGAAATCGCTATTGTAGAAAATTACAATCTATTATAATCGCAGTTAGTAGGTTATTGTCCGCAACCGCGATAAAATACTACCACCACAATTTAAATCCTAATTTTTATATCAATTATTGCGAAGCATAATTATTCATATTTACTTTTACAACTAATCTAATAATTAGTTTGATTCATTTAATAATACTAAAAATAGTTCCAACCCACCCACTCAAAACAAAAGCCAACAGTATTCATGTTATTGTTACCCCACATTTGTCCTCCACTATACGCCAATCATGCTCTTTCTCTACTTCATTCTTATCCAATTTTTTCAATGAACTTATCAACACTGCTGAAAACTCATGGAACACAGAGTTGGTCCAATCCATCTTCTCACCTGATCAGGCAGACTGTATCTTGTTCATACCCTTACCATCTTTTCACTGTGCCGACACCATTTGCTGGAGGGGTGATATTTTTGGTTGTTATTCTGTTCGTAGTGGCTACAACTGGTTAGTTAATGCTGAGCTTCGCCCTCACCTGCACCCATCAAACGTTTATGAGGACTGGCTATCTAAATTCAATAAAGCCTTATGGTCTCTATTTTTGCCGTCCAAGGTGCGTATTTTTTTCTGGAGATTCATTCATAATCTTATTCCTACATCTACCAACCTCAGAATAAGAAATATAAATGTTTCTACTCAGTGTTGTCTGTGCGATAATGGTACTGAATCTACTTTCCACTTCACCTTTGAATGTCACTTTGTTCACGAGGTTCTGATGGGGTTGGGCATTGATAATTTTAGAATTCCCCCTGAGCAGAATTTCATTAAGTGGTTTTCTATACTATTCGATTCAGTATCTTACTACTCCAGAAAGATTTTTGTTACATCGCTATGGGCATTGTGGGGGCTAAGGAATAAAATAGTTCATGAAGGGTGTATTCGGAATGCTTCTGATATTATCCGCTTTACTAAAGTTTTTGTGATGGAGGCTGAAGCTAAAGGCCCTAGTGTCCCTAACACTGTCTGTCCCTCCCCGGTAAAATGGTCCCCCCCACCTACTGAGTTTATCAAGGTAAACTTTGATGCGAGTTTTGATAAGAATACAAATTCATCTGTGACGGGTATTATTATCCGAAACTCAGAAGGTTTATTAATGGCAGCAGGAACTTACCAGAATCGCTTCGTTTCTGATCCGGAGCAAGCAGAAGCAACGGCGTGCGCCCAGGCGATTAACCTCCTCTCCGATTTGGGGTTCCACAACGCCATAGTCGAGGGCGACTCCCTCTCTGTCATATCGAAGCTCAGATCCGGAAATTTGGACAAATCGTTACTAAGTGTGCGTTTGAGAAACATTTTAAACAGATGTATAGGTTTCACCAACCTGATGTTCACACACGTTCGACGGTCGGGCAACGTTCCGGCTCACACCCTGGCTCGTCACGGGGGGAGTTACAGTGGGCCGAGGGTTTGGATCGAGGAAGCTCCGCCGGTCGTTGAAGTGGCTGTTTCGGCCGATCGGTGGTGGGAACAACCTTCAGACTAAGTTTCCTATACTATCTCCAGAGTTTCATCTACATTCTCTTCATCTCTGGAAGCTTTGGATGCATCTAACTCTTCACTTTCTTCATCTGATTTCCCCACTGATCTGTTGTGGGTTTACCGAAGAGATGCTGTCGGTTGAGCTAATTTCACACTTTTCTTTAAGTTTTTTATGTTCAATAAACGGTGGCGTTTTTGTGCCCCGTTGTTATTATGTAATAACTTTTTGTATTTGCTTCAGTTTTTAATAATATCTATCAGCTCTACCAATTCAAAAAAAAAAACAAATCTACACATAAAAACATGATTTTAAAAAATAATAAAGAAATTTATTTTTATAATTTTCATAAATACTATTAAAATCATGTGAATATGTCATTATATATTTCACTTTCACCCCAACGGGCTATTGCTGAGCTGAAAAGGACATACTATATATTAATATTATAAAATATATTAATAAATAAATAAACTTTAATGGGGTGCCTCAATTTGTTTCTTTCTTTGCTATTTAGTAAGATAAATACATTTCTTCTTTTCCCAGTTTCACACTTGGAAGTCGCCCCCCCCCCCCCCCCCATCACAGGGTTTTTTCAACCTTTTTGCCCCTTTGTCCGTATTAAAAAGAATAAATAAAATCCAAACGGTAATTTTAATGAAAAAGACGTAAAAATAAAATACTAATATGATGATAAACACAAAAGAATATTTTATATGACGCAATATTTTATATGTTAAAAGTCAACGATTTTTAGAGTAAGTGATTAAAGCTCAGTTGACACTTTATTTTTTTTTCATAGGTTGTGGATTCATAACTCTTTAGGAGTAAATTTTTCCTCTCCTTCTTTAGGTAAAAATTGTTCAAAAAATATTAAAAAAATAATGAGCAAGTACATTTAGCCAGTTGGTCAAGTCGTTTATCTTTGTTCTCATATTTTCTTAAATCATGGATTCTAGACCTACTACGAACACCCATTCCTTCCCTAGAGTTCCCATTCCCCTCCCCTAATATTATGATTACAATTAAAATTTGTCACAAAAAATATATAAAAAACAATATATTTAATAAATTGTTAAAGGTATATTATTAGTTTTAAGTCTTATTGTATATAATATTATTTTTTTGGTTAAATAGAGATGTATGTATATGTCAGGATCTAAATGCATACAAAATAAGGTAATATGAGTATCTCAACAACTATGCCAATAATAAGTGAAATTAGTATCTGATATTGTCTTTAAAATTTGTAATTAGTCATATTTATTGTGATTTATGTTTGATCTAGTTAATTATGGTCACTCAGATATTATATTCTTGTTCATATAATAATATTGTTTTTAAAATACATATTTAGTACTCTAATTAATGAAGGGATTGTAAAAAATGATATAAATGAAATTACTATTAAAACAAAAGAAAATGACTAATAGGGGTTAATCTTCTTCTTCCTAAAAACGACCTCAGTGTCGAGACCAAATGCGTCAACTTTCCTCACCTCCAAAAGCTCCGATTCCTTAAACAACTCCAACAATGGCTGCACGCTATACAGATCATTGGCCGAGAACTTATCCGTCTGTCGCGCCACCGCCACGTGTAGAACACAAACCCCGCCGGGCTTCAACGTCCGTTCGATCTCCCCGACGAACTTCCACGGGTACAGCGCGTGATCGAAGACGTTGGAGAATTCGAAGTCGAATGTCTGGTTCCGGAATGGCTGCGCATGGAAGTCCCCTTTCATTACGAGCGGAGGGTACGGCACCAAATCTATGCCGACCGCGTCCGACACTCCGACCATCTTCATCGCCGCCACCTCTTGTCCGACTCTAGCTCCGATGGACAACGCCTTCGACTCGTTGAGAATGAGCTTTCTTTGCTTCAAGCTCTGGAAAACGCCGGCGAAGACCCTGATTTTTCTGTCCCAATCACGTGTCGTCCATATCTTTCGGAGCTTCGGGTTGAGGGTTTTGTTGAGCTGCCGCTCGATGTATGCGTTGTAGGAGGTATAGCCCCGTCGGATACGGAGACCGCCGGCGCTGCCGTTGGAGGGTGGATTGGTGGTAGTTTTGAGGCGGAGGAGTGGGGATTGGGTGGATAGAAAGACTAGGAAAAAGATGGAGAGAAAGAGAGAAAGAAGGAAAGGTTTAATGAGGATGGGGAGCTTTGAGAATGAGGGTGGATTCATGGTTTACAGAAAGGGAAACAATGAAAATGGAAGGATTTGTTTTTTATTTTGCAGGCTCGTAGCTTATTGATGACCTAAAGGAGGAGGAAGAAGAAGATGAAACTGAAAACCAAAAGAAAAGTGATAAGAAGAATGGAGGTGTTTCTTTTGCTGATAAGGAAGGCTCAGCTGTCATGCATGGTTTAAGGGGCAAAATGTAAAGCGAAAGGTGGCCCCAGTAATTCATACAGGCTCCGTTTCACGGACAAAAATTCTTTACTCCTTTTCAGTGTCCTTATTTATGTCTCTATACATAAAATTAAGTTTAGGATTTAGAATTTTAGATTAAGGTTTAAGAAATTTAAGGTATTGTGTATTTTTTAGGATATAAGATGTAGAGTTTAGAATTTAAAATTTAGAGTTATAGCTTAAAATTTAATTTTATAGTATTTTTTAGTGTTTGACATAAATAAGAACACTAAAAAAGAGCTGAAGATATTTATCTCGTTTGACGGGCTGGCCAAACTATAATGTAGATGAAAAAATCGCATTTGAAGAGAAGTTGAAATTTTTAATTTCTTCCAACAGTGCGTTTGACGTAAAAACTAAGTGAATCATTGCTAAAACTTAACGTTCGATAAAACTTCTTCAAAACTGGGTGAAGAAACTCTAATGAACGAAGCTTAAGGCCTCATTTGTGGTTGCGTTTGGCAATTCAAACGGGTTTTTTTAAGTGCTTTCACTTATTTTTTTGGGTGTTTTTGTTTGCTTTTAAAATTAGTTTTTCCACCCAAACCAAAAAGTTAGATTTTATAGTTTCTTGGGTGGAAAAGCTAGTTTGAAAATAAAATTATTTTTTTACTTTTATTATTTAATTATAATCTAATGTACATTCTGCATACATAATTGTAAAATAATATATATTTTATAATATTTATATTGAGAATAAAATTATTTTATTTGTAAGTGATATGTCCATATATAATCTAGAGTGTAGTTTATATTTTAAAATAAAATTTTTATTATAATTAAAATTGACTTATTTCATAGTATATCATAACATTAACTATTTAAACATCACCCAAGTTTACTTTTACTTTTTAATATCATGTCTAAAATAAATATTTTATCTCATTAAAATCACTTTTTAACATCAATGACAAACACTAACCAGCTTTTCAAAACTACTTTTGAACGACTAATTTAAAAATTATTTTTTACACCGCACTTTTTAAAAGCAACCACAAACTAAGCCTAAATCTTACTCCAAAGCACTAAGAATCTACCATAATATTTAATCTCAATTAAATCATTACTTTACAATCGAAGGAGAGAATTTCAATTTTTCAATCGAAATGAAAGAATTTTAATTATTTAATATCTCCATATCAAATGATATATGTTATCATATTATTTAAAAAAATATTTAATGGATAGTAACTGATAAAAAAAATTTGCCCATTTCGCCCTATTAGTTTATGTTCGACTTTGTATAAAGTAATTACGAAAGTGCTTGTTGGGCGTTTAAAGCCATTCTTATCACAATGGATTGAGTCGACACAAGCGAGTTTTGTTCCGGGGAGGCAAATATTTGATAATATTATTGTCGCGCAGGAGGTGATGCACTCAATGGCGTTGAAAAATGGGAAGAAGGCTTGGATGGCAATAAAAGAGGATTTAGAAAAGGCGTATGATCGTTTGGAATGGGATTTCATTGAGGAATCTTTAGGATTGGCTGGTATCCCTGCAAAGTTTATTGAGCTTATTATGGCATGTATTAAATCGGTATCGACACAAGTTATGTGGAATGATGATCTAACAGAAGAGTTCAAGCCGACAAGGGGTATCAGGCAGGGGGACCCATTATCGCCCTACATATTTGTACTGTGTATGGAAAGATTGTCCCAAGCTATTAATCAGCAAGTTGCCTCCGGGATCTGGAAGCCTATTTACTTAGCTCGGAACGGTCCACCTCTCTCGCATTTGTTCTTTGCAGATGACTTGGTCTTGTTTGCCGAAGCGGATGTGAGTCAGCTGATGGCTATAAAGGATGTGATGGAAGCTTTTTGTGTAGCTTCTGGGCACAGGGTGAGTATTCTGAAAACTCAAATTCTTTTTTCACGTAATTGTCTTGACTATATGAAGGAGAATATTGCTGGGAGTTTCGGTTTTGAGGAGGTTGCAGACTTAGGACGTTACTTGGGCGTTCCTTTGTTACATTCAAGGGTTACTAAAGCCACCTATGTGTATCTTCTTGAAAGAATGAGTAAGCGATTGTCGGGATGGGCTGCAAAAACATTGTCTTTAGCTGGTAGGATAACTCTTGCTAAAGCGGTTTTACAATCAATCCCTATGTACGTGATGCAGTCTACTTGGTTGCCGAAAGGTTTATGTGACGAGATGGAGAGGCTGATTCGCCGTTTTGTTTGGGGTTCTGAGTCGGGTGGCTCTGGGTTACCTCTAGTTCGATGGGATGCTTTGCATAAATCGATTGATGAGGGAGGTTTAGGAATTAAGGATTTGGCGCAACAAAACAAGGCATTTTTATTAAAGCTGGGGTTTCATCTTGCAGCTAATACTCAAAAGTTTTGGGTCCATGTGTTGAGGACAAAGTACAAAGTTGAGGCTGGTTTGCCTTTTGAAATTCTAAGGACAAAGTGCTCAAGGTTATGGCGTGGTCTTACTTATGTTTGGGATGATCTAAAAGAAGCTGTAAGCTGGAATGTTGGAGATGGCCAGGATACGGATTTTTGGTACGACAATTGGCTTGGTTCGGAAGGCCGTCTTGCGCTTAAGTGTAACTCGATTGTGGCCCCACGCCCTTGCCGAGTTGCGGATATGGTAACTGATACGGGTGAGTGGAATTGGAATTTGTTTGCTAATTACCTATCGTGTGATGTTGTAAACCAGATTGCAGCAGTGATTCCGCCTCGGATGGAATTTGGACCGGATGTGGTGGGATGGCGTTGGGAATCGAATAGGTGTTTCTCAACTAAATCGGCCTACACATGTTTGATGCCTGAGGAGGCTAGCGCAAGGGATCCGATTTGGAGGAAAATATGGAAGTTGAAAGTAATGGAACGTGTGAAAGTTTTAATGTGGCTCGTGGTACATGATCGCCTTTTAACAAATGTAGAGCGGAATAAGAGGCATTTGACAAACTCTGATAGGTGTGCTTTGTGTAGGGGAGATTCAGAATCATTGGACCATGTTTTTCGACATTGTAATGGAGTTGGTCGTGTTTGGCAACAGGAAATTCAGCCGTTGAAGCAGTTAGAATTTTTCTCTATGCCTTTTTATGATTGGCTGCGATTTAATATCCACGACCAAGCTGATTTTACGTTGTGTAAAGAAAATTGGGATGCACGATTTGCGATTACTTGTTGGCTTATTTGGAAGCAACGGTGCAGCCTCATTTTTGATGCTGCTTATGTGCAAAAGAAGGATATTAACACCCAGTGTAGAAGGGTGTTAGCTGATTGTCTTGCTAATTTGCAACCCCAAACGCATAATTTAACTGGGGAACAGCAAGTGCAAGTGTGTTGGAGTTGTCCGCCGTTAGAATGGTTCAAAGCTAACTGTGATGGTGCTAGGCGTTCAAGTGATGGTATGGCTGCGGCTGGGGGGCTGGTTCGTGATGCGCAGGGACAGTGGATAGTGGGATTTTCTCGGAGTATTGGTTGCTGCACTGTTTTATGGGCGGAACTTACGGCTGTTGTTGATGTCCTATATCATGCATGGAGAGTAGGGTGTCGACAAGTTATACTTGAAACGGATAACATGGAGGTCTTTCGGATTCTTAATCGATCTTCTCAGAGTTTGGCAGGGACGTCTTTAGCTTGGTCAGCGCTTGAGTTGATGAATCGTACCTGGAGGGTCGAGGTTTGTTGGGTTGATCGTCGCAGAAATAGAGCTGCGGACTGGCTGGCAAGTGTTGCCCGTGGAGAGCCTGTTTGTGTGTGTGTTTATGAGGATCCACCGTTTGAGATACTGGAGCTGCTAAAGGAGGAGGCTAGCCCTGTGTGAAAGTTGCGTTCCTTTTGTTCTTCATTATCAAAAAAAAAAAAATTTGCCCATTTTCGATATTTTTATATATGTCTCAATACTAAAAAATAAATTTCAAACTTTATTTCTAAATTTTAAATCTTGAGTGTGAAATATAAGTAAGGGTAAAGAATTTCCGTGCGATAGTAACACGTATCAAAAGCCACCCTTCCAAGTAAATAAGTTGTTAAAATATTGGCAAACTTTTTACTTGAGTTATAGCTACAAAAAATAAAAGAAAATAATCATGTCTTTGGAGAGATTTGAACATGAGTCTTGAATAGTATGAATGCAATGCTTATCCATCAAACTTAATACTCCCTCCGTCCCATTATTTTTGTCCCTTATTGACTTTTTAAAAATCAAAATTTTTAAACTTTGACCATGATTATTTTAAATATTTTAAACAATTAAATTTTATAAAATATATATTTTAAAACTACTTGATTGAAGGTTTATAAAATATATTTTTTTTATATTTTTTTCAATAATAAATTTTATATAATAATAGGTCAAAGTTTAAAAAATTTGACAAAAAAAAAGTCAATATGAGACAAAATTAATGGGACGGAGGGAGTAGAAGTCTTATACATATATTGATAAAACTTTTATTTAGGTAATCTTTGTTTGAATTATTTTTTTATGAAAATATTAATTATAACATATATTTACAATTAAACATATAAATATATATATATATATATTAGAATTAAATTTATAAATATATATATTATAATTAATATTTTTAATAACATGGTTGGTCCAAGTGATAAGCAGCTTGATATCACTTAAACATGTTTCGAGTTCGAAACGTTGTGTATGCAGAAAATCTCCACCGGAAGACTCGCACACCAAAGATGTGCGACGCAGGTCGGTTCAGATTAATCATAACAAAATCCTAAAACCAGGAGGGGAACCAAAATAATATTTTCATAAAGTAAATGAAACTAATTTCAAGCAAAAATTAATTAAACAAAAAGTTTTGTCTAACATATTCATAAGATTTCTATTTGATTAAACTCAACAAGTGATCTCAGTAGAAAAAAAAATGATGTTCGTCTTAAAAAACTCAAGTTTAATCAGCTTTATTTGCAAGATGTGTGTACGTTATCAAATGATTAAAAATATATATACATATACTACACCATAATTACCTTAAAACTATTCAAAAAAAATTATTATATTCGATGGATAAGTATTATGTCTCTTATACATAAAATTCATTGAGCTCCTCTAAAAACATAATTATTTTCCTTATTTTCAATAAAAGATAAACGTGTCATCTTATTAAAAAAACTTTTGTAATATAAATCTATCATTTTTTATTTGACCTTTTTTCTTTTGAAATCTCTTTTTATTAATTTATCTACCCTTTCTTTTAAAATATATCAATTTCCTAATTCGTGATATAAATTTCTCGACACAATCCCTCACCTTCAGCAAATAAGAAGAAATCAGAGGATAAAATAAATGAGAAAATAAATAAACTTGAGAAGTTCAATCTTATAATAAACTATTGTATACCCAAATGGAATCAGTCAAGTCATATAGGGATAGTTATTAAAAAAACTAAAAAGTAATCTTTTTGTTAGGAGAACAAACATTCACGGGGCACAAACCCCAAAATATCACTATTATGGCCTATATTCTCCAAAATAGTACCTGAAACTTTATATTTTTCATGATAACGCTGTTATAGTTAATTTGCATTTAAAGATACAAAGCAGTGTTCTTTCACATTATCCTCTATAATGTACAAAATATATACAGATGTATAAATCCTAATCTTACATATTTCAAGGAAGGTTTATTAATCGGGTATGAGAAATGAAGACAAACCCCCACACAGTCTAGACAAGGCCACCGTTTTAATCATGTTGGATTTGGCCGCATCAAGCAATGGATCCGACTCAAGTGCCTTGTCGAAGCAGAACTTCGCTTCTTCCCATTCACCCTCGGCGACAAACACGAGTCCGAGATTATTAAATGCCGGTGCATATCCTGGACGGAGTTCAAGCGACTTCGTAAACATTGCCTTGGCACGTTCGTATTGCTTTTGTTGTCGGTAGAGATTCCCGAGGTTGGAAAATATTGCATGCGCTTGTTCTGCTGAGGCCAATGAAAGTGCTCGCTTGTATACGCATTCCGCTTGCGATGATGACTCCTCGGATAATTGGAGTGAGATGCCTGGGAATATATGTGCTTACAACTGAGTATCAATCTTTAACCGTGTGTTTTGAAGGACGGTTAAAGAGAGAGAGTTGCGTACCTAGGTTTGACCAAGAATAGCTGCTGCATTCTCGAAATCGAACAATTGCAGCCTTGAGGTACTTCTGCGCTGTTTTAAAATTCTGAGAACAGAGACTATGAAGGCCTAGCTGGTTCCATTGCACACCATCATCTGGGTCTTCAGTTGTTGCCTGGATAATAGATGTAAAGCATTTTTCGAGTAATTCAGTCCGGTCGATGCACAATACAGTTACGTACCTTTTAAAGTTCTAAATCCATCAATAAACTGCTCTAAACTTCGAAATATAACACAATTATATCTCTATACTCATGCCCGAACACACGTCAGATATGGGTGATGGACAAGCGAATGCATCCCAACCCTTTTTTAGAAAAGCTTAAGTATTAAATCTGTAGAAAAGCTAAACTGAAAATCTTGCCTGCTTTAAACTGAAGATAGCACGCTCTTCAACCTCGACTAACTCATTTTGTTCTGTCTCAAAGGCTGCCACAATCTCATGTTGTGCCTTATGAACCATGGCAAGCCCGGCCCATGCAACGGTAGGTTCAATCGGCACAGCTTCTCCTTCTCTTAGTACTGATGCCATTTCATTGCCTGCCCAAGAAAGCTGTTCACTAGGATCTTGTGACCTTTCAACATCCTTGATTCGATGGACTGCAACGGTGTATCGAGTAGACATGCAATTTGGTTCCAGTTTTGCAGCCTGTTTAATAATAAAGAAAAGCAAGAATAAACTAAAACTTGCCAAAGACCACAAAACAGTGTGACAGAATATGTTCAAGCAAAAAGCATGCATTTGTAACTAAATTAATAGCAATTTTTGCATTAAAAGCACAACAGCACGAGAAAACTAAAAACGGGGCATCCTTTATTTTATAGAAAAGGGAAAAAGGAGATTTTCTATTGGAAGCTAAAGGACACCAACGGACAACCTAAACAAAAGAAGCTATAAGTGACTGCATCATAATCCGTTAGCACCTTCTCCAAACATTTGCTGGAACTACGATGGTCACCGATCAAATAATATGCATTAGCTAGATTCGACCATGTATGTGCTGCTTTCGGATCAGCTTTTACTGCAGCTAACAAACACTCCTTTGCAACATTGATGGCTGCAAACTGATCCCTGGAAGCTCCTTCACAGGCATTTGCACCAGCACCTGAGAAGAGAAAAGAATGGACTCAAACTACTTTCTTTTAACATGTCTACATAATTAGAAAATTACAATCAAAAGTAACATTACATGCATGATAAAATACATCCGTTGCTGCATTTGAAATTCTTCCGAACAGCAAGGCGAGCAACAAGTTGAAAGGCTAGGGAAATAAGAATTTAAACTCAACACAAGCCTACCTGCAACAATTGAACCATGTTTACAAAGAAGAATTGCAGCATAGTTCATTAAAGCTGCCGGATGGTTTTGATCTTTAACTATCAAATCTTGGAGATACTTAGCTGAAAGATCCAAGTTTCCGCTGGAAACATAAATCATGAGTTAGAATGTATGCAACATATGTTGACAACATGACCATATTAATGAATCAATGAACGTATAGCGATTAGTGCTTTTTCATCAATGAAAAAGATATAACAAAATTGAAGATCCATCGGTGAAAAAGATAAAGAAACAAAGAATCAGGAGCATTTTATAATCGAACCATAAACCATATTCAAATTCTTTTTATAGTCCATATATGATTTTCTAAGGTTGGACGCCACTCAAAGTTATCCTCTCCAACTCTCACTTCAGCATTCCATTATCACATTTTCATTTCCATAACGAGACAATCTTACCTCTGGAGATAAGCAATCCCAAGGTTTCCAATGCAATCGTAGTTGTCGGGGGCAAGAGCCAACAAAGATGATAAAACTGCGATGGCACTCTACATCAGAAGTAAACTACATATCAGATAAAGTAATGAAAAAAATACTATTCAACCATGATAATTTTGTAATTATACCTGCAGACGACCAGTTTTGAGAAGAATCAAGCCTAGGGCGTTCCATACACCTGCTTGTCTAATATCTGACTGCATTGACTCCTTCAATTTAGAGAGGATCTCGTCAAGTTCTTCATGTTCAAGATCTTTATCCAAAACGTTCTCCGCTGAATTCTCTAGGAGAAGACACTGCATATTGAACAATGCTAGATTAGAAACCATAAATTTTTTACACTAATATTTTTCACTCTATCGTGCTATTAGTAAGGCCAAAGAGAAAACAAAATCAATTTATAACTGCACCTGGGCATGGTGAATTTGAACCAAGGAAAGCAACTCTGGCCGTGCAATCTCTGTCTCACAGCGCAGCAATATCTCTGCTGCCTTCTCATATGCCGAAAATGCCTTTGAAAAGAGGAGAAGAAGAATAAGAAAACGGGGTATTGACTTAAATAGGAATACTGTATATTCACAAAATTATGGTGTCTGATAAGTCAGTTAATTTCCAAACCTTTTGAGGTTGACCGAGCCGTTGATACATTAGACCAAGAATGAAATGAGCATGAGCATTTTTTGGCATCTTCCTCGCAACATGCACCAAACCCTAGATGAACATAAAAACAATTGCCAAGTAACAAAAAAGCATCTGCAGTGTCAGTTTACGAATTTACCAAGCACCGAGAAGTTGATTACTCAAACCCGTTAGCCTACACCCTCAACCGAATATACAGCTACGAAGCAAAATTCAAAACTGTCTCTCGGTTTAAGACGACACATCACACTCAATTTGATATCCATCAACTATAGTACCAAGCTTACAACTACACGATGTCAAAGAAGGAAGAGATGGGACTGACAGTTTTGAGGCTGCTGACTTTTTCTTCACGAGACGAGGGAGCCCCTTGGCTAGGCTGATCCCCGTCCGCATCTGCTCCGCAATCGAGCAAAGCATCGGCCTTGCTAATTCTCGAGCGGCATTTCTTGTTTGACTTTTTAACTGCTCCTTCCACAGCATCGTTGTCTTTGGGAATTACGGTACTTTTCTCTTGACTGCTTTCATCATTAGTTAGCCTACATCAAGTAAATTGTAATAATTGTTCAAACTTCAACTCAACTTCTTAACTCAGAAAACACAAAATACTGGTTCTTTTAACTTTTAAGTACGCAGTGAGTTCAGTAGAGCTATTCAAGCAAGGGTTTTTGCTATCGAAGCAGTTTAAAGGCAAAACCAAAACCAAATTAAACTAATCTAAACTCCGAAATATAACACTCCATTTCCAGAAAATACATAAATTGGAATTAAACTAAGTATTAAAGAAACAAATAAAACTCAATAATTGCTCCAAAGGAAGGGGTTAGAACCTGGTGAGGCCGGGAGCAGGGAGGAGTAGAGGATCAGGGTCGTCGGATTCAGGAGGGTTGGCGTTAAGGTCCGCCAAAATGACGAGCTTAGGAGGCGGAGGAAGCGTCTTGGAGCTGTCAACGCCGCCTACGGCGGTATCCAGTTCGGGTTTTATGGAAACTTGGGGTGGCGGTTCAAGCATTTCGGGTTCCATTTTGGTTTGAAATTTATGAAAACACCAGAGTTGAGTAAAAGATTATAAATTCAGACCAAGACCCCAAGAAGAAAAGGAGAAGAACAAGAATGGTGGGTTGAAAAAAAGGAGAAGCAGATGGCAGACAATAAAGCTTAAGGCTTTATATATTTTTTGGTTCGCTTGTTAGGTTTATTTGACTTCTTTTCTGGACCAAAAGCGAGAATTACTGTAGTCGTAAATGGGCTTTGATTCAACTCTTACCAGTTACCATGGTCCGGCTCTGCCTCCAAATATAATCAACTTCAAGGGAGAAAAACATACCTGGCAATCTGACAAGAAAAAAAATAATCACGCGTGGCAGTTTATAGTATTATTTTCTCTCTTTTAGTTAATATGTCATGTGTATTCTTTAATAATTTTAATCGGTGTGACATGTTAATTAGAAGAGAAAAAATAACGTGATAACTTATCATGTGTGATTTCTCTCTTTCTTTGCTAATATGTTGTTAATTTTTTAAAAATGGATACCGAAATAGAAACAAAACGTAACGTTAAGTACAATTTTATCAAAAAAATGTGGATACCAAAACAGAAACACGAGTATGTAGTTTTCCTTATAATCAATTTTGTTAGTTGAATTCCCAGTTCTCCTAGAATTTGCGCTGTCTAATCTAGATTATCTCACCACTTGATTTTGGTAGATGCATCTTTTAGCAGAGACTTTTTGTATTTACGACAACTTGAACTCAAGACACACTTAATCAATACTAACTGCTTACCATTCGAACCAACTTTCGTTAATTAAACATTTAAATATTTAGATATATATTAGTCTATATATTATATCAATAGTTAAAATAGAATAGAAACAATAATTCGGTAATTATGAGTGTAGTTTATCCCTTTTTATGTATAAGTATTAATGCTGCATGTCGCTCGTTGACTCGTTGTGTACTTATCTATTCAATTATTTTCCTTTTCTTTATCAAATTGTTTGACATAATTAAAGGGAAAAATTGATGTCAAAACTAAAGTGCTTAATACTAAAATAAGTGCTTAAACTATCATATTTTTTAGGTGTTTAAACTATTTTTTGTTCCTTTTAAATGTCTAGATTATTATTATTGGTCAAAATAGGTGTCCAAACTATCATTTTTTGGTCAAATTATATGTCTCGGTTTGACCTTAAAAGAGGCAAAAGATGATAGTTTGGGCACCTAAAAAGGGAAAACGAGATAGTTTGAGCACGTAAAGAGGACAAAAAATAGTTTAGGCACCTAAAATAGAAAAATGTGATAGTTTGGGCACTTATTTTGACATCAAGCCAAACTAAAAATAATTTTTTAATAAGAAGTCGAATTAAAATATCAACAAAAAATTAACAGAATCAATTAAGTCCTTATAAAATTATTGTACCTAATTTAGCCCTCATCAGTCGAAACACACTCATTTTAGCCCTTTTATAATGATTGGCCAATTTTGACCGTTAAGTCATTGATAGCCAATAAAATGATGACACATAACGCACTCTAAAAATGTCATGTCATTAAACCGTAAAAAATTTAGAAATTATAAATATACATTAAAAATCATAAAAATCACAAAATTTAATATATATATATATATATAAATTAAAAGTAATAATTTTATTTATTTTTTATATAAAAAAATAAAATAATATTTTTTATAAATTTCATTTTTTTTCCAGAAAAACCTCTAAATCCCTAAATTAAACATTGCCACCCATTCAACAACCGACTACTCTCCATTATCGAAAAACCCCTCTCATCTTTGTCGTCCTACCATTGTCGCTAAAGCCCATTGTCCCCCTTACTCATTCTCACCGCCTGAAACCCTTTGCATCAGCCCTCTTATTCTCCCTTAATGTTGTTCCTCATCAGCACTGTCGTCGGCCCTAGCACCATCGTCTACCACAATGCTAATAACTTTCACCGTCAATTAAATTGATTTAGGGAGTTGAGATTGTAGAATTAAGGTTTTTGGTTAGGAATTTGAAAGTTGGGGCATTTTGAAAAAATATGAAATTTTGTGATTTTATAATAAAAATTATTTTTTATAATTTTATAAATTCTTAAATGTAATTACATTATAAAAATTTATATATTTTTAATAATTATTACGACTATTTTTATGTTTTTATGATTTTAAATAAAAATATTTGTTATAATTTATAAGTTTTTTAATTTTATTTTTTATGATTTTATATTTTTAAAATTTTTATAATTTTTTAGATTTTTGAATTGTGCACTTTTTTTAATAAGTTTTAGATATTTTTTTTTAAAATTTCTAAATGATTTTATGATTTGTATGATGTGGCACTTTCATATCATAGTGTGCTACATGTTACCATCTTAATGACTGCTTGTGAGTTAACGGTCAATGTTACAGGAGAGCCAAATTGATTGCAATTTGAATTTTGAGGATTTGGTTGATTGCATTTTCAATTATGAGGTCTAAATTGGGTGAAAATTTTTATATAAACTCAATTGATTTTTTTTTTATTTTTCGTTTGAGGACTATTTGACCTTTAAACCTAAAATATTTTATAATTAATTTTACTATTTGTAATAAAAAAATATACTTTTGACCTTTCAAGATTGTTTCTTTTCTTTCGTGTTCTAAAATGAAACTATAAATTTGTGAACAAAATAAATTGAATTGTAAGAGTTGTCAATAATAAATATTTGTAATATTCGATCGAAATTAACTAAACAATGGATCGGATACGATTATTATAAAAACTTTAATGAAAACAGATATTTTCAATATTCATATAAAAGTGCAAATATGAATAAAACAAAAACAATCTTTGTCCTACCCAAAATCCTTAGAACGTATCCAATAAATGGAGAAGGTGACAAATGACAATAGCTTGAGACACAACATCCTGCTGATAATACACTCATTGAACCAAATTCATTTGGCATAAAGTTAAAAAAAAACATCCTCAGCGTTTAACTAAATAATTAAAAGAGTTAAATTGTAAAAAGAAAATAAAGACCAAATTAATTATTCAATCAAACGTTAGAGGCATTTTTTAATTTTATGACATTTCATTTTCACTTCTTAATATATGCTTCTAACTTACATCATTGTATTATCCAAATGTCCTCACTCATTACATAAAAAAATTAAACTTTTTAACTTATTAAATTTATTTAAAGACATAAAATGGTCAGCAATGTTTAATTCAAATCCGATTTTGAGTTTGTTTATCCATTTATATATTGATTTTCAACTTGTCTATTGATTTAAAATTGCAAATTGAAACATATTTTTCAAAATAATCTCAATTTGTCACATTTTTAATAATTTGAGTCGTTTGACCAAACTTATTCATTTGCACAAAATGGATAGGTTTAGAATTTTTTTTACAAAAAGACTCCTATTTTACAACACACTCTTTTGAATCCATAAAATCGTTGCTAAAAATCTAAACAAACGTCGCCAGTGAATCTATAAAATCCCAAAACGTTGAAATCTTAAAAAAGCGTCGCAGAAGAAGCTAGCTAGCCCAAAAGAATACACAGCTCACAAGGACACAATTTAAACTCATATTGGAAGCTCAGTATAACCTGAAGGTTTTCAGTGCTTGAGCAGAGCTGCCCCTTGTTTCCCTCCACTCTTCTTCTCTCTTCCTCTTTGGTAGAGATAGCGACGACATTGCTTTGGCCGACAAAACCTTCTTTTCGAGTAGCTTCCACTTTGCATCGTCGCCCAATTCATGTTGTTGTGCTTTCAATTTGAATTGCCTGTCACATTTACAAAAACAATCAGTCTTGATTGATTATCGAACAAAATTTCATTCACTGAAGTAATCGTATCTTTTAAATTATGAAGAAAAACATGTACTTATATTCGACACTCGTTCCATTGGAAATAAGACAAGTTAACAAAAGATAAAATATTGGGAGCAGGCCAATAATATCATATTCCTTTATGGTTCATTCATGGTTAAATTGAAAGGGAAGATAAAAGGGGACCCAAATAGTGAAGAAAATGACAAAGATGTGGACCTTTTTAAGACCCAACACAAGTTGATAGTTTATAAGAAAACAAAAGACCAAACATCCATTTCCCAGTAATAATTACATTTGCCAGTTGTAAGAATTGACAAGTTTCAGTCGGGTGTCGAAATATCATAAGAATTTTACCTGCAGAGCGGAACCCGGCAAGAATCAGGGTGGTCACAGACGGAGGAATGGAGTCGGAGGAGCTGCCACATCCGCTTGCAGCGAGAGCAACCGAAGCCATTAGCCCTTCTCTTACACAGAGCAAAATGCTTTATCAACATCTGGACACCTTCGCACGTGTTGTATTTGTCGCAGGGGATCGGTTTCTTGGCCGGCTCGGCGTTGTACGGCCTCACCGTCGTGCACCCTTCCCTGCAAATGTGCTCCAAACACTCGATTCCGTCGCTTAGTTGTAAATACAAGCTCTGTACTTTCTTGTGCCGCCTCGTTCTCTTTTTCCTCTGCCGATACAATTTTCACCAAACCATTCATAATCCATAATCAATAACAATATCATAAATGAGCTTGATTTTGTTTTTGGTTTTTTTTTCTTCTAATTTTACCGATTCAGCTTCGTTAATAAATTTGAGAATTTCAAGTTCGAGCCAGGGATCGTGGTCCTGCATGAATTTCCAGCCTTCGGTTTGCTCCACCGGCTTGAAACGAGCGGCCACCTGCTTCAAGCACTTGAGGTAGAGGTCGGGTGCGTCGCAGAGACGGGCGAGTTGGAGCACGTCCACCACATTCTCCACCGTCAGCCGCTCACCCACTCCCCTGGTGCACCGCTGCTTCAGCTGTGGCACCAAATAAACGTGCGATAATACTAGCAGGTGAATCCCGTATTTCTCCATTTGCTCTTCCGTGCACCTATTGTAACAAGAGGGTCATTTCCGTCAATTCAAATTTCTCATAAAACAAAAAAAAATCCATAAAACTGAACTTTAGTCTTTAATCGACAATGGCTCCTCTAATTTTGGAGCGACGAATCAAGTGAATTACTAACGTGGAGTTATAGAGGTATTCAATAAAGGCAGAAACGGCGTCGCATGGAACGCCGAGAATCGGGATGACTGTCTTAGCTAGGCTTTCGATAATATTTTCCAGCACCGGCGACACCATTGCCTGATTTAAAGGAAAAAAATCAGATCAGAAACAAAAAAGAAAACGAAATTTTTGAAAAGAGAATGCAGTAAAAGAGAACGGAGTGTATTTAGAGTCATTACCAAGATGCTGGAGTGAGCCGGGATAAGGAGGTAACCGGAAGTAAGGATCTGGACATCGGGTTCGGTTAACTCGGAGGCGGAGGATATGGCGGCGGCGGAGGTCGAGTTATGATTATTATCTTCCATGAATAGAGAGGATAAAAAAGATTTGTTGTAGTTGTGCGATGTCCAGAGAACCGGCTGTCTTCTACTTTATAGACAGACAGACAGACAGACAGACCAAAGAGAACAAATGAAGAGTCTGACGTGTCATGTTTAGGCTTACTGTTCCACGCGCCTTTCGTTGTGCCTTAGGGTTAGTTGGACATAATTTTAGAAACTGCGCGTGGGGAAATTACACAACTCAACTGAAAGTTAATCGGGCCCAATGGCTATTCCGGATTTACGCTTGTTTTTCTCTTGAATTTCACTTTTTCATGATTAAATAATATGAATTGGACGACCTTTTCGAGCTGACATGGAAAGTAACAATTAACAAACGACGGGGGGCAGTTTCAAAGAGCCGATTTTGTAAATAAACGGCTTTTGGTGAGGTGAAGAGCTCCGGTTCAGTCTGACGTGGCACTTGTCCTCATCCATTCAGCAATTTAAAAATGACTGAACACAACACTTTTCTGGATTTGCCATATGTATACTGCCACGTCTTCAGAATCCACTTGTCTAAGAAAATATTTTTTTTTACAATTTTTTTTAAAAATAAGTTGACTGCAAAACAAGTGTCCAATTTAAATATTTGTTGTTTAGATGTTTTTTTTTGTTAAAGTAGGTGTTGAGTGTTTATTCATAACCAATTTAAATCGTTTCATTAAGTGTTTTGAGATTAATTTTTGAGAGTTGAAACTTTGGTTTAATTTTTGCACAGATGATTTTTACGATCGAAGTATTTTGGTTGGATTTTTGGGCTTAAAGTTTTTCTATTCCTCAAAAAAAAAGATAACGAAGATTCAAATAAAAATTGATGCACAAAAAGATTGATAAGTTCTCAAAATCTTTAATTTTAGGACTTAAAGATTATTTGATTTCTAAAAACAAACTAATTTTTAAATTTCTCCATTTGTTTTATTTATTTGCTTCCCTAGAAAACCAAAGAAGAGAAAGAAAGAGAAGAAAATGATTAAGGAGATGTGCATTTGACAAAAAAAAATTGACGTTTAACTTAAGACTGATTACAAAATTAACATTATATACATATTTTGACAAGAAAAATATGTATCTAAAAAAAGCTTAAATATACATTTGATAACTGAACTAGATACATTTTTTAAGTTAGTACCTAAAGAAAGTTTTCACTTTTCTCCCACATTGGTACCTGAACTATACACTTTCTCCCAACTTGATACCAAAAGAATTTTTGCTCCCAAGTTGGTACCTGAACTAGACTCCTTATCCCAAGTTGGTACCAAAACTTATACATTTTATCAATTTGGTCCTAATTTGAAACAATTCAATAAATATAACTCTCTATATTTAAAAATTCTACCAATTTACTATGTGTTATTCACCTAAATTGTTTGTTCTTCTCTTAGAAATGTTATATTACTTTCTTGGTATAATAAAAGTTTAAACATAACTTGTTGATAGAATTCAGTTATCTAATTGTTGCTTTGATCCGATGGACTCGCTTGATTTGATATTCTCACAAAAATGATTAAATTGATGGAATATTTAAATATGAAATGTTAAATTTATTGAATTATTTCGAATTATGACTAAATTGATTGAATGCATAAGTTTTGAGGACTAAAACTGTTAATAAAAGTATTAAAATAGTGGATAAAATTAAAGTTTGGGTAACAACTTTGGAGGAAAAGTTCTTTAGATACCATGTTGGGAGAAAGTGTAAAGTTCAAATACCAACTTGGAAGAAAAAATTCTTCAAGTACTAACTTGAGAGAATTTGTATAATTTAGGTACCAAAGCTATATTTAAGCAAAAAAAAATTTGGACCTTATTTAAGCCAGAAAAAATCTAGCTAACATTTGGGCAATTTTGGGTGAAAAACCCCTTTTTAATTATTATTGGGCAAAATGACTCCCAAAAACTATTATTTGGCAAAATGACCCCCAAACTTGCCAGGTCGGTAGACCTCGCGTTGTGTAGGACGCGAGGTACGACATCGCGTTCTGCACAACGCGATTTTAGTCGACGTGGCATTACTGTCGTGTTAACGGTTTCACAGGACCTTGCGTTCTGCAGAACGCGAGGTCCCCGAGAAATTGAAAAGGCGGCTGGAATATATCGCACAGACCTCGCGTTCTGTAGGACACGAGGTCTGTGCATTTCCAGCCTGAACAACAAGGAAAAACAAGCGTGGGTAGGCTTGTTCGAACCCAATTTCGAGCGTGTAAATGGTATATTTTTAGCGATCATCAAGTTTGGGGTCGTAGTACTGGAAATTGTGTATCGTATGATACCAACATGGTTAATTTCCGTCCATTCTACAATGGTTTAAAATGGATTCGAAAACCCTATGATAGCATACTTTTTTGAATGAAGTTGCATTTCAACAAATGTCGATAGGCATGTTCGAGCAGAATTTCATACGTATAAATTTTAAATTTTTAGCTAACATCGAGTTTGGGGTTGTAGTACTGGAAATTCTCTATCGTATGACACTGACACGGTCAATTTTCGTCCATTGTACGCTGATTTAAAGTTGATTCGAAAACACTATCATAACATATTTTTTTGAATGATTGAAAATATAAGATGACAGATTGTATAAATCGAAGTGGACTGACTTTATTGATTAGATTGTCATGTGCGAACTCACATATACAAATTAAAAATAATTAATTAATACGAGGGGCTGAGCGATTAGGACACTTAGGATCTGTGTGCCCAGGATTTCGACATATAGAACAATGCTTCTTTTGTCCGGTTTTCTCTCGATGTTCAACCAAATCCTCGGCACAGTATATTCTTGTAGAAGGTGGACGTCCTTTGGCTCATAGTAGTGCTGGATCTGGGCGTATGATCGGTTCAGTGTCCACAGCATTCGGATCAACCTCATTTCCGATTGGAGAAAACTCTTTTTCGTAAACTTTAAGCACCGTTTTGAGTAAGTATACTGCATCAACCATATGCATGTATTCTATTCGTTGGTTAGTGCAAGCAGCAATGGCGTGTGCGCACGGGTATTTGAAAGTTTGGAAAATTCCGCACTCGCAGGTTCTTTCCCTCAGATCTACCACGTAAGCGTTGTGCTGAATGCCTTCCAACCGCCTAGAAAATTCCGCAACACGAAACAAGTGTCCTTCTCGCGAGAAGAGAGTTGCTTGCATCTGTCTTGATTGGCCCAATTGAATATGTAGTCTTGTGCGGAAATCTGGATGGACTTTGTGTCCACCTGCCATGTACTCAGTTGCTTGCCTGCCCAAGGTTGCAAAAAAGGTAGCTAAACGATAATAGGTCGCTTTGACAATGGAAGTGATAGGCAACTGCCGAACTTCCTTCAGTGATGAGTTCACTGCCTCAGCCAAGTTCGTTGTCATGTGACCATAACGTTTACCCTCGTCATACGATCGAAGCCATTTTTCCTTTGGGATTTTTCAAGGTATTCTGCGCCATTTTTGTTTCTCGCTCTCAGTTCCTCGAGCAGTTCAGCCACCTCTTGTTTGTAGTGCGAGTTGCCTACGGGATGACAGTTGAATAGTTATGGGCAAAAAACACATGAAAAAAGGTCGTAAATTGAAGCGAGTAACAAGTAATATAGTAAATGAAAATGACATAAATGGCGTACCCATATCGAGCACCATTTGACGTTCATCACGATTCTTGTATTTCAGCAGGTAGTTTGCGGCTATGTGCCGCAAGCAAAAACGGTGGTGAATGTATGGAGGCTTTCAATAATCACCCAAATTTTGTATCGCCCACAGCAGCGCTGTGCCTCTGTCAGAAATAACACACACCCCTTCATCCCTTATTCTTCGTATTACATGATCAAGGACAAATTTTCGTAGGTTCTTAAGGAAGAACGTCCAAGACTCCAAATCCTCCTTCGAGACGATTGCGAATGCAACAGGAACGCATTTGCGATTGCCGTCCTGTGCTATAGCTAGAAGTAGGATATGTGTATATCTTCCGTACAACCATGTGCCGTCGATTTAGACTATCGGTTTGCAGTGCTTGAATGCGTTGATGCACTGGGGGAAAGTCCAAAATAACCGGTGGAATTGACAAACACCTCGGACGACACGATCATTTTCGTATGCCAGAACCGTATCAAGTTTGACAACCATTCTGGGGATGTGTTTATGCAGGAGATTAAGCCACGGGCGCAACTCTTTGTAAGATTCCTCCCATCGGCCATACAATTCCTCTTTGGCCTTTTTCCTTGCATACCATGCTTTCCAATAACCTGGACGGAAGCCGGTGACAGCTAGAGCTGCAGCCTGACATGTGGGGACCGACACAGTGGGATTTGTTTTCACCAGTGTGGAAAAGATGTCCGCGAGGTACTTTGCATCCAGGTTCTTGTGATCCTGATTGATGCTAGCAAATGTGCATGTATGGGGCCCCTCAAGTTTTGTTATTTTCCAACGGTTGCCTGCCCTCTTCAACTCTGATATACGGATTTTCCATTTACAGCCTTGATCCTTTTGGACGCAGTGAGCCTTGTAGTATTTGGCTTGGGTTTTCTTCACCGTCGTCTCAACATTATGACGAAGGTTGTACTGCTTAACTGCCGCCACCCGCAATTTCCTTGTTCGAGAACGCCATACCAATTCTTAGTTCACCATCAGAACGGTGGACTCGGCCATCTATTGTGTCGTCATGGGGAAAATCAGGGACGTTCATTGCATCCATATCAACCGTTGTGAAGTGGGATGGTGGCTGGAACATAGAAATTGGTCTTGGGTCTACAGGAAAGTTGGTGGCAGTCGGTTCTTCGTCCAAATCTGGTGGTGGAACGACAGTGTCTTCTGGGTCTTCTGGTAACTCTTTCACGTCTTCTGGTTCGGGATAGAATGGCCCCAGCTCGTCTCCGTTTGGCTCGGGTTCTCTAATCGGTTCTTCGTCAGAAGCATCCTCCGGGAGCTGGAATGGTAGAGCTTCTGGAATCACTACCCTTTGAGGCGAGGATTGGGGTCGATGAGCGGGAGACCTCTCACGAGATCGCTCACGAACCTCATTTCCAAGACCAAAATCAAGATCACCATAAGAAGAATGTATTCCCATAGATGGTTGAACGTACTCCGTGCTTGGGACATACGTTGAGTGTCGTCCATATGAGGAATCATGGTCGTGCATAGCGTAAGAAGACGACGCTCCCTCACCCCTAAAAGAAGAATGTCTCCCCATAGATGGTTGACCGTAGTCGGTGCCAGGGACATACATTGAGTGACGGCCATATGATGCTTCATGGTCGTGCGTAACGTAAGGAGCCGACGTTCCCTCCCCCCCCCAAAACTATAAGGATTGTATGGATTGTATGGACTGTATGATGCATTTGTTGGTGCATCGAATTCATCGTTTGGGGGTTGGTTCAGGTCGAACCCGATACTAGCTACGCAGGACTGCCTTAGAGGAGCAGATGACGATGCACCAACTTCGTTGTCTCGGCAGAGTAGGCCAAAATCACGTTGTAGACCTGCGGTCGGGCTATCAACGTTGGCATTCGGATCGAAGTCGAAATTCGTCCGGCCCCAGCTTGGTATTTCGACAACTGGATTAGACTCGGAGAACGATACATACAGCTCAAGGGGCCCCCCAATTGAATACTCGAAGTGGGCTTCCATCATCATTTGCACATCAGCATTTTCCGCAATTTGGCATACAGAGTACTCTAAAGGGTCTATAGATATTGGCACCCGATACTTCACGTAGGACAAACGATGATTATCGAAATGAGGAACTTTTGCCTCCAGTTCCTTGACTAACTTCTTGAACGATAATCTCCTCGAAAGCTTTATCGTTACCAGATCTTCGCAGTGAAAAAGAACGCCAAGTTCGGTACCCTCGAATATCTGCCCATCGTAGTAAACTTGCGTAGTAACGCCTCGTCCGGCCATTTGAATATTTTATGAAAGACTTTTGAAATTTTGATACTTAGAAAATTCTAGGAATTGATTGCCAATTGAAACTTATATTTTCGTTTTATGGTTCTTCTTCATATATAGGCAAAATTATTGGCCCTTGCAATCCCGGAGAATCTGGTTGTGTAAGGCAAATAATGGTTCAGAGAGGTAACTTTGCTTGTCCATTACCTAAAACCGATAAGCAGGTAAATGATGAACAAGTCAGGAATGGCGTGTGCCTGGGAGGCAATCCTCTAACTTTCGACAAGTAAGGGATAGAGTTGATGGGAGGCAGGGTTAACCAGTACCTCGCGTTCTGTAGAACGCGATATTAGTACCTCGCGTTCTATACAACGCGAGGTCCATTAACATCGCGTTCTATATAACGCGAGGTCACTTTAATTGCTTTATTTCAGATATTCCGTCAGAAGTTATAATAACCGTACTATTTACTATTTGATTGTTTGTGTAATTGAGAACATGTTCGAGAATTTGAGACAATTGTAGTCTGGTAATTGTAGTCTGGTAATTGAGTAGTAGTAGTTTTACATAACTTGAAATCCGTTGAACATTAATAAAGGATGAAATAAGACGTCATATAACATAATTGGAAGATAATTTCATAAGTTAATGGTTAATCCGAATCATCGTAGTTAGTGGACACGTCTGAACTTAGGTTTAGTTCTTCGATCATCTGTTGTTTTCTTTGTCTACGCCTGTACATAAAAAGTTGCAGCTCCTCCACAGCCGCATCAACATCCGGTGAAGACGGTGCATGTTCAGTGTTCGGAGCAGGTTCTACGGGTGCAGGCGTACTACCTTCTCCGGCGTTGACAAACTTAACATTGAAATCGACGTCTCTAGCTCCGACGGAATTGAGCCGGTCATACATGTTACGAACGTCTGTTTCGTTCGTAAGCTTCATAACGTAGTGCGTTTCATTAGCTGCCGGTGTTGGGATTCGACATTCCATGGAAGAAATTTGTTTGTCGGTGTGTTTACTAACCTCGATTGTTGTCAACTGTATTAAATCTTTCAGTGACATTTTACCGGTGATTGTTGACTCAAAATATGTATCGAGAAAATAAAATGTTGCCTTAAATTTTGTCATAAGGTGAGCAAGGATTGGGTGTTTAGAGAGAATTTGGAATGAGTAAATGATGGTGGAATTCGTGGGTATTTATAGGAAAGGAAAAACACCACATAAGTAAATTTAAGTCGCATTTCATTTAACAAAACTTTCAACATGTATGCTTTAATAAGTAAATTGAGACAACTACATAAATTATCTATAAAATTCGAAACAATATATTCAGCCGCTCGGGCGGGCAAATTTGATCGGAGGTCCCGACTGAAAGAAGCAGAGTGCGATAATCAGATTTCTTCTGAAATGGTAGCAGCTTTGATCCACATTAGCAAATGTAATCGGCACCCGCCACATCTGAAAATGTTGGCTGCCACGGCAGAATGTCGATCTGAATCCGCCCCCACTTCCTAAAAGTCCTTTCTTTTCAAAACTGTAGCCGGGGATCATCTCGACGACGGCTACAGAAGCTACCATCGAAGCCACTACTGCAGCACACAACCTCCAAAATATTGCGATATGTCGGTAAATATTAAGGTATGTACCCCCGTGGAACACAAATCTTTAAGTGAACTCCAACTATCATAAAGGAACAATATTTCGGACATAAAAATTGCAACGAAAAAAAACACAGCATTACACGAAGTCATATTCAACTGACCTAAACTAAACTTAACTGGTTACAAAAATTCATCTCCGTGCATATATATATATATATATATATATATATATATATATATATATATATATATATATATATATATATATATATATATATAAACATCTCAATGACCTCGCGTTCTGTACAACGCGAGGTAAGGGTGACCTCGCGTCCTACAGAACGCGAGATTGCCACGTCATCATATTCACCTCCCTCTATAAATAGCAAACTCTTGGAGAGGCAAGGAGCACCCGCAGAATTTTTTTCCTGTATTCACGTAAGCAGTTTTCGCTTGCAGCTACTAATGGCAACATAGCGCGTATTTTGGAAGTTTTGTTTTAATTTAACTTCCAAAATATTGCGCTATGTCGTTATTTTTAGTTACTACTGAAAACATAACGCGTATTTAGTATGATTCATTATTGTTATTATTATTATTGTTCTTATTATTATTGTTATTATTATTACTATCATACTAATAATTTTTATTGTTAGTATCATTTATTATTATTGTTGTTATTATTATTAATATTATTATTATTTTAATTATAATTATAATTATTATTTTTATTTTTATTGTTATTATTATAAATAAAAATTGTAATATTAAATGAGTTTCCCGCCTTAAAACTCTTCATTTAAAAAACCCCACGACCTCGCGTTCTTATTATCATTGACGCGCCTTTTCAATGAACCTCGCGTTTTATAGGACGCGAGGTACATGAATATCGCGTTCTACAGAACGCGAGGTTCATTAACCTCGCATCCCAAACGACGCGAGGTCTTCTATAAATTGGAGGTTTTTTTCTAAAAACCTCCACAGAACGCGAGTTCTATAGAAATTTTACAAAAATTTGTCAGCAACTTTTATATATCGTTCGATCACATGGAGGAGCCCTTGCTACGCAACCAAGCGAGTCACTGCAGTGAATATTGGCGAAACAATTAAGAGGTATTATTTTTTTCCATTTTATTTTCTAAATTTTTTAATTAAATTATATTTTTTTATTTTTACAAACTATTTTTTTTCTTCAGGGATACGAACGTAACTTACAATGTTACCTTAACCGTATCACCGTCGCACCCGTTGATGCTGTTATGCGTTGGATTGAGCGGGCTGGTTTTGGGCACATAGCTCGCTATATAGGGGGGTGAAGGTTAGACCGTCGTTGATCAGCGCGCTGATAGAACGGTGGAGACTCGAGACGCACACATTTCATATTCCATTTGGCGAGACAACAATTACGTTGGAGGATGTTGCCTACATTCTGGGGTTACCTACAAATGGCAGCGTTATTACTGGTATAGCGATGGCACATTGGCCAACCCTATTTGCTGAACAAATGGGCGTGCTGCCCTCTGATGGAGTGTGGGACGGAGGGAAAATTTCTCTATCGTACTTGGAGGACAACTTTGGAACCCTCCCCCCGATGTGGATGAAGTTGCACTTCAGGTATTTTTTTATTATATTTAGTATGCTTTTATTATATTTATGATTAAATTAAAATTATTTATTTGCACATTAGGCTGCTTTATGAATTTTTTAGGATGAATTCAGTCAATATTTAGGATCTTTTTAATAAATATTTAGGATAAATTATAAATATTTAGGATGAATTCAGTAAATATTTAGGATCCTTTATTAAATATTTAGGTTGCCTACATTAAATATTTAGGATAAATTACAAATATTTATTTACAAATTAGGATTAAGTTACTAATTTCTTTGGATGCATTTATTAAATCTATATTTAATCTATATTTAGGATGAACTTACAATTTTTTTAATTAGGATGCCTTTATTAATTTATATTTTCACAGCGGTGTGCGCAAGCCCACATCTTGCGTATTATTGGCGGGATATTAATGCCCGACAAAACTCGCACAAAAGTGCACGTTATGTGGCTTCGTCATCTGACAAATTTAGATGAGTCTGGACTAAAATCTTGGGGGTCAGCTGTCTTGGCGTTTCTTATCAGAGACCTCTGCAGAAACGTTGACGCCTCCAAAGCATTGATGGGAGGATGTTGTTTATTCATGCAGGCTTGGGTTTGGCTTCGGATCCCTACTTTGACATCACAGCTTAGGGTTCCCACTCCTATGTCATTTCCGCTTTTACGGAGGTACTACATAATATACTATATTTTTTTATTAAATCATTTTATTTAACGATCTTTTTCATTATTTAAAGGTGGACCACCACACTATCCCACACCGGCCTGCCGGAGTCCCAGAAAGAATACAGATATAGATTCGATGCCTTGACGGAGGACCAGGTAATTCAACGATTATTTTGATTTTTCCCATACTATTTTTCCAATAATATTTCATATAACCGTTACAAACTTTTTCATTCTTTTTAGTTCGTGTGGACGCCCTACGATTCAGAGGAGATTCGCTACATTACTCCAGCAGATATTGTGCAAGAGCGAGACCTCTGGATTTCTGTCGTGCCGCTGCTGAACTACGAAATTTGCGTGTGGCATTCTACGGATAGGGTACTCCGATAGTTCGGGTACGTCCAAAATGTTCCACCCCCTCCGCAAAATATGGACTCCTTCCATAATCTTACGCGTCAGGGGAAGACGGAGGTTGACTGGGTCGAGCACCACGCTATCTAGATAGCGCTTTGGGCTCAACGATTTCTCAGACGCCCAGAGTTTCTCCAACAAATTATGGTAGGGGGTCCTTCGGTCACTTTCAATTATGCCCAGTGGTATAGGAACAATGGGATGCCACATATCCTTACTCCGGCCGAGCGTGAAGCAGGGCTTCCCCAGCAACCCCAAAACCGCCCACGCGGGAGCCAGCGAGCGAGCCAGACCCAGAGCCAGTCCCAGAGCCAGAGGCAGACCCAGAGGCAGTCGACGCAGCGCGGTCCGAGACCACGATATGACACTCCAGGGCATCATTTTCTGCCCCACCATTGCATAGCGGTCCATCGACTTTCCAGCAGACGATGCCTCCACCCCAGTACGGCTCCACTGATGCCTATCGTCCCCATACGCCCACGACTGACCTTATGCTTATCGATTATCCACCTCAGTATGGGTTTCCTGATTGTGGAGAGTACGCCTATAGGTAGTTTGTTTTACTCTCCGCCTAGGCCCAACACAGATCCGCAGATCGCGCACGATGGTCAGGATGATAGGGACCAGGGACCACCACACGATGGAAACAGGAGGTATCCGGATCGTGAGCGTCATCCACCCGACTGCGGAACGGGTGGACATAGGCATTTTTAGTCTTTTTTTTGTTGTTTTCTACTTATGTTTTTAATATTTATGTAAAACACTTTTAAATTTTATAATGTCGTATTATAATTTTGTTTACGAATTATAATTTTGTTTGCATATTATAATTAAACTTTATAATGTTTATTTAATTTTTGTTTTTAATAAATTTAATGGGATTAAAAAACCGAAAATCGACATTAGTTTAAATGCAACTTCAATAAAAAAATATGATGGCATAGGTTTTCGAAGCCATTTTAAATCATTGTATAATTGACGGAAATTAACTATGTTGGTATCATACGATAGACAATTTTCAGTACTACAACCCCAAACTCGATGATCGCTAAAAATATATCATTTACACGCTCGAAATTGGGTTCGAACAGGCCTACTTACACTTGTTTTTCCTTGTTGTTCAGGCTGGAAATGCACAGACCTCGCGTCCTACAGAACGCGAGGTCAGTGCGATATATTCCAGCCGCCGTTTCAATTTCTCGGGGACCTCGCGTTCTGCAGAACGCGAGGTACTGTAAAACCGTTAACACGGACAGCAATGCCACGTCGACTAAAATCGCGTTCTGCAGAACGCGATGTCGTACCTCGCGTCCTACACAACGCGAGGTCTGCCGACCTGGCAAGTTTGGGGGTCATTTTGCCAAATAATAGTTTTTGGGAGCCATTTTCCCCAATATTAATTTAAAAGGGGTTTTTTCACCCAAAATTGCCTAACATTTGTAACGACAACAACCAGTCAATGATAACCACGTGTTCTTTGAGTAGTTGGCGAAATAATTTGATTGGTGCAGAATGATTGTGGGACCAATCAAAGTTCGTGTCGGAACCGACTTAGGTATTGACTGCCCTGCAGGGCGCAGGCTATGGTGGGTCGCCGCGGTGGCAGATCATAATGCCGCGAAATGGATGTAGTTGAACTTATTTTATTAATTAATTTGATTAATGAATTAAGTGTTGTTGGTCATTGTTTATAATTTATTTTATAAAATGAAAAACATACAGTTGGAATAAGAAATCTAAGAAACGCAAATTGAGTTGGAATGTTTCAGTTTTTTTTTTTCTTTCTAATTATCTGTACTGATTTATTAGTCGATTAACATGATAAGGTATTACGGAATTTTATTATAAATGTAATTTTTTATTTTAATTTATTTTATTCATATTTTTTCATATAAATTTCTGGCCATACTCAACAGATTTAATGTTTTTTTTATACATTCAACTAACTGATAATTAGTGGTTTGGATTTAATTTGATGAAACCTACTGAATAATAAAATAATTTTCAGGCGTTTTAGGGTGAAAAACCCCTTTTAAAATAATATTTGGGAAAATGGCTCCCAAAAATTATTATTTGGCAAAATGGCCCCCAAACTTGCCAGGTCGGCAGACCTCGCGTTGTGCAGTACGCGAGGTACAACCTCGCGTTGTGCAGTACGCGAGGTACAACCTCGCGTTCTGTACAACGCGATTTTAGTCTACGTGGCATCGCTGTCCGTGTTAACGGTTTCACAGTACCTCGCGTTCTGCACAACGCGAGGTCCACGAGAAATTGAAAAGGCGGCTGGAATATATCTCACAGACCTCGCGTTCTGTAGAACGCGAGGTCTGTGCATTTCCAGTGATGCATTTCCAGTGAACAACAAGGAAAAACAAGTGTAAGTAGCCATGTTCGAACCCAATTTCGAGCGTGTAAATGATAAATTTTTAGCGATCATCGAGTTTGGGGATGTAGTACTGAAAATTGTCTATCGTATGACACCAACATAGTTAATTTCCGTCAATTATACAATGATTTAAAATGGCTTCGAAAACGCTATGCCATCATAGTTTTTTTGATTGAAGTTGCATTTCAACTAATGTCGATTTTCGGTTTTTTAATCCATTAAATTTATTAAAAACAAAAATTAAATAAATATTATAAAGTGTAATTATAATATGCAAACAAAATAATAATTCGTAAACAATATATAGTACGACATTATAAAATTTAAAAGTGTTTAACATAAATAGTAAAAACATAAGTAGAAAACAACAAAAAAAAAGACTAAAAATGCCTCTGTCCACCCGTTCCGCAGTCGGGTGGATGACGCTCACGCCCCGGATACCTCCTGTTTCCATCCTGTGGTGGTCCCTGGTCCGTATCATCCTGACCATCGTGCGCGATCTGCGGATCTGTGCTGGGCCTAGGCGGAGAGAAAAACAAACTACCCATAGGCGTACTATCCACAATCGGAAACCCATACTGAGGTGGATAATCGATAAGCAGAAGGTCAGTCGTGGGCGTATGGGGACGATAGGCATCAGTGGAGCCGTACTGGGGTGGAGGCATCGTCTGATGGGAAGTCGACGGACCGCTATGCAATGGTGGGGCAGAAGATGATGCCCCTGGAGTGTCATATCGTGGTCGCGGACCGCGTTGCGTCGACTGCCTCTGGGTCTGCCCTTGGGTCTGCCTCTGGGACTGGCTCGCTCGCCGGCTCCCGCGTGGGCGGTTTTGGGGTTGCGGGGGAAGCCCGGCTTGGAGCTCGGCCGGAGTAAGGATATGTGGCATCCCATTGTTGATATACTACTGGCCATAATTGAAAGTGACCGAAGGACCCCCTACCATAATGAGTTGGAGAAACTCTGGGCGTCTGTGAAATCGTTGAGCCCAAAGCGCTATCCATGGAGCGTGGTGCTCGGCCCAGTCAACCTCCGTCTTCCCTGACGCGTAAGATTGTGGAACTCGTCCATATTTTGCGGAGGGGGTGGAACATTTTGGACGAACCCGAACTGTCGGAGTACCCTATCCGCAGAATGCCACACGCAAATCTCGTAGTTCAGCAGTGGCACGACGGAAATCCAGAGGTCTCGCTCTTGCACAATATTTGCTGGAGTAATGTCGCGAATCTCCTCTGAATCGTAGGGCCTCCACACGAACTAAAAAGAATGAAAAAGTTAGTAAAATTTCTATATGAAATATTATTGGAAAAAATAGTATGGAAAAAACCAAAATAATTGTAGAATTACCTTGTCCTCCGTCAAGGCATCGAATGTATATCTGTATGCTTTTTGGGAGTCCGGCAGGCCGACGTGGGTTACTGGGGTGCTCCACCTTTAAATAATGAAAAAGATCGTTAAATAAAATAATTTAATAAAAAAATATAGTAGATTATGTAGTACCTCCGTAGAAGCGGAAATGACAGAGGTGCTGGAACCCTAAGCTGTGGTGCCAAAGTAGGGATCCGAAGCCAAACCCAAGCCTGCAGAAATAAACAGCATCCTCCCATCGATGATTTCGAGGCGTCAACGTTTCTGCAGAGGTCTCTGATAAGATACGCCAAGACAGCTGACCCCCAAGATTTTTGTGCAGACTCGCGTAAATCTGTCAGATGACGAAGCCACATAACGTGCACTTTATTGCGAGTTTTGTCGGGCTCGCGCACACCGCTGTGAAAATATAAGTTAATAAATTAGTAACTTAATCCTAATTTGTAAATAAATATTTGTAATTAATCCTAAATATTTAATGTAGGCAACCTAAATATTTAATAAAGGATCCTAAATATTTAAAGCAGCCTAATATGCAAATAAATAATTTGAATTTAATCATAAATATAATAAAAGCAAACTAAATATAAAAAAAAATACCTGAAGTGCAACTTCATCCGCATCGGCGGGAGGGATTCCAAACTCTTCCTCCAAGTACGGTAGAGAAATTTTCCCTCCGTCCCACGCTCTATCAGGGGGCATCACGCCCAATTCGTGAGCAAATAGGCCTCGCCAATCCGCCAGCGCTATACCAGTAAGAACGCTGCCATTTATAGGCAACCCGAGAATGTAGGCAACATCCTCCAACGTAATTGTTGCCTCGCCAAATGGAAGATGAAAGGTGTGCGTCTCGGGTCTCCACCGTTCTATCAGCGCGCTGATCAACGACGGTCTAACCTTCACCCCCCCTATATAGCGAGCTATGTGCCCAAAACCAGCCCGCTCAATCCAACGCATAACAGCATCAACGGGTTCGACGGTGATACGGTTAAGGTAACATTGTAAGTTACGTTCGTATCCCTGAAAAAAAAAATAATAAAATAGTTAATAAAAATAAACGAATATAATTTAATAAAAAAATTTAGAAAAATAAAAGGGAAAATTATAATACCTCTTCATTGTTTCGCCAATAATTACTGCAGTGACTCGCTTGGTTGCGTAGCAAGAACTCCTCCATATATGCCGAACGATATATTTTGCTGACAAATTTTTTGTAAATTTGATATAGAACTCGCGTTCTGTGGAGGTTTTTAGAAAAAAATCCTTCAATTTATAGAAGAACTCGCGTCGTTTGGGATGCGAGGTTAATGAATCTCGCGTTCTGTAGAACGCGATATTCATGTACCTCGCGTCCTGTAGAACGCGATATTTATGTAACTCGCGTCCTATATAACGCGAGGTTCATTCAAAAGGCGCGTCAATCAACAGACGCGTTTTCTGAACGGTCAGAAGGGACCTCGCGGCCTATAGAACGCGATATTCTAAAGAACTCGCGTTCTGTAGAACGCGAGGTCATGGGGTTTTTAAACTTGAACAGTTTCAGTTATAATTACCAATAATTATTTATAATTATAATTAAAAATAATAATAATTATAATTATTATTATTAAAAATAATTATAATAACAAAATATAAATCAATATTATTATTATTATTATAATAATTATAATTAACAAAAATAATAATAATTATTATAATTAAATTAGAAAGCATAATAATAATAATTACCGGACCTCGCGTTCTACAGAACGCGATGTACCCCTACATCGCGTTCTACAGAACGCGAGGTCCTGCTTAACCTTCCACTCTATCCTTTCCTTGTCCAAAGTTAGGATTCTGTCTCCCAATTACACGCCATTCTTGAATTGTTCATCATTTACCTGCTTATTGGTTTTAGGTAATGGACAAGTAAAGTTTCAATTGGCAATTCCTATAATTTTGCCTATATATGAAGAAGAACCATAAAACGAAAATATAAGTTTATTTGGCAATCAATTCCTAGAATTTTCGAAGTATCAAAATTTCAAAAGTCTTTCATAAAATATTCAAATGGCCGGACGAGGCGTTACTACGAAAGTTTACTACGATGGGCAGATATTCGAGGGTACCGAACGCGGCGTCCTTTTTCGCTGCGAAGATCCGGTAACGATAAAGCTTCCGAGGAGATTATCGTTCAAGAAGTTGGTCAAGGAACTGGAGGCAAAAGTCCCTCATTTCGATAATCATCGTTTGTCCGACGTGAAGTATCGGGTGCCAATATCTATAGACCCTTTAGAGTACTCTGTATGCCAAATTGCGGAAAATGCTGATGTGCAAATGATGATGGAAGCCCACTTCGAGTATTCAATTGGGGGGCCCCTCGAGCTGTATGTATCGTTCTCCGAGTCTAATCCAGTTGTCGAAATACCAAGCTGGGGCCGGGCGAATTTCGACTTCGATCCGAATGCCAACGTTGATAGCCCGACCGCAGGTCTACGACGTGATTTTGGCCTACTCTGTCGAGACAACGAAGTTGGTGCATCGTCATCTGCTCCTCCAAGGCAGTCCTGCGTAGCTAGTATCGGGTTCGACCTGAACCAACCACCAAACGATGAATTCGATGCACCAACAAATGCATCGTACAGTTCATGCAATCCATACAATCCTTATAGTTTTGGAAGGGAGGGAACGTCGGCTCCTTACGTTACGCACGACCATGAATCATCATATGGCCGGCACTCAATGTATGTCCCTGGAACCGACTACGGTCAACCATCTATGGGGAGACATTCTTCTTTTGGGGGTGAGGGAGCGTCGTCTTCTTACGCTATGCACGACCATGATTCCTCATATGGACGACACTCAACGTATGTCCCAAGCACGGAGTACGTTCAACCATTTATGGGAATACATTCTTCTTATGGGGATCTTGATTTTGGTCTTGGAAATGAGGTTCGTGAGCGATCTCGTGAGAGGTCTCCCGCTCATCGACCCCAATCCTCGCCTCGAAGGGTAGTGATTCCAGAAGCTCTACTATTCCAGATCCCGGAGGATACTTCTGACGAAGAACCGATTAGAGAACCCGGGCCAGACGGAGACGAGCTGGGGCCATTCTATCCCGAACCAGAAGACTTGACAGAGTTACCAGAAGACCCAGAAGACACTGCCGTTCCACCACCAGATTTGGACGAAGAACCGACTGCCACCAACTTTCCTGTAGACGCAATACCAATTTCTATGTTCCAGCCACCATCCCACTTCACAACGGTTGATATGGATGCAATGGACGTCCCTGATTTTCCCCATGACAACACAATAGATGGCCGAGTCCACCGTTCTGATGGTGAACTAAGAATTGGTATGGCGTTCTCGAACAAGGAAATTGCGGTGGCAGCAGTTAAGCAGTACAACCTTCGTCATAATGTTGAGACAACGGTGAAGAAAACCCAAGCCAAATACTACAAGGCTCACTGCTTCCAAAAGGATCAAGGCTGTAAATGGAAAATCCGTATATCAGAGTTGAAGAGGTCAGGCAACCGTTGGAAAATAACAAAACTTGAGGGGCCCCATACATGCTCCGTTGCTAGCCTCAACCAGGATCACAAGAACCTGGATGCAAAGTACCTCGCGGACATCTTTTCCACACTGGTGAAAACAAATCCCACTGTGTCGGTCCCCACATGTCAGGCTGCAGCTTTAGCTGTCACCGGCTTTCGTCCAGGTTATTGGAAAGCATGGTATGCAAGGAAAAAGGCCAAAGAGGAAATGTATGGCCGATGGGAGGAATCTTACAAAGAGTTGCGCCCGTGGCTTAATCTCCTACAGAAACACATCCCCAGAATGGTTGTCAAACTTGATACGGTTCTTGCATACGAAAATGATCGTGTCGTCCGAGGTGTTTCTCAATTTCACCGGTTATTTTGGACTTTCCCCCAGTGCATCAACGCATTCAAGCACTGCAAACCGATGGTCCAAATCGATGGCACATGGTTGTACGGAAAATATACACAGATCCTACTTCTGGGAATAGCACAGGACGGCAATCGCAAATGCGTTCCTGTTGCATTCGCAATCGTCCCGAAGGAGGATTTGGAGTCTTGGACGTTCTTCCTTCAGAACCTACGAAAATATGTCCTTGATCATGTAATACGAAGAAGAAGGGATGAAGGGGTGTGTGTTATTTCTGACAGAGGCACTGCGCTGTTGTGGGCGATAGAAAATTTGGGTGACTATTGGAAACCTCCATACATTCACCACCGTTTTTGCTTGCGACACATAGCCGCAAACTACCTTCTGCAATACAAGAACCGTGATGAACGTCAAATGGTGCTCGATATGGGTACGTCATTTATGTCATTTTCTTTTAATATATTATTTCTTACTCCCTTTTATTATTTCTTACTCCCATAACTATTCAACTGTCATCCCGTAGGCAACTCACACTACAAACAAGAGGTGTCTGACCTGCTGGAGGAACTGAGAGCGAGAAACAAAAAAGGCGCAGAATACCTTGAAAAAATCCCAAAGGAAAAATGGCTTCGATCGTATGACGAGGGTAAACGTTATGGTCACATGACAACGAACTTGGCTGAGGCAGTGAACTCATCACTGAAGGGAGTTCGGCAGTTGCCTATCACTTCCATTGTCAAAGCGACCTATTATCGTTTAGCTACCCTTTTTGCAACCTTGGGCAGGCAAGCAACTGAGTACATGGCAGGTGGACACAAAGTCCATCCAGATTTCCGCACAAGATTGCATATTCAATTGGGCCAATCAAGACAGATGCAAGCAACTCTCTTCTCGCGAGAAGGACACTTGTTTCGTGTTGCAGAATTTTCCAGGCGGTTGGAAGGCATTCAGCACAACGCTTACGTGGTAGATCTGAGGGAAAAAACCTGCGAGTGCGGAATTTTCCAAACTTTCAAATACCCGTGCGCACACGCCATTGCTGCTTGCACTAACCAACGAATAGAATACATGCATATGGTTGATCCAGTATACTTACTCAAAACGGTGCTTAAGGTTTACGAAAAAGAGTTTCCTCCAATCGGAAATGAGGTTGATCCGAATGCTGTGGACACTGAACCGATCATACGCCCAGATCCAGCACTACTTCGAGCCAAAGGACGTCCACCTTCTACAAGAATATACTGTGCCGAGGATTTGGTCGAACATCGAGAGAAAACCGGACAAAAGAAGCATTGTTCTATATGTCGAAATCTTGGGCACACAGCTCCTAAGTGTCCTAATCGCTCAGCCCCTCGTATTAATTAATTATTTTTAATTTGTATATGCACGTTCAACCATGACAATCGAATAAATAAAGTCAGTCTACTTCGATTTATACAGTACGCCGTCATATATTTTCAATCATTCAAAAAAATATGTTATGAAAGTGTTTTCGAAGCAACTTTAAATCAGCGTACAATGGACGAAATTTGACCGTGTCAATGTCATACGATAGAGAATTTCCAGTACTACAACCCCAAACTCGATGTTAGCTAAACATTTAAGATTTTTACGTATGCAATTCTGCTCGAACATGCCTATCGACATTAGTTGAAATGCAACTTCAATCAAAAAAACTATGATGGCATAGCGTTTTCGAAGCCATTTTAAATCATTGTATAATTGACGGAAATTAACTATGTTGGTGTCATACGATAGACAATTTTCAGTACTACATCCCCAAACTCGATGATCGCTAAAAATTTATCATTTACACGCTCGAAATTGGGTTCGAACATGGCTACTTACACTTGTTTTTCCTTGTTGTTCACTGGAAATGCATCACTGGAAATGCACAGACCTCGCGTTCTACAGAACGCGAGGTCTGTGAGATATATTCCAGCCGCCTTTTCAATTTCTCGTGGACCTCGCGTTGTGCAGTACGCGAGGTACTGTGAAACCGTTAACACGGACAGCGATGCCACGTAGACTAAAATCGCGTTGTACAGAACGCGAGGTTGTACCTCGCGTAATGCACAACGCGAGGTCTGCCGACCTGGCAAGTTTGGGGGCCATTTTGCCAAATAATAATTTTTGGGAGCCATTTTCCCAAATATTATTTTAAAAGGGGTTTTTCACCCTAAAACGCCTAATTTTCAAGTTGCAAGTATTTTATTATTTTTTTGTGACAAACACCTGACAAGTTGGACTTTGGATAAGCTCTGTTTTTCGTAGAGAATAGTGTTGTTCAGTTGTTGCTTAAGATTATGATTGAGTCAAAAATATGTTAATGAAAGTATCATTATATTATTCGGATTGTACATATTTGATAAGATCAAGGGTACTAAAAGTACTTAATTTTTTATTGAACAAGCAATTAAGTTCTAATTTTTTTTTACACTTAATTAAACATTAAATTCAAAAATTTAATCAATATGTTTTTTACCGACAAAATTATTGTTGACCGTTATAATATTGACGTGATAATTCTAATGTTGACGTAAAAAAACTGTATGTGAATGATGATATGACAAAGGAACATAATTGTTTTTACTAGAAAGTTTAATGCGTGCCTTAATTGATTTGTTAAAAAGCTCGAGAGTTTTTTTTTAAGTTTGTGGATTTATTTAATAAAAAATTAAAATTAATTTAAAATTAAAATATTATAATCCTAAAAAATAAATATTAAATAATACTAAAAAACTATTAAAAATTATCAAAATAAATTAAATCAAATAACTAAAAACCAAACACTTTAGTGGAAAACATGTACTTATCACTTAATTGGAAGCTGCAATTACAATAGAGTTATTTTTTCTAATTCAAAAAGAGATATTCTCTAACCAAGGAAATGAGCTAAATATCAAAAGAAATACTGCTGATAATCTATTTTGTGATGCTATTTCTGAGATGTATTGAGTAATATAAAGTTCACTGTTTGATGGTATGGATAAAAAAAATTGATGAAAAGAAACAAATGTTGAGCTGCAAAAAACTTGTCATGTTTTATTGTCTCTAGTATTAGTTTGACAGTTAAAAAATTTAGGCAATCTAATTTAAACATCGTTATTTTTATCGATAATACCACGAGTAGATGAAAATTGTGGTATTACCTTTTTTTGTAAAATCAAGCAGCAAAGGATTGTTGTTAGAGATAGACATGGGACCCGTACTTAACAAGTTCCGACCAGATCGATCGAATTTACTTAAAAAAAATTGGGCCAGGTTTAAGTTTGAGTTTAGAGTAAAAATACTCAACTCAAACCAAATTATTTATACTATTCTTTCATACATTTAGAAATAATTGCAACCATGCTTATCTCTTCATATATATTTTTTCAATTATATCATCAACATTATCAAATAAAAAGGGAAGGAGAATAGGATAATTACTATAAATACACTTATTGTATATTTTTTCTACTATCCCATTAATTTTTAACAAAAATAATATATATATATATATAATATCAGATTAGGACAGGGGTGAGTTTTAATACTAAAATTTGGATTCGGGTGAGAATCACCATATGTTAGGACAGATGAAGAATTTATATTTTCGGGCCGAATTGGTCAAAAACCTGCCTCGTACCCATTCATAGTTGTATACCACTTAATTAAATGTTAGCTCTTCAAAAAAAAAATTCTTCTCAAAATATTTTTTTTTCATGTAAAATCTTTATGTTTTTAAAATTTTAAAATATTTTTTATTTTCAACTTAAAAACTTGACCCATGCCCATCTTTAGTTGTTATATGCCACTTGATTAATTTCTAGCTCTTCAAATTATTTTTTTTCTTCTCAAAATACCTTTTTCAAGTAGAAACTTTATGTTTCTAAATTCCTATATACATATTTTTTAATTTTACAACTAAATTTAAATAGAGTCGTTTTAAGCAAATAAAAGGACGCAGTTGCATTGTGATGAAAGTTTACACTTTACACAATATTTACCGGAACGTGCTTTACAATTTTCCACTACTAGGATCATAATCAAATAATACCATATTAGAGCATAGTTTTAATCTTATTTTATTATGAGAGTCACATATTTTAGATTTCTTATTTGTTTTTTTAAATAAATTAATAGTTTTTTATTTTTAATATTTATTTTGGAACCAACATGTTCAAGCCTTTGTGTATACAGAAAATTTTCGTTGCGAGACTCACCTCAAAATCATGTGAGGGACAAGGGTCAGTCCAGACTAGTTATCAGATTATAAGTTTAGTTTCTGTTATTAGGTAGTTTTTAGGTAGTTTTGTACAGCTGTTATTTTCTTTATTTTCTTTATTATTATATAATGTTATTTTGTAAAACTAAATTCTGATTATTGAGAATATCAAAAGTCTATTTTTCCTTTCATCGTTTTTACCAAATCTTCAGCCCTAAATCCATTTTCATCATCCCTCCAAACTTCTTCCATTGTTTCTTCAACCTTTCATTGAATCAAGATCTAAATTTTATCTTCTATCATGGTATCAGTAGATTTTGCTTTCTGTTCCCGTTTTTCCGATGACACTCAGTCGTCTTTCCGAAACGACGATCTCAACGGAGATTTTTACATCCATCCTAATGAGAACCCTGCCTTAGTTCTCACTTCCGCTTTGCTCGACGGTTCGAATTACCATACATAGGCTCGCTCTATGAAGATGAGTCTCATCTCCAAAAATAAATTTGGCTTCGTGGATGGGTCTATCAAAGAACCTCAACAAAGCGATCCCAAGTTTAGCGCATGGGTTAAATGCAATAACCTTGTCCTCTCTTGGCTTTAGCGTTCAATTTCTCCAAAAATCGATCAGAGTGTTCTATAGGTTGATAGCGCGTCTGATTTGTGGATGGATCTTTACGGTCGTTTTCATCAAGGAGACCTGGTTCGCGTCCCAGATTTGATGCAAGAATTCTTTTCTTTGCAGCAATGTAATCTTTTTGTAACTAGTTTTCATACGCAATTAAAGGTCATTTGGGATGAGATGTGTAATCTGAGGCCTTTATTGGATTGTGAGTGTTCTACCGTTAAATATCGAAGACAAGATTTTGCAATTAGGTTTTTCCGTGGTCTAAATGATAATTTTATTGTTCCTAAATCACAGTTGTTAATGATGAAATCATTTCCTAAAATTAATGAGGTTTTTACCGTGGTTCTTCAGCATGAGAGGTCTCTTGCTTCTGTTATTCATAATGATTCGAATATCTTGTTGTAGATAAGTTTAGAAATGGTTCTTATACTTCTAAGCATGACAATAGATATAGTGGTTCTGGTGCTAAGAAGTTTTTTGCTACTGATTCTGTTAATAAACGACCTTTATGCGTATATTGTGGCTTAGTTGGACACATAGTCGATAAGTGTTACAAAAAGCATGGCTTTCCACCAGGCTATAGGCATAGAAATCAAACCTCTATGGCTGATTGTGTTGAGGCCTCTAATGTTGATTCTCCTGTTTATGGTGTTTCTAATGAGAACCATTTCAATGTTACTTTTGGTTCTACTGGTCATGGTTCTTTATCTTCTTTCAGTTTCACTAAATAACAATATGATAGTATCTTTTGTCTCTTGCAAGAAAGGAATAAAATTGTTCTATCTGCACCTGAGTCCAAGGTGAACTTGCTTACTGCATCTTTTGAATCTGTCCAGCCTGCTAAAACAGATACAATTCTCAATTTTGTTCTCAAATGTTCTAATCCCGTGACAAATGTGAAACATGGTTTTAATTCGTAGATTATTGACTCTAGTGCAACAGACCACATTGCACATTCACTAGATTTGTTTTGTAACTTTCGTGTTATTAAGGGAAAACGTGTTAAATTGTCTAATAATGAGACTGTGCAAGTTTCCCATATTGGTACTGTCAAAATAAATTCTTTTTTAACTTTGAACAATGTATTACATATTTTTGGTTTTGGTTTTAATCTTATTTCAGTATCTTAATTAACTAAGTCATGTTCTTTTTGTCTCATTTTTACTTCCGGGTCTTATTGTATACAAGATGTCCATCTCTCGATGACGATTGGTACAACTAGAGAAGTACAAGGCTTATATGAACTTGAGGTTCAAGGTGTTTCTCCTCCTGTTTTTAAATTTGTTTGCAACAATAGTGTTTCCTCTTCTTTAGAACTTTGGGACTTTAGATTAGGACATCCATCTTCTCAAAGGATGAAATATTTCTATATTTTACATTCTTTAATACATACTGGAAGTATGTCTGATTGTGATGTATTCCATTTGGCTAAACATAAAAGGTTTCCTTTTCTAATTAGTGACTATGTTTCTGAATGCATATTTGATCTTATTCATATGAATGTATGAGGACCATTTCCCGTGAAGAGCATTTATGATCATTATTTTTTTTCTTACCATTGTTGATGACAAGAGTCATTTTGTTTGGGTTTATCCTATGATTTTTAAGTTAGAAGTTAGAACCTTAGTGGAAGGTTTTTGTAATATGGTAGAAAGACAGTTTTTAAAGAACATAAAGTGCATTCAAACTGAAGATATGTCTGTTTTTTTGCAAATAAAGACATTATTCATCAAAATTTATGTACTTATACACCACAATAGAATAGTATAGTTGAACGAAAACACCAACACGTTCTCACTGTTGCTAGAGCTTTAAGGATTTAAGCCACCTTACCTTTACCTTTTTGAGTTGACTGTATTTTACATTCTGTTTTTTAATTAATCTAACTCCTACTCCTATTCTTCAAGGAAAGACACCATTTGAAATTTTGTTTGCTAAACAACCAAAACTTAATAATTTGAAAGTTTTTGGCTGCCTTGCTTATGCCCTAATTTTACCTAAACTTAAAACAAAGTTGCATTCTAGAGTTACTAAATGTGTTTTTTTTTTCCAAAAACATTAAGGGTTATAGACTTTTTGATTTAGAGAAAAAATATGTCTTTGTTTCTCAGGATGTTATTTTTTTTGAGAATAATTTTCTTTTTGAGCATTCTGATTTTTCTCTTAGTTCTGTCAGAGTTCCCCATGTTTGTGATAATAATCATTTAGTTGATCTTTTATTATCTCCTACACAACTAGTGAGTGCTTGTAATGACATAAATAATGGTTCTATCCATCCTTCTACTACTCAAGTTAATGATTCTGTTCATAATAATGTTCCGAATTATGTGATTGACTTTGTTCATACTCATAATTCTGTTCATAACCATAATTCTGTTCATAATAATGTTCATCTCATTTCTAATATTGCTATTGATTCTAATCTTGTTATTCTAACTGAACAAAAAGTTAATTATGATATTCTGTACTATCATATTAATGATTCTGATCATGTTGATATTTCTACTTCAACTAGAACTGTTACTAATTTTGATCACACTTCACTTCTGATCACACTCAGCACCCTCATCATTTTAGGAATTCAGTTCATAATTCTGATTCTTTAACAATACCGATTAGAACTATTCGAATGTCATAAAAATATAAAGACTATCATGTTACTTTGTCAAAAACCTAGGACATCTCCTCACACTATTGCACAATTTTTTTATGATATTGTTTCATCCAAACATCAGACTTATATTAATAATGTTGATGTTTTAAAAAAATCAAAGACTTATAAACAAGTCATTTTACATGATTGCTGGAAACATGCCATGAATGAGAAAATTAATGCCCTTGAAAACAATCACACTTGGGATCTTGTTTCTCTTCCTCCTGAAAAGCAAGTCATATGTTGTAAATGGGTATACAAGACTAAGCTTAAGTCTGATGATTTTTTAGAAAGGTATAAGGCTAGACTTGTAGCAAAGGGGTATACTCAGCAGCCTGAAGTTGATTTTCTTGACACTTTTAGTCCTGTAGCTAAACTTACAACTATTAGGACCTTAATTGATGTCTCTGCTGCTAAAAATTGGGCTTTACAACAACTGGACATTAACAATGTTTTTTTGTATAGTTTTTTAGATGAAGATGTCTATATGTAATTACCTCCTGATTTTAGTAGTCCCATGCCTGATTTAGTATGTAAACTTAACAAAAATTTGTATGGATTAAAACATGTAAGTAGTCAGTGGAATGAAAGATTAACTATTTCTTTGTTAGAGAAAGGTTTTAAACAAGCTACTTCTGGTAATTCTTTTTTTGTTAAAGGTCAGAATGATAATTTTATTGCTTTGGCTGTTTATGTAAATGACATTGTGCTTGCTAGTCCTAATATTTCTGAAATAAATTCTTTCAAAATCTTTCTTCATAACACCTTTAAAATTAAGAATTTAAGTGATTTAAAATTTTTCCTTGGTATTAAAATTGCATGTTCTTCTAAGGAAATCAAACTTTGCCAAAGGAAATACACTTTAAACTTGTTAACTTATTCTGGTTTCCTTGAATCCAAGTCTGTTTCCACACCTATTGTTCCTAACACTAAAATTTTTAAATCTGAAGGTACCTTTTTAGATGATGTTACTTCTTATAGAAGGATTATAGGTAAACTATTGTGCGTCTAAATGGTGTTCATCGTGTTCTTAGGTATTTGATGGGAACACCAGGACAGGGCCTTTTCTTTCCTACCAATAATACCTTTGATTTAAATATTTTTTCTGACTCTGACTGGGCATCTTGCCCTGATTCTAAGAAATTCACTACTGAATTCTGTGCTTTTTAGGAAAAGCTCTAATATCCTGAAAGTCTAAAAGCAACCGACCATTTCTCAGTCTTCAAGTGAGGATGAGTATAGGACTTTGGCCTCAGTCACTTATGAAGTACAGTTGCTACATTTTCTCCTTTCTGATTTACAAATACATTCATCTGTTGTTAATGTGTTTTATGACAATTTATCTGCAATTAAAATTGCAAAAAAATTAATTTTTCTTGAAAGGACTAAGCATGTAGAGATTGACTGCCACCTTATTCGAGAGAAAGTTTAAAAAGGGGTCATTCAATTTCTACCAGTTTTCAGCCACAATCAACTTGCTGATAGTTTCATAAAGGCTCTTCATCCTTCTTCTTTTTCGGATTCAATATCCAAGTTGGGCATTCAAAATGTGTATGTTCCAACTTGAGGGGGCTATCATATTATAAGTTTAGTTTCTGTTATTAGGTAATTTTTAGATAATTTTGTACGGCTGTTATTTTCTTTATTTTCTATATTATTATATAATGTTATTTTGTAAAACTAAATACTGATTATTGAAAATATGAAAAGTCTATTTTTTCTTTCATCGTCTTTACCAAATCTTCAGCCCTAAATCCCTTTTTATCATCCCTCCAAATTTCTTCAATTATTTCTTCAGCCTTTCATTGAATCAAGATCTAAATCCTATCTTTTATTACTAGTCAAGGTAAAGCTCTAGAAATCGGAAGAACAACCTCAAAAAATGTTTATTTTAGAATATTTTATATTATTTATATTCTAAATTTAACTATTTTTTTTATTTTAACTTAAAGTTTAAATAAGTCCTCAAATTTTTTAAAATCCAATTAAGCTCGTCCATCATGTCATCATTTTTTAATGTAGATTGACAAGTCAGAAATGTAACGGTTAACGATGAAATAAGTTGGTCAAATGGTACATTGATTTAATATCTAGATTTAAAAATTTAATTGAGTGTAAAAAAAAACTTCAAAACCTAGATGATTTTTTTTTTCAAAAATTTAAGACTTTTAGCACCATTAAGCCTATTTATATAAATATGTTCTTGAAATAATAATTCTTTTAAAATGTATATATTAAAAGAATTACTATTTTAATAATTAAGTGACATTAATATCCTTTCGTTTAGTGTTCAAACCTTGTCCCCTCATCTAAATTATATAAAAAGTATCATATAAGAATATTATGAAATACACTGATATTAGAATGAAAAATTCTAAAAGTTAGAACTTAGAAAGATAATATATATCATTTATTTAAAATTTAACTCAATGGAGAAAAAAAGTAATATAGTGATGGACGTAAAGTATGGTGTAAAAGCTATTATTATTATTATTATTATTATTATTATTATTATTATTATTATTATTATTATTATTATTATTAAATTTTTGAGAAAAAAAATTTAATTAAGTTTATAATTTTTTTCACCCAATTAAGTTATTATACTCCAAAATTTCATCAATTTACCTTCTAATCAACCTTGACTATTAAATTAAATAATTTTTACCAGTTGTTGCAACATGTCGTGTTACAATGTTATCACTATGATTTTTTAGAATTTTTATTTAAAAATTTCTTTAAAAATTTTAAAATTTTAAAAAAAATCATATGACAAAATTGTGGTGTCTGGCGTAGGCATAATGTTACCGTGGTGCACCCTAGGGTCCAGCCCACCGCACACCTAGGGTCCATATCCAACACCCTTGTCCGAGACCATGGGGCCGAGGTTCCAGCACCCTGTGCCGCTCCCAACGCACCCGAGGGGCCCGAGTCCGTCTGGCCCATTCTGTCGCACCCGAGGGGCTACGATCCAGCCGAACCAACAGCCCGAGGGGCCTTGCTAGGCACCATGGACCTGTCCGAGTGCAGCACGCACTTAGGGTCTGTCCGAGCAGCCCGTCCAGCCGCATCCGAGGGCCTGTCCGAGCAGCACCGAGCAGCCCGTCCAGCCGCACCCATGGGCCTGTCCGAGCCGCACCCAGCAGCACGCCAAGCCGCACCCATGGGCCTATCCGAATTTCACTCTTTCATGGCCATCCAAGCCCATTCCTTGGAGAATCTTCACCCCTTTGACCATGGTATTCAAGGCAAGGATTATGCATCCATATCTTTCCCGATTCATGGAGATCCACATCTTTTTTCACATGGAAAGAAGCTCTACCAAGAAGGAAGGAATCCTTGATTCTATTCCCTTTCCTTTATTAGATAGATTAGGCCAATCCTGGTCATCCATTGTAATCGATAGTGACCGTTAGATCGGGAGGTGTCAGGCTATAAATAGAGCCTCACCCCCTTCATTTGGAATTATCCTTGAATCCTTTGTTTTCTCATTTTTCTATCAACAATATAAAAGCAGCGTAGAGTACTCTTTTCCCCCTAACTAGGCTTAGAGGGGGTTTTTAACGAGGCTCTTTGTTTTGCAAATCACTCGAGCCATCTCTTATTGCTTTCTTCTTCGCAACGCTTCCGCTCATCTAGCCAAGCCAAGCTTGACTTTAGGCTTACTTGGTCCCTTTCGAAGTTCTTTCCCGACCAAGTGCCGCACGTTGTTAGCCATATAAGCCTAGCTCCGTGATAAGTGGCATCAGAGCTTACGTTTTTAGCGAAGAAATTTGTTCGAGATGACGAATCCAAGTGACGCTCCCATCGACGCCACCACGAAGACAGTTGAAACCCGTGCTGGAAAAGCCAATATGGCTAGTTCGAGAGATGCCATCTCTTCCTTGCAAGATAAAGTCACCCATTTGGAGAACAACACGAATGAGTCCAGAGAGAGGCTCGATGTTGTTGAGAACCGACTAGATGTGTTGGAGTCTCGGGGTGATGGTCGCAAGGATGATTCCCATGAACTCGAAGATAGAATCGAGACCTTGGAGTTAGAGAATCGATCTCTTAAAGATGGGTTAACCGAACTCGAGAAGGCGATGAACGTGTTAAAGGCCGAGCTTAACATCTACAAATCTGCAGTGGCCAATGGAGTGGTTTCAAGTCCGACTAGAGTGCTAGCCGATGTGTCGAAACCAAAGGAATTCAAAGGATCGAGAGATGCTCAAGAAACCGATACATTCTTGTGGAGCATGAATCAATATTTCCGCAACGCCAACATCGTGGACGAATCCACTAAGGTAAATATTGCTTTAGTTATTTCACTAACAGTGCTCTTTTATGGTGGAGACGTAGGTGCTCCGAGGAGCCCGATAGAGATGTTCCCGTAGATACTTGGGAAGAGCTTCAAGACGAGATCCATGAGGCGTTCTATCCCAAGAATGCTCAAAGAGAGTTGCGCTCAAAGCTACGCCAACTCAAGCACGATAACAATATCCAAGACTACGTGAAAAAGTTCACCGAGTTGAAGCTCCAAATCACCAACTTAGGAGAAGATGAAGGCTTCTCAATTTTCATGGATGGATTGAATCGATGGGCTAGTATGGAGTTGGAAAGACGTGGTGTCAAAGATCTTTCCCATGCCCTTGACGAGGCTGAGGCAATAGCCAAGTTCGAAAAGCGAGACTCGCCCAAACCAAAGCCGAAGTCTAAAGGTTGGGGAGATAAGAATGCCAAAGCCGGAGGTGAGAAATTTAACCACGATAGGCATTCCAACAATAATAATCGACAAGGCCGATCAACTAAATCATGGGAGAGACGAGGTTTTGGATGTTTCCATTGCCAAGGACCTCATCATATTCGAGATTGCCCAAAGAGAACAAGCCTTTCTACCGTCAAAGTTAACGACAAGCCAACCGAGCCCACCGCCCAACTTGGAGCAATTGTAAGTAATCTCCAAGTGAATTCTTTATCTAACAAGCCCAAAAGTGGCCTTATGTTTGTAGAAGTCACGATTGCTGGAAAGCAATTCCGTGCACTTGTGGACACCGGAGCTTCCGAGCTGTTCATTTTCGAGGGAGCCGCCCAAAAACTCAATCTCAACATATTGAAGAAAAGTGGGTGAATCAAAACGGTCAACTCGAAAGAAAAGCCCATTGCCGGAGTTGCAAGAAGGGTCGAGATCCAACTTGGAAGTTGGAAGGGCCGTGAGGATATAAAGGTAATTCCTCTTGATGATTATGATCTTGTGATTGGTTTATCTTTTTTGGACAAGATTAATGCGCTTCTATTGCCATTTGCCGATGTATTGGTGGTACTCGACCGCGCCCAACAATGTTTGGTGCCCGTGAGTCGAGATGTAGGTATCCAATCCAAGATGTTGTCTTCCATCTAGTTCCGCAAAGGTATGCGAAAGGAGGAAGAGTTTTTCCTTGTCGTGCTCAAGGAAGACGAGGCGATTAGAGCCGAAGAAGTGGGACGTGTTCTCGTAGAGTTCGAGGACACTATGCCTTCCGAATTGCCGAAGGCTTTACCACCCAAGCGTGAGGTGGATCATCGAATCGAGTTGGTGCCAAATGCCGAGCCGCCAAGCAAAGCACCTTATCGAATGGCGCCACCGGAGTTAGAGGAACTCCGAAAGCAACTTGGAGAACTCTTGGATGCTGGATTCATTCGCCCATCCAAGGCACCGTTTGGAGCACCCATTCTTTTTTAAAAGAAGAAATATGGTAGCTTGCGCATGTGTGTCGATTACCGCGCTCTAAACAAACTTACGATAAAAAATAAATACCCTATCCCTTTGATTTCGGATTTATTTGATCAACTTGGAAGTGCAAGGTTCTTCACAAAGTTAGATCTTCGTTCGGGGTACTACCAAGTTCGAATAGCCGAAGGTGATGAGCCCAAAACCGCGTGCATCACAAGGTATGGTTCATTTGAGTTTCTTGTAATGCCTTTTGGCCTTACAAACGCTCCCACAACTTTTTGCACCTTAATGAACAAGGTACTTTCACCTTTTCTTGATCATTTTGTAGTTGTCTAATTAGATGATATTGTCATCTATAGTAAGACTTTTCAAGAACATTTAATGCACTTGAGAAAGGTTTTACAGGTTCTTCGAGAAAACAAACTTTACATCAAGCGCGAAAAGTGTAATTTCGCTCAACAAGAAGTTCCGTTTTTAGGCCACATCATTGGAGGTGGTAAGATCCGAATGGATCCAAGCAAAGTTCGAGCCATCGATAATTGGGAACCGCCAACTAAGGTAACCAAACTTCGTTCTTTTCTTGGTTTAACTAACTACTACAGCAAATTTGTGCAAGGTTATTCCGCGATAGCCACGCCTTTGACCGAACTCTTGAAGAAGTACAAAGTTTGGGAATGGAGTCCAAGTTGTCAACAAGCGTTCGAAAGGCTTAAACAAGCCATGGTAAGTGAACCAGTTCTAGCCTTACCCGATCATTCCAAGTCGTTTGTCATCCACACCGATGCATCCGACTATGCCATTGGTGGAGTTTTGATGCAAGAAGGCCATCACATTGTCTTTGAAAGTCGAAAGTTGAACGAAACCGAGAGGCGTTACACCGTTCAAGAGAAGAAGATGAATGCAGTCATCCATTGCCTTCGCACATGACGACATTACATCTTAGGTTCCAGGTTTGTCGTTTTTACCGCTATTTCTTATTTTCTAACCCAAAAGAAGTTGTCTCCTAAGCAAGCTAGGTGGCAAGACTTCTTGGCGGAATTTGACTTTTCGATAGAGCACAAGCCCGAAAAGGCCAACATCGTGGCCGATGCGCTTAGCCGTAAAGCCACTTTTGCCTCCATTAGCCAACCAAGTGGTGAGTTGCTCGAATCCATCAAAGAAGATTTGACTCATGATCCCACCACAAAGAACTTAATCGCCTTTGCCAAAGAGGGTAAGTCATGCCGTTTTTGGGTCAAAGATTATCTACTCTTCACGAGAGGCCAACGTTTATTCGTCCCCTACTTCAACAACTTGCGAAAGACTTTAATGAAAGAATGTCATGATTCTAAGTGGGCGGGACATACAGGTATGCATCGTACTTTGGCTTTACTTAACGAAAGATATTATTGGCCTCGTATGAATGAAGATGTAGAAGCATACGTGAAGACTTGTCTTGTTTGCCAACAAGACAAGATCGAAGCAAACAAACCGATGAGACTACTTCAACTGTTGCCGATACCGGAAAGACCATGGGAAAGTATCTCTTTAGACTTTATAATTGGTTTTCCTTGTGTTACTAATTACTCTAGTATCATGGTTGTAGTAGACAGGTTCTCAAAGTATGCAACTTTCATTCCCGTCAATAAGACATGCCCCGCCGATGAAGCCGCCCGCCTTTTCTTAAAGCATGTCGTGAAGCTTTGGGGTATACCAAAGTCCATAGTAAGTGATCGAGACGCTCGGTTCACGGGTAAGTTTTGGACCGAGTTGTTTAAATTGTTGGGTTCTTCCTTGAACCTTTCAGCAAGCTTTCATCCGCAATCTGATGGACAAACCGAGAGGGCCAATGCATTATTGGAAATTTATCTAAGGCATTTCGTTAGTGCATCTCAACGGAATTGGCCCGATTTGCTAGACGTGGCCCAATTCTCCTACAACTTTCATAGGAGTGAAGCCACGAATCAAAGTCCTTTCGAGATAGTAATGGGTTAACAACCGCTCACACCCGACGCGATCGTGACCAAGTATCAAGGTCCAAATCCCGCTGCCTTTCATGTAGTGAAAGACTTGTAAGAACAAAGAGACTTAGCCAACGCTTGCCTCCACAAAGCAAGCAAGCAAATGAAGAAGTGGGCCGACAAGAAGCGAAGCGGCGTTGAATTCCAGGTAAATGATTTGGTTTTAGCTAAACTTCATCTAACTCTTCGCAATTCCTCTGTTCACAGGGCTCTTGTGAGGAAATACGAAGGCTCATTCCTTGTGATAAAGAGAGTAGGCAAGGTGGCCTACAAGCTAGACTTGTCGCCTCACATCCAAGTCCATCCCGTCTTCCATATTAACGTTCTTAAGCCCTATCACAAGGACGAGGAAGATTCGGAAAGAAACATCTCCAAGCGAGCACCCGTTGGAGTTAGGACTTGGTTCAAGAGAGAAACCGAAGCCATCGTAGCCAATCGAGTCATTCGACGCCAAGGGTTCAAACCAAGGCACGAGTACTTTGTGCTTTGGAAGGGACTAACAGAAGCCAAAGGTAGTTGGGAGTTAGACAAATACTTGTGGCAATTTGAAGACAAAGTTGCCGATTTCGAAGCCCAACGAGCGACGAGGGCGCCGCTCAATTCGGTGGAGGAGAATGTTACCGTGGTGCACCCTAGGGTCCATATCCAGCACCCTTGTCCGAGACCATGGGGCTAAGGTTCCAGCACCCCGTGTCGCTCCCAACGCACTTGAGGGGCCCGAGTCCGTCCGACCCATTCTACCGCACCCGAGGGGCTACGATCCAGCCGAGCCAACATCCCGAGGGGCCTTGCTAGGCACCCTGGGCCTGTCCGAGTGCAGCACGCACCTAGGGCCTTACCCAACCGCACCCGAGAGCCTGTCCGAGCAACACCGAGCAGCCCGTCTAGCCGCACCTATGGGCATGTCCGAGCCGCACCCAGTAGCACGCCAAGCCGCACCCATGGGCCTATCCGAATTTCACTCCTCCATGGCCATCCAAGCCCATTCCTTGGAGAATCTTCACCCCTTTGACCATGGTATTCAAGGCAAGGATTATGCATTCATATCTTTCCCGATTCATGGAGATCGACATCTTTTTCACATGGAAAGAAGCTCTACCAAGAAGGAAGGAATCATTGATTCTATTCCCTTGCCTTTATTAGATAGATTAGGTCAATCTTGGCCATCCGTTGTAATCGATAGTGACCGTTAGATCGGGAGGTGACAGGCTATAAATAGAGCCTCACCCCCTTCATTTGGAATCATCCTTGAATCCTTTGTTTTCTCATTTTTCTATCAATAATATAAAAGCAGCGTGGATTACTCTTTTCCCCCTAACTAGGCTTAGAGGGGGTTTTTAACGAGGCTCTTTGTTTTGCAAATCACTCGAGCCATCTCTTATTGCTTTCTTCTTCGCAACGCTTCCGCTCATCTAGCCAAGCCAAGCTTGACTTTAGGCTTACTTGGTCCCTTTCGAAGTTCTTTCCCGACCAAGTGCCGCACGTTGCTAGCCATATAAGCCTAGCCCCGTGACAATAAAACGCTTCCAGCTAAACACACTTTCTAAAAGGCGTGGCTGGCGTAATGGGGTTTTACCTTATGTGATCACAATAAAAGGTATGGTAAATATATTTTTGAGATGTTATTTTGTTAAATAATTATTAAAATGCGAAAATTGAGGTAAAGTAGTCGAATTGATTGATTTAATTTATTGGTTCGGAGTTTGATCGGGACTCAATTTTTTTTTCTCCAAAAGTTCAAGGAGCACCGCCACCACTTTCGTAGCTTCACGTTTTCCAGCAGCATCTTCGAGCAGGAACGGAATTGCCTCCGCTGGTGGTTCCTCGAGAATAAGCAGCCCCAAAGGCTGAGCCCCCTGCCAAGTTAGGCATGTAATCTGCTAGTTTGTTGCCCTCGTGATATACATGCGGTTAGGAATCCAAGAGAGAGTTGAAAACCATGAAATTCCAACAAGTTGAAGAACAAAGAAGGGAACCTCTTAATTTTATTGAGAAATGGCTTGAATTTTTATTACAGTATGTATTGTATGTATACTTGCTTCTGTCTATCATTTAACATTAGCAGATGAGCAGTGCTCAAATGAACAAGAATGATGTTGCAAACTGACATGGTAACAGCAAATATCGACAACAACATATTCTCAACAAAGAACAACCACACAACTACAAGGATAAATATTTTATACACATGCGGTAGAAACTGAAAGTTTCCACAAGCGTCTTAGTTTTAGGGTATATGGAGTTAGTTTAGGGTTTAGGGATAGGGGATTAGAATTTAGGAATAGTTGTTTTAATTTAAGGTTTAGGGTTATAATTTAGAGTTTATAAGTTAAAACCTAAATCCTCACAATATTACCCTAAAAACTAAATCCTAACATATAAACCCTAAATTATAACCCCAAACCTTAAATTGAAACAACCATCCCTAAATTCTAAACCCCTACACCTAAAACCCTAAACCCTATACACTAAATTAATTCCCTATATCCTAAAACTAAGGCGCTTGTGGAAACTTTCAGTTTCCACCGCCTGTGTATAGGATATTAATTTCAACTACAAACTGAAATAAATTCAGCAATTCAACCTCTACTACACAACTAAAAAACAACAATCAGGCTTAGGATTTAAAATTTAATTATTTTAATATTTTTTAACGTGAGACATAAAAAGAAGTATAGTTAAAGGACAAAGAATTTTTCTTATTAAATATTGAACTAGAGTAGATAATCGATTACAAACATAACATGGATCTCTCGCGAATGTAACATGGTTGCCGCGGTTGGTACACTGAATTCCAATGGATCCCCTCGCGAATGTAACATGGTTGTCGATGCCATGTCCAAGCTTTCGTTCTCCCCACAGTATAAGCTCTTGATATTTGATTTAGCTCCTGAGATGGTTCAGCCGTTGTTAGTTCGTGACTTTGTTGGTCCTCCCTATCGGAGACATACTCAGCTGTAATTTTTAGGTAAAATGATAAAAGATGCCCCAACGTTTGCACGTTTTGTCATTTGACCCTTATTCTTTTTTGATCCAAATATGCCCCCAACGTTTTAATTTGGTCCAAATATGTCCTTGTTGGATGAAAGTTGTCACTCAACTGATGGTCAACGGTTGATGCTGACATGACTTGTCACGTGTTAAGATCTGTTGATGTCACGTCAAATTTTTTTAAAATATTGTACTCTTCTTTATAGTGACACGTGGCTGAATCTGATAACGATACATGGAAAATATAATGCTTAGGGTTTGAATCCCCACATTTTTTTTTTACTTTTTTAACTTTCACCATGAAGTAAACTTTTAATTTATGCTGATGTAAACCTTCAACAAAGAAATGAACTTGATTAGATGGTTAGGCTTCTTCCATTCTTTCCGCATGCTTAGGGTTCAAATCCAAATAGATTGGAGTACGAAAAACCCACAAAAAAGTTTAGTATGGGGCTAATTTGTGAATTGTGCCCTTAAAAATGAAATGAATGGGCCGAATGTGAAAACACATTACATTGGACAAAGCCAACCCACATTATGTTCCTTTGAGTGGTAAGATCCATTGAAACCAAAAGTCTGGCTCAATTTCTTACCAATAATATAGGTGCAGTGTGTTCATGTTTTTTTTAGACATTGCTTCAAAGGTGAAGAAAGAAAAATCTTAGAATATGATGATTTTTTTTGATAATATGCATGTTCGTCTTATTGTACATGTTTGAGGTGCAAGGTTACCCCTCTCGACAATATCGTTTTTAAAGTTCAAACTCGCATTCTTTTCTTAGGAGTACAATCAGGGGCGGAGCCAGGATTGAACCATGAGGGGGGCAAGTTAACTAACTTCGAAATAAATAGGGTTCTAAAAAGTAATCAAATCATAAAAACTAAGGGAATTAAGGTTTAATTTCACTAATTTTAAAATTGAAGGGTCTTAAAAAGTGATTAAACCAGAAAAAAATGAGAGGTCATGGCTTAATTTCATTAATTTTAACTTAAATGGTCTTAAAAATAATAAACCAATATTTTTTGGGAGGGGCAAAGACTTAATTGCAAAGGTTTTAAAACTATCAATGGCCTAAAAATAATTAAACCATTCAAAGTTGGAGGGGGCAATTGCCCCTCCCACCCTCCCTTTAGCTTTGTCCCTGAGTACAATGTGGCTTACCAATGCATTCAACACTTGTTGGTTGAAATATGATGATTTGAACAGAAGTATTATTTAATATTGGTGTAACTGTAAATTTTACTCACATCATGCATTTGCATTTTCTTGTAACTAGTCCTTGTTTTTTTTAATAAATATTTTTAAGATAAATATTGTGATATAAACTTATATAAAATAGGGTAACATGTGCATTATTGACCATTTGTCTATTTAATAAATCTTTTTTTAGCTAATTTTAAATGGTTTTAAGTTTTAACCTTTCAAAAAAAAGTTAAATCATTTTAAAAAAATGATGATTAAAATATGAAATTTTTAATAATTTTGAGGCCCACATGTATTTTATGTTGATATTACACTATTTATCTTGCATGTAACTAGATTGACATGTGAAATATCATCTAAACAACATTAAATTTTAACATGTGGAATATCATGTAACCAACGTTAAAATTTTATCATTTTAATCATTGTTTCCACCAAAATAATAATTTAACTCTTTTAAAAAAGTTAAGGGTTAAATTTATTATTGTACATTTGACAAAATGCTGGTTTTAATATATATATATGTGTGTGTGTGTAAATATTAATATTGAAAAAACTATTTGAACAATAAAACACTACCTAGGGATAGAGGTTAAGGTAAAGTGAAACAAAGTGCTATCTAATTCAGATGAATTTGACCCATGATCAACATGTAATGCCAATAACATACAGAAGTAATAATTATTGACTAATACCAAAATTCAAAAAATAACATTGCCTTACAAAGCGTGTGTAGCGCATGGCAAAGAGCTGTTTTTTTTTTTCCTTGTAATTCTAGAAAGGCTGTTTCTCCACATGTTACAATACCCATATTCTCCACCAACAAATAGTAGCCCTTGATCCTCGCCGTGATCTCGTATACACCGCTGCCGTAAGTGGGGTCAAGCTTGCGGCTGCCCGTGCCACTGCCACGTATATCTAATAAAAAAAAGTTTACACCAATAACATGTTGATTTAGGCGTTACGTCAACTAAACAAAATTAGATATTTAAATCATGATTATGTAAAGTATTTATATTCTATACACTAGCGTTGGAAACTAAAAGTTTTCACAAATGCCTTAGTTTTAGTGTTTAGGGTCTTAGTTTAGAGCGTATGGATTTAGGGGTTTAGGTGTAGGGGTTAAGAATTTAGGGATAATGGTTAGAATTTAGAGTTTAGGGTTATAATTTATGGTTTAGAGGTTGGAGTTTTGTTTTAGGGTAATATGGTTAGGATTTAGGTGTTAACTTATAAACCCTGAATTATAACCATAAACTCTAAATTCTAACAACTATCCCTAAATTATAAACTCATACACCTGAACCCCTAAATCTCACACCCTAAACTAAGACCATAAACCCTAAAACTAAAATGATTGTGAAAACTTTTAGTTTTCGCGTATAAGATAATAATCCTTATGTAAATGAAAAAAAAATTAGATTAAAATACTTATATCAAACTCTTATAAAATCTATTTTAAATTAATTGATTAATAAATCAGATACCATATTTAAAACTAAAAAAAGTTTGTAAATCTGGCAAACGTAGATTTGGTCATACTGGCTTCCATTATGTTTTTACTCATTCGAATCTTGAAAATCTGCCTTTTGATTCCACCGGATAAAAGGGAAAATTTTGATGGTCCAAATTGATGTGTCATCTTTGCACAGCCAATTCAGTCGTCTTCCGATTAGACACCTCCACGCACTAGTCTTCTCCCACATGGTCGGGTCCATTACATCTGGCTGACATTATCAAATAATGTATTTAAGAATAGGCTCAAGCATATTTTAAACTCTTCAACTTAAAAAAAATTAATAGTTTATAAAACTGTAGTATTGTACGTGATATAAAAAAATCATTTTAAGATTTAATGATTAAATAACTTAATTTGATTTCTTGAGTAAATATACATTAATTTGATGTAAAAAATTAAACACTTAATTGATTTTATTTCAGAAGTTTCGGGTACTTAAACACCCTTAAACATTGAAAAGCAACTCTAACTCTAACTCATCTGCTCAATAATAAAACTTTAGAGGTGTTTTTTTTATATAACTATTCGTATCTAATCTATTGATTAACTAATTCGAATTTAAAACTGTAAATATTTATTATAAGAACGATTTTTTTTAATTTAATTTACTCTATTCACAATGTCAGAATTTAAATCTCTTATATATATATTTATGTACATATTTATCCAAATTAATCACGAAGCCAGCTTGAAGGATATTGGGTGGCCAATGATATAAACATTCCTCCAACTAATACTTGTCACGTAAACGTATCATGCATCTTTTTCTTTCTATTTTGTACCATCACATGCTATGTTTTTCAATCGTAAAAATGACATTATGAACCAGTAGTAGAGCTTTTATTTATTGAAAAATCATTTAAAAATATTTAAATGTAGGGGCTAACAATATAAATTATATGTTTTTAGGAGACTAAAAATACAATTTTACTATCACCCCAACTTAAAAAAAAAATCAATTTTTAACAGTTAGTAAATTCGAATTTACAGGGATTATAAGATACCTACATGTGGAGAGAAAATACGGGTCCTGGTTTTGGTTAGGAAGGTTGTGTCTATATGCAACATATGTTTGGCACAGGAAAGGGAATGGTGGTGCCCCAACCCCATTGTGGGGAAGACACCCCCTGTTTCAGAACCATTCATTTGGTTCAATATTTATGCCATACAATTCCACATGTATTGGAGCATACTTCTAAGTTCTAACCAAATTGGACCATGGGGTCCCCTTACTTGTTTTTTTAAAGGTCCCTTACTCCCTTTACTTTGAGGTTTTAAGGGCAGGATGCCCCTGTTTTCTTGCATCATATGGCCCTTATATCTTGGATGGAAGCAACCCTAAAAGGATTATGCTTCCAAAATCTTTATTATCAACCACATCTTTAATCTCTAAAGTTTTTGAAGCTACCCAAATTAACTCATAGTCTCTAGTGTTATGAAAAATCCGATAAATTGAAATCAATTTAAAAAAATCGAAAAATACGGTCCAAAAATTCGACCATCATAACTAAAAATTTTGATTTTGATATGTTTTTTATTAAAAAAAATTATTTTTATTCCGTTACGGTTCACAATTTTGACCAAAATTAAAATTGATTGAATCATCCCACATGTTATCTCCATTTTGTTGCACATTTTATGTATTGAAATATTATATAGCCGAGTGATTTTCATCCGTCATCACCCTCTTATTCTTTGAAGACTTTATGGATCTAAACTTAAGGGAAGTCTAAAACACGACAGATCTAGGTGCGGTTAGAAAACATCAAGTTTTGAAACTTGTCAAAGAATTTAAAATGTTAGACTTTTTTAAATAACATTTTATGTTATTTTTTCGTGATTTTAGACAATTTTCGAAACTTGTAAAACAAGTTTTGAAACTTGTTTTTTTTTTAAACTTTTATAAATTTTAAAACTTGTTTTTGTAAGTTTTGAAATTTATAAAAAAATCACAAAAAATAACCTAAAAATTTATATAAAACACTATATTTTAAGTTATTTAAAACTTACCGATTTTAATCGTTACACTCACCCCTAAACTCAATTAATAGAACGTGAGAACTCACATATTTAAAATATAAAAAAATAAATAAAAGTTGAAAACAGACAAGTGATGCGACGGCTGGCCAACCAGAAGAGAATCTGAATGTCAGATTTAACGAGGCAGGGCCAAGTGTACCCTAAATAACTTGACACGTAATCACACACACAATATACATCTATATATACACACACTATTTAAACCTATGCATGACAAGGAAAGGCCGATTGTAGCGTAAATCTTTGAAAGTTTGCATGTGCGCGAGCTACGATACGATACTACCGGGAGTTGCGGAGTCTTTGATGCTCATTAATAAAGAAAACGACACTTTATTTTTTTGGAGGGGAAACTTTAGCCATTTTTAGTCCTAGGGCAGGGGTGGACCGTTCCATCTAAATTTGAAAAATTATTCGAGTTTAGAACATGAAAATATTCGAATTCGAGACCATAATTGTTGTGTTGAACATAAACTCGTGCAATTTGAACGATTAAACGAATTGAATTCGATAATTCGAACTTCAAAGTCCGAATATTAGGTCGAACCTAATGTCTACTGAACTTGATCAATCCGTGATCTATGCCCCGGTGAATGAGCATGTTTTACATAGTCAAGAAAATTCCATGTTTGAAATTTTTGTTTTACTTTGTGATGATTGGGTGCCATGGTGGAGCCAATTTAGTTACACTTTTTTTATATGATCAATCGGTGAACTTTACTACTCATTTAAACCAACTCAAATTAATTCAAAAACAGTTGGAATTCAAGCTACTTATCTAACTACTCTTCAATTGTTTGTTTCATTATTATTAAGGTCTACTCCTAATTATGATGGCCTAGCAAAAGGATGGGAGTTGGATGGATGTTATTTTAAAAATTCGGTTACCATAATGTTATCTGTGTTCAATTTTAAATATGGATAAATTTTAAAATATATATTTTTGACAAATCATAATTCTAATCATAATTCTAGAACCCATGACTAGGGGTGAGCGTTCGATCGAGTCGAGTCAAAAAATTTCGAGTTGTTTGAGTTGACACGTCATATTTTACAATTCGAACTTTATTTATTTATTTTTTGATTCGAGTCGAGTTTTCGAGTTCCTATATAAATTTAATTGTAATTATTTATCATGTTATAGTATGATTTGATTCCAATTTAAACAACTTTCTTTAATCATATACGATATGCATATATATATCTTTTTATTTTTTTCATATATGACATATATTTCTTCATATTTTTTATATCGATATACATATATATATTAAGAAAAATTGAGGGACTCGACTCAAACTTAAAAATAAATCCACTAATTACTAAAAAAATTCGAGTTATTCAAGTTTCCATTTTACGACTCAAACTTTATTTGATTTTTTTTCGAATCAAGTCGAGTTTTGCTCACCCATACCCATGACCTAAGAGAATATGAGGAACAAAGATAAGCAGTTTGGCTAACCAACTAAATGTGTAGAGGCAGATCCTCATTGAAGCCAGTGGGGGCCATGACCCCCCAGAGTTTAAAATTTTAATATTTAATCCTTTAATAATTTTAAAAATTTTAATTTGGCCCTTCAAAATTTTTAAAAATTGTTATATATTTCAAAATTTTTAAATAATTTTAATTAGATCCCCTCCTAAAAATTTTTAGAAGTCTTGATAAGTCTAAATATTTTTTTAAAAATTTTAGTTAAACCACTATATTTTTATGATGATTTTAAATTAAACCCTTCGAAATCTTCGAAAAAATTAATTTAAGCTTTCAAAACTTTTAAAATTTTTAAATAGGCCCCCTCAAAATAGGTTGTCAAGATACGCCCCTGCAAATGTGCTTGCTCAACTTAAAGACATTTACATGTTAAAATGTTCGAATCTGGATCACTTGGGTTGAATACGTTACATTTTACCACTAGAATTTGGATAAGTTCAAACACATTTACAGGCTAAATTGCTCGAACCTAAATTACATGGATGGAACACATAATCCTTTACGAGGCCATTTTAGAAGTTGATTAGATAAGAATGTAAAGAAAAATAGATAAAGATAACTTGGAATTTAGTATATATCAACGCATCTACACTTGCTTTCTCAAAGTTCATCAAGATTCTAAAAAAGAATCCCCAGATGTTCTATGAGAAACAGGCCGAGGTTGTAATGATCATTACATTTGAATAAACAAACCCAGAAAAGTAATGGTAAATAGAAAGGGACTAAATTCCAATTAAATTAATTGTATAGCTAGACTTTTCTTCACCTTCTTCATCTTTTTTCCCTTTCTAAAACTAAATTTAATTGCTGGCGAACACCAATTTTTTTTCAATCACTTCGTAGTCAACAGAGTCTCGTACGTGTTCGACCATTTGTCTCAATCAGCAACGAGAGCCTTTCTTGCAACTAAGAGCACCGGCATTGGTCGTTATGGTCGCCACCAGTGAAGATGGCCTAGCACCCAAGCTCGAAGCCTTGGCATAGCTCGACGAGGCACCGGCGCCCGACGCCGTGAAAAACGCACCGTTCACCATCAGGTCGCCTTCCGATCTCCAATTCCAGCTCTTCCATTCACTCTCTGGTGCATCTTCATGCTTGGTCACCTGCATGAGAAATAGTCAAATTAATTGATTACTATAAATGAACTGAAAACAAAACTTTCCAGATTTTAGAGTATTAGATTAATGGGTTTCTTTTTCTTTTTCCCTTTTACCTCTTTGCTGAATCTGACATTTGGTGCTGTAAATCTGTTCCCTTGGCTGTTAATAGTTGGGTTTGCACTTCCTCCAATGGCATACATTTCCCAGTGGGTGTAATCATTGTTAACCACATGGAAATATCCATGCCTACATCTGTAAATGTGAGAAAAGAATTATGGTTGTTAAGATTCGAATTTCAAATATGTATAATGTTTCGGGTTTTGAGTTTCGGGTTTTGAATTATTTACCTAGGCATTCTTTGGACAAGCCCTTCTCCAAAGTGATTAAAGGCAATTGTGACTTGCATGTTCTTGTCTTGAGTATAGGAATCACTGTGCCCCAAAAGCATGACTTTATCATGGTGAGTCATGTAGTTGTTTGAGATGGTGATGGCGGTGGAGCCATGAATGGCATCAACTAGACCATCATTGCAGTTGGACAAGGAGTTATGATCCACCCAAACATGGCTACCGCCGAAGATGGACACGCCGTCGCCGTCCGATATGGTTCGCCAACCGTAATGCTTCGGGGAGTCCCTCACCATAGCATTCCCTCCTTGCTTGCAGTCATGAATGTTGAGTCCGTGAATGATAATGTTGGTCACATACTGAATAGTTATACAAGGACCCCCTGCAATGTGGACACTGGCACCCCGGCCATCGATCGTCTTGAACGAGTTCATGATCAGCTCTTCCTTCAACCGGATCGTCATGTCACGAGCGAAAATGATCCACAACGGTTCGTCTTGAATCACAGCATGTCGTAAAGTTCCCGGCTTGGGGTTCACGGGATCATCATCACCAGAGTCCGTCACGACATAAATCTTACCGTCCCTTCCACCAATGGCATTCTTTCCGAACCCAATCGCACAATCAGCTAGCCTCTGCCGATTCTTCTCCCAGTTCGGGTCACACCGCCAGCAGTCGTCAATGGGATTCCCGGTTCCACAAGATAGATATCCAAGGTTCCTCCTCGACGCATTGATGGCCCTGCCCCAACAACAACAACAAAAATGTTACTAATACACAAAATGTGACAGTTTAAACATCGTAATTCAAATCACGGACATAACATATGCTATCGTAACCTACCTATGCACGTCTTGGACTACGAGTTCCGGGTCCTGAACAGGAGTAGAGGAAATGAGGGAAGGGATTAGGAGAGAAGTAAAGAGAAAGAGGAGAGAAAGTGAATGGATAGGCATTTTGGCTATTGTTGTTTTTTTGAGCTTGAGAGGAAAGGAAAGAAGAGTAGGGGGTTTTTATAGAAGGATTAAAGCCTAACTCATTGGCGTGATTAAATTAAAACATGGTAGGGTCGGCTTGTGTGTCTACGCTTCGTGATTACAGGTTTTACGGGATTCCAGTTGGGCAGTTTTGGCCGTTAAGCAAGGCCTAGACAATAATAATAAAAAAACACAATCACAGGTGAAAAAAGTTACTCTGTTGTGTTTGTCATATTACAAAGCTATCCTCTCTCCCTTTGTTTTTTGCCTTCTCCATAGATTCTATGTCTTCCGACCAAGTTCGAATTCAAGTAAATTCAAGTCAAGTTCGAATACAACACGGACACATAATTTGGTTGAGACATGTGAGTGGGTTTAATTTGTTGAAGAATCTGCATGGACAGAGGAAATTAAGCCTTAAACTATGAAGACTTTGTGGCACCATTGGTTGGTTTTGAATAAGTAGGCCAATTAATTTGAAGGATTTTATGGGTCCCCATTTTAACATTTTGCTTGATTTGGTCGCCAAAGTGTGATGACACTACTGTTAATGTCTTTATCTGCTTTTTGATTATTAAATTAAATAACATTAGCGTACAAAAAAAAAGTTCATTTGATTACTAAGATGGAAGTTGTACATTTATAAAAATTTAGATACGTATTTAGGTTTTGGTAATATGCTAATCTTTATGAAAGTGTTTGTTTTTCTATGCACATTTTTTATGATATTTTTAGTGAACTAGGCCTTTTTTTCCTCTTTTTAATGCATTGTATTTATAATATTTTTCATGATTTTTAATAAAATCTAGATGTAATTGTTAAAAAAGATGGTTCATATAAGTAGGATTGATTTTACTTGAAATTTAATGATTTGTTTGGTTTAACAATCTTTGATAGTCAGTGTATTCAATGAATAAAAAAAAAATCAGTTCATATATCCAAAAAAGTATAAATTTAAATTTTTAAATAATGAAATTTCAAACCTTATAGATAGTACTATTAATTACTAGTAACACATATTTCTGTTTATGTTTTTATAATTTTAATTAAATAATTTAATTGAATTTATCTAATGAGTCGGAATCTAAAAGGGAGTTAATTGATAGACCCACCGGATGTGATCTTACGCTTTGCAAATGTGTAGTTGATTTGTGTTTATCTTTTTGTTTCTGTAATATATTGCAAAGCGTATTCTTTTTTACCGTTTAGAATTAAAAGTTTGTAACGAGACACGTAATAATATCTTTTATTTTATCTTATAAAAAATTTAATTATTTAATTTGACTAATGAGATTCTGATAAAGTTGATGTTTCTGAGTACGTGTGTATTTAGGACTGAGTTTTATTATGACCTTGTTTGGTAAAGAGAGCTTTGGCAAAAATTAGAGGTTTGAGGCATAATTAGAGGTTTGACCAGTCAAATCCGTTAATATTGTTGTTTGGTGAACAACGGGTTAAAAGAGCGGATTGGGGTGAAACTGCTAATTTTGAAAAAGCTCATAATATGAGCTTTTTAATATTAGAGGTTTGATATTAGAGTTGTAAAGACTCTTTTACCCTTACCGGTTACTAAAAATTTCAAAATAACATAAATTAAATATTTTCTCATCATCATATTTGTTTTTTTCTTTTTATTATCACATGTTTATATATGTATTTAAATTTATTAATTAATTAAATTATATTAAAATAATTATATAAATAATAAATTAAAATATAAATCATTCGAATATGTTTAGAAAAGTTATATTAAAAGTAATTTTATAGATCTAATTAATATTAATTAGATACAAAATATCGATAACTAATAAATTATTCAAACAAGTATTGAATATAATAATGTCCTTATATGTCATTTTGCTTGTTTAAATAATCTAACAGCTATCCGTTAATTTTACCAAATATTTTTATACAATTACCTAATATAATTCGCTAGTCAAATCAGCTAATGCAATCAGCTATCAGCTAATGTAATCTGCTATCCGTTAATTGCCAAACAGAGCCTATATGTAAATGTTATATAAGTAGGGATGGCCACTGGTCGGATCTTTGACCGACCCAAACTTGACCCGAAAATAATCACCTTAAATTTGAACTCGACCCGATCATATTCTTAAAAAAAATTTGACCTTATTTTTTTTAAAAAAAAATCAATTTTAGGGGCTTAATTGTAAAAAAAATCAGTTCCAAGGACCTAATTATAAAAATATATATGTAAAGGCTGGCCATTATTACAAAAATCCCTAAAAAAATATAGGAGAAAATTACACAATTAGTCCTCAAGTTGGGTCGGATGAGATTTTTTTCACCCTAAACTCGAACTCAACCCGACCTAACCTTTAATAAAAACTCAACTGACCCGAATCCAATTTTTTTACAAAAAAAAGTAACTCGATCGTACTAGGTCGAGTCGGAATCCGTCGGATCCGAATGAAATACCCGAATCCGATTGACTTTGATTATAGTTATACAAATGTCTTTGTTGCCAATTCGTTTGTGCACAATTTGATCTCGTATCTAATTTTTTATTAATAAATCTTGAAATATAAAAAATGAAAAACTAAAAAACAGTATTTTGTTGTCAAATTAAAGTCTTTACAATTAATATTCCATGTGTGATTAAATTGGGCATAATGGGAAGCAGTTAACTCTATAAATTTGCAAAGTCGCTATCCACTTTCTCAAAACTTATTTAATTTTCTTTCCCCATATAATTTTAAAAAGTATTAAAATTAATGAAATTAAAAAGTATTGTGACACCGCACATGCTTTTCTATTATAATTCAAACTTTGTAGGTCCTAAATATTTTATTATTGTTATTACTATTATCCTTTGATGATATATTATTTTCTGTTCTATTAAAACTTTCATTTATTAATTTTTTTAGTAATTATTTTTTTTTAAACTTTAACTGTAATTATTTTAAATAATTAAATTTATAAAATATATATTTAAAAAAAATTTGAACACAAGTTTTAAAATACATTTTCCCATTTTAAGTAATAATAAAAATATTTTTTTGAAAATAATAATAAATAAAATTTTAACAAGATAAAAGAATATTTTGTATGGTCGCAAAGTCCTACAATGGAAATAAGAAATTAAGAAAAGGGTAAATTACATTTTTCATCACTCAACTTTCTTCTCACTCCTATTTTGGTCACTAAAGTTTAAAAAATTTCAATTTAATCATTAAACTTTGACATAGCTTCTGTTTTGGTTAGTTGACCGTTAAATCACAAACGGTGTGAGGACATGACATTCGGTCTGATAACACATCAAAATGGCGTCGTTTTGAATTATTATTATTTTTGAATAAACTACAAAATCCATCACTCAACTTTCTTCTCATTCTTGTTTTGGCCACTTAACTTTAAAATTTCCTCCTCCTCCTCCTCCACCTCCTTCTTTTCCTCTATATCCTCTCTCTCTATGCAAGTTTCGATCACCACTTTCCACAACCGACAACCGTGTTGACCGTCATTTCCAAAGAAGGTTTGATAAAATTTTGGCCTGATCAAATATAAAATTAAAAGTTGAGTTTGACCATAAAATCAATTTTAAATTTTATAATATATTAAAATAATTTGAATTAAAAATATATACGATTTAAACCCTAATTCATACGACAAGAGAATAGAAAAGATGACTTCACTTCAGACGTTACCTTTTGTTTGTAGTGGATAAAGATGGTTCCGATGGCAGTGTTGAAACATTTCATTGCTCGAATGATTGTCATAAACAGGGCACCAGAAACTCCTCTATATTAAATTAATCAAGCAAAATAAAATGTAAAAAAAGGAAAATAAGAGAGAAATGGGGGAACACTTATGATGTCTCAAATCTAGATATTAATGTGTTTTATTTCGACAGTGATAATATTAGTCCAAATTTCAAACGCCAAAAGTTAATCGAAAAATAAATTCAGTCAATACACGATCTTACCATTGTTGTTGAATTTAGTGGAAAGGAAAAAGAAGGAGATTTTTTTAAATTTTAATGACCAAAATAGGAGTGAGAAGAAAGTTAAGTGACCAAAATAATAATAATAGATAAGTTGAGTGATGAATTTTGTAGTTTATCCAAAAATAATAATAATCCAAAACGACGTCCTTTGATGTGTCATCAGACCGTATGCCATGTCATCACACCGTTTGTGATTTAACAGTCGAGTTTACTAAAACATGAGCAATGTCAAAGTTCAATGATTAAATTGAAAATTTTTAAACTTTAATGACTAAAATAGGAGTGAGGAGAAAGTTGAGTGATGAAAAATATAATTTACCCTTAAAAAATGTGTTATTGTGGATCTTCCAAGCTGCCACTTGTTTAAGCATTTAGCCGACACATCTCTACTGAAAGCGACGTCGATTCTCAACTTTCTCCTATGATTCTCTTTTCCTCTCTATGGAGAATCATATCCGTTGATTGCGGATTCAAAGGATGATCGCAGCCGTTGGTTTTGGAATCTTGGTGGGGCGTTATCCACATTTAGGGAAAGATGGACCACACCAATTGAACTACAAAACGTGAAAGTCTTATTTAAGCACTGACGTTTACGTTAATATATATATATGTATAATATAATATTTTATTCAATGTTACAAATCGAGTGTCAAAATATATGATAAATTCATAATAATCATGTGTCCGATCTTAATTAAACATTTAATTTAATAGATAATAACCCTACTTTTTACTCTTAATCTAAGTGCAGCGCCGCAACCAATTTTGCATTCCCTCTTAATCGGTGGTCGACTATTAATTTTAGTATTGGTTGTCGACTACGAAATTTATTATTATTTTATTTTTTTTATTTTAATAAGAATCTCTGCCTTCGTGGTACGTGTTTTCTCTATCGTTGTGACACATTTTTTTCATTGTTTTGTGGTTCGTTTCATCTGTCCTTATGGCATGATTCTAGCATACCTTGGCGTTTGGTTGATACTCGTACAGAGATCTTCACGGTGCTAATATCTGATTTCGATTCTGTCGGTGGTCTTAGAAAGATGAATCCCCACTCGGTTAATGGTTGGTTGTCGGTGTAATTAGACTTGAGTAGCGGAGCAAAATCTACCTGATAGCTTGGTTCGCTCACCACTCCTTTTGCATCATTTTAAAGCGTCTCATTTGGATAGAGACAAGGAGATTTAGGAAGGTTTTTGAATTTTGGTATGCTAATCTCGATGGAAGTGTCTGCTTTTCTTTGCACCATTCTAAAATACTTTTAAGATTTGTATTTTTTTTCTTTTTTTGATGCATTGGATTGTATTATCTTCTATGGTAATTAATAAAATTTAAATTAATTGTTAAAAAAAATAATTGAGAATAATCTTAAATTGTTTTCATTTAAACAAGAATGGGGCAACTTCCCTCATCCACTTAACACGTGGTGTACAGTTACGATGCCAAGTGTCATGCTCTTTCAGCCAATAGTTTTTCTCCTTTGCACATGTATGGTATCATGTTATTTCACAATCAATCTTTTTAACATTTTTTTATTATATTCCCCCATTGTCAATATTTCATATTTAGCTGCTTAATTCATGGGATTTGGAAAAATAAGTCTTGTTAGGTTTTGAATAACAAATTTTGGATTAGCTTACTCAACATATTTGTACACTTGCTACTCTTAATCATATGTATTATTTTTATTGATTATCGTATATCGTAGAAAATGAAAACTAGGAAGGACCTATAATACATTTCTTCTAAGTTGTGACACAATAACTTAATTTTTTTATGATTAATGATATTTAACGTGTAAAATTTACAGCGACCAAAATAAAATTCTTTTAGAATGCAGTGAAAGTACACATAATAAAATATTTTGTATAGAAAAATCAATTTTTAAGCCCGACAAGTTAAAAAGTATCAAAGTTAAAAAGTTAAAAGTTTCAATCGCAACTGAAAAGTTTTATTAGTGAAGTGAATGCGTCTACTAGCAAACGACGTTAAAGTCATAATGAGTCTATTTCATTATTTTGTTAGTTGTCCAGTAATGAATTGACGGTGTCTATCGAACTATCACATACGTTGATTATCGGATTGATGGACAATAGCATGGAGTGTGATAGTAGTTAGAGTGTGTGTCAGGATATAGTGTTGAAATTTTTAAATATGGAGTTAAGTTTATTAAATTATTTCGAATTAGAACCAAATTAATATAATGCATGAGTTTTGAAGACTAAAATTGTTATTATACTAAGTTGTTGTTTCAATTTTTAATGACAGAATGACATGTTCGTCACAGAATTTTAATTGAATGACATGTTTGTTCTTAAACCTATAATTGAGTGACTGAATTGTTACTTTTAAAAGAAGAGTGATATGTTTGTTCTTAAACTTATAATTAAGTGATTGAATTATTACTTTTTTTAAAAAAATAATGACATTCCTAAACCTATAATTAAGTGACCTCTAGTGTATTTTACTCTTATATTATTAGTGTATCAGTCTTATTCATGAGCATATGCATATCTTATGAATCTTATAACATTTGTGGTTCTAACCATTTTTAGAAGTACACGTTTATAAACATAACATATCATGCCGATTAGAGGTCACACAATGAAAAATCACTCCGAGATTAATCGGATTGAAAATGGTTAATTATGTTTTGTCACAAGGGCAAAATTAATTAAAAAATGGAACCCATAAAAGATTAATAGACAAATGTATAATAATGAGAGTGATTAAAGTTTTTAGTTGACACCCTCCTCTAAGTTGTGGGTTTAAAATTCAATGAGAGCAATTTTTCCGTTTCCTTTCCCTTTAGATAGAAAATATTTAAAAAATGATTGTAAGAAAGACTTAATATTAAGAAAGAGTGTTTTGTATACCATCTCACTCACTATTATTTATTTATTATGCTCACTTTTTAAAATTTCTAAATTAAGTCACTTTGTGAGGATAAAAGGTTTTCTTTTTAACTATATGCCACTTGAGATTATTCATGCAAGTCCCATTGCTCGATTTAAATCATTATGATTTTATGGCATGTTGTTTTTTGTGAATATAATCATGTGCAAAAAAAAAGCGATTTTTGTAGATATTTTAAGTGGCTTAAATGTACTTGAACAATTTTTTAGAGGCATTTGCTTGTATGGAAAGTGATTTGCAAGGCCGTCTCAAAGATTTTTGGGACATTAAATGAAAATTAAAAAATAACCTTTATATAACAAAAATTTATATTTTTTTATTATTTTGAGGTAACGATCGTTAATTAAAATAAAAAAAGACATAATTTAAACATTAATTTTTTTTTAAAAAAATAGACACTTAAAACAAAAAAGAATTGCATCGTAATTTTAATTTTTTTCTTTTTAACGGTCGTTACCTAAAAATGGTCACGAAGTAAAGTTAGGCACATATTTTGACCAAAAAAATACTTTAGAGACCTAAAGTAAAAAAAAAGATATAGTTTGAGTACTTATTTTGTAGTTAAGTCTTTCTTTAATAAACCATAGAAACATGATAATTTTTTTGTCAAATACATTATTTTTATTTTTAGATTAATAATTAATTAATTTCAGAAAGAGAATTAATTTTTTATCATTAAATTAATTAATTTATTTGTAAATTAAAAAAAAAATCTAAAAAATATGGATAATCAAACTTTAGAGACTCTAAGTTGGTTGAGGGCCCTGAGCGGTCGCTCATAGTGCTTTATGAACTCCCCTTTATAGCCGACTATGGTGATTAGACTTAGACATTTGTATTATGTGTAATAATTATTTTTACCCTAAAATATTGAAAAATGTGAGATGTTTAAAAATCATATCATACTAAAGTATAAATTATTATCGCACGCAATATATTAAATAGCATGTAAAGTTCATATGCACAAGCATGACATTTTATCCGACTGTGATGCTATGTGTGTTCAGACTTGAATTTAACAAAATATTTAAAGATGTTGATAATTGGACTTGAATTTTTAAATCCAAAATAAAGGAATTAAAGTTCTAAAAATAAAAGTAGAAGAACTAAATCTCGAATGTATGAATAATGCAGGGAGTTGGAACACATTTTAACCCTTTTAATTTTTACCAACACAGACCTTCATTTTATCCTAAAGATGAACTCTATATTCTACCCAATTATTTCCAGCTTTGTTCTCATAATTATTTTTTGGTACACCGGAAAGAGAAACACAAATACTAAAACCTAACAGTTCCTCTACCACAAGCATCTGCCTGTAGTAAAGGAATGAGACTCTCCGGTGGAGTTATGATCTAATAATATTCACTTCAATTATGTCGAGCCAACTATGTTCGATATATAATCGGACATGTATGAGAATATGAATCTTCATATATATGAAAAAGCTTTAGAAAAATGAATGTACCTGTATAAAACATATACTTCAGTTTTCCGAGTACGTTCCGTGTACAACCTGTGCAGATCATGTCCAGGTACAGATAACCCCATTCTTATCGGAAGAGGCTAATGGCTTTCCCAGTCCACTCCATGTACAACACAGGATAGGAGAAGTGTGTTCCTTCAGAGTGGTTACTATGTCGGCTTTGGAAATTGACCAAATGTAGATGGACCCATCAGCAGAGCCTGCAGCGATATAATTATCGTCCGGACTAATACACGAGCGACTCCAGTTTGATGCCACTCTGCTTCCGGTTGCTCTGAATGTACCACAAATTTCCAAAGATCGGATATCAAATAAATTATGTGAATTATCTCTGCTACTAGTCAATACTACATTTCCGTTTCGGGACAGAGAGAGAGAGAGATGTGATAGCAAGTGAATGCGCGGCGACTTCACTAAGCAACTTTCCTGTCTGGATATCCCACAAAGGTTCCCGTCGACATTACCTGAACATATAGTCAGTCCGTCGGTGCTGAAGGAAAGAGCATTGCAGTTGCTGTGAAACATTATTGTGTTAGTACAGTAACCTTTTTGCAAATCCCATACTTTTATAGTACGATCATAAGCTGCACTCACAACATGACGACTTTAAACTTTGCTCACATCTACAGCACACACTTTATCTGTGTGACCGGTCAGAGTATGACGGACTCGTCCCGGGTTGACATCCCAAACAAACAAGTTGTTTGAACTACTTGCTGCTATTATGGATCTATTGTCATGTGTAATTGCGAGATCAAGGACAGAACCGAGACAGCCGAAAAGACTATGACTTAATGATCCAGTGCTACAATCCCACATTTTGATCGATCAGTCCTGTCCTCCACTGATCAATCTGCCGGAATTATTCTCAAACATTATAGAAGCACAACCACCTTCGTGAGCATTGATCCTGTTTTTGCAAACAGAAGGAACAATTGATTCTGAAAAGAACTCGACACTCTCTTCACTTCTACGGACAATACCATCCATTTGCTCTCGTGCAAGTTTTTCTAAACCAATGGCCTTGAGCCGCTCAATCATATCTTCATACAGCGCATTTGCCTAAGTTAATTAAAGGATAACTTAAGTTGGTCACTAATACTTTGGTAATCTAAAACAGGCATATGGAGAAGTAAATTACTCTTTCAAATCAAGGGACTGTTGCGTTATATCATTCTAAGTAACAGTCAATTACACTCCCACATATTTGGCATTTCGAGTTGAACTTTAGACCGTTAGCATTATATCATTCTAAGTAACAGTATTTCACATTTAGTCTTCTCTTAACTGTGAAAACGTTAGAAGGAATGTGAAAAAAACCGAGACCTAGAAGAAGTTGAAATACTGTACCTCATTAAGCCGTTCGGCATCCTGCATCTTTTGAAGCATCCAACGATCGACTAACTTCTTATTTTCGGCCTCAGCATTCATAGCTCTAATAGTCAGTTGTTCTTGTTGAGCTTTGAGTTCCTCACCCTCGCTCAACACCAACTCCAACGCTCTAACCTTTTCTTCTAAATCCGCTTTTAACCGAGAGCATTCATCCCTGCCGAAGTAAACAACCGATCACTAATTCGTTTCAAATTAACTTCAAATCTAAAAAACATCCCCCTTATTGGCCAAACCATAAAAAAGAACACAATCGAACCTTGTTTGTGTCAACTCCTTCTCCATTTCAGCCATTGCTGTTTCTCTCTCTTGTAGTGAAGCTTTTAAAGCTCTGGATTCAGCTACTTCCACCACAAGCTGCTCAGATAATCTGGATTGAGCTTTGTAACATTGTTGAAGTTCCATTTCCAAATTCTCAGCTTCCTCTTTCCAATCCGAGCCCTAACCAAATTCACCAATCACCCAACACTGCTTGGCGGCTATCTTTTTTCTAATCGAAATCCAAAGATTCATTCAATACCTAATTTCGAATCGACTTGTTTTTATAACTATCAATTAATACATTTACAATGAACAAAACGAGAAAGAAAACCTGGGAAATGATTGGCCGGGAAAGAGCAATAAAAGCGGGAGCATGAGCTCCTTCTTCGACTAAATGCCTTTTCTTATGCGCTTTCAATGCGTGCTTTATAGCTCGCTTGGCTACCTCCTCTTGCGACCTGAGAAAAAAAAAAGATTGAACAAATTTGTTTCCAACGTTAGTAAATCGAAGGTAAACTTCAATAAAATGTTGAAAGAAAACGGAATTCAACTGGACTGAATCGAATTCGAAACGTTTTCATATCCCAGAAGAACAGAATGTTTTCAATTTCTTCAGTCCAATTGTTTTGACTTACATAATCAGATCCGATGGTATTTTCCTGGAAAATGAAAGTTTTCCCGGCACGCTTTCAGACTCCCGCACACTTCAACCATCCATCCACGATTTCAAATCCGTCCTTGAGAAGGTTCAGCCTTCAGACAACAAAACCGGTTTGGTAAAAAGGGGAAATGGATCGGACCCTGGGCTTTCAATTTTCATGAGCAACTATTCTAGCTCGGCCCATGAGCCCATCTATTAATTTTATAATTTATATTTATGAATTATATATTAAATAAATACAAAAATTGAGGTAAATTGTAGCAATATTGTTGTTGAGTTTTTTATTTCAATATTTAGGGTATTTTTTAAATTTAATGGAGTAACTAGTTGTTTTTGTTGAGGTGGCATGTAATGATTATTGTAGGTGGCCTGAAGTTGAAATGTTTTTATGGTAATTTTTTCTTTGTTCGGCTGAAATCGATATGTAATCTCGACGATATTTTTTATAGTTGATATGTACTTTTAATGAATTCTTCTGATATTGTAGCAACCAGCCAACCATCATAGATCATGAAATAAAAGATAAATAACCACAAATCTTGAAATAAAAATTTTAACAACAATATTACTGCAATTTACCCACAAAAATTGTGTAAATTCTTTTTACATTAACGTTTTTTATTTTAACTATAAAATTTTTGATTTTTAAATTTTAGATTAAACTCATAATTGACATATTTTTATAAATTGTATGTCCTTATATATCTATATCTATATCTACATCTACATCTATATCTATTTATATTATATTTAAAAGTCTATCGAGCTTTTGTCAAAAAAAAATCTACCTCTGCATCTATATATGTTATATTTAAAAGTCTATGAACCTTTGTCAAAAGAATATAAGGTCATTCTGAGTTTAGTGTAACTGATTAACTAAATATCAATCTAATTTAAATATTAAATTGATTTTATTCAAAGATATAATACATATTATTATAATGATGTTTTTTGTTTTCATTCTCTTATACACTATTTAAATTAAACGAATTAAAATTTATTATTTAAAAGAATTAACATGAGCTAAAAAATTTAAATACAAATAATTTATCATTTTATCTAAGATTATTTATTGATTAAATTTTAATGAATATGTTTTTTTATCTAAAATATTTTCTTTTACTCACGAAATAACTAATATAATATAATATAATATAATATAATATAATATAATATAATATAATATGATATAATATAAGTACATCGGAGAATTTGAGATTAAGAACAAATCGATCTTTACAGACATAATCAAACTTGGACCTACCTTACCACATTATCACTTTATTAAAAGAAGATATTTATAGAATATTATTTAAATTTTGATTATATATATATATACTATACACTAATGGTGGAAATTAAAATTTCCACAAGCGCTTTAATTTTAGGGTCTTAGTTTAGAGTGCAGGGTTTAGGGTTTTAGGTGTAGGAGTTTAGAATTTAGAGAGAGTTGTTAAAATTTAGGGTTTAGGTTTAGAATTAAGGGTTTAGAGGTTGAGGTTTTGTTTTAGGGTAATATGGTTAGAGAATCTTGAATTATAACCCTGAACTCTAAATTTTAACCATTACCCTTAAATTTTAAACCCCTACACCCTAAACCCTAAATGGTTTAAGGTTTTAGGTGTAGTGGTTTAAAATTTAGGGATAGTTGTTAGAATTTAGGGTTTAGGCTTATAATTTAGGGTTTGGAGGTTGAGTTTTGTTTTAGGGTAATATGGTTAGAATTTAGATTTTAACTTTATAAACCTTGAATTGTAACCCTAAAGTCTAAATTCTAACCACTAGCCCTAAATTCTAAACCCCTACACCCTAAATCCTAAAACTAAGACGATTTTAAAAACTTTTAATTTTTACCGCCATTGTATAGGATAACAATATGTGTGCTTGTGTTACTATTCATTAAAAAAATTAAATTATTCATATTTAAAGTTTGTGATTGTTTTTCTAAATGATATCTTCTTCAAGATTTAAATATGAACTCTCTTATTAGGAGTATATTGCGTTTGACCAAATATTACACCAAATTTATCCAATAATTTATTTGTAACACTCGGGTTTAGGGGTTAGGTGAAAATAATATTTTAATATTATTTGGGCTCGGTTTTATAATCTAAATAATGTTCCGAGTATTGGTTTCAAATTAATTAACTGTGTTGACCATGTTTTGAAATTTAATCCCAAATGGCCATGGATTATATGCTCTTGTGAATATCCCATTTCATTAAGGGCAAAATGGTCTTTGGGCCTTTAAATTAAAACAAAACAAAAACACCAAATTTCTACTATTCACTTCCTTCTTCAAAACACACAAACGGGAAAACAAAGAGCTCTCTACCCAAACACTATTCCATTCAAAAGCTCCTCCATTTCAACTCCATTTTTGAAAGGTAATAACGTTTTTGACTTCCCCTCATCTTCCCCTCTTTAAAAGTACCTTCTATTTTCATTTTCATGTAGGTTTTAGAAAATGGAATTTTGGGAAGTTTGGATTAAAAATGAAAGCTTTATGTTGTTAAAGTAAATGTGTTGATTTAATATGTTTAGTTATGTTATATAGAGGTCAAATGGTATGACATATGTGAATTTCAAAGGGTTTTGAGCAATTTTCGGATTTGGGTAAACTTGGGGTTTTTGGAGGGTTTTAAAGTGGTTTTTGGGGTTGTTTAATGTTGGTTTTTGAGGGCTGGTGTTAGTATGATATATGAGGATCACTTTGGGTGTGTTTGATGGTTGTTTGGATGCTTGAAATGGAAGTTTTCAGAGGGTGTTAGGGGCTGCTCGGAATTCTGTTTTTGGGGTTGATTTTGAGTATTGAATGCTTGATAATGTTAATCCGGGTTAGTTCCGATGATGAGTTATTGATTGTGGATGTTTTTTTTGTGTTTGGGATTGATTAGAATCGAGTTTGGGCATCGGTGAAGCATCGGAAGTGAATCCGGGAATTTGAAGACGATCGCTTGCTTGGTTTTTGAGCTTGGAAGCTTAGGTGAGTGGTTAAATGTTTTAAATGGATTTAAAATGGTTGGTTCGAGTATATGGACTAGGTTAGGCTTGGTAGACCCACCTAGAGTTAGGATTAGGGTGGTAGCCTAATCCTAAACTTGATCTAGAGCCTTTGGATGAACTCATTTGTGTGTTTGTGTATGTCTCGTATGAAATGTAATATGATTGCTATGTATATTGTGTTATACATGTGAGATGAGACATGAATTTGTGATGCTTGAGACATGCATGATGATGGTTGTTGGTGAGTACGTGCTAAGCACGGAATTGATTGAAATGAGTAATGTGAAGTGAGTAAATATTGGCACTAGTATACTTGAATACAAATGATCGATCATTAGGATGTTAGTGTGTACACATGAGTCAAAAGTCGCGCGTGGCCTTGGTGGCGTTGAGTCACCAAGGAGGAGTACGGGTACGCCCGGAAATTGTATTTAAATATAGTCGGTGATGAGTGGAATCCCATCGACGGGGCGTGAGGATGAGTGGAATCCCCTCCGCGAGACCGGTGATGAGTGTAATCCCACCGTCAGGTAATGGTTGTGTTGTTGGATGTGAGTTCCAACGGTTATCCGCGTATTTGAGTCATAGCTAGGTGCCAATGTTGATTGATAAATGTATCAATGTGTTGTGATAAATGATCCTTATGTGGATGTTTGATGTGACTACTTATGTTGAGGAATTTAGAGCTTGTTGATCATGACATTTACTTGTATTTATTGCTCATGCATCTTATCTTGTGGCTCTTGTGGACCCTTGGTATGTTTGTGAAATGCCTTGGCTAGATCGTGCTCGGACCCTGCAATGTTGAGGTTTGTTTTTAGAGCTTACCCTCACTAAGTATCATTGCTTACGCTCTCTTTGTTCAACATTGCAGATCCTTAGTTCGTGGGTTGCTTGAGCAAGTGGAGGGCCTCCAAGTGTGGTTGTTGGCTTGAGTTCATCAAGTATGGCTTTTAAATGTTGAACATGTAATAGTTTAAGCAATGGGACATGTGTCTTTTGATGGATGATTGTTGGTTGTTTAGGAGCTTGTTTAGACTCTATGTTCTCATGTTTTTGTATGGCTTGTGTTGCCATGTTTAAATTGTATCCATGCCTAAATTGCTTATTCTAAATGTTAGCTATGTGTCTCTTGAGGTTGCCTTCATGTTTGAATGTTGATGTATGAACTTGAATGCTTGGATGCCATCTTGGGTCTATTGCATGATCTCTTTGATGTTTATGTTTGTTGAGTGTTTGTATGGTTGCTTGGTGGTATACGAATGTTGTATGTATGTTTGGTTGGGGTTAGGAAAGTCCTAAATTGCATTTAGATTCGTGTCTTGATCGTTTTGCTGAGTTTGGGAGGCCTTGCTGTGCAGGGGGTATCGATACGGTTGGTACGGTATCGATACCACCTTCTTGTTCAGGCCTCGTGTATCGATACACTTGAGAGGTGTATCGATACCATTTTGGTCACTGGAGCTACTGTCCATCTTGGTATCGATACGGGCCTCTGGTGTACCGATACCTTTTTGGTCACTGGAGCTACTGTCCAGTTCGGTATCGATACCATCCCCAGGTGTATCGATATCATGTCTTAGCTTTGACCGTGGGAAGTCAACCGTTGGGGAGGGTATCGATACACCCCTTGGGTGTATCGATACGGCATCTACGGATTGACTTAGACCAGTTGACCTAGTCAAGGGGTATCGATACACCCCTTAGGTGTATCGATACCACCTGCAGTATAAGCTTAAAATTGGGTTGTAACATGTTTAGTTGAGTTCGTTTGTTTGATTTGTGAATGTTGTTCCGCTGTATGACCACATAGGATTAAATACTCATCTAGACAAGACTTTAAAATGAAAAAAAAAATTAGGGTTGTTAACCGGGGGGGAATCCTTAGGGGTTTTCACTCGGTTTTCCCCGTGTGGCCCACTCGGACCGGTCATTCGGCCAGACCGGGACGAGGGGTTACATTATTTGTTAATTTCATTTGTAAACTTTAATAATTTTGCAATTCTAGTCATATTAAAAATGAGCTTGGATTTATTTAATATTTAATTAGACGTAAATAAGTTTTGAATCAATTAGTCAATTGAGTATTAGTTAAATTGACATTGTTGTTATAACATCATGTTTAAGTATAATTGTTTTTGATTTAGGGTTTGAGTTATAGGAATAGTAATTTGTAGTTTTAGAAGAAAAAAATAAAAAATAATGAAGTAATTGTGTCCTTAGTAATTTATTGTTATTTGTACTATTAGTATTCGTGGACGGTTCAAATTGTAATAATAAGGTAATTTATTGTGGACGGTTAAGATTGTGGATGGATATCAATCATACATTGAATTTCAAACAATTAATAATGATTTCTGTCCAGGAGTGAGTATTTGATCTAGTCGAATTGAGCCAAATAAAAAATATTTGTATTAATCGAGTTGAGAAGTCTCATTTTATAACTCAAACTTTTATTTGGGATGTTTTCAAGTCAAATTTATGAAATTCCAGTTGAGTTGAGTTGAGTTGAGTTGTTTGAGTTTCTGTTAAAATTTAATTGTATATATTTATAATATTATGAATTGGTTCTAATTTAAATAGCTTTATATAACCATATACAATATAAATGTATGTCTTCAAACTTTTTCATATGCAATATACATATATGAAGTAGAGTTAAGAGAACTTGAAAATTGATTAATTAGTTACTAAAACTTTTGAGTTATTCAAGTCTCATTTTATAACTTAAACTTTTAAAAAAAATTAATCGGGTCGAGTTTATGAAATTACGATTTGAATCAAGTTGAGTCGAGTTTTTTTTACGTCGAATCAAAAAATTCGACTCTTTAAGAGTAAAGTTGAGTTTTGATAAATGGCTTAAAATTAAAGCATAATATTAAAATATTAAAAGTTATTTTTATATTAAATTCTATTTATAAAATTTTATTTATTTTTTAAATTTATTGCTTCAATTATTTTAAATTGGACTGAATTAAAACTATTTTAAGTTAAACCTAATTCGAAATATTTTTCTTGGATTTAAAGGATGGTTCTAAATATGTTTTGATAATAAAATTGTTTACATAAATATTTATTCTTTCTTAAATTAACTTCTTTTAAACCCTAAGTTTTCCTTATCATTTTATTGTAAAATGATCGGTTGAGACGAGTTAATTTAACATTAATTTAGTTGTAAAATAACTAGAATGTCCTTACCTTAAAGGGTATCTAGTATTGTCATAAGGGTAGTTTTTTTTTACAATTCTTTATCCTAATTCTAATCTCACCTAGAGGGAAGGAAAATGAGACTCTAGGAGCAGAAAATGAGTGTTTTTTTTTTCTGAAACACAATATGGATTTGTATTAACGACCAACATAGCCATGCGCCTCGTTAAAAAACCTCACTAAACCTACTTGGAGGAAAAAGAGTGCGGCATGACTATGCGAACTTACATTGAAAATAAACCACAACCGCCTTGCAACGATAAAGTACTACAAACCTTTAGCAAAAATGAAACATAAGATGGTTCTCATCACTTGGCCAACAAGCCACATACTGGTTTTGAAAGGATCGCACCAGACCTACTGATAAACACTTGAGTAAAGCATATCTGGAGAAATACGGTTCCCAAACATGTCCTGCTGCAAATGCCTAGCTTCGTATCAAATCCCAGACCTGTCAATTGCAACACCTGGGGACAACACTAGCTTGACTCGTGACCCTCAATCCTTAACATGTTCAATATAGTTTTGGTTGCTGGCAATACGTACCTTTCTTAGCTAGCTGATCAGCAAGAGAGTTAGCGTCTCTAGGGATGTAGTTGATACTCCAACTAAAACTACCACCAGCAACCAAACATGATGATATAAGCGTCTTGAAAATTATTGGCGCAGAAGATGGATTATGCAACCAATCGACCACCAATTTACAATCACATTCGATAATTAGAACACCACTCTTAACCCAGCAGGATCTCTTGAACAAGACCAACGCTTCTTTTACTGCTAGAAACTCCGCTGACGTTGCATCCATTCTGCCCACATGTTTGGAGAAAACGATAAGAGATTTTGAATTTTCATTCCGCAAGCACCCTCCGATACCTGCATACCCAAAGCTACCGACGACTGCCCCATTTGTATTGAATTTAAACTCTCCTTTGCGCGGCGGACTCCATGAGCTTGGTTCAGAGCAATTACTGGCTGGGAGCAGTTTGATTGAAACAAAATGCGACAGACAACAGGTAAGGTCAGTGATAGATCGGACAGCATACGGCCATCTAGCTTTGCACCACCAACCTAGCCGTTGGATGGCTAGATCAAATATCTTTCGCACATCTATCTTACATCCTTTAAAGACCACTTCGTTTCTCATGCTCCATATAGTCCAGAAAAAACAAAAAGCGCTTAAATTCCATACCAGGGAATTGAAGCCTGGGGGTGAGGAAAGAGACCAAACCAAAATGAAATCCCTCACTGAAGATGGAAAAACCAAGTGAAGACTCCACAAACCGCACCATTTCTGCCACACCAACCATGAAACCTTGCACTGGCAAAGCAAGTGAGCAGCAGTTTCTGGTTCGGACAGACATAAAGGGCACAACTCCGAATGCACACAAACAACCTTCCGTTTAACAAGTTCCACATTTATAGGGATGCGCCCATGTGTTGCTTTCCACACGAAAGCAAACACATTAGGAGGGGCATTGTTACTCCAAATAAGCTTCCAAATAATGTCCGAAGAATAGTTCGCTGGAATACTATATTTGCAATAGGAACCGACTGAAAATAAACCTGAAGAGTTTGCCTTCCATCTGATATTATCAGGAATATCTTGCCTAAAACGGACTGACGAAAGCCTCACGATGAAAGAGGACCATGCTGCGTTTTCCCAACTAAACAACCTTCTTCTTAATTCAACCTTCCAACACCAATCACCATTAACGAAAGAGCCAAATTCAGCAATTGAACCTGATTTATTTGATGCAAGAGCGAAGATACGAGGATGAAGAACTTTCAAGGGGACAACATCTAACCAAGCATCGGACCAAAACTGGATACGCTTTCCGTCTCCAACCACAAAAGAGATATTTTTAGAGAAGCTGTTATCAGGCTTTAACAGAATGTTTGTAACATTTCTCCACACTAAGGACTTGTTCCTGGGCTTGAGGTTTGCTAGAAATATAAGAGATTGATCGTTTTCGTATATTGCAGCTATAATCTTGCGCCATAAACAATTAGGTTCCGAGCCATACCTCCATAGCCCTTTGCATAACATTGCTTGATTTTTTATTTTAAAATCCATAAACCCGAGCCCACCTAGCTCTTTAGGTTGGCAAACATCATCCCAACTTAACCAGTGGATCGCACGGTGATCCAAAGACCCCCACAAAAACTTGGAAATGATTTTAGATAAAAGTCTACACACCGAAGCAGGCATTGGAAACAAAGATAAATAATAGTTCGGCAAATTGGATAACACCGACCTTATGGGTGTGATGCGGCCCCCGAAAGATAACACTTTGGCTTTCCAACCGGCCAATTTGGCGAGAACTTTGTCCACAATTGGTTTCCAAATATTGGGACTATTTTTTGAAAACCCTAACGGAAGGCCTAGGTATTGGCATGGGAACTTATCATTTTTACAATGAAAAAGCGAAGCCCAAAAGGAAACATTCTTATCATCAACATTGATACCTATAAGCTTGGACTTACCAAGATTTACTCTAAGCCCGGCTGCAACCTCAAACCCTCTGAGTATGCGAATAACGTTTCGGATCTGTGATTCGCTATTGTCGCAGAAAATAATAAGGTCGTCGGCGAATTGCAAGTGAGATATCTCGATGCCGGCAGAACCCATTTTGAAACCAGAGAAGAATCCATTCGAAACTGCTTTAGATAGAATAGAGCTCAATGTTTCCGCAACAATGTTAAATAATAATGGGGAGAGTGGACAGCCTTGGCGAAGCCCTCGTGAGATAGAGAACACTCTAGTTGGGGATCCGTTTACGAGCACCGAAATTACTGCAGTAGATAAGCATGACAAAATCCATGAGCACCACAACTCTCCAAAACCCATTTCCTTCAACACGAAAACTAGAAAATCCCAATCAACGGAGTCATATGCTTTGTGGAAGTCAACTTTGAACACAATGCCTGATAGCCCTCTTCTTTTGGTGAACTCTATCACTTCATTAGTAATGAGAAAACAATCTAGGATTTGTTTTCCGGGACAAAATGCAAACTGATTTTCGCCGATAATTTTATTGCAAACACTTTTCAGTCTAATGGCGAGGACTTTGGCTAAAAGCTTGTACACACACCCAACCAGGCTAATAGGACGATAATCCGATATTACCTTGGGGTCTTTAACTTTAGGTAACAGCACTATAAAGGAGTGATTGAAAGAGGCGTCCTTGACTTGGCCGTTGTAAAAGTCAGAGAAGAAACTGCTTATATCATCTTTTACGGAAGACCAAAATCGCTTCAAAAACCCAATGTTAAACCCATCCGGACCAGGAGCTCTAGAATTATCTAATGACTGAAGTGCGAATTGAATTTCCTCCGAAGAGAACGGGCGTTCTAGTAAAGAGGAGTCCCTCTGACTGATTTTATTCAACTCACAGTCCAACTTTGCTACAGGTAACGTCGAGCAGCTGTTGTAAATATTCTTGAAATAAGATTCGACTTCCATTTTAATCTCACTGGATCCACATATAAAACCCTCATATACTTTCAGCCTTGTGATAGCGTTGCTGCGTTTTCTCGAAGACGCTACTAGGTGAAAAAACCTTGTGTTGCTGTCACCGGCAGAGAACCATTTCAACTGAGATCGCTGCAGCCATTTACGTTCTTCTATCCGGATTTGTTTCCACAAAGCAGATCTCACTCGTCTAAGCTCAGCACATAATGCAGTGTTGGAAGGGTCTTTTTCGATGGAGGATTCCAGCTCTGTTATCTGAGTTTCAAGCTCATGTGAAGTCTCACCCTGTCTGGCTTTATTAGAATTCATAACTACTTTAGAAGCTTTTTTGCACTCGCGAAGAACATAACCGATTCCTCTGCCTCTGTTATTGTCACAAGTCGAGGAGATAATACCAGCCATATCTTTGTCTTCATTCCAATAATCGTACCACCGAAATGGTTTAGGCCCCCCATTTTCATTCTTTACTGGCAAAGCAACGGGACAGTGATCTGATATGCTCTTAGGCAAAATGTGAGAGCATATGTCAGGCCAAGTAACGACGACTTCAGTAGAAATAAGGAACCGATCAAGCCTGTTGAACGAGGGATTTTCTCTCAAACTAGACCATGTGAAGTTTGTTAGAATTAAACCATAATAGATATATGAAATATAAACCCCAGGATCTATCATGTCAAATCATCAAGAACAATAAATTGAATAAACCGAGTGCGGAAGCGTACCTGAATTCATTGATAGATTGAAAATCTTGAATCTTGATGTGGAAATCCAAAACTTTGGTATTGGTCTTCCAAGAAAATAGGTTATCTCTTGACGTAAAACTCTCTGATGGGGAAGGAGAGAAAAACAAGTTAACCTATTTCTTGGGGACCACTACCTCTTTATATAGTTGATTATTAAATCAAACTATTAAATATTTATAACTCTGCCCCTCATTGAATTATAAATATATCTTATGGTATCTACACTTTTATTTCCATGACATTTTAATACCTATGACACGCTTAACTTAATTGGTCACTTTGTTTTGTGTCATACTTTAAAATAGCAACATACATTTTACATATGTGCCCACAATTACGGATTTTAATCCAACAATCTCCCACTTGGGCAACATATGTTTCCTGATAAATGTACAACCTTATGAGCTCAAAATTTTGCTATTATATAATAGGTATTCTATAACAATCTCGTCCATCAACTATATCCACATAGGATCAAAGCGGTCTTCGACATATCAATCATGACTGGACCCATCAATGGTCACGTATACAAATATAGTCAAATGACATAGATCAATCATGGATGTGTAGCATGGAAAATTACATGAAATGTGAACCATACATGTCTATTTCCAACTGGTCCTCCTAAACCTTAGTGAGATCAACTTTACTGAATTCGGAGTGTGCATAAACCAAAAGAACTTTATTTCTGCAGAAAATAATCTTAAATAACTTTAAACTGAAGAAACTGAAATTGTGTCTAAACCGAATGAGCATTTTTCAAAATTACAAACTCCCACTAAAACCGAATATCCTTGAATAACACTACACCCACATGAGTAGTGTGCTCATGAAAGACCTAGGGTGACATTTTCTTAATATACGCGCAATTATGGAGTTTGTACCAACATGCTCTTTAAACACACAAACACTCTGAATTTTTTTTAACAACTAGGAACGTAATATTTATGTGCTTCAAGTTTGAAGTGTTCATATTGTGTATAGAATAAATGAATGCATATTTATTGTCACAAAATAACTAAAGTGGTCTTTTTATTCAATCTAAAATTAGCAGCTCATGTGACAAAATTCGTTTGCATCAATATTCTATTAGAATCGAAGTCTGTAAACCTAATGATCTCTAACTTACCAGAACTTCGACATGTGAGCATGTAATTTTTGTTCTCTAAAGATATCTCATAATTCTATTGGCTGCTATCCAGTAGTCCATACTAGAATTTCTTAAATATCTATCTAACATTCCAACAATGTACACAATTTCCGAACGCATACATACTTAAGCATAAATTAGATTCTCAATAGCTTATGTATAAAGAATCTTTTGGAATTTCTAAATTTTCAAGGTTACTTTTAGGGCATTGAGCAAGATAATACTTATCTTCTTTAGCAATATGAGTGTCACTTGGTTTACTCCCACTGAACTTGTAGTATATACAAGTGCCAACTAAATTTATCTCAAAACCGAATGAGATAATCAAAATGAAATTTATAATTTCATTAATGAGAGTCCTACTTAAGCTCATAGATGAATTTCTTTAATTTACATATCATTGATTTTGTATCATTAGATACAAATTTATAATTGTACCATATAATTTATTTCTTCAATGTAGCTCAAGATTAAAATAAGCAACAAGCGTCATGATTATCCTAGAAGAGTCTTTCAATGAAACTGAAGAGAAAGTTTCTACAAAATCAATGTCTTCTTCATAGTATATCCTTAGATACAAGACGTGTTTTATACTTATCCACATTTCCATTTACATCCCTATTGGTTTTAAATATTCATTTACAACCAATTGGTTTGCACCTTAAGGTAATGAGACAAATTCCTAAACTTTATTGTCTTGCATAAAATTATACTCTTCTTGAATGACATCAATCCACTTTTGAGAGTTAGAACTTTTATGGTCTGATAAAAAATGATTGAGTCATTTTCTATCATTCCATTATTACCTTATTTTCTTAAAGAAATACAACATAATAATCCGGAATAGTATTTCATCTTTCTCCCGTGGACCTCTTTAATGACACTTGTTCTTTTTAAAGGTTGTTGAGTTTGTTCTTCTGAAACAATTATCTTATCTTGAATGAGAGTTGTTCAACATTATTTTGCTGAGGTACTTGATTCACTTCTTGATTAATGATAGGTGTGAAAACCTAAACATCATCAAAAGTGATAGTATGAATTAAATTATAATTCAATTCCTCCTCAATAGTAATGTATCTAACCTTATTTCTCCCCCCAAACTCAACATCCTAAAAAAAATTATAAACTCTCCTTAAAATAATTTTAATTGTGGGATCATAAAATTTACGGCCCATGGATCACTCAAAATAACCGAAGTAGTTGCTCATTTTTGAAGTTTAATTACTTCACATATGTCCTAACTTATACAAAAGAATCAACACTTTGTAACTTATTGTTGTTTCTTTTGACTAGAACCCTTAGCAACTTTATTCTAATATTTTCTTTTATTGCCCTTATTCTTAGAGACACTAACTAAATGAGCACTAACCAAATGAGTACTTTTACACTTATAATGCTTCAACTTTTCTTCCTTTTGAACATAATGAGAAATGAGCCTAATTAGAGTCTATTTCTCCTTTTGGCAGTTGTAACTGAATCTGAATTGGTTAAATTGTATAGGAAGCGGTACCAAAATCATAAGAACAAACAATTGTTAGAGAGTTTGATCTTATGTGCCTTAAATTTTGAAGCAATATTAAGAATTTTCATAATCTACTCCCTCACATTTCCTTGACCCTTATACTTCATAGAAGTAAAAAAAAAACATAAGTGATGTCATCTTAACCTTAATGTTTTGGGTAAAACGTTTCTTAATTTCGTCAAGGAAACCCTTAGTATGAATAATCTCTTTAGATTTGTGCCCCTAAAGACATCTAGAATGTTGTGTTTTATGATCATTAGACTCATGCGATTCGAACGATCTCACCTCTCAAAATACCTTTTATGGGTGCTTACCGCAGTGAGAGGTGCAAGATGTTCTTTCCTTAGTGCAAAGTTTATGCTCATACAACCAAATACTATACGTAAGTGTCTCTTCTATTCCTTGAAATTAGTTTCACTAAACATTATTGTAGAATGTTATTAACAGATATTGTGACACAAAAGATAGATTACCTAAATATAGAACAATAAATAAATAAAATAAAATAAAAATAAGCTCACATAAATATTCATAAGTAAACAAATAAATTCAAAATAATGGCTAGTACCCCTAAAGATACCAAGCACAACATTAATATCAAGTCTTTGGACAGTAATATTAACTGTAAGCGGTACTCTTGTTGTAGCAATCAAACATTGGCAATAAACTATGTCAAACAATAGGCTAATCTTTGGACTAACGTATTGTTCACATAAAATACCTTATAATTGTCACACATTTATCGCCACAGTTGTCGTTATAATTCTGCCAAATATTAACTTTCCTTTGGGCCAATTAATAAACGCATGAATTACAAAAACCCATAATCATCTTAATATTTTAAATAAACTAATCTACACAAAAGCGGTCACTTTGGTGACATTATGTTTCAACTAATCTATTAAAATATTAAATGTCCGAAGCCAAAATATGAATTTATTTAATTCAAAAAGAAATCCTTAATTTTTTTTAAATTAAAAGATAACCAAAATAATAATAAATTTGAATAAAGGTAAACCTCATATTAAGATATCGAACACTCCATTAATATTTCATCGTTGGACAAAACATTAACTTGCAAGTGATATATTGGTATAGTAATCAAACATTGATAATAAGAACATGTCAAACAGAAATCTTCCTTTGGGCCGATTTATTGCTCACATATAAAACTGAATAATCATCACATGTTTATTACCACAGTTGCACATGTAATAATGTTAATTATTAACTTTCCTTTGGGCCGATTAATACTAACATAATCCGACTTACATGCACAAAACCTTCTATATTTTAAAATAAAATAATTTCCACAATAGAGGTCACTTTGGTGACTTAATGTTTCAATTAAATTATTTTAAAATATATACAATAAATATACCGATATCCAAATTTAAAATTTTGTAACAGTCAAAACTGAAATTTATGATAACACTTGAGTTTTCCGAAATAACCTAAAATAAGGTTGTCTTAATGGGGCTATCAGAAATCGAAAAAACCTAAATCTTTGACTGTATCTTTAAAAATTCCTTAAGCATGCATTTGCCGAAATTAAAGTAGAATTTCAAACAATCAAACTTTGACTAAAAGTCAAAATCAGAAGTATTATACAAATGAGTAATTCATATAATGATCACATAAGACCTTAAAAATATCCATAATAACATAATGATCAAAATTGAAATTTTAATCAAACTGAAACGAATATACATCAATACCAAACTTTAGGGGTAAGTAACTTGCTATATATTATCCTTATCGAATATAATATTCTATAATCCAATAATAATAATGACATGTGATCATAATTAAATACTAAATAAAGATTCAAACCCAAAAGCTACATACAGTAGTTGTACAATACTTTAAAAGTAGCATGCTGAAACTAATCAATCCTGATTTAATAATCAAAATCACGATTATAATAATCAAAACCTTACTGTAATTTTATGTCATTATACAAATTTAAAACTTTAATATCCATCATTAAAACAACTGGAAAATTTTGATTACGATTATAATAATCGAAGATAAAATGGATTAAAACCTTATACCAGAGCAATTTACAGACTAAAAAAAAAACTTTAATATTAACCCGTAACATTGAAAAGTATGAGTATAAACTTTCTGTTCGCCAAATTAGGCATGATATTCACGCTTGAATGATTATAAATATTGAATTAAGATTTTGTGTATCAAAACCAAACATATAAATTGCATTAACGGCGTTTACCATAAGCGTTTTTTTCTTCTTCTTCTACTTTATGTCACCGAATCAAATTGACGCAATGATCCAAAACCCTAAAACCTTATTAACGAATCAAATAAACGCAAAAACCTAAAATCTTATTCACGGGTTAATACAAAATTACATAAATTAATTCTCAATGATTCAACATGACGAGGCTCCGATGCCACTTGTTAGAATTAAACCATAATAGATATATGAAATATAAACCCCAGGATCTATCATGTCAAATCATCAAGAACAATAAATTGAATAAACCGAGTGCGGAAGCGTACCTGAATTCATTGATAGATTGAAAATCTTGAATCTTGATGTGGAAATCCAAAACTTTGGTATTGGTCTTCCAAGAAGATAGGTTATCTCTTGACGTAAAACTCTCTGACGGGGAAGGAGAGAAAAACAAGTTAACCTATTTCTTGGGGACCACTACCTCTTTATATAGTTGATTATTAAATCAAACTATTAAATATTTATAACTCTGCCCCTCATTGAATTATAAATATATCTTATGGTATCTACACTTTTATTTCCATGACATTTTAATACCTATGACACGCTTAACTTAATTGGTCACTTTATTTTGTGTCATACTTTAAAATAGCAACATACATTTTACATATGTGCCCACAATTACGGATTTTAATCCAACACCATCGGACAATTAAAACTAGAGAGCAATGTGCACAGTTGGATAAATACTTGATTCCTATCAGCGGGATCATTAGGTGCGTAAATGTTACTCAATAAGCACTCCAGGCAACCAGACTTAAAATGAAGCTTACCCACCATGAGAATGAAATGCTCTCTGATGATAGAGGTCTGCAGATCAAAGGTTGCGGGATCCCATAAGATTATGAGGCCACCAGCTGAACCGACCGATGGAGCATGCAACCACCGATAGAACCCTACTTTGCCGGAAATTTGGCGAATCAAATTATCGTCGACCACTCTGACTTTTGATTCTTGGATAAACAACACCTTTGCTCCAGATTGTGACAAGAATCTTTTCATGGCAGCCTTCTTTTCGAACTTTCCTAACCCTCTGATATTCCAAGATGCAAGTAGACACTGCTTCATTACCAACGGCTTAAAACACATTGAGTAGATATGCGAAACACCCGTGAAAAACGACATCACTGAACTGAACCCTTCTCGGCATCCAATTCAACCAACCTCTGACATACCTCGTCATCGGTTGCTTTGAATAGCAGACCGTTTAATTTGCAGACTTCGAGGCAAGCTCTTGCTTCTGTAAAATTTGGCGGTTCTTCAACCTGTGAATCAATAACTATCTCTTCGACAATCGTGCTTGCCTCAACACCCCCAATAGAGGAATTTTTAGTCTGATTAGAGCCTAAAGCTGGGGCAAGGCGAGGGACCCGACCGGGCCCATGGTCCTGATTTATCCCAACAGCCCAAGGGGATAACCGGTTATGATTCTTAATAAATTTGGGCTTTACAGAAAATAAGCTCGTCTTAGGGTCCAATATGGGAATGTTGGCCTCTCCACCATCTGAAGATAAGGAAGACTCGGATGCCGCATTAACAGGTATCTCAAATAGAGAAACATTCGCCTCTTGCTCATCATTGGACTGACCAGTGGGTCCCATAGAATTAAGGTTATTCCTTTTGTCAACTGAGAATGCATGGGAATGGAGGAAAACATCTCCTAGAGAACTGGGCTCAACGTTAAAACCCCCATTATTGGAAAAAGGAGTAGCCGCGACTTCATTAAACTCTGGAATTGGATCGTCAGGACGACAGCTCTCCGCCTCGTCGACAGAATAATCCGGTAGGCCTTCGTCGATCCAACATCTGTCGTCTTCAAACTCTGCCGACGAAATCGTGACGGAAAAACTATAATCGTTAACTGAAACATTTACACTAGCGGGTACGTCTGACAAATCACTAACCCCAACTAGAACACGGGCCTGGTCGAACCGACTTCTGTTTGAAGTATCCTAAACAACTTTTATGAAAGCACCCACTGTGCAACGATGAGCTTAACGACCGAGATATGCCATGCACAAAGAGGTAGACCTTTAATAGTAACCCAGCGAAGCAACTTCTTTTGAACTGAAAATTCCTCGACTGAGAAGAAATCTACAAACCACGAACTGGTTAAAGAGCTCTTTAGATCCCAGAAAATCTGTATCTGTTCTTCTTCCATGAATTGGATAATGACAAAAGAGCCTGACCACGGGCAAACTTTGATGTTGAAACCTTCCGAAATCAACGCTTGTTGTACGAACTCGGCATCGTACATCCCTTTCACTTGACCCACAAGGCATTGTTTTAACCAATCCATTTCTGACACAGGAATCGTCACTTGAACCTGACCGGGGGTCGAGATTAAAGGAGAAATAGATGCGTCCTTAACTCCTTGGGATGCAGCCCTAACAGGTTCGTCATGACCCGAAGGATATGAACTGATTTTCTTCAGAAGCACATCCTTAAACGATTTACCTTCCACCACGAACGAAGAATTTCCTTTCTCCTTGAATGAATTGGTTTTCTTCTTATCCACTGCCACATACCGGTAGCTCTTCCCCCCTATCGAGTCTAACACCTCGGTTTCTCTCTGTTGGTGCTTCTCATGAAAAACTTTAACGAAGAGACCATCGATCTTCCTATTGTTGCCGAACTTAACCGCCCTTTCAGCATCTACTTGCTTTGAAAACCTAATGAAAGCGAACGTGAACTTGCTATCTCTTCTACCCTTGTTGTTGTACGCGATATAAACATGTAGCACCGGTCCATAGGCTGAAAATGCTTCTTTAAGAGTCCGCTAGTGGATCCTCTTGCTTATGAAGTTGACAAAAACTGTGTAGCCAACCTTGGATTCCTTAGCTGCACCAGAAGGTCCTTTAGCTCCTGAGGACTGCGCCTTTGTTGGAGAATGGAACGACCTTTGGTGGACTCTCCGGCGAAACCCCATGAGACCTTTGAAAAATGAGTGCTCTTGATGGGATGCTAAACTTCATTAAACGGTTTACTTTTCTTTGCACCTTTGTATTAAATTTTTAGTTGATTAGACCTTTTCTTTTTTCTTTTTTTAATGCATTGTATTTATAATATAATTAATAATGGTTAATAAATCTAGATGCCTTTGTTAAAAAAAACATCACTACTATTATTGAAAAAATCACTACTAAGAAATTGAATACAAAACAAATAGATTAGCATAAGTCCATAGCACTACAATTATGTTGATTTGTCAATTAAATTTTTTATAAATATTTTTTTTAAAAAATAAAATCTATAATTTTAGAAAATATTTGTAACGTATATATATATTGTTTATTAAAATTTAACTGAAATGGTATCATGAGTCAACTCGACACCATTTTTTAAAATATCAAAATAACCTCATTTATTTAAGATTATAGATATTTTTTTTTTGAAAATGAGTATGTCAGTATATTAATAAAAAAATAATCTAAGATAAGTCTACAGTGCAGGCAAACAAACATGATCCGTACATATTCCTAAACACACAAAAACTAAAGTCTCTAGATCATAAACTAGACCAAAGAAACAAAGTTAAAAATCTAATTCAAAGACTCCAAACAAAGTAGATACAAAACATCACCAAAGCTCGACGATGAAGGTAAAAACCATCAACAAACAACATTAAAAAAATGCATATTACATAATCAAGGCACGTTGACAACATAATTATTACCACAACTCAATCGCGAACAAGAGCGGTGACTAAACTTGCATCTAGTTTCGGTTCGAGGGTCCAAAACAGAGAGATCAACATGATAATCAAAGAGCACCATCTTGATCAGTCGTGGCGACGTCAAATCCAACACTGACAAAAAAACAAAAAAACGTGCCAAGATGCAGAAAAAGAGTGCTAAGAAGCAGAAAATACATATTAAAAAGTAGAAGAAAATGTTTTATTAAATTAAAAGAACTAAAAAACAAAAGGATGAAGCAAATAAATAAAAAGAGGGTGACTGGTGGTCGACAACCGGCATTAGCCAGCACTAAGGCTATTGTCGCCGCCGTACATAAAAACTAAACAAAAATTTTAAAAAAATAGCGGCACTGGAGAGAGAGAAAAAAAAGATTATAGATATTATTTTAAGATGTTATTGTCGTTTTACATTTATACAAATACTCAAATAAAACTACTAAAATCCATTTCTTAGGAGTAAAACAAATAACCAAAAACTTAAAATATTAAAATATAAAGTACACTTAAACCAAAATATAAATAATACACATTAATAAGGTTATAATAGTAACTTAATTTTATCTGTACTAATAAATAAGTATCATTGAAAGTTATCAATCCCCTAAATTTTAAATATTTAAATTATTTTTATAGTACCACTATTTTAATAAAAAATTCAAAAAATTAAAATTGATTTCATTTAAAGAAGATAAAGTAAAAAAATCAAATATTTTTTTATAAAATTAAATATTGTTCACATGCATACATGTCTCTCAAAAGTTAGTATTGTTAAGCGTTTGGTTGAATTTGGCATCACTTATTTTAGTGACACAAACTCAATTGATAAAGTACACTAAAATAAAGTACATATTTATAATTTTGAAAGTATCTGATTGAATTTGGTGCCACTTAATTTAGTGACACGAATATAGGTGAGAAAACGTAATAAAATAAAGTATAGATTTATAAAGTTGGAATAGTAATTTATTATTGTGTACCAATAAATAATTTTCATTCGAAATAATTAATTAACTGGGGTTTTTAGTTCAAACAATTTATTTGTATAATATATGTTTATTAAAGGCCCGAAATCAATAACCATACATTATTTTATAATCAGGTAAAAAATATGAATTTTGTTATGCTTAAATTTGACTTACATACATATCTTCAAGTCAACTGTCTCAATGGTTGCACCAATAAATTCACCCAGTGGCGAATTCAGGAATATATCATTGATCGAGTCAATATAAATAAAATAAAAATTTTATCTAATATAGCTTATATATATATTAATTAAAAATACAATAACTTGTTAAAAATAATATGATTACATGTTTCAAAAGCACACACCATCAAAACATTATATAATTTTTTTTTTGAAAAATTACTATATAGGGGAAGGGAGGAAAAATTTGCTCCTAACGACTATTGAATCCACAACCTAAGGGAGATGTGAGGGTGCCAACTGAGAGCTTTAAACCACATGCTTTAGAGATTGTTGACAAACATTCTAAAAAATTTCATTTTTAAAATAAGTTTTCAAACAAAATCAAGCTTTTATTCCACAGCTTTAACAATACCAAACAAATCTTAACTATCAACATTTCTAAAACTTGAAGCACTTGGTAAGAATGGACTATCCTAAAATATCAAGTTGGATGAACCATAATATTTTTGTGAGAGCCGTGTGAACCATAATAGATCAAAAGATGTTGTCTAAACTTAAGGAAGCAATATTTCTAGTTATATATAAAGTTAAAGTGCATTATCGATTTTAATCCCTTCAATTTTTTCTTTTAAAATTTTGTGTTTATTATTTAATTACATATAAAGTTTTGACACATACTTTTTTCTTCTAATTTATTTCACTTAAATTTTACTATAAATTTAATCCATTATTAATGTTTTTATATGATAAATTTAAACTATAACTAGGCGAAACTTAAATTTTATTTTTTTATACATAATATTCCATTTTAACTTGTTTCGAGAGCAAGCGTTGATGGTCGGTTGGTTAGAGCTGCTCACCTGCTTCATTTTCCTTTTTTTAGGTTCCGAGTTTAAAACCCTGCAGGAGCATTTCTTCTCCTAGAGTATCCTCTTTTCTCTTTAGGTAGAAGTAATATTTGTCAAAAAAAATTGTTTTGAAATAGTTGTTTCTCTTTTTATTCTATCATCTACTATATATAATTCTAAAAGTATTATCGGTGAAAATTAAATTTTACAAGTATTTATAATTCAATTTATTCATGGGTCATGGAGTTATCTTTCAAAATATATAATAAAAACAAATCTAATACCCAATAACAAAAATTAATTTTCCCGCAAGATTAGAAAAAACAGAGATAAAAGTAAAAAAAATTATATAACAAAAATAAAAAACCTACCTCATTGAAAAGGTAAAAAAGAACATAAAAAGTTTTAACTTTCATGTTTACCGTCGACAGCAATAAAACGAAAATAATAAAAAAAGAACAGTAAAAAATAATGCTTTACTTTTAAAATTTTAATTTTAAACTTCTTAGGAAAAAATAAAAATTTGGGCATGGGGTGGGCCATGGCCTAGGTAGGCCTAGGCCCACATTCGCCCCTAAATTCACCGTGAGAACTGAGGATATAAATTTAGAATTTTATAATTTTTAATGAGTTAATTGCATTATACGTCCTCAAACTATAACTTTTATTTTAAATTGGCCCTCAAACTTTTGAGCATTCTAATTTATCTTCAAACCATGACTCTCATTGTAACACCCCAAAAGTTCAAAAAAAAAATAAAAAAAATAATAATTAAATAAAATGGAACTGTGGTTGTGAGGGTTTGAAACCATGTCCTCTAGTCTTATGGACGAGGGTTTTTGCCACCAGGGCTAAGACCTTTCTTGGTTTAAGTTGTCTCGGGGTTAGTTTTAAACTATACATGTAGAGTATAGCCAATAATAATTAAAACAGACCATTGATCCGTCCACACTTTATTTTTAGGGTGTATATTCGAATTAAAAAAAAAAGGGGTTCTAAACTCCCCCGATTGCCTCCGCCTTTGTCATGCCCGATCTCCGCCACCGCCGGGCCGTGGCGTGCACCGCCAGCACCGACGTGACCGTCGCTCTGCTCCGATCGTGACCCAGCCCTCCACGCGCAGAGAAGTACCGCCATTCGCCGTGGAGAGCCGGTTGAAGTCCGGCAAAACCCAAGCGTCGTCTTTCTGTTTCCGTCCGATTCCGGCCGCCTCAGCCGTCCGTGCGCGACACCGCTACTGCCGGCATGTAGATCGTCTCACTCCGGTCATTTTGCCTCTGAGCACGCGCGTTGTCAAGCTGCTATCGCCGGCGAGAGCTTGATTGAAGGTTTGATATAACAAACCCTAATCGCCGTCGGTCTTCTTTCATTTTTCCGACGATGACGCCGTTGCCTCATGTTGTCGTTGGTACGGCTGAGCTCACCGTGTGGAGGGGAACAAAACCCCCTTATTCGATCATTCGATCGACGCCGGCGAAGCCTTCATCGGAGCTACGTGGATTTTCGCCGGTTCGCCTCTGATTTTGATATTTCCGGTAAGGTTCCGACGATTTTGTGAATAATCGGGTGCTTAGATTTAAGCCCATGTTCTGATCTGTATGTTTCCAACAGAAATGGTGCATTTCGGGCTTCCGGCGACCATACCGGCCACCAGAAAATTTTGGGTAAGTGAACTCGGTCCAAACCGGTCTGAACCGGTTGGACCGATTGAACCGGTCATTTTGGTCCGACCCGACCCGTCCGACCCGACCCGTCCGACCCGACCCGTCAACCCGAGTCAACCGAGTCAACTCGTCCGAGTCAACCGAGTCAACTCGTCCGAGTCAGCCCGAGTCAACTCAGTTGACTGCTGACGTCAGCATTGACTCTGACCCGTTGACCGTTGATCTGCTGACGTCAGCGTTGACTTGATGACGTCAGCGTTGACCGTTGACTTTGACTTTGACCAAAAAGTCAAATTTTCCGAAAAGCCCTATTTTATGTTTTTCGACGTCCTGAGTCCGATTTTGAATCCCGTTTTGCAAAATTCTGACCCGAAGGCCTCCGAATCTGACCTTGAACCCGAAAGTGTTTAATTTTGTTAAGAGCTCTATGGATAAGAACTGAAATGTTAAATTTGTGTATTTGAAGGTATGCAAGTATCTCGGTATTCGAAATGTCATGGGACATCCAGTCTGGATTCTAATGCGATCGAATGTAGTATCAGGAGTCAACCGGTATAACTCGGAACTAAGGTAATACATTACTACCCATTGTATGCTTTATGTACATGTTGATACCTGGTTAAAACATGCATGCTTATGATAATTGTTTTGTGAAATCTGCTTAAGCTGAATTCGATACGAAAAATAAGTATGAGATGTTGGATATGAAATTACGAAAATGCCCTTGGAGCATAAGTATGACTAAACTACCGCTCTGATAAAAGAAATGAACTAAAATCTGCATTTCGACCTGATTATGTAATTTACACCACCCAAGATGTATGTTTTAATGAAAAGACTTCGGCATTAATATGCAATTCGTGTGATACAAACTTGGATAATCCCTCAAACTCTGTATAACACATGAATGGGAATTCTCTGGAAATATTGTTGAAATCCTAAGTCGATCCCTATGATAGCAATGCGTGAATTATATAAGAATAATGTTATACCCTCAAGTTCGGCAACGAATGAATCGTCTATAAAGAGGCGGAGAATTATGGCGACTTAATTTCGTTTGAATACGTGAATGATGAAGGTACCAAATGATAATTCAGAAAGAAATGTTGGATTTATTCCAATTTCCAAAATGACTGAAAAGCCCTCTTGAGCTAAATATACAGATATACATTTGATGAAATTCCGAGATTTTTAATAAGACTTTAAGGGCTAAAGCGCCCCTAAGTGTTAGGAATCACACTCATGTACGATAATCACTCCTGATATTAAAATAAGGTTGGAAGTTTTCTGCACAGAATATGAGTTCGACTACTCTGCGGCAGGTCTGGTGGTGAAATACGAAAGCAACCGTTCAAATATACTATACAGCCAGATACATTAGAAGGGTTGGTTAGAAATGCAAGGTTGAGGTATGTTAGTTTGAATGGTTTTGGAGGCTCGATAAACTTCTGGAAATATTAAATATTGTGAATCGTCATATCATCATTAATGAGCTAAATTACGAAAAATCACCCCTGATAGTTAAATGACCAAGAAGCCCTCGTTGGCCCAAGTAATCAAAATAGCCCCGAATATAACTGATATCGTGAAAGATCTTGACGTAGAAATCTCTGAACGCCTGTTTGGATACTTGATGGGCAAATAGAAGTTTTGAGCCATCGGTTACGCCTTGTTGGTATAAATTACCAAAATGTCCGGATATGATAAAATGACCATAATGCCCTTGTAAGCCTAAATGGCTGGATCACTCAGGATATGCCAAAGCTCTGAAAGATCTTGATATATCATCTCCTGAATATCTGGGTTAAACTGTTAGTATGAACCCCTTCTAATAGGGGCCACGTTTCAGAAATCCGTTCAAATCGTCACAAGTTCAATATGTCTCATTCCGTAAATGCCAAGCATTTCTAAGAAATGATTTGTCCCATCTAGTGTGTTTCATGTGTGTACTATATTCTGTTGAATGAACTGCATGACATTCTCTGCCTACTTGATAGTATGATATGTTGGCTTGATATATGATGGAACAATCTGTTTGCATGATGAATACTGAAATGTCTGCTCTGCAATAGTATGCCCATTTATCAGTCAAAAGCATGAATTCTTCCGTTTCTGATGTTATGAGTAAAATATCTGTCACATATATTCTGTTAACCATGTCTGGGAAATCTGAACACTGATTTTGTCTGGGGTATACTGTTGGGTTATGATATGAAGTCTCTGTCGGTACAGCCCTGATCAAGCTGGTAAATCCTTATGGACTCAAGGTCTCCCCTTGAGTGGCACCTACGCCCATCGGGCCTAGGGTAAGTCCTTATGGACCTAAGGCACCCCCTTAGGTGGCACCTACGCCCATCGGGCCTAGGGTAAGTCCTTATGGACTCAAGGTCTCCCCTTGAGTGGCACCTATGCCCATCGGGCTTAGGGTAAGTCCTTATGGACCTAAGGCACCCCCTTAGGTGGCACCTACGCCCATCGGGCCTAGGGTAAGTCCTTATGGATGCAGTTCTGGGGGACTGCATATTGGTGTAAGGTTGGAGGGTATTTCTTGTAAACTTCAGTATGAACATTGGACATTTGCATTTAATCTGTTATGTGCTCATGTGATATAATGTTAGGTACTTATGTATGTTGATCTATACTTATGTATGTTGATCTGTACTTATGCATGTTGATCTGTACTTATGTATGTTGATCTGTACTTATTGGAACACACTAGACGCCAAACTCTCTGATTCATACCTCGTATGTTTACCAGCCTATATAATTTCCGTTTAATTCTTAAGGTCTGATTAAAGAACACACTAGGCGTTAAACTCCTTGTTTTCATCTTCTCAATCTATCAGATTGTAATATTCTCATCTGTTACTCGATGAGTGAATAAAGAACAAGTGTCGTTATTCTCAAGTATAATGTTACCCTGAAATAAAGGAAAGGGAAAAGAGAACTGTCACTTCTTGGATCATCATGAAAATGTTATGCTTACCATATGTCTACATGAACGTATAGCATCTTTTGGTAGTTCTGTATTACTGAGCTTTCCCAAGCTCATGTTGTTTTTACCATTTCAGGATAAAAGATCAGACAAGTTGCACCTATCAACGTCGGTATGGGAGTTTCTTCGGCTCGTCAAGGAGTATGGTATCTGTGTAACTAGGGGCATGTGTGTCGTGTTTGTATTATACAAATGAGTCTGAAACTATTTCCCGCAACCGGTATTATGATTGTTTTATCATTTTGAACGATTTCTGAAATTGTATTTTAAATCAGATATTTATTTTATGGTTTTAAAGGTTTAACCATATGTTTATTTGAAATTTTTCAGTGGGTCGCTCTTGTGACCCTAATGTGACTTCCTAGGATCCGTGAAACGCATAGGCGGGTCTAAGGGGTTACACTCATTCTAAATTGGTCCTCAAACTTTTTGAACATTCGAAATTCATCCACAAATTATTACTATATGCTAATCATATTTTATGTTAATAAAACTGTTATAAAAATTGTTAATTTTCATGAAACACCAATGTGTATTATGTAGACCTGGCAAACTTGACCCGAGACCTGAACCGAATTACCCGAACCGAAACCCGATTTTGACCCGAACATGATGATCCGAAGTTGACCCGAAATCCGAAATAAACCGAACCGAACCGATTTTTTTTGTTGAACCGAAATGGACCCGAACCGAATGGACCCGAACCGATGCTACCCGAACCGAATGGACCCGAACCGATTTGACCCGAACCGAATGCTACCCGAACCGAAAGCTGAACCGAAAGCTGAACCGAATATCGACCCGATTTTATCCTGATTTTGAATGAAGTATAGAAATTTGAGATCTTGGTGACCAATTTTATAATCTCACCATAAAATATAGCATAAAATTGAAATTGTGGACTAAATTGACAGTTTGGAAGTGGAGAAATTTGAGAGTCCAATGACCAATTTTATAATTATACCATATAAATAAATAGGGGTCAATTTTGGCTAAAAATTAAATCTTAGAAATTAAAATGAACGAAAATATTATTATATTAAATTAATAGACTAAATTACAAAGATTAGTTAATTTCAACTAAAAGTAAATTTTTAGAGACTAAATATCACTACGGGGAGGGGATTTCTATATCCGAAGTCTAAATCGTAAGGATACTTGTGACTAAATTAAATTAAACTAAAACTTAAAGTTGACTAAAATGTAACATTTTAAATGCAACATGACCTAAAAAGTAATTAATCTCTAGCTTAAAAAATTGGTGGCTTATTTCCCTCCAAAATTATGTCCGTGATTTATGTTTTTAGATTTTAGTTAGCTCAATTATATCTTAAGTTTAATAAATTAATTCATTTCAGACATTATTATTATTATTATTATTATTATTATTAAACTTTGATTTAATATAATTATACAAAAAATTTTGATATGGATACATGAAGCTTTGATTTAAATATTTAATCAAATTCAAATGCATAGATTAACAAGTTGAATCATAATTAATCTCATACACCAATAACTCTAAACTAAACCATAAATACTAAACCTCAAACCTTTAACCCAACTCAAATCGAATTGACCCGAAAATTTAAATGTTAACCCGACCCGAAATCGACCCGACCCGAAAGCAACCCAAACGACCCGATTTTGACCCGAACCGAAAGCGACCGATCCGATATTGACCCGACCCGAAAACAACCGATCCGATTTTGACCCGATCCAATACCCGATCCGAATCCGACTCATCACAGACTCGAATTAGACCCGAACCCGAACCGAACCGAATCTAAACCGATTCTAGATAGACCCGAAATGACCCGAACCGAAACGACCCGAACCGAATGACCTGATTGCCACCTCTAGTATTATGTAATAATATGATGTGGTATAAATGATATTTTGAGGGTAAAATTAAAACATTTAAAAAATTTGAGGATGAAAATAGAACATTTAAAAATTTAAAAATCAATTTAGAGTGAAAGTCATGATTTATAGATGAGATTCAAACATTTAAAAATTTAAAAACTAATTTATAATTAAAATTATAGTTTAAAGACGTATAGCACAATTAACTCTTAATTGCTCCTTGTTTTTCCATGAAATCAAGAGGGGAAACCAAGTATAATTGCAGTGCAACTTTTCTGCCAAACACATGACAAAACGTTACACAAGTACACAACTGTTTAGGCCTGATTTCCTATGTAACGATACCTTGTCCTAAAATTATCCAAACTTTCATTTTTTTTTCAATATTAATATTCCTATTCCATACATATTCAGATATAAATACAAGTAAAATTATATTCGACCCGAATTAAATAAACCATTATTCTAAAGAAAAACGTCGGGTTGGCCATCCACCACCACCGTTTGCTGGCTCGACGGCGACCGGTTTCATCACACAGTAACCTGAGTTCGAACAAGAACCGATTTCATGTCTATCGGCTCTCCTTCGAAGATTCTGTCTCTTTATCAAAGTACCGAGTTTCTTATTACTCCGGTCTTTTCTCCGACTAATCGCCACCGGCACGGCGTCTAATCCCATCAGCTTCGCCACCACCCCCGGTTCGCACCAAATCACGGTTTCTCCACCCAAAGTTGACGGTAAACACGAAGCCTTGTAAAACCTTTCCCTCAGTCCATAATCGCAGCAAACCGAGTTCCTTCCATTGATGAACTCAGGGTTTCTAAACGACGAGCGGTACATGGAATCTTTCCCGTCGAGGGAGAAACGCGGGTACTGATTCAACGCGTTCCGTGCCGATCGCAGGATGTCGGAGTTGTTAACACACGACCTCCGACCACCTCGGACATCGTTGTAACGATACTCGTCGAGCTTCGATTTTCTAGCAAGCTCTTCTTCCAACTCCAACCTCAAGATCATCTCCTCCAACGTCGTCGTCCGCGGGCTCTGCGCTGTGGTATTCGACGCAACCACCGAGGGCGGAGTGACCAAGTCCGACGAAGCAACAACAGCGGCACCGCCGTGGTTTTGATCGAGAGTGGAGGTGGAGCCGTCACCGTTGCAAAAGTTACGAATCCCTTTCTTCATCTTGGCCCCAACAGAATTCTTTAAAAGAAAAAAGGATAGATCTTTCATGGAGTGGATGAAGTGTGCATGAAAACACAAAAACAAAGAACCCAGAATCAGAGGAAGATGGTGGTTTTAGCAAGAAGAGGAAGAGAGTTAAATGGGTAGCTAAAACGTGAGGGGATTAAATTTAGAGCGGTATATAGTTGGATAATAAATAGCTTTAAAAGGGATCACATGAGAAATGATTAATACATACATTGTTTTCACAGGTTTCGTCTTCAACTTCGTGAGCTGATGAACCGGTCAAAAGTGTTTCTTCATTTACTTTGGAATTATAATCTCCTACAACTTCTTCAATTTTGGATGATTAACACCTCATAGTTTTTAAGAAAAATTCAATGTAACCAAACTAATTTTAAGATTTTATGCCAAAAATTATACTAGTGAAATCATTTTTAAGTTCGAGTCACTCAACCTTGCATCTTATATGTATATCACATATAAAAATTACGATGAAATATATATATATAGTACGTGGTTATTGAAATTCGTTTAAACTAGAATCAATTAATACCATAATATTATAAATATTTATAATTAAATTTGAACAGAAAGACGAACAACTCGAATCAATACGAAAAAAATCTTAAATAAAGTTTGAATTATAAAATAAGACTTGTCTACTCGACTAACTCGAATCGATCGCATGCTTACCCCTATTTATCTTTACCGTATCTTATATATACATATATATTATATCACCATTATAGTGAAAAATATATATTTATAAATTTTTTTATTATTATTTAACATAGGTGGAATGATGAAAGTTTGTATAAAGCCCGATCAATTCTATATTTAGACCATGCGATGATGGCCTGGTGGTCAGACCACGCTCACCTGCTCCACTTCCTTTCCCTTAAGTCTCGGGTTCAAGACCCTTTAAGAGCATTGTCTTCACCTAAATTTCCCCCCTCCCTTCTAGGTAGAAGTTGAATAGGATTTTCAAAAAAAAATTCTATATTTGATGTTGAACACTTAATTTATATGTTTTTAATTATTTTATTTAAAAATTAAATAAAAACATAAAAGACAGATATATCATTATTATAATATTTATATTTATTAAATATACTTTCAATAGTTTCCGGTTGAACTGATATCACGTTAGTTAAGATAAAGGTATTTATTCTTCTCATCCCTAAAAATATTTTCGATAAAAATAAGAATAATAATTATTTTATTTAATAATTATTTTATACGTTTATATGGATTTAGTATCAAACTATATTTTTACTTTTTAGAGTTTAATAAGATTTATGTAATTTTTATTTAATTAATTATAAAATTTTATAAGTTTCTCATTACTCACTTAATCATTGAGACAATAAGACTATCATTTTTAAGTTTTAAATAATTTTTTTTCTTAAAAATTGTTTTAGTTGTTTCATTTTATATAATTTTAAGTTTATTCTCAGCAAATTCTGAAATAGCACAAATTAAATACTTTAAATAATTGTATTTCTTTAATGTTTGTACTATCGAAAATATAGTTACAGCTATTAGCTTTAAAAATATTTTTGATTTCTTAAATATATGATAGTAGATATGACTAAAAAATATAGTGCGACTTAATTATTAAAAATCTAAAATATTAAATACCAATAATTATTATTTACATTATGTCATTTTGTACTATGAGAGATTTATCAATATAATATTTGAATTTTCAAAATAAATGATTTTTTTCACGTTAATATTACATTAATTTAAAATGCATCATTTAAAAGATTAGTAAAAAAATTATCACGTACATCATAAGTGATACAAACTAGTACTTGTTTTAAAAAAATATTTCATTTAACTTTTATTCAACTTCTATTGTTCAGCTGAACCCATTAAATTGTTCAAGTGGTAAAAGATGACATGTTTCATCCAGATGACTCGGGTTCGAGCACTATGCATCCATTGTATATTACCAAAAAAAGCTAACAATAACTCAAAACACAATCATAACTGCAGTTGCTTCAAATTGAGCCAAGGCTCAAGAGTCAAGCCAGTAAACACTACTAATTTCAATTTGAAAATGTGTGTAGATATATGTATACTTAGAGTTCGAATATAACAACAGCCATATAATTATATTACTCCGACTTTTCATTTTTTCTTAAAATTTATGTGTCTCAGTCTGACACACACGATCATTTTCGAACATACACATGCATGTGAGGATAATATCTTCCCTCGAGTTCAAGTAACATGGAAATACAGCATCTAAAATCTTTAAGCAATCAGAACAAGTGATGGAAAGAAAGTGAGAAAACAGTGGTAAAGTTCTAAGAAATTTATATTATCAGTAAGATCATGTCTGAGCATCTGCGAACTTGGTTCAAACCACCAACTAATTGCAGGCAAAACATTCCTATGGATACTAAAAACAGAGTTCAACCTTTCTTGAACTTTTCCATGAGGAAATTATAGTTTCTAATGGCATGCATCTATGAAACCTCACAAAGCCTAAACCCATGTTACTCAGGCTCGGATTTGAGTGTCGGATACAGATATACGTTCCACAAGAGTATGTTCTATTTTTCTAAGTTTTTCAATGTATTTAGGGGGTTCTTGGAATAATATAGGCTTAAACCACCCTGCATTGACTTGGATTTTATCTCTGCTTCATGCAGAAAACAAGAGGAAAATATAAAACAGTCTTTCCTTTTTACCAAAAGGAAAATATAAACTTAGTCTAAATAAGTTATACGATACCAAAACCGAAAACTAGTCATTTACAAGTTACACAATACTAAAAACAAACGAGCATGCAAACTCTGAAAACCAATCTCAATCTGATTTGGGGAAAAACCATGTTCTATGTTTATTCTCAAAGACATTAAGATAGCAGAGAATCAATCAAATTATCATGAAAAAAACACCAATAGTCAACTATAAAGATACAATATGAATAGATTATCCCAGGACACTAAAAATGAAGATATCATCTCTTTAATCGGGTAGGGGGTTTACCAGGATTGAATTTGCAATGGTGATTCCATCTTTAATTGGCTTAGCATCCATTGAAAAGACATAAAGCAGTGGAACTCGAAACTCGCACGAGTAGAAGAACAATAGACTATATTAACCCAACAGGTGCAATTAGCTAAACTTCAAATATCATCAATTAGCTAATTGACCACTACCTATGTTTTCTACCAATTTATTAATTCATTCAACCTACATTACTCATCCAACACTAGTATGTTCAATCTTTTGTAAGTTTGTCCATGTATTTGGGAGTCCTTGGAGGGTTATATTCCCAATACCCATATCCGAATATTAGTCAGATACGAGTGCTTCAAACGAAATGAAGAATCAAAGCAACATAGAATCCAACAACAGCCATATTCAACCTAGTTAAAGAATGGTCCTAAGATTTAGCTCTTCCCCATTGAACTTCTAAACAGCTTTACTTTAGCAACACTAACTTCATCCAAAAGTTACAAATACAATTTCATCTACGGTCAAGTCTAGACCAATATCTGATAAAGAAGATGTCAGTCGAGCACAAATCACTTAAATTCAATGGTTCATTGGTTATCCTATGACATTTAACGTAAGAATTTCCACAATATGTGAGATAGGATTCATTCTAACTGCTAAAAAAATAGACATTTAGACCACCGAGCACACTCTCAAGAGAATGAAATAATCAAGTTCTTAAGTACAAGATTGCGGATGCTAAGATTCGAATATTAAACTTACTACATGCTAGTTTTCAAAGAAAACAACATGATCAAGCTGAGCTAAGCCTCACATTCGTTCTTGTCAACATTAGTGAGCCAATCCATTTCAGCTAATTTATTGTAAATTAGATAGGAGTATGAAAATTCTCAAGCATTCCATTCCAGCCCTCAAAAATCAAGCTTTGTCTAAAAAACTAGAAAGGGAAATTTCAACCCCATATAATCTAATTCCAAAATCTTTGAATAAATAAAAATCCCCCATGGGAATTCTCACCAGAGAGAAAAATGCCTTATGTCTTTCTCCTGAGACGCTTCCTCAGCTTCTTGTATTTGTGCTTGTTCATCTTCTTCTTCCTCTTCTTCTTCACGCTATCTGCCCACACTTTTCCAGAATCATCATCCTCGGTCACTGCTGCCCCCTCCTCGATCTCCACAACAGCCAATGGATCAAACCCGATTGAGCTAATGGGATTCAATAAATACCCGAACGGGAAACTTGGGTACAACTTCAAGGGTTCAGTAGATTTGGCATTTGCAAGGGGTAAATCAGGTTTGGTTAATAAAAAATGTTGGGGAATAAGTAAAGGACTAGGTTTGGAGAGTAGATTTTGTGGGGTTTTGAGGGATACGATTAATCTTTGAGTTGATTTGTTCTTGATGAGTTTGTTCATGAGATTTGCCATTTTTGCATAGGAGAGTGGTAAAAAAGAAGTGAGCTTGAAACTCGAAAGAAATGGCAGAAAGTTGGGAATTTGGTACTAATTTTTAGCTTCGATTCTATGACGTTTGATTCGAAGATCTCCTCAAAGGTTTACCAATTTTCTAGGGTTTAACTTCAAAACAGTCTTAGAAATTAGAATGCTATGTAAAAAAAGGTAAATATACATTTTGGTATTTAAACCTCCATTTTATGTTCAATTAGGTACTTGATTTTTTTTTTTTGACAAATACTACTTCTAAAGGAAGGGAGCAAGTGAGGAAAAAAAGGAAAAAAATAAGTTTTTTCTAAAAAGCAAAACCCATCTGCCCCCACGCAGGATCGAACTACGGACCTTCAGTTTACAAGACTGACGCTCTACCACTGAGCTATAGGGGCTCTTGCGTCTTTTAAAGTGTACAAAATATTTATAAACATTTCTTTATTTAACCCAATCAGCAGATTCAAATGGACAGGAGGCAGAGTTGAAGAGTGGAATCGAATCACTTGCGCCATGGACAACAACGAAGCTCCCACTTTCGAACCAGTAATCCCTATATTCCCTCAATATTTCCTCTTTTTTCTGGGTTATTAATTTCACTTTGTTTGATACAATGCTTCTGTTTTCTTGTTTTAAGGACTTGATTAGAGCCATTTTCAAGCATTTTTGGATTAAAAAAGCTCAAGGTTTACAATCCCCCCCTTCCATTTCTGTCTTCTCACTCCAAATATTTATGGGTTTTTGATTGATTCCTTTCCAGAGCGTGAAAAAAACGAATTCCCAAACACCGAGGCTGTAGATTCCGAGGTACCCTTCTTTTTTCTTCCATATTTCCCCAAATTCTTAACACCTCTTATTTCCCCTTCTTTTATTCTTTTCTGGGTTCGTAAAATTTTAGGTTGGAGCTGGAACATCGAAGAAGAATCGACCCACTTCTGGTAATCTCTTGGATAAAACGAAAATTCAATCCTTTTGTTAATAAATTTTAAACTGGTTACTTTCTCTGATTGCAGCTAATGCAAATGCTTTAAAGCTCAGTTGTGAACTTCTTCGGGTTTTTATCACAGGTTTTTTTGTCGAAATTTTCGTGTTTATTTGTGAACTTTGATCAAAATTTAAAATAAACAAACACCATTTTTTGTTTTGAACACAGAGGCAGTCCAGCGAGCCGGTACAATTGCTGAAGCTGAGGGTAGCACTAAGATTGAACCAACTCACTTAGAAAGGATTCTTCCTCAATTACTTCTTGATTTTTAAGGGTAATTATTGATTAATGCCTTGGCTCTTTTTATGTATGGTTTTTCAAGATTATCATGTTACTCGGGTCTGAGTGCCGGAACATGTTCAGTTTTTCAAGATTATTTTCATACATTTCGAAGGTCCTTGGACAATTATATTTAGATCCTATACTTATATCTGGATGTGTTGGAATGTGATGAATTGGGTGTTGTGATTGAAGCTTAGTTGATTGAAATCAAACCTTCCGCATCGTCAAGTTACCATGGGTATTGTCTGTTTGTTTTTGGTGATGTTGCATGATGATATATAGAAGCCTTTACCCCGTAGAGTGATTCATTTGAAGAAAATCTTAGTTGTGTCTTGATGTTGAACGAATCGGTTTTATTAGTTGGTAAGGATAAACAATGTCGGCTCATACTTCGGCTAGTTATCGCTTACAGTTCCAAAAAGAAACACACAGACTTGTTGCATGTTTTTGTTGCCTTCTGCTTTGCTAATTGACAATGTGTTATAAAACTGGTAGCTGAAAATGACACAGCATAGACCTGGAGTTATTTGATTGTACTTACTAGATGTTGGGATATCGTCTCGCAGACTGCTTTGATTGTTGAAAATTGAAACTTCCAACTGGACTGTTGATTGAACTTCTTTTGTATCTTTACATTTGACAAGGGCTCAGCTCGCTTATTAATCCGTTGGCATCTCTACATCGGCTTGTAACTTGTAAGTAGTATTGTCGGATTGTTTATCCATTCTGTAAGCAGACAATAGACTTTCTTGCCCAAGTAGTACTTTAGTATCAAGTTTATCTTCCAAGTTTGTTTTCTTTGAACTTTCTGCAGTATTAATGGCTTAATGCGACCGAGTTCGATTTTAGTTGACATGCTCTGGACATTTTATTACACAGCTTTGAACCTAAGTAGTTGTTTTGATCTATATTGATGGTGTAAAAAGCTAGCCTGTTGGTTGTGTTCTCGATCTCATCACACTACTTTTTCTTTTAATTCTTGAAAAAGATTTACAGATGAAATTTAAAAAGGAAAAAAAGGGTAAAGCACTATAAAATACCATTGAACTTTAGTGTTTGTATCGAATTTATCACCGAACTTTAAATTGCTTCAATTGTAGCACTAAACTTTAGTTTTGTTGCCAATTATATCATTGGACCGTTAACTCGAAAACGGCACGATGACGTGAACAGCAGTTCTGGCCAGGCCCTCCTTTTTTTGGAGGACTATATAACCCTTTTTTAACCAGTCCAGAATCCGGCTACATAAATGAGAGAAAAAAACTAGCAATTGATAATATTTCGATAATACGCTGTGCTTCCAATTCCTTGTGTTCATATCATAAAATCAAGAAATAGAGTTAGCACTATAAATTACGTTGTTCGAACTCTTAATTTTAAACTCTTAATTTTATTAAAATAGTTTAACTCATATTTAAATTCAACGCATATCGAAAACATGAAAAAAAAGTTAATTAATCTTCCATCATTTTAGACTTTAATATATAACAACAAAACGATGTCGTTCTGATTAAGTGATTATATTGATGTCGTCCACATCATCTCATATTGTTTCTTAATTAATAGTTCAGTGTTATGAGTAAAATCGAAACTAAAATTCAATGTTATAATTGTATCGATTAAAGTTTAAAGATAAATCTGATACAATCACTAAAATTAAAAAATATATGAAATCGTCGCACTTCTTTTGCTTCACATTCGTGAAAAAGGCAGTAGTAATATTAATAAAAGAAAAGGAACGAACTCGTTTTTTTTTTAACATAAGAATGGACTCGTTCAACCAAGTGGAGACTGTTCAACAATATATTAAATCGGAAAATTGGTGAATTGACTAAAAACTGAAAAAAGAATAATAAAAAATTGGAAGAAAAAAAACCGAACTTATTAATATTTTTAATTAAATTTTTACATTTTTTAAAACAAAACCTTGGGGTTTTTTAATTATGTTTTTGGACATTTTGTAAGTATCTATGTCAATTGTTAAAATCTGTAATTGTTTTAGAGTTAATTAGAAATAATCTGAAGGTGATTACAAGTTAGTATAAATATTCTTAATCCTTTGACAATAGGTATATATCATGTAGACATAGAGACTTGAACCCATGTCTTTTAGGATGAACATCATTCACTTTTTTATTAGGACACTTGTTGGGTTTAAGGAGATTTAAAATTTATCTTCTTTATATTCATATTTTTATGATATTTATATTTTATATTATTTTATTATGGTCATGTTTGGTAAATAACAGTTTGAGCTAAAACTAAAGGTTTGAGTTAAAATTAGAGGTTTGACCGGTTAAATTCGTTAATTTAGATGTTTGGTAAATAACGGATTGAAATAGCGGATTAAGGGTGAACTTTTAATTTTAAAAAGTCTTAATACAAAAATAAGTGCCGAAATTATACATTTTTTGAACTTTAGGTGCCTAAAGTATATTTTGGTAAAAACAATTGCCTAAAGTTTCAATCTTTACAATTTTAAGTGCTTGACCGATTAAAAAATGATTACCCAATAAAAATTAAGAACGTGACACGTAACATGATTTATTATTATTATTATTTTAAAAAAATTAAAAAATATATATATTTTTTTATTAAACAAAGCTCAAAATTCCAAAAAAAAACCCTCAAATTCCTAATACCCAAAACTACAATTATTTTAAATTGTCACCGCTACCACCGTCGGACACCATTAATGTCGTTGTTGGAAGCTGTCATCTATTTCTCCCAATCACCTATCATCGGTAATCAACAAGAGACGTGCCAATAGGACGACAAACGTGAATGATTCTATTCGAACGACGTCCGATTGACATACTTATCGGCGGTTGTCGGTGATGGTTGGTTGAAGAAAATGAACGGTGACCTCCAACGATGACAGTAATGGTGTCTGAAGATGGCAACGACAACGACGATAATTTAAAAATTTTGTGGTTTTGGGTATTGAGATTTTATTTTTTTTTTGAAAATTTTAAATTTTTTGAGTTTTTTTTTTGTAAAAATTATATTCTTTTTCGATTTTTAAATATAATAATAAAAACATGTCATGTGTCACGCTCTTATTAGGTAACAATTTTTTTAAACGGACATGCACTTAAATTGTAACAATTGAAACTTTAGGCCCTTATTTTTACCAAAAAATACTTTAGACAATTAAAGTTCGAAAAAAATGTATAATTTAGGCAATTATTTTTTATTTAAGCTTTTTGAAAAAGTTACTAATAGAAATTTTTTGAAAAAATTGCTAATAGAAGCCTTTTAAAATTAGAGGTTTTGACATTAGAGTTATAAAGTCTCTTTTACCCTTAGCAATTATCAAAAATCTTCAAATAACCTAAACTTAACATTTTCTTTTTTAATTTTTCACCCTCACTTATTTATATTGTGACATTTGTCAACTAATAGTTTTTTCTTTTTTTATTCTCACACATTTATATTTGTACTAAAATTTAATAATTAATTAAATTGTATTAAAATAATTATATAAATAATGAATTAATATATACATCCTTCAAATATGGTTAGTAATATCATAGTAAAAAATATTATTTTTTATAATCTAATTAGTAATTAGTATTAATAGATACAAAATATTAATAATTAATAAACTATTCAAACAATTATCGAATATAATCATGTCCTTATATGTTGTTTTACTTGTTTAAATAATCAAACAGCTATCATATATCACTTAATTTTACCGAACACTTTTATATAACATGCTAGACAAATCAACTATGAAATTTTGCCTAATATAATTTACTATTAACTATCAACTATCTACTAATTACTAAACAAAGTGAATGACTAATTGTTGTAGTTAACTAGTTCAATTATTAGGAAGAGGTCAATCGAACTTTGATCTGTTTTTTTTTTCTTCTTCTTAATCCATGATTGTCTTTACAAAAAGAAACAGAAGACACTGAGATATCGATTCCTAGTCATAAAGGGAACTTTGTCTCCTGCTTTATAAAGTATGATCGATTTAATAGTTGGCGTTATATGGTTGTGATTTTGTAATCATTTGCCTCGTATTTCAAATTTTAATTTAATTAATTCATATAATTCGACCTTCTTTTCTAATTAACTCTGAAACAATTACAGATTTTAACTTAGATAGGCGGATGAAAATCCTCTGCCCCTTTTCGGTGCCCCTACATATGCCTCATGCTTAAAATCAACTTTAGGGTTTAGGGTTTAGGGTTTTAGGTTAAGGTTATAGTTAGGGTTTAAGGAATTTAGAGTAGGGTGTATTTTTTAGGGTATAGGGTGTAGGGTTTAGGATTTAGAATTTAGGGTTAGGGCTTAGAATTTAATTTTGTAGTATTTTTTAGTGTTGGGGCATATGTAGGGGCACCGAAAAGGGGCAGACGAATTTTATCCTAGATAGGCAACCCAAATGCGAATAAAAATCATTTGCCCCTTTTCGGCGCTTCTATTTATGCCTCAACACTAAAAAAAATTCAAGCTCTAACCCTAAATTCTAAATCTTAAATTCTACTCCATATACCTTAAAAAATACACTCTACATTAAATTTCTTAAACCCTAACCCTAAATGCTATACCCTAAACCTAATTTTGAGCGAGACATAGACACCGAAAAGCGATAGAGTTACCAAGGATTTCCATCCCCAAATGCAGGCTAGATTTCTTACCAGCATTACAATTATATTACACATTAGGATCGTATGCAGAAAAACAGACATAAAACATTAAACATTGATAATTATTCTAACAGTTTTGATCTCTCTTTCTTTTCAGTATTATTGCCTAGATGAGCTTAGTTCTTGATTTGAGACAACATGCATCGAACATCCTTGCTGCTGGGTCTCTCCTTCGGATCATCCAAAGTGCAGAAGTATGCAATTCTGAGGACCAAAATCATTTGCTCGTCGTACCCTTTTCCGACAAGGTTAGGATCGATGGCCTGGCTCGGATTTTCCGAGACCATTATGTTCCTCATCCATTTCACCAGGCTCATTTCATCCGTGTGTTGAAAGAACTCGTCCGACGGAAGCTTTCCCATCACTAGAACACCGAGTATAACACCAAAGCTGTAGATGTCACACTTGTCGGTAAACTTGAGTGTTTGATGATATTCCGGTGCTATATACCCGACCGTGCCTGCCAAATTCGATGTGGTCACATGTGTGTGTGCATCAGGCATTGCTTTCGCCAGTCCGAAATCCGCTATTCTGGCTTCCATGTCATCGTCGAGAAGGATGTTTCCCGGTTTTAGATCTCTGTGGATAATCCGAGGACTGTGGTGCGTGTGCAGATATTCCAGCCCTGCTGCCACTCCGGCCGCGACTTTTTGCCGAGCAGGCCAGTCCAGCTCCCTTGTACCTGCGGAAACTTGCTGCAAAAGATCTTGTAAGCTTCCGTTCTTCATGAACTCGTAGATAAGTAAATGACAGTCGGGTCGAGAAACATGAGCCAACAAAGAGAGGAGATTTCGGTGTCGGATTTGACCGACGGTGGTGATCTCTGATCGAATTTGACGCATTTTCTTGTGCAGAAGCTTGCTATCTTCATCAGCCAATTCAGCTGCATCTTTTGGCGGCTGAACGACCTTCTTAATTGCAATGATTTTTCCACCACTTCCAGGCAATTCAGCCTTGTAAACTTCCCCGCACCCTCCTTTTCCGATGATCTCTAATGAATCCAAGCCGTCCTCTTTATCTAGAAATGCTAAATCCTCTGCTTTCTTTATTAATGGACTGAATATTGATGGACCGGAATCTTTGCCTCTTCCTCGAACAGTTTCAATGGCCAGCTTAAACATCACCGAAAAGATAAACCCAGAAAAACTCCCGGCGGACCCTCCGGCGAGGAACCCGAAAATCCATCCCATAAGTTTCCTATGACCTTTGTGTCTGTGATGATGTGGTGTTGATGGACCGGGAGCGGGAGCTTCAGTCTCAGCAGCTGCAGATTTTCTTCGACGAGATGCTGGAGCTGAAGCTGGACTTCCATTATTGCTTCTGTGATCAGTTTCCTCAGCGAACATGTACCGTTTGGGGTACCTGGAAACTGAAGCTTCGTCGGCTTTGCTCATCAATGGAGCTGAACCTTCAAGGAAACTGTTTCCGGAGAAGTCGAAAAATCGAAGGTTTCGAAATGAACGTATCGATGGTGGGATTTTCCCGGAAAACTGATTGTTTGCGAGGGAAAGACTTTCCAGGTTGGGAAAATGCTTCAAGAAACTCAAGTCTCCAGCAAACTTATTGAACGATAGATCGAGAACTCGAAGACGGATCAAAGAAGAAAAATTTGATGGTATTTCATCGTCGAACATATTGTTTTTGAGATCAAGAACTTCGAGTTTTTTACAATCAACGATTTCTGTCGGGATTTGATCAACGATATTGTTGTGAGAAACAGTTAGCTCTTTGAGCTCGGTAAGCTTCCCGATTTCAGGCGACAAGAATCCATCGAGCCCTTTGGATTTAAACTCAAGCCTGGTGACTTTGAGAACGTAAGTTTCGTTCTCGGCGAGCCTCCGCTCACAGAAAACGCCGGCTGCGGTGCAAGGATTAGTGGAAGGGAAGCGTTGACCGTTGATGCCAAGGTCTTTTACAATGGCGGAAAGAGCTTTTGAGTCTGAATGGTCGAGAACTAGCCTTGCACGGGATGTGAAGAACAGAGAAAAGAGAGTGAAGAGGAGGAAGAGGTTGAGATGGCCGTGGCAGTGGCGTTTGGCGGGAGAAAATGCCATTTTCGTGGCGGAGGGAAAGGGGCTGGTTTTTGAAGAAACTTGGATTATGATTAGTTCATAACTTGAACTAGTATTATAATTTGGAATTAATGTTTTTTTTTTGTTTGTTTTAAAAGCTCATTACCGCGTGGAAAATTAGTGGACCCCATTTTTAAACATATTTCTAGGGTTGACTGATTTTTATTATTATTATAAATGAAGAAATAATAAAGGTTAAAGTACATTAGAAGTCACTCAATTATGTTAAACTAATCATTTTCGGTCAACGATCTTTGAAATGTTATAAAATAATCATTGTAATTTATTGAACTGTTATAAAATGATTTTTAAACTTAATGAAATATTATAAAATAATTATTAATTTTCTTGAAGTTTATTGCTATATTAATGTTGTTAGGAACTATTTTGTAACCATTTGAGAAATTTAATAATTATTTTATAACAGTTGAAAGTTTACTGACAAAAAAATTATATTTATGTAGTTTAGTGAGATCTTAGTGTACTTTATCTAATAATAAAATTTATATTTAAGAAATATTTTATATATTTTTTGTTTGAATGCTTGACTCGGTCAATAAATACCCCTGTAATCTTTTTTAGATAAGCTGTTAGAAATATCCTGTATTTCATTAGAATGCTTAAGTTACTTAAACATAGATATATAAGATAAAATACTTTCAAAAAATATATAAGATAAAACAAATTAGACACACTTAATTAACAATAAGTTTGACTCGAGGAGTGGTCAGTAGTAATAAGTTACCTGTTTTATCAAAGTGAGTTGAGTTTGAACAGTTTAATCTGTAAATTTGTGTGAGTTTATCTAGATTTAAAATTAAAATACGGATAATACTTTATATTCGGATAGAATGATGAAAAAAATAAGTATAAATTTAAGTGAAGTTTTTATATTTTTGGGATGATTTGTTTGAACTAGGGGTGGATGAAACTCGACGTGAAAATACTCGACTCGTCTTGAACCGACTCGCAATTTCATAAACTCGTCTTGAAAAGTTTTGAGTTATAAAATAAAATTTCGAATAACTCAATTTTTTTAGTAATTAGTGGAACATATTTCAAGTTCGAGTCGAGTCTTTCAGTTCTACATGACATATATATCACATACACAGGCGGTCAAAACTTTTTGCTTCCATAATCGCCTTAATTTTAGGGTTTAGAGTTTATGGGCTTTAGCATATGAGTTTAGAATTTATGGTTCATTATTAGAATTTAGGATTAGAGATATAGGTTTTAACCTATAAACATAAATTTTAACCCTAAACCCAAAATTCTATAAACAACCCCTAAATTCAAAATTTTTACACTTAAGCCCCTAAACAAAATCCATAAAACCTAAACTAAGGCACTTGTGTAAACAAAGTTTTCACACATGCTTGCGCATGGAATAATTACCCTATATATATATATATTGTATATGGTTATAAGAAACAGTTTAAATTGAAACTAGTTAGTACCATAATATTATAAATGTTTATAAATAAATTTGAACAAAAACTCGAACAAAAAAAATCAAATAAAATTTAAATTATAAAATATGACTTTTCAACTTCGTTAACTCAATTTTTTTTGACTCGACTTAATTTAATGTCCACCCTAATTTGAACGGTTGGTTGACTCGGTCAATAAATATCTTATAATCTATTTTAGATAAGCTGTGAAAAATATTTTTTTAGTTTCTTTAGAATGTCTAAATTATTTAAGAACTGGATTGTTTATTGTTTCAATATTTTAATCAAATATCATGTTTTTGATATTTCTTCTAAATTTTTAATCATTGTTAATTTGAAGTTTTCCCATTAGCAAATATTTTTTATCTACTGAATCAATTAATCTAGATCAAGTTTTGAATAGACTCATTTTAGGACGATCCTCTTAATACATTTTTTTCATTTATAATATCACGATTCGAACTTTTAACTTTGTTTAAAGAATTTAGTGTCTCATCTCACTAAACAATTCGGTACGAGTCTATTTATTTGACTGGCGCCCATGACAAATTGGAGTCTTAACAAAGAAATTAAGCAAATTGTTTTGAATAGCAAACTTTCTAAAACAGAACTAAACTGAAATTTATTCGGAATGCCAATTGGAACCAAAGCACACGACATAGCTTTTGTTTTTGTTTTAGTTTCTCCATCGTTTACCCTACGCCATTCAAATGCACAGTTAGCCTTAGCTTGCAGTGGAGGAAACTTCATGGAAATATACAAGTCAACCATGGGGCCTACTTGGGTCAAGTCCACTAATGAGTGTTTTGTTTAAGTCTTCCTTTTATTGTCAGCCGTTGGATCATCCTCTTCTTTTATGATCTTCAACTGCTCGTGTTTCGCACTCCAAAAATTAAATAATTTGAGTTGCCCTGTCCACGTCCCCCGCCACGTCAGAAAGCAGAGACGTACATACCATACAACTTTTCATACTTAACTTTCACATTTATGTATAATGTTTGTATCTGATTTTTTGTGTGTGAATGTTATATTTTAATATATAAGCTGCATAAAAAATTTATATAATCTTTTATATTATACATAGTTTAGTTTTCGTGTGGGGATTAAAATGATACACAATTTGATCAGAAAAGGTCATCGTCTTGCATGATTAGATCTATTTTTGTGGTGGTTTATCGATGCAATCAGAACTGTTAGTGGAACAATATGCAAGATGGACTTTTTTGGTCTCCAACTCTCCATTTTTATGTTTATATAACGTCTAGTTGAATAAAAACATATTTTTAAAGTAATAGAAGAAGATTTTTAATGATAATTGTTGGATTTCTATGAAAGGTTAAAGACATTCAAGATAATATTTTCAAGTTTTTTTTGGTGAACAAAAGATAGAAATCATAGAATGAACCTACATACTAAGTGTGATTTTTAAAAATCTCTCTACAGTTAAATATAAAAAAAGAGTACACATCATCATAAAAAGTATTATTAAATCTAAAAGGTATATAATTATTTCTAAGAAAACATCGACATTTTTTCAAGTTAATTAACAAAGAAAATTATTCTACCTTTTGTTGCCTGTCCTTCCTAATAGACAATTCGGGCGGACTCAGATTGATTTATTCTTATATTTCGATTCGAATTTTTATTTCTGATCAATATAAATTCAGGTTTTAAATTCAGTTTTTTTTTTTGAAATTTGGATTAATTTTGACCAAACTGATTTAAACATGTTCAAATAATTTTCATACATTAAGCGAGAAACATTATTATAAATAATTCATAAAGAAAAACTCAAAGGCCTTGTTTGGTAATTAGCGGATAGCTGATAACGGATTACATTAGCTGATAGCAATAACTGATTACATTAGTTGATTTGACTAGCGGATTGTATTAGTTGATTGTATAAAATTGTTTGGTAAAATTAGCTGATAGCTGACAACTGTTAGATTATTTAAACAAGCAAAATGATATATAAGGACATGATTATATTCAATACGTGTTTGAGTAGTTTATTAGTTATCAATATTTTGTATCTAATTAATATTAATTAGATTTATAAAAATTGTTTTTAACATAACTTTTCTAAACATATTCGAATAATTTATATATTAATTTATTATTTATATAATTATTTTAATATAATTTAATTAATAAATAAATTTAAATACACATATAAATATGTGATAATAAAAAAGAAAAATAAATAGGAATAACTTATAAATAAGGTGAGAAAATATTTAATTTAGGTTATTTGGAGATTTTTGGTAACTGGTAAGGGTAAAAGAGTCTTTACAACTTTAATATCAAACCTTTAATCTTAAAAAGCTCATATTAGGAGTTTTTTCAAAACTAGCGGTTTCACCCCAATCCACTCTTTCAATCCACTGTTCACCAAATAACAATATTAACGAATTTGACTGGTCAAACCGCTAATTATACTTAAAACCTCTAAGACTAATAAATTCATATACCCGCATGCATGTTCAAGTTCTTATCATAATGAATTTAGTCAAAAGAAATTCTTATCATAATAAATGATATTGGGAAATAAATAAAAGTAAGTTTCATTAATATCAAAATTTCTTCATTTATCTCTTGCAATGGATGGCACTGAATTAAACTCAAATTAATAATATATATTTATAAAAAAATTTATAACGTTCGACGAACACCACTGAACACCACAAACGCTGGATACTGTTGAATACTACGTACGGACTTCAACTTGTGCCAGTATGACGTTCAAGCCATATCGGTACAAGTCGACTCGTACCGGTACTCACTGTTGGATTGAAATTCGAGTGAGCAACTTTCATATTGATATGCGTGGGAGCATATCGGTACTAGGAGGGTCGTACCGATACTCATTCTCGAATACCAGTACTGAGTGCCTGATTATTTTCCCTCTATGGTGCCCGCGTATCGGTACGCGAAGGTTGAGTACCATATCTGTTGTACTGTATTTGTACGCAATATTCAGTATCAATACTGCCTGGACAATTCGCCCAAAAAATATGAAATTGAGTTTGAGAGGCGAAGAAAATATGGGCGATGGTATAATAGACTCTAATGAGATACAATGACTTGTAAAACTGAGAAATTAATATTCTACTTCTAAATAAGAGCACAACGTGTAATAACTCGTTAATCGTAAAACAAAGAATTATTGTTAATAGCAAATCTAGAGAATACCTGGTATCATGTTGTCCTTGTGTGCCGGGTGAACACTTGAAAGGCTGATAATTATAAATCGAGAAATAAACCTTGATAGTTAGTGTCATGCCTTGATGGCATTTGCTTGATAGCTTGGTTTGGGAGCCACTTACCTCTTGGTGAGGTGTATTAATGCTCGGGGAGCATATCATATCTTATTATGGCTGTAAAGGAATCTAGATATTCTAGAGTTAGTACTACGATACTTATAAAAGAAGATGCGTACTTAGGGCTATGTGAACAAGTACATCCAACATACTCACGAGCTATGTGATTTGGGTGCGGTTAGGAACCTATCTGTGGCTATGGTGATCTAGATAAAATATTTAACTCGACGACTATGTGATATCGAGTAATCCTGATAGCTTGGTGACCTCAGGTAAAGACGACTTGTAGCTAATGTGATCTAAGTACGTTCAGAACATGTCTGTGGCTATGGTGATCTGAATATGGTCCATTTAACTTGACGGCTATGTGAGCACGGGTAAAATAAAGCTTCATTGGCCAATATGTAATGATGTATGGATTTAAATTATGTATGTTGTTATGGATGCTATAGATAATATCTATGGTTGTCTTAGCATCGATAGACTGAGTGATCTCGAGTATTGTGAAACATTTAGAACATGTAAAACTTCTTATAGATTTAATGATGCCTTGAGATAGGTGATCTAAGAACTCTATTTGGTGTAGGCTAAATGATGACTCATAGAAATAGATAGCGAAGCCATATCTATGTTCCCTAGACTATACTTTTCTTGCATGTTTATTTTATGATAATCACGAATTGTGGTAGAGTATAAATGTACAACTGAGCTTCGTAAGCTCAACGTTCAGAATAGTTTTTTTTTTCGTTCGCAGGTTGATAGTAATCGAGGAGAAATTCATTGAGGGATTTCTCAGCAGCGCATCACTTCAGAGTACAATACTTAATATTTAGTATTAGGCTTATGTATTCATAGAACCTTATAAGTATAGTGTCTGTAACTCTGTTTTGAATATTATTTTATCATACAATGTACTTAGAGCTCCTATTTTGTAAACTGATTTATAATGCTTTTTTAATTAAATGAACTTATGGATGGTTTGATGGTTAATGATGGCTAAATTTACGATTTTAAATTAAAATTTTTGTTGGATCGAATTTTGGTGACCTGAGTATAACACTTTGGATCTAGATCGAGATTGGAGTGTTACACTTAATCTAATTACATCTATGGTTAAAAATTAAAATTAAAACATATTTTAATTAAAAATGACTAAACATTTCTTTCTTTTTTCTATAAATATCATCTTCCTTAAAGATATTTTCCTTTACAAATCTGAAACTAAATTATCGTTGATCACTTGTCTTCTTAAGTATTATTATTATTTTAGATAAATAAATTAATTTTTAGTTTGATAATTTTAAAAAATTTAATTTGATACCTTCAAAATTTTAACAAATTGTTATTATATTTTAAAATTTTTAATATTTATAATTAAGTGTACACCTAATTTTTTTTAAATTTTCATTAAGTCACATTTTTAAAATTTTTAGTTAAATTCCTAAATTTAATAAAAATTAAATTAAATCCTTCAAAAAATTTAAAATTTTAATTGAAACATTTAAATTTTTTTAAAATTTTTAAATAAACCCCTCAATTTTTGTCGTTAAGATATGCTCTTGATTATTATCAATTTTGGATCAGTTAAATGTAATTGGGCTTTGGGAATCTACAATGTAATCGGGCTTTGGTTTTGTATTAATAGACTGTTGGACATTTTATTGGGTTTATTTATTAATAAAACTGGCTTTATATTTTTTAGTTTTAAATAATAATAATAATAATAATAATAATAATAATAATAATAATAATAATAATAATAATAATAATAATAATAATAATATGAATTTGTATCGATAACGGTGTAAATATGAATTTGTGTCGATAATGATGTAAATATGTTTACTTGCTTATATTATAATCTATATGCTTATTTGTATAACACAGACTATATTATAATTTATGTTTGGAACTTATAATTTTCCATCTTAACAATTTTTTTATTCAAAATTTAAATATAAATTCTTTCATTGAAAATACAATATACCTTGTCATTGTATTGATTTTTTAACTTAAATGTTTACACTCTTAACCTTGATTTAAATGTTTATTTTTATTATTTTTCAGTAAAAAATAAATTGTATTGATTCTTTTAATAATTGAGGAATAATTTGGATAGATACTTGGCACATGTTTTCGATTGTTACCGTTTTGGTCACTCGAGCGTTAACCACTGTTACTTGGGTGACAGAAATCTGATATGGCGCATTAAAAAATAAAAAAAATCCACGTAGACCTGCCAAGTGTAATAGTATTTACTTTAATTATTTTACACATTTGTTTTAATTAAAAACCCTAACTCCAATTTTGAAAGTGAGGAAGATGAGGAGGAGAAGGCGATGTGTTTTCTTATATTTTCTATGTTTGATTTGTTAAATGGACAGTTCACCCCTACTTATTAGTACTTACTAAAGGAACCCCCAATCTTTTGTTTCACTCAATGGATTCCACCTACACCTACAAGTCGCCAACGGAGAAAAAATAAAACAAAATCACTTTTGAAACTGAGATTTCAAGTCAAACCCAAAACGTGAATTTTTTTAGCTTTTGAAATGAATAATCTCGGTTAGAAAGAAAAAGTTAAATTTACCCTTATTTTAGCTACTGATTTTCTGTTGTTATTAGTGGTAAACTACAGCAGTTCTTTACTGGTTTTTCTTTCATTCCAATATTATAAACATGTAGCCGCTATGCATGAATTCAATTGGTTTGTTGCCAACTCATGCCCTACATGACACCATACACTTCAATGGTTTACACGTGCACACACCATGCACTACAACTGTCCTACACTCTCATCAATTAAATTATTTATTTTTTGGTTTTATGCATATCCGTCTTACGGTCCATGTTTGAGGTGTGAGACTGCCTCTCCCAACAATATTATAACACCCCCAACCCGGTTAGGAGTAAGGGGCGTTAAACAGATTCGTATTAACTTGTTAGAATTAGGCAGCAAAAAACGTGTAATATTTTTTTATATTTGAATACTATCAAGGCGGGCCTACCTAAAATTCGATTCATTTAATCTATATAAGATGTAACATTAAAATTTTAATCTTATTTGTCCCAATTTCGAAGTACAACATATATACAATCTAATTCTTATTTCATTATTTTCGAAGGGTTCATTTAATGAATAAAATTAAATTCAAAAGATCAACTAGAGGGTCTCAATTATAGGATCAACATTTTAACATATATATATATATATATATATATATATGCATCATCATCCATAACATTATATGCCATATGCATTAATCATCCATAATGTTTGTTTCTCTTATACAAAAGATTTCGGGGTAGTTACTTTTGGCTAAAATTTATTGGTTGCCTATAAAAAAGTTAACAAAAAGAAACTAGCCTAAAACATATACCGAGGGCTAAGCTATACCCCATACTTACATAACAAAATGAGAAAAATTTAGTTTAAGAGTTTTAAACAGTCTTAAGGTAATAATTCATAAACATGACTATAAGAGCAAACTGAACTAGCATGCTAACAGCTGGGTCATCCATCATAAGCGCAGCAAAGATAATGAAAGGCATACTTCTATCTTCGAACTAACAAGATCAATGAGTAGACCGATCACTCTACTTCCTGTAATTTTGGGAAGAAAGAAAAATACGAGTGATAAGTACTTATAGTACTTAGTGAGGAAACCTTAGTCTATCCATTTTAAATTTTTTGCTTAAATTATCACACAATAATTCAAATCTTTAATTTAGTATTTTTTCACCATTCCATTCGATTGGATCATTAGCCAACATTTAAATTCACTAGTAATTTAACAAGCAAGTGCAACAAGAATCATGCTTCCAATCTAATCATAGTTACAAATACTACAAATTAATTACAAGCAGCAGCAAACTGTAGCAGAATAACAATTTAATTTATAATTCATAAATTGCATGAATCATTACAATTTCAATTAGCAACTCATCGAAATCAAGGAATTCAACATCAATGTTTACAAATTTACTTAATTATTAACTTGGACGTGATGCCTTGGTTCATATAGTTAGTTAGGTATTCGAGTCACGTTTTACAAAGATGTGAATCAATTCACCATATAATAGGTATCCAAGTACCACTTCATATTATCGTATTACATGTCATCTTAGTGCCAATTTACACTAAGCGAATAGGTACACTTATGTACCATAGCAATCGAGTACACTAACGTACCAATTCTTATCGAGCTCTAGACTCTAGGCATGTCGTACTACCTGGACTGACTATACATACCAAGGGCTTTGTAAATTACATTTTAGATTTAATTCATATAATTCAACAATCAAATTCCAGAATATATCAATCAATCCTTTCGATTAATTTCACATGTAAATTTCGATTCTAATAGCACATGTAATATCACTTTCAAACATATCACATATACACCACAAATCGCATATCCTCAATTCCAAACATATAATTTCAGTTACATATCACATAATTCTAATTACAACATAATTTTCAAACACATGACATACAAATTCAACCATTGATCATGTATTATACATTGCTCATCATATAACTCGAATAACAAGATCATATCTTGATCCTTATGCAATTGCAACAACCAATTTATGTGAAAATCAGCATAATTTAGATTCACATGGTTCCAATTCTATACTAATTAAACATGACAATCACCAAAATTTTAATCAATGCATACAACCATTCGAACACATCAAGAATTCACAATACCAAGTTCCTTTATAATCCTTCTTCCCTTAATAATTTACCAAACCATTATTAATTCCATTTTCGTGCAATTCTAAGATAAAAATTAAATCAATTTAGTTGAGAAACTATTCTCAACTCTAAAATTTGTTTCACTCACAATCGCCGAGCTAGTTCTTCGGAGATTCTTCCCACGCTTCGTTGCCAATCCAGCTATCGGCTCCTCGTCAATTCCTTCTCCTCTAGGCTTTTTGATTTTTAATTGGTGATCTTAAGTCAAAATGTTTGACATGCAAGCTCTCTTCTTCCCCTCTTCACAACAATGGCCGAGTAGAGCTTCTTCCCTCTCCAATTTGTTCTAATTTTTTTGTTTAAGTTTTGAGGTTTCCTTTCCCACTAAGAGAGCTAGCCAAGAGGTCATAATGGGTGACATGATAGTCACCTAACTACCATCACTTTTGTCTAATTCACCCTCATCTAATACATTAATTAGCTTTAATAATATGAGTAGATTTGGTAATTCTCTAAATGTTGTATGCAATCCTTCCTATTTCTTCTTTTATTCGGTTTAGTCATTTCTTTAATTTTTCTTAAATTTTAATTGAGTCCCTAAGGTAGTTACTCTAATTTAATTATTTAATGTTTCTAACCTAATTGAGTCACTAATTATTAGACTAACTCACAAACTTCTGGGCTAACTTTTGGGATGTTACAAATATTATCTCTAAGGTTCGAACTCACATCCTCTTTATAAGAGTGTAATGTGCCTTACCAATGCACCCAACACTTATTATTTCAATTAAATTATTTATTAATCTATATTAACTAATAAAATCCAATTTAGTACATAATTAAGATCATTTCGATTGTAAGGTATGCCATTGTGACACATCAATAAAACATTTAGAACCAAATATAATTTACAATATAATCGGGATGGCTAATCGTTGATGGATTTGAGATAGGTAATTGACATCTTCGAATACTAAAATTTTAGGATGTTTTAATGTCTTTTAATTTTAATTTTAATTTTATAATATTTTATTATAAAAATATTAACAATAAATTATTTTTATATTTTATTATAAGTTTAATTAATTTATTTCACATATCATAAATATTAATAAATTGAAATATAATTTAAATTAAAATATTTTAAATTTTATACTAAAATCTTACCTTTAACTTTTTAAATCCTTTCTCACGTCACTTTTAAAATTACATTTTAAAAGTAATATTAAACTAACCTTAGGCTATTAAAAAAACGTCAACTTATAATTGAAAAGGGATGAATGCGAGCCAACCGCACATGCATTCATATTATTATTATTATTATTATTATTATTATTATTATTATTATTATTATTATTATTATTATTATTATTAGAGCTAAGGTGATTACTAGTAGTATCTAGACCTGGCAAACTTGACCCGAGACCCGAAACCCGAACCGAATTACCCGAACCAAAACCCGATTTTGACCCGAACATGATGATTCAAAGTTGACCCGAAACCCGAACCGAATCGAACCGAAATTTTTTGTTGAACCGAAATGGACCCGAACCAAAATGGACCCGAACCGAATGGACCCGAACCGAATGGACCCGAACCGAATGCTACCCGAACCGAAAGCTGAACCGAATATCGACCTGATTTTAACCCGATTTTGACCCGAATATCTATTTTTAACAATATAATAAATAATAAAATGAAGTATATAAATTTGAGATCTTGGTGACCAATTTAATAATTTCATCATAAAATATAGCATAAAATTGAAATTGTAGACTAAATTGACAATTTGGAAGTGGAGAAATTTGAGAGTCCAATGACCAATTTTGTAATTATACCATATAAATAAATAGGGGTCAATTTTGGCTAAAAATTAAATCTTTGAAATTAAAATGAACGAAAATATCAATATATTAAATTAATAGACTAAATTACAAAGATTAGTTAATTTCAACTAAAAGTAAATTTTTAGAGACTAAATATCACTACGGGGAGGGGATTTCTATATCCGAAGTCTAAACCGTGGGAATACTTGTGACTAAATTAAATTAAAACTTAAAGTTGACTAAAATGTAACATTTTAAATGAAACATGACCTAAAAAGTAATTAATCTCTAGCTTAAAAAATTGGTGGCTTATTTCTCTCCAAAATTTTGTCTTTTCTCTCTCTAGTTTTTCCAATTGTCTTTTTCTTTTTTTCAATCTAGCTTAAAAAATTGGTGACTTATTTCCCTCCAAAATTTTGTTTTTTCCCTCTCTATTTTTACCAATTGTCTTTCTCTTTTTCTTAATTTAATTGAGTTTCAATTTAGATTAATTTAATTGAAATTTCACATTTAGTTTTAAAATTATTTTAATTAACTCCGTGATTTATGCTTTTAGATTTTAGTTAGTTCAATTAGATCTTAAGTTTAATAAATTAATTCATTTCAGACATTATTATTATTATTATTATTATTATTATTATTATTATTATTATTATTATTAACTTTGATTTAATATAATTATACAAAAAAAATTATATGGATACATAAAGCTTTGATTTAAATATTTAATCAAATTCAAATGCATAGATTAACAAGTTGAATCAGAATTAATCTCATACACCAATAACTCTAAACTAAACCATAAATACTAAACCTCAAACCTTTAACCCAACTCAAATCGAATTGACCTGAAAATTTAAATGTTGACCCGACCCGAAATTGACTCGATTTTAACCCGAACCAAAAGCGACCCGAACGACCCGAACCGAAAGCGACCGATCTGATATTGACCCGACCCGAAAACAACCGATCCAATTTTGACCCGATCCAATACCCGAACCGAATCCGACTCATCACAGACCCGAATTAGACCCGAACCCGAACCGAACAGACCCGAACCGAATCTAAACCGATTCTAGATAGACCCGAAATGACCCGAACCGAAACGACCCGAACCGAACCCAAATCGAATGACCCGATTGCCACCTATAGTAGTATCTGTTTTCAATATACTCTTAATTATTTAACAATGTATGCTCAATCACTCTGCTGCAGTGGCCGGTGCTTGAACCCGTGACCTCTTGGAACAACAACCGTTCTCTTAACCACTGGCCCAAGTTAGAGTAAAAACATTTAAAAAAAGTAGAAGTAAAAAACTATTGTAGTTAAACGATAATAATCCGATCAATTATATTACATTCATACAGGTGCTAGTCTTGAGAATTTGGAGGCCCGAGGTAAATTGAAAAACTAGGCCCCTAATAATAATTATTGAAAAAAATTAATTTTAAGAGTATGTTCAAAATGACAAATATTTTAAAAAATAAAATTTAAGAGTAGACCCTTAAACAAATATTGATTTTTTTTTAATTTTAAGAGTACGCCCCTAATATCAAATATTGGAGGGGGGGGGGGGAATGAGACTCTAATGATAAGCTTTGAAAAAATAGACCCTAAATAAAAAGTATTGAAAAAAATTAATTTTAAGAGTATGTCCCTAAGAAAAAATATCAGGAAAAATTGGGCATCAAATAATATGTATTGAAAAAATTGGACCACTAATAACAAATATTGAAAAATGAATTTTAAGAGTAGCCCATAATAACAAAACATTAGAAAAAATTAAGTCTCTAATAACAAGTATTGAAAAAATTGGACCTCAAATAACAAGTATTTAAAAAAATGAATTTTAAGAGTATGTTCATAATAATAAATATTAAGAAAAATTGGGTCTCAAATAAAAAATATTAAAAAATGGACTCTTAATAACAAATATTGAAAAAATAAATTTCAAGAGTAGACATATAATAACAAGTATTAGGAAAAATTAAGCCTCTAATAATAAGTATTGAAAAAATGTGAGCCCCAAATAACAATTATTTTAAAAAATTTAGACCCATAATAATAACTATTAGAGAAATTAAACAATAACTATATAAGTAATTGGCCTAGTGGCCAAGAATGCTCATCTTGCCCTATCTTGTATGGGTTTAAATCCGACATGAGAATGTAACATCTCCATTTAATAAAAAAAAATAAGTAGTAAAGATTGAGAAGAAAAAGAAGTCTGTATTTAATATTATAACCAAAATATTATTTTTTACTTATTATTTATGGCCCAAAATGAAAATTTCTATCTAATATTATTATACGCATCAATTTTGTGTCGGGCCACATATTTGGTCCAAACCCCAATGGATATCAAAATAATAATAAATGATACAAGAGCCCCAAAAAAGCCGAAGAAACCCTAATCTAATGAAACCCTACTGCACTGTCGCTATCTCTACTTCTTCGAGGATGTTCTTGGCAGCCTTGCACATCACTCACCCAACGGCCCGCTCTTTGCGCCGCACGCCACGAGACCCCGGATTCGTCAGCCTTGCAACGGCTTGGAGAACCGTTCGTATTCCCTTATAAATATCGAGTACACCAAACAACAAAGGAGGAGAAAAAAAACCGGAGATAAGGAATAAAAGAAAATATTTATCAGTTTTTTGAGAAAATTAATACCGAATTTGAGTTCAGGGGAAATAAAAAAAATAAAAAAGTATTATTTTTAAAATATTTATCGTCTTCGGAGCTACGTCGGCGACGACAGTGGTGTGGGTCGAGAGAGAGTAGGAGTAGAAATAAAAGAAAATAGCTCCAATTTATTGTTATGGCAATAGAACAAATAAAAAATTTAAAAACCCTTTAATTATGGCAGCTCACAGTGCACGGGAAACCTAATATAGTTTGTTCAAAGTGATTTCACTTTTATTAAATAATTTAAAACCCCTTTAATTATGGCAGCTCACAGTGCATTGGAAACCTATATTTTAGAAACCGAATCACGCATAAGCTAGCTTGAGATTTCACTTTTGTAATTTTAGGGGTTAATTATGCCTTATGTCCCTCCTTTACTTTAGGTTTTTTTATATTTTAGGTTTAGTTAGTTTTTTATGAGCTTCAATATTTAGATTCTTTTAATTAGGTCCTTAATTCTCATAATTAATTAGATGATTAAATAACGAACAATTCACTTAGGTTGTCCTGGTTAATTTTTCCCCTTTTTAAAGTGGACGATTAATTATTTAATTGTACTTAAAATTGTGTTTAATTATAAATTAGTCTTAAAATTATGCGAATAATGTGATTTGGTCCTAAACAATATTCGATTAATAATTCGCTTAATTTTTTATTAATTTAATTAAACTCAAGGTTATGGTTTTCAAAACAAATACTAATATTCCATTTGTTTTTTATATTATTTTTAGCATGTTTATTTTTTGTTAATTTATTCGATTTATTTGCATATTTTCGTCGTGTATAATAGTGCTATTAACCCTACCTTTGAAGCCTTTTAGACAATACAACCCCTTTAGGTACCAATTTTGGGCGTTGTGGGGGTGCTATAAACTTCCCCACATGTAACCGACTCCCGAGTTCAACCTGACTCCAGTTCAGACGCAGACCAGTTTTACAGGTTTTCGGTCATACCCAATCCAAAATGAACGATGGCGACTCCAATCCACGACGAGCCTTTGAAGGCCTAATCAACTTCGGCCTGGACCAAAAACGACATCGACAGCTTTGGCGACTCCGCTGGGGACTATTCAAGAGAGTCAGGCCACACAAAAATGGGTACATGTTGTGTTGCATCATTTCATGAGCTTTCTACCCGAGCTCGGTCTCGTTTAAGTGGGGGCAAAACGTTATTCCTTCGTGAGGTTAACCTCCGTATGGGATAGTAGTCGCCTCCGGGATGCATATGATCTATGGCTTCGTGAGGGTAACCTCCGTATGGTCATAGGGAAGTGCATCCCCTCGAGTTGAACTTGGTCCTGAGAACCTATAATGGGGGAGGACCAGGGACCTTACTAGCCTTAGCAGACGTCAGTGTGGACAATTTGGGTACCCTGTCTAGAATCGTAACCTCATATGACAAACCGTAGAAACCCACCCATGTTAGAGCCATGTTGAACTCAAACCTTAAGGTGTCACCCATTGATATATGAACATGTGTTTTGTTTCATTTTGTTTTTTTATTCTTTATATTATATTTTTTTGTATTTAATTATTTGTTATATTTGTGCGACACTAATCAAATTTCTTTGGGTTGTTTATTGTTTATGTACACATGCATCATCATCATAGGGAGGTGTTGGTTATTTAATTAATTTGATAGAAAAATCTCCGTCATGGCCAAAAGAGTTCAGTGCTTATTAGAGAAAAATGATGATGTTCGAAAATGGTCAGAAAACACCCAGAGAATGAGAGGCGATAGTATACTAGCAAGACCGGATGAACAATTCTCAGGATACGTTCACCTTTAGCTTAAGTAGAATGACACTCAAGAATTAGCGGAGATTTGGGGCCAGTGGAAAACTGATCAGAGACAGATGTTGTATGACGCATATGGAGACATAGCATATTTGCTGCAAGTACACGCAGATAAAGGGCTGATACGGGCTATGGCGCAATTTTGGAACCCTTTATACAACTGCTTCACATTCAATGGGGAAGACATGACCCCGACGATAGAAGAGTATGTGGCGCTGCTCCATCTAAGGAAAGTGCATGAGTTCGAAATTTACGTGAAAGGGGCTCAACCTAAGACATACAAAGAGAAGCTTATGAATTTGACTAGGACTAGCATGTTATGGGTGGAAGCCCAGTTTCAAGGTAAAAGGGGAAGCGAAGCCATCGCCTGGGATAGACTTCGGGGATTAATCCATTCTCATCCTGATCCGAGAAAGCAGGTTGATATCTTTGCCTTGGGGATTTATGGCTTGATCATTTTTCCTAAAGTAGCCGGACACATTGAAGCATGAGTGATAGATTTATTTGGGGAGCTCGAGTCAGGCCTTAATCCAGTTCCGGCTATCTTGGCGGAGACCTTTTGATGCCTTAATTTCCTCAAAAGGCATGAAGGCGTATATTTTATAGGGTGTGCACAACTCCTCGCTGTATGGATGCACAGTCACTTGGGGGCCAAGAGGAAGTTGTCCAGACGCGTACATACTCCACAATATTCACCATTACGGGAGTTCTTAACAGAAGAGACAAAAAAGGAAAAAAAACGTCGGGAGAATGGGAATCAATTTTGCAAGACCTGAGGTTGGAGGATATTACTTGGCGGGCTTATTGGCTGGACTACAATTATATCTTGTACAAGTATGGTGCCTTTGATTGGGTCCCTCTTCTTGGTATCTAAGGTGCAACTGGATATACTCCTCTATTGGTATTGAGGCAATATGGGTCATTACAGTTTGTCCCAGCCACGAGGGGATTAGGGTTGTGTGAGTTTGTCTTCAAGGGTGAGAAGTTTAAAAAGCAAATTCTTGATAAAGCCAGAGTTTGGGCTCACCCATATAAAGCCAGGTTTGGACCTCTAAGGCTTACTTCGGATTACCAAATTTGGAGGATAAGGAGGAAAAATTGCAACATCCCACCACCTAGCCAAGGGAATGCTCCAACTTTAGAGGAACGGTTCAGAGAAATGCCGACTGAAGTTGATATTGTTAGACAAGAGTGTGAGGAGGAGAAGAAGGCGCTAAATAAAAGGATCGCTGAGCTAGAAGCCAAAAATGAAGAGCTAGAGATTCGTGATCGGGACTTCAAGAAAACTCCACAAGGGGACTTCAAGAAAACTCCACAAGGGGACTTCAAGAAAAGATAAGGAATGCCAAAAACGAAGAGCTAGAAGCCAACAACTGAACATTGTGAGTGCATATTTAAAAGACCTACAAGGGGACTTCAAGAAAAGATAAGGAATGCCAACTTATACAAAACTCCACAAGAATGGGAGCAAGAGATTCGTGATCGGGAGAACGATACGAAGCGTTGTATGAAGTTATCGAAAGCCAAAGAAAATCGAGTGGAAGAACTTACAGCTAATTTGCAAGCAGCCCAACGGAAAAATACGACAATCCTTAATGATCTCATGGCTAGTCGCGCTCAGAACCAAGAATTGCAAGAACATCTTGCATCTCTGCAAGGGATTCTTCAAATCTACCAACAACAAGACTCAATGATTGAGCTTGAAAAGGCGCGAGTTGAAAATGAGAATTTGAAGGAGTTGGTAACAGCATTAGCGAGTTCACTACAACAACATAGAGACTTGATAGATGATATGCAAAGGGATTCTAAACTTAGCAAGGAACAGTGAGACCTACGACTTCGGTTTGCAAGGGGTGATATCAAGGTGAGGGAAGACTTGATGAGGGAAGCACTCACTCAGATCCGGAAGACAGTTGAGCACATTACCGATTTGGCCAAGGAAACAGGGATGTTGAAGTTTTGGATCAATTCCTCGACACACTTTGCAAATGAATGGAAGGAGTTTTTGGGAAAAGTTGAGAAGTTGGGAGATCAAGCTAAGCCATACCGTCGAGTTTGGTGTTAATTTGTTTTTTTTTCTTGTCATTAAAAACATTGATTGGAGATTTTTTTTCTTTCTGTTTTTTGGGGATATTATATTTTATATGTGGATGTTAATGGATGATTTTTTTCTTATTTTTGTGGATGGATTAGATTTTCCTTTTCAGATATTTAATAAAAGTTTTTTTCTCGGTTTGTGCGAATATTCTTCTATCCTATTAATTTTCTAACCAACACCTAGTTGCATTCATCATTACACATTACATTTATACAATGTGTTTCATATGCATTAAATTAAATAAAACACTAATCCATGGGAGTTCAATATTAGTGATACTAGAAACGAAGGATGATCAAAGCAACCATCCTCACTACACGCGATTCAAGGGTAGAAAAATGGAATAGAGGCTCCAGAAGCTAGAAAAATTTCAAGAACAAGTCATTCAGGATGTAAAGGGCTTGAGGGAAGACATAGGAAAAAGTCAAGAGACTCTTCTAAGTAAGTTAGAGGATAAGCTATCACAATTTTTATCCAAAGCAACTAGCACTGAAAAAGGAAAAACTCACGAAGTTCACGAGGAAGATTCATCATCTTTACCTTTTGGATCAAAAGAAACACATCATCGGTTTGTGTTCTCTGCTGGCGGACTAAAATCAAATGTCCATAACCAAACAAATATTCATGGCACTTCTGGTTCAAACATGTGGGTAAGCCCAATCAAACCAGAAATCCCAAATTTTGATGACCCTGATGAGTTGGAAAAATTGAAGAAAGTGCAACCCAAACTTTTTGGTATAAATGATGAAAAGTTCAAGTGCTTGGAGGAAAGAATCGAAGCTATGGAAGGTACTGATGCCTTCATTAGGACATATGTAATGGAGCTGAGCTTGGTCTCTGATCTAATTTTACCCCCAAAATTCAAAGTGCCAAAATTCGAGAAATTTGATGGCACGAGCTGTCCTAATGCCCACCTTACCATGTTTTGCCATAAAATGACGGGGTACAGGAATGATGATAAGTTGTTAATTCATTGCTTTCAGGACAGTTTAGCTGGGTCCGCCATGCAATGGTATAATCAGTTGAATAGGGCCCAAATAAGCACATGGAGGGACTTAGCACGTGCTTTCAAATAACAATACAAGCATGTCCTAGACATGGTACCTGATCGTTTGACACTCCAAAACATGGAAAAAAGCACAATGAAACGTTCCGACAATATGCCCAACGTTGGAGGGACATGGCTGCACAAGTCCAACCACCATTACTTGAGAAAGAGACGACGACCCTCTTCATTAATTCTTTGGACTCAACATACTATGAGAAGCTTGTTGGTAGTACCACTAGAGACTTTGCTGATCTAGTGACAACAAGTGAAGCAATTGAGCGTGCAAATAAAAGCGGGAAACTTAGCAGTTTTGATACTTCAAAAAAATCATATACCAAAAAGAAAGAGAATGAAATTAATGTTGTGGGAGATAATGGGCATCTATACCCCAGATATCAATCATCACCATAATTTGTGTATCATACGGGATATTCGAAACCCACTACAACCTCTCCAAATCAAGAAAAACAACCGTAAGGAGGGCCCAAGCCATCAAGGACTAATACGAAAAGACAATCTTTCACGCCTATTCCAATTTCTTACAAAGAGTTGTATGCTAAATTATTAGAAAAACGATTGATATCCCCTGTCTTTCTCACACCGTTGCAACCACCATACCCAAAATGGTACGATCCTTCTGCACATTGTGAGTTCCATGCTGAAATCCCTGGTCATACAATCGAAAATTGTCCAGCTCTCACAAGAAGGGTTCAGAGCTTGATTAATCAAAATATCCTTCAATTCAACACACCATAGGGGCCTAATGTCGCTAATAACCCTCTGCCAACACATGAAGAACCAAAGGTTAACGCTGTGATGAGATGGTGACTTTAAGATTAAGACACGCTTATATGAAGTGCAATCACCGTTAAAGTGGGTTTGGAAGAAACTGGCGAAAAGAGGATTAGTGAGTTCTAACCGTAGAGCTGTTATGACTAGTAAGGGTGATTTCTGCGAATTTCACGGTGATGTGGATCATGAGATTCAATATTGTGATGAGTTCAAAAAGATTGTCCAGAAACTGATGGACAATAAAGAAATAGAGTTCTTCGAAAAGAGTCAAGAAGTTAGGGATGTTTTTACAGTGGATGGAAAATCGTCCAAAAAGGGTGGTGAGGCTAGACAACCTTTTGTGATTAATTGGCCTAGAATGCACGAAGAGGAATCAGAGAAACCTCTACCTCGATTGGTGATCGAGACTCCTTCTCCTTTCCCATACAAGAGTAATCAACAAGTGCCATGGATTTATGGTTGTAACATGACTGTTACAAGGAAAGAGGATTCTGAAATTGCGGCTGCAGGAATTAGTGGAGTTGGGAACTTCACTGGAAGTGGAAGATGTTACTCCACTGAAATTGCAAAATCGGTGGAGATAAGAGATGTTGAGCAAAAGGACAAGTTCCCACTGATTGGAGAAAAACTAGAAATTAATGAACCTTTAAAAGAGGGAGAAGCACGTGAATTCTTGAAGTTCATCAAACATAGTGAATACAGTGTGGTTGAACAATTACACAAAGAACCAGATCGTATATCTGTGTTATCTTTGTTGCTGAGTTCGGAACCCCACAAAAAGTCTTTGCTAAAAGTGTTGAACCAAACATTTGTCCCAAATGATGTTTCAGTGGATAAGTTGGATAGATTGGTAAATAATTTACTTGCCGACAGTTTCATCTCTTTTAGTGAGGATGAAATTCCTCTTGAAGGTACGAGGTCCGTCAAAGCATTGCACATAACTACCTATTGCAATGGACATATACTACCTCATGTCCTGGTCGACAATAGATCTGCTTTGAATGTCATGCCCATGACCACATTAAATAGGCTTCCAGTGGATAAGGCTCATATGAGACCTTGTCATACAACCGTAAGGGCATTTGACAGAACCATGAGAGAAGTCGTGGGGAAGATTGATATCCCACTTCTGATTGGTCCAGCTACGTATAACGTAGAATTTACTATTATGGACATCACACCTGCTTATATCTGTTGGGACGACCCTGAATTCACGCAGCAGAAGCAATACCTTCAACACTTCACCAGAAAGTTAAGTTTGCAATTGACGGGTGCCTTGTAAGCGTTAGCGCTGAGGACGATATCATTGCATCTGCATCAACGGAAGCTCCATACATTGATGTGGATGAAAATGCAGTCGAGTGTACATTTCGATCACTCGAATTCGTGAATGCTACTTTTATTGCTGAAGGAAATAAGATCCCAAAACCCAAACTCTCAAAGAATACTATGATGGGAATACGACTCACTGTTGGGAAATGAGCCAAATCAGGAAAAGGACTTGGAAAATATTTGCAAGGGATGCATATGGTGATACAACCATTTTTGAAATATGATCGAAGTGGTGTTGGATTCCAGCCAAATCCACGTCAAAAGATGAAACAAATTTTGAAAATGAGAGCAAAGAAAAGGGTCAGACTGATTGGCCAGAGTATCGAAGGGGAATTGATGGTATTTCCCAATATTTCTGAAACCTTCGTGTCCGGGGGACACATTCATTCTGAAAAAGAAATCTTAATAGTACCTCCGGAGAGGTTCGAAGAACTAAGCATAAATGCTATAGGGGAAGAGGAAGAAATCACAGAAAATCGGTCAAAGATTCGCCCGTGTTCTCCGGGTTGTGTCTTGGATAACTGGACCGCTGTTGAACTCCCTATTGTTTTTAAATCTTTATCAGAGTAATGCTCGAAACTTGCCCCGCTACTTAAGCCCGAAAGTAGTAGGGATTTATTGTAAGGGCCCCCATTTAGGCATCAATTTATCAATTCAATAAATGAATGCATTTTCCCTTTCAATCTAGTCTCATTGTTTCTCCATTCTTTTCTTTTGTTCACTTGTTCCATTTCATTAAAACATTCTACACTTCCCTTTCTTGTGCCTTGTATATATATATATTTCCCCTTACACATTTGCAGGCCTTTAGATATCAATTGCACGAATGATATTGCTTCGAGCTCAAAAGTCGACTTTGAACAGACTATATGCTTAGGAGAGTATGAGTCCGACGACAACTATGAGGAACATGAATTGTCTCCTGATCTACTTAGACTAATTGAACATGAGAATAAACAAATTCTTCCTTACTAAGAACCAATGGACACAGTGAACTTGGGAACTCAAGACGACAAGATAGAGATAAAGATCAGTACTTTTATATCTTCAGATACAAGAGACAAACTCATCTCCCTACTTCGAGAATTCAAGAATGTGTTCGCCTGGACCTACAAAGATATGCCCGGATTAAACACAGATATTGTAACACACGAACTTCCGTTAAAGCCAGAATGCAAGCATGTACAACAGAAGCTCAAAAGAATGAAGCTAGAAATGTTACTTCAGATACGAGAGGAAGTAAAGAAACAATATGATTCTGGATTTTTGCAAGTGGAAAGGTGCGAATGTGTGTTGACTACCGTGATCTTAATCGTGCTAGTCCTAAGGATAATTTTCCTCTACCACATATAGACACGTTGGTAGACAATACAACAAGACATCACTTGTTTTCATTCATGGACGGTTTCTCGGGTTATAATCAAATCAAAATGTACCCTGGCGATATGGAGAAAACTAAATTTGTAATAGAATAGGACACATTTTGCTACAAAGCGATGCCTTTCGGTCTAAAAAATGCAGAGGCAACATATCAGAGGGCCATGGTGACATTGTTCCATGACATGATGCATAAAGAAATAGAAGTTTATGTGGATGATATGATCGCCAAGTCTCGAACAGAAGAAGAACACATCACAAATCTCAAAAAACTCTTTGAACGTTTGAGGAAATTTCAATTGAAGCTAAATCCTGCAAAATGCACCTTTGGAGTTGCTTCAGGCAAATTGTTGGGTTTTATCGTTAGCAAGCAAGGTATTGAGGTAGATCCTGATAAAATCAAGGCTATCCAAGAGCTTCCACCTCCACGTACTCAAAAGGAAATTCGAGGCTTCTTAGGACGTTTAAATTATATTTCTCAGTCCATCTCTCAATTAACTGATAAATGTGATCCCATTTTCTGACTCTTAAGGAAGCATAATACAGGCGTATGAGACTCAGCATGTCATGAGGCCTTTGATAAAATTAAGCAATATTTGTCAAATCCTCCTGTATTAGTTCCTCCTGTATCAAGCAAGCCTTTGATTTTGTATCTAGCTATATTTGAGAACTCTATGGGTTGTGTATTGGGCTAACACGATGAAACTGGGAGAAAAGAGCGAGCTATCTACTACCTCGGCAAAAAATTTACCGATTGTGAATAGAGATACTCATCTATCGAGAAATTATGTTGCGCATTAGTCTGGACGGCTCACAGGCTTCATCAATACATGCTATACCATATAACATGGTTGATTGCAAAACTAGATCCAATAAAATACATGATGGAATCGCCAGGCTTATCAGGAAGGATGGCTCGATGGTAAATTTTACTTTCTAAATACTATATTGAGTACGTAAATCGGAAAGCCATCAAAGGTAGCGCCATTGCTGACTTTTTAGCTAGTCATGCTTCTTCTAAGTATGAACCTTTGAGTTTTGAGTTTCCTGACGAAGACCTAATGTGCTTAACTGTTAGTGAAGAGGAACCAACTGGTAGGAAAACTTGGAAAATGAATTTTGACGGAGCTTCAAACGCATTTGGGCATGGAATTGGGGCAGTTTTAGTGTCTCCCAAAGGGAATCATTATCCATTTACGGGTCGACTAAATTTTGAGTGTACCAATAATATGGCGGAATATGAAGCGTGTATAATGGGACTTCGTGCGGCAATTCGACGAAAAATAAAGGTCCTAAAAGCATACGATGATTCGTCATTAGTGGTTTATCAACTTCGCGGAGACTGGGAAACTAAAGATGCAAAATTGATTGGGTACCGAAAACTCATCCTTGAATTAATAAAAGAGTTCGAAGAGATATCCTTCTATTACCTTCCCCGAGAGGATAACCAAATCGCTGATGCATTGGCAACTTTGGCTTCTATGTTTAAAGCAAATAAAGAAGATGATATAATGCCCATACGAATGAGTATTTATGATTCACCCGCCAGTTGTTATACCACCAAAGACTAGGTAGATGATCACCCTTGGTATTACGATATTCTACAATATATCAAGTATCAAAAATATCTTGAGGGGGCAAATGATGTGAATAAAAGAACAATTCAAAGAATGGCTGCAGGGTACGTCCTTGACGGAGAAATTATATACAAAAAAGGGAGCGACCAAACGCTGCTCAGATGTGTAGTAAATCATGAGACAAAAAAGATAATTGAGGAAGTTCACGAGAGAATTTGCGGAATTCATGCAAATGGCCTTAGTATGTCTAGGCGGATTATGAGGTTGGGTTATTACTGGGTATCTGTCACATCCCAAAAACCGGTCTAGTCGGAATTAAGTTCCGGTAACCGAATATTTTTATCGATTGAATAATTTATTCGATATTAATTGAACAATAAAGTTATATGGGTTAATTTATTATTTATTATTATTATTTAAGTGAAATGCACGTGGCACACCACCATTTAAGGTGACAATAAGGCACAACCGTGGTAAAGGAAATTAACATGTACAATATATAATATGTATAATTATAAAGTGCAAGTGACATGTCAACTATGATAACCTATATTATAAGTTAGTGGAATTAATTTGATTAATATGGGATAATGTAATATATATATATAAAGATATGTTAGTGAGAATTAAAGTATGATAAAGAAAGAAATATAATTATTATACTAATGTAGTGGAAATATAGTGGAATTACATGGATGAAAGTGATCCCACTATCATCTACTCTAGCAAACAGCCGGCTAAAGCTTGGTTAAAGGATAACCAAGTGTTATCTCATTTGCTTCATCTTTCTCCACCTAAATTAGTTAGGTAAAGCAAAAGCAAATCAAGCAGGCACTTCATGTGGATAGAAATAATCCACCATTAGAAATTATTGAATAAAATAATAAATGGTGGGGGGAATAGTGCACGCCCAAATTAGTATAAAAGGGGGGGGGGATGTTTGGAAAAATACACCGCAGAGAAAGAAAGAAAGAAAAAAAAAGAAAGAAAGAAAAAATTAGTAGGGTAAACATACGATCCAATATTTGATTGGTAGTCCGATATTTTCGATATAGTAATATCGAATTTCTACCGATGACGGGGTAAGCTCAAATCTCTAGTAAGTTTAAGTTTCGGTATCGAGTTTGATGAATATTTTTATATATATTCGATACTGTTTTATTGATTAGTTTTTATTAATTATCATGGTACACGAGGTAGATTCGGAACAGACGTCAAGCCCAAGAAATAATAATAAAGTACCGGTCTATCAAGGTGAGTGAAATAAATTAGAGTTGAGATTAGAGTCTCAACTACCTTTAATATGATGTTAGTATTTATATTAAGCATGAAATTGGATTAATTAAAAGTTGGTAAAAGATAAGGGTAGAAAAAATAAAGAAATTCGGATTTGTAAACTGTCCTGTAGAAAACTGCATTTTTGAGCATGTTAGAGTCATTTCTGGAAAACGGGTTCTTCTACAAAGTTGTAGAGGACAAAATTTTACATGAAATAAAGGTATGATTTGCTCAAAAATATTAAGTATAAGTCTCTGAATTGTTGTTAGAAGTTGACGGGACTAAAACTGAATGAATCTGGAATCTGCTGTACTAAATGGTAAAATTCGAAAATTATAGGGGCTTAAATAATGCCAATAAAATTCTGAAAATTTATGATTGAAACAGGGGATTCATGAAATGAATTAAATTAAATGGCCAAGCTTGAATTAAGTCTCAATTGGTAGGTTAAAACCATTTAGATCATATATAGGATTATTAAAGAATAAAAAGGGGACTGTTTTGTGGAAATTGATAAATTGAGGACTTACATGTCCTATTTTTGAGGTTGCTGGATTATAAAAATAATGTTATAAGATTCATGTAAACGTGGTTAAAAGCTCAAGATTTATGGTGTAGTGAAACATAAGTTATAAATGCACTAAAGTCATAAATTAAGAATAGGCAGATTAGGTTTCTGAAAATGCCTTATGTTCAAGTAATAAACTGTATTGATAGAGAAATGATAAAATTATGTGTCATACGTGGTTGTAAAGGTGTGTTTATAAGCTTTCCATAATGGTAAAGAACTCCTTATTTGGAGTTGTGAGTAAAAAGATATGAATTTTTGAGTAAGTAAATGTCATAAAAACAGGGTAACAGCTTGCCTCTAAATCTGCATCAACAACGATTTTAGAAATTCATTATAAATTGTATAAGAGGAACTAAAAGCTATAATTCATATGGTTTAAAAGGTTATTCAGTCTAGTTTCGTTTAAAACAAACGAAATCAGATTTTTGAGTTATATAACATTTTATATAAATATTTCTTTGAGGACAATGCAAGCTGCCTAATGTACTAAATGATATGTTCCTTTAATGTTTGGTTAGAAAAGATGTAGAAATGAAGGAAATCACAAAGTTGGAGAATAAGGAAAATGTCTCTAAGCTTGGATTGAGGTGAGTGTGGATGCATTTGTCTCGGGTGACGCGGTGTCATTCCGATCATTGTCTTTATGTTCTGATATGTGAGTGTGGATGCATTTGTCTCGGGTGACGCGGTGTCATTCCGATCATTGTTTTTTATGTTATGATATGTGAGTGTGGATGCATTTGTCTCGGGTGACGCGGTGTCATTCCGATCATTGATTTTTATGTTCTGATATGTGAGTGTAGTTGTGTCAAGGGATAGGCTCGGTGCCGTCCCGTTGCATTATTTATGATTATGTTTGCATTTGTTAAGGGATCACGTAGAGCAACTATGCTCGAATGGCAAATTTGGTAAGTGCCTTGCATTACTTTGATATGTTTGAATATGACTATGAAATGCTACATGATATGGAGCTACGGCTCATCTTGTTATTTCATATGATATGATATGAAAATCATGGACTATGTGAATTTGTGTGTATTTATGGACGTTGGATACAATTGGCATGCCATAGGGTTATTCGAGCTCACCATGTAAGGGAGGACTACGGTCCAGGGCTACGGCCTATATGTGGGAGATAAAAGGATGGAAGTGTAAGGGATACATGGAGCTACGGCTCAGGGCTACGGCTCATTTATGATACATGATATGGTGTACAAGGAATCCGCGTATCCAATGGTACCAATATAGTATGTGTTCTATACGATATGTCATGATATGCTTATGATAAGATCTATGATTATATTATGATATACATTTGATATGATATTATGTTTTATTATGAATATGAAGGATGCCATGTTATTGCATTATGATCATTTTTGGAAGCATGTTACATGACATAACATGTTCATTCATTGTCATTGGCTACCTCACTTAGACTATGTAAGTCTAATGCATTCATTGCATAACATTTCAGGTTAAGGAAAGTAACAGATCGAGATCGAGATTAGTTGGAAGGTTGGCAAGTCACTACAATTAAAAAGTAATGTGTTTTGTCCTTATGAACTCCTAGTATGGTGGCAAAGTAGTTAAAGTAATTATACTAGTATAATGTATATGTTTTCTATGTTTTGTATAAAGTGTTAAAGTTATATTGACTATTGAGTTAGTAATAAAAATTGGCATAATTGGTACTAAAATATTGATTAAAGGATTCTAAGATTTTTGTGAGTTGTTAGGCTCATCTAAATGTGTAAAGAATTTTAATAAGATAATAAAAAGAAACAGATTTGAATATTTTACAAAATAGTCACTAAATATTGCATTGTCTAAACAGATAGGTAAATGACCTCCGATAGTAATGAGGTTTTACAGGCTAATAACTAGTAAGTTTAATTTCAGTATATTTTCATGAATTTCAGATAAAGACCTTTAATTTGTGAAAATTTCAATTTAGTTTTCTGAGTTTGAAAAAGTTTAAAATTGACCCCAATTTGAGTAAGTTGTTAATAAGTTAAGTGTTAAGTCTTAAAAGAGATTAATAAAATAATCCGAAATGATTTTTGAACTTTGAATTTATGTCTCCGATCTCCGCATCGTTTCCGGTAGCGCTCTCCGACCCGGTTCTCTACCAGGCCGGGAAGGGGGTGTTACAGTATCTATGGTAGAAGATTGCGTCAACTTCGCTCAGAGATGCCATAAATGTCAGATTTATGGAGATAAAATTCATGCGGCATCTTAACCTCTTCATGTTATAACGGCTCCGTGGCCATTTGCAGCATGGGGCATGGATGCGATCGGACTGATTACGCCAAAAGCATCAAATGGACATCGTTTCATTTTTGTGATGATTGATTATTTTACCAAGTGGGTGGAAGCTGCTTCGTATGCCAATGTAACCAGGTTGACAGTATGCAAGTTCCTAAAAAAGGAAATCATTTTTCGATATGGTCTACTAGACAAAATTATCTCTGACAAATGACAATACTTTAAATCTGAACAACCAAATGATGAAGGAAGTGTGTGAGCAATTTAAGATAAAGCATCATAAATCAGCACCTTATCGCCCAAAAATGAATGGGGCTGTCGAAGCAGCCAATAAAAATATCAAACGAACTGTGGAGAAAATGGCAATAACATATTAGGATTGGCATGAGAAATTACCTTTTACCTTGCTAGCGTATCGTACATTAGTGCGGACGTCTACGGGGGCAACTCCATATTCTTTAGTTTACGAAACGAAGGCAGTATTATCGATTGAGGTTGAGATTTCATCTCTTCGGGTCTTAATGGAACTTAAGATGGACGAAGCTGAATGGATTCGAGTTAGATATGACCAATTGAATATGATAGAAGAAAAAAGATTGAAAGCAATTTGTCATGGGCAGATGTACCAAAAGCGAATGATTCGAGCTCACGATAAGAAAGTCCGACCAAGAACATTTCAAAAGGGGATTTGGTTCTAAAAAAGAGGTTGCCTACGCAGAGGGATTTTCGAGGAAAATGGATGCCAAATTGGAAAGGGTCGTTTGTTGTGAAAAAAGCTTTTTCTGGTGGGGCATTAATTCTAACCGAGATGGATGGGACTGAGTTATTCAATCCTGTGAATTCTGACTCGGTGAAGAAATATTATGCTTGAATTCATGACATACCAAGAGGTGAAAACTCGAAAGGGCCCTGTGTATGATCAAGGGAAAATCTACATGCCTTCAGATGTTGTCCAAGAACTCAAACTTTAATGGGCAGAGGTCATATTCAAAAAAGATCCTTGAGTGACGTAGCAATGGAGTCCTCGCAATTGATATTTAGGGGCATTTTTCTTTTTATTTTTTTCTCCTCTTGCTTTTGTTTTTGTTTCCCTTTGACCTTTTTTGTCTTAGACGTTTGATTATCATTTGTCAAGGCTCAGACCATTTTCGTTCATAAAAAGAAATTATCAATTTTCTTGCTACCTTGCATTTCCTTGTACTTGTCATTTGGACATTTGTGCATTCTTTTGTTAATTGGTAATCTCGTTGCTCTACCTAAGGGGGTTTACAATATATTTTGATGTTCGATGTATTACTCAAAAAGAGATTTTAAAACACAATAAGGCTAGAAAATGCTCACGAACACTATTCTTTGATAAATGGAAAGGAATGAATTCAAGAGGCACGATACGAGGCAGAAAGAAAAAGTACAAGGACTTTGATCTCAATGAAATAAAATCCAGAACTTAAAATACATTCAATTTCCATGCATTTAGAATAGTAGAGCATTTTGCATGTAAGATAATTACATTAGAAACATGTGCATTTTTTGTCAGGACAGGTTGACCGAAATCATCTCCAAGATGAAATGCCACCAATTGCCTTCAAGATGAAGTGCCACCAATTGCCTTCAAGATGAAGTGCCACCAATTGCCTTCAAGATGAAGTGCCACCAATCACCTTCAAGATGAAGTGCCGCCACATTGCCTTCAAGATGAAGTGCCGCTATATCCTTTCAAGAAGGAATACTGTTAATCGCCTCGAAAAGGGAGTGCCATGATTTGCCTTCAAGATGAAGTGTCACTATTCGCCTCCAAGATGGAGTGCCACAATTTACTTCCAAGATGGAGTGCCACGATTCGCCTCCAAGATGGAGTGCTACCAAACCTCAAAGACGGAGCGCTGTTATCATAAGTTCAAAATTCATTTAGACAAAATTGGTGCTTATAGTCTTTGCTCTATTTCTTTCGTTCAAGCAATGAGCAAAGAGGGGCAGTTGTACGCATCAATTTTGTGTCGGGCCACATACTTGGTCCAAACCCCAATAGATATCAAAATAATAATAAATGATACAAATGCCCAAAAAAAAGCTGAAGAAACCCTAATCTAATGAAACCCTACTACACTACCGCTATCTTTACTTCTTCGAGAATGTTCTTGGCAGCCTTGCACGTCACTCACCCAAAGGCCCGCTCTTTGCGCCGCACGCCACGAGACCTCGGATTCGTCGGCCTTGCAACGACTTGGAGAACCGTTCGTATTCCCTTATAAATACCGAGTACAGCAAACAACAAAGGAGGAGGAAAAAACCGGAGATAATGATTCGAATCTACCAGCATAAAGAAACAAAAAGAGCAGTTCGAGTGAAATCGGAAAAAGAGATAGAAATTGAACCATCTACCTTCGATTGCCGGCGTAAGAAGTAACGGTTGAGAGATCCAAACGGTGAAGAGGTTCGCAGACATTAGTAGACCAACATATTCGAGAATCGACGCGATCCAACGGTGGGATTTCGAAATCGGGAGGTAAAATCACAAAAAAAATTTAAACTCTTTTTTAGATCTATTTGGATATATTCGGTTTTTTGAGAAAATTAATACCGGATTTGAGTTCAGGAGAAAGAAAAAATGAAAAAAGTATTATTTTTGAAATATTTACCGTCGTCGGAGCTACGTCGGCGACGACAGCGGTGTGGATCGAGAGAGAGTAGGAGAAGGAATAAAAGAAAATAGCTCTAATTTATTGTTATGGCAATGGAACAAATAAAAAAAAATTTAAAACCCCTTTAATTATGGCGGCTCACAGTGCAAGGGAAACCTAATATAGTCTGTTCAAAGTGATTTCACTTTTATTAAATAATTTAAAACCCCTTTATTTATGGCAGCTCACAGTGCATTGGAAACCTATATTTTGGAAACTGAATCACGCATAAGCTAGCTGGAGATTTCACTTTTGTAATTTTAGGGGTTAATTATGCCGTAGGTCCCTCCTTTACTTTAGATTCTTTTATATTTTAGGTTTAGTTAGTTTTTTGTATGAGCTTCAATATTTAGATTCTTTTAATTAGGTCCTTAATTCTCATAATTATTTATATGATTAAATAACGAACAATTTACTTAGGTTGTCCTGGTTAATTTTTCCCCCTTTTTAAAGTGGACGATTAATTATTTAATTGGACTTAAAATTGAGTTTAATTATAAATTAGTCTTAAAATTGTGCAAATAATATGATTTGGTCCTAAAAATGTTCGATTAATAATTCACTTAATTTTTTTATTAATTTAATTAAACTCAAGGTTATGGTTTTCAAAACAAATACTAATATTCCATTTGTTTTTTTATATTATTTTTTAGCATGTTTATTTTTTGTTAATTTATTCGATTTATTTGCATATTTTCGTCGTGTATAATAGTGTTATTAACCCTACCTTTGAAGCCTTTTAGACAACACAACCCCTTTAGGTACCAATTTTGGGCGTTGTGGGGGTGCTATAACCTTCCCCACACGTAACCGACTCCTGAGCCGAACCTGACTCTGGTTCAGACGCAGACCAGTTTTACAGGTTTTCGGTCATACCCAATCCAAAATGACTGATGACGACTCCAATCCACGACGAGCCTTTGAAGGCCCAATCAACTTCGGCCCGGACCAAAAATGACGACAACAATTATAATTAAATTTTGAGGCATTTTTTATTATAATTATTTAATTAGTAAAAATTAAAGAAAATTGCCCTGGGCGGTCGACCGTCCCCGGGGCCGGCCCTGCATTCGTATTACCTAGTCAAGTATATTTCAATTTCAATAAAGTTTTTTTTTATGAAAGCTAAAGTGATTACAAGTAGTATCTGTTCTAAATATACTCTCAACCATTTGACAATGAATGCTCAATCACCCTGCTGCAGCTGCTGGTGCTCGAACCTGTGACCTCTAGGAACAACATTCGTTCCCTTAACCACTGAGGCAAGTTGGTTCGTGCTATAAAGTTTATCTGAATAGTTTTGATAAAATTTTCGATTGGGTTTTCATTTGTAATTTAATTATGTTGATTTTTATGCAGTGATTAAAGGATGTGAGTATCTTAATCTTGTAATAGGGGTGGACAAAACTCGAATCGACTCGATTTTTTTAATTTCGAGTTATTCCAGTCGAGTTATTTAAATTATTCGAGTATTCAAATCACTCGAATAACTCATTAAAATTTTAAGTTTGAATCAAGTCTGAATTTTGAAAGTTCAAATAACCGAAAAACTGAATAGTTTGAAAATATAAAATTACGTCGTTTAGTTTTAAGCCTTAGTTAATGTTATACTCTTCTCGAATCCCTTACTTTCTTTCTTCAGCCATTTATATCTCACGTAAATTTAAATGAAAAACCCTCAATCCCCTAAACCTAAATCTCAAAGGCCCTAAATTTCTAAAACCTAATTTACACGATACTTCGAATTCTTCTACAATTGTGAGCTCGAACAAGTAACAACGGTTTCACAGGTAGTGATGAATTTGTGATCAACACTATTGTTGACTTGTTGGAGCTCTAGCTTTGACATCATCGAAGGTTCTAAAACTATTGGTCGAGGAAGGAACATATATGTATATTATGATTATAAATATATTATATAATATAATATTTGATTTATTTAATAACATTAAAAATTATATTTACACACTTGAAAAAGAACATAAAGAAATACATTTTATATGATTGGTTAGAGAAAGTCATTTAAATTTGAATCAATCCATAGTATAACATTATAAATAATTACAATTAAATTTGTATAGAAACTTGAAATTCGATTCGACTCAACTCGACTCAAAATTTTTAAATAAAATTTGAATGATAAAATTAGACGCGTCAACTCAAATAACTCGAAATTTTTCGACTCGATTCGACCGAATGCTCAGCCCTACTTGTACTATCATAATTTCCATTTTTGTACCCAAAACGTTTTTATTACTAGTGTAGCTTTTGAGCGGACTCTTAAATAATACAAGAATATTTAAAAAAAATCAAAATGTCATTTAAGGATCAAATTGTAAGTTTTAGAAAATGACAATGCCAAGTTTAAACACAATCATTCCTCGAAGGAAGTGAAACTAACGGATATAAAAAATAACAGGGTCAAGTTCAAACACAATCTTTCTTGATCCAAAGGGTAGTAAAACAGAGTACAGATTTACCATTTCTGGTTTAAACACAAGCTAGTAAAAGTAAAACAGAGATCAAACTCTACAAAAATTGCTCCACACCACCTCCGAAAAATTGCTCCAAACTCGAATTTTTTCTCCAAAAATTTCTAACAAACTCTTGAAAAATGCAGAGAATTTTTCAGATTTTTTTCAAACCTTTTCAAGTGATTTTTTCTTTCAAATGTGTGTGTTGAACAAGCATGAGTGGGGGAGGGGATATTTATACTTAAAATTGAGCTTCAAATTCAAGTCAAATCGGGATTTAATCCTCAAATTAAAGCCTAAATCCGACTAATGGCTTGATTCTCGGCAAAAGCCTTCTATCCTCATTCGATTTGGTTGAATATTCGAGCTGAACTTTCCCCTTAATTCGAGCATATGATTTGACTACTTATCTCGATTTTTTAAAGATTTCGGCGAGCACAGTTGGCGGCGGCGAGTGGGGTTGGTGGCCTTAGGTCGGCGACAGCGAGGCGGACCAGCCGGTACCAACGACGTCGACGGCCGTGACCTGTAGACACCGACCGGCCACCGTGAAATCGCGGCAGAGGGAGTTTGCTGGGATTTGGGTTGTTGGCTCGAGCGCGTGGCCACCCACCCCTTTTTTTCTCTTTTTTTTTCTTTTTCCTTATTTTTCCTGCTATTTTTTGCTGTTTTTTTATGTTTTAGTTTTATTTCCCTTTTTTTCATTAATTATTATCATTATTATTTATTTTATTTATTATTATTTTTCTTTTTTTTTCTTTTTAAAAGATGGGCTTCAAAAATAGGGTTTTTATTATTTTAAGAGAAAAATAATTTTTTTATTTTTTCGAATTATTTAAAACCGATGTGAAAATTTAGTGACAACACTGCCAACAGCCGTTTGCCTACAACAATAGCAGACGAAGCCTGAGTATAAATGTAATCACATTTTTTCATAAAATATTTAATTCTCTGACAAAAAATGTTTTTTAATTTGAGAGGTTTCACCCCCAATCTGTTTTTACAATCATTTGTTTATCAAACATTCAAATTAACGAATTTAACTAATCAAACCTTTAAAAATAGTCTAAACCTTTAGTTTTAGCTCAATATTTTTTTACCAAACATGACATTGTTTAAGTATAGTAAGTTTTACTGTTTCTTGAGTTATGAATGCTTGTGCAGGCTAAAAATTTGATTTTTTTAATATTTTTTAATTAGGGGTGGCATCGAATTGGGAATAATCGAAAATCGTAGGGATGCGAACTGGTGGGTATAAGAAATAAACGAAATCTTCACTCACGAAAATGGGACAGGGAGTTTTATAATTGAAGCTCAAATGGGGATGGAGGCATAGATTGCTATATCTGAGGGATAACTGAACTGTACCCTTATACATCACCATAGGGATCCTTAAAAAATATCTTTGGATCCCTAATATTTTACAAAGTTGGATGGTCATAAGAGTAATTTACCCATTTTCAAAAAAAATCTCATATCCCATAACTTGAGTATGGTCGGCTTGATTAAGTTTAAAAATCTTCGTAAATTTCATAAAATAATTATAATGTGGTCTATACATCGCTGTGAATGTGATTCAGTCTAGTTTGTTTAAAATACACGGTGATCGAATTCAATATGTATTTTAAAAAATATGAATATTTAAATGTTGAAAGGTCATAAAAATTTGGTATCAGATTTCTTAGAAAACATTTTTAGTAGTGGCTTTGGAAAATCACCAGAAATTCTACAAGATAAATTAGGAAGCGAGCCTTATATTTCCATAACCACACAGAAAGTCTAAATTCTTTTAAAACAAACGGTTCTTGAACTCGAGTTATATATTATGAGTTATTAGTTGTTGAGTGAGAAAAGGTTAGAAGAAAAGACTGCAATCTGTTTCCAAAACAACAATGGCAGTGACTTTATAAATTCGCTATAAACCATACGAGTAAAATTAGAAGATGTAACTAACATGGCTGCAAAGATTATCTAATCTAGTTCATTTTAGAGCAAACATATCATGATTTGAAACTGTAGATTATTAGTTACATATTTCTTTTAGAGGTAGTGCAGACTGCCATGTTTCAGTAGTTAATATTTTAGTCATTTTTTTATAGTTTTGAAACAGTTTGTTTGTTCTTGTCAAAATTAAATTTATCCTTTATGTTTGTAATTTTGGAGATTTAATATTGATTATTTGTTTTAATGTATTAAGTTTTTTTAGTACGATGAAGAACCGAAAACCGCAGGGGTCCGTAAGGAATGGATATGGAGACGAAAACAATCCCCGAAACGTTTAATGATGATTCTCAAAACCATATCCGCAAGTGTTAGAGACGTAATAAAAAATACAAAATCGTCCCCGATCCGTCTTATTGCTACAACTGTTTTAAAGTTTTTTTTATCAAAGGGGAACGAAATTCAATTAAAATAAAAGGGGCCCGACCCCATGCACTAAGTGTGCAGGAAACAAAGAGACACCAGCAAACATAAAGCGTGAGGCAAACAAGCGGCAGGAAATAATATCCATACAAAGCTGAGCAATGCAGAGGCAGTACAAAACAACATAGGCACATAGCCTATCCATAATCAGGGCACCAAGGCCCCAAAGGCGAAATAAACGCCTGTCAAAGCAAACGAAAACCCCGCCAAAAGAAATTTTCGGATCTGAAAGGGCGTAAGCGAAATTTCTGTTGTTCTGGGAGAGCTCCATCCGGAGGCAGGCTCCCAATCCCATAGAGAGATTGGACCTTGTCGCCAAAATCGCGGAAGAACGAAACCCTAACTGATCTGGCTGCACTAATATACCTGCCAATTTTGAAACCAATAAGCTTGATAGGAAAGCAAGAACTACCGAAAACTGAATCTGTATCAATCGGATCTCAACAAGATTGGTAGGTCCGCCCGGATCCCATCCTAATCTAATAACCTTTCATTTTCGGATTTTGACAAAATGCCAAACCCCAAAATATTTCCAAATCCTATGACAATTATTGCTGTTTTTTTTTTTAAATTTGAAATTGACCTTTCTTTTATTAAAGGGGTGGGTGGACATTAGTTGGTCTTACCCCGACATAGGCACCCACAGTCAGAACGAGTATAACGTGTTGGTGATGAATTATAATAGATCCCGGGCTATAATCACTTATATTTTATCCGAATAATATTATATATTATTATTATTATTATATTTTATTATTATAAAAAATATATAATAAATTATTAACGTGTTGGTGATAAATTATTTAAAATTTTAGGATGTTTAATGTCTTTTAATTTTAATTTTATAATATTTTATTATAAAAATATTAACAATAAGTTGTTTTTATATTTTATTATAAGTTTAGTTGATTTATTTCACATATCATAAGTATTAATAAATTTAAATATAATTTAAATTAAAATATTTTAAGTTTTATAATAAAATCTTACCTTTAACTTTTTAAATCTCTTTCCTACATCTAAGAGTGTTCATATCTGGGTACCCAGATTTTCGGGTACCCTAAATTTCGGGTACCCAGAATTTTTGGGTACCTAAAAGTCGGCCCGTGATCTGGCCCATAAGAATTGGGTACCCGCAAAATTCAAGTACCCGTAAAATCGGGTACTGGGTACCCGGTTTATTTTTTAAAATTTATTTTTTAAAATATATATATATATATAAAACACATAAAATTTCATGATATATATTTCAAACACAAAAAGTATTAGTTTGAGGTTAGTTTTAAGAGAGAAATATTTTGATATATATACATATATGTATATATATTAAAGTTTATCGACAAAAGAATGTATTAAAAATATTATATCGATCAAGATTTTTTTTCGACTCTCATATTGACAAATTAATATAAATATTTTTGAAAAATTGTAAACTTAAAAGTATATAATACAAGTATAAAAAGAAGTTAGGGATTTAAAATTAATTTTAAGGAAAATTAATAAGAAACATAAAATGAAAATAGAATTTAAAATTTAAAATATATAAATATTAAAATTAGCGGGTCGGGTCGGGTACCCGGTTATAAAAAAATTCGGCCTGACCCAGCCCAACTACCCGGAAAAAATTGCGGGTCGGGTACCCGGCCTTGAAAAGGGATGAATGCGAGCCAACCGCACATGCATTCATATTATTATTATTATTATTATTATTATTATTATTATTATTATTATTATTATTATTATTATTATTATTTTTTTTTTTTTAGAGCTAAAGTACTATCTGTTTTGAATATGCTTTTAACTATTTGACAATGTATGCTTAATTACTCTGTTGTAGCTGTTGGTATTCGAACTCGTGACCTCTTGGAACAACAACCATTCTATTAACCAATGAGGCAAGTTGGAGTAAAACCATTAAAAAAAGAAGTAGATGTAAAAAACTACTGTGATTAAACGATAATAATCCGATCAATTATGTTACATTCGTACAGGGGCTAGTCCTGAGATTTTGGAGGCCCGAGGTAAATTGAAAAATTAGGCCCCTAATAATAAGTATTGAAAAAAATTAATTTTAAGAGTATGCTCAAAATGACAACTATTTTAAAAAATAAATTTTAAGAGTATGCCCCTAAACAAAAATTGATTTTTTTTTAATTTTAAGAGTATGCCCCTAATATCAAATATTGGTGGGGAAATGAGGCTCTAATGATAAGTTTTGAAAAAAATTAGACCCTAAATAACAAGTACTGAAAAAATTGAATTTTAAGAGTATGCCCATAAGAACAAATATAAGGAAAAATTGGGCATCAAATAATATGTATTGAAAAAATTGGACCCCTAATAACAAATATTGAAAAATTAATTTTAAGAGTAGCCCATAATAACAAAATATTAAAAAAAAAGGGTAAACTACACTGGTAGTCACCGAACTTTTAGGGCGCTTTCAATAAGGTCATCGAACTTTTAAAACTTTCATTACAGTCACCCAACTTTTAATTCGCTTTCAATAAGGTCACTGCCGTCAACCACCGTTAAAAAAGCTGACGTGGCATGTTAAATTTAAGGGTAAAATACATTGTTAGTCACTGAACTTTTAAGAGGCTTTCAATATGGTCACCGAACTTTTAAAACTTTCATTACCATCACTCAACTTTTAATTCGCTTTCATTACTGTTAAAAAAGTTGATGTGACGCGTTAAGTTTAAAAATAAACTTTTTCTCACCCTATTTTATCTCCATGTCTTATTTTCTTCCATCCAAACATGTCTCTTTGCATTTAAAAATTATAAAAAATCATAAAATAATTATAGAAATGGTTTAAAAGCATAGTGGTTACATAAATTTACAAAATATTAAAAATTATAAAGATTATCAACGACTTGAAACAAAAACGTAAAAAAAATCCTTTAAAGAATGTACATAACTCAAAAAAAATATTAAGCTTAAATGTAAGAAGAAAGCACGTAGCATTTCTCCAACAACTCTGTCATTCTTTGTAATTTTTTTTACAGTAGTTATGTTTTAACAAAAAAAAGTTGGGTTCTTTCTTAAGATGGAAATCGTCTGCTCCTTTATTATGCCCTTTCTATACCCTCACTTTAAAATAGTGGGTTTAGAGTTTAGGATTTAAGGTTAGGGGTTGTGGTTAGAATTTAGGGAATTAGGGGTAAGGTGTATTTTTAGGGTGTAGGGTTTAGAGTGTAACACCCGTGTCTTGGGCCTAGGAGTTAGCCGGATTGTTGTTCGGGTCAATTAAAATCTAATTAAAATAAACCAACTTTGAAAAAATGGCCTATTTGAATCTTAATAAAGAGGGAGGGACCAAAGTTGTGATTTACCCAATTTTAAAATAAAGGAAGACAACTTTTATGGAAAAGTTGTCATCTTCCTCTTCATTCTCTCTTTTCCCAATTTCAAAACCCTCCCCCATTTTCAAACACTCCTAAACCCTAGTTACTATTCCATTGGCTTTACAAATCGATTTCAACACCAAATTAAAAGGTAAATGTATTTTCTTAACCTCCTCTCTATTCCCTACTTATCTATTGTTTTAGATTTAAAAAATATTGAGTTTTGAAAATTAGGGTTCATATGGAAATTTGGGTTTTTGATGGGGGTTTTCATTTTGTTTCGAGAAATTGTTTTGGGGTTATGTTTAATCATAATAAAAGAGACAACATATCTTAATTTGGTTGATTTTGGGTGAATTTTCGTAGTGGGTTTTTAGGGAAAATTTTAATGTATGAAAAATTGGGTTTTTGGGAGGTTTAGGGTTGGAATTGAAGGGCTGATGGCCTACCTATGTTAGGAGGGTGATTTGGGATATTTTGGGAGTCATTTGGGTGCTTGGAATTGGGAATTTCAGCCCTTGGTTGTGGGAGTCCGAAAATTTGGTTTTTGGAGATGCTATGTGATTTGGAACTTGTGGAAATTGAGTTGTGTTTTGCAAGGTAGATTGATGGTTGAATTAGCATTGATTTGGGAAGTGATGTATGTGTTTTGTTTGGCTAGAAGCAAGGGGAAACGTGGAAGAAGCATCGGAAGTGAATCTGGGGAATTGAAGACAATCGCTTATTTGGTTCTTGAGCTTGGGAGCCTAGGTGAGTGGTTAAATTGCTTTAAATGGTTTTAATTGGTTGGTTCGAGTATGTGGACTAGGTTGGGCTTGGTAGACCCACCTAGAGTTAGGATTAGGGTGGTAGCCTAATCCTAAACTTGATCTAGAGCCTTTGGTTGAACTCATTATATGGTTGTGTATGTCTCGTATGAATTGTGGTATGAATGTCTATGTATATTGCTTTATACATGTGAAATGAGATTTGGACTTATGATGCTTGAGACATGCATGATGATGGTTGTTGGTGAGTACGTGCTAAGCACAAGGTCATTGAAATGAGTAATGTGAAGTGAGTAAATATTGGCACTAGTAAACTTAAATACAAATGATCGATCATTAGGATGTTAGTGTGTACACATGAGTCAAAAGTCGCGCGTGGCCTTGGTGGCGTTGAGTCACCAAGGAGGAGTACGGGTACGCCCGGAAATGGTATTTAAATATAGTCGGTGATGAGTGGAATCCCATCGATGGGGCGTGAGGATGAGTGGAATCCCCTCCGCGAGGCCGGTGATGAGTGTAATCCCACCGTTAGGTAATGGTTGTGTTGTTGGATGTGAGTTCCAACGGTTATCCGTGTATTTGAGTCTTAACTAGGTGCCAATGTTGATTGATATGTGTATCATTGTGTTGAGAAATATGAACTGTTTGGATGTTTATATGTGATTACATGTATGGTAGTATTGAGCTCATAATTGTGGCATACATGTGATATATTGCTCATGCATCTATACCTTGTGGACTCTTGGTATATGTAAATGGCCTAGGTTAGATCGTGCTCGGACCCTGCAATGTTGAGGTTTGTTTTTAGAGCTTACCCTCACTAAGCATCATTGCTTACGCTCTCTTTGTTCAACATTGCAGATCCTTAGTTCGTGGGTTGCTCGGGCAAGCGGAGGGCCTCCAAGTGTGGTTTTGGACTTGAATTTATCAAGTATGGTTTTAATGCTAAGACATGTAATAGTTTAAGCAATGGGATGTGTAAGGTTTTGTTGTTTGTTGTTGGTTGCTAGGAGCATGTTTAGACTCCATGTTATGTCGCTTTTGTGTGGCTTGTGATGCCATGTTTAAGTTGTAATCCATGCCTAATTGCTTACTTTGGACATTAGCCTATGCCTTAAGAGTTTTTACATGTGTTTGAATGTTGTTTGAATGCATGCATGTTGTGGATTGTTGCCTTAGTATTAGACATGTTTAAGTCTTGATAAAGCATGATGATATTGTTGGTTTAAATTGGGTTCAATCGAATTGCTGTTGTATGGTGTTTTGGGGCACCCTTGTGCCTCAAAACAGTCCAGACGTGTCTGCAGACAGGGGGCGTTTCGGAATGGTCCCTGTGTAAATGGCCTGCCGTTTCGAAACGAATGAGTGTCGTTTCGGAACATTTTGGCTACTAGAATTTTGAGAAATTGGCGAGATGTAGCCGTTCCGAAACGGGCCTTTGGTGTTTCGGAACGGTCAAATCTCGTTGACCACGAGATATTGACCGTCAAGGTCGTTCCGATACGGGTCACCCCTGTTTCGGAACGGTCACCCTATGGTTGACCCTGGCCTATTGACTTAGTCAAGCCGTTTCGGAACACCTTAAGGGCGTTTCGAAACGGCCTGCTGTAATAAAGTAAAATGGACTGTTTATGCTTGTTTGATCGGTGAATGTTTCGGTGTTTGTATTTTCCGTTGTTATGCTCCACTTAGGAATTAGTTACGCATCTAGACAAGATTAAAGTTAAAGAAATTTTCTGGGTCGTTAACCGAGGGGAAGCCTTAACGGGTTTCGCTTTGGTTTTCCCCGTGTGGCCCACTCGGACCGGTCATCCGACCAGACCGGGACGAGGGGGTTACACTTGTTGGTATCAGAGCCTAAGGTTACCGAGACCTTGGGCAAGTAAGTGAGGTAAGTTTAAGTTTCTGCTTGATATGCACGGTGTTTGCTTGCTTGTAAGAATGGTTGCCTGTTTGACGAGTATGTTGCTTGTTTTATTCAAAGCATGTGTGTGTGAGTCCCATTGCTACTATTACATTGAAAAAAATTGGTTTTGTTTTAGTGAGGGAACGTACTTGGACACTTGGAAGCCTTGCCTTGCTAACCCAACTTGTATGTTTTGTTGTTGTGGTTGTAGTTAATATTTGTGAGAGCAATGTCTAGACCGAGAGGTAGACCGAGAGTGGTTCGTCAGGAACCACGGGTTGCGGCTCCTGTTGAGCCGGCTGTCGGAGTGGAGGCTCATCTGGAAGGGCCGGTGGCTGCGGGAGTTGGCGCTCCACCACCACCTCCACCACCACCACCTCCTCCCTCTGGAGCTGGAGGTGAAGATGGAGCCGGAGGAGATGGACCTCAAGGTGGCCAAGGTGGCCAAGGTCCAGCTGGAATTGACATGACTCCGCTAGTGCAAGCGATAGCGGGAGCTTTCCAGGCCGCAGTTGCGGGAGCTCAGGCTGCAGCTCAGCCTAGGTGTGATGATGCTAGTCTACCGTTGGAGAGGCTCCGTAGTTTGGGAGCCGAGGAGTTTAGAGGATCTACACCGGAGAGATCGGAGTTATGGTTGGAGAAGACGGTTCGTATCTTAGCTCAGATGGGTTGTGCGGGCGCACGTAGATTGGGTTGTGTGATCTCACTGCTTCAGGGTGATGCCTACACCTGGTGGGTCACCATTACTGTCGGGGTTCCAGAGGCCGAGATAGATTGGGATTTCTTTGAGTTTGCTTTCCGGAAGAGGTACTTAGGACCGAGGTACCTAGATGAGAAAAAGAGAGAGTTTATGGCTCTTACTCAGGGAGATGCTTCTGTGACTGATTATGAGATTCGTTTCGTCCTTCTGAGCCAGTATGCTCCAGAGTTAGTGCCTACTGAGAGGGCTCGATGTGATCGTTTCAGATACGGGCTTCATGAGGAAGTTAAGAGGTATACCTTAGCTTCAGATTATTCTGACTTTGATGTCTTGGTTGCTAGAGCCAAGGACATTGAGCATAGCTTGGGGCTGACCAAGCGTTCTGGGGGATCTAGTTCTGGTAAGAGGGACAACAACTTTGATGGTAGAGATGCCAAGAGGCACAGAGGTGGCGGACATCAGTTTGATCAGAGACGTGGCGGTGGCCACCATGGTAGAGGCCATCAGGGCCATAGAGGAGGAGGGCGGTTGCCCGAGTGTGCACAGTGTGGGAGGCAGCACACTGGTGAGTGTTGGGGTAACTTCCATGCTTGTTGGAACTGTGGTTCGAGGGACCACTTTAGGAGGGACTGTCCACGTCAGGCAGCTCAAGCACCGAACATTGCTCAGGCTCCTGCGAGAGGTAACGATTTTCAGAGAGGCCGTGGGCGCGGTCGTGGCTACTTCCAGCCTAGGGCTGATGCACCTAGGGGAGATGCTCAGAGGAACCTTGCTCATGTTGTGGCTGTGCAGCCAGAGGCGGGAGGGCCAGCGAGAGTTTATGCTCAGAGAGAGGCCGGGAACGACACCGATGTGATAGCAGGTAATTTCGAGTTACAGTCTATGTCTTTGCTTTCTTTGGTTGATTCGGGTTCTACGCATTCCTACATTCTGAGTGAGCATGCACAGAAGTTAGATATTCCTGTAGAGATCTTAGATGTAGGTATGCATGTTACTAGTTCCTTTGGTGAGACAGTTGTGGTTAGACGTATGTATAGGAGGTGTCCACTGAAGATTCAGGGTCATGTGTTCTCAGTTGATATGATGGAACTTCCCTTCTATGGTTTTGACATTATTCTGGGTATGGACTGGTTGGTCGAGCATCGGGCTAGTGTGGATTTTGAGACAAAGAGAATTTCTTTGAAGCTTTCTGATGACTACGAGGTAGTAGTAGTAGGCGAGAACATTAAGTTCTTGTCTAATGTGGTGTCAGCTTTAGAGGCTCATAGGTTAATGGACTCGGGATGTGGGGCTTATTTAGCTTATGTTATGAATCCGGATATGAGTGAAGCTAGACTGAAAGATATTAGGACAGTGTGTGACTTTCCAGATGTGTTTCCTGAAGAGTTGCCGGGCTTGCCTCCTGACAGAGATGTTGAGTTTGTGATTGAGACAGTTTCAGGGTCTAACCCAGTTTCGATAGCTCCGTATCGTATGGCTCCGAAAGAGTTGAAAGAATTGAAGAGTCAGTTGCAAGAGTTATTAGACCGTGGTTTCATTAGGCCTAGTAGTTCTCCGTGCGGTGCTCCCGTGTTGTTTGTGAAAAAGAAGGATGGTAGCATGCGTATGTGTATTGACTATAGACAGTTGAATCAGATGACTGTGAAGAACAAGTATCCGTTGCCTCGTATAGATGATTTGTTTGATCAGTTGAGAGGTGCTTCAGTATTCTCGAAGATAGATTTGAGATCCGGGTACTATCAGTTGAAAGTGAAAGAGTGTGATGTTCCGAAGACAGCTTTTAGGACTAGATATGGTCACTATGAGTTTCTTGTGATGCCGTTTGGGCTCACGAATGCACCAGCAGCATTCATGGACATGATGAACAGAATTTTCAGAGACTATCTAGACCGGTTTGTGGTTGTCTTCATTGATGATATACTTGTGTACTCGAAGACAGAAGAAGAGCATGATGAGCACTTGAGATTTGTTTTACAGAGGTTGTTGAGCAATCAGTTGTATGCGAAGCTTAGTAAATGTGAGTTCTGGATTCGGGAGGTTGTATTTCTTGGCCATGTTGTTTCGGCCGAAGGTATCCGTGTTGATCCATCGAAGATTGAGGCTATTGTTGAGTGGAAACAACCTAAGTCCGTGACCGAGATTAGGAGTTTCCTAGGATTAGCCGGTTACTATAGGAGGTTTGTTGATGGATTCTCTAGAGTAGCTGCTCCCTTGACTAAGTTGTTGCAAAAGGGAGTCAAATTTGAATGGTCAGATGCAAGACAGAAGGCCTTTGAGAAATTGAAAGAAGCTTTGACGAATGCTCCAGTGTTAGTGCAACCTGTTTCAGGTAAGGAGTTTGTGATCTACAGTGATGCTTCCTACGTAGGCTTAGGATGTGTTCTGATGCAAGATAGGAGAGTTGTTGCTTATGCTTCTAGACAGTTGAAGATTCATGAGAAGAACTATCCTACTCATGACATAGAGCTAGCCGCAGTAGTGTTTGCATTGAAGATTTGGCGTCACTATTTGTATGGTGAGAAGTGTATAGTTTTCACCGATCACAAGAGCTTGAAATACCTGATGACACAGAAAGAGTTGAACTTGAGACAGAGAAGGTGGTTAGAGTTGCTAAAAGATTACGATTTGACCATTGAGTACCATCCGGGTAAAGCAAATGTTGTGGCCGACGCTTTGAGTAGAAAAGTGGCCGTTGAATTGAGAGCTATGTTTGCTAGGTTGAGTGTGTCCGATGATGGTGGTCTGATCACCGAGTTGCAAGTGAAGCCTTCTTTGATTCAGTTGATTAGAGAGAAACAGTTGCAAGATGCGAGCCTAGTTCCTCATGTTCAAGACATAGCCGAAGGAAGACCGACTGAGTATAGTTTCAGTGGTGAGAGTTTGTTGTGCTTTAGAGATAGAATTGTTGTACCGGAAGATGTTGAGTTGAGACGACAGATTTTGAGTGAAGCACATTCGAGTCCCTTTTCTATGCATCCGGGTAGTACCAAGATGTACCGAGATTTGAAGACTGATTACTTCTGGGTTGGTTTGAAGAGAGATGTAGCCGAGTATGTGAGCCGTTGTATGGTTTGTCAGAGAGTGAAGGCAGAACATCAGGTTCCTTCAGGTTTGCTACAGCCTTTGAAGATTCCGGAATGGAAATGGGAGAGGATCACCATGGATTTTGTATCAGGGTTGCCTTTGTCTCCTTCGAAGAAGAATTCAGTTTGGGTGATTGTGGATAGGTTCACTAAGTGTGCTCACTTCTTAGCAGTGAACACTACGGATTCCTTAGACAAGTTGGCAAACTTGTACATTCGTGAGATTGTGAGACTTCATGGAGTTCCGAAGTCTATAGTTTTGAATAGAGACCCTAGATTCACCTCGAGGTTCTGGAATTGCTTGCATAGTGCTTTAGGTAGTCGTCTGCATCTCAGCACGTCTTATCATCCACAGTCCGATGGGCAGTCAGAGCGAGTGATACAGATTCTAGAGGATATGCTTCGTTGTTGTGTGATTGATTTTTAGGGTTCTTGGGAGAAACACTTACCGTTGGTTGAATTTGCTTACAACAACAGTTATCAGTCTAGTATCCAGATGGCATCGTATGAGGCTTTGTATGGTAGACGGTGTAGGACTCCGATTTGTTGGGCTGAGACAGGTCAGAGATTGTTACCTATGCCAGACTTGCTTAAGGGAACCACAGAAAAAGTGAAGTTGATATGTGACCACTTGAAAGCAGCTTCCGATCGTCAGAAGTCCTATGCAGATTTGAAGAGGAAAGAGGTTGAGTACTCAGTGGGTGAGAAAGTGTTTCTGAAGGTATCTCCGTGGAAGAAGGTAATGAGATTTGGCCGGAAGGGCAAGTTGAGTCCAAGGTTCATTGGTCCGTATGAGATAGTTGAGCGGGTTGGGCCTGTAGCTTATCGTTTGAGGTTACCTTCTGAATTAGAAAAGATTCATGATGTCTTTCATGTGTCCATGCTTAGGAGATATAGATCGGATCCTTCGCATGTGATGCCCGTTGAGGAGATAGAGTTGAATCCGGATTTGTCCTATAATGAAGAGCCCGTTGAGATACTTGCTTCTGATAGCAAGGTGTTGCGTGGCAAGACCATAGAGTTGGTCAAGGTGTTGTGGAGACATAGAGGTGTGGAAGAGGCCACGTGGGAGAGGAAAGCGGATATGGTTGAGCAGTTTCCGTATTTGTTTCCACCAGGTAATTTCGGGGACGAAATTTCCTTAAGAGGGAGAGAGTTGTAACACCCGTGTCTTGGGCCTAGGAGTTAGCCGGATTGTTGTTCGGGTCAATTAAAATCTAATTAAAATAAACCAACTTTGAAAAAATGGCCTATTTGAATCTTAATAAAGAGGGAGGGACCAAAGTTGTGATTTACCCAATTTTAAAATAAAGGAAGACAACTTTTATGGAAAAGTTGTCATCTTCCTCTTCATTCTCTCTTTTCCCAATTTCAAAACCCTCCCCCATTTTCAAACACTCCTAAACCCTAGTTACTATTCCATTGGCTTTACAAATCGATTTCAACACCAAATTAAAAGGTAAATGTATTTTCTTAACCTCCTCTCTATTCTCTACTTATCTATTGTTTTAGATTTCAAAAATAGTGAGTTTTGAAAATTAGGTTTCATATGGAAATTTGGGTTTTTGATGGGGGTTTTCATTTTGTTTCGAGAAATTGTTTTGGGGTTATGTTTAATCATAATAAAAGAGACAACATATCTTAATTTGGTTGATTTTGGGTGAATTTTCGTAGTGGGTTTTTAGGGCAAATTTTAATGTATGAAAAATTTGGTTTTTGGGAGGTTTAGGGTTGGAATTGAAGGGCTGATGGCCTACCTATGTTAGGAGGGTGATTTGGGATATTTTGGGAGTCATTTGGGTGCTTGGAATTGGGAATTTCAGCCCTTGATTGTTGGAGTCCGAAAATTTGGTTTTTGGAGATGCTATGTGATTTGGAACTTGTGGAAATTGAGTTGTGTTTTGCAAGGTAGATTGATGGTTGAATTAGCATTGATTTGGGAAGTGATGTATGTGTTTTGTTTGGCTAGAAGCAAGGGGAAACGTGGAAGAAGCATCGGAAGTGAATCCGGGGAATTGAAGACAATCGCTTATTTGGTTCTTGAGCTTGGGAGCCTAGGTGAGTGGTTAAATTGCTTTAAATGGTTTTAATTGGTTGGTTCGAGTATGTGGACTAGGTTGGGCTTGGTAGACCCACCTAGAGTTAGGATTAGGGTGGTAGCCTAATCCTAAACTTGATCTAGAGCCTTTGGTTGAACTCATTATATGGTTGTGTATGTCTCGTATGAATTGTGGTATGAATGTCTATGTATATTGCTTTATACATGTGAAATGAGATTTGGACTTATGATGCTTGAGACATGCATGATGATGGTTGTTGGTGAGTACGTGCTAAGCACAAGGTCATTGAAATGAGTAATGTGAAGTGAGTAAATATTGGCACTAGTAAACTTAAATACAAATGATCGATCATTAGGATGTTAGTGTGTACACATGAGTCAAAAGTCGCGCGTGGCCTTGGTGGCGTTGAGTCACCAAGGAGGAGTACGGGTACGCCCGGAAATGGTATTTAAATATAGTCGGTGATGAGTGGAATCCCATCGACGGGGCGTGAGGATGAGTGGAATCCCCTCCGCGAGGCCGGTGATGAGTGTAATCCCACCGTCAGGTAATGGTTGTGTTGTTAGATGTGAGTTCCAACGGTTATCCGTGTATTTGAGTCTTAACTAGGTGCCAATGTTGATTGATATGTGTATCATTGTGTTAAGAAATATGAACTGTTTGGATGTTTATATGTGATTACATGTATGGTAGTATTGAGCTCATAATTGTGGCATACATGTGATATATTGCTCATGCATCTATACCTTGTGGACTCTTGGTATATGTAAATGGCCTTGGTTAGATCGTGCTCGGACCCTGCAATGTTGAGGTTTGTTTTTAGAGCTTACCCCCACTAAGCATCATTGCTTACGCTCTCTTTGTTCAACATTGCAGATCCTTAGTTCGTGGGTTGCTCGGGCAAGCGGAGGGCCTCCAAGTGTGGTTTTGGACTTGAATTTATCAAGTATGGTTTTAATGCTAAGACATGTAATAGTTTAAGCAATGGGATGTGTAAGGTTTTGTTGTTTGTTGTTGGTTGCTAGGAGCATGTTTAGACTCCATGTTATGTCGCTTTTGTGTGGCTTGTGATGCCATGTTTAAGTTGTAATCCATGCCTAATTGCTTACTTTGGACATTAGCCTATGCCTTAAGAGTTTTTACATGTGTTTGAATGTTGTTTGAATGCATGCATGTTGTGGATTGTTTCCTTAGTATTAGACATGTTTAAGTCTTGATAAAGCATGATGATATTGTTGGTTTAAATTGGGTTCAATCGAATTACTGTTGTATGGTGTTTTGGTGGTGTTTTGGGGCACCCTTGTGCCTCAAAACAGTCCAGACGTGTCTGCAGACAGGGGGCGTTTCGGAACGGGTCCCCCTGTTCCGGAACGGTCCCTGTGTAAATGGCCTTCCGTTTCGAAACGGATGAGGGTCGTTTCGGAACATTTTGGCTACTGGAATTTTGAGAAATTGGCGAGATGTAGCCGTTCCGAAACGGGCCTTTGGTGTTTCGGAACGGTCAAATCTCGTTGACCACAAGATATTGACCGTCAAGGTCGTTCCGATACGGGTCACCCCTGTTTCGGAACGGTCACCCTATGGTTGACCCTGGCCTATTGACTTAGTCAAGCCGTTTCGGAACACCCTAAGGGCGTTTTGAAACTGCCTGCTGTAATAAAGTAAAATGGACTGTTTATGCTTGTTTGATCGGTGAATGTTTCGGTGTTTGTATTTTCTGTTGTTATGCTCCACTTAGGAATTAGTTACGCATCTAGACAAGATTAAAGTTAAAGAAATTTTCTGGGTCGTTAACCGAGGGGAAGCCTTAACGGGTTTCGCTTCGGTTTTCCCCGTGTGGCCCACTCGGACCGGTCATCCGACCAGACCGGGACGAGGGGGTTACATAGAGTTTAGGATGTGAAAATTATGGTTAGGGTTTAAAATATAATTTTTAAGTGATTTTTAGTGTGGGCATAGAAGGGGGATTTATTGGGAGACATCCGATGATGGAATCATAAAGAAATAACTAAAATTTTGCTTATAAAAATCCTCTTTATGCTTCAGGCCTGACATTTACTGAGTCATGCACTGGATAATGAGGAGTTCAAAGGAAAATATTAATGTATCTAAAAGATAGACATGTTTGGATGGAAGAAAATAAGACATAGAGATAAAATATGGTGGGAAAACGTTTATTTTTAAACTTAACATGTCACATTAGCTTTTTTTAACGGTAATGAAAACGAATTAAAAGTTGAGTGATAGTAATGAAAGTTTTAAAAGTTCGATGACCATATTGAAAGCCTCTTAAAAGTCCAATGACTAACAGTGTATTTTACCCTTAAATTTAACATGCCACGTCAGCTTTTTTAACGGTGGTTGACGACAGTGACCTTATTGAAAGCGAATTAAAAGTTGGGTGACTGTAATGAAACTTTTAAAAGTTCGGTGACCTTATTGAAAGCGCCTTAAAAGTTTAGTGACTACCAGTGTAGTTTACCCTAAAAAATTAGAGTCTTTAATAACAAGTACTGAAAAACTTTGACCTCAAATAACAAGTATTGAAAAAAAATTAATTTTAAGAGTATGTCCTATTAATAAATATTAAAAAAATTGGGCCTCAAATAAAAATATTAAAAAATAGACTCTTAATAACAAATATTGAAAAAATAAATTCTAAGAGTAGACATATAATAACAAATATTAAGACAAAATTAACCTCTAATAACAAGTATTGAAAAAATGTGGGCCCCAAATAACAATTATTTAAAAAAATTAGACCCTAATAATAACTATTAGTGAAATTAAAATATAACTATTTAAGTAATTGGCCTAATGGCCAAGGATGATGTTGATCTTGCCCCATCTTATATGAGTTTGAATCCCAACATTAAAATGTAATATCTCTATTTAATAAAAAATAAGTAATAAAAATTGAGGAAAAAAGAGGATTGTATCTAATATTATAATCAAATTATTATTTCTTTTACTTATTTTTTATGGCCTAAAATAAAGATCTTTATCTAATATTATAATTAAATTTTTAGACATTTTCTATTATAATTATTTAAGTAGTAAAAATTAAAGAAAATGTGCCCTAGACGGTCGACTGTCCCCGGTGCCGGCCCTGCATTCGTATTACCTAGTCAAGTATATTTCAATTTCAATAAAGTTTATCCGAATAGTTTTGATAAAATTTTCGATTGGGTATTCATAGAGGTGGCAATCGGGTCATTCGGTTCGGGTTCGGTTCGGGTCGTTTCGGTTCGGGTCATTTCGGGTCTATCTAGAATCGGTTTAGATTCGGTTCGGGTCGGTTCGGTTCGGATTCGGGTCTAATTCGGGTCTGTGATGAGTCGGATTCGGTTCGGGTATTGGATCGGGTAAATATCGGATCGGTTGTTTTCGGGTCGGGTCAATATCGGATCGGTCGCTTTCGGTTCGGGTCAAAATCGGGTCGTTCGGGTCGCTTTCGGTTCGGGTTAAAATCGGGTCAATTTTGGGTCAATTTCGGGTCGGGTCAACATTTAAATTTTTGGGTTAATTCGATTTGAGTTGGGTTAAAGGAGGTTTAGTATTTATGGTTTAGTTTAGAGTTATTGGTGTATGAGATTAATTCTGATTCAACTTGTTAATCTATGCATTTGAATTTGATTAAATATTTAAATCAAAGCTTCATATATCCATATAATTTTTTTTATAATTATATTAAATCAATGTTTATTATTATTATAATAATAATAATAATAATAATAATAATAATAATAATAATAATAATAATAATAATAATAATAATAATAATAATGTCTGAAATGAATTAATTTATTAAACTTAGGATCTAATTGAACTAACTAAAATCTAAAAGCATAAATCACGGACATAATTAAAATAATTTTAAAACTAAATGTGAAATTTCAATTAAATTAATCTAAATTGAAACTCAATTAAATTAATAAAAATAGAAAGACAATTGGTAAAAATAGAGAGGGAAAAAACAAAATTTTGGAGGGAAATAAGCCACCAATTTTTTAAGCTAGATTGAAAAAAAAGAAAAAGACAATTGGAAAAAATAGAGAGAGAAAAGACAAAATTTTGGAGGGAAATAAGCCACCAATTTTTTAAGCTAGAGATTAATTACTTTTTAGGTCATGTTGCATTTAAAATGTTACATTTTAGTCAACTTTAAGTTTTAGTTTAATTTAATTTAGTCACAAGTATTCCCACGGTTTAGACTTCGGATATAGAAATCCCCTCCCAGTAGTGATATTTAGTCTCTAAAAATTTACTTTTAGTTGAAATTAACTAATCTTTGTAATTTAGTCTATTAATTTAATATATTGATATTTTCGTTCATTTTAATTTCAAAGATTTAATTTTTAGCCAAAATTGACCCCTATTTATTTATATGGTATAATTACAAAATTGATCATTGGACTCTCAAATTTCTCCACTTCCAAATTGTCAATTTAGTCTACAATTTCAATTTTATGCTATATTTTATGATGAAATTATTAAATTGGTCACCAAGATCTCAAATTTCTATACTTCATTTTATTATTTATTATATTGTTAAAAATAGATATTCGGGTCAATATTCGGTTCAGCTTTCGGTTCGGGTAGCATTCGGTTCGGGTCCATTCGGTTCGGGTCCATTTCGGTTCGGGTCCATTTCGGTTCAACAAAAAATTTCGGTTCGGTTCGGTTCGGTTCGGGTTTCGGGTCAACTTTGAATCATCATGTTCGGGTCAAAATCGTAAAACTTGATTCGACTCGAAAAAGTTATTTCTTGAATTTTGAGTTATTCGAGTTGAGTTATTTTAATTATTCGAATCACTCGAATAACTCGTTAAAATTTCGAGTTCGAATCAAGTCTGAATTTTGGAAGTTTGAATAACCGAAAAACTGAATAGTTTGAATTTAAGCCTTAGTTAATGTTATACTCTTCTCCAATCCCTTACTTTGCTTCTTCAACCATTCATATCTCACGTGAATTTAAATAAAAACCCCTAATTCCCTTAACCTAAATCTCAAAGGCCCTAAATTTCTAAATCCCAATTTACACGATACTTCGAATTCTTCTACTATTGTGAGCTCGAACAAGTAACAACGGTTTCACAAGCAGTGCTGAATTTGTGATCAACATTGTTGTTGATTTTTTGGAGCTAGGGGTGAGCAAAACTCGACTCGACTCGAAAAAATCGAATAACTCGACTCGAGGCAAAAATACTCGACTCGTCTTGACTCGACTCGAAATTTCATAAACTCGAATAACTCGAAAAAATTTCAAATAAAGTTTGAGTTGTGAAATGGAAATTCGAATAACTCGAATAACTCGAAATTTTTAGTAATTAGTGGATTTATTTTTAAGTTCGAGACGAGTCCCTCTATTTTTTATGATATATACATACCGATATATAAAAATATGAAGAAATATTGTCACATGTGAAAAAATATATATGTGCATATCTTATATGATTAGAGAAAGGAGTTTAAATTGGAATCAAACCCTACTATAACATGATAAATAATTACAATTAAATTTTTATAGAAACTCGACTCGACTTTCTTAAACTCGACTCGAATCGAAAAAATTTCAAATAAAGTTTGAGTGGTAAAATATGACTCGTCAACTCGAATAACTCGAAATTGTTTGACTCGACTCGATCGAACGCTCACCCCTAGTTGGAGCTCTTGCTTTGACATCATCGAGGGTTCTAAAATTACTGGTCGAGGAAGGAACATATATGTATATTATGATTATAAATATATTATATAATATAATATTTGATTTATTTAATAACATCAAAATTCTTATTTACACACTTGAAAAAGAACATGAAGAAATATATTTTATATGGTTTGTTAAAGAAAGTTATTTAAATTGGAATCAATCCATAGTATAACATTATAAATAATTACAATTAAATTTGTATAGAAACTTGAAATTCAATTTGACTCAACTCGACTCAAAAAAATTTCAAATAAAGTTTGAATGATAAAATTAGACGCGTCAACTCTAATAACTCAAAATTTTTCGACTTGACTAAAAAAATTTAAATAAAATTTGAATGATAAAATCAGACGCGTCAACTCGAATAATTCGAATTTTTTCGACTCGATCGAATGTCCAACCCTACTTGTACGATCAGAATTTCCATTCTTGTACCCAAAACGGTTTTATTACTAGTGTAGCTTTTGAGTGGACTCTTAAATCATATAAGAATATTTAAAAAAAAAAATCAAAATGTCATTTAAGGACCAAATTGTAATTTTTAAAAAATGACAATGCCAAGTATAAACACAATCATTCCTCAAAGGAAGTGAAACTAACAGATATCAAAATAACAGGGTCAAGTTCAAACACAATCTTTCTTAATCCAAAGGGTAGTAAAACAGAGTCCAGATTTACCATATCTGGTTTAAACACAAGGTAGTAAAAGTAAAACAGAGATCAAACTCTACTGATATTATGAATCAGCTCCTCAACACCTGCAGACTTGAACCGCTGAGTTTGTGCAGTGTTATTTGGTCCAACCGAGCGGCCATTTCCGGTGTCAAATGATTCTTCCAATCCCCAACCTTCCCTTTCCGGAAATACATCTTGTTTTGAATCTCTCCTTTAACAACTTTCTCACTTTTATTTACTTCCAGGCTGCTTAAATTCTGGAAACTGCACATCTTCACAATCTTTTCAGGTTCCCCTTGTTGCTGCTCCTCCGAGGAGAACGGGTGACCGACGAACTCTGCCAGTTTATTAACATGCAAAACAGTGTCATCGACCATATCTTCGTATTGCAAGAACAAAATCTTAACTGGATTTTCCAAACTGGCTTCCCAGTATCCCAAAACATGGTCCCAATAAGGTCCATAGATGCTTGCACCTTGGCAAAACAACTCGAAGGCCTCGTTGATATGGAGGGGTTGAGCTCGAGTGTTTTGGGATGTTTGGATCGTAACATTGAAGTAGTACAAGGAGACAAATGAATCCTTGGGGTCCCTGCAGATGTAAACAATTTTGCAACCCGAATCGAGTATTGATTTGGGTAGGGAAGAGTAAGGAACGTGTGTAGCCAACACGGGAAGTCCAAGATCTCGATGAGTGGAGAAATGGGCATGATCGAGCTCCATGAAAGGCACGACCTCATGCGGCGTCTTGGAAAGCAAAGGGGTGGTGGAATCGTCGAAAGAAGCTCTTGTGATGATGGAGAAAATGAGGGATTTTAACCAGGTGGTGCCGGTTTTGGGGAGATTACACAGCATGATGTCGGAGGGTTGAGCTTGGAACCGTTGTTGAGCCGACACAACTCCTTTTAAGTGACTCGGGTGGAGCCAAAAGCCTTGGTATTGAAGTAGATTCTGAGAATAACGCCAGCCCTTGCTTTTGGGCAGACTCGATATCATCTCTTTGAATGATTTCTCAAACTCCTCTTCCTTCTCGTTCTCAACATGTTTGCTTGAGGAATCTAAGCCACACTCCATCAACAACAGCCTAAAGGGTTCAACTCTATGAACAAGTTGGAAGGAAAAGCACACACACATATGTGTATATATATTAAAATTATATATATGTACGAGATCCACTCATCACTTAAGTGGTCAGGGATGTTAGAAATTAAAAACGAGCATTTGCCCTCTATTTTCTCGTCAAACAAATATTGGTTTGGTTTTTAACCGGTGTTTATTTACTATTTTTTTCAGCTTCTGCCGACAGTCGTTTGCCTACAACAATGGCAGACGAAGCCTGAGTATAATTTATAAATATAATTAAATTTTTCGTAAAATATTTAATTCTCTGACCAAAAGAAGTTTTTTAATTTGAGAGGTTTCACCCTAATCTGTTCTTACAATCTTTTATTTACCAGACATTCAAATTAACGAATTTAACTAATCAAACCTTTAAAAATAGTCCAAAACTTTAATTTTAGCTCAATATTTTTTTTACCAAACATGACATTGTTTAAGTATAGTAAGTTTTACTGTTTCTTGAGTTATGAATGCTTGTGCAGGCTAAAAATTTGATTTTTTTTTAATTAGGGGTGGCATCGGATCGGGAATAATAAAAAATCGTAAGGATGCGAACCGATGGGTATAGGAAATAAGCGAAATCTTCACTCACGAGAATGGAGATAGGGGAGTTTTATAACTGAAGCTCAAATGGGAATGGAGACATAGGTTGCTATATCCGGGATAACTGAACTGTACCCGTATACATCACCATGGGGATCTTCAAAAAATATCCGTGGATCCCTAATATTTTACAAAGTTGGATGGTCATAAGAGTAATTTACACATTTTCAACAAAAATCTCATATCCTATAACCTGAGTATGGTCAGCTTGATTAAGTTTGAAAATTCTCCGTAAATTTCATAAAATAATTAGAATGTGGTCTATATATCGTTATGAATGTGATTCAGTCTAGTTTGTTTAAAATACACGGTGATCGAATTCAATATCTATTTTAAAAAATATGAATATTTGAATGTTGAAAGGTCATAAAAATTTGGTAGCAGATTTCTTAGAAAACAGTTTTAGTAGTGGCTTTGGAAAATCACCAAAAATTCTACAAGATAAATTAGGAAGTGAGCCTTATATTTCTATAACCACACAGAAAGTCTAGATTCTTTTAAAATAAACGGCTCTTGAATTCGAGTTATATATTATGAGTTATTAGTTGTTGAGTGAAAAAGGGTTAGAAGAAAAAACTGCAAACTGTTTCCAAAACAACAATGGCAGTGACTTCATAAATTCACTATAAATCATACGAGTAAAATTAGAAGATGTAACTAATATGGCTGGAAATATTATCTAATCTATTTCTTTTTAGAGCAAACATATCATGATTTGAAATTGTAGGTTATTAGTTACATATTTTCTTTTAAAAGTAGTGCAGACTGTCATGTTTCAGTAGTTAATATTTTAGTCATGTTTTTATAGTTTTGAAATGCTTCGTTTGTTGTTGTCAAAATTAAATTTATCCTTTATGTTTGTAATTTTGGAGATTTAATATTAAGTATTTATTTTAATGTATTAAGTTTTTTTGGTACGGTGAAGAACCGAAAATCATAAGGGTCCGTAAAGAATGGATATAGAGACGAAAATAATTCCTGAAACGTTTAATGAGATTCTCAAAATCATATCCGCAGGAGTTAGGAATAAAAAAAATACAAAATCGCCCCTGTTGTTTTTAAAGTTGTAGCATAGAAAAAGGTACCAAAAAAAATTGAAAATTATTATTATTTTTTTAAATTTGAAATTGACCTTTCTTTTATTAAAGGGGTGGGTGGACATTAATTGGTCTTAAGGCACCCACAGTCAGAACGAGTATAACGTGTTGGTGATGAATTATAAAGGATCCCGGGCTATAATCACTTATATTTTATCCGAATAATATTATATAGTATTATTATATTTTATTATAATAAAAAATATATAATAAATTATTAAAAAGCAGCTAAGTACCGTGAATGCCATGCAAGGCATCCACGTGTTGAGATTTGTTCGAGTCGTATTTTTTGTTATGGCTAGATGATGCGAGGATCTTGTTAGGGGTCTGTCGAAATTCTTCATTCGAGCTTTTAGTAGGGTAAATTTTGATCTTTATCTTTGTATTTATTTTAATGTTCGGTAATATATAATGGCATATTTTGTAATAAATATATTTTGTATGCCGTGTCTATATTTTAAATCGTATGAATTATTTATAATGTTCTTTTAATTATTAGAATGTTTTTATATTTTGTATGACACTTTCTAATAGTCTCTATTACAAGATAATTTTTATTCTAGATTATAATTTTTAAAATAGAGTCCCTTCAGTCATGAATCTAACGAAAATTATGTCCTGGGTATAGGGGTGTAAAATTCTTTTATACTATATTATACTTTTCAAAATAGATTCCCTTCAGTCCAGAATCTAACAAAAATTATGTCTCGAGTATAGGGGTGTAAATTTCTTTTATACATAAAAATATTCTTTTAAATATTTTAAGGGATTCTGTAGAACGTGGCAATCGATCGAATAAAACCAAGAGGGGGGTGAATTGGATTTTTGAAAATTGCGGCGGAAGCTAATTGCAAAGATAAAAATTGCAAGGCGATTTAGAGTGGTTCGACTTTCTAACCAAAGTCTACATCCACTACCTTAGCGTCCACACTAAGGATTTCCCACAAATTCACTAATTTGTCTTTCCTTTAAGGACAAGGAGTAACCTTACACACTTCAATAGACTTATACCCCAAAGTCTATTGAATCCTATCCCAAAGTTGGATACAAATGAGCAAACTAGAAAATCCTCACTAGGAATGTGTTTGCAAAGTTTAAGCTCTCTCACACACCCGAAAAACACTAGCTCAAGAGTTACAACGAAGAACACTCTAGTGTTTTACAAGAAAGATCGAAAAATAAGCACAAAATGATTTCTGGGAAGCTTGAATGTTTGTATTTGCTTTCTTGATGTTTCTTGATGATCCAATGCTGTATTTATAGTGTTGTTTGAGCATCTAGCCGTTAGGAGCCTTTGAGGGGTCTTTGGAGCCGTTGGGGGTGTTTATTATTGACCTTAAAAAGCTCCCCTGCACTTAAGTTTCGAAACCTTTACCAAGGGTTTCGAAACTTTATAAATAGATTTGAATATTATGACCGTTACAGGCCAAAGGTTTCGAAACCTTCATAAGGTTTCGAAACTTTCAGGCCAAGGTTTCGAAACCTTATGAAGGTTTCGAAACCTTTACCCAGGTTTCAAAAACAGAGTGCTACTGCCCAGGAAGGTTTCGAAACTTTAGTATAGTTTCGAAACTTTTCTTCCAAAATGAACATTTTGGGCATTTGTTGACTTTCAAAAATGTAGTTCGATATATGTATTGAGTCGAACTTTTTCAAAGCATTTTGTCAAGTTAAAATCGAGTTTTTGAAAAATTTATTTCTTTAAAAATACTTTACAAATTTTTACAATTTAGTCCTTTTAAAATTTCTTTTTAAGTTATATCAAAATCAAAATAAGTTCAACAATCTCCCCCTTTTTGATATAACAAAACATTTTGTAAAATTTTTTTTTTTTGAAATAATTTGTTTAATATTTCAAATCTTTTTCATAAGCTCCCCCTTAATAAATGTCTTCATGAAAAAACTTTAAAATTATAATTTTAAAGACATATGAAATATTTGGATAAAACAAATTTGCTCTCTTAATCTTCTCCCCCTTTTTGTTATAGCAAAAAGGATAAATGGCTACAAAAGCAACAAAAACGTTAATAGATCAATAATTCAATAGCATATCATCTATCAAGCATATCATCCAAGATTTATAATCCAACAAAATAAAATTCATAGAAATATTCAATCAAAGAGCATAATATGTCTTAAAAACAAAGACTAAAGCGTAAATCAAAATAAGTCTAAAAATGTAACAATAACATCATAAAGTCATATAGAATGCATATATAACTAAACATCATCAGGAGGCATCTGTGGAAAGAAGTGAGAGTGGACATCGTGCATGTCATGCTCCAACGATGTAACTCGATCATCTATGCCACGAACGCGATCATCTATGCCACGAAGATGAGCATCTAAGCTATCAAAGCGCGTGACCATAGTCGCATACATAGACTCTAAAGTAACTGGTGCCGGTGCCGGAGCTGGTGGAGCCTCTCCTATAGGATCCTCTCTATCATCAATCTCCTCTAAATCTCCTCTATGAACCCAACCGTGATCTCCATGATACCATTGGGCTTTGTGACAAGATTTAATGTCAATAAAGCTCTTGTTCTTAACATGAGGATCTAAGGAAGTGTCTATGTTTAGCTTCCTAAAGATGTGGCTAAGAACATTCCCATAAGATAGAGAGAAAGAGGTGGAATTATTGATGATTTTGATGAGGTTTAGGAAAATGATGGTAGCAATATCGGGACAAGTTCTATCACGATATTGGCGTAGCCACCAATAATCACAAGCTCTCATACTAGTGGCTTTTCCGCCGGAGGGACGGAAGAACCAAGTAGTAAGGAGTAAAAAGAGGCGCTCCTCAAGAGGAAGGTGAGTAGGACTACCATCCGGGAAAGCAAGAATGTTATGAGCCTCATTTTCATTTGAACTACCATCTAAAGGAACACCTAAGTGATCGGCTATGTTTTGAGGTGTTAATTCAAATTCGGTACCCATGAGGTAAGAACGGATACCTATGATGGTGTTTCGCTCACGAGTTGATCGGATGAAAGTAGCATTAGCGAAAAAGGCACGAACTAATTTGCGATGGGTGTAGGGAGGAATGTTTAGATAATCAAGCCATTCCCAATCGGCAAAAAGTTCAAAGAGATCAAAATTAAATTCGGGAGATGTAAGAAAATCAAAGTCGATTGTTCTTTCTTCTCTAACTTTCTTATTCTCATAAATACCTTGATATCTCTCTAGATTTTCGGGATTCCTAAAGCAAAGATCCTCAAATTGAGGATTAGGATTAGAACCAGAATTTTGACAGATTTCATTGCGTTGACGCTTAGCTCTAGGAGGATTTGTTCTAGGGAGAATTACTCTAGGAGGCATGATTTTTGGCTAGAAAAATTGGTTTGGGAATTTTATCAAACACTTTGTGGGCAAGAAACTAAAGATGTTTAAACAAGAGATTAATCAAGATTAGGTGATACCTCCTGCAAAACACAACATATATTGCAATATAATCAACCCACATTGTTCTAAAATTCTCTAAAAATTGATTCCCTAAAAATTTTATAACCCTAAAATTCTCAAAATCTTGAAGAAATTGAAGTTTTAAACAAGAAATTACCTTAAAAGCTTGATGATGATGATGATATAAGCCCAAAGGATTGATTAAAACTTGTAGATTTGAGCAAGGGTTTTGAGGATTTTGAGAGAATTTGGGATTTTGGCCGTTTAGGTTTGATGAAATAAGAGTTAGGGTTGAAAGATTGGTGTTTTTATGCTTAAAAACCCGTTCGAACTCGGCCTGTTTTAATGAAGGTTTCGAAACTTTGGGAAAGTTTCGAAACTTTCAGCCTAAAGTTTCGAAACTTTTGCCTCCAGTAGCAAAAGTTTTTCTGGGCACCCTAAAGGTTTCGAAACTTTGATAAAGTTTCGAAACTTTCTGGCCAAGGTTTCGAAACTTTGATGAAAAGTTTCGAAACTTTTGGTTCCAGTAGCGAAATTGATTCTGGAAATCCTATAAGGTTTCGAAACTTTGTATAAGTTTCGAAACTTTTGTCCTATTTTGTCTAAAATATCAGATTTTTGCCTCAATTTAGTTCCGAGTCGCATTCTAATATTACTATGATAATTATCAACATTAAAGACCATATTTGAACTAAAAATCAAAGAATTTTACGCTTATAGTTGGATTTAAAAGTGACTATCTTAACTGAGGTCACCAAATTTTTTTTAAACAATTAAGCACATTAAATTGCTAATTTTAAGACCTAAAGACAAACATAAACACATAGGGTCAAAAAATTAAGCAAACATGCAAAACATAACTCCCCCTCACTAAAAGCATTCATATAACATATGGGGAACCTCAAACATGTTTCAAACAAAATGAGCTTATAAATCAACATGAAAGAGACAATTTTGCATAAAAATGTTACCACTTGAACCAAGATATGTCGATTTAGCTTCTTCAAGTGTCCTTCCATTTTGTGTGTCTAGAGCTTTCAAGTTTCTTCAAATTTGCATATCATGGCTCCAACACACCTACAAAAGGGAACTATGTATGTTTTGGTACCCAAACTCTTTTGGGTCCATAAGAGTTAGTTCCTAGTAATTTAGTCCCTTTGGGTATCCATTTAGATAATAGATCAACATCTTTATTAGCAATGAGTCCTTTTGGAACCCAAATGCTCCTAATCTTTTTTCGATTAGGTGATCTTTGTCTATACCCATGATAGTTCTTTCTAACATAGTTGGGTCTTGAATTTTCACATTTTTCAACTAATTTTGTCCCAACTTTGTTGAAAGAAGCTTTAAGATCATCAAGTTCCTTTAGATGATCTTTATGGACCTTTGAAAGTAAGTTTTGCAAGTCTTGATTTTTCTTTTCAAAATCGTTTATTTGGACTTGCATTTCTTCGAATTTACTTTCAAATTCCTTATTAGTCTTAGAGAGAGAATCATTTTCATTTTTCAATTTTGAAGTAATTTTTTTATTTTTCAAAATTAACTTCTCATACTCTAAGGCTAATTCATTATAAACCTCTTGCAATTCATCAAAAGTATAATCAAATGAATAAGATGAATTAGAGGTTACCATTGAGTCATCCTCGATAGCCATAAAACACAAGTTGGCTACTTCATCCTCGTCCTCGTCGGAAGAGTCATCGCTCCAAGTAGCTACGTGAGCCTTGTGCTTCTTCCTCTCATAGCTATTTTTCCTTAGTTGAGGACAATCGAACTTGATATGTCCCGGTTTGTTGCACTCATAGCAAATTAGAGGATCTCTCCCTTTGTTGCTACTCTTAAAACCCTCTTCTCTTTGGAATCTTCTTCCTTTGTTGGTCAACATGAAGTTTTTGAATCTTTTGGCAAACATAGCCATCTCTTTTTCTTCATCTTCTTCACTAGAATCATCATCCTTTTTGGATGCTTTAAGAGCAAGACCAACTTTCTTCTTCTCCACTTCCTTCTTCTTTTCTTCCTTGCCCTTTGACATCATCTCGTGAGTAAGCAAGGAACCAATAAGCTCATCTAATTTGAGAACTTTGAAGTCCTTTGCTTCTATTATGGTCGTTTTCTTCGAATCCCATGAATCGGGAAGAGAGTAGATCATCTTCCTCACAAGTTTGTCTTCGGGGATCACTTCGCCATAACCTTTCAAACCATTTACGATCACGGAGAATCGATCGGACATGGTTTTGATGTCTTCCTCGGGGTCCATCTTGAAGTTTTCATAATTTAGATTGAGGAGTCCGATTTTGGTCTCCTTCACTTGATTTGTACCTTCATGTGTAACTTCAAGTTTGTCCCAAATTTCTTTTGCATTGGAACAAGATGACACCCTTCCGTACTCGTCAGGGCCAAGGGCACAAAAGATGAGATGCATAGCCTTTGCATTTGTTGAGAATCCCTTGTCTTCTTCAACGTTCCATGATTCAATATCACTCGTTGGTGCTATGTATCCTCTCATGATGATTTTCCAAGCTTCAAGATCATAAGCTTGGATGAAGAGCTTCATGCGGTTTTTCCAATAGGCATAGTTTACTCCATTGAAGAAGGGAGGCTTGTTGGTGGGTTGAGAATCGCCCCAAGCTACAATATTGGAGGTGGATGCCATGGATGACTTTGTAGATGATTGCACACTTCTTGGATCTTTTTCAAGAGGTTGTAAGACCTTCTAATGAACCAAAGCTCTGATGCCAATTGTAGAACGTGGCAATCGATCGAATAAAACCAAGAGGGGGGGTGAATTGGATTTTTGAAAATTGCGGCGGAAGCTAATTGCAAAGATAAAAATTGCAAGGCGATTTAGAGTGGTTCGACTTTCTAACCAAAGTCTACATCCACTACCTTAACGTCCACACTAAGGATTTCCCACAAATTCACTAATTTGTCTTTCCTTTAAGGACAAGGAGTAACCTTACACACTTCAATAGACTTATACCCCAAAGTCTATTGAATCCTATCCCAAAGTTGGATACAAATGAGCAAACTAGAAAATCCTCACTAGGAATGTGTTTGCAAAGTTTAAGCTCTCTCACACACCCGAAAAACACTAGCTCAAGAGTTACAACGAAGAACACTCTAGTGTTTTACAAGAAAGATCGAAAAATAAGCACAAAATGATTTCTGGGAAGCTTGAATGTTTGTATTTGCTTTCTTGATGTTTCTTGATGATCCAATGCTGTATTTATAGTGTTGTTTGAGCATCTAGCCGTTAGGAGCCTTTGAGGGGTCTTTGGAGCCGTTGGGGGTGTTTATTATTGACCTTAAAAAGCTCCCCTGCACTTAAGTTTCGAAACCTTTACCAAGGGTTTCGAAACTTTATAAATAGATTTGAATATTATGACCGTTACAGGCCAAAGGTTTCGAAACCTTCATAAGGTTTCGAAACTTTCAGGCCAAGGTTTCGAAACCTTATGAAGGTTTCGAAACCTTTACTCAGGTTTCAAAAACAGAGTGCTACTGCCCAGGAAGGTTTCGAAACTTTAGTATAGTTTCGAAACTTTTCTTCCAAAATGAACATTTTGGGCATTTGTTGACTTTCAAAAATGTAGTTCGATATATGTATTGAGTCGAACTTTTTCAAAGTATTTTGTCAAGTTAAAATCGAGTTTTTGACAAATTTATTTCTTTAAAAATACTTTACAAATTTTTACAATTTAGTCCTTTTAAAATTTCTTTTTAAGTTATATCAAAATCAAAATAAGTTCAACAGATTCTCGTGAAAAACGTGTCTCTAACTAAAAAGGAAGCCGCTTTCCGTTAATTCATATTACAAAAAATATTATTTTTAATTCTAAAATATAATTTTTTAAAATAGTTTCCCTTCAGTAGGGAATCTAACGAAAATTATGCCTCGAGCGTAGGGGTGTATATTCTTTCGTACAAAGAAATAATCTTTTAAATATTTTAAGAGATCACAATTTCTAAATTAAATTCGAATTCATAATTTCTACCATTAAGACATTACATAATCGACATGTACCAATTTTGGGCACTGTGGGGGTGCTCACCCTTCCCCACACGTAATCGACTCTCGAACCTACTTTTTTAGTTTTCGTAGAACAAAATTCTTTATTTTAGTAAAAACGAAAAAAATAAGTTTTATTAAAATAACCAGATTTTCAGATGATCCAATCTCACCTAAATTAACAGATTGGTGGCGACTCCCATTCAAACCAATTTTTGTAAAAGACGTGTCAAGCCCTCAATGCGAGACCGTTATTACAGCTTGACGATTCCGCTGAAAATTTTTTTAGAGAGTAAAGCCAATGGTTGATTACCTTTTGTCTATAGATGAAAATTATGACTTTGATTTAATTAATTTGTGTTGGTAATGCTTCAAGTATTGCTTGAGCTATATCCCACATTGGTTGGGAAAATAGCTAGGGATGGGTATTTATACCCATGCTTCCTCCCTCCCTTGTTGAGTGGGAAAGAACAAGGGAAGTCCTCGCGCGCCGCCGCCGCCGGCTCGGGCTCGGGTAACACGTGTCATAGACACGTGCGCGCGTAATAATTGTTTGATTTGAACGTTTTGATTCCAGTGCAGTTTATTCAAAATTATTTGAATATGTACAGTCTGTTTAGTGGATGAATTTAGACTATTTTTCAATCAAATTCAAGGTGTAACAGCACTGTTATTGCATGGTTACTAAGCTTAAATTACAGAATTAAAATGGTGTTATTGTGAGGCTGTTACAACATGTTTAATACTGCTGTTATACAGATTTAATTCTGTAATTATTTGGACAGTGAAATGTCAATTATAGATATGATATCCAGCCTATAAATAGAGGTGCTGCATGCATCATTTTATAAATCAATTCTCTCTGTTTCCTCCATTGTTAGTTCGAGCAGTACCGCTGTTGTTCACTCCGGAGTCGAGTGTACGGTTCCAGGAGCGTCCGTGTACACCTCGGGGGACAGCCTGCCCGTGAAGCGACCACATTGTTCGGGGCAGTTTTGTTTCTAAGGCAGTGGCCACTGTAACCCCCTCGTTCCGGTCCGGTCGGACGACCGGTCCGAGTGGGCCACACTGGGAAAATCGAAGCGAAACCCGTTAAGGTTCCTCCTCGGTTAACGACCCAGAAAATTTCTTTTATTTATCTTGTCTAAATGCACTACCATTACCTATGTGAAACACGTCAGCGGAAACAAGAACAATACAAAGATCGAACATTCAAGACATCATTCATAAAACAGTCCATTTTTTGTAATTAAGCAGGCCGTATCGATACACTTGTCAAGGGTATCGATACGCCTTGACTAAAGTCAATACTCAAGGGTCAACACAGGAAGACCGTATCGATACAGCCCTTGAGCGTATCGATACGCCCTTCCCAGTCAACATCTCGTGGTCAACGAGATAAACCCGTACCGATACACTAACACACCGTACCGATACGATAATAACTCACCAAAATCTCAGAATTCCAGTGAGCAAAAACCGTATCGATACACCCCCGTGTATCGATATGCCCAGCCAAACTTGAGCCCTGGAGGCAATGGCGTATCGATACGGCCCTTAGGCGTACCGATACGCCCTGCACTGCAAAACTCCCAAACTCAGCAAAAACGTGCAAGGCTCGAACCTAGATGCAATTTAAGACTTCCCTAGCCCCAAACAAGCATTCATACAACATTTATTAACCATGATCTAGTCATACAAGGCACTCAACAAGAATAAACGACATTCATCAAGGAAATCATGCATTGAGCAAAAAGGTAGCATATAAGCACTCATAGGTTCATGCTTCAACAACCATACACACAAGTATCCACAAAAGGCACTTGGCCAACACACACATGATAAGCATTTTATTCATGGTTTACGATTCAAACATGGCATCAACAAGCCATATAAAAGCAACATAGACATGGAGTCTAAACGAGCTCCTAAACAACCAACAAAGCATACATCCCATTGCTTAACTATTACATGTCCAAAACATAAAAACTCATACTTGATGAACTCAAGTCAACAACCACACTTGGAGGCCCTCCACTTGCGCTAGCAACCCACGAACTAAGGATCTGCAATGTTGAACAAAGAGAGCGTAATCAATAAAGCTTAGTGAGGGTAAGCTCTTAAAAACAAACCTCAACATTGCAGGGTCCAAGCACGATCTTAGCCAAGGTAAAAGCATAATTACCAAGGATCCACAAGAGCCACAAGTTAAAGATGTATGAACAATATTCAATTAAATGTCATGCTCAACAAGCTCTATTTCACTACATATGTAAACACATGTAAACATCCAAGTAAGGATCACATATCACAACACATTGATACACATATCAATCAACATTGGCACCTAGCTATGACCCGAATACACGGATAAACACGTTGGAACTCACATCCAACAACCACTTTACCTCACGGTGGGATTACACTCATCACCGGTCTCGAGGAGGGGATTCCACTCATCCTCACGCCCCGTCGATGGGATTCCACTCATCATTGACTATAAATAAATACAATTTCCGGGCGTACCCGTACTCCTCCTTGGTGACTCAATGCCACCAAGGCCACGCGCGACTTTTGACTCATGTGTGCACACTAACATCCTAATGATCGATCATTTGTACTCAAGCATACTAGTGCCAACATTTAACTCATTCTACATTATTCATTTCAATCAATTCCGTGCTTAGCACGTACTCACCATGATCACAATCATGAACCATTTCCATGCATGCCATAAGCATCACAAATCATGCCTCATCTCACATGTATAACACAATATACATAAATCAAACATTTCACAATCATACGAGGCATAAACATCCCTACATAAGTTCAACCAGTGGCTCTAGATTAAGTTTAGGATTAGGCTACCACCCTAATCCTAACTCTAGGTGGGTCTACCAAGCCCAACCTAGTCCACATACTCGAACCAACCATTTAAAAACCACGTAAAACGTTTAACCACTCACCTAAGCTTCCAAGCTCCAAGCCAAGCAAGCAACCACTCTCACGATCCCGGATTTCTTCCCGAAGCTTCTCCAACACAAGTTCCCTCTTCTAAACAACCTCAAACACAATTCAAACAATCCCAAATCAGCCTAACATCAAAAGACCAACCCGGAACACAATTCAATCACAATTTACAATGTTGCAAGCCATGAACAAATCCCATTTTTAGCAAACTCGGGCAGCCCCAAAACCACTTCCAAAATCCATGTTTCCAACATCCAATGCACCCACAAATGATCCCAAAATTAACCCCTAACCATAGTACTATCAATACCCTATCAAAAACCACCTAAAACAACCCCCAAAACTCACCCAAAACCCTCCAAAAATCCCATTTTTACCCAATTTCGGGAATTGCTCAAAATCATTCAAAATTCACATATGTTGTACCATTTGGCTCCTACATTCCATAACTAACCATAATAAATCAAAATATTAAGTTTAGCTACACAAAGACACCATTTTTAATCAAATCCTTTGAAAACCCCAATTTCAAAACTTCAATGAAAATGAAAATAAATGGTACTTTTAAAGAGAGGGAGTTGAGGAGAAGTCAAAAACGATGTTACCTTTCAAAAACGAGTTGAAATGGATGAGCTTTTTGATGGAATAGTGATAGAGGAGGAAGAACGCTTGTTTCACGTTGGAATTGGGTGAGGAAGAGAGTGAATATTGTTTCATTTGTGAAAAGGAGATTTAAATTGAAAAATGGGTAAATTACCAAAAGGCCATTAATGAATGGCTATCCCCTTGTTCTTTAAAAAGCTCTTCAACTTGTCATTTAATCAATTTGGTCCCATTTCAAACATTTATTCTTGAAACCCGAAACATAAAGGATTATTTTAATTATAAACCCGAGCCCAAATAATATTAAAATATTATTTTCACCTAACCCCTAAACCCGGGTGTTACAACTCTCCCCCACTTAAGGAATTTTGTCCCCGAAATTACCTGATGGAAACAAATACGGAAACTGCTCAACCATATCCGTTTTCCTCTCCCACGTGGCCTCTTCCACGCCTCTATGTCTCCACAACACCTTGACCAACTCTATGGTCTTACCACTCAACACCTTGCTATCAGAAGCAAGTATCTCAACAGGCTCTTTATTATAAGACAAATCCGGATTTAACTCTATCTCCTCAACGGGCATAACATGAGAAGGATCCGATCTATATCTCCTAAGCATAGACACATGGAAAACATCATGGATCTTTTCTAACTCAGAAGGTAACCTCAAACGATAAGCTACAGGCCCAATCCGCTCAACTATCTCATACGGGCCAATGAACCTCGGACTCAACTTGCCTTCCGGCCAAATCTCATTACCTTCTTTCACGGAGATACTTTCAGAAACACTTTCTCACCCACGGAGTACTCAATCTCTTTCCTCTTCAAATCCGCATAAGACTTCTGACGATCAGAAGCGGCTTTCAAACGATCACAAATCAACTTCACCTTGTCGGTAGTCCCCTTAAGCAAATCCGGCATTGGTAACAATCTCTGACCTGTTTCAGCCCAACAAATCGGAGTCCTACATCGTCTACCATACAAAGCCTCATAGGGAGCCATCTGAATACTAGACTGATAACTGTTGTTGTAAGCAAACTCAACTAGCGGTAAGTGCTTCTCCCAAGAACCCTGGAAGTCAATCACACAACAACGAAGCATATCCTCTAGAATCTGTATCAATCGCTCTGACTGCCCATCGGACTGCGGATGATAAGACGTGCTGAAATGCAAACGGCTACCTAGAGCACTATGCAAGCAACCCCAGAATCTCGAAGTAAACCTAGGATCCCTATCTGAAACAATAGACTTCGGAACCCCATGAAGTCTCACAATCTCGCGGATGTACAAGTTTGCCAACTTGTCTAAAGAATCCTTAGTGTTCACTGCTAAGAAGTGAGCACACTTAGTGAACCTATCAACAATCACCCAAACTGAGTTCTTCTTCGAAGGAGACAAAGGCAACCCCGACACAAAATCCATGGTGATCCTCTCCCATTTCCATTCCAGAATCTTCAAAGGCTGTAACAAACCTGAAGGAACCTGATGTTCTGCCTTCACTCTCTGACAAACCATACATCGGCTCACATACTCGGCTACATCTTTCTTCAAACCAACCCAGAAGTAGTCATTCTTCAAATCTCGGTACATTTTGGTACTACCCGGATGCATAGAAAAAGGACTCGAATGTGCTTCACTCAGAATCTGACGTCTCAACTCAACATCTTCTGGTACCACAATTCTATCTCTAAAGCACAGCAAGCTCTCACCACTGAAACTGTACTCGGTCGGTCTTCCTTCGGCTATGTCCTGAACATGAGGAACTAAAGTCACATCTTGCAACTGCTTCTCTCTAATCAACTGAATCAAAGAAGGCTTCACTTGCAACTCGGCGATCAACCCACCATCATCGGATACACTCAATCTACCAAACATAGCTCTCAACTCAACGACCACTTTTCTACTCAAAGCATCGGCTACTACATTAGCTTTACCCGGATGGTACTCAATGGTCAAATCATAATCCTTTAACAACTCAAGCCATCTTCTTTGTCTCAAGTTCAACTCTTTCTGTGTCATCAAGTACTTCAAGCTTTTGTGGTCGGTGTAAACTATACACTTCTCACCATACAAATAATGACGCCAAATCTTCAATGCAAAGACAACCGCGGCTAACTCTATATCATGAGTAGGATAGTTCTTCTCATGAATCTTCAACTGTCTAGAAGCATAAGCAACAACCCTTCTTTCTTGCATCAAGACACATCCTAAACCTACGTAGGAAGCATCACTGTAAATCACAAATTCTTTACCTGAAACAGGTTGCACTAACACTGGAGCATTTGTCAAAGCTTCTTTCAATTTCTCAAAGGCCTTCTTTCTTGCATCTGACCATTCAAACTTAACTCCTTTTTGCAACAGTTTAGTCAAAGGAGCAGCTACTTTAGAGAAGCCATCAACAAATCTCCTATAGTAACCGGCTAATCCTAGGAAACTCCTAATCTCGGTCACGGACTTAGGTTGTTTCCACTCAACAATAGCCTCAATCTTCGATGGATCGACTCGGATACCTTCGGCCGAAACAACATGGCCAAGAAATACAACCTCTCGAATCCAGAACTCACATTTACTAAGCTTCGCATACAACTGGTTGCTCAAAAATCTCTGTAACACAAATCTCAAGTGCTCATCACGCTCTTCTTCTGTCTTCGAGTACACAAGTATGTCATCAATGAAAACAACTACAAAACGGTCTAGATAGTCTTTAAAAATTCTGTTCATCATATCCATGAATGTTGCAGGTGCATTCGTGAGCCCGAACGGCATCACAAGAAACTCATAGTGACCATATCTAGTCTTAAAAGCTGTATTCGGAACATCACACTCTTTCACTTTCAACTGATAGTACCCGGATCTCAAATCTATCTTCGAGAACACTGAAGCACCTCTCAACTGATCAAACAAATTGTCTATGCGAGGCAACAGATACTTGTTCTTCACAGTCAAATGATTCAACTGCCTGTAGTCAATACACATGCACATACTGCCATCTTTCTTTTTCACAAACAATACGGGAGCACCCCAAGGAGAACTACTAGGCCTAATGAAACCACGGTCTAACAATTCTTGCAACTGACTCTTCAATTCTTTCAATTCTTTCGGAGCCATACGGTACGGAGCTATCGAAACTGGATTAGACCCTGAAACAGTCTCAACCCGGTAACTCTTCAGGAAACACATCCGGAAAGTCACAAACTGTTCTAATATCTTTCGGCCTAGCTTCACTCATATTCGGGTTCATAACATAAGTTAAGTAAGCCCCACATCCGGAGTCCATCAACCTATGAGCCTCTAAGCTGATACAACATTAGAAAAGAACTTAATGTTCTCGCCTACTACTACTACCTCGTAGTCATCAGAAAGTTTCAAGGAATTCCTCTTCGTCTCAAAATCCACACTAGCCCGATGCTCAACTAACCAGTCCATACCCAAAATAATGTCAAAGTCATAAAAAGGAAGTTCCATCATATCGACAGAGAACACATGACCCTGAATCTTCAGTGGACATCTCCTATACACACGTCTAACCACAACTGTCTCACCAAAGGAACTAGTCACATGCATACCTACATCTAAAATCTCAACAGGTATGTCTAATTTCCGTGCATGCTCACTCAAAATGTACGAATGTGTAGAACCCGAATCAACCAAAGAAAGCAAAGACATAGACTGTAACTCAAAATTACATGCTATCACATCTGTGTCGTTCCCGACCTCTCTCTGAGCATAAAAACTCTCGCTGGTCCTCCTGCCTCTGGCTGCACTGCCACAACATGAGCAAGGTTCCTCTGAGCATCTACCCTAGGTGCATCAGCCCTAGGCTGGAAGTAGCCACGACCGCGCCCACGACCTCTATGAAAATCATTCGCTCTCGCAGGAGCCTGAGTAATGTTCGGTGCTTGTGTCGCCTGATGCGGGCACTCCCTCCTAAAGTGGTCCCTCGAACCACAATTCCAACAAGCATGGAAGTTACCCCAACACTCACCAGCGTGCTGTCTCCCACATCGTGTACACTCGGGCAAGCGCCCTCCTCCTCTATGGCCCTGATGGCCCCTACCATGGTGGCCACCACCACACCTATGGTCAAACTGATGTCCGCCACCTCTATGCCTCTTGGCATCTCTACCATCAAAGTGGTTTTGCCTCTTACCAGAACTAGACCCACCAGACCGTTTGGCTGAACCCAAACTGTGTTCTAAATCCTTGGCCCTCGCGACCAATACATCAAAGTCAGAGTAGTCAGAAGCTAGCGTGTACCTCTTGACTTCTTCGTTCAACCCGTAGCGAAAACGGTTACAGCATTCCACTTCCGTAGGAACCAACTCTGGAGCGTACTGACTCAAGCGAACAAAACGGATCTCATAATCAGTCACAGAAGCATCTCCCTGAGTAAGGGCCATAAACTCTTGCTTCTTCTCATCCAAGTACCTCGGTCCCAAGTACCTCTTCCTGAAAGCGGAATCAAAGAAATCCCAACCAATCTCGGCCTCTGGAACCCCATTAGTAATGGTGACCCACCAGGTGTAGGCATCACCTTGAAGCAATGAGATCACACAACCCAATCTACGTGCACCCACGCAACCCATCTGAGCTAAGATACGAATTGTCTTCTCTAACCATAGCTCCAACCTCTCCGGAGTAGATCCTCTGAACTCCTCGGCCCCCAAGCTACGGAGCCTCTCTAAAGGTAGGCTAGCATCGTCACACCTAGGCTAAGCTGTAGCCTGAGCTCCCGCAACTGCGGCCTGAAATGCTCCCGCTATGGCTTGCACTAGCGGAGTCATATCGATTCCGGCCGGACCTTGGCCACCTTGAGGTCCCTCTCCTTCAGCTCCAGGCGGAGGAGGTGGTGGTGGTGGAGGTTGTGGAGGTTGTTGAGTGTGTAAAAGTTCTATTATTTACACCCTTTTTAACCCATATTTCTGCTGCATTCAAGCATCATTGCATTGCATTTAGGTCAGTTTACAGCAAAACATCACAAATATATTAAAGGCACGGATTCTACTAAAAGATGGCTGATTTTGCAGGTTGCTGCCATAGTAGACGGAGAAGGCGAGCGCAGGGCAGAGAAGCAGAAGAGCTGAACTGGACAAGCAGATGATGAGTACGATGCTGCCATGGATCTGCCGTGACAGCAGAGGACGACAGCAAATTAGTGGAGGAAAAGCAAAGTGGACCTCGATAGATAGAGAAAATTATGCTCATCTGTCGTGTGAAAACCAAATATTTTTCCAAGCCCCGGATCAAAAGATATGTCAAGCCAAAGCTCAAGGAGAGGAAATCCCAAGAAACAAGGAAGGCGGCTGAAAAGTAGGATACTTGAAGATTAAGTCTTTATTAGAATCATACTTTTAATTAAAGTTGTAATCCTTGTTAACTTAGAATACTTGAGCCCAAAGCTTATATAAGGGAATAGATTTTAACCTAGGATCATATCCCATAACCCATAGCTGATTTCCCCTTAAACCGACAACCAAAAACCCTCCGCCGTTTACCCGCCGTCGATATGTTCTAAAACCCCCTAGGGCCATGGGTTGATTTGTAAAGTAGTTGCAAGGGTTGTTTTGTTTTAGGATTTTTCAAGTTCAATAAAATAAACTTCAAGTTCTCTTATTTTGGTTATTAACATTTTGCAAGAGCATCGGGAGAGCATTGTGAGGTTATCCATTTACTTAGCATCGGGAGAGTTAAGTATACGAAAGAAGTAAGAGCGAGTTCTCTAGTTTATAGTTGAAATATCTTGTGCCTAGGGATAGGGCAAGGTTAAGTGGCTAAAGAAGAATTCATACACATCGGTGTTCATCCTTCGATTCACGCCGGGAGGTATCATCAAAGACGTGATCATCGACAGACTTGGACCTAGGGATAGGCCAAGGCAGATCTGGGATTCTTGCCAAACTTGAAGTACTGAGTTGGTGTGTTTGCTGCCGCGACGATCAACGGACTGATGCCGCGACAGGTGCTGCCGCGACAGGGGCAACGACAGAACTGAAGTTCCTAAGCATTACAATACCTGCACTACTGAGCAATTAAATACCAGCCCATTCTCTCTATCTTGATATTTCTACTCTTTTATTTAAGTTTATTTTATTATTCTCGTGACAACTCTCAAATATTTCTTTTACTTTCGTGCAGTAAACTAAGGTGACGCTATTAGCCCAATCCCTGTGGAGACGATATCCGATACTTCGTATCACTTTACTACTTGCGTCGTGTACACTTGCACTACCATTGCGATAGACTCTTTTACACGCAACAAGTTTTTGGCGCCGTTGCCGGGGATTGGCAACATAACTACACCTTTCTTTAATTGCACTTTTTGTTTTAATTTTTGTTTTTCTTTTTATTTTTCTTTTTCGATTTTTCTTTGGTGCTTTCAACTCTTGCTTTTCACGAGGTTTTCTTGTTTATGCGCAGATCCAAAAGAAGTGAAGATCCTGAATATCCATTAGATCCGGAAATTGAACGTTCCTTCAATCTCAAGAAACAACTTTGTCACCTTTTAGCCAGGAACGAGTACCTTGAGAAACATCTAGAGAAGATGGCCCGTAACCCGCCCGCTGGTGATGGTATACCGCCTGTCGGCGACCCGCCTGCAGCAGTCGGATGACGGTCCTGCCGTGACTACATGCTGAACGATCATGTAGAATTGGAAACCACACTGCCGGATATTGAAGTTGATAACTTTGAGCTTAAACCTGTCATGTTTAGTATGATCAACAATGCCAGGCAGTTTAGTGGTGCTGTGACAGAGGATGCTAGGGAGCATCTCAAAACGTTCCAGGAAATCTGTGGTTCGTTTAGACTGCCAGAAGTTAATCCGAAGATACTGAGGCTTCGGTTATTCCCTCATTCATTAAGGGACAGAGCTAAAACTTGGTGGAATAAACTTACGCCAGGTTCAATTATGACTTGGGCAGATTTATCTCGTTAATTTTTATCTCGTTTTAATCCTTCGCATTTATCTGAGCGATTACATAATGAAATTGCTACTTTTCAACAGGAAGATGACGAACCGATGCACGAGGCATGGGACAGATTTACTACTCTTCTACGGAACTGCCCAATGCATGGATTCCCCGTCTAGAATCAGGTAACTAAGTTTTATAATGCTGCCAACTTACAAACTCGTATTCGAATTGATTCTGCAGCAAATGGACTATTATTGGATAAAGATCCGGATGAGGCATTGCAAGTTTTGAAAAATCTGGCCAAGAATGAGGAGCAGTTTCCGACTACAAGAAGAGGGGGTAAACGGGTACTTGCTGCCAAGGATTTTGAGGCCGACAACACAATGAAATCACATGTAGCATTCCTTACTAAGGCAATGAAAAGGTTATTGAATGATGATGGACTACAAGGATTTGCTGTCGAGGAAGTATGCGACATCTGTGAGGGAAATCATAGTCGGGATGAGTGCCCAATACAAGTAGAAGAGGGAAAATATGTTGGAAACTACAAGCCGAATTACAACTCTAACAACTATAATCCCAATTGGAGAAAGGATCCCAAATTTTTCTAGAGTAATCCTAATAATGTCCTGAATCCTCAAACACATAATCAGAACCAGAGAGGACTTAGATTGCTGACGCGACAACAACTGTCGCCGCAACTGCCACCGTAGCCACCAGCTGCCACGAGCAGTATATTGGAACAGACTCTGGTCACCTTTATGTCTCAGACCGGTACTTATATTGAGAATATGAATCAGTTTGTCAAGAAGACAGAGAATTTCATGGATAAAACAGAGATGAGGATGACAAATCATGAAGCTACTTTGAAATCTCTGGAGACACAAATGGGTCAAGTTTCTCAACATATTAAGCCGAGACAGACTGGATGATTCCCTAGTAATAATGAAAATGCTAAGCAGCCCACACATGAGCAGTGTAAAGCAATTACTACTAGGAGTGGGAAGAAATTACCAGGGCCGGAAAAAGAAGCTGAAACAGTAAAGGAACCAGCCTTGGACAAACCTGTCGAGGAAGCTGCCCCGACAGGTGATAAACAGACTGCTGCCGATGAGCCTGTCACGACAGCAGAAGCGACAGAGGAGAAAAATGATGATTACCGTCCTCAGATTCGTATGCAGTGAGAAGGACGTATTGCTGACTACCGTCCCCCACCTCCTTTTCCTCAACGGATACAACAAGCTAAGCAAGAATCTCAACTTAAAAAGATTTATGATATTTTTAAGCAGGTTCACATTAATATTCCGCTGTTAGATGCCGTTAGGGAGATGCCCGGTTATGCTAAATTTCTCAAGGATGTTATGTTAAAAAAATCTAAACTTGGGGAATTTGAAACGGTAAAGATGACAGAAGGTTGCATGAGTATTCTTCACCGGCAGCCACCCTAGAAAAAGAAGGATCCGGGGAGCTTCATCATACCTTGTGTAATCGGAAATAAATTTGTGGGTAAGGCACTTTGTGATCTTGGTGCTAGTGTTAATTTAATGCCAAAGTCTGTTTTTCAGAAATTAGGTATTGGAAAGGCGCTGCCCACGACAGTAACTCTGCAGCTGGCAGACCGCTCTTACGTTCATCCAGAAGGAAAAATTGAAGATATTTTTGTAAGAGTGGATAAGTTTATTTTTCCTGCTGACTTTCTTGTTTTAGATTGTGAAGCAGATGAAAACGCACCAATCATCCTTGGGCGACCCTTCTTAGCCACGGGAAGATCACTGATTGATGTGGAAAAAGGAGAACTCACCATGCGAGTGAACGACCAAGAGATCAAGTTGAATGTTCTCCAAGCGATGAAACATGCTGATGTAGACGAGGAATGCAAGGCTATCACTGACGTTACCCTTGATAAACCCTACATCAGGTCGGGCTGTCACGATATTAAATTTGGTCACTGTCGCGGCAGCCATCTACAGGACTGTCACGACAGCAACGATGACAGCACCGACGACAGCAACTCCTCTGAATCCGATACATATGATACTGAAGATCAAGAGGAGGTAATCTGGTTAGGCAATTGTCTAGGTAAGTTATTCGAACCTTTGAATTATACTTCGGATAACCATTTAATCCAAAAGCCATCTACTATTGAAGCACCTGTCTTAGAACTGAAGCCCCTGCCAGGGCAACTTAAATATGCTTTTCTTGGTTCAAATGATACGTTGCCCGTAATCATCTCCTCTAAGTTGCCGCAGGAACAGGAACGGCAGCTCATCGGCATGTTACGGCAGCACAAAAAGGCAATTGGATGGACGATTGCTGACATTCAAGGCATTAGTCCGGCGTTATGCATGCACAAAATCCTTCTAGAGGAAGATCATAAGCCGACTATTGATGCCCAAAGGCGGCTAAACCATGTGATGAAAGAGGTGGTGCGTAAAGAGATAATCAAGTGGTTAGATACTGGTATTATTTACGCCATCTCCGACAGCAAATGGGTGAGCCCGGTGCAATGCGTTCCCAAGAAAGGAGGAATGACCGTGGTGACCAACGAAAACAATGAGTTAATCCCAACCAGGACTGTGACCGGTTGGAGGGTTTGTATGGACTATCGGAAGCTTAACAAAGCTACCCGAAAGGACCACTTTCCTTTACCCTTTATTGATCAAATGCTTGATAGATTAGCGGGTAAACCTTACTATTGTTTTCTTGATGGTTATTCAGGTTACAATCAAATTGCTATTGCACCGGAGGATCAATAAAAGACGACTTTTACATGCCCCTACGGAACGTATGCTTTTAGGAGGATGCCGTTTGGACTATGTAATGCACCTGCCACCTTCCAAAGGTGCATGATGGCCATATTCTCCGATATGGTAGAGGACTTCCTTGAGATTTTTATGGATGATTTTTCAGTCTTTGGAGACAATTTTGAGAGCTGCCTTGGTAATCTACAAAAGGTACTTGAAAGATGTGAAAAAGCCAATCTAGTCTTGAATTGGGAAAAATGCCACTTTATGGTGGATGAAGGGATAGTCCTTGGCCATAAGATTAGCTGCCGTGGGATAGAAGTCGACAGGGCCAAGATAGAAGTCATAGAGAAGCTGCCGCCGCCGACCACAGTCAAGGGCATTAGGAGTTTTTTAGGTCATGCTGGTTTTTATCGGAGATTCATCGCAAATTTCTCAAAAATCACCAAGCCCCTATGCCATCTTTTAGAGTAGAACCGACCCTTTGACTTTAATGAAGAATGTACTGAAGCATTCAAGGTTCTGAAGGAAAAACTGGTAACAGCCCCCATAGTACAGCCACCAGACTGGACACAGCCATTTGAGATTATGTGTAATACTAGTGACTATGCTGTCGGGGCAGCACTTGGGCAGCGCAGAGATAAGTTATTTCATGTCATATACTATGCCAGCAAGACACTGAATGACGCCCAAGTAAACTACACCACCACAGAAAAGGAGCTATTAGCTGTGGTGTTCTCCATTGACAAGTTTCGTTCTTACATACTTGGGACGAAAGTAATAGTGCACACAGACCATTCTGCCCTGAAGTATTTGTTCGCAAAGAAGGATGCAAAGCCTAGATTGATACGGTGGATCCTGCTCTTGCAAGAATTCGACCTTGAAATCAAGGACAAAAAAGGGACAGAAAATCAGGTAGCAGACCACTTGTCGAGGTTGGAGAAGGGACAGAGTCTACCAATCGATGAGACAAACATACTGGAGACCTTCCCAGATGAGCAGCTCTTTGCTGCCGCAATCGCTGCCGCGACAGCCATGGCGGTAGGTAAGTCTTCTGAACTCCCCTGGTATGCTGATTTCGTTAATTTTATAGTTAGCGGAATACTTCCTTCTGATCTTAATTATCAAGCCAGGAAGAGGTTCCAAAATGATGTTGTTGCGTGTAAAAGAGTCTATCGCAATGGTAGTGCAAGTGTACACGACGCAAGTAGTAAAGTGATACGAAGTATCGGGATTGGGCTAATAGCTTCACCTAATTTCACTGCACGAAGTAAAGAAAATATTTAAGAGAATTGTCACGAGAATAATAAAGGAAAACGTAAATAACAGAGTTGGAATATCAAGAGAGAGAGAATATGCTGGTATTGAATTGCTCAGTAGTGCAGGTATTGTATTGCTTAGGAATTCCAGTTCTGTCGTCGCGCCTGTCGCCGACAGCACCTGTCGCGGTAGCTGTCCGTTGGTCGTCGCGGCAGCAAACACACCAACTCCGTGCTTCAAGTTTGGCAAGAATCCCAGATCTTCCTTGGCCTATCCCTATGTCCAAGTCTATCGATGATCACGTCTTTGATGATACCTCCCGGCGTGAATCGAAGGATGAACACCGATGTGTATGAATTCTTCCTTAGCCACTTAACCTTGCCCTATCCCTAGGCACAAGATAGTTCAACTATTAACTAGAGAACTCGCTCTTATTTCTTTCGTATACTTAACTCTCCCGATGCTAAGTAAATGGATAACCTCACAATGCTCTCCCGATGCTCTTGCAAGATATTAATAACCAAAATAAGAGAACTTGAAGTTTATTTTATTGAACTTGGAAAATCCTAAAACAAAATAACCCTTGCAACTACTTTACAAAACAACCCGTGGCCCTAAGGGGTTTTTAGAACATGTCGACGACGGGTGAACGGTGGAGGGGTTTAGGTTTCGGTTATGGGGTATGATGCCTCCTAGGTTAAATCTATGCCCTTATATAAGCTTTGGGCTCAAGTATTCTAAGTTAACAAGGATTACAACTTTAATGAAAAGTAAGATTCTAATGAATGCTTAATCTCTAAGGATTCCTACTTTTCAGCCGCCTCCTTGTTTCATGGGGATTCCTCTCCTAGAGCTTTGGCTTGACATATCTTTTGATCCGGGGCTTGGAAAAATATTTGGCTTTCACACGAAAGACGAGCAGATTTTTCTCTATCTATCGAGGTCCACTTTACTTTTCCTCTTCATAAGGCTGCTGTCACCTTCCTGTCACGACAGATCCATGGCAGCTTCTCCCTCGTCGTTTGCTTGTCCAGTTCAGCTCTTCTGCTTCTCTGCCCTGTGCCCGCCTTCACCGTCTACAATGGCAGCAACCTGCAAAATAAACCATCTTTTAGTAGAATCCGTGCCTTTAATCCATTTGTGATGTTTTACTGTAAACTAACCTAAATGCAATGCAATGATGCTTGAATGCAACAGAAATATGGGTTAAAAAGGGTGTAAATAATAGAACTTTTACACACTCAACACACCCCCAAACTCAAGTTTTTGCTTGTCCTCAAGCAACTAAGACCTAAAAGAAAAAGAATAAAAGGATTTTTTTTGTGTTGGCCTTCAAACAGTGAACTGTCCCTTACCCGTCGCTCATTCTCTATGGTGGCAGCAACCTGTCAGAAAGATTAGGATCTGTCCGGAATCTCCCTATAGTCCTCGTGCAGTGTGTGCATGCTTGTGAATAGTTATATGCTAAGACTCTCTTAGTTTCACTAGAATATTCAACCCTTAACTTGAATTTTTATGCCAAAGTTTATCTTTTTGAAGGCACATTTTCATGCTTCTTTGATTTCTTTGTTTTTTTTAAAGCTAAAGTTTCACTAGAGCCGGTTTCGGGCACCTCTAGCTAACTTCCTAGAGCCGGTTTCGGGCACCTCTAGGGCTATTGATTTTCTTTTGCTAGACTTCTTTCCTAGAGCCAGTGTTAGGCACCTCTAGGGGCTATTCAAGTGCTAAGCTTCCTATTCTAGTTTGGCTAAAAGACATCTAGGCAATATAACAGTCACAATGGTGTTTAAGTTTTCAGAACTATAGAAAGGCTCTAAACTTCTCCTTAAACTGTCCTAAAGATGCTGCCACGACAGAGCTGTCATGACAGGTAAGTTAACTTCACAGTTTTAAGCCAACAGTTTAATCTTTTCTGATTTTTTTAAAAGAACTTAATTAAATAAAGACACAACAAATTAATAAAAAGATGTACTAAGACTCCATTACTATGGAGGGTGCCACCCCCAAACTCGAGGGTTGCATTGCCCTCAATGCAAAATGACAGAAAAAGATGAAGACATGTACATCACAAAATAAGGATAAAGCAACAACAATAAAAGAAAAATAAAAGACTTAAATTTTAATCGCTGTCCTCGCTGCTGCTGCTGACACGGATCTAACGGCGGCGTCTGGGCTGTGGAGGAGGCTGGGCAGGTTGCTCTACGAGCTGGACGTCTGAACTGCTGCCACTGTCCCATGTGCTGCTGCTGCCTGTGGTGCTGGCTTTGGGCATTAGTTTTCTGTCCGCCATGCGTTTCTGCCTCTTGACAGGTGTGAACTCTTTCTCCAAGTTCCTCCTGATAGGGGGGTCTGTCTCGATGTCCTACGAGGTAGGTCGCTTTGCTCCTCGGGCGGAGGTTTCGGCTGTTGGACTGCCAGCTGCCGGCTGTGTAGGTGATGGGGTGGAAGCAGCAGAATGGGTATGGGGGGAGACAGGTGGTGTAGGTGTGTGGACAGGGGAGGGGATATGGAAATAATGGGCAGGGAAGGTGGGGAAAATGACATCGGGATAATGTAAAGTGTCGGTAATGAAATTTACCGTTGCGTTGGTGAAATCCCGGATGAAGGTCATTAATCCCATTTGTCTCTCTTCTACCCGTTGTATCGCAGCAAGGATGTGGGCAGACTGGTCTGTCGGGGCGGTGGCGACGGCAGGTTCAGGGGCAGGCTCCTCGGATGATTCTGCTGGGGAGCCGGCTGGGTTGAAGGAGGAGATAGGGGTTGCGACTATCAGCTCCATGAGACTGGTGATGTTGTTGTCGGTCCAGCCACGACCATGGACTAGTTTGTCGGTGGATGCCTCGGGGACAACAGCACAGCGGCATAGGGAAGTTATTGTGAACGGCAGGCAGAGGCGAGAATCTGTTCGATGGACGCAATCCAAAATGCTCTCCCTCATATAACGGTCCACGTTGATAGGCCTGTCATGCATAATGGAATGGATGAGGGCGAGCCGCTGCTGGTTCACTGTCGTGTGATGGGAAGAAGGCATGATACGCTTTTTGATGAAAGCGTTCCAGAGTTTAGCTTCTGGGAGCAGCTGCCCCCTTTTGACGGAGTTTGGGTTTTTCTTGCTTGTTGTCCACTCCGTTCCTTCTTCCGTCACTTCCGCCATGATAGCACCGTAGGCGGCAGGATCGAGGGTGTCTAGAAATTTCTGGTGGGCATCATCATCGGGGCCAAAGTATAGGCCAAACATGTGGTTGATGCTGTCAGCTGTGAATGGCACCTTTACTCCTCGGACGGTGACAGATGTTGCCGTTCTACTGTCGATGGTAGCATAGAACTCCCTCACCAATGTGTCGTTCAGTTCTGCCGGTTGTTCGGCGAACTGTTCCCATAGTTGAGCTCGTATAGCCTTCGCTATGAACGGTCGGAGCCCCATGTTCGGTACTTTGCGGATGTAGATGAAACCCCTTTCTTCCCATAATTCCTTGTTGGCGAACGGCGATGCTACTGCTGATGAGGAGGCGGAGGCAGCACTACGGCGGGTCTGTCTAGTAGACATATTAGTTGCAAGGGTTGTGGAAATAAAGAAAGCAAATAAAAAACTAGAGGAGAAAGCAAGGAAGAATAAGCAGAAGTGAGAAAAATGAAAATGAAAACAGGGTTTTATAGCGGTCGAGGTGCTGCCCGTTTAATGCTGTAACGGCAGGCGTGAATAACGGAGCGACTGTTGGGATTTAGCGTGTCTGCCGTGTCAGTCTGTTGACAGCCTGTCTTTACCGTCTGCGGCGGCAGCCGAAACGACAGGTTTCAATAAATGGGCTTTGTTGGGCTGATGGATGGATGGTGGGCTTGGGTCACTTCTCCTTTTCTTCTTGACTCCTTTATTTCCTAAAAACCGAAAAAAAATTATTCGAATAAAATAAACCTAATTTCCTAATAAATAATAAAAATAAAAATAAAATTTAGGTTAAATTAGGGATGCCTTGTGGGGCATCTCCCAAAGTAACCACTTCCTGTATTCCTGGGCTTCAGTCCCTCGATAATGCTTGAGGCGCTGTCCATTGACTTTGAATTGGTGCCCGTCTTTTAATGATTGGATTGTGATGGCACCATGGGGAAAAACTTGTACCACTTGGAACGGGCCAGACCATCTAGACTTTAGCTTTCCTGGGAAGAGTTTCAGTCTAGAATTGAACAACAACACAAGCTGCCCTGGACAGAACTGTCGTAGCAGCAACTTCTTGTCATGCCACTTCTTAGTTTTCTCCTTGTAGATTCTTGCATTGTCGTAGGCCATTGTCCGTATTTCTTCAAGCTCATTCAGATCTAATAGCCTTTTCTGGCCTGCCTTGTCTAAGTCCATATTCACTGCCTTGATTGCCCAATATGCTTTGTGCTCTATCTCGACAGGCAAGTGGCAGGTTTTTCCATAAATCAGTCGGTATGGAGACATGCCCAACGGAGTCTTAAAAGCTGTCCTATATGCCCATAATGCATCATTCAGAAGTAAAGACCAATCTTTCCTAGTTGGCTTAACCATCTTCTCAAGAATGTTCTTCACTTCCCTATTGGATATCTCAGCCTGTCCATTGGTCTGTGGGTGGTATGCTGTCTCGATCATGTGCTTGACACCATATTTCTTCAAGGCGGCAGCAATAACCCTATTGTCAAAATGTCTCCCTTCATCACTGATAATCGCCTTGGGGATGCCAAACCTCGAAAAAATGTTTTTGTGTAAAAACTTTTGGACCGTCTTTGCATCATTCTTTTGTGTGGCGATAGCTTCAACCCACTTAGAGACATAATCCACTGCTAGGAGGATGTATACATTTCCACATGAAGATGGAAATGGTCCCATAAAATCAATCCCCCAAACGTCGAAGATCTCGACCTCTAAAATGTTCTGCAGTGGCATCTCGTTTCTCCTTGAGATGTTACCTGTCCGCTGGCACCTGTCACAGTTCTTGTAAAAGTCCTGTGCATCTTTATACAGTGTCGGCCAGTAGAACCCTGACTGCAGCACCTTGGCAGCAGTTTTGTTGCCTCCTAAGTGACCTCCATATTGTGAAGCATGGCAGTGATGGAGAATGTCTTCTTGCTCTTCTTGTGGTACGCACCTCCTTATAACATGATCTGCGCATAGTTTGAAAAGAAGAGGTTCGTCCCAATAATAATGCTTAACATCATTTTGGAACCTCTTCCTGGCTTGATAATTAAGATCAGAAGGAAGTATTCCGCTAACTATAAAATTAACGAAATCAGCATACCAGGGGAGTTCAGAAAACTTACCTGCCGCCATGGCTGTTGCGGCAGCGATTGCGGCAGCAAAGAGCTGCTCATCTGGAAAGGTCTCCAATATGTTTGTCTCGTCAATTGGTAGACTCTGTCCCTTCTCCAATCTTGACAAGTGGTCTGCCACCTGATTTTCTGTCCCTTTTTTGTCTTTGATCTCAAGGTCGAATTCTTGTAATAGCAAGATCCACCGTATCAATCTAGGCTTTGCATCCTTCTTTGCGAACAAATACTTCAGGGCAGAATGGTCTGTGTGTATTATTACCTTCGTTCCAAGTATGTAAGAACGAAACTTGTCGATGGAGAACACCACAGCTAATAACTCCTTTTCTGTGGTGGTGTAGTTCACTTGGGCGTCATTCAGTGTCTTGCTGGCATAGTATATGACATGGAACAGCTTACTTCTGCACTGCCCAAGTGCTGCCCCGACAGCATAGTCACTAGCATCACACATAATCTCAAATGGCTGTGTCCAGTCTGGTGGATGTACTATGGGGGCTGTTACTAGTTTTTCCTTCAGAACCTTGAATGCTTCAGTACATTCATCATTAAAGTCAAAGGGTCGGTTCTGCTCTAAGAGATGACATAGGGGCTTGGTGATTTTTGAGAAATTTGCAATAAACCTTCGATAAAAACCAGCATGCCCTAAAAAACTCCTAATGCCCTTGACTGTGGTCGGTGGCGGCAGCTTTTCTATGACTTCTATTTTGGCCCTGTCGACTTCTATCCCACGGCAGCTAATCTTATGGCCAAGGACTATTCCTTCATCCACCATAAAGTGGCATTTTTCCCAATTCAACACAAGATTAGCTTTTTCATATCTTTCAAGTACCTTTTGAAGATTGCCGAGGCAGCTCTCAAAATCGTCTCCAAAGACGGAAAAATCATCCATGAAAATCTCTAGGAAGTCCTCTACCATGTCGGAGAATATGACCATCATGCACCTTTGGAAGGTGGCGGGTGCGTTACAGAGTCCAAACGGCATCCTCCTAAATGCGTATGTTCCGTAGGGGCATGTAAAAGTCGTCTTTTCTTGATCCTCTGGTGCAATAGCAATTTGGTTATAACCTGAATAACCATCAAGAAAACAATAGTAAGGTTTACCCGCTAATCTATCAAGCATTTGATCAATAAAGGGTAAAGGAAAGTGGTCCTTTCGGGTAGCTTTGTTAAGCTTCCGACAGTCCATACAAACCCTCCAACCGGTCACAGTCCTGGTTGGGATTAACTCATTGTTCTCGTTGGTCACTACGGTCATTCCTCCTTTCTTGGGAACACATTGCACCGGGCTTACCCATTTGCTGTCGGAGATGGCGTAAATAATACCAGCATCTAACCACTTTATTATCTTCTTACGCACTACCTCCTTCATCGCATGGTTTAGCCGCCTTTGGGCATCAATAGTCGGCTTATGATCTTCCTCCAGGAGGATTTTGTGCATGCATAACGCCGGACTAATGCCTTGAATGTCTGCTATCGTCCATCCAATCGCCTTTTTGTGCTGCCTTAGCATGCCGATTAGCTGTCATTCCTGTTCCTGCGGCAGCTTAGAAGAGATGATTACGGGCAACGTATCATTTGAACCAAGAAAAGCATATTTAAGCTGCCCTGGCAGGAGCTTCAGTTCTAAGGCAGGTGGTTCAATAGTAGATGGCTTTTGGATTAAATGGTTATCTGAAGTATAATGCAAAGGTTCGAATAACTTACCTGGACGATGGCCTAACCAGTTTACCTCTTCCTGACCTTCAGTATCAGATGTATCGGATTCAGAGGAGTTGCTGTCGTCGTTGCTGTCGTGACAGGCCTGTAGGTGGCTGTCGCAGCAGTGACCAAATTTTATATCATGACAGCCCGACCTGATGCAGGGATGATCAAGGGTTACTTCAATGATGGCCTTGCATTCCTCGTCCACATCAGCATGTTTCATCGCTTGGAGAACGTTCAACTTAATCTCTTGATCGTTCACTCGCATGGTGAGTTCTCCTTTCTCCACATCAATCAGTGATCTTCCCGTGGCTAAGAAGGGTCGCCCAAGGATGACTGGTGCGTTTTCGTCTGCCTCACAATCTAAAACAAGAAAGTCAGCAGGAAAAATAAACTTATCCACTCTTACCAAAATATCTTCAATCTTTCCCTCTGGATGAACGTAAGAGCGGTTTTCCAGCTGCAGAGTTACTGTCGTGGGCCGCGCCTTTCCAATACCTAATTTCTGAAAAACAGACTTTGGCATTAAATTAACACTAGCACCAAGATCACAAAGTGCCTTACCCACAAATTTGTCTCCGATTACACAAGGTATGATGAAGCTCCCCGGATCCTTCTTTTTCTGGGGTGGCTGCCGATGAAGAATACTCATGCAACCATCTGCCATCCTTACCTTTTCAAATTCCCCAAATTTATATTTCTTTGACATGACATTTTTGAGAAATTTGGCGTAACCAGGCATCTCCCTAACGGCATCTAACAGCGAAATATTAATTTGAACCTGCTTAAAAATATCATAAATATTTTTAAGTTGAGATTCCTGCTTAGCTTGTTGTATTCGTTGAGGAAAAGGTGGTGGGGGACGGTAATCAGCAATACGTCCTTCCCACTGCATACGAATCTGAGGACGATGTTCTTCATTTTTCTCCTTTGTCGCTTCTGCTGTCGTGACAGGCTCATCGGCAGCAGTCTGTTTATCACCTGTTGGGGCAGCTTCCTCGGCAGGTTTATCCACGGCTGGTTCCTTTTCTGTTTCAGCTTCTTTTTCCGGCCCTGGTAGTTTCTTCCCACTCCTAGTAGTAATTGCCTTACATTGTTCATGTGTGGGTGGTCTAGCATTTTCAGTATTGCTAGGAAATCCTCCATTCTGCCTCGGCTTAATATGTTGAGAAACCTGACCCATTTGTGTCTCCAGAGATTCAAAGTAGCTTCATGATTTGTCATTCTCATCTCTGTCTTATCCATGAAATTCTCTGTCTTCTACACAAACTGATTCATATTCTCAATATAAGTACCGGTTTGAGACATAAAGGTGGCCAGAGTCTGTTCCAATATACTGCTCGTGGCAGGTGGTGGTTGCTGTTGTTGCTGTGGCGGCAGGTACTGCGACAGTTGCTGAGGCAGTTGCTGTCGCGTCAGCAACCTAGGTCCTCCCTGATTCTGATTGTGTGCTTGCGGATTCAGGGCATTGTTAGGATTACTCCAAGAGAATTTAGGATCCTTCCTCCAATTGGGATTATAATTGTTGGAATTGTAATTTGGCTTGTAATTTCCAACATATTTTCCCTCTTCTACATTTATTGGGCACTCATCCCGACTATGATTTCCCTCACAGATATCACATACTTCCTCAACAACAAATCCTTGTAATCCATCATCATTCAACAACCTTTTCATTGCTTTAGTAAGGAATGCTACCTGTGATTTCATAGTGCTGTCGGCTTCATAATCCTTGACAGCAAGTACCCGTTTACCCCCTCTTCTTGCAGTCGGAAACTGCTCCTCATTCTTGGCCAGATTTTTCAAAACTTGTAATGCCTCGTCTAGATCTTTATCCAATAATAGTCCATTCGCTGCAGAATCAATTCTAATGCGAGTTTGTAAGTTAGCAGCATTATAGAACTTAGTTACCTGATTCTAGACGGGGAATCCATGCATGGGGTAGTTTCGAAGAAGAGTAGTAAATCTGTCCCAGGCCTTGTGCATTGGCTCGTCATCTTCCTGTTGAAAAGTAGCAATTTCATTACGTAATCGCTCAGATAAATGTGAAGGATTAAAACGAGATAAGAATTCACGAGACAAATCTGCCCAAGTTACGATTGAACCCGGTGTTAGTTTATTCCACCAAGTTTTAGCTCTGTCCCTCAAGGAATGGGGGAATAACCGAAGCCTCAGTATCTCCGAATTAACTCCTGACAGTCTAAACGAACCACAGATCTCCTGGAACGTCTTGAGATGCTCCCTAGCATCTTCTGTCGCAGCACCACTAAACTGCCCGGCGTTGTTGATCATACTAAACATGACAGGCTTGAGTTCGAAGTTATCAACATCAATATCCGGCAGTGTGGTCTCCAGCTCTACATGATCGTTCAGCATGTAGTCACGACATGACCGTCGTCCAGCTGCTGCGGGCGGGTCACCGACATGCGGGTTAAGACCGCCAAGGGGTGGTATGCCACCGCCAGCAGGTTGGTTATGGCCCATTTTTTCTAGCTGTTCTTCGAGGTATTCGTTTCTGTCTAAAAGTCGGCGAAGTTGTTTCTTGAGATTGAAAGAACGTTCAACTTCCGGATCTAATGGATACTCAGGATCTTCACCTCTTTTAGATCTGCGCATAAACAAGAAAACCTCGTGAAAAGCAAGAGTTGAAAGCAGAAAAGAAAAAAATAAAGAAAAATAAAAACAAATAAAAACAAAAACGAAATAAAAGTAAAAACGAAAAGTGCAATAAAAGAAAGATGTAGTTATGTTGCTAGTCCCCGACAATGGCGCAAAAAACTTGTTGCGTGTAAAAGAGTCTATCGCAATGGTAGTGCAAGTGTACACGACGCAGGTAGTAAAGTGATACGAAGTATCGGATATCGTCTCCACAGGGATTGGGCTAATAGCTTCACCTAATTTCACTGCACGAAGTAAAGAAAATATTTAAGAGAATTGTCACGAGAATAATAAAGGAAAACGTAAATAACAGAGTTGGAATATCAAGAGAGAGAGAATAGGCTGGTATTGAATTGCTCAGTAGTGCAGGTATTGTATTGCTTAGGAATTCCAGTTCTGTCGTCGCGCCTGTCGCCGACAGCACCTGTCGCGGCAGCTGTCCGTTGGTCGTCGCGGCGCAAACACACCAACTCCGTGCTTCAAGTTTGGCAAGAATCCCAGATCTGCCTTGGCCTATCCCTAGGTCCAAGTCTGTCGATGATCATGTCTTTGATGATACCTCCCGGCGTGAATCGAAGGATGAACACCGATGTGTATGAATTCTTCCTTAGCCACTTAACCTTGCCCTATCCCTAGGCACAAGATAGTTCAACTATAAACTAGAGAACTCGCTCTTATTTCTTTCGTATACTTAACTCTCCCGATGCTAAGTAAATGGATAACCTCACAATGCTCTCCCGATGCTCTTGCAAGATATTAATAACCAAAATAAGAGAACTTGAAGTTTATTTTATTGAACTTGGAAAATCCTAAAACAAAACAACCCTTGCAAATACTTTACAAAACAACCCGTGGCCCTAAGGGGTTTTTAGAACATGTCGACGACGGGTGAACGGCGGAGGGGTTTAGGTTATCGGTTATGGGGTATGATGCCTCCTAGGTTAAATCTATGCCCTTATATAAGCTTTGGGCTCAAGTATTCTAAGTTAACAAGGATTACAACTTTAATGAAAAGTAAGATTCTAATGAATGCTTAATCTCTAAGGATTCCTACTTTTCAGCCGCCTCCTTGTTTCATGGGGATTCCTCTCCTTGAGCTTTGGCTTGACATATCTTTTGATCCGGGGCTTGGAAAAATATTTGGCTTTCACACGAAAGACGAGTAGATTTTTCTCTATCTATCGAGGTCCACTTTACTTTTCCTCTTCATAAGGCTGCTGTCACGACAGATCCATGGCAGCTTCTCCCTCGTCGTTTGCTTGTCCAGTTCAGCTCTTCTGCTTCTCTGCCCTGCGCCCGCCTTCACCGTCTACGATGGCAGCAACCTACAAAATAAACCATCTTTTAGTAGAATCTGTGCCTTTAATCCATTTGTGATGTTTTACTGTAAACTAACCTAAATGCAATGCAATGATGCTTGAATGCAGCAGAAATATGGGTTAAAAAGGGTGTAAATAATAGAACTTTTACACACTCAACAGATGTTAAGCATTATTATTGGGACGAACCTCTTCTTTTCAAAATGTGTGCAGATCAGGTTATAAGGAGATGTGTACCACAAGAAGAGCAAGAAGACATTCTCCATCACTGCCATGCTTCACAATATGGAGGTCACTTAGGAGGCAACAAAACTGCTGCCAAGGTGCTGCAGTCAGGGTTCTACTGGCTGACACTGTATAAAGATGCACATGACTTTTACAAGAATTGTGACAGGTGCCAGCGGACAGGTAACATCTCGAGGAAGAATGAGATGCCACTGCAGAACATTCTAGAAGTCGAGATCTTCGACGTTTGGGGGATTGATTTTATGGGACCTTTTCCATCTTCATGTGGAAATCTATACATCCTCCTAGCAGTGGATTATGTCTCTAAGTGGGTTGAAGCTATCGCCACTCAAAAGAATGATGCCAAGACAGTCCAAAAGTTTCTACACAAAAACATATTTTCTAGATTTGGCATCCCTAAGGCGATTATCAGTGATGAAGGGAGACATTTTGACAATAGGGTTATTGCTGCCGCCTTGAAGAAATATGGTGTCAAGCATAGGATTGCGACAGCATACCACCCACAGACCAATGGACAAGCTGAAATATCCAATAGGGAAGTTAAGAACATTTGTTGCGTGTAAAAGAGTCTATCGCAATTGTAGTGCAAGTGTACACGACGCAAGTAGTAAAGTGATATGAAGTATCGAATATCGTCTCCACAGGGATTGGGCTAATAGCTTCACCTTAATTCACTATACGGAGTAAAGAAAATAGTTGAGAAAGTTGTCACGAAAATATCAAAGAAATCGTAAATAAAAGAATAGGAATATCAAGATAGAGAGAATGGACTGGTATTGAATTGCTCAGTAGTGCAGATATTGTATTGCTTAGGAACTCCAGTTCTATCATCGCGCCTGTCGCTGGCAGCACCTGTCGCGGCAGCTGTCTGTTGGTTGTCGCGGCAGCAAACACACCAACTCAGTACTCCAAGTTTGGCAAGAATCCCAGATCTGCCTTGGCCTATCCCTAGGTCCAAGTCTGTCGATGATCACTTCTTTGATGATACCTCCCGGCGTGAATCGAAGGATGAACACCGATGTGTATGAATTCTTCTTTAGCCACTTAACCTTGCCCTATCCCTAGGCACAAGATAGTTCAACTATAAACTAGAGAACTTGCTCTTATTTCTTTCGTATACTTAACTCTCCCGATGCTAAGTAAATAGATAACCTCACAATGCTCTCCCGATGCTCTTGCAAGATATTAATAACCAAAATAAGAGAACTTGAAGTTTATTTTATTGAACTTGGAAAATCCTAAAATAAAACAACCCTTGCAACTACTTTACAAATCAACCCGTGGCCCTAGGGGGTTTTTAGAACATAACGACGACGGGTAAACGGCGGAGGGGTTTGGTTGTCGGTTATGTGGTATTGGATATGATATCCCTTAGGTTAAAATCTATGCCCTTATATAAGATTTGGGCTCAGGTATTCTTAGTTAACAAGGATTACAACTTTAATTAAAAGTAAGATTCTAATAAAGACTTAATCTTCAAGTTTTTTGTGTTGGCAGCATCGTCCTCTGCTGTCACGGCAGATCCATGGCAGCATCGTCCTCATCGTCTGCTTGTCCAGTTCAACTCTTCTGCTTCTCTGCCCTGCGCCCGCCATCTCCGTCTACTATGGCAACAACCTGCAAAATCAGCCATCTTTTAGTAGAATCCGTACCTTTAATATATTTGTGATGTTTTGCTGTAAACTAACATAAATGCAATGCAATGATGCTTGAATGCAGTAGAAATATGGGTTAAAAAGGGTGTAAATAATAGAACTTTTACACACTCAACACACCATCAAACTCAAGTTTTTGCTTGCCCTCAAACAATTAAGACCTAAAAGAAAAAAGAAAATTTTTGTGTTGGCTTTCAAACAATGAACTGTTCCTTACCCGTCGCTCATTCTCTGTGACGGCAGCAACCTGTCGGAAAGATTAGGATCTGTCCGGAATCTCACTATAGTTCTCGTGCAGTGTGTGCATGCTTGTGAACAGTTATATGCTAAGACTTTCTTAGTTTTACTAGAATATTCAACTTTTTAACTCGAATTTTTATGCCAAAGTTTATTTTTGAAGACACATTTTCATGCTTCTTTTCTTCTATTTTCAAGCTAAGTTTTACTAGAGCCAGTTTTAGGCACCTCTAGTTAGCTTCCTAGAGCCGGTTTCGGGCACCTATAGGTTTTTGAGTTTCTTTTGCTAAACTTCTTTCCTAGAGCCAGTGTTAGGCACCTCTAGGGGCTATTCAAGTACTAAGCATCCTATTCTAGTTTGGCTAAAAGAAATCTAAGCAGTATAATAGTCACAATGGTGTTTTAAGTTTTCAGGACTATAGAAAGGCTCTAAACTTCTCCTTAAACTGTCCTAAAGATGCTGCCACGTCAGAGCTGTCATGACAGGTAAGTTTACTTCACAGTTTTAAGCCAACAGTTTTTTCTGATTATATATATATATTAAGAGAAAACTTAAAATACACAACAATTAATTAAAGATGTACTAAGACTCCATTAAAATGGAGGGTTGCCACCCCCAAACTCAAGGGTTGCATTGCCCTCAATGCAAATGACAAAATAAAAAGCAAAAATAAAAGAAGGCAGTACATCACAAAATATATAAATGGCAGGCAGCAATAAGAACAAAATAAAAGACTTAAATTTTAAGTGTTGTCTTCACTGCTGCTGCTGACACAGATTTGGCGGCGGATTCTGGTCCTCGGGGCAGGCTGGGTAGGTTGCTCTACGACCTGGATGTCAGAGCTGCTGCCGCTGTCCCAAGTGCTGCTGCTGCTGGTGGTGGTGCTGGCCTTGGGCATTAGCTTTCTGTCGGCCATTCGTTTCTGCCTCTTGACAGGCGTGAATTCCTTCTCCAAATTCCTCCGAATAGGAGGTTCTGCCTCACTGTCAGCCCAGACAGAGGAAGGGGAGAAACCAGCAACATAGGCATCGATGTTATCTGAGGGCTGTCGCTTCGTTCCTCGGGCGGAGGTGTCTACCGGAGGACTGCCAGCTGCCGTCTGGGCAGGTGATGGGGTGGAAGCAGCAGAATGTGTGTGGGGGGAAACATGTGGTGTAGGTGTGTGGACAGGGGTGGGGATGGTGAAATAGTGGGCAGGGAAGGTGGGGAAAACAACATCGGGATAATTTAAAGTATTGGTAATGAAATTTACCGTTGAGTTGGTGAAATCCCTGATGAATGTCATCAGCCCCATCTATCTGTCTTCCACTCGCTGTATGGCAGCGAGGATCTGAGCAGATTGGTCTGTCGGAGCGGCGGCTGCGGCAGGTTCATGGGCAGGTTCCTCGGATGATTCTGATGGGGTGGCAGCCAGGTTGAAGGAGGAGTGGGGTGTTGCAACTATCAGCTCCATGAGGCTGGTAATGTTGTTATCGGTCCAGCCTCGTCCCTTGACCAGTTTATCGGTGGTGGCTTCTGGTACAGCAGCGCAGCGGCAGAGGGATGTGATCATGAATGGTAGGCAGAGGAGGGCGGTTGATCGATTGGTGCAGTCCAAGACGCTCTCCCTCATGTAGCGGCCCACGTTGATAGGCCGGTTGTTCATGATCGAATGAATAAGGGCTAGCCTCTGCTGGTCCACCGTCGTGTGATGGGATGACGGCAGGATGCGCTTCTTGATTAAAGAATTCCATAACTTGGCTTCTGGAAGCAGCTGCTCCCTTTTTACAGTGTTGGGGTTCTTTTTGCTCGTATTCCACTGATCAGTGCTTAAAAGTTCTATATTTCACCCATCATTTATCCTTATTTTTGCTGCACTCAAGCATGTTTAACTGCATTTTAGGTTAAGTTTTGCATAAACATCACATTTAGATAAAACTGCGTAGATACTACTAAATTTGGTTATTTTTGCAGGTATCCGCCATAGCTGACGGAGAAGGCAGGCCCTGGGCAGAGAAGTAGAAGAGCTGAACTGAACAAGCAGACAAAGAGGACGATGCTGCCATGGATCTGCCGTGACAGCATGGTGACAGCAGTTTTACAGAGAGGAAAAGCAAAGTGGACCTCGATAGATAGAGAAAATTATGCTCGTCTGTCGTGTGAAAACCAAATATTTTTCCAAGCCCCGGATCAAAAGATATGTCAAGCCAAAGCTCAAGGAGAGGAAATCCCAAGAAACAAGGAAGGCGGCTGAAAAGTAGGATACTTGAAGATTAAGTCTTTATTAGAATCATACTTTTAATTAAAGTTGTAATCCTTGTTAACTTAGAATACTTGAGCCCAAATCTTATATAAGGGCATAAATTTTAACCTAGGATCATATCCCATAACCCATAGCCGATTTCCCCTTAAACCGACAACCAAAAACCCTCTGCCGTTTACCCGCCGTCGATATGTTCTAAAACCCCCTAGGGCCACGGGTTGATTTGTAAAGTAGTTGCAAGGGTTGTTTTGTTTTAGGATTTTCCAAGTTTAATAAAATAAACTTCAAGTTCTCTTATTTTGGTTATTAACATCTTGCAAGAGCATCGGGAGAGCATTGTGAGGTTATCCATTTACTTAGCATCGGGAGAGTTAAGTATACGAAAGAAGTAAGAGCGAGTTCTCTAGTTTATAGTTGAAATATCTTGTGCCTAGGGATAGGGCAAGGTTAAGTGGCTAAAGAAGAATTCATACACATCGGTGTTCATCCTTCGATTCACGCCGGGAGGTATCATCAAAGACGTGATAATCGACAGACTTGGACCTAGGGATAGGCCAAGGCAGATCTGGGATTCTTGCCAAACTTGAAGTACTGAGTTGGTGTGTTTGCTGCTGCGACGATCAACGGACTGCTGTCGCGACAGGTGCTACCGCGACAGGTGCAACGACAGAACTGGAGTTCCTAAGCATTACAATACCTGTACTACTGAGCAATTCAATACCAGCCCATTCTCTCTATCTTGATATTTCTACTCTTTTATTTAAGTTTACTTTATTATTCTCGTGACAACTCTCAAATATTTCTTTTACTTTCATGCAGTAAACTAAGGTGACGCTATTAGCCAATTCCCTGTGGAGACGATATCCGATACTTCGTATCACTTTACTACTTGCGTCGTATACACTTGCACTACCATTGTGATAGACTCATTTACACGCAACAGAGGTGCTCCAACTCCAGCGGCCCCAGACCCTTCTATATGAGCCTCCACACCAACTACCGGCTCAACAGGAGCCGCAACACGTGGTTCCTGTCGAACCACTCTCGGCATACCTCTCGGTCTAGACATCGCTCTCACAGATATTAACTACAACCACAACAACAAAACATACAAAGCTGGGTTAGCAAGGCAAGGCTTCCAAGTGTTCAAGTACGTTTTAATCACTTTAAAAATTCTTTTTCCAATGTAATAGTAGCAATGGGACTCTTACACAACATGCTTTTAACAAAACAACTAGCATACTTGTCACACAAGCATTCATGCTTTCAAGGCAAGCAAACATCGTGCATATAAATTCAAAACTTGAACTTACCTCACTTACCTGCCCAAGGTCTCGGTAACCTTAGGCTCTGATACCAAACAGTGTAACCCCCTCGTCCCGGTCCGGTCGGACGACCGGTCCGAGTGGGCCACACGGGGAAAACCGAAGCGAAACCCGTTAAGGTTCCTCCTCGATTAACGACCCAGAAAATTTCTTTTATTTATCTTGTCTAAATGCACTACCATTACCTATGTGAAACACGTCAGCGGAAACAAGAACAATACAAAGATCGAACATTCAAGACATCATCCATAAAACAGTCAATTTTCTATAATTAAGCAGGCTGTATCGATACACTTGTCAAGGGTATCGATATGCCTTGACCAAAGTCAATACTCAAGGGTCAACACAGGAAGACAGTATCGATACAGCCCTTGAGCGTATCGATACGCCCTTCCCAGTCAACATCTCGTGGTCAACGAGATAAACCAGTTCCGATACACTAACACACCGTACCGATACGGTAATAACTCACCAAAATCTCAGAATTCCAGTGAGCAAAAACCGTATCGATACACCCCCGTGTATCGATACGCCCAGCCAAACTTGAGTCCTGGAGGCAATGGCGTATTGATACATCCCTTAGGCGTACCGATACGCCCTGCACTGCAAAACTCCCAAACTCAGCAAAAACGTGCAAGGCTCGAACCTAGATGCAATTTAAGACTTCCCTAGCCCCAAACAAGCATTCATACAACATTTATTAACCATGATCTAGTCATACAAGGCACTCAACAAGAATAAACTGTAATCACTAATTTTGTCCGGACCTTGAACCCCTTTATGTTTGTGTTGGGCTTATCGGGCTATTAGGAAATTTAAAAATAAAAAATAAAAAAAGGGAAAAAGGAAAAACAAATATATATATATATATATCTGTGTGTGTGTGTGTGTGTGTCATATTATTATTTAGTATTGTTACCATACTATTATCATTAATTAGTGCTATTTATTGTATATGTATGCATGTGACATATTAGATATAGGTGTGTTTTGGTTACATATTGTGTACATATTATTGTTTATTATTATTATTATACTTATTATGATTATCAGATATTAGTATTATTATTGTAAAAATAAAACACTATATAAAAACCCATTTTAATCTATAAAGAGAGTCCAAAATAATCCATTACACAAAAAGAGCCCAGAATAATATAACAAAATAAAATACATATAAGCCCAAATAAATACATGGCCCAACCGAAATAAAGAAACCCTAACAGTTTTCTTTTCTGTTCACGCAGTCGATTTGGAATCGTTAGATCGGGTGATGATCTAACGGTCCAGATTGCACCCACCAAAAAACCCTAGATGAGCCTCCGTTTGGTCTCCACGCCGCAAGCACTGAGAGCCGTCATATTGGAGGAAGATGGATGGCCCAGATCTCATCCGAACAAAACCCTAATCAGGTTGTCAACAAGCCCCAGCGCCGCACAACGTCGACCGTTAGATCGATTCGATCTAATGGTCCCAGATCGAGATCGACAAACGTTCCGGATCCCCAACGCGCCCCACGCTCGACTCGTCGTCTGCCAACGCGCGCGTGCAAGGACCACGCGCCTGACGATTCTGTTTCGTCTGCCACCACCACGCCGGTGTCCCTCCCCATTTCGGCCAAGACCAATAGAGAACAGAAGGAAAGCAGAAAATCAGAATCACCAAAATAGCAAGACGACAAAAGCAATAAAATTAAACAAGGACGAAACAACAGAGAATTCAGAGATTCCAGAGTGCATACAACTAATGTTTTGTCATGTAACTCGGTTATATAATCGAGAGAAAAATCAGTGAAAAGGGAGGGGGACATCAACAAAAAAAACCAGAGAGCATAGAGAGATCAAAAAAGTCAGTGAGCATTGTAAACAAAAATTGGGATTTTCCACTCAAAAGCAATAAAAATCAGAAACTTCAGAGGTATTTCGTTTTTTTTTGCATGCATTCGAAAACAACAAAAAAGGGGCAAAAAACGAGTTTCTTTTTATTTTTACCTCTCGACGTTTCGTTTTCTTCCCAGAGTCGGTTCGCCTTCAACTGTCGATAAGCCACTAGGCCTTGTTACGGCCGAGAATGGTGAGATAATTAGGGTGATCCGAATGGATAGGGATCCCCCGGTTTCTTCAGTTTCGAACCATCCGAAAGGGAGGGGGTTAGTTTCAAACAAAAGAGGGTATTCTTTTAGCGTCAGTGTCGGCGGGTGATCACTGGCGGCAAGGAATTTTGGTTTCAGTAGGGGGAGGTGAACGGAGAAAATAGAGAGGGAAGAGGGGTAGAGCGGTGCCGTTCTCTTTTAGTCCTAGGGTTCAAACTCGGAAAAGATGAATATATACCGGGGCTCCATGGTTTAATGTGGTTTAGGCCACCTAACTATTTAAAAACCACGCCCGCGGTCCCTGCCGTCCCTCAGCTAGTTCGATTTCACCCCTCCTTCATCCGGTACGATTGGGTTCTCATGGGGAAATCACTCTTTTGGTCCCTACACGTTCATAGTCTCTTTTTATTTCACCCCGTCCTATATATTTGGTCCATTCCCGTTTTGGTCTAATCCCGTTCGAACCCCTAAATCTTCTTTTATTTTTCAATTGTCGTCCCAAAGTCAGTAGTTTATTTACAGAATTAGTCCTGTATTTTGTGCATATTTAAATTTTAACCTGCTTGTTGCCCATATCGTTTTGATCTTATTATGTTGGTTTGGATGAGAGCATTTTTGGTATGTGTATTAATTTCGTATCATGGCACACATCATTTGATTTTATTGCGTGATAATGAATGAACATACGCATGACATATAGTTTTCATGTAGCTTTGATCGCGTATTATGATTTTGTAAAGTGGTACGTCTTTACATGTGTTTTACATGATTTCGTGTATGATTTTTGTTAACTATATAAATTGCGTAGAATTTTGAATTTCGCACATTTACCTCTCTATTTTTTTACGAATATCGGTTATGTTGTCAATGTCACCATGTGTTTTTTAGCTATGTGTATGTGCCTTTTATTTAATCATGCGATGTAGTTGTCCCGTTTATGAATTTTTAAGTTGCATCTCGAACTTATAAAATGCAATGCGAGCGTCTTTTTATTCAGGAACGAACGAGGCCAGTACCAGTCGTAGTGGTGGTGGTTCGGACGTTCCTTCTCGAATATTAAGACCTTTAAAATTCACTCGCTCGTAAAACCAAATTTTGATATGATTCGTCACTTTAATTCGCAAAGTTTAATATTAATTAAGCGGTAATGTTTTTGGTACCAATTTTGGGCACGTCGAGGGTGCTAATCCTTCCTCGCGTGTAACCGACTCCCGAACCCTTTTAAATCTCTGGTTTTATTTCGGTGTCCGGTCTACCATTTTTAAATGGCCGGTGGTGACTCCTCTATTTTATAAACCCGACTAATTTTTCAAAAACAATCTAAAAACTCGGTTCTTCTAAGTGACACCGAGGTATTTTTTTTAGTCGCAACAGATGGCGACTCCGCTGGGGAGAAATTTTTGTTTTCAAAAACAAAAAAGAGAGTCGAGCCAAACAAAACTTTACCGCTCAATTAATATTAGAATTTGCGAATTAAAGTGACCAAATCGATCGATATTTGTTTATAAGTGCGAGTTCATTTTAAAGGCATTTAAAATTGGCATTTAAACCCGTTTGTTTTAAGTGGGGGGAAAACGCTAGTGCTTTCGTGGGGATATTGTTCCTCCGTCTGGGCCTAGCAAGTACCTTCGGGGCTCGAGTACCCTATATCTTCGTGGGAATATCGTTTCTCCGTCTGGATATAGCGAAAGGGTCCCCTTGAATTGAACTCGGTTGAGAGGAGCCTATAATGGGTGATGACTGGAGGCCTTGCTACCCTTAGAAGGGGACAGCGAGGACAGTTCGAGTACCTCCTAGAACCAAAACTGCATTTAGAGAACTAGAAAGCCCACCCCTTTTAGAGCCATGCGGACAGCCTAGGTTCATTAGACGGGATATATAGGGTTGCTTGCTTTCATGCTTGCCTTTTATCATGTTTATCCGACACTAACGATTATTCTTATGATCTTTTTGCATTTATTCTCGCATGCATTTCATGGCATAAAGGTGTTGAGTCAAGGTGGTTTTACCCGATCAAGGGCTATCATTATGGACGGGAGGTTGATAGAAAAGATGTTGTCAATTAGCAAGTCCAACATCGGTCAAAGGTGAATTAGAAAGGTTAAGGGAGCAGCTTACCGAGCGTACACACAGTGTCAGATCTGGTGCCCACCATCGAAGAAGGCACAACCTTACTCCACCCCGAGGAAGTCAAGCAAGACCGGATCTACTCCGAACAACTAAAGTCACAAAATTACCCGACCGAGTGCAAAGAGGCGCCCGAAAAGAGCATGGCAACCGGAAAGGGCATGGATTAGGTCAAGAGATGGATTCAGCTTCGAGGAAATAGCTTGTTTTCCGGGACTCGATACCAGCAGTTTTTAGAGGGTCTTGAATTGCTAGAAAAGAAAGCAAATCCAGCCCCAACAATTTTAGCCGAAGTTTTCATTTTTTGAACATGATTAGGGGGCAAGAAGAGTACTCGTAGGACTTTTGCTATGACTATCTTGTACCAAGGAGCCTCATTTACGTTTAAATGAAAGTTGACCTAAGGGGAATCACCTATATGACCAACACCTTTGACTTGCATACATTTGTAGCATTTGTTCCATACATCATTTCGAAGCAGCATTAAAATTGTCAGCCATGCACCCATTTCATGAGCATGCATTTGTTGATTCGAGTCCATAATACATCCATCATTAAAACTTGCTTAAGGCATTTCATTGCATCATTACTAATTGGGGAGAAACTCATCCGAGAGAGAGAGAGAAAGAGAGAAAAAATGGACAAAAGAATAGTTTCTGGCCAGTACAGCTTCAGAAGCATGAATGACCTAGTGGTTAGGATGGATAAGCTCAAACAGATTCGAGAACATTTGGTTCAGAATCAAAGGGAGATGATATCGTATAGGAGGAGAATAAATCCTTTACAAAAATCCAATTTTCATTATTGGTAAAAACTGATTGTACCCAGGGGAATGGTACAACTAGCCCGGAGCAAACGGCTACTGGTAAAGGCATTTCAAATCCGTTAATCCTTGTGCATTTGGGAAAAATGCAAGTCTCGATTTCAAGAAAAATGAATTGGGGACATTACATTGCTTCATGAAAGAAGAAGCGATGTTTGGGCAAGTCCGATAGAAATGTTGGCACAACGTGCTTAAATACGGTGAAGTTTAAGACAATGGATAATTCAAATGTCCATCGAAAATCCATTTTCACGAATGGTCAATGGGAAATAAATCCTTTGCAAAATCCAATTCTCATTATTGGTGAAAACTGATTGTACCCAGGGGAATGGTACAACTAGCCCGGAGCAAACGGCTATCGGTAAAGGCAATTCAAATCTGTTGATCCCTGTGCATTTGGGAAAAATGCAAAAGAAATAAGTAAGCTGTAATTTTTTTTCATCATAACGAAAGTTTCATTTTATTATTTAGAAAATATTTTGGTATTCCTTAATTCTTTAAACATTTCATTAGCTTACTCTTGTTTTCCAATTACACATGTATATACTTTTTGAGATTAACTTTAATTCAATTTTAAAAGAATTTTTTTTCGAAAAACCGAATGTTGTGAGGACACTATAAGTATGAAATCCCTATGTTCTACTCAGGCCAAGAGAGGGGTGATAACGAGTGTTTAGGAATAATGGGCCACTCCCATTGAGTGAATTTTCCTCTCAGGCATTGTTGTCTAAGGTTCTTGAATGAAGTGATAACCCTAAAACTTCTACCACCTGAAGACCAATTTTGATATCCGTGTATGGGAGGACATTTGGCATTCCTTCAATTCCCTTAAGATGGAAAGAAAATAAGAAAATATCTATTGTTGTCCCCGTTTGAGCCTTTTAAACTTTTTTTCTTCTAAATGAACCCAAACCAAGGATCACCCCTACACCGGGGGCAAAGAAAAGATAGAAGTCTATGGACAAGTAAATGGCAGTGGATCCTGATTGTGCTATGAGGATGAGGTCTTGTGAATTAAAGGGCAATAAAAGAGAATAAAGGCAGTAAACACATTTTTTCAGTTTGAGCAGCAGAAACATTAAAAGGAAACGACGAAAGAAAAGTTGGTGCTCAAAGAGCTACCCAAGTCAAGTCGGAAAGTTACCAACATAAAGGTTGAAGAAATCAAAAGCAAAAGCACTAGTGTGAAAAGTGCAGTTTTGTAAAAGGAGAGAAGCAGATAAAGAAAAGGGACAAGAGGATTCCCTATCCAAATGAATCTCTGCTTAGATGAGCCTCGAAAGATTGTTCACCTTTGAGCAAAAGCATGTACTAGTACAATGCAAAGGCGCAAAGGCGCAACCTGATCCGAGACCACGCTTGATAAAAGGAAATGAACTCTAGGGTGAAAACTCCAAAAAAGAGGGGCAGTCTAGAGCGATCCAAAGAAATAAAGGAAAGAAATAGCATTTCATCGGAGCATAAAGAGACTTCCAGATCGGAAGAATTGATCCTTGGTTTCACCACCCTCTAACACTTGTTTGAGCCTATTTACCATTTATTTCGTAGCCGTGAGCCTTAACCTACATTACAAGCCATAAAAGACCACTTGGACCATACGTGAACGGATGGATGAATTTGTCTTCAGATCACATCCCGCCTATCTGGGTTAACCTTTCTTCAAGGACTGTCACACTTCTAATGCCTGATTGAGATCAGAAAAGAGGGAAGGATGGGGCAAGGTGAGTTAGTGAGGTAAAGAGAGCCACCTTTAAATTGGGTAGAAAGTAAGTATGGGAGTCGCTCCTCTCGGAAGCCTAATAGCCCAGAAAAGATTTCATATGTGCATCCCTGCAACATTCGGAAAATACCACTCGGGTCGACCTTTTTCAAAGACCCCCAAAACTTGATTTTTCTTAATTTTCACTTGACATGATTCTTTAAAATGTATATTTATACATAATAAAATTATTTTTACCCTATCACTTGCATAAGTCTTCTACATGGGAATGAACAAGCGGACTGATCGTGGCTCGAGGTAAAGTCATCAATACCCGGAAGGGCACCCTCGGAGGTTCAAACATTACTAATACCTCCAGTTGAATTATCAAGACCGTCTTCGGTGAAATATCGAGCTATGAAGTCGACCTTCGCTAAGAAGTGTTGAAATTGAACATGAGGGTAGAAATTTTGACGTAGAGAATCGGAGAACAGAAGTTACCCTCAGAGCCTAGGCATCTTGCCGGAAGGAATATCCTGAGAAGGACCACACGCGCCGCGTTGAGAGCACGCACCAAATGAGACATTAAGTATCGCCTGAAATCAACTCGACAAAAGGCGATGAAGACAGAAGTACGCCTAAGAAAAGGAGGAAGATAGGAAAGAAGAAGAAGAGAAGCCGAGTCAAAAACCCAAAAGACACTTTGGGGCAAAGGAGCGAAATTCAGAAGAGGCGCTCTTGACCACGAATTTAGAGGAACAAGAACCAAAAATTGGTGGCATCTTTGGACAGAAGACACCATTTAAAGTAGTCGACATTAACCAGAGGTCAGTTAGAAGGTACATAAGCCTAAAGCAAGTGGGGGCAATGGGATTCTAATCAGTGTAAGTTCTCCCTTCAAGAAGAAGCAAAAAAGAGAGAAGTTGACTTCAAGAAGAAAACTCAACGGAGTGCCCAAAAAAGAGAAGAATAAGAAGAAAGAGGATAGAGAAAAGGAGGAGACACGGTGAAAACCCAAAAAGCACTTTGGGGAATGAAGCAAAATTTAAGAGGAACGCTTCAGATCAGAAAATCATGGCGAAAGAGACAGAAACTCAAAACCAAAAGATTTTTAGAGCAAAGGAGACAGATACTCAAAGCTCGAGACAAAGATATATGAAATCTGCTCATCTATTCGGGCACACGGAGAATAGAATCCATCTATCCGTTCAGCCACTTGGAGAATGGAAATTTGCTCATCTATTCGAGCATTTGGAGAATAGAACTCGCCTATCCGTTCAGGCACTTGGAGAATGGAAATTTGCCTATCTACCCAGGCAATCAAAAATCAATAAAATAGAAGAAGAGAAAGAAATAAAAAAATTAGAAGAAAGAAAGAAAAAAAGAAAAGAAAAAAAACAGAAGAAAGAAAGAAAAAAGAAAAACAAGAAAAAAGAAAAAAGAAAGGTTCAAAGTGAAAACCCGAATGGACACTTTGAGGCAAACAATTCCAGAAGTGGATGAGAAGAAGAAGAAAAAGGGTCCGGTAGAACCGAGAAGAGGTGCAATCAACGCAAAAAGCAGTACCAAAGGACACGATGGCAATAGAATTAATATGTTTAAATAACTTGGAAACCCCAGTCATGCATCACGAGTAGTTAGGCATCCCTAGGTTAGGGGCATGCTAATTCATGACATCATAGCATTCCATCTTTTTCACAAGTATCCGAAAAGCGAGTCGGGCCCTTCATAAAAGGAGGAGTAAACGACAAAGCAAAAGCTCAAGAATTTCGGAGCGAAAGAGGAAGATACTCGCCGCTCAAGGATTTCAAGAGAAACCTTCCATAATCGCCACTCAAGGATTTCAAATGAAAGCTTTCAAGCTTGCCGACAGATTTCAAGATGAAGGATCCTACAGAGAAAGGGTCCAAACAAGCTTTATATAGGAGGAACTTGCGACTTCAGGATCTCAAAAAGTGGAGGGTCCTACGGAGAGGGGACTTATAGATCCTTGATTTAGAGAGGAGTTCAATAGAGAAGGAACTACTACTCGAAGAGTATGCTAAGGAAGAGGAGTTCTGTGGAGAAAGAACTCAGAATCCTAAGGCTTCAGGATCTCAAAAGTGGAGGGTCCTACGGAGAGGGGACATGTAGATCCTTGATTTCAGAGAGGAGTTCAATAGAGAAGGAACTACTACTCGAAGTGTATGCTAAGGAAGAGGAGTTCTGTGGAGAAAGAACTCAGAATCCTAAGGCTTCAAGATCTCGAAAGCGGAGGGTCCTACAGAGAGAGACTTGGAGATCTTTGATATCAGAAATACGAGGGCGAGAGTTCTATATAGGAAGAACTACCACTCGAGGAATATGCCAAGGAAATGAGTTCTATGGAGAGAGAACTCATATTCTCAAAGCTTCAGAGAGAAAATACTCGGTCTAGCGTGTTGCAGCTCTGGGAGAGTAAATCGTCCAACAGAGAAGTTGGACAGATTTAGTTATGACCAGTTTTCTTTTAGACCGCGAAGGGAAGGCAAAGTTGTTTGGATAACTAGCTTGTTCTTACAAAAAGGGAAGACAAATGTATTTGAAACCTGCCTATCCGTTCGGGCACTTAGAGAATGGAAATCTGCAAAAAAAAAAACTCCCTGTCTACCTGTTCGGGGCATCCGGAGGGAGAACTCACAATTGGAAGGCTTTGGGAAGAGGAATTACCTGGAATCGTGTGGCTGCGTCAGGAGTAAGTCGTCCAATAGGGAAGTAGGACAAAATTAGTGCTTATGGTCTTTGCTTTATTCTTGTTCCACAAGTATAAGCAAAGAGGGGCAGTTGTAATCACTAATTTTGTCCGGACCTTGAACCCCTTTATGTTTGTGTTGGGCTTATCGGGCTATTAGGAAATTTAAAAATAAAAAAAGGAAAAACAAATATATATATATATGTGTGTGTGTGTGTGTGTGTGTGTGTCATATTATTATTTAGTATTGTTACCATACTATTATCATTAATTAGTGCTATTTATTGTATATGTATGCATGTGACATATTAGATATAGGTGTGTTTTGGTTACATATTGTGTACATATTATTGTTTATTATTATTATTATACTTATTATGATTATCAGATATTAGTATTATTATTGTAAAAATAAAACACTATATAAAAACCCATTTTAATCTATAAAGAGAGTCCAAAATAATCCATTACACAAAAAGAGCCCAGAATAATATAACAAAATAAAATACATATAAGTCCAAATAAATACATGGCCCAACCGAAATAAAGAAACCCTAACAGTTTTCTTTTCTATTCACGCAGCCGATTTGGAACCGTTAGATCGGGTGATGATCTAATGGTCCAGATTGCACCCACCAAAAAACCCTAGATGAGCCTCCGTTTGGTCTCCACGCCGCAAGCACTGAGAGCCGTCAGATTGGAGGAAGATGGATGGCCCAGATCTCATCTGAACAAAACCCTAATCAGGTTGTCAACAAGCCTCAGCGCCGCACAACGTCGACCGTTAGATCGATTCGATCTAATGGTCCCAGATCGAGATCGACAAACGTTCCGAATCCCCAACGCGCCCCACGCTCGACTCGTCGTCTGCCAACGCGCGCGTGCAAGGACCACGCGCTTGACGATTCTGTTTCCTCTGCCACCACCACGCCGGTGTCCTTCCCCATTTCGGCCAAGACCAACAGAGAACAGAAGAAAAGCAGAAAATCAGAATCACCAAAATAGCAAGACGACAAAAGCAATAAAATTAAACAAGGACGAAACAACAGAGAATTCAGAGATTCCAGAGTGCATACAACTAATGTTTTGTCATGTAACTCGGTTATATAATCAAGAGAAAAATCAGTGAAAAGGGAGGGGGACATCAACAAAAAAAACCAGAGAGCATAGAGAGATCAAAAAAGTTAGTGAGCATTGTAAACAAAAATTGGGATTTTCCACCCGAAAGCAATAAAAATCAGAAACTTCAGAGGTATTTCGTTTTTTTTGCATGCATTCGAAAACAACAAAAAAGGGGCAAAAAACGAGTTTCTTTTTATTTTTACCTCTCGACGTTTTGTTTTCTTCCCGGAGTCGGTTCGCCTTCAACTGTCGATAAGCCACTAGGCCTTGTTACGGCCGAGAATGGTGAGACAATTAGGGTGATCCGAACGGATAGGGATCCCCCGGTTTCTTCAGTTTCGAACCATCCAAAAGAGAGGGGGTTAGTTTCAAACAAAAGAGGGTATTCTTTTAGCGTCAGTGTCGGTGGGTGATCGCCGGCGGCAAGGAATTTTGGTTTCAGTAGGGGGAGGTGAACGGAGAAAATAGAGAGGGGAGAGGGGTAGAGCGGTGCCGTTCTCTTTTAGTCCTAGGGTTCAAACTCGGAAAAGATGAATATATACCGGGGCTCCATGGTTTAATGTGGTTTAGGCCACCTAACTATTTAAAAACCATGCCCGCGGTCCCTGCCGTCCCTCAGCTAGTTCGATTTCACCCCTCCTTCATCCGGTACGATTGGGTTCTCATGGGGAAATCACTCTTTTGGTCCCTACACGTTCATAGTCTCTTTTTATTTCACCCCGTCCTATATATTTGGTTCATTCCCGTTTTGGTCTAATCCCGTTCGAACCCCTAAATCTTCTTTTATTTTTCAATTGTCGTCCCAAAGTCAGTAGTTTATTTACAGAATTAGTCCTGTATTTTGTGCATATTTAAATTTTAACCTGCTTGTTGCCCATATCGTTTTGATCTTATTATGTTGGTTTGGATGAGAGCATTTTTGGTATGTGTATTAATTTCGTATCATGGCACACATCATTTGATTTTATTGCGTGATAATGAATGAACATACGCATGACATATAGTTTTCATGTAGCTTTGATCGCGTATTATGATTTTGTAAAGTGGTACGTCTTTACATGTGTTTTACATGATTTCGTGTATGATTTTTGTTAACTATATAAATTGCGTAGAATTTTGAATTTCGCACATTTACCTCTCTATTTTTTTACGAATATCGGTTATGTTGTCAATGTCACCATGTGTTTTTTAGCTATGTGTATGTGCCTTTTATTTAATCATGCGATGTAGTTGTCCCGTTTATGAATTTTTAAGTTGCATCTCGAACTTATAAAATGCAATGCGAGCGTCTTTTTATTCGGGAACGAACGAGGCCAGTACCAGTCGTAGTGGTGGTGGTTCGGACGTTCCTTCTCGAATATTAAGACCTTTAAAATTCACTCGCTCGTAAAACTAAATTTTGATACGATTCGTCACTTTAATTCGCAAAGTTTAATATTAATTAAGCGGTAATGTTTTTGGTACCAATTTTGGGCACGTCGAGGGTGCTAATCCTTCCTCGCGTGTAACCAACTCCCGAACCCTCTTAAATCTCTGGTTTTATTTCGGTGTCTGGTCTACCATTTTTAAATGGCCGATGGCGACTCCTCTATTTTATAAACCCGACTAATTTTTCGAAAACAATCTAAAAACCCTGTTCTTCTAAGTGACACCGAGGTATTTTTTTTAGTCGCAACATAAACGACATTCATCAAGGAAATCATGCATTGAGCAAAAAGGTAGCATATAAGCACTCATAGGTTCATGCTTCAACAACCATACACACAAGTATCCACAAAAGGCACTTGGCCAACACACACATGATAAGCATTTTAGGCATGGTTTACGATTCAAACATGGCATCAACAAGCCATACAAAAGCAACATAGACATGGAGTCTAAACGAGCTCCTAAACAACCAACAAAGCATAAATCCCATTGCTTAACTATTACATGTCCAAAACATAAAAACTCATACTTGATGAACTCAAGTCAACAACCACACTTGGAGGCCCTCCACTTGCGCTAGCAACCCACGAACTAAGGATCTACATTGTTGAACAAAGAGAGCGTAAGCAATAAAGCTTAGTGAGGGTAAGCTCTTAAAAACAAACCTCAACATTGCAGGGTCCAAGCACGATCTTAGCCAAGGTAAAAGCATAATTACCAAGGATCCACAATAGCCACAAGTTAAAGATGCATGAACAATATTCAATTAAATGTCATGCTCAACAAGCTCTATTTCACAACATATGTAAACACATGTAAACATCCAAGTAAGGATCACATATCACAACACATTGATACACATATCAATCAACATTGGCACCTAGCTATGACCCGAATACACGGATAAACACGTTGGAACTCACATCCAACAACCACTTTACCTCACGGTGGGATTACACTCATCACCGGTCTCGCGGAGGGGATTCCACTCATCCTCACGCCCCGTCGATGGGATTCCACTCATCATCGACTATAAATAAATACAATTTCCGGGCGTACCCGTACTCCTCCTTGGTGACTCAACGCCACCAAGGCCACGCGCGACTTTTGACTCATGTGTGTACACTAACATCCTAATGACCGATCATTTGTACTCAAGCATACTAGTGCCAACATTTAACTCATTCCACATTATTCATTTCAATCAATTCTGTGCTTAGCACGTACTCACCATGATCACAATCATGAACCATTTCCATGCATGCCATAAGCATCACAAATCATGCCTCATCTCACATGTATAACACAGTATACATAAATCAAACATTTCACAATCATACGAGGCATAAACATCCCTACATAAGTTCAACCAATGGCTCTAGATTAAGTTTAGGATTAGGCTACCACCCTAATCCTAACTCTAGGTGGGTCTACCAAGCCCAACCTAGTCCACATACTCAAACCAACCATTTAAAAACCACGTAAAACGTTTAACCACTCACCTAAGCTTCCAAGCTCCAAGCCAAGCAAGCAACCACTCTCACGATCCCGGATTTCTTCCCGAAGCTTCTCCAACACAAGTTCCCGCTTCTAAACAACCTCAAACACAATTCAAACAATCCCAAATCAGCCCAACATCAAAAGACCAACCCGGAACACAATTCAATCGTAATTTACAATGTTGCAAGCCATGAACAAATCCCATTTTTAGCAAACTCGGGCAGCCCCAAAACCACTTCCAAAATCAATGTTTCCAACATCCAATGCACCCACAAATGATCCCAAATCAACCCCTAACCATAGTACTATCAATACCCTATCAAAAACCACCTAAAACAACCCCCAAAACTCACCCAAAACCCTCCAAAAATCCCATTTTTACCCAATTTCGGGAATTGCTCAAAATCATTCAAAATTCACATATGTTGTACCATTTGGCTCCTACATTCCATAACTAACCATAATAAATCAAAATATTAAGTTTAGCTACACAAAGACACCATTTTTAATCAAATCCTTTGAAAACCCAAATTTCAAAACTTCAATGAAAATGAAAATAAATGGTACTTTTAAAGAGGGGGAGTTGAGGAGAAGTCAAAAACAATGTTACCTTTCAAAAACGAGTTGAAATGGATGAGCTTTTTGATGGAATAGTGATAGAGGAGGAAGAGCTCTTGTTTCACGTTGGAATTGGGTGAGGAAGAGAGTGAATAGTGTTTCATTTGTGAAAAGGGGATTTAAATTGAAAAATGGGTAAATTACCAAAAGGCCATTAATGAATGGCTATCCCCTTGTTCTTTAAAAAGCTCTTCAACTTGTCATTTAATCAATTTGGTCCCATTTCAAACATTTATTCTTGAAACCCGAAACATAAAGGATTATTTTAATTATAAACCCAAGCCCAAATAATATTAAAATATTATTTTCACCTAACCCCTAAACCCGGGTGTTACAACTCTCCCCCACTTAAGAATTTTGTCCCCAAAATTACCTGACGGAAACAAATACGGAAACTGCTCAACCATATCCGCTTTCCTCTCCCACGTGGCCTCTTCCACGCCTCTATGTCTCCACAACACCTTGACCAACTCTATGGTCTTACCACGCAACACCTTGCTATCAGAAGCAAGTATCTCAACAGGCTCTTCATTATAAGACAAATCCGGATTTAACTCTATCTCCTCAACGAGCATAACATGAGAAGGATCCGATCTATATCTCCTAAGCATAGACACATGGAAAACATCATAGATCTTTTCTAACTCAGAAGGTAACCTCAAACGATAAGCTACAGGCCCAATCCGCTCAACTATCTCATACGGGCCAATGAACCTCGGACTCAACTTGCCCTTTCGGCCAAATCTCATTACCTTCTTCCACGGAGATACTTTCAGAAACACTTTCTCACCCACAGAGTACTCAATCTCTTTCCTCTTCAAATCCGCATAAGACTTCTGACGATCAGAAGCTGCTTTCAAACGATCACAAATCAACTTCACCTTGTCGGTAGTCCCCTTAAGCAAATCCGGCATTGGTAACAATCTCTAACCTGTTTCAGCCCAACAAATCGGAGTCCTACATCGTCTACCATACAAAGCCTCATAGGGATCCATCTAAATACTAGACTGATAACTGTTGTTGTAAGCAAACTCAACTAGCGGTAAGTGCTTCTCCCAAGAACCCTGGAAGTCAATCACACAACAACGAAGCATATCCTCTAGAATCTGTATCAATCGCTCTGACTGCCCATCGGACTGCGGATGATAAGACGTGCTGAAATGCAAACGGCTACCTAGAGCACTATGCAAGCAACCCCAGAATCTCGAAGTAAACCTAGGATCCCTATCTGAAACAATAGACTTCGGAACCCCATGAAGTCTCACAATCTCGCGGATGTACAAGTTTGCCAACTTGTCTAAAGAATCCGTAGTGTTCACTGCTAAGAAGTGAGCACACTTAGTGAACCTATCAACAATCACCCAAACTGAGTTCTTCTTCGAAGGAGACAAAGGCAACCCCGACACAAAATCCATGGTGATCCTCTCCCATTTCCATTCCAGAATCTTCAAAGGCTGTAACAAACCTGAAGGAACCTGATGTTCTGCCTTCACTCTCTGACAAACCATACATCGGCTCACATACTCGGCTACATCTTTCTTCAAACCAACCCAGAAGTAGTCATTCTTCAAATCTCGGTACATTTTGGTACTACCCGGATGCATAGAAAAAGGACTCGAATGTGCTTCACTCAGAATCTGACGTCTCAACTCAACATCTTCTGGTACCACAATTCTATCTCTAAAGCACAGCAAGCTCTCACCACTGAAACTGTACTCGGTCGGTCTTCCTTCGGCTATGTCCTGAATATGAGGAACTAAAGTCACATCTTGCAACTGCTTCTCTCTAATCAACTGAATCAAAGAAGGCTTCACTTGCAACTCGGCGATCAACCCACCATCATCGGATACACTCAATCTAGCAAACATAGCTCTCAACTCAACGACCACTTTTCTACTCAAAGCATCGGCTACTACATTTGCTTTACTCGGATGGTACTCAATGGTCAAATCATAATCCTTTAACAACTCAAGCCATCTTCTTTGTCTCAAGTTCAACTCTTTCTGTGTCATCAAGTACTTCAAGCTTTTGTGGTCGGTGTAAACTATACACTTCTCACCATACAAATAATGACGCCAAATCTTCAATGCAAAGACAACCGCGGCTAACTCTATATCATGAGTAGGATAGTTCTTCTCATGAATCTTCAACTGTCTAGAAGCATAAGCAACAACCCTTCTTTCTTGCATCAAGACACATCCTAAACCTACGTAGGAAGCATCACTGTAAATCACAAATTCTTTACCTGAAACAGGTTGCACTAACACTGGAGCATTTGTCAAAGCTTCTTTCAATTTCTCAAAGGCCTTCTGTCTTGCATCTGACCATTCAAACTTAACTTCTTTTTGCAACAGTTTAGTCAAAGGAGCAGCTACTCTAGAGAAACCATCAACAAATCTCCTATAGTAACCGGCTAATCCTAGGAAACTCCTAATCTCAGTCACGGACTTAGGTTGTTTCCACTCAACAATAGCCTCAATCTTCGATGGATCGACTCGAATACCTTCGGCCGAAACAACATGGCCAAGAAATACAACCTCTCGAATCCAGAACTCACATTTACTAAGCTTCGCATACAACTGGTTGCTCAACAATCTCTGTAACACAAATCTCAAGTGCTCATCATGCTCTTCTTCTGTCTTCGAGTACACAAGTATGTCATCAATGAAAACAACTACAAAACGGTCTAGATAGTCTCTAAAAATTCTGTTCATCATATCCATGAATGTTGCAGGTGCATTCGTGAGCCCGAACGACATCACAAGAAACTCATAGTGACCATATCTAGTCCTAAAAGCTGTATTCGGAATATCACACTCTTTCACTTTCAACTAATAGTACCCGGATCTCAAATCTATCTTCGAGAACACTGAAGCACCTCTCAACTGATCAAACAAATCGTCTATGCGAGGCAACGGATACTTGTTCTTCACAGTCAACTGATTCAACTGTCTGTAGTCAATACACATGCGCATACTGCCATCTTTCTTTTTCACAAACAATACGGGAGCACCCCAAGGAGAACTACTAGGCCTAATGTAACCCCCTCGTTCCGGTCTGGACGGATGACCGATCCGAGTGGGCCACACGGGGAAAATCGAAGCGAAACCCGTTAAGGTTCCCCCTCGGTTAGCAACCCTATATTTTTTTTATCTTTTCTAGATGCCTTTATTAAATCCTATGTGATAGGACACGCAGCGAACAAACACGGATACGAAACCCACAAGACATGCAATTTAAACAAACAAATTTTCCTTTTTAAGCAGGTCGTATCGATACACATACAGAGGGTATCGATACGCCTTGACCAAAGTCAACCCTCTCAGTCAACTCAGGGAAGACCGTATCGATACACCCTTGAGCGTATCGATACGCCCTTCTCGGTCAACTTTCCAAGGTCAACGAAATGGTACCGTACCGATACGCTACAACCCCGTATCGATACGACCTAAACCCACCAACTCCTCTGAATTTCAGAGAGTTGGGACCGTATCGATACACCCTTGTGTATCGATACGCTCATCCTGACTTGAATTCCAGAGAGTTGATACCGTATCGATACACCCCAGTGTATCGATACGCCCAGCCAAAACTGAGTCCTGCAGGCAAGACCGTATCGATACGGCCCTCAGGCGTATCGATACGCCCTGCACTGCAACTCTCTAAAAATCAGCAAAACCAACAAAACTCAACTCTATATGCATTTTGGGACTTCCCTAGACTCATTCAAGCATTCATACCGCCTCTATTAACTAAAATCTAGTCATACAAGGCACCCAACATGGACGAACATCATTCAACCAAAGAATCCACATGATCATTCAAAGAAGGCATACAAAGCATACATGAGTTTCATGCCTTAGCAAACAAACATAAAACATTCATATAAGGCAATCTAAAACATGATTTTACAAGCCACACATGGCATCCAAATACCAAAGCAACACAAACATCCAAGGACTGGCTATAAGCCTCCCAAACAAACACTTAGGCATCAACATAAACATGGTTTACAAATCCATCAACATGAGGCATTAACAACATAAAGCCAACACAAAGGAGTCTAGATACAAGCTCCTAAAACACGTAGCATTTCCCATTGCTAGACTACTACACTATTTAATAAACCATACTTGAGCAAACTACCTCACGCTTGGACGCCCTTTTCCTGCTCCTTGCTAACTCAAATCTAAAGATCTGCATTGACGGAAAAAGGAGAGCGTAAGCATAAAGCTTAGTGAGCAGTGCTCTAAAACATAACAACAACAATGCAGAGTTCAAAGCTTCCTTTAAAAGTAAAGGCCAACACAAACAAGTCATCCAACAACCTATTCCATTTACTAACAAGTTCAACCAAAGGTCAACAACATAGACATTTCACTTCATGGTACGCACAAACATAACCCAACTTACACATACGGTGGGACTACACATCACCGTTTTAACTAGTGGATTTACAATGGGACTACACATCAAAGTATTATCCAACTAGTGACTACCGGTGGGACTACACATCACCGGAGTCTTATAACACTTGCTACCGGCGGGACTACACATCACCGGAGCAACAACAACACACATGTTTTACACAAACACAACTAGCATACAAGTACGGTGGGACTACACATCACCGTTTCAACTAGTGGGTTTCCAATGGGACTACACATCAAAGGAATACCCAACCAGTGACTACCGGTGGGACTACACATCACCAGAGTCTTATACTTTTGCTACTGGCGGGACTACACATCACCAGAGCAACGACAACCATGCAACACAACTCACAAATCACCATCACACAACATGTACTCACTATATCATACACAACCACACAAGCTGTAACCAAGTCCACAACTAGGCACCAAATTGCTACAATCAACCTTAACAAACACAAATGATCTTACTCACCATTTCCGTGCACAACCTGCACCAACTTACTACAAACAACCTTACAAGGCACATCAACAACACCATAATTACCCTCACATAAAGTCAACGATATAATAAGAAGCAACATGCTTCCTCCCAAAATATTGGAATTTCATACATAACAATTCATCACCACAAGTAATGAAAACAAACAGTAAAAAGGGGAAATTAAAGAGGCAGTTTACAACAACTTACTCTTGAATTTAAACTTGACTTTTCAAGCCCAAACAAAACTCTTCAAAACCAACTTTGAACTAAAACGATACTTGAAAACATTTTCACATCCACATGCTTAAACCAACTTTTGAAATCAATTTAAAACATTAACCACTCACCTCACTTCCTTAAGCAAATCAAGCAAAGCCGACCCAAGCCTCCATGACTTCCGATATCGATCCCGAGACTTTACCAACGAAATTCCTTGCTCCTCATCATCTCAACACAAGTAAATTAACCTCAAATCAGTTCACAACACAACATAGCAAACCCGGAATGAAATTCAAACATCAAACACTTGTTTTTCAAACCAAGAACAACCACCAAAAAGTCATTTCCGAGCAGCCCTTTAGCACAGTCCAAAACCGATGATTCCAACACATTTAACACTTCCAATTGCTTCCAAAACGACCCCCAACCAATACCCTATCATCGACCCTCAATTTCCAACACAAACCACACTCAAAACTCAACTAAAAACCCTCCTAAAAACCCTCCAAAACACAAAATCGAGAAACTTAACAAAACTCTTTAAAAATCATATATGTTGAACCGTTTGGTTCATAAACTTCATATCTATCACTGTTAAATCAAAATCTCAAGTTAAACACCATAAAACAACCATTTTCATTCAAATCTCCCAAAAATCCAAATTCTAAAACATGGATGAAAATGAAAACTACTTGTACTTTTGAAGAGAGGAAGTTGAGAGCAAGTCAAAAACGTAATTACCTTTCAAAACCGAGCCAAAACAAAGGAGAAAGGAGATGAAATAGTATTTGGGGAGGGAGAGATGTTCTTCACGTTAGAATAAAAATGGAAGGGAGAGGAAGAAGAAGATAACTTAAAACTTTATTTTATAATAATTTACATTTAATGTTCAATGACCAAAATGCCCTTAAAGAAAAAGGGAAACCACAATAGTGCCATCCATGGCTTTTGGGCTCAATTTAAAATTAGTCCAAATCTTAAAACCCGAGGCCCAAACCATTACTTTATTAAATAAAATATTAAAATCGAAACCCGAGACAATACTAAAATATTATTTTCACCCGACCCCTAAACCCGGGTGTTACACCTAATGAAACCACGGTCTAACAATTCTTGCAACTGACTCTTCAATTCTTTCGGAGCCATACGGTACAGAGCTATCGAAGCTGGATTAGACCCTGAAACAGTCTCAATCACAAACTCAACATCTCTGTCAGGAGGTAAACCCGGTAACTCTTCAAGAAACACATCCGGAAAGTCACAAACTGTTCTAATATCTTTCGGCCTAGCTTCACTCATATTCGGGTTCATAACATAAGTTAAGTAAGCCCCACATCTGGAGTCCATCAACCTATGAGCCTCTAAGCTGATACAACATTAGACAAGAACTTAATGTTCTCGCCTACTACTACTACCTCGTAGTCATCAGAAACTTTCAAGGAAATCCTCTTCGTCTCAAAATCCACACTAGCCCGATGCTCAACTAACCAGTCCATACCCAAAATAATGTCAAAGTCATAAAAAGGAAGTTCCATCATATCGACAGAGAACATGTGACCCTGAATCTTCAGTGGACATCTCCTATACACACGTCTAACCACAACTGTCTCACCAAAGGAACTAGTCACATGCATACCTACATCTAAAATCTCAACAGGTATGTCTAATTTCCGTGCATGCTCACTCAAAATGTACGAATGTGTAGAACCCGAATCAACCAAAGAAAGCAAAGACATAGAATGTAACTCAAAATTACCTGCTATCACATCTGTGTCGTTCCCGGCCTCTCTCTGAGCATAAAAACTCTCGCTGGTCCTCCTGCCTCTGGCTGCACTGCCACAACATGAGCAAGGTTCCTCTGAGCATCTACCCTAGGTGCATCAGCCCTAGGCTGGAAGTAGCCACGACCGCGCCCACGGCCTCTCTGAAAATCATTCGCTCTCGCAGGAGCCTGAGCAATGTTCGGTGCTTGTACCACCTGATGCGGGCACTCCCTTCTAAAGTGGTCCCTCGAACCACAATTCCAACAAGCATGGAAGTTACCCCAACACTCACCAGCGTGCTGTCTCCCACATCGTGTACACTCGGGCAAGCGCCCTCCTCCTCTATGGCCCTGATGGCCCCTACTATGGTGGCCACCGCCACGCCTATGGTCAAAATGATGTCTGCCACCTCTATGCCTCTTGGCATCTCTACCATCAAAGTGGTTTTGCCTCTTACCAGAACTAGACCCACCAGACAGTTTGGCCGAACCCAAACTGTGTTCTAAATCCTTGGCCCTCGCGACCAATACATCAAAGTCAGAGTAGTCAGAAGCTAGCGTGTACCTCTTGACTTATTCGTTCAACCCGTAGAGAAAACGGTTACATCGTTCCACTTCCGTAGGAACCAACTCTGGAGCGTACTGACTCAAGCGAACAAAACGGATCTCATAATCAGTCACAGAAGTATCTCCCTGAGTAAGGGCCATAAACTCTCGCTTCTTCTCATCCAAGTACATCGGTCCCAAGTACCTCTTCCTGAAAGCGGACTCAAAGAAATCCCAACCAATCTCGGCCTCTGGAACCCCAGTAGTAATGGTGACCCACCAGGTGTAGGCATCACCCTGAAGCAATGAGATCACACAACCCAATCTACGTGCACCCACGCAACCCATCTGAGCTAAGATACGAATTGTCTTCTCTAACCATAGCTCCGACCTCTCCGGAGTAGATCCTCTGAACTCCTCGGCCCCCAAGCTATGGAGCCTCTCCAAAGGTATACTAGCATCGTCACACCTAGGCTGAGCTGCAGCCTGAGCTCCCGCAACTGCGGCCTGAAATGCTCCCGCTATGGCTTGCACTAGCGGAGTCATATCGATTCCGGTCGGACCTTGGCCACCTTGAGGTCCCTCTCCTTCAGCTCCATCCTCGCCTCCAGCTCTAAGCGGAGGAGGTGGTGGTGGTGGAGGTGCTCCAACTCCAGCAGCCCCAGGCCCTTCTATATGAGCCTCCACACCAACTACCGGCTCAACAGGAGCCGCAATACGTGGTTCTTGTCGAACCACTCTCGGCCTACCTCTCGGTCTAGACATCGCTCTCACAGATATTAACTACAACCACAACAACAAAACATACAAAGCTGGGTTAGCAAGGCAAGGCTTCCAAGTGTTCAAGTACGTTTTCCTCACTTTAAAAATTCTTTTTCCAATGTAATAGTAGCAATGGGACTCTTACACAACATGCTTTTAACAAAACAACTAGCATACTTGTCACACAAGCATTCATGCTTTCAAGGCAAGCAAACACCGTGCCTATAAATTCAAAACTTGAACTTACCTCACTTACCTGCCCAAGGTCTCGTTAACCTTAGGCTCTGATACCAACAAGTGTAACCCCTTCGTCCCGGTCCGGTTGGACGACCGGTCCGAGTGGGCCACACGGGGAAAACCGAAGCGAAACCCGTTAAGGTTCCTTCTCGGTTAACGACCCAAAAAATTTCTTTTATTTATCTTGTCTAAATGCACTACCATTACCTATGTGAAACACGTCAGCGGAAACAAGAACAATACAAAGATCGAACATTCAAGACATCATCCATAAAACAGTCCATTTTCTATAATTAAGCAGGCCGTATCGATACACTTGTCAAGGGTATCGATACGCCTTGACCAAAGTCAATACTCAAGGGTCAACACAGGAAGACCGTATCGATACAGCCCTTGAGCGTATCGATACGCCCTTCCCAGTCAACATCTCGTGGTCAACGAGATAAACCCGTACCGATACACTAACACACTGTACCGATACGGTAATAACTCACCAAAATCTCAGAATTCCAGTGAGCAAAAACCGTATCGATACACCCCCGTGTATCGATACGCCCAGCCAAACTTGAGCCCTGGAGGCAATGCCGTATTGATACAGCCCTTAGGCGTACCGATACGCCCTGCACTGCAAAACTCCCAAACTCAGCAAAAACGTGCAAGGCTCGAACCTAGATGCAATTTAAGACTTCCCTAGCCCCAAACAAGCATTCATACAACATTTATTAACCATGATCTAGTCATACAAGGCACTCAACAAGAATAAACGACATTCATCAAGGAAATCATGCATTGAGCAAAAAGGTAGCATATAAGCACTCATAGGTTCATGCTTCAACAACCATACACACAAGTATCCACAAAAGGCACTTGGCCAACACACACATGATAAACATTTTAGGCATGGTTTACGATTCAAACATGGCATCAACAAGCCATACAAAAGCAACATAGACATGGAGTCTAAACGAGCTCCTAAACAACCAACAAAGCATACATCCCATTGCTTAACTATTACATGTCCAAAACATAAAAACTCATACTTGATGAACTCAAGTCAACAACCACACTTGGAGGCCCTCCACTTGCGCTAGCAACCCACGAACTAAGGATCTACATTGTTGAACAAAGAGAGCGTAAGCAATAAAGCTTAGTGAGGGTAAGCTCTTAAAAAAAACCTCAACATTGCAGGGTCCAAGCACGATCTTAGCCAAGGTAAAAGCATAATTACCAAGGATCCACAAGAGCCACAAGTTAAAGATGCATGAACAATATTCAATTAAATGCCATGCTCAACAAGCTCTATTTCACAACATATATAAACACATGTAAACATCCAAGTAAGGATCACATATCACAACACATTGATACACATATCAATCAACATTGGCACCTAGCTATGACCCGAATACACGGATAAACACGTTGGAACTCACACCCAACAACCACTTTACCTCACGGTGGGATTACACTCATCACCGGTCTCGCTGAGGGGATTCCACTCATCCTCACGCCCCGTCGATAGGATTCCACTCATCATCGACTATAAATAAATACAATTTCCGGGCGTACCCGTACTCCTCCTTGGTGACTCAACGCCACCAAGGCAACGCGCGACTTTTAACTCATGTGTGCACACTAACATCCTAATGATCGATCATTTGTACTCAAGCATACTAGTGCCAACATTTAACTCATTCCACATTATTCATTTCAATCAATTTCGTGCTTAGCACGTACTCACCATGATCACAATCATGAACCATTTCCATGCATGCCATAAGCATCACAAATCATGCCTCATCTCACATGTATAACACAATATACATAAATCAAACATTTCACAATCATACGAGGCATAAACATCCCTACATAAGTTCAACCAATGGCTCTATATTAAGTTTAGGATTAGGCTACCACCCTAATCCTAACTCTAGGTGGGTCTACCAAGCCCAACCTAGTCCACATACTCGAACCAACCATTTAAAAACCATGTAAAACGTTTAACCACTTCCAAAATCAGCCCAACATCAAAAGACCAACCCGGAACACAATTCAATCGCAATTTACAATGTTGCAAGCCATGAACAAATCCCATTTTTAGCAAACTCGGGCAGCCCCAAAACCACTTCCAAAATCCATGTTTCCTACATCCAATGCACCCACAAATGATCCCAAATCAACCCCTAACCATAGTACTATCAATACCCTATCAAAAACCACCTAAAACAACCCCCAAAACTCACCCAAAACCCTCCAAAAATCCCATTTTTACCCAATTTCGGGAATTGCTCAAAATCATTCAAAATTTACATATGTTGTACCATTTGGCTCCTACATTCCATAACTAACCATAATAAATCAAAATATTAAGTTTAGCTACACAAAGACACCATTTTTAATCAAATCCTTTGAAAACCCCAATTTCAAAACTTCAATGAAAATGAAAATAAATGGTACTTTTAAAGAGAGAGAGTTGAGGAGAAGTCAAAAACGATGTTACCTTTCAAAAACGAGTTGAAATGGATGAGCTTTTTGATGGAATAGTGATAGAGGAGGAAAAGCTCTTGTTTCACGTTAGAATTGGGTGAGGAAGAGAGTGAATAGTGTTTCATTTGTGAAAAGGGGGATTTAAATTGAAAAATGGGTAAATTACCAAAAGGCCATTAATGAATGGCTATCCCCTTGTTCTTTAAAAAGCTCTTCAGCTTGTCATTTAATCAATTTGGTCCTATTTCAAACATTTATTCTTGAAACCCGAAACGTAAAGGATTATTTTAATTATAAACCCGAGCCCAAATAATATTAAAATATTATTTTCACCTAACCCCTAAACCCGGGTGTTACAGCCACCATACCACGACACGGTTCACATATTTACATACTGTTTTTTATATTTTCCAGTCAGTGCTAACAGTCACTTTTGCAGTTCTATTTTACCAACAATTTAGAAACAAAACTCTTCTCCGATTCTGCAAAATGGCTTCTTCATCCGCACTACTAAGCAAGCTCATTCCCGACCTTTCCAAACTTGATGCTTTAGATGGCAGCAACTATCGAAGGTGGTCCCAGCGCATCTTGATTTTCTTTGAGCAATTGGACCTCGATTATGTGTTGCTCAACGAACCACCAGTTGCACCACCTACCATTGTTGTTCCTGCCGATAACCAAGGGCAAATTGATGCTGCCGTCGATGCCCTTGCTGCTGCCACCTTTGCCAAATATGAAAAGGACAACAAGACGGTTCGTGGCCATCTCCTAAGTCACATGTCCAACAAATTATTTGACATGTACCTAAAGGAGAGGAGTGAAAAGGCGATATGGGATTCCTTGGACACCAAATATGGCACCGATGACGCGGGGATCAAAAAATATGTCGTGGGCGAATGGTTGAAGTTCCAGATGACCGACAACAAGCCCATCATGGACCAAGTCCATGACTACGAGAATCTTGTCTCGGACATCATAGCGGAAGGCATGCAGATGTGTGAAGTTCTGCAAGCAAATGTCCTTGTCGAGAAGTTGCCAAAATCCTGGTCCGATTATCGCAACTCCCTCAAGGACAAGAAAAGGGACATACCACTTCAGGAGCTAATCAGTCACATGAAAATCGAGGAGGCCAACCGTTTGAAAGATAAGGTTACGAACAACTTTAGTCACTTATATTTTAAATCTAACATAGTTGAGTCTAGTGGTGCTTCAGGGTCCAAAAAGCCCTTTAAAAAAGGCCCCCAGAGCAAAAAGCCCAAACCACAGAAGACTACCAACTTCAAGAAACCGGTCAAGGCTAAGCCCGATGTGAAAACCATGAAGTGCTACGTGTGTCCTAGGCGGTCGACTGTCCCCGGTGCCGGCCCTGCATTCGTATTACCTAGTCAAGTATATTTCAATTTCAATAAAGTTTATCCGAATAGTTTTGATAAAATTTTCGATTGGGTATTCATTTGTAATTTAATTATGTTGATTTTTATGCAGTAATAGTATCTTAATCTTGTACGTAGAGGTGGGTAAAACTTGATTCGACTCGAAAAAATTATTTTTTGAGTTATTCGAGTCGAGTTATTTTAATTATTCGAATCACTCGAATAACTCGTTAAAATTTCGAGTTCGAATCGAGTCTGAATTTTGGAAGTTCGAATAACCGAAAAACTGAATAGTTTGAATTTAAGCCTTAGTTAATGACATACTCTTCTCCAATCCCTTACTTTCCTTCTTCAATCATTCATATCTCACGTGAATTTAAATGAAAAACCCCTAATTCTCTTAACCTAAATCTCAAAGGCCCTAAATTTCTAAATCCTAATTTACACGATACTTCGAATTCTTCTACTATTGTGAGCTCGAACAAGTAACAACGGTTTCACAAGCAGTGCTGAATTTGTGATCAACACTGTTGTTGATTTGTTGGAGCTAGAGGTGAGCAAACTCGACTCGAAAAAATCGAATAACTCGACTCGAGGCAAAAATACTCGACTCGTCTTGACTTGACTCGAAATTTCATAAACTCGAATAACTCGAAAAAATTTCAAATAAAGTTTGAGTTGTGAAATGGAAATTCTAATAACTCAAAATTTTTAGTAATTAGTGGATTTATTTTTAAGTTCGAGACGAGTCCCTCTATTTTTTATGATATATACATACCGATATATAAAAATATGAAGAAATATTGTCACATGTGAAAAAAATATATATGTGCATATCTTATATGATTAGAGAAAGGAGTTTAAATTGGAATCAAACCCTACTATAACATGATAAATAATTACAATTAAATTTTTATAGAAACTCGAAAACTCTACTCGACTTTCTTAAACTCGACTAGAATCGAAAAAATTTCAAATAAAGTTTGAGTGGTAAAATATGACTCGTCAACTCGAATAACTCGAAATTTTTTGACTCGACTCGACTCGATCGAACGCTCACCCCTAGTTGGAGCTCTAGCTTTGACATCATCGAGGGTTCTAAAATTACTGGTCGAAGAAGGAACATATATGTATATTATGATTATAAATATATTATATAATATAATATTTGATTTATTTAATAACATCAAAAATCTTATTTACACACTTGAAAAAGAACATGAAGAAATATATTTTATATGGTTTGTTAAAGAAAGTTATTTAAATTGGAATCAATCCATAGTATAACATTATAAATAGTTACAATTAAATTTGTATAGAAACTTGAAATTCGATTTTACTCAACTCGGCTCAAAAAAATTTCAAATAAAGTTTGAATGATAAAATTAGACGCGTCAACTCTAATAACTCGAAAATTTTCGACTTGACTAAAAAAATTTAAATAAAATTTGAATAATAAAATCAGACGCGTCAACTCGAATAATTCGAATTTTTTCGACTAGACTCGATCGAATGCTCAATCCTACTTTTATTATCAGAATTTCCATGATTACCCAAAACGGTTTTATTACTAGTGTAGCTTTTGAGTGGACTCTTAAATCATATAAGAATATTTTAAAAAAATCAAAATGTCATTAAAGGACCAAATTGTAAGTTTTAAAAAATGACAATGCCAAGTTTAAACACAATCATTCCTCAAAGGAAGTGAAACTAACAGATATCAAAATAACAGGGTCAAGTTCAAACACAATCTTTCTTGATCCAAAGGGTAGTAAAACAGAGTCCAGATTTACCATATCTGGTTTAAACACAAGCTAGTAAAAGTAAAACAGAGTCCAGATTTACCATATCTGGTTTAAACACAAGGTAGTAAAAGTAAAACAGAGATCAAACTCTACTGATATTATGAATCAGCTCCTCAACACCTGCAGACTTGAACCGCTGAGTTTGTGCAGTGTTATTTGGTCCAACCGAGCGGCCATTTCCGGTGTCAAATGATTCTTCCAATCCCCAACCTTCCCTTTCCAGAAATACATCTTGTTTTGAATCTCTCCTTTAACAACTTTCTCACTTTTATTTACTTCCAGGCTGCTTAAATTCTGGAAACTGCACATCTTCACAATCTTTTCAGGTTCCCCTTGTTGCTGCTCCTCCGAGGAGAACGGGTGACCGACGAACTCTGCCAGTTTATTAACATGCAAAATAGTATCATCGACCATATCTTCGTATTGCAAGAACAAAATCTTACCTGGATTTTCCAAACTGGCTTCCCAGTATCCCAAAACATGGTCCCAATAAGGTCCATAGATGCTTGCACCTTGGCAAAACAACTCGAAGGCCTCGTTGATATGGAGGGGTTGAGCTCGAGTGTTTTGGGATGTTTGGATCGTAACATTGAAGTAGTACAAGGAGACAAATGAATCCTTGGGGTCCCTGCAGATGTAAACAATTTTGCAACCCGAATCGAGTATTGATTTGGGTAGGGAAGAGTAAGGAACGTGTGTAGCCAACACGGGAAGTCCAAGATCTCGATGAGTGGAGAAATGGGCATGATCGAGCTCCATGAAAGGCACGACCTCATGCGGCGTCTTGGAAAGCAAAGGGGTGGTGGAATCGTCGAAAGAAGCTCTTGTGATGATGGAGAAAATGAGGGATTTTAACCAGGTGGTGCCGGTTTTGGGGAGATTACACAGCATGATGTCGGAGGGTTGAGCTTGGAACCGTTGTTGAGCCGACACAACTCCTTTTAAGTGACTCGGGTGGAGCCAAAAGCCTTGGTATTGAAGTAGATTCTGAGAATAACGCCAGCCCTTGCTTTTGGGCAGACTCGATATCATCTCTTTGAACGATTTCTCAAACTCCTCTTCCTTCTCGTTCTCAACATGTTTGCTTGAGGAATCTAAGCCACACTCCATCAACAACAGCCTAAAGGGTTCAACTCTATGAACAAGTTGGAAGGAAAAGCACACACATATATATGTATATATATTAAAATTATATACGAGATCCACTCAGGGCCGGCTGTGAGGGGAGCACCCCGAGCGACCGCTCAGGCCCCCAACCAGCCTAGTGTCACGGACCGTTCGTCGTGACACGCGGGACCGCGCGAGATGCTTGCTGGTTGTGCTTAATGTAGGATGCGGGATAGCATTAAGGGTGTAGTACGTGCCGTACAGCCGTCTTGTCTTCGGATGGGGCGCGTTGGTAGGCACCACACTGGTCGGGAGCTATTCCCGCTTCCCTGATGAGCCCATGGGAGGGCGAAACCAGTGAGCATCGAGATGGAAAAGGCTTAGCCCTTGGCCGGTAATAGCCCTGGGTTGCCGTACGGGTAGATGTCCCTGCGCCAAGACTCTGACCCCGTGACAAAGTGGTATCAGAGCCAGTCTGTGTGCTAGCTGTGAGTTTGCCAAGCGCCTCAATGCTGCGTAAGCGAGTCAACCGGACGAGCGTGTGTAGCTCGCACTCCGAGTGTAGGGGTGTTCGCAAGCGGGTCAAGTGGATGAGCGTGTGTAGCTCGCACTCCAAGTGAAGGGGTGTCCGTGAGTGGGTCCTCTATAAAGAGATTGAGATGAGGACGGGTAGGCAGGAAGCCATAGCGAAAGTTCGCCAAGCACTCGTAGCCAATGTGCCGTAGCCTCAAGTGAAGAGGGCGAGCAGGCAGGGAATTGCACACTAGATCCGGGCCAATCAAAAGAGGGAAAGAGTTTCTCCCCATGCACGAGGGCGTGCATGAATCGGGTGGGGGAGAATGTCACGGACCGTTCGTCGTGACACGCGGGACCGCGCGAGATGCTTGCTGGTTGTGCTTAATGTAGGATGCGGGATAACATTAAGGGTGTAGTACGTGCCGTACAGCCGTCTTGTCTTCGGATGGGGCGCGTTGGTAGGCACCACACTGGTCGGGAGCTATTCCCGCTTCCCTGATGAGCCCATGGGAGGGCGAAACCAGTGAGCATCGAGATGGAAAAGGCTTAGCCCTTGGCTGGTAATAGCCCTGGGTTGCCGCACGGGTAGATGTCCCTGCGCCAAGACTCTGACCCCGTGACACTAGGGCCCCTAAATTTTAATTTTTTTTCTCATATTTTTTAATTGATCAAATAATTAACTTAATGGTAAAAATTAATTTTTTTCATAGATAAATAAATTAATCAATCTAACAATGAAAATAATGTGTTTGATAAAAATTTAATCATATTTTTATGATTTATTAAAGAAAGGCTTAACTACAAAATAAGTATACAAATTATACTCTTTTTTTATTTTTAGACACTAAAATGTTTTTTAGGTCAAATAAGTGTCTGAAGTTTACTCTGTGGCCATTTCTAGATAACGACCGTTAAAAAATTAAAAACAAGTGCTCAAATTATGCTGCCTTTTGTTTTAGGTGTCTATTTTTTAAAAAAATTAGTGCCCAAATTATGTCGTTTTTTTTTTTTGTTTTAGGTGTCTAAAGTTTCATTTTTTATATAAAAAATAATGATCGATACCTCAAAATGATAACAAAATAAACTTTAGGCACCTAAAGCAAAAAAATGTGTATAGTTTGGACACTTATCTTGTAATTAAGACTTAAAAAATATTACTTTGATTGTAAACTAATAAGATATGCTTTTGTTATATATAGGTTGATTTTCTAATTTTCGCTCAGGGCCCCGAAAATCTCTGAGACGGCCCTGGATCCACTCATCACTTAAGTGGTCAAGGATGTTAGAAATTAAATACGAGCATTTGCCCTCTATTTTCTCGTCAAACAAATATTGGTTTGGTTTTAACGAGTGTTTATTTACCATTTTTTTCGTCCAAACGATCGTTTTCCCGTATTTAAAATTTTCAACTTCTGTCTGTCGCAACTTTTTTTAAAAGAGCTTTGTGAGAAAGGGGCCATAGTCGACGGACGGTGGACGGTGGTGTAACGGTGGAGAAAAGATGGAGAAGAGAGACGCTGAGATTGAGAAATAAAGTGAATTGTAATTTTATTAAAAAAATTAATTAATGATCGGTACATAAAGTATTACAACTACTAGGCTTATATAGCTCATTAACCTCAACAATACGCTAACAAACAATTCAACAACCTAAACGGCTTAATAACAGCTGGCCTAACTAATACAAAATTATTAACAAACTAATAATAGGTAATTAACAACTAATTATAGTTACTTTCTAACACGACTTTTTGGTAAACTTAAAAAAACACGGAGTCGCCACTAATCTTTTTAAAAAAAAGTGTGATTGGATCACTTTAAAACATGATTATTTTAATAAAACGTTTTGTTTTAATAAAACAACAACTTTGGTCTACGAAAATCAGAAAACAGGTTCGATGGTCGGTTACGCGTGAGGAAGGGTTAGCACCCACGACACCCAAAATTGGTACCTAATTGATTTTAAAATTGTTTTCAAAAACTGGGATTTGCAAGTTCAAAAAGATGTTCGACTTTACTTGTCCGTTTAATGAATATTAGTCTATTTTAACGGCCTTATCGCCCAGGAGATAAACTTTAATCACCGCCAACATTTCTGGCGCTAACCCGTCATTCCCGTTTGATAAGACACCGCATTGATTAGGTTTTCAGTTTTCAAACAACAAAGAGATTTAGGTGTGTTGAGCATTTTATTTAATTCTAGGTTCAATTATTTCAAAACCCTAAAATAAACGTCTAAGTCTTTTATTTCTAACTTAAAGTTTAAGTATGCTTAAGTGTATTTTTATTTTTTTGTGAAGAACATTTATTTAACAAAACACGTCTCTATCTAAGCTTTAGAACCTAATCCTAAGTTTTCACCTATTTCTAAAACAAGCAAGCAACTTTTATTCTTTTGAGTTTTTACCCTTTATTATTCCTTTTAAAAAACTTATTCTTTTTTGCTTCTTTTATTTTTTAAAGTCAAGACCCATTTTTATATTTTTACCTTTTTATGTTTTTTATACATTTTATGTTTTCATTTTCAAAACAAAGAATTTTTTTTCTATTTTAAAAGTTTTTTTCTTTTAAAACGACATCTTTTCAAAAAAATTATTTTTGCCTAAAGAACTTTTTTTAAATTTACTTTTATCCTAGACCCTAAACTTTTATTTAAAATATTTTCAATTTCTTTTTATTGAAAACTTATTCCTTTTTCCTTTTTCTCCTAAAAAATATCTTTATTGTTTTTTTAAAATTATTTTGCCCATTTATTATTTAAAACTAAATTTCATAAAAATCTTTTTATATTTTTTAAAACAAGCCCATTTAATATTTTACACATCACATTATTATTTTTCCTAATTAAATCCCTAATTTTAAGTTTTTCAATTTAACCACATTTATTTAATTTATTCATGCATTTTAAATCTAAACATCTTTTAAATTAATTTCTACATTCCTAAAGATCAAAATAATCCTAACAACTTTTTTTTAAAACATACACAAAATTTTAAGATCAAACTAAAATTAAAACGAGATTTTAAAACGAAAAAAGTTACTGGGATCGTGAACGATTTTCCGACTTCGAGAAAACAACCTAAAAATTCACAAACAACACAAACAAAAGCACCAAAAATTCATCCAAGAACAAACACTAAATCAACAAAAAAAACAAAGAAAAGATCGAAATTTTACCGAGAAAACGACGAACGATGAACTCGAATCCAAGCTTCTCGAAATGCTCCAAACCACCTCCGGAAAATTACTCCAAACTCAAGCTTCTTCTCCAAAAATTTCCAGCAAACTCTTGAAAAATTCAGAGAATTTTTCGGATTTTTCAAGTGATTTTTTCTTTCGAATGTGTGTGTTGAACAAGCATGAGTGGGGGAATATTTATACTTAAAATTGAGGTTCAAATTCAAGACAAATCGGGATTTAATCCCCAAATTGAAGCCTAAATCCGACTAATGGCTTGATTCTCGGCAAAAGCCTTCTATCCTCATTCGATTTGGTTGAATATTTGAGTTGAACTTTCCCCTTAATTCGAGCCTATGTTTTGACTACTTATCTCGATTTTTTAAAGATTTTAGCGAGCATAGGTGGCGGCGGCGAGCGGGGTTGGTGGCCTTAGGTCAGCGGCAGCGAGGTGGACCGGCCGGTACCAACGACGTCGACGGCCGTGGCTTGTAGGCACCGGCCGGCCACCGTGAAATCGCGGCATGGGGGGTTTGCTGGGATTTGGGCTGTTGGCTCGAGCGCGTGGCCACCCACCCTTTTTTTTTTGCTTTTCTTTTTCATTTTCTTTTTCCTTTTATTTTTCCTGTTATTTTTTGCTGTTATTTTTTGTGTTTTAATTTTATTTCTCTTTTTTTCATTAATTACTATCATTATTATTTATTTTATTTATTATCATTTTTTCCTTTTTTTTTCTTTTTTTCTTTTTAAAAGATGGACTTCAAAATTGGGGTTTTTTAAGATGGATTTTTGTTATTTTTTATTTTTTTAATTTAGAAAAGGGCGGGCCTTTTATTATTCTAAGAGAAAAGGGATTTTTTTTGAATTATTTAAAACTGATGTGAAAATTTAGTGACAACACCGCCAACAGCCGTTTGCCAACAACAATAGCAGACGAAGCCTGAGTATAAATGTAATTACATTTTTTCGTAAAATATTTAATTCTCTGAACAAAAAAAAGTTTTTTAATTTGAGAGTTTTCACCCCAATGTGTTTTTACAATCATTTGTTTACCAAACATCCAAATTAACGAATTTAACTAATCAAACCTTTAAAAATAGTCCAAACCTTTAATTTTAGCTCAATATTTTTTTACCAAACATGACATTGTTTAAGTATAGTAAGTTTTACTGTTTCTTGAGTTATGAATGCTTGTGCAGGCTAAAATTTTGATTTTTTTAATATTTTTTAATTAGGGGTGGCATCGGATTGGGAATAATCAAAAATCGTAGGGATGCGAACCGGTGGGTATAGGAAATAAACGAAATCTTCACTCACGGGAATGGGGACGAGGGAGTTTTATAACTGAAGCTCAAATAGGGATGGAGGCATAGATTGCTATATCCGGGGGGATAACCGAACTGTACCCGTATACATCACCATGGAGATCCTTAAAAAATATCTGTGGATCCCTAATATTTTACAAAGTTGGATGGTCATAAGAGTAATTTACCCATTTTCAAAAAAAATCTCATATCCCATAACCTGAGTATGGTCGGCTTGATTAAGTTTAAAAATTCTTCGTAAATTTCATAAAATAATTATAATGTGGTCTATACATCGTTGTGAATGTGATTCAGTCTAGTTTGTTTAAAATACACGGTGATTGAATTAAATATGTATTTTAAAAAATATGAATATTTGAATGTTGAAAGGTTATAAAAGTTTGGTAGCAGATTTCTTAGAAAACATTTTTAGTAATGGCTTTGGAAAATCAGCAGAAATTCTACAAGATAAATTAGGAAGTGAGCCTTATATTTCCATAACCACACAGAAAGTTTAAATTCTTTTAAAACAAACGGTTCTTGAACTCGAGTTATATATTATGAGTTATTAGTTGTTGAGTGAGAAAAGGTTAGAAGAAAAGACTGCAATCTGTTTCTAAAACAACAATGGCAGTGACTTTATAAATTCGCTATAAACCATACGAGTAAAATTAGAAGATGTAACTAATATGGCTGGAAAGATTATCTAATCTAGTTCATTTTAGAGCAAAACATATCATGATTTGAAACTGTAGATTATTAGTTACATATTTCTTTTAGAGGTAGTGCAGACTGTCATGTTTCAGTAGTTAATATTTTAGTCATTTTTTATAGTTTTGAAACGGTTTGTTTGTTGTCAAAATTAAATTTATCCTTTATGTTTATAATTTTGGAGATTTAATATTGAGTATTTGTTTTAATGTATTAAGTTTTTTTAGTACGGTGAAGAACCGAAAACCGCAGGGGTCCGTAAAGAATGGATATGGAGACGAAAACAATCCCCGAAACGTTTAATGAGGATTCTCAAAACCATATCCGCAAGTGTTAGAGACGTAATAAAAAATACAAAATTATCCCCGATCCGTCCTATTGCTACACCTGTTTTTAAAGTTTTTTTATCAAAGGGGAACGAAATTCAATTAAAATAAAAGGGGTCCGACCCCATGCACTAAGTGTGCAGGAAACAAAGAGACACCCGCAAACATAAAGCGCGAGGCAAACAAGCGGCAGGAAACAGTATCCATGCAAAGCTGAGCAATGCAGAGGGAGTACAAAACAACATAGGCACAGAGCATATCCATAACCAGGGCACCAAGGCCCAAAAGGCGAAATAAACGCCTGTCAAAGCAAACGAAAAACCCGCCACAAGAAAATTTCGGATCCGAAAGGGCGTAAGCAAAATTTCTGTTGTTCTGGAAGAGCTCCGTCCGAAGGCAGACTTCCAATCTCATAGAGAGATTGGGCCTTGTCACCAAAATCGCGGAAGAACAAAACTCTAACTGATCTGGCTGCACTAATATGCCTGCCAATTTTGAAACCGATAAACTTGAGAGGAAAACAAGAACTACCGAAAACTGGATCCGCATCATCCGAATCTCAACAAAATTGGTAGATCCGCCTGGATTCCATCTTAATCTAATAACCTTTCATTTTCGAATTTTGACAAAATGCCAAATCCCAAAAGATTTCCAAATCCCATGAGAGTTATTGTTGTTTTTTTTTTTTAATTTGAAATTGACCTTTCTTTTATTAAAGGGGTGGGTGGACATTAGTTGGTCTTACTTACCCCCACATAGGCACCCACAGTCAGAACGAGTATAACGTGTTGGTGATGAATTATAATAGATCCCGGGCTATAATCACTTATATTTTATCCGAATAATATTATATAGTATTATTATATTTTATTATTATAAAAAATATATAATAAATTATTAAAAAGCAGCTAAGTACCGTGGATGCCATATTCGTCCACCTCAAACCCCCCACCCCCTCCAATTGTCTATAAAAGGCGTGGGGGGAGACAGCCACTAACACGGCAAAAGCCATGGAAAATGGCACAAACAATGCCATTTGAAATGGCGCAAGGGCAGTGCCCTTTGAAGTTCGAGAGCAGTGCTCTCGCCGGGTTACCCGATGGTTCGATCATTATCACCATATCGAGGTCGTGTTGAGATTTGTTCGAGTTTTCTTTTTTTTTTTGTTATGGTTAAATGATGCGAGGATCTTGTTAGGGGTCTGTCGAAATTCTTTATTCGAGCTTTTAGTAGGATAAATTTCGATCTTTATCTTTGTATTTATTTTAATGTTCGGTAATATATATTGACATGCTTTTGTAATAAATATATTTTGTATGTAATGTCTCCATATTTTAAGTCGTATGAATTATTTATAATGTTCTTTTAATTACTGGAATGTTTTTATATTTTGTATGCTGCTTTCTGATAGCCTCTATTACAAGATAATTTTTATTCTAGATTATAATTTTCAAAATAGAGTCTCTTTAGTCGGGAATCTAACGGAAATTATGCCCCAAGTGTAAGGATGTAAATTTCTTTTATACTATATTATAATTTTCAAAATAGATTCTCTTCAGTCGGGAATCTAACAGGAATTATGCCCCGAGTGTAGGGGTGTAAATTTCTTATATAAATAGAAATATTCTTTAAAATATTCTAAGGTATTCTCATGAAAAAATGTGCCTCGAACTAAAAGGGGTGCCGCTTTCCGTTAATCCATATTACAAAAATATTATTTTTAATTTTAAAATATAATTTTTAAAATAGATTCCCTTCGGTCGGGAATCTAACGGAAATTATGCCCCGAGCGTATGAGTGTATATTCTTTCGTACAAAGAAATAATCTTTTAAATATTTTAAGGGATCACAATTTATAAATTAAATTGGAATTCATAATTTCTACCGTTAAGACATTACGTAATCGACAGGTACCAATTTTGGGCGTTGTGGGGGTGCTCACCCTTCCCCATACGTAATCGACTCCCGAACCTACTTAGTTGGTTTTCACAGACCAAAACTCGTTATTTTAGTAAAAACGACAAAAACAAGTTTTATTAAAATAATCGGGTTATTAGGTGATCCAATCTCACCTAAATTAGCATATTAGTGACGACTCCCATTCAAACCAATTTTTGTAAAAGACGCGTTAAACCCTCATTGCGGGACCGTTATTACAGCTTGGGACTCCGCTAGAGATTTTTTTAGAGAGTCAAGCCACTGGTTGATTACCTTTTGTCTATAGATGAAAATTATGACTTTGATTTAATTAATTTGTGATCCTTATTTTTAATTTTTTTTTATAAAATATGTCTTCTGAGTTTCATATCATGAGCTCTGTACTCGAGCTCCGTCCCTTTTAAGTGGGAGCGAGAAGCTACTCCTTCGTGAGGTACCCCTCCGTGCAGGATAGTGGACGTTTCCGGGATATAGATGTTGAGTGGATCGCAAGATCAATGTAAACCAAGAGGGGGGTGAATTGGAAATTTAAAGGTTTTAAGGTGGAAATTGCAAATTAAAAATAATCGACAAGGAATTTAGAGTGGTTCAAGTTCCAAATGAACTCTACATCCACTACCTTAGCCTCACTAAGGATTTGCAACAATTCCACTAATTGTACTTCCCCTTTTTCCAGGATAAGGAGGCAACCCTTACAATTTCGGTTGATTTTTCTACCCAAAAATCAACACAATCCTCACACAAATAAACAAAGAAATTTGTTGGCTAATAAGGTATCTCTCAATACAAATGATAGCCCAATAATAAGCACTCAATCCAATTGAACAAAATAAGAATGAAAAATACAATTGGGGTTTCTAGACAAAAATGAGATTTTTGCACAAATGCTTTGATTTGATAGTTGGATATGTTCTTGTAGTTCAATGTTGATTGCTGGAGCTTCTTGTGGTCCTTTTTATAGCCTCTTGATGATTTCTAACCGTTGTGGGTGTTGTGCTCAAGAATAGAGCCGTTGGGGATGTTTTCTCACCACTTTCAATGCAGTCTGCAGCTACGAGTATCGGTACTCGTGAATGGGTATCGATACCTGTCTCACAGAAGAAATAGCCGTTGTGTGCAATTAATAGGGCGTATCGATACGCATGTAGGCGTATCGGTACCGGGTATCGAAACGGCACAGACCGTATCGATACCTTTTTCTCAACTTTGCTCACTGTCAAAACTAGTATCGATACTGGGGTTAGGTGTATCGATACCGGTCAACGGCCTTTTAAAATTTGGTTACCAACCAACACCAACGGTCATATTTTTAAACCGACTTAAAAAATTATAAAACCAGTATCGATACTCTAATTCAAATATTTTGAATTTTAACACAGGGGTGTATCGATACGAGGGTTTTCCGTATCGATACATGTTCCGACAGTAGCCAACTTTGGTAAAATGGTATCGATACGCCTGGAAGGGTATCGATACTCTTTGACGTTTTTCAATAGTTTTGGCTTGGAACACTTAGAAAATATTTTGAGTTTGAGTTTTACAAATTAGTTTTAAAGTGTTGGTGTTTCAAAACTTGTTAAGGGACTTGTAAAAACAATTTTAAGTTTTTCAAATTGATCCTTAAAGATCTAGTTATATCAAAATCAAACATAGGTTTTACAATCTCCCCCTTTTTGATATAACAAAACCAAAACTTAAAATTTTTGACACTTTTGAAAATCCTTTACAAAGTTAACTCCCCCTTAATATAAGCTTGGTAACTTTTGAGTTAAAATCAAAATTTTGAAGTTGTGAGCTAGTTTCTTCTCCCCCTTTTTGTTAGATCAAAAATTTATTGAGACAATAAAGTGCATAATGAAATCAAGGGTATAATAAGAAGCAACATAATCATAGCATAAAAAAAAAGAAATCCAAGCATAAGCAAACAAGAAATCAAAGCATAGGTTTTAATCCTAAAACAAACTTAATCCTAAGAACATAAAACATAGGTGCATAAAATAGAAAAACCTAAATGAATGATATGCAAGGAGAGATGTCTAGGCATTGTCTTCGTCGTCTTCATCATCTTCATCATCATCTCCCAAAGGTTCATTACTCCGCATGCTATTACGCCATTCATCATGGAAAGCGGCAATGGAAATATTCAAGGAATTTTGCCCGCTCTCAAGGGATGTAAGGCGATTCTCCATACCCGTCATCCTTGTATCAAAGGTAGTTTCCATGAAGGTAAGACGAGTATTCATGTCCGTGCGCAACCCGGTAAATTGCTCATTGAGATAGGTCATGAGGGCATCCAAATTGGGCTGTGGGACTTGAGGAGCTTGAGGAGCTTGTTGTTCTTCTAATACGGCGGCGGCCTCAGGTGGAAGGTCGGTAAGACGTAACCAACTCCCATTAAAGTAATGGAACTTACCCAGAGCAAGAGATCGCTCATCAATAGGATCGGTAAGAGGGGATGCAAGATCAAACGAGCAATCGATATCCTTTTTGACAAAATAATAACTTAAAGCCGTACCGTAGATAAAAGATGTGATGAGAGTAGTGTTGCGATTTTGCACATGATAGACGATCTCATTGAACATGATTCGAGCGAGATTTGGGCGCTTTCGTTGACGGAAACAACGGATCCAAAAATCATCCACTTGACGGATGGTAGAGTATTTGCCGCTGGAGGGACGTAACCACCAAGACACCATCAAATGTAGGATTCGATTGTGAGCATTGAGGACGGTCACGGAACCACTGAGAACATGCCTCAAAGCATTCTCATCATCGAAGCCTTCATCCTCTAACTTAAAAACTTCACAAATAGACTTGACATCGAGAAGGATTTGCTTCCCCATTAGATAAGAACGGATGGCAACAACTTCCCCATTGCGAAAAATGCATTTTGCATTAGAGTAGAAAATTAAAACCAAAAGACGATAATAAATACCGGGAAAAGATAGAAACTCCGTGAATCCCCAAAGACGAAGCAACGGAAGATATTCAAATTTGAAGCGCTCGGAGTCGAGAAAAGGAATGGATACGACCCTTTCCGTACGAATCTTGTAATTCTCAAATTGGCGAAAATAGGGAAGACCCGTGGGAGTTTCAAAAGATCTGTCATAGATTGTAGCATAATCCGGGCGGGCAACCGTTCCGGGATTGGAAGATTCACCAGCATGAGTAACCCTTGGTCGCTTCCTCGAATGTTCTTTTGGTGCCATAATCTAAGAGAGAATTAAGCAAAAGAAAAAGGGTTTCTTCAATTTGAGTAAAAATCAAGGTAGAAGAGATTTTTAAGAAGAACTTTGAAAAACAGAAAAGTTTGACAAAAAAAATAGAACAAAAGAGAGAAAAAGATTACCTTGATAGGAACTTTGAAGATTGAAGAAAAACTTGAGAGAGAGCACAAAGCTTTGCTTGATTCAAAAAATCTCTTAGAATTGAGTTGTGGTGTGAGAAATATGAAGGAGGAAGAGCCTTTTTATAGGCAAAAACGGCTAGGGTTTATTAGGTTTTGAAGTGTTTTAATTTTGGTAAAGTTTGATCTCATTTAAAAGCTGATTTAATGCCATCTGCGCGATAGGGTATCGATACTCCTGAGGGGGTATCGATACGGGGATAGAATTGTCTTTTCTAGAAAATGCCCGTTGGAAAGTCGTATCGAAATAGTGGGGCCCGTATTGAAACGACCAGTATCGATATGATAGTAAGCGTATCGATACTCGTGAAGCGAGAAAAATTCTGGGAACCAGAATGAAGAACACGTATCAATACGAGTATAGGCGTATCGATACCGTATGCCCAGAATTACCTATTTGGTTCTAAGAACAACTAAAAGCTCGAACTTAAAATCTTTTAAAAGTATGCAAATGATGAATGAACAGTTCTAAGCATATTTTAACAGAAACATACTCCCCCTAACTATAGGCATGGATGAAATTAGGAATTTAAACACATAAACATGGCATTTCACAAAATCAAGCATATTTAATCTTAAAAAGAGGTCCTAAAAGGTCAAGATAGGCTAGCTAGACCTAACTCTCTCCTAAGGGACCAAAAGCGCTCTTTGTCTAACGGTTTTGTAAAAATGTCCGCTAGTTGACTTAAGGTGTCTACATACTCTATAACCACATCATTTTTAAGGACATGATCTCTAATAAAATGATGCCTTATCTCTATGTGTTTGGTTCTAGAGTGTTGGATGGGATTTTTAGTTAAGCATATTGCACTAGTGTTGTCACATTTTAGGGGTATGGTTCCAACGTTAATACCATAATCTAAGAGTTGTTGTTTCATCCAAAGGACTTGAGCACAACAACTTCCTAAGGATATGTACTCGGCTTCGGTGGTAGATAAGGCTACACTATTTTGTTTCTTAGAGAACCAAGATATGAGCATACTACCTAAGAATTGACAAGTTCCCGAAGTACTTTTCCTATCTATTTTGCAACCCCCATAATCCGCATCCGAATAAGCATGAAGGTTGAAGGTAGAGTCTCTAGGATACCAAAGACCTAAACAATGAGTATCTCTAAGATACCTAAAAATCCTTTTAACGGCTATAAGGTGAGACTCTCTAGGACTAGCTTGAAACCTAGCGCACAAGCAAACACTAAACAAAATATCTGGTCTACTTGCGGTAAGGTAAAGAAATGATCCAATCGTAGAACGATAAAGCTTAGAGTCAACACACTTACCTCCTTCATCTTTGTCAAGCTTTGTAGATGAGCTCATAGGAGTGGCTTGAGGCTTGGTATTCTCTAAGCCAAACTTTTTAAGCATATCCTTTATGTATTTTTCTTGGTTGATGAAGGTGCCATCCTTCTTTTGCTTGATTTGGAGTCCCAAAAAGAATGAGAGCTCCCCCATCATGCTCATCTCAAATTCACCTTGCATTAACTTAGCAAACTCTTGACAATGACACTCGTTAGTAGAACCAAAAATAATATCATCAACATAAATTTGGACTACTAATATGTCATTTTTATACATTTTTATAAAAAGTGTAGTGTCCACCTTACCCTTTTCAAATCCTTTTTCAATCAAGAAATTTGAAAGTCTTTCATACCAAGCTCTAGGAGCTTGTTTTAAACCATAAAGAGCTTTGGTAAGTTTGAAAACATGATTTGGAAATTTTGAGTCTTCAAAACCCGGTGGTTGTTCTACATACACTTCTTCATGTATAAACCCATTTAAAAATGCGCTTTTAACATCCATTTGAAAAAGCTTGAAATTATGATAACATGCATATGCAAGCAACATCCTAATGGCTTCCATTCTAGCTACGGGTGCATAGGTTTCATCAAAATCTATTCCCTCTTCTTGAGTGTAACCTTGTGCTACAAGTCTAGCTTTATTTCTCACAATGTTACCACTCTCATCTAGTTTGTTCCTAAAGACCCATTTAGTTCCTATTGTAGATTGATTACTAGGCCTATCAACTAATGTCCAAACATTACTTCTCTCAAATTGATTTAACTCTTCTTGCATAGCCATAATCCAAAAATCATCTTTCAATGCTTCTTTTATATTTTTAGGCTCTATGCATGAGATAAATGCAACATGATTCATTAATCTAAGAGAAGAACGAGTGGTTACCCCCTTGGATGGATCACCCAAGATTTCACCATCTTTGACATAGTTCAACTCCCTTGGATAGCTCACTTCCTTTTCCTCACTAGCCATGTCCTTCAAGGTTTCATGAGGTGGATCTTGTGTGTTTTCTACTTTTGGTTGAATCTCATCCTCCTTTGAAGTTTGACCTCCATCAAAGGTATTTATGATTCCTACATCATCATCATCACAAGAATCCTTCCTAGGAAGGGGATTATCATCGAATACAACATGAATAGATTCTTCTACTACTAAAGTTCTTTTGTTAAATACTCGATAGGCTTTAGAGGTTAAAGAGTAACCTATAAAAATTGCTTCATCACTTTTTGCATCAAATTTACCTAAATTATCTTTTCCATTATTTAAAACAAAACATTTGCACCCAAAAGGATGAAAATATCTAATGTTAGGCTTTTTAGATTTTAAAATTTCATAAGGTGTTTTCTTTAAAATTGGCCTAATCGTTACTCGATTTATAATATAACAAGCTGTGTTTGTGGCTTCCGCCCAAAAATATTTTGGCAAATTATTTTCACAAAGCATAGTTCTAGCCATTTCTTGTAAAGTTCTATTTTTCCTCTCAACTACCCCATTTTGTTGAGGAGTTCGAGGAGCAGAAAAATTATGGCTAATACCATTTTCATTTAAAAAATCTTCAAATCCTAAATTTTGAAATTCGGTTCCATGATCACTTCTAATATGTGAAATTTTAAGTTCAAGATCATTTTGAGTCAATTTTGAAAATGTGATGAATTTTTCCAAAGCCTCATCCTTAGTACTTAAAAAGAGAACCCAAGTGAATCTAGAAAAATCATCAACTAGTACAAACGCATATGATTTGCCACCCAAGCTCATAGTCCTAATTGGCCCAAATAAATCCATGTGGATTAGTTGTAAACATCTACTAGTAGAAATATCATTAATGGGCTTAAAGGAAGATCTATGTTGTTTACCCTTTGAGCATGCATCACAAATTTTATCATTTGAAAATTTTATCTTAGGTAAACCTTTAACTAGGTTTAGAGAGACTAGTTTTTCCAAAACACTTGTGCTAGCATGTCCTAGCTTCCTATGCCACAACCATGCATCATTTTCATTTTGAGCAACTAAGCATGCATGAGATGTATGAATATCATCTAAATGCACCATGTATATATTCCCTATGCGATGACCTATGAGCATAATATTATTAGATTTAATGTCTACGATTTTACAACCATTTTTATCAAACAAAACATTAAATCATTTATCACATAGTTGACTTATGCTCAATAAATTGTGTTTAAGACCATCGACATATAAAACATTTTCAATAAGAATAGTAGAGTGATTACCTATGGAACCAATACATTTAATGTGGCCTTTGGAGTTGTCACCAAATGTTACTACTCCTCCACTTTTTGGTTTTAGATCCATGAGTCGACTCTTGTCTCCGGTCATGTGCCTCGAGCATCCACTATCAAGGTACCATGAGTTTTGACTTTGTGCTTTGGCCTTGTAGCAATGCTCCCCCTACAAACAAAGATATTAAGCCTTGGTTTTTGGTACCCAAATCATTTTGGGTCCATGTGTGTTAGCTCCCAAAACCTTGGTTCCCTTAGGAATCTGAGGTGACATAGCAATAATATTATTAGATTTAACAAGTTCCTTAGGAACCCATACACTTCTAATTCTTTTAGCTTTATTATGTCTAGGATAGCTACCTTGTTTGTAGTAGTTAGTCTTTTTCTTAGGTTGATGTGTTCTAGAGGATTCTCCTACTTCATGCTTGACACTACCAACATTTTTTAAAGACTTTTTGAGCTCATTTAGCTCACCCAACACCTTTTGGTGTTCACAATTACATTGAGATAAAATATTATTAAGATCAATATTTTCATTTTGAAAAAATTTAAGTTCATCTTCTAATCCTAATACCTTTTTCTCAAATTTAGAATTAGCTTGAGTAAGTGAGTCATTTTTCTCTTTTAATTCTAGAATAATCTTTTTATTCCTAATAACCGACTCCTTGTATTTCTCAACTAATTCATCATATACCTCTTGTAACTCATCATATGCATCATTTAATTCTTCATATGAAAAATCTAAAATAGATGAGTTAGAGGTTACCAAGGAGGAATCTTCCTCAAGTGCCATGAGGCAAAGGTTAGCCACTTCTTGTTCATCATCATCCGATGACTCCTCATCACTCCAAGTAGCAATCTTGGCTTTGAGCTTTTTCTTCTTCTCAAAGCCCTTCTTCTTGAGTTGAGGGCACTCCGAACGTATATGACTGTATTGTTTGCACTCAAAGCACATGATAGAGTCCTTTTCTTCTTCTTTGTTTTTGCTTTTGAAGTCCATCTTTCTTTGGATTTTTCTTCCTCGATTGGACCTCATAAGACGTGAGAAGCGTTTGGCTATCATAGCCAATTCTTCAAGTTCATCCGCATCACTAGATGAACTCTCATCATGTTGTGAAGCTTTAGCCTTGAGAGCTATTCACATCTTCTTCTTTTTCTCAACTTCAAGCTTCTTCATTCTTTTCTCTTCTTTCTTTTTCTCATCTTCCCTTCCTTGCTTCATGATCTCATGAGTAAGGAGAGAACCTACAAGCTCATCAAGCTTTAAAGTCTTCAAATTCTTTGCTTCGATGATAGCGGTTCTCTTCCCATCCCAAGATTCGGGAAGTGAATATAGTAGCTTTCGGACAAGCTTGTCTTCCGGTATGATCTCTCCATAGCCTTTTAGGCCATTTACAATTGTGGAGAACCGATCAAACATCTTTGACACCGTCTCATCGGATTCCATCTTGAAATTTTCATAACTAAGATTGAGAATTCCAATCTTAGTTTCTTTAACATCATTGGTGCCTTCATAAGTGGTTTCAAGAGTGTCCCACACTTCTTTAGCACTTTCAATTGATGAGACTTTTGAGTAGATGTCCGGACCGAATGCGCAAAATAACATGTGAAGAGCTTTATCATTTACTTGAATCTTTTTCCTCTCCTCTTCACTCATTTCCACTCTCTTCTTTAGTACCATCTTTCCTTCATTATCTTGCTTCAATGGAATATATGGCCCATCCTCAATGACATCCCATACAAGATAGTCACTTGACTTGATGAATAGACGCATTTTATTCTTCCAAAAAGAATAGTTCTCACCATTGAAGAAATGAGGCTTTGTAGTGGATTGTGATTCGTACATGCCGGAAGCGGAGGTTGAAGTCATCTCTTGATATTTTGATGATCACACTCTTCCAAGGATCTCCTCTTGTGGTTGTTAATCCTCAAAGAGTTAAGCTCTGATGCCAATTGTTGAGTGGATCGCAAGATCAATGTAAACCAAGAGGGGGTGAATTGGAAATTTAAAGGTTTTAAGGTGGAAATTGCAAATTAAAAATAATCGACAAGGAATTTAGAGTGGTTCAAGTTCCAAATGAACTCTACATCCACTACCTTAGCCTCACTAAGGATTTGCAACAATTCCACTAATTGTACTTCCCCTTTTTCCAGGATAAGGAGGCAACCCTTACAATTTCGGTTGATTTTTCTACCCAAAAATCAACCCAATCCTCACACAAATAAACAAAGAAATTTGTTGGCTAATAAGGTATCTCTCAATACAAATGATAGCCCAATAATAAGCACTCAACCCAATTGAACAAAATAAGAATGAAAAATACAATTGGGGTTTCTAGACAAAAATGGGATTTTTGCACAAATGCTTGGATTTGATAGTTGGATATGTTCTTGTAGTTCAATGTTGATTGTTGGAGCTTCTTGTGGTCCTTTTTATAGCCTCTTGATGATTTCTAACCGTTGTGGGTGTTGTGCTCAAGAATAGAGCCGTTGGGGATGTTTTCTCACCACTTTCAATGCAGTCTGCAGCTACGAGTATCGGTACTCGTGAATGGGTATCGATACCTGTCTCACAGAAGAAATAGCCGTTGTGTGCAATTAATAGGGCGTATCGATATGCATGTAGGCGTATCGGTACCGGGTATCGAAACGGCACAGACCGTATCGATACCTTTTTCTCAACTTTGCTTACTGTCAAAACTAGTATCGATACTGGGGTTAGGTGTATCGATATCGGTCAACGGCCTTTTAAAATTTGGTTACCAACCAACACCAACGGTCATATTTTTAAACCGACTTAAAAAATTATAAAACCAGTATCGATACTGGGTGTTCCGTATTGATACTCTAATTCAAATATTTTGAATTTTAACACATGGGTGTATCGATACGAGGGTTTGCCGTATCGATACGTGTTCCGACAGTAGGCAACTTTGGTAAAATGGTATCGATACGCCTGGAAGGGTATCGATACTCTTTGACGTTTCTCAATAGTTTTGGCTTGGAACACTTAGAAAATATTTTGAGTTTGAGTTTTACAAATCAGTTTTAAAGTGTTGGTGTTTCAAAACTTGTTAAGGGACTTGTAAAAACAATTTTAAGTTTTTCAAATTGATCCTTAAAGATCTAGTTATATCAAAATCAAACATAGGTTTTACAATAGATCCCTTTGTCTTCGTGAGACCTTCGTCTCCGTGCAGACATAGGGAAATGTATCCTCCCGAATCGATGTCCTAGCGACAGTTCGGGTACCGTTACTTTAAAACCAATCCACATGTAGTGAATCATAAGAGCCTACCCTTTAGCGCCATACCGAAACTATGCCCGTTAGCGGTCACCCTGTTTAGGTTTTGATGCCTTGATTTTCTATTTATGTACAGATTTTATTTGTTGTTTTAAGTTTTACCTTACTTATCATTCGATTTATTCATCCAATTCTTTTATTTTTGAACTAACCTATTTTTTTTCTTTTGGTGATCATACTGCATTAAATCATTCATTTCACATTAAGTGCATGACACCACAATAATATTTTAATTTTTTTATTTCACCAGCATGAAGTATTGATTCACGAATGCTTTCCATTTTGAAAAAGACTCATCATTAGGAGAAAATCTAGTACCTTAGATATCAATGCAATGTTCAAAAGTTGTGAAAGAATCCCGTGAATTCAGAAATTAAGCAACGGAAACCATTTTTGATTCAATACCTTCGCATCTAGGACATGCACCTTCCGTTTATATGCGTATATACACCATTTTTAAATCAATATCTTTGCATCTAGGACATGCACCTTCCATTTACATACATGTATTTTATTTTTGATCCAGTACCTTCGCATCTAGGACATGCACCTTGTATATACATGCATACATTTTAAAATTTTGAAACTGGTTCATGGGATGCCCATACCAGCAAATATAGGACAAAGCAAAGTCAGCCAATCTAGCACCATGCGAAATCTATGCAAGAGCCCGGTCTATGGGCATTTTTGAATAACCTCCATATACCCTGCCTCTACAAGGCCCAGTCCCGGAGCATTCTCCGACAAGTTCAGGAAGAGTGTCTCTGATGCTTAATTAGACTTCTGCACCCTAGACGACTACATCAATTATCAACCGTAGCACTTCGCCAGAGCCGCAAGTAATGATCTGTCATGAACCAGCGCAACAAATTTATAGACCCTACCAGGGGGCAACATAATATAATGCATTCATGAGAACAGTGAAAGCTGTTCAAGAAGAGACGAAAACATACTTCAAGCTTCGAATTCGCTTCAAGAGTAGTCTTGGACAAAAATGTTGGGGCATTCACCCGAAGAAGTAATCCAAAGATGGTTGAACCCAAGAAAGGTTAGGGCATCCTCGCATACAAGACATTCAACACTAATTAATCAGAAGCAAAGATCTAACCAATAGAGAGTCATGAGCATCCCTTTAAGGGCCGAGAAAAATCACGTCACATTCATGCATTTAGTTACATGTAGTAAAAATCATCATGCATTTATATTAAGTACATACATCTAAAGTTTATCATGCATTTAGATTAAGTACATACATCTAAAGTTTATGATGCATTTAGATTGGACATACACATTAGACATACAATTAGGGGCATTCATGGTGTATATTTTTGGCTTAAACGTGCAAACAGGTCCATATATAAGAGACCTAAGAACCTCAATGGCTCATAACTCCCCGCTATGGAGCAGTAGAACCCACTTTTGTTCAAAATATGCGTGTAAAAAAGTATGATTAGGTAGGATTGTTTTTGTTCAAATAAAGCATGTCAACATGTAAGTTTTATCACTTATATTTTGTCCACGTAAATTATTCGTCGTCGTCGTCCCCCTCCTATTGCCTATAAAAGGCGTGGGTGGAGACAGCCACTAACACGGCAAAAGCCATGGAAAATGGCACAAACAATGCCATTTGAAATGGCGCAAGGGCAGTGCCCTTTGAAGTACGAGAGCAGTGCTCTCGTCGGGTTGCCCGATGGTTCGATTATCATCAAATCGAGATCCTACTGAGATTTATTTGAGTCGTTTTTTTGTTATGGTTAGATGATATGAGGATCTTGTTAGGGGTCTGTCAAAGTTTTTCATTCGAGCTTCTAGTAAAGTAAATTTTGATTTTTATCTTTATATTTATTTTAATGTTCGGTAATATATAGTGACATGTTTTTGTAATAAATATATTTTGTATGTCATGTCTCTATATTTTAAGTCGTATGAATTATTTATAATGTTCTTTTAATTATTGGAATGTTTTTATATTTTGTATGCCACTTTTTGATAGTCTCTATTACAAGATAATTTTTATTCTAGATTATAATTTTCAAAATAGAGTCCCTTCAGTCAGGAATCTAACGGAAATTATGCCCCGAGTGTAGGGGTATAAATTTCTTTTATAGTATATTATAATTTTCAAAATAGATTCCCTTCAATCGGGAATCTAACGGAAGTTATGCCCCGAGTGTAAGGGTGTAAATTTCTTTTATACATAGAAATATTCTTTTAAATATTTTAAGAGATTCTTGTGAAAAACGTGCCTCAAACTAAAAGGGATGTCGCTTTCCGTTAATCTATATTACAAAAATATCACTTTTAATTCTAAAATATAGTTTTTAAAATAAATTCTCTTCAGTCGGGAATCTAACGGAAATTATGCTCCGAGCGTAAGGGTGTATATTTCTTTCGTACAAAGAAATAATCTTTTAAATATTTTAGGGGATCACAATTTCTAAATTAAATTCAAATTCATAATTTCCACCATTAAGACATTATGTAATCGACAGGTACAAATTTTGGGCGTTGTGGGGGTGCTCATCATTCCCCACACGTAATCGACTCCCGAACCTATTTTTTGGTTTTCGCAGACCAAAACTCGTTATTTTAGTAAAAACGACAAAAACAAGTTTTATTAAAATAACTGTGTTTTTAGATGATCCAATCTCACTTAAATTAACAAATTGATGGCGACTCCCATTCAAACCAATTTTTATAAAAGACGCGTCAAGCCCTCAATGCGGGACCGTTATAATAATAATAATAATAATAATATCAACCAACCGAAATTAAAAGATTAATTATTAGATTTGTTTTAGTGGATGTTTTGAAAAATAAAAAAAATAAAGAATTTATAATCACGGCGGAATATGTCATTGCACTTTATTCGGGAAATTAGAAACATTTATTCTGAATAATGAAGACAATACAGGAAAGGTCAAGCATTGATGAACGTAATCCATTTAGATAAGCTAGGGATGCCTGCATTAACAACACTAAGCAAATAGTAACCCGGTGGTGCAACATTCGGCGACGGCGGAGCCTCCAAAACAGCACTCATCAAACCACCACCATCCCTCCTCATCCGCTGGCACCTCAGTTTCAGCAACCTTTGATTCATCGAAATAGAATGTGTCGTGAACGGCGGCGCATAAACACTATATTCCACGTCTTTCCCCGGCCTTCTTCCAAGCAAGAAGTGAATCGTAAACTGCCTCCCATATGCAACACCAGTAGAATTCCCCCCGTAATCCACCGTCACATTCCTAGGCCTCAAGTGATCGAATTGCCGGTCCATATAATCTGGGACGAATGCCTGTAATCTTAGCTCCGTCGGGTAAGCAACTTTGCTGAAAGTGTATTTGTTGTTAGGGTTGCCGCCGGCAACCAAAACTCTCCCGTTTGGTAAAAGAAGGGCCGACGAATGATACATTCTGGCAATCTTGGTAGCTTTTAGGACAGAAAATCTTTCTCCGGCCGCTTTCTTCGGATTGTAAAGATATGGCTTGAGCGATGGCGTGGCGGCATTCTGCCATCCGGCGCAGCCACGTTTAGCGCCATTGATGATCAATATATGGCCAGTAGGAAGGATCAACATATCATGCATGGTACGAGGTCCAGGCATGTTTTCCATACTCCACTTATGATTGTTCCCTGTGATCACCATTCTCCCACAGGAGTCCAACGCCCGGAGGAATCTCCCATCCGCCGCCGCGTCATAAGCCCCCGACGCTGCACCGCCGCATACCATAACTTCAACTTTCTGGAACTTATCACTGTGTTCTAACGGGAGAATCACTGATGACCCTGAACTCGGATAGTTTCTTGAACCACCTCCAGGAATCCTCGGAAATGATTTGAGCACCTGGTTTCTTCGATAATTGAAAAGGATAGAATCACGGTTGGCGAAGATGAAGAGGTTACCGTCGGGAGTAAGATGGAGGAAAGGATAGAGGTTGTTTCCACCACCATCGGCGTCATTAGTGTCATGCAAAAATGGAAGATTAAAAGATTTGTCCTGGCAATGCAATTTAGGTACAAATTCATAACTGTGAGCATTCCTTCCACCAACAACAATAACTCGATCGTGTTGAGGCAACAATTGATTCGAAGCATACCATCGACTGTCCGACAACGACCTCGTGGATTGTTGCCAATTGCATTGATGATTACCACAAGGTCTGAAATATCTTACCCTTTTAGAACCACGCCCATGCCCACCTATCTGCATCAGTGTGCCATTGCTGAGGAAAGAACCCGAAGAACACCATGGATCGGAGACAAGCCTAAGCGGCCGTAAGTTATTGCCGTGAATTTCGTATTCAACTGAATGAGCATAGCAGGTTCCATCTTTCAAATCGTTACGAGAACGAGTGTTACATTGACTCCCGTTGAATCGCTGATGAAGCCGGTACTGAGAAGGACCTGCAGCAGTTTGATCGAAGATAATAACAGTATTTTCATGTGTTAACGTCATGTGCATGGCGACAACCCCTGTATTGTTCCGTAACAGCAGCCATTTCCCTTGTCGCCCACTGGGGGGCCTCACGGCCGGCCTCCGGACTGCATCACTAACAATGAAATGCAGTAAAGCAAAGATTGCATGAATCGTAAGGCAAAGCAAATATTTCTTGTTTCCCATGGCCGGAAAAACGGAGATCAACTGTTGTGGTTCATGGAGTTATTATATGAACTTTCTTTTATAGGTTGGTTTTAGGATTTGGGTAAATCCAAGAGGCCGCTGTTAGAGGCATAACTGCTAGTTTTGCTGGAATTCCGACCGATGGGTCCTGTTATGTCGTGGAATTCTTCGAAGCAATCTTGACGTGAGATGTTCATGCAAAGCATCACCCTACTAACTACTAAGTACTGCACAGTTCTTGCAATATCTATTTTCAAATCTGCATTTTCGCATATCACAATTCACAAGTGTTTAAAGGTATATATGTGAATTAAAATCGACACATTAATATTCATATAATTTATGGGAAAGGTGAAAGCAACAGTAGCATGCCACTCCTAACTATATTACTCCGACATAAGTGCATAAAAAATGATATTCCAAGGTTTAAATACTTAAAATTAAAAACCTTAAAATAAGTGCACATAATCGTATTGGAGATATCTGATTCATCAAAATGTAGGCTTGTAGACAATTTTATGGAACTTTTTGATGAAGAAAACCCAGGTTAATAAAGGTCAGACTGTCAAGAAATAGAAATGTTCCATTTTGCGGATTATGGTTTCAAGCCAACAAACAAATACAACGGTTGCCAGAGAAAAGTTGAAAAAAATTGGAGGCTGGGGGTTGATAAAGATCTCTCACAGCATGGAAAATAGTACAGATTACGATTGGCACGTGACATGGATGCTGATCCGACAATGAGACATTTACATGTCTGGTCTCAGTTGTGCCGTGCCTGATTACATCAGAATTACATGATCTACTGAATAGATGAAGTTGTATAAGTTTGTTGAAATCCATAACTATGTACAAAGCTTAGATACCACATCCAATCACGGCCAACTATGAATCTTTTGCACAAGAAACTCAAAGGACTTACTCTCGGATTGCCGGGAAATAGGAATAGCCAAGGTGGATACAAGCAAAGCATATTTTGCTTAATAGAGTTTTATTCTGGTGTTAATGGTGCTTCGGCAGATGGGACATAACTGAAGGTCTTGTCCGCACTCGCAACAGGTCTGCATGGAAGTGAAATTTAGGCATATTCATCCCTCCATCGAAGAATTTCTTCGGAATATTATAAAACCTTTAGTTACGTTACCTGATGTCCACAACCGAAGGCCATATCTTTTGCATTGCAAATACAAATAGGGCAAACCTGTCCAAAAAAACATGCAAATGCAAACTTGTTTAAAGATTGGTTTACGAGACTTGCAACTTTTACGTAATTAAGACAAGATTACATGATTATCTGAAGAGGAACTTGCAGGAGGAGCTGTTTGAACTGGTTCTTCATGCCTGTCGGAAGAAGGTGCACTTGGACGAAAACTGCTCGACCGTGAAGGTTTCGAGTGGCTAAAAGAACCCGCACCGTAAAGAGGAGGGGGAAGAGGAACCCTATCTATAGCCTTCCCCCTTGTATTACTGTTAAACAAATAACGAAAAATGAGTTGCATTTGAATGCTATCTCCCTGGTAACAATGGGAAAAGCCTTCTAATCCAACTAAGACAATACTAATTATTACCCCAGTATGTTGAGCTCTAGCGTTGCTTTGTACTGAGACGGAATTTCCATCAATGCTGAAAGAGCAAACTCTGCCTCCTTTCGGGACCTATCCATATTCTTCGACATTATTTCCGTAAAATTCACAAACTACAGGGAGCAGCATTTCAGATTAGATGGCAAATATGAATAATACATGTTGCCTTTACCAGCTTCAAGAAGCTAATATGAGAAAACATAAAGTCAACAAGCCACACTTGCCTGGAAATTATCAAAGGCACGGGCAGGAATGTTATCATCAAATTCTCTCATCATGTCCCATGGTCCATCTCCAACACCGACTAAAATAATCGACAAAGGATACTCACTGTAAAATAATTAGTATATTAAGAAGTTGGAAACTGAAGAAAATTACATTTGAAGCCACGAGCAACCATATAGTACCTTGCTTTAACAATCGCTTCGACTGTTTTCGTTTCTTGTGGGCTTAGTTGGCCACGCTCTGTATCAACACTTCTAGTCACCTGCATCCATTCAGAACAAAAGATAATCCAAGTTTGTGAAACCATCAATGAAGAGTTCGTGTAGAATTGTGTTTTACATTGAAAGTTCAAAATTTTAGCAATAGAAGATTGTTACCGGAGTCTTGTAGTAATTCAAGGGTTTAAAAGCATGAAAAACAAATCCGTACAGTGCTGTGGTCATTCGATGCTACGATGAGATTATAAATATATGCAGCATACTAACCTACTAACTACGAGCGAAGGAATATGGAACCCTATTCCCGAACCAAGAATTTGGGCGTGTTACAGATGATTTACCAGGCATTTGACATAGAACTAATATTCATACAACACAAAGCAGGTAAGATACCTGCCCATCGGCTATTATCAGTAACACGTGGTACTGCCCGCCACTTTGCTCAACAATGGTGATTGCCATTTCAATGATAGGAGCGAATGATGTTGGTCCTGTCAATGATAGTAGCAGGTAAGATAAACAAAGGACTGACAACATAATGAAGAAAAGACGTGAAATGAATTAGAACCTGCTAGTCTCAGATTAGGCACTAGTTCCCGGTATCGTCTCAGCACTTCTTCGAATCCGTTGCAAAACGTCTCATCCGGATAGAAGCTGAACACTTCTTGATCATGTGTTGATGCTGCCAGATCAAAGAATCCCGTATCATCTCAAGTAAGATAAACATTAAGAGATCCAATGGAAAAATCTTCCAAAAATGAATACCGTCTCCGAATCCAAAGCAAGGAATTAAATTATCCTCATCAAAGGAAGACAATGTTTTTCCAATGATAGATATTGCTTGTTCATATGGATTTTGCTCATCTCCAATGTGGTGTAGACTTCTTCGGTGGAATGATCTTGCACCTATTTTAAAGCACATTAAAAAGTATAGTGTCATAATATACATAAAATTTTAAAGCGTCTGCATCAAGAGAGGGTTGGACCTGTCCACTCATTGCTCTTTGTGAAATCGATACCAACAATAAGATTAGAAGACTCCAAGCCAGCACGGGCCAGGGCATCGGTGACCTGTGGAAAAAGAAGAGTATATAACAAGCTTTTCTTACCATATCGAAAACACAGATTCAGTAGGCTACCCAAATAGTATAGCAAAGCTAATTTCAATGTAATCTAACGATGATAAGAAGTTTTAAGTAACTTTTAGTAGTTGATCAATTACATTGTGAGGACTCCCAAAAATTATTTTCTATAGCTAGGGTGAAACTTTCAGAATCATATATATAGGCTACAAGATCCTATAAATAACAAAAACGAGTGTCTCGAAGCAGATGCCAGTAAGGAGCATGCACAGCATTCTGAAATTTACTAAACATTTCTTGCATTTAAACCACTGGGAACTACAAATATAACATACCTGCTCCAAGCTATTGTAGTCATCATCTATCTTTGAGTATTTTCTTTCCAGCCTCCTCTTTGACTCAGGGGCATGACCGCCGTAGCTTTGAGGTGGAGGGGCATAATACGGTTCAGAAACATACTCTCGGCCTGAGGAAGCATATGATGGCTGTGCATATCTATGAGGACCCCGCGAATATGAATTAGACGCTACAGAAGAGGACTGTGCTGTGCTCGATCGTTTTGATGTTATGCCACCCATCAGCTCTATAATTTATATATACTCTGCACGATTCAACATATGCAAACATGAATGCAGCAAAAAACCCAAGTTGACTGTAAACAATAAGGTATTTTCGCAGATAGTATGCATAATTCTAAATTGAATAACAGGTTTAAATCCAGATGATTATGTGTTATTATTAAGATTAAGATAATGGCCGGCATTTTCAGAAACGTGGTACCACTTTCACATGGAAAGGCCCCATTTGCAACAAGCAAGAGTACATCGTTGCAGAAAGTGAAGGAAACCTCCATGCTGCAACTCAGTATCACCCGATTTTCCCTTCTAAAGAGACGGAAAGACGAGGGAATTAAACTAAATGATGGAATAACGGATAACCACTGTGATAGAATATAAACTACAGAACAAACTTGAGATCACAAGTAGCAATTAATCAAAAACAAGAATGCCAATAAGAAAAGGAATATATGTTCAAGCCTCAACTCTGAGGCAAATGCAGTGTCATTCAATGCCTATCCCATCTCCATTGTATACATGCATTTGCGAGAGGTTACGAAACTATATGCAATTAATTAGCCCTGATTTCTTTGGGATTCTGCCATGCATTCATCTGGACCAACTTGGAATTTTCTAATAAAAAGATCAACACTTATTTTAAGAATATAGCAGCCATCATATACTTATTTCTTACAAAATGCAGCAATCAGAAACACTGAGTAAACAGTTTACACCTGATATATTAAGCTGCAACGAAGAGATTCCTCACTAAACCAAATGGGACTTCCAAACTTATAATTTCTTCCCAACAGAAGACAATACAAACCAGAAATGTTGGAACTGAGAAAATGTTCATTGGTTCATGAATCAAGAAAAATAACCAAGAATGAACTACATTAAGAATCCAACCACATTTACAGCAAGATCAAAGGTGTATAAACAGTCCTAGCTGTAAACCCATAAAGCAGAAACCTTTAAAAGTTCCAACTTCTACATCCATTCATCAAAAGTCATAAAATTTCAGCCATAACAAACGAAAACAAAAGAAACCCAAAACTCAAACCCAGATTCAAAGTCAACAAGAACAATTGTAAATTAAATATAACAATTAAAAAAGGAGGAAGAAAGGTAAAGGTGTATAATTTGTTCACCTTTTAAGCAAAAAAAGTGGGGATTGTGAAGCATTATTGAGAGAAGAAAGAGAAGATGAAGGGTTGAGTCAGTGGGCGGAGAAGGCCATGTGTTGTAAGCGGTAAAAGTGAAGAAAATCAGCAAAGAAAAGAAGATAATGGGACGGTTTCTTGGAAGTTTCCTTTTGGATGATATTTTGGGTACATGCTTTTAGATTTGATCCACTTCAACATTTTGACTATCCACCTCATTTTCAACTGCTTTCATGTCTTTGTCTGTTAGCTGCCTTACCCACCGTTAATTTCAGTTACTACCGTCTTTTTTTAACCTTTCCTTATTTTAACTGCAATTGTTTCATTAGATTTCGTCTAAATTCTGAAGTTGTCATGTTTTTTAGGGCTTAAAGGTGATTTTACCCTAGTATTTGATAATAATAAAAATTTACCCTAGAGTAATTTAAATTAAAATTTTGTCGTTTCTATTTATTTTAATGTAAAAAGTATAAGGTTGAGTTTATGATTTTATAATTTAAGGATTGTTGTTATATTTTAAGGTTTATAGTTAAAATTAAATTTTTTTTTTTGATAAATAGATGAAGTTAAATTAATTTTTTTTATAAATAGATGGAGTTAAATTTAAATTTTTGATTATATTTTTCTAATTCTAAGCATTAATCATAAACATCAAATTCTAAAATATTGAACTCGAAACTCTAAACTGAAATCATAAGTCCTAGAACTAAGACATTTTGTGAAACTTTTTTATTTATTTTCACTGTCAATGTATTGAATATAAATCTATAATTAATTAATTAATTCTAAAAATCTTCGCACATCTAACACATTATCAAAATTAACTTGTCATCATGAAATACAAGACAATTAATGATAACGACTGATGTGGAAGTAGATAGTGATCAGATGCGCATAATTTAGCAACTTTATTAATACAATCAAATGGTGAGATTGATGTAATACAAGAATTATGGAGCTAAATTGATAAAATTAAAAATGATGTGTGATATTCTTGATTTTGAAATACTAAGAAAGCTGATTGATTGAATTAAAAAGAAAAAAAATTTAATGATTTGAAATTATTACGAGAGTAAATTACCCTTTATTTTTAAAAAAATAAGGATAAAATTATATTTTGTACTTTTTAAAATTTAATATGATATTTATACTTTTAAAATGTCAAATGTTCTGCTTGTATTTTTGATAAAATGTTTAATGTGATTGTACACTTAAAATATTTAATGTGATTCATGCACTTCTAAAATATCTAACATAATATCTATAGTTTGACAAAATGTTTAATATGATACTTCATAACTTATCATTTTATGTATTATATGAAATTTGAGTTTTTTAGTCTAAACTATTGGTTAACTAATTCAGATAGGATAATGTAGAAACTTATTATGAGGGCAAATCTCTTAACCCAATTTACTTCATCCACAAGGACTCGAACCTCCAACCTTGCTAAATTAACTTGTCAACACTATTAGTTTGACAAATATCTTAGGTGACTCGAATTTGGTCAACATAATTTTTAAGTATAGGTGAGTTTATCCAAATTTAAAATCGAACTAAAATATTACTTTGCAAGTGAATTAAAATGGTAAAAATATAAAGCTTTAAAAAAATTTGGCTTAAGGGTGTAAGAAGCCCTTAAACTTTTTAAATAAATCAATTAAGTCATTAAATTTTTTCTTTGTACACAATTAAGCCCTTGAACTGAAAAATTTATTTAATTAAGTCTTTTGATCAAATTTGACTATTAAATCTTGACATTTTTATATGTTGGTGCAGTGCATGTATCACAATGTTTCCACTTGGCATTTTCAATTTTCTTTTATTTTATTTAAAAAATTCTTTAAAAGCTCAATTTTTTTTAAAACTTATAAATTTATAAAAAAAATTTATAAATACAACATTATAAAATTTTAGTGTATCATGTTTCAATAACATCTAAAGGAAAAAAAACTATCAAAATATAATGATAAAAATTAATAAATAGCTTAAATCAATTAAATTTCTAAGTTCAAATGCTTAATTAGATAATAAAAAAAAAAACAGCAACTTCATAAATTTTTTAGCCAAAAACTTTTTTTCTTCTTTTTGAGAACAAACACTTTAGAAGAAAAGTTTTTTAAACTTAAAAACAAAAGAAACGACGTCGTTAGTCCGTGCATGAAGGCGTTTAGAGCTGGATAGTTGATTTTCAGATAGGATCCTCCGGGGAACCAAACCCAGAAAAGATAAAGCAAAATCCAACTGATAAGATGATCCAAATTATTTCCAAGGAAACTTTCTCGAAACAATCATAACAATGGCTTCTTTGGCCCTTCCTTCTCTCAATTCTTAGCCATTTCGCGCCTTCATGGCCAGAAAAGCTCCTTCTTTTAACTCTTCAATTCCAAGTATATCAACTTCCAGACATCCATGCACTGTTGCTCCTCATCGTTTCGTATGATTCTCCAGCCTTTTAAGTCAATGGGTTTTGGGTTTTCAACTTTGTTTTTTCTCTTCTTCATTGGTTTTTTACTCTTGTCTTGTTTTCTTCTGAATTTAGCAATGTGGGGTTATTCGAATGCAAGCCGGTGAAGAAGAGTTTGAGTTGAAACAAATGAGAGATATGGCTGCTGCAAAGAAGATATGGGATGCTATGGTGTATTTTCTTTAATTCCCAGATTTAGATTATCGTTTCCCTTTTCTTTAATCTGACTTTTACTTGATATTTCAGTGTCATCTTTGATAAAGTAAAGATTTTTTTTCCTTATACATGTGTAATGAGGATGATTCTCGTGATATTGCTAAATCTATTAAATTGAACTTTCATGTGGGGGTTTCTTGCTTTCTTAGTAGTAAGTTGTAGCTGCATTGTATGTTTACAGATTAGGGAAGGAAAAGTAAAGATTCTTACACCTAAAGAGGCAGGTTATGCAATTCAACTCTCAAACAAGCCTTTACTTGATGTTCGCCCGTGAGAAGGTTCCTAACCCCTTGTCTCCTGCATTGAAGCTGCACTAGTCTTATCATTCATTGTAATATTGTATCATAGATTATGAATATGTTTTTGTCCATGATCTGTGTTTCCTCTAAAATACCATGTTTAAAGCATTATGTGGGCATATTTCTTTAAGGTATTTCTTCTTGTTGGGAAACTGTTAAGCGGTTGGTGTTTAAAAACAAGTAAAGAAATTCTAGGCCTTTTCATTTTCTCCCTTTCTTATTTAAGCAACTGTGTGTTGCATGGAATGTTTAAGGTTGGTGTCATTTTTATCAGTGGTTGGACTTGGAACATATTCATATTTTCTTGCTTTGTTTTGACGGCATGGATTAAGCCATTAAGGGCTCCACCTGGGTACCGATTTTTGAACTTGATTATAAATTTGGTGTTGGAACTGTTTCCAGAAGAGTCTCCAATTTTGTGATGGGCGCCTCTTGATTCCTTTTTATCTTCTGACCTCTAGGAAGATCATATTAATGGCACGGGACTACTTGATAAAATCGCTTTAATCTTTTCTTGGGACGCATATTAAAGCTGTGTTATGTTTGCTATAGGGGGTTGGTGGAGTGGCGCACCTACGTTGTCTTATAACAGGTGCTTTACCTTTGCTTCTCTGTTTTGCGCATGTGCCTTTGGACACATATGTGCTTGGGCTTGTTCGCTCCTACATATGCATGTATGTAGAATAAATTTTGTACTTATTCTCTGACTGCTTTCTTTGACAGTCATTCTTATCGAAAGCTGAGTCGAAATTTCCTAAAGATGCTGAGCTTATTGTTGCATGCCAGAAAGGGTTGAGGTGATTTTTTTAGATTTTTTTTAAGTGACAGAGGAGAGTGCTTGCGCTTCAGTATATTTTTTTGTTTCATTTAGAAATGGATTCACTTTTAATTTGATCTCGTCTGATGGCTGAAAATGTTTTATATAATTTAGGTCGTAAAATGTTGAAGAACCTTTGTAGGCCTAGCATTTGGCCCCAAATTGAGGATCCAACTATGATTATAGCTTTTGTTCCTGTTCTTATAAAGGCAGTAGTTGTTATTTTCAATCTTTATGCAACAATTCTCTCAAAAGAATGAACTTGAGAGTTGAGACAATGAATGCTTTGGAACTTAAAGGCTTTAGATGATAGTTTCAAACGATCAGTTTCATTTCCTACTGTAATAAAGACTGCCTGGAATGCAAATGTTTTTCTAAGATAAAGCTGGGGTTAAAAGTCTGCATTGTATCTTGAACAGTGCAGTTGCTGAGCTCGATGAAAGAAAAACGAAAAAGAAATGGAGAAAAGTAGATGGAATTTGATATAAGATATTCTTGTTATGCAATGTAGGAGCACGGGAGAATTAGATAAGCGATAACTACTTACTAAGTTTTCAGTTCAGATTTACGGTCTAGCTAGCCTGATTTTGTACTCTACAGTCTACACTATTGTTGTTTTCCAGATTTGAAGTTCATGTCTATGGATTTGTTTGAAAATACCACTTCCTGGTTTGATTTGCAGTGGAAAAGGGGCTAGTGCTACAACTGTAACTGAAAGTGAAAATATATATCTTTGAGTGCCCTTTAGCTGCTAAAAACACAGTATCCATTCTACCAGATCTCTTGTGGCTTGCGAGATACTGTGTAATGCTGGCTACAAAAATCTTTTCTGGGTTCAAGGGGATCTAGAGGCTGCTGAAGAAGAGGTAATGCTCGATAGAGTTTCCTTTTAGTCTTTATATTTCTCATTTTCGTGCCGACACTACTTACTTTTCCCCCTTGATTATACCTGAAGGAATTCCATTAATTTCACAAATTTATGTTGCTCAAGTGAAACGCCACATAAATTCAGAAGTGTCGAAGATTTATACCGCTCCATTGAAGCTATCAATAACTTATTTTGTCTATTTGTAGATAACGAGCCACTTAACTTCGGTGATGCAGTGAAAGATGAGAGTTGGAGACTAGCCATGGATGAAGAAATAAAATCAATTGAGAAGAACAACACTTGAGAGCTATCAGAACTTCCAAAAGGACATGAAGCTATTGGGGTCAAGTGGATTTTCAAGAAAAAGAAAAATGTAAGAGGAGAAGTGGTGAGATACAAAGCAAGACTTGTTGTTAAAGGCTATAAGCAGAAGCATGAGATCGATTATGATGAAGTCTTTGCACCAGTTGCTCGAATTGAAACTATTCGATTGATTATTTCTCTAGCGGCTCAAAAGAAGTGGAAAATAACTTGATGTGAAATCAACATTTCTTAATGGTTTCTTAGAAGAGGAAGTTTACATTGAACAACCCATTGAATACAAAGTCAAAGGGCAAGAAAATAAATGTCTAAGGTTGAAAAAGGCATTATATGGATTGAAGCAAGCGCCTCGTGCATGGTACAGCCGCATCGACAAGTATTTTCAAGATAAAGGTTTTGATTGTTGCCTACATGAACATGCACTTTATATTAAAGTGAAAAATGGTGGAGATATCTTGATAGTTTGTTTGTACGTGGATGATTTGATTTTTACAAGCAACAATCACAACCTAATTGAAGAATTCAAGAAGGATATGTCACTTGTTTTCGAGATGACTGATGTGGGTCTAATGTGTTATTATTTGGGCCTAGAAGTGGAACAATCTGAGGATGGAATATTCATCTCATAAAAGGGCTATGCAAAAGAAGTGTTGAAGAAATTCAAAATGCTCGATTGCAATCCTGTTAATACTCCAATGGAATGCGGAGTAAAGTTGTCAATGTTCAATGATAGAATAAAAGGAAGATTCAACACTCTTCAAAAGTCTTGTGGGAAGTTTGAGATACTTGACTTGTACAAGACCCGATATTCTATTTGCAGTTGGTGTAGTAAGTCGCTACATGGAAGCTTCTACATCAACTCACATGAAGGCTGCTAAAAGAATTCTTCGTTACTTAAAGGTTACTATTGACTTTGGGCTATTCTACTCCTCTTCTCATGACTTTCAACTCATGGGATTTTGTGATAGTGATTTTGCCGGCGACATAGATGATAGAAAAATCACCTCTGAATTTGTGTTTTTCTTGGGAGATTGTTGCATCTCTTGGAGTTCAAAAAAGCAACCCATTGTGACTCTTTCCACATGTGAGGCAGAATATGTAGCAGCAACTTCTTGTACGTGTCATGCTATTTGGCTTAAAAGATTAGTTAAAGAACTTCACTTGCCACAAGAAGGGCCTACTAAAATTTGCATCGATAATAAGTCTGCACAAGCACTTGCCAAGAATCCGGTGTTTCATGATCGAAGTAAACATATTGACACCCGATATCATTTTATTAGAGATCATATTGCCAAGAAGAAAGTGGAGCTCAAGTTTGTAAAGACTCAAGATCAAGTTGCAGACATTTTCACAAAACCTCTCAAGTTTGAAGATTTTCGAAGAATGCGTGAAAGCCTTGGTGTGATCAAGAAAAGTTAAAATTAAGAGGGAGGGTTGAAAAAATATATAATTTAAACTTTTCATGAATAAGTACAACTATTCATGAACATATGTTAATGAATGAATGCAACCATTCATCATGAATAGATGTAACCTTTGCATGATGAAAGGGTGCAAAATGAAGAGATGTAATTTTTTGAATAGCCACTAACAAGCCTATATAAAGGATTGTTAGTGATGGAACAAACCATTCCAATTTTGTATTCTTGTAATAACATTCTTACTTCTCTTCCTCTCTAAAAGTCTTACAATTTCTTCCACCTATTTCTAACACTTTTAACTCTCAGTTGGACAGATCAACAGAGAATTCAAGCTGCCATAGAGGGTTGGGGGTTCCCGTTTACTCTACTCTGCCCACCTGGTAATTATTTGTTTCCTAATTCCAGCAAAATGAGCTCGAGTATAGTTACTTGCTAACGTAATCCATGTTGGTTTTGTCGCAGGTTGGAGTTTTTGTTGTTGCAGATGCCTTGTTCATTGGTGCGCAGCAAGTGGATCGCAATCTACAGGATATGTGGTCTCACTAAGGTTATATTAATATTCTTGAAGGTACTCGATTAAAAGTTAAATCATCTGAAAGATGGCAGTTGAATTCTCGTTTAGTGACCAGAGATGTTTTAAGGATCCCAATTTTGAAAATGAAAGCCACAGTAGTTAACAGAGTTCATGAAGTTGCATGTTTCTTAGGTTCGAATCCTTGTATACATATCTTCTCTATCACATTGCATGGGATATATTATTTTGCTTATGCTGTTGAAACATGAAAGCCTTGTGTTCAATTGAAATCCAGTTTTCGAATGCCCCAAGTAGAGAAATTTAATGCCTTGACCATGACATGAAAAAGCATAGAGTTATATTAAGCACGTGCAACTTAGAATACATAGGAAGATAGATAAGGCTTAGCACTAGAAAGAACACTGGTTTGCTGTAGCAATTAGAGGAGATTTTTTGTGTATGGTAATGCCGAAGGATTCGGTCACGTCCAAATCCTTCTCGTTTGCTCCCCCAGGCAATGACCAATCGAACTTGTGCACAAGATTTGCTAAGAAAAGCTCATTAATTTGCATTGCGAACAAGATGCCCGGACAAATCCTCCTTCCAGAACCGAATGGAATCAACTCAAAATGGTGTCCTTTGAAATCTATGGTGTTGTTCAAGAACCTGTCCGGAAGAAACTCTTCTGGTTTCTCCCATGACGACGGGTCTCTTCCTATTGCCCAAGCATTGATAATAAGTTCAGTTCCTTGGACGATGTCATAGCCCTTGATTTTTACATCTTTTGTTGATATTGTTGGAAGCAACAATGGAACCGGAGGATGTAAACGGAGAGTCTCTTTGATCACTGCTTTTAAGTAGTTCATGTTATGGAGATCATCGTCCGATATGCTCGATTTTCCGCCGGAAACTTTCCTAGCCTCGTTTTGAACCTCCTTCATTACTTTTGGGTGCCTTAATAGTTCTGTCATTGTCCACTCCAGCGCCGTGGATGTCGTATCGGTACCGGCTGCAAACATATCCTGGAAAGAAATCAAGTTCGTTCATTAAATGATGTCAACAAGTAAGGTGAGAATTCGTATATTTCGATCTCTTTTCACAGTGAAAATAACAGGGAACACTATGTTATGCAAACACAGTCTTAGTTCTTACCAAGATAACAGCCTTGATGTTCATTCTCTCCATGGGAAAGCCAACTGTGTTTTGTCTCTGAATCTCCAGCAAAACATCGACAAAGTCTTTTTGATCTTCACCTTGAATCCCTTTATGATCGTTTATTTGTTTGTTATGCAGATTCATGTGTTCTTCAATCACTCCATCTAGGAATTCGTCGAACTCCTTCGCCACTTTCATGGCTTTAGCATTGAATCCATTGACATGGCTTATCCATGCAAGCCATGGAAGATAATCCCCGACATCCGAAGTACCCAACAACTCTGTAAACTCCCTCAAAAGCTTCTTAAACTTATTTGTATCTTCACTGTACTTTCTTCCCAGCGCGATTCTGCAGATGACATTGTTCGTAGTTGCAGAAAAGATTTCACTTAGATTTATCGGCAAACCCGAAGAGCTAGACTTTTCAATCTTCTCCATTGCTAAATCCGTTTCTTCTTCTCTCACAGCTCGATAAGATTGAACCCTTTTGTTACTTAGAAGGTTTAGTACACATATACTTCTCATTTGCCTCCAATACTCTCCGTAAGGTGCAAATGCTACATCTTTGCAGTCATAGAGAAGTTTTTTAAAGAAGCCGCGTTTCGGTCTGTTTACGAATGTCAGATCATGAGTTTTCATGATCTCACAGGCAGCATCCGCGGAGGAGACGACGAGTATAGGGACATTGCCGAAGCGGAGTGACATGAGAGGGCCGAATCGTTGAGCTAAGGCCTTTAGTGAGCGATGAGGGTGGCGTCCTATGTTATGGAGGTTTCCGACGACCGGGAGTTTTGGCGGCGAAGGTGGTAAAACTAGCTTTCTTTTGCCAGTAGGACGAATTAAGACGACGGAGAAGATGACCAACAGGGAGAAGAACAAGAACAAGGGACATGAAATCAGAAAGGTTCCATGTTGGTCTAAAAATTGCAGAAAACTCGACATATTGTTTACCATTCCAGAAAACTATCCTATGAACAATGAAAGAGACGAATCTATGAGATTTTATAGTGAGATTATGATAGGAAAACGTATCCAAAGTTGGCATGAATAAATATAGAAAGAGTGATGTGGATGGCCTCGAATTCATAATCTGACAGCAAATGTTTCGAAGAAATAAACTTTGTGAGGACCGAGACGAAGAGAAAGCAGGCATTCTGCCATACCCCCAAAGTTACCTTTCCAAATTAGGAAAGGTTTCTCTTCATTTGTTGTTCACTTCAGCCAGAGTCGGATACAGGCATTCTGCCATACCCCCAAAGTTACCTTTCCAAACTAGGAAAGGTTTCTCTTCATTTGTTATTCACTTCAGCCAGAGTCGGATACAGACATTTGTTTTGTGATTTATCCAAATCTTTAAAATATCTTATACATAAAATACACACACTCCCTGAATTATATGAATAAAAAATCCTATGTATTTTTCGGTATTATTATTTATGTCTGATACTAAAAAGTTAAATCTTAAGGTTTGACTTTAATTTCTAAATTTTAAACTGTAAACCCTAAAATTTAAACCTTATACCATATATCTTACACTCTAGTCCTAAACCATATCCTTAAACCTAATTGTATTTAAGTTTGTAAATTTTATCTTTAAAATTGTGATAATTTCTCAAATAATAATTTTATAACTAAATGATTTATCTTTATTGTTTTAATTTTATTTAAGGTGTTTTCTAAACAAAACAATGAAAATAATAATTTGTTAATTAAATATTAAATTAATTGTTTAAAGTAATGAAATATGTTTTCTTTCTACAAAACTCATTATTGAGTTTTCGCTCAGTACCTCGAAAAAACTTGAAACCGCTCTAATTGTATAAACAACAATATCAATTAAACTGCACTCAATCTACCATAATCTAATACTTAAATATGATAATAGATTATACTTAAATATGATAATTTTAATATGTGAAGTAGTAACATTTTTATCGTCTATATAATTTTATTGACTATTAAAATACAACATCATTACATTACATGTACCGCGTTAGAAAAATTCACACCACATATACTATTATAAAGATATTGACCATTTCAATTACTAAAATGATAAAGAAAAATTAAGTTACGTTTGATATTCAATTTTTTTTATTAAAAAATCATCTTATTTCTAGAAATTAGAAAATATATATGGTAAACAAAAATCTGTTTTCAATTATAAAATTACAAAAACACCCTTGTTATCTAATTTTGTTATCATGTAATTTGAGGTGCCAATTCAGGACGAATAAAATTCCTTTATTTCTTTTTGATGCCTCATCTATATCTCAACACAAAAATTAAAATCGTAAGTCTAAACTCTAAATTTTAAAAATTAGGTTTAGAATTTAAAGTTGATGTTTAAGGAGTAGAATTTAATTTTTAAGATTTAAAATTTAATACTATAGTGTAGAGTTTAATTTTTCTAATATTGAGACAAGCGTAAAAACAGCAAAAAAAAAAAAAGGTTTTTGTTCATGATAAAACCAACCTCTAAAAGGAAAAAAAAAAACATTGATTACAGGAGATTTGCAGTAGCAAATAGAGGGGATTTTTTATGTACGTTAATGCCGAAGGATTCGGTCATGTCTAATTCCTTGTCGTTTGCTCCACCAGGCAATGACCAGTCGAACTTGAGCACCAGATTTGCCAAGAAAAGCTCATTTATTTGTACAGCAAACTGGATGCCCGGACAAATCCTCCTCCCAGAACCGAACGGAATCAACTCAGAATGCTGTCCTTTGAAATCTATGGAACAGTTCAAGAACCTGTCCGGAATAAACTCTTCTGCTTTCTCCCATGACGACGGGTCTCTTCCAATTGCCCATGCATTGAAAATAACTTGAGTTCCTTCGGCTATGTCATACCCATTGATCTTCACATCTTTCGTTGATATTCGTGGAAGCAACAACGGCACCGGAGGATGTAAACGGAGAGTCTCTTTGATCACTGCTTTTAAGTAGTTCATGTTATGGAGATCATCCTCCGATATGCTCGATTTTCCGCCGGAAACTTTCCTAGCCTCGTTTTGAACCTCCGCCATTACTTTTGGGTGCCTTAATAGTTCTGCCATTGCCCACTCCAGCGCCGTGGATGTCGTATCGGTACCGGCTGCAAACATATCCTGGAAAAAACATCAAGTTCATCCCTTAGAATAAGAATCCGCTGCAATGGAAAGGTGTGGTACATTAATTGTACCATTTAACCTAAAATGCCAGTTAACTGTTATAACGGTTATTGAATGGTAGCTTAATCACTAAGAATCGAATGTAATACTTATATAATTAAAGGTTATAGTTAACGGTTGCGGTTTAATATGTACACCACTGATTACAAGAAATGATGTCAACTAGTTGGTTGGTTCTTACCAAGATAAGAGCTTTGATGCTGATTCTCTCTATAGGAAATCCGACAGTGTTTTGCTTCTGAATCTCCAGCAGAACATCAACAAGGTCTTTTTGATCATTTACATGTTCGGTTTGCCGATTCATATGTTCTTCGATCACTCCGTCTAGAAATTCATCCAACTCCTCCGCCACTTTATCGGCTTTAGCATTGAATCCATTAACATGGCTTACCCATGCAAGCCATGGAAGATAATCCCCGACGTTCGGAGTACCCAGCAACTCTGAAAAATCCGCCAAAAGCTTCTTGAACTTGTTTGTATCTTCACTGTACTTTCTTCCCAATGCGATTCTGCAGATTACGTTGTTTGTAGTTGCAGAAAAGAGTTCGCTCAGATTTACCGGCAATCCCGAAGAGCTGCACTTTTCAATCTTCGCCATTGCTAGAGCTGTTTCTTCTTCTCTTACAGCTCGATAAGACTGAACCCTTTTGTTACTTAGAAGGTTTAGTACGCATATACTTCTCATTTGCCTCCAGTACTCGCCGTGAGGTGCCGATGCGATGTCTTTCGAGTCGTAGAGAAGCTTTCGGAAGGCGATGAGTTTCGGTCTGTTTACGAATGTCAGGTCATGAGCTTTCTTGATTTCACGGGCAGTATCTGCGGAGGAGATGACGAGTACAGGAACATTGCCAAAGCGGAGCGACATGAGAGGGCCGAATTGTTGAGCTAAGACATGGAGTGAGCGATGAGGGTGGCGTCCTATGTTGTGGAAGTTTCCGATGATCGGGAGTTTTGGCGGCGACGGTGGTAAAATTAGCTTTCTTTTGTTTGCTGGACGAAATAAGAGGAGGAAGAAGATGGTTGATAGAGATATGAGAAGACATGAAATCAAAACGATTTCATGTTGCCCTAAAACTTGCAGAAAATTCAACATTTCCCTTACCATTACACAAACAATTCTATGGAAGTGGAAATAGATCACCCGATAAGATTTTATATTCAGTGCACATGAATTAAATGTTGTAAACAAATGGTCCAAAAATCAGCTATATTATGATCCTCTAGTTGATTTGGTGGTCGAGAATGTTTGTGTTATCATATATTATATAGATTCAAATAATAATATTTATCTTGACAATATAAATACTTTCTTAATAAAAAATGGATATCTTAATCTCTGGAAGGCATTTCATTGGTCTTCTATATTTTTTTGAGATAACTCTTTTTTTATTTAACTTTCTTTTTATCCCCCTGATGAAATATGAAATAAACTGTGAAGAAGAAGATAGAATGAACCAAGAAAGAAAGAACAGAATTTTTTTTATTAATCTTGAATGAAAATTCAACTTATCTCTTTACAAGATTGGGATCACCATTTTATAAGCAAGGCTTTACAAAACTTAACGGCTATACAAGCTTAACAGATATACAAGTTTAACGGCCCTAACTACTTTTTTAACAGACTGAATTGGTTACAAAGATATAATCCTCTAATATGCTTCTCGTCCCCTTTCTTCTTTCACACGCTTTTTATCATCTTCCTTCTTCTGCAAACAACCCTCTCTAATATGCTTCTTGTCCTCTCTCTTTTTTTTTACAACAAATGTATCTCTTCAATAAGATTTTCAACCTGCCTAAAAAAATTTCAGAATCCTGGACCATCTAAAAATCAGTCTTCAGTGATGATGCTTGTCAAATGAACTGTACCGAGTCTGATCTTTTCAGCACAAAAAACCTTTAATTTATGTCTGAGATGAACAAAGAAGGTTGCAGACAGAGGTTTAGTTAGAACAACTGCAAACTTGTTCTATTGCTGGGACATACTCAATATAAAAAGAGCCATTTGCCACTTTCTCCCGAACAAAGCTGAGGTCTAACTCAACATGTTTAAATTTTGCATGGTGAACTGGATTGGAGGAGTGAGCAATCGCACTGGTGTTGTCACACCATAAAATTGGATTTGAAGAAAGAGAAATCTGTAACTCTTGTAGAAGAGACTTAATCCATATGCCTTCACACATAGCATCAGCAAGGTTCCTAAATTCTGCCTCAGTGGATGAGCGAGAAACAACACTTTGTTTTTTTAACTCCATTCTACTAAATTGCCACCTAAGTAAATGTAGTAGCCACCAGTAGATCGTTTATCATCGTCACTGGTTCCCAGTCAGAGTCAGTATAACCTACTAGTGTTGCAGGTGCTCCACGTGTACTAAAGAAAAGACCATGATCGATTGTGCCCTTAAGGTATCGAATAATCCTCTTAACAACTTTCCAATGTTTGTCAAAAAGGGGCTTGACTTTGTTTACAAAAAAATGAATGTCAGGTCTAGTAGAATAGATGTGCTGAAGTGTACCTACAACTTGTCTGTAAAGAGTAGCATCAGATAAAAGTTCTCCATCAGTAAGAGACAGTTTTGGTGTTGTAACCATTAGAGTTGGTGTAGTAGCAGCATCCAACATCTGAGTCTTTTCTAATAGGTTTATGATGTGCTTCTTTTGACTCAATATTACTCCATTGTTGACAGGACATGCACTCATTCCAAGAAAGAAATTCAAGCATCCTAAGTCTTTTACCGAAAAAATACAGTTTAATTTTTGATCACATTGTTAACTTCAATTGGATCATTTTCAGTGACCACAATGTCATCCACATAAATTATGATGTAAACTTTGTTGCCTTGCCTCTCCTTAAAATAAAGGGAAACATCTGCAAGAGAGGGAGTAAACACGAGGGTGTTAACAAGAAGATCTTTGAACTTATCAACCCAGACACGAGGTGCTTGTTTAAGTCCATACAAGAACTTTTTCAAATGGCACACAAGTTGTTTTTCTGAGTCATCCTCATGCTCAAATTCAGGAGGTTGCAACATATAAACTTCCTCAGCCAAATCTTCATTCAAAAACGCATTATCTACATCTATTTACCTTAAAACTCAGCCATTGCTCAAGGCAACACTAAGAAGAATCTTGAATGTTACATATTTAACAATAGGGCTGAAGGTTTCCTAGAATAGCCCTTGGCAACAAGTCTTGCTTTGTACCTAGCAACAGACCCATCTGAGTTCCTCTTTACTTTAAACAGCCATTTACACCCAATTGGAACTTTGTATGTAGGTAACTGAGTTAACTCCCAAGTTTCTTTTTGTACTAATACATCCAACTCTTTATGAACAACTTCTCGCCACTTAGTAGATTCCATTGCTTGATATACATCTTTAGGTAACTGTGAATCCAAAACCTCTGAAGCATGAAACACTTTGAGTTTGAATATACCGACTTTAGACCTTATTATCATAGTATGACTCCTTTAAACTTATGCAGGTCTAAGGTTAGGAACAGAAACTTTTGCAGGAGGAGAAGTTTCTTGAACATGAATAGAAGCTTGAGGAGAGACAAGAATAGAAACAGATTCAAGTCTAGGTGAATGTTGTGTTGAACCACCTTCATTCATGATGGCTTGATCTGAAGATGCTATATGACCAGACTGAGAGACTGTTAGACTAGCAGCATCATTCATAGGAATAGAATGAACAGGACTCAGTGGAACATTATAGGGCACATCAACATTATTCGAATTTTCTAAACTAGTTGTAGGGACATCTTGAGAATCACCTTGTCTAAAAGAGGCAGAAGTATCTGATTGGGAAGAAAAAAATTTCTAGATCTCTCTGTCTAGAAGGATTAAAAGTAACAGGCCCATAATACTTAGCTTTAAGAAATTTAAAAACCTTATTCTGATTATTAGTTTGATTATTAAAAGATAAAAAAAGGAAAAACATACTCATTAAACAGGACATGCCTAGTAACATATACTCTGCCATCATTACTATTATAACCATGTTGTTTAGAGCAATACCTTAGAAAAGTGCAAGGTTTTGATCTAAAATCAAGTTTGTATTATTATAGGGTCTAGTAAAAGGAAAGCACTGACTGCCAAAAACCTTAAGAAAAAGGTAATCAGATTTTTAATGAAACAGTTTTTCATGAGGACTTGTCCCTCCTAAACCTTAGTTGGTAAACGATTTATTAAAAAGACATCAGTATAGAAGGAATCTGACCAAAACTTAAGAGGAACACCGCTCTGAGCAAGTAAAGTAAGCCCAAGTTCTACTATATGACGATGTTTGCGTTCAATTTTGTCATTTTGTTCAGAAGAATAAGGACAAGTATGTCTAAATTGAACACCTAATTGAAAAAAATAAGATTCAAGAGTTTTGAATTCTAAACCACAATCTGACTGAATAGCTTTTAATTTTATATCAAACTGCCTTTCTACCATTTTATGAAACTCAACAACAACCCTATATGTAACATCCCAAAAATTAGCCTAGAAAACTAGAGATCTAATTAAATGATTAAATGAATTATTAGATTAATTTACTTAACATTCGAATTGAAAATTGGTTCATAATGGACCAAATTGAAATGTGAGTAAATGCATAAGAGGAATTCGGTCAATTTATCTAGTGACCAATTCGAATAAGGATGGAAACAAAAGGCTTGCATGCTAAAAGGAAAGTACATGGATTAATATTATTAATAAGATGAAATCATTGTAAAATTTAGACTATATACATGAGTTAGTGGGATTTTTAAAGGGCTAATTGGGAGAATTAGTTGAGGACATGACACCTTGGTCATATCCCATTTAATGTGTTCCCTCTCCCTTTCTCATTCCTTAACCGGCTGCCACAACCAAACCACTACACTATTTGTTGTTTCACACTAAAAACACAACATAGAAGCTAGAGAGAATAGAGAACTCGGTAGAGAAGAAGAAGAAGCTTGCATGGTGGTGTTAATTCCTTAGAAAAATTCAAGAAAAATCGAAAGTAAGTAGACCATTCTCTTCTCAATTCGATTATGGTAAAAGGTTTATTAAATCATGTGTTCTAAGGTGTCTAGAAATTCATAAATCTAATGTTCTTGAGTATGGTTGCTGGAAATATAGAAATGTATAAGAATCCTTAAGGATTAAGAGTCATAAAACATTAATAACATGCATGCATAGTATGTTAACAGATTTGTAAAGTTCATAACATGCACCTTTGAAAAATTATAGAAAATTCTATGATAGGAGTTTGGATCTGCATTTTTGATATGTTTCACTTTAATATGTCTAGAATCATAGAAAAATGATAAAACGAGGTTTTAAGGGCTGTGTTAAAATCTGGAAGTGTAAAATGGAGTAGCATGCAAAACTGTCCAGCATTAATTCGAACTGGACAGTGAACTTTGGAAAATTTTAGAAATTAATCTACTAAGTGTTTTGATCTGAATTTTTGATATGTTAAAATTGGATATGTAAACTGAATTTAGAAATAAACGGCGTCTGATTTGGAGTTGTATACAGGGAAAACGAAGTGAATCAATCTAGGAGGTCAGAAATGAGTTTAATTGGAAAAATGTGAAAATTGGAATTGGAATTTGTAAAATTGGCAAAATTGAAACATATGAAGTGTTGTTAAGTCGAGTCATAAACTGAAAGATTCAAAATTTAGTAATTTTGGTGGTCAATTTGAAGGATTAAAGAGTTAATTGAAGGAATTAGGAAAAATTGAAACTAGTCGAATTGGACCAAATAATTCAGGGACTGTTTTGAATAAAATGAAAAATTCAGTCTTTAATTGCATGAGTTACATTCTGAAAATTTGTTATTTGTTTGGCCTGAATGCCTTAGATCTTAGAAGTGAAAGGGTAGAAGAAGAGGTTACTACGGGATCGGCTACGGATCGGGCAAAAGTCATACGGATTCAGAATTAGCTCGGCGAATTGTGAGTGAAACGATCTTTAGAGTTGGAATTAGAGTTCCAACTATCTTATTCTGATTCTAAGTTATAATAAGCATGCAAATTTGACTAATTAACTATTCGATTATAGTAAGGGAAGAAGGAAATTAAAGGAAATTGATTATATGCATGTGACTTGTGAATTGGCATCTTAATTGTTGGATCTAATTGTGATGCTTAACATGTTAGTTGAATCTGAAATTCTATGTATGTTGGACTGATTTTGAATGTATTGATCTGTTGAATGTTTGCACAATTGACATGACGATTATGTGATTATTGTGTGATTTAATTTGGTTAAATCCGAGAGTTTGCTTGATATGCTACTTTGAAGTTTAAATGTGCTATGTAAATTCTTGAAGAATTACATGTGTAATTGGAAATTGATGTTGACATGCTGATTCGATTAATGCCATGTTTGATAAGTTAAATTGAAATGTGAACTATGAAATGTGGCTTGATTACATGATTTGAAATTTAGCTATTGATAGGCCGATTAATTGTTAGAGTAAATTGGAAATTTATGATTTCAATCGAAAGGATTGAAGACTTAGTTCTGATAAATTCTGAATATTTAAATGACTAATGCAAAGCCCTTGGTGTGTACAGTCTGTTTAGGTAGTACGGGTAGCCTAGAGTCTGAGCTCAATAAGGAAATCGGTACGTTAGTGTACTCGATATTGTGGTACGTAAGTGTACCTTCTTGTTTAATGTCTGCGGACATTATGATATGTTATATGTGATACGAATTGGTACGTGGTACCTTAACATGGTGAATTTGATTCACAACTTCTGTTATATGTGACTTGATTACCTATCAAACTCTACTATCCAAGGCATTTGCTAATTGATTAAATGAACAATTGAAAGTAATAAAATCTGAAATTTGGAATTAATTCATGAAATTGATTAGTGAGACTTTCGAATGAAATGTGGAATTTCATGATTTATATTATTAATGTGCTATGAAGCTGAAATTATGATAAATTGATACTTGGTAGTCAATTTAGGTTTCATGGCTTATATGTGAAATTGAATTATGAATGATGTGAAATTAATTACATGTATTCGAATGGAATTTCCTTGACTCCTTTGTGCACATATTCGAATGCTTGGTATATTGCATTGATAAATATTGTTTGCTTGCATTGCTTGATTCATTCGAATGGAATAATGTGCAAAGCGAAATTAAAGTTGTTTGATCATAACGTTTAATTGGAAACCAGATAGAATAGGGTTTCCTCACTAAGTACGAGAAGTACTTACCACTCGAACCTTCCTGCCTTCCCCTAAATTTCAGGTGCTAACATCGTTGACCTCTACCCGAAACCTTACCGTACGAAGCTTAAGTATGATATTTCCTATTTTTGTCGTACTCATGATGGGTGGCCTAGCGTTCAGCATCTTAGTGCATTTTGGTTTAATGGTTATGTTCATAAACTATTACTTTGGTTCGACATGAACTTTTAATATGTTTCCCTATATTTTGTTATGTATGTAATGGGTAAATGTTGGGGTATAGATCGCCCGTATATATGTTAGGGCTTGATTCTTTTTGTTGATAGTCACTTTTTGTATAGGCGACCGTTAGGTTTAGCCGTTATGATACCCCCGTTATTTTGTAAAAAGGGAAACTAAACTCTATGGATGTATGAATCGGATATGATGCATTATATAGATATACATATGATGAATATTTCGGTTTCATGTATGGTATTAAATTCCTTGAAATGAGTTATATGGTTGACCATAAAATGACCAAATTGGAGGATTAATAATTGGACATTGTATAAGATAAATGAAATTGACCATGATATTCGAATGAAATTATAAAGTAGTAAATGTATCACCAATTGGACGAATTGAATGATATTCGAATAGAATAGAATTTTGAATTGATTCATTCGAATGAAGTTTAGTTAATCAATTTGGGAAATTGATGTATGGTTCATATGTACATGTTATCTTGTATGAAATTTGTAACTTAAGTAGGTTGGATGTTAGATTAAAAGTCGAAAATCGATTGGGTTGTAATCACCTTAGCATTAGTAGAAATATGATATGAAAATTCGTATGAAACATGTATAATGTTTGTATTCGATATGGTTGATTATACATGTGTAATGATTGAGTATAAGATAGCTAAGTTATGTATGTTTGTATTCGAAAAGAGATAAAGGAAGAAAAAAAATGTTACACGAATTTGATAAGATAAACCTCCTTCCGATGTGCCTAATACGAATTATGTTTAAGTTAATATAACGCTCCTTGCCCCTAATCCGGGGTGAGGGGTGTTATACTATATATATCAGATTTTTTAGATATAAAGTATATCCATGTATACCTAGTACATGCATCTATAAAACTAATGTAATAACAAAAATTGTTAGAAATCAAAGGTGCAGGGCCCAAACATCCATTTGAATTAATTGTAAAGGTTGTGAATAAACATAAATAAATTTCTGGAAAGGTAACTTGTGACTCTTATAACTTGTGACTCTTACCCAACTTACAAGCTTCACAGAAAGAAATTTTATTAACATCTGAAATATTACAAATGGATGAAAGCTTTACAAGAGTTTCATTAAAAGGGTGGCCTAATCTCATATGCCAGAGTTTGATATTAGCAGTAGAAAAACATGTATTATCAGTATCTAAAGGTTGAGCAGTGACAGTCCTAGAACTAACAGACAAAGCATTATAGGCATTATCAGCAACAGAGGAAACATCAGAAAATTTGTAAAGACCATCACTTTGCAGCCCTTGTAAGATCGGTTGCCGAGTTATTAAATCCTTCACACGACAGTAATCAAGAAAAAATTTAACAGAAACATCATTATCTTTAGTAAATTTAGACACGGATAAAAGGTTTTTCTTAATAGATGAAACATGTAACAGATCATTTAGAATCAAAGATCTAGAAGATGACAGTAACATGGAAGTACCAATTCTAGAAATAGGAACAGTAACCCATTAGCAACATACACTCTACCATTACCAGAATAAGGAGAAGATTGAATAATTTTACCAACATCAGGAGTTAAATGCGATGTGGCTCCAGAGTCGGGATACCAAGCAACATCCCCATAGTTGTGTAAATATCAGTGACTGCAGCAACAGAAGCAACAACCGGTTCTGAATTTTCGACGTCATTGATCCCAGATCCACTGTCATTAAAACATCCTTGATTACTTCCTTGAGTGTTGAAATTTCCTTGAAGGTTTCCTAGCGAATAGCCTCCTTGATCGTCAGAAAATTTTTCAGAGAAAGAACACTGATTTGCTGAAGCTACTCCATCGTATTCTTGGTTGAATCGAAAATAGCAACGATTGGCAGGATGCCCAATCTTGCCACAGATTTGGCACTGAGGGCGCGAACAGCTAGGAAAGATTCGTCCTCTTCCTCTTGGCGAAGCACGAAACGGCATCCTAAACCCTAAAGACCCTCTTTGATTACCGAAACCTCGTCCATTGTTACCAAAACCCACATTTGGATTAGAATATGGGCCTTGTTGAGAATAGGCCATATCGACACTAGTTGGACCACAAGCCATATGAACTGAACCCTGACTAAGAAAGTCAAGCTGACATGCCTCTGTGTCAAGAAGTACACTGGAGACACCGTCAACTTTGTACGGTTGCTGACTGGAGGTAATGACCGCCACAACTGACTTATACTCTGGTGGTAAGCCAGAAAGAATTGTCGAGATGTGCATGATTTCCGATAGCGGGTTACCACAAGCTGCTAGACTGTCGCAAATAGCTTGAATCTGAGCAAGATATTCCTGCATCGTTTGATCCCTCTTACGAATGTTCTTGAGAGAACAATGAAGATGCATAATCCGGGTGGTAGATGTAACAGAGAAGTTATGCTTGACCTTATTCCAGATATCAAGGGCAGTTTGACAGTTGACGAGCGTCGGTAGGATAGAAGGTCCAATGGAGAATATGAGCCAAGAACAGAGGGCACTATCTTGTTGCCTATATCGAATATAGTCTGGGTTGGAAACCCTAGAGCCTCCTTCACCAAGAATGATCTGTTGAAGAACCACCAAAGAACCGTCAATATAGTTAGTAAGAGCGAGACTTTCAAGGGAAAACAAGACTTGTTGTTTCCAGAGCAAGTAGTTTGAGTCATCAAGACGAATGGAAGAAGAATTTTCAGCCATGGACACCTCTGATACCATGATGAATATGGAATAAATTGTGAAGAAGAAGATAGAATGAACCAAGAAAGAAAAAACAAAAGAAGTTTTATTAATATTGAATGAAAATTCAACTTATCTCTTTACAAGACTAGGATCGCCATTTTATAAGCAAGGCTTTACAAAGTTTAACGGCTATACAAGTTTAACGGCCCTAATTACTTTCTTAGCAGACTAAATTGGTTATAAAGATATAATCCTCTAATACCCCCAAACCATTTATACTACTATTTTGTGTTCAATTTATATATCATTTCTTACATTTTTTTTGATCCGAAAAGTATGATTTTATTAAGCATAAATCATACATTCATAAAACATTTACATGCGCCTCGTTAAAAACCTCCCTAGATCCTAATGGAGGAAAAGAGTACGACATGTAAATGTTTTCACACGAACCAACACCTATAAAAACATCAGGAAAAATCACGCAATTCCTAAACAGAAGCTGCCTACTATCGCACTCCCCAACACCCTCAAACCAACACACAGCAAACCTCTGTTACAATGTATACAATCCAAGACGATAATAAAAGAAAATAAAATAAGGAAATAACTTTAATCAAAAAGAGAAGAAGAATTCTAAAACCAGATTAAAGTTGAGGCCTGCGAAAGAGCAGTTTCCTTAAGACAAATTTCGATCACTCCGCGGTGCTTTGAGATTGGTTGATCGTTCGTCTCCCAGGATACAACAACAAGAAGATCTTCGACAGAAGCACGAACTGAAGAGATCTCGAACTAGGGCCTTGTCTTAGCCTATCACCAGTTTAAAGAAAAACGAGAGAGAAAACGTTTTTGGAGTGATTTGAAACTGAAGAGAAGCATTCTTTATATAGGGGAGTGGAGGAGGAAAAATATGGAAGGTAAATATTCCGAAATTAAGGTCATTGACTTTATATCCGAGCAAAATCGGAAATAATCAATTAATGCCTTATTTAAACGGATATATTCCTTATGAATTGATTTAATACCTTTTAATATCCGATTTAATGAAAGTCACAATTTATTCTATTAAATTCGGAATATTCAAAAAGATATGTGTTATATAAGGAAAAAATTTAATTCGAAGTGGGTAAAATATCCGCAGGTTCTAAGTGGAACCCGACTGGTCCGGACATTCGCGTCGCCCACGACGTGCGAGCGCGCCCCAACCCGAATGGGTTCGACGAGCTTCGATTTGCACCCCCCCTGCGCCTGCGCGCGAGGCATAGTGTTCATTCAAGTCATTTAATGACTCCCAAGTGGGTTGGTGTATTTAAACCATTTCCATGTTTGTTATCCCACCCATGTGGGATAAGGGGTTCATATTTTCCTTAACACAATTCATAACAACCTCACTTTGAGCATCAATTTTTCATTCATTTCTCAACTGTTTTGAGCATATGAGATATCGTTGTAAAGGTCTCATGGAGTAGAATATAAATTAATAAATTTATCATTCGAACATCCACCTTTACCACTAGTAAATATGGCTCAAAGTTTCCAATTTCTCACATTTTTCCAACAATCCCCCACATGAATGAAATTGATGTTTTTATCAAAATATTTTGACTCAATGTGGTGATAGGATCTACGATTGATAGTTGCATAGGATAGGTAGGTTTCCTCCTTTGAACCTTCCCTTGTGAAAGTATATTTACTTTACTAGCAAATCAGTAGACGTGATGTCCTTGAACTGTTCAGCTGTTTGTGTAAACGATGATATACTTCACACAACTATCTTTCTGACAAGATTATTAGTTCTCATGGTTATGTCCATGTGGCCGTGGACATCGCCTGGTTCTGCAAGAGTTTAAAAGAACTATGCCCAATAGTCTCCTTGAAGCGGCCCCACTTCACTCTTACATAGGTGACTTATGTTGCTCGGCTCACCGAAGCATACAATGGTCATTAAAAGCTTTGCTTAACCTATAACGCTTTTTATCACTGTTTGCATCATAGGAATGGATTTGGGGAATAATCCCCCACAGTGATCGCACAGGTCTATGTAATTAGGTTGTCCCTTTGAACCTAGATCTTGGGATCTCCAGTCAGCTAGGTAGGGTTTTCCTTCACATAGTGCCTTTAATTCTCATGGGCTTTAGTCCCATTCCTTTAGATGTTTTCTCAACTTGATCTCGATTCAATCCTTTGGTTAGTGGATCAGCAATGTTATCCTTTGATCTTACAAAGTCAATAGAGATAACTCCATTTGAGATCAGTTGTCTGACGGTGTTATGTCGACGGCGCATATGCCTTGACTTACCGTTATACATGAAACTTTGTGCCCTAGCAATTGTTGCTTGATTGTCACAGTGTATACATACTGTGGGCACAGGTTTCGACCATTCAGGGATATCCTCAAGGAATTGACGAAGCCATTCTGCTTCTTCTCCAGATTTGTCTAAAGCGACAAACTCAGATTCCATTGTGGATCTGGTTATAATAGTTTGTCTTGAGAATTTCCATGACACGGCTCCTCCCCCCAAAGTGAATACATATCCACTTGTGCCTTTGGTATCTTGAATATCAGATATCCAACTGGCATCAGAGTATCCTTCTAAGACAGCAGGGTCTCTGGAATAATGCAGTCTATAGTCCTGAGTATATCTTAGATATCTCAGTATTCTCACAATTGCTTTCCAGTGATCTTTCCCTGGATTACTTGTGAATCTGCTTAAACTACTCACAGTAAAAGCGATATCTGGTCTAGTGCAGCTCATGAGATACATTAAGCTGCCTATGACTCTTGCATATTCCACTTGGTGGATACTTTCACCACGATTCTTTGATAGATGTGAACAAGGATCTAACGGAGTTAAGGCTATGCCAGAATCCTCCTTATTAAATTTCTCAAGAATCTTGTCCACATAGTGTGACTGACTTAATATGAGACCCTCCGGTGACCTTTTGATTTGGATGCCCAAAATCGTATCTGCCAGTCCCATATCTTTCATGTCAAATTTCGAATTTAACATGTTTTTGGTATGTTTTACCATTTCATTGTTGCTTCCAACAATAAGTATGTTATCAACATATAAACATAGGATGACATATCCAATGTCTATAGTTTTGACATATATACATTTGTCACACTCATTTATTTTGAAACCGTTAGTCATCATGACATTATCGAATTTCTCATGCCATTGTTTTGGCGCTTGTTTAAGTCCATAAAGAGACTTAACCAATCTGCATACTTTCCTTTCTTGACCTGAAACTACATAACCCTCAGGTTGTTCCATGTAAATTTCTTCATCAAGATCTCCATTTAGGAAAGCTGTTTTAACATCCATTTGATGTACTTCTAGATTTCGCAGAGCAGCTATTGCGAGTATCATCCTTATGGATGTTATTCTTGATACAGGGGAAAATGTATCGAAGTAATCAAGGCCTTCTTTTTGTCGGTATCCTTTGATTACCAACCTTGCCTTGTACTTATCAATTGTTCCATCTGCTTTTATTTTCCTTTTAAAAATCCATTTTGAATTTAGTGGTTTAATTCCAGGAGGAAGGTCCACTAATTCCCATGTATGGTTTTGCATGATGGAATCAATTTCGCTCTTAATGGCATCTTTCCATAAGGTGCCTTCAGAGGAGCGTATAACATCACTATACGTTAGAGGTTCAGCCTCCAGCATAAAGGTTAAGAAATCAGATCCAAAGGATTTTTCTACCCTTGCTCGTTTGCTCCTTCTTGGCTCTATCTCATTTTCAACCTCTTGTTGATTACTTGGAATCATTTCATCCAAAGTTTGTTCTGTTGAACTTTGATCAAGTTCCCTAGATTTATAAGGGAATGTATTTTCAAAGAATGATGCATTCTTTGATTCCATTATCGTGTTCTTGTGAATGTCAGGATTTTTTGATTCATACACAAGAAATCGATAAGCATTGCTATGTTCAGCATAGCCAATAAAAATACAATCCACAGTTTTTGGACCTATTTTCATTTGTTTTGGTAATGGAGCCATTACCTTGGCAAGACACCCCCACATTTTCAAGTGTTTGTAGGAAGGCTTTCGACCTTTCCACAACTCATATGGTGTCTTATCCTTTTCCTTTCGAGGAACCTTATTCAAAAGGTAATTAGCCGAAAGAACTGCTTCCCCCCACATGTTCTGTGGTAACCCAGAGCTTCCTAACAAAGCATTCATCATTTCTTTTAGAGTCCGATTTTTACGTTCGGCTACTCCATTAGATTGGGGAGAATATGGTGGTGTTACTTCATGAATAATTCCATGTTGTGAACAATATTCACCAAATGGATTAACATATTCACCACCACGATCACTTCTTACCACCTTAATCTTTTTATTAAGTTGGTTTTCAACTTCTTGCTTATAGAGTATAAATTTCTCTATAGCTTCGTCTTTGCTTTTAAGCAAATATACATAGCAATACTTTGTGCTATCATCGATGGAGGTAATAAAATATTTATTTCCTCCTTTAGTTTGAACAAATTTCAAATCACATACATCGCTATGTATTAGATCAAGTGGTTCTTTACTTCTTTCAATTGTTTGAAAAGAAGACCTTGTTAATTTTGCTTCTACACACGTTTCACATTTATGGTTATAATTAATGTGAAATGAAGGGATGTGTTCCAAGTTAATTAACCTACGTAAGGTATCATAATTAACATGTCCAAGTCTACCATGCCATAAATTAAATGATTCGAGCATGTAAGCAGAAGAAGAAGCTACATTCTTATTCATTATTTTGGATTTTACAGAGATAGCATTGAGTTTCCACATTCCATTCAATACATATCCCCTACCCATAAACATCCCCCCCTTTGACAGAATTAACTTCTGGGACTCAAAAACCATTCTAAAACCATGAACACTTAAAAGTGTTCCAGAAACAAGGTTTTTGCGTACGTCAGGCACGTACAATACATTCTGCAGCTTGAGTTCTTTTCCAGAAGTCATCTTCAAGACCACTGTTCCCTCCCCTTTGATCTTGGAAGTCGCAGCATTTCCCATGTAGAGCTTCTCCCCATTGTCACAAGGTATCAGCTCAGAGAAAGAATTTTCGTCACAACATATATGACGAGTGGCTCCAGTGTCAAGCCACCATTCCCTCGGGTTAGAGTCAACCAGGTTGACTTCAGAAATCACCGCGCATAGATCTTCATCTTCCATAGCATTGGCCTCCTTAGCTCTAGCTCTTTTCGGATGTCTGCATTCAGAGGACCTGTGCCCCATCTTGCCACAGTTGAAGCACGACCCTTTGAATTTCTCCTTTTTGGAGACTCCGCCATTAGGCCTCAGATTTGGCTTGGCCTGGTGATGTTGGGTTTGCTTACCCTTCTTGACTTCGACAACATTTGCCTTGGCCTCTTTGAAAGCAAGTTTCCTGGCATTACCTCTGTTGTCCTCTTCAATTCGAAGTCTGGTGATCAGTTCTTCCACTGACATTTCCTTTCTCTTATGCTTCAAATAATTTTTGAAGTCATTCCATCCGGGAGGCAGCTTTTCCGTGATGGCAGCTACTTGAAAAGATTCACTGATAGTCATCCCTTCTGCAATAATTCCATGAATAATTAGTTGGAATTCTTCAACTTGATTTACTACTGGTTTTGAATCAACCATAGTAAAATTCAAAAATTTGGCTACTAAAAACTTTTTAGCCCCAGCATCCTCTGCTTTGTACTTATTATCCAGTGCTGCCCACAGCTGTTTTGCTGTTTTGTACACATCATATACTGGATACAAAGAGTCTTGCAGTCCGTTGAGGATGTAGTTTCGACACAAAAAATCAGCATTGTTCCAAGACTCTGTGATACTAAAGGCGGTGAGATCATCCACCTCTCCTTCTCCATCCCCTACGGCGACAACTGGGGGATCTTCCTTTAGATACTTTGCCAGATTCAGCATGGTCAAATAAAACAGCATCTTCTGTTGCCATGTCTTAAAATTCTGTCCGCAAAATTTCGACGGCTTCTCATTGTGACTCATTGCCACTGCCGTTGCATTCAGATTCGGTATCTGTTGTTTCGGAGTCTGTGCAGGTGCAAGGACCTTAGCAGTAGAGTCAACAGAATCTCCAATAGTCATCGTTTCTGTTCAAAAGAAACAAAAAGGAATTAAAATAATTCCAATAAACAGAAAATTAATTTCTTGTTTATTACCGACAATTTCTGTAAACAGATTTGTCCAACTTTGAGATTTTAGCAAATCCGTTAAAACGGCAGGATAAATCCTGAAACCAATTTATTTGCTATCTCTATCACGATTGTATCGTCTCGAATTATAAGAAAGGTAGAAGAAGAAGATTTGTCTTAAGATTGTTACAATGTATACAATCCAAGACGATAATAAAATAAAATAAAATAAGGAAATAACTTTAATCAAAAAGAGAAGAAGAATTCTAAAACCAGATTAAAGTTGAGGCCTGCGAAAGAGCAGTTTCCTTAAGACAAATTTCGATCACTCCGCGGTGCTTTGAGATTGGTTGATCGTTCGTCTCCCAGGATACAACAACAAGAAGATCTTCGACAGAAGCACGAACTGAAGAGATCTCGAACTAGGGCCTTGTCTTAGCCTATCACCAGTTTAAAGAAAAACGAGAGAGAAAACGTTTTTGGAGTGATTTGAAACTGAAGAGAAGCGGGTAAAATATCCGCAAGTTCTAAGTGGAACCCAACCAGTCCGGACATTCGTGTCGCCCACGACGTGCGAGCGCGCCCCAACCCGAATGGGTTCGACAAGCTTTGATTTGCACCCCCCTTGCGCCTGCGCGCGAGGCATAGTGTTCATTCAAGTCATTCAATGACTCCCAAGTGGGTTGGTGTATTTAAACCATTTCCATGTTTGTTATCCCACCCATGTGGGATAAGGGGTTCATATTTTCCTTAACACAATTCATAACAACCTCACTTTGAGCATCAATTTTTCATTCATTTCTCAACCGTTTTGAGCATATGAGATATCGTTGTAAAGGTCTCATGGAGTAGAATATAAATTAATAAATTTATCATTCGAACATCCACCTTTACCACTAGTAAATATGGCTCAAAGTTTCCAATTTCTCACATTTTTCCAACAACCTCTACCCCCACTGCCATGTGATTGTGTGAGACAGCACAATACGCCATCCTACTCCAGCCACGCACCCGGCCATACTGGTCCCAAGTAAGACACTCCCCCCATATCATTTCTTACATTTAATAATTTATTTAGTGAAAATTTGAGGACATTCTTCTATTACATCGTATTTTGTTTATTTGTCATAAACATTTAATTTAAAAACAATTGTCATTTATAATTTATACGTGAATATTTACACATTAATAACTAATTTTACATAAATTTCAGTACATCCATATATTTTTATCATACATATCACAAATGTTCTTTGACATCACATGTTTTATATCTTTTAATATGTCATGTCTCGATTTGCTTTATATTTTAGAGTATTTGTTTTCTACTTTGGGTGTTGGTTGATGTTTTTGCTTGCGATTGAATTGTAGTTGTACTTTGAGAATATTATCAAGTGTATTTTTTTCCTTCAATTTAAGTTTAGGAAGGTTTTTTAGCGAAGCACTTGATAATATGGTTTTTCTCTCTATTTATCAAAAAATAATTCAATTTTTAATTTTTAAATTTATTCATTTAACATTCGAGATCATGTACCATTACGCGTTAATATAAGGGTAGACTAAACTGATGACCACACAACTATGAGATCGATCTTATTTTGATAATCGAATTAAATTTTTTTCTCAATCAAATCATCGAACGACCAAAAGTGCTCCCAATTAAACACCCGTTGTTAAATCCTAACGGGTAAAGTGACGTAATAATTAACAAAAATTAAAATAATTATATATTTGATCCATATTATTTATACATCGTATCATTTTATCTTAATTTTAATTTAATTTTAAATTTGAAAACTCTAATCAGGTGGTGACCACATGAGTTAGAGCTATTATTATGTTAAATTCTATCAACATTTTCTTTTAAAGCTTAATCCGTGAGACGGGGGTGAAAAATTTCAGCACGTTTTCTTGATTCTTTGCCAATAGAGAGTGACCATTTCTTACACCTCATGCTGGCCCTTGAGAAGGGCGCAACTGACATCGAAAGAAAAAAACCCCTCATTAAACCATCAAATGGAGAAAATTCTAAAAAAATAGGTTAAAAAAAAGTTAAAAATAAATTGAATATAAATTTTTATAAAAATTATAAAAATTTGTATATTAATTTTTATGTACAAACATAAATTATTACAATTTTATAAAACGACTAAAAATCAAAAGAAAAAAAATCAAACCAAGAAAAACAAAAGTCAAGGGGAGAGGACGAAGGAAGGTAGCGGTTGACTTAAACAACCCACAACGTAGAAAAAAATCTAAAACTTTTAGGAAAAAAATATAATTTATATAGAGAAAAACTTCGATACATAGCTTTGTAAATTTTAGTTTACATCAGCCTTTTTGTTTTAGAAGTTAAAAAAGTAGTTTAAGGTTTAGAGTTTATGATTTGGGTTGTAGTATTTAGAATTAGAGTTTATGGTTTAGAGTTTGTGGTTTAGTTTTTTAAGGTTTAAATTTAGTAATTTAGGATTTGAGTTTATAGTATAGCCATACATACTTGTGTAAAATAAATTTTACACAGTTTATGTATCACAATTAAACTCATTTATATATAATATTATATTTTTTATACTCCCTTCTATTTCGCTAAAATATTCTTTTATTTAAAATTTTCAGTTAATTTTTGTACTTTAATTATAATTATTTCAAATGGGATGATTTTTTATTAAATAAAGAGATATTATATTCTCATATCGAAATTCAAATTCATACAAAATAGGCACAGTGTCAATTTTTTTTTATAAAATTGTATAAAATATAAAATATTTTTTTCTTTTTGATGTGTTATTCTACCAAATCATTTCAAGTTATCTATCATCAGCTGACGAATGGAAATCCTCTACCCCTTTTCGGTGCCCCTACTTATGCCCCACGCTTAAAATTAGGTTTATGATTTAAGGTTTGGGGTTTTAGGTTAGGGATTATGGTTAGGGTTTAGGGAATTTAGGGTATGGTGCATTTTTTAGGGTGTAGGGTTTAGAATTTAGAATTTAGGGTTAAGGCTTGAGATTTAATTTTGTAGTGTTTTTTAGTGTTGGAGCATAAGTAGGGGCACCGAAAAGGGGTAGAGGATTTTTATCCTCAGCTAACTAGCAGTTTTCATTCATATATGGGCTATTTTAACCTAAAATGAAACATTAAAGACTAAATTACATTAAAAAATAGGGAAAACTACACCGGTGGTCCCCAAACTATTACCATTTTCCTATTTTGGTCCCCAAATTATGTTTTTCGGTAAAATCGTCCCTTCTGTTACATAGTTCTCATGTTTTGGTCCCTGACGTTAAATAGCTAACGATTTTGCTGACGTGACATTTTTTAAGAGGGGAGAGAAATGATTAAAAATATTTAAAAAATGTCACGTCAGCAAAATCGTTAGCTATTTAACGTCGGGGGACCAAAACAGGAGAACTATGTAACAGAAGGGACGGTTTTGCCGAAAAACATAGTTTAGGGACCAAAATAGAAAAACAGTAATAGTTTAGGGACTACTGGTGTAGTTTTCCCTAAAAAATAATATAAACTAAAATAAATATTCAGTCAAACCTTAAAAAGTATTTTCTGACATTATGCCTACAAAATATAATAATATGAACGATCATAGCCACTATACCAATAATTAATCTCAAATGAGACAATTTTAATGGAACAACGAATATCTTTTAGATTATTTTTTAGAATTGCTCTTTTATTCCTATCAAAATTTATATACTAAAAAAAAGTTGACCACATAAATTGAATCCAACTATTTTGCATAATTTATTCCAAAGCAGAAAGAATACGTCGACAAATATCCAAGTCCAACGCTATCTCTGTCTCCTTTAATCATTTCCATTCACAAATCTCTGCAACAAAACAACATCTCTCAGACTCAGAGGTTTCGTTGCTCCATACAAATCCACACACTCGAAACTGGGTATCCCTTCACTCTTTCCTTGCATAATATTCTTTCTTTGTCTCTGTTCAAGCACCAACACACACATCATTATCAATATCATGGGGGTTTCCTGTTAGTTTTGATCTGTGATTTTTTGGTTCGATGTAATCAGAGACGGACGCATGATTTTATGTCAGTAGAGCGAAATGTTAGACAGGTATTCTAGAAATTCAAGGGGTGCGGAATTTCAGGATTTCGGATGCAAACTTAGATCTTCGGTAGAAAATGCAAAGAAAATATATACACTTTATAGGTGTTTGGAATTTCTAGGGGGTGTGACTGGCCCCTCCAGCACCCTACGGTCCATCCGTGGATGTAATCTCAATGGGGTTGTTGATTTCTTTCAGGATGGATATCGAAATAAATTGTAAGAAACATTGCAAGTAAACCCTTAGTTGAGGATGATTTGTTCGTCGTGTGTGTGGTCTAGTTTTCATAATTCAGAATCCTAGAAGGTTGCACATGAGAATCGATTTAGATCAACGCTAAAGTTGTTAGCATTTTCCTACTGTTGACAATGTCTATTTTCAAGGTCTTAATGTGCACTTATGCACTCACATAAGTCTAGTTTTATTGAACCAGTAGATTACATGGTCTCCAAGACTTCTCCTCCACTTGTGACCAAATGCTTTTTAGGTGGATCCATTCTTTTTTCGGTTTATCGAACTTTCTGCAATCATCAACAACACGAAGAAACCCGAAAGGTAGTAGTTATGGTGAAAATATGCATTGTGATTTCTGTTTCTCAGATGACCAAATTGTGCAAAACTGCTTCGTTTAGGTTTAATTCCATTTGTTTGGTATTAACATTGCTTCAACTTTTCAGTGATGAGCTGATGGCTGTTAATTATATGACATCCTCTGCTTCATCTGGCAGTCATCATGCATATAACTCGTTTCTTTCGATTATTGTTTTTCATTACCGATTTCTTCCTCGATTTGGCCTTGCAAATTTAATGATTGAATTGGTAATATGATAGGAGTAAGGAGTGATTTCTGCATGGCCTTGGCAAATGGATTAGTGAATGGGCAAGGCATCCATCCTATATTTTCCTTTGGTGTTATTGCTGATGTTCAGTATGCTGATGTCCCCGACGGTCACTCATTCCTCGGTGTTCCTCGGTATTATAGACATAGTATTCTTGTTTTGCAAAGGGCAGTCAAGAGCTGGAACAACCACAAGAATCTTAGCTTCGTGATTAATTTCGGAGATATTGTTGACGGGAAGTGCCCCAAGGATCAATCGCTAAATGCTGTGGAGAAAGTAGTCGGTGAGTTCGAAAAATTTAATGGCACCGTGTATCACATGATTGGAAATCATTGTCTTTACAATCTCCCACGGGATAAGTTACTTCCTCTATTGAAGATCCCGAATCACGGCGGTGGTCATGCTCATGCATACTATGACTTTTCGCCTACACCGGGATACAGATTTGTTGTATTGGATGGATATGATATCAGTGCAATCGGATGGCCTCATGACCATCCGAATACATTGGAGGCCTTGAAAATCCTGAGTGAAAAAAACCCAAATTCAAATAAAAACAGCCCAGAGGGACTGGAGGACGTTGATAGAAGGTTTGTCATGTTCAATGGAGCAGTCGGAAATGAGCAAATGGAATGGCTCAATAGTGTACTTCAGGATGCAACAAATATGAAACAAAAAGTGATTGTATGTTGTCATCTGCCATTAGATCCGGGTGCAACAGGCAAAACATCGCTTTTATGGAACTACAACCAGGTAATGGATGTGATTCACCGGTACGATTGTGTGAAGGTTTGCCTCGCCGGACACAGTCATAAAGGAAGATATTCAATTGATTCTCATGGAATTCATCACAGGGTGCTTGATGCTGCTTTAGAGTGCCCTCCCGGTACAGATGCTTTCGGGTATATTGATGTTTATGACAACATGTTATCGCTTGTTGGCACAGATCGATTGAAAAACACCGAGTTTAGTTTTGATTCTTAGACAATTTTTTGGTAAAAGATCAGTTCAATTCTTTCATCAAAGATGTATGGAGTGTATGTTACTGTAATTTGCACCAACTAAAGTTATTCCATTGATAATAATAAGAATATATATATATATATCATTTCTTAAAACAGCTATGGTACAATGTGCTTTGTCCAATTCTGAGCCACTTGCTTCAATCCTAGCTGTGATTTCATTTCTCTGCTCAATAATGGAATCATACATCCCTTCAGCACCCCATGGTGTCCCATAACATGAAAGATTGAATCTTATGGTATTGATGCTGTCATTCAATCCTCCAGGCATAAAGAAACAAGCAGAACTCTGATGATCCACCATGGTTAAGCCCTTCCAATGAACCGCTGCTCCCTGTCTGCAACGACAACGGCGATGAAAACGACGACGACAAAGCAGGCTTGAAGATGAACAAGGCATGTCTTAAACCAGGACTGAAAAGCCAATCATGAACATCCCAGTAAACTTGTAATCTCCTTTTGTTGACATTGATGGACTCATTCCCTCTGAATTTCCATTGAAGATGCCGGACGTGAAGGGCCAAAATCCCATCAATTCTCATCTCCATTTCAGGCTCAACAACAACAACTCCATCTAATGAGTCCACATTTCTGTTCTTACACTCGATTGAAATGTCATGAAACCCACCTTTTTCATGGAATTTAACTCTTGTTGAGAATCTATTTTTTCCAAAAATGTGCTCTTTTCTTGAAACCAAAATGGGGTCAATAAGTGCAGGCCTGCAACCAGTTTTCCTGTAAGCTTCCTTCACTAGATCCCCAACAAGCAGAACAACTTCTTCATTACAGACAACTGCAACATAGTACTCGGAAATGGGTTGGGTCTGGCCATTGAATTTAGCAGCCTTGAGGTCCCAAAACACAACAACAGGTTTATTACCATCGATTACAAAGCGTTTGGACCCTTGTTTTCTCCAAAAACACCATGGTTTAAGCTCAACTTTACACCCATACTGGCTCTCTCCCTGGGGACCTTCGACTGATACTGAAAGACCATGGAGTAACAGATTCTTGCACCAAGTGACAGTGACCAAACGACACTGGTCGTCGATCTTGGTTCGGAAAACAGACATGAAAACGCTCTGGCCGGACCTGGTGACGGGTGTGGGATCATCACTCGGCTTCTCAGCTGATGAAAAACAAGCAGGAATCCCGATGGTGTCTTGCATGGTATTGTTTTGTTTTTCCAGTGAATTTGATGGGAGCTGAATGAATGAAAGGTTGAAGTTGGAGCAAGAAAGAGTGGAGAAGGAGATGAGGGAATAAGAATGAGTTGGAGAAAGAACATAAGTGTGAGGAGACAGATCTTAGTCACAAGATGTACAGAAGCTGCCAGAGGTGTTCTTGGCTGCATTAATGGAGAATAAAATATTACATTACAAACTGGCAGATCATGGCAGTGAGTCAAGAACAAACCCATTTTTGTACTTAATTTATATATTCAATTCTTCAACTTCCTCTCACCTGGATCTTTATTTTTAATGTTTTGTTTTGTTTCCGTTGTTTTTTTTTTATATTAATGCTACTTTATTTTCTTTTTTCTGGCCAAGTTGAGTTCTTGGGGAAATGGCACCAGTATTGCATGGGGAATTTTTTTCTCCAAAATATGGCATCCTTGTTTTTATTTTTAAATCTATCGCACTTGCTACAGTAAAAATGAAATTAACATAAAACATTATTTAGAAATGGTGTGTGTTCCCTCGACTTCAATTTTTCTAATTAAAAAGAGTCATTCACTGTTCAAAGACGGTGTATTTCCTTCAACTTCACTTTCACAGTAAAAAATATTATATTTCTGAAAATAAAAAACAAGAACCACATTTGTGAAGAAAAAAAAAAACCAAGTACCATATTTGTGTAAAGTTTTTGCAGAGAGTACTTTTTTTCTCCATAAATATAATATATTTATTTTTATTTTTAAATTTATAGCATTTGTTACAGTAAAAGTGAAATCGGTAGAAATATAAGTTTTTGCAGAGAGTTCTTCCTTCTACTCCACCTTAGAGTACTCAGTGACGGTTTAATTCCGGTTCACGGACTCAGTCAACATTTATTTTAGGGTAATTTACATTTAAAGTCAATAAATTAATGACTTGATTCTATTTTTACCACTAAATTAAAAATTAAGAATTAAGCCACTAACTTTTAGCTTGATTTCAATCAAATCACCAATCATAAACTGTTAATAAAATTATTGACGTGTTAGTTAAGTAAATTTATATAATAATATTGTTTATTCTTAAAATTTATGAATTCTATCAATTTGTTTCTAATTTTAATAATAACATGTATGATCATCATTATTTACATATTAAAAAGATGTAAAAATATTAAAGGTTAGTTTTTTATAATTATAGATCAGATTAATAAAATGTGTAAATATTACAGTTAAATGTATCATTATGTCAATTATTTAACGATCGTGTCATCTTCCGTTAGAACTAACGGTGTAGTTACGAAAATGATACAAAACGATCCTGGTGACCCGATGTTCGCTCATGGGGGTGAAATATGTTGGGCTGGGCCTAGTGTTCTTGCAAAACTACTTGGATAGTAAAACAAAGTAAGGCCCAATTAAGCAGGAATTCAAAAAGGAGAGGGCACTTTTGTCATATCAACGATGCTAAACCCAGTTCGCGATTTGCATTACAGAAATTAATTCCTTCTCATTTCTCCATTATTTTCTCGCATTTTCTCAGCAACCAAACGGAGGTGTAGAAGCTGGATCTTTTTTATTCTTTCTTTTAGCCAGATAATGCAGCCGTTAATTGGTGGGGGCATCCGGTTGGGTCGAAGACAAGGGATTTATAGCTGGAGCAATGCTTACATCAAAGTCACCACCACAGCTTATTTGGCTACCAATAATAGCAGCACCGTACTTTATGGACCCAGCAATTCAACTGAATCTTCCAAGAATCACCTGCTGCAATCTCTAGGAGTATGTGTTTTTTTTCTTTGCCTTCATCTTTTGAGTTTTGTTTTAAATTGTTTGATTCGTTTTGCTTTAATGATTGCCTTGCCTCAAGATTTTCCCTTTTCTGAGTTTTAGTTAAGTACAATTTCTGAATTCATGTTGCTTGTCTTCTCAAGTTCTTGTCAATCTATGTTTTGAGACTGGTATGTGCATAAAGCTTGTAAATTTTAGATTAGGATCCCCAAAAGAAGAATTTCCCTCTTTTCTATGTTCTAGTTGAGTATATTTTGACTGTTAATTGTAGTTAAGTGAAGATTTTGGACTCATGTTGCTTGGCTTCTCGTGTTTTCGTAAGTCAAAATTTTGAGGTTGGTTTGTATATAAAGTTTGTAAATTGATTTTAGCAGACAAGATTTGGGTGCCTAACAAACGAACTGGCATTTCGCGGTAGTTCTGGCGGATGTTCGATTCCAAGCTTGTCTCCATTGGCTGCGTTGGTCTCTACTTGTACTAGGTGTATGACAACAGATGCCTTGCCTGCTATGGATTCTTCTGAATCGGTGACTGGTGTGCCTACTCGAATTAAATTCAAGAGGCTTGATAAAACTGCCAGGAACATAATGCAGGAAAGTGTCACTTGTCTTTGCCTACTATGGTTTTTTTGTTTTTCTGTATCCCGTTTCCTGATTTTAATAGTAAGGACTATGTATGTACTTGCAGATTTTGGATAAGGAAGCCGTGGAGGAAGTGAAGGGGCGGAGGGAGATTCCAGACATAAAGCCTGGATACATCGTTCAACTAAAAGTGGTATAACATGTTTCTACGGAGTTCTTACGACTACATGTTTTGTGCAGTTTAACTTAATTGGTGTACTGTTGGTGAGAGTAGGAAGTACCTGAAAACAAGCGACGCGTTTCAACCATAAAAGGCATTGTTATAGCTAGGCGTAATGCTGGCCTAAATACCACATTCCGTATAAGGAGAATGGTGGCAGGAGTTGGGGTTGAATCTCTCTTCCCACTGTAAGTAACATTCCAGTTATATTCCTCCAAACTCAATTCAAGCCTCAGAAGCATGTTATCTTAGACTAGACTTATCAATCTGGAAAGAAATCATGTTACTATTTTCGAGTTATATTTCTCTAAGGACACTCCAAATACATGGAAAAACTTGAGAAAAGAATTGAACATAATTGTGTTAGACAAGCTCATATCCGATAGTCACACCCATGTCCGAGTAACATAGCTCATACGATCATATATCCTGGCAATCCTGCTGCCTTTTCTTTGCTATTTTAAAAGTTGAAAGTGTCTTTAGGCCTCATTGTCTGTTTAATTTGCTTGTACTTTTTACATATCGGTGAAGTAAAAGTGGATGATGGGTGGTAGGTATTCCCCTAACATTAAGGAGATAAAGGTGCTGGACAAGAAGAAAGTGAGAAGAGCCAAGCTTTACTATCTCAGGAATAAGATGAATGCTCTTAGATAATCTTAAACACGGAAAAATGGTTTTAAGGCCGGTACGAAATCAAACACGGTTTCATTGTGAAAAATAGTGGGTTCAAATTGTTATGGTTGAGAAATTCCTATAATCATGTTTTCTCTAAACTTTTTTGTTTTTACCCTAAACAAAACTTCTGTCTATCCTTGTTCAAATTGTTATGCTTGGTGAAATGTTTTTGTCTGGTCACTTGTTTTCTTCACTAAAATCAGTTTAGGTTACTCAAAACACAGACTTTATTATGCAAAAACAAACTAATAATGTATGGAGTGTATAATAATGGTGGAAAGCAATTAAGCAAAGGAAAAGAATAGTGCAGAGCAGAAATGCAGCAAAGCAACTTTTGAATCTTTTAAAGAATGATTAGTAGATCATCAACTACAAAAAAACAAAACAAACAATCATCACACCTTAGGTAGAAAAGTGTGTAATTTCTCAAAGCAAATACCTTGATTCGAACTCACCAATTAGTAGATCTCCATTTAAAATCCCAATAGTTATAATTTGACAAAGTGGTGAATAAATGTGTTCAAAGATTCTGATTTGGACAAAATCTTTTATAGTTTATGTTTATCCAATTCAATCTAAATGATCATTTATTAATTATATAATACTTTATTTAAATTTAATATAAATATTAAAATAGAAAGAGTGAAGCTTGTATGAGCCGGCAGGAAATCAAAAGTGAAAAGCGGTCAACAAAAGAGCATTCTTCTGTCAGGAGTTGGGAATGTTTTTATTACCGTAAAAAAATATGTATATATTTGGATGTTGATGACTTGGATGATTAGGGTTTTAATAAAAATTCTAGGGATCAATCTGCACAAATTTGTGCACCAAAAGCAATCATTGGGAATTCTTCCACCTTTACACCAATATTCCTACAATCTTCCAATAACTTACGTATGGATAAATATAAATACATTTTGTGTTACTTTGTGAAATTGTTAAAGAATCCATGTTTTTTATTCAAATAATACCATTTTATTAATTATTTAACAAAATGATATTAAAAAAATTATTTACAGAAATAATATTTTTTTGACTGAAATTCAAGAAATATTTGTTTGATTAGATGCACTTTCGCCTACATAACATACTCATAGTTGTCGGAAGTATCACACAGCTGACTATGAGCACATTCAGTGAGAATAATTTTTTTTTTAACTTTTGTCCTTTTATTTAATTTTTTAAAAAAAATTAATTTATGTATGAATTTATCTCTACTTTCAAACATTTATAGTTTACTCCCCAATCCTAAATCTCCGCTTCGTCCTTGCACATGTTTTTAAGTTTTGAAATCAATTTTGTGACACCAAGGATGAGAATGAAAAGGAAAAGAAAAAGAAAAATAAAAGAAATCATATGAGAATTTTGTCTAAAAAGAAGAATCCCACACTATACATGTTAAAGGCACATGATAAAACAAGCATGAGTTGCAACAACAATAACAAACATGTATTAACCTTTTCTTCGATTACTCACTTAGTACGCATTTAGAAAACTATATTAAATACTTAAAAAATAAATATTTAACCGATATTAACCTTTTCTTCGATTAATTCTAATTTTGTAATACTTGCATTAATCTCATATTAGTTAAATATTTATTTTTTTCAAGTGTTTAAATATAACTTTTTAAATGTGTTTTCATTGAGTGATTGGAGATAATTTTTTTGAAAGCGTGATGTTATTGTCACCTAACTTGTGCTAACGTGTGTTTTTGACATGTATTGCACGTGATTACGTTTTTGGACAAAGTTCATATTATTTCTCCCATTTTCTCTATTTTTTCTTTTTTTATTTTTACCATAGTCGGCCCTGGATTTTAGTGGCCTTGGGCGAACCTAAAAATTGTGCCATAAGTCAAGGATTTAAACTAGACTTGTAGTCATGTTTTCGGTCATGTTGCGTTTATCACGATTGCGTACATAACATATGCTATTTCGGTCACTTCCAGTATCGCAGTTGTGAATTTTTTTAATAACATATGCTATTGTCGGTATAACTGTTGTAGGTATTGCAGTTTCAGATGGTGTCACTACCGTCATATAACGCTAGTTGTTGTGGTTGCATGTCGCTATTTAAATTTATGTTACTAATAGCAAATAATAATAAATTAAATTTTAAGAGTAGGTCCATAATAACAAGTATTGAAAAATTAGGCCCCTAATATGTAATACTAACAAATATTGAAAAAAAATAATTTTTAAGGCTATGCCATGAAAATAAATACTGAAAAAATTGGGCCTTAATAACAAGTATTAGAAGAAAAAAATAAATATTAAAGATATACCCTTAATAATAAATATTGCAAAAAACTTAACCCCTATTAATAGGTATTAGAAAAAATTAAATCTTTAATAATACACACTTATTGCCCTTACCCAAGGCCAAGCCTAATTTTTACTTTCGTCCTTCAATACACACTTCAAGTGTTATGTAAGACAAATACGAACCCTGTCAAATGTGCCTTAAAAACATGTGTCTTCAAATGACACTAACATAATACCATATCGTTAAATAAAAAATTGGTATTATTTAAGGTAAAAAAAAACAAGAATCCTAAACTAAACAGAGGAATTTAAGCAATTCTTAAAAGGATGCTAAACTAAATAGGGGAAAGAACTGTTGAGTAAGAATTAAATCAACTTATATTCTTATTTTATTTGAATATGGGTAAGTATAAGGATGTAATGGTAATAATTATAACAATAATGCTAATTGTCAACTATGTAGAATCAACAAGTGTTGGGTGCATTGGTAAGGCACATTGCACTTCTAAGGAGAAGACATAAATTTAAACTTTAGAGACGGTATTGTTGCCTGAAATGAGCAGTCTCGCACCTCCAATACAAACCATAAGACGAACATGCATATAATTAAAAAAAATTGTCAACTCTGTAGAGTTCTTTTTTTTTTTGTTTATAAAATAAACTTTGTAGAGTACTGATATTCATTTTAGAAGACACGAGTTCGAATCACTTTGTTTACGAGGTGTATATGTATTGTCAAAGAGTTAAAAACATTTATGAACAGATACTACCTTATAATCACATTTAGACCATTCAAAAAAAATCTCTTAACATCCATGAGAATTTAATTAGAAAACTAATTCAAACTTGTAACTCTTTTGACTTGCTATAGTTACCCCATATTATTTTAAAGCTAAATTAAAGGTTGGTTTCACTCAAATAAATGATATGGAATTGAATACTTAAAACACATGTTTCAAATTCTAACACTGTTTTCGTTTTTCTTTTTAGAATTTTTTTTAACATTATCAGTGAAATTAGCCTAATGATTAATTGTTTGTGTTTTATAATATTAATATAATTAAGCAGACAAAAGCCAAGTTCATCCATGATCAAAATCTACACCATCATTTAATGTAAATCGTGTAAATAAAAACACAACACGACATAAATTATTTAAGTACAAAATCCTAAACCTAGATATAATACTTAGGTTAAATATGTAATATTAATCGCAATTAAAAATAATATTTTATATTTGTTATATGACACATTTTTTATGTCTTTTCTATGTCCTGACATTAAAAAATTAATTTTTAAAGTCTAATCTTAAATTTTAAACCCTAAGCTTAAAAAACACTTTGCCCCAAAAAATTTAAATTTAAATTTTAAACTCTAACCCTAAACTTAAGCATTAACTATAAACCATATATATTTTTAGTGTGAAAGTATAAATAGAGACATTAGGAAAGAACACATAAATTATATTTATTAACAGTTGCGGATCTACTTAGGAGCTGGGTGGATGAACTTTTAAAAGTTCACACATTTAGCTTTAATTTTTTTTAATTTTTATGAATTAATTTTTAACTTTTTAATTTGTGGCTACTCTTAAATTTTTAAAATTTATACGATTTGTGCACACTCTAAAAAATATTTTAATTTGTACCCACCCTAAAAATAATTTATGAATCCGACATTGTTGATTAAGAAATTGAAAGTTCACTAGTAGGCGGCGGCAACAGCTGTTAGGAGTTGAAGATGATAAGTTTGGCCAAGAAAGAAGAGTAAAAAACAAAAGAAACTTAAAGCTTTAATTTAAATCAGTAAAGCCACACTCACTCTTAGGCAAAAGATTGCTTCGGAGTGGGTTTTTATATTTGAATCTATTTTGTTCAAATATTAATTAATAATAAGAATTATGAGTGCATATAGATGTGTGTGAATATTTGGTCAAATCAAAATTGATAAGTCTTCTTTTATAATTTAAATTTTATTTTAAAAAAATTGAGTCGAGTTGTTCGCATTTTATTTCAAATTTAATTGTAAATATTTATAAATAACTCAAACTTTATTTTTTTAAAAATTTAATTGTAAATATTTATAAATAAAATCAAACTTTATTTAAATTTTTTTCAAGTCGAGTTGAATAATTTGATTTTTCAAATCAAGTTTTACACACACCTACTAATTAGTTCTTTTTTTTAATATGCTGGTGTGATGCAAGGGTATGCATCTGTTCAACTTTTTTAGTCTTTTCAAGGACGACACACACAACATGCATTACTAGTGCTCGAACCCGGGTCCCAAGGGATGATGAACATCTACATTTGCCACCAGAACACAAGGGGATGAGCACCTACTAATTAGTTCTAATTTAAACTGTTTTATATAACCATATACAATATGCATCTCTCTCTCCATATATATGTGTGTGACATACATAATTTTCCATATGTGACATACATATTAGGCAGAGTTGATGGACTTAACTCGAACTTTAAAATTGATCAAGTAATTATTAAAAATTTCGAGTTATTCAAATCTCATTTTATAACTCAGAATTTATTTAATTTTTTTCAAAGTGAGTTACTTTTATGAAAATATTATTCGAATCAAATTAATTCAAATAATTCATTTTTTTTTTCAAATCATATAAAAAAATATAAAATTTTATATAAAATAAAAGATTTAAATTTAAACAATTTTTATATAAAAAAAAAAACAGACGGCGACGTTGTTCCGGGCATGTACGCCACTAGGCTGGCTCAATCTTCAATGTATCAAGAAAAAGAAAGAACGAAATGCAACGATAATCATTGATTGCACTAAAGCTAATTACTTGGATAAAGCATTGAACAACAAAACTATACATATATTCATAATGTATGGCCCCTCCATCTAAACTAAAAGAATACTGAGAAACTAGAGAGCTCCATTTCCATGGCTGCAATAAACAGAGAAAAAAAAAAGACAAAATATCAATCTAGTATACCCCTTCTTAATACTGAAAAAGAAGAACACATTGAAAATGAAGTTTTGGTTTTAAAATTCAGAGCTTCCATGGCGAATTTCAGACTCTAAGCAAGTAGATACTAAGTTCAGGAGCTCCGTTGCTATCCGGATTCATCATATAGAAAGCTTCAGAATCTCTAGACCCAACAATTCTCTCGAACTTAGCCCTCATATACATAAGCTCACCGTCGCCGGCTCCACCTTCCGGTAAAACCCCAGCTCCCATGGAGATTGGTTCAACGGCTTTCAAAATACTCCACTCTTTATCCCCGCAGCCCCTCCTCGTTGCGAACCCACATTTCTTTCCGTTACAATAAGTTCTCCAAACCGGCTCTTCCAGTAATCTCACGCCTTTTTTCCGATCTTCATCTTCTTTGCCTTCTTTCTTATCGCATTCCAAAGCAATCCGTACCAAACCAGACGCCATTTCCCGAACCAGGCCACTAATGGGCGTGGCGAGTTCAACGAGGAAAGCCGGTGGGGAATTGGGTTCTTTCTGGAAAGCAAAGTGAACATGGCCGCGCCGGGAGCCAAAAAGGGTGCCGACAACTCGAGGTCCTAGAGAACCGCCGCCAAAGGTCGGGTTCTTCCCAAAAGCTGTAAGAACAGCTCGAAGCCTTGCAATGGCGACAGCTTGAAGCTTCTTCTTCCTGGGTGTCGGAACACCAACATGGCCATGGGTCTTAACTTTAACATTTTCCTGCTTCTTGTCTTGTTTATCATCGGGGTGCTTGAGAGTTGAACCTTGTTGGACTTGGACATCATCGTCGTCTTCAGTTCCAACTTTTTTGGTCCAGTGGAAGTGTATTTTGGAGGCGTCGTGAGAGGCTTTCGCCATTAATGGATGGTTGAGAAATGGAGAAAGAAAATGCAAAGGCCGACAACTCTGAGAATGAGAGCTTTAAAAATGGCCTTAAAGAAAGAAGAGAGAAATGTGGTTTCTTTGTTACAAGCTGTGGAAATCCTGATTCCTGAGTGCTGACAAAAGAAACATAGACTGTCCCACCAGCAAAACAGATCCTGGAATTCTATATAAATATGAAATGTATGTATGTGACTTTCATATTTTACTTTCACCTTTTTTTTTGTTAGGTTAATGAATATTGTAAAATCTTAATTGTATTTTGAATTTTTTGAATGTGAAGTATGTTATCTTATTCAGATTTTTTGTATCACAACAATTTGTTGCATGATAAGTTACTTGTTTGAAATTTTTAAAGATTATATTAGTGGCGAATTTAAAATTTTAAAAATAAAATTTAAAATATGTATTTTTTAAAACTAGATAAGCAAAAAAATTACCTTTACAAATTGAATTAAATTTTTTTAGGAAGAAATTCATATCAACCTAAATATATTTCTAAAAAATAGGAATACAACTTTTCCCTTAAGGGGTTGCATGCATCCGCCACTATATTAGATTGAGCTCCTGTTTGGTAATTAGCGGATTACATTAGTTGATTTGACTAGCGGATTGTATAAAAGTGTTTGGTAAAATTAACTGATAGATGATAGTTGTTAGATTATTTAAACAAGTAAAATGACATATAAGGACATGTTTATATTCAATACTTGTTTGAATAGTTTATTAGTTATCAATATTTTGTATCTAATTATTATTAATTAGATCTATAAAATTATTTTTAATATAACTTTTCTAAACATATTCAAATGATTTATATATTAATTTATTATTTATATAATTATTTTAATATAATTTAATTAATTAATAAATTTAAATACACATATAAATATGTGATAATAAAAAGAAAAAAAAAAGTAAATAGGATTAGCTTTTAAATAGGGTGAGAAAATATTTAATTTAGGTTATTTTGAGATTTTTGGTAACTAGTAAGGGTAAAAGAGTCTTTACAACTTTAATATCAAACCTCTAATCTCAAAAAGTCATATTATGAGCTTTTTCAAAATTAGCGGTTTCACCCCAATCTGCTCTTTCAATCCGCTATTTACCAAACAACAATATTAACGAATTTGACTGGTCAAACCTCTAATTATGTCTCAAACCTCTAATTTTTTGCCCAAATATCTTTTTACCAAACAAGGAATGAAAGATTTTCGGATATTAAAATAATAATGAGTATAAATTGATAATTAAAATATTATTAATCATTTTTAATTATATAAGAATAATGTGGGGAAGGAGGAAAGGGGGGACAATATGTGCGTTGCGTCACTTTCTGGGTGGGGTAAAGAGAGAGGATTTGGGTTGACTGATGGACTCTTTAGTCTTTTGACTTGAATCCAAAAGCAGCAAAGGCAGCCGAACACAAATAGATTACCCAACACCATCCTTCGCTTTTTGTTCCGGTACGCCCACTTTAGCAAACTCTATTTATATTTGAAATTTACTTCAAAGATTTAATTTGATGTTTAGATTTCCTTTAAATCTAATTAAATATTTTTTATTAAGTCGATATATTATATTCTCAAGATAAATATCAGTTTCAAATTATGTTGGTTTTAAAATTATACAAGATGAATTAGTATGAGTTTCTTGACCACTCCGCTAATTACTTTACTATTTTTATATATTTAAAAAAAAGTCGAAGTTCATGGGATAATTAGACAAAAAAAAGTTAAAAACCTGAAGCTCAATTCAAATATCTAATTGAATCTTGAATCAAAATTCAAATACTTAATTGAACTAAAAAAGAGTGTAGGTATTAAATTTAACATTAAAAATCAAATTCAAGTACTAATATATATATATTGTTGAGATATTAGTTTTGATATAATAATTAAAATATAGTTTTGGACTAAATTAAAAAGATTTCAAAAGTAATTTTAAGTCCAAACAACTTGAAATAAGTTTGAGATGTTTTCATAAGGTTTTGGAAGTGTTTAAAATGTTTTAAAGTAGTCAAGCTCATGTTTTCAGCACAACCGTACCGTTATAGTATATCCCGTATCAATACTGATGAGGGTTTAAGTTACAATAATTTTTCAGAACTGAAAAATAGTACAGACACGCTTAACAACGTATCGATATCTCTAGTGTCGTACCGATATGAAAATATCGTGTACCGGTACACATAACGGTTTGCGAAGACTAGTTATCTGTTTTAAATGCAAGTACCGATACGGTCATCACATGTACTAATACCCACTGCCCAAAACTGCCACCAACAATTGAGAAATGTTACCAACAGCTCCAAACTTTCTTTAACAGCTACAAGTTCATTCCTAATTATAATATGAAGGCTGGAACACTTGAATATGGTGTGAGAACACATCCAAGCTTAATGTTCAAGAGAAATTGAATTCAAATCTTTATTTTTCTCATTTCTTTTGTAAATATTTGTAAAAAGTGTTTTTATTCTTCATTCTTTCTTGTGAGTTCAATTGTGTAAACACCCACTTTGTGAAGTATTTAGTTTACCAGACAAATACAAGTGTAAAAGAAGATATTTTAGTTTAGCTTTAGTAAAAAACTAGAGTGATTCTATCTTAGTCAGTAAAAGATAAGGTTGTAAAGGTTTTCTCTTAATCTTTGAAAAGGGGACGAATTCTTAGTAAGTTGAGAAAATCTTTAGTAGTGTGCTAAGGTAGTGGGTGTAGACTCGGTTGGTTAGTCGAACCACTCTAAAATATTTGTGCAATTTGTCTACCTTTTTTTTTTTAATTTTTAGCTAATTTATCCAAAGACCAAATACAACAAACTTGACGATTTTCGAAGATAGATTCGAGCGTGTTACAAGCCTAACATATATTTATTTAATTATTAACTTACATCCACTAAACCATTAATATGTAATTGAAATAAACATTTTCAGATCACTAAATTTAGTATCCACTCTTATTTACTTTATAAAACTTTAATTCAATTAAACTACATTATTTAACTTTTATTATTAATAAACTAAGTCACTTATACTAACAAATTTAAATATTTCTAGCAAAAAGTTTTGAAGCTAACAGTTTTGCTTAACATATTTTTCAAATCATCACGAAATAATTTAATTGATGATTTTAATATTTCTCTCTAAGTTTTTTTTGAAACATGTCATCGAATAAATTCAAAGGAATATATATATATATATATTTTAAATTGTCAATTAAATATTATTTATTGACGATTATAAAAATATTTTAAATAAACATGTCAATTTTAATTTTTTACATAAGAAGTATTTAACGATACAAATAACAAATTTAAATATCTAAATCTTTCTCATCTGTAAAATGGAAAATATAAAATAAATTCAACTTATTAAATCCGAATACCTAAAGAACTCAATTATTTGATTGAAAGATGTTGGACTAATTTCGGAAAGAATACTGGGTACTAATTCTGATCCCTCTATTGTTGAATAAAAATTATATGTTACTTTTCCGTGACTCTAGTTATGCCTTATACAAAAAATTAAATTTAAGTTTTAAAATTTAATGTGTATGATGATATTTAGGGTCGAGATTTAAAATTTATTTATTTTCTTCTATTTTTTTACTGTTGGGTATATAAAGGGGAAAAGATTTTTATCTTTATTGTTGGGTTGGGTGAACAGTCATCAGTCACTAACCTTCAAAACGACACTTCATTGTCTTCTGGGGTGGGGACCCGACCCCCTCCCACCTCACAAAACTGCATCTGCATCGCCTGTTTTTGTACATGTCTCAACAACAACTGACGCATCACTATCTTGTCGGGCCCCACTCCACCCACGTATCATCCTACATGGCATCAGCTTTCTTTTCCCTGCTGTTTGAGATATCGGTTTCCGGAGGACATGATACAGCCATCGGTTATGAATTATGATTCCAGACAATGCATGTCAGTCGCTCCTCTGCCTGCCCCTCCTTACGTAAGAATTTCTCTCCTTTTTCGACAACTGCAGTCTGCAGCAATACTACTATATAATTATTTCATCATCTCTTTATAATTTTAATGAAAACGATAAATGTAAGTATGTAACACGAAACACGATAACTTGTTTCATTACTTTTAGTTCTTTTCATAATGAAACTCACCGTTTTTTGTAATTACGATAAAAGGAAACACATAATGCAGGTGCAGCAGAGTTGTAAGAAACGTTGGGAAGATAGTTTCTAAACTGAGCCCACCAGGAATTGCAGGAGCCATCGAAGACATCAACGGTTGGAAACCCTGTTCAGCTTCAATCCGAACACAAATTTCACGGGAGATTAATCATACGGGAACGACTTATCGGTACGGTTATTAAAACGAAAATTTTGATATTTTATAAACCGTTGCTGTCTCGTTTAAATCGATTATCGTCTAAACGATTATCCACTTTATTTTATAAGATTACTCGATTAACTATAAACTCTTTTACATTTATTATTATAAATAAATAATATATATTTATATCTACTAATTTTTTAATTTTTTGATCAAAAAAAAAATATAGTGCAATATCAAGGTTATATTTAGATATTAGTTTAGTTAGATGTACTTACACCGGTATAAATACGTTATAATTTGATATTAGTTTAGTTAGGTTTATTTACACCGAACTAAATACATTATAGTTAACTATAATTAATTAGTTAGTTAAATTTATACCGGTGTAAATCTTACACTCAAGATTATTAACTCCTTCTTCATCTCATGAACACCATAGAATTCAAGCTTTACGGCCCCAAGGTTGCAAATTTATTGATCAAAAAGCTATTGTAGGGAAAGAGTAATCCCGCCCGCTAAGTATCAAGTAACTAAGTAAACATGACTAAAGCAAAATTAATTGTACAAATATTATAAAATATTAGTAATAATTAATAAATTAAGTATAAATATAAAATTAATTTAAAATTTCTTATCGTTTTTTTCGGCTAACCGTTTAGTTAAAATGGTTACTGTAACAACGGGTGAGTCGCCACCAATCTTTAGTTTTTACTTTTTAGGTGCGATTGGAACACCTGAAAAACCCGGTTATTTTAATAGAAACCAATTTTCACGATTTTATTAAAATTCGAGTTTTAGATCTACGAAACCAGAAAAACAGGTTCGGGAGTCGGTTACGTGTAGGGAAGGGTAAACACCCCCACACGCCCAAAAATTGGTACCTAGTCGGTTACAAATTGTTTTAATGACGGAACTTAAAAAAATGAATTTTATTTAATGATGTGATCCCAAAATAATTAGAATAATTTTTAGAAATAAAAATTTAAAGAAAGGGATATACACTCCTACACCCGGAGCATGGTCTCCCTTATAAAATCATTATTCAAAAAAAGTAATATATAATAATAGTATAATAAAAGAATTAACGAAAAATGACACTCCAACGCCCGGCGTGTGATTTTCCGATAACTCTTAAAATCTGTAAATGAATTCTAACAAGAATTATTGTTAGTAAAATAATAACAAATATAATAATAATAATAATAATAATAATATATGAGAAAAATTTATGAAAATAATAATAAAAATAATAATAATAATAATAAAATAATAATAACAATAAAGTAATAATAATAATAAGGCAGTGGCGAAATTGAAAGAAAAGAGAAATTAAAGGATAGAAATTAAAAGAAAACGGTGACTAAAATGAAATAAAACCAAAACTGAAATACTGAAATATAAGTATACGAAGGTTAGATGGCCTGGACTGTGATTTCCCCTTTAGCAAAAAAAACACGCGGGTATGGTACCGGGTCGGGTCGCGTATTCGGATATGAGCTTAAAACGACGTCGTTTTGGCCTTTAAGGGCCGGCACCAAAACGACGTCGTTTTGGTCAGCCTATATATGCCCAAAATTTCCCCTAAATCCAACTTTGATAATTCATTTGAATCAAAAACAAAAAAAAACATGAGAGCTCTCTCCCCTTTCGGTCCAGTCCGGTCACCGGTGTCGTCGGCCGCCGCGGAGCGTCGTCGCTGGCGACGGAAGCCGCCGTCTGCGGTTGCCGGAATGACATGCAAGGGCGGTTTCCGACTCGGTTTCGCGTGGTGAACACGGATCTAGGGTTAGATTTCTCCAACTCCCTCTCTATTTGTGTAGATCTAAAGAAAACTTTTCGGATCTAAAAAATATTTTACTTTTTGTTGTTTTTTTTTCTGGATTTTGCTTCGAATCTGTGTTTTTTTTTTATTTCGAAAGTTTCTTTTTTTTATTTCCGAATCCTCTTTTTTTTTCCAATCTTTCCCCCTTCTTTCATTACATTTTCGGGTTTATATAGCCCGATTTTTTACATTTTTTTCTTTTCCTAAATGCCTCAACTTGTTGGAAATCCACTGAAACTTGTTTGTATTCATCCACTGAGATTTGTTTGGATTCGTCCACTAACATTTGTTTATTTGCATGTGGCTCGTGAGTGCTGGAGAAAGGGGACCACGGTGGGGCTCGAGACGGCCGGGAAATCCGGAGTGCTCGAGGTGGTGGGGTTCGAGTCGGCAGCGGCTCGGCTTCATGGCGGCGGCGGCGGCAGACCGGGCTGGCGGCGGCGGCTAGGGTTAGGGTTAGGTTTAGGGTTTTTTTTAGTTTAGGATAATTGGGTTTTGGGTTTTGGATATTTGGATTGGGTTTATTAATTGGGCCTGGGTAAATGGGTTATGATAATAAGGGGTTTTTTTTTATTTGGGTTTAAAATGGGTTACTACAGTTGCCCCTCTTTGCTTATTGTTGTATAACGACAATGAAGCAAAGACAAAAAGGAACCCATTTTAATTTGGTCTGGTTTAGCTCTTTTCTTCTTGGCACATTCTTTTCTGCTTTACTGATCTGCTCAGCTGCCAAGGTAGCTTGATCTAGAGGAGAAAGATTGATCCACTGCAACTCCATAAATGCGAGAAGATCTGAATAAGGCTCGATCGTGTGCAACTCCATTGATGCGAGAGGATCTGAGAACGGGCGATCTACTGCAACTCCATTGATGCGAGAAGATCTAAAAAGGGGCGATCTACTGCAACTCCACTGATGCGAGAAGATTTGAAAAAGGCTCGATCATCTGCAACTCCATTGATGCGAGAAGATCTGAAGAGGGGCGATCTATTGCAACTCCATTGATGCGAGAAGATCTGAAGAAGGGTCGATCTACTGCAACTCCATTGATGCGAGAAGATCTGAAAAGGCTCGATCATCTGCAACTCCATTGATGCGAGAAGATCTGAAAAGGGGCGATCTACTGCAACTCCATTGATGCGAGAAGATCTGAAAATGGGCGATCATCTGCAACTCCATTGATGCGAGAGGATTTGAAAAGGCTCGATCATCTGCAACTCCATTGATGCGAGAGGATCTGTGGAAGGGTCGATCATCTGCAACTCCATTGATGCAAGAAGATCTGAAAAGGGGCGATCTACTGCAACTCCATTGATGCGAGAAGATCTGAAGAAGGGGTGATCTACTGCAACTCCATTGATGCGAGAAGATCTGAAGAAGGGTCGATCATCTGCAACTCCATTGATGCGAGAAGATCTGAAAAGGCTCGATCATCTGCAACTCCATTGATGCGAGAAGATCTGAAAATGGGCGATCATCTGCAACTCCATTGATACGAGAGGATCTGAGGAAGGGTCGATCATCTGCAACTCCATTGATGCGAGAAGATCTGAAAAGGGGCGATCTACTGCAACTCCATTGATGCGAGAAGATCTGAAAAGGGGCGATCTACTGCAACTCTATTGATGCGAGAAGATCTGAAGAAGGGTCGATCATCTGCAACTCCATTGATGCGAGAAGATCTGAAAAGAGGCGATCTACTACAACTCCATTGATGCGAGAAGATCTGAAAATGGGCGATCATCTGCAACTCCATTGATGCGAGAAGATTTGAAAAGGCTCGATCATCTGCAACTCCATTGATGCGAGAGGATCTGTGGAAGGGTCGATCATCTGCAACTCCATTGATGCAAGAAGATCTGAAAAGGGGCGATCTACTGCAACTCCATTGATGCGAGAAGATCTGAAGAAGGGGTGATCTACTGCAACTCCATTGATGCGAGAAGATCTGAAGAAGGGTCGATCATCTGCAACTCCATTGATGCGAGAAGATCTGAAAAGGCTCGATCATCTGCAACTCCATTGATGCGAGAAGATCTGAAAAGGGTCGATCATCTGCAACTCCATTGATGCGAGAGGATCTGAAAAGGGGCGATCTACTGCAACTCCATTGATGCGAGAGGATCTGAAAAGGGGCGATCTACTGCAACTCCATTGATGCGAGAGGATCTGAAAAGGGGCGATCTACTGCAACTCCATTGATGCGAGAAGATCTGAAGAAGGGTCGATCATCTGCAACTCCATTGATGCGAGAAGATCTGAAAAGAGGCGATCTACTGCAACTCCATTGATGCGAGAAGATCTGATGAGGGGCGATCTATTGCAACTCCATTGATGCGAGAAGATCTGAAGAAGGGTCGATCTACTGCAACTCCATTGATGCGAGAAGGTCGATCATCTGCAACTCCATTGATGCGAGAAGGTCGATCATCTGCAACTCCATTGATGCGAGAAGATCTGAAAAGGGGTGATCTACTGCAACTCCATTGATGTGAGAAGATCTAAAGAAGGATCGATCATCTGCAACTCCACTGATGCGAGAAGATCTGAAAAGGCTCGATCATCTGCAACTCCATTGATGCGAGAAGATCTGAAGAGGGTCGATCATCTGCAACTCCATTGATGCGAGAAGATCTGAAAAGGGGCGATCTACTGCAACTCCATTGATGCGAGAAGATCTGAAAAGGCTCGATCATCTGCAACTCCATTGATGCGAGAAGATCTGAAAAGGGGCGATCTACTGCAACTCCATTGATGCGAGAAGATCTGAAGAAGGGTCGATCATCTGCAACTCCATTGATGCGAGAGGATCTGAAAAGGTACTGGAATTCTGTCAACGAGACGAGGAAGAGTGTCCTTGGTTTACACCTCTTCTGCATTTTTCCCAAATGTACAGGGATGAACGGATTTGATTTGCCTTTACCGGTAGCCGTTTGCTCCGGACTAGTTGTACCATTCCTCTGGGTACAATCAGTTTCTACCAATCATGAGATTGGTTTTTTCCCAAGGATTCCTTTTCCTTGGACCATTCGTGACAATGGATTTTCAATGGACATCTGAATTGTCCATTCTCTTAAACTTAACCGTGTTTAAGCACGTTATGCCTACATTTCTGTCGGCTTTCGGATTTGTATTTTTCCCAAATGCACAGCGATCAACGGTTTTGATTTGCCTTTACCGGTAGCCGTTTGCTCCGGACTAGTTATACCATTCCCCTGGGTACAATCAGTTTCTACCAATCATGAGATTGGATTTTTTCCAAGGATTTATTTTCCTTGGACCATTCGTGACAATGGATTTTCGATGGACATCTGAATTGTCCATTCTCTTAAACTTAACCGTGTTTAAGCACGTTATGCCTACATTTATGTCGGCTCTCGATTTTGCATTTTTCCCAAATGCACAGGGATCAACGGTTTTGACTTGCCTTTACCGGTAGCCGTTTGCTCCGGACTAGTTGTACCATTCCCCTGGGTACAATCAGTTTGGACCAATCATGAGATTGGATTTTTCCAAAGGATTTATTTTCCTTCGACCATTTGTGACAATGGATTTTCGATGGACATTTGAATTGCCCCTTTGTCTTAAACTTGACCGTGTTTAAGCACGTTGTGCCGACATTTTTTTCGGACTTGTCAAAAATTAGCTTCGATTCAGCCACAATTTTGACGAAGGAACAAGATTTAACGATTTTCTTTTACAACATGATTGAGGAAAAGATTTGGAAACCAAGAAATTTTTGTTGACCAAGCTACAACACCTGACGAAGAGGCATGGTCTGAAGTGATTTTGATCCAGCTACAATACCGACGAGGAGGCAGGATTAAAGGTTCAAGTTTGGTCAAGCTACAACTCTGACAAAGAGGCGTGACCAGAAGTTGACCGAGCTACAACACCTGACGAAGAGGCACAGTCTAAAGTGTTTTTGATCCAGCTACAACACTGACGAGGAGGCAGGATCAAGGGTTCAAGTTTGGTCAAGCTACAACTCTGACGAAGAGGCATGACCAGAAGTTGACCGAGCTACAACACCTGACGAAGAGGCACTGCCTGAAGTGATTTTGATCCAGCTACAACACCGACGAGGAGGCAGGATCAAGGGTTCAAGTTTGGTTAAGCTACAACTATGACGAAGAGGCATGACCAGAAGTTGACCGAGCTACAACACCTGACGAAGAGGCACGGTCTGAAGTGATTTTAATCCAGCTACAACACCGACGAGGAGGCAGGATCAAGGGTTCAAGTTTGGTCAAGCTACAACTCTGACGAAGAGGCATGACCAGAAGTTGACCGAGCTACAACACCTGACGAAGAGGCACAGTCTGAAGTTCGATCTGTTACGGCTCTATCATCGTAGAATAATCTGGATTTTGGTCTAGTCGCACCTATTACGACGAAAATAGACCTGGAAAACAATTGGTGTGCCGTACCACCAATGGCAAAGCGAGCCTTGGAACAACACTTGGTGCGTTGCATTATTAACTTCAAAGAAAACTCTAGAGGATGTAGGATATGCTGCATCATGGCAGGGAGTGACAACCCTCTTGGGCTTTGATTGTCTTGTCTGCTCTTGGAAAAGTAACAAGCTTGAATTAGGTGACTTGTTTCTTTGCATCTTCAAGAAGACATGATCTGTTGGTATGTTTATTGCACTGCAACCTCAGGGAGATGATCTATTCCACTGCGAATTCAAGGTAACAGATTTGCTATCGCGTTCATGGACTTATGTTTGTGCTTATTTTGCTGTATGTTCAAGGAGACAAGTTTGTCGTAGCCTTGTTCTGCTACCAATTCGGGGAGACAAGATTATTGTTTGGTGTTCTCATTCCGCTACAAATTCAGGGAGATGAAATTGTTGTCGTGCTTATTCCACTCTGACGGGGAGGTGAAATTGTTGTCATGTTTATTCCGCTCTGACGGGGAGGCAAAATCTGAAAAAGTTGATCCGCTACACCATGTTACGGGTGAGATAGGACCTGCAAAAGTTAAAAGAGTGACTGGTCAAACTGAGCCATGAACTAACTCTTCGTGAGCTATAAGGTTTGAATTGAATGTTTGATTTGATTGATCCACTCTTTTGTGTCAAAGATGTTGGTTCTTGTTAACAATTGTCTGTGCTATCTTTAGTTGAAGGGGTCAGACAACATTTTCATATTTGCTCCAGTCCTTCATGCCAAGGATGTTTATTGATAATGATCTGCTCCTTCCTGTTTGAGGATATTAGACTCTGAAGTACTCCTAAACACTGCAGAGAGTTCTTTGGCAGTCCAATTATTCAGAACACTTCCAGGGGCATAAGGACGAATTCCTCTCAGATACACCCCTTCATTTCCTTCATCAACTATAACATTTATATCTAAAGTTTCCAGCCTTTTCCTTAAATCTGCCTCTTCCTTGGCTAGCTTAGGGTAGAGAAACCCTCTTGAGATAAAATTTTTAGACAGAGGAGGAAAAACCATGGGCTCCCAGCTAACTTCTGCTCCTTCCAAGCGGGCTCTTCGTCTTTCTTGCTTCTTCAAAATTTCACTCCTTGTTTGCTTTGCATTTGGCCTATACCCGAGACCAAAGCGATCTTGCTTGTTGACGGCAGATGGCGCATTGACCCGTCCCTGCAAATACTTTCCAAGTCCGCGACCAACCCGGGCTCCTCTCCCCATTGTCAGCTTGACTCCAACCCTTGTGGCTTTAGATAGTCTAGGAGTGGGAATGCGACTCCCTTCGGGTATAAAGGTTGCATTAACAAACTCAAATGTTCTAAAGGAACATTCGACTGCCTTTTTATCAGTCTCGATGTAAGGGGCTTCACTAGTGATAGAAGCTATAATATCCTCTTCAGCGTTCACGGTGACCAGTCGCCCATCGAAAATAAATTTCAGTTTCTGATGAAGTGAAGACGGGACTGCCCCAGCCGAGTGGATCCAAGGTCTTCCTAATAGACAATTATATGTGGGTTTGATATCCATCACTATGAAATCTACATCATATGTATTTGGGCCCACAAGTAGTGGTACTTCAATCTTTCCCATTACTTTTCTTTCAGTACCGTCGAAGGCTCGAACCAGAGTATTACACGTCTTCATGTGAGAACTGTCTATTGGGAGCCGGCTTAAAGTGATTAATGGCAAGACATTCAGGGCGGATCCATTATCAATCAGGATTCCCGGCAAGGTATAACCTTTACACCGGCTGGTGATGTGTAAGGCCTTAGTGGATCCTGTACCTTCTGCTGGTATTTCATCATCGTGAAAGTAGATGAAATTATTGGCATTAATATTATTTACCAATCTATCCAATTTGTTCACCGAAATGTCATTGGGAACAAAGGTTTCATTCAACACTTTCAACAACGTGTTCCGGTGTGTTTCAGAGTTTAGCAATAGGGATAGTATTGATATGCGAGCAGGCATTTTCCGCAGATGTTCAACAACATTGTACTCGCTATGTTTCAAAAATTTCAAGAATTCTTTCACCTCTGTTGGGTTTTTCGGGGCTCGATTCGATCAACCGATTATGCTCACCAAGTGGTGGAGAGGTGGATTTTTGGGTGGAAGGGTTTAGGAAGCTGAAAGAATAAATACACGATGATTTATAGTGGTTCAACCTTCTAACCAAGGTCTACATCCACTACCTTAGCTTCCTACTAAGGATTTCGCAATCAATCCACTAATTGATTCGTCCCCTTTTCTAGGATTAGGAGGAAACCCTTTACAACCCTCGAAGCTTTCTACCCAAAGCTTGAAGGAAAACCCTCTTTACAAAGAGAAACAATAAGCAAACTTGAAACCCTCTAAATAGGTGTTTGTTTGCACAATTACGCACTCACCCAAAACCTAAAACACTTGAGCAAATTTAACAATGTAAGCTCACTAGTGTTGTCTAAGCAAGAAATGAACGATTTAAGCTCTAGACACGTTTTTCACTCATAATGTTGTAACAATTGAAGCTCTACTTAATCTTGATGCTTGGAGGCCTTATTTATACTCCAAATTGAGTTCCTAGCCGTTTATGGCCGTTGGGGATGTTTCATAGCCGTTGGGGATACAAAATAGCCGTTTATTTCCCACAAAATGCATTTCATCAGCCTAGTGTATCGATACACTATCCCCTGTATCGATACGGTCTTGAAAGTCTGATATAGCCGTTGAGCTTTCTGCTGATGCGTATCGATACGCATGCCTGGCGTATCGGTACGGTCCTGCAAATTCAAAAGACCGTTGGGAATTGACCGTTGGCGTATCGGTACGCGATACCATCGTATCGGTACGCGACTAGCCGTTTGGGCTATTTGAAAACATACCGTATCGATACGTGTAAGCGTATCGGTACGGGTTTAGACACCGTATCGATACGCATAGCCGTATCGATACGGGTTTTAGCTACTGGAATCCAAAACCCTAATGTGTATCGATACACTATCCACTGTATCGATACTGTCACTTAAAATGCTCGGTTTTGACTACTTTAAATGTACTTTAAGTCCATTCCAGAGCTTTAAAAACCCTTAAACATATTTTCAAGTTGTTTTTGACTAAAAACATATTTTAAATTCTTTTCAATTTAGTCCAAAACATTTTTCAAATATTATATCAAAACCTTAGTTCTACAATCTCCCCCTTTTTGATATAATAAAACCAACTTGAAAAATTGTTTGGGATTCTCCCCCTTTAATTTTAAAATTGTGAATAAGAGATTTAAGATATAAAATCAAAATAAAGCTCCCCCTTATTCATTTGAAAAATAAATTTTTTAAAAACCATTTCTCCCCCTTTTTGTTATATCAAAAAGAATTTAAAATGACATTTAAGTTCAAGATAACATAGGAGGCAAAAAAAATTTTGACACTTAAAATTTTGGTTTAAAATTGGCTCCCCCTTACTCATAGCATCATCAGAATGTTAGTCCAACATTTATGAATATCTAGTTGAATTAAAAAAAATAAATCAAATAAAATCAAAAACAACTAGAAATTTTTACCAACACTTGAACTCAAGGGAGGATGTGAAGCCTTCCTCTTCAAGTGTTCTTCCTTGTGTGCATGGAGCTCCCCCTTAATGTTTGACTTGTTGATTATTCTCCATCACACCTAGCAAAAGACAATCAAGTAATTTTTGGTATCCAAATTGCTTTGGATCCATAGACGTTAGTAGCACAAAATTTAGTCCCCTTAGGAATCCATTTTTCAATTTCATCCTTTTTAGTTGAAGTGGTTAGTCCTTTTGGGACCCAAACACTTCTAAAACATTTTCCATTTAAAAATCTAGGGGCACTAGATTGTCTTGCATAAAAATTTGATTTTCCAAAATTGTTTTTCTTTTCAAGTTCTTTGGAAATCAAATCTTTTTCCTTTTTGAGATCATCAACTTCTTTTTGATGATCTCTTTCCATCGTTTGAAGCAAGTTTTGTAAATTTAAAACTTTAAGTTCAAAATCTTTGATTTTTGCTTCAAACTCTAAATTGGTTTTAGAAAGCAAATCATTTTCGGTTTTCAACTTTGAAATCAATTTTTTATTTTTCGAAAATGAAGCCTTGAATTCAAAAACCAATTCATCATAGGCTTCTTGTAACTCATCAAATGTATAAGAATTTGAAATAGATGAGTTAGAAGTTACCTCCCCCTCATTGAGGGCCATCATGCATAGGTGGGCTACTTCATTATCGGTGGAGTCTTCATCACTCCAAGCGGCCACATATGCTTGTTTTGAAGATGATCCCTTCTTTTTGAATTTGTGGGAATCCTTCATCTTCTTCATCGATTCATGCTTGGATTTTTCCATTTTGTTCTTCATGAATCGTGCGAGCTTGTTGAAGAGATAGTTCATCTCTTCATCTTCACTATCCTCCTCACTTGAATCTACGTGATAATTTGTGGAGGATTTGAGAGCCATGGCATTGAAGCCAAGTCTCTTGATTTTCTTCTCTCCCATAGCTCTAATTTCTTCCCTCCTTTTCTCATCCTCTTTATTCTTCTTCATGATTTGATGAGTAAGAAGTGACCCCATGAGTTCATCAAGCTTCAAATTTTTTAAATTTTTGGCTTCGATGATGGCGGTCCTTTTTGAGTCCCAAGACTCGGGAAGTGAGTAGATGAGCTTTCGGACAAGTTTTTCTTCCGGGATAGCTTCTCCATAACCTTTAAGACCATTGGTGATGGTGGAGAATCTATCAAACATCTTCTCGATGTTTTCTTCCGGATTCATCTTGAAGTTTTCATACTCTAAGGTGAGAAGCCCAATCTTGGTCTCCTTGACTTCATTAGTCCCCTCGTATGTGACTTCAAGCTTGTCCCATACCTCCTTGGCACTTTCACAAGAAGACATCTTCTCGTAGATGGTTGGGCCAAATGCACAAAAAAGCATGTGCAAGGCTCTACAATTTAGCTCCATCTTCTTGCGATCGTCGTCACTCCATTCCGCTTTGCTTCCTTGAAGCACGAACGGACCATCTTCAACTATGTCCCATAGCTTGTAATCTCTTGACTTCAAGAAGAATTTCATCTTTGTCTTCCAATGGGCATAGTGATCTCCGTCGAAGAAGGGCGGTATGTTGATGGATTGCGACATTTTGAGCTGGTTGGTGAAATGTTGATCGAGCTTGCCGGATCTTCTCAATAGGATGTTAATCCCCTTCAATTGAGCCAAGCTCTGATACCAATTGTTGGGTTTTTCGGGGCTCGATTCGATCAACCGATTATGCTCACCAAGTGGTGGAGAGGTGGATTTTTGGGTGGAAGGGTTTAGGAAGCTGAAAGAATAAATACACGATGATTTATAGTGGTTCAACCTTCTAACCAAGGTCTACATCCACTACCTTAGCTTCCTACTAAGGATTTCGCAATCAATCCACTAATTGATTCGTCCCCTTTTCTAGGATTAGGAGGAAACCCTTTACAACCCTCGAAGCTTTCTACCCAAAGCTTGAAGGAAAACCCTCTTTACAAAGAGAAACAATAAGCAAACTTGAAACCCTCTAAATAGGTGTTTGTTTGCACAATTACGCACTCACCCAAAACCTAAAACACTTGAGCAAATTTAACAATGTAAGCTCACTAGTGTTGTCTAAGCAAGAAATGAACGATTTAAGCTCTAGACACGTTTTTCACTCATAATGTTGTAACAATTGAAGCTCTACTTAATCTTGATGCTTGGAGGCCTTATTTATACTCCAAATTGAGTTCCTAGCCGTTTATGGCCGTTGGGGATGTTTCATAGCCGTTGGGGATACAAAATAGCCGTTTATTTCCCACAAAATGCATTTCATCAGCCTAGTGTATCGATACACTATCCCCTGTATCGATACGGTCTTGAAAGTCTGATATAGCCGTTGAGCTTTCTGCTGATGCGTATCGATACGCATGCCTGGCGTATCGGTACGGTCCTGCAAATTCAAAAGACCGTTGGGAATTGACCGTTGGCGTATCGGTACGCGATACCATCGTATCGGTACGCGACTAGCCGTTTGGGCTATTTGAAAACATACCGTATCGATACGTGTAAGCGTATCGGTACGGGTTTAGACACCGTATCGATACGCATAGCCGTATCGATACGGGTTTTAGCTACTGGAATCCAAAACCCTAATGTGTATCGATACACTATCCACTGTATCGATACTGTCACTTAAAATGCTCGGTTTTGACTACTTTAAATGTACTTTAAGTCCATTCCAGAGCTTTAAAAACCCTTAAACATATTTTCAAGTTGTTTTTGACTAAAAACATATTTTAAATTCTTTTCAATTTAGTCCAAAACATTTTTCAAATATTATATCAAAACCTTAGTTCTACAACCTCTTCCTCTTTTACTGGCCCGTTGATGGGTGATTCTGGTTCAGCATTTACGGGAGCTTTCTCTTTCGGGTCTTCTGCTTCTTTGGGAACGTATCGTCTCCCGCTTCTAGTAAAGAAGCCTACATCGTTTACGTTCCCTGAAGTTGTTTTTGAGGCCACGTCTTCTTGGATTGAGATTTCACAATTGTATTTCCAAGGGACCTTCCTACTATCATGGTACGGGAAGGGCACTGGTTTCTGGATCGTAACTTTGGCTTGTGAGCTCTCACCTTTTCCACTTCTCCCTGATCCGGAAATAACAATGACTGGGTAGTTGCTCTCTAGGTTCGTGTTTTTGTATTCTGAGGTACATATATATGTTTCCTCAACAGGCCTTTCTTCGAAAAATTCTAACTCTTTGTTATCAATCAATCGCTGGATGAGGGTCTGGAACTCTGTACAGTTCTGGATATCGTGATCCTTTTTGCCATGGTATGGGCAACAATCATTCGAGATTTTCTTAACGTCTCCTGCGGATTTCTGTAGCATACCTATCTCGATCATCTTTTTCCAGACCCATCTTAATGGTGTTTTTACATCTTCAACAGTGGTCTTGATTTTTCTATTACCTTCAACAATTGCATTTGCCCCAGACTCAGCATGGTCAGGTAACGGACTTCCAGATGTGTTTGATCCAGCGGAGTCATTGAACCTTACAACTCCCATTTTTATGAATTTTTCAACAAGTCTCTTAAAAGCGACACAATTTTCGATAGAGTGCCCTGTTATTCCGGCATGATAATCACAATGAGCATCAGCATCATACCATTTTGGATAAGGGGGTTGAATTGGCTTAATGTAGAATGGAGACACCACATGTGCATTGTACAAATTCTTATACAACTCGCCATAGGATATGGGGATGGAAGTAAATTCCATATCTTCTGCCTTTGTCCTTTGGTTTGATCCTTATTTAGAGGAATTTTGAACATTCGAGGTTGCAGCTTTGGGTTGCCCGACTGTCAGCTGCTTGGTATAGCCGACATTATAGACACCTGTATTGCTGACCTCGTTGTCCCTTCTTCTATAATTCGATTTCTTTGGGTGTTCTTCATCCTCGATTTTTCCGGTTCTGATTGCATTTTCAATCATTTCTCCATTCATTATTATGTCAGAAAAATCTTTTGTGGCACCCCCTAGTATACGTCCTAGAAAGGGTTTTTTCAGTGTTCCGACAAAGAGCATCACCGTTTCTTTTTCTAATAAAGGAGGTTGTACTTGGGCTGCAACGTCCCTCCATCGTTGCGCGTATTGCCTAAAATTCTCATCAGGCCTTTTCTCCATATTTTGTAGTGTAACACGATCTGGTGTTATATCAATGACATGATTATATTGTTTGACAAATGCCTGAGCTAAGTCTTTCCAGGAGGTGATCCTGTCACGGCTTAACTGGTTGTACCATTTGGCGGTAGACCCAGTTAAACTGTCCTGAAAGCAGTGGATTAGGAGAGGATCATTATTAATGTATCCTGTCATCCTTCTAATGAACATCGTAAGGTGCGCCTCAGGACAAGTATTCCCATTGTATTTTTCAAAATCCGGTATCTTAAATTTGGGTGGAAGCACCAGATCAGGGACCAGACTTAGCTCCCTTGCGTCCATCTTTGGAAATTGGTCTATACTTTCCATGGCCTTAAATTTTTCTTCCAGCTGCTTATAGCGATCTTCAAGCTGTTTGGGTAACTCGGCTTTAAGCCTGTCCATTTCATTGAAGTCAGGAATGACATACTCACTAGAATCATTGTGAATTATTGCCCCCCCATGTGTAGAAGACTCAGCATGAACCATCAGTTGTTTTGCTGCAGGGGTTTCAACTGACAACTGGGTCTTGAGAGGAAGGCCCGAGTTATTGGTCAGCGCACTAGGATCTATGAAGATTTCCTTCCTCTTTTCTGAACTTTGTCCGCCTAGCATTGCAGCTATCTTAGCTAACAGGTCTTCTTGTGCTCGTGAGATGTGATCACGAGTTTCCCATTGTGTCTTCTCTAACTTACTTTCAATATCCTTCCTGATGTCTTCATATGCTTGTTCGACTTTTGCCAATCTTTCTTCCATGTTTTTAGCTTTACTTCTGGTGAAATACGGATGTTGAGTTTGTAACTCTGCCAGACCCAAAGTTGACTGCGATAATAATTCCTCGAGAATTAAAACTCAATGATGTAATGAGATGCAATGTGATGCATATGAGGACAAAAGACTAAGATATGCAAAGCAGTCAACATATTTTACACAAAAAGGTGTTGATTTCGGTACAACTTTCAAAAGGAGACTCGCATCAGAACAAGTTTCTTTACATAAGGTAGGTCTATTTCACATATATTGCTTGGCTTTAACACCGAGGATCCTGATCTTCCTGAAAAGCCAGGCCAACTTCTTGCCCCTATCGGACTCTGATTCAGTTTGTAGGCTCAGGACGTCAGCTTGGACAGCTAGAGTTTGTAAGTGCTCTGCGACCTCTCGTACTTGAACCAGGGCTTCAGCCATTACACTGTCTCTATCCCGGACTCTGTCTTGAGATTGATCTAACCGTGCTTGCCACTATTGGTTGTTCCATGACTGAATTTCTTAAAAACTATTAATTTGGCCTCGACAGATTTCCAGAGCCGCTTCTAAATCTTCAACCTGTCTCTTCATATTCTCATTCTCTTGTCTACTTGCCTTTAACTCAGCTGTATGATTCCGGCTGCGGTACCTTTGTAAGGAGCCTTCCAATTCACCAACTCGGCCTCTTAGGCTTAGATTCTCGGCTCTGTTTCGAAACAATTCTTCCTCCATAGTTATTTGTTGTCCTTGAATGTCATTAAACCTCATTTCCCAACGGTCAACTTTCTCTTTTTCCTCTTGGATTTCATGCTTCCATTCGGTTGAAGTTTTTCCAAGGTCGGCATATTTTGCAAATGTGCGCAACTTCTTATAATCATTTCGTAAATTGTTTAGGTCTTCCTCGGCTTTACCTTTTCCTTTCCTTAGCCTTTCGATTTCTCGCTCTTGGGATTGCATACCAAACTTTAACTGGTTCTTTTCATTTTCTAACCCTGACAAGCGGTTTTCCATTATCAAGTACTTTTTCTTAAAGTCATGCTTCGCGATCTCCATCTCCGAGGGATCCACTTGTAACTGTTCCGCCAACGGTACATCATTTTCTGAGTTTGGTAAGGGGATATCATCATTGATTCTCATACTTCTCTATCGTCGATATTCCGGCATAACTCTAGGTTTTTCGTCGAATGATTCCATCTTGTAAATACGCTTCCATGCCTCAGCAATCTTAGAAACGTTTTTCTTATATCCTCTTCCCTCGTATGGGAATTCACAAGTAGCAAGCCCTCTTGTCGCTGGGATGAACTGTCTCGACCTGTATTGCCTAGATACTAGTAATGGCGCATACCCAATTGCTCCCCATATTCCAAGAAGAGGTACCCAGTCATAGTCTCCACATTTGTAAACAATATTAGTAGGGAAGAACCAGCGTGCTTTCCAGATGACGTCTTTTTCTTGAAGGTTTCGGAAAATGGACTTCCACTTATCACATGATAGGTTTTCAGGCCTTGGCGTAGACGCGAGGTCCTGCAGCGGCGAGTAATTCTCGAAGCATGCTTGATAAGAAACTTTCTCCGGCTTCCAAAAATGACTATGAAACCAAACCAATAATAATTGAGCACAACAAGTGAACCTCCCTTCACCGCTTTTTTTACAAGCACTGAGAGACCTGAAGGTTTCGGCTAGAATGGCTGGAACTGGAGTAATTCCTTTATCTAGGTGATCGAACAGCTCCATAACTGCATCATCGATGTATCCTAATGATTTGGGAAAGATAACCAAACCGTAAAAGGCCAAGGCAAACATTTTAACTTGTTTTTCGCGCTTAGTTTCGGCTTGGATCAGGTCCTGTATGAATCTCCATGCGATACATCTAGTTTCCCCTTTTATCTTAATCCTGGCTTTAGCCCACTGTTCGTCCATACCAGTCGTCTTTAACAGCCTCTTCTGAAACTCTGGAGGATTAGGAGACTTGAAGTATGCTCTGTTAACTTGGATTTTTGGACAACGGATCAAAGTGGTATATTCTTCAAGAGTTGGTACCAAATCAACATCACCTAGAGTAAAACAACTGTAGGCGGGATTCCAGAACTGGGCAAGGGCTCTAAACAAAGCTTTATCAATGTTGACATCTAGTAGGTGCGGCAAATCACCATAACTATTGTAGAACAACTGTTTATTTGTTTCGTCCCACTAGTTCCAGATTTCCTTTAATTCGTGCAACTGGTTCTGAGTTGACCTGATATTGGTAGAATCCCCAAACTCTGGCTTTTCACCTTCTAGCAAGCTATCCCCTTTCTGGCGCTGAGCCTCTTCTGACCATTTTCGTACGCCCAAATTGCCTTCTACCTTATCAAGAAATTGGTTCTCCATAGCTAATCCTTTATAACAGTTGAACTTGCCTCAACACCTTTTATTTTTAAAAAAATAAAAAAATGCAATGCAATAACAACAAAAGGAAACAAAGCAAAACATGGTAGTATCGATATAAAAGAATAATATACATAAAATGAATAAATAAAGTAAACATAACTGAAATTAAAGAGCATAAAAAAAAATCGAAATCCCCCCATTCTCTTTCTAATGCACTTATTAGGTGATTCTCTAGATGGGTAAAGTCTCGGTATGGCTCTAAAGGGCAGGCTTTTATGGTTCACTACATGGGGTTCAGTTCTACAAATGGTACCCGAACCGCAATGCTATCGCCTACTAGGGCTAGCAAAGCTCAATTCAGGGGGATACAGGTCTCTAGGTCTGCACGGAGACGAGAGTCTCACGAAGACAAAGGGACCAATATCCCGGAAGCGATTCACCATCCTACACGGAGGCGGTACCTCACGAAGGCGTGGTTTCTCGCTCCCACTTAAGGGACGAAGCTCGGGTTGAGAGCTTATGATATGAACTTAGAAAATATATTTTACGAAAAAATTTATAAATATATACATATATATATATAAATGGGATCACAAAATTAAATTAAACCAAGTTAATATTTTTCGATCAATAAAATAAAAGGGTAACCGACTTGTGGCTTGACTCTCGAAAAAAAGTCCCCAGCGGAGTCGCCAAGCTGTAACAACGGGTGAGTCGCCACCAATCTTTAGTTTTTACTTTTTAGGTGCGATTGGAACACCTGAAAAACCCGGTTATTTTAATAGAAACCAATTTTCACGATTTTATTAAAATTCGAGTTTTAGATCTACGAAACCAGAAAAACAGGTTCGGGAGTCGGTTACGTGTAGGGAAGGGTAAACACCCCCACACGCCCAAAAATTGGTACCTAGTCGGTTACAAATTGTTTTAATGACGGAACTTAAAAAAATGAATTTTATTTAATGATGTGATCCCAAAATAATTAGAATAATTTTTAGAAATAAAAATTTAAAGAAAGGGATATACACTCCTACACCCGGAGCATGGTCTCCCTTATAAAATCATTATTCAAAAAAAGTAATATATAATAATAGTATAATAAAAGAATTAACGAAAAATGACACTCCAACGCCCGGCGTGTGATTTTCCGATAACTCTTAAAATCTGTAAATGAATTCTAACAAGAATTATTGTTAGTAAAATAATAACAAATATAATAATAATAATAATAATATATGAGAAAAATTTATGAAAATAATAATAAAAATAATAATAATAATAATAAAATAATAATAACAATAAAGTAATAATAATAATAAGGCAGTGGCGAAATTGAAAGAAAAGAGAAATTAAAGGATAGAAATTAAAAGAAAACGGTGACTAAAATGAAATAAAACCAAAACTGAAATACTGAAATATAAGTATACGAAGGTTAGATGGCCTGGACTGTGATTTCCCCTTTAGCAAAAAAAACACGCGGGTATGGTACCGGGTCGGGTCGCGTATTCGGATATGAGCTTAAAACGACGTCGTTTTGGCCTTTAAGGGCCGGCACCAAAACGACGTCGTTTTGGTCAGCCTATATATGCCCAAAATTTCCCCTAAATCCAACTTTGATAATTCATTTGAATCAAAAACAAAAAAAAAACATGAGAGCTCTCTCCCCTTTCGGTCCAGTCCGGTCACCGGTGTCGTCGGCCGCCGCGGAGCGTCGTCGCTGGCGACGGAAGCCGCCGTCTGCGGTTGCCGGAATGACATGCAAGGGCGGTTTCCGACTCGGTTTCGCGTGGTGAACACGGATCTAGGGTTAGATTTCTCCAACTCCCTCTCTATTTGTGTAGATCTAAAGAAAACTTTTCGGATCTAAAAAATATTTTACCTTTTGTTGTTTTTTTTTTCTGGATTTTGCTTCGAATCTGTGTTTTTTTTTATTTCGAAAGTTTCTTTTTTTTATTTCCGAATCCTCTTTTTTTTTCCAATCTTTCCCCCTTCTTTCATTACATTTTCGGGTTTATATAGCCCGATTTTTTACATTTTTTTCTTTTCCTAAATGCCTCAACTTGTTGGAAATCCACTGAAACTTGTTTGTATTCATCCACTGAGATTTGTTTGGATTCGTCCACTAACATTTGTTTATTTGCATGTGGCTCGTGAGTGCTGGAGAAAGGGGACCACGGTGGGGCTCGAGACGGCCGGGAAATCCGGAGTGCTCGAGGTGGTGGGGTTCGAGTCGGCAGCGGCTCGGCTTCATGGCGGCGGCGGCGGCAGACCGGGCTGGCGGCGGCGGCTAGGGTTAGGGTTAGGTTTAGGGTTTTTTTTAGTTTAGGATAATTGGGTTTTGGGTTTTGGATATTTGGATTGGGTTTATTAATTGGGCCTGGGTAAATGGGTTATGATAATAAGGGTTTTTTTTTTATTTGGGTTTAAAATGGGTTACTACAGTTACGATTTTCGTCATGTTTAACCGTTAATTTAAAATTAATTAATCTGTTTTTTAATTTTTCAATGCGGTGCATCGGTTTGTTTTTTTAACACCCCTAGTCACAACCTATGTTTCACTATAATAACATTCTATAACAACTGAACAAGTACATTTAGCCGATTGACCAAACTGTTCTAGGCGTTTGGTTCTTAGTTCATTAGTTTAACCCATCGATTTCCGGTTATATGGCTCGAGTTATCTGAATCTATGATTCTAGTTTTAAGTTTCTAATACAAACATTTTTTTTTTGTACAGGAAAAAAAACTGGATATTTCATTCCTTGATCTAAAATTTACAACTATCAACATATAGGTTTTGTTAATTTTCCTTCACGACCAAACTAGTCTGACACTAGAAGATGGCATAGAACTTAATCGAATTAAGATACGGCTAACAACTTGGGTCACAATAACAAGGAAATGCCTAGAAATTCCATGGCTGATTTTCCCATTGCAGCGGAAAATTCGCTGAAGCTAATGACACCGTCCCCATCGAAATCCGCCTTACTAATAATATCGGTTAGCTTCGAATACGACAACGGATACCCTAATTTGGCCATGCAACCCGCTAGCTCCGCGGCCGTGATGTATCCATTGCCATCTCGATCAAACATTTGAAACACCTCCGTCAACTGATCTTGGTTACTCAATATATCCGCAGTGAGTTCCGGCAATATATTGGCTAGTTCATCGAACTCGACTGCACCATTGCCGTTGGAGTCCATGATTTCTACCAAAACATGGATTTCATCGCCCGATGGCTTGATCCCGATCGATCTTAGTAGCGCCGCGACCTCTAGCATCGTCAAGCTGCCATCGGAATCCATGTCGAACCTTGCGAAAATCTCCCTTAATTGACTCAGTTCATCTTTTCCTAATGCCGCCATCTTCATCAAACCAAAATATATGTAGAGTAACGATTTTTTTTAATGTTAGCGTGTTAACGTTGGAACATTGATATTGCAATGTTGGTGGCGGCTGTGGGTAAGAAGATCAATGAAATGGCCAAATTAAGGAGAAACTATGAAGGTAATCAATGTCTTTGGTTTGTTATGTTTTTCAGGTTTAAATTTGTGTTTGAAATGGCATTAAAAACAGAAAGGTTTTTGTTGTTGGAGGTTTATAATTATCCATAATTCAAACAGTACCGTTTTAAGAGACAATGTCATTAATATATTATTAATTCCACAAGAAATTCTAATTAAATCTTAGATTTTTTTAAATATTTTTAATTAAGCTCCCAAAAGTTCTTAATTTTTTTTATTAAGTCTCACATTTAAAAAAAATGATTAGAATTTCAAAAAATTTAAAAATAATCTCATTAAATCTTTAAATTTTTTGAAAAATTAATTAAAATTCCAAAATTTTAATTAAACTCCTCCAACTATCACACCAAGTTCCTGCCATATCAACAAGGCATCATATTCTCATGACAATATAACAATTTATCATATTCTTATCATTATATTTACGCATCTAACTCATGACATTTATCATGTCCATATATATAAAATCTCATAATATCTCAAATAATATTGAATTCGGACTAATATTTACACGTGAACCATATTCCATGGTTCCAACTCAAATTTCAACCTTCAAATTGTATTCATTTAAGTATCAAAGCTTATATTTATTCACAAATTAATACAAACAAATCAAAACTATCTTGAATCATAATTAATAATCACATTTGAACTAAAATCTGCATTTAATTTTCATTTGAAAAAACTATCATTTTACCCTAAATACTTTAAAACTTTACAATTTAATCCTAGTTCAAATTCCCAACACCATTAAGCAAAAGCAACTGTTTTTATCTCAAATTAGTGTATTTACTATTAATTATCATCATAATGGAATACATAAATGACATTTAGTAATATTTAAATATCGTTCCCAATCAAAATTCTAACACCGATTTTTTTGACCATTAAATATAAAGTATATTAATCTAATGCATAAACTTAATCCGAACCCGATTCGTTTTGGACACATCAACACCTCGACTCCCCTCTATTACATTTTCATTCATTAATATTTAATATAAACCTAATCAACATTCATCACTATTCATGAACATGATTTATACAATTTATAAATCGACCCTATACTTTATATATGATAATGATTAATATATTGAAAAATAATAAGCAAAGGATTAAATCTCAACCCTATACTCATAAATGCATTTTAAGTGTTTACCCTTCCTTCATTGGTTCAGCGCACTCTAATGATTAAAGAATTTATCAACAACGGGGTTAAAATCGTAAATCCTGGGACCTCTCCTACTTTTAATCAAAAAATTAATAAACATACTAAAGAAAACGATTCCAAAAGAAATGGGGAAAAAGAGAGAGAGAAAGTTACTGTTCGACTGTGACTCACGAGATCTCAAAAGCGTCCAGCAATGGCGACACAGATTTATATGTCTATTTTCCCTGCTTCACCTCGCTTATTTCTTTGTTTTTCTTATTGTAGAATTTACATCGGAATGCTTTGTATTTTCCTTGAATTGGATCAGATCTGTAGATTTTGAACTATTCCTTTTCTCCTTTTTCTGTTGATTCTTTGTTTTTTTATGAGAATAAAAAGGAGAACAATCATCATTATAATGGGGGGAAAAGACACGAAGATAAAGGAAAGGAGAGTAAAGGCCGTAGGGACACTGGAGGCAGCGGTTCATCGATCTCTTCCTGGTAAATTTGTTGTAAGAACAATACAAATACATGAATCGATCGATAAACCTCTGCATCCAGCGCCTTATCTTTATTATTATCATTAGTTTTTTTAAAAGTTAAAAGCAGAGAAAACCAGATATTTTTATATATATTTAGTTTTATGATGATTGTTAGTAGTTCACTTGATAGTTGTTTGCTGAGAATTTTAAGAAATTGAAATATTGATATCTCTTTCCTTCTTATTTTCTCTTAATGCTCAAAATTGGCTTGAGATTTTGATTTTCTTTCAAAGTAGTAATCTGTTGTTTTTGTTCATGTTGTTAATTTTACTATCAATTGGGAATGTTCCTTCATCTGAATGACAATGACGTGTTTCTGGATTTATGTTTTGTCGTATGTGATAAATTTAGAGTTCAAAACTAGGCATGAATGCTTGTTTTCTCTTGATTTTTTTCCAGTGATGTGTTAGCCTTTGTGTTGAACAAGTTTTTTTTTTTTGAAAGCTAAGGTCATTACAAGTAGTATCTGTTCTAAATATATTCTCAATCATTTGACAATGCATGCTCAATCACCCTGCTACAGCTGGTGCTCGAACCCGTGACCTCTAGTAACAACAACCGTTCCCTTAATTACGAGGTAAGTTGGTTCGTTCCCATTTATGGAATGTTAAATCATGTGAATTGGAAGCATGCTGCATTGCTTTGTTTGGTGTTCATTTTAATTGCATTTATCATTGTTGAGGACTTTCGTTGTTTAGCAGTATGGTAAATTTGGAAGTTCATAAATGTTGTAAATATTCTGATGACTGAGGTTTCTAACTTTTTATGAGATGAGATTCTTCCTATGGTCCCAACACCTTTCTCTACACGTATGTTTTGCTTAGTTTTACAGGGTAGTAACCAGAATTAATTTGCAGCCATTTTCTTTGAGCAAGTAATCAAAACTGAAGTTTCTTTCTCTGCGAAACAAGAAAAATATTGCCCTTTGACATGAAGTTTCCAGGTAAATCCTTTCCTTGGTCTTCAAGTTAAGTTGGTTTTTTTGGGTTATCTTATTACTTGTTAGGTTGAAAATTGTTGAACCCATTGTACTTGATATTCTTCGTTCAAAAAAAGTGTACTTCATATTCTCCTGTCATTTTATTGGGAAAAATATTCTCTCTTTCTCAATTTTAGCCACTGATTTTTCATTTGTCCCTAGATTCCTCTGTTTTACTGTTCTTATTCTCCCCCTCTTTTTTATTTAGTATGCATGTGGGGATATGACTGATTGCAACTGGAAATGTTAACAAAAACGTATAATGTTTTAAGTTGAGCGTGGATAACATTTTATGTTTTAACCTAAATATAAGTATTGAAAATATGAAATCGCATAAAATATTATTTTACTGTTATATTACAACTAAATATGAACAATTGAAAATATAAAACCGGATAAAATTAAGTATATTTTACATTCATCTTAAATTAAAATTTCCATTAAATTTAAACTATTCAAATTTATAAATAAATAATGTCTTATTATTTTAAATTATTTTTACTTAAACTAAAATTTTAATAGAAAAAATCTGGTAAATATTAAATTACATCTTATATTAAATTTAAATTATACTTTAGATTCACTAATATTTCTTTACTTAATAAAAAATATTTATATTTCCATTTTAAACCAAGCTATTTAAACTTAATAAACAATATATCAATATATATAATATTTTAATTCTTTTATTACATGGAACATAATTATTCAAATAAAGTTAACTAAATGCATACAGTGATTATAGAAATAATTAAATTAAAATCGATAAACTCCAACAAAAGTCGTAAACCGTGATCCTACATATAGTTCACCACCGAACTCCTGAACTTCGCTAATTAATTGATTTTCATACCATGGTTCGAAATTTACGGTTCGGTAAACCCTGCCGAACCCATTCATCCTTTGTCCGACCGGAACCAATGACTGCGTCTGCTGTTTCACCGTCGCCGCCGCCCTCCAAAAGTCTCCAAGCACTGTTCTCTTGATGTCATCCGGTCTTTCCTGGAAGTTTATTGAGTCATATGTGTTGGCTCGAGGACCTCGGAGCCAAAACCTTATAGTATTGTTGCTGATGAAGTTGGAGACCAAGGCATAGGTTCCGTCTTGGCTAACCGCTACTCCTGCCGGCCCCGACAGGTTCTTCATCAACACGGTCACTCGGTCGGTACTAGGCTCGTACATCAACAATCTCCCCTTTGAATCATTAGTGTTCAATGCATTTGAGGCATTTCTGCAACATATAATTAAGCATTGCATGTAAATGAAACAATAACTCATGGATTTAAATGGGGGCTCTATGATGAACTGCTGCAAAATGCAGTGTTTGAATTTGATATTCTGGCATGCAAAGCTACCAATACGCATTGTGAACTGCAATTTAAATAATTCATGCATGCAGATTGAGAAGAAAGAACCTCGGATCCCTGAGGAAGCCGAAATCTGTGAAAAGAACATTTCCAGTCAGTTGGTGGACGTCTACAGCTTTGCAAGGCTGTCCGTCTGCGGCGGCGGAAACTTGGGTCGCTTGTTTTCCGGCAGAACCTAACACCATGAGCCCGAGATATCTATCGCAAATATACAGCTTATTGGAGGAGTAATGGAAAGCTAAACCCAAGGGCCTCCCGCAAATTGGCCCCAAACCGGTAGTGCCATCACACACCCGCTTAGACCTGTATCAGTGTTCATAATCATAGATGAAAAATCAAGCACCATAAACAAAAATCATGGCAAAAGAATCCATCACCTGTTTGGACCGGTGAATCCGAAGTCCCGAAATCCATCTCTGGGTCCATTGTACTGTAGAATCCTACCATCAGCTACCCCGACATAGAATCGTCCGGTTATGGGTCCAGACTCGAATGCGATGGACTCCGGACCAGTGGCATTAGGCGGCAGTTGAAGTGATCGGAACGATTGAGAAAGAAGCATTGAAGGAAAACAGATGAGAATGAGGAAGATGGTCATTAGTTTTGTAAGGCTAACAATGTAAGCCATCTTCAACAGAGGAGATGAGAACCGAATGTGGAAATGAAAGATGACAACAAGGATCATTTAGCCATTCGGTATGGCGTGAACTGTGTATACTTTCAAGAAAGGTAACCCCTGGAATATGGAAAAAGATAAACTTTTTTTTGGATGAAAAAACTACAATGCTTGCCTGTGAAGATTTATTGTTCGCATTGCTTTTTTCCTAGAATACATTACGTTATTACTTTAATCCTAAACAGTTAACTTTGTTAAATGACAATCGTTGCATCCAAAAAGTTTCAGGATTTCATTTTCTGATATGTACAATTTCGCCATGCTAAGTGCTAACCTAACAGAAAGTGTGTTAACTGTCCAAAGTCCCTTCAAACACAAGGGTACAAGTCTATCTTATAATGCCGAAAATCGTAGTTCGGGCTTCCGAGTGGTGTTACTTTTGGGATGCGAGACTCCTAAACAAAATGACTCCTAAACCACCAATTGCCAGAGTAAGCATCAGTGGAACACCGATGGTCTCGACATTGATTGTTCTGTTTGTTTTCTCGACCTTCCCTTGACGAGATCTCTTCCCCCGATATTCATGTAGCCGATTGCTCAGATTGTCTAACTGATGCATAATCTGACGTTGTGCTCTTGCAATAACTAGGACCTGCATAAATCATAATCATTAATGCTACCATAAAAGCCAACAGGATAAGAAAATGTAACTTTGTATTAAATTCTAATAAAAAGGTCGGGTTTTTGAGAAGAACAAAATGCAAGGAGAAGTGAGACATGAAGTTTGCACAGTACCTCTTCCATGAGTGGGGATTCTCTGGCCAATTGGGAGGAAGATGAAGAATGCGGCAGCAATGAGCCAGTTAGCGAACCATTACCCAAGCCGGTCACAAAAAGAGAAGTCGGTAAAGAACCATTGCAGGCTTCGGCCTGCACAGCTAAGTTTTGTTGACTAGCTGAAACATTCCTTGTAGAGAACTTGGAATTCAGTTCCTCGATGCTCGTAGTGAACTTATCCATCCTTTCATTCAAAGTCGAAATTTGCTCCGAGAGTTGTGTAACGACCCCCTAATACACAGACAATCGAATATGATCAGTAATGGACACTACAGTCTACATTTTGATGTCACTCGAGGAAAGAACCATTTTTTATTAAAACTCTTATAAATTTTCTATCAAAGTTGAAATTGAACCATTTTTTCCTTTTCTTGAAGAAGATAAGGGGGAGGCTGCCAAACTTTTATTGTTTTCTCTAAAAGTTTCCAGACAACCAGAAAGATAGAGTATTCTTTGACAGTGGATAAAGGAAAACAACATACTCACCGGGTTAACTACTTGGGAAGGTGATTCTGGTGCCCTTCCATCAAACCTTCTACTGTTAATAGCAAGTTTTGTCAGCTTCGGCAAATTCTTGTCCCGTTGGTTCGTGTACGACTGTGAGATACTGAAGCACCACATGGATGAATATCATGCATGATTGTTATTGGGATCATGAAGAAAAATAGTAACAATTCGTATTGATCTTTCTGCTGAAGAGGTGGAAAACTGACATGATTTCCTTCTTTACTAGTAAATTTAAGAAATGGGAAAATGTAGCCTGAAAAATAAAATACCTGCTGAGATACTTCGTTCTCCGATCAGCAGAGGCCCGAGAAAGGGCTTCTTTAGGACTCAAAACTAAGTCATCATCAATGCTAAGTTTTGTTTTCAAATCATCTGGCAATGCCTGCATATATTTCTCAAGTCAGCTGGCATGCAAAGCTAAAAAGTTTAACAATCAACTTGAAGAATCGTACCATAACATCATTTACAAGCTTCTCCAACTGTATTTGTTCAATGTAAGTACGAGGAACATATGAACCTTCCAAGCCCAGTTGCTCAGCAACATATTTAATGTACAAACGATCTCGACCTTGCACCTTATATAAACAACATAAACATTGTAGTTAGTTCCAATTTGTGCAACAAAGACTTAATAAGTCCTCAAAATGAACTCAAATTGATGTTTTATATTGCAAGGCAGCAGCAAAGTCAGTTCACCATCCTTCATCGAGTTATTCAGCTGAGAATTCAATGGGTAGTGCCAGGTTCTGGTTCTGTTACAGAGCAGTAGTGAGCTCGGGGATAAGGGCTTTTGAGGGAGAAGTGTTATCCCTTTTAAAATTATAGCTACTTGTTCGATATTTTGTAGACTTGTTGTCTACGAAGAACTAGTCCAGTTCCTGCAGGTTCCCTTTACTGCAGTGTTTTCTTCATTCACCAAAAAAAGAAAAGCAGTTGCGCATTGCTATAAGCAATAGAGCGCCGTTATCTTAAACCATATCCAAATACATGATACTACTTAGGGACAAGAATGTAGTCATGATTAAAGACCAAACACATGTTTCAGAAAAAGCAAAGAGGCAAAAGATGACGTGAACCTGATAAATAAAACATGGCAAATGATACACATGTATTAAGGATAGGATACCTGAACGTATTTGCGATTGAGTTGCTCCAACCAATCAATCTTCACGGACACCTTATCATCAGAAAAGGCATGGGTACTTCTTTTCAGTATGGCTGCGATTGTATACCCCAAAGCCATTAGTCCTCCAAGAAGGCGTACGCTAACTTCGAAAGTTATTCTCGGCGATATTATGAAAGGACTATCAGTAACCCATTCCTGAGAACCAGCCCAGTTGATTAGAAGCTCTAAAATTTACCACATTTCAGTCATTCTTAAAGAATATTAAGCAGAATCAAGAGTTAAAACAAACCAAACACCCAACGCGGCATTAATTATCACAATTTCAGAACTTGAATTTGAGAGGACTTTGGATATCATATTTAGCATAAATTGTGCAAAAGAACTCATGAAAGAACATAAAAGTGAATCTTAAAGAAAAATTCTTATACTCTCTCAAATATAACAACACATTGAATCTTTGCTGATTTTTATGTGAATGCTTCATTTTGTCATCACCACTTATAAGAGAAATCAAATCCAACCTAGCTCTCACAAATTCATGAAACATAACATATAATACTTTCCTTGCATGTACCCTTAATTCTGTTTTTGCCTGCACGTGATATAAAATAGCATTTAATATTTTACCTCCATGTATTGGCTAATTCTATTTTTGATTCAGAAAAGGACATAAACATACAATTATTACAAAGCAGTACTTTCGGCTTAGGTAAGTTGTTCGAGATAGAGAGAGAGAAAGAGATTCCAACCAAAAGATGATTCAAACATCTCATTATAGATATAAAGAAGAAAACTTTTTAGACCGCAAATGCCACTAAATTCTATACTTAAGAATTTTCAAAATGCTTAAAAAATTAACATCCAACCTCGAACATGAGATTGTATTTGCCATCCCTGTTCCTCATCCTCAGATACGAATGACATGCTTCAGGATCTTCACCTGGGGGCAAAAGAAAAATGTCGTACGTTTCCTCTACACTTTCTTTGTGTTCCTCAGATATGACTTCCTTAATTTGATCCACTGTCACCGTCCTCGTAGACTAAAATGATAGAAAACACTAAGGATGAGGGAAGAAAATACTACTACAATAAGGAACGTACAAACATGTATTATAGAAATGACAAAGTTAGAGCTTGACCTTCAAAATATAAGTAGGATTCTGAAATCCAGTGAACGGATTAAACTTGTTGATGATTTTGATATGTGCTGTTTTGAGATCTGGCTCAATAAAAGCCTTATACATAGGATATACCTGTGAAAAAAGTACATGAGAACTACTAAAACAACTCTTTGTTTTTTGGGCATTTGATGAAGCACTCAAGGCTATAACTATGTATGATTTCAGAAAACAGCTAAATCAGACATCTATAAAGTAAATTAGGTAAGATAAAGAAACCGTTTCAGAGATTTGATGGATAATTTCTTCAGGCTCTTGGCCGGCACGTTGAATGTCGCGTAAAACTCGCTTGACAAGGTCAAAGTGAACCCCCCCTGTGACAGATACACGAAGATCTAGATATGGTCGCAATTTTTCACTTAAGGCATAGATTCCTTCAATAATCACGATGCGGGAGCTAGGAACTTCAAGTGTCCTGTAATCATGATGAATAAAACTAGATCAAGAACAAGCACATTATTTATTTCCAACTATGAACATCTCTTTTTCTTGTTTCTTTCCTTCCTAGCAGGTAGATTAAGTTGAGAATGAGGCATCATTAAACCATATGAAAAGAGCTTCTGTCTTACAAAAATAGTAAAAAAATGAAGAGAGATACGAAACCTGTATCCTATGCGACAACTAGATTTGAAGTCATATATTGGAACTTGAACAGGTTTACCAGCTTTTAAACCATGAATATTTTCAAGCAGTGTGTTGTAATCTGTCAGTCGTGGGTCTGTTTCATGATAATACAATAATTAGAGCTTTTCCAAGCATTCACCTCCAGTCATTGCAAGAAAAAATCTTGCTAGTAAAGAAAATGGATCCACACATTGGAGCAATGTGTGCTGCGGTGTAAGGCATTGGTATTGGATATACCAAACGCTCGAGTTATGTTTTACGAGTACAAATGGACAAATGCACTGATCTTACGGACAAATTTGCCTTATGCATTACAACTACCCAAGATTTAGAACTAAATATATCATTGCAATGGAAAGAATTCTGCAAGTATTGTTTTACGAGGCTATAACAATAAACTCATGAGAGTTCCCATTAATTATCATTATTTTTGTTGCTTAAAGGGGCCTCAAATCAAGCTATAGAACGCTGATAGCTAACAAAATGAGCTAGCTTAAGAACATATTGCTAATAATGTTGCATTTCACATTCCATTTTACATAATTAGATTGATTATCTCCTTTCAATTGTACATCCCAAAATTTATTTCAATATGAAATACAATAGAATTAGCAGATAAAACAACTGCTCTTGATATAAAAGCTCCAAAAGCATATTGTTCTGCAAATCATCTAATGTCAGAATGCAATATCGGGTGGCATCCATTTTATCATATATAGAAACAAAGCTCCATGATTAAAGATGGGAAGATCTCACATATAAGTTTTTCTAAAATGTGAAGAGTTTTAGATTTTACCATCAAAGTTCCCATCAATAATACGGCTAGCATCATTGTAGTTGTCCATGGTTATGACGGCTATGCTGGGCATAAAGTTGAGAACCTTCTCTGTGAACACAGTTTTTCCAGCTCCAGATGGTCCAGCTACTCCAACTAAAATCAATCCATCATTTTTTTGAGCCAATAATTGGCATGCACGAATTACGATGAAGAAACCTTTCTCAAAAGACAGTTTATCTTCTATCGGAACAATCTCATAGCGATCACAGTCCTTTCTTTTAGTCAACTGCACCTGGTCTCGCAAAAGACCGGAACGTCGTCGAGGTGATTCAGCAGCAGGCAAGGTATCTTGATCCATTAAGATGAAAGTAAACTTCTTTATGCAGCTGCATTGAAAGATGCAACTGTCAGATATACATTTTCAATGCAACAGGGATGACATTGCGATAAAATCACAGAGTTCTTTGAGGTGGGATCATGCTTTTTAACACACAAGGGTGGGGGGGGGGGGGGATGTCCAGAACTCGTGAAATGCAAATATACAATAAGCATGTGCTGAAAATTAAAGAACTTTTAGGAATCTAGGACAGTGAAAATATGAAAAAGACACAAGTTGAGATTATGCACAAACTTAAACACACATGAACCGGTTATAGAATAGTGAAACTAAAGAGCTTAACAATGAATACAGGCCCCATATTATACAGCAATCAGCAGTTCATATAATGGTAACATTTAAATCGGCAAAGAGAAACGGAACCATCATTTATCTTTCAATGTCCCCCAACACATACATACATACATAAATGCCATTTTCTGACCAGAAAAAATGTTTACCCCTGCAAATTCAAGAAAGTTTTTGCATGACAGGAACTATATAACATATTCGCATAGCCTGCAAACTGAACAAATATGATTCAAGATTGCAGTAAAATTTAAGCAGTAATTACTATACTACCAAACATCAAAAGTTAAGCGAAAGCTTCTAACGATTTAGAGCACTTCTTTATGCATCACTAATAATAACTATACGTTGAAGTGCACTACATAAGATACTGATTCCATGAATATAGCATTATCCCAAGAAAAAAGTAACAAAAAGTATGATCTAAGAAGCATGGTGTTCTTTTCCTTTTTGGTGCTCTTGATTGAACTAAAACAACAAACCAGCCCAAAACTAAAATTTCAAGGTCCAAAGGTCATGAACCAACCATAAAAAACTGAACTTTGAAACTACCAATACCATAGATATGTCTAAAAAACTGAACTTTGAAACTACCAATACCATAGATATGTCAGATTTAAAGCCATGAAATTCAACCACAAAAAACAAAATAAACATGAATCCAGAATACCCAGAACCAAAACTCAAGAAATAACAGGAACCCAGAAGGTAAACTGAAGCAAAGATCAACATGAAAACAATTTGTGGTGACTTTAAACCAAGTTCTAAGAATCATAGTTAAAAAGATCATACCTTTATTTCTGTCTTTAGAGCAAAGGACTGACTTTGCAGTCAAACTTTAAAGACCAAGTAGAAGATAGACTACAAGTTACTGGGGTTTTCATGTAAAAGGCGAAGAAGCGTTTAAGATTCTTGTGATTACTACGCCGACAGCGGCTGAGTTGGTGGGATGTTACGGGCAATAAACTAAAGGAAGGCTGCTTGCTTAGCCACCTTCTAGATTTCAGACAAAATCCTGATGTGGATTTGGGAGAATTTCGGAAAAGGACGGTTAAACGATTAATGTTAAGTATATTTTTTATTGCTAATAGAGTAGTGAAACTTGGAAATGATCAAGTCATCCGATCCGCTTCAAACATCTCAAGTACCACATTCGATGGCTCCATCGCCCACTTCTCGCGACGCTCCTCCTCCTTCAACAATCGTGAAAGACAATCCGCCACACGATTCCCCTCCCGTCCAATATGTTGGACAACAACCTCTCACTCTTGACACAACATGTCAAGAATCAAATCCACCAAAACATCCCCACGTAGCGCCGATGATTCATTCCGAAGCATTTTAACTACCTCTAAATTATCCGATTCGACAATCACCCTCTTATAACCAAGTCTCCATGCGTGGAACAAAACATCATGGACCGCCTATAGTTCCGCCCTCAAAACCGAACAACGCCCAATCTTTCGTGAATAGCCAAAAATCCAACTCTCATTATCATCACGTAGCACCCCTCTGGCTGCCGCAAAGCGTTGGTTCCCATAAACCGCTCCGTCCGCATTCGCTTTAATCCACCCTATGAGTGGACGTTGCCAGCGCGCCAAGGTGCCCAAGCGTCGATTGCCAGCACCAGCAGTAGTGGATGCCCGGCTGAAGTCCACAACAATGCCCAAACACATCGATACAAACTCCCTTGACTCCACGAAGCCCTTATCCATCACCATGCTGCACCTGCGCTTCCACAGCTGCCATAATATCACTGCGAACCGCGTAACCCAGGTCGAGGGTCCATCCGGAAACCTCCCATCATTTCGTAGATTGAAGACCAACCAATCACCGATATCCATGGCCTCAAAACCTGTGAGATTTCGCGCAGGCACAACATTGGCCCATACTTGCTGCGCAAAAGGACAACGACGAAGAACATGGTCGATGTCTTCCATCCCCCGATGGCAAATGACACAACCACCATCCACGCTCATATGGCGACGTTGGCGTACGTTCTATGTTGGTGAGCAACCCTTTAGGCATAACCAACCACAAAAACATCCGCACTCGGTTAGGCAAGTTTAGAGACCAAACCAACCTCCAATCACACTGATCATCCTCACCATGTCGCACAACAAGTGAATTATAAGCAGAACGCACTGTGCACATACGATTCTCCGTCCACCAATACCCCGGGCGATCACTGCCAAACCATGGCCTGGGCGGGGGAACAACAGCAATTTGCTGCAATATCGAGGGAGGGAGTACCTGGTGCAACGCACCCCAATCCCAACAACCTGTTTCCGTAACCATCGCAGCCACTTTGGAAGGCGTCGGAGACCCCTGCAGCATGTAGAAACCACACAACGGTCCTTCGTTATCCATCCACACATCATACCAAAATTTCGTGCTCTCTCCATCTCGAACATTCCAGCACACACTACGTCTAATCTCATCCCAAACTCTACTAAGCCCACGCCAAAGACGCGAACAACTCCCTCTATTAATACTTTCCGGCAACCCATCCCTCCATTTATATTTATCCCTAAGAACCCTCACACAAAGCTTATCCGAGTTCATCACAAGCTCAAACCCAACTTTCATCAAGAATGCCTCGTTTTGCCGCCCAAGATCCTTCATGCCCATTCCACCATCCTCCATGGGTTTTTGCATGACATCCCAACTCACCAACGACACTCCCCGCTTCTCATCCGATCCTCCCCACACAAACCAACGAATCAACTTTTCCATTTCTTTGCACAAGCCTTTTGGTAACCACGTCGCTTGCATGGCATAGGATGGGATAGCTTGCAAAACCGCTTTTGCTAACGTCACCCTCCCAGCTAGCGAAAGTGTCTTCGCCACCCAACCAGATAATCTCCTACGCATCTTCTCTAAAATATATGCATAAGTCGACTTCGTCACCCTGCTATGTAACAGTGGTACTCCCAAGTACTTGCCCAAGTCATCCACCACCTCAAAACCAAGCGTTGTTTCAACCAGATCACGGATACTCTGCGAACAATTCTTAGAAAAATAAACTTGTGTTTTAGCAATACTCACACGGTGACCAGAGCACGTGCAAAAATCCTCCAAAATTCCCTTTATAAGGACCAATTGCTCAGGTGACGCTTCCGCAAAAAGAACTAGGTCATCCGCAAAAAATAAATGCGAGATACCTGGACCATTTCGAGACAAACGGACAGGCCTCCAACTCCCGTTCTCTACGCAAGCAGTAATACTATGAGCCAGCCTTTCCATGCATAACACGAAAAGGTAAGGAGAAAACAGATCCCCTTGCCGTATACCCCTCGACGGCCTAAAGGAATCAGTGATATCACCATTCCATAGAATTTGAGTTGAAACGGAGCTCACACATTGCATTATCAAGGCAATCAACTGAGACGGTACACCTACCTCCTGAAGAGTGTCCTCAATAAAATGCCACTCGAGACGATCATAGGCTTTCTCTAAGTCTACCTTGATCGCCATAAAACCCTACTTTCCAGTCTTATGCGCCATAGAGTGGATGATTTCCTGGGCCAAAATGATATTGTCTGTGATGTTACGCCCCGGAACAAAACTAACTTGATTCCAAGACACCCATTGCGGCAAAAACCCCTTTAACCGATTGACAATTGTCTTGGTGACAATCTTGTACAGAACCGTACACAAGCTGATTGGCCTAAAATGACTAATCAGCTCCGGCACGTCAACCTTCGGAATAAGCACAATCAAAGTCTGATTAATTCTATCCTCTAGAGGTGCACCGGCAAAAAAATCTTTAACAAACTGAAATACCGAGTCACCTACCACATCCCAATTTCGTTGGTAAAAATCCGCATGTACCCCGTCTATCCCCGGTGCTTTAAGCGGATCCATATCAAACACCACCCTCATTACTTCTTCCTTCGTCACCACGCTAATCGAACCCTGCATTGCATCTGCTCCAAACGAGTTAAATTTACCCGAAAGCAACCTTACAGTACAATCATGAACACCACCAGTAAAAAGCTCCTGGAAATAACTCATGGCGTGCAACTTCAGTTCCCGTGCATCATAGCACCATCGCCCATCATCTAGCCTCAACGCACGAACCGTATTCCGCCGCCGACGAGCCATGGTACTCCTGTGAAAATATTTTGTGTTTTGGTCACCTCCCACTATCCACTTGCTACGTGATTTTTGGTGCCACAAGCTCTCCTCCTCCGCAAGAACTTTCGCAAGTTCTTGCTTCAACTCAACCTCCAAATCGACAAGAAATTGCGAATTTTTCCTAGCCCGTGCCCTTTCGATACCTTTAATTCGTACAAGTAGAAGCGATTTCCTCCTCCCTATGAGCCCAAATACCTCCTTGTTCCACCTCATACTCATCTGCTGAAAATTCAAGACATTATCATATATCAGTCTATTCGTACACCAACTATCCTTAACAAGCCGTTGAAAATTAGGATGCTCATTCCATGCTGTTAAGTAGCGATAAGGCCTCGACGTCACCATCACAGCACCATTCCCCGCCTCAAGCAAAATAGGCATGTGATCCGATCCAAGCATAGGTAAATGATAGACTTCCGACGCCGGATAAATCTCATACCATTTGTAATTACAAATACATCGATCCAATCGTTGCATCAAATCCCCCTCTCCCATGTGAACCATGGCCCATGGAACCCCATGTCTAACAAACCAGAATCAAATAAGACATCACTGAACTTCGAACATACTCCATCTCTACGTTGCGACCCCCCTCACCTTTCCGAAGTACAAGCAATAACATTGAAATCACCTCCAATTGCCCAACCCATATTCTGCCCAGGATCAAGCGCTCTCAACTGATTCCAAAGCGATGGCCGCCTACTACTATTCGGACTTGCATAAACATAAGTCATAGCAATAGTTCTCTTCTCAAGCACATCAAATACCCATCCATGCACAAATTGAGACAATACCGCCAAAACATCAAAACGAACCGTAGGTTTCAAAAGGACCCAAATTCCTCCCGAAAAACTTGTCGCCTCCACTCTATACGAGTAATCAAAACCCGAAAGACGTATAAACTTATCTGCCTTAATACCACTAATGCGCGGCTCAACCACTGTGACAATATCCGGCTTTTTCACCTTAACCATAAGCCTAAAGTAACGTAAAAAATCAGAGCCCAACACTCCTTGTGCATTCCAAAAAATAGACTTAACCATTAATATACTGAAAAGAAAATAACTCACCCAACAAACTACTGTGCATCCGACTGAGCCCCTTCGAACGACTTATTCTCGCGCCATAGCACACGACGCCCCCCTACCTGAGCAGTCCCCTTGACATCACGGATACCCCCAAGCGCTCCTCCCGCTACTTCATTTAACTCCGTAGACATGTTATTAATCCAGTCCGCCAGAACCGGCTTTGAAGGCCCCTTCTCATCTCGCTTATTCGCCTTAAGACCCTTTGAACCTCCACTCTTTACTGCCAAAGGGTTCTTGTGATTCGCCTTAGGAACATTTCGCCTTAGATTAGGCTTTAACACCCTCCCATTACAATCACGCAAGACCCCTCGATCATCCTTATCAACCACTCGAACCACCTTGTGATTATTAGCATCCAGCGTTGATTTTTCCACAATAATCTCTTGCGTTGACGCCACGGCAACATCAAGACCCGTTCCAACAACAACCACACTCTCAACACCCAACGCCTTGTCCCTGATAGCATTCACCCAAAACCCTGCAGTACTTCCAGCTTCGCCCGTGCCGTGCCCCTCGGATGAGCCTACCCCCACCTCTAATTGGACCACGTCCATAGCCTTACCAATCCCACTCTCCATCACTGCCTTCCCCTTGTCCTCACGCGAAACCTCAACACGCCCAGTCCTCCCATCGCTTTGGACAACCTCCTCACTAGGCCTATGAGTTCCAGCAGTGGAATCACCTTCCACATCAAGTGCCGCAAAACGCGATCCACCCGCACCCTTGTGCTCACGTTCCCTATGCATAGCCAAGGTTTGATGAGCTCCCGGTTTATCCAAACGCCGTCTCCTATTAGCAACCTGCATCCAAGGGCCATATACCCCAGCCTCATCCTTCCCCACATCTATTGGAGCATCTTGCACCGGCACTTGCTCCTTACGATCATGGGTACACGTTTCCTTAGCATGGCCATACTTCTCGCACCCATAACAAATCAAAGGCAACCCTTCATACTCAATGTTTTGTCGAATGCCATCAATCACTACCCCGGAAATAAGTGGTTTACTAAGATCCACCACAACCGCAAACCTCGCAAACCGGCCCCGTTTGCCTTCCAAAGTGTTATAGTCAACCTTAATCACTTTGACGATCACGCTCACAATCTCCCGAAACATGCTTATCGTATAATACCGATAAGGTAACCCGGGTAGCCGAGCCCAAACCACAATACTCTGCGGATACTCCTCCGCTGTTGAAAAGTTCCGCGACCAAGGTTGTACAGTTAAATAGCTTCCATGCCACCCAAGGTCCCCCGGAAAGCACTTTATCAAATTCAGATCCTAACTCGAAACGAACCAAAAAATAGCCATTGTCCAAATCCACCAATGCCAATCTCCCTGTTGGATTCCAAATAACGTTAATTCTGTTCAACAACGCCTTATAACCTATCGCTTTTCCTAGCAATCGTACAACGATTGAGTTTGCCAATTTCTCATCAATCGAATCATGTACCCTATCGGAAAAGTCAATCTTCGGTAACGGCCCATCCAAATTAATTCTAATATCCTCCGATAAAACTTTCACATCCAATACTTCCATATCTAGCCGCGTCTCAGAATCGCCAACCACCATATCCCTAAACGAAGATTTAGTGGCTGCATCCCCCGGCACCACTTCCTCCCGCCGTTGCCATTGCCCAACATTCCCCCTCGGCCTGCTCACCATCACCAGCAACCTGCACCACCTCTTGCATACAAGTATCAAGCCCAACACTAACGGCCACACCATCCCCAATCGCGATCCCATCAGCACCCACAGCCCTCGCCTTCTCCACTCCACTTACCGCCCCAGCCCCCAGGGAAGAGTCGTGCTCTGCAGGGATCACTAACGGCCGGATCGGGGGCACCAAGTCCGGTGGTCTCCCCATCGTCGACCCCGATAACCCCATACTAGGGTTGCCGAAACCTTCGTTCCTAGGGTTTCCTATATTCTCGGAGCTCATTCTTGATCGTTAAGTATATTTTTTAAACGAGGTTTAAGCCATAAAAAACTTAAATCCATTTTCATTCCTAAATAAAAGATATATTATATGTTTAAACAAGTTTAGTAGTAGCAGAATAAAGACTTCGATTAATGTTGAATAATTAAAGAAAATGATATCTCAAATATAAAATAAAGAAATCAACTCACATAAATCGTATTATTCAGAGTTTGGATTGATTTTGAATGATTGTGCGAATTTGTTGCAATAGTATAATTTTTCTTTGGTTAGTAAAATTACTAATGAAGCAGCTCACCATTTGACGGTTTTATTTTGCGTAAACTACACCATTTGTTACTTAATAAATTATGAGTTTAATAATAAACATATTATTTTTTTAAAACATAACACTGCAGTCACTTGAATACAAGTATGCTAACAAACATGTCACTTAATTATAGGTTTAATAATAAATAATTAACTTTTTTAAAAGTAACAATTTAGTCATTTAATTAAAAATTTGTGACAATTAGGTCAATCTGTCGTGAAATTGAAACAGACAAGTTGGTATAATAATAATTTTAGTCACAAAATATATACATTCTATTGATTTGGTGCTAATCACATTAAATCAATGAAACTCGACACAGAGTTAGCGTTGGAAGATACTTGCTAGCTTCTCAAGAAGACGCCAAAAGCGTGGCTAATTATTTATGGAAGAGTTTTTTTGGTGGAAGTTCGCCTTTACGTCTGTAAGACAACGCTAAGTTAGACCAGAAAAATTAAAAGGTTTACTCCGTACGATTTATTTAAATGAGACCCTCAATTCAAAAAAAATATTTGTTGATTTGTTGCACGTGTGGTTGACTGATTTTTGAATAAAAATGAGTATAATATGATTTAAAATTTACAAAGTATAATAACATTTTATTTTTCTCATGTATTTAACCACTAGTCCATAACTAATCTTATGTTTTTCTTTTGTAAGCATTTAACTTACCTGCTATTTTTTTATACACAAGCTTGTGTAAAAAATATTACATAACCATTCTTTAAAATCTAAAACCTAAAGCCTAAAATCTCAAACTCTAACAAGATAAATAATTACAATTAAATTTGTATAGAAATTCGAAAACTCGACTCTAATCGATTTTTTAGATGAAGTTAGAGTTGTAAAATATGACGCATGAACTCGAATAAATAAAAAAAATTTAACTCGACTCTACTCGATCGAACGCTCACCCCTAATCACATTCTAATTTTTCATCGTTATCATTCGTCTCTGTTTATCTCTAGTATAACAAGTCAGTATAAGAGCCTTTGGTTGCTCGTTTGATCACAGTAATGACAAGAATGAAGTGTGATATTTTTCGTTGGATCCCAACACCATATTCTCGTTATGACATGAAGATTCGAGATGTACTTACACAGTCAGATTTAGACCGTACATTATAGGGGTTTAATAATATATCGTCATAATGATTGAATGATAAAAATTGATGCAAGGATCGAGAATTCTCGTGAAGATTGAAAAGTTGTATTCCAAATCCGTTTGCACTTATCAAACCATATTTATAAAATGTGATGAAGGAAAAGACAATTGTTTATTTATAGATGAAGTTGGAGTAACTATGCATGAAGAAAACATTAATCAACAAGTTACACGTCTGTACTTGTTATGAATTAGTTGAGTTGGTTAATTAGTTAGCCTGATTGTTAGTCAGTTGTTAGTATGGTTAGTTTGTAAACAGACTTATTTGGTCTGCTATAAATACATTGTAATTGTAAACATTTCATATATGAAAAATAAGTTTCATTTCCCTCAATATGGATTTAACATGGTATCAGTAGTTTTTCCATATTTTTGGGCTTTCGTTTTTGGGCTCACTATCGTCTTCATTTCTCCTTAGCCTTTCTTCAGTTTCTTTCCCGTATTCTCAACTTCCCAAATTCCCAAATCCCTAATTCCAGAAATTATTTTCCCTTCTCGGATTTCATGGCCGATCCAGAAATCGATTTCTCTCACCCTTTGTTCTTGCATCCCTCTGATACGCCGGGGAGCTTGCTCGTGTCTCATCAGCTCACCGGTGTCGTCAACTACAGCTTATGGAGCCGTTCGATGCGTATTGCCCTCTTAGCCAAGAACAAATTGGGTTTTATTGATGGGAGCTGCAAACGTGAGAGCTATGCTGAGTCGCTTCATGCCCAGTGGGATCGCTGTAATGCGATCGTGTTATCTTGGATTCTTAACATCGTCTCTCCGGATCTCTCTGCTGGTCTGGTGTTCACTTCCGCGGCCGTCGATGCTTGGAAGGATCTCAAAGAACGGTTCAGTAAGGTTGATGGTTCGCGAATCTTTGTTTTACATCGTGAGATTGCCGTTCTGACTCAAGGTGAATCCTCCATCTCTGAATATTACACCCGTCTGAAACTGCTCTGGGATGAGTACGCCGCCTTGGTCCCTGTTTCTTCTTGCATCTGTTCAGCTTCTCAGCAGAGCCTTGACCATCTTGCTCAACAACGCCTCTTCCAATTCCTCATGGGGCTCAACGAATCTTACTCCGCTATTCGCAGTCAAATCCTTATTATGAAGCCTCTTCCCTCGGTTAATCAAGCTTATTCGCTCATTGTTCAAGAGGAGGCCCAACGTTCTTATTTGTCTGGTATTTCCCCTCTTTCTGAATCTGTTGCTCTTTACTCCTCTGGTGCTCGTCGTTCCGGTGGCCCTCGTTTTTCTGGTGTTTGTGATTTTTGCAAACTCAAGGGTCACAAACGTGACCAGTGCTATAGATTGATTGGGTTTCCTCCGGACTTGAAATTCACCAAGCGTCGTGGTCCACAGGCGGCTCTCACTATTGATGGTGACTCTGTTTCGGCCCCTACTGTGATCTCTCTGGAGTCCTCTGCTTCTGCCGTACTTTTTTCTGCTCCGGTTCTCACTTCCGATCAGTACAATCAGCTTCTTGGCCTTCTGCGTAAAGATTCTCCTTCATCCGAGCCCTCTGCCAATTTTGCAGGTATTGTTTCTGGAAGATTACCTGCTTCTGATTCCATCACCTGGATTTTGGACACCGGGGCAACTGACCATATGGTATTTGACCTTCATTGTCTGGTAAACCCTATTTCCTGTGCATCTTCTCGATTGGTTCATCTACCGAATGGTAAAACTGCCCCTGTTTCTCATACTGGCTCGTATATTTTTGATTCTAGTCATATACTTCACAATGTTTTATTTGTTCCTCATTTTACGCATAATCTTCTCTCTGTTTCAAAGTTATCTGTTGAGCTTCATTGTGCCATTATTTTTTATCTTGACTTTTGCATCTTTCAGGATCTCTCCACTGGTGTGATGAAGGGGATTGGTAGGAAGTCAGGCAATCTGTATGTTTTTGAATCCAAGTCTGGTTTGAGTTTTGTTTCTTCTTCTTTTTTTGATAAGTCTCACTGTAATGTTTCAATTGTTAATAAAACTAATATTTGGCATGCCCGATTGGGCCATGCTTCTTCTACTACTTTACATAAATTGCCTTTATTTTCTGAAATTCCTCTTGATAGTTCTGTTATTCATGATTGTCATGTTTGTCCTTTAGCCAAACAGTGTAGGTTGCCTTTTCCTGTTAGTCACTCTAGGTCAGATACTCCTTTTCATTTGTTACACTTAGATTTATGGGGTCCCTATAGAGTTTCTACCCATAGTGGTTATCGTTTTTTCCTTACTATAGTTGATGACAACACGCATATGACTTGGGTTTTCTTGATGAAGCTTAAATTTGATGCTCCTCTTAAGATTAAAAACTTTTTACTCTTAGTTAAAAATCAATTTGCTGCTTCTGTTAAGATCATTCGTAGTGACAATGGCTCAGAGTTCTTCAATTCTGAGTGCTCTGCTCTTTTTACATCTTTAGGTATCATTCACCAATCTTCTTGTGTTCATTCACCCCAACAGAATGGGGTGGCTGAAAGAAAACACCGTCACTTATTAGAAGTTGCCCGGGCTCTTCGATTTCACTCTAATGTTCCTGTTAAGTTTTGGGGTGAATGTGTTCTGACAGCATGTTACCTTATTAATCGCCTTCCTTCTTCCATTCTTCTTTGGAAATCTCCTTTTGAGCTTCTTCATCACAAACCATCTAATTTTACCCATCTTAGGATTTTTGGTTGCCTATGCTATGCTTCTCAACCTAATTACAGTGATAAATTTCCCCCTAAAGCTACCCCATCTGTTTTTATGGGGTATTCTCCTACTCAAAAGGGCTATCTGCTCTTTAACCTACTCACTAAATCCTTCTTTGTCAACAGGGATGTTCAGTTTTTTGAACACATTTTCCCTTTTCATTCTTCTTTTTCTTCTTCTAGTTCTTTCTTTCCTAATCAGCCTTTTGTTTCTGATAATGATTTTTTACATTTGTCTCCTCCTGATGTTCATACTTCTCATGATCCTCCTACCTCTACTGATTCTTTTTTTCATGATCCTATTCCTACTCCTCATGATGCTACTTCTAATCCTCATTCTTCCTCTGTTCTTGTTCCTGAGCATTTATCTTCTGATATAGCTTCATCAAGTGACCCGGGTCCTTCTCTGGTTGTTCCTAGTAGTTCTACTTCTGTTTTTCAAGATAATGTTCTTCGACGGTCTTCTCGTGTTCCCAAAACTCCTCATTGGTTCACTGACTACACTGCTTCTTACCAATCTTCTTATGATCAGTCTTTTTCTTCTTCAGGCCAGTATTCTCTTTCTTCTTTTATTTCTTATGCTCATTTGCCTTCTTCTACTCAAGCTTTCATTTCTTCTTCTTCTTCTCTTATTGAACCTTCTACTTATTCTCAAGCCGTTAAAGATCCTCTTTGGGTTGATGCCATGAAAGAGGAAATTCAGGCTTTGGAGTCAAATAACATTTGGTCCTTAGTCCCTCTGCCCCAAGGAAAGGTTCCCATTGGCTGCAAGTGGGTTTATCGGATCAAGCTTAATGCCTCGGGTACTGTTGAGAGGTATAAGGCCCGTTTGGTTGCTAAGGGCTACACTCAGAGAGAGGGGGTTGATTACAGTGACACCTTTAGCCCAGTTGCTAAGCTGGTTACTGTGCGTCTGGTCTTGACTCTTGCTTCCATGAATCAATGGCCCCTTTTTCAGATGGATGTATACAATGCATTCCTTCAGGGTGATCTTCTTGAAGAGGTATACATGTCATTGCCTGAGGGTTTCTGCAGTCAGGGGGAGAAGCGTGTATGTAGACTGCAGAAGTCTTTGTATGGATTAAAACAAGCATCTAGGCAATGGAACAAAAAATTAACAGATGCTTTAATCCTTGCTGGTTACTTGCAAAGTAAGTTTGACTATTCCTTATTTACTAAGAGGCAAAGAACCAAGATAGTCATCCTTCTTATTTATGTGGATGATCTTTTGATAACTGGGAATGATGAAGAATTAGTCACAGAGCTTAAGACTATTCTGCATTCTAATTTCAAGATGAAGGATCTTGGAGATTTGAAATTCTTTCTTGGTTTTGAGTTACTTCGATCTAAAGAAGGCATTCTCTTAAACCAAAGGAAATATGCTTTGGAACTAATTAAAGATACTGGTCTTGGAGAAGCAAAGGTAGCTGAAACACCTATGGAACAACATTTGAAACTCACTTCTGCGGATTATGATTCAGAACTACAAGAAAGTAATGAAGATGTGGTACTGGAATCCGAGAAGCAGTTGTTTCAGAGATTAATTGGAAGATTAATTTACCTGACTCACACGAGACCAGATATTATGTATTCAGTTCATCACCTCAGCCAATTCATGCAGAAGCCAAAGAAGTCACATCTAGAAGCTGCAATGAGGGTGGTGAGATATATCAAGAAGGCACCAGGGCAAGGAATTCTGTTAAGAGCAGATGGTGATCATCAGCTGAAGGCATATTGTGATGCAGATTGGGCTTCTTGTTTGATGACCCGTAGATCCATCACTGGTTTTTGCATCAAGTTTGGAGAATCATTGATTTTCTGGAAATCAAAGAAGCAAAATACAATTGCTCGTTCATCTGCAGAAGCAGAATATAGAAGCATGGCAATGACAGTGGCTGAGATTGTTTGGCTGAAAGGAATGTTGCAAGAACTTGGTGAAAAGGAAGAAAAGCCAACGGTTCTTTACTGTGATAGCAAAGCTGCCTTACAAATTGCTGCAAATCCTGTGTTTCATGAAAGAACTAAACACATAGAAGTGGATTGTCACTTTGTGAGAGACAAGATACAAGAAGGAGTTCTTCAAACAGAGCATGTATCTTCAGGGCTTCAGCTTGCAGATGTTATGACCAAAGCCTTGGGAACACAACATAATTTCTTAATTTGCAAGTTAGGTGTTAGAAATATTTTCAAACTACCAACTTGAGGGGGAGTGTTATGAATTAGTTGAGTTGGTTAATTAGTTAGCCTGATTGTTAGTCAGTTGTTAGTATGGTTAGTTTGTAAACAGACTTATTTGGTCTGCTATAAATACATTGTAATTGTAAACATTTCATATATGAAAAATAAGTTTCATTTCCCTCAATATGAATTTAACAGTACTCACACAAGCTGACAGCAAGTACGTTATTTGAAGATCACCTAACTGTATTTAAGGAAATTGTCTCGATGTAGGAGCATCTACACATGAAGAAAACATTAACCAAGAAGTTGCACCTAATACAACGTCTCTACTCACACAAGCTGATAGAAGGTACATTACTTGAAGACCGTCTAGCTGCATTCAAGGAAATTGTCACCAGATTAGATCAATTGGTATAATTTATATTTAGGTTAAATTGATAGAATGTGTAAGTAATGGAGATTAATTGTGTAATTATACTAATTTTTCAATTGCCATGTTAATTTTTCCATTAATTTTTAACGGTTAATAACTTAATTGATATTATTTAAGTAGTTGAGTGCTCTGTTTGACAAAATTAAAATATCAGTGATTAAAATAAAATTAAACTTATAGTTGAATGGTCATGACTCATGAATGTAGTTTACTCTAAAAAAAACGAGTACAAATAATCCAACAATCTAGTGCAAATCACCAATAGGAATATAATATATTTCGTCACTGTTTATCTCTTAATAAGAATACCCGTGACGATGAGATTAATTACCGTTATTGACAATAAATATTTTGATTAAAAAAATAGAGCACCAAAATTAATAAAATAAAAATAACAGTTATAAGCTTATGGTCGGCATGCAAATGAAAAGCTTTAAATGTGAAATCTATCACCTAAAAATAATTCCCCAAAAGAGAGGACAGAATAGGAGAGAGAGAGAGAGAGAGAGAGATTCATAAGATCCGCCATTTTTACCTTTCTCAATTCCAGCACCCCAAAAAATGAGATCTTTGATTGTGTAAAAAGGCATTTTTTTATGTTCTTGAGTTGAAAGGCAAAAAGGGAAAAAGAAAACAATGGGGTGTACATTTTCAGGGTTGAATGCATTATACGACTCCACCAATGTGGGAGGGCACGTTTGGATCAACGAAAACCGGTTCAAGATTGTGAGGCAGTTGGGTGAAGGTGGCTTCGCTTATGTTTATCTGGTTAAGGAAGCCATCCCCGATTCTTCTGCTGCTTCACCTGCTGGCTTAGCCAACAAAGTCAAGGACCCTTCTCATCTCTCTGGTTCGTTCAAGATTTTATGATTTGGGTGTTTCTCTGTTGGATCGGTTTTCCACCCATCTGGATCTTCCTTTCAATCCTAATTACTCATTGCTTTGAGTTTCTAATTAGTTTGTCTCTTTTGTTTAGCTATATGTTTTTTTTCTTCTAGATCGTGCAGTGTTGTTTTCTTCTTCGGATTGGGTTTTTGTTATTTTCTTAGGCAGGAAATCGAAGTTTATTTGATTGAAGTTTGATATTATGTGGTTGTTTTATAGGAAATTCGAACATTTTGTTAATGGGAAATTTTGGTGATTTTTTCTGTTCTGGCTTATTGATCAAACAATGGAATATGGAATCTGATAAAATTGGATCATATGGGTATAAAAAGTGGAATTTTCCGTGATTATTAAATCGGATCCATACTTAAAATTATGGAGTCATCATATGGGTATAAAAGTTGAATCTTTGATCTCTATTCTGTTGATAAAACTAAGGCATTTGTACTTAATATGGAGTCATCATGTTTTCAGTTTTAAAGAGATTTGATTTCTTTCCTATCAGATTTCAAATTTTTGCATTTCCCCCCTTGTTATCTGAATTTACATCTTAAATGGGTTTGCTAAGCTTTCTTTGTTTTGGGATTAAAGATGAAATTAATCTGGTTTTGGAATGATCTTACTTGGATTGCATTTGCAGATGATGGGACTTATGCAATGAAGAAGGTTCTCATTCAGAGTAACGAACAGTTAGAATTGGTTCGAGAGGAGATTCGCGTTTCGTCCTTGTTTAATCACCGTAATCTGCTTCCCCTTCTTGATCATGCTATCATTTCTGTTAAGGTAAATTATTCAGACCTCTTTCGAATTTACGGTGTAAAAGAGACTATTCTTCAAGATGAATTCTTCTTTCATTAATCTGAAACAAGTTTATTCAATTGGCTAGCCTACACAACAAGGGTCATGGAATCACGAAGCATATTTACTATTTCCTGTTCATTTGGATGGAACATTACTGGACAATTCCAAAGCCATGAGTGCTAAAAACGAAATCTTTTCTACCTCAGATGTTCTTCAAATATTTCGGCAGGTAAGTAAAACTATCTTACTGTTGAACCATGTTCGCATATATTCTATGGATTTAATTGATGACAATGTGGCTCTTATTATCGGCGAATCTGATGCATTCTTCTAATTTCTAATATTTTCTCGTCATGTATTAGTAATTGTGCTTTTTTTCCGGATTAGAAATGGCTATAAGCATTTTGACTGTCCCTAATTATTTCCACAGCTGTGTGCTGGACTCCAACATATGCACAGTCTTGAGCCCCCATATGCACATAATGATGTCAAGCCTGGTAATGTTCTTATAACCCGAAGAAAAGGGGAATCACCTCTTGCTATATTAATGGATTTTGGCAGTGCTCGTCCTGCAAGGAAGCAAATCCGCTCTCGTTCTGAGGCACTACAGCTTCAGGTGCTTATTTCTCCTTTATTTTTCTTCAGTATTGAAGAGTCTTCTTATATTTTGTTCTTTGAAACTTCTTTCACATCATTACTGAAAAATAATCCAAGCTCTTCTAGTTCCTTAAATCTGTATGCTTCATGTTCTACCAACAAACATATGCGTGTTTAAACATGTATAAAATGATGTACAAATGCATAATTGGCTTATCTGTATGATACCTTTAGTTATCTTCATCATAAAATATTTTAAAAATGTTTGTTTTTTTCTTGATTTTAAATGCTGTAGTAATTTACTGCATTGGCTTATGGTTGTCATCCTTATATTTTCTGCCTAGATTCGAAATAATATCCATCTCTATCGGCTTAATGCCTCTTTTACCATGGTCATGGTTGTTTTTTGTTTCCATATATAGGAATGGGCATCTGAGCACTGTGCAGCACCTTTCCGAGCTCCTGAGTTGTGGGATTGCCCAAGCCATGCAGATATTGATGAGCGAACCGATATTTGGTCGTTGGGGTGCACTTTGTATGCAATAATGTAAGAATACATAAATCTCCGTTTTTGAAGCTTCATGTTTTACTTCCTGAAGTCTTTGATTAAACCCAATTTGTGGAGTATCATGTGTGTGTCTGGCTTGCTGTGTCACTGTTGTGTCGATGTAGTATAATGCTATCCTTAAACAAGTTAATGCAGTTATAGGATATATAATTTATAAGATGCTTTATTTTTTCTTCGGAGCTATTGCTTTCAGTCTCTGCCTCTATTTTTTTTGGCTTATATGGTTAGCATTTTTTTTTTATCTATCATTTGTTGCAGGTATGGAGTATCCCCATTTGAGTATGCACTTGGAGAATCTGGAGGAAGCCTGCAACTGGCCATTGCAAATGCACAGATTAAATGGCCAGCTGGACCTAAACCGCTGTATCCCGAAGCACTTCACCAATTCGTGACTTGGATGCTTCAGCCTCAGGCTACTGTTCGCCCTCGCATAGATGATATCATATATCATGTCGACAAGTTGATCTTGAAGTTTTCACAGTGAGATATCATTTCGGGACTCGGTTGAGGAGGAAGGGGCATTCAACCGGTAATGTAAGATCTGATCATTCACATTCTAGCAACTACTTCTGAAGTGAAAGCAGTAGCTGTTCCTTTAATCCTTTTTGGCTATGTTACTCGGATTTGAGGGTGATATCGAATATGGATATGCATTTTTCTAAGTTTTTTTTTCTATATATTTAAAGAATCATATCCAAATATGTTGGATATGGGTGCTAGACAGGTGTAATTTATGGAAAATGAGGAGTGATAGCTTTTTGGAGTAGTAGTGCATTAATTCTTGCCATAACTATTAAACTTCATGATCTGTGAGTTACTAAAGTCCAGATCTGATCTCCCTTAACATCCGAGATACAATTTTTTTTTATATGAAAACCCCAATAATTTGTGTTGTCCATTTACTCCATGTTTCTTATGTTTTTTTTTTATAGAAAGCCGCTAGTTTTATTAAAAAATATATTCAGAATTACAATGACGGTTTACAATCACAATTGTAAATTAAACACATAATTTAGATATAATTTGGACATTTTTCTTATGTATCCTTTTTTAAATTTTTTTGGACTGCATATAGTAGGAAGATTCAGTGGTAATGTATAATTTATTAAAATGAGGCATTCAATTTAATCTAAAAAAATGTGCGCTAAATCCTGCTTTTTCTCGCTTTAAAACTAAAAAGAACCTTAATAGTAATTGGGGGCGAAAGTTTGGGGGCAAAAGCCTCTATCGAAAAAATTATATTATGGGTCAATCCCTTCACGCTATCCATAGGACTAACTAAACTCATCTCATTATTTTTTTAATATCATATTTTTATCAAATGAATCTTCACTTGATAAAAATTGTTTTTAAAATTAATTTACAGTAAATATGAGTAAAGATTCACTTGGTAAAAATATGACATAAAAAAATAATGAGATGGTAATTTTTATTAATTGGTCCTATGGATGACGTGGATGGAATAACCCAAAATATAATTTCTTCTCCTACTGAGAAAGTAACTTCGTCTCTGCATAGATCTTCTTAATAGAAAAAAGAAGGGTAAACTACACAGATGACCACTGAACTATGGGTTTTGTGTCAAAATGACCACTATATTAATTTTTAGGCAAATGCACCACACAACTATTTAAATGGTTCCATTTTAGCCACAAGCCGTTAGAAAAACAAAAAAGTTGACGGAACTGTTAAAAAAATTGGTATAATTATACATTTGGTCCTCTATATTTAAACAATATATCAATTTAGTCCTAATTTTAATCTAATAAAATAAATTAGTTATTCAATAAGATGGTGACACGTGTCACCACCTTATTGGAAGTTTTTAACTATTTTTATTTAATTTAATTTATTTAATTAATTTTCCACCTCCAATCAAGTGGTGACACGTGTCACCACCCAATTGGAGGTAGAAAAATGTTAACATGGAGATTGCTTCCAAGGGGAATTAAACTTGGGACCTTGGAATGAAAGGGGCAGGTGCTTACCACTAGGCCAAGCACATTTTTGTGTTGTGAGATACAATCTTTGATATATATTTAAATAGTTTTAGTGCTCAGAAAAATTGAAGAAGAGAAAATGATGTTAGGTGGATTCAAACCTAGAACATTAGAGTGGAAAACACACATGCTTACCACTAAGCCAACCCTTCAATTCACGTGTCACCATCTTATTGAATAATTAATTTATTTTATTAGATTAAAATTAGGACTAAATTGATATAATGTATAAATATAGAAGACAAAATGTGTAATTATACTATTTTTTTAACAGTTCCGTCAATTTTTTTCGTTTTTTAACGGTGTGTGGCTAAAATGGAACCATTTAAATAGTTGTGTGGTGCATTTTTCGAAAAAATAATATAGTAGTCATTTTGACACCAAACCTATAGTTCAGTGGTCATTTGTGTAGTTTACCCAAAAAAGAATGATTATATCAATCCTACATAAATTTTATGTTGGATATATAATCATATCTAACATTAACTTAAAAAAACATTAACATTCAAATTTAAACGAGACTTAAATAAAAAATAAGTGTCTAAATTATACCTCTTTTGAATGTTAGGTGCCTAAAGTAATTTTTTTTTGCTAAAAATAGATGTCTAATGTTTACACTATTACAATTTTGGGTGCCTAGTTGTTAACTACCGTTAATCAATAAACAAATGACACATAACAGGTTTATTTTAATTTTTCAAAATTAAAAATTTTAAACAAATTTTCTACACAAAAAAAATATTTTTTTCCAGAAAATCCTAAAATTTTCGGTTTCCTATTTGAATGGTTTGGTTGTAAAGGATGGTTTTATTAGTTGGTCTTTAGATGAATAAAACAACATTTATCAAAAAAAAAAAAAAACTCTGCCTTTTTTTGCAAAATAATTTTAAAATCTCTAAATTTTTTCAAACTCAAACTTCAAACTCTAAAAATGGTGAACATACTTTTTCTATAAAAAAATAACTAAAAAATTGAATCGCTAGTAGAATATTGAAAGGTGTGAAATCTAGAACAAAAATCATCTACCTTTGTTGGTGTACCTATATATGCCCAACACTAAAAATCTAAATCCTACACTTTAATCCTAAATTTTAAATCATAAAACTTTAAACTCTAAACTCTAAACTCTAAACCTTAAACCCCAATTTTAAACTTTAAACTCAATTTTTTCATGTTGAGACATATATAGTAGAACTGAAAAGGACAAAAGATTCTATCCCTCAGAATATGGGTGAATGAGACGAGCTACTACACCTATTAACTGTAATAACCGAATAATCTCTAGTTTTGACACTAAGACTGTTAAAGCGATAATATCTCATATTGATTAAATCTTAAATTACATATGATTCTAAAGTTGACCTATATCCCAATTATACATTTGAAATGACAACCACAAAGAAAAGCAGTATATGTACGTACGTACGTATGCACAATACATGTAAATTTGTAGGAGTGCATACTTTATTTATATATAAAGTATTGAAAATACATATTCCGAACAAAGATAAAGCAAAAAGTATTCATGTGTATCGCATGTGACAATAAACACATATTTATGCAGTAATAGCTAAAAATGTTTGGCAAGCATACCTTATTTTCAAGTCAGTAGCATTAAAATGTGTATAGTTATATTTCTAGTACCATTCCGGCTCAGGATAATCTTGTCGAGTGACAGGGTATGATTGGATGATCAGCTTGTATGCTTTTCAATCGACTCGATCCCGTCGGCTTTATATAGTCCGTCTACATTCTGCCTTACACAATGGATATCATTGCCACTGATTTCTTTCAGGTTTGCATCCCGTTCTTTCTTCCTTGGGATTCCTCTTATTCTTATTTCTTCTAGTGCTTCATTACGCGTTCCGGTGAAACTTTGCATCATCTCCCTGAAATTAGTACCGGCGGAAAACTTGAAAACGGTTGTTTTTGCAGGGTTCCTGAAACTATTGAAGTATTGATTAATTTAGATCATGACAAACAAAAGAAAAAGAGCAAACTGCATCCAATTTTAACATCATTCTTTGTAAACCTTAGATGCAACTTCATAATGAACGTGTTCCAAGTTTCAACTAACCTTTTTTTGGCCTTACGGACATCTACACCAATGGCTGCTTTACGTCTATCAGAGAGCTGATCAAAATTTTTATCCATTAAAGTTTGAAGTTTATTTTCATCCGCTACCAATCTCATAAAAAGAAGCAATCCATCGTCATCCATCTGCCCACCTTCGTACGTGACGATGGACTTATCAGGGATTTTGATGGTAAGATGATTGGAAGCCCGAAGTATGCGAGAAAATGCAGATAGTGACGAAGTTCTAGTAGGCTGTGACTTGGGATGGTTATGTGAAGCTCTATGGATAACCTCTGTCGGCGGCCATTCAAGTAACCTCTTAGGTTGGCAACCAGGGTCCTGTTTGTAATCGCACCTGGAATTTGCATAAATCTGATCAAATGCCAACCAGGCTAAGAGGATAAACGAGATTAATTACATACAATTAAATATATATTACATACAAGTGGAAGTGTGGTTGCAGAAAGTGGAGATATCACTGAAGAAGTAGCAGAGGAGCAAGGCGGCGGTAGCGGATGACAGACCTCGGCAGAATTATTGTCTTCCACACTGATAGTTTGCTGGTCAGTGCCTGGATTGCTTTTCTGATTCAATGACGGCACCGCACAATCTACCGTAGTTGGAGATGGTAAAACCTGCAAATATGACCCCCCCCCCCCAAAAAAAAAAAAGACGAGTCATGCCAATAATCTAAGCTAAACATAATAAAAATTGATAAGATAAACAAAAACTAAAGGATTTGGTTTTAAAAACAGATTAAAGTCGACAAGAGGCTTTAAAATGGATAATGCAGCTAATGCTTCTTTAGCAGGATGGACCAGTAAATGAAATGCTACACAAACAAGGGAGATTCGAAACGCTTTTCTGAATATGAATTTATTAAAAATTGAGCTCTAAAAATTACTTATGCAGATGAAATATCACCCGAACATGACATGTGATCAACGCATTTTACTCGTCAACTCTTTCAAACAAAAAATACCTTACATGTTAATAAGTACTTACATTGGAGTTGTCCCTCAAAACAGGGTGATCTTGAAGCTTAGCTGGTCTCATTAACCCAGGACCAAGAGGAGGCATGGTAGGCAATGTAGATGGAATTATATTTATAACGTCTGCCCTTGTCCTTACTGCTGTGCCATCTGACAATGAAAAGCGATGACCCATTTTAGGACGACAAATAAGGGGGCAAATGTAACCATTATGCGGTAAAGAACTTCAAGTATATTAGCATCTTCTGCAAATTCATGCATGCACAAGTAAAACATTTTCATCTTCATTAACAGTTAGCAGACATTTTTTCCCCGGAGAATTCACTTAAGTTAGTAGATGTTACGGGTTACCTTTATAGCCAATATCATTATTAAGCATCAATTCTATGGTTATTAATAGGAACCAATTTATTAATATGATAATTATTAGGAGTTGGGAGATTCTATTTATTAGTATTTTATATGCTTAGAAGCCTTTCCTTAGTAAGAATGCTCGCTTAGCAAATTTTTATTCAAACAATGTATTTAACCTATATTTAAAGAGTGATTTGCATCAATAAAATTTAAGCCAAAATTTAGAAACATTAAGGTTGAGGATAAATAATTACCTGGATGTGCTTCTTGATCCAGTATCGAAGCTTCAAATACATCTTGATATCCTGCGAATGTCAAACAACCTTTTATCTTTTAGGCATTTCCTAGCTGCTATTAAATGTAATGTTTCTGATATATACTTTCTAGTGCAAGCTGAGAAGACAAACAGAGCAGTTGAGCGCATTTCTCTGCCACTAAAGTTTCTATGATAAAATTACTGATATGATTAGTTTTATTCTCTCCTTTTTTCCATATTTATATTCAATCTCTCGTTAAGAATTTATAAACACACTCTAATGAAATCATGTATTAGATTGCAAAACTTGTTGTCAACTTCAGACCTCTAATTTTTTTCTGATGCAAGCATTAAACATAAAAAAAGAGAGGATAAAATCATTCCTATGAATGTGAAATTCAGGGTTCAATGAACATCATTACTCTCCAATATGTACCAGAACCGAGAATATGACGATAAAGGAAGGGTACTGTCTGTCCACCTCTTGTAGTGCTAAGAGTCTTGGATGCCTCAGCAGCATCTTCGACATTATTGGCCCTATGATCATTGCGAGGTTGAGAGCGCAACTTATACAACCCCCTGACATCCTGCCAATGATGGTTATGTATCCCTTGGTAGGTGGTGACAAAAAAGCTTGTATCTTGGGAGTCTCGCTCAACATGTTTCTTCACTGGACAACCCACTGACAAACATTTGTAGTATGACCTATACAAAGCGAATAAATGCATGGAGAAAGGTATAATAAAATCAACAAAACTGTTTAGCAACTTGAGAACTTCCTGAACTAATTTAGGCTAGGTGAAGAAATCACCTTGGATAGGAATTACCCTTGACCGATTTCTGTCCATATTTCCTCCATTTATAACCATCATCAAGTACCTTGCTTCTGATTTGATTTTCAGCTCTATTCCCTCTCATGGGTTTGCTTGCCGAACCTATGATGTTGTTGTTTTCATTCTCAGTACAGTTCCTGCAGAATGTAAAACCACTGCATTAATATTGTCCCTTTCATGAAACCTTTCCTTTTGCAATCCACAACCTCAATCATATTTAACCAAACCACTTGCAAAATTGACTTCCACTATTTTAATTTCATCCTTGCTGCAAAAACTGAAAGAAACTTAAAGGCATTTTATATCGAAGGAATGGAGTCAGCAAACACAGCAAGCAAGAGCAACTGTTCTGATTTAAGGAAGTGAAGGCCGCTACTGTTAGATAAAAGCGCTTATATAGTACGAAGTAGCAATAGAGAACAACAATTCCTACTTCAAAAATTACATGAAGTAAAATGTTGAACTGACCATCTTTTGGCCTTAGGTTCATCTTCATCAGCGTCTGCTTCAAAAACTTTTAAAGCTACATCACAATGATAATCTTCTAGACTTTGTTCTTCTCTGATGTATAGCTCCCTCCTTGTTCAGGTGCCTGAATTTGAACAAATTCAGAGAAATGTTAATAGAAAATCAAGGCTGACAATAAGATTTGACTCAAATTAACAAAACCAAATTAAACACACTTTGACTTATGGTTGTTGAAGGTTGAGATATCCTTTTGGGGATGACTTATCATGCTTGTCAATACAAGGATTGCCTATAAAATCAGTTAAATCCTTTACCATCATAAAATGTTGATTGCAGTTAAATTCTTAGCATTGTTAAGGAACAGCCTTAACTTGATGTAGCTGATTAGGCGATGATACCCATGCCATCTGTTGATTGGTGTGGATTGCGGAAAATTAGGGAATTATATTCCTAATATCTAGTTGTTGATATTTAGGAATTTGTCAATAAATAGGTGCACATATTTGTAGCTGCTGATTTTCTGTAGTTTTCCCTAGATTAGGCTCTCTTTGTAACCTATAAATAGGTGCTATTTTATCAATAATCATCAGAAAATAGATAACAGTTTTCTCTACCTCAAAATCTCTATTATTCTACATGGTATCCGAGCTAGGGAAGTCTGAAAAATCCCAGCAAGATGCTTGGTAGTGTTCTTGTTAATGGTTCTATCTCAGCCAATGTAAAAGATAGGAAAATGTTATAGTTTAGCCTTAAAAAAGACTATTTGGTTCTATCTTAGCCATCCATTGTAAAAGATATGAGAAGAGTTTTTAGTTGAGCCTTTAAAAAATTAGATGAGGTTCTATCTAAGCCTTGAAAAGATAGTGTTGTTAAGCCAACAACGTGCTATAAGTTGAATGGCAACAGCTACCCAGTCCATGAATGGTAGAAAAAGCTGGAAGACATCTCAAAAGAAGATGCAGAAACCAGAAAACGCTGGAAGACATCTCAAAAGATGCAGAAACCAGAAAAATATGAAAGACATCTCAGAAGATGCAGAAACTAGAAAAAAAAGATCAATGGCAGAGGAAAGCTGTAAGACATCTCAGGATGGTGCAGAAATCAGACACAACAGCTGCAAATTATCAACAATGAGTATGAGAGAACTCAACGGCTCCCGAAATTAGGAATTTGTCAATAAATAGGTGCACATATTTAGGAATTTGTCAATGAGTGTGGGAGAACTCAACGGCACAATTGCTACCAAAGAGATGAGAACACATCCAAGATCCAACCTGGGAGTCTCACGACGTTTACTCACCGACTTGAGGGGGAGTGTTGATTGGTGTAGATTGCGGAAAATTAGGGAATTATATTCCCTAATATCTAATTGTTGATATTTAGGAATTTTTTAAAAAATGGGTGCACATATTTGTAGCTGCTGATTTTGTGTAGTTTTCCCTAGATTAGGCTCTCTTTGTAACCTATAAATAGGTGCTATTTTATCAATAATCATCAAGAAATAGAGAATAGTTTTCTCTACCTCAAAATCTCTGTTATTCTACACCATCTTGAGAATTTTTTCCCAACAATACATATCAAATGGAAATCTATAGAGCCTAAGTTTTTTTTTCATTACAAAACATTAAAAAAGTAGTTAAATTTCTAAGCTTTAGATTGGCATGTAAAATTTAAATGGTTTAAAGAGAATGGTTATGTGAAATAAAAACTTCGGCCAGTAGAAAGAATTCATATTGATTTGTATCCTTACCCAGGCTCAGCAAATCGCCAAGGCTTTTAATTTCATGGTTTAAGGAGATCAGTTACTTCCAATCGAGATGCAGACATTCATGACAGTGAGACCCTGGATAAAAAAAACTATATATTGTTTTGTGAATTGATATATACTTATGTGGGAAGTCCTTGATAATGGATTGGATGGAAGTACACATGCCGAAGGAGACTCTGTCCCATCTATTCCCATTATTTTCTCTTCTGTATAATCTAACCGTTATCAACCAAAATTGCCTAATGAAGTGAAAGAAACAAAAAATCAAAGAGTTGATTCATAAGAGTCGCAAAGAAAAATTACCCTTGTACTGGCTTTTATGATCTTGTGGTGAAACTTCAAACAACTTTCCATTACCTACCAATGTTCAAATGAGCAATGTTAAAAACATCACTTCTCATCAGTCATTAGCAAACCTTTTTTAATGAGGGTGCATTTTCTCATACTATTTCGCCCATAATATACATACATGGGGAGGTCATTGCGCATTTTCATATAATACCTAGGAAGCTGTTAGACACAAGCATGAGAAAGTTACTGACATAGAGTATGGTTTAATAACATATTCACAAGTAATGCAATAATTGTCCAGTTATAGATGCTCAGATAGACTGCCATCTGAAAGAAGATTTTATTGGAGCACAGCTCCTCCTCACACGCATACTCGTCTATGTTGAGGAGTCCAGGGATAATATGTTTTTACATGTGATTTCAAACAGCAAGTTAGGAATTCCATTTGTTCTGTAGTTTACAGAGAAAACGAAGTGACTGGGTCTGGAGCATAGAATTTGCTTGGGCAAGGCAAAAACTAGAAAGTAAGGCTTTGATCTAAGTTATTATGCCAGTTGCTTGGAGTGCCTACATTTGTATGATAAAGGATGTTTTCAGAGCTTAGTCTGTTCCTAGTATCTTTGTTTACTGCTTTTGCAGTCTGTGCCTTTTGTAGCCGGGCATGCCTGCTTTTCTTGAGATGATAAAAAAAAACTACACAATTGACCCAAAAAAGGGTTCAAGTACTCAATAAATAGATCTCAGACATATGCTAATAAATCAGATGATGAATAAAAAGGGGGAAAAGATCAAAAGATATTTTTACCTAGTTGTTGGCTTCCATTTTGTATGGTTGCTTCAAGTAGATGCCCACCTTCTACTAATTGTGTCATCAGATTTTTCTCATTATCGATAGGGAAAAAGATACGCATCAGATAATCTGGCCGACTTCCCCACTCCGTTTCATTCCAATTCATATCCCCCCACCACTGACATTCTCCTTTGATTATCTTCAAAGTTTTGCTTGACAATTCCATTTTTGATATACTTGTAAGCTTCGGGCAATTGTAACAGCCTATTGTCACGGACTTATTCTTTCAAGCTCAAATCTGTGCGGCACTAGCACACTCGGCACGATGCTAGTCAGCCTTAATGTCGCAACGCTATGGCAAACACAAGGAGCAAACGAGTTTACAAGGAAAGGACCTTGTATTGCACAACGGAAGCTTTACAAGAGTTTGTGTAAATGACTACTTGGTTATTTACAAATGAGAGGGGTGGCCCTATTTATAGGCACCCACCTCCTCAACGGACAGTTAGGATCTATTTGATCCAACGGTTAGGAGTTTGCCTCCCAAAATATCTACTACTACCTAGATATCTCTAGATAAGTCCATACTTATCTATCTACATCTCTAGCATTCTATAGTATTCTAGAATATTCTACAACTATCTAGTTATGTCCTTGACTATCCAAAAGCTTCTAGAAAGTTCCAGAGACTTCTAGAGTAGTCCCGAACTTTCCAGGGTCTTCTTCAACATTCTAGATCATTCTAGAATGTTCTAGATGCTTCCAGGATGTTCCAGATCCTTCTAGAATGTTCTAGAACCTTCGAGAACCTTCCAGAGTGTTCTAGAATCTTCTAAGGCTTTCTGGACGAGTCTAGACCTTTTGAGAACCTCCTGGATCCTTGTGGAAATGTTCAAGATGATCGTGGGCCTCTCTAGATTGTTCTAGGTCCTTCCTTGGATCATCTTTTGCCTTAAAACGCCCAAGGCACTTCATTTTGCCTTGGTTGGCCCGAGTGGCCTAGGGGGCACTCCTCGGTCGGTCCTGGTGCACTTTGGCGGGGCGTGACACTATGCTTTCTAACTTTGGTGCTATCAATAGTCCATTCGAAATGCTGACCAGTTCAGGAAGGTAAAGAAGAAGCAATCTTTTCAAACTTGGAAGAAATATTTTATCTGACATCATCGGCCTGATGGACGAATGACTTACGAGGCTTGTGACTTGGGGGCAGTCCTCAAGAATTATCTCCTCCAAGTTAACAAAATTTTCAAGCAAAGCATGACTGAAAATTTTACTCAGCTGGGGGCATGTATGCAGTGCTAAGAATTTCAACTTAGACATACAAGCAAATTGATTTGGTCCTCTCCAAATACTCTGTAAGTTCTCCATGTAATGAATGCTCAAATACTCTAGGGACTCAAGCACAGGTTCTACAGAATCGGGTTCAGATTCAGATTGGTCATCTTCATTTCTTTCATAATAAATCTCTCCATCAACAAGGGTTTCCATTTTATTACATTCTGCCAACAAGCAAAATTTTAGCCCCTTCATATTCTCAATCCCAAATTCAGAGAGATTCATTGCGGTTGCATGGTGGTCCAAGAAAAATGAAGTAGAATATTTCAGTACCCCCTTTATTTCAATCGGGATGGTTTCACCATTCACAAACTTCAAGCATTTGTCACAGTTTCTGAATTCTGCTTCAACTTCATTTGGTACACGAGATATGATTCTCCTTTTAGGACGGCCAACGATAAATCTAAAGCGTGACAAGGAAGGATATATCAATGATGTACTATCTAAAAGTTGGAATTCTGGCAGGTACAAGCTAAGAGCTGTCAGTGTTTTTGAGTTGCATACTTCCTTCACAACAGCTTCCACAGAATCATCCCACCTCTTGTCTGCAGGATTCACATCAATGCTTAACTCAGAAAGTTGTGAGAGATTTGATATCGTCTCAGGATGAATCAAAATGTTTGACATCAACTTCTTTTTTCCAGATAAATGATAGAATGATACTTTCAACAGTCTTAACTTGAGTAGTTTTCCAGTCTCTCTAGGCAAATTGATGATCTGAGTTTCATCAAGATCAAGCTCCTCAAGATTTTTTAGTTTCCCAACTTGAGGTGATAGTTCCATGAAGAGATCACAACTTTGTAACAAGAGTTTTTTTAGTGCAACCAACTTGGGAAGAGATTTTGGCAAAGATTTGATGCTAGTACGAGACAAATCTAATACTTGGAGAAGGGCCATGCGCTGAAAGAACAGGGGAGGAATAGCTGTCAGCTCATAATTCCCTTGCAAATACAACGCAATCAGTGAAGAGAAGTTTGGGCATTTTGGCAACTCAGACACATTATTTTTATCATCCGTTAAATGAATCTCTTTTGCTGCCCATACTTCCTTCCGTAGCTCAGTCAATCTTGACCCACTTTCCTTAAGAACAGGCTAGTGCCTTTTGGCTGAAATGCGAAGCATGATGCTACAAAAGTTTACTGGATGATTCAAAAGGATCCTGCCTCACAAAATACTTTATTTGTAAAGCATCACTTACCATCTGAAAAAAGGAAATAATATCCTTCATTATGCATACTGAAAAAATAATCTTTGAGGAATTGAGAATTACATATAAGTTAACTACTACTACTGAAGAAAGATAGGTTTGTACAGAGAAAGAACAGTTTTTATTCTCTGTGTATTTTCACTTAAAAAAGAAATTTACGCATTATAGAAAAAAGTCTTTAAAAAGACTATATAAGTAATTTGATCTAAGTAGGACTACTTTAAAAAATATTATCTCTAAGTAAGGTAAGACTAAGAGTTAGACTTAATCTAAACTACATTATCTCTAAGTAAGATAAGACTAAGAGTTAGACTTAATCTAAACTACTGACTTAGTACCATTACACTAAAACTCTTCTATTTACACTGTTAACAACCTACACTCCCCCTCAAGCTGGTGAGTATACGTTGTAGAGTCCCAGCTTGGATGTAAACTCGTCGAAGGTGCTTCTTGGAAGGGCCTTGGTTAGAACATCAGCTAGTTGGTCTTTGGTATGTACAAAATTGAGTTGAACTTCTCCTTTATTCACCTTTTCTGAGATAAAGTGTTTGTCTATCTCAATATGCTTAGTTCGGTCATGATGAACTGGGTTTTTAACAATGCTCATGGCAGATTGACTATTGAAGAAAAACATAATTGAAGAAAAACAGAATGTATTTCTGTTTCTTTCGATAAAATTAATTGATAAACTTACAAAGGTTTGCAGACTTTTATAGACTAGGACTTTTAGTTACATTAGGAGTCCTACTAATTATTAACTTCTAACTCTAGTCTTAGGAGTTTGACTTTAACTAAACTTATACAATATAGTTCAATTACAATAACTAATCTAGTTCGACTAGACTTACAATTCTAGTTCGAGTACACTTACACTCCCCTTCAAGTTGGAGAATATACATTGTATAATCCCAACTTGAATAAAAATTTGTCGAATAAGGCTTTTGGCAGTGCTTTTGGCAGTGCTTTTGTTAGTACATCTGTCACTTGCTCCTCGACTGGAACATACTCTAATGAAGATATTCCACTTGTCAACTTCTCTGCGATAAATTGCCTATCTATTTCAACATGCTTTGTTCTGTCGTGTTGAATAGGGTTCTTGGCAATTTGAATGGTCGATTGATTATCACAAAAGATCTGGAAATTTTCATCTTTGGTCATTCCTAGTTCTTTAAGCAACTTTATTAACCAGATTCCTTCACACATTCCCAAGGCCAATGCTCTGTATTCCGCTTCTGCACTGCTTCTGGAAACAACTGTCTGCTTTTTGCTTTTCCAAGTCACCAAATTACCCAATACATAAAAGCAATATCCACTGGTTGACCTCCTGTCTGTTAGTTCACTGGCCCAACTTGCATCTGTGAATACTTTAACAGTTTTATCAGAACTTTTCTTGAATATTAAACCATGTCCAGGTGTACCTTTCAAGTATCTCAGAATCCTCTTTGCTGCTTCCACGTGTTCCTGCCTCGGATCTGTCATGTGCTGACTCACAATATTCACTGGAAAAGAGATATTTGGTCTTGTTAGTGATAGATAGATCAATTTCCCTACTAGCCTCTGGTAGAGTCCTTTATCTACCTTTGGACTTGGATCGACTTTGTTGAACTTTAAGTTTGCATCCATGGGTGTATCTGCTGGTTTGCAACCCAACATTCTTGTTTTTGTCAACAAATCCAGAACATACTTCCTCTGATTGATCACCAAACCTTTGCTAGACCTTGCTATCTCCATACCTAGGAAATATCTGAGTTTTCCTAGATCCTTGATTTCAAATTCCTTGCTCAACAAGGTCTTTAATCGACTCAATTCCACTTCATCATCTCCTATCAATATTATATCATCCACATAAACAATAAGAATAACCCTTTTATTCAATGAGGTTACCTTAGAGAACAAGGTATGGTCTGCTAGTGACTGTTTGTATCCATTCTCCAAAATAACCCTGGTAAATATGTCGAACCATGCTCTTGGAGATTGCTTAAGGCCATAGAGAGATTTGTCAAGCTTGCACACTTTCTGATTTTGTCTAGCACCTTCTAGTCCGTGTGGAATCTGCATGTATACTTCTTCATCAAGGTTACCATTAAGAAAAGCATTTTTAATGTCAAGTTGATGCAATTGTCAATCACAGTTTACAGCTAGGCTTAACAAAACTCTAACTGAATTTAATTTAGCAACAGGGGCAAATGTTTCCTTATAATCCACTCCATAGGTCTGTGTGAACCCCTTGGCAACCAATCTGGCTTTATATCTTTGTATACTGCCATCTGAATTGTACTTAATGGCGAACACCCATTTGCATCCAACTGGTTTTTTACCTTGGGGAAGATTTGTAATGGTCCATGTACCATTCTTTTCAAGTGCCTCAATTTCTTCATCAACTGCTTCCTTCCACTTAGGATTCTGCAAAGCTTTTTCAATAGTCGTAGGAATACGTTCTTCATCTAGCTTTGCTGTAAATGCTTTAAAAGATGACATCAAATTCCCATAAGCAGCATACCTTTGAATAGGATGCTTAGTACATTGTCTCACCCCTTTTCTTTTAGCAATAGGTAAGTGTTCAAATTCAAGAAGATGAGAAGGAATACTAGCAGAATCATTACCTCCACTTTCTTTACAAGCAACTGGACAAAAATCCAATTCTTGGCAAGTACTAGATTGCAGAATGGTTTCTGGAATGGTTCTCCTCTTCCTGGCGTAAACCTGCAGTTGTTTAGGGGGCTGTGAAGAAGGTTCGATTAAATTTCGGGTTCCTGCAGGCGTGACAATAGGTGAAGTATGTGGTGTAGATAAGGTATTAGGTGAGGAAATAGGTAAAATATTAGGTGGAGAAAGAGAAGTCTGAGGCTCAAGTGATGAGGAATAGGTAGGAGGTGGTAAATGAAAAGAAGGAACCTGTTTTGGAGAGGGCTGGAAATCATCAAAACTCTCCCCCTGAATTTCAGCCGTGGGAAAATATGGTTCATGTTCAAAAAAGTTAAGATCCAAAGAAACAAGAAATTTACGAGAAGGTGGATGGTAACATTTGTAGCCCTTCTTTAGTGAAGAATATCCTACGAACACACATTTTAGAGATTTAGGATCAAGTTTAGACCTAGAAGGATCATGGTTTGTAACAAACACGATACACCCAAAAGTTTTCAAAGGAAGTGTAGAGGACAAAGGCTTAAAGCGAGGAAAACAAGATAAAAGAACATCTCTAGGTGTTTGGAAATTTAAAACTCTACTGGGCATGCGATTAATAAGATATGTAGAAGTTAATAAGGCTTCTCCCCATATATATTTAGGAACATTGTGGGTAAACAATAAGGCTCGAGTTACCTCTAGTAGATGCCTATTTTTCCTTTCTGCGACTCCATTCTGTTGGGGAGTATCAACACAAGAACTAATTTGTACTATCCCTTTTTCCTTGAAAAAATCACCTAAAGATTTAGTAAAGAATTCCCCTCCATTATCCGATTTAAAGATTTGAATTTTAGAATGAAATTGGGTCTCGACCATGTTGTAAAATCTCTCAAAAACACTAGTCACTTCAGATTTTTCTTTCAAGAGGTAAGTCCAAGTGGTTCTACTATGGTCATCAATAAAGGTCACAAACCATCTGTTACCAGTAATATTCTTCACTTTAGAAGGACCCCAAACATCACTGTGGATAAGAGAAAAAGGATGTGAGGGTTTGTAAGTAGAGGGTAAGTAAGATTGTCTTGTTTGTTTAGCAAGTTGACAGATATGGCATTTAAAGGAAGAAGGTTTTTTATTAACAAATAATTGAGGAAAATTTTTTGCAAGATAGGTGAAATTTGGGTGGCCTAACCTAAAATGCCATAACATAACATCAAACTGCCCTAAGGAAGTAAGACAAAATTTAGAAGATAAAGGTTTAGAATTTCCTGTACTGTGAAGAACATATAAACCATTCTGCAAGCGAGCATTGCCAATCCTCTCTTTGAAGTCCAGTGCCTGTAAAAAACACTCAGAATCAGTGAACTGGAAAACACAATTTAAATCCTTGCAGAGCTTGCGAACTGACAACAAATTGCAGTTCAGGCTAGGCACAAAAAGCACGTCTCGAAGGACTAAGTCATCAGTAAGAAATACAGAACCAATGCCTTGAATTGGTGAGAAAGAACCATCTGCTAATTTGATAGAATTCTGAGAGGAGGAATTTTTAAATTGAAAAAACAATTCCCTGTTACCAGTCATGTGCTCAGAAGCACCAGAGTCCACAATCCATGCTGATGTATTCGTAGTAGAAAGAAGTGCAGCGGAAGAAGAGTTGGTCTGTGTACCATCATTGTCTGCGAAAGCCAGATTTCCTGCACTGCTCTTAATGAATCTGCCGAACAGTTGCTGCAGTTGTACCATCTGTTGGTTAGTGAAGCCTCTAGATGAAGTCGGATTATCCATTGAAGAGGAAAAGAGAAAAAAAATCCGATAGGATCGAATTTAGACTGATACCATGAAGAAAAACATAATTGAAGAAAAACAAAATGTATTTCTGTTTCTTTCGATAAAATTAATTGATAAACTTACAAAGGTTTGCAGACTTTTATAGACTAGGACTTTTAGTTACATTAGGAGTCCTACTAATTATTAACTTCTAACTCTAGTCTTAGGAGTTTGACTTTAACTAAACTTATACAATATAGTTCAATTACAATAACTAATCTAGTTCGACTAGACCTACAATTCTAGTTCGAGTAAACTTACAACTATCACTTTGTAGCTCAATTTTATGGCTACACTCAAAATTTAATTCTGAAAGTAGTCTTTTCAGCCAAATTCCGAGAGCTAAAGCTCTATATTCGGCTTCAGCACTACTTCTTGCTACCACTGATTGTTTCTTGCTCCTCCATGTCACAAGATTACCCCAAACAAAAGAGCAATAACCACTTACTGATCTTCTGTCTGTTAGTTCTCCAGCCCAACTAGAATCAGTAAAAATCTTTATAGTTCTGTCATCACTCTTCTTGAAAATTAGGCCATGTCCGGGGGTAATTTTAAGGTACCTTAGTATCTTATGGACTGTATCAAGATGCTCTTCCCTCGGATCATTCATATGTTGGCTTACAATTCCAACAGAAAAAGCAATGTCAGGTCTAGTTAAAGACAAGTAAATTAGCTTACCTACAAGTCTTTGGTATTGCTCCTTATTCACAGGAACACCCATTTCCTCCCTTCTTGGTTTGAAGTTGCTGTCCATAGGAGTTTCTATGGGCTTGCATCCCATCATTCCTGTTTCTGAAAGTAGATCAAGGATGTACTTTCTCTGATTAATGACAATCCCAGCTCGAGATCTTGCAACTACAATTCCAAGAAAATATCTGAGATTTCCAAGGTCTTTAGTTTCAAACTCCTTGGATAATATTTTCTTCAAATTATCTATTTCGACAACATCATTTCCAGTGATGATAATGTCATCGACATAGACAATTAAGATGGCCCTTTTTCCATTCGGTCCCATTTTTACAAACAATGTGTGATCAGTCTGACATTGTTTATAACCATTCTTTATAACAACTTTGGTGAACCTCTCGAACCAAGCCCTTGGAGACTATTTTAGGCCGTATAATGATTTCCTTAGCTTGCAAACTTTCTGCTCACTGCCCTTCTCTTCCATCCCTGGAGGTATTTGCATGTAGACATCTTCCTCTAGGTTGCCATTAAGGAATGCATTTTTAATATCTAACTGGTGAAGTTTCCAGTTTTCATTTACAGCTGAGGATAATAGAACTCTTACTGTATTTAATTTTGCAACAGGGGCAAAAGTCTCTTGATAATCAATCCCAAAAGACTGTGTAAATCCTTTTGCCACTAACCTCGCCTTGAATCTCTCCACACTCCCATCAGAATTATACTTCACAGTAAATACCCACTTGCAGCCAACAGTCTTCTTTCCTTGTGGTAACTCAGTCAATGTCCAGGTCCCATTGCTTTTGAGAGCCTCTATCTCATCTTCTACAGCCTTTCTCCATTTAGGATCCCCAAAAGGCTTCCTCAATAGTTTGTGGAATCTGGATGCTGTCAATTTTTGTTGTAAAAGCTCGAAAAGAAGGCTGTAATTTTCCATAAGCAATAAATCTCTGTATAGGATGATTAGTGCACTTCCTTACACCTTTCCTCTGAGCAATAGGAAGGTCAATATTATCAATAGAAGGAATAAGAACAGTATCATTAACCACTTCCTTACCAGGTAACTCATTACCTTCCAGATTTTCAAAGGCAACAGGATTAAAGTCAAGTTCTTGGCAAAAAGCAGGCTGTATGGCAGACTGCAATATTGGCCTTTTTCTCCTCTTGTAGACACTGATTTCTCCTCTTTCATGCGCATTATTTTGAGTTCCTCGAGGGGTTTTAGGGAGCCTCAAATTAGGAGAAGGTAAAGGTGTTGGAGTGGTATGGGTATGTGTTTTAGGAGAGGAAAGAGGTGAGACAAGATTCTGCACAGCAGTAGGCTGTGAAGATGAATTTTGAATCTGATTTTTCTTGAGTTTGCACAACAGTGGGCTGTGAAGGATAATTTTGAGTCTGATTTTGTTGATTTTGAACAGTAGTAGGCTGTGAAGGATAATTTTGAGTCTGATTTTGCTGATTTTGCACAGTAGTAGGCTGTGAAGGTGGTGTTTGGAACTGTAAAGGTTGTATAGGTGTAGGCTGAAATTCAAATAGACTCTCCCCCTGAATTTCAGAGGTGGTAAAATAAGGTCTATTTTCGAAAAAAGAAACATTCATGGAGGTATAGGTCTTTTTAGTAATGGGTGAGTAACACTTGTAGCCCTTCTGAGTAGAGGAATAACCCAAAAGTACACATTTTATGGACCTCGGATCTAACTTACCCGTGGATGGATGATTATTATACACAAAAGCTGTACACCCAAACACTCTCAAAGGTAAATTGCTGAATATGGGTTTAAAATGAGGAAAAAATTGAAGAAAAACATCTTTAGGAACTCGAAAACTTAAGGGTTTACTAGGCATCCTATTGATAAGATGGGTAGCAGTGAGAACAGCTTCTCCCCAAAGGTATTTAGGAACATTGGTAGAAAAAAGTAAGGATCTAGCAACCTCTAAAAGATGTCTGTTTTTTCTTTCGGCAATCCCATTTTGCTGCGGTGTTTCAACACAAGAGGTAAGGTGAACAATGCCTTTGGTTTGGAAAAAAAGATCCCAAGGTTTTAGTAAAAAACTCATTCCCATTGTCACTATGAAACATTTGGATTTTAGTGTGGAATTGAGTTTCAATCATAGCAGCAAACTTTTTAAAAATCCCCTCAACCTCAGATTTTTCTTTCATTAGGAAGGTCCATGTAATCCTAGAGTGGTCATCAATAAAGGTTATAAACCATCTAGCTCCATTGACATTTTTTACTCTCGAAGGGCCCCAAATATCACTGTGTATAAGTGAGAAAGGATGAGAAGATTTATAAGTGGATGCAGGGTATGTTGATTTAGCTTGTTTGGCAATCTGACAAATATCACAGGAAAAAGACTTTGGATCTTTATTACTGAATAATCGAGGGAACAACTTGGCAAGATAAATAAAATTGGGATGACCTAACCTAAAGTGCCATAACAAAATATCATTTGAGTAATCGAAAATACTCTGTCCTAAGGTAGAAGTCTGAAAAGAGAGGCTTTTATTTGCTTGTCCCTGAATAGGAGTTCCTCCTTGAAGAATGTAGAGTCCTCCATACAGCCTAGCGTTGCCAATCACCTTCCCCGAATCCATCGCCTGAAATTCACAAACATTGAAAGCAAACTTAGTTGTACAGTTAAGATCTTTCAAAAGTTTGCTGACAGATATGAGATTGCAAGCCAACTTTGGTACATATAACACAAAATTTAGAGTAATATTCTGATTGAGTTTAACTAAACCACTTCCTGCAATTTCGGAGAAGGAACCATCAGCAGTTTTGATGTAGGAAGGAGAACTCAGTTTCTGAAGACTTGTAAACAAAGAAATGTCCCCTGTCATATGGTCAGAAGCCCCAGAATCGACAATCCAAGTGGAGTTATTACCACGATTCACCAAGCTCACAAAGGAAAGATTACCTGCATTAGAATGCAGGGCTATATTGCTTGCTGCTGTCATCTGACCAAAAAAAATTTGGATGCTGATTTTGGATGGACCAGCTTCAGAATTAACTTCAGAACTCTCGATGCCAGCCATGTAAGCTAGGTTTATTGTTTAGGATCGACAAGAAACCTAATCTGATACCATGAAGAAAGATAGGTTTGTACAGAGAAAGAACAGTTTTTATTCTCTGTGTATTTTCACTTAAAAAAGAAATTTACGCATTATAGAAAACAGTCTTTAAAAAGACTATATAAGTAATTTGATCTAAGTAGCACTACTTTAAAAAATATTATCTCTAAGTAAGATAAGACTAAGAGTTAGACTTAATCTAAACTACATTATCTCTAAGTAGGATAAGACTAAGAGTTAGACTTAATCTAAACTACTAACTTAGTACCATTACACTAAAACTCTTCTATTTACACTGTTAACAACCTACAACTACTACAATAAAAGTTTTATATTCTCAATGTATTTTTCTTTCACATCTTCGGTGCAGTGATTTTCATAGAAAAAAAATCCTACAGTTCAATATTTCAGACAAAAAATTGACTTGAGAGCAATCAAAAGTATGGTATATTGTTCTCTATTCAACACCTTATCACCATCATTTACTATCTCAATTACAAGAAGCCAAATAAACATATGCATTTGCACTATAAACCATAAATTTGAACAAACTCCATAAGTAGAGAAATTAAAGAACAGAGCTAGTGTTTCTCCCATCTCTTTAGCCTAAAGCACTTCAACATTTCCCTTTACCAGCAAACTAACAAAAATATGCAGACATAATCTCAACACAAAAGTGGCCAAGTATTCCTAGTCACCCTTTGAAATACGACCCAAATCAATAAATGAAGAGAAACAGAATTACTGTTCTGTTTTCATTGAATAATTAATTATCGTTACATCATTAGATTATATCCTAAATAGGTTAGGACTTTTAGTTTTACAAGGAGACCTAGTTAGGTTTGAACTCTAACTCTATCTGTTAGGTACAAGATAAAGATACACTTTAACTTATTTACAAACTCTAAGATTGCATTATCTAACACTCCCCCTCAAACTGGAATATACACATTGTATAATCCCAGTTTGGTTATAAATCTGTCAAAATAAGCCTTTGGCAGAGGTTTTGTAAGAATATCTGCCACTTGTCCTTCTGATGGTACATAGTGTAAAGATGTCATCCTTGTAGCAAGTTTTTCAGCAATGAAATGTCTATCAATCTCTATGTGCTTAGTCCTGTCATGTTGGACAGGATCCTTAGCTATTTGGATAGTTGACTGATTATCACAGAAAACTTCAAAACTTTCACTTTGTGTCACTCCCAAATCCTTGAGTAGTTTTACAATCCAGATTCCTTCGCAAATTCCCAAAGCCAATGCCCTGAACTCTGCCTCGGCACTGCTTTTAGAAACAACTATTTGCTTTTTACTCCTCCATATCACCAAGTTACCCCAAACAAAGGAGCAATACCCACTAGTAGACCTCCTGTCCGTAAGCTCACCTGCCCAGCTTGCATCAGTAAATACTCTAATGGTTCTGTCATGACCTTTTTTAAAGAATAAGCCATGACCTGGTGTGCCTTTCAGATACCTTAGAATCTGTTTTGCTGCCTCCATATGTTCTTGTCTCGGATCAGTCATATGTTGACTGATAATATTCACCGGAAATGAAATATCTGGCCTTGTAAGAGACAAGTAGATCAGTTTTCCAACCAATCTCTGATAAAGCCCTTTATCAACTTCAGTGCCAAGTTTTAACCTGTCAAACTTCAAACCTGCATCCATTGGTGTATCTGCTGGTTTACAACCCATCAGTCCTGACTCTTCGAGTAAATCAAGAACATATTTACGTTGATTAATTATCAGTCCCTCTATATTTCTTGCTACCTCCGTGCCAAGAAAATACCGAAGAGTTCCTAGATCTTTAACTTCAAATTCCCTGCTCAAAAGACCTTTCAATCTGCTGATCTCGACTTCATCATCCTCAGTCACTATGATGTCATCCACATAAACAATTAAGATAACCCTTTTATTCGAAGAAGTTACCTTGATAAATAAGGTGTGATCTGCTGAAGATTGTTTGAATCCATCCTTCAAGATGACTTTTGTAAATCTTTCAAACCAGGCTCTAGGGGACTGTTTTAGTCCATATAACGACTTCTCTAGCTTGCAAACTTGTCGAGACTGTTCTGTGCCCTTTACTCCTAGAGGAATCTGCATATAAACCTCCTCCTCAAGGTTCCCATTCAAAAAAGCATTCTTCACATCTAGTTGGTTTAGTTTCCATTCGCAATTCACTGCCAAGCTTAAAAGAATCCTAACTGAATTCAATTTAGCAACAGGTGCAAAGGTTTCTTTAAAATCAATCCCATAGGTTTGGGTAAACCCTTTGGCAACTAACCTCGCCTTGTACCTTTGCACACTCCCATCAGAATTATACTTTATAGCGAACACCCATTTACAACCAACAGGTTTTTTACCAGGAGGTAGATCAGTAATTTTCCATGTCTCATTCCTTTGAAGTGCTTCAATCTCCTCCTCAATAGCCATTTTCCACTGCGGATTCTGCACTGCATCTTCAAATCTGTCCGGAATCTCCTCACCATCCAAACATGCTGTAAAAGCTTTGAAAGAGGGCATTAAACTAGAATAAGCAGCATATCTTTGGATAGGATACTTAGTACATTTTCTCACCCATTTCCTCTTAGCAATAGGAACATAGTCACATTCAAGAAGTTGAGAAGGAATATTAACAGATTTATTACCTTCACTTCTTTCACAAGCATCTGAACCGAATTCCAATTCTTGACGAGTGCAAGATTGCAGAACAATTTCGGGAATGATTTTGGTTTTCTTTCGAGTATAGACCTGCAGCTGTTTAGGAGGCTGTGAAGAAGGTTTAGTAAACTGTTTTGATGTAGAAGATGGAGAAGATAAGGTAATAGGCGATGCATTTGGGTCTTTATGAGGGGAGGAAACTTTAGGTTCAAGCAAAATAGGACAAAGAGAAGAAGAAGGAACCGAAACCTGTTTCGAAGAAAGCTGAAAATCATTGTTAAAAGTCTGCCCATGAATTTCAGTCGTGGAAAAATAAGGTTCATGTTCAAGAAAGGTTAGATCCATAGTGACAAAAAATTTCCGCGAAAGAGGATGGTAACACTTGTAGCCCTTCTTTAGCGAAGAATACCCAACAAACACACACTTAACAGACTTAGGGTCAAGTTTCGATCTAGTCGGACTCAAGTTTTGAACAAAGACAGTGCAACCAAAAACACGCAAGGAAAGAGTCGAACTCAGAGGCTTGAAAGAAGGAAAATAAGAAAGGAAAACATCCTTAGGTGTTTGAAAATTTAACACTCGACTAGGCATACGATTAACAAGATAAGTAGAGGTTAACAAGGCCTCTCCCCATAGATACTTAGGAATATTAGAAGAAAACATAAGGGCTCGGGTAACTTCTAAAAGATGACGGTTTTTGCGCTCTGCTATCCCATTTTGTTGGGGAGTATCAACACATGAACTGATATGAATAATGCCTTTAGTTTGAAAAAACTCTCCTAATGTTCTAGTGAAAAATTCCCCCCATTATCAGACTGGAAAAGCTGAATTTTGGTGTGAAATTGTGTATTAATCATATTATAGAAGTCCATAAACACCCTAGCAACTTCAGATTTCTCTTTAAGCAAATATGTCCATGTAAGCCTACTATGATCGTCGATAAAAGTAACAAACCAACTACCCCCAGTGATATTCTTCACACGAGAAGGATCCCAAACATCACTATGAATACGAGAGAATGGATGAGAAGGTTTGTAAGGCGAAGGCAAAAAAGATTGACGAGTTTGTTTCGCAAGAGGACAAATAGTGCAAGTAAAAGAAGAAGGCTTTTTATTACTAAATAATTGAGGAAACAACTTTGAAAGATACAAGAAATTTGGGTGGCCTAATCTGTAATGCCACAACATAACATCATCTTTTCCTAAAGAAGTAAAACAAAGTGCAGAAGGGTGAGGAAATTGAGTGGTGGAAAAAAGATATAAACCATTCTGCAAACTAGCACTGCCAATCCTCTTCCTCCTGTCCAGTGCCTACAAAACGCATTCAGAATCAGTAAATGTCAGAACACAGTTGAAATCCTTGGACAATTTACTCACGGACAACAAATTACACTTCAAATCAGGCACAAACAAAACATCATGAACCAGCAAACCCTCATTAATATAGACAGAACCCTTTCCACGAATCTTATAATAAGAACCATCAGCAATCTTGATAGAACGATTAACAGAGGAAGAATAAAATTCAAAAAATATATCCCTGTTACCAGTCATGTGATCTGAGGCACCCGAATCAATAATCCAAGTCGAAGTACAAGAAGCGGAAAGGAAAGCAAGAGAAGGAGAGGAACACTCTATACCTGCAGATTCTATACTGGCCACATTACCTTCACTAGGACCAGTAAACTTACTAAACATCTGTTGTAATTGAGCCATCTGTTGCTTGGTGAACCCACCAGATGCAGAATTGGAAGTATCATCAGAAGATGAACTGAGGGAAGGCTTGGATGTCGAGGATTTCCAATCAGGAGACTTCCCATGTAACTTCCAGCAGGTTTCCTTAGAATGGCTTGGCTTCTTGCAATAGTTACAAACTATACGCCCCTTCCTCGGTTTTGGAGAAGAAGAAACTTGAGTAACCAATGCAGAACTATCCGGAGCAGCCACATTCGGAACCATATAAGCACGTCTGCTCTCTTCACGTCGAACATCAGAAAATACCCCTCGGATTGAAGGAAGCGGACTAAGACTAAGAACTCGAGACTTAACTGGCTCAAAATCTTGATGCAAGCCACTCAAAAACTGAAAAAGTCTGCGCTGTTCAGTGATCTTTTTGAAGAGACCAGCATCAGTAGGAGTCTCCCATTCGTGTGAATCATAAAGATCAATCTGCTGCCATAAACTATTGAGAGTAGCATAATACTGAGTAACATTCATCCCATCTTGCTTCAAGGCAGGAGCAGTGCTCTCAATTCCAAACAGCTCAGAATTGTTATTCGTACTGGAATAGGTATCACGAACAGCTTCCCACATCTCTTGTGCAGTCCCATAGAGAACAAACTGAGCACTAACATCAGGAGCCATGGAGTTCAATAAGCAGGACATAACACGACCACTCTCGCCAGCAGCAGGTTTAGGAGTTTTACCAGTGATATACCCTAAGGTGCCATGTCCGATGAGAAACAATTTAACGGACTGTGACCACTGGAGATAATTTGTGCCTGTTAATCGAGGACACATGTTGACTGAACCAGAAGGTTCCAAGAAATCTGCCATGGAAGTAGCAGACGAGGAGGAAGGAGAGTGCAGCGCACTCGAAGAGAAATTTTCCACCATCGAAAAAAAAATTCGATTGGATCGAATTTAGGCTGATACCATGAAGAGAAACAGAATTACTATTCTGTTTTCATTGAATAATTAATTATCGTTACATCAGTAGATTATATCCTAAATAGGTTAGGACTTTTAGTTTTACAAGGAGACCTAGTTAGGTTTGAACTCTAACTCTATCTGTTAGGTACAAGATAAAGATACACTTTAACTTATTTACAAACTCTAAGATTGCATTATCTAACAATAAATTGGCAGTGTTATCCCAAATCGACGAGATTCAGAATTTAGAGAGTCAGTGTGTAAATATGTAGTAATATATAAAGTAAATTAAATCATCAGTCATTTAAGTATGTAGAACTTTCTCATCTTCTCTGACTCTAAGGAGTGCCATTTTTAGTGTCATATTTCCCCCCACTTAGCTACATTTTTATAAGAATCCAGACCTAGTCTGGTTGATTCATATAATCACTTAGGATTCGACATCCAAATGGTTTAGGATTCATATATTTTCATTTCGATATTAAAAAAGAAATGAAGAGAGACAATTTTGGAAGCCAACACCTGATATTGTGTTCTGGAGTTAAAAGAAACGGCTTTCCTCAGCTTTAGTCCACTGCACTTCACCGTCTCTTTTTCTTTCCAGTTTCTTCTTTCTCACGATACTAGCCTATCATTGTTTTACCAATTCACCCACTCAACTTAATTTTCTCTGCGGTTATCCATCAAACAATTGTCGGACAGACAGCAGAAAACATTTGGCTGTCGTAACGTCAACATTGTTTTCTCGGTTCTTTGCTTCAAACAACATAATTTCTGAAAATTCTGTGTTGCTTGTAGGTTTTTTACTTGGCCTTCTTCTATGGGGTTATTCATCAAACACTTCCCGGGAAGACAATAAAAGACCTTTGATAATTTATTGTAGCGTAAACCAAACATTATTTTCCTGGTTCTATGCTTAAAGGAAGAGAAAGTTTTGGAACTTTTGTATTGCTTATGGGTTAGTTTCCAGGTGTCTGCTAAAAGCAAGTGATCATCCTCCCTCATTATTTTTAATCTGCAACTTGCCAGTGGAAGTGTTGCCATCTCTGTATAATCTTATCCCAAAGCATATTCAGAATTATTTATATATGAAAAAAATTAAAAAAGAAAAGAAATTTGAAAACATATAAATAGCACACATGAAGTGGGTTATGGTGATTCAAGATATATACAAAACATGCAACCCTCTGTACTATTTTTTTTTCCATCAAGGATTAATCCGTTCGAACCTACCACAAACATGGAAATCAAAACCATAGCTTACCAAGCATTCAGATGCTCACGTATGAGAGAAGAGAGAAGAAGAAAATAGGTAAACTGACCTGCAAATTTGTTTGACTAGAGGTAGAAGAAGCCCATGCCCATGAGTGGTTGAAGTTAGAGATTGGGTTTGGAAGTTGTCAAACTCCACAGTTTGGATAAAACTTCAATCATATCACACTTAATATGATATCATCACCCAACAAGGGTAATCAACAAACAACTAATGTAATTTAATTTTACTTTAAGTAGATAGACTCCCACAACCTCAAGTAGTCTACTATCTTCATCTGGAGAAAAAGAAATAACCAAATTTCCGTCCAGCACTCTCAACCACTCCAAAATATTACAAAAACTCTACGTCTTCCTTTATTATTTGTTTATCAAGTTGACTTGAGTACCGTTCCAAGTGCTCTCTTTTGTAAGTTACCGTTGACATAGACGACTCATCCGTGGCTTGCTCCTCATGTTTCCTCGCGAGGCACCCTTCAACAGGAGCCATGTTCTTCTGCACCACGGGTTGAGAGTGGTGGTGCTCCCCTTCGTATGTTAGGATCAGCATAGATGGATCATCGGTGTCTCGGTCTACATGTTTCCTCGCGGGGCACCCTCTGAAGGTACTGCACTTGCAATATCCTCTGTACAAAAAAGTCAACAGAAAACTCAAATCACAACTTATCCTAGAAATCTATTATGTGTCGTCTGATTTGATGATTTAGTGACAAAGGAGGCTGAAAATATTATCAGGACGGCAGTAGTTACCGTGGGTATGGTGATCCCTTGATCGGCTTTTGTCCATACTTCCTCCAAGAATACTCATCTGCTGGAACATCAGCAATCACTGAACTGATTGCTGGAACTCTGATCACTTTTTTCACTCTACTTTTCCTGAAATTTTAAATAAAAAACTCAATCAATTTTGCTGATTCCTACGGAACTCTACTCGACTTATCCGGCTTTTATAACTCACAGAGTGAACCTAAATTATTCAAACTTTGAAAAAGAAGCCAACTGCTAAATACGCCATAGAGATTTTCAAAAAGCCAGAGAAATCTTGGTATTACCTCCTCGTGCACGGAACCAAGGATAGTGTTGGTTTTCCAGCTAAAACGCCCGGCACTGGCGCCCAGAATAGAGATGAACCTTTCTTACTGTTTGAACCACTACTCTCCTCGGTGATGGCAGATGACAAAAACGAAGAGTTCGATGACATGCTGAAGCTTTCCTCTGTAAACTCCAACTCAGTACTTATAGAGTTGGAGCTAAACTGTGGATTGTGTGATTGCAGAAAATTAGGGATGTAAATTCCCTAATATCAAGTTGCTATTAGTTAGCAATTATCTTCCTAATATCTTTTTAATAGCTGTAAATAAGGAATTGAATTCTTGTAATTTATTTGTAATTCTTTTTTCCTAGTTTAGGCTCTCTCTTGTAATATATAAATATGGTCTTTCTTTATTAAATAAATGACAGAAATGAGAATACTCAAACTGAGACTCTTTTCAGTACCTTTCTACATGGTATCAGTCTAATTTCTCGATCCAATCAACTCTCAACATGGTTGATATTTCTACTTCCGCTAAAATCAGTTCTGAAACAGAACAAAATCCTATTCTTGATGACACATCAGATATCTCCACCACCCAAATTACTTCCATAAAAATTCCAGAAAAATCTGCATCGAACAGTGCTGCTATAATCCCAGAAGGTAGTCCATTTTTTGCGTCCATGGCTAGTACTACTGACTGTTTCGAGTGGATTGTGGATTCAGGGGCCTCAGATCATATGACTGGCAATGCCTCCCTTTTCCATACATTTCAGCCTTCATCAATCTCCTCTCAAATAAAGATTGCTGATGGCTCTTTCTCTTCCATATCAGGAAGTGGCTCTGTTAAAATATCTCCGAATTTAATACTGCAACATGTGTTATATATTCCTAAATTAGCTTGTAATCTCATCTCAGTCAGTAAAATTTCTGCTGACCTAAAATGTACAGCTAATTTTTCACCTCTTGGTTGTAAATTACAGCCTTTGGACTCGGGAAAAGTGATTGGCAGTGCTAGGTTGTGTGGTGGCCTCTACATTCTTCAAGGGCAGCCTTCTCAAAGTGGACAAGCACACTCAAGCTCTATTTATCCTTTTCCTTTTTTTTCCAATATATAAGAATCTTCAAAAAATGTTCTTTTATGGCATTACAGATTAGGGCATCCTAGTTTTCAATATCTTGTCAAATTGTTACCACAATTGTTTATCGGTAAAAATCCTCAATTTTTTTCTTGTGAAATTTGTCCTCTTGCTAAGCATACAAAGAACACTTATCCTCCCTCTAAATATAAAACCTCTAAACCTTTTTCCACCATACACAGTGACATTTGGGGCCCTTCCCAAGTTAAGAATATTGATGGATCTAGATGGTTCATCATTTTTGTCGATGATCACACTAGGCTCACTTGGACATTTCTTATGAGAGAAAAATCAGAAACTGAAAAAGTGTTTAGTCTAATAGAAACTCAATTTCAAAACAAAATTCAGATCCTTCATACTGATAATGGTAGTGAATATTTTTCTAGAGCTTTGGGGATTTTCTTCAAGAAAAGGGGATTGTTCATATAACTTCTTGTGTAGATTCTCCTCAACAAAATGGTATTGCCGAGAGGAAAAATAGACATATGTTAAAAGTTGCTAGGTCTCTTATGTTCTCTACTAATGTGCCTAAATTTTATTGGGGAGAAGCCATCCTTACAACAACCTTCCTCATCAATAGGATGCCTAGTAAACCTCTTAATTTTAAAACACCTAGAAATCTTTTTCTTCAAACCTTTCCTCATTTTCAGCCCCTCTCTTCCTCTATCCCAGTAAAAGTTTTTGGATGCACTGTCTTTGTTCACATCTATCCTCATTCTCGGTCTAAGTTAGATCCTAGAGCCTTAAAGTGCATCTTCTTAGGTTATTCTTCTACTAAGAAGGGCTACAAATGTTACTCTCCCGTAACTAAAAGAACCTATACCTCAATGGATGTCACTTTCATTGAACAAAAGCGATATTATACTAAGCATGAAATTCAGGGGGAGCACTTAAGTGAATTCCAAGCTTTTGACATTTTTTCTATCACTAAAATTTCCACTATTATTTCTTCTGAACATGATCCTACTGTTATTACTAAAACCAATGAATCTTCCATCATTCCTAACCCCATTGAACCTACTGTCTTGGAACCCATTGTTATTACTGAAACCAATGAACCTTCCATCATTCCTAACTCCATTGAAACTATTGTCTTGGAGCCTCCAGGTACACCTCGCACACCACAAAGAACCCAACCAGAGCAACTTGAGGCTAAAGAGCTCAGTGTCTATAAAAGGAGAACCAAGCCCAATAAAGAGACCGACATACAACCTGGTAACTTCCAAGAGCTGAAACCGACTCCTACAGCCTCAGAGAATCCACAAGGTATGAAAAATTCTCAAAGTATTGCTCCGACTGTGGATACTGATGATTTGTCTATTGCACAGAGAAAAGGTGTAAGGAAATGTACAACACATCCTATTCAGAAGTTTGTGGCATATGGAAACTTAAAGCCTTCCTTTAAAGCCTTCACTTCTAGTGTTGATAACACTTTCATTCCAAAAACAATAGAGGAAGCAATGAAAGACATAAGATGGAAGAAGGCTGTTGAAGAAGAGATAAGGGCACTAGAAGACAATAAAATCTGGAAAATCACTGATCTTCCACCAGGAAAAAGGCCAGTGGGTTGCAAGTGAATTTTTACTGTCAAGTATAGATCTGATGGGAGCATTGAACGTTATAAGGCAAGATTGGTGGCCAAGGGATTTACTCAGTCCTATGGGATAGACTACCAGGAGACATTTGCTCCAGTAGCAAAGCTGAATACAGTGAGAATTCTTTTGTCTTTGGCAGTTAACAAGGACTGGAAATTACATCAACTTGACATCAAGAATGCCTTCTTGAATGGCAATCTTGAAGAAGATGTATATATGGAAATTCCACAGCTGTTGGGATATCATTCTGACAAACAGAAAGTTTGTAAACTTGAGAAGTCACTGTATGGATTGAAACAGTCTCCTAGGGCTTGGTTTGATCGATTTGCAAAGGTTATTGTGAAGAATGGGTACAAGCAAGGCCAAACCGACCACACCTTGTTCATCAATGAGGGATCAGAAAAGAAGAAAGCAATCCTCATTGTGTATGTTGATGATATCATCATCACTGGTGATGACAATGAAGAAATTGGAAATTTAAAGAAATTGCTTGCAAGTGAATTTGAAACCAAGGATCTTGGTACTTTAAGATACTTTCTTGGCATGGAGGTTGCAAGATCAGAAGCTGGTCTAGTAATTAATCAGAGAAAATATATCCTAGACTTGTTATCTGAATCTGGGATGAAGGGCTGCAAACCAGCTGAGACTCCTATGGAGTTCAATCTCAAACTGAAGAAGGATGTTCTTGGAAGTCCAGTTAATAAGGGATTGTATCAAAGGTTAGTTATGAAATTAATTTATCTTTCTCTTACTAGACCTGATATATCTTTTCCTGTGAGCATTGTTAGTCAATATTTGAGTGACCCTCGAGAGGAGCATCTTGAAGCTGTCAACAGAATACTAAAATACCTAAAGATGACACCTGGCCATGGGCTAATTTTCAAAAAAACCAATGACAGATCAGTAAAAGTCTTCACTGATGCTAGCTGGGCTGGAGAACTGACAGATAGAAGATCCACCAGTGGGTACTGCACTTTTGTTTGGGGCAATTTGGTAACTTGGAGGAGCAAAAAGCAGTCTGTTGTGTCTCGGAGCAGTGCTGAAGCTAAGTATAGAGCTATTGCACTTGGAATGTGTGAGGGAATATGGTTACAAAGGTTACTTGTTGAATTGGGCTTCAGTGACTCTAAAGAGTTTGAACTATACAGTGATAGTCAATCTGCCATCAGTATAGTGAGAAATCCAGTCCATCATGATAGGACTAAACATGTGGAAATTGACAGACAGTTCATTTCAGAGAAAGTCAGCAGTGGTCTGGTAAAACTGAATTTTGTTTCTTCTAAAGATCAACTTGCAGACATTCTCACCAAGGCACTTCCTAGAGTAACGTTTGATGAGTTTACATGCAAGCTGGGATTATATAATATATACTCTCCAGCTTAAGGGGGAGTGTGGATTGTGTGATTGCAGAAAATTAGGGATGTAAATTCCCTAATATCAAGTTGTTATTAGTTAGCAATTATCTTCCTAATATCTTTTTAATAGCTGTAAATAAGGAATTAGATTCTTGTAATTTATTTGTAATTCTTTTTTCCTAGTTTAGGCTCTCTCTTGTAATCTATAAATATGGTAGAAATGAGAGTACTCAAACTGAGACTCTTTTCAGTACCTTTCTACATAAACAAATAGGGTTTTGTAAAGTCTCGAGTCAAACTATGTTGTAGCCAAGGAACAAAACTAGCAGGAGTCACACTTGGAGCTTCGACCGGTGCCCGAGTTCGAGTTAGAGCCTTGTGGGAATGTGTATCAGTTAGAGATGAAGAGGACGATGAGGTGGAATTCGCGCACATAATTTTGCTTCTCTTCGCTTGAGGATTCACTAAGACAGAAAAAGCGAGATAGATGACATGACAGTTAAATCATAAATTATTTTGTAGAAGAGGTTACAATATGGAGATAAAGGAAGAATTACTTGTATGTTGGCCTTGCCGCTCTTCCTGTTTTGAAACTTCAAATATATTTTCATCTGTGAATATCCATACAGAAAGTCAAATGTTTTTACTGCCGAAATCATTAACAACTAACTTGCATTTTTTGTTCTTCACCAGATAAAACGGGATACATGCCATGACATGACGGTTTGAATCATATAGTTTTTGTCTCCTAATACAGTTTGTGCTATTTGATGCGGAGCTTGCATACTCATTAGTTTAATTTCATACATATGTTAATACTAGACGATGATTAAAAGGTAAAATAAAATGATATGTTACCTTCTTGTTGGCCTTCATTTTCTATGGGGGTTTCAAGTATATCACTGTCTTTGACCAATTGGGTCATCTCATTCTTCTCATTATCTATAAGGTAAGTTTTCGCTCAAATACTCTAGGGACTCAAGCACAGGTTCTACAGAATTGGGTTCAGATTCAGATTGGTCATCTTCATTTCTTTCATAATGAATCTCTCCATCAACAAGGGTTTCCTTTTATTACATTCTGCCAACAAGCAAAATTTTAGCCCCTCCATCTTCTCAATCCCAAATTCAGATAGATTCATTGCGGTTGCATGGCGGTCCAAGAAAAAATGAAGTAGAATATTTCAGTACCCCGTTTATTTCGATCGGGATGTTTTCACCATTCACAAACTTCAAGCACTTGCCCCAATTTCTGAATTCTGCTTCAACTTCATTGGGTACACGAGATATGATTCTCCTTTTATGGCGTCCAACGGTAAATCTAAAGCGTAAAAAGGAGGGATATATCAATGATGTCTACCTAGAAGTTGGAATTCTGGCAGGTACAAGCTAAGAGCTGTCAATGTTTTTGAGTTGCATACTTCTTTTACAACAGCTTCCGCAGAATCATCCCATCTCTGGTCTGCCGGATTCACATCAATGCTTAACTCCGCAAGTTGTTGAGAGAGGTTTGATATCGTCGCTGAGTGAATCAAAATGTTTGATTTTGACTTCTTTCTTCCAGATAAATGATAAAATGATACTTTCAACTGTTTTAACTTGAATAGTTTTCCAATCTCTTTAGGAAGATCCATGATCTGAGTTTCATCAAGATCAAGCTCCTCAAGATTTTTGAGTTCCCCAACCACAGGCGATAGTTCCATGAAGAGATCACAACCTTGTAGCAATAGTTTTTTCAGCGCAACCAACTTGGGAAGAGATTTTGGCAAAGATTTGATGCTAGTACGGGACAAATCTAATACTTGGATGCACTGAAAGAACAAGGGAGGAATAGCTGCCAGCTCATAATTCCCTTGCAAGTACAATGCAATGAGTGAAACGCAATTCGGAAACTTTGGCAGTTCAGGCACTTTATGTTTATCATCTGTTAAATGGACCTCTTTGGCTGCCCATTCTTCTTCCTCTTGTATCTTGGTCAATACTGACTCAATTGCCTTAGGAACAGACTGCTGCATTTCATAGCTGAAGGGGATCCTGCATTATAAAATACTGTGTTTAAAGCATTAATCACAAATTCAAGAATAGATTACAATCTCTATCATCGGGTATATAAATTGACCCAATATTTTTGAGGAATCGAGAAATTAAAGATTAGATAATTACTACTTAAAAAGCTATATAAAATCTCCAAGCATTTTTCCCCAACTTCTGTTGCAGTGGTTTTCGTAGGAAAGTATTTCTAAAGTTCAGTAATTCAGATGAAGAATTTGAGTTAAGAGCAATCAAGCATATGGAACACTTTCCTTCTTTCCAAAACTATCATCATCATTGATTACTTGAATTGCAACAAGCAAGGTGATAAACATATGCATTTGCACTAAAAACCAGAAATTATAATAAACTTTAAAACTAACAACAGGTATAACTAGAGAGATTAAAGAGCAGTTGCATTCCCTTTTTTTCCTATAGCCTAAACAATTCAAACATTTACTTTCTCCAGCAAACTAACAAAACCGGCAGGACAGAATCTGAAATCAAGCAGGGTCTTTTTTAATCTCTTCCTTAATATGTTTCTCACAATTTGCAGATTTAACCATGTAGAATTTAAAATTTTAAACCAACATTTAGAAGCTAAGAATTGATTGATGTTGTTTTCTACATCTAATGATATTTGGCATTCTTTACACCTTCTAAAGCTTTTAAATGACGCTGATAATTTTCCTAGAGGAAATGAATGAAGAAGAGACACAATGTTGAAAGCTAACAGTAACACCTGAGTATATCCTTTATCCGTTCAAAGTAATGACTATCCTGAGCGTTTAATCCGCCTCGCTGCTCATCGTTGTTTCACCAAATCACCCACTTTCAAGTTGATCTTCACTGGCCACTGGGGTCATTCATCAAACACCTCGTGGCCGGACAATAAGAGTCCTCGAATAATTTATTGTTATGTAAACATTCGTTTCAATAATATCTGAAATTTTTTGTATTTGTTGTAGTTTAGTTCCCAGGAACTGATAAAAGAAACCGATCATCCTGCTCCCTCAAATTTTTTAAATGGCCAAGAATGATGGTGAGCCGCGGCCTCCTGCTGAAGGCGGAAAGCAATAAGTAGCCTTGCCAGTGGAGAGTTACCATTAGATTGGCAGAAGACAATGGTTCTTGCTGCTCAAATCCTTCAAAGTAAATCTATTTCTCTCTTTCTAAATTCACTTTCTCTGAGTATTTTTTTAAGGCTATTTGGTATTTTTTCCCATCGAGTTCGACCTGCAATTTAGCCTTCATACAGAAATGCAGTCAATTAAATCTTTCAGTTCATGAAGTACAACATATTAATCCTTTTACCAAGTTGATGATTCCAGAATTGATGCGACAGTTAATAGTGCTCATATAAAAATACATGTGCCATGATGATGTGGTAAAGGGACTAAATTGAATTTTTTAATTGAATTCGATGGCATAATTAAATTTTTGCCGATTTTATGGACATAATTCATTTTAATTGAAAATTCGGTAACTTAATTAATATTTAAGCAAAAAATAAGAATTTAAGAAGTTGTTAAAATTTTAAAAATATTAAAACTAAATAAATAATTTTTTAAATTTCAAGTTAATTTAATCAATTTATATAATTTTTGAATAAAATTAGATAAATAATTTAGTTTTTCAAGTTGAACTTTTAAAAATAGAATATATTAAAAATCCATTAACAAATTGGTGTAAATATTCTTTGGGTCCCTGATAATTTTAAACATATGCAAAGTGAGAACTCTCACACAAAAAATCAAAATATTCTTCAACTTTTTCTAAATCCATAAACTTAATAAAAATAAATAAAATATGTAAAAAAATTATTGAAAATAAAAACTAATCTAAAAATTAAAATCTATTAGAGATTTAAAATGATAAAATATAAATATAAAAATTAAAAAATATTTATAAAATATTAAAAAATTGAACAATTCTATCGAAAAAGTCTTCGACTTTGTCAGCCTGAGTATTATTATTCGTTAAACAAATTCTCATTGGAATCAATTTTGTATTAAAGTAACAATAAAACTCAAATTTTCTTTCGCTTTTCTACATCAAATTGATGCTCATTAATATTTGATGTATAAAACGAAGGAGAATTTTGTTTTTTTACTACTTTAATAGAAGAATAATTCTATTGAAAATGTGTTCAAAGAATATTAGTAGACTTAGCACAACCAGAAATCATTGAAGATTTTCCGATAGTTTATAAATATTTTTAAATTTTGAGATTTTATATTTATAAATTTTCATATTTTTAATTTTATATTTTTACTTGTTTTTTTTAATTTCATTATAGTGATTTTTTAATATCTTTATGAACATTTAAATATTATTTAAATGTTTTTAAATAATTTATTATTTTTTAACTTAAAGATTAAGTAAGTTATCGAACTTTCAATTAAAATGAATTATGCCTTAAAACTCGGTAAAAAAATTAATTATGCCCTCAAATTCGGTTAAAAAATTAATTTATCCCCTCTACCACGTCATCATCACATGTGTACTGCCACATCAACACCATGGACCGCCATATCAACACAGTAGACTGACACGTGAGCACCGTAAGGTCAACGTTGGTCAATGGGCTAATTTAGGTCGAACTCGAGAGCAAAAATACCCCTTTAACCATTTTTTAAATTTCCCACGTCATCAATTACAACTTTTATTACAAATAAGTACTTAAAATATATCAATTTTTAATAGGTACCTAAAATACTTTTTGGTCAAAATAAGTACATAAAGTATATTTTTTTTGCTAAAATAGTTACTTAAAGTATTTTTTGGTCAAAATAGGCGCTTAAAGTATATTTTTTCATCTAGGTTCCTAAAAAGTTAACATGTGACATTGATTAATATATTTTAGGTACATATTTTGACAAAAAAATAGGCCTTGTTTGGTAAACAGTTTTTTGAGTCAAAATTAAAGGTTTGAAGCATTTTTAGAGGTTTGACCAGTCAAATCCGTTAACTTAGATGTTTGGTAAATATTAGGGGTGTTCAAATCCGGGTACCCGGGTTTTCGGGTACCCGAAAAACCGGGTACCCGGACCTTCGGGTATTAGATTTATCGGCCCGTGTCCCGACCCGTAAATACCGGGTACCCGATTATCGGGTACCCGGTTCTTATTTTTTTATTATTTTTTTTATTTTAAAATTAAAAAAATCTTAAAAGTTTATAACACATGATCCAAACAAAATAATAATAATGATTTGAAGTTTATAACTATAAGAAAAACATTAAAAATATTAATCTCGATCGTGATTTTTTTTAATCTCATATTTTTTAAAGAAACCTACTAATGCATAAATGCAATAGAGAAATCTTGTTGTTTGTTTCATATCGAATCTTACATATTCACAAATTAATATTTTTTTTGTTGAAAAATTTAAAACATGAAAGCATATAATACAAATATAGAATGAATTTAGAGATTTAAATATGGTGCTAAAGTAAAAATATTAAGTAATCTAATAAAATAAAAAAAATAAAAATAGGAACCGAGTACCCAAAAAAAATCATATTTTTTGACCCGGGCCCGACCCGGGTAAAAAAAATTTCCGGGTAAATACCCGATTATTTGTGTCCGGGTAGTCGGGTCGGGTAGTTCGGGTCGGGTAGTTCGGGTCGGGTAATTTTGAACACCCCTAGTAAATATATGATTGTAATAGCGGATTGGGGTGAAACTTATCTTTTTGAAAAAAAACTCACATGAAGAGCTTTTTAAGTTAAAGGTTTGAATAAAAGACTTATAAAGACTTTTTTTCCTTGATAACTATAATTTTTTAAATAACATAAATTTGAATAACTAATAAAATTAGAAAATAATTTCATAAATAATAAATTAATATATACATATAAATTTAATTATTATTATTAAAATTATATTAAAAAGATAATTTCACAAATAAATAATAATAATAATATATACATCATTCATATATATTTAGTAATGATATCAAACAATTTTTATAATATAATTAATATTATCTGATTCAAAATGATAATAACTAATAAGTTGTTCAAACAAGTATTGGATATAACTGTGTCCTTATATGTCATTTTGCTTGTTTAAATAATCAAACATTTACCAGCTATCAGTTAATTCTACCAAATAGTTTTATACAATCAGCTAATGCAATCCGCTAGTCAAATCAGCTAATGATATCAGTTATCCGCTATCAGCTAATGTAATCTGCTATTAGTTATCCGCTAATTGTCAAACATGGTCATATACTTTAGGTATCTACTTTGACGAAAAATACTTTAGGTATCTATTTTTAGCAAACAAAAAATATTTTAGATATTTATTTTGACCAAAAAATACTTAAGTACCTAAATGAAAAAGTTGATATATTTTAGGTACTTATTTGCGATATAAGCCTTTAATTATTAATAAAATTGTAAATGAGTGTCTGGGTGGGTCGTTGGTTAATTTTTTAATAATTTTTTATTCGATAAATTAGATCATAGGTCATCCAAATATTAGTAAGATTATAAATGAATTATCCAATTTAAAATAGTCACAAATGAGACTCAATAAGACCGGAAATTTTCACATGATTTCATGGCTTTTAAGATAGATTTTCAGAAATTTAATATGACGAATTAAACAAATAGATCAGGGTGAAACTTAAGGTTTATAGGCCATCGAACTTTAACTTGTCTTGGTATTTACATTAGTTTCTTTTCTATTAACAAACTTCTTTTCTTTTACCGGTGAGTAGAATGCCTAAATCGAACGCGCTTCACGCGCGCCAAACTCTTCCCCCCCCCCCTCCCCCAAGCTCTCCGAGCCTCAGACATTTGATTTGATTCGCCGGAACCGGCTCTTTTGCTTGGTCGCTACACGGGCGCCTCTGTCGCCGTCGGGTGGCCAGCTGGTTGTCGGCTTTTTAGGGGACGACGATGACTGGTGGTTTGCTAGCTGGGGTTTCGGCGGTGGAGAAAAGAGCGAGGCTCGCGGTCAGGCAGCGTCTGGTGTTGGCACCGTCTACAGGCCTCCAGCGATGATCCTCGACGTTTTAACTGGTGCAGAGTGTGTTGCGGACGGGGCGGTGAAAGCGGCTCACGGAAGATGTTGTCCCTGGCAATCTGCTGAAGCTATGTTTCCTCTTGGCTTCCTGGGGGAGTACCTCTGTTCTGGTTCTGGACATAACTCATCTCCGGTTAGAGTTTGCTTCGATCCTGGCGGGTTGAGGGTAGAGTGGCACGCTGGCCTTGAGTTTCCTGACTCAGGGCCTGGTGTGTTTCTGGTAGTGATAACCAAAAACCGACGTGTTTCCATATCATTGGGGACGCAAATCGATGGAAAACGAGGCATATAGGAAGAAACGACGTTGGTTTCGCTAAATCAATGGCTGGGCGAGGTTTCAGGCCAGTTTTTTTTGGCTCCTTGACGGTGGTAAGTTTATCGGAGCGAGGACCGGCCTGTCATCGCAAAATCTGAATGTGCTCCTCTCGGAGAAGGCTACAGTGGCAAGGGCAAATTGGTCATACAAATTTCTGCCAAGCCAGTTCACTCTAAGGGCCCACATTTCCGATTTTAGAAAATTCTTATTTCTCTTTTCCGGATTTAGTGGATCTGGGATCAGATCTTTCCTTTTAAAGTCAAACAAATCTTTACCTTTTGGAATTTGGAAAGCAGATGATCTTTGGAGATATGTTGGCCCCACCCGGATGTTGAATTGGGCTCTCAACAGGCCCTGGTTTTTACTGGATTGTAGTTTTGAATGGGACCCGGGAGGATCCAACGCTACAGAAAAATCCCGAATTTTATGGCTCACTACGATTTGGTCTCTCGAGAATTTTACCTCAGCTGAAGCGTTCCTATCCCACGTGTCGTGGCCACAACGTAGGGGCTACGTTCCGCTTGCCTTGATAAGGCCCATCTCGTGTAATGATTAGGCCAATCTTAAAGAAGACATCTTATGAGATTTTAAAGTCCAAAAAGCCTAACATTAGCTATTTTCATCCTTTTGGATGTAAGTGTTTTGTTTTAAATAATGGTAAAGAAAACTTAGGTAAATTTGATGCTAAAAGTGATGAAGCCATTTTCTTAGGGTATTCTTCAAACTCTAAAGCCTACCGTGTATTTAATAAAAGAACTCTAGTTGTTGAAGAGTCAATACATGTTGTTTTCGATGATAACCTCCTTTCGAGAAAGGAATCTTGTGATGATGATGATGTAGGAATCATTGATACTATTGATGGAGGACAAACATCAAAAGAGGATAAGATTCCAACTAAAGAAGAAGACTCACAAGAACCTCCTCTTGAAGGCTTAAAAGACTTAACTCATGAAGAAAAAGAGGTATCTTACCCAAGGGAGTTAAACTATGTCAAAGATGGTGAAATCTTGGGTGATCCATCCAAGGGGGTAACCACTAGATCCTCTCTCAAATTAATGAATCATGTTGCGTTTCTTTCATGCATTGAGCCTAAAAACATTAAAGAAGCTTTAAAAGATGATTTTTGGATTTTGGCCATGCAAGAGGAATTAAACCAATTTGAGAGAAGTAAAGTTTGAACATTAGTAGAAAGGCCTAATAATCAATCTACTATAGGTACAAAATGGGTTTTTAGGAATAAATTAGATGAAAACGGTAATATAGTGAGAAACAAGGCTAGGCTTGTTGCTCAAGGCTATACTCAAGAAGAGGGAATTGATTTTGATGAGACTTATGCACTCGTAGCAAGAATGGAAGCTATTAGAATGTTACTTGCATTTGCATGTTATCATGATTTCAAGCTTTTTCAAATGGATGTAAAAAGTGCCTTTTTAAATGGTTTTATAAATGAAGAGGTATATGTTGAACAACCACCAGGTTTTGAGGATTCAAAATTTCCAAACCATGTGTTTAAACTTACAAAAGCTCTCTATGGTTTAAAACAAGCTCCAAGAGCTTGGTATGAGAGACTTTCAACTTTCTTAATTGAAAAGGGTTTTGAAAAAGGAAAGGTGGATACAACACTCTTCATAAAAAGATATAACAATGACATCTTAGTAGTTCAAATTTATGTTGATGATATTATTTTTGGTTCTACTAATGAGTGTTATTGTAAGGATTTTTCTAAGCTAATGCAAGGTGAGTTCGAGATGAGCATGATGGGGGAGCTCTCATTCTTTTTGGGACTCCAAATCAAACAAATGAGTAATGGCACCTTCATAAATCAAGCTAAATACGTAAGTGATATGCTCAAGAAGTTTGGCTTAGAGAATGCAAAACCTCAAGCCACACCTATGAGCTCTTCCATAAAGCTTGACAAAGATGAAGGAGGTAAATGTGTTGATTCTAAGCTTTATAGATCCATGATAGGTTCTTTGCTTTATCTTACCGCAAGTAGACCGGATATTATGTTTAGTGTTTGCTTGTGTGCTAGGTTTCAAGCTAGTCCTAAAGAATCACACCTTGTTGCCATTAAAAGAATTTTTAGATACCTAATTGACACACCGACCTTAGGTCTTTGGTATCCTAAGGATTCAACTTTTAGCCTTCATGCTTTTTCGGATGCGGATTATGGGGGATGTAAGATAGATAGGAAAAGTACTTCTGGTACATGTCAATTTTTAGGTAGTATGCTCGTATCTTGGTTCTCTAAGAAACAAAATAGTGTAGCCTTATCTACCACCGAAGCGGAGTATATATCCTTAGGGAGTTGTTGTGCTCAAGTCCTTTGGATGAAGCAACAACTCTTAGACTATGGTGTTAAAATGGAAACCATACCCCTTAGGTGTGACAACACTAGTGCCATTTGTCTCACTAAGAATCCCATTCAACACTCTCGAACTAAACACATAGAAATTAGACATCATTTTATTAGAGATCATGTTTCGAAAAATGATGTTGTTATAGAATTTGTTGACACCTTGAACCAATTAGCAGACATATTTACTAAACCTTTAGATAAAGAGCGCTTTTGGACACTTAGAAGAGAGTTAGGTCTAACTTGTCTCTCTTAATTTTTTTTGAGTCCCAAAATGACAAAAATTTGCTTGAGATTGTTTGTGATTCATGTTTATGTTAATTTTGTTCTTTTTGCTTCTACACATATCGCTAAGGGAAGTATGTATCATGTTAAGTCATTAAAACTTGTTCATATAACACATACATGCATTTAGGGGCGTTTCAAATTGGATTTTTGCACATAAAAATACCAAAATTGCAGAAACAGGCAAGCGTGTATCGATACTGCATATCAGCGTATCGATACGGTATTCAAATCTGGGATTTTTGCAGATGAATGCGTATCGATACAGCATAGTGTATCGATACGGTAAGAGTCAAGGGAAAAAGTCAACACCGGTGCGTATCGATACGGTCAACTGTATCGATACACATAAAACGACAAAGATAAAATTAGGTTATAGCGTATCGATACTCGACGGACGGAGAGCCTATTTAGGGCTGTTTTAATCAAAATCCCACAATTTTAAAACTCCTCTTCTCTTCTTCAAAAACCCTAACCGAAAACCCCTATAAAAACCCTCTAAATTCTTCAAAATTTTACACAAATCTTCAAAATTTCTTGAGGGATTTTACTTCATACATCAAGGCTATCCTTGGGCATCAATCTTGTGCACTAACACACCCTCTTTCATCCACTCTAAGAAATCAAGGTAAATTTTTTTCTTTTTCAATTTTTTTTGAATTTTCGTCAATTTTCAATTATTATTTCAACTGATTTTTATATACATTATGATTAACTTACTATGGGTTTCATATTGTTCATAAAATTTTTCAAAAATAAATTTTTTTTTGGTTCGAATATATTTTATATTCGATAAAATTTTTTTTTCGAAAACTAAGATTTGTTGTAAATATTCTTTAAAACAATTTTTTTAAAAACAAATTACCTTGAATTATTAGAATCTATTGGATTAAATTGGATGTTAATTGCATACATATTCGAATCCTTTTTGATGTATTTTCAGGATTATGGCACCTAAAAAGGGGAATAAGAGACATCGCACCGCTTCCGTTTCTAATGAGGATGAGGGTAATCCTACTCCTAACCTTCCTCATATTATCCAAACTAGTTTTCCCACAGCCCTAGCTAGAGAAGCCTATAAGCTTTGTATGGGAATTAATCTTAGGGAAGAACGAATCGTGTCTATTCCGTTTTTAAACTCTGCTAAATTCAAATTTAAATATCTCCCTTTAATTCGGCAATGGAAACTTTTAACATTTTTAAACATTCCTCCTATTTTATATAGGAATCTTGTCATTGTCTTCTTTTCAAATGCTTATTGTGTCAATGATGACGCCAATGAGCATGTTATTGCCATTGAATCCTCGGTTATGGGAACTCCTATTCGAATTGATCAAAAAGTCTTATGCACTGTTTTTGGTTTTGAGGATGTCGGGATTGATGATGAACACTCTTTAGGTTCGGGTTACATAGGTCCGGCAAAAGTTTTAGATGCTCATGATCGTATTCTTCATCTTATTATCTCTTGGTTTATTCGTCCCTCGGGTGGTAGATATTCTACCATTCGTCAAATTGATGATTTTTGGCTTACATGCTTTAGGGAGGGTAAACGACCAAATCTTTGTCAAATCATGTTTGCCGATCTTGTGTTTTTGGTTCAAAACCGTTACACCAAACTTGTTCAATCCTTTTTCTACTCTACGGCCTTGAGTTGTCTATTTCATTCCCTTGGTGTTGACTGCACACATGACCTTCCCGAAAAACTTGGCCAACCCATTGATGAGCATTCCCTTTCTCGCTCTGGTTTCTCTTTTGTCGGTAATGAATGGGTTCGCAACCCTCAAGCTGATCCTCCCGTTGTCCCGGTCAATGCCTCTCGCGCATCCTCTAGCCGTGCTTCTCATGACTCCTCCTCCATGGCAAATCTGATGACTTTCCTCAATGAGAAGTTCAATGCTATGGACGGTCGCTTCAATGCTATGGAAACTCAGTTTACAGCGATAGGAGAAAGACTCCAAGGCATGGACAAGAAAATAGATACCTTGAGTGCTCGCCAAGACTCTATGGATCTTTCTCTTACAGCTTTCCATGGTGCTTGGATCAACCAAAACCAAAGGAACCAAACACCTCGAGAAGACGAAGACGAGGAAGACGATGATGAGGATGACCATGATGATGGTGGAGACGAGTAGATGCATCTCATATTAGGACTTTTTAGGATTTCATTGCATTTTTATTAGAACTTGAATTATGCCTATTTTCTATGTTTTTAGGATTTTTAAAAGATTTGGATTATTATGCTTGCTTGCTTGGTTTATGAATTTGGAGCTTTATGTTTATTCTTATGATTGATATTCCTATGCTTGATTATTCTAATCCTTGTGTTTCTTTTTGATCTAACAAAAAGGGGGAGAAGGATTCATTGTGTAAAGGTCAAAATTTTCAAAATTCTCTATCTTTAAGTAAGGGGGAGAAACAAATTTGTTTTGAAACATTTATCTCAAAGCAAGGGGGAGAAAAGCCTTTTTCAAAGTTTTCAAAAACTTAAAAATTTATTATGGTTTTGTTATATCAAAAAGGGGGAGATTGTAAAACTAAAATTGATTTTGATATAACATAAAAATTTAAGGATTAAATTGCAAAACAAATAAATTTTTAAGAACTCTTTAAAGGTTCAAATATTAAACAAAATGTTTTGTATAAAATATTGTTTGAAGATTGGATCTCAAAACATTAAGTTTCTCAAACCTTTTTCATGTTTTTCAAAACCAAATTATGCAAAAATGGCCCTGCGTATCGATACACTCACCGTATCGATACACTTGAAACTTACTGTGATTCTGAATGAACATAGCGTATCGATACTCACTTCATACGTATCGATACAGTGTTCATCTGGGCAACCGTACCGATACGCTTAATAACCGTATCGATACGCCAAGCATAATTATTTGAAAATTTGTTTTGACCGTTATGACGTATCGATACTCTTGGTCACAGTATCGATACACATTGATGCAACAAATTAAATGGTTTTACAGAGACTTTGGACCGTATCGATACGACCCCTGTATCGATACGCTTTGATGCAACAAACTTAAAACAGAAAGTTTGGACCGTATCGATACGCCTAGTGTATCGATACACGCTGTTTTTACGCACAACGGCTAGTTTGAATTTAAACTAGCGTATCGATACAGCCTTGTCGTGTATCGATACGCGGTGCTGGGGAGCTGCCTTAATAGCTGGAAAAATGTTCCCAACGGCTCCTTCAATAAGTCAAATGATCCAAACGGCTAGAAACTGATTCAAGGGTATAAATACAAGCTTCATTTCACCAGGAAGAAAAAATACACATTCAAGCATCATCAAAGCAAAAATCCAAATCCTAGAGCTATTCAAAGCTATATTCTTGTGCCCAACTCTTTGTATTTTATTTTGTCATATTATTGAGAGTTTTTGGGTTGCTGTAATTGTAAGTGGGTAGACAATCATCCTTTGAGAGGAAATACTTGAGTTTACCAAAAATCTTCTTTGTATTTGAGTGGATTAAGCTTGAGGTTGAAAAGCTTAATCGATATTGTAAGGTTTCCTCCTCATCCAAGAAAAGGGGACGAATTCAAGTAGTGAATTGTTTTTGAAAATCCTTAGTGGGAGCTAAGGTAGTGGATGTAGAGTTCGGTTGTTGAACTTGAACCACTATAACCCCTTGTGTCATTTTATTTTCCAATATTCTCTTCACAAAAATTTTTAATTGCCAATTCACCCCCCTCTTGGCCATTTGCAATTGTTTGATCAACTCAACAATTGGTATCAGAGCTACACTCATTGGAAGGATTACAACCCTCTTGAGTCGATCCTTGGAAAGTTGAAAGTTTGATCAACAACAAGTCAAGCAATGGCATCCACCTCCAACTATGAATCTCAATCCACCACCAAGCCACCATTCTTCAATGGGGATAACTATCTTTATTGGAAGAATAGGATGAGGCTCTTCATTAAGTCTACCGACTTTATGGTGTGGGATGTAGTTGAAGAAGGTCCATACATTCCCATGAGGAGAGATGGAGAAAGGCTTGTTCCAAAAATCAAAGCCGAAATGACCGATGATGAAAGAAGAAGGATGCAAGTGAACGACAAAGCTCTTCATGTAATATTTTGTGCACTTGGTCCGGATATCTACTCTAAGGTGTCTTCAATCGAAAATGCCAAGGAGGTTTGGGACACTCTCGAGACAACATATGAAGGGACTAGCGATGTAAAGGAGACAAAGATTGGACTACTCAATCTAAACTATGAGAACTTCAAGATGGATCCCGATGAAAGTGTTTCCCAAATGTTTGATCGATTCTCGGTCATTGTCAACGGTTTAAAGGGTTTCGGAGAAATCATTCCCGAAGACAAGCTAGTGAGAAAGTTGTTATACTCTCTTCCGGAATCATGGGATAGCAAGAGAACGGCCATAATTGAAGCCAAAGATTTGAAGACTCTTAAATTAGATGCTCTTGTTGGATCTCTACTCACACATGAGATTATGAGAAAGGGAAGAGAACAAGAGAAGAAGATGGTAGAGAAGAAGGAAGCTGAGAAAAAGAAAGTTGGAATCGCATTAAAGGCTTCACAATTAGAGAAGAAGGGACTTCAAGAGTAAAAACAAGGAAGAGGAGATAGACCAAATTACTTGCTATAAATGCAACAAACCGGGTCACATTCGTTCCGAGTGTCCTCAATTGAAAAAGAAAAGCTTTGGGAGGAAGAACAAGCTCAAAGCACAAATTGCAACTTGGAGTGATGATGAGTCTTCCGAGGAAGAGGAAGAAGTGGCCAACCTATGTCTCATGGCCATCGATGATGAATCAAAGGTAACCTCTAATTCATACAATTTAGATTTTTCTATTGAAGAACTTCAAGATGCTTATGATGAACTTCAAGAAGTGTATGATGAGTTAGTAGAAAAATACAAGGAGTCCATTTTGAAAAACAAGAAAATAATTTCTGATTTAAAAATTCAAAATGAGACATTTTTAAAAAATAACTCCGAATTGGAAAAGAAAGTTTTATCTTTAGTTAATTTTTCAAATGATCTTAAAACTAAAAATCTAGAACTTGAAAAACTTCTTTCCGATTTTCAAGATTATCACACAAAGGAAGTAGATAATCTTAAAACATCTTTTGATATTGGGAAAAAGAATTTTGAGAAAGAAAATCATTTTAAACCCCAATATGCAAAAAGAAAATATTTTATACCTAAACAAAGAAATTTTTATAAGCAAACTAAAAGTCATAAAATTAGAAATGTTTGGGTTCCTAAAGAACTTATCACTTCTAATAACTTAAATGCTATTGCTTCTTGGATTCCCAAGGGAACCAAATTGTTAAAGGCTAACACTCATGGACCCAAGATGATTTGGGTACCAAAAACCAAGGCCTAAATTCTTTGTTTGTAGGGGGAGCATTGCTTCAAGGCTAAAGCTTCAAGCAAAAATTCTTGGTACCTTGATAGTGGATGCTCAAGACATATGACCGGTGACAAAAGTAGATTTGTGGAAATAAAGCCTAAGAGTGGTGGAGTAGTAACCTTCGGTGATAACTCAAAAGGACTCATTGAAGGAATAGGCTCTATTGGTAATCACTCTTCTATCTACATTAAAGATGTTTTGTACGTCAACGGTCTTAAACATAATTTGTTGAGCATTAGTCAGTTATGTGATAAAGGTTTTAATGTTTTATTTGATAAAAGTGGTTGTAAAATTGTAAACATTAAAACAAATCAAACAATGCTCATAGGACATAGAATAGGCAATATTTACATGGTGCATTTAGATGACATCCATTCATCCCATGCATGTTTAGTTGCACATGATGAACATGACTCATGGCTATGGCATAGAAAGTTAGGACATGCAAGCATGAGTGTTCTAGAAAAATTAAATTCCCTTAATCTAGTTAGAGGTTTACCCAAACTTAATTTTTCAAATGATAAAATTTGTGATGCATGTTCAAAGGGTAAACAACATAGGAGTTCTTTTAAATCCATAAATGATGTCTCTACTAGTAGATGTTTACAATTGATTCATATGGATCTTTTTGGGCCAATTAGGACAATGAGCTTGGGTGGAAAATCATATGCATTTGTGCTTGTAGATGACTATTCTAGATATACTTGGGTTCTATTCTTAAGTACAAAAGATGAGGCTTTAGAAAAATTCATCACATTTTCTAAAATAACTCAAAATGATCTTGAACTTAAAATTTCTCATATTAGAAGTGATCATGGAACTGAATTTCAAAATTTGGGTTTTGATGAGTTTTTAAATGAAAATGGGATTAGCCATAATTTTTCTGCACCTCGCACTCCTCAACAAAATGGGGTAGTTGAGAGGAAAAATCGAACTTTAGAAGAAATGGCTAGAACCATGCTTTGCGAAAATAATTTACCTAAATATTTTTGGGCAGAAGCTACAAATACCGCTTGCTATATAATAAATCGAGTAATGATTAGGCCAATCTTAAAGAAGACATCTTATGAGATTTTAAAGTCCAAAAAGCCTAACATTAGCTATTTTCATCCTTTTGGATGTAAGTGTTTTGTTTTAAATAATGGTAAAGAAAACTTAGGTAAATTTGATGCTAAAAGTGATGAAGCCATTTTCTTAGGGTATTCTTCAAACTCTAAAGCCTACCGTGTATTTAATAAAAGAACTCTAGTTGTTGAAGAGTCAATACATGTTGTTTTCGATGATAACCTCCTTTCGAGAAAGGAATCTTGTGATGATGATGATGTAGGAATCATTGATACTATTGATGGAGGACAAACATCAAAAGAGGATAAGATTCCAACTAAAGAAGAAGACTCACAAGAACCTCCTCTTGAAGGCTTAAAAGACTTAACTCATGAAGAAAAAGAGGTATCTTACCCAAGGGAGTTAAACTATGTCAAAGATGGTGAAATCTTGGGTGATCCATCCAAGGGGGTAACCACTAGATCCTCTCTCAAATTAATGAATCATGTTGCGTTTCTTTCATGCATTGAGCCTAAAAACATTAAAGAAGCTTTAAAAGATGATTTTTGGATTTTGGCCATGCAAGAGGAATTAAACCAATTTGAGAGAAGTAAAGTTTGAACATTAGTAGAAAGGCCTAATAATCAATCTACTATAGGTACAAAATGGGTTTTTAGGAATAAATTAGATGAAAACGGTAATATAGTGAGAAACAAGGCTAGGCTTGTTGCTCAAGGCTATACTCAAGAAGAGGGAATTGATTTTGATGAGACTTATGCACCCGTAGCAAGAATGGAAGCTATTAGAATGTTACTTGCATTTGCATGTTATCATGATTTCAAGCTTTTTCAAATGGATGTAAAAAGTGCCTTTTTAAATGGTTTTATAAATGAAGAGGTATATGTTGAACAACCACCAGGTTTTGAGGATTCAAAATTTCCAAACCATGTGTTTAAACTTACAAAAGCTCTCTATGGTTTAAAACAAGCTCCAAGAGCTTGGTATGAGAGACTTTCAACTTTCTTAATTGAAAAGGGTTTTGAAAAAGGAAAGGTGGATACAACACTCTTCATAAAAAGATATAACAATGACATCTTAGTAGTTCAAATTTATGTTGATGATATTATTTTTGGTTCTACTAATGAGTGTTATTGTAAGGATTTTTCTAAGCTAATGCAAGGTGAGTTCGAGATGAGCATGATGGGGGAGCTCTCATTCTTTTTGGGACTCCAAATCAAACAAATGAGTAATGGCACCTTCATAAATCAAGCTAAATACGTAAGTGATATGCTCAAGAAGTTTGGCTTAGAGAATGCAAAACCTCAAGCCACACCTATGAGCTCTTCCATAAAGCTTGACAAAGATGAAGGAGGTAAATGTGTTGATTCTAAGCTTTATAGATCCATGATAGGTTCTTTGCTTTATCTTACCGCAAGTAGACCGGATATTATGTTTAGTGTTTGCTTGTGTGCTAGGTTTCAAGCTAGTCCTAAAGAATCACACCTTGTTGCCATTAAAAGAATTTTTAGATACCTAATAGACACACCGACCTTAGGTCTTTGGTATCCTAAGGATTCAACTTTTAGCCTTCATGCTTTTTCGGATGCGGATTATGGGGGATGTAAGATAGATAGGAAAAGTACTTCCGGTACATGTCAATTTTTAGGTAGTATGCTCGTATCTTGGTTCTCTAAGAAACAAAATAGCGTAGCCTTATCTACCACCGAAGCGGAGTATATATCCTTAGGGAGTTGTTGTGCTCAAGTCCTTTGGATGAAGCAACAACTCTTAGACTATGGTGTTAAAATGGAAACCATACCCCTTAGGTGTGACAACACTAGTGCCATTTGTCTCACTAAGAATCCCATTCAACACTCTCGAACTAAACACATAGAAATTAGACATCTTGAACCAATTAGCAGACATATTTACTAAACCTTTAGATAAAGAGCGCTTTTGGACACTTAGAAGAGAGTTAGGTCTAACTTGTCTCTCTTAATTTTTTTTGAGTCCCAAAATGACAAAAATTTGCTTGAGATTGTTTGTGATTCATGTTTATGTTAATTTTGTTCTTTTTGCTTCTACACATATCGCTAAGGGAAGTATGTATCATGTTAAGTCATTAAAACTTGTTCATATAACACATACATGCATTTAGGGGCATTTCAAATTGGATTTTTGCACATAAAAATACCAAAATTGCAGAAACAGGCAAGCGTGTATCGATACTGCATATCAGCGTATCGATACGGTATTCAAATCTGGGATTTTTGCAGATGAATGCGTATCGATACAGCATAGTGTATCGATACGGTAAGAGTCAAGGGAAAAAGTCAACACCGGTGCGTATCGATACGGTCAACTGTATCGATACACATAAAACGACAAAGATAAAATTAGGTTATAGCGTATCGATACTCGACGGACGGAGAGCCTATTTAGGGCTGTTTTAATCAAAATCCCACAATTTTAAAACTCCTCTTCTCTTCTTCAAAAACCCTAACCGAAAACCCCTATAAAAACCCTCTAAATTCTTCAAAATTTTACACAAATCTTCAAAATTTCTTGAGGGATTTTACTTCATACATCAAGGCTATCCTTGGGCATCAATCTTGTGCACTAACACACCCTCTTTCATCCACTCTAAGAAATCAAGGTAAATTTTTTCTTTTTCAATTTTTTTTGAATTTTCGTCAATTTTCAATTATTATTTCAACTGATTTTTATATAAATTATGATTAACTTACTATGGGTTTCATATTGTTCATAAAATTTTTCAAAAATAAATTTTTTTTTGGTTCGAATATATTTTATATTCGATAAATTTTTTTTTTCGAAAACTAAGATTTGTTGTAAATATTCTTTAAAACAATTTTTTTAAAAACAAATTACCTTGAATTATTAGAATCTATTGGATTAAATTGGATGTTAATTGCATACATATTCGAATCCTTTTTGATGTATTTTCAGGATTATGGCACCTAAAAAGGGGAATAAGAGACATCGCACCGCTTCCGTTTCTAATGAGGATGAGGGTAATCCTACTCCTAACCTTCCTCATATTATCCAAACTAGTTTTCCCACAGCCCTAGCTAGAGAAGCCTATAAGCTTTGTATGGGAATTAATCTTAGGGAAGAACGAATCGTGTCTATTCCGTTTTTAAACTCTGCTAAATTCAAATTTAAATATCTCCCTTTAATTCGGCAATGGAAACTTTTAACATTTTTAAACATTCCTCCTATTTTATATAGGAATCTTGTCATTGTCTTCTTTTCAAATGCTTATTGTGTCAATGATGACGCCAATGAGCATGTTATTGCCATTGAATCCTCGGTTATGGGAACTCCTATTCGAATTGATCAAAAAGTCTTATGCACTGTTTTTGGTTTTGAGGATGTCGGGATTGATGATGAACACTCTTTAGGTTCGGGTTACATAGGTCCGGCAAAAGTTTTAGATGCTCATGATCGTATTCTTCATCTTATTATCTCTTGGTTTATTCGTCCCTCGGGTGGTAGATATTCTACCATTCGTCAAATTGATGATTTTTGGCTTACATGCTTTAGGGAGGGTAAACGACCAAATCTTTGTCAAATCATGTTTGCCGATCTTGTGTTTTTGGTTCAAAACCGTTACACCAAACTTGTTCAATCCTTTTTCTACTCTACGGCCTTGAGTTGTCTATTTCATTCCCTTGGTGTTGACTGCACACATGACCTTCCCGAAAAACTTGGCCAACCCATTGATGAGCATTCCATTTCTCGCTCTGGTTTCTCTTTTGTCGGTAATGAATGGGTTCGCAACCCTCAAGCTGATCCTCCCGCTGTCCCGGTCAATGCCTCTCGCACATCCTCTAGCCGTGCTTCTCATGACTCCTCCTCCATGGCAAATCTGATGACTTTCCTCAATGAGAAGTTCAATGCTATGGACGGTCGCTTCAATGCTATGGAAACTCAGTTTACAGCGATAGGAGAAAGACTCCAAGGCATGGACAAGAAAATAGATACCTTGAGTGCTCGCCAAGACTCTATGGATCTTTCTCTTACAGCTTTCCATGGTGCTTGGATCAACCAAAACCAAAGGAACCAAACACCTCGAGAAGACGAAGACGAGGAAGACGATGATGAGGATGACCATGATGATGGTGGAGACGAGTAGATGCATCTCATATTAGGACTTTTTAGGATTTCATTGCATTTTTATTAGAACTTGAATTATGCCTATTTTCTATGTTTTTAGGATTTTTAAAAGATTTGGATTATTATGCTTGCTTGCTTGGTTTATGAATTTGGAGCTTTATGTTTATTCTTATGATTGATATTCCTATGCTTGATTATTCTAATCCTTGTGTTTCTTTTTGATCTAACAAAAAGGGGGAGAAGGATTCATTGTGTAAAGGTCAAAATTTTCAAAATTCTCTATCTTTAAGTAAGGGGGAGAAACAAATTTGTTTTGAAACATTTATCTCAAAGCAAGGGGGAGAAAAGCCTTTTTCAAAGTTTTCAAAAACTTAAAAATTTATTATGGTTTTGTTATATCAAAAAGGGGGAGATTGTAAAACTAAAATTGATTTTGATATAACATAAAAATTTAAGGATTAAATTGCAAAACAAATAAATTTTTAAGAACTCTTTAAAGGTTCAAATATTAAACAAAATGTTTTGTATAAAATATTGTTTGAAGATTGGATCTCAAAACATTAAGTTTCTCAAACCTTTTTCATGTTTTTCAAAACCAAATTATGCAAAAATGGCCCTGCGTATCGATACACTCACCGTATCGATACACTTGAAACTTACTGTGATTCTGAATGAACATAGCGTATCGATACTCACTTCATACGTATCGATACAGTGTTCATCTGGGCAACCGTACCGATACGCTTAATAACCGTATCGATACGCCAAGCATAATTATTTGAAAATTTGTTTTGACCGTTATGACGTATCGATACTCTTGGTCACAGTATCGATACACATTGATGCAACAAATTAAATGGTTTTACAGAGACTTTGGACCGTATCGATACGACCCCTGTATCGATACGCTTTGATGCAACAAACTTAAAACAGAAAGTTTGGACCGTATCGATACGCCTAGTGTATCGATACACGCTGTTTTTACGCACAACGGCTAGTTTGAATTTAAACTAGCGTATCGATACAGCCTTGTCGTGTATCGATACGCGGTGCTGGGGAGCTGCCTTAATAGCTGGAAAAATGTTCCCAACGGCTCCTTCAATAAGTCAAATGATCCAAACGGCTAGAAACTGATTCAAGAGTATAAATACAAGCTTCATTTCACCAGGAAGAAAAAATACACATTCAAGCATCATCAAAGCAAAAATCCAAATCCTAGAGCTATTCAAAGCTATATTCTTGTGCCCAACTCTTTGTATTTTATTTTGTCATATTATTGAGAGTTTTTGGGTTGCTGTAATTGTAAGTGGGTAGACAATCATCCTTTGAGAGGAAATACTTGAGTTTACCAAAAATCTTCTTTGTATTTGAGTGGATTAAGCTTGAGGTTGAAAAGCTTAATCGATATTGTAAGGTTTCCTCCTCATCCAAGAAAAGGGGACAAATTCAAGTAGTGAATTGTTTTTGAAAATCCTTAGTGGGAGCTAAGGTAGTGGATGTAGAGTTCGGTTGTTGAACTTGAACCACTATAACCCCTTGTGTCATTTTATTTTCCAATATTCTCTTCACAAAAATTTTTAATTGCCAATTCACCCCCCTCTTGGCCATTTGCAATTGTTTGATCAACTCAACAGATTAGATCGGTCGGCTTTTGGGTTGGCTCAACATCAGATCGGCTGACTTTGGAGTGCCAATATTAGATCAATCAGTTTTCGCATAATATTAGATTCATCAATTTTGGGTTGGGTCAATATCAAATTTGTCATTTTTTTTGTTATTGCACAATAAAAATTCTGATTTCTATGGTATGAAACTTACAGCTAAATCATCCATCTGCCTATGAGATGTTTTAGCAGATAATATGCATCAATCGAAAAAAATATAAATCGTAATGTTACCTACATATGTACTCGAACTTTCTGGATATTGTTCATCAAAAATAACATTACCTGATTATGTACATCAGATGGGGGAAAACTGTGAGAAAGCTAATCAAGTGTTTCCTTACTGCTATAGTAAAAAAAAGGTACATTTTCAACCCTTAAGATTTTATTTTATCTTCAAAGAATATGTTAGGGTTATGAAGAAAAAAAAGTTATGGCCTTTATAATGAATCATTTTATTTTTATATTTTCACTTTTATTCATGTGAGATTATTTGTTTTTAATTTTATTTATTATTTGTGTCAGCATTCCGTTAATGGCGGGTGACACTTAACATTTGAATGACTAAAATTTTATAAAAAGAAAATGTAAATGATCACATTGTTATTTTTTTGAACTTAATGAGTATAAATGAATATTTATAATGCATAAGTCACCATTTTGGTAGTTTTCCCTAAAATTAAATTATAATTTTAGTTAGAGATAGAATTAGAAAGGGATTAGTGAGTCCTATGGTGCTTAAAATTATTAAAAGTTATAATTATTTTTTTATCCTCCAAACATATATAATTTGAGCTTAAAATTATTAATAATTTTCAAAATTTTAAGTAGAGATTTTGTTATAATTGTTTTTATCTTTCAAAAATATATACAATTTGACCTTAAAATTATTAAAATTTTGGAATTTTTTAAATTGAGATTGTGTTATAGTTGTTCTTTTATCTTCCAAAAATATATAATTTATTATTGTTCTTATAAATTTAAATATTTTTAAATAATCTTTCTAGTAATTAATGTTTGAATTTCGTCATTTATTTTAACGATGAATAATAGTTGGAGGTTTGTTTCTTTTACAAATGCGACTATCATTAGGCCATAACAAAAGGAGCAAAAAGCATCTACCTATTTTCGGTGTTTTTTATGCCCAACACTGAAAAAATTAAATTCTAAGTCCTAACCCTAAATTCTACATCCTAAAACATAAACCTTAAACTCTAAAAAATACATCATACTCATAATTCCCTAGACTCTAACCTTAATTCTAAGCTCTATACTTAATTTTTTAATATAAAAAATATATAAAGACACCAAAAAGGGACAAAAAGATTTTTATTCTTAAAAAAATAAAAAAAAAAAGGCTAAATGAGAGAAGAAAAAGATGAGAGGAAATATAACAAAAAGACGATTACAAAGGAATATTTTATTGGAATAATTTATTATTATTATTATTAAAAGAGTGGCAAACAATTATAAATTAAACATGCGAGTGGCAAAGGGCAAGAAGAAACAAAATAGAAAGAAATAGTGGTAGTGTTGGCTAGTTTTGTCGAGTGCAATCCCGTCGAATTTCACCTCGGTTTCCTGTCAAAACCCCTACTCGGCCAAGCTTGGTCATGGCAGCCACGAAAGCCTGGTTAAAAGCCCCATTGCTCGACGCGAAAAGGTTGACGGTGTTTCTCGACCTCCGGTCCGAAAACAATACTTGATCAGAGGTGAAGAGACCCATGCCTCGTTGAAGATTCTTGTAGTAGACATTGTCGAACGTTCTAGGTGTGTTCGGGTCCATGTTGATGGCGATTCTGGGATCAACATTTCTCGGACACATTTGTCTAAGTTGCATGGCGTATTGAAAGTTAAGTGTTGGGTCGACAGGGTTCCTGGGGGTGAAGTTGAAGATCCTCTTGGAGAACTTGCCACAATGGGCGAATCCTATGGTGTGTGCACCTGAAAAAACACATTCCCATTAAAATCAAAATTATTACGAATTTATTCGAAATAATTGTTACGTTTGATTGGAGTGTTATTTTTTTTTCGGGATTACCCGACAATGCGATCATATCGGTCTGAGAAAGACCGTGCCTGGCAAACATAGTATTGAGCTGGTCTAGGTTGAAATTAGGGTGAGGAAGCTGCCTTTGAACACCGGCTTTTGTGGATATCCTGCCGTCACGTCTTCCCAATTCCACCGTGTAAAACGGTCCTCCGGTCTGAATAATCGGATTTAATTATTTATTTATTTGTTTCGTTTTTTTCTCGATTTCATAATTTTAGTTTTGATAATAAACTAATTATATATAAATTCGAATATATGTAGAAAGAATTGTATGAAACGAACGAGATACCAATTGTACGACTTCTCTAGTGGCAAGAGCTAAGATGTCTGCACAAGAAACTTTGTTTCTGCACTGGGGATTACTATCAACAGCCGCCTTCGCTTTGATCACGGTGTCGAATCCATCTCCGGCTAGGGATATATCATCCGGATGGTCCTTCTCGTTGTTACCGTTTGCCGATGCCAGCAATACCGAAGCATCACATCCCTACGTATATATAACACAACATAACATCTATTATATCTGCAATCACATGGATAAACTAGGTAAAAATATATATGTATAGATTCTAACTAAGTCATAAATTCACTTACACGAACAAAGCAATCGTGGAAGAAAAGCCGGAGAGTAGCGGGAGCAGTCACGAAGGTTTGCTGGAACTTCTGTCGGACTGCGGACCGGACAATCGACTCGACATTGGGACATGTTGTCCGATAGAAGTTGGGTGCTAGCTTAGTGGTCTGAGCAGAAATGGTAGTTAAGAGTAGAGGAAGAAGAAGCAATGAGAAGACAAGTTTGCTTCTGTTTGCCATGATCTTACAACTTTCTTTTATGCTCCTTTGAATGAATGTTTTGTTTGTGTCTTTGTCCGTAGTATTATGTATTTATAGAAGAGAATATTAGCCAATATACACTCTGTCTCACGTTCTATTACCACCTTAATCACAAAAAATATACATGTTTTCGAGACTTCTGCAAATGATTGTACTTGAGAATTTTTCTTATTAATATTTTATACATTTACATCGAATATTATTTATTTATTTATTTATCAAACTTCTGTTCTGTCACTTGTGTTTTTTTTCTTCCAATAACATGCAAGTTTATGCTACAAATTGGCACTACGTAAAAACGGGGGATAACTTGAAGGTTTTCTGAAATTAAAAAAATATAGAAGAGAAAGGCGTGTACACTTTGCCAACTCAACTGCATGTTACTGCCCAACCACCCTCTCAAACAAATATTTTTTTGTCAATCTATCAATCACTTAGCAAATTGCGACTTTGATGCTTTTATTTTTTTTATATATCTTTCGTGATAGACTAATCAAAATGATTTTTTAAAGATACAAACATAAGTATAATGTATATTTATAATTGTAAGTAATATATATCAACATATAATTAGGTTAATGTTATACCTATTATAATCCCGACATGACTCTTCCGTATTATATCTCTATGCTCATTAAGTTAATCGAAGGTGACCCTCCAAACTAGCCATCTAACTGTACTTAGTGGACGTCAGGTGAGAGGGCCTCCGGAGTAGGACAAACTAAAAATCTCTGTAGTAATCTTATCTCAGAGTTATTGGCATCCCAAGACAAATATCAAATTTACTGATCAATTAGCTAAGCCTATCTACTGGCAAGTAGAAATACTATATCTCATCTATCATATCTTATGAAGACTAGAGGGGACATGGGAAAATCGTTAAGGAAGTAAGGAAGCTTTAACACCCAAAATTTTGAAAATTTAAAATTTAACTATTTGAAAATTTAAAAATTTTAATTTGGTCCCTACAAAATTTTAAAATTCTTATTATATTTTAAATATTTTAAATATTTTTAATTAAGTTTCCTTCTATATTTCTTTTAAAAAATTTCTCATTAAGTTTCAATTTAAAAAAAATAGTTAAACCCAGTTTTTTTTGTAAAATTAAAATTAAACCCTTCAAAGTTTTTGAAAATTTTAATTTAAAATTTTTAACTTTTAAACAGGTTCATCTGAACTCTGTTATCAAGATTCTCCCCCGCTAGAGGAGCCATTAGCTTCCTCCAAGCTAAACGCCGCATAAAGAACCAGACCTCATTTCTCTCATTTTTCTTCTTCATCGTTATCTTTATTGACCGCGACTCTCTATTTAGACCAGCCTGAATAAATCGTCCGAAAGTCTATCACCACCATCTTATTTTACACATCAACAATTAATAATCGAAATATATTTAAATCCGACCAAAAAAAACCGTATATGGTAACCCTTAAACTAGAAGAAAATGTGGCATACGTAACTTAGAGTACCGAACGTGGGTGCACAAGAAATTTTTGTGAAAACATCATTGTTTAGAATCAATATTCAATCATCACCAAGTTGTATTCGTTCAGACTTCTTAGTTAACGATCGGTTAGGCAAAAGTGTCGACATTATTAGCATTTCATCAAACTTAATTTAGTGCATCCACATAATTTCCCAGCTGTATATATATGAACGTAGTGTTGGACTCAATTATATTAATATCCATTGGCAACTACTAAGGTTGGGAATAAAACAATTATATCCGTATAGCCAGTCAACCAGCTTATATAACTGAATTTAGGGTTGCTTTCATGACTTTACTTCTTAATATTATCTTTTATATAAAAAAATTGGTTGAGTTTTCTTATATATAAATATATCCAAGTTAGAATTTAACAAGTGGCCTCAGTGAGAAAGCACATGATGTTCATTCGAGGAGATTTAAGTTTAATCGTAATATCTGCATGGTGTGTGCTTTGTCAAAAAATTAAAAATATCTCTAAATATATAGTACCTTGTAATCATCTTCAGATTATTAAAAAAAATATCTATTTTTTTTTAAAATATCCAAGTTATAAAGATATTAGACTTCAATTATTATATATTTTTCAACGAATATTATGTACAACACATGTCACATGGTTGGCGGCATTTGGAATCCCTGTTTTCATTAAAAAAATATATTAATCATTGCTGCTTCTCTACTATATATTACTATGCTGCTGCTTTGACCGCAACACAAGTCCCAAAACAAAATTCTAGAATCGTAAATTTGAGTATTAAATGCAGTGGTAATGAGTTTATTTATTTTCGTTTAAATGTTTAACTAGACTTCGACTTCAATCTCGATTTTTTTTTTTCTTCAATATTTTAATTTTATTTTAGTTGTTGCTATATTTTTATTGATGTACAAGAAGAAAGGTAAAAGTAAACAGGCGTGTAGTTTGGTACGTTTTGTATTTGAAATGTGTTGGAGTATATATATATACAAACAGTTTAGTTTGTTTAGTTTGTTAGGTTGATTAGTTAGTGGTTAATGATCAGTTATTATACTGATCTTCAGTGTATAAATAAGCTTCCTGTAAACCTTGATGAATAACAAGTTTTTGTTCAATATTAAAGTTTTCTCTAGTTTAATACTTGTAACATGGTATCAACTTATAATAAGCATCGTTTCTTTTTTACTTTAGTTGATGATTTTTCACGTTGTACATGGACGTTCTTGTTGCAGCACAAGTCTGATGTCACCTCTATTGTTCCTTCATTTATCAAGATGATCAAGACTCAGTTTGGATATGATTTGAAAGTGTTTCGATCTGACAATGCTCCTGAATTGCGTTTCACTGATCTGTTTGACTCTCTTGGTGTTGTTCACCAATTCTCTTGTGTTGAAACACCTCAGCAGAATGCGGTTGTTGAGCGCAAACACCAACATCTCTTGGCTGTTGCACGTGCCTTATTCTTTCAATCACGCATACCACTGAAATTTTGGGGTGATTGTGTTCTGACTGCCACATTCTTGATCAACAGGTTACCTTCTCCCTTACTTGGTGGTAAGTCTTCTTTTGAGCTTCTACATAATCGGCCTCCAGATTATCAGTCTCTTCGAGTATTTGGGTGTCTATGCTTTGTCTCCACTCTACGTGCTCATCGAGACAAATTCAGTGAGCGAGCATTGCCAGGTGTCTTCCTTGGATATGCTTCTGGTATGAAAGGTTACAAGATCTATGTCCTTAAGACACGTTCCATTGTTGTTTCCCGCGATGTGGTATTTCATGAAACAATTTTTCCTTTCCACTCTCTTACCAACTTTGAAGCTATGGTTGATCCTTTTCCTAATGTCTCGTTGCCCAATGGTGTTTCGGTAAGTGCTCCTGATCCTTCTTCTCAATTTGATGTTCATCGAGCTACTTCTCGGTGTAATCACTAATTTTGTCCGGACCTTGAACCCCTTTATGTTTGTGTTGGGCTTATCGGGCTATTAGGAAATTTAAAAATAAAAAAAGAGAAAAAGAAAAAAGAAATATATATATATATATATATATATATATATATATATATATGTGTGTGTGTGTGTGTGTCATATTATTATTTAGTATTGTTACCATACTATTATCATTAATTAGTGCTATTTATTGTATATGTATGCATGTGACATAATAGATATAGGTGTGTTTTGGTTACATATTGTGTACATATTATTATTATTATTACTATTAGGGTATATATATTATTATCAGTGTATATATGATTATTAATTATTATTGTTACCCTTACCATTAGTATTAGCATAATATTACTATTATCTTAGTTATCACTATCACCTTTATTATCTTTTCATTTGTTATGATAATTATCACTTATTATTATTATCTAATTTTATTTTCGTTATTGTCATTATTGTTATTATTATTATTATTACTATTATTAAGAAAATAAAACACATGAATAAATAAAAGCCCAAATCATGTTTGAATTAAATAAACACAGTCCATTACATAAAATAAAAGCCCAAATGATACATAGCCCAGCAACTAAAAAAGAAACCCTAATTTCATCCTTTCTTTTGATGCAGCCGCCCCTCTCCACAGCCGTCAGATCTGCTGAGATCTGACAATCCAGATTGAATATCAGGAGAAACCCTAACAGAGCACCCCTTTGCCATTCGCGCCGCACGCCCAACACCATTGGATCTGGATGCAATCCAACGGCCCAGATTGTGTCTGAAGGAAACCCTAATGAGGGTGTTGTTGATCCGCGCCGCACGCCTCTCCCACCGTTAGATCAAGATCTGATCTAACGGACCAGATTGGCGCGTGCTCTACACCGGACGTCTGTTCGTGTTCCACGCGCGCGCCTGAGACGATCCGGCTCCCACCACGCGCGCGTAGCCGATCCCGTGACCATCCGTCTGCACACTTCTGCCGCCCCTGACCGGCACGCCCTGCTGCCTCTCCCAACCGGGAAAACCCGACACGCACAGACAAAGAAAACAGTGCATCAGAATACCCAGAAATAGCAAAACAAAAAAGCAAAGGACACAGAATCAAAAATGGCAGATGAATACGACGAGACAGAGAGAGATTATTATCATTTTTCCTTTAGACTTGCATGTAAGCTTCTGTTATATAGGAAACCGAAGCCAAAAAAAAAGGAGGAAAAAGAGAGCATCGATATAGCAAAAACCCAGAGAAAAAATCAGTGAGCACAAAAATTTTAGAGAGAGAAGCAATGTAAACCCGAGAGAAGGGATTTTTTCAGAGAGAGTGTTATAACCGATTCAAAGAAAATCAATACAAGAATTTTTTTAGAGAAGTATCAGAGTTTATTTACTTTCGTTTTTATTTCGAATATAAAAGAAAAAAGCTTTTATTTACCTTCTGTTTCAACCTCGCCGGCGGTTGGAGCGTATTTCCGACGATCCCAACGGTGAAGGACTTCATCCCGGTGAGGCAAACGTCATATCAAAAGATCACAACGATCCGACGGTGGACGGCGGCTAGCCAAGGCTTCGAGACGTCGGGGCTTTCATCTTCCATTCGCAGCGTTTCTGTCATCTCCGGCGAGATCCACTTGGATCAAAATATTGAGGAGGGTGAGGAGGTCACACCGGTGGCGTTGCATGTCTTGGAAGGATCACCGGAGCGGCCGGAACGCCGGCTTAAAGGTGACGGCGGCAATGGTTCATTTGGAAGAGAAAAAAAAGAAGGGAAATGAAGTGGGGTAAACCGAAGGGATTAAATCCCTAATCTGTTTCTTTTTCCTTTTTCTAAAATGTTTTTCCTTTTTAAATTATTACCTTTTTTCCTTTAAAAAATCCCTTCAATGTTTTGTTTCTTTTATTATAATCCTAATTAATATTTCCCTTTTCTAAAAATATACCGTGTATATATATATATAAGGCATATTCCTTATTTACTATAATATATAATATATATATAGTATATGTATGGTATAATATATATATATTTATAATACCCGTTTTTAATTAATTCCTCATTAATGCTGTTTTTACATTCTTATTTACCTTTAATATATTTTTTCGATAGAATATTTACCTTTAATATTTTTATTGAATGTTTACCTTTAATATTGCTTTATGCTTTGTTTTTTTCTTATCATATTAATTTGTGTTTTGCATATTTATTCTCGTATGCCATGTTAGGTTACATTTGAAATATAAAATATAATGCGGTGTCTTTTTATTCGGGAACGAACGAGGCCAGTACCAGTCGTAGTGGTGGTGGTTTGGACGTTCTTTCTCGAATATTAAGGCCTTTAAAATTCACTCACTCGTATAACCAAATTTCGATGCGATTTGTCACTTTAATTCGCAAATTTTAATATTAATTAAGCGGTAAGGTTTTTGGTACCGATTTTCGGGCACGACGGGGGTGCTCATCCTTCCCCGCGTGTAACCGACTCCCGAACCCATTTTCAAAAAGAATCTCTGGTTTTATTTCGGTGTCCGGTCTACCATTTTTAAATGGCCGGTGGCGACTCCTCTATTTTTTATAAATCCGATTAAATTTTTCAAAAACCAATTTAAAAACCCGGTTCGTCCGAGCGACATCCGAGGTACTTGTATATTTTTGAAATTTTTTTAGTCGCAACAGATGGCGACTCCGCTGGGGAGAAATTTTTGTTTTCAAAAACAAAAAAGAGAGTCGAGCCAAACAAAACTTTACCGCTCAATTAATATTAGAAGTTGCGAATTAAAGTGACCAAATCGATCGATATTTGTTTATAAGTGCGAGTTCATTTTAAACGCATTTAAAATTGGCATTTAAACCCGTTTGTTTTAAGTGGGGGAAAACACTAGTGCTTTCGTGGGGATATTGTTCCTCCGTCTGGGCCTAGCAAGTACCTTCGAGGCTCGAGTACCCTATATCTTCGTGGGAATATCGTTTCTCCGTCTGGATATAGCGAAAGGGTCCCCTCGAATTGAACTCGGTTGAGAGGAGCCTATAATGGGTGATGACCGGGGGCCTTGCTACCCTTAGAAGGGGACAGCGAGGACAGTTCGAGTACCTCCTAGAACCAAAACTGCATGTAGAGAACTAGATTGCCCACCCTTTTTAGAGCCACGCGGACAGCCTAGGTTCATTAGACGGGATAAATAGGGTTGCTTGCTTTCATGCTTGCCTTTTATTGTGTTTATCTGACACTAACGATTATTCTTATGATCTTCTTGCATTTATTCTCGCATGCATATCATGACATAAAGGTGTTGAGTCAAGGTGGTTTTACCCAATTCTAGGGCTATCATTATGGACGGGAGGTTGATAGAAAAGATGTTGTCAATTAGCAAGTCCGACATCGGTCAGAGGTGAATCAGAAAGGATAAAGGAGCAGCTTACCGAGCGAACACACAGTGTCAGATCTGATGCCCACCATTGAAGAAAGCACAACTCTTCTCCATCCCGAGGAAGTCAAGCGACATCGGATCTACTCCGAACATCCAAAGTCACGAAACTACCCGACCGAGTGCAAAGAGTCAGCCGAAAAGAGCGGGGCAACCGAACAGGGCATGGATTAGGTCAAGAGATGGATTCAGCTTCGAGGAAATAGCTTGTTTTCCAGGACTTGATACCAGCAGTTTTAGAGGGTCTTGAATTGCTAGAGAAGAAAGCAAATCCGGCCCCAGCATTTTTGCCGAAGTTTTCATTTCCTTAAACATGATTAGGGGGCAAGAAGAGTACCCTTAGGACTTTTTCTATGACTATCTTGTAACAAGGAGTCTCTTTTACGTTCAAATGAAAGTTGACCTAAGGGACCAACACCTTTGACTTGCATACATTTGTAACATTTGTTTCATACATCATTTCGATGCAGCATTAAAATTGTCAGCCATGCACCCATTTCATGAGCATGCATTTGTTGATTCGAGTCCATAATACATCCATCATTAAAACTTTCTTAAGGCCTTTCATCGCATCATTGCTAATTTGGGGAAAACGTTCACGTCAGAGAAAGAGAGAGAGAGAAAAGAGAGAGAAAATGGACAAGGGAACAGTTTCTAACCAGTACAGCTTCTGAAGCATGAATGACCTAGTGACTAGGATGGATAAGCTCGAACAGCTTCGAGAACATTTGGTTCAGAATCAAAGGGAGATGATATCGTATACGAGGAAAATAAATCCTTTACAAAAATCCAATTTCCATGATTGGTGAAAACTGATTGTACCCAGGGGAATGGTACAACTAGCCCGGAGCAAACGGCTACCGGTAAAGGCAATTCAAACCCGTTGACCCCTGTGCATTTGGGAAAAATGCAAGTCTCATTTCAAGAAAAATGAATTGGAGACATTACATCGCTTCATGAAAGAAGAAGCGATGTTTGGGCAAGTCCGACAGAAATGTTGGCACAACGTGCTTAAATACGGTGAAGTTTAAGACAATGGATAATTCAAATGTCCATCGAAAATCCATTTTCACGAATGGTCAAAGGAAAATAAATCCTTTGCAAAAATCCAATTCTCATTATTGGTGAAAACTGATTGTACCCAGGGGAATGGTACAACTAGCCCGGAGCAAACGGCTATCGGTAAAGGCAATTCAAATCCGTTGATCCCTGTGCATTTGGGAAAAATGCAAAAGAAATAAGTAAGCTGTAATTTTTTTTTTCATCATAACGAAAGTTTCATTTTATTATTTAGAAAATATTTTGGTATTCCTTAATTCTTTAAACATTTCATAAGCTTACTCTTGTTTTCCAATTACACACGTGTATACTTTTTAAGATTAGCTTTAATTCAATTAAAAAAAACAATTTTTTTCTGAAAGACCGAATGTTGTGAGGACGCTATAAATATGAAAACCCTATGCTCTACTTAGGCCAAGGGAGGAATGATAATGAGTGTTCAGGAATAATGGGCCACTCCCATTGAGTGAATTTTCCCTCGCGGGCATTATTGTTTAAGGTCCTTGAATGAAGTGATAACCCTAAAATTTCTACCACCTGAAGACCAATTTTGATATCCGTGTATGGGAGGACTTTTGGCATTCCTTCAATTCCATTCACATAGAAAGAAAATAAGAAAATATCCATTGTTGTCCCCATTTGAGCCTGTTAAACTTTTTTCTTCTGATTGAACCCAAACCAAGGATCACTCCTACACCGGGGGCAAATGAGACAGAAGTCTATGGACAAGTAAATGACATGGGATCTTGATTGTGCTATGAAGACGAGGCCTTGTGAATCAAAGGGCAATAAAAGAGAATATATACATTGGATGCATTTTCAGTCTGAGCAGCAAAAACATCAAAGAAGAAACAACGAAAGAAAAGTCGGTTCTCAAAGTGCTACCCAAATCAAGTCAAAAGTTACCGACATAAAAGTTGAAGAAATCAAAAGCAAAGGCACTAAAGTGAAAAGTGCAATTTTGAAAAGAGAGAGAAGCGGATAAAGAAAAGGGGCAAGAGGATTCCCTATCCAAATGAATCTCTGCTTAGATGAGCCTCGAAAGATTGTTCACCTTTGAGCAAGAGCCTGCACTAATACAATGTGAAGGTGCAATTTGATCCGAAACTACACTTGGTGGGGAAATGAACTCTAGGGTGAAAACCCCAAAAAGGGGCAGTCTAGAGCGATCCAAAGAAGTAAGAGAGGAAATAGCATTTCATCGGAGCATAACTGAGACTTCAGATTGGAAGAAATGATCCTTGGTTTCACCACCCTTAAACACTTGTTTGGGCCTATTTACCCTTTCTTTCATAGCCGTGAGCCTTAGCCTACATTACAAGCCATAAAAGACCATTTGGACCATACGCGGAAGGATGAATTTGTCTTCAGATCACATTCCGCCTATCGGGGTTAACCTTTCTTCAAGGATTGCCACACTTCTAATGCCTGATTGAGATCAGAAAAGAGGGAAGGATGGGGCATGGTGAGTTAGTGAGGTAAAGAGAGCCACCTTTAAATTGGGTAGAAACTAAGTATGGGAGTCGCTCCTCTTGGAAGCCTAATAGCCCAGAAAAGATTTCATATGTGCATCCCTGCAACATTCGGAAAATTTCACTCGGGTCAACCTTTTTTTCAAAGACCCCAAACTTGATTTTCACTTGACATGATTCTTTAAAATGTATACTTATACATAATAAAATTATTTTTACCCTATCACTTGCATAAGTCTTTTACATGGGAAATGAATAAGCGGACTGACCGTGGCTCGAGGTAAAGCTATCAATACCTAGAGGGGCACCCTCGGAGGTTCAAACATTGCTATTAATGCCTCTAGTTGAAATATCTAGACCGTCTTCAGTTAAATATCGAGCTATGAAGTCGACCTTCGCTAAGAAGTATTGAAATAGAACATGAAGGTAGAAAATTTGATGTTGAGAATCGGGGAACAGAAGTTACCCTCGGAACCTAAGCATCTTGCCGGAAGGAATGTCCCAAGAAGGACCGTGTGCGCACGCACCGAATGAGACATTAAATGCCGTCTGAAATCAACTCGATAAAAGGCAACAGAGAGATGCCTAAGAAAAGAAGGAAGGTAGAGGAGAAAAATAAGAGAAGCCGAGACGAGGACCCCAAAGGCACTTTGGGGCAAATGAGCGAAATTCAGAAGAGGCGCTCTTGACCACGAATTTAGAGGAACAAGGGTCAAAAATTGGTGGCATCTTTGGACAGAAGACACCATTTAAAGCAGCTGACCTTAACCGGAGGTCAGTTAGAAGATACATAAGCCTAAAGTATGTGGGGGCAATGTGATTCTAATCAGTGTAAGTCCTCCCTTCAAGAAGAAGCGAAAAAAGAGAGGTTCAATAAAGGAAAATAGAGACAGGGATATATGGAAATTGAGAAGACATGTGGACGCCCTAAAAATATGAAGAAAAAAGTTGACGACAAGGGTCAAAGGCAGAAGTTGACTTCAAGAAGAAAACTCAAAGGAGTGCCCAAAAAGAGAAAAAGAGGAAGAAAGAGGACAAAGAAAAGAGAAGACGCGGTGAAAACCCAAAAGACACTTTGGGGATTCAGGCGAAACTCAAGAGGAACGCATCAGATCACAAACTCGTGGCGAATGAGGAAGAAACTCAAAGCCAAAAAGACTTTAGAGCAAAGGAGACAGATACTCAAAGCTCGAGACAAAGATATATGAAAATCTGCTCATCTATTCGGGCATTTGGAGAATAGAACCCGCCTATCCGTTCAGGCACTTGGAGAATGGAAATCTGCTCATCTATTCGGGCATTTGGAGAATAGAACCCGCCTATCCGTTCAGGCACTTGGAGAATGGAAATCTGCTCATCTATTCGGGCATTTGGAGAATAGAACTCGCCTATCCGTTCAGGCACTTGGAGAATGGAAATCTGCTCATCTATTCGGGCATTTGGAGAATAGAACCCGCCTATCCGTTCAGGCACTTGGAGAATGGAAATTTGCTCATCTATTCGAGCATTTGGAGAATAGAACCCGCCTATCCGTTCAAGCACTTGGAGAATGGAAATTTGCCTATCTACTCGGGCAATCAAAAATCAATAAAAATAGAAGAAAAGAAAAAAAGAAAAAAAGAAAAAGTAGAAGGAAAAAATAGAAGAAAGAAAAAAGAGAATGAGAGAGAAGGGTTCAAAGTGAAAACCCGAAAGGGCACTTTGAAGCAGACAATTCCATAAAAAGATCAAGATAAGAAGAACAAGGGACCGGTAAAACCGAGAAGAGGTGCAGTCAACGCAAGAGGAAGCACCAAAGAACACACTGTCAACATAATTAATATGTTTAAATAACTTGGAAACCCCAGTCATGCATCATGAGTAGTTAGACATCCCTAGGTTAGGAGCATGCTAACTCATGACATCATAGCATTTCGTCTTTTTCACAGGTACCCGAAAAGCGAGTTGGGCCCTTTCATAAAAGGAGTAAACGACAAAGCGAAAACCTAGAAAAGATTTTGGAGCAGACGAGCCAGATACTCAAAGCGCAAAAAAATTTAGGCGAAGAATTTCAAACTCGCCACGTCATGATTTTAGGGGAAAAGAGACAGAAGCTCAAGACCCAAGAATTTCGGAGCGAAGGAGGAAGATACTCGCCGCTCAAAGATTTCAGGAGAAACCTTTCATAATCGCCACTCAAGGATTTCAAATGAAAGCTTTCAAGCTTGCCGACAGATTTCAAGATGAAGGATCCTACAGAGAAAGGGTCCAAACAAGCTCTATATAGGAGGAACTTGCGACTTCATGATCTCAAAAGTGGAGGGTCCTACGGAGAGGGGACTTATAGATCCTTGATTTAGAGAGGAGTTCAATAGAGAAGAAACTACTACTCGAAGAGTATGCTAAGGAAGAGGAGTTCTGTGGAGAAAGAACTCAGAATCCTAAGGCTTCAGGATCTCAAAAGTGGAGGGTCCTACGGAGAGGGGACTTGTAGATCCTTGATTTCAGAGAGGAGTTCAATAGAGAAGGAACTACTACTCGAAGAGTATGCTAAGGAAGAGGAGTTCTGTTGAGAAAGAACTCAGAATCCTAAGGCTTCAAGATCTCGAAAGCGGAAGGTCCTACAGAGAGAGGATTTGGAGATCTTTGATTTCAGAAATACGAGGACGAAAGTTCTATATAGGAAGAACTGCCACTCGAAGAACACACCAAGGAAATGAGTTCTATAGAGAGAGAACTCATATTCTTAAGGCTTCAAAGAGAAAATTACTCGGTGTAGCGCGTTGCAGCTCCAGGAGAGTAAATCGTCCAACAGGGAAGTTGGACAGATATAATTATGACCAGTTTGCTTTACGACCGTGAAGAGAAAGCAAATCCACTTGGACACCCAAGTTCGCCTTTTGACCGCGAAGGGGAGGCAAGAATGTTAGGAGTTTCAGCTTGCTTTTTTACTGCGAAATGGACAACTTGCTTTTAGACCGCGAAAGGGAAGGCAAGGTTGTTTGAATGACCAGCTTGTTTTTTTTCGAAAAGAGAAGAGAAAGATATTCGAAATCTGCTCATCGATTGGGCACTTGGAGAATAGAACCTGCCTATCTGTTCGGGCACTTGGAGAATGGAAATCTGCGGAAAAAAAACTCTTTGTCTACCTGTTCGGGGCATCCGTAGGGAGAACTCACAATTGGAAGGCTTTGGGAAGAGGAATTACCTGGAATCGCGTGGCTGCGTCGGGAGTAAACCGTCCAATAGGGAAGTAGGACAAAATTAGTGCTTATGGTCTTTGCTTTATTCTTGTTCCACAAGTATAAGCAAAGAGGGGCAGCTGTAATCACTAATTTTGTCCGGACCTTGAACCCCTTTATGTTTGTGTTGGGCTTATCGGGCTATTAGGAAATTTAAAAATAAAAAATAAAAAAAGAAAAAAAGAAAAAAGAAATATATATATATATATATGTGTGTGTGTCATATTATTATTTAGTATTGTTACCATACTATTATCATTAATTAGTGCTATTTATTGTATATGTATGCATGTGACATAATAGATATAGGTGTGTTTTGGTTACATATTGTGTACATATTATTATTATTATTACTATTAGGGTATATATATTATTATCAGTGTATATATGATTATTAATTATTATTGTTACCCTTACCATTAGTATTAGCATAATATTACTATTATCTTAGTTATCACTATCACCTTTATTATCTTTTCATTTGTTATGATAATTATCACTTATTATTATTATCTAATTTTATTTTCGTTATTGCCATTATTGTTATTATTATTATTATTACTATTATTAAGAAAATAAAACACATGAATAAATAAAAGCCCAAATCATGTTTGAATTAAATAAACACAGTCCATTACATAAAATAAAAGCCCAAATGATACATAGCCCAGCAACTAAAAAAGAAACCCTAATTTCATCCTTTCTTTTGATGCAGCCGCCCCTCTCCACAGCCGTCAGATCTGCTGAGATCTGACAATCCAGATTGAATATCAGGAGAAACCCTAACAGAGCACCCCTTTGCCATTCGCGCCGCACGCCCAACACCATTGGATCTGGATGCAATCCAACGGCCCAGATTGTGTCTGAAGGAAACCCTAATGAGGGTGTTGTTGATCCGCGCCGCACGCCTCTCCCACCGTTAGATCAAGATCTGATCTAACGGACCAGATTGGCGCGTGCTCTACACCGGACGTCTGTTCGTGTTCCACGCGCGCGCCTGAGACGATCCGGCTCCCACCACGCGCGCGTAGCCGATCCCGTGACCATCCGTCTGCACACTTCTGCCGCCCCTGACCGGAACGCCCTGCTGCCTCTCCCAACCGGGAAAACCCGACACGCACAGACAAAGAAAACAGTGCATCAGAATACCCAGAAATAGCAAAACAAAAAAGCAAAGGACACAGAATCAAAAATGGCAGATGAATACGACGAGACAGAGAGAGATTATTATCATTTTTCCTTTAGACTTGCATGTAAGCTTCTGTTATATAGGAAACCGAAGCCAAAAAAAAAGGAGGAAAAAGAGAGCATCGATATAGCAAAAACCCAGAGAAAAAATCAGTGAGCACAAAAATTTTAGAGAGAGAAGCAATGTAAACCCGAGAGAAGGGATTTTTTCAGAGAGAGTGTTATAACCGATTCAAAGAAAATCAATACAAGAATTTTTTTAGAGAAGTATCAGAGTTTATTTACTTTCGTTTTTATTTCGAATATAAAAGAAAAAAGCTTTTATTTACCTTCTGTTTCAACCTCGCCGGCGGTTGGAGCGTATTTCCGACGATCCCAACGGTGAAGGACTTCATCCCGGTGAGGCAAACGTCATATCAAAAGATCACAACGATCCGACGGTGGACGGCGGCTAGCCAAGGCTTCGAGACGTCGGGGCTTTCATCTTCCATTCGCAGCGTTTCTGTCATCTCCGGCGAGATCCACTTGGATCAAAATATTGAGGAGGGTGAGGAGGTCACACCGGTGGCGTTGCATGTCTTGGAAGGATCACCGGAGCGGCCGGAACGCCGGCTTAAAGGTGACGGCGGCAATGGTTCATTTGGAAGAGAAAAAAAAGAAGGGAAATGAAGTGGGGTAAACCGAAGGGATTAAATCCCTAATCTGTTTCTTTTTCCTTTTTCTAAAATGTTTTTCCTTTTTAAATTATTACCTTTTTTCCTTTAAAAAATCCCTTCAATGTTTTGTTTCTTTTATTATAATCCTAATTAATATTTCCCTTTTCTAAAAATATACCGTGTATATATATATATAAGGCATATTCCTTATTTACTATAATATATAATATATATATAGTATATGTATGGTATAATATATATATATTTATAATACCCGTTTTTAATTAATTCCTCATTAATGCTGTTTTTACATTCTTATTTACCTTTAATATATTTTTTCGATAGAATATTTACCTTTAATATTTTTATTGAATGTTTACCTTTAATATTGCTTTATGCTTTGTTTTTTTCTTATCATATTAATTTGTGTTTTGCATATTTATTCTCGTATGCCATGTTAGGTTACATTTGAAATATAAAATATAATGCGGTGTCTTTTTATTCGGGAACGAACGAGGCCAGTACCAGTCGTAGTGGTGGTGGTTTGGACGTTCTTTCTCGAATATTAAGGCCTTTAAAATTCACTCACTCGTATAACCAAATTTCGATGCGATTTGTCACTTTAATTCGCAAATTTTAATATTAATTAAGCGGTAAGGTTTTTGGTACCGATTTTCGGGCACGACGGGGGTGCTCATCCTTCCCCGCGTGTAACCGACTCCCGAACCCATTTTCAAAAAGAATCTCTGGTTTTATTTCGGTGTCCGGTCTACCATTTTTAAATGGCCGGTGGCGACTCCTCTATTTTTTATAAATCCGATTAAATTTTTCAAAAACCAATTTAAAAACCCGGTTCGTCCGAGCGACATCTGAGGTACTTGTATATTTTTGAAATTTTTTTAGTCGCAACACTCGGGTGCAGGATTCTGAGGTTGTTGTTGAAGCTACTACACCTATTGAACCAATAGTTGATAATACTGAACCATTGGTTTCTGTTGATCCTGTGGTTGAGTCCTCTAATGAACCAGTTGTTGAGGGCGAGCCAGACACCATTGTTGAACCGGTTGTTGAGTCTATTATTTACTCAGATCATATCTCACCAATTGCAGATGATTTAGATGTTGTACCAGCTGTTGATCCTGTACATCCTATTGGTCCCATTGAGCAACCACGTCGTTCTGCTAGGGTTGCTCGAAAACCTTCATATCTGCATAACTACTATTGTCATATGGCTTCTTCTTGTTCATATCCAATTGAAGAATATCTTCCTTCTCAATTGTCTCCTTCTTATGATGCTTTTCTGGCTAACTTGTCTACCACGGTTGAGCCTTCTTTTTATCATCAAGCTGTTAAGTTACCAGAATGGCGTGCTGCCATGCAAGAGGAATTACGTGCTATGGAGAATCTTCATACCTGGACAGTCGTGCCCCTCCCCCCAGGCAAGCAACCCATTGATTGTAAATGGGTCTACCGTATCAAGCATAATTCCGATGACACTATTGATCGGTACAAAGCTCGATTAGTGGCGAAAGGCTTCACTCAGATTGAGGGGATCGATTATACAGACACTTTCTCCCCTGTGGCTAAAATGACTTCTTTTAAAGTTCTTCTTTCCTTAGCAGCAGTTCATGGGTGGCACATGCTTCAGTTGGACGTTAACAACGCTTTTCTCAACGGTTCTCTTGATGAGGAGGTTTATATGAAGTTGCCCCTTGGCTATAACACAAACGTTCAAGGTTCTGATTTAGTATGCAAGCTTCAAAAATCGATCTATGGCTTGAAACAGGCTTCTCGACAGTGGTTTCAGACTTTCCATGCTGTTGTTCTCAAGTTTGGTTTCACTCAGTCTCCTTCTGAGCATTCACTCTTCATCAAAGGTTCTGGTGATGACTTGATCGCATTACTTGTCTATGTCGACGATGTCGTTCTTGCTGGTAAGCATCTGGATTCATTGTTGAATGTCCAGAATTTTTTGAAAGATCATTTTAAACTTAAGGAGTTGGGTCCCTTGAAGCATTTTCTTGGTTTTGAAATTTCTCAAAACCAGGATGGTATTACATTGTGCCAACGTCATTATGCTCTTCAACTCCTTGAGGACACATGATCATTAGGTAAAAAGCCTGCCGACTTACCTATTGTAGCAAATCACAAGTTAAACATGAATGATGGTGAATTGCTTCCTGATCCACAAGTTTACAGACGGTTGATTGGGCGTCTATTGTATCTTACGCATACTCGTCCCGACATTACTTACGATGTGCATTTGTTGAGCCAATTTGTGTCCATGCCACGTACTCCTCATCTTCATGCTGCTCATCACTTGCTATCTTATATCAAGAAAGCTCCAGGACTTGGTCTGTTTTTCTCTTCCAAGTCCAGTCTTCAACTTAGTTGTTTCGTGGACTCTGATTATAGTGCTTGTCCTGATACACGGCGTTCTATTACCGGTTTTTGTACATATCTTGGTGCAAATATAATCTCCTGGAAATCGAAGAAACAACACACTGTGAGTCGTTTTTCATGCGAGGCGGAGTATAGAGCCATGGCCACAGCTACGTGTGAACTTGTTTGGTTGGCTGCATTGCTTTCTTCCTTCTGCATTGATGCTCCTCCTGTTTTCCTTTATTGCGATAATCAAGATGCCATTCATCTTGCTTCAAATCAGGTTTTCCATGAGAGAACCAAACATATTGAAGTTGATTGCCATTTTGTGCGGGAGAAGTTAAATTCAGGGTTTCTCAAGTTGTTTCATGTTCGTTCTAAAGGACAACTTGCTGATATCTTTACAAAGGCTCTTCATTTCCCTGCGTTTTCTGATTTTGTTCTCAAGATGGGACTTATCGATGTTTATCCAAGTCCATCTTGAGGGGGGGCTGTTGGAGTATACATATATACAAACTGTTTAGTTTGTTTAGTTTGTTAGGTTGATTAGTTAGTGGTTAATGATCAGTTATTATACTGATCTTCAGTGTATAAATAAGCTTCCTGTAAACCTTGATGAATAACAAGTTTTTGTTCAATATTAAAGTTTTCTCCAGTTTAATACTTGTAACATGGTATCAGTTGATTCTTGAAGTTTCTTCTTTGTTTTCGTTTTCTTTTAAGCTTCCTCTGAGTTCTTCTACTTTTCTTCCTCTGATTTCTTCTTGATCATGGTGAATCTCAATGATCAATTCGATGATGGTGGTAACCCTTATTATCTCCATCAATCCGACAATCCAGGAATGGTTCTTGTTCTTCAGCCTCTTACGAATGATAATTACAACAGTTGGAGGCGTTCCATGGTAATGGCTTTTTCAGCCAAGAACAAATTGGGATTTGTAGATGGTTCGATTTCTGCTCCTCCATTGATTCCTGCAGAAAAATACAACACTTGGACAAGAGCAAATAATCTTGTCAATTCTTGGCTCCTTAATGCTGTGTCTAAGGAGATCGCTGCCAGTTTGCTGTATCATTCAACTGCAGCTGAAATATGGAAAGATCTTGAAGATCGTTTCCAGCAAATGAATGGTTCATGTTTGTTTCACCTGAGGAAGAAGATTGGTGAATTGGTTCAAGGCACTTCCTCGGTTACTGTTTATTATACTCAGTTTAAAATCCTCTGGGATGAGCTGATGTCTGCCAAATCTGTTTGTTCTTGTTCCACTTGTACTTGTGGTGGTGTCAAGAAGATGATTGATGATTCACAGAGGGAACAAACCATTCAATTCTTGATGGGTTTGAATGATTCCTTCTCTCATATTCGTGGTCAAATTCTGTTAGTTGACCCTTTTCCTGCTTTGTCAAAGGTGTTTTCCTGGGTTGTTCAAGAAGAGAATCGGCGTTCTGTTTTAACCTCTAAGCTAGCCATTGAAGCTGCTTTTGCGGTGAAAGCTGTGTCCAAGAAGTCTCGACCTCAATGCAGTCATTGCAACATGTTGGGACATACCAGAGACAAGTGCTACAAGCTCAATGGATATCCTCCTGGCTATAATGTTCGATCGAGGCCATCTCATCCTCACACAGCTCATTCGAATGTTGTTAAAGATTCTGAATCTTTGCCTGTTGTTCCTGGTGAATCATTGACTCCTCATCAATGTCAGCAGCTGATTGCAATGTTGTCCACTCAATTACAAGCTGCATCTAGTCTTGAAATCCCATATTCTTCGATTAATCTCACTATGCAAGGCAAGATTTTAGCTTACATTAATAGCTTACATTTTTCTGACTCTTAAGTCTCCCTGGATAATTGACTCAGAAGCATCTCGACACATTTGTTATGAAAAAGAATTGTTTGAATCCTTAACTCCAATTACAGGTGGCAACATTCTCTTACCAGATAAATATGTCATTCCTGTACAATTTTCTGGCACTGTTCGTTTGTCATCTAGCTTGGTTCTTAACTCAGTTCTTTTTGTTCCAGAGTTCAGATTCAATTTGTTGGCTGTTAGTGCTCTTGTCAAGAATTCTGATCTTCGCGTTTTGTTTTGTAATTCTTAATGTGTTATCCAGGACCTTCAGCAAGTAGTTGGGAAGGGTGAGCTTTTTCAGGGATTGTATTTGCTGAGATTACCAGATGCATCTGTTCATAGTTTGGTTGCTCATGTTGATTCATGTGAAGATTCTGTTTGCTTAGCTTCTTGGCATGACAGATTAGGTCATCCAAGTTCAAATGTAATGCATTTGTTAAAGAGTGTTGTACCTTCTTGCAATATTAATAAAGTTGTTTCACCTTGTTCTATTTGCCCCCTTGCTAAGCAACATCGATTGCCATTCCCTCATTCAATTTCTCGTGCTGAGCATCCATTTGCTTTGGTCCATTGTGATGTTTGGGGACCATTCAAGGTTTCAACTTATAATAAGCATCGTTTCTTTTTTACTTTAGTTGATGATTTTTCACGTTGTACATGGACGTTCTTGTTGCAGCACAAGTCTGATGTCACCTCTATTGTTCCTTCATTTATCAAGATGATCAAGACTCAGTTTGGATATGATTTGAAAGTGTTTCGATCTGACAATGCTCCTGAATTGCGTTTCACTGATCTGTTTGACTCTCTTGGTGTTGTTCACCAATTCTCTTGCGTTGAAACACCTCAGCAGAATGCGGTTGTTGAGCGCAAACACCAACATCTCTTGGCTGTTGCACGTGCCTTATTCTTTCAATCACGCATACCACTGAAATTTTGGGGTGATTGTGTTCTGACTGCCACATTCTTGATCAACAGGTTACCTTCTCCCTTACTTGGTGGTAAGTCTTCTTTTGAGCTTCTACATAATCGGCCTCCAGATTATCAGTCTCTTCGAGTATTTGGGTGTCTATGCTTTGTCTCCACTCTACGTGCTCATCGAGACAAATTCAGTGAGCGAGCATTGCCAGGTGTCTTCCTTGGATATGCTTCTGGTATGAAAGGTTACAAGATCTATGTCCTTAAGACACGTTCCATTGTTATTTCCCGCGATGTGGTATTTCATGAAACAATTTTTCCTTTCCACTCTCTTACCAACTTTGAAGCTATGGTTGATCCTTTTCCTAATGTCTCGTTGCCTAATGGTGTTTCGATAAGTGCTCCTGATCCTTCTTCTCAATTTGATGTTCATCGAGCTACTTCTCGGGTGCAGGATTCTGAGGTTGTTGTTGAAGCTACTACACCTATTGAACCAATAGTTGATAATACTGAACCATTGGTTTCTGTTGATCCTGTGGTTGAGTCCTCTAATGAACCAGTTGTTGAGGGCGAGCCAGACACCATTGTTGAACCGGTTGTTGAGTCTATTATTTCCTTAGATCATATCTCACCAATTGCAGATGATTTAGATGTTGTACCAGCTGTTGATCTTGTACATCCTATTGGTCCCATTGAGCAACCACGTCGTTTTGCTAGGGTTGCTCGAAAACCTTCATATCTGCATAACTACTATTGTCATATGGCTTCTTCTTGTTCATATCCAATTGAAGAATATCTTCCTTCTCAATTATCTCCTTCTTATGCTGCTTTTCTGGCTAACTTGTCTACCACGGTTGAGCCTTCTTTTTATCATCAAGCTGTTAAGTTACCAGAATGGCGTGCTGCCATGCAAGAGGAATTACGTGCTATGGAGAATCTTCATACCTGGACAGTCGTGCCCCTCCCCCCAGGCAAGCAACCCATTGATTGTAAATGGGTCTACCGTATCAAGCATAATTCCGATGGCACTATTGATCGGTACAAAGCTCGATTAGTGGCGAAAGGCTTCACTCAGATTGAGGGGATCGATTATACAGACACTTTCTCCCCTGTGGCTAAAATGACTTCTTTTAAAGTTCTTCTTTCCTTAGCAGCAGTTCATGGGTGGCACATGCTTCAGTTGGACGTTAACAACGCTTTCCTCAACGGTTCTCTTGATGAGGAGGTTTATATGAAGTTGCCTTTTGGCTATAACACAAACGTTCAAGGTTCTGATTTAGTATGCAAGCTTCAAAAATCGATCCATGGCTTGAAACAGGCTTCTCGACAGTGGTTTCAGACTTTCCATGCTGTTGTTCTCAAGTTTGGTTTCACTCAGTCTCCTTCTAAGCATTCACTCTTCATCAAAGGTTCTGGTGATGACTTGATCGCATTACTTGTCTATGTCGACGATGTCGTTCTTGCTGGTAAGCATCTGGATTCATTGTTGAATGTCCAAAATTTTTTGAAAGATCATTTTAAACTTAAGGAGCTGGGTCCCTTGAAGTATTTTCTTGGTTTTGAAATTTCTCAAAACCAGGATGGTATTACATTGTGCCAACGTCATTATGCTCTTCAACTCCTTGAGGACACAGGATCATTAGGTAAAAAGCCTGCCGACTTACCTATTGTAGCAAATCACAAGTTAAACATGAATGATGGTGAATTACTTCCTGATCCACAAGTTTACAGACGGTTGATTGGGCGTCTATTGTATCTTACGCATACTCGTCCCGACATTACTTACGCTGTGCATTTGTTGAGCCAATTTGTGTCCATGCCACGTACTCCTCATCTTCATGCTGCTCATCACTTGCTATCTTATATCAAGAAAGCTCCAGGACTTGGTCTGTTTTTCTCTTCCAAGTCTAGTCTTCAACTTAGTTGTTTCGTGGACTCTGATTATAGTGCTTGTCCTGATACACGGCGTTCTATTACCGATTTTTGTACATATCTTGGTGCAAATCTAATCTCCTGGAAATCGAAGAAACAGCACACTGTGAGTCGTTCTTCATGCGAGGCGGAGTATAGAGCCATGGCCACAGCTACGTGTGAACTTGTTTGGTTGGCTGCATTGCTTTCTTCCTTCTGCATTGATGCTCCTCCTGTTTTCCTTTATTGCGATAATCAAGCTGCCATTCATCTTGCTTCAAATCAGGTTTTTCATGAGAGAACCAAACATATTGAAGTTGATTGCCATTTTGTGCGGGAGAAGTTAAATTCAGGGTTTCTCAAGTTGTTTCATGTTCGTTCTAAAGGACAACTTGCTGATATCTTTACAAAGGCTCTTCATTTCCCTGCGTTTTCTGATTTTGTTCTCAAGATGGGACTTATCGATGTTTATCCAAGTCCATCTTGAGGGGGGGCTGTTGGAGTATACATATATACAAACCGTTTAGTTTGTTTAGTTTGTTAGGTTGATTAGTTAGTGGTTAATGATCAGTTATTATACTGATCTTCAGTGTATAATAAGCTTCCTGTAAACCTTGATGAATAACAAGTTTTTGTTCAATATTAAAGTTTTCTCCAGTTTAATACTTGTAACAAAATGTGTTATTTTAAATAAATTTTTTTCTGAAAATGTCAAGTCAAGACATTGTGACACAATGGACTGCACCAACAGATCCAGAAAAAAAACTATCAAGATTTAGTAGTCAAATTTGATTGAAGGGCTTAGTCTAAGGGATTAATTGAGTGCAAAAAAAATTAGAGACTTAATTAATTTTTTAAAGTTTAAGCACTTTTTATACCCTTAATTCTTTTTAGCCCCTTAAATTTTAATTCATGATTATATCTACTGTTCCAAGATCCTTGTATTTGTTTTATATTTGAAGACTACATTCAGATTTTAAACTTTGTATAATGTTCCATTAAAAAAATTGTGTATAATGGAATTTAAGGAGCGGTCTTAGTGGGTAAAGGTAGCGTTTTTTACTTAGGTGATTCGAATTTAAGCAGTTTAGTTTGCAAGTGCGCGAGAGTTTATTTAGATTTAAAATTGAACATACATGCCATCTTTTACTCGAATAGAATGATAAAAAAATCAATTGAAACGATAATTAAAATATAATAAATTATTGATAAAATATAATAAATTTCACTGTTGAAAAAATATTATAAAACACTAATATATGATAAAGAACAAAGTAAATTATTATTTTTGAATAAATGTAGATATTACATTCTCATACGAGATTTGAACTCATATAAAATGGGCATTCTTGGCTACTAGGCAAATTAGTGGATCTCAAGAACAAAGTAAATTATTGATAAATCGTTGTTAACGATTAATATATAAACATAAGTTATTGATTATATATCATAACTTTTATAATATCAAACGATTATATTTTAAGCTTTATAATATGATATTTAATAGATTCGTTCGTAAAATTACGTGTTTTTAGTTTAAAATTTTCATAAATATGTTAGTTTATGATTAATTTTCAAATTGTATTCTTTTAGATGTTAAAATATTATTAAATAAAATTTATTAGTAAAACAATATTTGTAAATAATTGATAATTTCTTGAATGATTATTATAAATGTCGAAGCTAGGCCTAGCATGTTGGTGAATACATATTTTTGTAACCAACTACAAAATAGGTGAACCAATTAATAACATATTAATTATTAATTTATAATATATGAATAAAAACATTATAGATAAAATATTAAAAATGGTATATAATATATAAAAAACAAGTAATTAAAAAAAAGTCAAAATGACAAAAGATGCCCCAACGTTTGCATGTTTTGTCATTTGGCCCCCTATTCTTTTTTTTGGGTCCAAATATGCCCCCAACGTTTTAATTTGGTTTAAATATGCCTCAAACATTTCAATTTGGTTTAAATATGCCCCAAACGTTTTAATTTGGTCCAAATATGCCCCCAACGTTTCAATTTGGTCCAAATATGCCCCCAACGTTTCAATTTAGTCCAAATATGCCCCCGTTTGATGAAAACTGTCAATCAACTGATTGTTAACGGTTGATGCTGACTGGACTTGTCACATGTTAAGATCTACTGATGTGTCAGCATTATATTTGCCATGTATTATCATCATATTCGACTACATGTCAGCATGATAGTCTGCCACGTTTCACCATAAAGAAAGGTATAACATTTTTATAAAAAAAATCTGACGTGGCATATGCCACGTCAGCATATCGTAACACGTGGCAAGTCCAGTCAGCATCAACCGTTGACCATGACAGTTTCCATCCAACAGGGGGCATATTTGGACCAAATTGAAATGTTGGGGGCATATTTGGACCCAAAAAAATAGGGGCTAAATGACAAAACATGCAAACGTTGAGGGCATCTTTTGTCAATTTACCTTAAAAATGTGTATTCACAAGTAGACTGTTAATCAGGGGCGGAAGCTTGACGGGACCTATGGGTTATGGCTCCCAAAATTTTAGGAAATTACAATTTAGCTCTTATTTTTTAAAAAATTTTAATTTGGCCCCTTTAGAATTTTTTAAAATTCAAATTAAACTTCAAAGCTTTAAATATTTTTAATTAAATTACTTCTTATAAATTTTAAAAGTTCTCATTAAATCTCTTAAAGTTATTAAAAGTTTTAGTTATACCCTCAAAATATTTGAAGATTTTAATTTAAGCCTACATTTTTTTTAAATTTTAAGTTGGCCCCAAACTTTTTCACCAAAATCTGTCAATGCTTTTAACAATAATTTGTGTTTTTTATATATTTAAAAAAATAAAAAAAATAACAAAATGTGGCACGTGTCATTGAAAAAGGTTATTTGTGAAAACTTTTTCCCCGATAACAGTACACCGCATAATAGACTAATAATTCTTATAATTACGGTAGGGATGGCAACGAAGTGGGATAGGGCGGGTCTTTGTCTAACCCAACCCCAACCTGATATATTATATATTTAACCTGACTCCAACTCAAGATATAGAACAAAGACACGGCCTTGACCCGACCCGATAACAAACAAAATAATTGAGAAACATATCCTCTAAAACAGATTAAACAACGTAAAAAAACACACTCAAAAAACAAAATCTTAAAAAATAGAGCTAAGAAAACATCTAACTTCAAAATTCCAAACCTCATAAACATAAACTAAAAAATAGAATAAAATTTAAATAAAAAAACAAAAGAGATTATTTCAAAGAAAATCTAGAACGGAAAAACACAACTCAAACATTCATTCATTCTAAATATTTAAGACCTACGTTACATGCATAATTTAATAGTATTTTTTAAAACGAAAAAGAAAAACAATGAAGATAAGAGAAGAGTCAGGGGATAGACGTTTAACTTAAGTAATATAAAAGGGAAATTTTAGAATACAAAAGGGTGAAATAAAAGAATTGAAAATGGAGGAGAGTGGGGCGATGAGTTTTTCTAAAATGAGAATTTTAAAATGAGACTAAAATGAGGTCGAATAATTTTTTTTACAAAAATAATAAAGACTTATGTATCGATTTTTATGTACAAACAGAAATGTTTACAAAAAATGTAAGAATTTCGGTTATGTACATAAATTACAAAAATAAATAAGTTGCCTCACCCTAAAATCACCTATGGGGCGATAAATTGAAAGGGAAAGAAAAAGGTTAGAAATGGGAAGAAAATGGAAGGCAGTCATGAGGCAGAGAAAGAAAAAAAATGAAAAATGGTTTGGGGTCTTAACCTAAATAATATAGGGATATATAATAGTAATTTTGTAAATATATAAAATGATATTTTTTAAATATTTCGGATCGGGTCGAAGTTGATGAACTTTAAATTCGAACCTGAATTTTTTTAACAAAGATTCACTTGCCCGGCCCGAAATTTGATTTTAATATTAACAAATCCACCTCGGCCGGGTCGGGACCGGTCGGAGGCGAGTATTATTGTCATGAAGCTAAATTAAGGGAGAAGCCATGAACTTTGTTTTGGAGGGCTGGGATAAACTTAATATATATATATATATATATATATATTAATTAGGGCAAAGCAATAAGTTTTGCGTTAATTGAATTATTAAATTTCAGAATGGGTTAAAACTGAACCTTTTTATTTAATCAATAAATTAAATTATTTAAACTCTAGAGTACTTAACATGTAATTAAACTATTCAATCAAGAGAGCCAAGCCCTCTATCGGTCCCTACCTTTTGCCCCCGGTTATAATTGTAAAAACAAAGACAACTTATCTAACAATATATAGAAGTATTATAGAATATTAATTCAAACATGAAAAACAAAGACAACTTATCTAACAATATATAGAAGTATTATAGAATATTAATTCAAACATGAGTAAATATCTCATGGCGGTGAAAACGAAAAGTTTACACAATTGCCCATAATTCTAGAGTTCAAGGACCGTGTTTAGGATTTAAGATTTAAGTGTTGGGTTTAGAATTTAAAGTTTATAGTTAGAATTTTATGGTTTGGGGTTATAATTTAGAGTTTAGATGTTAGGGTATAGGTTTTAGAATAATATGGTTATGAATTTATGTTTTAACCTATAAACCCTAAATTCTAACAACGTCTCGTAAATTTAAAACTCATACACTTAAATGTCTAAACCTTAAACCTTAAATAGAGTTTCTAAGCCCTAAAATTGAGACGCTTGTGGAAACCTTGTGTTTTCAGCGCTTGTGAATGAGATAATTACCCTTCGAACATAATAGTTTAAGTATTTGTTTTAAAAAACAGGACTGAACAGAAACATATAACACAATTTAGGGGTTGATTTTTCATTTAAGAATTTTAATAATTTGAAGTTATTTTTTAAAGAATATCCGACCCGGTTGACCTGGCTCATCGACTCGCCGACCAAAACCTTTAAAAATCGGGTAATTCTTTTAAAAAAATTATCCGACCGAGCTGAGTACTCGACCCAGGATTTTTTCCGGGTAGTTGAGTCAGGTCTGGGTCAAATTTTTTTGTAACCGGGTACCTGACCGGACGCGGTACTTCTAATATATTTATTTTTTTAGTTTTAAATTATATTTTTATGATAGGCTCTTTAATATTTTTACTTAAAACTAAATTTATATCTCTAAAGTCTTTTTATGTTTGTATTATGTACTTTTAAGTTTTAAATTTTTCAAAAATATTTGTATTAATTTGTTAATACAATATTCAAAAGAAAAAAACAAGATTAACATTTTAATGTCTTTTTGATGATAAACTTTAATAAATATATCCAAATATTTCTATCTTAAAACTAACTTCAAATCACTAATTTTTATGTTTAGATTATGTTTTATGAACTTTAAATTTTATGTGTTTACTATGTGTTTTTTTATAAAAAAATTAAATTTGAAAATAAATAAATAAAAAATATGAAATGGGTATTCGTTACCCGATTTTCTGAGCACCCGAATTTCACGAGTACCTAAATAACGGGTACCCAACTAAAACAGGCTGGCATATATAATACCTGAAAGAATCATGTAACACCCGTGTTTCGGGGTTAGAAGTTAGTCGGGTTAGTTGGTTCGAGTCGGTAAAATTTATTTCAATCAAATTGACCTTAGTGTGAGCAAATTGAGTTTAGAAAGAAAGGGAGGGATCATTTTGGTAATTAAACCAAAATAAAAATAAACACCACCTTATATCATCTTTTCTTCTTCATTTCTCTTCTTCACCGTGGAAACCTTACCCAAAGCTCTCCTAAACCCCAAACTTTTAATTCATCAAATTTCTTCATCAATTCAAGGGGTTTTTGAAAGGTAATCACATATTTGAACTCTCCTTTCCATTTCCTATCTATCTATAGTCTTAGATTTCAAAGTTATGGAGTTTTGAAAATTAGGGTTCATATCAAAATTTGGGTTTTTAAGGGGGTTTTCCAATTGGTTTTGATAAATTGAGTTGGGGCTTTAGTTAATCCTGTTAAAAGGTGTAACATATATCAATTTGGTTGAATTTTGGTAAAAATCTGAAGTGGATTCTTAGACCCATTTTTAAGGTGTCAAAAACTTGATTTTTGGTGAGTTTTAGATTGTAATTAGAGGGTTGATGGTTTATGTATGCTAGGAGAATGTTTTGGAATCATTTAGATATCATTTGGGTGTTTAAAAACATGATTTTCTGCTAAGTAAAATAGGAGTACGAAAATGGAGTTTTGGAGGGTTTTGAGTGAGTTTTAGGGGTTGTTTTAGGTGGGAAATTGATACCCAATGGTAGTACTATGGTTAGGGATTGATTTGGGATTATTTGTGGGTGCAATGGATGTTGGAAACATAGCTTTTGGAAGAGGTATTGGGGCTGTCCGAAATTGCTAAGTATGAGGTTTGGTCATGGTTTGCAAAATGGTAAATTGCATTTGAATTGTATTCCGGGTTGGTATTTTGATGTTGGGCTGATTTGGAATTGTTTGAAATGTGTTTGAGGTTGTTAAGAAGCGGGAATTTATGTTGGGGAAGCATCGGGAAGGAATCCGGAAATTTGAGGGAGGTTGCTTGCATGGCTTGGAGCTTGGAAGCTTAGGTGAGTGGTTAAATATTTTTAAAATGGTTTGAGTATTTGGTTCAAGCATGTGAACCCATGATGGGCTTGGTAAACCAACCTAGAGTTGGGATTAGAGTGGTAGCCTAATCCCAAGCTTTGATTAAAGACTTGGGTTGCACTTTTTTTTAATGGTTGTATATGCCTCGTATTAAATTGTGATGGTGTTGATTATGTATATGTTGTATACATGTATGATGAGGCATGTTTGATGCATTGTTATATGCATGTTGATGATAGATATGTTATGATTGCTAATAATGTGCATGTGGTGTTGACGTGTGAAATGATATTATGAGGTGGTTTCATGATCCGAGGATCATGGTGAGTACATGCTAGGCATGGAAATGTGGTTTGTGCATGACGGTGAGTCATGGTGAGTACATGCTAGGCATGGAAATGTAGTTTGTGCATGACGGTGAGTCATGGTGAGTACATGCTAGGCATGGAAATGTAGTTTGTGCATGACGGTGAGTCATGGTGAGTACATGCTAGGCATGGAAATGTAGTTTGTGCATGACGGTGAGTCATGGTGAGTACATGCTAGGCATGGAAATGTGGTTTGTGCATGACAGTGAGTCATGGTGAGTACATGCTAGGCATGGAAATGTAGTTTGTGCATGACGGTGAGTCATGGTGAGTACATGTTAGGCATGGAAATGTAGTTTGTGCATGACGGTGAGTCATGGTGAGTACATGCTAGGCATGGAAATGTGGTTTGTGCATGACGGTGAGTCATGGTGAGTACATGCTAGGCATGGAAATGTGGTTTGTGCATGACGGTGAGTCATGGTGAGTACATGCTAGGCATGGAAATATGGTTTGTGCATGACGTTGAGTCATGGTGAGTACGTGCTAAGCACGGAAGTGTTATGAATTAATATTATGAATGATTAATGATCCTTATGTGGATGTTTGATGTGGCTATTTATGTTGAGGAAGTTAGAGCTTGAAGATCATGACATTTACTTGTATATATTGTTCATGCATCTTATATTGTGGCTCTTGTGGATCCTTGGCATGTTTGTGTAATGCCTTGGCTTGATTGTGCTCGGACCCTGCAGTGTTGAGGTTTGTTTAATGAGCTTACCCTCACTAAGCTTTTATGCTTACGCTCTCTTTTGTTCGACAATGCAGATAAATAGCTTGTGGGTGGCAAGGGCAAGGAAAGGTCTCCAAGTGTTGCTTTTGGTGAGCTCAATGTATGATTTATAAATTGAAAGATTGTAATAGTAAAGCAATGGGATAGGTGTTGTTGTTTTTTTTATGCTTTAATGTGTGTTGATTTGGTTTGGCACTTAGATGCCTTGTTTGATTTGTAAATATCACTTATGATACATACCTTGATGAATACTTGAGTGGTGCATGCCTTGATGAATGCTTGTGTGTGATGGCATGTCCTTTTTGGATGATTAGGTTGCTTAGCTAATATGTGTAAGTTTCATATGTGTGCCTTTGGCATTGTTAAGATCTTATGTATGTTCATATATGCATAAATTGTTCTTTAATTGGAATGTTATGTATGAATGCTTTAGCCATGTTTGAATGACTCTTTTGGCTTAAATAGGTGTTCTTGCATGTTTGTATATGCTTTATTGCTTCCTAAAATATGTTTCAAATGATTCTAACTTTAGCTGATCTTTTTCAAAACATCTATGATCCATTTTTGCACTAAAGCTGTTTTTCCAGTCTCCAAGGCAAAAAGGATCGATCCCCTGGAAAAAGGGATCGATCCCTTCGTTGGCAGAATCGTTTCAATTTCTGCTTCCAGCCTCTAAGTGCAAAAGGATCGATCCCCTTGTTTATGGGATCGATCCCTTCTGATATAGATGCTAAATTTTTAAAAATTGAGGTTTGCAAGCTTTACGTTTTAGTCCTGATTCTCGTATGTGCAATTGCTTGAGTTTGAGATGTCCGTTTGAGTTGAAATTTGGCAGAGAGGCATGAAACATGACTAATTTCATAATGGTAACTTAAAATTTGGTAAAGTCCTCTTAATTTCCAGAATTTACAAATTGGTCCCTAAATTCGTATTTTGTTCAATTGAGTCCCTTATTGTTTTCCGATTGCTGTGATTTTTGAGTATGCTTATCTCAAGAGTATGCCTAGGTTTAATGTGCATCTAGACAAGTTTAAAAAAAAAAGGGGTCGTTAATCAAGGTTGACTTTCGGGTTGACTTTGGTTTTCCCCGTGTAATCTTCGTAGTTCGGGTCAGCCGTCTAGGCCGGGCTACGGGGGTTACAAATCAAGTACCCAGCAATAAACACTCCTAATCACAACTATCTTTTAAAAAACATGTATGATGAAATATATAATCTTATCGCTTTTATAATTTAAGATCTCTTTTTTCTTTTATCACGTAAAATTAATGTTTACCCCTCTTTAGAACGTCACGTTTTCCTTTATTCGTAACATCATCATCACATAGTATTGTGATGATTATTCACCCTACCTAGCTATCCCACCTATCGAGTCTGATTTTAACAACTAAAAGTAAACATGTAACATTAGGGTAGGTTTACAGTGCGACATAGTCGTGGTACAGTTACAGTACGACACTAATTAAATTTTTTTTAAAACACGAAATATGAAATCGAAAATATTACATTTTTATATCATTTTCGGTCGCTGTTTCGCGATAATATCAATACTTAAAGACAAATTTTGATATTTATAATAACTTAAAATGCTATCAAAAGCGATAAGTATCGATACTCGAAGCTAAGGTTCGATACTTAACCACCAACCTAAAATGTTATAAAAACATGCATTATTTTCAGTTCTATATTTCGAGTCTTGTAACATTTCGGTTGGTACCGTACAATAGCCGCACCGCGCCATGTCTTATGTTGGACTCGCCATGCAACGTTATTTAGGGGTTGATTTTTTTTCCTTTTAACCCTTTTAAAAAGCCCAAACCTCCTTTGTTAAAAAAAGCCCAAATCTCCTCTCTCTCTTTTTTTTCCCAAAGAAACTATGGCGACGACGAGTCTACCATCTTCTCCACCTCCGCCATTAACCCCTTCCATTCCGAGTCCACCGCCACGCTTGCCACCGCTCTTGTGCCACCGCTGCCTCAGGTTGATGCTAGCGCTCAGAACGGAACGCTCAATGTCGACGAACAAAAGCTTCAAATTGCCAATCATTTTGCGTGAGTTAACGTCTTCGATCTACTCCTTTTAAATTTGAAGTTTTTATCAGTCGCCCCCAGAAAAGGCACGCATTTACCATTTTTGTTTCAGTTTGACTATATTCTTTTAGTGGTGAAGTGAACTGTAAAATGTTAGATACAATTCAATTGAGCACCCTTGTTTCTTCGATCCACTTGGAAGTTATTGCTTAATATCTCTAAAAAGAATGTAAAATTTTGATTTATCCCAGTTTTTTGAACAGTAATTTCCTGTATAAGTGAACGGTTTTGAAGAAAAAAAAGCATAAACTTTGGACTGGTTTATTGGCTGTAATCGACGAATAGCACCCTCTTTGTGCCAAGCTTCTTCTTTTTCAATGTGTATATATTATAAAGGCAAAAATGTATTCAAGGATTTAAAATTTTGTGAATTAGATTAAAAAAATTGCTTGGTCTTAAGATGAAATTATTAGTGACAATTGGTTGTATTTCACCCAATTTTGCAATAATAGCTTGTTCCATAGCCAGATTAACGGCATTTTATATATTTTCGGGGTCTGTTTACATTCTTTTGAGGGATGTTGCTTATAACACTCTAGCCAGCAAATGATTTCATTATCCTTTATGAACAACTTAACAATTCATAACACGTCGAAAGGTAACAAGGTTTCCAGAAACCGGTTGACATATCTATTTCCCCTCAGTTTTACGACTCATTGCTAGAGAAAAAGCTCACAATCTTATTCAAAACACATGGTTGAAAAAGGGTTTTCGGTTTATATGTTTTGGTTTCTAATTATTTTGACCCTAACCTGTATTTTAGTTGTATATTTAACCAGAAGTGTGTTTGTTCTCACTTTCACGAAAAGCTAGTTGGAACTTGGAATTATACATCTTCATATTGTTGTTTCATTTGCTTTCCTAACTATGAAATCTGATTTTGCTTTAAAAAGGTTTTAAATTTGTATGTAGTATAGATTGTTAGTGTTAATCTTAATTCTTTGAAAGTCAGTCGAGAACATCATTTGTGTAAATTGTGTTATTCTTGTATTGATGTTCTTGGTAGATGACAATCAATATATTGCTGAATCATTAGTCTCTGGGGTATTGTATTCTGTGACTTTGTGGCTCCAACTCTTGATTATTCTTCTTCTTATTTTTCGAGGTACCCATTTCTGGCACTGTATCCAACACATGTGAGATGTATAGATTTGCGCATGCGATTTTCGGATATCCTCCAAATACATGAAAAAAAACTTGGAAAAAAATAAATATACATGTCACACACATACTTGTATCTAACACTAACACCTGAATTTCATTAACATGCTTCTTTGAATTGCTTGGCATTTATTGATGCCTAGTTATCTACGAGTGCATGACATTGAGCAGCTACCTATGAGTTTATGATGGTGCTAGTCCAACCTATTTCATGCAAGCAGGTTTATGAATAAATGACCATCTTACTTAAGTGAATTATTAGTTCCTTGCTATTTCGAGTTAGCCGCTGCACTCCAAATCATGTTCACCATACAAGAATCCTATGGTGTTTAGGTCAAATTCACGTGGTGTCCGAGTCGCTGTATAATTAACTTTCTTTGGATGAATCTACTTTGAGCTTGGCATATCACAGTGTCATTGTAACTTGATATACTCCAACTTTGTTTAGGGTTCTTGATAATCCAGAAAACATTGAGAAGTACAAGAAATTTGAGTCTGACTACACTCGTCGGCTGATGGCAAAGTACTTCTCTAAGAACAACTTTTACGGAGGTATATGTTGCTGCTCGTATTTTGTTCTTCTTTGAACTTTACATACTATTTCCCTGTCCAGAATGCCATCTAATCGAGGATGAATGAAATTCCTAACGTTTTATTCTTTCAGGAAACGTTTTCGACGAGAAAACAACAATAGATAGTGAGACCATACTGTCAAGCAGGTAAGATGCAATTTCTTTCGACATGAATATCTTAGAATATCTGGTGCTGAATCATAAAATGTATCTTGCCTTCTGAACTTTGTCTATAGGTGGCCTTGCACTCGATCATTTGCAGATCCGGTTAATGCATTCAAGGATCCTAGCAATGGTGGTATGAATTCCGAGGACTTGAACCGACATCTCAAACTGGAAACTCCCACTCAAGAAGAATGGCTGATAGCATTCTCTCAAATATGTCATCATATGTAAAAAGAGCATTCTGGATAATGTAGACCAGAACGTTTCTTTAAGTAATAAGAGCAGAAATTTTCTACAATTTGTCATGTTTTGTTAACAAATTACTTTTATTTTAAATTCATGTATTACAACAGGCATTAACAAATATGTTGGGAGAGGGATCCAGTTGCCACGGATCCCCATCCCCCCCCCCCCCCCCCATTTTATTTCATTGCCAAGTAGGTCGCATCACGAACTTAACTTTTCGAGCCGGAGAAATGCGAAATTCGGGTCACAAACTCTAACACATCTCGTAGACAATTAAGCATTAATGATGATAATAAACAGTATTGATTCAGACTGTAAAACTTCGACAATAATATGCTGTCTGAAGACTTTATTACTTGTATCAAACTATATATATCTTACACCAGTAACCCAATGAAGCCTGTAATGATTTCTATACATTAAGTTATATTAGCAAAAGCAAACCATAACCATAGGACAGCTCCAAAACCAGTTTAGTATCCATTTTAACCTTAAAAGTTGTTTTGTATATGTATGTGTATGTATATGTGTACCCCAAATTAGATGATACCTATATTAGCATCTCTAAGAAGCGGATTTAGGTTTCAAGGAGGAATCGTCCGAATTCCTGAGAGGTGCAAACACATCAGAAAGCACCATGTGAAGAGTGGAAACTTTCTCTTTGAGCTGAGCATTTTCTTGGAGGATCTCATGGTTGTTCTCCAACAGATTGATCACCTTTTGCGAAAGCTGACGGTTAACCGTTTGAAGTTGATTAACCTGCGATTGAAGCTCTTCGATTTGCTGCTTCTTTCTCATCCTCGACCTCCTCGCAGATTCCCTGTTTGATATCATTCTCCTCAGCCTCTTCTCGTCAATGACGATGCTCGGCGGCTCACACACTCTGGCCTCGTCTTCATTGCTCAGAGACGATGCGTAGGGCGAGAACAGATGGATTTGAGTGTTGGGTGACAATCTGTTAGAGAAAATGCCCGAATCGGGGTGTTGAGAAGATGGTGAGCTCCCATCCCATGACTCCATGTTTAAGTGAGTCGTTGCAGAGGTTGATAATGTCCTCTGGGAAGGACAGAAAGCAAAGAAGCTTTGAATTAGGCTTCCATGGGGTTGATGTTCGCGATGAACATCGAAACCGGGCACTTCCATATGGATCGAATATCTAAGGTGACTGAGAGAGAGAGCTTGAAGATGGTTTCAAAGTTTTATAGCTGAGGTTTTAGCAATACAGCAGGGGGGTTTCTTGTTGTACAAGCATCATTTTCCCCTCAAAACCCTGTATTTGTTGTTATATTGTGCTGCAATTAATTTCATAATCAAACCTTAGACACATCAAGACTACTTTTATATGTTATTTTTTATTAAAAAATTAAACTAAAAATCTTATTTAAAAAACATCGAATTCCGTAAAATAAGCATAAATTCACTCCTTTTAAATCTATGTTTTGATCAGAAAATAAAGCTACCTCTCACTGTCTTGTAATTCATTAATGATGCTTATAGGGGTTAGTTGGCATACTAGAAATAAAAGAAAGATGAGTAATGAACACTGTTTTGAAATATCAATTTTACAGTTTTATTCGGATTTTGACTAGGCTTAAATATATGTTTGGTACTTGGATTATACATCTTTTTAAACAGGGGTACAATATATTTTTAAGGATTAAGAGTTATGGTTTAGGACTTAGAATTCAAGGTTAAAGCTTAGAATTTAATTTTTTAGTGTTGGGCATAAAAAGAGATAAAAGATTTTTGTCCTATCTTCTCCCAAATTTGTACATAAAGAAATTTTACTCCTAAATTGGTATCCGAATTAGACATCTTCTCTCAAATTAACACTTAAAGGTTTTTTGCTTCCAAATTGGTACTTGAACTAGGCACCTTCTCCTAAATTGATATCAAACTTATGTACTCTATTAATTTGATCATAATATAAAATAATTCAATAAATTCACTTTTCTGTATTTAAAAATCCTATCAATAAATTCACTCTTTCAAATTGGTAATTAAACGAAGGAATATCCGAAATTACAATGAAAGTTTACCACTAAGTAAACGAACATCTGAATCCATATACAAACCTAAAAATTAAATTAGCGGCTCTAGATCATAATAGGACCATACAAGAACATGTAAGAACCTAATTCAAAAACTCGAAATAAAAGACGGATACAAACATCCACAAATCGACGATGATGAGTAAAACCATCAACAAACAACATTGACAAATGCATATTACAGTGACCGTACGTTGACAAAAAGGTCATTACCACAACTCAATCGCGAATAAACGGTAGATGTAATCGCGTATCCGAATACGATTCAAAGGCCCGAGACAGGGAGATCAACAACATAATAAAATGAGCGCCATCTTGATCAGTCGTGGCGACGTCAGATCCAACCCTGATAGAAAATAAATAACAAAAAAGCGTGTCAAAAAGCAGAAAAACGTACTAAACAATAGAGGAAAACGTGTCATGAAGACAAATTTATTAAATTAAAAGATTAAAAAATAAAAGAACGAAACAAACAAATAAAAATGAGCGGCCGACGGTCGACAAAACAACCCTAAAATTATTGCCGTTGGCGGCCTTAATTTAAATCAAAATGAGAAAGTGGCAGCGTTAGAGAGAAAAAAAAGTTAGGGCAGAAATAAGAGATGATAAATTGAAAGGTAATTTTATAATCAGTTTAACTACTAAATGTATATTTAAATTTTTTTGACGAATATAACATGATACGAGTAAATTTATTTATTTTCTAAATTCATTGTACTGTACTCGTATACATTAATGGTACATAAGAATCGTTTTATATAGCTATATTCACACTCGTGTATTTTTTAATAGGCTTAAATCAAAAAAAGCCCTCAAACTATTTTTTTTATTTTAAGCCCCTAAACTATAGTTTGGGCAAAATAAGCCCCTAAACTATTATGTTTGGTCACTTTAAAATTTTAAACTATCATATTTGATCACTTTAAGTCCTTAAATTATTTTTTGGTCAAAATAAGTACTTAAACTATGTCATTTTTTCTTTTAGTCCCTAAACTATCTATTTGTCAAAAAATCTTTATGACGTGTCACCATCTTATTAGTCAAAATAATTTTCTTTTGACTTAAATAACCACCGCGCTTATAATGACCCGATTTGATAGGGTCTTTTTTTTAATTTTCGAGTTTCGGGTCGGTTCGGGTTTTAAATATGTTTAAGTCAGGTCGGGTCAGGTTTAGGGTGGAAATTCCCCGACCCGCCCCAACCCGATTTATATATAAATATATATTTAAATATTATATTTAACATTTTTATTAATTTTCTTCGGGTCGGGTTTAATTGGGTTTTTTATTAAATTTTCGGGGTTGGGTCAGGGTCGGGTTATACTTTTTATCATATTGAGTTGGATTGGGGATAAAAATATATTAAACTCGGGTCGGTTTTAATTTTAAATTTTCGGGTCCAGTTCGGGGCGGCCAAAAACCCGCCCCGACCGGTTGTGCAGCTTTTTCTAAACCTTTCAAACCCGACCCTAAACCCAAGAATTAAAAAAAACATGACCCTATTTGATCGGGTTATTATAAGTCCGATAGTCATTTAAGTCAAAACAAAATTATTTTGACTAATAAGATGTTGACACGTCACAAAGATTTTTTTGACAAATAGATAGTTTAGGGAATTAAAGGAAAAAATGACATAGTTTAGGTACTTATTTTGACTAAAAAATAGTTTAGGGACTTAAAGTGACCAAAAATGATAGTTTAAAAACTTAAAGTGACCAAAAATAATAATTTAGAAGCTTATTTTGCCCAAACCATAGTTTAGGGGCTTAAAACAGAAAAAAGGTAAAGCTTGAGGGCTTTTTTTAGTTTAAGCCTTTTTAATATTATTCATACTCATATATGAATATATGTATTTGTTTGTTATATCATTTATAGAAGTTGAAATTTTGATGCTGCCAATTTATGTGAGAATATTTATTCCTAAAATAACTTTCGGCAATAATGTTTTACATAATATGAAAATGGCATGGTGAATTAATGTTTCGGAGTTTAGCCCCTTGTATTTTCTTCACCCTTTATTATTTTCCACTCAACCTTTTACTTAAATTGGCATCTATATTTCCATATTCATAACCATTGTCGGTTTATAACTTTTTGACAATTATATGCTTTAAGAGAATAGAAATGTGATTGTTGCGGTCCAAATCTGAAAATATAAATTGAAAAAAATAGTGTGAAAATATTATTCAATACATACATAGACTCATATTCATACACTAGTAGTGGAAACTTTTAGTTTCTACAAGTGCCTTAATTTTAGAGTTTAGGAACTTAGTTTAGGGTGTAGAGTTTAGGAGTTTATGTGCATGTGATTTAGAATTTAGGGGCGATGGTTAGAATTCAGGAGTTATGGTTAGTATTTAGGGTTTAGGTTTTAAGGTAATATATTGAGGATTTAGGTTTTAACCTATAAACCTTAAATTCTAACCTTAAATTCTAAATTCTATTCACAGCCCCTAAATTCTAAACTACTCAATCTAAACCCATAAACCTACACCTTAAACTAAGTCTCTAAACCCTAAAATTAAGGCACTTGTGGAAGGAAATTAAAAGTTTCCACCGCCAGTGTATCAAATAATTATCCTACATACATGGGTAATTATTCCATGCACAAGCACTTGTGAAAACTTAGTTTACACAAACGCTTGTGGAAACTTTGTTTATACAAGCACTTTAATTTTAGGGTTTAGAGACTCTATTTAGCGTTTAGGGTTTATGAGTTTAAGTGTAGTAGTTTTGAATTTATGAGTTGTTGATAGAATTTTAGATTTAGGGTTTATAGGTTAAAACTTAAATCCCTAACCATATTATCCTAAAACTTAAACCTTAACTCTAAACCTTAAAGTCTAACCCTAAACTTTAAATTCTAACCACAAACCTTAAATTATAAAACCCTACATAAAAACTCCTAAACTCTAAACTAAAACCCTAAACTCTAAAATTGAGGCGCTTGTGGAAACAAAAAATTTTCACCTCCTATGTATGAGATAGTAATCATACATATATTTTGTAAACTATACAACTATTTTTGCTTAAGGTGTTATACATATAGTTTAGGGTTTTATGAACTTAGTTTGTATGGTTTAGAAATTATGATAAATAAGATTATACAGGTAAATAACATCATTTACTCAATTTGGATTGTAACACCCCTCACCCGGTTACGAGGGAGCGATGTTACTATTCGGATGATAGACAGATCCATACATATCAAGCTTGATTAACTTCAAACATAGTTCATTCATTTTATCATATCCAAATTTACATAAACATTTATTAAGTTATTACGTAATATAACATGTCTTAGTTTTATACATACCACACTTAAGAATTACATGATTCATAATGCATGACAAACTAATTTAGACTATGCCACCAACTAGGAGTCTAAGCAAGTTTATATCATACTTGTTCTTGGCTTGCGAAGCTCTCGAATCAGAACGGATGACTTTCGGATATCAAAGGACCTGTTATTTTGGAAGAAGGAAACAAAGAGAGTGATAAGTACACATAATGTACTTAGTGAGGCAGTCCTAACTTTACTAATTTCAATCTTTTAAAGTCTTATTCAATCTTTGAGGTTACTTAGCTAGGCTTAGCACACATTGAAATACCTAGCTAGTTCCATCAAAAACCAAGTTAACTTAGCTAGTCTCATGTACTAACCAATAGGGCAGCAAACTTTTACAATTCAAGCTAACATGGACAACAAACAACATGTAATCTCATTGTCATCTTGGAAGCAACATTTCATAGTTTCACATCACAACATAGTTCATTTCGAATCTCAACCAAGTACACATATTCATTTCATATCATAAGGGCTAATACCCAACTTGTTCATTTAAACATATATCATTGTTCTAATAAATATTTTGCCTTGGATGATTAATGAAATAGGTAATCAAGTCTTCATGTAACATGTAACATTAGATACTCAAAGTATCCATTTCTCATTTCAACATATAACAGGGGATGCATATGCATCAATGGTGACTTACCACCATTCAATTATCAAGGTGACTAACCACCTTATCAGGTTTATAGGTGACTAACCACCATCCTGTAACAAAGATCAGGGGAGCTCAACGACTCTAAGGCATGCCCTTCTACCTATAGACACTAATCATACCAAGGACTTTACTTATCTTTCTTTATTAACAAGATCATTCACTTGTCAATCATTCATAATTTCAAAGGCATTTAACCATTTCAATAGGCATATACATATAATCAATCAAGCATCATGGTAATAAAAAAAATTCCAGCAAGTACATGAGATCATTTTCATTTCATGATCATTAAAAACCAGTAGCAAAGTTTATCATTTAGTCACATTTCACATAGCTCAAGTAATCAACACATCATAGCAACTAATCATATTTATGCTAAGCATGCTTATCTAACAAGCAATATACACTTAGATCAATATTTTTGCCTTTAATCCTTCTTCCTTATCATTTTAAATTTTACCAATCATTATTAAATTCATTTCATGCTTTCTTCATGTTATCTAAAAAAATAACAAGGTTAGGATACTAATCCCAACACTTTAAACAAAAACTACACTCACAATACTCCAAGCTAGTTTGTCTCCTTAATGGTGATGCCTCTCCCTTTCTTCTTGGTTTGATCACCCCTTGATTCCTCTAATATCTCTTCACCAATATGCTCTTGATAGACCGGTACTTTATTTTTATTTCTTGAGCTCGATGGTTGTTCTGAATCGACCTTGTGTACCCGACGTTGGCAGAAATTCGATATTACTATATCGAAAATATCGGACCACCAATCTAACACTGAACAACCTAATCCAAACTGATTGTTTGTTTCTCTATTTGTTGTGCATTTCTAACTATCCTCCCTCCCCCTATTTATACACATTTGCGTCAGGCATCTCCCCCCCACCCCTTATTTTTTTTATTTCATTTATTAGCTAGCCACCTTTCATTCCACCAAACCTTATCCCATCTTTCACGTGGCATTTGCCCCTAAATTGGGCAACATTTATGACAATTTACCACTTTAATTTGCTTTGCTTTTGTGCTGGCCCTTTTTTTTTTTAATAATAATAATAATAATAATAAACTATTATAAATTACCCCAAATAATATTTATTGGTTCAGATAAGATCGAATAAATTATTCAATTGATAAAAATATTCGATCACCGGAACTTAATTCCGACTAGACCAGTTTTTGGGATGTGACATGGATGGTATTTGTTGCGAATATATTAAAGTTTTTATTTTTTTAAAAAATCATATATTTTAAAAATTCTAGTCTTTTCCTCATATTCAAGTATATGTTGGATAGCTTTAAAAAAAAAGTATTTGTTGAATAACATTAAAAATTAATTTCCTTTTTTAAAACTCATTTTTTTTAAATTTATTTTTCTCCTTATTCCTTTTTAATCTAACGATAAAAAATGAATGATACAATATTATTCAATTTTTTGTATTTATTGTTTAAAATCAAACTTCATGTCATACTCACCATTCAATTCTTTCAAAACAATGGCAACAATGCGTTTGACAAAGTTTAATCATATTTCTATGGTTTATTAATGAAATATTAAATTAACTTTTCAAAGTAATAAGATATATTTTTCGCTCTATAGGGGTCTATTTTTTAGTTTTCGCTTGACCCCAAAAATGTCTGAGACGACCTGATAATGACGTAAATTGTTATTAGACTAAAAAATTTGAGAACACGAACCCATCATTCTTTAGTTCAGCCCTACTTTATTAAATATTTAATAAATCGTTGTATTTTTAATTTAAATAATATTTTTACGGCAGTCAAAATATAATTAGACTAAAATTTATTTAATGTATAAATTTTTTAGCAAAGATCGGGGTCCCTTTAGGCCCGAACATAGCCCGCCACTGGTTAAATATAAATATTCCGAAAAAACTAAAAAAAAATCAAGGTGGCAGAAATGGCTCATTTGGAATGGTTTGCGTAAATACTTGGGAGTTTGGAAAGTCAGAGTGATAAGGGGTTGCAAATTGCAATTATAGTTTTTGTTTGCTTCTTCTACCAAACTAACTCCAAATTGAGATTTGGAGGAATTTATGAAATTATATAGAGAGTTAGGATAAATTTACACAATGTAAATTTTTTTAAGTTTTATACGTTTTTTGGATCGTTAGATGGGGAGAATGGATGGCTCAAATTAACTCCTTATTCTTTTTTTTTCAAGTGATAATCTTCACATATTTACTGTTAATCTCATCCATTCGTTTCACTCATCTAACGGTCTAAAAAACGTGTAAAACTTAAAGAGTTTTACAATGTGTAAACGAATGATATCTCATATATATATATAAGGATGTGATCTAGTTACATTATGTAAAACTTCATGACCATTGGATGAGTGAAATTGATGGATGAAATTAACAATAGAAAATGTGAAGATTAACGGATTATCACTTAAAAAATAAGAAAATAATCTTAGTCATTAATTATCACCATCCAACGGTCCAAGAAAGAGTAAAAGTAATTAAGTATTACACAATGTAAGTAGATCCTAACTTTTACACACACACACACACATATATATATATAGGGTTAGGATCAACTTACACGGTAACTTTAAGTTTTACACGTTGTTTGGATCGTTGGATGGGATAAATGGATGGCTGAGATTAACTCCTTACTTTTTTTCCCAAGTGATAATCTTCACATATTCTACTATTAATCTCATCCATCCGTTTCACCCATCCAACGATCCAAAAAAACGTGTAAAACTTAGAGAGTTTTACATTGTGTAATCGGATCCTATCCCATATATATATATAGGGTTAGGATCAACTTACACTGTGTAAAACTCAATTACTTTTACATAGTTTTTGGACCGTTGGATTATGGTAATTAATGGCTCAGATTATTTCCTTATCTTTTTTCCCAAGTGATAATCTTTACATTTTTTACTGTTAATCTCATCCATCAATTTTCCTTATCCAATGGTCCTAGATTAATGTAAAACTAAATAAGTTTTACACCATGTAACTTGATCTCACCCCATATATATATATATATATATATATATATATATATATATATATATATATATATATATATATATATATATATATATATATATATATATTATGAACTCAGATTCAAGTTTAATTTGAATGGTTTGTAAATTGGGTGAAATGAAATTTGAGTCGAATAAATTTTTGAAGAATCTTAAAATATGTTAAATTTCAAATTTACCACTTTGGAATTTTTTTATTTCTTTGAAAGTTCTATACTTTAATAAGTATTTTTTATTTTTATTCTTTTAATTCCCATTGTTTTAAAATTGCTAATATTATTTAATTTTTTTGTAAATTATTTTAAGAAGGATCAATTTACTAATTTTTCAAAATTAAGAAAGAAATATGCAACATGATTTCTTATAATCGTGTTCTAAAATGAGGTAAACTTGCCCTATTTGATTCAGTAGTCATTGGGGCTGCCTAAATTTAGTGGTAAAGCACAAAAAAAACCTAGAGGTATATTATGGTAACTAAATTGAGATTTATTAATGAGTTATATTTTGATACGCAAGCTGTATAAAAAAATTCACAATCCTTCATATTTAAGCTACAAAATTTAAAACCTAAATACCTAGTCTTAACATCCTAAAACCTAAACCTTAAACCCTAAATTCTAATCATTAACCTTAAATTCTACACCATGTAACTTAAATCCCTAAACTCTAACCCTAAAAACTGAACATACTTATTTAACTCTAAAAACTAAGCATCTAAAAATCATTAACCCTAAACTCTAATATCTAAACTCAAAACTCTAAATTATATCCATAAACCTTAAATTTTAAACTCTAAAACTTAAACTCTAAATTAAACTTCTAAACTTTAATTTGGACCAACTTGTGAAAAATAAGTTTTTCAGTGCCAGAAATATATTCTTAAATTATTAGATATATCAAGATTTTAATACGGATATGATACATGTAATAAACTCATTGTGCTACTCATATTTAAATATGTCGCATTTTCATGACATGTTTAATATCGAATTTATGCACGATAATTTTAAATCAGAAGTTGACATTCTTGGGGTAACTTGTTACTGGAGAAGTTCATTTACAGGAATGTGCATTTAAGGTTAGAATTGCTGTGAGGCAACTACTTTTCCTATTTTCTTCATCCTTTTTCCTTTTCTACATTTACCTAAAACTACTTTTTGATATAGCTGTAATCTATAACTATTCGGATTTTTTTATTTACCTAAAGCCAACACCTAAGAATATCGATATATGATTTTATATATGTATATGAAAAAAAACTTTATTAGATATATATAGCTCTACATGAAATGTTGATATAAAATTGAATATAATCGTATCCGACACTTATATCGAGTCCAATTAATATAAGGAGCCATCTCTTTGGTGGTCGAATAAATTAACAATATTCATTTCCAATTCAAGAACATCACTATACAGACCATAGCATCTGCTTTGAACTAAGATTAGCAGAATAGTATAAAAAGTATTAGCAAAATTAAAAAGTAAATGAAATATTTACATGACAAAAATTCCAAAATTGCAGAAAAATCCTATACTTTGGATACAGATAAAACATATAATTGAGGGTAAAGTACACAAATGGTCACTAAACTATCTCTAAAAAAATAAAATGGTCATCAAACTTTCAAAAGTTAAAAAATGGGCATTAAACTTTAGTTTTTGATATAAAATGGTCACTGAGTCGTTAACTGTCGCTAAGTGGGTGACATTACAGTTATAGAAATTTAAATAATAGAACATTTAATCCTCCATATTTACCCAATAATTAAAGCAAAATAATTTCAGTGCAAAGCCAAGACAAAGTAGACAAGCATAATCAATGCATATAATATATTAGCAACCAACTATTAGTTGGTCTACCAAAATAGAAAATTGGATCACTTAAATAAGATGAAAATTTTAATTTCTGATGTTGTAAATAGAGTAAATTGTGTTAGGATGATCGTTTTCATAACAGACCTATTCAACTAATTATTTTTCATTTTAATCATTGCAAGTAAGGTCAAGCAAAGAGTGGGTTCTTCTCTTAAAAATGGGCAAAAGAGAATGTTTTACAACCGAACAACAAAATCAACACTAGGGGATTGTAGGACCCTTAACATTGCCTGAAATAAGTGTTCAAATTGGTTTCCAAGGGACATCAGTTCCACAAAAATAAGGGGAACTTCTCTTAACAAAGGTCGGCGCATAGCCCCATTATGTTTCGAGACTTGCATTCGGCAGTTTTGGCATTGCAAAAACTATATCTAAAGTGTCTTTTTAGATGAAGAAAATGCCTGACGCTTTAGGCCCTAGAATCATGTGCTATGTTTGCTACATTGTCTCTATTGCTTAGAAAACACAAAAGAAACTGGTCTCCTTGTATGTTGAGACCTTACATCAAATGTGGGGAAAATGTCAGCATCCCTGAACTTATAAATAGAATTTCGGGGATTCTTCGGAAGTAAAGCCAGCGTCATAGCTATGAAGTAAGCATGTAGTTAAGATTTGCTAGTTAGAACACTAACCAAACCACAATCTCACCAGCAATTGACCTGCACAGCTGTATCCAAGCTCCCGAGTTCGACTTTTGAACCAAACTACATTGAGACGTTCGACCTGGCAACCACAAACTAGGGGAAAAAAGAAAACAAACAAAGTATAGGTGATAGTTCTTGTATTGAATCGCATCATTACAAAGTTCAGTAGCTCATAAATATAACAAATGCATATGTTTTACAGAAAATATTGTTGCTTTTCTTCTTTTACCAAGAAACTCTTTGTATCATATAATTGCAATTTGAAACAGTCGACAAGGAGGAAATTCCAAGAACCAGAACATATCAATTAAAGATATAACCTTGATGTGATCTTTTCTTTCATTTGCTTGATTAATCTGATTGCTTAAACTCTGATCCCAAGTATATTTACAACATAGACCAACATCGATGATTTCTTCTTCCGGGCCTATATAACCAGAAAGAAAACCGATGCAAAGAAAAAAAAAACAGATTTCCCGCACCAAAAATCTTATTCTTCAGACGGTCAGACCTGCAAATCTACTTTAACAGGATAGTTAACTAACTCAAAACTGGCACGAATTCCCAAGCCTCTGTCTCTGTCCAGTTGTTTGAGACCGGCGATTGGCAAAAGCAGGGTAAAGAAGCTCTTTGAACTTTGTAATAAAGGCATTCCATTCGTCCTCATTCATGTCAGCAAACTTCACGAAGCTTATCGATGTAGGAAGTTGCTCATTGGCACTTCTGCTCATCCTAGATGAGTAAGAGTAACCCATTGTAGAATTCCCTTCCGGTTTTCCACAATGGTAGTGAAAGCCTTTCTCACCCAAGTTAACTTTATTCAAGGAGGGAGACAAGCTTAAAGCATTACGGAACCGATCCTCATCAACCCGAATTTCAGATTCTTCAACGGCCTCATCTACTTGAGCTAGAAAGCTTTGGTCATTAACACTTCCAAACTCGTAATGAAGGGGTGATTTAGCAGACCCGGACATATTAGGGGACACATTAAACTGTGCTGCCTCGCAATCCATGTCAAACTGAAACTCATCATCTTTTTCATCAGCCTTAAAGAATGACAAGTCAATCTCCCTTACGAGTTCTTTTGCCTCAAGGCATATGACCTCAAGTTCACTTGGTTCCTCTTGTTGGACATGGAACTGTCTGCTCATCATTTCACCAATTTCAGCAAGACACAGTCCAAATGCAGCAGCTTCCTGAAGGAATATCGAGCAGAGAACCAAAACACGGAGGCATGCCTCTCGAATCATAGGCAACTCCGTCCGCAGCATATTGGAGTCACGAATTGGATCAATATTCTTTATATACTCAAGTTCATCCTCAGAAAAAGGAATCGATGCCTGAGGCCAATGGATCCACTCAAAATACGGGTCCTCCAAGCTCTCGGGCAAGCAAAGACCATGGTCTATGGGAATGAGTTCCACTTTGCCAAAGCCCCCAACTCCACCAAATTTCCTAACCAAAAGGTTCCCACCATGCCTATCAGTGTTAAGGATCCTAATATCCAATATTCCTATTCTATGTATAGCATCAACCGGAAAGCTCGAGGTGCCATGGTCACTAGCATCAAAGTCATGAGGAATGAACTGCTGCAGCGATGCGATCTTGCTGACCTTTGTGTTCTGAAGCTTGTTCCCATTCATGGCATCATTTACATTAAAGACCGAGTGCGTAACCTTCACAAGAACAGTTGGAGGCACATTGGCAAAGTGATCATAATCTAAAAGGTATGCAGCTACTTCTCGAAATCCGGTTTCTCCGACTCTCACCGAATGTTTCAGGCCAGGTTGTCCAAGAGCTTTCCCTATGAAGCCTTTCGGGTTATTAGGTGCAAAAGGTTCCTCGTCCGTCGGCTTCACTATAGCAACGTTCTCGCCCTTGGTGTTTCTAAAGTAATAAGCACCACCAAGCCCACTATTTACAGGGATCGGATCAACACCATTCTTGATTGCCTTAATAATCTCCTTCACAAGCTCAATAGCTCCATCAAAACGCACTGAGCACCCTAATATCTCAACCAGACTACTCCGATCTCTCTGCTGAAGATTCTTCCCAGAGAGACACGGAGTCGATGAACTCCTGTGCATCACATTCCGAGTAAGGAGAAGCGGTGAATCATTCCGAATGGCACTAAGATCATTGTTTAAAGTAAGATCACCAAATGTCAAAGAGCTCTCATCAGTAGGAACATTGAAGGCGATCTGTAACTTCCTTTTAACAGTATGAGCATTGTCGTTTCGATCCAATTCTAATCCCAAGACACAACCAGTTTCCGTCTGAACAAAAACACGCCGAGTTCTAGGGCGGCACTCACCATTGCATACACCATTGGAAACAGCAACAGCCATCTGAGTCTGAACGGGAGTGTCGAACTTGCCAGCCATAACAAGGGTATGGAAAACAAAGGTAATGCAAGTGGAGTAACCGTTCACTCTGTAGCAGGGGATGCCGAACTTAATTGCTGAAACCAATGGACTGAAAGAGGTAATCACGTGCTAAAAAAGCTACATTTCAACATAAGCCGTTGACAGAACTGCATGATTTAAGAATCAAAATAGAAAACATTACTAAAGAATTACATTGCATCGCACTAGAGATCAAATTTAAGTTACAAAAAAAGGAAAGAAAACCTCTCTTCTTCTTCTTTTTTCTTGTTCAAGAAAACAAAAATCAACACGAAAAAATTAAACATAAGATCTCAATAAAAGTCTGCAAATAACGAAGAAAGAAATGTACGGAAAATATGGCACAGAAGCACTCGAATCAGCCAAAAAAGAAATTTTCTTTTATTTTCGTCACTGTTTGGCTAATGAGAAACAGTAAAAAGGAAAAAAATCAGGGCTTAAATTACACAATCATTGAAGAAGAGAAGAAAGCTTTGAGATTTCAAAGAAGTGATGCAAACTCACCAAATGTTGAGTGAAAAATGACTAAAACTTGGAGGCAATGAACCTGAACAGAGAGAGACGTAAAGAAGAAGAGAAATCACTGAGAGAGTATGCAAGATCAGCGGCGAAAAGTTTTAACATGATTCCATCGCCGGCCGGCCGGCAACCTCCAATCTCTCTCTCTTTCTCGGTGTTTTGTTTTGGGTTTGATTTGGTGGAGAAGAGAAAGCAGTTAAATAGTGTCCGACTCTCACATGGAAATTGAGTCAAGAATTAGAAACTTCTTTATGCAATGACCAAAATCACCCTCTTTAGACTCATAACATTTTGTCTCTTATTTTTTTTTAATATTTTAATCTTTAAATAATTTTCACTATATTTGGTCCTTAATTTTTTTTTGTTCTTTTATCAAATTTAATTAACTAATTGAAAATATAATAGACTCGTCCAACAATAATTATATTGTGGGTTATTTTCACCACATCATTCATGGTTCAATCAATAAAAATAATTGATTTTAATTTTTTTTCGTGTCATATTTTTACTAAGTGAATTTTTAGTCATGTTTCTTACATCGCTTTTTTTAAACAACTTTTTAGAAGCTACCTTTTGAGTGGATTAATGACAAGGAAAAAATAATTAAACAGGTAGTTTTTATTAATTGAGACTATAGCTTAGTTTGTGGTTGCTTTTAAAAAGTGCGGTGAAAAAAGTGATTTTCAAACTAGCTGTTGAAAAGTAGTTTTGAAAAGCTGATTAGTGTTTGTCATTGATGTCAAAAAGTGATTTTGAGGAGATAAAATGTCTATTTTAGACATGATATTGAAAAGTAAAAATAAATTTGGGTGATTGTTCAAATTAATTAATGTTATGATTTATGAAATAAATCAATTTCAATTATAATAAAAAAATTATTTTTTTATAAAATTTAATTTAAAAATATAAACTACATTCTAGATTATATACGGGATTAATAATAAATATAAAATAAAGTACAAATAAAACAATTTTATTTTCAATATAAATATTATAAAATATATATTATTTTACAATTATGTATGCATAAACATTATTTTAACAATAAATTATAATTAAATAATAAGGGTAAAAAAATAATTTTATTTTCAAACTAGCTTTTCCACCCAAGAAGCTATAAAATACAGCTTCTTGGTTTGGGTGGAAAAGCTAGTTTTAAAAGCAACAAAAAACAGCTTGTTTTATCTAAAAGCACTTAAAAAGTGATTTTTGGTTGCGAAACGCAACCAAAAACAGGCCTTATGTGTAATATGGTGAGAGAGACTTGTCAAATAATTTCCCAATCAATTATTTATCAATGTTGATTTCAATTATTTTATTCTTTTGCGTTAAAATGTCGTGATTTTTTTAAAATAATAAAAATATTTAAAATGTAAAAAATGATTAAATTATTAAAAGATGAAAAAATATGAAAAATATTTAAAATCGTTATTTTTAATAATTTGATTCAATTTAATATAAAATTTAAAAAGTAAAAGACATGAAAAAAATTAAGAAATAAAGTGACACTTTAAAAATGTTTGGAAGCTTAAAAATGTTTGATTGAGACCAAAGGTGGCTTGGCCTCCGTTATAAATCTCACATACATGATAAATTTGGATTTGATAGTAATTTGATTTTGTAAAAATAGTATTTAAATTATAAAATATAATAACTTATTAAATATTTTATCAAGTAAGGATTTATACTAAAGAATGATGGGCATGTGTCTTCAAATTTTTTGATCAAATAATATTTAGGTTCTTATAAATTTAAAATTTGACAATTTACCCCTTGTCTCCTGAATTTGAGTTTAAATACTTAGTAAACTTTATATTTTTCAATTCAATGTTTTAGCCTTTTTAATGTTCGATCTTGATTTTCACTCATGCTTAAAAAGGTTTAAATTCTTTTTAAAAATTTGACCAGAATATTAACATATAAGGAAAGTCTTTCGATTTCTAAAATCATATTTTAAATTTAAATTTTAGGGCTCAAATATAAACAAAATTATGAAGAATTTTAATAAAATGTAATGAAATGTAACGAGAATTGGTAACAAAGTCATAGAGACTTTATTGCATGTGTTAGTGGGATATTATTTTTAATGGTTTCAATATCTATAATTATATTTCCATGGTAAAAGATGATATATTTTATCTAAGTAATTCGGGTTCAAACACCACGTGGGCATGTTATTTATCTATTATTAAAGGGTTAAGAAAATTGAACATATGCTACATTATTATTACATCAACATATTAAAAAAAATTATAATAAATTATTATATAAGTTAAGAGAAATTATTTACTTCATTAAAATTTAAAACGAAGAAAGAGTAATCTAAGAATTAAACTAAACATATTATCTCTTTTTTTATAGTTTATGCTCATTTTATGGTTTATGTTTAAAATTTGTAGTTTTTTCTCTAAAAAAACGTCTTCAAAAGTTCGAACATGAATTCTTTTTTTTAAGAGTGCTATGTGCCTTACCATTTGCCTATAACACTTTTGGTAGACAATTATCGAAACTTGACTCCGATATATCGATACTTGTCACTTCTAATAACATTTTAGGTTGATGTTAAATATCGAAACTTGTCTCTAAGTACCGATACTTGTCGTGAGATCACCAACCTAAAAAATTATCAAAAACATAACATTTTAAGTTGATAAATAACATTTTAAATTCCGTATTTTATAACATTCTAGTTATATCGCACCGTAACCACACCTTCACATTGGTTTACGTTAGACTCCCCTTTTGATAACCGGTAAGCATATTTTCTAATGATAAATCTTGGACCGTTCGGGTCGGACCAGGAAAGCAGCAGCTTAATTAAGCTTCTAAAATTGCGACAGTTGTTGCGGCTGTACCAGTACCTGTGTTACCAGACACCCACCAACCAAATCCAAACATCTATCTCATTCTTCAATTCTCCTTTCCCAAACTACCCTTGCTTTGGACACCATTTATGTTTTAGTTCCTAATCCCTATAGTATTCTCGACTAAAAATTGACAGGAATAGTATTAATCAACACATTAATCTCAAAATCAATTATAATCCGATAAAATTGATTGAATTTAATTTGGTTGATATTATTTTTGTGCGATATATAGGAAGATAGAAATTGAACAAACTTGAAACGCTTAATATTCTTTAATTGACAAATATAATATGTTTGGTACTTGAATTTGAACGAGCACTTATAGACAAAAAAATTCAATTGGCCATGTAGGAACAACATTTTTAATCTATTTTATTCTAAAACTGTGATATACATTATAGAATAGAAATCATTTGCCTCTTTTTATGCTCTACGCTAAAAAATTTAAGTTTAGGATTTATGATTAAAGGTTAGAGTTAGTATTAGAGTTTATGGAATGAAGAGTATGGTATATTTTTAGGACTTAGGGTTTAAAAAGTTTTCTTCTTTTCACATTTCCCCCTAACTTGTCTTGTGTCTAATCTAATCTAATCTTTAGGACTTAGGGTTTATGGAATGAAGAGTATGGTATATTTTTAGGACTTAGGGTTTAAAAAGTTTTCTTCTTTTCACATTTCCCCCTAACTTGTCTTGTGTCTAATCTAATCTAATCTTCTTTGTTATATGGTAAGCTTGTTAGTCAAGAAAGTGACTACCATTTTAGCTGGATTTTGCCAACTGGTGAAATCATGAAAGTTGATAGGAAGGATTAGGTTCTAAAGCTAATATCAATCTTTCTGCACTTTTGATTGTCTCTATTCTTTTATAATTATGGCCTTTTGAATTCTATGGCCAAATGAAAATTAACTTTGTTATTCGAATGCGAATATACTTTCTATAAATACATGTCTAAGTTAAATATATTTCTTTTTCTCTAAATTTTTATATTTCAATATTCATATCTATATATCGAATCTAGATATCTCAGACACAAATATTCCAAGAACAAGAAAATAGGCGCACATAATAAAGTTTAGCTTGTGCCTCTACAAATGTGTAAAAAAAAAAACATTGTGTGAGTTTAAGGTAGATCAGTTTGGTAATCAAATACTAAACCAGAAAAAAGATTAGTAATCATTTTTCTCATGCCTCAAGTTTGAATTCTTAGGCTTACACTAGGACAAAGGTCAAAAGACCAATGATTTCAAGTTAAGGAGGAAGCCATTTATACACACACAAGGATACCAATGACAATTTAATGCAAGGACAGATTTCTAAATTTATTTAGGGTATAAATGTTGGAAAATTGTGATAATTGAAAACTTTGAGGCATATCTTCAATGGTTAAAGATGGAGAATCGAATTATAAATTTATCGTATTTTACTTAATGAGATTTTTACACCAATATCTCATATGTTTAAATTGGTTAAGTGATGAATGAGAAATTGATGCTCAAAGTAGGCAACTTGCAAAGATTAGTGAGGTAATAGTAAACTTTAATCCTACATTGGTTAGAGACCAAGTGAGGAAGGTGTGTATATATAACAGAACCAATCAAAGGATTGTTAAATAAGCATACTAAAGATTGTGCCTTGCATGTATTTATTGGGGGAGCAAATCCAAGCTTGTTAAACCCATTTGGATCGGGTGATATGAATGTTTAGACTATAGTTCGGCCTATGTGATTTTCTTATCTAAGTTTTAGTTAAAAAAATATTTAAAATTCAAAATTAAATTTTATGAATCTGAATATTCTATATTTAGATAGATTTTTTTAGATAATTTTTTTTAAAAACACTTAAGTTTAATTGTGATTAGAACTCTCTATTTTGAGTTGGAGGCTCACCCGCACGACGTGGACGCCGTGAATGTCCAGACGATGGTCGTCAATAAAAGTAGCTTGAAGATGGCGAAAAGGACCTTTTTATGTTGCTCTTTGTTTCTGGCAAGGTGAAGTTAAGAAAACTATAGTTGCTGGCCAGTGAAGGTGAGGGTAAATGAGGGGTAGAAGTTGTCGGTAAAGATGGGTGGGTGGGGTTATAATTTAGGTTTTGGGTATAAAAATTAATATTAAGGCCATGTTTGATAAATAGCGGTTTGAGCAAAAATTAGAGGTTTGAGGTATAATTAGAGGTTTGACTAGTCAAATCTGCTAATATTGATGTTTGGTAAATAGCGGATTGAAAGAGCGGATTGGGGGTGAAAAAGCTAATTTTGAAAAAGCTCCTAATATAGGCCCTGTTTGGCAATTAGCGGATAGCTGATAGCTGATAGCGGATTACATTAGCTGATAGCTGATAGCTGATTGCATTAGCTGATTTGACTAGCGGATTGTCTTAGCTGATTGTATAAAAGTGTTTGGTAAAATTAACTGATAGCTGATAGCTGTTTGATTACTTAAACAAGCAAAATGACATATAAGGACATGATTATATTTAATACTTGTTTGAATAATTTATCAGTTATTAATATTTTGTATCTAATAAATATTAATTAGATTTGTAAAAATTATTTAATATAAATTTACTAAACATATTTGAAAGATTTATATATTAATTTATTATTTATATAATTATTAAATTTTTTATATGCACATATAAATATGTGATAATAAAAAAATAGAATTAACTTACAAATGTCACCATATAAATTAATAGTAACAACAAATAAGTCCAATATTTAATATGTTATTATTTATATTAAAAAATATTATTATTTAATTTAAGTTATTTAGAGATTTTTGGTAATTGTTAAGGGTAAAAGAGTCATTACAACTCTAATATCAAACCTCTAATCTCAAAAAGCTCATATTAGGAGCTTTTTCAAAATTAGCTTTTTCACCCCAATCCGCTCTTTCAATCCGCTATTTACCAAACATCAATATTAGCGGATTTGACTAGTCAAACCTCTAATTATACCTCAAACCTCTAATTTTTGCCCAAACCGCTATTTACCAAACAGGGCCATAAGCTTTTTGAGATTAGAGGTTTGATATTAGAATTGTAATGACTCTTTTACCCTTAACAATTACCAAAAATCTTTAAATAACTTAAATTAAATAATAACATTTTTTAATATAAATAATAACATATTAAATATTCGACTTATTTGTTGTTACTACTAATTTATATGGTGATATTTGTAAGTTAATTATATTTTTTATTATCACATATTTATATGTGCATATTTTTTTAATAATTATATAAATAATAAATTAATATATAAATCTTTCAAATATGTTTAGGAAATTTATATTAAAAATAATTTTTACAAATCTAATTAATATTTATTCGATACAAAATATTCATAACTGGTAAATTATTCAAACAAGTATTGAATATAATCATGTCCTTATATGTCATTTTACTTGTTTAAATAATTAAACAGATATCAGGTATCAGTTAATTTTACCAAACACTTTTATACAATCAGCTAATACAATCCGCTAGTCAAATCAGCTAATGCAATAAGCTATCAGCTAATGTAATCCGCTATCAACTATCAGCTATCCGCTAATTACCAAACAAGGCCTAAATATTTTAAACTCAATAATAATAAAATATAATCTTATTTTTATTTTAAATTATTTTTATATTTAATAATTATAAAATATATCATGTCATATTAAAATAATAATGAAATAATTTAAAGTGACTAAAAAGGAGCAATATAAAATTTCAGTTATTAAATTGAAATTTTTTATATTTAAATGAGCAAAATAAGAATGAAAAGATAATTGAGTGATGATTTGTGTAATTTACCCTTAATTTTATATTGAAGATTTTATTTGATATGAAAAATCGACTCTCACCCAAGATCTGTTTGCCAAGAAGGAAAACCCAACGTCACTTAAATTCAATTTCAACGGCCGAAAGCCCAAAACCATTTTAAAATACCACGTAACTCTTAAAATAAAAATTAAACCGCCGTTGCCGTGGATCGAGCCCGGGTCGCCCGGGTGACAGGCAGGAATACTTACCACTATACTACAACGAATTAATATCAAACGGATTTTAAATGTTTATTAAAACCCATATATGCGTCAGCATATTCTAAGGATAATATCAATTTTGCTTGGATCCTTAATTCTGGTTGATACTTTTTTGGTCCAACTCAAATCGACAATTCCACACATGATATAAGTGTTAGACATTGAAATTCCGAAAAGAAAAAACAGATTAACATAAAATTGAATTATAAAATTCAAGTGGAATTCAGCATGCCAAGAAAAAGCACAGATAAATAATAAGTCATTTATATTATGAAATTGATGGTGTAAAACTCCACACTTGAGAACTTGATGAAATGGTTCACATGTAAAAGCCAAATAAAGATAGTCAAAATGAGTTTTATTTCAATGAGTTAAAGTAGGTTTTATTTGCTCAATTGCCCATATCAATATTTATTAAAAAATTTAATGATTTAGTGACTAAAATAACAAAAATAATTGTTTGGGTGACCAAAACGTTAACTGTTATTAGTGTTTAACGTTTGAGTAATTAAAAAGATTAAATTTATTTAACGGTGGTGACCCAAATAAAGGACTTATTTTGGGATGACCAAAACATTAGTACCTAAAGGTTGAGGGACCATTCTAGTAGTTTACCCACAAGGAAAACAACTCAGACGACTTAGGGGTGAGCGTTCGATTGAGTTGAGTCGAGTCAAAAAAAATTCGAGTTATTCGAGTTGACACGTCATATTTATATCTCAAACTTTATTTGAATTTTTTTTATTTGAGTCGAGTTTTTGAAATTCAAGTCGAGTCGAGTTTTCGAGTTCTATACAAATTTAATTGTGATTATTTATCACATAGTAAGGATTGACTCCAATTTAAACGGCTTTCTCTAATCACATGTGACATATATTTCTTTGTATTTTCACATATGTGGCACATATTTTTTTCATATATTTTTTATACCGGTATAATATATCAAGAAAATTGATGGACTCTACTTGAACTTCAAAATAAATCTACTAACTACTAAAAATTTGAAGTTATTCAAATTTTCATTTTACAACTGAAATTTTATTTGAAAATTTCTTGAATTGAGTTTATAGAATTTCGAGTCGAATCAAAACGATTCAAATTTTTCACTTCGAATTGAATCAAAAAATTGTTTTTTTCAAGCCGAGTCAAATTATACGGGCCCATGAATTGAGGTCTAGGCTTTATTGGCTAGAATTTGGCGGTAAGTGGTGACCAATCAGGAAAAAAATAAAGTTGGAATCTACTGAGCGATTCACTAGAATGAAGCACAGGCACTGTATCTCTTTTGTCTTCTTTAGTCTGAAATAAAAAGAAAATACCAACTACCGGAGGAAAGGGAAGACAGAGAAATGGGGTGGGCAATTGCTATTCACGGAGGCGCCGGAGACATCCCGCTTTCTTTGCCCCCTGAAAAACGTCTCCCTCGTGAAGCTGGCCTCCGCCGCTGCCTTGACGTCGGGATCGCCGCTCTCAAATCCCGTAACCACCCCTTGGACGTTGTTGAACTTGTGGTACATGATGCTTTAGTTTCGATACTTAAATGCGTGTGTGTGTATGTGCAGGCTCTGCTTTTATGTTCATTCAGCGCATCTCTAATCTGGGTTTATGTCAAATAAGTAGTTTCAGATTAGATACCGACCAAATGGGTGGGATATAAATTGTTGGGATGTTCTGGTTGTAGTAATTTTGGGGCATATTTTGATTGTGAAATTCTGCAACTTTGAAACAAAGATGAATTTCTCCAATAACTAGTGGCTTTTCTTTAGTGATATTAGTACCTTGAAGAAGGCAGAGGGAGTTTGTTTATCTGATTCTGAATAGACAAAAAAAATAGGCTTTTGTGCTGAACAGATTCTTAAAATTTCTGGATTTATAATCTTCTTTGTTATGTAGGTCCGTGAACTGGAAAACCATCCGAATTTTAACGCGGGGAAGGGGTCTGTCCTGACCACCACAGGTACCGTTGAGATGGAAGCTTGCATCATGGATGGCAAAACAATGAAATGCGGAGCTGTTTCTGGTGTCAGCACTGTGGTGAATGCCATATCCCTTGCGCGGTTAGTCATGGAGAAGACTCCTCATATTTATCTGGCATTTGATGGTGCTGAGGCCTTTGCAAGAGAACAAGTATGTGACAGGCAACTTTTGAGTTGTTAATGTTCTTTAACATCCATGTCGCTGGACGGTCTCTCGGGTCTTTTCTTCGAACCGTTTGTTTAGTTCCTTGTTGCTTGCCTCTAGTATTTGAAAGTTATTGCTCTAATTTGTCAAATGTTGCAACATATGCATTTTTTAGGTCAGTTTCATTTTCTTCATGTGATCTTCCTTTTACGAGCTTGATGCGACCAAGTTCATCAACTATGTTATTTTTTGTGCTTCTTTTTTGTTCAATGGAGTGAAACATATCATTAGAGCTTAGAATCATGCTTTCTTGTTCAAACACATATTCATACATGGGTATGGGAGTATGATCCTCCAAATATATGCACAACTTTAAAAATAATAGTGAGTATATCCGTGTGGGACACATACTTGTATATGAAAGTCACCCTCGGGTCCTCAATAACCGGCCAAAACGAAACTCAATATATAGTGCTTATAGCTTTGAATTACTGCTAAAATGGTTATGATCTGCTTTTCTTATGTCTGTTTTGTTTTAAACTGGCTCAGGGTCTTGAGACTGTTGAAATGAGCCATTTTATCACCCCTGAAAACATTGAAAGGCTTAAACAGGCACAAGAGGCTGATAGAGTTCAGGTATTTTTCTTTATACAAATTTTATTTTCGAAATAGTCTCGTTGAGTTCCAACTATCTATTTCCTTAAGGATTTTCCAAAAGGCAACTTATAAAAACATAGAACATCAGAACTTGATAATGCTTGAAATATCGTAGTATGACATCTAACAAAATTCTTCTGCTTGTTTATCTGTGTGGGAAAGAGTTTCCCCAGCATTCAACTTGTTCTTGTCCAAAGCCTGATTTTTAACCGAGGAAGCATTAAAATGCTTCGGGTTTTAAGTCTTTGATTTTGCTTTAATCTGCAGATTGACTACACTCAGCCAATTCAGAAGGAGGCGCCGAAAGATGCTGCACTTGCTGATGGTGATAGCCAAATTGGCACTGTTGGATGTGTGGCTGTTGACAATGAAGGGAATTTGGCTACTGCAACATCAACTGGTGGACTAGTGAACAAAATGGTCGGTAGGATTGGGGACACACCAGTTATCGGTGCAGGGACTTACGCAAACTATCTCTGCGCTGTTTCTGCTACAGGGAGAGGAGAAGCAATAATCCGTGGTACTGTCGCGAGGGATGTTGCTGCTGTTATGGAGTTCAAAGGTATTTCTCTCAAGGAAGCTGCTGCATACGTTATAGATCGTGTTCCACAAGGCACTGCTGGGTTAATTGCCGTCTCTTCCACCGGAGAAATTGCAATGCCATTCAACACCACCGGCATGTTCCGTGCTTGTGCTACTGAAGATGGATATTCAGAAATTGCCATATGGGATTCTCCATCAAAGTAAGCACTTGAGGGAATTTAGCTATTTGCAGTCATTTGTCTCTTAAAAAAAAGCTGGAAAATTGCTCTGAAAGTGAAAACATGACTGAAGGGTTTGTATAGTTGTTGGCATCTGGGAGCATGAAATGTTATATCATATGATGGCTTCTTTTGAATAATGATATATGTTTCAAACAAATAATCAAGTTTCCATTTTCTGCAAACGTTCATTCGTTTCATAAATCTCTGAATGAAGAATATAGTTTTGGAAGTAAATCCGGTCTCCTTTTATTGATCTTTTCATGACTCTGAAAATGCCAATAGCAAACATTCATGTCATGTAATGTGCATACCCGAAAGTATAAAAATTATATTATAGGCCCGGCTCACCACGTCATTCATGGTCTCAACCAATAAAAATCATTCATTTCATTATTCTTTCATGTCATTTTTTTACCAAGTGAAACTACAATTGGTAAAAAGTGTTTTTTTATGGTTGGGACTATGGATGATGTGGCGAGCCGGGCCTATGATATAATTTCTCCTTTTTCAGGTGAGTGCCTATAGTATTTCTCGGCCAAGTAGATGTCTAACATTTCATTCCATAATCATTTTAAGATTTTTGCCATGACAAACGTTAAAATCACTACGCATGACTTGATTCTTTTATTTTATTTATTTGTTATTTTTAAAATATATATATTTTATTAAAAACTCTAAATTTTTTATTTTTAAAAAATCCCAAATTTCTAACCTTAAATTTCTCTCATTTGACCGTCAATTTAACTACTACCAACCACCCATTTTTTCATCGCCCTTCTCTACCTAATAACCCTAACTTTACATCGTCAAAAATTAACAAACGAGCAATCAAACGAACACGAACGTAAAATTTTCAATCGAACGATGAATTAGGCCATATGGCTCATGCAGCGAGATGAGGAGACCCACTTTGACATCGACAATGTGGTGTTCGGTGGCGGTATATGGATAGTTTAAGGATTTGAAGTTGTTTTGAAAAATATTAAAATTTTGAGTTTTTTTTTTAAGTAATGATTTTTAGATTTTAAAAAAATAAACGAAAATTTAGTAGGCCACGTATCATGATAGAATTTTTTGACGATCGTTGACGGAAAAAATCTTAAAATAATTACGGAATGAAAGATTAAGCAAGGAGGCAGGGAGACCTAAATCCAAAATTAGCTGGATAATGGTGAGGATGGTTCCAACAAGAAGATGCCTGTTTTGTCTGTTGTGTTTTTCCTTTTCGTAGGAACCAAATGATGCTTTGCTGGAATGTCCATGCATTGCTGCTAAATTCACATACTTTTGAGCTGCATCAATAGAGCATCGCAATCGGAACATAACAATCAATATATGGACTAAAACTTCTCCTGAATACAATTCTATATACTTGTTCAAGGATATTCTACAAACAAATCGATCATGTGTATGATGTGAATAAAACATGCGACAAAAGCAGTTGATTCCAAAAAGAAATGGTGTAAATTACAACCCTTATACATAAATAATACACAAAATGCTAATAGGGACCAGAGATTGTGCACCTGGATCTACTTTTCAGCTTGTTATGTGGCTGCACAAACTATTTGAACCCCATCAACTCGATCATCAAAAGCTTCAGATGCGGATTGGACATCAAACGTCGAACGAATAGCTTTAGTGGTTTCGCAGACAGTATTCATCACATATAAGCCCATAAGAAAACACACGATGCCAACATTGTCATGATAGGCTGAAGTAGAGAGATAACTGGCCTAAAACCAGTATTTGGCAACCATGGGTAGGCATCCGGAGGTGGCATGACACAGTTATCACCGTTGAAATAAATCCTCCGCGGAAAAGCCCATCCCTTTTCGAAAGTGAAAGTTGATGCATCTTTTCGGAATAATAGTTCCGATTGCACATTCCCTAGAGGACCGGCTTCGTTGAGGAAATCGTTATAGAACTTAAGTCCCCATAACATTGCAGTATCATCTGCATAAGAAAAGTTTATTCTATTCAGTTAATGCACAGATTCTGGAAAACTAAGAGGAAGTAATTATTGGCGAACTTAGACTTACTTAAGCCGGCATAAGGAGTTAATGGTTTGTAATTGAAGCTGAAAAGTTGTGTAAGATTGTCAAAGTTGGGGTGTTGCACAACAAGATTCCACTGCGAGTAATTCAATGCGTAATTGAAATTGGTGATCGTGACCTTCACACGCCAGTATTCCTTGTAGTTGAGCTTAACGTGCCAGTGAACTCTAACCGGACACATATGGCTTGTACACTGAAGCTGAGGTGTATTGGTAGATTTGCCTGGACCCGTAACAGCTGAAGCTAAATGCGAAGACCTTTCACTGCAAGGTGCCATCACCAAAGAAAATAAATACAACTGCAAAATGTAAAAGGACAATTAGAGGGGGGAAAGACAGAGAACTGCGAAAACTTACCTTACACAACTCGCGGAGTCGGTTGCGTTATTACAGCCGCAAGCACATGTTGGACAGCTCACAATGGTGTCATTATAGAAGGAAGAGAGCGAGACACAACAGGTAGGCGTCTTCTGAGCCAGGAATTGAGAATATGTGCATGTAACATTCCATGTCACTGCAATTATACGCAAGTTAAGATGAGACTTAAGTTAGAAGATCATTCCTTCACTTTATTGTCAAGCTTTAGTACTAAAGTCCAAACATTTTTTTATATAAATTCATACACAGATCATAACATCATATAAGTTTAAAGTTGTTTCGCAGCAGAAATAGATGTGAAGCTAGCAAGTAACTTACTCATAGCCTGTGTTATTCTCCTTTTATCCGCCGTTATGAATTTAGTCGGTTTCCCAACCTTTGCAGGCCCACAAGTATATCCTGGACCTGGAGCTTTCAGGGTAAAGTTTCTAGGCACTCTCACAGTTCTGTTAGTCGTTCCTGCAGCGCCAACACTAACCTGGAATGAGCTTGCTGAATTGCCAGGGTCTTGAACCCACGAATTTAACACCCCGCCTTTGCAGCAATTTGCAATCTGCTGGTTATAAGGAGTTCCGGGCAATAAATCCACAACTGTGGGATCCTTTTTACAGCAATGCGGGGTATTTCCTTTGTACTTTGAACAATCCCCTTGCTCTGTAGTCTGGCCTCCCATCATGCTCCAGATTACTTCCTTTTTGGCCCATGTCCACCCTAATGTCCAACCAGGTGCCTGAATGTGGCGATACTGTTGGAAATTGTACATTGTAACAACAGCCTGCCAAATTCATAAGAAGGATATATGATACTGTAAATCATAAGTAAAAGATAACTTTTATAACTGCAAAACAAAAATTCATGGAACTGCAATGCTGAATTGGTAAATTTTATTAAGCTACTAAACGAAAACGGAAAACACAAAAAGCAATGTGGCCTTGATTGTTCTTCAGGCACTTGTGTACAACACTTACAACATAGCCATCAGGGGTCCAGCTTATTACATCCCATTTGATAGTGATATTGCCGGTTGGATCAAGCGCATCGTAAGCTTCTGCAGAAGAAAACCAATAAAAGATCTCAAAACTTTAAATTACAAGATACTCAAGGCATTCAATATCAAACGAACACCATTGATGATTCAGATATGGAACTTGATCAAAATCCAAATTCAACATGAAAATGATAGAAGTTTTCCCATTCGGCCTTGGCCCTGGAATAGACCCTTGGTCTGTCAAGGATTACTAAATAGAATGGACACATATAGGATCAAAATAACAAGTGAATGCTAAGATAGCCTGATGGCAAAGATGTAAAGCAGTTTCATAATTCCATGTGCTACGATCGTTATGATGGTGACTTCGATTCTAAACTTCCATAAGTATCTCTAGCATTATGACACTAAATCTCAAAATTTTACTGTCAACTTTGATCATCTCTATGTCAGTAAACACTACAATTTAACATACACTTTTGACCGCAAAGATCACAATTCTTGGTAGATTTTTTTACTCTTTTTAATCATTTAAAACACATAAATCTTGTGTTCACCTCTGTTTTAATCCATTCTTTCCTCTCTTTGGTATACAAAAAGACCTAAGTTAAGCAGCCTTTGAACAAGAATGTGGACAGTAAATGATGCAAAAAAAAACCCAAACTTTCTGTCAATAAGCATATAATTCTTCTTTGGGGAATTAAAACGAATACCAAACTGCTGGAAAGAAGAGTAGATTATCATTCATTAAGGAAGAAGGATTTGAATTCAGAACAGAAGCCAAAATCAGATAATTGAACCCAACTTTCCAAATCAAATCAGCACACCATATAAAAGGAACTAGAAGATCAAGTTTTGAAGCTAATTTCAGCAACCCATTTTGCCTTTTACTTCAACAAACTCGAATCCCATAACTAAAACAATGAAAACATTCAAGCTCCATCCAACAAGTATATAAGAAAAAACCCAGATTAAACTTTTAAAGTGAAGTACAGAATATGCATTTTGTTATTGCCTTGTTGGAAACTTACCAGTAGAAGTGAAAGTGGAGCAGGAAAACAAGACAAAAAGCAGAAGGATGAAGCTAATGAGCTTGGAAATGGATGAAAAGACAGTCTTCATGACTGTCGATGTTTTTTATGAGGTGATTAAGGTTAAGAACTGCAAAAGAAAGAAGGATGTTTCGCACATCACATGAACAGACAGAGAAGAGCTGATTTATTGGACTTATAAAAGCATTTTAGTACTGTGTTTGAGCATGAGACAGACACAGAACAGAACAGAACCATCCATCTCTGTGCAAGCTGTAGGTTACTTATTATTCGTTAGTTAACCATGCAGCCTCAAGTCACCATCATCTCCCACTTTCTAGTCTTTCTTCAATTATTTCCCATAACAAAGTAGTTTTCTATTAGTAAAATATTTTGGTACGTAATTTGTAAATTAACTTTTAGTTTAAATCAGTTTATGTTAATTTTAAGTCCAGAGTTTAAGTATTATAATTTAAAATTTCAAGGGTTGGGTAAATTTTAGTTTGCATAAGTCTTTTTACTTTTGGTAGATATTTAGGTTTATGGTTTAGAATTTAAGGCTAGTGTTTAAAATTTAGGGTATATGGTTTGGTTTTTTAGGGTTAAGATTTAGATTTTTATAGTGTAAATATGCAGGTTGTGTAAAATAAATTTTACAACATGTGCATCAAAATTTTACACTCTGTAATTGTTGATACACATGGCATGAGAAAATTATACAAACAATTATAATTACTTTTTAAAAATTAAAATCTAAATATGTAATTCTGAAATACAAAACATAATCATAAATTCTAAAGTCTACAAACTAAACTCTCAAACTCTAAACTAAATTTATCGCTCATAAAAATAGGATTGTCTAGTTTAAAAACTACCCAATATGTGTATTAAATAATTTCCTTAACAATACTTCACTTTTTATTCCAATGGCATGTGTATTATTTTAAAAAATGCTTGATATATCAATTAGCTCATTGAATTTGATATTTTCTTAATTTGGTACCTTAGCCCTTTTCCATTGATTCATTTGGTATCTGAACAAAAAACTTTCTTTTAAATTTGTAGATAAAATGACATAGAATTTTAACAATTAATCAAATTGTGACACTTAGTGATATTAACATTTAAATGATCAATGATACATTAACAATTTGATTGGTCTTTAAAATGTGAAGCTAGCAGTTGTATAAATTTGAGCTTTTTTTTAGTTTAGTTATCAAAATGATAAAAAGGTTCAAATACGAAATTTAGAAAAGTTATGTAATACTTAAATCTATTTGTCAAGCCTATTAAAAATGTTGGCCTTTATAGAAATGTTGTTGTTCTTAAAATTTTGATATTCTATATTTGAATATTACTTCACGTAAATTATTGGATAAAATAAAAAATAATCTCCCAACTATCTTTCTTTTAATCATTCGGTTATTAAAGGTTACAAAAATGATAACAGATGATGAGGTAGTCGTTTCTTAAATTATAAAAACAACATATTTAGTCCTCGAAAATTACAAATTTTGTCAATTAGATCTTAATTCTAAAATATTCAAAAATACTAATAGTAGAATGATAATTTATACTGATTATCTTAAGTTACTATATTATAATTTGTAACTATATTTTGATATATTTCAATCATGAATGAAATTAATTACGAATATAACTGTCTATAGATGTAATTGTTTTTAGGAGAATTAGAACAATAATAATGTAATTTACTACCTTAACTTCCGTAATGTAATTATGTGGAGACAAATGAAAGACGAGTTAACTCATAGAGAAACAAATGAAAGGAAAATCATTGAACAAGAGCATTACAAACAGTGAAGGCTGCTGGGCAGCCACCAAACCCAGAGAAAACAGAGCCAAAATCTGGCTCGAGTTAACTCATAGAGAAATATGGTGTGGTATAGGCCGGGGGCCATTTTTACTTGTATTTCCCTTTTTTATTTTGTATGATTGTGCCGTTAATTCTAATTGTACCTACTGACTGTCGGTGGGGATAATTCAGATGGCTTAGGCTTAGCTGTATATATAGTTGCCCTCGTGGATATTTGGGCTTTACCCTAACTAATCTGATCGACTTACGTTGAACACACAGTTTTGGTGGGTAAGTCTCTTGACGAAATTTTTTTACATACACAAAATTTAAAATTCGAAACCTGCCTAAATGATGTCAAACCGCTTACCACTTGAACTAACCCGTTATATTATATATATTTGTGATGAATTTGGTGTCAATTATATGCATTCTTTTTCTATTCAGTGTGGGCCACTTCTTACCGTAAGATCTTGCAATTCGTTGGAACGAATATGCAACGGACAACGTGACTCATTTCCATCAAGATTTTTGCCGACACTAGTGTTTATTTATTCTTAATTATAAAAAAATTATTTTAATTAGTGTCGACTGAGTATAATTTAGAAAATATGATATATTAATTAATCTTAAAATTGATTTTTTTGGATGAAAATTAGAGAAAACAAAAAAAATGTATGTATGTATGTATGTATGGTTTATATTAATAATAATGTTTTGATAAGATTCTTCTGATGAATTCGGTTGATAGTTCAACATCACTCCAGCATCTTTCTTGTAAAAAAGGACAGAACTTTTTCCATATCCAGCTAAGGGAGTAATTATTTTCTTGGCTTAATACACATTTCTCCCCCTAAACTTTACTTGTTTTTTCAATTTGCCCCCTAAACTACGTTTAGCCCACTTTCCCCCTAAAGTATTCGAATCATGTTCGTATTATATTCGAATCATATTCAAATTATATTCGAATCATATTCAAATTATATTCGAATCATATTCAAATTATATTTGAATCATCTTCTAATTATATTCAAATTATTAATTCGAATTTTGCTATATTCGAAATATATTTTTTGAGCAAAATTCAAATTATATTAGAATTATATTTGAACCATGTCTATATTATATTCGAATCATATTCAAATTATTTTCAAAATATAATTTGAATTTTGCTCAAAAAATATATTTCGAATATAGCAAAATTCGAATTAATAATTTGAATATAATTAGAAGATGATTCAAATATAATTTGAATATGATTCGAATCATGTTCATAGTATATTCGAATTATGTTTAACATGTAATTATATTCGAATCATATTTAACAGGTAATTATATTCGTATCATGTTCATATTATATTCGAATCATGTTCAAATTATTTTTGAAATATAATTTGAATATGATATTTCGAATGTAATTTGAATATGATTCGAAAATAATATGAACATGATTCAAATATAATTCTAATATAATTACATGTTTTTTCAACTATTATATTTGAATCATGTTCATAATATATTCGAATCATGTTTAACAGGTAATTATATTCGAATCATGTTTAACATGTAATTATATTCGTATCATGTTTAACAGGTAATTATATTCGTATCATGTTCATATTATATTCGAATCATATTCAAATTATATTCTAAATATGATTCGAATATAATACGAGCATGATTTGAATATAATACGAACATGATACGAATATAATTACCTGTTAAACATGATTCAAATATATTTTGAATATGATTCGAATATAATAGTTGAAAAAAACATGTAATTATATTAGAATTATATTCGAACCATGTTCATATTATATTCGAATCATATTCAAATTACATTCGAAATATCATATTCAAATTATATTTTGAAAATAATTTGAATATGATTCGAATATAATATAGACATGATTCAAATATAATTCTAACATAATTTGAATTTTGCTCAAAAAAATATATTTCGAATATAGCAAAATTCGAATTAATAATTCAAATATAATTAGAAGATGATTCAAATATAATTTGAATATGATTCAAATATAATACGAACATGATTCGAATATAATTTGAATTTTTCTCAAAAACTATAATTCAAATATAGTGAAATTAGAATTAATAATTAGACTATAATTGAAATTCGAATATAATTCGAATTTTGCTCAAAAATACAACTCAAATTTAGCAAAATTCAAATAGAATCATAATATGATTTGAATTTTTTTCAAAAAAGAATTTAATTTATCTAAAAAATTACTAATTTAGTATTAAAATATTTGATTTTATTTATTTTTATTAAATATTAACATTTTAATAAAATAATATTATTAATAATAACAAATAATGGACTAAATTATAAAAATTACAAACAAATAGGGTTCAATTTAAGGTAAAAATAGACTTTTCAGTGACTAAATTGAACAAAAAACAAACCTGACAGACTTGACATATCATTTACCCTTTAAATAAAACCAGACGGATTGACTTAGTCAATGAGTTGATGACGTGGTAGGATGTTATTGGCTGAATTTTTTTTTAACGATAAAAGGTAACAAAATGGGGTAAAATAAATAACGGCGAATACTTTAGGAAAGGAAAAAGTTGGGAAAACATGTAAAATTTAAGGGGAGAGATGTGTATTAAGCCTATTTTCTTTTGTCATCCACAACAAGCCTTTCATTTTCTAAGGTTATCCATGTCATTTTCACTCTTCAGTCCATTTGTTTTGCTTGATCATTTTTGTTTTGTTTTAACACTGATATTCATTGCGTTAAACTGATTAATTTGGATTGGGTACTGCAAAAACATTATGGGAACACTCTTAGAGCCGAAAAGAAAAGTAGAGAAACACTTTTGAAGGAAGAAGCTAGCAAGCACCTAAGGTTTTTTACTCTCCATGGCTCCATGCCACCTCCGGAATCAGTACATAAAAGATTTTAAGATAAAAATGAACCATTCCAGTCCAGGTGTTTGTATAAGTTCATGCTCAATCAAACTAAGATGTGCTCATCTTTACAATCTCTTTAGTCTCATCATTTTCCAACATCTTACAAGTTACAAGTCTATCAACAGAATAGCAAAAACAGACAGATTTTGCTGGTAACTTCTGCAATCAAAGTAATCGTAAGAATAACAACACCACCACCGACCCGTGAGAAAGACCAAACTCGGACCTATTTAAAATGGAATGCAAAAGAAGGTTAATAAAGAAGACCCTGGCGACAACACACTCGCACTTGACCTAACTATGATTCATATGGCCAGGGCCAGGCTCAATACATCATGACAAATAAAGAAGCCAAAAGGAGATAAAAAAGAACCCGACGATAGCACACTCGAAATTAACCTTCTTATGATTCAGCTGGCCAGGCTCAATGCAACATAAATAAGGGAAAACATGATCCATAGGATGTCAAAGTTTCAGTCTAATTTCCATTCCCCGGTACATTGCTAAGGGACAAAGTTGCACAACTAAAACCTATTTCAAACATGGCCAATAGGAGGGTGAATTCATGTCTAATTTCTATTGCAGGATACATTGAAAAGGGTGACAACGTCCTGGGATCAAACTGACCTATATATGCATCCGAAATCGGTCCAGCTATTCTATTTAAAAGATTCAACCAAACCAAAAGTGCATTTCACAACTCAAAATCTAAACTATTAATCCTCAAGTTGTAAGGTGCAAAGAATGAGTAAAATGAATTACTCATTTCTTTTATTTCTAACTTGCCAATACTAGAGTAAAAACAAGAACGAAAATTTTACAACAGAAATCATAAAAGACAAATGACCAAAAATCAGAAATGAAACTCAAAATCCAAGTGACATTGTCATTCCACTTACATTTTCTGTAAGTAACAAGCTAAGTTTAGGCGCTGCGCATCCTCCCTCTGCTCTTCTTTACAAAACTTAGTCGAATTTGCTTGAGACGTCTCCTCTTTCGAGCCATTTTCTCAGAGAAAGTCTCCCTCTTCTTCTCCTTCTTCACAGTTTTGGTTTTCTTATATCTTGGATCAACAGGATACGGCTTAGGTTCCACTTGCACCCCATTTTTCAGAGCTTCATTATAAAGAGCATTGGCCCGATCAAGCCGATTATGAGCACACCATTTCCCCATTAACAAATCATAAGTCTTAATGCCAGGTTTACACCCATCAGCCTTCATCTTCTTAAAAACACTCATGGCATGCTCAACCCTCTCAATCCCACACAAAATTTTTAGAAAACCATAATATTCTTTCTTGCCAAGCCGATCACCAAAGCCATCAGATTTCATCCCATCAATCATCCCATCGCCTTCGCCAACACGAGCAGCCTGATACAAACTCCGAATCAAAATCAAGTAGCTATCGGCATTCGGATAACAACCCCATTCCCCCATCCTAAAAAACAACTTCATTGCATCCTCAGTTTTCCTAATCTTACAAAGATTATCAAGCAACACATTAAAAGTTTCAACATTTCTTGGAACACCATAAAAATCCATATCAAGCAGAATTTTCTCGGCTTCCGAATGAAGCCGAAATGGATCTTTTTCCCGGCAAAGCTTACAAACACATTCGAGCATCGCATTATACGACATTGCACTAATCTCAAAACCTCCCCTATACATTTCCCCAGCTAATCTTCTGGCTTCCTCGAGCTTCCCATCAACACACCAACCTTTGATCAATAAATCACATATCACCTCGTCCGGGAATATCTCATTGGCAGTGTCTTTCACCATCTTCTCAGCATAACTCGCATACCCATTTCCACACAATTTCTCCACTACCAACCTCAGTGATTCTTTATCTCTTTTGAACCCATAATCCTTCTCCATTCTCTCGAAAAAACCCAGAACTTGAGTTGGCCTGCCAGCACGAACCAACCTATCAATGGAAGAGTTAAAGGTTTTAGGACCTGCAATAGATTTGTGATTAATAAGGAGATCATGGGCAGCTTTGAAATCTTTCCTTCGACCGAAGTAATCGATGAAATACGAAAGCGTTTCATCGGTGTGTTCGAAATCGGGGTCCGACAAAACCCAATCGTGAAACCCTAAAACAGTTCGGCCAGCTTCGGGGGAGAGATTGAGGGTCTGGGAGATCAACAAAGGGGTTGGCTTGATATGAGAAAAGTGAAGCTGGAGTCTTGGGGTGATCGCGAGAGGATCCGAAGAAGGGTCGCTGAGGAGCTCAGCCGAAAGAGATGAAGCAACCGGATCAGGGGTTTGGGGATTGGAGTTTTGGGTCGAGAAGGGTTTAGAGATTAGAAATGGTAATGTGGGGAAATGGGTTGGCGTGAAACGAGGTTTCGAAGAGAGCAAAGCGTGGGGTTGAAACGGAGCAGGCGAAGATAGGCAACGGTGAAGCAGCCGACGGAGCTGCAGAGACGTTAATGGCGGCATTTTGTTCAAACGGGGAGAAAAAAGGGTTTTAGAGAAGATTGTGAAAGGAAGTCAGAGACAAGATAAAGAGTTGAGCTTTCATTTCGGGAAGTGGTGAAAAACCCTAGAACTCTTCTTCTGCCATGAATAAGCCAAGCCCTAATCTACAGTGTTAAAATGGACCTCGGAAGAAAGCCTAATTCTACTTAGATGGGCTTCTTTGTTGAGGAGTAGTACCTGGACTCATTTTTTGAGCTTTTTGGATCTTTTTAGAGAGAAACTGTATATTATCTAATTATATCTAGATTCATTTACTAAGAAAAACTACTACATGCACCCAACTCACCATCTTATTTATGGTTTCATTCATTAAAAATCAATTTTTTTCTATGCTATTTTTTCACAGATAAATTTTCATCTTTGTATCGTGTAAATTACAAGTGAGTGGTTACTTAGAAATTAAGAGTTAATGATATGGAAAACAATTAGTTTACTGATTTTTAGTGGATGAGACCATAAATAACGTGATGAATCAAATTCATATAATAATTTTTCATCTGTTAAAGTTTTATGAGTGGATTAGTGTCGATGGATTATTATTATTTCAACCAGTCAACTATTTAACTCTTAAGCAATAAGTTATTTGTCAGTTCAGTTCATTTTCTACTCTCTTTATTTCCTTTATTTCATTAATATTTCTAAAATTTATTTTGTAGATATATTTTAACTTATCTTATCGTATTTATCCAACATTTCGAAGAAAGAATATCATTAACCAGTTTGGGAGCCATAAATACTAATCATTGTCGACATTATTTTGGTCCAGTTCGAAAAATATTGAACTTTTGAAAGTTTATTTAAAGATTAGAGTCGTTGTTGGTCGTTTTGAGTTGAGTACGACTTAAAACATGTAATTCTAATATAAGTTTAAGTCCAAAGTTAAAGTTGGGCTGGCGAGTTGATTACACGGGAGGAAGATCAGAACACCCATGTGATGTCTAAAAATTGTTACCTAGTAAATATTATGTCGTCTTACCTTTTACGTAAAAAAAAATGAAACATTGAAAAGAATGTCAGTAATAGTAAAGAAAAGTAGATACAAATAATGACTAAATATGACTCTTGAACTCAATAATTCGACTCGAAAAAAATTTAAATAAAATTTTAATCACAAAATAAAATTTCTGAGCTTGACTAACTTGAAAGTCTTTACTCAACTCAATCGAATGTTGCCCCTATCCTTGGATGGCTTTATCTAATCTCATTTTATGGTGTGTTATAGTTAATAGTTTCTGTTAACTAGGATGATTAGTTAGTTATATTTTTGTTAGTTGGTTACTCAATTTGCTATATAAGAAACCATGTATCATTGTGTATTACACACTTCACAAAAAATAAAGAAAGTTTTCTTTGCTTTCCTCTCGGTGTTACATGGTATCAACCTGCTAACTTAGTCTGCAAGTTACATAAGCCTATCTACGGGCTTAAGCAAGCTTCTCACCAATGGTTTCATGTATTTTCTCGTGTTGTTCTTCAGTTTGGCTTCACTCGATCGTTTTTTGATCACTTACTTTTTGTCAAAAGATCAGGTGACAATTTAGTAGCCTTTTTTATCTGCGTTGATGATATAGTACTCGCAGGCAAGAGCTTAGATCATCTGGCAGCCGTGAGGTTTTTTCTTCAACAGCATTTCAAGCTCAAAGACCTAAGAAACTTGTGTTACTTTCTTGAATTTGAGATTGCTTGCAATGCCTCTGGTTTATCTTTATTCCAAAGGCAATATACTTTGTAATTACTCGAAGATACAAGGTCACTTGCTAAGAAACCAGCTGAGCTGCCTATGATACCTTCTCATAAATTGAGTTCAAATGAAGGGGAGTTGTTGTCAGATCCTCAACTCTATTGAAGATTAGTTGGTCGATTGTTGTATCTTACGCATATCAGGCCAGATACTGCTTATGTCATGCATCTTTTAAGTCAATTTGTTGCCTCTCCACGTCATCCTCATCTCATGATCGTTTACTATCTTCTCTCTTATGTTAAAAGGACTCATGCTCTTGGCCTATTCTTTTCTTCAGCATCAAATTTACAGTTTAGTGGCTTTGTTGATGTCGATTACAGTGCATGTCCTGATACCAGGCTTTCTATCATCGGATTCTGCATATTTCTTGGTAACAACATTGTTTTTTGAAAGGCTAAGAAGCAGCAAACTGTTAGCAGGTCTTCATGTGAAGCTGAATATCGTGCTATGGCTACAACTGTCTGTGAGCTCGTTTGGTTTCGCTCCTTGCTATCTTCATTTTAGATTATGGTCCCAACTGCCTCTTTATATTGTGATAACCAATCAACTATCTATCTCGCTATTAATCAGGTGCTTCATGAGAGCACCAAACATATCGAATTTGATTGTCATTTTGTTCATGATAAGGTTCGAGATGATTTTCTAAAGCTCTTTCATGTTCGATCCAACAACCAACTTGTTGATAGTTTTACAAAAGCCCTTCATTCGCCTACCTTTAACTCTTTCACTTTTAAGATGGGTCTCTTGAACATACACTCGTCTCCATCTTCAGGGGGCCATTATAGTTAATAGTTTTTGTTAACTAGGATGATTAGTTAATTATATTTCTGTTAGTTGGTTATTCAACATGCTATATAAGGAATTATTGTATCATTGTGAATTACACACTTTACATATTTAAAGAAAGTTTTCTTTACTTTCCTCTCGGTGTTATATGGCGTAATAGAATGGTTGTTGTTTTGGATTTTAGCAGATTGAAACTGCCTTATCTATAATACATTGGTTGTCCCAAAATCCGCTTTGTGAGGTTAATGCAAGCTCGGGTTGAAGGCGAAAGCAGAGAATGAATGGCATAGGTTCGATAGGTCGCACATTATAAATCCAGTAAAGGTATTTGTACTTGTCCGTGTATTATAACAAGTACATCTTGTTTTTTCAAATAAGTAAAAAAAAAATCCACCCATGTTAGAAAAACTAACAAAACGATCATTTCATGACTCGTAACGGTTAAAATATTGTTAATATTATGATATTAATGTTGCGGATTACGATCGTCGGATAGAGCAAAAACGCAACTGATAATTTGAGAAAATAATAATGAAGATAAAAGAGACACAGATTTTACGTGGAAAACCCCTAAATAATATAGGGTAAAAACCACGGACAAAGGTAGAAGAATTTCACTATGAGAAAATAGGAATTACAACTTCTCTCAATCTAACAAGGAGAAAACAATGACAATTCTCTCTTGATAAGAAAGGAGAAAACAACTCTATGAAAACTCTCTAATTTCTCTAGTATTGGGAGGATGTTAGAATGATTTGGGATGTGTTAGAATGGCAAATGGCTAGGCTATTTATAGTTGAGTTTTAGGGACTAACTTATAAATAACCTAAAGTTTAGGGACCAAAAAATAATTTGCCCATTTCACATTTTCTACTTTGGCTGCACCTACCATTGAATTTTTCCATTTTCAATTTTGGCTGCTCATACTTTGTTTGATTTTCAACGTAAAACCTGCATGGGCCACCAATCTCCCACTTGAAGATTTGATTAGAACAATCATATCTTCACACCATTCTTTCTACCTCATACTTTCCATGTTGCTTACGTCTCTAACAAGCCACAAGAGGATCGACACCAAGTAAACTTATCAGTGTTGATTGCTTTTGTCATGAAATCTGCTATGTTGTCATCGGTATGGATCTTCTGCATATCTATCGTCCCTTCTTCCACTTTCTCACGAATGAAGTGGTATTGGACCCGAATGTGTTTTGTTCTTGAGTGAAAAGCAGGATTCCTTGCAAGATGCAAGGCGCTCTGACTGTCACAAAACAAAGAGACATTCTCTTCTTTGCGCCCGAGCTCCTCCAATAGCATTTTCAACCATATTGCTTCTTTACTGGCTTGTGTAGCTGCTACATATTCTGCCTCCGTTGTTGACGTAGCCACAACTGATTGCAGTTTTGAAACCCAGCTTACAGCTCCACCAGCAATTGTAAACACATACCCTGTTGTAGATTTGCTTTTATCCAAATCTCCTGCATAGTCAGAATCGACATACCCGCTGATAAGAAAGTCTGATCCCCCGTAACATAATGCAACATTTAAGGTCCCTTTGATGTATCTCAGGATCCTTTTCACAGCATTCCAATGCTCTCTGCCTGGATTCGCCATGTACCGACTAACCACTCCCACTGCTTGTGCAATGTCTGGTCTTGTACAAATCATAGCGAACATTAAACTTCCCACTGCTGATGCATACGGTACTCGAGACATCTGCATCCTCTCTTCTTCACTGCTAGGACTCATACTGGAGGATAATTTCAAGTTAATAGGAAGAGGGGTATAAATTGGCTTACAATCTTGCATGCTGAATCGTGACAAGATCTTTTTCAAGTAATTCTTTTGTGAAAGCCAAATCTTCCTACTACTTCTGTCTCGGTGAATTTGCATCCCTAGAATCTTGTTTGCTGGTCCCAAGTCCTTCATTTCAAATTCCCTAGCCAGTCGTGCCTTTAATTCTTCAATATGATCTTTGTTGGGGCCTGCAACCAACATGTCATCTACATACAACAGCAATATAACAAAGTCGTTTTCACCAAACCTCTTGAAGTAAGCACAAGGGTCTGCATTAAGTCTGTTGTATCCAAGGCTCATGATGAAGGAGTCAAATCTCTTGTACCAACACCTCGGCGCCTGCTTTAAACCGTACAGAGATTTGTTCAACCTACAAACCAAGTTCTTCTTTTCTTTTTCTTCAAAACCTTCAGGCTGGAGCATGTAAATCTCTTCTTCAAGATCTCCATGAAGAAAAGTTGTTTTAACATCTAGCTGCTCTAGATGTAAATTCAATGTAGCACACATTGCCAGGACAACTCGAACCGTTGTTAGTCTAACCACAGGAGAAAAGATTTCATTGAAATCAATACCTTCTTTCTGAGCATATCCTTTGACCACCAGTCTTGCACGATACCTCTCCACTTGATCGTCACCATTTCTCTTGATTTTGAAGACCCATTTGTTACCAATTGGCTTCCTTCCTTGTGATAGTGGCACAAGTTCCCATGTATTATTTTTATGAAGGGCTTCAATTTCTTCTTGCATTGCCGCCATCCACTGCGAAGCATCTGAGTTGTTCATTGCCTCCTCGAATGTTGATGGCTCACCGTCCTCCGTTAAAAGGCAGTATGCAACATTACCTTCTATAACATAATCTGAGTGCCAATTGGGGCGTCTTCTCACACGATCTGATTGACGAGTTGTTGGAGCTTCAGAATTCTCTGGTTCTGGTTCTGCTTCAGAACAATCTCTCTGTTCAGACTCATTTTCAACATGTATCTGTGTAGTCTCTGGCTTTTCTTTATCAGTGCTATCATCTTCTTCTTTTCTTTGTAGCTTATCTTCTACAAAGATAACATCCCTGCTGATAATCACTTTGCGGGCAGTGGGATCCCACAAGCGATACCCCTTTACTCCATCAGCATACCCCAAGAATTTACATTTTCTGGATTTTGGATCCAACTTTGAAATTTCTTGGGCATTGTACATCACGTACACAATACTTCCAAATATATGGAGGTTTGAATAATCAACTGGTTTGAATAATCAACTGGTTTATCTGATCTGAAACACTTGATCTTATTTCCAGAATCAAGTTCCACCCGCGCTTTGAAAACTTTGAAGGTTGAAAACACATCTGCCTTCCTCTTGATAGGATACACCCAACATCTCCTAGAGTAGTCATCAATGAAGGAGACAAAATACTTTGCTCCGCCTAGGGATGTAACCGGTGCTTGCCATACATCAGAGTGAACCAATTCTAGAACAGCCTTGCCTCTAGAATTTGATGTGTTGAATTTTAATCGATGCTGCTTACTTGTAATACAATGTTCACACAAAGGAAGTGATACCTTTGTTAAACCCGGAAGTAGCTTTTGCTCCACAAGGACTTTCATTCCCTGTTCTGACATGTGTCCAAGTTTCCGATGCCATAACATGGTAGAATCTGAACTACATGAGGCAACAGAGGCTTCAGCTTCTAGCAAGGTCTCTCCCTTCAGCATGTACAAATTTGCAGCTATCTTTTCACCTTTCATCACCACAAGCGCTCCATGGAACACCTTCATGATTCCTTTTTGTGTTTCAATCTTGCTTGCATTATTATCTAACAATCCGTAGGATAATAAGTTTTTCTTCAAGCCTTTCACTTGTCGCACATCTCGAACAACTTTGGTTGTCCCGTCATACATCTTCAATTTGATGGTTCCAACGCCAACAATTTCCAAGGCATGATTATTGCAGCTGTACACAGATCCTCCTGAGATAGGTTCATAATTATAGAACCATTCTCTTCTTGAGGTCATGTGATATGTGGCTCCCGAGTCAATAAGCCATATGTCTGCAAATCTTTTTCTGCCTTCCATGGCTGTTGCTGCTTCACAACAGAGAGCATCTCCATCATCTGAAGTGTTTGCCATATTTCCTTGAGGATTGGAGTTTTTAGGTAAACTCCAACAATCCTTCTTCAAGTGACCCTTCTTTCCACAGTTGTAGCACTTTAAATTCTTCTTACTCCTTGACTTTGATCTACCATGATTGTGACTGCTACTTTGGCCACGTTCTGTTGATCTTCCTCTCATCACCGTTAAGGCCTCTGCTTGTTGCAGATTTCCTTGTCTGTCTTCCTTGTTCTTGCGCCGATTTTCTTCTTCCAGAACAGCAGCTGCAACGTCATCGAAGACTAGATCACTTGTAAGGTTGTTGTTTGTCAAGTTGATGATGAGTTGATCATACGAATCAGGTAGACTTTGAAGTAGAAGTTCAGCACGTTCTTGTGACTCTATTTTATAGCTTAGGGATGTAAGCTGAGAAAATAGAGTATTCAACGTGTTTAAGTGCTCTGTCACTGAAGTAGATTCTGACATCCGAAGAGTGTACAATTTCCTCTTAAGGAAAATTTTATTGTGCAACGATTTGACCTCGTATAATTTTGCGAGGTGATCCCAAATCTCCTTGGCTGTCTTCTTCTCCTCGATGCTTGATAGTACTTCATCTGCTAATGCTAAATGAAGGTCTGCAATAGCATTCTCGTCCATCTCATTCCATTTCTTGTTATCCGTAAAATTTGTCGGCCTTTCGCTGATAGCCGCTAGACATCCGTTTTTTCTTAGGATGGCCTTTATCTTCAATTTCCACAGTGAGAAATTTCTCCCATTGAACTTTTCAATATCAAATTTCGTTGCCATAGCTTCTATTTCAGATAGCTCCCACTATTTCACCTTTTTGACGTGAATAGTGCCCACCACCTTCAATGAATGAGTAATATCTAACTTACTTTCTTATGATGGAGGATCCACTTTTCAGTGGCAACCAACAGAGAATACGGTAAGTAGATATACGCACCCAAATCTGGCTCTGATGCCAATTGTTGCGGATTACGATCGTCGGATAGAGCAAAAACGCAACTGATAATTTGAGAAAATAATAATGAAGATAAAAGAGACACAGATTTTACGTGGAAAACCCCTAAATAATATAGGGTAAAAACCACGGACAAAGGTAGAAGAATTTCACTATGAGAAAATAGGAATTACAACTTCTCTCAATCTAACAAGGAGAAAACAATGACAATTCTCTCTTGATAAGAAAGGAGAAAACAACTCTATGAAAACTCTCTAATTTCTCTAGTATTGGGAGGATGTTAGAATGATTTGGGATGTGTTAGAATGGCAAATGGCTAGGCTATTTATAGTTGAGTTTTAGGGACTAACTTATAAATAACCTAAAGTTTAGGGACCAAAAAATAATTTGCCCATTTCACATTTTCTACTTTGGCTGCACCTACCATTGAATTTTTCCATTTTCAATTTTGGCTGCTCATACTTTGTTTGATTTTCAACGTAAAACCTGCATGGGCCACCAATGTTAGAAAAACTAACAAAACGATCATTTCATGACTCGTAACGGTTAAAATATTGTTAATATTATGATATTAATTCAGTATTTAATCCATTATCACCTAAAAACTCACCGTTTCATGTAATTTGACCGGGTTTCTCGTTCAATGAGTTGATAATTTATGAGTAATTATTTGATACTTATATTGTATAAAAAAAGAATTACACAAGTTTACATATTTACTCTTTAAAGACTAAAGTCTAAAATTTTAAAGTATAATGTTAAAAAATCTCCTAACATTTAATTGAATAGTCATTTTTACACATTTTTTGAACTAATTTAACCTTCAACGTTTCATTTTGGGTTAAAGTGACCCTTCTACGGATGAACAACTTGAAATAACGTAACAAACCTACATGGCATTGCACGCCACGATAGCAGTGTAATATAGACAAATATGTTAGATTTACATAATGACACATCATTCAAATTTTTTTTATAAAATTATGTAAAATATAAAATATTTTTTCGTGTCATTCTATTGAGTCATTTCAAGTTGTGTATCGTCAGTTGACTAACAGTTTTTATCCGTATATGGGCCAATTTGACCCAAAAATGAAACGTTAGGGTTAAATTAGTTCAAAAAAAGAATATGAGATAAATATGTTATTGGTATTTTTTTGGCTTTATGCCAATTTTTAAACCCTAAAGTTTAAATCTTACAAACTAAACCATAAACTCTAAATTCTACAAACTAAAACCCTTAAATCCCAAACTAAAATTCTGACCCTAAAATTAAAGAGTTGTACAGTCTAAAGAATGCACGACATTTGTATTGAATAATTTTCTTTTAATTTATTTTAAAATTTTAATCAACGGTCATTTGACCTAGCATATAAAAATTTTAAATTATTCAAATAAAGTCAGAAATTTAAATTTTAATGTTGTAAATAAAATAATTGAATTGAAAAGATTACTCTTATAATAAATTTATGTTGTACCTACCTAATACGTATTGCATTTTTGAACTCAGTAGAGGTGGACAAGAATACATTGAGTAGGGTAGGACATGAAATTTGGGTCCAAAAAAACAGCGTGAATTCCGAGGGAAGGACCACAAAGCTTCCATGCGAGGCGACTGCTCTGCAATCCCAATTCAATGAATGTGTGTTTTTATTGGATCTTGTGACTGCCACTCTTCTCAGTCTCTGTCTCTGTCTCTCCTCAGATTTCCTCTATTAATATTTCATATTATATTACATTTTATTATACAGTCTTGTAATTTTGGCTGTAAGTTTCTCTGATTTGCTAAGCATTATTCGTGTAGCAGTTTAATTATATACTGTCAACTTCACTTATGTATATATTTATATTTAAATATATATGTTTCACTTGTTTAAAATGTGTATATTTTAAGAAAAGAAAATGACAGATATAAATAGTGTGAGCAAACATACATATAGATAAAGGAGATTGTAATCCGAAAACAAGGATATATAGTTGAGACTTGAATTTTAAATTGGTTAGATATTAATATAAAAAAATGTATTTTAGAATTTTAGATTTTCTTGTTCTTTTCATCTAGAAAGTGTTACCTGCATAACCCAATAAGTGTCTGAGTAGAAAATGAAATGATATTTATCTTATGAGACACGAGTTTAAATCGCTATGTCTAAAGATGTATGCGTATTGTCAAAAGGTTAAAAATATGTATGAACGTATACTAAAACGTATTTATCGACGTGGGTTGGAGTAGCTTAGCATTGTAATTTGTAAGTTAAAAAGAAGGTTTAAATGAAAAATCAATCCTTAAACTATGTTCTTTTCATGTTTTTAGTTCCTAAACTATTGTTGATCTAAATAAGTACCTAAACTAGTATTTTTAGTCATTTTAAGTACCTAAACTATTTTCTGGTTAAAATAAGTCTCTAAACAATGTTATTTTTGCTTTTAGCCCCTAAATTATTTTTTGGTCAAAAAAATCTTTGTGATGTGTCCACATCTTATTGGCCGAAATAATTGGATTTCACATGATATATATAAAAGAGTATTAAGAAAAACACCATTACAATACCTATATCTATAAACAAAACCCTAAGTAAATTGGATTTTGCATGATATACAAGGAGAATTTCTTCATATGACTGCTAATTTTTCATGACCGTGGTGCAGTTGCTCAACATGCAAGGCACGTACATACACACATATATAATTGAAACATTAGAATCAATGTCATATATGTACTGAAAAAGATTAAAATTAAAATTAACTACCAAATGAAAAACTCTCTATAATGCAGAAGTATTAAGCATCTTACCCGCTGCATTTAATCCACCTGAAGAACTAATTGAAAGTCACTGCCACTGCTCCATCTTTTCTCCTGGTTTATAAACATACATACATAAATATAAGACCCTTTATTGCAATCCTTTGCTAATTTGATGGACTGAACTTTTCTGCATCAGCAAATGAAAGCAATCATTCCGCCATCAGCAATCGGTATCTTCTTGATCATCTCCGTGGTTTTCATCATGATCTTGTGTATGAGTGAGGCCGGCGTTTACATTTAACGAAAAAGGCTTCATCGAACTCATTGTGACCGAATTCGATAGAAAATTCGAGTTCAACAATTGCAGATAATTCATTTGCCTAGAATCATTACCGTCTGGATGATACGTGGGGAAAAATGAAGCCATTGTCGCTGTTGGGACGGTCGATGACGACGGAGACGGCAACGAGACACTCGTGGTGTTACCATTGAAGAAGTTCTCAGTTTGGGGCGCCATTAATCCATGGTGTCCGAATTGAGACAAAGACAGATTTGGAGGCTCCCAATGATAATATGAATTCAATGGCATAGCATTGTTTAACAATCCAGGAAACGGGGAATGATTGGTTAATGGAAAAACCCTTTGATGATGATCTTCAATATTTACGCCATGATTTCCATGATCAATCCATTTCCCCTTGTCTCTTTTACCTCCCATTCTCTCATCTTCATCTCCACCATCCTTCATCAACATCGAATTCGGATCGAAAAACGGAGGATTGTTGGATTCATGAGGGACCAACAATGGCTGGTGAAACTGATTAAATCCCACAGGCATTTGAAGTGGAGGGAGTTTATCTATGTCATCTTTAGTAGCTTCAAGTAACCAATCGACCACCTTGCTCGGCTGACCAACACCGAGCCTCTCCTGCAAATCGTATAATTGAATAGCCGTCGGCACCGAAAGCCTAATACGCCGGTCCCTTAATCCCCTCACCGTGCAAACTTTGCTATGCCGATCTTTGCCTCCGAAAGAACGCGAAACTCTCACAATCCTTGGGTTTCTAAACACTGACGATGACCACTGCCTTGAACTCGATGATGACGATGGCCCCTTCGACAACTTGCTGCCTCTGCCGCCGCCGCCGTCATCGGTTTCACCCTCTTGCTTTGCTTCCCTTGAACTCGAGATCATCTTAGTCCTCTCATCATTCAAAAAACATATGTTTATCAAGCTGAAGATAATATGAAAGTAGCAGTCAGATAATCAATTTACCCTACTTCATGCTTCTTTACTATATATACATAGACATACATAAAATTTGCCCTATCTTCATGTTTCTTTATCCAAGTAAAATTGGGTAATAGAACTAGGGTAAAACCTTCAAAAAGGAATTTAAATTGCAAAACAAATGAAGCTAAAGACAATTGAAACTAATAGTATATGTTAATCAAAGTAAATTCCCTTTTGTTCCAACAAAAGATGAGTTTGGGAATCAAACAAAAGCAGTTTTTGTCCTAAAAAAAACCCAGATCGATGCATGTGATAAACTTACATAAAATTGTAACATATGAAAGTGTTGGAAATGCTGCAGGAGATATAAACGGGTGTAGTTTGGTTCGTTTTTTCTCGACAGTACTTCAGAAGGGCAAGGAAGTAGAAGTACGAGAAAGCTGCAGAGACAGAATTGGAGACCGAAAGCTCAATTCAGGTCCGGGTAAACGGTGATAGAACAGTAATGGAAAAGAATGGTTTCAAAGCTGAAAACAACAATTCTGCTTAGAATAAACCTAACAAATAAGAAAGAAGAAACAGCTGTTGGGAGAAAGAAAAAGATGCTTGGAATTTCACTGCAAACATGTTGGATGGTAATGGAAAAAGGAAAAGCAACGGCATATCTATGTCCACGCCGACACATCTATATGTGAAAGCTATGTTATTCGACTCTTTGTATTTAAAAAAAAATCATTAATCAATAACTAAATATACGGATTTTTTAGCAAGATCAGAGTTTCGAATCTTGACGTTATTAGTAGAGAAAATTAAATTAAAAGAGTTGTCCTATAATGAACTTCTGCAATACTAGATCCAAACTAATCGGAGAAAGAGTTCATAGCATGCCACATACTGAACAATCACTAGTTTAATTATTGCTACACATCTCTTGGTCATCTACGTATTTACATTATTTCATAATGCTTTGAATAGCACACAAAGTAGAAAGTCTAACTTATCAACTAATATATATATATTGACAACAAAATTTTTTTAGCCTTTTTCGATGCCTTTTTTATATCTTAACACTAAAAAAACAAATTCTAAGTCATAACTTTAAATTATAAGTCCTAAACTCTAAAAATACACCATCCACTCAATACTCTAAACTTTAATCCTAAACTATAACCCTAAACTCTAATCATAAACCTTAAATTTTTTTTTAAGTGTTGAAGCATAAATAAGAACATTAAAAAAGAGAAGATGATTTCTATTCGTATTTGGGACCATTCAATATATGCTAGAAAATAAGGCTTATACTTTACTGCAACTAAAATTGCTTTATAATGCATGCCTAGCTTGCTTAAATTCCACTTTCCAACTTATACAAAAATATATATATATATATATATATATATATATATATATATATATATATATCTTATTCATGCTACATAAAAAAGATAAAATCGGAAAGAAAAGGAAATTTAAGCAGAATTAGGTTAAAATGGAACCAAATTTTTTATCAGAACATTGTGGGGTTCAAAAGTTCTGGTTAGGAAAATTACATTATAGAGATAACTATGTCTAGGGGTGTTTATGGTCAGTTAACTGTATTGTTTAGTTTAAACGGTCGGTTAATTGTTATAGCGTTTATTAAATTTAGTTAACCGTAACCTAATCGTTAAGAATCAATTAACCGTTAGTGATTAACTGTTAAGGCACAGTTAACCGGCAGTTAGATTATAGGTTAACATGTAACCTATTACAATTTTTTCACATGTTCACTACTTCTTTTGAGAATAATGAACTACATTTTTTATAAATATTCATAAAAATATTTAAATAGAGATTATAAACACTAACTTCATACTAAATTTAAAAAATATATATCTATATACTACAAAGTTCCAATACAACACAAAATACATAAACTCGATACTTAATTTAAAGTTCCAAGTTTTCACAATGTTCAACACATATCAATACACCATCAAAGTTTTAAAAACAAATCTTTAACTAACATAAAACAAGCATAAGGTAAACGAAATTTCCACAAGTTAGTATCGCAAGCCAAAAAAGTTAACTCTATGATCAAATCACATAAGGTCCATCTACTTCCTCTAAAATTAAAAACGATGGATCAGTCATAGTTGTTTGTTGATTGAGTATTAAATCCTTCATTCCTATATTTTCAAACATGAAACAAGTTAGTATAGAAATGTAATGTAATACTAGTAAATCGAAGATAAAAAATAATTATGAATTAGATTACAAAATAGGGTTTATAAATTAGAAAATGGGGCGTGTGGGCTGAACTTTTAGACGACGGTATTTTATTTTTTTTAAAAATAAATAAATAATTTAATAACGGTTAACCATTTGTCAAAATTCATAACCGTAATCATAACCATTAACCATCATTCTTAGCAGTTCGGTTAACCGAAATCGTTTAACTTTAACAGTACAATTAATTAACCTATAAAATGTAACAGTTATACCGGTTAACGTTACTAACTATGTCTACTTAGCCTATACCTTGTAGAGGATGGACCAACATCTATAATCTATCCACATATACAGCTTCTTTAAGCATCTAACAAGGACCACTCATATCTACGGAAGCACTGAGATTTCCACGATACAACTTGGACTTTGTAAACCCTATATTGAATACACTATTAATATGACCTGAGTTGCATAAACCGATTCGGAATTTCGGATTTATTGAAAAATGATTATATGAATTGACTGAATTAGTAAACCTGGAATTTGTTAATCACAGATAAAATATGGGAGAGGGAGTATGGTAAAAACTAGAAAGCCCTAATAGATAAGTTTCAGAGAGAGCTTACAGTTGCAGCAGTTCAAAAGCTGAACATTTATATGTCTATATTTGTATCGAAACGAGGGGGAAAAAAACTAAGACCGTAACAATTTGATGAGCCCTATGAACCTGGCTGCAGTATTATCAGAACTTTACAGGAAATATTCAATACAAACAGAATTTATACAGCAAATTACAAGTGATGAAGGCAACAAAGTCAACGATCGACCCTTCCAAGGCTTTATTATTAATTTAATCACATTAACAGAAATTTGTCTTGAGTTATCCCTGTCTTGGCAGAAGGGCAAAAATGGCATCACGAGAAAGGATATTAATATAGGAATAAGAATTATGTCCTTTTTTGTGCTCCTCTCGCACCAGATTTAAAGTTTAGATTTAAGAAATTGGTAGTAAGGTGTATTTGTAAGGTTTAGGGTTAAAGTTTAGAATTTAAGGGTCCGTTTGGTTTTAGAAAAAATGTTTTTTTTTTTTAATTTTTTATTTTCATTTTCAATTTTCTAAAAATTAGAAAACCTGATTGGTTGATAGGGATGAGAACTTGTTTTCAAAAATAAAAATAGTAAAAATGTGTTTGGTATCTAGTTTTTAAAAATAAAATTAAAAAATAATTATTAAATAATTAAAATAAAATATAGTTAGAAAATACTATTATAATAAATAAATAAATAAAATATGAGTAAATAAAACTAAAGTTTTAAAAAATGACATTAAAAGAATTCGAACCCGAGTTAAAATAAAGTTAATTTTTTTTTAAAAAAAACTATTATTTTCATATTTTCCACTCTCTTAAAGCATTTTCAATAAAAACATTTTTTCATGTTTTCAAACTTTCACTTATTTTTGTTTTCATTTTCTAAAGTTCATTTTCTAATTTTACAACCAAACACGTTTTCTTCACCGTTTTCTATTTTCTAAGAAAATAAAAACGAATTCTGTTTTCTAGAACTAAAAATACCGTAATTTTTCTACCGTTTGAACACCGAAAAAAGACATTGAATTTTTGGTCTTTAATATACTGCTCCAATTTTTTTTAAGGAGAGGGATTTTATATTCCAAAAGTAAATATACTGCTCTGATTTTCTTACATAAGTTGGATGTCTAAGGTTCAAATCTGAAGCAAACACATTCTTTACTTTGTATTTCAGAGTCAGATTTGTATATCTAACGTGGATATCTATTCATATTTGTTCTGGATTCATAATAGATAGTAATTTTAACATTCGAATTTATAATATCTGAATCTTAAAAAAATCAAATATCCGAATTTATAATCTAAATTGTCATCCCTAATTTTATCCAATGGTCCAACTACAAGTTCTAATAATTACCTCCCGTTAGTTTTGTAGGAAGAGGCAATGAGAGTATACTTTATGGCCAAGTGAGTGGCAAATTAAAAACTCTAGACCGTAACAAAATCACAATTACCATGTTTCTTTTTTCGTACGTTTAGAAAGCTATGCAACAGTTAATTGTCCTAATTTAATACTAAGCTATAGACTAGCTATCGTCTATTGATAAAAAATAATTAATTACCTAATCGGCTAATTAAAGCCACTTTTACTTCTTGATAAACCTATCTAACATATTTAATTTCCTTTCTAAAGTACAGTTTTAAGCTTTGCTTTATCTTCTATACTTTATGACCAATCTGCTAACCTTAACTACTTTGATGTACTTTTCCATTTTCAATACAAATTAAGTCTTAATCCATACCCACCTCTAGAAGGTTGTAAGTTCAAATGTATTTAAAAACAACTGTTTTCGTCAGACTTTGTTTGATAACAATCTTTGGGCGTGGAATTTGATCAATTTTAATTATTGTATTAAAAAAATTAATCTTGATTCAAATAATAGAAATAACATAACTAAATTTTGTCAAAGAAAATAATATAACTAAATTAAAATGATAAAAATAGAAGAATAAAAATTAAGCCAATATCTTATGTACAGCACACTAACTAATTGGGTAAAATTTTGATATACATATTGTGTAAAACTAATTTTCACATTAATTTACGCTATAAAATTTAAATCTTAAATTTCTAACTTTAACCCTAAAAAATAAACCTTGAACTTTAAACTCTATACTCTAAATTCTAAACCATACAACTTAAACACCTAAGCTAAAACCCTAACCCCTAGAGCTTGTGTATCAAAGTTTTTTCCCTAAGTTTTTTAATGGTCTAAAGGTTATTAATGTAATATTTGTTTATGCATGTCGGGTTAGATCAAACTATAATTTTTTTTACTAAAACACTTGTTAGGTTAGATCAAACTACAAATTTAAAATTTGATAGGTATGAAAACTAAAAATGATTAAATTAAAGTATATGAATTAAGTCCACCATTAATATATAATATATGAATTAATAAAAAAGAGTATTTCTTTTTGTATCGGTTTGTGTAAGTAACAATAAAGAAGTGGAAGATGAAGAGAGTAGGAGACCATAATAATAATAATAATAATAATAATCCTTTGGAGAATATAATTAGCATACTATCACTTTCAACAGTACACAATGGTCTCAGCTATCATCATCATCATCGTGACCCAGTTATTGATTATCGATGGAGAAAAGAGAAAGTGAAATTATGACACAACGAAAATAATTTAAACATGACACATATTTGAATTATCAAAATTTATATGAATTGAATTGTTGACATAAAAAGTTATATATAAATTGATAATACTTTTAATGTATGAAAATACCACAAATGCGTATAAAATGTGGGGGAAATACATGACAATGACATACAAATATATGAAAAAAAAACACATCAAAATAACATATGGCAAATTTAGATACGATGCAAATGCAATTGAAAACATTTAAATAAGTTTTAAAAAGAAACCAAATAGTTTACGTAATATAAAAATGTAGCAGACGCAGTAGTAGTTGATTGTAGGTTAATGAGAAGTCGTTTTCTGGTCTGGGGATGGGGTAATGAGTCTCCTAAATGGCAGCGAAAGCAGCACCGCCAAACCCTAGAAGCAAGGATTAATTAAAGGCGTGGAAAATTGGTTCAATTATTATACAAAAGGTAGGCAGCCGCTGTTCACAATGTTGTCAACTGAACCCCACTCTCTCTTCTGTCTTCTTCACCTCCAATGCCATCCCACGCACGCGCATTCCTATATTTTAAGATATAATATATATATATATATATATATATATATATATATATATATATGAATAGGATCCAGCTATACAGTGTAAAAGTTTTAAAATTTTACATATTTTTTAAATCGTTAGATAGATAAAATGAATATGATTGAGATAACAGTGTGTTATTGGAAGATTATCCTTTGAAAAAAAGTAAAGGAAATAAACTTAGCCATCAATTTTTTTCATCTAACAATCCAAAAAAAAAATGTATAAAAGTATGAGTTTTACATCATGTGTAAAGTGGATCCTAACCTACATGGCAGTGCACGCCGTGATAGCAATTTAGCCCTTAACGTTTCATTTAAGATCAAAATGACCCTCTGTAGATGAAAAATGCTAGTCAATCAATAGTAAATTGCTTGAAATAATATTGCGAACCTACATGGTAGTGCACGCCGTGATAACAGTGTCATATAGGGAAATATGTTGACTTTACAGAATGACACACCAGTCAAAAAATAATTTTAAAATTTTGTATAAAATATAAAATATTTTTTTCTGACGTGTCATTTTGTCAAATCATTTCAAGTTGTTTGTCATCAATTGACTAACAATTTTCATTCACGGAGGGGCTATTTTGACCTAAAATGAAACGTCGAGGGCTAAATTTTTTCAAAAAAATAAAGGTCAAAGTGACTATTCAGTCAAACGTTAGGGACATTTTTTGGCATTATGCCAAGTTATAAAATCTAAAACCTAAATTTCTAGCCATAACACCCTAAAATCTAAACCTTAAACTCTAAATTCTAACCCTGAACTCTAATATAAAACCTTAAAATTGAAAGGCTTGTGTAAACTATATATATATATATATATATATATATATATATATTAATTTCGCATTCTTATACTATTATATTATAGATCTATATTCAATACACACTAGTAGTAGAAATTAAATGATTCCATAGTTGTTTTAGTATTTACAGATTTAATTTAGAGTTTTTATGTTTAAGTTTGGAGTTCATAATTTAGGAATAATGATTAAACTTTAGAATTTATGGTTTAGAGGTTAGAGTTCAAATTTTAGGGTAATAAGATGATGAATTTAAGGTTTAACCGATAAACCTTAAATTCTAACCACTTAAGCCTAAACTTATAAACCCTACGCCCTAAATTAAATCTTTAAACACTAAAAATAAAATACTTATAAAATCTTTAAATTTTAATAGCCAGTGTATTTTTAGCCCCTCCTAAGTCTTAACTAAGTACGTACCAAGGATTTCATTTGAACCCTTTTATTATTTTTGTATTTAACTTTGAATCCTCCGTTTTTTTTTTTAATTTTAATTCTACACCCATACACAAAGTCCATTGCTCCGTCTTTTATATTTTATTTTTGTCTTGTAATTGGTTTATGTTTGGTATTGTCCGATTTAATACAAGCACGCACACAAATTATTGTTATATATATAACAATTTTTTCAATAAATATGATTTATTCATGGAGTAAAAAATTATATAGTATGAATATTATCACGTGTCTCGTTAAATATCACCTTAAACTCTTATCTATTTGCTACACATGTGTAAATTTTACTTTCACACTCTTATATGTTTTAATTTTTATAAACCTTAAACTCTGACCTTAAATCTAAACCTTAAATAGGACAAAAAACATTCAAATAAATAAGATTACGGAGTTTAAATTTTACTCAATATGTGTATAAAAGAACTTTCATATATATATATATATACACACATGTAGAGCATGTAGTTTTTTTTTTTTCGTATATGGTAGGCTGGTTGCTTACATTGTAAGGTTGAAATTCCGCGCGCGGGTGTCTTAAAAGGATGGTCTTCGATAGCTACACAAAATTGATATGTAGCCATCCATGATCATAAAGATACTTGGACACTTCATTCTTCTTAACATGATTTTGTTTACGAACATTTATATTCGAGACACATTCAAATTTATACGTAAACATAACATTTGGAGTATATGATAATTTTTTCAAACCGCATCGAAATTATTATTTTTTACTAATACGTAAACGTAACATTTGGAGTATATGATAATTTTGGTGTCGTTTTGATCCTTTGTCGATTATGATCGATGCCTATGTCTCGTTGGGGAGGTTGTGTTGTGGTTTATTAAGACCTACGAGGCCTCGCTGTGAGAAAGGAGGCATGGTGGTCGGACGGTGATGAAGTGGTGAACATGATAGGAGATGAAGAGTGAACAACAATGGTTAGGGTTTTAGGCTTTTATAGCCCAAAGATTAATAATCCAACAACTTTAACAAACCCATAACAAACTAACTTAGTTAGCTTAGCCACCTAATTACACTGATTCAACTAATTATTATATTCTAACACTCGCTATGCTTATTCTGGGCGTACTGTAATTTCAGACCGTATTATGTTTGTGTAATAAGATTTTGGTACACTTTTTCTTCTTCTTTTGTTGTCTGAATTATGCTTTGGTGTGATCTGATTATGAAAGGGTGTTTTAATGAGTCTGGAGTCACTTTTTTTTGTTTGTTTAAATATGTTTTTACCGTAACTCATATAAACTTTTTATTGTTTAACATGATCGGAAACCGATGAGTGAATAAATGTGGGTGAAAACAGCGGATGTCAAGGAGGGTAAATAAAAGAGAAAGGAGTTTTCTGTGTGTCTGAGTGTTCGGGGTCCAAAAATAATTCATCAGTTTTGGTAATAAAAGAAGAAGCAAAGACTGCAGTGTTCTGCAGTCACACCATGCATGCAATGCACCTCTAATTTCTCCAATTTCAATGTCTTCCTCTCCAGTGTTTTAATTCCTGTGGGGTCAAATTTGAAAAAAAAAGAATAGATCCCGGCAGAATTTGACATGGTTAATTATCAATAGTAATTTTAATAGTAACCTTGTTTTTTTTAACCTCTCGATTCTTTAGGGTTTTGTCGTTATAAGTATTTCAGATTGATTCACGTCGCAAATTTAATTTTGGTGTGTGAGTCTTTCCGCGAAGATTTTCTGCATACATAAGACCTCGAACTCAAAAAAATGTTTAAGCAAAATGAAATTAACCTTATTTAATATATATATGGGATGGGATCAAGTTACACTATGTAAAACTCATTTAGTTTTACACTAATCCATAGCCATTGGATGAGTGAAATGAATGGATGAGATTAAAAGTAGGATATGGAAAGATTATCACTTGGGAAAAAAAGTAAGGAGTTAATCTCATCCATTCATTTAACCAATCTAATGGCCATAAATTAGTGTAAAACTAGTTGAGTTTTACATAATGTAACTTGATCCTAACCCTATATATATATATATAGGGATAGGATCAAATTACACTGTGTAAAACTCTTTAAGTTTTACACCTTTTTGTCGTTGGATGAGTGAATCGGATGAATGAGATTAACATTAAAATATGTGAAGATTATCACTTGGGAATTAAAAAGACGGAGTTAATCTCATCCATCTATTTTCCCCATCCAACGATTCAAAAAAGTGTAAAACTTAAAGAGTTTTACATCGTGTAAGTTGATCCTAACCCATATATATATATAATGTGGTTTTTCGTCAAAACTTACACAGAGGTCTCATTGAAAAGAAAATGAAATGAAATGAAATTATAATATAAGATCTTGACACTCAAATTTTAGAAGAAACTCTAGGAATATTAAGAAAAATAGTAAGAATTTGCCTTTATTTATAGAATAAAGTAAAAAAACTGAAAGTGTAAAAATATTATGTAGGAATATTTAAAATTTTCAATTGTCATCCTTCAAAAATTTAGAAGAAATATCAAACTTTAATTTTTTCTTATTTAAAAATGAATGAGCCTACCACGTGCGACGAACACCGCTAAATACTACTAATATTGAACACCACTGAACACCATTAAATTAATTAATAAAGATTTAAAAGTTTAAGGACCCATCATACAATTAATAATTATTTTTAAAAATTCAATTAAATTATTTTTATATATATATTAAAATTTTATTTTTTAATAAGACTAAACTATATATTTAGTACATCACCTATTTTCGTATTTCTATTGAACCCTCATTATTTAAATATTATTTCAATTTGACCCTATTCTTTATAAAAAATAATTTAACCCTCAACCTAAAACTCTAAACTATTAAACCTTAAACCCTTAAACCTATACCCTAAACCATATACCCTTAAAAATAATTTCACCATCATCGATTCAATTCATTTATTAATTTAATTCAATGAAGATTCATCAGTGGTTTGGTCTACTACATATTAAGTTTCTTGCGGTCTTGTGTGGTGTCGTGGTTTTATTTGGTGAAATCTATAATACCCTAAAAACTAGCTTGGTAGATTTATAATTTCTAAGGGTCAAAATTTATTTTACTCATCGACAAGTTAAATCAAAGGAAAAATACACAAAAGAAACACTAAAATTAGGATGATAATACTTATGACAAGTTTGTTTTGCTTTAAAAAAGTGAAGGGAAACTGTTTTTGAGATGTACGGCTGAGTTGTTTAGTTTAAAATTAGAGTTTTAGTATTACTGCAAAAAAATATTTTTAAGTAGATAAAATATTTATTTTAACTATATATTTAAAATTTTAACGTGAAATTTAATTTATATATATTAACGTGAAATTTTAAAATTTTAAAAGGATAAAAAATTTAAAAACTTTAGTAGACATAATAATATTTTTTCAAGTTTTGAGAGGATTGTATACATATATGATCTGATTAAAATTTGCCTCTTTATATATTACAATTCTATAATGTGATTATGTGAACTAACTTGATTACGGCTGCGTTTTTAGTTGAGCTTTGTATCTCAAACGAACGTTTGTCTAACTTTTTCTTGTCAAACAGTCAACGTTAGTTATTAAATGAGCGTTTGTCCATCGTTTTTAGCGTTAAAACGGTTGTTTGCTGACAATTAGTTTTTTTCCAACTTTTAAAAACAGACGTTGCAGTCTCAACTGAGATTTAGAGACTGCAATGAAAAATGAAGTCTAAATTAAGTGTAAAAATGTTTCTGGATAGTCAGGTTGAATACACGAAACTATGATTTTCTTGCATTTGGATACCACTTATGCAAATAGTGTTTTAATTTGAATATTATTTTTTGAAAACAAAGATGAATCTCGTTAAAAATTTATTTCGTAATTAAAATTAAGTCGAAATATAATCTTAAACGGTGGAAGAAGAAAAAAAGTACATTTGATATGTTATTGAAAAAACAATTCACAAAACAAACAAATTCAAAAATAAAATAAAATAAAAAGTGAAAGAGAAAAAAAGAGTACACTTAATATCGAATATATAATACTCATATTCTACACTCACGTTTAATTCGGAACATCATGTGTTTTAAAACAATTGGAGCCAAAGATTTTTGAACAATAGCAGTTGCAATGGGCTTTGAACAATTTAACACGGTTTCGGAATAGGCCTCTGCAAAAGTGGTGGCGGCCCACCGAACTCCGTGGCTTTTGGCAAAGCTTTTTCGTATTATGGGTTAGCCCAGTATCTGTTATTTCTTAATTTTTAGTCGAATAGAAATATTTCCAATGGAAAAAAAGGTAAAACAATCTACTAAGTCCCTCTCAATTTCAAAATTGAGAAATTTGATCCTCTAAAAATATGAGCAATTTATTCCATATCAAATTTTAAAAACGAGAAATTAAAGACAACTAATCATTGTATTACTATTTCCCATCAATTTTATATAATCATGATTGACATACTAATAGATTTAGCCATTAATATTTCTTGTGTCATGTCATGTCAATTTAATTTTAATTTTAAAATAATTAATAAAATGTTAACTCTTGAATTTTAAATTGTTTAAATTATGTGGAGTTTTAAAATAGTACTAAATTGATATAATGTGTAAACGTTGATGGTTAATTTTTTTATTGGCTTAAGAGTTTGATAAATCTATGAACTTTTAAAAAAATCAATTCTACATATGATTTTTTTGCACCCAATTCAAATTGACTCTTTGACTAACGTTGACCGTTTCAACATTTTTTTTTAAATTTTTAGCCATGTGTCTTAACATGTTAATGCCACTTGACATGTTTAGGATTTTTAAATTTTAAAAAACATTTAAAAAACATAAAAAGTTCTAAAAAACTTGTTTTAATAATATAAAATTACTTTTAAATTTCAAATTTTGTACAATATTATAAATAATAAATGTTCAAAAGATTAAGATGGGCCGATTTAGCTAGTTTTGAAATTGAGAAGGACCTAATAGGTCCTTTCGCTATAAAAAGATTTCCATATTTTAATTTCAGTTGCAGCCAAAATAATAATAATAAAAAAATAAGAATTTAAATATATTTTCTTCGGCCTTGCTATTGTTTTTCCAATTCCTACTTTGTAGGCATACTCTCCTTCTCTTTGGGACTCTCTCTCTCTGTTTTCTTTCAAAGCTCACATATTTCTCTCAAATCACACCGCGAATCAGGTACTTCTGATCTTACTTTTCCTTTTTCTTTTAATTCCATTTGATCTCTGTTTGATCGTTTATGTACGATTGATCTGCATATCAACCGCTAGATCCCGACTTTCACTTCAATTTGGTTCTTAAATCTGCTTCATACTCCTCTTTTCTATCAAGGGTTTTCTGGGTTTTCCATATTTTATTGATTAAACGTTTGTTATAATTGTAATTATAATTATAATCTTTCTGAATCAGTGTGTTAGTTGTCTTTAGATATAAAAAAACTGTTTCTTTCCCTTTTTGTGTTTAAAAGAATCTATTTTTAAGTGATGGGTTTGTTTGATTACTTGTTTTAGCTTTGGGTTTTTTGAATTGCTTCAAAATTAGTGGTATAGTATATAATAGTTTAGTGTTTATATGAAGAACTAACAAATTACTCATTTATGGTGAAAAAGGGTTCCCCCCTTACATCTCTGTTCATGTTCTGGTTTATGTTGGTTAAAGTTGTCTAGGAGGTTGAATATATTGTATTTTGTTAGTGAGCTGTTAACGATTTATGTACTTTGTATATATTGCTGGTTGTTTCTCTTATGTTTGCTGTCTATTCTAGATGTTCTTTGTAGAAATTATTTTTCGTTCATGTTTCTTTATGTTGTGGTAAAAGATCAGGACAGTAATACTCGTAGTGTATTGTAATTTTATAGTCGGCTGTCGGTAACTTTTTATTAATCACTTTTCATTGAAACTATGTGCAGATGGCCATGCAGGAAGGAAATCCTGCGGGTACTCCTAGTGCTCAAGTTGTTGGAAATGCTTTTGTCGAGCAGTATTACCATATTCTTCACCAATCTCCGAATCTTGTGCATAGATTTTATCAAGATTCGAGTTGTTTAAGTCGGCCAGATATGTATGGCAACATGACAACAGTAACAACCATGCAGGTAGGTCTGGGTTAGGAGTTGAGATAAAAATAGGCACAAGCATATTGTCGTCATAATTCAAAATACATGCATCTTTCCTTTTGTACATTGGTTATTCCAGTACTTTAGGTGAATGCCAAGTTCGTCGAGAATAATTACCGAGACTATTTGTAATGATTGTTATTATGAATCCATATGTTTAACTGTAGGAATGGATATTTTTGGAAGTGTTTGTTTGTGGAGTCTTGTATATTTGACTTAAATAGATTTTTTCCCTTGTAATGTAGCTTAAACATGTTTTGGTTGATGAGTGCTTTTATATTTGCTTTTGAGTAGGCGATCAATGAGAAGGTACTATCTCTGAATTACGAGGACTATACAGCTGAGATTAAAACTGCTGATGCTCAAGACTCTTTCGAGAAAGGGGTCATTGTACTGGTAACTGGATGCTTAACTGGAAAGGACAATGTGAGAAGGAAATTCACGCAAACCTTCTTTCTAGCTCCACAAGACAAAGGTTACTTTGTCTTAAATGATGTTTTCAGATATGTTGAGGACAAAGAGTTGCAAAACTCTGTTCCAGTTAATGACATCAATGAACAGGCTTCAGCATCTACCTTGGCACCAGAACCAGGTTGAACTTGATTCTCTCATTTTATGAATTATGTTTATACTTGCTTTACGCTCAAATAGTGGAATTGCCTTTTTCTTCCAGAGCCAACTCATGACCATCTTGCGGAAGAACCATTAACTTACCCGGAAGATGAAGATACTAATAATGACGCTGAAGTTTTTGATCCGTCAGATAAGGAGGAAGGATCAGTTGTTGAAGAAGAAGTTGTTGAACCCCAAAACATTGCAACTCATAGTGAGAGTGTTGTGGCTGTTGATTCAGCTCCTGCGGTTTTAGAGGATGCTCCTAAGAAATCATATGCTTCAATTGTGAGTTAATGTCAATGGCTTTTGCTTTTTCTTTCATGATTCAGGGGTCCTTTTTATTTTTCTATTGAACCTACCGAATTTCATATTAGGTTAAAGTAATGAAAAGTAATACAGCATCTACTTCGGTCTATGTTCCTACCAATAACGTGAGGGCGGCACCTAAAGAAACACGCTCAACTGTTTCTGCAAAACCTGCTCCTGCCACTGAGGCAGCATTGCCTGACAATGATAATGCACCCGAAAGTAGCAATGACAATGAGGAAGGTAATTGCCAACTTCATTTATGCACTCTTGGATAATAATAGCAGCACTTTTTTTTTCTTTGTCAATGAAATTAGATCCGTACCTTTTCTGATTTCAATGAGTAAAGATATTAATTATGGGTTTAAAGAAGGCAGATGTGATTGACATGGTTGATGTTATGTCATATGTAATTTTCTATTTGATGTATCTTGATACATATTCTTCTTTGTTTTAAATATAAATCTCATTTACTTTTGTTCTTACCAAAGCTGAAGGACACTCCATATATGTACGGAACTTGCCTTTCACTGCAACACCTGCACAACTTGAGGTGGCATTCAAAAAATTTGGGCCCATTAAGCGCAATGGCATCCAAGTCAGAAGCAATAAGGTTGACTAAGTTAGCGATTTAGGCTTCTCCAAGTCTCCTTCCTAGTTGACACTTGACATTTCAAGTTCAAGTTCTCGGTTCTTACTGTTTCTGTGTATTTCTTTCTTCCTGCAGCAAGGATTCACGTTCGGGTTTGTTGAATTTGAGAATGCAAGTTCAGTGCAGAGTGCACTTGAGGTATGATCACTAACATAAGTTGCTCTTCAATTCAATCACTTACCCGACAAGTTCTGTTAAATTTTTCCCGATAAATAAAGCACTATAAATAAAGCCCAAAACCAGGTCAATGTTAAGTGACAGTATGGGTCATATCATGTGAACATGGGTTTTTGGCCACTTGAAATGTATCTGATTTGAACTTTTGTTGAACTTTTTTGAGAAAACCTTACCGTATGCGAAGGTAATTAAATCAGCTGGTCCGATAGAATAAATCCACCTTGATCTGATGTCTTTCTATTCTTCTGCAACTTATAGACAGTATGTAGAATAATATAAATGAATCCGCGACCTTGTAATGTTTTGTGTAATTTAGCTCTTATATTTTCTTTAACCTTAAATCAGTCCCTTTTCAGTTCGCACCAATTTGCAGCCTTGCTGAATTAAGTTGGAAAGTCCAAAAGCTTAAACCAACTAATTGTTAACCCTTTTATGGCTGTCATTAAATTTTCACATTAATGTACTTTCCGGGTCTACAATTCTAAGGTCCTAACCTAAATCAAAGGTTTAGATTACCATCCATCCCTTATTTTTGCATCTTTCTCAACTGCATCACTGTGTTTTCGTTGCTAACCTTAAATTCGATATGATTGAGGGAGCTTGATTTTATTCGATAAGCTAAGAAGCACTTATAGAATTCCTTGTTAATCTCAGCTAGTCTCCCTTCAGTGTTTCTGTATGGTTATATCTTTGAATTTATGGATGTGCTCTTGCATTCCAGGCTTCACCAATTACCATCGGGGATCGGCAAGCTGCTGTGGAAGAAAAGAGGACTAATACCCGAGGTAATTCAAATTTTAGAATTTTGATGCTGAAATTTATCAAATTTTCCATTTTTTCCCTATATTTTTTTTTACGCAAATCAAACTTTTAGTCCATCAAACTTTCAGTTTTGCATTACATGATGTGATGGTGGATATTCGATATCCATCTATTAGCTTTGGCTAGTAATCTAGGATAATAACTTTGGGAACCTTGTCTTTTTTGCAGTTGGTAGCACTGGGAGTGGTATCGGGACTGGAAGAGGAAGGTATGCTTCGGGTAAAACTGGGTTTCGGAGTGACAATTTCAGGGGCCGAGGGAACTTTGGCAGTGGTCGAGGAGGCTATGGCAGGAGCGAATTCAGAAACCAGGGGGAATTTTCCGGACGGCCAAAGGGTTTGGGTGGATGGAACGGAGATAACTATCAGCGAGTTAATCAGAATGGAAGGGGTGGCCGTCAAGGTGGTACCGGGGTGAAACCATGATTCAGTTTCTTCGACATTAGCTGAGAAAATGACCAGATTGTTATTATTTTTTTGACGGTATAAAACAAAGGAAACGAGGGGGATTAGAATTCGGAGTTGTTTATTTTTCATAAATTCAACTTTTCTTGAGGAGACTATTTGGGTTTTTTTCTTCTTCATTGGAGCAACGTGTTGAAGATTCTTTAATCTAATTTATGATATTATCCTCAAATCTTTCATTTCTATATAGGTTTAGCATGTTCTTGAGAGATGACACAGAAATCGTCTGATCATTGTTTTTCGTTCTTGTATTTGATTAAGCCGATTTGAGCCTTACCAATGAAGTAATAAATGGTTAAACGGACATAAGAAATACTAAAAAAATTAATTCAATTTCATTGCAATCCTATTATGATGTATTTAATTTTCTTTTTATTCAAAAGTCGACAACAAACAATTCCCATCAATTTGATTTTTTTAGTGATTCAAAATAAAATCTAGAGTTAATTTAATTGTTAATACAGAAAGAATTGGAGCATTTTTTAACTTTTATACCAAGCTGAGTTGGTTAGTCAATATAGACTTATTAGTAGGGATGTACCCAAAGATATTGGGTGCAGTTGCACTAATTTTTTTAAAATTTTCATATTAGATATTTTTTATATTTATTTGACAATTTGATTTTACTCCTTTAAAAAAAAAATTTATTTTGAACCTTAAATTTTCAAATAACTTTTTAAAAATTCTCACATACGCAAATTTCCGTCACCTTGCTTGTTAGCATGTTTTCTACCTCTTTTTAGTGCTCCTATTTATACTTTCACTCTAAAAAATAAATTTAAGGTTAATGTTTAGGGAATTAGAAGTATGATGTATTTTTAAAGGTATATGATTTAAAGTGTAGAATTTAAAATTTAAAGTTAGTGCTTAAAATTAAATTTTTAGTGTTGGAAGAGCATGAAAAAGAACATTAAAAAGTAACCGATGATTTTTGTTCGAATCAGTGCAATCTCCAGCAGAGTTATTATGGCATGGCAGTCGTGCGAACTTATACGAGGAATGGAGAGTGGTCAGTAAGCTAGCAGTAGCAAAGAATTCAATTAAGATAGCAACCACAACATAGGAATTAAACCATATATAAAAGTTAACGATTGAATTTAATTGGATTGATGTTGTTGGTAATGTATTATAAAGAGAACATGAAATTGAACATATTTAAATATTTATTACTTTTTGATTTATGGTTTAAACTCTTAATTTTAATTCATTTCAATTTCACCCTATTTTTATTGTCAACTATACTCTATTTTCTTTCTTCCCCTCCTCTCTAAGTAAGAGTAGAATTAAGATTAGGATTAAATTTAAGATTTGTCAAAAAAAAAAATTATACTCTATCCCCTGGAATTTAGTTTCCGACTCCACATTTAAAAGCAATTAGTTATTTCCACTTGTGTGTTTATTTTGTTAACGTTTTCAAATTCTTAGTTTTATTTGATTGTGTTTCGTTATTAGGAAAAAAGTTTTTTTGTTATATGCATGTATATCTTACGGTCTATATTCGAGTGTTTTATTACTTAATGCAGTGATTTTGTTTTCGAAATATAAATAATAATTTGAAAAACGATATGAAAATAGGATGTAAACACATACAAACATGGATATTATAAATATTTCAATATAAATTATAAACATGTTAATTTTTTAAAATATATATAGATTTTTTTTAAATATAATTATAACACTATAAAATAATATGGGTGTTTTGCCCAAATGATAATATAAGATTTTTTTATTTCATGAAATGGGTAGTTGTTTTTTTTTTATTTCGTGAATTAGAGATATTTGAACAATAAGTACGAGTAGTCGTCGGCACTTTCAAATAAGTTTGGAAGTCGCCCTGAAAGCACGGCGACTTTAGACAACCGTTTTTTAGATTAAAAAATTGAGAAAGGAAGTCGTTTGAAAATCTCGACTACTTTAGACAAATCATTTTTAATTAAAAAATTTCTCTCAAAGTTGTATACACTTCCTGACGTCTTCTTTTGTCACTGTTTAATCGTTTCTACTTCGTAAAATAAAAAAAACGCACACTCTACTTTATAAAAAAATCTTACATCATTACGAGCAATATTTTTCAAATTATCAGATTTACTTTTCTCAAAAAAAAAATATGTATGAAGTCCACCATAGTAAACTAAACTCCCTTAAAAAAACTAATGAAAAGAACTTAATTTCATCACATTTCTATTATTATTTATCATTTTTTTGTATGATGAAAAGAATCTAAGATACCATGAAAGCAATGGAGGGAGAGTAGGTGAGAATTGTTACTAGATGACGTAATCAGCACGTGGGTATAACAATAGATTATTGTTTTCTTCTAGAGTCAAACCATTTTCGCAGACAGCTGGATAAACTTGCCTTGCTGTTTTCACCCCCTTGTCTTCCCACCACGTGTACACCTCGATATTCTCATTACACGTCACCTTCCAAGAATCCTAATTTTGCAATTCATCTCCTCCTTCTCAAGTCAAATATAAATTTATTTCTCAAATATCTCTTCAATAACATTTATATTTAGAATTTTAGTTTTTTTTATAATAAATTCTTTTCATTCTACGTTTTCTATTGTTCGATTAATTTAGTTCTCAAATATATGGATTTCTCCCCGAGTTGTTAGAAGGAAAGTGGTTTGTGTGAAGAAGAGTAAATAGCGTTAAAGCTCAATTATTAGAGGTGTTTAAACGGTCGATTCAGTTATTAACTAAATTAAAGTGCCTAAAACTCAAATAATTTCTCTTAAAATTTGTAACATTAACTTAATCTATTTTTATCTTCAAAAATCATTAATAAAACCTAACTAAATTCGCTTAATTCGGCTTGTTTTTAAATTAATAAAGAAATTTAATAAATCTTGAAATCTTGATTCAAAATAACAATTTAAATAATAATAAATTAAAACGGACTAAACCAATCTTATTTTATCTCTATCAACTTTAAATTCTTAATTAAGTTAAACTCAATGAATGGTTCTAGTGAAAAAGATGATAATATTTATTCTAAAATATTTAAGTTCGATCAGTTATATTTATAAGATATATATGCATTATCAAAATTTAAAGAGTTAACAAAAAATATGAACGTTTATCTATGTCTTTTAGCATGTTTTTTTTCTTTCTTAGTCGTTTGACCGTTCTTTTATTTTATATTTTCAGGGTTATTTGACGATGTCACGACTGATCAAGATGATGCTTATTTGTAACTATGCCGATCTTCCCTGCTCTGAACCCTCGAATTAAATTTAGATACACTGTTTGCGCTCGTGGATAGTTTCTCACGACGTTCGGCTCTGATTTGCGGTTCTCAGTGGTTTTTCAATAGCTTAATCCCCTTTTGTGGTTCGTTTGCCGATGTAACCAGATTTGTTCGTGTCTATTTTTCGTTTGAGTCTTTTGGATGAGTTATTAACATTGTTCATGCATTGTCCTTGTATGATCTAAAATGACTAATTTTAAGAAAATGTCCAAATTATGTATTTAGTTTACGATTATAATTGTAAATCTTTATTATAATTTTGAGTATTTTCTCGTTTAATAAAATTAGCGGCTTCTTTAAAAAAAATCGTATTGTAATTGAATTTGTTATACATAATTATGAAATGTTTAGGTAATTACCATAAATCTTGGGTCTTATTGAATTTTCTGTAATTGGCCCTTCCAATTACATTCTTCAATTTTTAGTGGTGAGAATTGATGTAATTATGTAGATGTTATACTCTTTAATTTATAATTAATATTATTTTAAAAAATTAAATGTATATAATTGTATAATTACATTTTATATAACTAAACGTGACACGAGGAATTGAAATATAATTATACTCTATCTATCAAATATGTTTGAAAATTACAATTTTTTGTAATCACTCGTGTAATTATTCTATATTTTCATTCAATCACACAATGGTGTGTAAACACACCCTTAATATTATTAAATAAATGGATGATTCTACGGGGATGTTACACACCGATATGCACTACTAATATGAAATATATACCATTGATTAAGTGATTATATGATCACAATCATTAGATCAATTAAAGTTTGAGTAAAATATGCAAATAGTCCTCCGAATTTATGATCATTTTTTTGTCGAGTCTCCCTACTATGAAAAGCTACAAAATAGTCGCATGACTTTAAAAAAGTAACAAATTAGTCATTTACTGTTAATTTTAATATTTTTTTCTCAATTAAATTTTTGTTCAATTAACTCAACCAAAAACATTACATATAAATATAAATTTTCACCAATTTATTTCCCAAAAGGTCATATGAAGATATAATTTCAAATTTTCTTTTAATAAAAAAAGCTCCATTGCCCAACTAGTTGAATCCATTGCAAACGGCACGTTCGTTTTGAGTATTGAAACCGATTTTGACGGTCGCATGTAATTAATCCGGGAAGTTGCCTCCGGGCTACCAATTTACCTTGCTAATTCACTGAACAATTTAAGACTTCAAGGGCAGAAAACAACTGCGATTCAGATTTTAAGTAGAATGATCGGGAAATTCCCGATTGGATTATTGTTTCTGGTGGTAATTTAGATACTATTTATGTTTTTCGTTAATTAATTGTTGTTGCATATGTCGTTAACTAATTTATTTTTTTGTTTTGATATTTTTAACAACAACAGATCAATTTATTATTATTTTTAAGTAGTGTGACTATTTTGAAACTTTTCATAATCGAAAAATCCAAAAAAAAAAAAACGTCCTCCAGTATTTTTATATTTTACACGGTAAAAAATCAGTAGAGCACATTGATATGTAACATTCATTATAGGATTTCCCTTAAATAAATATTGAAAGATCAAACACAAAACAAGAATTAAAATACTTTCTTTTACTCACAGAGTAAAAATCTTCTACCCCTAATCATGCTTTCTTATATGTTCCCTACTAAAAAACACCTAAAAATTAAATTATAGGCTCTAATTCTAATTTATATATCTTAAACCCTAAACCTTAAATCCTAAACTCTAAACCCTAAAAAATACACCCTACACCTAATTCCCTACATCCTAACCATAAGCTTCAACCTTAAACCCCAAACCTCAAACCCTAAACCCGCTATTTTAAAATGGAGGCACCAATAGAAACATAGTTAGGAGTAGGCGATTTCCATCCACATCGTAAATATGTCAAAATCTAATTTATTATTAGGTTAAAGAACCCTAACGATATGTGAACTAGTTGAAATATCTGTGTGGCCGCTAGCGTTTTAAAAGTTATAAAACAATCAATAAATTTTTAATTCAATTACAATGATCATTAAATTTGTTCAAATTATATAAAATAGCCATTCAAAGTTACCAACCTATTTCAAAATAATCCTTAAATTTATTAAAATTTATCGAAATATTATCACTAATAAGAATTATTGTGTAATCACCAATAAGTGTTGGGTGCATTGGTAAGTGCATAAGGCACATTGCACCTCTAAGTAGAAGACACAAACCGTAAGACAGACATGTATATTACAGAAAAATATTGATAATCAAATTAAAAATTTAATGATTATTTTGTTACTTTGAATCTTTAGCTTAGTTTAATGACAATTATTATATTTTACCCTTATTTTTATTCAACAAAAAAGAGAAGAAAAAAAAACACAACTTGCCAAATCTTTCACTGCCAAGGTTCTATTGTTGTGTTAGTAACGTGTGATACTATTCGACTTAAAAATATTTATTGTTTTTATACATTTTAATATATTAATAACTAATCAGTATCATATAAATCGTTAGTTTTTATATAAATCCCGAATTATTATTTAATAATTAAAATTATATGTATGATTATAAATAAGACTGGAATCAAAAGCCGAGCTGGTTTTGCTAAACAGTGGAAAAACGAAACAGAAATGTCTTTGCTGTAAGAGTAGTAGTCTCCGATGTGTTTGTGAGAATGCCAATGCTCCCAACTGTAACCGACGTTTCCATCTTTCCCCCACTGGTTTCCACGTGTGGTTCGTTCTCATCTGTGCTGTGTCATCTTTATAATCTCATCAATTTTGTTCCCTATTTGGTTTCTTTCTATGTCAGTTCTTACACAAACCAAACAACTCTCTCCCCCTCCCCAAATCACCCTCCACTTCTAGTTTCTGCGTTTTTCATCGATCCTGTAAGCTTTTAAGCTTTATCTGAGTATCTTTTTTTCTCTTCATTGGAGTTTCAGTTCGTTTTTATGATCATGTGTTGTTGTTTCTTCGTCCGTTCTTCTTAAGTCTTATCATTCTTTTTAGTTTTTACTGTTGTTGTGTTTGGTTCTTTTGTTTTGAACAGGAAAGGGACCTTCTCTAATGGCGGAACCGAAAGAAAGCCAAGACATGAATGGTCAGATCAACTTTTTGTTTCAAGAAAAACAGCAACTGATTCAGTTTTTCCCCAGTTTTTCATTCGAAAAACGTGTTTCCGAACAAGATTCCAACCCAGAACCAGACCTTACCCTCAGGCTGTCGCTGGGTGGGATTTACGGTACTGGGACTGGGAGTTACACCGAACAAAACCCTTTAACCAGATCATCTACCATAACCGGACAAGTGGTGGGCCTTAAGACGAATCTGGTCGAACTGGCGGAAAACACCATGCCGGAGGGTTATGATCTTTCTTTGGACAGGTCTTGTTCGTTGCCTGTAATAGTGGAGAGTAGCAAAAGGGTGATGCCGGTGAATGTTAAGGAATCCAGGATGATGAGGCGAGCTGAGGCCAAGAGAAGAGCCGAGGAGAAGCAGAGGAATGCCATGAAAGCGGCTGATAGAGAAAGGTTGCCAATGCCGCCGCCGCCGCCGCCGCGGTCTCCGCCTGCTGAATTTCCTGCTTGGGCTGTGGCTTCTGCTGCTAGAAACCCTGCGCTCCTTAGAGCCATTGCTAAGATAAAGGAGTTTAGAAATTCTCAAGGTACGCTGTTTTTTTTTTCCCTTGATGAAATCTCAATTTATTTAATTTCTAGTTTAATATTTCATGTTGAACTCGAATTTCTTACTGTTTGTACTTAGTTTGTCTTGGCATTGAAAAACTAAGATACTCATGTCATCAATCTTAAAAGATAACCTTAGATAGATTCGAGATTCGAATATATGTCGGACATATTTGTCGGTATCGTTAAAGATAAGTATTTAATGAAAAAAATGAAACGAAGTTTAAAGTGTCCGCATCGTTAAAGATAAGTATTTAATGAAAAAAATGAAGAGTCCGAATAATGAATTTTAAAGCGTCCATATTTTATACTCTTGCCTTCTATCACATTTTTTTACGACTTTTAGACATTAAAAATGACAAATCCAAACATCATAGGTTGGTTACGCAAATTCGAGTATGTGTTGTGTTTGACAAAATTCAATGCAGGATCATCCTCTAACCTAATGAAGTCCGGGCCGGTGATTACTTCCGATGCGGTGGCTACTGGAAATTTCGTCAAACGTGCGCCTGAGAAAATCGAATCCGAGAATCCGACCAAGAAGGCTAAGCTTCCCAATGGTAGGATTCAAGATGATGGGATGGCTATCATGAAACAAATGCCTAGTGTAACCACCACCGGAGACGGCCCCAACGGGAGGAAAATAGAAGGAATTCTTTACAAATACAACAAAGAACAGGTGCACATAGTTTGTGTTTGTCACGGGAAGTTCCTTTCGCCGGAAGAATTTGTGATGCATGCCGGGGGTACGGATGTTGCGAACCCGATGAAGCACATCACTGTCTGCTCAACCTCTTACTAATTAAGATCGACGGTGGTGTCTCCTAAGTTTAAAGACATCAAAATGCGATGAGCCGGAGAGAGTTCTAATCATAAAACAATAATCGTGATTTCATGTTAAAACCGCTATTTAAATTCTTGATGATGGCTTTTGTAACCTTTTATAGCACAAGTACCAAAACTTTGGTTGTTTAAGAACTCTGTTGAATAACTTCCTTAATATGAAGGTGTAGGCTTGTGCAATATAAGTAGCATAGCTTTGCTTCACAAATTAAGGACTTTATAATAATTATGTACATATAGAGAGAGAAACATATACATATACTGTGTAATAATTAACAACACAAAGTACTACTCTTGTCTGATTTTAATCAAATATACAAATTTTAAAAACAAATTTCACCCATTATAAAAATGTGATTACATCATATTTCTATTTACAAATTTAAATTTTATGCGATTGATAAAATTTGCTTTTAATCATTAGTATGAGTACTGCCGCTTTCTCTTTCTAGTGAAAACCCTAAGGGTTTCTCTCTCTTTTTCTTCTTGATTGGTTGACAGGGACACTAATTTTAGGGCTGGTTATTGACTCTTGCTGTTTTTGTCTGTATATTTTTTATATTCAGTACTTACTTTCTCTAATGTTTTGTAATTTTTCAGCTATATTTTCATTTTGTCCGTAATATTTTTATATTTTAATAAATTCAGTGTACATATTATTAGAAAAATTATGCGATGGTAATCAATTTTTAATTACTTATGCAGATGATGAAATCAGAAATGAGGTTGAATGTTCAAAGTACAAACTGGTGGAAGCTGTTGGAGTGGTTTGAAAAAGTGGAAGCTTGGTGTCCACATCCTCAAACTTATCTGGGCTTACCTTTACATGCTTGGAATGAAGGCAAGGCTCTCTCAACAATATGGCTTACCTTTACATGACTGCTGATATGCTGGAAACACAAAGATTCATCTTCTGCTGGACTTGAGATTGTTCCCTTTACTGCTCGGGCGATACAGATGTTTGCAACGGGTGGTTTGTTATACCTCCCTTTAGAACCGCCACAACTCTCCTTACAATTACTATCAACACCTCCAGAATGACTATCGTCATATCCCTCCATAGGGATAGAGTCAGGATCGAACATTGGTAGGGACCAAAATATTAAATTGGTAGTCTCCGTAAAGACATTTCAGCATAACCTCCACTGCCTTGTTTTCTGGACCAGTTCCAGATTTTGCAGAAATTATGGCAGTAAAAACGGCTATAGAGGTGTACATAAAAGCTGGTTGGATAGGTAAGGCGAGACTTATAGTAGAATCGAACTCTCAAGTAGTGTTAAACTGGGTTGCCAATCCATTACTTCGTCTGTGGAAATGGTCTATTTTTGAAGAAATCAAACACAATGCAGAGGCTATCAAACAGGTGCAATTCGTATATACATCGAGGGAGAAAAATTGTATGGCTGACTTACTTGCTAAAGCCGGAATGAGCAGAGATTGTTTGTTCCAAGCTTGGTGGTAGGAAGAATTAAATTTAAGGGTAGTTTCCTCGATTTCACAAGGAGTGAATCTGGAGAGTATAGATTAATGTTATAGCAGGTAAAGAGGGGATTTGCATATGCTTGGTGGTCATAGTCTCCTTGTGCGTTTAACCAACCAGGAGAAATTCTTGTCACTTTTGGTGGCCTGGCGATATGGAGTTTTTATCTGGAGATTCTAATTTTGTGGGCATATACGGTTTAGTGGTTGTGTATCAATTCTTATTTGTAAAAGTGAAACAAGTAGGTTATGGTTTGGTGGTAGGTGATTTTAAGCTTGTATCCACTGGTTGGCAAGTATTTTTTTTTATCTAGGTTTAGGAAGGTTTTTAACGTGGGTCTCAATCAGGTTAGGCTACTATGATTACATCAATAAAATTATATCTTGCCGAGCAAAAAAAAAACCTCCACTTCGAACTGCTCTGCTATCGATACGACAATCATCACGTCCATTTGACCAATCAGCTAACTGTTAAAAGTGTTGGCTTTGAAATTTCAAAGCAAAATTCAACAAAGTAGGCACCAATTGACAAATTGAATTTGTCAAGTTTGGGTGCAGCAAATGGAGAAAAATGATGCAGCAAATGTTGAAAATGTGGAATGGGGAAATTGATTTTTGGTCCCTAAACTTTAGGCTATTTACAAGTTTAGTCCTTAAAGCTCAACTATAAATAGCATGGCCATTTGCCATTCTTACACATCCCAAATCATTCTAACATCCTCCCAATACTAGAGAAATTAGAGAGTTTTCATAGAGTTGTTTTCTCCTTTTTATCAAGAGAGAATTGTCATTGTTTTCTCCTTGTTAGATTGAGAGAAGTTGTAATTCCTATTTTCTCATAGTGAAATTCTTCTACCTTTGTCCGTGGTTTTTACCCTATATTATTTAGGGGTTTTCCACGTAAAATCTGTGTCTCCTTTATCTTCATTGTTATTTTCTCAAATTATCAGTTGCGTTTTTGCTCTATCCGACGATCGTATTCCGCAACAATTGGTATCAGAGCCAGATTTGGGTGCGTATATCTACTTACCGTATTCTCTGTTGGTTGCCACTGAAAAGTGGATCCTCCATCATAAGAAAGTAAGTTAGATATTACTCATTCATTGAAGGTGGTGGGCACTATTCACGTCAAAAAGGTGAAATAGTGGGAGCTATCTGAAATAGAAGCTATGGCAACGAAATTTGATATTGAAAAGTTCAATGGGAGAAATTTCTCACTGTGGAAATTGAAGATAAAGGCCATCCTAAGAAAAAACGGATGTCTAGCGGCTATCAGCGAAAGGCCGGCAGATTTTACGGATAACAAGAAATGGAATGAGATGGACGAGAATGCTATTGCAGACCTTCATTTAGCATTAGCAGATGAAGTACTATCAAGCATCGAGGAGAAGAAGACGGCCAAGGAGATTTGGGATCACCTCGCAAAATTATACGAGGTCAAATCGTTGCACAATAAAATTTTCCTTAAGAGGAAATTGTACACTCTTCGGATGTCAGAATCTACTTCAGTGACAGAGCACTTAAACACGTTGAATACTCTATTTTCTCAGCTTACATCCCTAAGCTATAAAATAGAGTCACAAGAACGTGCTGAACTTCTGCTTCAAAGTCTACCTGATTCGTATGATCAACTCATCATCAACTTGACGAACAACAACCTTACAAGTGATCTAGTCTTCGATGACGTTGCAGCTGCTGTTCTGGAAGAAGAAAATCGGCGTAAGAACAAGGAAGACAGACAAGGAAATCTGCAACAAGCAGAGGCCTTAACGGTGATGAGAGGAAGATCAACAGAACGTGGCCAAAGTAGCAGTCACAATCATGATAGATCAAAGTTAAGGAGTAAGAAGAATTTAAAGTGCTACAACTGCGGAAAGAAGGGTCACATGAAGAAGGATTGTTGGAGTTTACCTAAAAACTCCAATCCTCAAGGAAATATGGCAAACACTTCAGATGATGGAGATGCTCTCTGTTGTGAAGCAGCAACAGCCATGGAAGGCAGAAAAAGATTTGCAGACATATGGCTTATTGACTCGGGAGCCACATATCACATGACCTCAAGAAGAGAATGGTTCTATAATTATGAACCTATCTCAGGAGGATCTGTGTACAGCTGCAATAACCATGCCTTGGAAATTGTTGGCGTTGGAACCATCAAATTGAAGATGTATGACGGGACAACCAAAGTTGTTCGAGATGTGCGACACGTGAAAGGCTTGAAGAAAAACTTATTATCCTACGGATTGTTGGATAATAATGCAAGCAAGATTGAAACACGGAAAGGAATCATGAAGGTGTTCCATGGAGCGCTTGTGGTGATGAAAGGTGAAAAGATAGCTGCAAATTTGTACATGCTGAAGGGAGAGACTTTGCTAGAAGCTGAAGCCTCTGTTGCCTCATGTAGTTCAGATTCTACCATGTTATGGCATCGGAAACTTGGACACATGTCAGAACAGGGAATGAAAGTCCTTGTGGAGCAAAAGCTACTTCCGGGTTTAACAAAGGTATCACTTCCTTTGTGTGAACATTGTATTACAAGTAAGCAGCATCGATTAAAATTCAACACATCACATTCTAGAGGCAAGGCTGTTCTAGAATTGGTTCACTCTGATGTATGGCAAGCACCGGTTACATCCCTAGGGGAGCAAAGTATTTTGTCTCCTTCATTGATGACTACTCTAGGAGATGTTGGGTGTATCCTATCAAGAGGAAGGCAGATGTGTTTTCAACCTTCAAAGTTTTCAAAGCGCGGGTGGAACTTGATTCTGGAAATAAGATCAAGTGTTTCAGATCAGATAATGGAGGTGAATATACAAGTGATGAATTTGATGACTTTTGCAGAAAAGAAGGCATCAAAAGACAGTTCACAACAGTATACACTCCTCAACAAAATGGAGTGGCAGAGCGGATGAACAGAACTCTGTTAGAAAGAACACGAGCAATGTTGAGAGCTGCAGGGCTAGAAAAAGCTTTCTGGGCAGAAGCAGTCAATACCGCCTGTTATTTGGTGAATCGGGCTCCATCAACTGCAATTGAGTTGAAGACACCGATGGAAATGTGGACTGGTAAACCAGTTGATTATTCAAACCTCCATATATTTGGAAGTATTGTGTACGTGATGTACAATGCCCAAGAAATTTCAAAGTTGGATCCAAAATCCAGAAAATGTAAATTCTTGGGGTATGCTGATGGAGTAAAGGGGTATCGCTTGTGGGATCCCACTGCCCGCAAAGTGATTATCAGCAGGGATGTTATCTTTGTAGAAGATAAGCTACAAAGAAAAGAAGAAGATGATAGCACTGATAAAGAAAAGCCAGAGACTACACAGATACATGTTGAAAATGAGTTTGAACAGAGAGATTGTTCTGAAGCAGAACCAGAGCTCGAGGAATCAGAACCAGAGAATTCTGAAGCTCCAACAACTCGTCAATCAGATCGTGTGAGAAGACGCCCCAATTGGCACTCAGATTATGTTATAGAAGGTAATGTTGCATACTGCCTTTTAACGGAGGACGGTGAGCCATCAACATTCGAGGAGGCAATGAACAACTCAGATGCTTCGCAGTGGATGACGGCAATGCAAGAAGAAATCGAAGCCCTTCATAAAAATAATACATGGGAACTTGTGCCACTACCACAAGGAAGGAAGCCAATTGGTAACAAATGGGTCTTCAAAATCAAGAGAAATGGTGACGATCAAGTGGAGAGGTATCGTGCAAGACTGGTGGTCAAAGGATATGCTCAGAAAGAAGGTATTGATTTCAATGAAATCTTTTCTCCTGTGGTTAGACTAACAACGGTTCGAGTTGTCCTGGCAATGTGTGCTACATTGAATTTACATCTAGAGCAGCTAGATGTTAAAACAGCTTTTCTTCATGGAGATCTTGAAGAAGAGATTTACATGCTCCAGCCTGAAGGTTTTGAAGAAAAAGAAAAGAAGAACTTGGTTTGTAGGTTGAACAAATCTCTGTACGGTTTAAAGCAGGCGCCGAGGTGTTGGTACAAGAGATTTGACTCCTTCATCATGAGCCTTGGATACAACAGACTTAATGCAGACCCTTGTGCTTACTTCAAGAGGTTTGGTGAAAACGACTTTGTTATATTGCTGTTGTATGTAGATGACATGTTGGTTGCAGGCCCCAACAAAGATCATATTGAAGAATTAAAGGCACGACTGGCTAGGGAATTTGAAATGAAGGACTTGGGACCAGCAAACAAGATTCTAGGGATGCAAATTCACCGAGACAGAAGTAATAGGAAGATTTGGCTTTCACAAAAGAATTACTTGAAAAAGATCTTGTCACGATTCAGCATGCAAGATTGTAAGCCAATTTCTACCCCTCTTCCTATTAACTTTAAATTATCCTCCAGTATGAGTCCTAGCAGTGAAGAAGAGAGGATGGAGATGTCTCGAGTACCGTATGCATCAGCAGTGGGAAGTTTAATGTTCGCTATGATTTGTACAAGACCAGACATTGCACAAGCAGTGGGAGTGGTTAGTCGGTACATGGCGAATCCAGGCAGAGAGCATTGGAATGCTGTGAAAAGGATCCTGAGATACATCAAAGGGACCTTAAATGTTGCATTATGTTACGGGGGATCAGACTTTCTTATCAGCGGGTATGTCGATTCTGACTATGCAGGAGATTTGGATAAAAGCAAATCTACAACAGGGTATGTGTTTACAGTTGCTGGTGGAGCTGTAAGCTGGGTTTCAAAACTGCAATCGGTTGTGGCTACGTCAACAACAGAGGCAGAATATGTAGCAGCTACACAAGCCAGTAAAGAAGCAATATGGTTGAAAATGCTATTGGAGGAGCTCGGGCACAAACAAGAGAATGTCTCTTTGTTTTGTGACAGTGAGAGCGCCTTGCATCTTGCAAGGAATCCTGCTTTTCACTCAAGAACAAAACACATTCGGGTCCAATACCACTTCATTCGTGAGAAAGTGGAAGAAGGGACGATAGATATGCAGAAGATCCATACCGATGACAACATAGCAGATTTCATGACAAAAGCAATCAACACTGATAAGTTTACTTGGTGTCGATCCTCTTGTGGCTTGTTAGAGACGTAAGCAACATGGAAAATACGAGGTAGAAAGAATGGTGTGAAGATATGATTGTTCCAATCAAATCTTCAAGTGGGAGATTGTTAAAAGTGTTGGCTTTGAAATTTCAAAGCAAAATTCAACAAAGTAGGCACCAATTGACAAATTGAATTTGTCAAGTTTGGGTGCAGCAAATGGAGAAAAATGATGCAGCAAATGTTGAAAATGTGGAATGGGGAAATTGATTTTTGGTCCCTAAACTTTAGGCTATTTACAAGTTTAGTCCTTAAAGCTCAACTATAAATAGCATGGCCATTTGCCATTCTTACACATCCCAAATCATTCTAACATCCTCCCAATACTAGAGAAATTAGAGAGTTTTCATAGAGTTGTTTTCTCCTTTTTATCAAGAGAGAATTGTCATTGTTTTCTCCTTGTTAGATTGAGAGAAGTTGTAATTCCTATTTTCTCATAGTGAAATTCTTCTACCTTTGTCCGTGGTTTTTACCCTATATTATTTAGGGGTTTTCCACGTAAAATCTGTGTCTCCTTTATCTTCATTGTTATTTTCTCAAATTATCAGTTGCGTTTTTTGCTCTATCCGACGATCGTATTCCGCAACACTAACTCTACTACATGGCAGCCAAAGCGTAGACTGAAAAGTGATTCCATCGTCGTCACTAGGCATGGCTTAGTCCCATCGAACAATGCTTCTCAACTATAAATACTTCTCGAGATGAAGAGTAAAGGGATGACCGACTCTCTAAATTTAAAGTTTGTATATAGTCTCTATTACCATCTCCAGTGCTCTCCACTCACATTAAAATGGGTAAATTATCACCAACTGTCGTCAACTATCGTCCTCTCACCTAGCTCTACTTTTATTTTTACCTTCTTGCTTAGTGTCTGACATTTTAAACTCAACAAAATTGAAGAAGATGGTAGGCGAATTAGTTGAAGAAACAACCTTAGAAGAGGTAAGGGAAGTAGAAAGTAGAAAGTATATATGATCATGAGGATGAAGAAACGGACAAAAACTAAGAGGAAACTTGAAGACAAAGAGATGAAAAGAAGAAATAGTAAGCAAGCAAAATGAAATTGTGCGATGAAAAGGATAATTTGCAAGCTAATATGTCATTAAAAAAGTTGCATCAAACAATAGACCCGATTGCAAATGAAGAACCATGCAGTTCCAAGAAGTCACAAAGTAATGAAGAAAAAGGGACCAAACAAAGCATTAAGTAGGACCAAAACGATCAAATGCAGCCACCAGACCACGATTCATTAACAGCTTGAAACCAAGACCACCGATCCACCCTACCTTTTGTCAACTCATCGGTTAAACAATTGGCCTCACGAAACACATGACAAAAATACACACCTTTCAAACGTTGACACGTTATATCGATCCACGAATATTTCATGATAACACCCTCATCCCACGTGTAAACAAATTCGGTCACGCTCTTCAATGATGCAAGCAATATCCATCACAATTAACTCCTCGTTCCGACCGGATCCACACCACACTAATTGTCCCAAATACATAGTCTTCACTCTTCCGAGCTTCTTGTAGAATTAAACGCTTCCTATTCATAAAATCCGAGTCCGTCAAGGAATTGTTAGCAAAAGAGGTCACATTTTATGATTTTTAGGTCTCCCCAACTCCTTTTGTTTATACGACCCTAATTATCTCGTCTTTGTTTCGGTGAAAGAAAACGTAATACAAAATCAGAGATGACTTGTACATTATGTTCCACACCATTATGAATAAAATAGATTTATTTTAAGGATTTTAAACATTTCTTGATAAAATTTTAGCGTCTTTTTCACAAATATTTTTAAAAAGTTATTTTTTAAAATAAAAATAATAATTAATATATAATATTTAAAGGTTTTTTTCACAACCATTTTAAGTATAAAATATTTTTTTTACCTTATACAATAATTAAAATTAATTATAAATTGAATAAAAAAATAAATTTGGTTTGATTTGAGTGATTACAATTTTTAAATTTGTGAACCATAAATCGTCTGAACACAACAGTTCAGATCAATTTACGATTTTTGTTTCTCAGTCATAGCGCATAAGACTTAACAAGTTTCACACCATTAATGACACAATAGCCATTAGCCAAGGATTCACCTCTCATGTCTCGAGTTCAATACCTAATATAATAAGAAGACCAAATTAGAGTACATGTACTAAAAGATAACTCCAACTAAGACAAGTATAATATAACTTTGATGTTTTCTTCAACTCAAAATGGAGCATTGGAACAAGTTATGTATTAACCAATGGCAAGAGAAACTTCAAACATAAACAAATCGAGTGAAAAGAAGCTCTAAAGTTCAACAGGATCCTTGTGGATGCTTTCAAAACCAAAAACACACGTCTACATAGACATAGACATAGACATATAATATGCCTTTTGAAGCATGTTCATGTGCTTAAAAATCTCCGTAACAGCATGAAACAACAAGAAAAACAATGACGGATTTAAAAATATTTTGGAAGGTGAGCATACATTTATTATACAAATCTCAGGGTGGACACAACTAATAAAACAAATAACTAACATAAAAAAAAGGCAAAATGACAAAAGATGCCCCCAACGTTTGCATGTTTTGTCATTTGGCCCCCTATTCTTTTTTTTGGTCCAAATATGCCCCCAACGTTTACTTTTTTTGTCATTTAACCCCCTATTTTTTCTTTTGGTCCAAATATGCCCCCAACGTTTCATTTGTAGTCCGAATATGCCCCCAACGTTTCAATTTGGTCCAAATATGCCCCCGTTAGATGGAAACTGTCAGTCAACTGACGTTCTACAGCTGATGCTGACTGGACTTGCCACGTATTAAGATCTGCTGATGTCACGTCAAATTTTTTTTTTAAGCTGTTGACCGTCAGTTGATTGACAGTTTACATCCAACAGGGGCATATTTGGACTATGAATGAAACGTTGGGGGCATATTTGGACCAAAAGAAAAAATAGGGGGCCAAATGACAAAACAAGCAAACGTTGGGGGCATATTTGGACCAGAAAAAAGAATAGGGGGCCAAATGACAAAACATGCAAACGTTGGGGGCATCTTTTGTCATTTTGCCTAAAAAAAATTCATATTTTAAAGTACATAGTATCAATAAAATAGATAACTAAGCGAGGGAATTTTAACCCACCTTGAACCACACACGAATCCGCGGCGGTGAAAAGTAGCCCCAAACTTCATTAGGAGAATCTCTCAAGAACAAGATGCGCAACAAGAGAAGCAAGTGAACCATTTCTTTGAACCTGCATTCTTTTGTGATTGTGATTTAAGGGACTCCTGTTTAGGGGTCTCCTCAGGGGCCTCTGGTTCAGGGTTCTCTTCGGGGGCCTCTGCTTTAGGGTTTTCCGTAGGGGTATCTGGACTTTCTTTAGGGTTTGTGGAAGGTTCTGATTGTTGTGTTTTGTCTTCATCACCTGTCAGTCTTCATTAAAAACAAATATACATATATCAGCTAATGTTTTTTTTTTATACTAATCAAGGATTTTAATCATAACATTAACAAATTGGACCGTACCACTACCGTTATTTAAATCCCCGTGAATACTTGTACTTCGACCATGTAAGCAAAATATCAAATACTAGATAAATGGCATGGAATGTTGATGAATTTGCTTGGTTATTGAAGTTGCAATAAAATGAGAATAATGAGAAAACTTACATAGGGAAGGCAAAAGATTTTACACTAGCATCCGAAAGCTGAGATAAATTACGGGAATGAGGGGCTAACTCCGCCGCGCTCTCGTTACAATTCCCGCCATTTGTGTCCGTTTCGGTGAATAGTCTGGTTGTCGGAAGTTCCATCAATGGACTCGAAATGAACGGATCATAGTTGTAGCCAAACTCGCCAGATTTAGACATCAATTCCATTTGTTCCTTGTTGAAACTCATGTTCCCCGCGTTAATGCTGAACAACGAATCGTTTGAAGTCGCACTCCATTCGACTCGGTTCGCCGTGGTTGTTCTAAAGACGTGGGATGGTAAACGGCCTGAAGTTTCCAAAGGGGAGATTGGTGTGGTCGGGCCATCCGGTTCTGACGACTGCATCTTTACCGGACGAAGCGGGTGACAAAGATGGTGATCTTTTATTTTCACTAGAGTTAGCTGCTTGACGGTGATTATTTGTATTAGCTCCACTTACATCTCCTGATTCCATAGCTGAAATGCCTGAGAAATTACGTTATCACTAGCCTTGTACCACCTTAAAGTCCGGGAGTTCATTCTAAATAAAAAAAATTGAGAATAAAATCAGAATAATGAAATTCAAATACCCCAATCGATTAAGCTTTGTTTGCACGAGAATAAGTTGAATCAAATAAAATATAAAAACAAAAGGAAATAGGGAACTTACATAAAGATCAACAACCTTCAAAATAATCTCAAATAAACCTTTGAATCCATCATGGTCGTGGATTTTGTGTTAATCAACAGATTGAGAAACCGGAAACTAAGAAACAAGACAACTTGAAACCTAAAAAAGAAATGAAAAGAAACAGAGAAACAAACAAAGACAAGGCCGATAATGTTGGATGAGAATTGGACAGGGAATTGGGAGGCCTGGAATCGGTATAGTAACCAACTTTCTTAACGACCTTACCCGCCACCTATTCCTTCAAAAATAATTATATGCTTTATTAATCAATTTTGTTATATTTTCCCCTTGTTTCTTTTCTTTTCTTTTTCAATACAAGGACATGTTTTTTTTTCAAAATTGAGAAACTTTGAATGTTGTTTTACTTTTCTGGTAACACTTTAAATCCGGTCATAAGATTTGACGGATCTAATAAGTTATATTCGGGTAGAGGTGGCAAACGGGTCAATCGGTTCGGGTTCAGTTCGGGTCATTTCGGTTTCGGTTATTTCGGGTCTGATATTTTCGGTTCAGATTCGGTTTCGGTTTCGGTTCGGTTTCGGTTCGGTTTTAGTTCGGGTCTATTGTGTTTCGGTTCATTTCGGGTCGGTTGATTTCGGTTCGGTTAATTTCGGTTCGGTTGATTTCGGTTCGGTTATTTTCGGTTCAATGAGAGATCAATCGTTTTTAATCAAATTTTTAGGTTAGTTAGATTTTTACACCCTATATATGACTTTATAAAGTCAATATATTTGACATTTTAGTGATTTGTGCGTCTGTTCATATTTTATCTTTCTTTATTTCTATTAATCGGGTCTATTCGGTTCGGGTCTATTCGGTTCGGGTCTATTCGGTTCGGGTCCATTCGGTTCAGGTCTATTCGGTTCAGGTCCATTCGGTTCAACTAATTTCGGTTCGATTTATTTCGGGTTTCGGATCAAATTTCGGGTTGATTTTCGATTTCGGTTCGGGTCTGGATTCGGGTAATTCGGTTCGGGTTTCGGTTCTCGGGTCAAGTTTGCCAGATATACTTTTACCTAGTTGCAGGCTTGCAGCAATATGCGTTTTCATTGATACAATGGCTAAAAGATTACCACTAAATTAACTTCTAATAATTATTTGGGAGGTAAAATATATAAAAAAAAAGCTCCTAATGTTTTATTAGATTGTCGTTTTGGTCATATTTTTGTCCACTTTCATACTTAATGTTTAACTTTGGGTCAAAATGCCCTTATTAGATATAAATTTTTAGTTGACTAAAGGTCAACACAGGAAGTTGATGTGTCATGTTGACTTGGTTTGAGAACAAGACATTTTTATACGCCAGCAAATTTTTTTAAAATAAAATACATCGTTCATCACTCAACAATCTTCTCACAACTATTTTGGTCACTCAACTTTAAAAAATCTCTATTTAGTAACTGGGCTTTATACATATAACATTTTTGATCACTCACGAATATTTTATTGTTATTTTCGATTTTTTTAATATTACTAAATATAAAAATAATTTAAAATAAATAATAAAATAATATTTTATTATTATTAAAATTTAAAATAATCGTCGTCGGTTGCTATCATCGTAGACCACCGAGTACTTCAAAACTGATGGCCGTTTAACCCCAAATTGCACAAGGCAACTCGTTTAACACGCTGAGTCCGAATCTGATAATTGTTTCATCGAAAAATGTCCTAAAACTCGTAAATCTAGATATAAACCCTTCGATTTTCTCATTTTCAATCTCTTTTTCATAGATTTCAGAATATTTTCTGGTAAAATGGAGGTTGGATACGAATTTAAGGGAGTAAGACAAAGTGACAGGTGAAATATAAGACCAAACAACCATAATCTACGACTTTCGGCGTTAGAGGCGAATGGTGGTCCGCGGGCAATTTGATTTTTCTTTTTAAATTATATTTATATTAACCAATAATAAGAAAATGTCATTCATGCTAAAATAATAATAAAATATTTGTTAATAATAAAATAGTGATGAGTGACTAAAAGCATTCAATGTATAAAATTAGTGACCAAAACAGGAGTAAAAAGATTGTTGAGTGATGGATGGAGTATTTTACCTTTTTTTAATATATATTTCTAATTTTTCTAAAAATAAATCATAATTAATAATAATTTATTTAATTTATTATTTCTTCAAAAAAATTGTGTTATTATGAATAGAATAATCAAGTTAGAAAAGATAATCTCTACGGTGAGTCTCTGCAATATTGATCTAGATTGATCAGTTGATGGGTCAAATACCTATAATTACATTAAAAATTATCATTAAATAATAGGTCGAAACAACTGGCGAAAAAAATCAAAATGGTATATATATAAATATATCGATTAGAAGAATGCAGGGAGGAAAACTGAGTAAGACAATACGAATCATTTTGCTCGAATCAAATGAATTGTACCTATCCAAAAATAGAAATCAAGGCTGAGAGATGCGAGCATAGGCAACACCCCTAATAGGAACTCTCAAAAATACCCCAGCTGACAGCCTTGCCAGTGAACTCATCTGCAGCATCTATGTATATCTTGGACATTTCGGATATCTTACAATACTCTGCTTTCCCAACACTCAACTGAGCCTCCAAATTGGATATCTTGGAAGCCATACTATCCAGCTTTCGACGCTCCATTAAACCAATATATGCACATGCAACTTTCTTCAAATGTTCCATTGCAAAATCTACCTTGAACCTGACGCGTAAAGCATCCTTGATTGCATCCCTCCACTTCAATATCATATTTTCAGTGACTTGTTCGAGGCGGAGTTCACTCATCTCCTTGATTGAAGCACAGAAAACTACGTAGAACTCTCCAGTAAGACTCACGGACAACCTACTTGTTACAGAAACATCACCATAGACCTCGGTGATGTTCTTTACGATTTGATGTAGCAAGGGAGGGAAGTTATATTTGCCTACTGGTCTCCGCTCACCACCTAAGCCAGCAAAGTCTGATAACCTCACGTTGCTTTGTTCATCAGCCTCAAGTTTCGTAAGAATGTCAGCCCCATCTGCACAACCATTTGATATGGGATGGGATGCAGCAATTTCCATCGATGAAAACTGGAGAAAGGGTGGGAAAAAAGTGTAGATAAGAATTTATGTACTTATCAAACTTTATTAAAAACATAATATGTTTTAATCAGAGGCATTGAAGTGCAAAGATCAATTCCAGTTGAAGCATTGTACATTTCAAGCCCCCAATAGGCTCAGATCAATATACCATACATTGTCAACGAATTCAGTTAGTTCCAAGGACATGCAGAAAACAAATAGGTAACAATTCTGGTTTAATGGTTGTGTACCAAATGCTTTTGTGGTTAATTACAATAAATATTAGTGATGAGTATAAGCTATGAAAAAAGAAGAGAATCGCAAAATAATAACAACAATGTCATAATGCGGTCGAGAAGCTCACAGTTGGTATCTGGAGGGTAAAACTTTGAGGCTTAAGCTGCTGCCTGTGAACGGAAAGCACCAATCCTCTTTCCTCTTCTGACCTTGTAGTCCGAGCTCTTAATCGTTCAAGTTCCTTTTTCAAGCGTTTAAGCTTGAAAGCAATATTTCCATCTCTTTTCTGCTGTGCCTCTTTCAAGCGTTTAATCATGGCAAATGTTTCATCTCTTTGCTTCTGCAGTATGTTTTCAATCATATTAAACGTACCATCTCTTTCCTCCAGCAGTGCCCCTTCTATATCAACAATCTTTTCACATGTTTTCTGCAGAACAAATATGCCGTCGTGATAATCACCAATATAAGACCAATTAGTAAGTAATCCAAACTTAACATCAAACTACATGCAATTTCATGATTAAACGGAAAGGGGTAGCGAAGATCACAATACAAGATACAATAAAAAAAGATTAAGCAAGTAACATGCAATTAAAACGACAAGATAAAAGCAATAACAGTTCGCAGATACTCAAATTTGAAATTTAGGGTTTACATTGAATTGAATTAGATTTCTTTACCTTTATCTTTTCCATATACCCCTTAGACCTTTCATAATGTTTTCTTTTCCGTTGTCTTTCTGCAGGAGAAGGTTCAGATTTACAACCTCCTATTTCTGTATTTGAATCAGCTCCCGCAATTTGGACGTCATTTAGGGATTCCGAAGGTTCACCCTTTATACCAGGGCTAAAGATCTCATCAGTCTCATTGTCGACTCCAAATTGTGGAGTCGCTGAGGAGAAAAATGAAGATGACACATGTGATGAACAATCCTCCATGTTTAGCCAGATGCAGATTTTGCTTGGGTCTTGCAGTATCAACTACAAAAGGGAAAAGAAACAGTTGTTGAATTCAAGTAAAATTCTGAAAAGAATTGCTCAATCTTCTCCAAATTAAACCGGGAAAGCCAAGAGACGAAATAATGTTAGTCGCTTACTTGAAAGAAAAAAAAAACTGAAGAGTTATGCGGAATCTTGCTTTCCCTTGACTATCTATATTAACCAACATATGATGTTTATATAGGAGATTAAGAGTGAGAGGAGTTTAGAGTTGTAAGATACAATAAAGATTTAGGGCACTTTTTTAAGTGCTTTTAGTTAAAACATGCTGTTTTTGGTTGCTTTTAAAATTAGCTTTTTCACCCAAACCAAGAAGCTGGATTTTATAGCTTCTTGGGTGGAAAAGCTAGTTTGAAAATAAAATTACTTTTTTACCCTTATTATTTAATTATCATTTATTGTTAAAATAATATTTATACATATATAATTGTAAAATAATATATATTTTATAATATTTATATTGAAAATAAAATTGTTTTATTTGTACTTTATTTTATATTTATTATTAATGTGTAAGTGGTATGCCCGTATATAATCTAGAATGTAGTTTATATTTTCAAATTAAATTTTATAAAAAAATAATTTTTTATTATAATTAAAATTGATTTATTTCATAAATCATAACATTAATTAATTTGAACAACCACCCAAATTTACTTTTACTTTTCAATATCATGTCTAAAATAGACATTTTATCTCCTCAAAATCACTTTTTGACATCAATGACAAACACTAACCAGCTTTTCAAAACTACTTTTCAACAGCTAGTTTAAAAATCACTTTTTTCACCGCACTTTTTAAAAGCAACCGCACTTTTTAAGAGTGAGAGGAGTTTAGAGTTGTAAGATACAATAAAGATTTAGAGTTTAATACATAAGGAGTCGGTTAAAATTTATAATTATAATTTGGAATTTAAACTATATTCAAATTAAAATTGGAAAGTATTAGGATTAAAATTTATCAAAAAAAATTATATTCAAATTTGAATATATTGGGCTTAAAATGCTATCATGTTTTTAATTGAATGCCACTGTTACTTATTTGTTATCCCTTTTAGTTAATTTTGATGTCATTGTTTATTTTTTTCTATTTTCAGTTTTGTGCATAAATTTTTTCGCCATCAACGAATTTTTTTTCCTGATAGAAGCCACGCGGGTCTTTGAATCCATACGAAATTTGACACATGTTTTTATTTTAAAAATAAAAACTTTCATTTACTTATGGAATAATTGCAAAATTAGTCTTTAAAAGTTCATTATTTTCTAATTTTATCTTTATTTTTAATAAAAATAAAATTTAATTTTTAAAAAAATATTCAGAGCAACAACTGATTGACATGTGGCATGAAAAATAAAAAATATATATATATTTGAAGTCTTTTTTATTTATTTTCATTTCCCATGGTGAAAATTGTCTACCTCTTAAATATTTCTATTTATGTCTCACCAATAAAATTAGGGATTTAGAGTGTAAAGTTAAGGTTTAGGGTTAGTGTATAGAAAATTTAGGATATGATGTACTTTTAAGGGCGTAGGGTTTAAAATTTAAAATTTTTAATTTAATTTTTAAATATTTTTTAATATGAACCATAAATAGAAATATCGCCAGGGACAAATGATTTATCTCATCTCCCCTACACCCATTTTTCAATTTACCTCTCATTTTTTTTCTTCACCGGCAACAATTTTTCCATTTCACCTACCTCTCTCTCACCAGCATCGTCATTATTTCATTCTCATCTATTAGATATAGCTGGCGGCGGCGTGGATGGTCGTCATCTTCAAATTAATCTCCATTTCTTTTCTTCTCCAAACTATAATCAATGGAGGTTAATTGAATTGTCCTCAACTTCCATTGCCCATTTTATTCTTGGGTTAAATTTATTAAACACCTTCAAACTAATTTGCAGCAATGAATTCATAACTGCAATTGACTTAATTTGCAGGAATTAATTCATAATTGTATTAATAATCGATGAGAAAAAAAAAGAGGTTTTTATTCATGATACTCGTACTCATCTGCCGCCATTAAGATGATCGTCCATACCGAAAAAGACCGACGATGGCCAACGTAGGCGAAGGGGAAGAGTTCCTTGACAACAGAGGCCTTGAGCTCAACAGATTTCATGACGGCGGCACCGTATTTAACGACAATGGTGTTTCCTCTAAATTTCTGGATATATTGGAGTGATTTAAAGAAGATTTTAAGTTGAAGTTGATGATCGTAAATCCTGGGTTCAGTGACCGTCGGCTATGGAGGCCAGTCTGGTGGTTGACGATGATGACGGCGGACATCAAGGCCTGCTTATCAATTTATGAGTTTAGTTGAATAAGAATATGTAATAAAAAATCGTTTTTATTTTTATTTTTAAAGGTTAGGGATGATATTGGAATATCAATAAAATGCAGAGGATTAGTCTTGCAATTATTCCCTAAGTAAATGATAGCTTTTTATTTTTTAAATAAAGACACGTGTCAAAATTCGAGTGGATGGAAGGGTCTACGTCAACTTTCGTCGGAAAAAAGAGTAAACTTGTTGACGGTGAAAAAAATTTATGTATGAAACTAAGAATAAAAAAAATAAATGTGTAAAACTAAAAATTAGGTATAATTTATGTATGAATAAAATAATTAACCCTAAAAAAACTTAATCACCCTACTACAATTATTAGTATTCAAATACATAACCTCTAAATAGAACAATTGTTCTCTTAACCACTGAGACGAGTTAATTCGTGCGTATGTAGTTTCTACCTAAATATCACTTTTTAAATAATTATTTATTAATCTATTATTAATTTTAATTTATTTATTCATTCAACACTCTTCTGTGCCACGTATGATAAAAGTGTATTTCTTGTAAATCGTTTTACAAGGAATGCGTCTTTACTTTATGTGGGATGAAAAAAATTATATCTGTAACACCCGTGTCTTGGGCCTAGGAGTTAGCCGGGTTGTTGTTCGGGTCAATTAAAATCTAATTAAAATAAACCAACTTTGAAAAAATGGCCTATTTGAATCTTAATAAAGAGGGAGGGACCAAAGTTGTGATTTACCCAATTTTAAATAAAGGAAGACAACTTTTATGGAAAAGTTGTCATCTTTCTCTTCATTCTCTCCTTTCCCAACTTCAAAACCCTCCCCCATTTTCAAACACTCCTAAACCCTAGTTACTATTCCATTGGCTTTGCAAATCGATTTCAACCCCAAATTAAAAGGTAAATGTATTTTCTTAACCTCCTCTCTATTCTCTACTTATCTATTGTTTTAGATTTCAAAAATAGTGAGTTTTGGAAATTAGGGTTCATATGGAAATTTGGGTTTTTGATGGGGGTTTTCAATTTGTTTTGAGGAATTGTTTTGGGATTATGTTTAATCATAATAAAAGAGACAACATATCTTAATTTGGTTGATTTTGGGTGAATTTTCGTAGTGGGTCTTTAGGGCAAATTTTAAAGTGTGAAAAATTGGGTTTTTGAGAGGTTTAGGGTTGGAATTGAAGGGTTGTTGGTATACCTATGATATGAGGGTGTTTTGGGATGCTTTGGAAGTCATTTGGATGTTTGGAAATTGGTTTTTCAGCAAGGGTTTTGGGAAGCACGAAAATTGAGTTTTGGGAGATTATGAGATTTGAGAATTTGTGAAATTTGGTTTATGTTTGTGAAGTAGATTGATGGTTGAGTTTAGCTTTGAATTAGGAAGTAATGTGTATGTTTTGTTTGGCTAGAAGCAAGAGGAAACGTGGAAGAGGCTTTGGGACCGAATCCGGGTGCGTAGGAGGATTGGTTCGAATTGCTAAGGAAGGGCGGTGAGTGGTCTTAACTTGTTTTAAAGTTTGGTTCGAGTATGTGTAGTGTGTGTGTAAAGTGTGCTTGGTAGGCCACTTCTATTTCAATTCAAGTTGATAGCTTAACCTTTGATATCCATAAATGCTATTGTGCTATTTAGCTATGCTCTTGTGATTTTGATTGGTTAGTGCATGTATATTCATGAGATGTGTATATGTGTGGTGAGCATGGATTGTGGTTGATGATATATATATATAAATCATGGTTATGATAATTGGCACTAAATAATTACCGGTTGTAAATGATCGATCATTAGGATAGTGTGCACACAAATTGAGTCAAAACGTACGTGGCATTGATGGCGTTAAGTCATCAAGGAGGAGTACGGTGATGTAACATTCCACCGGAAGCTTTTTATATATTTCTACGGGATGATGAGTGGAATCCCATCCGTAGGGCATGTGGCGATGAGTGGAATCCCGCACATGCAAGGGCCGGTGATGAGTGTAATCCCACCGAGGTAAAGTGTTGTTGAGGTTTATATCCGCACAATCGGGGTAATTAAAGTGGCCAATTAAACTTGTATATGTAATGTGATATATGATGGTGATATGTGGTTTTGACATATGGTATTGTACATGATAATTGATATTGATGTGTAATCTTGCTAGGATTGAGAGACCATATATGCCACTTGAAAGACTAGCTAGGTCTACTTGATTATATGCAATGCTTGATATGTGTGAGATTAGGATTACATGCTTGAACCCTGCATTGTTGATATTTTTCGTTTTAGAGCACCCTCACTAAGCTTATAGCTTACGCTCTCTATGTTCAACAATGCAGATCATTAGCGTGGTGTTAGCTCGAGGCAAGGCAAGAAGGGCTTCCAAGTTTGTAGCTCAAGTATGGTTATCGATTTTGTATTAGCTAGCAATGTGGCAAGGGTCTTTGTATGAGCGTGTGTGACTCATTCGATTGATGTTGATTTGGATTGATGTTTTGGTTTGTAAGCATGGTATGCTATGATGGATGTTGTGTGTGATAGCATGTTTTAGATGCTAGGTTGCCTTGTTTTAGTGCAAACCTCTTTAAGCTTATCATGCATCTTTTAAAGCCTTGTAGTTCTATGTATGACATTGTATGTTAAATTGCCCTTTGTGATGCCATGTATGGATGCTTAGATTGTGTTGGAAGGCTTAAGTTGCTTGATTATATGTGTACCTCTTTGTGTTGTTTAATGCCCTTTTGTTCTTGTGAGAGCATGCTTTTATGGTTGGTTTGCCTTAGGGTTGATGATAGTGTGTTGGTTGAGGTTTTAGAGGGATTTAGGGGCCTCCTTGTGCCCTAAATCAGCTCAAACTTGTAAATTCGTAGCTGGGGTATCGATACCGTTGGTCTGGTATCGATACTGCCTTTTGGTTTCAGGCCTCGTGTATCGATACTCGAGGGAGAGTATCGATACCTTTTTGGTCACTGGAGTTTCTGCCAATCTCGGTATCGATACTGGCCTCTAGGTAGGGGTGTGCAAAAAAATCCGATCCGAGTAACCCGATCCGTTTGTCCGATGATCCGATCCGAAAATATGGATATCCGATCCGTTTTTAAATTTTCGGATAATTCGGATCGGATATCCGGTAAAATTATTGGATAATCGGATCGGATACGGATCGGCTTAAAATTGGATTCGGATTATCCGAAAACCCGATTAAAATTTTAAGATTTTTTTATCCATAGGCCCATAGCCGGCTAGCCCAAGACCCAAAATTATCTAATTATAAGCCAATCCAACCCAATTAAAAATTAAAATCTTCCTCTGTCAAATTTCCCCCAATTCCCAAATCAAACTTTCAGCCCTACACTCACTCACTCACCGATTAAACTTTCAGCCCTACACTCACTCACCGACTCACCATTGCCCCTCATTGACGTCGTAATTGCTCGCCGTCGTTGCTCACGCCTCACTCCACCGGTGACCGGCGGCTGGTCATCTTCTCTCACGTGCCACGAGTAACGACTCTGTCTCCTCCAAATCTTAACTCTCGATCAATGACAGGCCGAAACCCTCCTCAAGGACTTGAACTTCCATCTCAATCCGGGGTAAGATTTTTATTTTTTGCAATTCTTTAAAAGAAGTTTGATAGAAAGTAAAATGTTGAGGGTCTTAGTTTGTTCTTCATCGTCTGTACAAGATTATTCCATGGTGGGGTCTTTTTTTTCAACTTTTAAGTACTAAATTTTTGAATAAATGTATTATTTAAAGGGGAAATTACAAACAAAGTCTAGAATTTAAAGTAATCCTCGGTCCTTCCTTTGAACCCAATTTTAAGTACTAAATTTTTGAATAAATGTATTACTCACTGCCGTCTGCAATGTTATTGTGATTTGTGTGGCATTATATGATTTTTTTTAATTAATTTATTTCTTTTGATTTTAATTATATATAGTACTGTGTAATATGAAAATATGTAATTTTTAGTCTAAAAATATGTATAAAATTATAAATTTTAAATCTGAAAATTTTGTTAAATTGAGTAATAAATTCGGATTCGGATATCCGGATATCCGATCCGAAATTTCGGATATCCGGTTTTTCGGATATCCGATTTTTTCGGATCGGATACGGATCACTATTATAACTATCCGAAACATTCGGATATCCGAAATATTCGGATCGGATATTATCCGTATCCGATAATGCACACCCCTACCTCTAGGGTACCGATACCGTTATCTTGGCGTTGACCGTGGGAAGTCAACTTTTGAGGAGGGTATCGATACACTCCTTGGGGTATCGATACGGTCTCCACGGGTTGACCAAACCCTGTTGACCTAGTCAAGGGGTATCGATACCCCCTTAAGGGTATCGATACCACCTGCAGTTTAAGGTTTAAAATGAGCTTTTAAATGTTAGTTTGGGTTCGTTTGATTGCTTCGTAAATGTTGTTCCACTGTATGATCACTTAGGATGTAACTCTCATCTAGACAAGAAAAAAAAATAGGGTTGCTAACCGAGGGAGAGTTCCTTAGGGAGTTTTCACTCGGTTTTCCCCGTGTAGCTCACTCGGACCGGTCATCCGGCCAGACCGGGACGAGGGGGTTACAATATCACGTACTTAACTTATCACATTAGTTATATTTTCATCTAATAAAAATTATTCACCCAATTACTATTTTCTTTCATCATTTTTTCAATAAATGAATCTTCATTTATTTTTATTTCTATGTCATTTAAAATATATTTTTATGAAAGTTATTATATTATTAGATTAATGACATGAAAATAGTGATGCATTAAAAATTGTGGAGAAAATTATTTACCTAATTATTATAAAAATAGTGATGAAAAATAGTGATAAGTTAATTTGTATTAATAAGAAATTAAATTATAATAATTAAATTTGTCTTTTTTTTATTAAAGTGTTTCTTTTTTTCTTTCCTTTGTTGTTCATTAAAAATTGTGGAGAAACTAAAAAGAGTTTCACACTCAAATATCGGTCTCATCTCTACCTCAGTCATGACAGGTTCGTTTATTTATCTCTTCAGTCCTCACGTTTTTCCTTCTGAATTTCTATGTTTATAGTAAGCTCTAATAGTATCATTTGGTTTTACCTAGAGTTAAATAAAAACAAGATAAAAAAATATAAAAAAAATTGGCGAGTTTAACAAGTAGCGAGATTTTTTAATAAGCACAAGTCAGATAAAATTAGATCAAATTTAATAAACAACGAATTGAGTCAAACAATAAAATTTTATGATGAGCACAAATTAACTACTATTCAACTAATTAACGACCGACTCACTCGATAGATACCTCTTACTCCACGGCATTCTTTTCATTCGCACCGGTAACAAACCAAGGAAGAAGTAAGAGAATTTCGTATTGCTTTTTTGGGAGTTTCTCAAATATTTGAAGCATTCGAATGTGATAATTTATGAAGTATTGGTTATTTTATTTTAAATTTTGTATTTAGTTTACTTTTATCTTACAAATAATAAAAACTATTTTGTATTACTTTCATGGTGTATGCGCTGCACTTGCCATTTGATATGGATCCTGATGCATAAAAAACCATAGAAAATTTTAAAATATAACTATATTGTTATGGATTTAATAGTGAAAACTCGACAAGTATTTTAGTTTTAGGGTTTATAAATTTATGTTAGTATGTAAAGGTTTATGGGTTTGAGGGAGGAGTTTATAATTTAGGGATAGTGATTAGAATTTAAGGTTTAATTTTTACGATAATGTGGTGATAATTTAGATTTTAACCTATAAACCCTAAATTCTAATCCTAAACCGCGAATTTTGACCACTATCTTAAATTATAAAGCTCTAAACTTAAACCCTAAATCATACAGCCTAAAATGAATCTTTAGACCCTAAAACTAAAGCACTTATGAAAATTTTAGTTTTCACCGCCAATGTATTGAATAATTACTTATTATTATTATTTAAGTATTTAATTTTTGGGTAGACTACTCAAATGACCACTTAACTATGGTGTTGGTCTCGATTTAACCACTACACTTTCAATTGTGGCAATATGACCACTCAACTATTTAAGTGACATGTTAAAGGAATAAAATAAAGAAGACAATAATGCCTCTAGCAGGATTTAATCCAAGGTGTACTTAGAAAAGGGGCACTGGTGTGCCAAGTGCACTTTTGTGATACTGAGTATGAAATTTATTATATGTCTTCATTTGTTGTTAATAACAAGGAAAAAAAAGCAAATAAATTTGAGTTAAGGAGACTCGAACATGACACACTTGACATGTATAAAAATATTTAAATCACCAAAATAAATCTAACAATTAAATTAGAGTTGACACACTTATATTATTAAACTAAATTTTAAAAAAATTCTTTCCACAATATTTTTTTTATAATTTCATATAAATAAGCATCGAATTATTTTATAACTTAATTAATAATTTTATATTTTATTAAATTTTTTAATTAAATTATTATAAACTTTAAATTATATATTAAAATTTTGAAACGATATAAAAAATTTATTTAGCGAATCTAAACTCACGAACATAATTTAAATAAATTTATATTAATTTAAAATTTTAATAAAATTTTATATATAATAACAATTAATTTAATTTTTTTTATTAAATATTAAAATTAATAATTAAGTTAAAAATCTAATCATTGATTATATATGTGAAATTATAAAAATAAATGTGAAAAATAAAAAAATATATTAAATTTAGTTTAAAAATATTAAAAGCATCTTAAAACTATTTTTATTTTAAATCACGCATTAACTATGATTTAAAAATATATAATTTTGTCAATTTTAATTTAATTAATAAATTTATTTAAGTGATTTAGATATTTTTATGCATCTCAAGTGTACACTTAGCATAGTGGTAAACTAAGCTCCCATTTATCTAAGCACACCCTGGTTTGAATCTTGGTAGAGACATTACCATTTTTTTATCTTCTTCTTTTAATGAAGTGGTGACATGGTGACTTTATTGGAAGAAAAAATAAAATTATTTTATTAAATTAAAATCAAGACCAAAATGATAGAATGTATAAGTAACAAGGATAAAATGTGTAATTATATAAATTTTTACTAATTACAACGCCTCTCCTTCCGTTAGGTTTTAACGGTAGGTGGTCATATTGAGACTATTTACATAATTAGGTAGTCATATTGTCACAGTTAAAAGTATAGTGGCCAGATCAAAATCAACCCCAAAATTAAATGGTCATTTCAATAATTTATCCTTAGTTTTTCTGCTTTTCAAAGAAAGTATTTAACTTCTTCCTCTTATTCTTATTTTATACTATATTGCCCTAAAAATATATTACTTTTGCGTTTTAAAATTGTTTCATCTAAATTGTCACCTTAAAAAATTTAAAAAACTATTTAATTTCATATTTCTTTTTCTACCCTTTATTTTAGGGGTTTTATTTTGATGCATGTAATTTTCTTTAAAAAATCCTTTTATAAAATTTAAATCACAAACCCTAGCAACCTAAAACCTAAACCTTAAACTCTAAATTTTAGCCATAAACCTTAAATTATATACCCTACATACTAAACCCCTAAACTCTACCCTAAACCCTAAAATTAAAGGGCTTGTGTAAACTTTAGTTTACACAACTTGTGTATCAAAGTATTTTCCTTATTTTAGTTTCTCAAAAATAAAATAAAATAAAAAGTTAATTATTCAAAGATAAAATTATTATTTGAAAATTTTAACATCACATTTCTTATACATGTTTTTTTTCTTAAATTACATAAAAAAAATTAATATGTAAAAATTTAACATAAACAAATGAAATACATTTTAATTTACAATAAAAATGGAAAAATGGAACGAATAAACGCGCAACACATCGCAACATAAACCATGGTTGTTACGAGGAAAACACAGACACAAAGAATCGAAGGATTTTGAAAGAGTGTGAAATTGAGGAGAAGAATCGAAGAGAAAGAAATATACTCTGCACAGTGCACCCATAGTCCACTTTAGGTAAGATTTAGGTTTAGATTTTTTTATATAATCAAATGATTATTACTCCATCTGTCCCATTTAAGATGTTTATTGTTGACTTTTCACGCAGTTATAGGAAGAAAAAGTTTTTGTAAGAAATGTGATATAAATTAATTAAAAAGATAATTTTACCCTTAAAAGTTAAAGTTTATTTTGTTGGAAAACTAAAAGAAAGGATAGAAAGTGAAATGCACCTTGTAAAAGTAGTTGATTTTTTCAATGAGACATTTTAAGTGGGACAATTTTAAAACACAAAAGAGACATTTTAAGTGGGACGTAGGGAGTATAAAATAAATCATTTCCCGCCATCAAAATAAACCATGGTTGTATTTGACGGTTACCGTCAGATTCTGTTGCAACCCATCTCTTATATATTCAGGCTCCAAAGTTACTTAATCCCCCTCCCCTTCTTGAATCTCTTGAGAGCCCAAAAAACACATGACGGATACCGAAACAGAAATTTCAGCAGCCAAGAATGTGCCGAAAGTTTCAACCGACGGGGTTTCAGCCGCAAAGAACTTGCCCGTGCCGGGAGGTTCAACCGACGGGGTTTCAGCCGCAAAGAACATGCCCGTGCCGGAAGTTTCAACCGACGGGGTTTCAACTGCAAAGAACATGACCGAGACGGAAGCTTCAACCGACGGGGTTTCAGCCGCAAAGAACATGCCCGTGCCGGGAGTTTCATCCGCCGGTGTTTCAGCCGCACAGAATCCGACTGAGCCGGGAGTTTCGCAAAATAGATCTAAAAAGCGTCAGGCAGATAGATTGAACAGGCAAAAGATTGGACTGAAGCATGATCAGCTTTACAACCTTATTCCTAAAAACGAGGTATTTTTTACTGATTATTACTGCTTTTGATAAAAGCTGATATATAACCAATAATTGTAAACAAGTGAAATGCATAAGATAGAAACTACCTAGCTTGCACGTAAATATATTAAAAATTTAGGGGCATGATATGTGTCATGGTGAGAGGGATCATTAGTGGTCCACTCGGCCAACTAACGAAAATGGATGATGAATCATCCATCTTCAACCTTGAATAGCCGAATTAGAGAGAAGGAAAGGGGGAGAAAGAAAAAGTACCACTGTAGGAGGAATGGAAGCTTGCATGTAGTGTTATCCTTCATAAAAATCAAAGGCTAGAAAGAATTGTAAGTGAATTCAAACCTATTTCTCTTTAGCAAGCTTGTTTCGAATGGTTGATTGATATAGAATTGGTTGTTGTATATTCATGCTTGAATTTGCCTTTGATTGTTGCTTGATAAGTTGTTAGTGAATTTAGAAGACAATCATGCTTGATCGAGTAGAATATTACCATGTATGGAAATCATTGCTTATATGAACCTTGTAATTTGAGAGTGTAATCGAGTTGCCCATGAATTTAATGATAAATTGGAAAATGAGCTTGCTGGAAATTGAGTCATAAGCTGATTTGGGGAGTTGATCAATAGAGAATAATGTTTGGATAACGAAAATTGAGCTAGGAATGAAACTAGTTACAATAGATTGCTTAATGGCTAACTAGGGACTGTCTTGAAAGAATTAATAAATTCTGGACTGTTTTGACAGAATTAAGGGCTGAAATTTATGAATTTAAATCAAGGAAAAACTAATTTAAATCAAAGATAATGGTGGATTCACTTACTTTTCCTGTGTCCCTCTATCCAACTCTTCTGAAAGTTAAAGAATGTTTTGGTGATATAGCTGCCGGCATCCACCTAAGTCCGGCATTAAAAGAAATTGTTTTAACAATGTTCTTTGCGATACTAAAAGAAATGCAGGATGTAAATTTGGAGCAGGTAACCCACGATGATCTGCTGCGATGGAGAGATGTCGTACATGAATGTTCAAGTCTAGGTTTAAAAGTCAGATATGCCATTACTCACCTGCAGGGCATTGCCCAGGCCTATGTGGGTCTCAAATACCAACGTGAGATAGAATATCTGCAGTTTCGAATGACAGCTTTGGATGATGAACGGAAAATCCTTAAAAAGCATGAGGAAGAACTATCGGAGATGGCTCAATGGATTAATCCATTGATTGAGGCTGCTGGGGATATGGTTGGGAAGCCAGTGATTACTGGCTTATTTGAGAATTAGTTAGATTGATTTTTTTTAAAGAATTTCACATTAGCAAATGATTTTTTTTGAACAGATAAATACATAGAATTACAGTTCATGTTTTTGCTTTCATCTGGAATTACAGTTCATGATTTTGCTTTCATCTGAAATTACAGTTCATGATTTTGCTTTCATCTGGAAATACAGTTCATGTTATTTTAAAATTATGCGCCAATGGTAGTTCTCTTAGAATTTAAAGGCCAAAGGTAATAGCCAAAACCCAAACTGTCCTTTAGCTTAAGGATTGGACCTATTGAGCTTCAATGGGGATAAAGCCCAAGCCTTTGAACTATATGTCTTGTTCCGCGAAACGATAGTTAGGCTGACACGACGAAGCAGTGAGCCAGCGATCTCTAACAAAACCAGGCCGAAAGCCCTAGTATTTACCCTAGCATCGAAATACCCCATTTTTATATCGTCAGCTCAGCCGTAACAGCTTGTTCTTTGTTAGTATTTCAAATTTCTTTCAATGTCAATCGTTCAAATGCTCAATGATCATTCCAATGGTCTTATTTGGTTGTTGAATGCTTGAGATTTATCTGGGGGGTTTTGGCTTTTGCATCGTTTGATATTCAGCATTTGGTTTGAGCTTTGGATCGTTTTGCTATGGTACCGTATTTGGATTTCTCTCCATCTCCATGAAGGGTAGAGAGTTCAATAAAAAACCCAACTTTGAATCTGGGGTGCCCAGTAAAAAAATTGGTCATTTTCAAGACGATAACTTTGATTATCGGATTAGGCTTGGATATGGTGCAGGGTTACATATGACCCTCATATCATTCACAACTCGTGCCTCAAGGGTTCGACCCGCCTCCAAGTTCTCCAGTCCTCAGAACCGCGTTCAGTTTCACGGAGGATCTCACCCGCAAGGCTATAAAGATGTAAGCGTTGTTCAAAAGCACGAGGCTTGGTTTGTTAAGGTTGTTTGCACTCTATTTTTTTATTCACAGCCTTTCAATGATTCTTCTCTGGGTTATTTGAGCAAGAATTTGACACCTTCTATTGAATTTCAAGTTGTTGAATGGTTGAATCATCCGGCATTTGGGTTGAAGTTTTTGGAGTTCAGTAGAGTTAATTTTAATATTACTCATTCTTTTAGGACGTATAATTTGCTTTTGAGATCATTTTGTAATATGGGTGTACATCATTCGGCTAAATTAGTTTTTGATTATATGAGGATTGATGGCCATTTGTCTAGTTCTGTGGTAGGATTTATGATTTCGGCTCTTTCGAGGGCAGGTGAATTTGGAATGGCAAAGATGTTGCTTGCTGAGATTCTGTGTGATGAAGTGGGAATCAGCGTTTTTGCTGTAAACAATTTGTTGAATATGATGATTAAGAAAAATAAATTAGAAGAGGCAGTTAGCTTATATAATGAGAATCTAGGATCAAACTTTTACCCCGATAATTCGACCTTTAATATTCTAATTCTAGGTCTGTGCAAAGACGGGCGGGTGGATCAGGCTTTTGTGTTTTTCAATGATATGAGGAGTTTTGGTTGTTCTCCTGATATTCTCACCTATAACACCATTATATGTGGGTTATGTAGGGCAAATGGTGTAGATAGAGGTCACAAGTTATTGAATGAAATTCGATCAAGAGATGATTGTTCACCCGATGTTGTGACTTATACATCTGTCTTATCTGGTTATTGCAAGTTGGGGAAGATGGGGGAGGCTTCTGCTCTTTTTGATGAAATGATTAATTCAGGAACTGTGCCCACTGCGGTCACTTTTAATGTTTTGATTGATGGCTTTGGCAAGGTTGGAGATATGGCTTCTGCTAAATCCATGTACGCAAAGATGGCTTCTTTTGGTTGCGCTGCTGATGTTGTGACCTTCACTTCCTTGATTGATGGATACTGTCGCAATGGAGATGTTAACCAGAGTTTGCAGCTTTGGAATGCAATGAAAGCGATAAATATATCTCCAAATGTGTATACTTTTTCCATTACCGTCAATGCTCTATGCAAGGAAAATAGACTACACGAGGCTCGTGAACTTTTGAGGGAGTTGAAATGTACAAATATTGTTCCAAAACCGTTCATCTTTAACCCTGTGATTGACGGGTTCTGCAAGTGTGGCAATTTGGATGAGGCCAATCTGATAGTAGTGGAGATGGAGGAGAAGAAATGTTATCCTGGTAAAGTGACATTTACCATTCTCATTATCGGGCACTGTATGAAAGGCAGGACGGTCGAGGCAATTGGCATTTTCTATAAAATGTTATCAATTGGTTGTACCCCTGATGATGTCACTGTGCAATCTTTAGTATCAAGGCCGGGATGCCTATTGAAGCCTCCCGAATTAGAACAATAGTATCACAGGACATGAACTTGGCAAATACATCTTCCTTGGATAACACTGTTCCTTTGGGGATAACTAGAGTTGTGCCTGTGGCTGTATAGTGCAAAAGCTACCCACCATTGAACTTGGTGTCTTACTGTGACGTTGAGAAGGCTTCTTTGCCGTGCACAAAGTACCCAATTAAGCATATCCAGCTTGAAGCACAAATTACCTTCCATTCAGTAAGAGTCTTTGTTTTCTTTTACTTCAATCGTGTGCTTTAACAAACTTATAAATAATGCAATTCTCTCTCCCACATGTATCATATGGTTAAAAGTAGCAATTATAAATAATGCAATTGATACTCTTTAAAGATAAAGGAGAAGATTGCCTAGTTACTCCAACGCTTTTGCCCCAATCGGTAAAATCTGAATAGTTAGTGAAATTTACTTAGATTATTTGTCAAGTAATCAAGGACAGGGTCATAACCTTTGAGCCTTTTTTAGTTCAGGATCCTATTTACTTAGATTATTTGTCAAGTTGTGTTTATTACTTACTGATTATTCTGAACACATTTTTTTCCTTTTGGTATTGGTTATTCTTAGCATGCTTTTCTTGTTCCTATGGTCTTGTTGCAGGATAGCAGATAAGCATTTTTCCCTGTATTGGCGGAAACCTCAACGGTATTCTGTCCTCGCCTCTTACATTTTATGAGGGTGATTTAAAGCAGCTACATCAATTTGAATGTGGTACTAGAGCATGAGCATCACCGATGAAGATATTTTTGGCTTCAAATGCTGGACAGTGTTGAAAAGAACAGGCGTGATGCTAAATGAGTCATAAGTAGACCTGGCAAACTTGACTCGAGACCCGAAACCCGAACCGAAATATCCGAACCGAAACCCGATTTTGACCCGAACATGATGATTCGAAGTTGACCCGAAACCCGAAACCCGAACCGAACCGATCCGAACCGAAATTTTTTGTTGAACCGAAATGAACCCGAACCGAAATGGACCTGAACCGAATGGACCCGAACCGAATGCTACCCGAATCGAAAGCTGAACCGAATATCGACCCGATTTTAACCCGGTTTTGACCCGATTTTAATCCGATTTTAACCCGAATATCTATTTTTAACAATATAATAAATAATAAAATGAAGTATAGAAATTTGTGATCTTGGTGACCAATTTTATAATTTCATCATAAAATATAACATAAAATTGAAATTGTAGACTAAATTGACAATTTGGAAGTGGAGAAATTTGAGAGTCGAATGACCAATTTTGTAATTATACCATATAAATAAATAGGGGTTAATTTTGGCTAAAAATTAAATCTTTGAAATTAAAATGAACGAAAATATCAATATATTAAATTAATAGACTAAATTACAAAGATTAGTTAATTTCAACTAAGAGTAAATTTTTAGAGACTAAATATCACTACGGGGAGGGGATTTCTATATCCGAAGTCTGAACCGTGGAATACTTGTGACTAAATTAAATTAAACTAAAACTTAAAGTTGACTAAAATGTAACATTTTAAATGCAACATGACCTAAAAAGTAATTAATCTCTAGCTTAAAAAATTGGTGGCTTATTTCCCTCCAAAATTTTGTCTTTTCTCTCTCTATTTTTTCCAATTGTCTTTTTCTTTTTTTTCAATAGCTTAAAAAATTGGTGGCTTATTTCCCTCTAAAATTTTGTTTTTTCCCTCTCTATTTTTACCAATTGTCTTTCTATTTTTCTTAATTTAATTGAGTTTCAATTTAGATTAATTTAATTGAAATTTCACATTTAGTTTTAAAATTATTTTAATTATGTTCGTGATTTATGCTTTTAGATTTTAGTTAGTTCAATTAGATCCTAAGTTTAATAAATTAATTCATTTTAGACATTATTATTATTATTATTATTATTATTATTATTGTTATTATAAACTTTGATTTAATATAATTATACAAAAAAAATTTATATGGATACATGAAACTTTGATTTAAATATTTAATTGAATTCAAATGCATAGATTAACAAGTTGAATCAGAATTAATCTCATACACCAATAACTCTAAACTAAACCATAAATACTAAACCTCAAACCTTTAACCCAACTCAAATCGAATTGACCCGAAAATTTAAATGTTGACCCGACCCGAAATTGACCCGAAATTGACTCGATTTTAACCCGAACCAAAAGCGACCGATCCGATATTGACCCGACCCGAAAACTAACGATCCGATTTTGACCCGATCCAATACCCGAACCGAATCCGACTCATCACATAACCGAATTAGACCCGAACCCGACCCGAACCGACCCGAACCGAATCTAAACCGATTCTAGATAGACCCGAAACGACCCAAACCGAAACGACCCGAACCCGAACCGAATGACCCGATTGCCACCTCTAGTCATAAGTGCCACGGAGGTCGACCCTATGTCCTTGCAGTTTGTATGTCAAATGAAATCTCCAGACATGATCATGAAAAACAAAGCAGATTCAAAGAACATGAAGATGGAGGAATGTTTAGATTTTTTTGTTTTTCCTTATTTATCTGGACAATCCAACATTCTCTGGTATTTGCCCCTCGCTTTATACATGCAATCGTTAGTCTGTACAGAACTTTAGGAAACTTCAAGAATGAATGAAATGTATTTCAGGGGCACCTTGATCATGAATAAAGGGATTTCAAATGATAAATTGTGCCATAATCTTCATCTGCTACTGGTAGGAGTTGACCATAAATTCCTTTTGGCAAGTTATTAGGCATGAAACACTCGATTGATGACAATTTACATAATGTCTTTGTGGACTAGAGTGCTTTAATGGAGTTTAGGGGTTTAGATTCTAGGGTTTATGTATAGATTTAATATTTAGGGTTAAAGTTTAGGTTTTAGGATAATATGATTAAGGATTTAAGTTTTAACCTATAAATTTTATGTTTTAACCCTAAATCTAAAATTCTATTAACAACCCCAGATTCAAAATTACTACATTTAGACTTTTAAACCCTAAATAAAATATCTGTAACACTTAAAACTAAAGTGTTTGTGCAAATAAAGTTTCTACAAGTACTTATGTATAGAATAATTACCCTTTAAAATGTCAACAACAAAATTTATATATAAATAATTAAAACTCAAAGAATGACCAATGCAACATGCAAATTCAATATTAATTTTATTTCTTTTGATTAATACCTAACTAATCCAATTTGTAAATAGTAAACTTGGTCTGTTCTTTTTTTCTCGCGGGATTTCGTAGTAATGCAAAGCGCGGTCGTAATTTCTAATACGAAATGACAATATTGTCCATTGACTTTCTACATGACGAACTCTTCTCTCAAATCACACACTAACTCCCTTTGTTTGACAAAGTTCCCCTTTTCTCATTTATATAGTCCATTAATTGATATTTCTTTTTCTCCAAGTATTAGAGGATAGAGTCAGCATGGTATATATACATTTTAATCAAATTATATATATATTGAAGTAAATCTTCTAGAAGACAGCAATATGTAATATACTTGTTTTTGAAGTCTATACCGAAAAATCATATATTAATCTGAATAGATTATCGTTAATGAAAAATAACAGGTATACTAGTCTGACAAATATTAAAACAATAATATATTTAATAAAGTAAACCATGATTTTACCTTCAGTAAAATAAACCCAAGCTTTTGAAATTCACTTGTTGGATTAATTAATATTTGTTGCCTGCCTGGAGTCAATTTACAAAAAAACAAAGTCAAGGCATCAAAGGGGGGCGGGGCACCCGCGTCCTTTCCGATCAACCAACTTTGTGGACTTGTGTATTCAATTTACACTGAAGTTAAATAAATATGACGGAGGATCGAGAAGGTTTTTAATTATTGATTTAGTTGATTTAATACGTAGAATTGATTGAGATGTGGCAATCGGGTCATTCGATTCGGGTTCGGTTCGGGTCATTTCGGGTTTATCTAGAATCGGTTTAGATTCGGTTCGGGTCAGTTCAGTTCGGGTCTAATTCGGGTGTGTTGAGTCGAATTCGGATCGGGTATTAGATCGGGTCAAAATCGGATCGGTTGTTTTCGGGTAGGGTTAATATCGGATCGGTCGCTTTCGGTTCGGGTCAAAATCGGGTTAATTTTCTTGATACCTCTTTTAGTTAAATCATGAATTGAATGTGGTTTGATACGAAGGTTGAATTACTTATTTCTTCAGGAAAAGTTGGACTTTTACCTAGAGGGGGCAAACGGGTCAATCGGTTCGGGTTCGGTTCGGGTCATTTCGGTTTCGGTTATTTCGGGTCTGATATTTTCGGTTCAGATTCGGTTTCGGTTTCAGTTCGGTTTCAGTTCGGTTTTAGTTCGGGTCTATTGTGTTTCGGTTCATTTCGGGTCGGTTGATTTCGGTTCGGTTATTTTCGGTTCGGTTGATTTCGGTTCGGTTATTTTCGGTTCAATGAGAGATCAATCGTTTTTAATCAAATTTTTAGGTTAGTTAGATTTTTACACCCTATATATGACTTTATAAAGTCAATATATTTGACATTTTAGTGATTTGTGCGTCTGTTCATATTTTATCTTTCTTTATTTCTATTAATCGGGTCTATTCGGTTCGGGTCTATTCGGTTCGGGTCTATTCGGTTCGGGTCCATTCGGTTCGGGTCTATTCGGTTCGGGTCCATTCGGTTCGGGTTCATTCGGTTCAACTAAATTCGGTTCGGTTTATTTCGGGTTTCGGATCAAATTTCGGATCAAATTTCGGGTTGATTTACGGTTTCGGTTCGGGTCTGGGTTCGGGTAATTCGATTCGGGTTTCGGTTCTCGGGTCAAGTTTGCCAGGTATATTAATTCGGGTCACAAAAATGACAGACAACTCAAAAGATAAATAATTAATTTTTTTTTACTGAAATGAAATATTAATAAGTATTAAATCAACATAATTTTTTTGTTTATTTTGTAATCGAAAAATATTTAAAACACAGAATAAAATAAAACAAAGTTATTATTTTGTGCTATACAGTGATTGCTGAAACTCCTATTAGACGATGTCGATTTCCAGACAATGCTCAAAATCTACTAGTCTGGATGTGAAAAAAAATATTCGAACAATACTTTGAAAGTCCAGTAATACTAACTACCCTAAAAAATCTATATATAGCAGGCAAGTATGAAAGTTGAGCATAAACATGACAATTGACATCACAAATCATAGCATATGTTTATTCATTTGAGTCATGGCACCTTCGAAATTTTACGCACTAAGGGTATTCCGGTCATTTCACAATTAAGGAAATTTTGGTCATTTGACTTTTATATGGTAATTTTAGTTTTACAAAAGTAATTTTGGTCATTTTGGAAAGTTGACGCTCTAACTTTTCTATTTTTGGTCTTCATTATTTTATTTTATTTTTAATTTGGTGTCTACAATATAAAAATTAGAATAAAACCTCAGTTCAAAAAAAAAATTAAAGTTGTTGCCATTACTATAAGGGGACGTTTAGTTCGCGAAAAAAAATCATTATAAGGGGGAATAATATTTTTCGAAATCACATACTCACGTTTGATTTAAGAGAATTCCTTACAGAGGTAATAATGCATTCCAAATAGTAGCTTCTTTTCCCCAAAATGGTAGTAACGCCATTCCCACCCCATTCTTAGGTATTAGAGAATTCTCATCACTTTAGGCTAAAATACCCTTGAAACAATGTTTTGTATTCAAATAAATCATTATTTTCTAGTTCTCCAACAATATTTTTTTTGTTTTGATATATTAAAATATTTTTTTATCTAACCTAAATTGTTGCATAATAATATATAAACCACACTCATCATTAAAAAATAAAAATAAATATTAGAAATAACCTTTAATATTATTTCTTATCTAAAGAATAATATTTTTTTATTTATGTGGTAAAATTTCATTTATTCAATTTTAAGTCACATTACAAATTTTGTTTGAAATTTTAAATTTTAAAGAAAGATTTTTGATTTTAAAAATAATGTTAATTGAGTAATTAAACATATAATTATAATATTTATAATTAGTTATTAGTATATTTGATTTAGTAGCAAATGTGATGATTATTATAGAAGTTTATGAATTTATTTTTTTTATTTTTCAAATATATAATTATAATAAATCACAAATATTCAAATATATTGTCTAAGAATTTTATAAAAGAAAACTATATAAATTAAAAATAATAGGAAAATATATTTCCTCTAAATTTTCATGCAAATATTTTCACTTTAATATTGGAAGTTTGACTAGTTAAAAAGAAAATATACTACAAAGATAATTTTGTAAAATATACATTATGGTAATCTTATAATCCATCAACCAAACATTGTAATTTTACATTCCTGTCAAACAAACCAAACAAAGTAATGTAACATTCCCAGTAATATGTCAAATAATGAATCATTTCGGGAATCCTATTCCCAAGGGTAATGTTACATTCTGTGAACCAAACGCCCCTAAGTGTTTGACCCAATTTAAAATAGGCTTAACTCAGAAATAGGTGTCCAAACTATACACTTTCTCTGAGATAAGTGCATAATATTTTTTTCCCTGAAATATGTGTCTAAAGTTTAATTTCGTTAGTGTTTTAAGGTAACACCTTTAAAAAAATCATCACCTAATCAGAATTTAACATGTGTCTTCATTTTTATTTTTTAATTTCTTATTAAAAAAGAAAATAATTTTTTTTAAAATCTAAAAAGTTTTAAAATGTCCAAATTTCTTAAAACTCCAAACCTCAAAATCTCAAAATTGACGCCACTACCGTCGCCAATAGTCTCATCGAACTCTATCGTCGTCGTGCCTGTGACCACCGCCTATTTTCTTCAATCACCTATCGTCGATAACCGGTGAAAGGCGTGCCAATCGGACGTCGAACGACTATAGTCTTTCGCATTCGTCGTTCGACATCCGATTGACATTCCTCTCGCTGATTACTGTATGGGTGGTTGGGGGAATGGGCAGTGGTCTCAGATGACGGTGGCGCCTGACAAGACTGTCGACGGTGATAGTGGCATTAATTTTAAGTTTAAAGTTTTGGGTTTTAGAGATTTTAGGACTATTGTGTGATTTTTGAAAATTTTGAGATATAATTTAATTTTTCAATTTATTTTTTTATAGAAAAAAGCTACTTGTCGATATACTATGGGTGATGAATTTTTTAACGGTGTTACCTTAAAACACTAACGAAATAAAATTTTAGGCACATATTTCACTAAAAAAAACATTAGACGTCTATCTCAAAAAAAGTGTATAATTTGAGCACCTATTTCTGAGTTAAAACTTTTAAAAGTTACGTAATATTTCTATTAAAAAATGCGTAACATTGACTTTAATAATATCATTAACATATAAAAACTACTTTAACAATTACTATAAAAATCACTCAACTCCCTCAGTAATTTTCAAACAATTATTTTTAAATCACAGTAATTCTTTATTTTTTGCCGAGAAAAAGAGTTATATATATCTCATACCAATAAAATTTGACTTTAGTATTACTACTATTTTAGAATTTGATTTACTTTTAGGGAAAACTACACCACTGACCATCAAACAAATTGGGGATACCTATTTGAACCACCAAACTTATAAAATCAATCTATTTTGACCACCGCCGTTAAAAACCTAACGGTAGAGTGACGGAACTGCCACGTGGCAATTGATGGGTATATTTACACATTTGGTCCCTGTTATGTTGAGTGGATCGAATGATCGATATGAACCAAGAGGGGGGGGGTGAATTGGATTTTTAAAGGTTTAGGTGGTGGAAATTGCAAATTAAAAAGATGGACAAGGAATTTTAGAGTGGTTCAAGTTCCAAATGAACTCTACATCCACAACCTTAGCTTCACTAAGGATTTGCAACAATTCCACTAATTGCTCTTCCCCTTTTCTAGGCTAAGGAGGTAACCCTTACAATTTCGGTTAAATTTTCTACCCAAAATTTAACCCAATCCTCACACAAAGATAACAATGAGTTTGATGGCTAAGATAGTATCTCTCAATACAAATTGTAGCCCAATTACAAGCACTCAACCCAATTGAAAAGGATAAGAATGAAAATTACAATTGGTGTTTCTAGACAATATGGGATTTTAGTACAAATGCTTGGATTTGATGTATGGATATTTGCTTTTGGATCAATAGTTGTTGCTGGAGCTTTTAGAGGTCCCTTTTATACCTTCTCATTGATTTCTAACCGTTGTGGTTGATGCATTCATCAATAGAGCCGTTGGGGGTGTTATCTCACCTCCATAAATGCATTCTGCAACCACCCGTTTCGGAACGCGGGAACCTGTTTCGAAACGGACCAGAATAGAAAGAGCCGTTGCGGTGCATTTAAGATCCCGTTTCGAAACGGATTGATCTCGTTTCGAAACACTTTTGCCACTGTCAAGGGTCGTTTCGAAACAGCTTGAGCCCGTTTCGAAACACCCTAACGGTTTCTGAAAATTCAGTTAAAAACTTTGCAACGGTCATAATTTCAAATCAAAATGAAGAACCGTTTCGAAACACTTGAAGGCGTTTCGATACGAGTTCTTATGTTCTAAAGTCGTTTTGATACTCGTTTCGGAACAGGGGTTGGCAGTGTTGAAATCGTTTCAAAACCCGTTTCGAAACATGGGTTGACAGTTTCAAAACCGTTTCGAAACGCCTTAGGTCGTTTCGAAACAGGGACTCGAAAAACACTGTTTCGGCTTTAAGAACACTTAGAAAATATTTGGAAATCTTAGTTTTTAACTTGGGCATATTCTTTAAATCACATGGGGATGTTTGAGGACTTAAAAATTCGTTTTGACATTTTTCAATTTAGTCCTTAGGTTCTTTAGTTATATCAAAATTAAAATATCGGTTTCACAATCTCCCCCTTTTTGATATAACAAAACCAAAATTAGAATTTTTAAGAGTTTTGAAAATTTTGAACATATTCTAACTCCCCTTTAATTTAAGATAGGTTTTTAAAGTTTTAAAAATGTTTTAACTTTGAAATTCAAGTTTTAAAACTTAAAAACACTTTAAACATTTAAAACAAATTTTTGGCTCTTAAATTTCTTCTCCCCCTTTTTGTTAGATCAAAAATAATATTAACTCATAAGGCTCATAGAGAAGAGAAAGGGTTAGTACCAATAAGCATTAAGTAATAAGCAACAATAATATCAATTCATAAAATTAAAATATCCAAAACATAAATCATCATTAAGTTCAAAACATAAACCCAAATAAGATCAAAAGCATATGTTCCTAAAACATAATAAAAATGCAAACTTAAACCTAAAATGCATAGATAATATGATATGATGTGAATATCCTAGGCCTCGTCACCACCATCATCATCATCCGAAGTTTCATCATCGCTCTTGACTTGAGAACGACGAAACTTCTTCCATTGGCCATAGAGGGTAGAGAAGGACAAATCCATGTTCGAGTGGGAAGCCTCAAGGGATTGGAGTCGATCCTCTATATTTTGCAAGCGAGTGTTGATGGTACCAAAACCCGAAGCCATGTTAGTGTCCATGGCATTGAACCGCTCGGTAATCAAAGCCGTGAGGGCATCATTGTTTGCAACAGGAGCTTGAGGTTCAACGGAAGGAGGATGAGGAGGTGTGGCTCTATCAACACGTTCCCAAACATCGTTCACATAGTGAAAACCGGACTTGCGAAGAGAGGACTCACCAATCTTGGACTTGCGAGGTTTCGGGGAGTCGTAGGTGCAATCGAGACCAATCGTGCTGAAGATGTGACTTAAGATCGTGCCATAAGTAAAGGATTTCAAGGCATCGGTGTCAATAAGCTTAACATTATTAACCATCTTGGCAAATATGATCTTAGCAACATTAGGGCGCTCACCACGACGGAAACACTCAAGCCAAAAGTAATCAACTTGACGGATATGAGAATATTTACCTCCGGAGGGGCGAAGGAACCATGAAACCATCAAGTGGAGAAAACGATCGTGCGCATCCAAAGTAAGCACTTGACCGGTATTAGTACCAAAGTGACGTTCATTCTCAATTCCTTCATCCTTAAGGGAAAAAGTAGACTCCAAGAGAGGGACATCAACAATAAACTTTTTCCCCAAAATAAAAGATTCAATCCCAACAACCTCGGTATTTGTTTCATCATTAATAAGATGAGCATTGGAGTAAAAGATGAGTACCATGTGTTTGTAGCGAATGTCTGGGATGCTCAACAGAGGAAGAAGATTCCATTCGCTCAAACGCTCGAGGTAACGGAAAAGGAATCGCTCGGAGTTGAGGAATTCGAGATCAATGACACGCTCACGACGAACTTCGAAATCCTGGACATATTTGAAACGAGCTCGCATCTCTGGAGTTCGAAGGGATTTCTGAAAAAGCTGAGCGAGATTCGGACGCACACTCGAGTCACCGGATTGAACAGACTTACGCTTTTTGCTAACATTTTCCGACGCCATCCTAAAAGCATTAAGCAAGCAAGTGTTTTAAAAGATTGAGTGTATGCATAGATTTCTAAATTCAATCCAAGGATAAATCCCACTTAGGTTTAAAACAAGTTTTTTTAAAACAACTAAACAAAACAAAATAAAAACACAAATATATAAAAAAAATAGTAAAAAAATACGAAAAAAAAATTTATATTCGAATCAGAAAATTGAAGATTTTGAATTTTTTTTACAAAATATGAAAAATCCAAGCATCAAAACATATAAACTACACAAAGATAAATTTTTCTAACCTAAGATTCGAATAGAAATTGAAGGAAAAAGAAAAAGAGAAAAAAAATACCTTAGTTTGGGATTTTGGATGAATGGATGAAAATCCTTGCACAATGTTGATGAAACTTGCTTAGACTAGAGTTTTAGAGAAAAACCCCTCAAGATTTGGTGAAAAAATAAAGAGGTTTAGAGGGTTTTTATAGGGAAAAAGTCGGGTTAGGGTTTTTAGGGTTTTGAAGTGTTTTAGTTTAAAGTGAATTTTAACATTAAAAGCCCTAATTAAAGCTGTCCGTGAAACCGTTTCGGAACGGTCCTGCCCGTTTCGAAACGCGAGCACCAGAGTTTGACCGATTTAAGGATTTCAGCTGACCGTTTCGATACGGTGTTGACCGTAAAGAAGCCCCGTTGACCCGTATCGAAACTCGTTTCGATACACCCCTTGGCAGTAGCAAAAACGTTTCGAAACCCTTTTGAGGCGTTTCGAAACGCCCTTCTCTCAGACATGATTTTAAGGCATCCGTATCGAAACTGGTTCACCCGTTTCGATACACATGGGCCTGGAAGTGCAGATGAGGCTCTAAAAGTGCAGAAAATTGAGTTTTTCTAAGGCCTAACTTGCATGAATGACATGAATGAGCAGGCAAAACATATGCAAACATAAACATACTCCCCCTAGCTATAAGCATGGATGAAATTAGGAGTCAAAACACATAAACATGGCATTTCACAAGATCAAGCAATTTTAAGCACAAAAGAGGTCCTAAAAGGTCAAGATAGGCTAGATAGACCTAACTCTCTCCTAAGGGACCAAAAACGCTCTTTGTCTAAAGGTTTTGTAAATATGTCCGCTAATTGATTTAAGGTGTCTACATACTCTATAACAACATCTTCTTTAAGGACATGATCTCTAATGAAATGATGCCTTATTTCTATGTGTTTGGTTCTAGAGTGTTGGATGGGATTTTTTGTTAGACATATAGCACTAGTGTTGTCACATTTTAGGGGTATGGTTTCAACTTTAATTCCATAATCTAAGAGTTGTTGCTTCATCCAAAGGACTTGAGCACAACAACTCCCTAAGGATATGTACTCGACTTCGGTGGTAGATAAGGCTACACTATTTTGTTTCTTAGAGAACCAAGATATGAGCATACTACCTAGGAATTGACAAGATCCCGAAGTACTTTTCCTATCGATTTTGCAACCCCCATAATCCGCATCCGAATAAGCATGAAGGTTGAAGGTGGAGTCTCTATGGTACCAAAGACCTAAACAAGGAGTATCTCTAAGGTACCTAAAGATTCTCTTAACGGCTATAAGTTGAGACTCTCTAGGACTAGCTTGGAACCTAGCACACAAGCAAACACTAAATAAGATATCCGGTCTACTTGCGGTAAGGTAAAGCAAAGATCCAATCATAGAACGGTAAAGCTTAGAGTCAACACACTTACCTCCTTCATCTTTGTCAAGCTTTGTAGAAGAGCTCATAGGTGTGGCTTGAGGCTTTGCATTCTCCAAGCCAAACTTTTTGAGCATATCCTTTATGTACTTTGCTTGATTGATGAAGGTGCCATCCTTCTTTTGCTTGATTTGGAGTCCCAAAAAGAATGAGAGCTCCCCCATCATGCTCATCTCGAATTCACCTTGCATTATCTTAGCAAACTCTTTGCAATGACATTCGTTAGTAGAACCAAAGATAATATCATCAACATAAATTTGAACTACTAAGATGTCATTTTTATACATTTTTATAAAAAGTGTTGTGTCCACCTTGCCTTTTTCAAAACCCTTTTTCAATTAAAAAGTTTGAAAGCCTTTCATACCAAGCTCTAGGAGCTTGTTTTAAACCATAAAGAGCTTTAGTGAGTTTGTAAACATAATTTGGAAATTTTGAGTCTTCAAAACCCGGTGGTTGTTCCACATACACTTCTTCATTTATAAAACCATTTAAAAACGCGCTTTTAACATCCATTTGAAAAAGCTTGAAATTATGATAACATGCATATGCAAGCAACATCCTAATGACTTCCATTCTAGCTACGGGTGCATAGGTTTCATCAAAATTTATTCCCTCTTCTTGAGTGTAACCTTGTGCTACAAGTCTAGCTTTATTTCTCACAATGTTACCACTCTCATCTAGCTTGTTCCTAAAGACCCATTTAGTTCCTATGGTAGATTGATTACTAGGCCTATCAACTAATGTCCAAACGTTACTTCTCTCAAATTGATTTAACTCTTCTTGCATAGCCATAATCCAAAAATCATCTTTCAATGCTTCTTTTATATTCTTAGGCTCTATGCATGAGATAAATGCAACATGATTCATTAATCTAAGAGAAGATCGAGTGGTTACCCCCTTGGATGGATCACCCAAGATTTCACCATCCTTGACATAGTTGAACTCCCTTGGGTAGCTCACTTCCTTTTCCTCAAGAGCCAAGTCCTTCAAGGCTTCAAGAGGTGGATCTTGTGTGTCCTCTTCTTTTGTTGGAATCTCATCCTCCTTTGAAGTTTGTCCTCCATCAAAGGCATTTATGATTCCTACATCATCATCATCACAAGAATCCTTCCTTGGAAGGAGGTTATCATCGAATACAACATGAATAGATTCTTCCACTACTAAAGTTCTTTTGTTAAATACTCGATAGGCTTTAGAGGTTAACGAATAACCTATGAAAATAACTTCATCACTTTTTGCATCAAATTTACCTAAGTTGTCTTTTCCATTATTTAAAACAAAACACTTGCAACCAAAAGGGTGAAAATAGCTAATGTTAGGCTTTTTAGATTTTAAAATCTCATAAGGTGTTTTCTTTAAAATAGGCCTAATCATTACCCGGTTGACAATATAGCAAGCGGTGTTTGTGGCTTCCGCCCAAAAGTATTTAGGTAAATTATTTTCACAAAGCATAGTTCTAGCCATTTCTTGCAAAGTTCTATTTTTCCTCTCAACTACCCCATTTTGTTGAGGAGTTCGAGGAGCCGAAAAATTATGGCTAATACCATTTTCATTCAAAAATTCTTCAAACCCTAAATTTTGAAACTCGGTTCCATGATCACTTCTAATATGTGAAATTCTAAGTTCAAGATCATTTTGGGTTAGTTTTGAAAATGTGATGAATTTTTCCAAAGCCTCATCTTTAGTACTTAAAAATAGAACCCAAGTAAATCTAGAAAAATCATCAACAAGTATAAAAGCATAAGACTTACCACCCAAGCTCATAGTCCTAATTGGCCCAAATAAATCCATATGGATAAGTTGTAAACATCTACTAGTAGAAATATCATTAATGGATTTAAAGGAAGACTTATGTTGTTTACCCTTAGAGCATGCATCACAAATTTTATCTTTTGAAAATTTTATCTTGGGTAAACCTCTAACTAGATTAAGGGAAACTAGTTTTTCTAAAACACTTATGCTAGCATGTCCTAGTTTCCTATGCCACAACCATGCATCATTTTCATTTTGTGCTACTAAGCATGCATGAGATGTATGAATGTCATCTAGATGCACCATGTATATGTTCCCTATGCGATGACCTATGAGCATAATATTATTAGATTTAATGTCTACAATTTTGCATCCATTTTTATCAAATAAAACATTAAATCCTTTATCACACAATTGACTTATGCTCAATAAGTTGTGTTTAAGACCATCGACATACAAAACATTTTCAATGAGAATAGTAGAGTGATTACCTATGGAGCCAATACCTTTTATGTGGCCTTTGGAGTTGTCACCAAATGTCACCACTCCTCTACTTTTTGGCTTTAGATCCATGAATCTACTCTTGTCTCCGGTCATATGCCTTGAGCATCCACTATCAAGGTACCATGAGTTTTGACTTTGTGCTTTGGCCTTGTAGCAATGCTCCCCCTACAAACAAAGATGTTAAGCTTTTGTTTTTGGTACCCAAATCATTTTGGGTCCATGAGTGTTAGCTCCCAAAACCTTGGTTCCCTTAGGAATCCAAGATGACATAGCAATAATGTTATTAGATTTTACAAGTTCCTTAGGAACCCATACACTTCTAATTCTTTTAGCTCTACTATGTCTAGGAAAGCTACATTATTTGTAGTAGTTAGTATTTTTCTTAGGTTGGTTTGTTCTTGAGGATTCACCTATTTTATGCTTGACACTACCAATATTTTTAAAAGACCTTTTGAGCTCATTTAGCTCATCCAACACCTTTTGGTGTTCACTATTACATTGAGACAAGAGATTATTAAGGTCAACATTTTCATCTTGAAAAAAATTTAGTTCATCTTTCAACCCTAATATCTTTTTCTCAAATTTTGAATTAGCTTGAGAGAGTGAGTCATTTTTCTCATTTAGTTCCAAAATAATTTTCTTATTCCTAATGACCGACTCCTTATATTTCTCAACTAATTCATCATAGACCTCTTGTAACTCATCATATGCATCATTCAATTCATCATATGTAAAATCTAAAGTTGATGAGTTAGAGGTTACCATGGAGGAATCTTCCTCAAGTGCCATGAGGCAAAGGTTAGCCACTTCTTGTTCGTCATCCTCCGATGACTCCTCATCACTCCAAGTAGCAAGCTTGGCTTTGAGCTTCTTCTTCTTCTCAAAGCCCTTCTTCTTGAGTTGAGGGCACTCCGAACGTATGTGGCCGGGTTGTTTGCACTCAAAGCAAATGATTTGATCCATTGCTTCTTCTTTGTTCTTGCTTTTGAAGTCCATTTTTCTTTGGATTTTTCTTCCCCGGTTGGACCTCATAAAGCGTGAGAATCGTTTGACTATCATAGCCAATTCTTCTAGCACATCCTCCTCACTAGAGGAGCTCTCTTCATGTAGTGAAGCTTTGAGAGCTATTCCCATCTTCTTCTTCTTTTCAACCTCTAGCTTTTCTACTCTTTTCTCTTCTTTCTTCTTCTCTTCTTCCCTTCCTTGCTTCATAATCTCATGAGTAAGGAGAGAACCCACAAGCTCATCAAGCTTTAAAGTTTTCAAATTTTTGGCTTCAATGATGGCGGTTCTCTTCCCATCCCAAGATTCGGGAAGAGAATAGAGTAGCTTCCGGACAAGCTTGTCTTCCGGTATGATCTCTCCAAAACCTTTGAACCCATTGACTATAGTGGAGAACCGATCAAACATCTTGGACACCGTCTCATCGGGCTCCATCTTGAAATTCTCATAACTAAGATTGAGAATTCCAATCTTAGTTTCTTTGACATCGTTGGTTCCCTCATAGGTAGTCTCAAGAGTGTCCCACACTTCTTTGGCACTCTCAATGGATGACACTTTAGAATAGATGTTCGGACCGAATGAACAAAAGAGCATGTGGAGAGCTTTGTCATTTACTTGAATCTTTTTCCTTTCTTCTTCACTCATCTCCACCTTTTTCTTCAAGACCATCTTGCCTTCACTATCTTGCTTCAATGAAATGTAAGGGCCATCTTCAATGACATCCCAAACTAAGTAGTCATTGGACTTGATGAAGAGGCGTATTCTATTCTTCCAAAAAGAATAGTTGTCACCATTGAAGAAGGGAGGCTTTGTAGTGGATTGAGACTCATACATGCCCGAACCATAGGTTGAAGCCATCTCTTGATATTTGATGATCACATTCTTCCTAGGAACTCTTCTTGTGGTTGTTAATCCTCAAAGATGTAGGCTCTGATACCAATTTTTTAGTGGATCGAATGATCGATATGAACCAAGAGGGGGGGTGAATTGGATTTTTAAAGGTTTAGGTGGTGGAAATTGCAAATTAAAAAGATGGACAATGAATTTTAGAGTGGTTCAAGTTCCAAATGAACTCTACATCCACTACCTTAGCTTCACTAAGGATTTGCAACAATTCCACTAATTTGTAACCCCCTTAACCCGGCCTAGACGGTCGACCCGAATTAAGAAGATCACACGGGGAAAACCAAAGTCAACCCGAAAGTCAACCTTGATTAACGACCCTTTTTTTTCTTTTTAAACTTGTCTAGATGCATATTATCCCTAAACATGATCATGCAACCAGCATACTCAAAGATCATAGCCATCAGAGAACATTCAGGGATCCAATTGAACAAATTACAACTTTAGGGACCAAATTGTGAATTCTGTGAATTTAAAGGACTTAACCCAAATTAAGGTTACCAATATGAAATTAGTCAGGTTTCATGCTTCACTGCCAAATTTCAGCTCAAAAGGGACAATCCAAACTCATACAATTGCATAAACAAGATTTAGGACCAAAACGCAAACATTTCAAAACATATAACTGCCACTGTCAGCCCCCAACGGTCAGGTGTTCCGAAACAGGGAGGACCTGTTTCGAAACGCGGGGCCGTTCCGCAACGGGTTCCGAAACGGTGCCTGGCAGTAACCAAACTGTTCCGAAACAGTGCCTCCCGTTTCGGAACGCCCATGCCATTTCAGGCCCCTGTTCCGAAACGGCAGCACCTATTCCGAAACGGGTTGCCCAGATTCCAGAATTAAGGCTGGTTTAACATGCGATTGACATACCAAACATGCTCCAAATGCAACCAAACTTACCAGCAAGTCATTCAACATACATGGAACATATTTGAACCAACAAAACATCAACATGGCATCAAATATGAAAAGCCTCAATTCTAAAGGCATACTTCCTATTTAGCAAGCCACTCATGCATCAAAATACTAAATCCAACACATAGAGGCCAATTACAAATACCAACATTAACAACAACATAAATCCAACTTAGGGAGTCCAAGCATCTCCCAAAACAACAACAACATAGGTTCCCCATTGCCAAATACCCTTAAGCTAATAGTTTGGGAAAAAGTTCACCATACATGAGCTTTGATCACCACTTGGATTCTTCACCACCTTGCTGCCCTCAAAAGTACTTTAATGCTCTGCATTATTGGTTTAAGAAAAGAGAGAGCGTAAGCACGAGCTTAGTGAGGGATACTCATTAAACCACACAATAATGCATTTATAAAACACTTTTATAAAGCATACTTCAAAACAACTTTTAGACATGCTCACAAGCATATTAAACAAGCAATACATGCTTCACATCATTATCATGTCATATTGACCACAAGTGATAATCATCAACTTTTAAAAACAAGATCAACATAAGACTCACACATGGACTTTTAAACATCATTGTGATCTTATAATTCACAAGGACCACACAAGGACTTTTAAACACCTTTGTGTCCTTAACAAGTATCACCCCAAGGACTTTTAAACACCTTGGCCCCAAGGACTTTTAAGCACCTTGGCAAGGACCACACATGGACTTTTAAACACCATTGTGTCCTTAACCCATGGACTTTTAAACACCATGGCAAGGACCACACAAGGACTTTTAAACACCTTTGTGTCCTTAACAAGAACCATCCAAGGACTTTTAAACACCTTGATGTTCTTAAGTAAACAAGGCTTTCCCCAAGGAATTTTAACCACCTTGAGCCTTAACCAAGAACCAACCATGGACTTTTAAACACCATGTTGTTCTTAAAATTCACAAGATCCACACAAGGACTTTTAACCACCTTTGTGATCTTAACCAAGAACTATCCAAGGACTTTTAAACACCTTGATGTTCTTAAACCTTTTTCAAAACATCACTTGCCAATATACATCATTTATCATCAATATATTCACTGTTTTAAAGCATTTAACCAAGCCATTAGCATCATGCATTTTAAGCATCAAACCACATTTATACAATGTTCAAAAACAAGGAACTCTTACCTTGAGCTTCCTTCAACACATGGCTTATAATATCATCAAATAAACTTGCTAGATATGCTTTAAAAACAGAATTGAAAACATGCAAACAAACCACATTGCATACAACCAATCCATGGCCATCACCAAGAGAGTTTTTCCGAAAACTTACTCTTGAGCTTAGTTAAGTTGCTTAGACTTAAACTAAGCTCCCAAACCTTCAAAACACTGGTTTCAAAGCCGAAAACCAAATTCCACTCACCGATTCCGTTTCGCCTCTTGCCGAAACACAAATCAAGCTCCCGGATCACCACCTCTTGGATCCAAAGATGACTCCCCTGTTTTAAACACATCAAAACAATAGATTAATGCATCATCATGCATTAATAACTTCAATGAAAGCACCTAAACTCGCTGCTCTCATCCACACTCCATTTTCGGCTACCAAACACAACCGAAAATGCATCCAAACAACTTCTCAACATTGCCCAGCCAAGATTCATCAAATCTAAGCTTCCTTAAACATCATTTAACATCCAAAAAGGATCTAACAACATCCTTATACCTCCAGCTACAACAGATCCACAAGATCACTTCAAAAACAACCAAGAACACAAGCTAAACTTAGGAAATTAAACCTATCCGGGTTTGCATTGACTAAACCTCAATTCCTCATCAAATTAACATTCATTTAACATAAAAAATACACCTCAAATCACTGCTTTAACAGATCATACGAAAATTTACCAAAATCAATCAAATCTTGCATTTAAAAGCCAAGACCCATAACACAACCTTAAAACCATTTATTAAACACAATTTAAGGATTGAGAACTTGGGAATTTCAGTAAAGAACTGAGAGTTTAGAGGAGAAGGACGTTCTTACCTCCAAACTTGAGTTTCTCCCTTTTAGAATCAAGTTTTCTTGAAAATCCACTTAGCAATTGGTGAGGTTTTGTTGTAGACATGATTAGCAATCAAAAGGTAATTGAAAAGATGAATTTAGGTAACAAAATCAGAGAGAAAAGCTCTGGAGAAAAGGTGTTTGGCTTGAGAGAAAATGAGAGAAAATAGTTGAGAGAAAAGTTAGTTAAAACTAAAATATCTTCCCTCCACTTTGTTTTTATTTAAAACCTTTTAATTAATCATTTAATATCTTTAGAAAATATGGAGAAACTCCCATTGGGTAAATAGCTCCTTAAAGATTCAAAGTTTCAATCCTTTTTAAAACAGTCTCACAGTTTTCAAAAATTACATTTTGGTCACTAGCCCAAAATGTCACCCTTCCAAACCTCATTTTGCAAAATTGATTTCACAGTTCACTTATATATATTAAAAGAGGATTTTAGAACATTTTTCCATATTTTTAATGCAACCCGAACTAGGCTTTCCCAAATTCACTCTTTTATATTCGAACAGCACTTTGACCGAACCGGTCCAAGCCCAAAACTTCTAAGCCCAAAACCGGGGCGTTACAACTCTCCCCCCTTAAGAAATTTCGTCCTCGAAATTTACCTGAAGGAAAAAGATAAGGAAACTGCTTCAGCATGTCATCCTTTCGCTCCCACGTGGCTTCCTCAACACCACGGTGCTTCCACAACACCTTCACCAACTCAATGGTCTTGCCACGGAGAACCTTGCTATCCGAATCCAGAACCTTCACCGGTTCCTCATCATAAGACAAATCCGGATTCAATTCCACTTCCTCCACAGGCATCACATGCGAAGGATCCGATCTATACTTCCGAAGCATAGAGACATGAAACACATCATGAATCTTCTCCAACTCTTGAGGTAACCTCAACTTGTACGCAACAGGACCCACACGCTCAACCACCTCGTATGGCCCAATGTACCTAGGGCTCAACTTACCCTTACGGCCAAACCTCATCACCTTTTTCCAAGGCGAAACCTTCAAAAACACACGGTCACCCACCGCATACTCAATCTCCTTACGCTTCAAATCCGCGTAAGACTTTTGCCGATCAGAAGCTGCCTTCAAACGCTCACAAATGAGCTTCACCTTCTCGGTGGTTCCCTTCAACAAAGCCGGCATCGACACCAACTTCTGACCCGTTTCCGCCCAACAAAGAGGAGTCCTACACTTCCTCCCGTACAAAGCCTCATAAGGTGCCATTTGAATACTCGTCTGATAACTATTGTTATAAGCGAACTCCACCAAAGGTAAATGTTTCTCCCAAGAGCCCTGGAACTCAATCACGCAGCACCTCAACATATCCTCCAAAACCTGGATAACACGCTCGGACTAACCATCCGACTGAGGATGATAAGACGTACTGAAATTCAACCTTGTTCCCAAAGCTCGATGCAAACATTGCCAGAACCGCGATGTAAACCTCGGATCCCTGTCCGACACAATCGACTTTGGCACACCATGCAGCCGCATAATCTCAGCAATGTACAGCTCCGCAAGCTTATCCAAAGAGAACGTAGTATGCACAGGCAAGAAGTGCGCACACTTCGTCAGGCGATCCACAATCACCCACACCGAATTCTTCTTCGATGGTGACAAGGGTAAACCAGATACAAAATCCATGGTAACCCTTTCCCACTTCCACTCAGGGATTCTCAACGGTTGCAACAACCCTGAAGGAACCTGATGCTCAGCCTTAACTCGCTGACACACCATGCACTTGCTCACAAACTCAGCAACATCCTTCTTCAAACCCACCCAATAGTACTCATCACGAAGATCACGGTACATCTTAGTACTACCTGGGTGCATAGCAAAAGGACCACTATGACCTTCAATCAGAATAGCACGCCTCAACTCAGCATCATTGGGCACTACTATCCGACTCCCAAAACATAACACACCATCATCATTGAAACAGAAATCCGAAGGCCTACCCTCCGCGATATCCTGAACATGAGGTACCAAGGAATCATCCAGCAACTGCTTCTCCTTGATCAACTGAACCAAGGATGGTTTCACTTGCAACTCAGCCACAAGACCACCATCACGCGAAATACTCAAACTGGCAAACATAGCCCTCAACTCAACAGCTACCTTCCTACTCAAGGCATCCGCTACAACGTTATCTTTTCCAGGGTGATACTCAATCGTCAGATCATAATCCTTGAGCAAATCCACCCAACGTCGTTGTCTAAGATTCAACTCCTTCTGAGACATCAGATACTTCAAACTCTTGTGATCCGTGTACACAGTACACTTCTCACCATACAGGTAATGTCTCCAGATCTTCAAAGCAAAAACCACCGCAGCCAACTCTATATCATGCGTAGGATAGTTGCGCTCATGCACCTTCAACTGCCGCGATGCATAAGCCACAACCTTACCCTCTTGCATCAACACACATCCCAAGCCAACATAAGATGCATCACTATACACCACAAACTCTTTCCCTGATTCAGGTTGAACCAAGATAGGAGCTTGCGTCAAAGCTGCCTTAAGCTTCTCAAAAGCCTGCTGTCTCGCTTCCGTCCATTCATACTTAACATCCTTTTGCAACAAATTTGTCAAAGGTGCAGCAATCTTAGAAAACCCATCCACAAACCTCCGGTAGTACCCCGCCAAACCAAGGAAACTACGGACTTCATGAACAGACTCAGGAACCTTCCAGTTCATCACCGCCTCAATCTTCTGAGGATCAACACGAATCCCCTTGGCAGAAACCACATGCCCAAGGAACACCACCTCACGAAGCCAGAACTCGCACTTGCTCAGCTTAGCATAAAGCTGATTCTCCAACAAAGCTTGCAACACAATCCTCAAATGCTCTTCGTGCTCCTCCTCAGTACGCGAGTACACGAGGATATCATCAATGAATACCACAACAAACTTGTCCAGGTACTCATGAAATACACGATTCATCATATCCATGAAAGCAGCAGGAGCATTTGTCAACCCAAACGGCATCACAAGGAACTCATAATGCCCATACCTTGTCCTGAAAGCTGTTTTAGGCACATCCGCATCCTTCACCTTCAACTGGTAATACCATGACCTCAAGTCAATCTTAGAGAACACAGCTGCTCCCCGAAATTGATCAAAGAGATCATCAATCATCGGCAAAGGATACCGATTCTTGATAGTCAACTTGTTCAGCTGCCGGTAATCAATGCACATTCTCATAGTGCCATCCTTCTTCTTCACAAACAAGACCGGTGCACCCCAAGGCGACACACTCGGCCGAATGAACCCACGGTCAAGCAACTCTTGCAACTGCGTCTTCAGCTCCTTTAGCTCCTTAGGTGCCATTCGATAAGGGGTAATGGACACAGGAGTTGTATTCTCATACAGCTCAATTCCAAACTCCACCTCGCGGTTAGGAGGTAAACCAGGCAACTCCTCAGGAAACACACCAGGAAACTCTCGCACAATCTTGATATCTTGTACACGCAACTCCTTAGAACTAGGATTCATCACAAAGGCCAGGTAAGCTTCACAACCTTGCCTCAACATCCGGCTCGCCTCCAACGTAGACACCACATTGGCAAGAAACTTCACATTCTCACCAACCACAACCACCTCATAATCATCCGCAAGCTTCAACGAAACTCGCTTATTCTCACAATCCACCACAGCACGATGCTCAGCAAGCCAATCCATACCAAGGATTACATCAAAACCATAGAAAGGTAACTCCATAAGGTCAACATGAAAAACATGATCTTGAACAACCAAAGGACACATTCTATAAAGCTTCCGAGTCACAACAGTCTCACCAAAAGAACTAGTGACACGCACACCAACATCCAAAGACTCAACAGGCAACCCAAGCAATTCAGCATGCTCACGCAGTATGTAAGAGTGCGTAGATCCAGAATCAATCAAGGAAAGTAATGACAAGGATTGCAAAGTAAAAGTACCTGCGATCACATTCGCGTCATTCCTCCCCTCCCGCTGAGCAAACATTCTAGCCTGGCCACCACCCTCTGGCTGTACAGCTACAACATGAGCCACTCCACGCCCACCTTTCTCTCTCCGCTAGAAGTTACCTCGGCCGCGCCCACGACCTCTTTGCGGTGCAGCAACAACATGAGCATGCACTTGGCCACCAGCCAACATAGGACACTCTCGCCTTATATGATCCACAGATCCACAATTCCAGCACCCGTTACCAGCTGCCGCAACAGGAGCTTGCACCTCCCTCACAGCTCGAGGGCAATCACGTTTAACATGGCCATGCGAACCACATGTCCAACAAGCACTCGGATCAGCTCTAGCACTGCCTCCCCGTACAGGCGCACCACCACCTCGCTTAACTGAGGAGTGATACTTCTGATCACGTCCCCTCTTGTTCCGTCCACCACCGGAACTATATTCAGCAGCTCGCTTCCCAGCACTTGATCCAGCACTTCTAGCAGATAAACCCAAGTTCATCTCAATATCCTTTGCTCGGCCCACCAACACATCAAAATCATCATACTCGGTAGCCAGCACATACATCTTCACATCCGTCACTAAACCATAATGGAACCTTTCACACCTAGCCCGCTCATCAGGGACCAGCTCAGGTGCATACTGACTGAGTCGAACAAACTGCACTTCATACTCAGCCACCGTCATGCTCCCCTGGGTAAGAGACATGAATTCCCTCTTCTTTTCATCTAGGTACCTCACACCTAGATACCTTCTCTTGAACACATTCGGAAAGAATGTCCAAGTTACATCAGCTTCCGCCATCCCAGCGATAGTGGTTGTCCACCACGTATAAGTATCCTTCTGTAGCAAAGATACTACACAGCCAAGCTTCTGCACATCAGTGCAACTCATCTGACCCAAGATTCTCTTGGTACTCTCTAACCAAGCCTCAGAACCTTCAGCAGACATACCCCTGAACTCAGTCCCTCCCAGACTGCGCAAACGCTCCAAGGGTAGTCTAACTCCAGCATCTTCATTATGCCCAGCTCCACGAGCTCCAGCTACCGCTGCTTGAAAAGCACCAGCTATAGCTTGAATCAGCACCGTCATGTCAGGAACAGCTTGCCCCTGACCAGCCTCAGGTCCAGCAGCCCCAGCACCAGCTGCAGCTCCAGCTTCTTCAGCCCCAGCACCACCACCGCCAGGTGGAGGAGGTAAGACCGCACTCTCAACATTCTCTTCATTTTCATTCTCATTCTGAGCCGTAGCTCGCACATTACTCCTCAACTCTCTACGAGGTGCCATACTCTAACTATGCAATCACAATGCAAATAAACAAAATCAGGCCCAGCAAGGTAAGAAATCCAAGTACTCAAGCTCATTTTCACTTAAAAACAACATCATTTCATTAGCTTTGATTTGGCAATGGGTACCCACAACATGCTTCATCACATCACACATCTCAATTGCAACATACATGCAATTCTCTCAACATGCTTTCACCCAACAAGCATACAAAGCATACATACTTTAAACATTCACATAAACATTCCCAATTACTCGAAAACTCAGCTCTGATACCACCAAATATAACCCTCTTAACCCGGCCTAGACGGTCGACCCGAATTAAGAAGATCACACGGGGAAAACCAAAGTCAACCCGAAAGTCAACCTTGATTAACGACCCTTTTTTTCTTTTTAAACTTGTCTAGATGCATATTATCCCTAAACATGATCATGCAACCAGCATACTCAAAGATCATAGCCATCAGAGAACATTCAGGGATCCAATTGAACAAATTACAACTTTAGGGACCAAATTGTGAATTCTGTGAATTTAAAGGACTTAACCCAAATTAAGGTTACCAATATGAAATTAGTCAGGTTTCATGCTTCACTGCCAAATTTCAGCTCAAAAGGGACAATCCAAACTCATACAATTGCATAAACAAGATTTAGGACCAAAACGCAAACATTTCAAAACATATAACTGCCACTGTCAGCCCCCAACGGTCAGGTGTTCCGAAACAGGGAGGACCTGTTTCGAAACGCGGGGCCGTTCCGTAACGGGTTCCGAAACGGTGCCTGGCAGTAACCAAACTGTTCCGAAACAGTGCCTCCCGTTTCGGAACGCCCAGGCCATTTCAGGCCCCTGTTCCGAAACGGGTTGCCCAGATTCCAGAATTAAGGCTGGTTTAACATGCGATTGACATACCAAACATGCTCCAAATGCAACCAAACTTACCAGCAAGTCATTCAACATACATGGAACATATTTGAACCAACAAAACATCAACATGGCATCAAATATGAAAAGCCCCAATTCTAAAGGCATACTTCCTATTTAGCAAGCCACTCATGCATCAAAATACCAAATCCAACACATAGAGGCCAATTACAAATACCAACATTAACAACAACATAAATCCAACTTAGGGAGTCCAAGCATCTCCCAAAACAACAACAACATAGGTTCCCCATTGCCAAATACCCTTAAGCTAATAGTTTGGGAAAAAGTTCACCATACATGAGCTTTGATCACCACTTGGATTCTTCACCACCTTGCTGCCCTCAAAAGTACTTTAATGCTCTGCATTATTGGTTTAAGAAAAGAGAGAGAGCGTAAGCACGAGCTTAGTGAGGGATACTCATTAAACCACACAATAATGCATTTATAAAACACTTTTATAAAGCATACTTCAAAACAACTTTTAGACATGCTCACAAGCATATTAAACAAGCAATACATGCTTCACATCATTATCATGTCATATTGGCCACAAGTGATAATCATCAACTTTTAAAAACAAGATCAACATAAGACTCACACATGGACTTTTAAACACCATTGTGATCTTATAATTCACAAGGACCGCACAAGGACTTTTAAACACTTTGTGTCCTTAACAAGTATCACCCCAAGGACTTTTAAACACCTTGGCCCCAAGGACTTTTAAGCACCTTGGCAAGGACCACACATGGACTTTTAAACACCATTGTGTCCTTAACCCATGGACTTTTAAACACCATGGCAAGGACCACACAAGGACTTTTAAACACCTTTGTGTCCTTAACAAGAACCATCCAAGGACTTTTAAACACCTTGATGTTCTTAAGTAAACAAGGCTTTCCCCAAGGAATTTTAACCACCTTGAGCCTTAACCAAGAACCAACCATGGACTTTTAAACACCATGTTGTTCTTAAAATTCACAAGATCCACACAAGGACTTTTAACCACCTTTGTGATCTTAACCAAGAACCATCCAATGACTTTTAAACACCTTGATGTTCTTAAACCTTTTTCAAAACATCACTTGCCAATATACATCATTTATCATCAATATATTCACTGTTTTAAAGCATTTAACCAAGCCATTAGCATCATGCATTTTAAGCATCAAACCACATTTATACAATGTTCAAAAACAAGGAACTCTTACCTTGAGCTTCCTTCAACACATGGCTTATAATCTCAGCAAATAAACATGCTAGATATGCTTTAAAAACAGAATTGAAAACATGCAAACAAACCACATTGCATACAACCAATCCATGGCCATCGCCAAGAGAGTTTTTCTGAAAACTTACTCTTGAGCTTAGTTAAGTTGCTTAGACTTAAACTAAGCTCCCAAACCTTCAAAACACTGGTTTCAAAGCCGAAAACCAAATTCCACTCACCGATTCCGTTTCGCCTCTTGCCGAAACACAAATCAAGCTCCCGGATCACCACCTCTTGGATCCAAAGATGACTCCCCTGTTTTAAACACATCAAAACAATAGATTAATGCATCATCATGCATTAATAACTTCAATGAAAGCACCTAAACTCGCTGCTCTCATCCACACTCCATTTTCGGCTACCAAACACAACCGAAAATGCATCCAAACAACTTCTAAACATTGCCCAGCCAAGATTCATCAAATCTAAGCTTCCTTAAACATCATTTAACATCCAAAAAGGATCTAACAACATCCTTATACCTCCAGCTACAACAGATCCACAAGATCACTTCAAAAACAACCAAGAACACAAGCTAAACTTAGGAAATTAAACCTATCCGGGTTTGCATTGACTAAACCTCAATTCCTCATCAAATTAACATTCATTTAACATCAAAAATACACATCAAATCACTGCTTTAACAGATCATACGAAAATTTACCAAAATCAATCAAATCTTGCATTTAAAAGTCAAGACCAATAACACAACCTTAAAACCATTTATTAAACACAATTTAAGGATTGAGAACTTGGGAATTTCAGTAAAGAACTGAGAGTTTAGAGGAGAAGGACGTTCTTACCTCCAAACTTGAGTTTCTCCCTTTTAGAATCAAGTTTTCTTGAAAATCCACTTAGCAATTGGTGAGGTTTTGTTGTAGAGATGATTAGCAATCAAAAGGTAATTGAAAAGATGAATTTAGGTAACAAAATCAGAGAGAAAAGCTCTGGAGAAAAGGTGTTTGGCTTGAGAGAAAATGAGAGAAAATAGTTGAGAGAAAAGTTAGTTAAAACTAAAATATCTTCCCTCCACTTTGTTTTTATTTAAAACCTTTTAATTAATCATTTAATATCTTTAGAAAATCTGGAGAAACTCCCATTGGGTAAATAGCTCCTTAAAGATTCAAAGTTTCAATCCTTTTTAAAACAGTCTCACAGTTGTCAAAAATTACATTTTGGTCACTAGCCCAAAATGTCACCCTTCCAAACCTCATTTTGCAAAATTGATTTCACAGTTCACTTATATATATTAAAAGAGGATTTTAGAACATTTTTCCATATTTTTAATGCAACCCGAACTAGGCTTTCCCAAATTCACTCTTTTATATTCTAACAGCACTTTGACCGAACCGGTCCAAGCCCAAAACTTCTAAGCCCAAAACCGGGGCGTTACATAATTGCTCTTCCCCTTTTCTAGGCTAAGGAGGTAACCCTTACAATTTCGGTTAAATTTTCTACCCAAAATTTAACTCAATCCTCACACAAAGATAACAATGAGTTTGATGGCTAAGATAGTATCTCTCAATACAAATTGTAGCCCAATTACAAGCACTCAACCCAATTGAAAAGGATAAGAATGAAAATTACAATTGGGGTTTCTAGACAATATGGGATTTTAGTACAAATGCTTGGATTTGATGTATGGATATTTGCTTTTGGATCAATAGTTGTTGCTGGAGTTTTTAGAGGTTCCTTTTATACCTTCTCATTGATTTCTAACCGTTGTGGTTGTTGCATTCATCAATAGAGCCGTTGGGGGTGTTATCTCACCTCCATAAATGCATTCTGCAACCACCCGTTTCGGAACGCGGGAACCTGTTTCGAAACGGACCAGAATAGAAAGAGTCGTTGGGGTGCATTTAAGAGCCCGTTTCGAAACGGATTGATCTCGTTTCGAAACACTTTTGCCACTGTCAAGGGTCGTTTCGAAACAACTTGAGCCCGTTTCGAAACACCCTAACGGTTTCTGAAAATTCAGTTAAAAACTTTGCAACGGTCCTAATTTCAAATCAAAATGAAGAACCGTTTCGAAACACTTGAAGGCGTTTCGATACGGGTTCTTATGTTCTAAAGCCGTTTCGATACTCGTTTCGGAACAGGGGTTGGCAGTGTTGAAATCGTTTCGAAACCCGTTTCGAAACATGGGTTGACAGTTTCAAAACCGTTTCGAAACGCCTTAGGTCGTTTCGAAACAGGGACTCGAAAAACACTGTTTCGGCTTTAAGAACACTTAGAAAATATTTGGAAATCTTAGTTTTTAACTTGGGCATATTCTTTAAATCATATGGGGATGTTTGAGGACTTAAAAATTCGTTTTGACATTTTTCAATTTAGTCCTTAGGTTCTTTAGTTATATCAAAATTAAAATATCGGTTTCACATGTTATTTACACATTCTTTCAATTTAGTCCTAATTTTAAATTAATAAAATAATAAATTATTTAATTAAGTGGTGACACGTGTCAAGACCTTATTGGAGGATTTTAATTATTTATATTTAATTTTATTAATTTATTTCCCCCTCCAATCAGGTGGTGACACATGTCACCACCAATTTAGAGGAGAAAAATAAATTTTTCTTCACCTACTCTAAGGTGGAATTGAACCTAGGTCTCCCAGGGGTAAAACCAATGGCTTTGCCACTACACCAAGCACAACTTTATGCTATAATTCTCCAGATATAATATATATCTCTTATTAGTTTCTACATTTATAAGCCAAAAGCTCAAACCCTAAACACTAATTTCACATATATAAATTCTAAACCCTAAACTCTAACCTAAATATTTCAAATTAATTTCACGCTAAATATTTCAAATTAAACCTCAAACCCTAAAAATTCAAATTAATTCCACGCTAAATATTTTAAATTAAACCCTAAAAAATTCAAATTAATTTCACGCTAAATATTTCAAATTAAAGCCTTAAACCCTAAACCCTAAATATTTCAAATTAATTTTACGCTAAATAATTCAAATTAAACCCTAAACCTTAAAGTCTAAAAATTTCAAATTAATTACACGCTAACTATTTTAATTTAAACCCTAAACCCTAAATATTTCAAATTAATTTCATGCTAAATATTTCAAATTAAACCCTAAATATTTAGCGTGTAATTAATTTGAAATTTATGGTTTAAGGTTAGGGTTTGGGGTTTAATTTGAAATATTTAACATGAAATTAATTTGAAATATTTAAGGTTTAGGGTTTAAGGCTTAATTTGAAATATTTAGCGTGAAATTAATTTGAAATTTTTAGGGTTTGAGGCTTAATTTGAAATATTTAGCGTGAAATTAATTTGAAATATTTAGGGTTAGAGTTTAGGGTTTATGATTTATATATGTGAAATTAGTGTTTAGGGTTTGAGCTTTTGGCTTATAAATGTAGAAACTAATAAGAGATATATATTATATCTGGAGAATTATAACACAAAGTTGTGCTTGGTATTGTGGCAAAGCCATTGGTTTTAACCTTGGGAGACCCAAGTTCAAATCCACCTTAGCACAGGTGAAGAAAAATTTATTTTTCTCCTCTAAATTTGTAGTGACACGTGTCGCCACCTGATTGGAGGGGGAAATAAATTAATAAAATTAAATATAAATAATTAAAATCCTCCAATAAGGTCTTGACACGTGTCACCAATTAATTAAATAATTTATTATTTTATTAATTTAAAATTAGGACTAAATTGAAAGAATGTGTAAATAATAAGGACCAAATGTGTAATTTTTAAATATACCCATCAATTGCCACGTGGCAGTTCCGTCACTCTACCGTTAAGTTTTTAACGGCGGTGGCCAAAATAGGTTGATTTTATAAGTTCGGTGGTGTGATTGACGTTTTTTATAGTTCGATGGTTCAAATAGGTATCCCCAATTTGTTTGGTGGTCAGTGGTGTAGTTTTCCCTTACTTTTATTAGTTTTGAATTTACTAATATTTGACTCAACAATAATTTACCAATTTATTTTATTTTTAATTTTCTTTCCCATGTAAAAATTAAGCATTTTATAGTACAAAAGCGTCACTTTACAGAAAGAAGCATTTTAGTAAAAATATATTTGATTTCCCCTTGTTCTTTACAAATCAATATGTTACAAATTCTTATTTATACACCTCACTGGATATGGAAATTTCAATGCTATTCGAGTTCGGATAAGTGTTGAATATGAATATATATCCGATATTACAGGGGCAAAAGTTGAAGTAACATAAGTTTAACTTTGATCCGGGGAAAACCATATCCTCTGTGCATTTAGCAGTGCATGAGATCCTTTCTTACTCTTCTCCACAATCTTTTCTATCAGTTGCTTCTCCATTTCATCATCACAATCACTACATTCATCTTCATCAACACCAACATCAAGCGATTCACGGACCCTTGATGTTTGATCTTCCGATGTTTTTCCCCGTCCATAAACGGCCTCCTCCGTAAAGCTCTTTCGATCATACTTAGGCAGCTCATCTTGGTGGCTATGATAAATATCCGATCCCGCATCATCGTCTTCTTCGGATTCATCCGTCTTCAACAATTCCTTGCAAGCTTCATTGTATGCATCTAAAGCTTCCCCTGTTAGTTTCATAACTAGAGGATTGGACGGGAAATCGAACTCTTCATTATATTTCCATTCATTGTTAGAGACATTCCATGAATTGTTTTCCTCCGATTCCATTAGTTTTAACTTCCTCTGGCTGTTCCGGAGGGCCGTCTCAAGTTCCTCAACACGTTCTTCAAGCCTCGATTGAATAACTTCGTGTAGACGCAACCTCAACTCTCGTGGTGAGACTGCATAGTTTCCGGAATGAGTAGTTGAATTGCCACCTCTATCTTCATCAGACACGGATTCCACAAGAGCCTGCACATTGACCATATCGGATCTCAATTCACCATCGGCGAAATCCGCTACAAAATCCGGGTCAAGCTGCATGAATTTTTAGCTATGTTGTTAGAACATCCAGGCAAGAGAGTATAAAGTACAACGAATTGGTTAGAAATATGCAAATGAAACAATACATTACCTCGACAAGATCAGACAACCTTCTCTCCAGGTTTGATACATTCATGTTTAGACCCATCCTCTCGAGTTCAGCTTCAAGCTCGGCTTCAATTCGACTCATTGACTCCGAACTTTCCTCTACCTTATCATTATATGATTCTCTACCATAACATAGTTTCAAACTGTCCAAATGCTGCTCAATGGAAGATGAACTCCATCCCCTGTCATGAATCAAATTGTCATACGTCTCCTGTGATTCATTCTTCTCATTTGCTATCTCATTCACTGTCAATGAATCTTTCATCTCGAGCTCGTCTCGAAGATCCTGAACTACATTCTCAGTATGATTTAATAACCCTCTCAATTTCGACACTTCCCTTTGATTTCCGATGTAAGAAGACATTATACCAATAGAAATCCCGAGACGTAACAGAACCGCTCCCTCGTCCGGACCTGGTTTGTATAATGAATAAAAGTATTAAGATGAATACATCTATAACAAGCGAATGTGAAATATATTTGCTCGGGTGCAATGAAGAGGAATGGAGACATACTTATATGCAGAATTTTAGAACAAATATAATAAACTGAACTCAATACCAAATCATGTTTTTATGCATCAAGCTTAAGCTCATACAGAGAAAAAAAAATAGAATGCAACGGTGTCAAACGCATACCGATCCAACACCGACTTCGGATTCCAAGTTACATAGAACTGTGGTATAATGAAACTGCATATTGAAGGAAAATCGAACGACAATGTAAGAGAAGTACCGTGTTGTGAATCAAACTGCTTTTCATTATCCAATGACTTGATTTTCCGTAACGGAGGGATCCCATACACATGTCCATTCTTTTCGGAAGTGGCTTGATTATGCAGATTACTATCCATAGTTCCACTCGGTCCACTCGGTAAACCGTCATTTGCTCTGCTGATAATTTGGGTTCCATCGGTTACGATCAGTGGTCTCGAAATCGCAGTTGGTGGCGATGGAAGGGAAGTACATACATATTCTTCCATCTCAACATGTTTCATATATAGTTCAGCCATAATGGAACCATCTAAGGAGCTTAAAGGTTTAAGTAAATGTCCATATGAATATCTGGTTTCAAGTAAGCTGCATTTCCTATGAGGATCACTAAAAATGTATATTCTAGGTCCCTTACTACATTGATCTTTTCTTAGGTTCGGATCGTCCGAGAATCCGGATGCTAAACTTGATTGAGAAATTAAATCGCTATCGATGCAATGTCCCAAACTTCCCACCATATCACTATCGAATCCACTAGCAGAATCCACTGCAGCAGCTGTAACATCTCTCCCCTTTGAATAAACATCTCCCCGGAGTTTGCTTCCCGGTGCCGATCCGCAGAAGGGACCGCACCCGGTTTCAGCCTTTCGAGTTCTTAACTCAGGATAGCTAGTCCTATCCATACGATGATTTCGCCAATATTCAGCAAAACATCCAGCAGTTGCTGCTGCTGCAACAAGCCATGAATCCATTTCAGAAACTAACAAGTTCCTTCAACTCAAAACTTAACCCTTATTTCGATTTTCGACATCGGAGAACCTCGAATCAACAATTACCAAACATCATTGGCCTCAGAACTTGAACACTCTTTAGCAATTCAGAACAATAATCAATTACAGAATGAAATCTTCTTGAATATACTGAAAACAGTGTGCAAGCTAAGATTAAACCTCCTTAAACGAATCCAACGAATCTATTTCAAGAAACTTAACCCTTAATTCCGATTTTCGACCTCGAAAAAGTCGAAGTAGCATTAAAATATCAATGGCCTCACAACTCAAACAACCTTTAGCAATTGAGGACGATAACCAATTATACAACCATATGCAAGCTATGATTGAAACTCTAAATTCCAGAAATTTAAAGAAGACAATGAAATCATAAACCAAACAATGCAAACCTTAAAAGAAACAAACAAATATAAGCCCCTATCAATCTATAATCTTCAGACAATCAAACACTCAATGAACAAAACCCCGTTTTCCCAAGACAAACACCAAGAAACACATGATTCTGAAAACGGCGTAAAAACCCAAGCTTTACCCGTTTGAGAACAATATGAAAACTGCAAAAGACCAATGAACTGAATGGAAAAATGGTTTTTCCCTGCTTCAACTAAACAATAAAATAAAGTTTTTTTTTAAGAAGGAAAGGGTCTTAATATTTTTCCTTATTTTTTGAGAATTTAGAAAAGTTGTGAAGTGAAATCAAACAGACCCAAGTTTGAAAATGACAGTTTTGTTAGTTGTGAATCATGGAGATTGGATTCCTTGGGGAGAATAAGACCCGTTGCTTTGTTATCTACACAAACTACATTCGCCTGCATCCATATCCGTTCTTGTTACTCCATTATTTCAATTTTTTACCAAAAAAAATACACTTTAGGTATTTATTTTAATAAAAAAATATTTGATTTACCTACTTTAACCAAAAAAATATTCCAGGTATTTATTTTAACAAAAAATATACTTTAGTTACTTAATTTAACTAAAAAATATACTTTAAATATTTATTTTGACCAAAAAATAATACTTTAAATATTTATTTTAACCAAAAAATAATTTAGGTACATAAATAAAAATATTTGTTGAATTTATTAAGAATACAGAGAAAATAGAGATAATGACAAAAGTCTAAATTGATGAAAGAGGAGAAACTTTTATTCAATGTAATCTAATTTATTATTTAAACAGAGAAATGTATTTATAGTCCAGCCCAAGAGTTATTTATATAACTAACTTGGGCTTTACAAATACCAACCAAGAAATTAGTTATAACAAACTAATTCTAGAATATTAGTTTAATATTCACCTTGTTTTTTTTTCATCTCCTGAAAATCAACTACTGTCAAGTTGCTGCGAAAATCTGTAAACATTTGAAAGAGTCAAGGCTTTGTAAAGATGTCAGCCACCTGACAATAAAAAAGTACATAATTCACTTGAAAATAATAATTTATGACTTTATCGTGATCAAAGTGTAAATCAAAATCAACATGCTTAGTTTTAGCATAAAACACCGTATTGGCAGCCATGGCAAAGATACTGGTGTTATCACACCAGATAGTAAGAGGATCAGATGGAGTGAGATCCATATCACTCAAAACAGCCTTGATCCAAACTAGTTTAGAAGTAGCATTGGCTAAGCTTCGATAGTTAACTTCAGTTGTTGAGCGAAAAATAGCATGTTGCTTCTTAGAACTCAAGCAAAAAGATGAGAGCAAAAAAAAGATACAGTAGCCAGAAACAGAACGTGTAACATCCTAAAAATTAGCCTAGAAGATTAGAGGTCTAATTAAATGATTAAGTGAATTATTAGATTAATTTCCTAAACTTTCGAATTGAAAATTGGTTCATTATGGACCAAATTGAAAATTGGTTCATTATGTATAAGTAGAATTCGGTCAATATATCTAGTGACCAATTCGAACAAGAAAGAAAATAAAAGGCTTGCATGCTAAAGTTAAAGAACATGGATTAATTCATGAAATTCCATGAAATGATAGGATTAACAAGATTTATATGGCTAAAGTGGTATAATTAAGATTGGTAATAAGGGAGATTAGTTGAGATATGACATGAAAGTCATATCTCATTTAATTTGTCCCCTCCCTTTCTCATTCCTTAACCGACTACCCCAACCAAACCATCTATCCCAATTTGCTCATTCACACTAAAAACACTGTTGGTAATGCTTCAGAATATTACCAAAGCTATATCCCACATTGGTTGGGAAAACAGCTAGGGAAGGGTATTTATACCCATGCTTCCTCCATCCCTTGTTGAGTGGGAAAGAACAAGGGACGTCCTCGCGCGCCGCCGCCGCCGTCCGGCCGGCTCGGTTCGTGTTCGTGTTCGTGTTCGTGTTCGTGTTCGCGCGTAAATATTCTTTTTGGAGAAAATTCGTAGGAATTTTCTTATGAACAAAAGAATATATGTGAAAGAATTTTTCTTGTTTATAGGCTTTTATTCGAACGGTTTATTGGATCCGAACGTTAGAGGTGTTCTTCGGCCTATAAATAGAGGTGTTCATACACCATTTGAGATCATCCGATTAAACACATAAATCCTCTCTGTTTTTCCTCTGTTCTTCGAGCATCCTGCGAGCAGTACCACTGTTGTTCACTCCGGAGTCGAGTGTACGATTTCAGGAGCGTCCGTGTGCACCTCAGGGGACATTCTGCCTGTGAAGCGACTACACTGTTCGGGGCAGTTTTGTTTCTAAGGCAGTGGCCATCATACCACGACACGGTTCACAATTTTTATTACCGTTGTTTTTCATATTTTGCAGTCAGTGCTGACAGCCGATTTTGCAGTCCATTTTACCAACAATTTAGAAACAAAACTTTTCTCCGATTCTGCAAAATGGCTTCTTCATCCGCACTGAGCAAGCTCATTCCCGATCTTTCCAAGCTCGATGCTTTAGATGGCAGCAACTACCGTAGATGGTCCCAGCGCATACTGATTTTCTTTGAGCAATTAGACCTCGATTATGTACTGCTCAACGAACCACCAGTTGCACCACCTAACGTTGCTGTTCCTGCCGATAACCAAGGCCAAACTGCTGCTGCCACCGATGCCCTTGCTGCTGCCACCTTTGCCAAATATGAGAAAGACAACAAGACGATCCGTGGCCATCTCCTAAGTCACATGTCCAACAAATTATTTGACATGTACTTAAAGGAGAGGAGTGCAAAGGCGATATGGGACTCCTTGGACACCAAGTACGGCACTGATGATGCGGGGATCAAGAAATATGTCGTGGGCGAATGGTTGAAGTTCCAGATGACCGATGACAAGCCCATCATGGACCAAGTCCATGACTATGAGAATCTTGTCTCGGACATCATAGCGGAAGGCATGCAAATGTGTGAAGTTTTGCAAGCCAATGTCCTTATCGAGAAGTTGCCAAAATCATGGTCCGATTACCGCAACTCCCTCAAACACAAGAAAAGGGACATACCACTTCAGGAGCTGATTGGTCACATGAAAATCGAGGAGGCCAACCGGTTAAAAGATAAGGTTTCGAACAACTTTAGTCACTTATCTTTTAAATCTAACATAGTTGAGTCTGGTGGTGCTTCAGGGTTCAAAAGGCCCTTTAAGAAAGGCCCTCCGATCAAAAGGCCAAAACCACAGCAGACTACCAATTTCAAGAAGCCCAACAAGGCTAAGCACGACATGAAAACCATGAAGTGCTACGTGTGTGGGCAAGCCGGTCACAAGGCGTACCAATGTCAGCACCGCTTGGACCGCCAGAACGAGACTAGACCACGCATGCATGTCGCGGAGGACATGGATGATGAAGTCATAGCTGCGGTGATTTCGGAGGTCAACTTCGTAGAGAAGAACACCGAGTGGATTGTAGACACTGGAGCTTCTCGACACTTCTGTGCAAAGAAGGAGTTATTCACCGAGTTCGAGGACGCGAAAAATGGTGAACGCGTGTACATGGGGAACTCCAGCAGCTCTCAAGTGATGGGCAAAGGCAAGGTTTTACTCAAGCTGACTTCCGGTAAAACTTTGGCCCTTAATAATGTCCTATATGTGCCTGCCCTGCGTAGAAATTTGATTAGTGGTGGCCTCTTAAATAAGGCAGGCATTAAGTTAGTTTTTGAGGCAGATAAACTTGTACTTTCCCGTAATGGTGATTATGTTGGGAAAGGTTTTTTAAGCGAAGGTTTATTTGTCATAGAAACTCAACTTAATGAAAATAATAAAGCCACCACTTCTGCTTATATTGTTGAATCTGTTGATATGTGGCATGCTAGATTAGGACACGTAAATATTCAATCCTTAAAGAAAATGATGAATATGAATATTTTGCCTAAACTAGACACAACAAACTATAATAAATGTGAAGTTTGTGTAGAAGCCAAGCATGCAAAACCTACCTTTAAAAGTGTTTCTAAAAGAAAGACTGAACTGTTAGAACTTATTCATACTGATCTAGCAGACTTTAGAAACACTGAAAGTAAAGGAGGAAAACACTACTACATAACTTTTGTAGATGACTTCTCTAGGTATACAAAAGTTTATCTCCTAAGAACTAAAGATGAAGCTGAAAACTTCTTTCTTATTTATAAGACAGAAGTTGAAAATCAGTTAGATAGGAGAATAAAACGTGTTAGGTCTGATAGAGGTGGTGAATATGGATCTAATTTTCTAAAAGAGGTTTGTGAGACGAAAGGCATAATACATGAAACTTCAGCCCCTTATTTTCCTCAACAGAACGGCATAGCCGAGAGGAAAAACAGAACTTTAAAAGAGATGATGAACTCATTGTTGATAAGTTCTGGGTTGTCTGACAACATGTGGGGGGAAGCCATTCTATCGGCTAATCATATTTTGAACCGAGTACCTCATAAGAAAATTGATTCTACCCCATACGAATTATGGAAAGGGTATGCCCCAAATTTACAATACCTGAAAGTGTGGGGGTGTCTGGCCAAAGTGGGGTTACCAGACTTTAAGAAGTCCACCATTGGACCTAAGACCGTTGATGCAGTGTTTATAGGCTATGCTTCTAACAGTGCCGCATATAGATTCATGACTCTGCAAGACTTCTCTATTTGTGAATCTAGGGATGCAGTTTTCTTTGAAGATATCTTTCCTCTAAAGAAACCTAGATTAAATGTTGAAACACAAATAGAAAGCTTGCCATCCACTTCTTCTAGTGTGCCTGCTAGGTCTACTCAAGAGATTGAATTTGAGCCTAGAAGAAGTAAGAGACAAAGAGTTGAAACCTCTTTTGGACCAGACTTCATAACTTCCTTTATTTCTGAGATAAATGATTTAGACACTCTTTCTGATCCTATAGCTCAAGCATATTTGTTAGATGAGGATCCTAAAACTTATGAAGAAGCTATACGATCTATTGATGCTAGTTTCTGGAAAAGCGCTATAAAAGATGAACTAGAATCAATAATGTCTAATCATACTTGGGAATTAGTTGACTTGCCTAGAGGATTTAAAACCATTAACAGTAAGTGGGTCTTTCGAAAGAAACTTAGACCAGATGGTTCTATCCAAAAGTATAAGGCAAGGCTAGTAGTCAAAGGGTTCACTCAAAGATTTGGTCAAGACTTCTTTGATACTTACTCTCCCGTCACAAAAATCTCAACGATCCGTGCATTATTTGCACTAGCCTCCATTCACAAATTGCAAGTGCATCAAATGGATGTAAAGACTGCATTTTTGAATGGGGATCTAGATGAAGAGATCTATATGGAGCAACCTCTTGGCTTCGAGGCGCCTGGTATGGAAGGCAAAGTATGTAGACTTAAAAAGTCACTTTATGGCCTGAAGCAAGCTCCTAAACAGTGGTATGAGAAATTTCACAAAACTATTCTTAGTTTTGGTTTTGTTGTGAATGGTTCGGATGCATGCGTGTATTCGAGGATGTTTGGTACTGATTGTGTCATCATAAGTTTGTATGTTGATGACATGCTGATTTTCAGTACTAACATTGAGTCCATTAACAAAACTAAAAGTTTCTTGTCCACTAAGTTTGAGATGACTGACTTGGGAGAAGTCGATGTAATCTTGGGAGTCAAAGTAATCAAATCTGTAAAGGGATTTTCTTTAAGCCAGACACACTATATTGAGAAAGTGTTAAAGAAATTTGACAGTTTTGATGTCGTCCCTGTTCGAACTCCTTATGACTCTAGCATACATCTCTTAAAGAATGAAGGAAGTAGCGTTTCTCAAATGGAATATGCCAAAATAATTGGCAGTCTAATGTTCTTAATGAACTATACTCGGCCAGATATTGCCTATGCTGTTAGCAGACTCAGTAGATATACTCATAACCCTAGTAATGAGCACTGGGTTGCTCTTAGACGCTTACTTAAGTACCTTAAGGGTACTATGGACTGGAGACTTGAGTTTATTGGCTTTCCTGCTACATTAGAAGGATATTGTGACGCCAACTGGGTCTCCGATAGTGATGAAGTAAGCTCTACGAGTGGGTATGTATTTACTTTGGGAGGAGCAGCAATTTCTTGGAAGTCTTCAAAACAGACTTGTATTGCTCGCTCTACTATGGAGTCAGAGTTTATAGCTCTTGACTTAGCTGGGCAAGAAGCTGAGTGGCTAAGGAGTTTGTTAGCCGATATTCCGTTGTGGGGAAGCCCGACTCCTCCTGTTTCCTTATTGTGTGATTCACAAGCCGCGATTTGTGTTGCCAAGAGTCAAGTTTACAATGGTAAAAAGAGACACATTCGCATAAGGCATGAATCTGTTAGACACTTAATAAGGAATGGAGTACTCTCTTTAGAGTATGTGAAGTCGGAAAGAAACCTAGCAGATCCGCTTACCAAAGGGTTAAGTCGGAAGATGGTCCTAGATTCGTCGAGGGGGATGGGTTTAAAGCCCATTGGTTGAGGAATTCATGGTGGATACCCAACTTAGTTATCTAAGTTCAATGTGGTCAAACGAAACCATGGAAAGACTCATAGTGTACATTTCTCACTGCCTATCCCTATGACGAATAATGTACATGTCCAGGTTGAGTACTATTACTCTTAATAAATTCTTAGTCCAGGTTTTGGATGGTCTTTGTGAGAAAGACTTGATGAATTTACCGAATCATGGTTGAATACTTATTCTTAATAAGTTCATAACACAAGTATGAATGTGTTGTCCTATTGAGAAGGACAAGATGAACTTACCACCAGAAAGGTTGAGTTTCAAGAAACTCTTAATGAAATTTAAAATGATCCTATTGAGAAGGACATTTTGAATTCACCGACAATGAGGTTGAATATTTATTCTTAATGATTTCTTATCCCAAGACTGGGTGGTTCATTTTAAATGGACTTGAAGAAATCACCATAAGTCTATAAGAGGTTGAGCCATTACAAATGGTTCTTAATTATTTCATAGCCCAGATTCAGGGTGGTTTATATTGAGATAAACTTGATGAAATAACCTATGTAAGTGAGAAGGATTAGCCACCTTCTATGAAAAACGTTGGGCCGTTTTTCTAAAACACTTACTAGAATCCTGAGGGTAAGATGGCCAAATATACACTTGTGTATATATATCTTACACATCGAGAACTTCAGTGGATGAAGGAGTTAGTTGTGTGTTATGAGTTTACCCCTATCTTAGAAAGTTCAAGACTAGTTTCACTTATCTAAGAAAAGGATCGCTCATTATCACTATGTATTAGTTCAAGATACGTTCACTAGTGCTTAAGCAACTAATTCCGCTACTGCTCGTCTGAGGAGGATTGTGTTTGAGATACAGATGAATTCTTTCGCATTAGTGGGGGAATGTTGGTAATGCTTCAGAATATTACCAAAGCTATATCCCACATTGGTTGGGAAAACAGCTAGGGAAGGGTATTTATACCCATGCTTCCTCCATCCCTTGTTGAGTGGGAAAGAACAAGGGACGTCCTCGCGCGCCGCCGCCGCCGTCCGGCCGGCTCGGCTCGGTTCGTGTTCGTGTTCGTGTTCGTGTTCGTGTTCGTGTTCGTGTTCGTGTTCGTGTTCGTGTTCGTGTTCGTGTTCGTGTTCGTGTTCGTGTTAACACGTGTCTTCGACACGTACGCGCGCGTAAATATTCTTTTTGGAGAAAATTCGTAGGAATTTTCTTATGAACAAAAGAATATATGTGAAAGAATTTTTCTTGTTTATAGGCTTTTATTCGAACGGTTTATTGGATCCGAACGTTAGACGGAATCCGACCGTTGGAGGAAAATCCGGACGTTGATGATATCCGACCGTTGAACAGTGAAACGGCCGTTGCACAGTGAAACGACCGTTGAACAGTGAAACGGCCGTTGCACAGTAAAACGGCCGTTGCACAGTGACATTCGGCCTATAAATAGAGGTGTTCATACACCATTTGAGATCATCCGATTAAACACATAAATCCTCTCTGTTTTTCCTCTGTTCTTCGAGCATCCTGCGAGCAGTACCACTGTTGTTCACTCCGGAGTCGAGTGTACGATTTCAGGAGCGTCCGTGTGCACCTCAGGGGACATTCTGCCTGTGAAGCGACTACACTGTTCGGGGCAGTTTTGTTTCTAAGGCAGTGGCCATCATACCACGACACGGTTCACAATTTTTATTACCGTTGTTTTTCATATTTTGCAGTCAGTGCTGACAGCCGATTTTGCAGTCCATTTTACCAACAAACACAAACATAGAAAGCTATAGAGAGTTGAGAGCTCGGTGAAGAAGAAGGAGAGCTTGCATGGTGGTGTAATCTCTTTAGAAAATTCAAAAGAAAATCGGAAGTAAGTAGCTTACTCCTTTCTTAGTTCGGTTATGGTAAAAATTGCATTAGATCATACGTTATAAGGTGTTTAGAAAATCATGAAGATGGTGTCCTTAAAGGTAGATGCTGGAAAATGGAAAGATTCATAAGAATCCTTAAGGATTAAGAGTCATAAAAGACTAAGAGCATGCATGTAATTATGTTGACAGATTTGTTAAATTTACATGATATGCATCTTTGGAAATTCATAGAAATTCTATAATGAGAGTCTAATGCTGAACTTTGGATATGTTTTACCTTGACATGTTTAAAATAGTAGAAAAATGATACAATAGAATTTTGTTGGTTGTATTGAAATCTGGAAGCATAAAATTGAGCAACATGCAAAACTGTCCAGCAATGATTCTAGCTGGACAGTGAACTTTGAAAAATCGTAGAAAATAATCTACTAGGAGTTTTGATCTGAATTTTTAATATGTTAAAATTGGATATGTAAATTGAATTTAGGAACAAACGGTGTTTGATTTGGAGCTGTATACAGGAAATACGAAATGAATCAATCTAGGTGATCAGAAATGAGTATAAATGAAAATATGAGAAATTAGAACTTGAGATTTATAAAATTGGTAAAATTGGATTATATGAAGTATTGCTAAATTGAATTATAAACTGTTGGGTGTGAAATCCATAAATTTTGGTGGTCAATTTGAAGGATTAAGTGGCTAATTAAAGAAAATAGGAAAATGGAAGCTAGTCAAATTGAACCGAAAAGTTTAGGGACTGTTTTAGATAAAAATGCAAAATTCAGCCTCTAATTGCACAAATTGAATTCTGAAAAAAATTGCTATTTGCTTGGCCTGAATGCCTTAGATCTTAGAAGCGAAAGGGTCGAAGAGGAAATTGCACTGGGATCGGCTTCGGATCGAGCGAAGGGCATTCAGATACAAAATTAGCTCGGCGAACTGTGAGTGAAACGATTTTTAGAGTTGGGATTAGAGTCTCAACTGCCTTAATTTGATTTTTAAGTTTGATAAACATGCAATTTGGACTAATTAATTATTCGATTTAGTAAGGGAAGAAGGAATTAAAAGGAAAATGGCCATATGCATGTGATATGTGATTTTGGCATTCTAAGTGTTGGATTTAAATGTGATGCTTATCATGTTAGTTTGAATATGAACTTTATGTATTTTGGATTGATTTTGGATGTGTTGAACTGCTGATTGTTAGCATGATTGATAAGATGATAAAGTGATTAATGTGCGATTTAAATTGGTTAATACCATGAGTATGCTTGATAAGCTTGTCTTGAATTTGAGTTATGCTATGTGCATTTTGAATAATTACATGCGTGAATGGAGCATGATGTTGCTATGGTGATTCGATTATTGTCTATTGGACTGATTATGACTAGTGAAATTCTGATTATAAGCTTGTTATATGTTGGCCGAATGGTTAGTGTTAATCGAATTGATTAATGTCATGTTTATACATGTTCGATAAGCTCAATTGGAATGTGAGTTGTGAAATGTGGCTTGACTATGTGACTTGAAATTGGATTATAGATAGGCCGACTTGATAATGTTAGATTGAATTGGAAATTCATGATTCCAATCGAAAGGATTGAAGATTTAATTTTGATAATTTCCGAATAATAACATGAATAAATTTAAATGTTAACAAGCAAAGCTCTTGGTGTGTATAGTTTGTCCAGGTAGTACGGCTAGCCTAGAGTCTGAGCTCAATAAGAAAATCGGTACGTTAGTGTACTCGATATTGTGGTACGTAAGTGTACCTTCTTGCTTAATGTCTGCGGACATTATGATATGTTATATGTGATACGATTGGTACGTGGTACCTATTACATGGTGAATTTTGATTCACAACTTCTGTTACACGTGACTTGATTACCTAGCATACTCTACTATCCAAGGCATTGTTAAATGAATAAAATGAACAATTAGAGTAATGCAATCTGAAAATTAGAAATAAATTCATGAAATTGGTTATGGAATTATTCGAATGAAATATTGAATTTTCATGAATTGCTATTCTTGTTATGCTATGAAACTTTAATTTGTGATAAGTTGATAATTAGATGTTAAATTAGGTTTCATGGCTTGTATGTGTATTCATGATATGAATGATATGAAAATTATTGTTGCATTCGAATGGAAATTTTATGTGGCTTTATGCATATAATCGATTGTTGGCTATTGTGTATTAATAATTTGTGAATTGATTGCATTATTTGAAACATTCGAATGAACTAATGTGCAAAGTGGAACTAAAGTGTATGATCATAAGAACTTTAATTGGAAACCGAATAGAATAGGGTTTCCTCACTAAGTACGAGAAGTACATACCACTCGAACCTTTCCTTCCTTCCCCTAAATTTCAGGTTCTAGCATTGTTGACCTCTACCCGTATTCTACTCGTACGAAGCTTAAGTATGATTTTCCCTGTCTTTGTCGTACTCATGATGGGTGGCCTAGCGTTCAGCATGTTAGTTCAGTTTGGTCTGATGGTTATGTTTATGAACTATTACTTTGGTTCGATATGAACTTTTTAATATGTTTCCCTCTCTTTTGATATGTATGTAAGGGGTAAATATTTGGGGTATAGATCGCCCACGTATATGTTTGGGGCTTAATTCTTTTTGTTGAAATCACTTTTTGTATAGGCAACCTATAGGTTTAGCCGATGTAGTACCCCGTGTTTATTTTGTAAAAAAGGGAAACTAGAAACGATATGGATGTATGAATCGGATATGATATGATATATATATAAGTATGATGAATGTTTCGGCTATGTATTGATTAGTATTACTTTATCATGATATCAAGAAAGTAGATTTAATTACTTGAATTGGATTATGTGTATTATATTCGAATGATTAAATTGGAGAATTTAGGAAATTGAAATTGGGTAATCCGAATGGAATGAACTATATGACATTCGAATGAATTTAGAAAATTGTAAATGTACACCAAACTGGATTGATTAAAAGATGTTCGTATGGAATAGGAAATTGAATTGATTCTTTCGAATGAAGTATGGTTAATAAACTTAGAAATTAAATGTATGGTTCACATGTACATGTTACCTGGTAAGCAAATGGTAATTTGATTAGATTGGATTATAGATTAAAAGTTGATAATCGAATAGTATGAACTCACCTTAGTACCGATAGAATGATGAAATGATATTTGGTATGATAAATGTATTATGATTGAAATTGATATGGTTGTTATACATGGGTATTGCTTAAGTATAAGATAGCTAAGTATATATATTGTATTCAAAAAAAATATTACACGATTTTGATAAACCATCCTTCCTCTGCCTAATCCTAATTCTGTTTAAGTTAATATAACGCTCCTTGCCCCTAATCCGGGTGAGGGGTGTTTTAGAACGCTTATCATCAATGTCACTATCCTAATCAACATCTGAAAAAGCTTGTAAAGTCGGACTGAAATTCGCAGCAGTGAAATGAAACCAAAAATTTAAAGTTCCTTGAAGATACTTGAGAATGCGTTTAACAGCTAACCAGTGAGTATCAGTCGGACTTTGCATATATTGGACAACTTTATTGACCGAGAAAGAGATGTCTGGCCGTGTGTGACAAATGTACTGAATGGCACCAACGATACTTCGATAACCTTGAACGTCATTCAAGAAGTCTCCTTCATGTCGACTGAGTTTGGGGTAAACAATCATTGTTGTGTTGGCTGAATGTGCAGTAGTGAGACCAGTCTTGTGTATCAGCTCAGTATTAAACTTGCGCTGACTAAAAAACAAGCATGTGGAAGAAAACTAAACTTCAATCCCCAACAAATATTGAAGTTTTTTTTTTCAAAACATAACTTCCATTAGATTAAAAGAAAAGGTACAGCAACAGGAAAACAAAGACAAACAAAAGGCCATGCAAGACCTGAAACCCCACTAAATAACCCACCGGCCGTAAGCTTCTGTGGGAACCAAACAACAGCGAAAGCAAGCCAGCAGAAACGAAATTGAAAAAGCTTAATAAAAACCAAGCAACCACCGACCAAGGCAATCCCAGCCGCAACAAACCACGGATAATAGCAGACCACACGAAAATTCAACCAGGCCAGAGCGAGAAATAAACTGGATCAACCAGATAGACACTTCCAACGGATAAACCGTGGAACATGTTTCTTAAAACGATGACACCGGAACGATACTGGAGAAAGCGATAAAACCATCCACTCCTCTCGAGATGAAGGACAGTAGTCGTGCCTGAGAGCTCTATCCAGAGGCAGGCTTCCAACGCGAAGACGTTGACCCTTGTCAAGGCATCATCCACTGAGTCCCGAAAATGAAGAGAGAATGGGTTCACCGAGCCTCCTCTCAATTTTGGTTCATCGAAACCGTTGTTTTCAAACCGAACAAAAAAAGGAAAACCGATAAAAATTAGTCCGTTGTTCATCCGTTGACGACAAGAAAACAAATATTCGAAAGATCCACGGTAATAACCGGAGCTTAGAGGACTGAACGGGACCGCCTGGATCGCAATTGACCCTAATAGCAAACGTTTTCCTGCAACTGACCACAAAAGCTTCCCAGATCCACAATTCCGGTGCACCTTAAAGTAGAAAGTATTGGGCCAAATCCCACAAGATCCAAAAAAAACTAAGTTGTAAATGGAAAGGATCATAAATGGGATAGGACAAAACAAGATTGCCAGATCTTATCAGAGGGGTAAAGGACAGTATTGCCCTTGCCAGATTCTTCTTTCCCCCGTAATGTATCTTCTCCACCGGACCGTCGGTAATCGAGCCGGCGCTCTCTGAATCGCGACGCTGTTTGCCCGTTAGATTCACCCACCCCTGAGGTTCCGTAAGAGGAGCCTCCAAGTCCGGGCGAAACCTTATTTCTACAGAGAGACAAAGATCTCACAGAAAACAGTGGAGCCTGAGAGAACAGGGTAACGTCCAGCGACCACACGCGACCAAACGCTAAAGACAGTCCGAAACTGGCCGGAGCTTTCAGAGGGGGACCGTGGAAAGGCAGTCCGAGCCGCGAAACCCCACTGTCAAGTCTACCTTGGTTCGTCCGAGCAAACCACCAAACGTCGCCGTCTTCACACGAACCGGCACTCTGATGACCACCGGCGGGGACGACGTCACCCGAACACAACGGCCAAGCAGCAAGGTGGGCGAAAAGATCGAAATCAGAACCGTTTGAGGCTCGGGGAACTAAGGGGGAGGAGGATTGAGGGCGCGTGGGGCGCGTGTCATGATGGCTCCGCTTTATACCTGATCGTAGGATGACCAAAAAATATTGAAGTTGACCGAGATCTTTTAGAGAAAATTAATCATGCAAAGTGTTTATAATAAATTGTATATGCCCTTCAGACCCTCCAGTGATCAGAATGTTGTCTACATAAACAACTAAGTATGTAGTGACCAAATCAGATTGAAAAACAAACAAGGAAGTATCAGCCTTGGATGGTGCAAAACCAAGCTGTTGAAGATACTCCTTGAGTTTGAGAAATCAGTTTTGAGAAGCTTGTCTTAGCCCATACAAGGCCTTCTTTAATTTGTAAATCAGCATAGGACCACCAGCTTTATGTTCAACAAATCCTGCTGGTTGATACATATAAACATCCTCCAAGAGATCTCTCTTTAAAAATGCATTGTTGACGTCAACTTGATGTATCAACCAATGCTTAGACACAATCAAAAATATCAAAATATTAATGGTGAAAAACTTCACTACTGGACTAAATGTTTCAATGAAGTCATGTCTTGGGACTTGAGAAGATCCTTTGACAACTAGACGAACTTTGTATCGGCTAATGGTGTCACCTGAATTATACTTGATTCGATAAATTCACTTGCACCCAATAGCTTTCCTTCAAATTCTCATGTACCATTTTCGAGGAGTGCATTGTATTCAGCTAAAGCAGCAGCTTTCCAATCTTTATGCTGCAGTGTTTTATGTATGGAAGAAGGAACATCAGAGTGTTCAAGCTGATAAATCTTAGGCTTAAAGACATCAGCTTTGCTACGTGTAACCATGCTGTGTTGATTAGTGGTTTCCACAGAAACTGCTGGAACAACAACTAGTCCATTAGGAAGAGCTGAAGATAAGGACGGAGAAGAAAAAGCAACAGATTCAATTGGAGCATGTGCCGAATAAAAACTAGGACGCTCAGCAGGTTCAGAAGCATCAGAAGTGGATTCAGGCTTAGACGGAGGACTCGTAAAGACTTCTGCAACCCTTGCAGAACCCTCAGGCGCAACAGAAAGTGAAACTTCTAGATAATGCAATGTTTTTCTGGTTCATCTCTTTATATTAGGAGGAGTTATGACTGCACTGTACATTCTCAATTTTAATGATTCAAAGATCTGTTTTTTAGTACCTGGTTTTCTTTTCTTTGATATACGGTTTGCTGCTAATTGAAACTTTGCAAAAGAAATATATAAGAGAATTCTTCAAAAGTCCCATATGCTCTGTTTTTATTTTATTTTCGGTTGTAAATTCAATGTTTGAAATTAGGGTTTAGGTTTAGGGTTTTGAGTTTTGGTTCTATGGTTTAGGGTTTAGGGTTTAAGATTTTTATTTTTTAAATTGACTAAGTTTGGTACTTGATCCAATTACTTTTTAAATATATATATATATGGAAAATAAATTAGTTAAAATTTTATTTTAAATAAAACTTATAATTATATGTTGAGTCCTTGAAATTTTTAATCTTTATTAATTAATTTAATGGTGTTCAGCGGTGTTCAACGTTAGTGGTGTTCAGCGGTGTTCGTCGAACGTTGTAGAATTTTCCTATGATATATTAAAATTTATTAAAACGTAATGCGAAAAATTATTAATATTGAACATAATATATGATGGATTATTATCCTATACACCGGCGGTGGAATTTTTTTATTTCCACAAGTGCCCCAATTATAGGGTTTAGGTTTTAGAGTTTAGGGGTTTTGGTGTAGAGGTTTAGAATTTAAGGTTCATGTTTAGAATTTATGGTTTAGGGTTAGAATTTAGGGGTTAGGGTTAGGGTTTAGTTTTAGGGTAATATGGGTAGGGGTTTAAATTTTAACCCTAAACCCAAAATTCTATCAACAATCCCTAAATTCAAAACTACTACACTTTTACCCCTAAACTTTAAACCCTAAACGGAGTCCCTAACCTCTAAAACTAAGACGCTTGTGTAAAAAAATTTCCACAAACGGTTGTGTATAGAATAATTACCCATATATAATTACTAGGTGTATTTAGAATCAACAATCTCTAGAGTAAGTGATTAAAGTTTTTATTTGACATATTCTTTTTTACGTTGTGGGTTCAAAACCCATTAAGATCAAATTTTCTCACTCTTAAGTAAAAATTATTTTTTTAAGTGTGTTCAGAAAGTCATTGTTTATTTAAATTATAAAATAATTTTATGAAACATCATCTAGTTTGATTTTATGTAATTAATTCAGAAGTAATGTATACAGAAATGCACTCATAAAATAATAAAATGAAAAATTAATATTTGATGCATTGATATTATAAAATTGGTGACGAAAGTTTTAAGAGATTAGTGGAAGCTAGGGGTGTGCAAGACCGAGTACTTGGTCAATTTGTCTAGAATTGGTTTCAATCTCGGTAATTACCAGTTCCTAAAAATTAGAACCAGTTCTGGTCCCGGTTAGACCGGGTCTAAGATTTTAGGAACCGGTCCCGGTACTAGTGGGAACCAGTACCAATATCGGGTACCCGGTCAATTAGTCTATTATTAATAAAATTTGAGCAGCAGGGGAAAAATTCTAACCATCAATAATAATATTAAATAACAAAGTCGGAATATTGTAGGCTTGAAGGTTGAAATCTTAAAACGAGTCATACTCATAATATTCATACACAAAGAGAAATAAAGGAGCGCCTTCAGTTGCTTTCAACCTCTTCAACGCCATTCGGTACCAGACCAGTACCGATACCTGGTACAGGTCTCGGTCCCATTGGGTACTGCGTCCAAAAAAGCAGGATTCAGTCCCGGTCTCGGTTGCAATCGGGACCTAAATTTTAGATCCAGTCTCGATCCCACCAGAACTAATACTGTGTAAAAATTTGATCGAGTCCGAAACCAAAACCGGATAATCGAATTTTTTACCCACCTCTAGTGGGAGCTATGACCCAATATTGAAAATAAAGAAATAATTAGTTGAGAAAATGATAAAATTGATTTGTCTCCAAAATTAATTAATTTTATTGTTGTCCCATATATATGAACATTTTTAAATGACTCCTCATTAAATAATATTGAGCTTCATGATGCGTATAATTCTAAGAGCTGCCAATGAACCGAATAATGATATGTCATTATGAAATTTTAAAATTATCTATACTCGTTTGATTCACTGATGTTGCACATATTTATAAACCTTGAATGTATCAAATACACTCATAACATGTAGGTGTGTGCATTCGATCTCGAGTAAAAAAAATCGAGTTAGTCGAGTTGACGAATCGTATTTTATAACTCAAATTTTATTTAAATTTTTTAAGGCGGGTTAAGTTTATAAAATTCAAGTCGAGTTGTTCGAGTTTCTGTTCACGTATACGATACACACACATACACACACACACACACACATATATATATATATATATATATATATATATATATATATATATATATATTATTCATAATGTTTCGTATATGATATGATATATATCAGGCAAAGCTGAGGAACTTAACTTTAATTTGAAAATCTATCCACTAATTGCTAAAACTTTTGAGTTATTCAAATTTTTATTTATAACTCAAACTTTATTTGAAATTTTTTCGAGTCGGATCAAGTTTATAGAATTAAAAATAAAAATGAGTCAATTTTTTTCGTTGGATAGAGTGAATAATTTAATTTTTTCGAATGAAATTAAATTTTGCTCGCCCCTAATAACGTGAAGGGATATTTATGGTATTTTGGATGACTTGTGCTGCTACACCTACACTCTTACCTGCACTCACGGAAAATTCATCTCTCTCTCATCCATCTTCTAACAAAACCTCTCTGCCTTGAACTAATTCATTTCTTCCCACCAACCCTTTTACGTATATAATATTATATTGCCCATATTTAATGCATTGTTTATAGGTTAATATAGTATACACTTGCAGTGGAAATTTTTTGTTTCCACAAGCGCCTCAATTATAGGGTTTAGAGTTAGGGTTTAGAGTTTAAAGTTTAGAGGTTTTAGTGTAAAGGTTTAGAATTTAGGGTTCATGTTTAGAATTTAGGATTTATGGTTAGAATTTAGGGTTTAGGGTTAGGGTTTAGTTTTAGGGTAATATGGGTAGGGATTTAGGTTTTAACCTATAAACCCTAAATTTTAACCCTAAACACAAAATTCTATCAACAATCCCTTAATTCAAAACTTACTACACTTATACCCCTAAATTTTAAACCCTAAACGGAGTCTCTAACCCCTAAAACTAAGACGCTTGTGTAAAAAAGTTTCCACAAGCGCTTGTGTATAGAACAATTACCCTTGTTTATATACTTTTATAAATATCATTTCAATTAGTGTCGATACAAATCGAACAAATTTTTTTTGTCTCTTTTCATACCTCTAACATTAAAAAATCAAATTTTAATTTTTAACCTTAAATTTTAAATTCTCAACCTTAACTCTACACTTTAATTTTTTTAAATTTCAACCTTAAACTTTAAATCTAAACTCTAAATATAAGTTTTTAACACGAGACATAAATAAAAACACCGAAAATAGATATATTATCTTTATTCATACAAATTACTCCGTATTACTTTTCTTTCCGTATTAATCCAAAAATCAATGCATAATGTCATTTGTATCATCTTTTACATTATAATAATGTTATATGTTGATATCCATTGATTGACTTAGTGGACAAAGATGTTCATATTGTCACATATTGTATGAATTTGAATTTTAGTATAGAAATATAATCTCTATTTAATTAAAAAATAATGTTACACGTTGATGTAAATTTTAGTAATTTAATTTCTATTGTTATGTGCAAAAAGAAATAATTTCTATTGAAACTAAGACTTTACTTGAAGCAGCAAGATAGCCATAGGTAGAAAATCTGGCATTGGAACTTATGCAATTTCCATATTATTATCTTAATTCGCCGCACTCAACCATGTTAACGTCACAATAACATGCAGATCCCAACTCCAATAAAACCACAACACTAATTTCCACAAATTATACAATTTATTGGACCGGACCAACTCCAACTGTGTCCGAATTACTTCATCATTTCCACTCCAACTTCACCACCCCATTTCTGAAATCAATCACTTTCTTTCCCTCCAAGCAATCATCAAAATATAACCCCAAATTCATTTTCGATTCCATTCAAGCAACCATCAATGGAGATCGATGATGAAGAGCCACACTCTGACTCCGACTCTGTTTCCATTACCATATCGTCATCTTTGTCGTCGTCTTCTTCTTCTTGTAGTGCTAGCTTTGTGCCTCTTCCGTTCTCTCCGGTTCAACAAGCCGCCGGATCAGCGCCAAATCGCCTCCTCCATAGGTTGGAGAGCGGAGGGATGCTGTCCTTAGTCAGTTGGTCTAACGACGGAGAACGGCTTAGGTTCGTCGACACGGAAGGGAACGAGTGGAGGAACGTGGAAAACCGATTCGACCGGCTGGCCTCCACCGCATACGGAGGAAATGGGCCTCAACGGGTTGTGAAATGGTCGGATTTTGGTGCTTGCATAGGTGAGAACACGTAAAAGGTAGGCAGGGTGATAACCGGTAAGCATGGTTTTGAGTTGAACTAGATTGGATGTTTGGTTACAGGAATGAGAGAATCCGGGGAGTTTGTGAATGAGCTGCTAAGAGCATTGATAGGAGGAAGAAGAGAATGGAAAAGGGATATCACAAAAGATGAAGCTCACCATTTCTGGAATCGCATGACCGATCCATGGTTGGATTCCAGGATACACTTACTCTTTCACCTGTAATTACCCTACCATTTTAATACTTGAATTCTCTTCTTTTCTCTAAAACATTTATATCTAATATGTAATCTCCATTTCCCTCAGCTGTGATCGAAATATGGATGGAAGAATTCATGAGAGGGACATCAAGCAGGTGACCATATTTTCACACTATAATTAATTAACTATTTTCTTTCTTTCTTTATTTTTATAACTAAAGTCCTCCACATTTCAACAGTTTCTATATTATTAAATTTTACACCGATTTGAGTGTTGTAGCTTTATTTGAATTTATTGATACAATAACTAAACTATTAAGATCATTCTTTATCTATCAGTCGAAAAATATTGTGTGCTTAAGCATGTTCCATCTTCAAGGATGAAGCTCAAATAAAACTTGAAGGGTGACAAATGTAACCATAAATTTAAATTTTAAATATTAGGGGTTAAGATCTAATTTACTTAATTTTGAAACTTATAGGAACCTAAGAAGTATTCAAATTGAAAAATCAGTAAATCAACACTTAATTTGTCTAGTTTTAAAACTGAAAGGACCTTATTTGGAAGTATTTAATAGCAATTTAACCCAAAAATTTGGAAGTCAAGGCTTAACTTGCCTTGTTTTAAAACTAAGAGAGACTAAAATCAACAATTAAACCTACAATATTTGGGGTATGACACCTCCACTATGTCATATCTACATCATTTATGTTCTCTTGTATGTTACAATAATGATACGTACGAAGAATTAAAGCTCAAATAACATTTTAAAAAAATAAATTTAAGGTTAATAATTTCTAGATCAAATAGTTAAAAACTGTCGGCTGACATCTTCTTTTTTCTCTAAGTTGTGAGTTCTAAACCAAAAAACTTATGGAAAAGTAAAATCATCTAATATTTTTGTATTTTTATTTGGACAAAATTGGTAGGTAATATCGTTAATTTGTCCCATAAATAAGTTGTCAATAAAACATGGGGAAGCCGAAGAGTATGCTGCTTTAATCATGGAAGCCCTCGACGTTGAACATCAAGGCTTTATTCAGGTATTTCATTTCAATCCCACTCCCATCTGATCTTCATTTAACCGTTCAAGAACCGAATTATATAATTTAGATCAAAATAAAGTAAAATGAATGTAACAAAACTCGAACCACAACTCAGTTCATATACATGCTTAGTAAATTTAGATGATAACAGACAATGAAATTAATTGAGTTTCCTTTTTGGTTTAGCCATCGGAATTTGAAGCTCTTTTCAAAGCAAGCTTACCAAAAGTTTCAACCATTTCATATCAGAAGAAGCATCGTCGTTATCAAAAACAAGAGCCTTTATCAAAGGCCGAGATCTTGTTTCGTTCTAACTGGAGACGAGCATGGATAATCCTGTTGTGGTTGATGATTTGCTTTACACTTTTCACATGGAAATTCATCCAGTACAGTCATCGATCAGCATTCCAAGTCATGGGATATTGTTTATCCACCGCCAAGGGAGCTGCCGAGACCTTGAAATTCAACATGGCTCTCATTCTTCTACCCGTTTGTCGAAATACATTAACATGGCTGCGCAAGAATCCCGGCTTTAGCTCCGTTATTCCCTTCAACGACAACATCAACTTCCACAAAGTAAGTGGTCGTTTCGGATTATGTGTATACTGTCGATGCAAGGATTGTCGGATTATGCATGACTTAATCCGACAATCCTTGCATCAACGGAATGTTTGGAGTTTCAATTCTTGGAGCTCAATGCGGAAAAGTTCTATTTTGCAGCTGATTGCTGGAGGGATAGTGATTGGTGTTATTCTCCATGGAGGCACACATCTGGCCTGTGATTTCCCAAGAATTAGTGGATCGGATCGTTCTGTTTTCCGACAGACTATAGCGGCTCGATTTGGGTACCAGCAACCGTCGTATCTCCAGATATTGGCCACGACTGAGGTTGCAACAGGGATAGCCATGGTGATCTTAATGATGATAGCGTTTTCATTAGCGACCAAGTGGCCTCGACGCCGGTCTCCGTCGCTTCCTAGATCCGTCCGGAAGGTCACCGGGTATAATACGTTTTGGTACTCCCACCATCTGTTTGTTCTGGTGTATGCTTTGCTCATTGTTCACTCAATGTTCCTCTTCCTCACAGTCAATTTTATTGAAAAAACGGTAAGAATGTTATGAATTATTAAGATTGTTTATGGTTTATGTTATGATATAAGTCATTGATTTCCTAAATATTGAAATCCCGTGTCACTTTTCTCGAAATACTCGTATCGAACACTCGCATTCAGCACATGTAGCTGAGTTCTAGTAACATAGCCATAGGAAAATTGATTGCAAAAGAGAGGATTATGATAGAGTAGTATACTATTGTATTGCTCTGATTCTTCATTTTTCTTAAAGTATTTGTATCTCGTGCTTATATTCGATTTTGACATATATGACCTTTCAAGGCCCCTCCAAATACATGAAAAATTTGAAGGTACCTGTGTCGAATACATTTTCGTATCTGCGATCACGCCCGAGTCTAAGTACATAGGAAGAGGAATCCAATAACATTGAATCTCTGTAATATCTGTATTCTGTATTCGTATTTGATTAGCTATGACATGAGTTGTGATGTTAAGAATGTTCTTATGTAGACGTGGATGTATATTGCCATACCGGTTTTACTATATGCTGGAGAGAGGACGATTCGAGCTTTAAGATCAGGGTTTTCTGAAGTGAAAATCTTGAAGGTATGCTTCATATAACACAATTTTCTTCTTTAACAAAGGGAGAAAATGTTACAAACAAAGTGAAATAACATATTTCGAGAGACAGAAAAGAAGATTAATGGAGCAAATCCTGAAACACTAAGTGAAATGGCAAGACAGAGTAGGATTGAACTCGGACACAATCTCGTTTTACTTGTTTGTAACGTTTTCTCTCGATCGAAGAACTCTCTACATGCATATGATCACCTTCATAAAAAATGGTAAAGAATCCCATTGTTGTTTCTGAATCCTATTTGCAGGTGAGCTTATATCCAGGAAAGGTGTTGTATCTCAGACTGCAAAAACCAGAAGGTTTTAGGCACAAGAGTGGCATGTATATTTTCATCCAATGTCCTCAAATTTCACCCTTCGAATGGTAAAGCATATGATGAAGTATATTATAATATAGAATATTGATTAAATATGCCATGTAAATGATATTATGCTACTGTTTTTGGTTATCAGGCACCCATTTTCCCTATCTTGTGGACCAGAAGATGATTTCTTAAGTGTACATATCAGAACTCTTGGGGATTGGAGCTATCAACTATATAGTCTCTTCCAGGAGGTAAACATATATAATATTATTTGAATTCGAATGTGAGTGTCAGGTACGAAAATATTTGTTTGACTCAAGGGTATATTTAACCTTTTCTAAGTTTTTCTTCATGTATTTGACAGATCTCCTTGTATATTCGTATTTGATTACTTTAAGGAAAATGAAGAGTGAGCATAATATAGATCGAAGAAGTTTTGTATTCTAATAGGCAAACCAAAATCTAAATTAACCTATGTTATTCTGACTCTGAGACGAGTGTAAATTTCGAATATAAATATGTATCTGACACGAATATGTTCAACTTTTTCAAATATAAAATAGATATTGATGCTCTATTTTCCCTTTTTAGGCAAAACTAACAGGACCAAAGCAATATCCAAAAATCTATATTGATGGACCTTATGGAGCTTCTTCTCAAGACCACATCAAGTATGATATTGTGGTAATGGTTGGCCTTGGCATAGGGATCACACCTTTCATTAGCATCCTCAAAGATATTGCTACCCGCCTCAAAAACTCCACCATTAATCATGTAATAACTTCCACCTTCTCTGTGCTCTTCAATACGTTCTTATGAAAAAATATAATTCAAGTAAGCTTTGTTATTCGAATTCGAATGGAGTGTTGAATACAAGTACGTGTTTGACACGGATAAACTCATTTTTTTAACTTTTTTTTATGTTTGGAGAATCCTATCCATGTTTTAATATGGATATGAACGTCAGACATAATTTTTTCTTTTAAAAAATGAAGAGTCGGAATAACATAGCAACTGTTGTGAACAAAATGTAGGCAGCTTGTGGAGACGGCAGCCCGGAGAAAACACCATTAAAAGCTTATCTTTATTGGGTTACAAGAGAACAGAGTTCTTTTAATTGGTTCATGGATTTTATGAAGGAAATAGCTGAAACAAACCAAAAGCAGGTGAATCTCTAGTCTTAAAAGAACACTTAAATTTTTTTTATTGATTGCCTTTATCCTGTCTCAAATGTTTATGAGAACAAATTAAACTTTTTTACTTGGATGCAATCCTAGTGTGTTTGATAGAAAATCTATTTCTGTAGTCTGTTGTAGAGGTATTCAATTTCCTAACCAGTGTATATGAAGAGGGTGATGCTCGGTCGGCTTTGATCACCGTTATACAATCTCTGTATCAAGCCAAGTATGGAACTGACATCGTCTCTCGAACCCCGGTGAGTACGAACTCAAGCAGACTCAGACAGTTTGTGTATTCACATTTTGTTCTTATCATTTCTTCACATCATATATTTACAAAAACAGAGTTTTGTAATCTAAAAGTGGTGAGGTTTTTCAGGTACACACACGATTTGGTCGACCAAATTGGTTCAACATCTTCTCAAAACTGGCTAGGAGACATAGAGGGGCCAGGATTGGTAAGAAAAGCTCAACTTTCAACATCATCTCTTAATTCAGAACAATCATGTTTTAAAATTAGAAAAAGAGTCGATTTGGGTTTTGTTTTTCAAGTGTTGAGAAGTGGGAATTGGTGTTTGGTTTTGGGACAGGCGTTTTCTACTGTGGACCAAAGGCGTTAGCCAGAGAGATGCAGAAGTTGTGCACCAAATTTTCCACCAAAACCAACACAAGATTTGTGTTTCACAAGGAGTATTATTAGCAGATTCCGATTCTTTATTGGGTTTGTTCTAAAGTTCTCTTGGCTTTTGCTTTCAAATGCAGGCCGGCTTCAACTTGAAAATAAAATATTCTTTTCACAACATATAAACTAGAAAATTAACATTTTCAACATCAATATGAAAATCTTGAAATATGTTCTAGGTTGGTATGCTTCTAAATTAATACGCAACAATTTGTATATTTGTCCGGAAGGATTGACAATTCATGTACTTAGATTTTTTTTTAACAAAACTATATTTTAAATGTATTATTATTTTATGTTACATATTTGTATTACATAGTTATGTTGTGCTTAAAAGTTAGGTTAACCGTTATAGTATAATGGTTAACCATGAACACCCCTAGTCGAGCTAATATCAGTATTTATTAAATTCTAACCGATAATAAAATAACCACATTTGCACAAACTCGTATGTGAATATTGAATATACTCAATGAGAGGAAAAGAAAAGGAAATTATCCTCCCAATATCATAGATTTACAACCAAAAAGGCTGTTGAAATTTGAAACCATCACAAAGTAAATAAATTCCCCAGAAAGGAAGATCTATCACTGGGGGGATTATTGAAGCACCTCAACAAAACATTCAAAGGGAAGCACCATGAAAGTCCAGAGAAACAGTGCACTTACTTTTTATTTCGTCACTGTCGGAAAAAGAAACTACAGCGGAAAATATTTGAAATTAACCCTCCAATGCCGATGCTCCGGATATAATCTCAATCAACTCGGTGGTAATCGAAGCTTGACGGGTTCTGTAACACACAAAATAAGACCAAAACATACTATGTACTTCAGCCATGAAAAAGCAGTAAAAAGTTAAAACTAAATGAAGTTCAAAACAACATAACCCAGAACAGAATACTAATCAAGTGTAGAACCCAATTCATGTGAAAGTTCGCGTGTATAAAAACGAGAGAGGCACAAGACCTGTTATATGTAAGAGTAAGGCGATCAAGCATATCGCCAGCATTTCTGCTTGAACTATCCATAGCAGACATCCTTGCTCCTTGCTCACTACAAGCATTCTCCAAAACCGCATTGAACATGACCTGAGAGAAATATGAGAATTCTTTGATGATCAATTACAGAGACTATAGCAATTAGCAGCACATACCAGTAGACAAGGAAAAGGAAAAAATGAAAACAATCTAAATTTTATTTTTATTGGCAGATTTTTTTACTCGTAAGAAGATAAGGTGTCTTATGCATACTCAAGATTACAAACATACATAAATTCATATTCCCTTACAACAGCCGGTGCTTAATCGTCCAGATTCCTTAGACAAAGATATAGAAAAAGCTTTCCTGCTGCAAAACTGGTCAGCAGTATTTGCAACAAGGAAACATAGAGCTCTATCAAAACCATAGGAGCCTAGCCAATTATGTGTTTGATTTTAACGCAGAAATCTTAGGAATGTTTGTAATAATGAGCAGTACACAGCACGAGGTTCTTGTCGTCATAAAACAGCTATCAATGAGGTATCATGTCCAATTCACAAATTTGAAACGATGTGTTCTCATAGTTCATGCCTTCACATTATGACTTTCATGCAGAATAATAAGGATATTTATTTCAAACAGCAGTACTTACACAAGAGAACTGGAATTCAGCCAGATTTTGAAGTATTTCACCCTTTGTCTCACCACCCTCAACTTCATAGTTGTCTAGATCACCAAGCTTTCCACCAGATTCAGCTTCCCTTTCAACAATCTATACAAATAAAACACCAAATAAGAAAAACAAAGATATAGAGCAACACCTGACCAGGGAAAAATATTTATCAATCTGAAAGTTCTACTCACTTCAGGTGATAATATAGTTGACACTGTTGGTACAAATGAAACTACAGATTGAAACTTGTTGAAAACAATCCTCAAAGCATCAAACTCCACATTCTTTAAGATCTCATCAGCAAGAACAGAGACCTGAAGGTGTAAACATTTGTAAGTACGGAGAAAAGAAATAGAAAATTTCAACAAAAAAGAGATCCATATATCAGAAAATTCCAGTTCATCCAAGAGATCAATGGCTAAGACGGTCAACCGCAACACGTACAACATTACAAAGAAGACATATTTATCAAGTTAAGGTGAACAAAAGAGTGGATTGAGGAAAATCCAGATTAAACTGCAGTAAAATTTGGAATTATAGTCTTTATTTGATGTAGGATGATTGAGTATTATTTAAGTTTGAACTGATATTAATGCGTTAATGTTTTGTTTCCCTTGGTCTATAATTTGAAACCAAAGACAGTCGACCACAACCTCTAAAACGCTAAAAAGAAGGATATTAATAAAAAAAGGCGAACAAAAGAGTAGATTGAGTAAAGTCAAGATTAAATTCCAAGAAAATTTGGAATTATAATCTTAATTTGATGTTAAATTATTGTTATTTAAGCTTGAAGTAATATTAATGTGTTAATGTTTTGTATCTCTTAGTCTGGAATTTGAAACCAAAGGTCCATTTAAGGTTTCCTTCAATTATTATGTTTTACTTCATAGTTTAGAACTTCATTAAATCAATTATAATAGCTCCTACTATGGAAACTACTCGGTGTGAGAGGAGGATAGCTGAAAAGCAATAATGTACACATTAGCTCTTTCCACTGATAAAGAAAAATTATATGAGAAACTGCGGCTTTATACTTTCGTTCAGCTTGTATGAAGATATTCCTAATCCTATATGTGAGGCCTTTAAGGTGAAAAGTGAGGAGATCTAGGTGTTAAGCCTGGATATTATCCTCTTCTTATTTATGTTTTCTAACACTGTCAGATTAACCATCTATACTCCAAATATCAATCCTACCTTATATTACTGTGGTGGCTACCATTCACTTCCCAGGGCAGCCTGTTGATTTTTCACCATCAAAATGGAGCCTTTCCTTTCTAAACCAGCAAACATAAATTATTTTCAATTATCAAATTAAACCCTATAGCTACAGGTTCTTGCCAAGCATATATCCAGATTTATCTCGATATAGCATTTTCTGGACTGAATCAAAAGGAAACAGTCAACAAGTACAATAACTGAAACTTATGATATTGCACCAAAATATCCTGTTCCAGCGGTACCAAAAGAAGGCCTTAATGAACGAATCAAGCATTCAATCTAGCAAACAAATTTTCAACTTGTATAAAAAGGATCTCTCATTGGGAAACTGCCAAATGCAAATAAAAGCACAATAAGTGACCTGAGTGTAGTTTAAAGGATTCTTCTGCAGATCAGTTATGATCAACTCAATGTCCTTCTTAGAGTCACGAATCAATTGAGCCTTAGCCTTCTCTCCCAGAATTACATATTTTGTTTCTTTTTCAGGGCCTATGGAGATAAAGGAATTTAACTCGTAAGAAGTCCCAAGAGGACATCAACTAAGAACACACACAAAAGCAGAAAATATTAAGTTGCTTTGGATATATACCAGAGTTAAGCTTGTGGATCCCCTTGCTTATCTTGACTGATGTAGAGTTAATTCCACCACAAAGACCTTTGTCAGAAGAGATGGTTACAACAACACTCTTCTTGACATCAACACCTACCATTTTGACAAGATATATTAATAAAGTGAGGCTGAAAAAGATGCATTTTATATGCGTAAAACTGTAAAAGATTATCAAACAATATAGTAGAAGGATAAAACAAGATAGTAAACAGGCCAAGACTCTATACCTTAAAATTCAAAAGCATGTTATTCATGGTTAATTAACAAGTCAAAAGCTAAAACACTTCCCATTCTATGTGGCTTCAACTCTTCATTTTCCTTTAAGTCCCAAGTCCAACACTTGTGTCCAACAAATTTTAAGACATGGGCAAGGGGATATGACACTCCAAGATGCTTCGAAATACAAGGAAACTCTCTTTTAAAAAATTGAACATACCTATGTCGGACACTCCTATATCAGATACTCACACTCAATCCAACTAACATAATATTTAGCATCCAGTTTTGTAAAACTTAAGTTTTATTCGCTACTATGCATAAAACACCACTCTGTTTTAAACTGAACCAAGTAATATTAGTTATTAACTGATCAAGCTAGGTATTACTGGTACAGAGCCAGTAACCACAGTCTCTTTTAACCAAATAATGCATATCAACATAACACATGATTTTCAAACATATGGTGCTATCAACTAAGAAGTATTTATAAAAGTGCAGCTTGTCTGCTGAATTGTTCTGTCATCAATCATGTATCGAAGTTGCATTTGCATAAACCTTCTAGGTAGAGAGGCATGACCAAAAACTAAGCCACTCCCCATATAATTGACAAGACGAACACCAGTTCAAATCAACATAGATGTGAGAGCACAAAGTAGTGGTTAACAACTTGAGATAACAAACATTAGGCAAAAGGCAATGATGAGAACACAACCAAATTCAATTGAACTTGTTCAGTAAAGGAAACATATCAGAGGCTTGTTAGAGGACATACTGGGAAGATCGCCAAGAAGTGCAGTAAATGGCTGCCAGAGGCCTCGGGAATTCTCAGTTTTAGATTGAACTGCTCTCAGCTTTGAGGCAGCAACCATCTTCATAGCCTTTGTGATTTTCTGAATATTCTTAACACTCTTCATCCGGTTTCTAACTGCATAAATAATTGCTCACTACCCAAGTTATAACCTTCACCAAGAACTCTGATCTTAAGAGAAAAAGTAACAAGCAAATATGTATAACATAATATTGAAAAGAATCAAAGAGAAAAAAAAGCAAACAAATCCTACCGACTTGAGTTGAAATATAACGGACACCAATAGGACCCTCATCCCTGTCATTCAAATTAATTTATTTAGTAATTCACAACATATCAAAAAATGAAATTGGCAAAATAAGAATTTCATTATAAATCCTATAAGGTTCAATTAAAATTTCGGCATATTCGTCCTTTTTCTCATTCTTTTGAATAATCGAACACGCCGCAATTAAAAAACGAAAGTACATTATGCAAAACTTTATTTGTTCAGAAACAGTGGAAAATAGAATCACTCCAAAACGCGAAATAGAATATATCTTCCGTTTGATTATCAAAAAAGAATAGATAAAAATATCATTTGGGTCCTAAAAGTTAGAGAAATGAGAAAAATACAAATATTATGTTTTGCTTGATTTGTTAAACATTGAAGCAGAAATCAAGGTAAAATAAGTGTAAATGCGATGAGAATATATGAGATATGATGAGGTGAGAAGAGATCGAGAAAAAGAGATCGGTACTCGTGGGAGGGAGCGATAGGAGAGGATCGGACGGCGGTGATTGGGCGGGGAGAGATCAGAGGGGCGAAACGCCTCCCTTCGCGTCTGAGAGCAGCCATCGCCATTGCTTACTGATACGGGGAAAAAAACCCTAGAAAACGCTTGCGATTGTGGATCAATGCTATTCTTTTTATGTTTTTGCTTTTAGGTACGGTCTCTCTCTCAGGGCAGTGTTTTACTTCTATGGTTAAAATGAACAAGTTTATTAAAAAAAATTACAGATGCGAAGGATGCAAGCAAGGACAAATACGACACCGTTTACTAACTCAAGTTACCCGGTCAAACGAGTAACAATCCTTTGAATGTCACTTTTATTTTTTGAATTAACTTGGTATTTATAATTGACAAAGTTATACCTTTGGTATTTTATTTTTTATTTTTGTTATAAATGTAATAGTTGTGTTTTTAATAAATTTGTCTTTTAGAATTATAAAGTTTAAACATAATATAATTTGTTAATTATTGATTTGTTACCAATTATAGGTTTGAAAAATATATAGAAAGTGAATAACTAGTTTCATGTATGTAATTCGTTAGAACAATCGAAATAAGTAATTTCAGTATAATTTTAACGAAACACATGGTAGTGTCTTTTTTTTATTTAAAAATAATAATTTTAATACAATTGTCAAATTTTGTTTCTTTTTAGGGGGCGTTTTGGTGCACAGAATGTAACATTACCCTTGAGATTAGAATTCACTAAATGATTCATTACTTGGCATATTACTGGAATGTTACATTACTTTGTTTGGTTTGTTTGACAGAAATGTAAAATTACAGTGTTTGGGCGATGGATTATAAGATTACTATAATGCATATTTTACAAAATTATCTTTGTGATATATTTTCTTTTTAACTAGTCAAACTTTCAATATTAAAATGAAAATATTTACATAAAAATTCATAGGAAATATATTTTTATATTATTTTTAATTTATATTTTTTTATAAAGTTCTTACACAAATAATTGAATATAGTTTTTGATGTTATAGTACAATATTATATATTTGAATATTTGTGATTTATTATAATTATATATTTGAGAAATACAGAAAAAATCATAAGTTTATAATAATCATCACATTCGCTACTAAATCAAATATACTAATAACTAACTATAAATATTATATTTCTATATTTTATTCCTCAATTTACATTATTTTTAAAATTAAAAGTCATTCTTTAAAATCTAAAATTTCAAACAAAATTTGTAATTTGATTTAAACTTGAATAATAAATATTTTTACCATATAAATAAAAAAAACATTATTCTTTAGAGAATAAATATTATTAAAAATTATTTATAATATTTATTATTATTTTTTAATGATGAGTGTGATTTATATATTTTATTATACAACAATTTAGGTTAAATAAAGAATTGTTTTAACATATCAAAACAAAAAAAAAATTATTGGAGAAATAAAAAATAATGATTTATTTAAATATAAAAATTACTATTGGGAATATTTTGTTTACCCCTCGAAAGAAATTCTCCTTAACTAATTAGGAGTATGTGATTTTAGAAAAAAATATTCTCTTTAGTAATAATTTTTTCTGCGAATCAAACACCCTTGTTTTTATAATCATATGCACTTTTGTTTTACCACGCCAGCTACTTTGCTACAGTTAGTTTCAATGTTGAGGTATAATAATGGGTTAATGGGATAAAAATTCTCGGCCTTCTTTAGTACTCTTTTCTATGCTCCCTAATTTTAAACTTTAAATTTTATACATTAAAAAATATATTATACCCTTAATTTCTTATACCCTAGCCTTAAATTTTAAACCTAATTTTTATTGTAGAGACATAAATAGGGCACCAAAAATAGTAGAGGATTTCTATTCATAATAATATGTGTAGGAATGGATCGAGGGGCAGTGGCGGAGCCAAAATTTTCATATAATAGGATCGGTGTAAAGCATGAGGAATGGAGAATTCTCATACAACTACAGTAATTATTGTTGACCTCGTATTTCAACAAATTAAGTGAGGTCAATTCTAATATTTTTATGAGAAAATTTTATATATTAATTCATTGAAAACTTCATACCTAACCAATTAAGTGGGATTAATTGACCCTTCAAATACTAATGTAGATTCGCCCATGCTGAGGGGTACTTGAGTAGGCAATCATACAATTAAAAATTTTAAATTCTTGTACGGTTTATGTATAAATTTAACATTTATTTGATCAAGTATAAATTTAATATTTATCCAAAAATCTTTGATAACATTAATATATATATGGGATAGGATCCGTTTACACAGTGTAAAACTCTTTAAGTTTTACACGTTTTTTAGATCGTTGGATGAGTAAAACGAATGGATGAGATTAACAGTAAATATGTGAAGATTATCACTTACAAAAAAAAGAGTATGGAGTTAATCTAAGTCATTCATTCTCCTCATCTAACGATCCAAAAAACGTGTAAAACTTAAAGAGTTTTACATTGTGTAAGTTGATCCTAACTCTCTCTATATATATATACCTTAAACAAACGAACATGAACAAAATTTTATGTTCATTTAATTAAACTAACAGACACAAACAAAGGGCTCGTTCGTTCATTTACGTTCGTGAACGCTCGGTAATTCGTTCATTTATGTTCGCTCGTTTATGTTTATTCACATATATTCATTTATATTTATTATTTTCCATAACAAAATACCATTTTTTTAAAAACTAAATTTATTCACATATGTCCGTTCATTTATGTTTGTTTAAATTTATTCGCATATGTATTTTTTATGTTTGTTTGTTTGTGTTCATTTACATTTTTATCATTTTAACGAACGAACATAAACGAACACGAACAAGCTACATTCTTGAACAAACGAACAAGAACAAGAAATTATGTACGTTTAATTGTTCGTATTCATTTATTTGTGCGGCTAAAATTAAACGAATACGAACATGCTTTCATTCGTATTCGTTCGGATCGTTTACAGCCCTATCGGTAGGGATAGCATTCCCTTTGAAGCACCCTCGAACAAACGCAACCATGCTGTTTCCAACCGCAGACCAATTTTTTTGGGTAAACTACCGTAACGCTCACTTACGTTTGGGTTGTGTACATTTTTACTCACTGATTTTAAAAATTAAACTTTATGCTCATTTACATTTTCGGGGTGTAAACTTATCCTTACTGAAACGTTTTTCACCGTTAACATTTAACGGGAAGATGATTTGGCAGATTAACGGTTAATTAATAAAAGGCTTAATACCCAAATAGGTGCACAAACTATGCTTGTGGATCACTTTTGGTGCTTAAACTATTTTTAGCTCTAAATAGGTGCCTAAAGTTTTAATTTTGTTCATTTTAGGTGTCTAACCGTTAATAAAAAACTGTTATCCAATTAAACTCTGACAAGTGGCATGTTTTTAATTTTTTGTAACACCCGGGTTTAGGGGCTAGGTAAAAATAATATTTTAATATTATTTGGGCTTAGCTTTATAATTCAAATAATCTTTTAAGTTTCGGGTTTCAAAAATAAATATTTTACATTGGAATAAATTGAATGAATTGCAAAGTGGAGAGTTTTTAAAGAAGAAAGAAGATAGCCATTCATTAATGGCATTTTGGTAATTTGCCCATCTTTTAATTTTAAACCCCATTTCCTATCATCTTTTCACTATTCACTCTCTTCTTCACAACAAACTAACGGGTTAGAGAACTCTCTTCACCCAAATCAATATTCCATTCCATCTCTTCTCCATTCCAACTCATTTTCGAAAGGTAACACCATTTTTAACTTCTCCTCAACTCCCTCTCTTCAAAAGTACACTTAGTTTTCATTTTCGTTAAGATTTTTGGAAAATGGAGTTTTGAAGATTTTGATTAAAAATGGAAACTTTATGTTGTTAAGCTTAATGTTTTGATTTAATATGGTTAGTTATGAAGTCTAGGAACTAAATGGCACCACATATGTGAATTTTGAATGGTTTTAAGCAAATTCCCGAATTTGGGTATAAATGGGGTTTTTGGAGGGTTTTGGGTGAGTTTTGGGGGTTGTTTTTGGTGGGAATTAATAGGCTTTTGGTAGTACTATGGTTAGAGGTTGATTTGGGATCATTTGTGGGTGTAAAGGGTGTTGGAAACATGGATTTTGGATGTGGTTTTGGGGCTGTCTGAGTTTGGTTAAACGTGGGGTTGTTCATGGCTTGAAACATTGTAAATTGAATTTGAATTGTGTTCCGGGTTGGTATTTTGATGATTGGGCTTATTTGAGGTTATTTGAATTGTGATTGAGGTTGTTTAGAAGCGGGAACTTGTGTTGGAGAAGCTTCAAGAAGAAATCCGGAAACTTGAGGGTGGTCGCTTGCTTGGCTTGGAGCTTGGAAGCTTAGGTGAGTGGTTAAATGTTTAAAGTGGTTTTTAAATGGTTAGTTCGAGTATGTGGACTAGGTCGGGCTTGGTAGACCCACCTAGAGTTAGGATTAAGGTGGTAGCCTAATCCTAAACTTGATCTAGAGCCATTGGTTGAACTTGTATTTGGATGTTTATGCCTCGTATGACTTGTGATATGATTGATTTATGTATAATGTGATATACATGTGAGATGAGGCATGATTTGTGATGCTTATGACATGCGTGGAAATGGTTCATGATTGTGATCATGGTGAGTACGTGCTAAGCACGAAATTGATTGAAATGAATAATGTGGAATGAGTTAAATATTGGCACTAGTATGCTTGAGTACAAATGATCGATCATTAGGATGTTAGTGTGCACACATGAGTCTAAAGTCGCGCGTGGCCTTGGTGGCGTTGAGTCACCAAGGAGGAGTACGGGTTCGCCCGGAAATTGTGTTTATATATATATAGTCGATGATGAGTGGAATCCCATTGTAACGCCCCGGTTTAGGGGCTAGGTGAAAATAATATTTTAATATTATCTCGGGTTTCGATTTTAATATTTTATTTATTAAAGTAATGGTTTGGGCCTCGGGTTTTAAGATTTGGACCAATTTTAAATTGAGCCCAAAAGCCATGGATGGCACCTATTGTGGTTTCCCTTTTTCTTTAAGGGCATTTTGGTCTTTGAACATTAAAGTTTAAACAATAATAAATAAAGGATGATTATCATCTTCTTCCTCTCCCTTCCATTTGTTTTCTAACGTGAAGAACATCTCTCCCTCCCCAAATACTATTTCATCTCCTCTCTCCTTCGTTTTGGCTCGGTTTTGAAAGGTAATTACGTTTTTGACTTGCTCTCAACTTCCTCTCTTCAAAAGTATAAGTAGTTTTCATTTTCATCCATGTTTTAGAATTTGGATTTTTGGGAGATTTGAATGAAAATGGTTGTTTTGTGGTGTTTAACTTGAGATTTTGATTTAACAGTGATAGATATGAAGTTTATGAAACAAACGGTTCAACATATATGATTTTTGAAGAGTTTTGTTAAGTTTCCCGATTTTGTGTTTTGGAGGATTTTTAGGAGGGTTTTTAGTTGAGTTTTGAGTGTGGTTTGTGTTGGAAATTGAGGGTTGATGATAGGGTATTGGTTGGGGGTCGTTTTGGAAGCAATTAGAAGTGTTAAATGTGTTGGAATCATCGGTTTTGGACTGTGCTAAAGGGCTGCTCGGGAATGACTTTTTGGTGGTTGTTCTTGGTTTGAAAAACAAGTGTTTGATGTTTGAATTTCATTCCGGGTTGCTATGTTGTGTTGTGGACTGATTTGAGGTTAATTTACTTGTGTTGATATAATTAGGAGCAAGAAATTTTGTTGGTAAAGTCTCGGGATCGATATCGGAAGTCATGGAGGCTTGAGTCGGCTTTGCTTGAATTGCTTAAGGAAGTGAGGTGAGTGGTTAATGTTTTAATTTGATTTCAAAGATTGGTTCAAGCATATGGTTGCGAAAATGTTTTTAAGTATCATCTTGGTTCAAAGTTGGTTTTGAAGAGTTTAGTTATTCAAGAGTAAATCGTGGTGAATTGTCTCTTTAATTTCCCCTTTTTACTGTTTGTTTTCATTACTTGTGGTGATGAATTGTTATGTATGAAATTCCAATATATTTGGGAGGAAGCATGTTGCTTCTTATCATATCGTTGATTTTGTGTGGTGGTAATTATGGTGTTGTTATATGCCTTGTGAGATAAGTGTAAGTTGGTGCAGGTTGTGCACGGAAATGATGGGTAAGACCCTTTGTGGTTGGTATGGTTGTTTGTAGTAAGTTGGTACAGGTTGTGCACGAAAATGGTGAGTAAGACCATTTGTGGTTGGTAAGGTTGTTTGTAGCAATTTGGTGCCTAATTGTGGATTTTGTTGTAGCTTGTGTGGTTGTGCATGATATAGTGAGTACATGTTGTGGGAATGGTGATTTGTGTGTTGTGTTGCATGGTTGTCGTTGCTCTGGTGATGTGTAGTCCCGCCAGTAGCAAAAGTATAAGACTCTGGTGATGTGTAGTCCCACCGGTAGTCACTGGTTGGGTATTCCTTTGATGTGTAGTCCCATTGGAAACCCACTAGTTGAAACGGTGATGTGTAGTCCCACCGTACTTGTATGCTAGTTATATTTGTGTAAAGCATGTGTGTTGTCGTTGCTCCGGTGATGTGTAGTCCCGCCGGTAGCAAGTGTTATAAGACTCCGGTGATGTGTAGTCCCACCGGTAGTCACTAGTTGGGTAGTTCCTTTGATGTGTAGTCCCATTGGAAATCCACTAGTTAAAACGGTGATGTGTAGTCCCACCGTAAGTGAAAGTTTGGTTATGTTTGTGCATACCATGAAGTGAAATGTTTATGTTGTTGACCTTTGGTTGAACTTGTATGTATCAAATGAATTAGGTTGTTGGATGACTTGTATGTGTGTTGGCCTTTACTTTTAAAGGAAACTTTGAACTCTGCATTGTTGTTGTTATGTTTTAGAGCTCTGCTCACTAAGCTTTATGCTTACGCTCTCCTTTTTCCGACAATGCAGATCTTTAGCTTGGAGTTAGCAAGGAGCAGGAAAAGGGCGTCCAAGCGTGTGGTAGTTTGCTCAAGTATGGTTTATTAAATAAAGTAGTAGTCTAGCAATGGGAAATGCTACGTGTTTTAGGAGCTTGTATCTAGACTCCTTTGTGTTGGCTTTATGTTGATTAATGCCTCATGTTGATGGATTTGTAAATCATGTTTATGTTGATGCCTAATTGTTTGTTTGGGAGGCTTATAGCCAGTCCTTGGATGTTTGTGTTGCTTTGGTATTTGGATGTCGTTGTTGGCTTGGTTCGTGGGTGCCTTGTTCGATTGTAAATATTGTCTATGTTATATGCCATGAATGTCTACATGTTTTGGTTGCTAAGGCATGATATCTTAAGTGCTTGAGTGACCATATATGCATAAATTGCTCTTTTGTTAGAATGCTATGTATGAATGCTTTAATCCATGTTTGAGTGATTCATCTGGCTTAAATATGTGTGCTTACATGTTTGTATATGCTTAGGTGAGTCGAGAATTGCATCTAGAGTCGTGTTTGAGGTCGTTCAGCTTAAAATTGTGGACTTGCAGTGCAGGGCGTATCGATACGCTAAGGGCTGTATCGATACGGCCTTGCTCATAGAGAACACAAAATTTGCTGGGCGTATCGATACGTGGGGTGTATCGATACGGTCCCAACTCTCTGGAATTCTGAGGAATTGTAGAGTGCATGGCGTATCGATACGGTGTCCAAGCGTATCGATACGGTCCAACCTAGTTGACCAAGTGGTGTTGACCGAGAAGGGCGTATCGATACGCTTAAGGGCTGTATCGATACGGTCTTCTTATGTTGACTGTAGGGTGTTGACCTTGGTCGGGCGTATCGATACCCTCTGAAGGCGTATCGATACGTCCTGCTTAAAAAGGCTAAATGAGTTGTTTTAAGGTGCTGTTTTGGTTGGTCGTTGCTATGGAGTTGTGTTTCCGCTGTCGTGTATCACATAGGACTTAATAAGGCATTTAGACAAGATAAATTGAAAAAAAATAGGGTTGCTAACCGAGGGGGAACCTTAATGGGTTTCGCTTCGGTTTTCCCCGTGTGGCCCACTCGGATCGGTCATCCGTCCAGACCGGGACGAGGGGGTTACATTTAGTGGTATCAGAGCCTAAGGTTACCGAGACCTTGGGCAGGTAAGTGAGGTAAGTTTGATGTGTTATGCTGTTGTTGTATCTCGGTGAATATTTTGCCATTTATGCTTGATGTTTGCTTGTTAGTACGGTGTTTGAAAGCATGTGTAAGCTTGATGGTTGTGTTGAGGCGTAGTGTCGAGTTCCCATTGCTACTATTACTTATTTGAAAAGATTTTTGTAAAGGAGTATACTTGAGCATCTTGGACCCTTGCTCTTGCTAACCCTGAATATTCTTGTTTGTGTGTTTTGTTTATTATTGTATTGTTGTCTTTGGGAAGATTGAGGCCGAGGTGTAGGCCTGGAGTTTGTAATCATGAATCCGAGGTTTTAGAGGATGTAAATGACGAGTGAGTTCATCGCCTTAGTTCAGAGCAGTACGACAGTACCCTAGTTGGTGGTACAGTTTGTTTGTTTGGGTCAGCGTGTCTGTGAACTGGTTTCTGCTGAGAGAGAGCAATGTGACCGATCTTGATATGAGTTGGTAATAGAAGTAAAGACCTATGAGTTGGTCTCGGAATGATGTCGATGTCGTGGCAAGTAATTCGTCGATACAGTCATTGAGCTTGTTTTTCTGATTGATTCTGGATCTACGCGTCTGTGTATTTTGAGTGAGCATGCGAAGTTGTTGAATCTACCTTGTGGGGTACTAAGGATAGGTTTTAGTGTTACTAGTTCCTTCGAGGATACTATTGTGGTCGAAAAGATGTACAAGGGGTGTCCGTTGATGGTTCAGTGGCACGTGTTTTCAGTTGGTGCGGTAGAATTGCTTTTTACGGTTTTGATATGAAGCTGTGCATGAATTTGCTTGTATAACCTAGAGTTAGGATAGACTTTGAGACAAATGGAAGTTTTCTTAAAGCTTACGGATGACTATGAGATTGTAATGGTAGGTGGAATGTGGATTTCGTATCGAATGTTGAACCATCCTTAGAGGTCAAAGATTGAATTGAGTTTGGTTGACAGGTTTGCCTAAAAGATGTGATGGATTTAATTTTTGAGTGAGGATTAGACCGCAGAATGTTAGAATAGTTGATGTTTTCCTAAAGGTGTTGGCAAGAATTACTCGATTTGTCTCTTGTTAGGGAATAAGAGTTTGTTATTGATACCGTCTCCGAGTTTGCTTATGTTTTGTTTGCTTTGTATCTCATGATTCTCGACCAACTTGAGAGTGTTGAAGAATCAACTTCGAGTTTGTTAGACCTTAGTTTCATTTGGTTTAGTATATCATTTTAAAATGTGACAGTGTAACTTGTGAAGAAGAGAGATGACACTACGAGAATGTGGTTAGATTGCAGACAGTTGAGACAATTGATAGTGAGTAGTTAGTATCTGTTTCCAAACATCAGTGATTTGTTGACCAGTTGAGGGGTGTTTCAGTCTTTACAAGGTTAATTTGAGATCCGATTACTACCAGTTGATAGTGAGAGAGGTTGATGTACCGAATGAAGCTTTCGGGGTAGATGTGATCACTTAGAGTTTTGGGATTATGTCGTTTGTTTGACTAAGTGTGTTAATTACTCTTATAGAGATGTTGAGCAGAATGTTTTCCTAAGTCCTGAATTAGTTGTGGAAGTTCTCTGGGATGATATGTGGAAATATTCACGTACCGAAGAAGACCATGACAAGCCTTGAAGTTAAGGTTGTGGATCCTTTTTGAGAATCAGTTGTATGTCAAGTTGAGCAAGTATGGACTCTGAGTTGAGGAAGATGTTTCCCTAGGTCATGTAGATCAGTCGAGTATATTAGTGCAAACCTCAATTGGGCATAAGAAGATATGAGTTGGAAGAAATTAAAGTCAGTGACATGTATCTATAGTTTCTAGGTCAAGCGCTGTTACTATCGAAGGTTTGTAAATGATCTTTTGAAGATAGCTGCCCCTTTGATAGATTGCTACAGAAGAACGTTCAGTTTATGTGTTAGATATGAGACGTTGAGCCCTTTAGAAACTGAAAGAAACTTCGAAGAGAGTTAATGTAGTGACCGATGTCCCGAGTTAAATTTGTTGTTAGATTAGTAGCTGAGTTGCGAGTTGTGTTTGCCGGATTCAGTTTATCATTGATAGTGGTTCTGTGGTTGAGTTTCATGTTATGCTTGCTCTGAGTCAGATACTTAGAGAGAAATAGTTGTAAGACAGGTTCTTGGCACCTTACGTGCAAGAAGTATCAGAAAGAAAACCTTCAGAATACAGTTCAGAGACGATATAGTTTGTATTTTTAGAGACAGAATAGTTGTGCCGATAGTCATAGTGTTTTGAGAGGTATTGTTTTGGCCGGAGTACATGGCAGTTCTTGTGTATTGCATCCGAATAGTGTGAAGACATATTGTAGGTTGAAGATGAGTACTCGTGGATTGAGTTGATGGATAATGTGGTTCAGTATGAGAATAAGTGTGCAATTTGTCAGCGTGCCAAGACCGAGCATCAGTTTCTTCTAGTTTGTTACATTCGGGGGAAATTCGTATTGAAAGTGGGTAATAGATTCGAGAGATCTTGTGTATGATTCGCCTCCTATTTCCTCAGTGAGAATTTAGTTGAGTAATCAATGTTAGTTGCACTGTATGTGGTCCTTTATACATGTTCAAGCTACTTGTACCTTGAATAAGATGGCGGAGTTGTGCCTTAGCAAGATTGTGAGTTGTACATTGTCGTGAGATCGATAATGGCCGATAGAGCTTTGAGTTTTGACTAAAATTTTGAAGTCGTCTGCATAGTGTTTGGTTGTATGTTGAGGTCTAATGATCAGTCAGAGAAAGTTATGGGTTAGGTAATCAAACATTGTTGTATGAGATGGTGAATCGGGTTAGTCCGGTTGTTTGTTTGTTGCAGTTACCACCATAGTGAGAAGGAAGTATGTAATGTGTTCTGTGTATCTATGATTCAGAAGTGTGAATCAATTTTGTCCCGTGTTATGTTGTTAAAGAGTTTGAGTTGAGTTTAAAATGGTCATACATTGAAGGACCCGTTGAGATCTTGGCATCAGATAGTTAATGTCGTGTGGTAAGTCTACAGAGTTGGAGAGTATGTTGTAGTAAGAGAGAAAGTGTGGAGGAGCATGTGTTAGTGACTCTTTCTGTCTAATAAATTTCGAGGACGAAATTCCTTAAGTGGGGGAGAGTTGTAACGCCCCGGTTTAGGGGCTAGGTGAAAATAATATTTTAATATTATCTCGGGTTTCGATTTTAATATTTTATTTATTAAAGTAATGGTTTGGGCCTCGGGTTTTAAGATTTGGACCAATTTTAAATTGAGCCCAAAAGCCATGGATGGCACCTATTGTGGTTTCCCTTTTTCTTTAAGGGCATTTTGGTCTTTGAACATTAAAGTTTAAAAAATAATAAATAAAGGATGATTATCATCTTCTTCCTCTCCCTTCCATTTGTTTTCTAACGTGAAGAACATCTCTCCCTCCCCAAATACTATTTCATCTCCTCTCTCCTTCGTTTTGGCTCGGTTTTGAAAGGTAATTACGTTTTTGACTTGCTCTCAACTTCCTCTCTTCAAAAGTATAAGTAGTTTTCATTTTCATCCATGTTTTAGAATTTGGATTTTTGGGAGATTTGAATGAAAATGGTTGTTTTGTGGTGTTTAACTTGAGATTTTGATTTAACAGTGATAGATATGAAGTTTATGAAACAAACGGTTCAACATATATGATTTTTGAAGAGTTTTGTTAAGTTTCCCGATTTTGTGTTTTGGAGGATTTTTAGGAGGGTTTTTAGTTGAGTTTTGAGTGTGGTTTGTGTTGGAAATTGAGGGTTGATGATAGAGTATTGGTTGGGGGTCGTTTTGGAAGCAATTAGAAGTGTTAAATGTGTTGGAATCATCGGTTTTGGACTGTGCTAAAGGGCTGCTCGGGAATGACTTTTTGGTGGTTGTTCTTGGTTTGAAAAACAAGTGTTTGATGTTTGAATTTCATTCCGGGTTGCTATGTTGTGTTGTGGACTGATTTGAGGTTAATTTACTTGTGTTGATATAATTAGGAGCAAGAAATTTCGTTGGTAAAGTCTCGGGATCGATATCGGAAGTCATGGAGGCTTGAGTCGGCTTTGCTTGAATTGCTTAAGTAAGTGAGGTGAGTGGTTAATGTTTTAATTTGATTTCAAAGATTGGTTCAAGCATATGGTTGCGAAAATGTTTTTAAGTATCATCTTGGTTCAAAGTTGGTTTTGAAGAGTTTAGTTATTCAAGAGTAAATCGTGGTGAATTGTCTCTTTAATTTCCCCTTTTTACTGTTTGTTTTCATTACTTGTGGTGATGAATTGTTATGTATGAAATTCCAATATATTTGGGAGGAAGCATGTTGCTTCTTATCATATCGTTGATTTTGTGTGGTGGTAATTATGGTGTTGTTATATGCCTTGTGAGATAAGTGTAAGTTGGTGCAGGTTGTGCACGGAAATGATGGGTAAGACCCTTTGTGGTTGGTATGGTTGTTTGTAGTAAGTTGGTACAGGTTGTGCACGGAAATGGTGAGTAAGACCATTTGTGGTTGGTAAGGTTGTTTGTAGCAATTTGGTGCCTAATTGTGGATTTTGTTGTAGCTTGTGTGGTTGTGCATGATATAGTGAGTACATGTTGTGGGAATGGTGATTTGTGTGTTGTGTTGCATGGTTGTCGTTGCTCTGGTGATGTGTAGTCCCGCCAGTAGCAAAAGTATAAGACTCTGGTGATGTGTAGTCCCACCGGTAGTCACTGGTTGGGTATTCCTTTGATGTGTAGTCTCATTGGAAACCCACTAGTTGAAACGGTGATGTGTAGTCCCACCGTACTTGTATGCTAGTTATATTTGTGTAAAGCATGTGTGTTGTCGTTGCTCCGGTGATGTGTAGTCCCGCCGGTAGCAAGTGTTATAAGACTCCGGTGATGTGTAGTCCCACCGGTAGTCACTAGTTGGGTAGTTCCTTTGATGTGTAGTCCCATTGGAAATCCACTAGTTAAAACGGTGATGTGTAGTCCCACCGTAAGTGAAAGTTTGGTTATGTTTGTGCATACCATGAAGTGAAATGTTTATGTTGTTGACCTTTGGTTGAACTTGTATGTATCAAATGAATTAGGTTGTTGGATGACTTGTATGTGTGTTGGCCTTTACTTTTAAAGGAAACTTTGAACTCTGCATTGTTGTTGTTATGTTTTAGAGCTCTGCTCACTAAGCTTTATGCTTACGCTCTCCTTTTTCCGACAATGCAGATCTTTAGCTTGGAGTTAGCAAGGAGCAGGAAAAGGGCGTCCAAGCGTGTGGTAGTTTGCTCAAGTATGGTTTATTAAATAAAGTAGTAGTCTAGCAATGGGAAATGCTACGTGTTTTAGGAGCTTGTATCTAGACTCCTTTGTGTTGGCTTTATGTTGATTAATGCCTCATATTGATGGATTTGTAAATCATGTTTATGTTGATGCCTAATTGTTTGTTTGGGAGGCTTATAGCCAGTCCTTGGATGTTTGTGTTGCTTTGGTATTTGGATGTCGTTGTTGGCTTGGTTCGTGGGTGCCTTGTTCGATTGTAAATATTATCTATGTTATATGCCATGAATGTCTACATGTTTTGGTTGCTAAGGCATGATATCTTAAGTGCTTGAGTGACCATATATGCATAAATTGCTCTTTTGTTAGAATGCTATGTATGAATGCTTTAATCCATGTTTGAGTGATTCCTCTGGCTTAAATATGTGTGCTTACATGTTTGTATATGCTTAGGTGAGTCGAGAATTGCATCTAGAGTCGTGTTTGAGGTCGTTCAGCTTAAAATTGTGGACTTGCAGTGCAGGGCGTATCGATACGCTAAGGGCTGTATCGATACGGCCTTGCTCATAGAGAACACAAAATTTGCTAGGCGTATCGATACGTGGGGTGTATCGATACGGTCCCAACTCTCTGAAATTCTGAGGAATTGTAGAGTGCATGGCGTATCGATACGGTGTCCAAGCGTATCGATACGGTCCAACCTAGTTGACCAAGTGGTGTTGACCGAGAAGGGCGTATCGATACGCTTAAGGGCTGTATCGATACGGTCTTCTTATGTTGACTGTAGGGTGTTGACCTTGGTCAGGCGTATCGATACCCTCTGAAGGCGTATCGATACGTCCTGCTTAAAAAGGCTAAATGAGTTGTTTTAAGGTGCTGTTTTGGTTGGTCGTTGCTATGGAGTTGTGTTTCCGCTGTCGTGTATCACATAGGACTTAATAAGGCATTTAGACAAGATAAATTGAAAAAAAAAATAGGGTTGCTAACCGAGGGGGAACCTTAATGGGTTTCGCTTCGGTTTTCCCCGTGTGGCCCACTCGGATCGGTCATCCGTCCAGACCGGGACGAGGGGGTTACACCCATCGACGTGGCGTGAGGATGAGTGGAATCCCCTCCGCGAGACCGGTGATGAGTGTAATCCCACCGTGATGTAAAGTGGTTGTTGGATGTGAGTTCCAACGTATTTATCCGCGTATTCGGGTCATAGCTAGGTGCCAATATTGATTGATATGTATATCAATGTGTTGTAGAATGTGATTTCTACTTGGATACTTATATGTGTTTACATATGTTGTGAAATAGAGCTTTTTGAGCATGGCATATAATTGAATATTGTTCATGCATCTTTAACTTGTGGCTCTTGAGGATCCTTGGTAATTATGCTTTTACCTTGGCTAAGATCGTGCTTGGACCCTGCATTGTCGAGGTTTGTTTTTAAAGAGTTTACCCTCACTAAGCTTATTGTTTATGCTCTCTCTTTGTTCGACAATGCAGATCCTTAGTTCGTGGGTTGCTAGGAGCAAGAAGGGGGCCTCCAAGTGTGCTTGTGGTACTTGTTTGGCTACCAAGTATGAACTTTTAAATTAAGATGTAATGGTCAAGCAATGGGACATGTAATCGTGGTACGATGCTTTTGACGTATGTTGTTGTTGATGTTGCTTAGGAGCATGTTAGACTCCTCGTTTGTGCTTGTTAATTGGCTTTTGGGATGTATGATATGCTTGAAACCATGTTGGTATTTTGCTACCTAGAATTGTCTAAGTGTTGGCTATGTTGAAGCTTAACACCTTTAATGTTATGCATGGATGAATGATTTTGTGATGTTGTGCCTTAGTGTTAATCTTGTTATGATGATGTTCAAGCATGCTTGTATGTTGGTTTGCCTTAGGATTAATTGTTAGTGTGTTGTTGGAGGTTTGGTGGGGTTTAGGGGCACCCTTGTGCCTTAAACCAGCCAAAACCAGTCTGCAGACAGGGGGCGTTTCGAAACGGGTCACCCTGTTTCAATACGGTCCCTTTGTTTTTGGTCGAGCGTTTCGAAACGGATAGGGGCTGTTTCGGTACACTTTTGCTACTGGAATTTTGTGAAATTGGAGAGATGAAGGTGTTCCGAAACGGTCAATTCTCGTTGACCACGAGAAGTTGATCAGGGAGGGTGATTCGGAACGGTTGACCCCCGTTCCGAAACGGCATCCTTGTGTAGGCTTAGATGTGTTGACCAGGTCAAGGCGTTTCGATACACCTTGAGGGTGTTTCGAAACGACCTGTTAAATCACATAAAAATGGGCTGTTTTGCTTAGGTTGTTCGAGTTATTGCTTTGTGAATGTTTGTCTTCCGTTGCTGTGATCACATGGGAATTAAATGTGCATTTAGAGAAGATTAAATTTAAAAGAAATTTTACGGGTCGTTAACCGAGGAGGAACCTTAACGGGTTTCGCTTCGGTTTTCCCCGTGTGGCCCACTCGGACCGGTCAAGCGTTCGGACCGGGACGAGGGGGTTACACTTGTTGGTATCAGAGCCTAAGGTTACCGAGACCTTGGGCAGGTAAGTGAGGTAAGTTCAAGTTTTGAATTGATATGCATGGTATTTGCTTGCTTTGTAAGTATGATTGCTTGTGCGACAAGTATGTTGATTGTTTTATTTAAAAGCATGTTGTTTGGGAGTCCCATTGCTACTATTACATCGGAAAAGAATTTTAAGTGAGGGAAACGTACTTGAGCACTTGGAAGCCTTGTCTTGCTAACCCGATCTTGTATATTTTGTTTGTTGTGGTTGTAGTTATCGTTTGAGAGCGATGTCTAGGCCGAGGGGTAGGCCGAGAGTAGTTCGTCAGGAACCACGTGTTGCGGCTCCTGTTGAGCCGGTGATTGGTGTGGAGGCTCATATAGAAGGGCCTGGGCTGCTGGAGTTAGAGCACCTCCACCACTAGTCCACCACCACCTCCTCCGCCTGGAGCTGGGGGCGAGGATGGAGCTGAAGAAGAGGGACCTCATGGTGGCCAAGGTCCGGCCGGAATCGATATGACTCCGCTAGTGCAAGCTATAGCGGGAGCATTTCAGGCCGCAGTTGCGGGAGCTCAGGCTGCAGCTCAGCCTAGGTGTGACAATGCTAGTCTACCTTTGGAGAGGCTCCGTAGCTTGGGGCCCGAAGAGTTCAGAGGATCTACTCCGGAGAGGTCGGAGTTATGGTTGGAGAAGACCATTCGTATCTTAGCTCAGATGGGTTGTGTGGGCGCACGTAGACTGGGCTGTGTGATTTCCTTGCTTCAGGGTGATGCCTACACCTGGTGGGTCACCATTACTACTGAGGTTCCAGAGGCAGAGATTGGTTGGGATTTCTTTGAGTCCGCTTTCAGAAAGAGGTACTTGGGACCGAGGTACTTAGATGAGAAGAAGCGAAAGTTTATGGCTCTTACTCAGGGAGATGCTTCTGTGACTGACTATGAGATCTGTTTTGTTCGCTTAAGTCAGTACGCTCCAGAGTTGGTTCCTACTGAAGTGGAACGTTGTAACCGTTTCCGCTATGGTTTATGCGAGGAGGTCAAGAGATACATGTTAGCTTCTGACTACTCAGACTTTGATGTATTGGTCGCGAGGACCAAGGACTTAGAGCACAGTTTGGGGTCGGCCAAACGATCTGGTGGTTCTAGTTCTGGCAAGAGGCATAACCACTTTGACAGTAGAGATGCCAAGAGGCATAGAGGTGGCAGACAGCAGTTTGACCATAGACGTGGCGGTGGCCATCATGGTAGGGGCCATCAAGGCCATAGAGGAGGAGGGTGTTTGCCCGAGTGCACCCGATGTGGGAGGCAGCACGCTGGTGAGTGTTGGGGTAACTTCCATGCTTGTTGGAACTGTGGTTCGAGGGACCACTTTAGGAGGGAGTGCCCGCATCAGGCGGTACAGGCACCGAACATTGCTCAGGCTCCTGCGAGAGCGAATGATTTTCAGAGAGGCCGTGGGCGCGGTCGTGGCTACTTCCAGCCTAGGGCTGATGCACCTAAGGTAAATGCTCAGAGGAACCTTGCTCATGTTGTGGCAGTGCAGCCAGAGGCAGGAGGACCAGTGAAAGTTTATGCTCAGAGAGAGGCCAGGAACGAAACTGATGTGATCGCAGGTAATTTAGAGTTACAGTCTATGTCTTTGCTTTCTTTGGTTGATTCGGGTTCTACACATTCCTACATTTTGAGTGAGCATGCACAGAAGTTAGATATACCTGTTGAGATCTTAGATGTAGGTATGCATGTGACTAGTTCTTTTGGTGAGACGGTTGTGGTTAGACGTATGTATAGGAGATGTCCACTGAAGATTCAGGGTCATGTGTTCTCTGTTGATATGATGGAACTTCCTTTCTATGGTTTTGATATTATTTTGGGTATGGATTGGTTAGTTGAACACCGAGCTAGTGTGGATTTTGAGACAAAGAGAATTTCCTTGAAACTTTCTGATGACTACGAGGTAGTAGTAGTAGGCGAGAACATTAAGTTCTTGTCTAATGTAGTGTCAGCTTTAGAGGCTCATAGGTTGATGGACTTCGGATGTAGGGCTTACTTAGCTTATGTTATGAATCCGAATATGAGTGAAGCTAGACCGAAAGATATCAGAACAGTTTGTGACTTTCCGGATGTGTTTCCTAAAGAGTTGCCGGGTTTACCTCCTGACAGAGATGTTGAGTTTGTGATTGAGACTGTTTCAGGGTCTAGTCCAGTTTCGATAGCTCCGTATCGTATGGCTCCAAAAGAGTTGAAAGAATTGAAGAGTCAGTTGCAAGAATTATTAGACCGTGGTTTACCATCGGCAGCGAATTTGGCTGGGAAAGTTAGGGATTTAGAATTTGGGGGGGCATTTTGTGAGTTTTGGGAAATTTAGGATTTTTTATTAAAAAAAATTTAAGTTAACAAATAAATTAAATTAAAAATAAAAAAAATAAAAAAAAAATTAATAAAAATAATTGTAATTAACGGTTAGGCAACTAAAATGACCAAAATTGAAACTTTAGGCACCTATTTAGAGCTAAAAATAGTTTAGAAACCAAAAGTGATTCACCAGAATAGTTTGGACACTTATTTGGGTATTAAGCCTTTTATTAATTAACCTTTAATCTGCCAAATCAGCTTTCCTTTAAATGTTAACGATGAAAAACATTTTAGTGATGATAAGTTTACACCCCCGAAAACGTAAGTGGACATAAAGTTTAATTTTTAAAATCAGTAGGCAAAAGTGTACATCACCCAAATATAAATGAGCATTACAATTAGTTTACCAATTTTTTTTCTTTCAAATCATATTAGAAGTAACTATCCATATATTTAAATTATACTTAACTATTCACGTATTCAAATAATGTTAGAATTAAGTATCCATATAATTAAATTGAGTATATTTTAGTCATAATTAATTTAGATTAATATCCTATACACTGGCGGTGGAATTTTTTTGTTTCCACAAGCGCCTCAATTATAGGGTTTAGGGTTAGGGTTTAGGGTTTAGAGTTTAGGGGTTTTAGTGTAAATGTTTAGAATTTAGGGTTCATGTTTAGAATTTAGGATTTAAGGTTAGAATTTAGGGTTTAGGGTTAGGGTAATATGGGTGGGGATTTAGGTTTTAACTTACAAACCCTAAAATTTAACCCTAAACCCAATCAATAATCCCTAAATTCAAAACTACTGCACTTATACCCCTAAACTTTAAACCCTAAACGAAATCCCTAACCCCTAAAACTAAGACGCTTGTGTAAAAAAGTTTCCACAAGCGCTTGTGTATAGAACAATTACCCATAATTAAATTAAGTATATTTTAGTCATAATTAATTTAGATTATATTAAAACTAACTATCTACGAATTCAAATCATATTAGAAATTGTATTTTTGCTAGTCTACATTATTGTATAGTATATATATGGTTTGGAGATTATGATACAATTATCTGTTTAAAGAATCACATCAGCATATTGGAAAAAGTTTTGTTTACCGAGAAAATAAGATGGGATTGTCATTCACAAAATATATTTGGCCGCGAAGCACCCTTGCCTACGTAGCTTCGTATATGAACAAGGCAACAAACAAAGGAGGCATTGGCGGTTCAAGTTCAATCGCTCATCCTCGAATGGCGGCGGCGGCGGCCGAGAAGCGATGTCTATACGAGGTTTTAGGACTTTCCATCGACTGTTCTCAAGACGAAATCCGATCCTCGTACAAGAAGCTCGCTCTGCAACGCCACCCCGACAAGCTCGTCCAATCGGGCATCTCTCACGCCGAAGCCACCGCCCAATTCCAAGAGCTCGTCCACGCTTTCGAAGTCCTTTCGGATCCCAAAGAACGCTCCTGGTACGATTCTCACCGCTTCCAAATCCTCTTCGCCGATCGCAACGCCGCCTCGAATTCCCCCGTCCCCGACCTCCTCTCCTTCTTCTCCAACACCGTTTATTCGGACTACTCCGACAATGGTCGGGGATTCTACAAGGTTTACTCCGATCTTTTCTCGAAGATTTACGGCAATGAGATTAACTTCGCTAGGAAGTCAGGGCTAGGATTGGATATTATAAAAGAAGCTCCTCTTATGGGAAATCTGGAGAGCCCGTACGCCCAAGTTACGGCTTTCTATAACTACTGGCTGGGGTTTTCGACTGTCATGGATTTTGTTTCCGCTGATAAGCATGATGCAATGGCCGGACCGAACAGGAAATCACGGCGGGTCATGGACGAAGAGAACAAGAAGTTGAGGAAGAAGGCGAGAAGGGAGTACAATGAGACGGTAAGAGGGCTGGCGGAGTTTGTTAAGAAGAGGGATAAGAGGGTTATCGACATGGGAGTGAAAAGGAAGGAGGAGATGGAGAGGAAGAGGAAGTTGAAGGAGGAGAGGTTGGGCAGAGTTAAGGCGTACAAGGAGCCGGAATGGGCGAAAGTGGAGGAGGAAGAAGTGGATGAATGGGAGGAGACGGAGGAGAAAAGAGGAGAGGCGGAAGAGTTGTACTGCGTGGCGTGCGGCAAGAAGTTCAAGAGTGAGAAGCAATGGAAGAATCACGAGCAGTCAAAGAAGCATAAGGAGAGAGTGGCGGAGTTGAGGGAGTTGTTTATTGAGGAGTAAGGGGATTAGGGGAAGGAAACTCATCATTCTCTGCATGTGGAAGATAAGCAATTTTATTTTATAAAATTAAATGCGAATAAAAACTCCAACAATTCAACTTGATTCAAATATTATAAATTTAATTCGAATAAATTTCAAACAAAGTTCATTTTGTAAAATAGATTTTTCAACTCGACTAACTAATTTTTTTTCCGACTCAACTCAATCGAATGCTCAACCCTAACCCCATATATTAAAATATTTTCATATATATTATTTAACATTTGAACCAAACAAACAAAGCTTTAATGACTTCGGGACGTCTATAGAAAGGAGTAAAAATCTTCTGCCCCCTAACTATGCTTCCTTCTATTCTCTCTGCCTAAAAATACTTAAAAATTAAATCTTACCTCATAACCCTAATTTTCATATCCTAAACCCTAAACTCTAAACCCTAAAAAATACACCCTACCCCTAATTCCATGAACCTTAACCCTAAGCCCCAACCTTAAACCCCAAATCCTAAATCCTAAACCCACTATTTTAAAGTGGGAGCACAAATGGGGGCATACTTTGGGGGCAGATGATTTTCATCCCTATAGAAAGTACAAGTACAAAACCAAAACGAAAGAAAATACGCTTCTAAATTTTTTTTTTCCCGGGAAACAAACAAGGTCGTTTTAATGACTTCGTGATGTTTATAGCAATACGCAGACAAATGATTCTGTCTTTATTCATCAAAACGCGTTTTGTACGCATAAACTTGAGATTTCACCAATTTGGACGTGCTTTGGAACCATCAAGGATTTAGACATTAGTGCATGATTTCAAGTTTGGTTTCAATTAATTAAAGCATTAAGAAAAAAAAGTATATACTCATTTTGTTGAACATATACATACCATGCTTCTATACATATAATGACGGATTTATTAAGAGATGGGAAGAGGCAATTGCCTCCCACCTAAAAATTTTATTTTTTATTTTTGTTCGTCTATATAATTTTAAAAAAAATAATTTATTTATAAATTTACTCAGCTTTTAAATATTTTTATTTTGCCTCTTAACCTTAAATCTTGACTTCATCTTTGTGTGCATATATTGATGAACCTTTGTAATTAGCCCTACTTTAGGATAAACACTTTCCGAATTCCGATTACATTTGTAAATTTGTTAAAAGTATCGTCTTTGGACAGCGTTGCATAGACATCATAACCATAATATGAAATTATCATCTTTAATTCTACAAATTTAGTAAAATTTTATCAAATTCAACGAGACTCAAAAAATAATTTGAACATGTTTTTTTTTCAATTTCGCACTCGATGCTTTTCTAAATTAGCACTCTTAACGTTTTTCTATATAGAATGAGTGGTCTTAGGGTTTTCCAACTCAGTGCTTAATACTTTTGTCATTAATGTTCCTATAAAGAATTTATTTTTTACCATGTGTATAATAAGTTAGAGAATTATATATAAAAAAAACTCCAATAAAAGTCTTAGTAGAAAAGCGGACGATGTTCATCTTAAGATATTCAGATTCGATCGCAATGTCTACCATGTGTGTGTACTTTGTCAAAAGGTTTAGAATATCTATGAATAAGGCTATGCAAAAAATCCGACAAACTAAAACCGAAATTAAAACTCGAAAAAACCGATCGAAAATACTGTTAACCGAACCGAAAATGAGTTTCGATAGTTTTTTTTAAAAAATATTAGTTCAGTTAGGATATGGTTTATAATTTTGAAAAAAATGGGTAACCGAACTGATCGGCTATATAATATAATATACAATATATACAATTATATTAGCAAAATTTTAGGGTTATTTTTAATTTATTCCCCTCCAAATATTTACATATTTTCATTACCCTACAAGTTAAAAGTCAACGCAAAATATTGATTTGGGAAGTATTCTGCCGCAAAATATTGATTTGGAAAGTCAATAATTAAAGGTAATTTATTACCAAAATATTTTTATTACCCTTTGTGTAACGCCCCGGATTTAGGGCCGGGGAGATAACATGGTTTGGTAAATCGATTTTGGCTAATTTAGTTGGGAGAAAACATTTTTAACGAGAAAAAAGATTTTAATGAATAAGGGCAAAAAAAGAATTTTATGTTTTTGTTAAAAAGAAGATTTTATGATAAAGGAGAAATAAAATATTATATTTTCAAAAAGGAAGTGAATACTCATTTTTTCTCCCCTTTTCATCTCCTTCTTCACGTCAAATTTTTCCTAAGCCTAGCCACTACCTATTCCCACCAATCTTCATTATCTTGAAGGATTTTAAGAGGTAAGTAACTTGGTTTTATTCTTCTCATCTTTTTAATCTTATCTTTGACATTTTCTTTTCAACTTTTAAAAATTTCTCAAGATTTCTCCTTTTGGGGTAAAAAAGGTTTTTGAATGGTTTAAGCAAGCTTTTGGTAAATGACGTTTTGGTAGGTTATAACTTAAGTTTTGAGTGTTTATAAGTGTTTAAATGGTGGGTTAAACCTAAAATCCCTAAATGAAACTAATGGGTAAAAATTTGAGTTAGGAAAATGTGAGTTTTGGGTTATTTATGGTTAGAAATTGTTTCTAAAGGGTTTGTGGATGTATGTTGATGGTTTTGAAGCTTTCGGGTGTGTTTTGGATGATGATTTGATTTAGTAATAGCTGGAGTTTCGTTGAAAATGGGTTTTGTCTACTTCCGGGCTTGAATCGGGAAATATGTGTTGTGAGATAATTGCTATATTGATAACATTTGGTTTTTGTGATTGTAGAGTGTGTTAAATTTTTTTTGGTTTGGTTTGAATCAGTGGAATCGAGTTTGGGGGTTTCAGACGCGTTACCGAAAGTCACAGAAGCTTAAGAGGGAGTTCGGTTAGTGTGGCGTGTTACCGGTGAGTGGAAATGTTTTTGAGAGTTTAGGTTGAGCTTGAAAGGTCAACCTAAGCTCAGGAGTAAGTATTTAAAGTTCACGTTTTACTCTTCTGGAAATTCCTTTTTAAGCTTGTTATGCTTTGTTGATATAAGATGGTTGTGTGAAATCGATTTATGAATGTGGTATTGCTATGTTGGTTTATGTGATGGTTGAGTATTGACAAATATGTGAGTCTTATCGGGTATAATTGGTCGACCATAGGATTAGAGTGCACTTGTAAAATTCGCACGTGATCCTAGTGATGTAAGATGCCATTAAGGAGGAGTACGGTGAAGTAAGATGCCACCATAAGTGTAGAACTAATGTTTTGATATAATAATTGAAAAATGTTTTGGACTGATTTAAAAAGTATTTAAAACAATTTCCAAAGTCCAAATATTCTGAAACTATGTTTAGGGATGTTTTTAAATGGGGTTTTCATGTTTTCAAAGGCCAATTTATACAAACATGTCCAGGTGTTTCGAAACACCATAAGGCGTTTCGAAACAGGGGATTCCAGTAGCATATTCGTTTCGAAACGTGTTTCGAAACGGGCTTTCCCTGGACTTGATTTTTGCCCAGCGTTTCGAAACGGGCTAGGCCGTTTCGATACGCCCACGTGGCAATGACCCCAACGGCTATTTTCCCAACCAACTTTTAAATGCAGGCGTTTCGATACGGGCCTATAGCGTTTCGATACGGGTTTCGAAACGGCCAGGAGGCGTTTCGAAACGGGTGCCCTGACAGACTGCAACGGCTCTTTCTACATTGAGAGTGTTTCGAAACGGCATCGAGCGTTTCGAAACGGGGAGCTGCAGAATGCATTTATGGTGAGAATTAAAGTCCTCAACGGCTCTAATTTGATCCCAACGGCTAGTAACGGCTACAAACTCAATTGGGAGTATAAAAGGGACCTCCAAGCATCAAGAGAAGGCTAATGCTCATATTGTCAATCAACAAATGATCAAGAAATTGTCTTAGCACTTAAATTGTCAATTCTTGTATAGACAAACACTAGTGAGCCAAAATTGTCAAATTTGCTCAAGTGTTTTAGGTTTGGGTGAGTGCTTAATTGTGCAAACAAACTCCTATTAGAGGATTATAAGTTTGCTTTGTTTATCTCTTGTAAAGAGGGTTTCAGTCAAGGCTTTGGGTAGAAAGCTTGATTGGTTGTAAGGGTTTCCTCCTAAGCCTAGAAAAGGGGACGAATCAATTAGTGGATTGATTGTGAAATCCTTAGTGGGGAGCTAAGGTAGTGGATGTAGGTGCTTGTTAGAAGGCCGAACCACTCTAAAATTATTGTGTCTTTATTCTTTCTAGCTTCCTAAACCCTTCCACCCAAATATCCACCTCTCCACCACTTGGTGAGCATAATCGGTTGAACGAATCGAGCACCGCACAACCCAACAATAAGCTTTATCATTAGGCCTCAGTGATGTAAGATGTCATCGTGAGTCTTGTTGTTCTTAATAGATTCGGTGATGTAAGATGCCATCGAATTCAATCCGTGTATTCAAGTAATGTAACCATAATTGCCATTATACTCTTGTGTTGGAAGGTTGAATGTTATCACGTTGTTGTTTGAAAAGTCATGTTATGTTGTTATATGTTGATACATTGCTTGATGTAAGATGCCAAACATATGTAAGTTTATTGATAATCACGTTGACGAATTTTCATGCTTGTGGTTTAGTTTCAACTCATAAATGATTTTTTTCAAAAACTGTATTGTTGATGTTGTGGTTTTGAGCACCGCTCACTAAGCTTTATGCTTATGCGCTCTTTTACAACAATGCAGATCGTCAGCGTCCTGGGAAGCAAAGGAGGGCGAGGGAAAGGCTCTGATGTTCGTAGCTTAAGCTCAAATATGATTTTTAAGTTGTAATAATGATTTAGCAATGAAAATACTTGTGGTTGTCTTTAGAGAGGTTGTTGTAGACTCTCATGTGTTTGACCTTTTTGCTACATGTTTTAAATGTTGATACCATGTTATTTTGAGGCTTGCTTTGGCTGTTAGTTGAATGTCATGTGTTTTGGCTTGTTAGCATTTTTGAGCTAAAGTGTTCTTATGAGCTTTTGTGGTTGATATCCATATTTGCGTGTATGCATGTTTTAAGTTTGTCCTTAGGGTGTTTTGCCTCTAGATTGTTTGTTTAATATGTTTCCAAGTGGTTTGTGATCTTTCGGGGTAAGTTTGGGAACGTTTGGGATGCCAAAATGCATTTTCGGGCCAATCTGTGCCCAGGTGTTTCAGAACGTCTGGTGTTGTTTCGGAACGGCCAAACTTTTGGGACACCCGTATTGAAACGGGGTGGTGCTGTTTCGGTACGTTTTGTCACTAGAGGCTCCCGTTTCAGAACCAAGGTGGGATGTTCTAGAACGGCCTAATGTTACTTTTGAATGAGAGCCCGCGTTTCGGAACGGGCAGTCCTGTTTCAGAACGCAGGTAGTTAAAACGGTTAAAAGGCATATTTGAAGGTTTCTAAATATTACGTTTTAGTCCCTAATGCTTGTATGCTTTCTAAATGAGTTTATATGTGACGTTTGAACTGTTTTGGCTCGTGTGCATGAAACTTGACTAATAAACTACTTGGTAAGGTTAAATTACTTTTGTGCCCCTAATTTGTGTGGTTTTTGCGAAATGGTCCTTCGTGACTGTTTTTCTCCAATTGGACATTCGATTAATGTCCGATTGAGACGTTGTTTCTTCTGTTGTGACCCTTAACACTATAAGACCGTTAAATCGCATTTAGACAAGATAATTTTAATCTATGGTTGTTAATCAGAGGGAAATTCTCGAATTTTTCTCTGGTTATCCCCGTGTAACTCTCCCGATTCGGTCTTGCAACTAGATCGGGCCGAGGGAGTTACACTTTGAGTCTTACATTGATTTTTTAAAGTGTTTATTGTTTTCAAAGGATTTTATAGTTTTTAATTGATTTTATTAAATTTTTTTATGTTATTAGGCCTAGTTTTTCATATACTACAATTATGTTTTATTGAATTTGTTCTAGTATTGAGAAGATATTGGCATCTTGTGTCAAATTTTTGAAAGATATATTTTCTTGGACTATGTTAAATTATATGTTTTAATAAGAAAAGAAAAAAAATCCGACCGAACTGAATATTTTAGATAACCGGTCAATCGGTTAACTAGTTTAATGGTTACGGTTTAGGGTTAAGAATTGAGCAACCCGAATTAATCGGTTAACGGTTAACTGAACCCAATTTTGCACACCCCTATCTATGCACATATACTACCTTATAATCACCTTTAAACTATCATTAAAAAATTCTTCTATTTTTGTTCAAATTTAAATCATGTCCTATAATTGGGACATTTTGAAGAGTTTTAACCTCAAATTACAACTATAAAAAGGAGAATAAGATTCATTTTGCATAAGCATAAAGTCAAAAAATGCTCACAATGTCTAACTAAATAATAATTTTGATCCTTATTTTTTAAAAAGTAATTTAACTTTTAATGTTTCATTTTTTGTCAAAATGGTCTATCTGTAAATAAAATGATTAGTCAACTAACAAAAAATAACTTAAAATGACGTGTCAAACTTACATAACAGTGCACGCTGACATGGTAATGTCATGTAGACAAAAATAGACTTGAAATAATATTACATTAGTTAAAAATAATTTTATAAAATATAAAATTATTTTTCTCACTAACGTGTTATTTTGTCAAGTCATTTGTTTATTGTTAGTTAACTAACAATTTTTAATCATATAAGAATTATTCTAACTCAAAACAAAATATTGAGGGTTAATTTATTTCAAAAAAAATAAACTAAAATGACAATTCAATTAAACGTTAATAGCATTTTTTTTAACATTAAACCTTTTGCTGAGAAAGCTCATCTTTCTCATTTTTAGGTTTAATTTTTTCTTTCATTTTTTTTAGAATAAATTAACACTTAGTTTCTTTTTTTTTGACAAACAAATTAACACTTAGTTTCACTTTTTTTTAGTGTACAAAAATTAAAAATACTATATTAACTTCAAAGGCAACATCCATCTTTGCACCCGTCAACACAGTAATTATTCTTTCGGGTAAATTATAAAAATTATTATTAAACTTTATTCTCTCGTCTATTTTGATCACTGAACTTTCAACTTAATTTTATACATTGAGCTATTTTGGTCATTCTACCGTTAATTTATTAACGTCATTATGACGTGTTATAAATAAATAATAATATAATTAGACACGTTAATAAAGCAATAAAAATAACTAAAACCACAGTGCATTGAGGGATTAGACTTAACCTTTCATTATTTCTGAAATTAATGCATCAGTAAACAAAAAAAATGCTTTACTAATTTCAATCGGAGAATTGGGGAACGTTTGGGTTTAGGGTTTCATCAATTTGACAGAAAATTTTGTGAGATGTTATGCCCCAGCATTACGAAAATCTATATGGAATGAACATCACCAGATTTTGCTGTTGGGGAGAAATGAAAAGATCTTTCCTTGGGGCAGGGTAGCCAATATTCACATCGTGGAGCACTAAAAAATTGGGTTGAAGCTGTTGGTGAGCTTGTCAAAGCTTTTGATTTCACTACAAAAGGGGTTTTCAATGTTGCAGTGCAAGGGGAGCTATGGCGGTTGAACGATTCAATGGTTTTTTTTCCCTTCTTTTTCACTGAATATATCTTTAATTTCTTTATCATTTAAATAATAATAATTAACGTCCAACGTAATTGAAAAATTATTTAAAAAAATTATGTCATCTTAAAGTATCAATACATAAAATTTAGTAAATAAATTAATTGTTCTAAAAGTTCTATGTCAAAGAACAAAATTCATTGATAACAAATTTGTTTTTGCAATATATCATTTTTCTTATAATAGTTTTCGCCTATAAACAAATTTTAGTATGACAAAGTCAAATCCAACTACATTATACTATTAAACACAGACAAGTTCTGAAACACTACAACCAAACTACTGGTAAACAAAGGATAATCTTGCGGTGCCAAATTCTCATTTAATTAACAATTTACTTCAACCCTAGAGGCTAGAGCTAGATTTACATCAAAACACGAAAAAGAAAATAAATAGCTAATGCATCGATCGGGCACCACAAAAACCATGCTCTCAAAATAAATGAAATCCCCAGTTTTCATGTTCACCTAAGGTAGGGAAGAAAACTAAAATATATAAGGGGGGAAAAAACCCTTAGATAGCTTTAACATGTCCTTACATAAACAGCCGAGAAGAAAGTGGTCCTTTTGTTACTGCCAAGTGTCAACCCCACAGTAGCATCAAGCCCGAAAACATGAGGGTTGTGAGGGAAGAAACAGCTTGAAGCCGGAACCCTCCGTGGCTGTAATCCGTGTTGGTCGTGCTGGTTCCGGAAGGGCCTAAGCCAGTGCCCACTCCTCCTAACACTCCGGTTGGGGTTGTTGAACCATACGGTGTTGTGCCCGTTGGGGTGTTGGTGCTCGGGTTCATGGTCGTGGGAGTGGTTGTGGATGGATTTGTAGTTGTGACCGGAGTTGTTGGTGTTGCGCCGGTGCCGGTGCCAGTGCTCGTGCCCGTGCTACTGAAAGCATAAGTGTAGTCATAGCACAAAATGTTAGGGATATTTCGCATCACAAACATATAATGTAGTGTGTACAATATCTACCGATGAGGATACTTAACCTGTGTTATCCGGACATGTCCAAAGTAAGTACGTACTAAATCTACTGGACTAGACGAGTAACTCAGTCAGACTGAACGGATTATTCGACCATTAAAAATATCTAACATTGTGATCTAGTTTGTTATTTACCATGGGTTAAAACTTCAAAGCCTGAGGCAGAAAAGGAAAGTGAGATGAAAGAATAATGCAGTACATAAAAGAAAGAAATTATTAGATGGATCGAATCACCACAATATTCGTGGCACCAGCCTATTAGTTAGATTACAAATAACGTAATAAGTCGAAACTATTTAAAATTTTCGCAAAAGGGGTGTCCCATAAAATGGGCGGAAGCCGGGCACCCAAATAAAGTAACAGTAAAAGACAGCACAACATGTGCGGCAGCTTCAAGGCATCACAAATCTCAAAAAAAAAGGGGCTCTAATCTCAATGAAAAGATTTGTCCATTTCAAAGGGTACTATAAAGGTGGATCATTCAAAGAGCCCTAAAAGAGATTGTCCCACCCACCACCATGAAATCGGTGGTAATTGCTTTTTTTTAACAAAAATTAATTGAAATAATGTAAAACAATTCTAAAAAAAATATACAATATTCTAAAACATTACTATTAAAAATCATAATGCAAAATTACTATTTGTGTGGTCACACATGGAGTCACAGAAATAAGTCTTCGAGTTTTTATCCGGATAATGATGTAGGATTTCTTATTTCATGATCTGAAGTGAATTTATTTTTATTTCATGCATAAAAAAATCGTTAAGAAGTGTAGACAATTTTAGGAAAGACTTGAAAAATATTGACAATTTCATACAAAATTCGTTAAAATTTTATGACTGCTATCAGAAATCGTCAACACTTTCCAACAAATTTTAAAATAACTAAAATAACATCTCTACTTCAAAAAATAAAACAAAATTACCACAGATTATAAAATAAAAAATCATCATTATCTAAATAAAAAACTTCAATTCTTCCATTAATTTATTTTGTTCCTTTCTGAATACATTATACAATTACACATTTTTTTATTCCAAATTGTTCTACTTCTTTTTTTTTTTGGGGGGGGGGGGGTGTTACTTATTATAAAATTTAATTAAAATAACATTTTCACATATAACATACCGTTCATATTTATTTATCGTATACAAGATTGTCCTCTTAATTTGAATCTCAAAAGCTGCAATGGGCCAGACACTTGTTTGTAAAAAATTATTGACTTTTAGTGGACTTAACACTAAATAAAAGATTCCAAAGAAATAATATTGTATCTTTGTACAAGCTATAATTTATTTGAAAATCTATGGTCTCTCTTTTAACTTATTTTCACTTTTACCTTTAATTGACGATATTACAATTATTAAAAAGGTAAAACATTTTTTTTACATACTTTTACAATTTTTATCAATTTGACCTAAGTTTTATAGGGTCAAATCGATAATAAAAAAACTACAAATATAAAGGACTAAAAAAGTTATTTGACCTTTTTTATAACTGCCAAGTCGACAATTCAAAATAAAATTAACATAAGTTAATGAAGGACTCAAAGTTTTGAAATCAAGAATGGGGACCAAAGTTAATGGCAGAAAAGAGCTCATTGAGATCAAAGGGGGGAAAGAAAGAAATGTAGGCAAAAGTGCTAGGAATTTGAATTGGTAACAAATCTCAATGAAAACAGTGGATGAAGATTTTCTTTTGGGTGAAAAAGAAAAAGCTAAAGCTAAACCCTTTTAGGCTCCGCTCCAATGATAGAAACTTGGGCGCACCCAGGCCGAAAATAAAGATAAGAGTTTGATACGAATATATTCAATATTTGAAGTTTTATATTTGAAAAACTATACTAGAATTTAATAATTTATATTAAAAAAAGATGCCAAATATATGCAAGTGGACCAACAACATATAAAATAAATACACCATGGCCCATGGTACACTAGTTGTTACCACTGTTAAAGCCTCAAAACCACAAAACAAGCCATTTAATGACCTCAAAAATTGGAGAATTAAAAGCTTATTTATTTGGTTAACTGCCCCATTCTTCCTTTGTGTTGGTACCCTTAATGGTTGAAATGTACATAAAAAAACTTGTAAATGATTTTTATATGAAAAAAATTTGATGCGCAAATCTTTTAGTTTTAAGAGTTAGGGGTTTAATTTAGGGTTTAAAGTTTACAACTTTTAGATCTTAAAGTTAGTGTTTATAATTTAGGCTATATCGTCTAGAGTTTAATTTTTTTAAATTTAAATTTTATAGTATAAATATTATGCTTTGTATAAAATATTTATCAAAATTTTACCTTTTATATATCTTCTACAAATGTAGACAATATTCATGCCTCAATATATATGGAACATGAGCAGTTAAAAAAAGATGGGTAAAAAAGAAGAAAAAATTACAGCATACCTGCCACTGGCACTGGAGGGGTAAGAACAGCCATTAGAGCCTGAAAATCACCAAATAAAAAGACAAAAACACAAGAGTAAGTTACTAAGTTCTGGGGATTTTTTGTTGTTGTTGTTGCTGCTGCATCAAAGTTAAAACTTTTAACTGCCTCAGTAAAAACAATAAAGTAGAAATTAGAGATTACTAGGGTCAGTTGAAGAGATAGCAGCTGTGCCAGAAAAATCACAGGAGCCTTGAGCTTGGCCTTTCTTTTGGAAATAGCTGTTGACTGCATAATTGCAGTGTGCTTTAACAGTGTTGGGGTTGTAGCAAGGTCCATTCGAATGGACAGGGTTACAGTCGGCGCCGTTCCCACAAGCATAGTCCAATGTCCGCTGCAAGTTTGTTTCACCCACACCGTCTTTGCAAACACACCATACGGCACCTGTAAAAAAAAACACAAATTTAATCTCTTTTTTGCCGTAAACAAAGATCAAACACGGTCATTTTTAAGGAGAAAAGTGGATCCTTTTGTTGCAGATCGAATCTAAAATGTGTTCCCAAGGGAAAAGAAAGCAACTTGGAACTGTGATCTGAAGAGCTTACTTGAGTGGCCAGTCATGGCGAGAATGAGCAGTGAGAGGAGTAAAGCAACAGCCATGGTTGATGAGAACAGAAGGGTGGAAACTAAAGCTAAAGGCGAAGCTTGAAGAAGGTAACAATGGAGGTTGTGGGTCTTGTGAGAGAACAGAGCAAAGCGAAGGTGGTCTGTTTGATATTAAGACAAGAAAAATAAATAAAACATGTAAGAGAGAGTGGTGATGCGGTGGCTTTATGGATGTGTCCTTATTTTGTGTCGGTTTGTGGACTCTTTTTACTAATTCAATAAATATTTTGAAATTTTATTCAAAAAAGAATTCGGGGTATAATTTTATTATATTATTTTAGGTACTTCAGGTATGGTTTTATCAAATTTTTTTAATTGAAATTCACTAATTTTATTAAACGATGCTATATTTGAAATTATAATAAAATTTTACAACTTAATAAACAAAACACTTAAATCCAGACATATTCTTAATAAACAAAATTTGCGTCTCGGAATCATAAGAGAACCATATAAGAAAAAGGTAAGATCCTAACTCAAAGACTCGAAGTAAAAGAAGGATACAAACATCACCAATATTGACGATAATAAGTAAAACCATCAACAAAAACCATAAAAATGTATATTACAATGAAGATATGTTGACAATAAGGTCATTACCACAACTCAATCGCGAATAAGGAACAATAGATGTAATCGCGTATCCAATTCAATTCGAGAGTCCGAGATAGGTAGATCAACAACATAATGAAAGGAGCGCCATCTTGATCAGTCGTGGTATCGTCAGATTCAACCCTAATAGAAAATAAAAAAGAAGAAGAAAAAAGCGTGCCAAAAAGCAGAGAAAAAGAGTGCCAAAAGGTAGAATAAAATCGTACCACAAAAACATAATAATTTATTAAAAACTAAAAATTAAAATAAATGAAACGAAACGAAACGATAGATCCCGACAGTCGACGACCAGTATTAAAATCGGTAGCACTATCAGCGTTTAAAGAAAAGAAAGAGCAAAAGCTATAAAAGGAAATTTTTTGAGAGAACAACGGTTTTACCATTATATTAAAGTGGCATTTGGATCTCGAAAAATTTATTACTAGATAAAAAAAAATCCGAAAAGACATATTCACGTTTAGTTTGAAGACATTTTCTCTAAGAAATAATATTATATTTTTAATAGTAGCGTTTTTTTCATTAAATGATAGAAATGTAATTCTTTTGATTTATTAGATATTTGTCAATTCTCATCTCTTTTTACCATATTGTCCCAAAGTTAAAATATTTAATTAGATAATTTAATATTTATAGTATAAATTAATTAAGTATTTCTATTCAATATTAAATTAATATTTGAATAATATTACACGTACTTAAATATTGTTTTAATATTTAATGTACGATTTATTAATATTATATTTATGATATTTATAAGTTATATGTTGGAATTGCATATTGCTTGAGTAATAAGTTAGAGGTTGATGTTTTTAATTTTATTCTTTGAATTATAAGATGTTTACCATCTTATAAAACATTTTAGTATGTTAAATTTATGATCTAAAATTCTTACCACTAATATACAACTTTTAGATTTAATTTTATTATTTACTTTAATTTATTTGGCAATCTGTCACGACTAATAAAAAATTAAACATATTAAAATGTTTAGCATTTGAAATTTCACAAAAATATTTTAATAGAGAATAACGAGAATATGCAAATATAAAATATATTTTTAAAATTTATTTAATATAATAAGTGTATTGATAATATGATATATACTGTTTGTGCAAAGATTTGTATTTTAACATTGAAAGTTTACATGAACAATTTCGTAAATTTTACTTCCAAGTAATTTTATATTCATCCAACCAAACACAGTAGTATTACATTACTACCAAATAAACAAAGCAAGGTAATGTAACATTCCCAATAATGTGTTAGGTAATGTTACATTCCGATAATCTTATTCCCAGAGGTAATTTTATATTTTGTGAACGAAACTCATAAGGGTTAATATTTGATGCATAGGTAGTGAAAAACTTTTTTCTTACGAGCATATTTAATTTCACTCTTAAAATTAAAAACTAAATCATTAACTCTAAAAACTTAAATCCTAAACCATAACATCTAACCCCTAAATCATAAATTATAACCGGACTTTAAATTCTAAACTACACAACTAAACCTCTAAATACCTAAACCCTAAATTAGACATGCTTGTGAAAAACAAGTTTTCCACCTTCGGTCCATAAAATATTTTTTCTTATATTATTTTACATCTTTATAATTTTGTTAAGACTAAATTACATTTTCATCAATTTAGAGGGGCTCAAACAAAATTTACTCGTGCATCTTTAAAATATTATGGGATTAAATTACATATTTATCAATTTAAGGGGCAAAATGAAATTTACTATTGTATTGAATTGTAATTTTAAAACTTCTGATGGGATTGCAATTTATTTATTTAATTCAAATAATTTAAGGAGCATTTAGGAAATCACATGCAATTAGATATTAATGTAATTATACAACTGTAGTATGTTTGGAAAATCACCGTAATTTATAGGTCTTGTTAAATTTGGTGTAATTTGATACCCCAGTTACACTCTTCAATTACTAAAGGAAAGTATGGGAATTTGTACACGTATTTACTGTCTTCAACTTTAAAATTAATATTATTTTAAAATTTTAATTTGTGTAGCTGCATAATTATAATTTAGACTACTAAACACGACATAAAGAAGAGAATGAGGATCACTTTGAAACTTTAGGAGAATGGTCGTTTTAGGGCGGGATCTAAAAGCTTTCCAACGTGTTGCGGAGCATTCGGCCGTGAGAGGAGAGGACGAAGTAACTCGACCAACAAGAGAGGATTTTGAAGGCTTCCTCAAGGCCGTGTGAAGCTTAGCTTGCTTTAGCAGCCACATGATGATTCAAGTTCGTGGTGGGCGTAGGAGCTGGGCAAAGCGGTAGCGAAGCTCAGGTAGTGATGCAAATGCGCGGTGAGCGTAGTAGCCCCCTCGGGCATGCTCCTTGTAGAACCAAGCGAAGAGCTAATGAGGGCCGAAATGAAATATCGTATGTAGTGTAGAATCGAATCTGAAGCTCTTTACTAGGATTGGAACAATCGAGGAATGAGTGACCACAAGCTCCGCCTAAGCGCTCGACATGCAGTTAGCTCAAAACAATTTCATCATGTGGCCGAGCGAAACGCACCTGTGTGAGGCAGCCTATCATCACTTTAGATAGAAGCAGAATGGATGACTTACAACTGAAAGTAAGTTCTTCATATCGATATCTCGTACGACGTAATGGAGATCTTGGTCTAGATCTGGTGGTTCGCAGAATTCGACGATGTTTGGTTCGTCCCATGAACGGGAGCGGACAATTCCCTTTTTGGGGAATGGCTGCAATCACAAGCAAGTGATTGAATGAGTGGGGGTTCCGAAAGCACATGCGGGATAAGCAGGTATTTCAGGGGACGATCAAAAAATGAGTCTGATTCAAAAAAGAAAAAAGAAAAAAATTCTCAATAAGCCGGAACTAATCAAGATCAATAGGAAGAGGAGTTAGCTAGGAATCTATTGACAAAGTTCATACACCTATATGAAAGGGGAAGGATGAATTTGCCTATAGATTTTGAAATCACAACATATGAGAAATGAGAAAGTGTCAACTGAAAACTTTAACAACTTATTTTAAAATTTGTTCGCATTAATTGCTCTAAACTAAACTAGAATTCTTTACAGTCACACTCACATATATTTACTAAAGTAATAATTACATTTTAATGTAATCACATTGTGGTGTCTAAATACCCTCTTAAAATCAAGATAATTATTTTCAATAATTTTTATTAATTTTAAAATTTACCCACCCATATAAAATATAATATAATTCTAATATATATATATTTACAAATGTTCAGATTTTATAGATGAAAAAATCCATTTTTTAAAACAAATAATCTCAATTCTAAGGGTAAATGAATAGAGCGTTGGACGAATCATTCGTATAATGTCCGTTTAAAAAAATTTATGTTTGTTTTATAAACGAACAGACACGAACAGAGGTGTGTTGGGTTTATTTATATTCGCGAACAAGCTCGTTTATCGAGTCGTTGATATTCACGAACAAGCTCGTTTATCGACTCGTTGATATTCACGAACAAGCTCGTTTATCAACTCATTTATAAGCTCATTTACTTGTTTTCTTTTTTCCTTTTATTTTTTTCATTTTAAACATTGGTGAATGTAAGGACTAAATTGAACACAATGTGAACTTTGGAGTTCAAACTGTGAATTCTAAGGAGCTTAAGGATTAGAGATGTAATTTCACCGGTTTTGTGAACATATAAACGAACATGTTCGCGAATGGTAAACAAACGAAAACAAAATACCTTCAAAAATAAACAAACGAACACAAACACGATATTAAAACTTTAAACGAACACTAACCAAACAATAATACCTTCAAAAATAAATAAACACACACGAACAGAGCTGTCTCAAACATTTTCGGGGCCATGAGCGAAAATTCAAAAATGAGCTCCTATAGAACGAAAATATGCTCCATTACTTTGAACAATTATTTTAATATTTCATTACTAAACCGTAGAGACATGATTAAAATTTATCAAACACATTATTTTTATTTTTTTATCAAGAAAATATCATAAATACAACTAAAAATAAAAGACAACCACTAATTTATTAAATTATCACTTAAAAAATCTGTGAAGTCATAAAAGTGAAAAGTAAGGCCCATAAGTAGTCGCTCATGATGCTCCCTTACCAAACACCCGCTACACATAAACATAATTTTTTCAATTAAAATCGGTTCATTTACACTCATGTCTATATTTTTTTTTACAATATTTCTCTAAATTAGCCGATTGAAAGAAGCTTAAATGTATAAATAGTGTATTTTATTTCAACCAGGTTGGCAACGGTGCCCACATGCTTCCTTCTTTCTCGGCTTGCTATTATGATGTCCTTTGATCAATCATTTTTCATCTTTTCAGCGATCTATATAGTACGATATAGCAACATGTTTTCATATGAATTATTAATATAATAAATAATAATGTAAGTGTGAATATGAACGTTAATATTTAAAATTTTATACAATATGGATTGTTAATATATTAAATTTTAAATTCTTATAAAATTTATAATTATGTTCGATTTTATTGTATGTCTAATGGTTGAAGATTAGTTGGCAATTAAGGTTTACTTTAATAAGTAAAATTTTATATTATGGAAGAAATTTTATTGAATAATGTTTCCTGGTGATCAAGTATTTAGGTTTATAAATATAGACTAAGTTTAACCTTTTGATTTATGAGAGAGAAGAAATTAGTGTTGAGAGATTTAACCACTTTTAGGTTCTCTACAACTATTGTGACTACATTGTAGAGATGAGTATTGTAGGGATGTTGGGAAGAGTGTTTTGGTTCAACTGGGTTCTAGGATATGTACACTGAGTTTTGGGATATCATGTAATTTTACTCTTCTTGTTCTCTACGTTGATAGTGGATTGTTCGTTTCTCTCGTTCGTGGAGGTAGACTATGCTGAACCAGATTAAATCTTGTCTCTTGTGCATGTCTTGGTCTATGTTGTTATCGCTTTCATTATTTTGCCGCATACCAAATTCCTAACAAATGATATCAAAGCTATGATTCGAGTTTTCGATTTAGAGGGTGAGTAATTCTCAATCGATCTAACAATGCTTCAACAAATATTTGGCTTGCGCAAGAATTGAAGTTGTTGAAGATTTGAAGACCAATGCTCGGATGGAATTTGTGTCAAATGAGAGATTTGTTATATTTTGACTCAAATTCTAATTGGTAATTAAGTTATGTTTTATTGTACTTCTAGTGGTTGAAGATTACTTGGTAATTATGGTTTACTTTAATAATTAAAATTCTATGATATGTAAGAGATCTTATTGAATAATGTTTCTTGGTGATAAAATATTTGAGTTTGTAAATATATACTATGTTTAACCTTTTGAATTACGAGAGAGGAGAAATTACTCTAGAGAGATGTAACCACTTTTAGGTTCTCTACAACTATTGTGACTACATTGTAGCGATGAGTATTGTAGGGATGTTGGGAAGAGTGTTTTTGTTTCACCGGGTCCTGGGATATGTACACCAAGTTTTGGGATAAAATGAAACTGTATTGTTCGTGTTCTCTACGTTGATAGTGGATTGTTCGTTTTTCTTGTCCGTAGAGACATACTATGTTGAACCACGATAAATCTTGTTTCATGTGCATATTTTGGTCCATGTTGTTATCGCTTTGGTTATTTGCCGCATACCAAATTCCTAACATAAATATTTAGAAATATTATACTTATAATATAAATTTAGTTAAACATAATTATTTAATGTAAATTCTACAACAGACGTCGCACATTGCTGAACACCACTAACGCTGAACATCGCTGAACATTATTAAATTTTTTAATAAAGATTAAAAATCTTAAGGAATAGACTTATAATTAAAATTATTTCAAAAGAAAATTAAAAATACAATTTAATAAATATTTTATATTTCTTTATATTATTTTTAATTGACATATTATATTCAAATATACTAAAATCTTCCTAATATAAAAAACTCTAAACTCAATCTCTTTATTTCCTTTCTGCCGCCGTCACTGCTGCTACCTAAAACTGCATCATCGTCTTCATACAAATTTATCAATTTATTAAGATAAAAGTATTTGTCAAATAATTTTACAATATAAAAGTAGTAGCAGCGACAATGATATTATAAAAAACGAATTTATCATGCAAAAACGATGATGCGGTTTATTATGGGGCAAAAAAGTGGCATAATAGAGTTGGGGCAAAAAGTATTTGCCAAAGTATTTATCAATCGATTTTTTTCCCAATCCCTACTTTGGGGAAAAAACGATGGGGGAGTGGCGAAAGAATTCAATTGTAAAAATTGCGACGGCAACGGCGGACTGGTGACAACAGTGACATAAGAAAAATAAAGGAATTAGATTTAAGGTTTTTGATATTAAAGAGATTTTGGTATATTTAATTTTAATATATTAATTAAAAATAATATAAAGAAATATAAAATATTTATTAAATTTTATTTTTATTTTTATTTTTATTTTGAAATAATTTTAATTAATAGTCTAGTCCTTAAATTTTTTTAATATATATTAATCAATTTAGTGATGTTCAGCGGTGTTCAGCGTTAGTGATGTTTAGCGGTATTCGTCGCACGTAGTAGATGTTGCAATTTATAAAATTAAAAGACTCTATTATTTATTAGTTGGTCTAGTAAAACAAAACATTAATTTTTAAACAAAATTAAGAGTTAAAATTATAACATTGTAAATATAAAAAAATACGTTATAAGGATAGTCCTCAAAATGTATCTTTATAATATTATATATGATAATTCTATAAATATATCAATAATTATAAAAAAATATAATACTTCACACTAAACATATCGGATAATAATCTTTAAAAAAACATTGGTTCATTATCATTTTCTTTTTCTGTTTTCAAGAAATGAACAAAAAGTAACAATGCTACTATGGCCTATAAGGTTCCTTTTTGACCACAGATCAAACAACCCTTTGCATTTCCCACACGGTTTGATTTTTCATCCCAACTTCTCTCTCCTTTCGGACCATATTAATCCAAGTCTGGTTTTGATTTGAGACATAATTAAATATATTTGGTTCGATTTGATTTCTGATTTAAAATTTTAAAAAATAATAATTTATTATTTGTATTCAATCTGTTTGTTAGTTAATTCGGTTAAGTACTGTAAAGGTCTATTATAAGATAACTCTTCAAATTTAATTTATTTCATTCACAATGTATGATTCAAACCCTTAACATTACTTGAACGATCTAGTGTCTCATCTCACTAGACCAACTAATTACCAATGAAACTTAAAAAAATAACAATTATTTGAAATGTTTTTTTTTATTAATTAAAAATATTTACATTTTAAAAGTAAATGTCTAGATTCGAGCCAACATAAAATGTGATAACATGAGAGCGTCATTAACAAATCACCCAATTAATATATCTCATTTTTCGAACTAAATTTATTGTGAATACAAGCATCCGAAATTAAGCTATATATTCAAAATAATTGAATCAATTTATTTAATTTTTTGAACTCAAAACGAATTTAATTTTCATTATTCAAATAAATAGACCAAGAAAGGGGTAAAAGTACAATTGTGTTCATGTCAATTTTAACAATATTATATCAATAATTCTGTACATATATATATATATATATATGATTGGACTTATATTTAATTTAACCTGAACTGATCTGAAGATTCAGATATTTGTCCGAATTGAAAATCGACCAATTCAATATTAACTCAACTTGATACTTGACTCAACACGATTTACAACAAACTTGAATTAAATATAAATTTAAATTTAATCTAACTTGAACTAAACTTAAATTTACCGCAAACTAAACATGAAAGGACCCAAACCAAAATAAACTAACTTGAATTCGATTCAAACAACTTAGATGACCACCTCTAACGATATAACATCTAGAATTCAATGATATTGGATGTACTTTAACTTTATAAATATCAAACATTAATGTGCCTCAAAACCAAATTTTAATGTTATACGGATGGCAAATCAGTCAAAACCCATTAATGTTAGGTATTAAGTCAAAAAAGTGTCCACCCATATTTTTTTAAAATCAATTTAACTTTTAATTTTTTTTTGTCAAAATAGTTCATCTATAGATGAAAACTATTAATTAACTGACGATAAATAATTTGAAACAATCTGACAGAATGACGCATCAAAAGAAAAAAATATTTTATATTTTATACAATTTTATAAAAAATATTATTTGTTTGATGTGTTATTATATAAAGTCAACATATTTGTCTATATGACACTGCTAACGCAGCGTGCACTACCATGTAGGTTTGTTACTTTATTTCAAGTTGTTTATCGTAAGTTGGCTAACGGTTTCATCCGCAGAGGGACCATTTTGACCCAAAACGAAATATTAGAGATTAAATTGGTTTAGAAAAATAGGGACTAAAATATCAAACGCTAGGGGTATTTTTTAGTATTATGCCTTAATGTTATGCGATAATAAAAGACCTTTTTCACATCTGCTTTTTTTTTTTTATCAAAGGATGAAATTTATTCGAACAAGAAACAGACCATAAAATGTGGCAAAAGCCCAAGTACAAACAAGCCCAACTACATCTGCTTTATTCGGCTTACATAATTCTTTTACTTCATATATCATATTATACTTTATTTATATTGCATGTCATGTAATTAAACATCTAGCAGGTTCTAATTCCATGTTTTATAAGGAGTAAGAAATTTGATATTTCTTACTTAGGTTAAGATTTTAATCGTATAAATTGAAAAAATAATGTTAGGCAACTTTCTCTTATTAAAGAGTTAAATTTGATTAGACTTAAAATAATTTAAAGTTCAACGTGTTTTTAAATATAATTTGATTCTCGTGTGATAATGTTTGATTCAACCGGTTCAGTGGGATGAATTCATGAATATTGATGTGAAACATTGGATCCGGTTGAATATTTTTCAGCCAGGATATTTTGCTCGCCAAGTCGAAGATTAGAACATACTTTTTGGTGCAATTATTTGGAACCTTTGGCTCCAACGAAATGTTTTGGCTTTTAATAATCCGATTGAGGGTCAAGATAGTGTGATGGATTGTAGTCGACGCCTTTTATCGCTTACGACTAATGCATTGTTGAAATCGACAGGGATGAGTCCCGCGATTCCAAATGGAGGGGAAACCGTGACACATTGGAATGGAGGCGACCAAAGAGTGATTGGATGAAGGTGAATGTGGATGGTGCGCGTAATCGGGTGAATGACTCGGTCACATGTGATGGGCTTTTGCGTGACTCTAAGGGGTTTGGTTGTTTGGTTTTAGCAAGTTTATTGGCATGTGTTTGAGTTTTGATGCTGAACTTTGTGGTGTTTACTTGGGTCTTGACCATGCTTGGAAGCTTGGTATGCGGAGAATTATAGTTGAAACCGATAACTTGGATGTGGCTTGGTTATTAGAACAAGATAGTAATGTAGTCAGTGGTGATTGCGAGTTGGTGCCACATGTGCGCCACTTGCTCAAGCTTAATTGAGAGGTGCAGATGTGAGTCGAGCGACGATTGTAGTTGCGGATCACCTGATCAAGTTGGAACCGTGGACTGACCTAAAGGAACGTTGGTTTGCGACACCACCGGCAGCGTTGCTAGCAATTGTGCATCCAGAAGGTCTTGCCTCTGATGGTTACTCACATGGCGTGGTTCATTAGCATGGAGTTGTCGTTTTTTGCTTTCTCTGTGGTTCATGTGGTAGTTACATAAGTTGTGGCTTTTTGAGTTTGTTTTACGTTTTATTTGCCATGTATGGTTCATGTTACAATATTAGTATTTGTCGGGTACTCTTTTTCTCTATTTAAGATTATAGAGATTCTTAACGAGGCCTCGGTGATATTCTTTCTTTCCCTTTTATCGAAAAAAAATATAGAAGACTAAATAAAACTAAAATTTAAGTTACAATGTAAATGTAAGTAATATATTTGAGGAAAAACTAGGACAATTATTTAAGGTAAACGCTTGAAAATTAGAATTTTAAAATTTAAATTTAGAATTTAAAGATAATATAAATGAGTACCAAAATATTTACTTGAAGACGAAGAGAAATTTCGGAAAGAAAATCAAGGTAAAAAAAATAAGGGTAAACTATCTGTTTGACCACCAAATTATTGTGAAAGTTTTAAAATGACCACCATAGAAAAAAACGCGCCATTTCACTACCCAAACTATTAAAATGGGATCATTTTGACCACCAGCCGTTAATGGGCTAACGGAAGGTGACGTGGCAGTTAAAAAATTAAAGGTATAATCACACATTTGGTCCTTATTATTTACACATTCTTTCAATTTAGTCCCTCTGAAGAAAAATCACCCAAATCCTACATAAAAAGACTCTCCCATTCATCTTCTTCCCCACAACACCTTGAGAACAAAACTAAAGTTGTGTGCATCTCCCTGCCAGAAGGGAATTTAGGAAGTTCTATCATGTGGCCACATGATTTGCTCAGAAAGTTAATATATCAGCAAGGCACAAAACAAGGAAATTTGCAGTAGCATACCTTGAGCACAGAGCCAATTTTGAAGGAACCCATGACTTGCTCCTTGGATACCAAACAAAGAAGTGGGATAAGAGCAAAGGGGATTTGAATCGATTGAAGCACATTAAGCCATTCATTTAATTCATCCAGCGCTGATTCAGAACTATCAAAAATAAGAGCAACTATCATAGTAGGAATAATTGCAAAGCTCCTAGTGATCACTGCTCTTAGCCATTTTTTCAACCTCAAGTTCAAGAAACCTCCCATGATGAACTGCCCTGCATAAGTGCCAGTAATAGTGCTACTTTGTTCGGCTGCTAACAACCCGATTGCCCAGATGTATAAAATTGGGAATAACCCGCCCCCAAATTTTTCTTGAAGATAATCCCCAGCATTTACAAGACCAATACTATCGGCTATTTCTGTGCCATAAAATGCCTTGGCAAAGACAGTTGTAACAAACACATTGATTATAAAGGAAACAAAAAGCGCCACGGCAGACTCTATTGAGTAATAATTGAGAGCTTCTTGCACTCGGCCTTTCTTGCTGCGATCGATTTCCCGTGATTGCACGAGAGCAGAGTGCAAGAATACATTGTGAGGCATAATAATGCAGCCCACAACTCCCACAGCTTGTTTGATGGTTTTGGAGCTAAGTTTTGGAATTAAAACACCTGCAAAAACCAAACCATTTGATCATCAATCAACTACAATACGTTACGAAAGAAATTGCTACAGCCAACAATGGAACTGAGTGCCTCACCAAGAAGAAGTTTAGTGCCACTGGGTTTTGTTTGATCAAACATCCAAGGAAATGAGACTGCCATTGTAGCAATAAGGACGGCAAAAAATGCTTCCAGCTTCCTCACTCCATAGTTCTCAAGAAACAAGAAGATAAAACTGAAACAAGGTAGTGAAAGAGAAGTGATCATACTGCACCAAGTTTTTATGATGTTCTACCCACCTACTTCGAAAGGTAAGAGTATAGATTATCTTCCATCATTTGCTCAGACAAAATTGAGTTTTATATTTTAAATTGTTTTTTTATTAATGTGGGGATTTGGGTGATTTTTCTTCAGAGGGACTAAATTGAAAGAATGTGTAAATAATAAGGACCAAATGTGTGATTATACCTTTAATTTTTTAACTGCCACGTCACCTTCCGTTAGCCCATTAACGGCAGGTGGCCAAAATGATCCCATTTTAATAGTTTGGGTAGTGAAATGGCGCGTTTTTTTCTATGGTGGTCATTTTAAAACTTTCACAATAATTTAGTGGTCAAACAGATAGTTTACCCAAAAAATAAAGTTGTTTCTGTCCCGTTTCTATCAATATCATCAATTGCTTCAATTTATTCATGTCCCACATTTGACGCATTGTCAGACATCTATAACGAAAGTTCAATGATCTGGTTTTCTTCATCTACTATGCTTGCAGCCTGCAGGAAGGCTCTTGCCGACTGTCAACCGAGGATCCACGGAAGGTTTGCAAAGATCGAAGAATCTGACGACGCCAAAATTACTAAATGTGATATTATTTAATTTATTATTTTTTAATTAAAACTAAATCGATTGAATATATAAATATAAAAAATTAAATGTATTAGCATCTAATTTTTTATAATTACAACATTACTCTATTAATAGTCTTTAACGGTCAAGTTATCATTTCGTCACAAAACATAAAGTTTACTTGCGATTTTGTAACATTTGAAAGTTTGATTACCGTTTTATTTTTTTAACAAAGTTCAGTGACCATTTTAGTACTTTACCCATTCTTTTTTTTGAATAGTTTAAAGGTGATTCACAAGGTAGTATCTGTTCATAGATATTTTTAACCCTTTGACAATGCACGCACACCTTACAGACATTACAATTGAACCTAGATCTCTTAAATTAAATATCATCCGTTTTTTCACTATAGCACTTGTTGGGTTCATTCATTCTTCTATTTCATATATCATGTTATACTTTATTTATATTGAATGCCATGTAATTAAACATCTAGCAGGTTCTAATTCCATAATTTATGATACATTAAATAAGTAGTAAGAAATATCACTTAGATTAAGATTTTAAAATTATTATATTGGAAAAAATAATGTTAGACAACTTTCTCCTGTTGAAGAGTTAAATTTAATTAAACTCAAAATAAGTTAAATTTCAACGTGTTTTTAAATATAAAAATTTAAAAGAAAAGGCTTCAAACTATTATATTTTCACCTTTTAAGTATTTAAATTATTTTTTTGTCTCATTTAGGTGTTTCAACTATCTCATTTTTTCCTTTTAGACGCTTAAATTATTTTTTGCCTCTTTTAAGTGTCTAATCTATTTTTTTTGGTCAAAATAAGAGTCTCGATTTGACCTTAAAAGGGACAAAAAATAATTGTTTAGGCACCTAAAAAGAACAAAAATAGTTTAGGTACTTAAAAGGTGAAAATATGATAGTTTGGACACTTATTTTGACATTAAACCATAAAAAAACTAAAATTTAAGTTACCATGTAAGTGTAAGTAATATATTTGAGAAAAAAATTAGGACAAATATTTTAGGTAAACATTTGAAAATTTAAACTTAAAAATTTAGATTTGGATTTTGAAGATAATAAATGAGTATTAAAATACTTATTTGAGTACATCTGCTTCTTCACGATAACATTATTCTCCTGGAGTTGGGACCGTTGGATCTGTCTCAATAAAAATGGCGTTGTTCATCGGGATGTGTATTTAGATCGGCGTTTGGAGGCTTAAAATTTCGATTTAACAGGATTTTTGGCCTCGAACACCGTGCCCACATGTTTGGATCTAAAATTCCAAAATCAATTCTGGACTCCAAACGTGATTCTGGGAGAAACAAGGTAGAAGTAGCTTTTGTGTTTCGTCGTGATTTTTACACTATATTTTTATACAATCGTGATTTTTCAGAAAAAAAAACTCTTAAACATAAATCACGTTACTTTAAAATAAATTTTACACAAAATTAATTCTACAAAATTACGTTGATCCTAAATCAATTCTACCACCACAAAACCAAACACACTCGGCTGGCGATCTATTTCAAGATAGCAATAGCAACTGGATTATTGGATTCAGTAGGCATATACGGGTAACTGATGCTTCAAATCCAAACTGATTACTCCCAATCGGTAGCGCTAATTCAAGATCCTGACGCAAAGTATATCACTTTATCCCTAGTACGCACGATAGACAACCTTCGACGAAAGAATTGGTCGACTGAAATTTATCGGATCTCTCGTGAAAGCAATACGCATGTTGACCAAATGGCTAAATTAACAAACCTACACCACTTCGGCTTATCCATCTATAATTCTCCCCCAACATCCGTTGAGCTATTTTGGTTCATGTAATGTAACATTACTTGACACATTACTGTGAATATTACATTACTTTGTTTGGTAGAAATGTGAGATTACGATATTTGGTTGGGAATATATAATTACCTGGAAACAAACTTTACCAAATTGTTCGTGTAATATATTTTTTTAACAATTTAAACTCCCCATAGTAAATTAAAAATATTCACATAAAAATTCATAGAACTATTTTTTTACACTATCTTATATTTACTTTTATCATAATATTTAAGAGACTTTAAAAATGATGTTTTAGTGATAAAATTAATTGTTTAAGTTATTCAAAAAAATATTATAGAGTTGATAACTACATTATCATAGGCTTTAAAGTCAATTGTGTAAAAAATAAAATTCAACCCCGAATCAATTTTACATTCAAATATTTCTAATCAAAATACATTAAATATTAAAATATTATTTAAATATATTTTACACTATGATATAAATATTTAGATAATGTATTTAAAAAATAATACTATACATTATAACCATTATATTAATAAAAATATATTAAATATTAAAATATTATTCAAATATGTATAATATCATTTAAATATTGAACTAATATGAAATAAAATATTTAATATAGTCACACTCAAGTAATTAGTTATTTAGTTATATGTAACAAGTGGACCAGTATAAACAAAACTCATTATTTTTAGGGTATTTAAGTCGATAAGAATTAATAAATACTTAAAAAATAAATAAAAATAACATTTTTACTATTTTGTCAAAAAAAATAATACCGTTAAAAATTATTTTTTCTTGTATGATGGAAATGGTGATAAATCAAACATAAAAATAAAAATTTTAAAAGTTTTATTATCTCTAGTAATAATCTTTTTCGCAATTAAATGTCACTTAGTTATTAGAGAAACTGGGGATACTCATGATTGAAGGTACCGTTTGCGCTAGCAGCTTATTTTTTTCTCCTTCAATTAAAAACATATTATTAAATGTAACATTCATGGTCGTTTCTTAAATCTATGGATTTATTATTATGTAATACTAATTTGAAAATTCTAGTTTAAATTTGAATTTAATAAATCTATATTTTTATAATTTTTTAACTATATATTATACATCGAATATCACTACTCATACTAACTAAATCACCGAATATCACTACTTATGCATAATATAATATATACTATTTTGAATAGGCATAATATATACTTTTCACTATTACTACTATTTACATAGCAAATAAAATCTAAATTTTCAAATGAAGCAATAAGAAATTTGTAGTTTTCTTTTCAATGTTATTTTAAAAATATTTTTCAAACACGCGTTTGTATGAAACTTTAAAAGACATGTATAACCTTGTTTTATCTTTAATATCATAATTATGAATAGGGTTGTAGATGAGATGAGCTAGATCATGAGCTATTCGAGTTCTACTCAATCAAAGCTCGGTCAACACTCGACTCAATTGGATTCTATTCAAATTTGGCTCGAATTCTTAATGAGTCAAGTCGAACTTAGCACTACTCATGCTTGACTCGAATTAAACGGACTCGAACTCGGCTTAAATTATTAACGAGCCGAATCGAACTCAACATTACACAGACTTGACTCGCTCATTTACACCCTACATACGAACATAAAACCAATTTAACCAAATCCCATTAATATTATGCATTGATAGACTTCCAATACTAGATTTACAACCATATATATATGTAGCCCCAACCCTAGCCATAGCCAAGGACATGCAGTGCATTTATGGACTCAATCCCAAATGTAAATATCGTTAAGATGCATAAGACGACGGCGTTTAGTACGCCTGCTGCGATAACCTCGGCTTCGGATGCACCATCAATGGCGCCGCACGTTGTAAAGTCAATCCGAAAGCTTCCTCCATGTTCAGCTTCTCCGGCAACAACCCATCGGCCAAGTCCCAGTCAAAAGCATGCACTAACGTCGCCGTCAACAACTGAACCATGCGCAATCCCAAGCTCATTCCGGCACAGATTCTACGACCGGCGCCGAATGGTATAACCTCGAAATCATTTCCCCTAACGTCGGCATTCGGCTTTTCGCCGCCGGGTAAGAACCTCTCGGGTCGAAACTCGAGCGGCTCGTTCCACTCGTTAGGGTCACGAGCAATGGCCCACACGTCGACCAAGAGGGTGGCGCCTTTGGGGATGTGGTAGCCGTTGATCTCACAGCTGTCGGAGGCCATCCGAGGGAGGGAGAGCGGCGTGGAAGGGTGGAGGCGGAAGGTTTCTTTGATGACGGCTTGGAAGTAGGTTAGATTCGACAAGTCTAAGTCGGCGACAAGGCGATCCTGACCCACGACCGAGTCGAGTTCGCTACGAACTCGAGCCATGATCGTGGGATGCCGAATCAACTCAGCCATTGCCCATTCAACCGTGCTTGAAGATGTATCAGTTCCAGCTGTGAACATGTTCTGCATTATCCAAGTAAAAAGCACAAGTTAATAGATTCATAAAACCATCATTATCAACGTCTTTTCAAAATCATGAATTTCGTCCAAATGACATGAGCAATGATACAATATAAAGTTCATTCAAACACGTATGCGTTTCAAACAACATATATTTCGAATGAACATAGTATCAGACACGTATGTTGTTTTTTTAAAAACAAAATTGACTTTATAAAAAAGTCAATATAAGACATTTTATAGAATATAAATTTTTTATTTTTAGTGTCACTATTTATGTCACACTAAAATTTAGGTTTATAATTAATGTTAAGGGAATTTGAGAAATGATGATGTATTTTTAGGGCATATGCTTTAAAATTTTAAGTTAATGCTTAGAATTTAAATTTTAATATTTTTGTGCTATATTAAGTTGAATAGAGAGAGTACTACTTTCAGATGAAAATCTTCTATCTTTTTTTAGTGTTTCTACTTATGCCCCACGCTCAAAAATAATTTTAGACACGTATGTGTTCCAAACAACATATGTTTCGAATGAACATAGACACATAGTATTAGACGCGTATGTTGCTTTTGTAAAAAAATGACTTAAAAAAATCAATACTACACATATTACAGAATAGAATTTTTTTATTTTTTTCGCCCTTATTTATGTCTCACATTAAAATTTAAATTTATGGTTAAAGTTTAAGAAATTTGAGCATGATGATGGTTTTTTAAGGCGTATGATTTAAAATTTAGGTGCTTAGAATTTAAATTTAATATTTTTTGTGCTATATTAAGTAGGATAGAGAGAGTGCTACCCTTTTCGGTGCTCATACTTATGCCTCACGCTCAAAATCAGGTTTAAGATTTTATGTTAGGGGTTACGGTTAGTGTTTATGAAATTTAGGGTAGGGTGTATTTTTAAAGTATATAGTATATTGTTTAGAATTTAGGGTTTAGAATTTAATTTTATAATATTTTTTAGTTTTAGGCATAAGTAAGAGCATCGAAAAGGTGCAGATAATTTTTATCCACTATTTTCGTATAAACGGTAATTAAAATAATAATCCGTAAATTATTACCAAAAGCAGTGCTTTAATTTCAGTATCCGTGAGTTTTCCACCTTCACCATCGGCATCCTCCAATGAGATCAACGTGCTCAACAAATCCGTGTGTTTCACTTTCCGGTCACCTTCTCCGGCCTTGATCTTGTGTTCTTCGAGGATTCCACTCAAGAACCTATCGAATCTCTGGTGCAGTTTCTTCATTTTACCTTGCACCCCTTGCAAATCCAACCATTCCAGCGCCGGGATGAAGTCGCCGATGTTGAAAACGCCGGCCAACTGCATCAGCTCAACCACCATCGACTTGAACTCGTCCGCTTGAGGATCAGCGCCGCCTCTGCCGTCTCCGAATACCCTTTTCCCCATCATCACTCGCCCTAGGGCATTTACTGTGCATACGTTCAAAAGTTGGCCTAAATTCACCTTTGTTTTTTCATTTACCAATGCTCGTACAAGCACTCTTATCTCCTCCTGTTTCCAAATCAAACTTACATAATTAGAATCAATATGGACCCCTTTTCTGAATTTAATATGTAAGTCTATTTAAGGTAGATGTTGGAGGAGAGTTTCTACTAAATTTATTCTTAGAATAAAATAAAATTATACGTACCTGGCGGACGTGTTTAAAGTCATCCAAAGCCTTGCCGGAGAACAGATGAACGGAGCTGATTTTACGCAGCAGTCGCCACCTCGGCCCATAGGGCGCAAACACAAGGTCCTGATAGTTATACGCCACATACTTGGCACCAGCGTTCGGCGGGCGGCTCGAGAAGTTAGAGTCATGGACTTTCAAGAACTGAGCCGCCACGGAGGCGGACGCCGCCACCACAACATCCACGAACCCCAACCTTAGGTGCATGAGAGGGCCATAGACTTTAGCCATGGCGGCTAAACCTTGGTGAGGCATAGGACCCATATGCGGCAAGTTGCCAATGATCGGCCATGGTTTCGGACCAGGAGGGAGCCGCACACGGTGGCGCTTCCTCAGGATAACAAAAACGAAGAAGAGAAAAACGGCGGAGAGTAGGGAGTAGAGAACAAAGGAATCCATGGGTGTTTCTTCAAGCTTTGAAGTTGGAAGTGAGGAAGACGAATCTTTATATAGATTAACAGATGAAATCAGTATAGTAATAATATTAATATTATTATAGAAATCAAGAATGGGGTTAGGTATATATAATCTGAAATAATGTTGTTGATGCACGTGAGTTTGGTAGGTAATGCTAGCCCCAATTCAACCGTTGATTCAGATTTCAGAGACAAAGAAGGGTAGATGCAATTAGAACTGTAGCCAACTACTTCTGTTTGCAGTATTGCCATTGGCTACAGTTACTGCAATCAAATCAGGTCGTTATCTGTAACCAAATAATAAAAAAACCAGCCTCTTTTCTCTAACTAGATTTTACATTATAATTACATTTATTGAAGTATATTTAAAAAGAACAATATAATTGTAGAATAAGAATCCCTTGGTGTACTTTTTATACTCCAATATTAAAAGTTTAGAAATCAGGCTTAATCTTAAATTCTAAACTTTAAACCTTAAACCCTAAATAATACACTTTCTCATTATCTTCTAATCCTTAAATTTATTATTTTAGTGTTTAGCGTAAATAGAGACACTAAAAAGGGTAGATGATTTCTACTCATATTTGCATGGTACAGTGTAATATACAAATTCCACCGGGCACAAGAGTTTTGATTCGTTTGGATAGATTCAACCAAATGAAGAATATGATTGCGATAAAAGGGTCTGTTTGAGACCGATGTTTCTTGGAGAAGACGACCGAAGCACTATGGCAGTAGACGTGGCTCATGAAGATGGGGTTAGCCTTTAATGGCAAGAAACGTGCGAGTAACCATCAGTTTACACAACGAAAATATAAGTGACCATAACGTTTATGTCACATCCCAAAAACCGGTCTAGTCGGAATTAAATTCCGGTGACCGAATATTTTTTATCGATTAAATAATTTATTCGATCTTATCTTGAGTATTCGAATTAATTTATGATAGTTTATTATTATTATTATTATTATTATTATTATTATTATTATTAAAAAAAAAAGAAGAAGATTTGGGTGGATTTTCCGTGTAAGCAATCCACCATAAAAGCATAAGTAGTCAATTTACCACTTCATGTGGCTAGGATTAATACACTAACTATTAATGAATAAAAAAAGTTATGGTGGGGAGAATAGTGCACGCCCAAATTAGTATAAAAGGGGGGTGGATGATTGGAAAAATACACAGCATTTGAAGAAAAAAAAAATTAGTAGCATACGATTCAATATTAGATTGGTAGTCTGATATTTTCGATATAGTAATATCGAATTTTTGCCGACGACTGGGTAAGCTCAAATCATTTATTCGATATTATCTGAACCAATAAATATTATTCGGGGTAATTTATAATAGTTTATTATTATTATTATTATTATATATATATATATAAAGAAGGTGGAGGAGTTGGTATATAATTGTCTAACTAACCCACCATTAGAAATTATTGAATTAAAATAATAAATGGTGGGGGGGGGGGGGAATAGGACGCCAAAAACATGTATAAAAAGGGGGGGAGGAATGGTTGATTCACACGGCAAGAAGAAGAAGAAAGAAATTAGTAGGATAAACATACGATCCAATGTTCGATTAGTAGTCCGATATTTTCGATATAGTAATATCGAACTTCTACCGATGACGGGGTAAGCTCAAATCTCTAGTTAGTTTAAGTTTCGGTATCAAGTTTGATTAATATTTTTATATATTCGATACTGTCTTATCGATTTTTATTAATTATCATAGTACACAAGGTCGATTCGGAACAACCGTCAAGCCCAAGAAGTAAAAATAAAGTACCGGTCCGTCAAGGTGAGTGAAACAAATTAGAGTTGAGATTAGAGTCTCAACTACCTTTAATTTGATGTTAGTATATATATTAAGCATGAAATTAGATTAATTAAAGGTTGGTAAAAGATAAGGGTAGAAAGAATAAAGAAATTCGGATTTGTAAACTGTCTTGTAGAAAACTGCATTTTTGAGCATGTTAGAGTCATTTCTGGAAAACGGGTTCTTCTACAAAGTTGTAGAGGACAAAATTTTACATGAAATAGAGGTATGATTTGCTCAAAAATGTTAAGTATAGGTTTCGGAATTGTTGTTAGAAGTTACTGGACTAAAACTGAATAAATCTAGAATCTGCTATACTAAATTGTAAAATTCGAAAATTATAGGGGCTTAAATAATGCCAATAAAATTCTGGAAATTTATACTTGAAACAGGGGAGTCATGAAATGAATGAAATTAAATGGCCAAGCTTGAATTAAGTCTCAATTGATAGGTTAAATCCATTTAGATCTCATATAGGATTATTAAAGAATTAAAGGGGGTTGTTTTGTGGAAATTGATAAATTGAGGACTTACATGTCCTATTTTTGAGGTTGTTGGATTATAAAAATAATGTTATAAGATTCATGTAAATGTGGTTAAAAGCTCAAGATTAATAGTGTAGTGAAACATAGGTTATAAATGCACTAAAGTCACAAATTAAGCATAGACAGAATAGGTTTCTGAAAATGCCTTATGTTCAAGTAATAAACTGTATTAATAGAAAAATGATAAAATTATATGCCATACATAGTTTTAAAGGTGTGTTTATAAGCTTTCTAGAATGGTAAAGAACTCCTTATTTGGAGTTGTGAGTAAAAAGATATGAATTTTTGAGTAAGTAAATGTCATAAAAACAGGGTAACAGTTTGCCCCTAAATCTGCATCAACAACGATTTTAGAAATTCATTATAAATTGTATAAGAGGAATTAAAAGCTATAATTTATATGGTTTAAAAGGTTATTCAGTCTAGTTTCGTTTAAAACAAACGAAATCAGGTTTTGAGTTATAGAATATTTTATATAAATATTTCTTTGAGGACAATGCAAACTGCCTAATGTAATAAATGATATGTTTCTTTAATGTTTGGTTAGAAAAGATGTAGAAATGAAGGAAACCACAAAGTTGGAGAATAAGGAAAATGTCTCTAAGCTTGGATTGAGGTGAGTGTGGATGCATTTGTCTCGGGTGACGCGGTGTCATTCCGATCATTGTTTTTATGTTCTGATATGTGAGTGTGGATGCATTTGTCTCGGGTGACGCGGTGTCATTCCGATCATTGTTCTGATATGTGAGTGTAGTTGCGTCAAGGGATAGGCTCGGTGCCTTCCCGTTGCATTATCTATGATTATGTTTGCATTTGTTAAGGGATCAAGTAGAGCAACTATGCTCGAATGGCAAATTTGGTAAGTGTCTTGCATTACTTTGATATGTTTGAATATGACTATGAAATGCTACATGATATGGAGCTACGGCTCATCTTGTTATTTCATATGATATGATATGAAAATCATGGACTATGTGAATTTGTGTGTATTTATGGACGTTGGATACAATTGGCATGCCATAGGATTATTCGAGCTCACCATGTAAGGGAGGACTACGGTCCAGGGCTACGGCCTATATGTGGGAGATAAAAGGATGGAAGTGTAAGGGATACATGGAGCTACGGCTCAGGGCTACGGCTCATTATTGATTCATGATATGGTGTACAGGGAATCCGCGTATCCAATGGTACCAATATATTATGTGTTTGATACGTTATGCTATGTTATGATCATGATATGATATTATGTTTTGTTATGAATATATATGGAGCTACGGCTCAGGGCTACGGCTCATTTATGATTTATGATATGGTGTACAGGGAATCCGCGTATCCAATGGTACCAATATATTATGTGTTTGATACGTTATGCTATGTTATGATCATGATATGATATTATGTTTTGTTATAAATATAAAGTATGCCATGTTATTACATAATGATTATTTTTGGAAGCATGTTACATGACATAACATGTTCATTCATTGTCATTGGCTACCTCGCTTAGACTATGTAAGTCTAATGCATTCATTGCATAACATTTCAGGTTAAAGAAAGTAATAGATCGAGATCGGGATTAGTTGGAAGATTGGCAAGTCACTACAATTAAAGAGTAATGTGTTTTGTCCTTATGAACTCCTAGTATGGTGGCAAAGTAGTTAAAGTAATTATATTAGTCTTGTGGGCCTACTATTGTGTATACGTTACCTATATTTTGTATAAATTTTTAAGTGTTTAAGATACTTTGTTAGTTCGAATAAAAAAATAGTTTTAGACAAATTACAAAAGGGTCACTAAACATTACATCGTCTAATCAGATAGGTAAATGACCTCCGTTAGTAATGAGATATTACATGCTAATAACTAGTAAGTTTAATTTCAGTATAATATCATGAATTTCAGATAAGGACCACTAAGTTGTAAAAATTACAATTTAGTCCCTAAGATTGAAAAAGTTTAAAATTGACCCCAATTTGAGTAAGTTGTTAATAAGTTAAGTGTTAAGTCTTAAAAGAGATTAATAAAATAATCCGAAATGATTTTTTTTGAACTTTAGATTTATGTCTCCGATCTCCGTTATGTTTTTCGGTAGCGCTCTCCGACCCGGTTCTCTACCAGGCCGGGAAGGGGGTGTTACAGTTTATTTTTCAAAATTAGTGACCAAAAGTACACGTTTATTAAAAGTAAGTGGCCGTTTTAGTGTTTACCCTATTTTTGTACCCCTGACAAATCAACTTTCAATTAACGTTTGAAGGCAATAAACGTTATAGTGACCATAAGTTTTCACAACGAAAACGTAAGTGAATAAAACTTTTATTTTTTTTGAAATCGGTAACAAAAAATGCACAGTTACTAAACGTAAGTGACTATTTCAGTAGTTTACCCATTAAATAAAAAAATAAAATCAATGTGATCGTTAGTCGATCAATGCCTAAAATCTTACTTATGTGACGTAACATCTAATTTTCCCGGACATTGTTTGGCAAGGAAATTGATAAGATTTTAAAAATTAGAAAAATAAAAATTCTCATATGGTGCTTGAAGTTTTTATCCAATTATATATTTCATTTGAAAAATACTTATAATTTATAAATTTTCAAAATTATTTAATTTTGTATTAGCACGCTCAATTTGAACGGACAAAAAATATCAAATTCAACCAAGAAACCAATATCATATACCAATTTGAACCAAGAAACCAATACATATACTATCAATTTGAACAAAAGTCAAATTCATATACCTAATCGTTTCATAAAAAACTTCGGATATCAAATCTAGCATTAAAACTCAATCCAAGCACTAAATTGTATATTTACCCTGATCTAAATTTCCACCACCGAGCATAGGAGTGAGCATTGGATGGAGCCGAGTAAAAAAGTTCGAGTAAGTCGAGTTACTGAGTTATGTTACAACTCAAATTTTATTTGATATTTTTTCAAGTTGAGTAAAATTTTTAGAGTTTGTCGAGTTAACAAGTCATATTTTATAACTCAAACTTTATTTGATATTTTTTCAAGTCGAGTAGAATTTAAGAAATTCGAGTCAAGCTTCTGTTCGAATTTAATTGTAAACATTTATAAGTTATGACACTAATTAGTTTCAATTTAAATGACTTTTTATAATCACATACATACACATATATTTCTTCATATTTTTCCATATGTGATATATATGACATAGAATTGAAGTCCTCGACTCAAACTTGAAAATTGATCCAATAATTACTAAAAAATTTGATTATTCGAATTTACATTTTATAACTCAAATTTTATTTGGAAATTTTTGAGTAGAGTCAAATTTAATCGAGTCAATACGAGTTGAGTTTTTTTTTTCGTGTCGTATCTAATTGAAAAATCGATTTTTTTGAGTCGAGTCAAGTTTTACTCAACCAACTCGAGTCCCATCATCATTCATCATTCACCATCAAACCATCTTCATCCTTCCTTTACCAACACCATTTAGGAACCATGGGAAGCTAACTGTCACGGATGTATTCTCTCAAAACCGATCCGTGCGGCGTTAGCAACTCTCGACAATGCTAACAAGCCTTGTTCCTTCAAGCAACGCGATGGCCAAACTAGGAACACAAGAGAAGGCAAGATAGTTTACAAGTAAAAGACTTGTATTGAACTAAGAAGGAAGCTTTACAAGAGCTTTACAAAGTGTGCTTAAGTGGCTAATTGCTTGAGTGAGTTATAAAATGAGGGGGTGGCCCTATTTATAGGCTCCCACCTCCCTAATGGACGGTTAGGATCGTTTTGATCCAACGGTCACGGATTTGCCTCCCAAAATATCTAGCTTAGATCTTCATCTTTCTAGATTATTCTACATGTGTCTATACATGTTTACATACATCTACATATATCCAAAATGTTCTAGAGAGCTCCAGGGTCTTCCGGAGTTGTCCCGAGCTTTCCCGAGCCTTCCCGAGCTCTCTCGGGTCTTCTAGGTTCTCCCGGGTGTGTCTGGACTTGGAGAGAACGTCCCGGATTCTTCTAGAACGTAATGGACCCTTCAAGACAAGTGTTGGCCGTCCTAGATGCTTCTAGTGCCCTCATTGGTGCTAGTTTGCTTCAAAAGTGCCCAAGGGTGGCAAGAACCTCGGTTTGGATTTTAGGGAAAAATGGAGGGGTGTGACATTCTCCCCCACCTAAGCTCGCGACGCCCTCGTCGCGCCTTCGTTGAACTCTCGGAGTTGGTCCTTGAATTGCCAAAGGGCTTCTTTAGTCTCCCAACTCGCCTCGGCAATGGGCAGACCCTTCCACTTGATGAAGTACTCCTTATAAGCTGGCACGCCCCTTCGCCTAATCAGTCGATCGGCTAGCACTTCTTCAACTTCCTTGTCGAAGGAAGTGACCACGGCTGTGGGTGCTCTAGTGGAGACTCCCCTCGATGGATCTTCCAAGTCTTCATGATAAGGCTTCAACAAACTCACATGGAAGACTGGATGAATCTTGAGCCTTGGTGGAAGCTGAAGTTTGTAAGACACCTTGCCAACTCTCTTGATCACTGGGAATGGTCCCTCGTACTTGCGGACTAGTCCCTTGTGCACTCTTCTTAGGGTCTTGAACTGCTGGGGTAGGAGTTTGAGCATGACAAGGTCTCCATCCTTGAACTCTAGGGGCCTTCTTTTCTTGTCTGCCCACTTCTTCATCCTCTCGGCAACCTTGTGTAAGGATGCTCGAGCAAGCTCATTTTGCTCGTGCCATGACTTAGCAAGCTTGTAGGCTGCGGGGCTCTTCCCTTCATAACGTGTGGCAAGAGAGAGTGGGGTGGTTGGTTGGTGTCCCAAGACAATCTCGAAGGGACTTCGGTTGGTGGCTTCGCTCCTCTGTAGGTTATAGGAGAATTGAGCAACGTCGAGAAGCTTGGCCCAATCTCTTTGATTGGCACTAACATAGTGCCTTAGATAAAGCTCCAAGAGAGTATTGATGCGCTCGGTTTGCCCGTCACTCTGAGGATGGAAGCTTGTTGAGAAGTTAAGGTCGGACCCTAGCATCTTGAATAATTCGGTCCAGAACCTCCCTGTGAACCTTGGATCCCGATCGCTCACAATGTTGCTTGGTATGCCCCATAGCTTGACCACATTGTGAAGAAATAGCCTTGCTGCCTCGTCTGCTGTGCAATCGGGTGATGCTGCAATGAAGGTGGCATACTTGCTGAATCGGTCCACCACGACCATTATGCTTCCAAACCCTTCTGACTTGGGGAGACAAGTGATAAAGTCCATAGAAACACTCTCCCAAGGCTTGTCGGGTACAGGCAAAGGATCTAAGAGCCCTCATGGTTGTTGCTGGACAACCTTGTCTTGTTGGCACACAAGACAAGTCCTCACGTACTCTTCTACATCATCATGCATCCGGGGCCAATAGTAGTTGGACTTTAAGAGTGCAAGAGTACGTCGCATACCTGGATGCCCGGCCCATAAGGAGTCATGACACTCCTTGATCAGCTCCTTGCGTAGGTTGCCCCACTTTGGTACATAGAGACGGTTGCCTTTGGTGTAGAGTAGCCCATCACTCACCCAAAACCGTCGGGTCTTCCCCTCGTTGGCTAGTGCAATGATGCTCTTGGCAAGGGGCTCCTGGTGTAGACCCTCCTTGATCCTATCAAGAAGTGGACTGGTGGCTTGGCTTAGTGCTGCGAGCTCTGCCTTTCTACTTAGTGCATCGACGACTACATTTGCTTTGCCCGGCTTATACTGTAGGATGTAGTCGAACTCGGCTAGGAAATCTTGCCACCTAGCTTGCTTTGGGCTAAGTTTCTTCTGAGTTTCAAAGTAGCTAGTTGCTATGTTGTCGGTGAGGATCAAGAACTTAGCCCCTAGGAGGTAATGTCGCCACACCCTGAGACAATGAATGATAGCAGTCATCTCTTTTTCTTGTACGGTGTAGTGCCTCTCGGTGTCGTTGAGCTTCCGACTCTCATAGGCGATCGGATGCCCCTCTTGCATAAGAACCCCTCCTATAGCAAAATCCGATGCATCGGTGTGCAACTCGTAAGGCTTGGTGTGGTCGGGCAAGCTCAATACTAGCTCCTAACAAACGGCCTTCTTCAAGTCTTCAAAGGCCTCTTGATAGGCTGGTGACCACACCCATGGCTTGTTCTTCTTCAAGAGCTCAGTTAAGGGTGTTGCTCTCGCTGAATAGCCCTTGATGAATCGGCGATAGTAGTTCACCAATCCGAGAAAGGATCGTAGCTCATGTACCTTGGTGGGTGGCTCCCACTCTTGAATGGCTCACACCTTTCCATCCTCCATCATTAGCTTCCCATCCTTGATTCGGTGCCCTAAGAACATGACTTCGGGCTTGGAAAAGGAGCATTTCTCCTTCTTGATGAAGAGCTGGTTCTCTCGCAGAACCTTGAACACTTCCCTTAGGTGTTCAACATGTCCCTTAAGGGTCTTGCTATACACCACAATGTCGTCAAGGTAGACGACCACGAACCGATCGAAGTAAGGATGGAAAAGCTTGTTCATCAAGGTGCAAAAAGTTGCTGGGGCATTGGTTAGTCCGAAGGGCATGACTAGAAATTCATAAGAACCATACCTTGTGACGCATGTGGTCTTGGGCTCATCCCCTTCCGCAATGCGCACTTAGTAGTATCCCGATCGAAGATCCAACTTGGAGAAGTATCGTGCATGCCCGAGCTGGTCAAACAGATCTGAGATAAGAGGGATTGGATACTTGTTTTTGATGGTGACCTTGTTGAGTGCTCGGTAGTCAATACACATCCTTAACGAACCATCCTTCTTCTTCTGGAAAAGAACCGGTGCCCCAAATGGCGCCTTGGATGGTCGGATGAACCCTGCATCGAGTAGCTCTTTAAGTTGTCTCCTTAATTCTTCCAACTCTGGGGGTGCCATGCGGTAAGGCCGCATGGCTGGTGGCTTTGTGCTGAGTTCCAACTCGATCTTGTGATCAACTTCTCTTTTTGGTGGTAGCCTTCGGGGTATTTCGGGTGGTGCAACATCCTTGAACTCATCAAGCACTTGGGCTACCTCCCTTGGAAGGTCTTCGTCGGGCATGGCCTCTTCTTCATCATACTCACTAAGGATGGTCAAGTAGATTTCCTTATTTCTCTTGACGCCCTTCTTGAATTGCAAGGCGGAGAGTACCTTGGAATCTTGCTTGGTACCCCTAGTCGTAGGCACCATGCATGCTTGGTTGCCATCCATGATGCACATGCTGTTGGCAAAGGGCACTGGGAATGCTTTGACTTGATCAAGGAACTCAAGCCCTAGGACAATCTTGAAGTCGTCCATCAGCACCACGGAAAAGTTTATGTGCCTTGACCATTTTCCCACAACGGTCCTAACCCCTCGTGCGATCCCATGGATGGGCTTGGCGGCTGAGTTGACTGCCTTGATGGATCCGGCTCCTCCCACGGCTTTAAGACCTAGTCTCTTAGCTTCTTCTAAAGAGACAAAGTTATGAGACGCACCTGTGTCGAGCATTGCCCTCGATGCTTTCCCATTGATGGTGACGTCTACATAGAGCAATCCCTTGGCTTCGGTCTTAGGGGCGGATTGGATGACATTTAGTAGTTGCATAGACCCCATCTGGACACCTTCATCCTCTTTGTCGGTGTCACCTCCTTCTCGATGTTTCGCGAGGAGCGAGTTGAGGGCTTGCCTTTGCGGGCACTCTCGGACCCAATGGTCTCCATCACAAATGAAATACTTGTTGGATGAAGGTCGCCCCGGGCCTCGAGTGTCCTTAGCTTTGCCTTTGTCCTTGCCTTTCCATGAAGACGAGTCTTTGTGCTTGGGGGCGTTGTCTTCATGGTGTCCCTCCTTAAGATGGCTTTTGTCTCCCCCACCTTTGGTATGGCCACCTTTCTTGTCCTTCGACTTGTTAGACTCCTTGTTGCTAGAGTAGTCAACAAGGCTTTCTGCTATGGCAATGGCATCGGCTAGGTTTTGAACTCCTCGTCGCCTGAGCTCGACCTTGGCCCATTGTTGGAGGTCATCCATAAAGTTGAAAAGGGAGTCTTTGTCTGAAAGATCGGGGATCTCGAGCACTAGGGTGGTGAACTTCTTTACATAGTCACGAATGCTCCCCGACTGCTTGAGCCTTCGCAATCGTGCCCTCGCCTCATCTTCGGCATTCTCTGGGTAGAATTGCCTTTTAAGCTCCTTCTTGAAATCATCGAAGGTAGTCATGGTGCACGTGCCCTTCTCCACATCGCTACGCCTTCTCCTCCACCAAAGCATAGCTGTGTCGGTGAGGTAAAGTGAGGCGGTTTGGATCTTTGCGGCCTCGTCCACGATTCCCACCGCAACTAGATATTGTTCCAAGCCATATAAGAAGTTGTCGACTTCTTTTGCATTGCGTGCACCCGAGAAGGTCCTAGGTTTGGGTACCTCGACCTTCCTAGACTCATAAGTAGTGCTTGGCCCGGCGGCCATGGCTCGCTTGCACAAAGTAAGGTCGCCTTGCAAGGTCTCTATTTGAGCATGAGAATGAGCAAGCTCTTGTTGGAAAGAGTCACGTACCTTCGAGAGCTCCCCCATTAGGAGATCGCGGATTTGCCCCATTTCCGCGCGCATGGTTTCCTCTAGCTTCACCATCATTGCCTTCATGGCTGTGTGGAGCTCGGCGTCCTCCGCCTCAAGGCCTTCCACCCGATTGGTAAGGTCGTCCACTTGGGTGCTCACACCCACCACATTCTCCTCCATGTGGGTAAGACGGGTCTCCAAGCTAGAGAGCATGTCCTTGGACTTGGCCTTAGGCCTTGTCTCAACAGGCTCAACCATCTCCTCGCGCCCTCGGTCATGCACGACTTCCGCGTCGGATGAGCTAACGGTGTGACCCTTGCCCGTTTTTGCCATATCCCGAGTCTCGTAACTTGCTCTGATACCAACTGTCACGGATGTATTCTCTCAAACTCGATCCGTGCGGCGTTAACAACTCTCGACAATGCTAACAAGCCTTGTTCCTTCACGCAACGCGATGGCCAAACTAGGAACACAAGAGAAGGCAAGATAGTTTACAAGTAAAAGACTTGTATTGAACTAAGAAGGAAGCTTTACAAGAGCTTTACAAAGTGTGCTTAAGTGGCTAATTGCTTGAGTGAGTTATAAAATGAGGGGGTGACCCTATTTATAGGCTCCCACCTCCCTAATGGACGGCTAGGATCGTTTTGATCCAACGGTCACAGATTTGCCTCCTAAAATATCTAGCTTAGATCTTCATCTTTCTAGATTATTCTACATGTGTCTATACATGTTTACATACATCTACATCTATCCAAAATGTTCTAGAGAGCTCCAGGGTCTTCTGGAGTTGTCCCGAGCTTTCCCGAGCCTTCCCGAGCTCTCTCGGGTAGGGGTGTGCAAAAAAACCGAAAAACCGAAACCGATTCCGAAACTCGAAAAAACCGAACCGAAAAATAGGTTAACCGAACCGAAAAATTCGGTTTCGGTTCGGGTTTTTATTTTTTAAAAAGAAACCGGTTCGGTTACGGTTTACGGTTTTGGGATAAACCGGGTAACCGAACCGACCGATTATATAATATATATTATTATTTTATATTAAAATTTTTTATTTTATTTTATGTTCTCATTCCCCAAAAGTAGAACCATAATTTTATTTTATCAAGTTTAAGTGTTTAACTTGCTAGTATTAGAAAAGATAATAATATCATGTGTCGTTTTTAAAAAGTATGTACTTTTTTCTAACATATTATTAAAATTTATATTTTTAATAAACAAAATAAAAAAACCGTTACCCGAACTGAACCGAACCGATTTTTTCGGTTAACCGACTAAACGGTTAACCGCTTGAATGGATACGATTTAGGGTCGAGAATTTGGTGACCCGAACTTATCGATTAACCGAAATAATTTGCTAATGGTTAACCTAACCCAGTTTTGCACACCCCTACTCTCGGGTCTTCTAGGTTCTCCCGGGTGTGTCTGGACTTGGAGAGAACGTCCCGGATCCTTCTAGAACGTAATGCACCCTTCAAGACAAGTGTTGGCCGTCCTAGATGCTTCTAGTGCCCTCCTTGGTGCTAGTTTGCTTCAAAAGTGCCCAAGGGTGACAAGAACCTCGGTTTGGATTTTAGGGGAAAATGGCGGGGTGTGACGTAACCCTCCATAACCAGTCAGCCACCACCACTTTCTCCTCACCCACAAGTCCCATCCGCAAAATCCAACGTTCCACGTTTACCAAACCTTTCACCCAACCTAACCCAAATCCTTGGTTAATATCTTAACCTAAGGTCAACTTGTCACACACGCATGTCGAATTTTATTTTTATAGAGTAATATTTTGCTGAATTTGTCTAGCATATCCGCGAGTTTAAAAAAATAAAAAATATTTTTTGTTGTTTTAATTTAATTAATTAATTAATATATGATTAAGTAAATCTTAATTAAAATTTGTCAGACATGCACGATGAGTTTTACTTAATTAAAATTAATAATTATTAATTAATTCAAGTTAATAATTTTGAAATCGCTTATTGTGACAGTCGGATCCAATGGCTACAATATGCAAGACGAGTGAGTTCCTTTGTTGTTGTTTTTTTTTTAAATTTGATAGCGCATAATTATTTATATATACAAATAATGTATAATATACATCATACCAATTCACTAAATTATCTAAAATCTTATCAACTATAACGATGTAACTATGTCTGGCGAGTTTTATATTATAGCCGTTGGATCTAACAGCCAAAATAAGCAATTATAAAATCAATAATTTGAATTGATTAAAAATATTAATCTCAATTAGGTAAAACTCGCGGTGCATATGTAAGGAGTTCTAATTAGGGTTTAATTAACACCAGTTTTGGACTGTAGTGATCCGATTGTTAATGGCAGTGGGGACCACAGCCTCAATGAATATGGTGGGCCACTCGAGTGAAGAGGGGCCACCCGACATAGCATTCATACACAAATGAGTAATGACAAACCACCTTTTCCCGAGCCATATTTTGAACCGGTCCCGAATATGGTGGGCCACTCGGGATTTGTAAAATCCCAATTTTGACCCAAACTTTGGGCGACTATAACGAGGCAAATGATGCTTGGCGCTCGCTACTTGCTTCTTCCAGCGATCCCCATATTGACGTGGATGAATAACAATCGGTACACTCCCTTTACTTTTTATTTAGGCTCATGGGTAAGAAGTGAGCAGTATTCCAACTTTTGGAAAAAAATAATAATTAAAAAACTTTTTAATATTTAATTAAGTTTTTAAATCAATAAATTGAATTGATTAAATTTTAAACCAACAAATTAAATCGATCGAATGATAGAACTATAGTGTATTATGTGCTAGTTAAGGGTGTTCAAATTTAGGTACCCGAGAATTCGGGTACCTGAAAATTTTTGAGTAGTAAAATCTCGGCCCGTTACCCGACCCATACAAACCGGGTACTCGCAAAATTTGGGTACCCGTAAAATCGGGTACCGGGTACTCAGTTCACTTTTTAAAATATATTTTTAATTTTTTTTAAAAAAATACATAGGAAACACATAAAATTTCATGATGTATAATTTCAAACACAAAAATTATTGATTTGTGGTTAGTTTTAAGAGAGAAATATTTAGATATATATATATATATATTAAAGTTTATCGACGAAAGAATGTATTAAAAATATTAATCTCGAACATGATTTTTTCTTTCCAATCTCATATTGACAAATTAATATAATTATTTTTAAAAATTTTAAAACTTAAAAATATATAATACAAGTATAAAAAGAATATATAAGTTTTAAAATTACCGGGTCGGGTACCCGGTTATAAAAAAATTCAGCCATGACCCGACCCGACTACCCAGGAAAAAATACGGGTCGAGTACCCGGCCCTAAAAATTCTAATATTTTCAAATAAATACCCAGTAATTTTTAATCGGGTCGGGTAGTTCGGCCGGGTATTTATGAATACCCTTAGTGCTAGTACTATCTAAAGAAAAACTATCAAGATTTAATAGTCAAAATGTTTAATTAATTCAATTTCTTAGTTCAAAGGCTGAATTGGGTGCAAAAAAGAATTTAAAGACTTCATTAATTTTTTTTTAAAAGATCAAGAGTTTTTTTACCCCTTTAAGCTTTTTTATTTATGAATCTCAATCTCTTTGTTGTGGTATTGTTAGAAAAAGATGATTATTTTGAATCAGAACACCCTCTCCATCTTTTATTTATGTTAATATGCACTTGTGTTTCTATGTCGTTTGTTTTAGTGATTAAGTGATATTGATATTTTTTTGTTTGAATGGATAATGAAAAATATCAACTACGAATCTTGTGAGTCGAAAAAGTATCAAAAATAGCTTGTCCCCGTTTAAAAGTTTAATCCAATTCAATTCTAGTTCAAACTCTCTACAAGATACATAGATCTCAAGAAAATAAAATAAAATCATACTTCAGCAAAACTTAATTTAACCAAACCGAAGTAATATTATGGGACGGTAGTTAGGGGTAAGTATTCGATCGAGTCGAATCGAGTTAAATTTTTTTGAGTTATCCGAGTTGACGCATCATATTTTACAATTCAAAATTTATTTGAATTTTTTCGATTTGAGTTGAGTTTTCAAGTTGCTATACAAATTTAATTGTTATTATTTATAATGTTAAAGTACAATTTGATTCAAATTTAAACGACTTTCTTTAATTATATAATATACGCATATATCTCTTCATATTTGTTCATATGTGGCACATATTTCTTCATTTATATATATATAAGAAAAAATTGAGGGTCTCGACTCAAACGTAAAAATCAATCCACTCATTATTAAAATTTTGAGTTATTCCAATTTTCATATTACAACTCAAAATTTATTTGAATTTTTTTAAGTCGAGTCAAAAAAATTCAATTTTTTTAGTCGTCAAATTTTGCTCACCTCTAGTGATAGTAAATAGTAAATGAAGTATGAACTAAATTGATAACAACAACTACCCCTTGTTGCAGTTTATTTAGTTCTTTTATTCTTCACCGTTAATAACAACTCTTCAACAAATAAACAGTTCATATTTAATTATCATTAAGGTCCATGAGACAACCGTATTAATACGCATCTATGTTATATTGACACGTATATAGATAATAAAACAGAGACTAGAAATAATAATTTCTAAAATTATAGAGTACAAGTACGACAAATGAATGATAAATATAAAATAAATTTTATATTTTATAAAAATTAAAAAGACAAAAAATTATGTGATCATGACAGCACACATACTTATATACTTACAATTAAATTATGTGAATAAAAGAAAGTCGGAAAGAAAATAAAGACAAGAAAAGATGAGAGAATAAAAAAAGAAATATAAAGATAAAATACTTACAATTATCTAAATTGTACCTAATATATCTTAAATATGAGGATGCATCAAGTATATAATACGATATCATATTGAAGTACTCGTATTGTATAGGTGCGCATGTTTTGATAACCTCGATTTTGGATACACCATCAATGGCACCACACAATGTAAAGTCAACCCAGAAACTTCTTCCATGTTTAGCTTCTCAACAGTGGTGGATTTTAGCCAAATAATTTGGAGACAAATTACAATTTTAAAAGCAATGAACGTTTTAATGAAAATTTCTAAGAGTTTGAGGCCCAAATTATTTTAAAAAATAAATAGTTTATTATGATTTTTTTTTTCAAATTCTTATTGTCTGGACTTAATGTCATCTCATTTTTTTTATAAACAATGTGACTTCAATTACCTTGGTCCCTAAACTGCTACGTCAATACAATTTTCTTTTAAATAACGATAATGATATAAATCTATATTGATAGTTCGAATAGTTAGTTAATAAAATTTTAAAAAAAGCTAAACTATAAAATAAGTGTTCAAATTATATTTCTTTTTTTGTAATAGGTGCCTGAAGTATTTTTTGATTGAAATAGATGTCTAAATTTTTATTTTGACTGAAATATGTGCCTAAATTATTTTTTGGCTGAAATAAGTGCCTAAACTTTCATTTTTGGCTTATTTTAAAGTCAATTTTGACACATATTTGGACACTTATTTTAACCAATAATGAAAATTTAAGCACCTATTTCAGCCAAAAATAAAACTTCAAACACCTATTTCAACCAAAAAATATTTTAGACACTATTGCAAATAAAAAAAAAAAACATAGTTTGGGTAATTGTTTTGTAGTCAAGTCTTTCAAAAATGAATGTAATTAACTCACGTTACATTATTGATGTGACACGTCACATCATATTAACAAAAAGGATAATTTTTAACCTCTAATTTTGTGACTTTTTTTTACATAAAAATGTCATTTTATAGATTCTAAATTTTTGAAAATAAATTAACCACAATTATAATTTTAGAAAAATAAATATATGGTTAAAACATAAATTCTGAAAATTAGGGATTTTTATTTTATTTTTGTTATTTTAAATATTTTATTTTTCATGATTGCTTTTAAATCTTCTATTGCTTTGGTTCCAAATGACTTATTTTAACAGAATATACCAATGAAGTAGAAGTATGCGAGACTTTAATTTCATTTTGATCGAATTTTTTGTTAGAGAGTTCGGCTTTTAAAGAGAAAATCAAGATAACATGTTTACTTTTGCAAACCCAATCGTTTTTATAACGATAAAGCTTTGAAGGTACTATACTACTTGCATAGATTTTAAGTTTTTTTTTTTTTTTACCTTGACAATCAAAAGTGCTAGTACTAGTTTTTAAACCATGACACTAGAAAGTGATAGTAGCATTTTCTCAGTTTTATTGTTATTAATTTTTACTCCATTTGATTGAAAACCTAAACGATGATGCTGGTATGTTAAGGCCTTAAATTAATGTCAACCATCCAATCTAGTTCAAACATGTTAGCAATAAGAGTCTTATAACATCAAGGACAATCTCAGAAAATTAATCACTTTTTCCTGAGTTTACTCCCCTTTGGCAACACCCAAATACTATAAACATTTATATATATAATTTCCAGAAAGAGATAAAAAAGGGTAAATGACAATAACATTTAGAGCTTAAGCTGTGTTTAGTGTTTCCAGCAGAGGCAGCATGCTCAGCTCCATCCTCCTTTCCTGCCTGCAAAATTGCATGTCTCCCATTACTCATTGTCAGAGGATTCGATATTTTTTTCCTGTGGAAACGGACCGACAATCAAGATTATGTAAAAACAAGTAAATACACATGGTTGGTGACTGAAATGAAATGATTAGAAACTTCTTTAGTAGTCGAGGATATGAAAGGATTCATGAAACACGTTCTTTCCTGACTATCCCAATTAACTAACAAGGCAATTGAAAATTCCGAGCAGCTAAGTAGCACAAAGGACCACTTAGCGACCACCATACGTTAGGAAAAGATATCGACAAATGTCAATTGTTAAATGAATGAAGTAATTAGAACACATTATCTTTAGACATTATCTTACAGGCTAACCATTGTAGTATTTTGGTTAAAACCATGAACACCCCTAACTATAGCTACCGACAAAAGGCAAAAGCATGCATACCGCATACCTTGCAAAGTATGAGCTATATTCATCAATATATTATTACTTGAGGGTTAAAAGACCAAAGTGATGTTAAACATTCAAATAATAAATGGGGAAGTAGTCTTAACTTAACAAAGAGAGAATTATTATATAATTCAATATTAAGTAAAAAACCTATCTGCAGAAGGGATCTAATATAAGACTAACGCTCTGCTTGGGATGACTGATTGAAAATTCTTCAGTCTAACGATTAAGTTTCAGAGTATGAAAATGTTTATGAACCTTAACCATTTAATTAACAAATTTTCCATCTTTCAAACCAAGCAGAGCCTAAATCTTGAGAATAGTATTTTGGGCATTCCGATTTTGCAGCTGGAAAAAAGGGGTGCCAAAACAGGATGAGTTGGAACTTACTCATGAGTGGCAAGTTTCATTCCTCATCACTATCATAAACAACTGCCATGCGACGATGGGTTGGAGCTTTTCTAGGAGGTGAGTCCTCGTCTGACTCGATTCCCTTGCGCTTACTGCTGCCAACAGACTCCCTCACTTTTTGCCTAGGTTCCTGCAAAAATAACCAACAAAACCAAATTTGTTATAATTGATGGGAAAAGTATTTCCAGGTTTACATATCATTTCTGGCCATGCTTCTGATAAAAGAGGCAAAAATAAGGAGGGAGGGTGTGGGGGACCAATTAATGCGAACACATAACAAGAACCATCTATTACTGATAAAAGACAAGAATGCTTAGATCGATTGACTATTCTGCTACATATATGCTCCGTGTTAAGGACATTGATAAAATTTTAAAAGTTCATATTTCAGTCATCACTACTTTTCAATACAATCAGACATTCAAACATCATCCAACAAACTTAGATACCCGTACATAGCAGTTTAAGATGCTCCATGTTAAATGAACATGCTTACAGAAACTTCACCCTTCCACTCAAGATGGTAATTGGAATGCTTATAGTGGTAGTAAAGAACAATAGAGACATCAATTTTGTGTATCTACAAAGAAGCCTTTGCATGCAAGCAAGCACACATCTTTCCTAAAAATTCTAAAGACTTCTGTAATAGCATCATGTCTAAATGCCTGAAAAAAGCTTCATTTTCGAAGGAATATATATCATTCAGGAAGAAACATAATGTGGCCGTTTAGATTGATAGCATGCAAAAGCATATATGTTATGTCAATGTTCTAAGTAGGATATTACAATCCGTGTCCTTTTCTAGGCCATATAGAATCCAATGCATGTCATATGTGGCTAGAAGAATGATAAATATAGCTACCAGAACAATTAGGCACGTCAAAAGATTACTAAATCAGCAGATTGAATTGTGGAACCAACAGTTCACTCAAGTATATGCTATTTGAACTTATCACCCATATATTTAAGGAATGGTGAAATTGCAGATATCAAAGGCATACAGAAATCACTTGTGCTGCATGTGCAGGCGTGAAGAGCAGCATCTGAAATACTTTTCAGATATGGTACATGAATTTTATGCTCAAATATAAAGCATGGACAACTTGTTGAAGAGAAAAAAATAATAAATAATTACCTCAGCTTCCTCTTCCTCCTCTGAGGCTCTGTTAGTGTTAGCATCAGCCTCTTCATAGCGCTCTTCCTCTTCTTCCGATTCTTCATATTCTGGCTCTTCGTCCTCAATCCTATTGTGAGCAGATCTCTCATCTTCCTCCCCTTCAGTTTCGTACTCGGACTCATCCCTTTCACTTTCAGAGAAATTAACAGGCCGCCGAGATGATTTAACATCTGACATGGATGACTTGCGAGGGACATCCCTGTAACCTTGTGACTGGTAATCACAAATATAAATAAAAACATATTATTAACAAATTGCAACAAGAAGTTTTTCCCACGGATAAGAGTTGAAGTACCTTCTTGGCATTCATGATGCGTTTTTCTGCCCGAGCTTCTACTTCTAAGTCTTCCTCAAAGCGGCGGCGAGAACGGCGAGAATCATTATAATCCATTTCATCATCCTGATAAAATATAGTTGAAAATCAACATATGTTATTCAGTTTAATTATGATTTGAGGATATTAAAAGGAACAGTTACACATGCTCAGATATTGAAGATTAGTGCAAGTCAAAAGAAAGAAGAAGAGCAGCCAATTGTCAGGTTGGTTTTGGATCGGTCAACCTGTGTAGGTGAATTCGGGTTTTAATTTTTCAGGTCAATTTGGGTTCGACCCCTTTCAGATACAGGTCATTCAGGTTTGCCAGTCAGTTTTATTTTCTTTCATTTTGGGTCATTTCAATATACTTGTTTGGTCATATCGGATACAAGTTGTTGTCTTTTTATGGTTGAATCAGGTTGAGTCACTATCCTGGTTCAGGTCAAAATTGACAAGTCTACTACTAATAAGCCATAAAGGAAGATAATTATCAAATATACAAGGCATTCCAATATGTTTAAAAGGAAAGGAAAATTCTAGACCTCCTCAAGAGCACCCTCCAGATACCCAGTTGAAAGTTGACGCTTTCTTTCTACAGTTTGTGTATACTTTCGGTTCACCTTTTCTCTCTTACGATTCAAAAGCACATTAGCTCGGATTGTTTGATTCTCAGCCTGCAAAATCACCCCCACAATAATAAAATAAAATTCCTGTCACCAAGAAAACCTGAGAACAGAGATAAGCAGTTAGTTACCTTTTCTTTTTCCTCCTTTTCCCTTTCAGGATCAACATCAGTAATGCAGTTCTTAACCTTATAGACCTTTTTATGATGTGAATCAACAAGAGCAGTCAACAGCCGATGAGAATTTGACGTCAATGATGAGGGCATAAATCTCATCTTACTTAAAATCCTTCCTTGAGATTGAAGAATTCCCTGCAATTACCACAATTAAAACACTTTCCAAGTCCAGATCATATTTATGCATTGTTACAAAAACACTAATAATAGAAGCAGCAACAGCCTCAAAAAATGAAAATATTACATTGATTTCATGGTAGACCCAGCCTTAGAAGTAAAACTGAAAACCAAATAACAACACCGTAGATTGCATGGAGTGAGTAGACAATAGCCCAAAATCAAGGTTCTGGGGCCAAAATCTATTCCTACCAAACCAATTCAAAAATCAAATTTCCACATCCCCTCTCCCCTGTGAAATATTGACACAAAAAACAGATACACACACATATATAATAGAAGTCTATATACCAAATAATGACACCGTAGATTGCATGGAATGAGCAGATAATTAGCCCAGAATCAAGGTTCTGAGGCAAAAATCTATTCCTACCCTACCAAATCAATTCCAAAATCAAACTTCCATATCCCCTTTCTCCTGTGAAATATTGACACAAAAAACAGATACATAGATCGTGCTCAAAGTATGTAACTAAAAAATATGCATTTCAACCTCAATACAGAAGCTCATATTGAGCTATTACCAATATATATAATCAAAGTCTATATACCAATTCACATAACAGGACATTGTCAAAAACAAAGATAACTATGACATTTTAATATGCTACATTCTTTTACTTCTCCATTTTTAAATCATTCCTTATGATCAGTCATCAGTGAACCTTTGATTCTAGAGTCTAGGAGGCTTTTCAAACAATAGGTCCGCAGCTGTAATGAGAAGCCAGCTCAATTTGAAAATTATGATACTATGGATCACTAGATGCAAAGAAATGACAATCAGATCACTGTCGAGCCATGAGGAACTGAAGATATTATATGCTTTAGTAAACCATGTCAAACAGGAGGTAGTAGTCACCTTTCCATGTCTGAGAAAAAGGTGTGATTGATCATGTTGTGCCTCTTGTACAGATATGTCAAGAACTTCATTGCCAATTAACAACTGCAAACTGCCGTCTGACCACCTCACAAAGCGTGCATTGCTTTCATACTACATACAATAAGAGGAAATATAAGAAGCCCTGCCTGGTTAAGAAAATAACAGACTGATAAACACACCAAAAATTAATTTTTGACAATGAAATATAAACAGAAAATACAGTGGTGGCTAACGATCACCCTACTGACAAGGTCTTCAATTAAATTTGTAACTACCCCAAACTTACAGCACATACGTGCAATATATATATCTGCATTTTTTCTAGCATGCTAAAGCCAAATCATTGAAAAGAAGGTGCAGATGGAGGAAGTTTACTCACTGATGTTGAACCATCTTTCCTTCTGACGTTCCTCCAACGAACAATATTGTTCTCCAATCGTATACGTTTTTTTGAGCCAGACTCATCTGTCACAAATGTATCCTCTTCAACATACGTCTTGGGATCAAATGGTTTTGGGTCAATGCCCATTATATTAGAAACTTTGATCATGTTCATCTGCAAAAGAATGACTAAAGTAAAAGTCTGGCTTCAAGTGCTTAAAGTAGCAAATGACTCTCAGAACCTCGAACACACTTCAACTTGTGCTTCTTTTTAAATAAAAATAGCATAACTAAAAGCCTAATGAATAGTGAAACAGTTTCTAAACTATCACCAACTATATGAAGGCAGCCTTTAAGTGAGGCTAAGTTAGATTCTTTTCAAGAGACGGGAAAAATGCATAAGAAGATAAACCTTGGTTGGATGAGCAGGAGCTGAGCGAAATGGAACCTCTAGTTCCAGCGGGGGGCCAACTGGCTTCTCTTTTTGTTTCACCTCGACATGCTCATCATCTGACTCATAACGAGCATCTTCATCATGCACCATATCTTCAAGTCTTGGACTCTTCCCATAGCTCCCTTCCTCCTCCATTGGAGATCTCTAATGGACAAAAGATTTAACATCATCCTTCTAACATGACTACAGGCAACCTGAAATTTCTGTAAAGGCAACAAAAAAATATATATTGCTTTTGACATTTGATACTCACAACTTCCTCTTGCTCCATCTCATGTCGAACTGCATATTCTGCTTCTTCTTCTTCTTCATCATCAGAAGCACCAAATACATCACGAATTTCCGCAGCTGAATGTGTAAGGTCAGTCGGATCCTTCTCCCCTGGTGATTTGCTGCCATTAAGCCAAGTTTGGCACAACAGTAAGAACAAGAAAGCATCCAACGAATAATATTATATAAGGCTGTACATTAATTTTTTTCTCTTTCAGTTTTGGCAAAAAGAAAAATACTGTTTGTATTTTAGAAAACTTGTAATACAATGTGAAAGTAAAAAGCATTGAACAGAAGACAAATAAAATATAGGAGAGCAACAATAAAGGTAAAAAACAGATAAAAGGAGACTGATTAGGGATTGAAGAAGTTACCTCAAACTTCTAGCTTGATCAACCTCTTCATCTTCATTATCAGGATAATGGTTTTCCTCAGACCTCTCTGACCCACTCTCAATCACTTCCCTTCTCCGGCTAGTCACTACCCTCTGCCCATAATCTTCTTTTCCATCACTATCTGTATCTTTTGCCTCACTTTCTTCCCTTTGATCGGCAATATCTACTTCTTGGGAACTCTGTACTCTTTCACCTTCACTTTCTCCAGGATCAGGTTCAAAATCACGTTGCTCACCATCACTCTCCACTTCTGCCTCACCATGTCCCTCCACATCAACTTCAGCTTCACCTTCACCCTCAGGCTCCATTGCACCCTCAGCTTCATCCTATATACAGAATCATATTAGACAGGTAGCTTCAAGCAATTCTTCTTCCGATCGCACCCAAAAACATTGAGAATTTCATAATAGCAGAAAATATCAACCCAAAGCACGACCAAGTGCCCTAAGGTTGTTTTAGGTCTTTCCATACCCAGAGAATTGAGAAACTTGCAACTGGTAGCGGTAAGAAAAAAAACTTACTCCTTTCTAGACCTTAATATATATATATATATGTACATATTTAAATCGGAGAGGAACTCTCAATAACAGCAAACATCTAGATAAACTAGGATAAACTATACTGAAACTCGCATATCTTTTTCATCAAAAAATAAGGAACAGGTAAAAAAGAATCAATTTATAACATTCTAAACTCTAATTTACTTAAAACAAAATCCCCCTCCAAGTTAATTGTATTGAGCGTAGTTGGCCCTTATTAAGATGATTTCAGAATCGCATTCATAATCAACCTTCAAGTAATTCAGGTAAAGCTGCCATACAAGATTTTCTAAACATTAATCGGCAATTTAAATGAACATTGAATCCACCATACAACGATCATCAACTTGTTCAAGTCTAACCTTGGGAATATCCAAACAAAATCAATCTAAAAGAGACTGCATTAACAATTAGGCTAAAATCCATCCTCTAAATCAAAAACTCATCGAACAAAATCAACATTAAAAAAGAAAAACAAAAAACTATAAAATATACGATGCCGCCAATAAAACCTAACGAAAAAAGAAAGCAAAAAAAAGAAGAGAAAATTACGGAAGCGTAATTGGGATGAGGATTTGATTCATGCTCGGAATCGATCTCTTCGTCCTCCTCCGACTGATCGCCGAAGAGATTTTGCATCATCTCGTGCCGCTTCTCCTCCCCCATCGCTCTCCCTCTCTCCTCGTCTCTCCCGTCGATTGGATGAACTCCTTAGCTCCTCCACGCTCGGCAGCAAGAACTAGAGAGTACTGTTTAAATTTTTATTTTGCGTAAAAGTTATTTTTGCAGTAAATTACATCTGCGGGCATGCGGCATTTTATAGCCCCTGGTTTTCGGCTTTCGTTTATTCCCAGCACATTTGCCACGTCATTCAAATGCCCTTAGATTGTCACCCGATCATGTAGCTCATGAATCGGACCGGATCAGGCCCATTCGGTAAGTGAAAATTTTGGTCGTATGACCCGTTGGGCCTTTAAAGGTACAAAATCCATTTAGCATCTCGAGTAAAAAAAAGTCGAGTTAGTTTAGTTGAAAAGTTTTATTTATAATTAAAATTTTATTTGAAATTTTTTTAATCAATTTAAGTTTATGATTTTTTTATAATTGAGTTTATGAAATTTAGTCAAATCAAGTTGTTCAAATTTAATTGTCAATATTTATAATGTTATGATATTAATTTAATTGATTCAAATTTAAATAGCTTTCTATAACCATATACGGTATACATATATATTTCTTCATGTTTTTCATATGCGTTAAACATATATCATGTAGAATTGAGGCACTCGACTCGAGCTTGTAAATCGATCCTCAAAGCTATTTAAAATTTCATTTTTTTTAGATAAATGGAACTTTATTCATCCAAAAACTAACCCTCAATAGTCAATACACATGCATAAAACCTGCCAAACCCCAACAAAAACGGTCCCTCAATAAAACTCTCAGTTAACAGCTATACATGTATCAAAATTAAAACATTTACAATCTAGTTCAAACATCAAGCTTTATAATAGAGTAAATATTAACATCTAGACGCGCGCTCTTCCCATGGATTCTTATTTCTTTCTTGTCATATGTAGTAATTTAGTCCATTTCAAGTCAAACGAAAAACAGTATCCTTTAGTGATTTTCTCTTGCCCTGCCTTAACACCCAATCAACTTCTCGCACCAACAACTGTGTGACAATTGCAGCCCCCAACCATTCAAAATCAGCTCCCACACCTCCCTTGAGAAATCACTTTCCCTAAATACGTGATCTCTTGTCTCAAATTTCTCATGGCATAATATACAAATAGGATCTACATCACAACCCCATCTAATTATATTATTTCTTGTAGGTAATTTATCCAAAACAACTAACCATGAAATAAAAGATTGCCGAGGGATAACAAGCTTACCCTATACAATTATGGCCCATGAGATTTTGTCTTGCTTATGTCGAAGAGTCTCCCATATTTTTTTGCCTCAAAACCTCTTTACAGGTCCCTCATAAAGTTTATATGATCCCACAGTTTAACTATTTTCTTCCATATCAAGCTATGATAGCACTTTACTTGAGCAGTTAATATAGATATCCCCTTCAACAAGTAATGATTCATCCAGGCAACCCAAAAGAACTAGATTGAACCCATAACAACTATAGGCACCTCACCATACAAGCACGATTTCAAGTTAATACATCATAAACACCAAGGCTCCCTTCTCTTTTGGGTGACAAATCACCTCCCAACTCACTTGAGCTCCCCGTGCATCCCTATCTGAGCCCTTCTAGAAAAAAGCATTGCAAACTTGGGCAACCATTTTTACCACCTTTGAAGGCAAAACAAATATCTTGCACCAAAAGTTTTGTATGCTAAAAAAAACATATTAAGTTAATTGCAAACGCCCTACAAAAGACAGGCGTTTTGAAGGCCAACCCTTAATTCTACCAATAATCTTTTCTATCAGACTATTGTAATCTGCCACAGTTAAGCTATTGGTGACTAAAGGTACACCTAAGTACCTAACAGGCAAAACCACTACTTTAAACCCAAAATGAGCCTTTAACAGTTCTGTCATATCATCATTAACTCCCCCAAGGAACATCTCATACTTTGAAACATTTATATGCAACCCTGAGAAACTGTAAAACATATCTATAAATTTTTTTACTCACATTATAAAATTAGCAGTACCCTTCGTAAATACCAGAAGATCGTTCGCAAAACACAAATGAGTAAGCTGAATTCCCTTATACTTAAGGTGGTAAGCAAACACTCCAAATTTTTTAGCCTTGTTTAATAAGCATGACAGAATATTCAAAACCAGAATAAATAGGTAAGAAGATAATAAACTTCTTTGTCAAACTCCTTTTTCTCGATTAAAGTAACCTACCAAGCTTTCATTTAAGTTTATTAAGTACTCTGGTTCATGACACAAGCCTCAATCCACCTACAAAACTTTGCAAGGAACCCAAACACTTTAAGCACTTGCAAAACAAAAATTTAGTTTAGAGAATCGAAGGTATTCCTCAAATCGATCTTCAAAGCACACCTTGGTGAAACATTCTTCATTCCATAACCATTTATTAGTTCTTGTGCTAACAACACATTCTCCACAATGTCTCTTCCAGAAAGAAAAGTACATTAGTTTTGTAGAATAAGATCTGGCGGGCTTGCTTTCATTCGGTTTGCAATAATTTTAGTGATGTATTTGTAAATGGTATTGCAGCACGCGATGAGCCTAAAATTAGTAGCCCTCAACGGAGATACCACCTTGGGCACAAAAGTAATGGCAGTAAAATTATATGCTGTAGGTAGATTGTCAGTTGAAAAGAAATATTGAACTCCTTTTACCACATAAACACCTGCAATACTCCAAGTTGCCTGAAAGAATTTTGTATTATAGCCATCCGGCTCCGAGGCCTTGCTTTCATTCATTGAAAATAATACATCCTTAATTTCAACATTTGTGACTGGGGCAGTTAAACTGTCACATACAGTAGCACTCAATTCCACCTCCAACAAGTCATTCAATAAGGCATCAGAGACTGTTTTCACACCAGAAACAACAGTACCTATGGAGCTTGAGAAAAACTTAATAAATTCCTCTGAAATGTTGCCATATGTAACTAATTTTTTCCCATGATCATTTTGCAGGACCTTAACTGTATTTGCTTTCTGCTTGGCAGCAACTTGCCTGAAAAAAATATGTGAAATTATGATCACCTTCTTTAACATATTGAATTCTAGACTTTTACCTACTGTTTTAGTTGTTCCTTTAACCGTTTAAGCTTCATGAACAGACATTGAAGAGGATTACCCTTTGTTGGTTGCCTCCAAAACTCTTCAACAACTCTCAAAAACTCAAAATGCCCAGTCCAAAAATTAAAGAACTTGAATGATTTTGGAGGCATGAAAAGGGGACACTCAATACCATGTGACAAGGACTATGGTCTGAGCAACCAGGAGCTAAAAACTCAACCAAAGAATCTAGAAAAACCCTCAACCAATTCTAGTTTATCAGCAGTCTGTCTAATTTTCTAGATAAAGGCCTCTCATCTTGAAAATTACACCAAGTGAACATTGGTCTCGAAAACGAATAATCCAAGACACCTAACTGCTCAATACAATCTTTAAACTCCTGCATTACCCTAGTTATGAACTGACTACCATTATAATTTGAGCTTTCTCGAGGTGCATGAGTAATGTTAAAATCACCAACTAAAGCTCAGGGATAATCCCTACTTTATGCTTTGACTCAATCAAATCATTCTATAAAACCCTACGTTCTTCCCTTCCATTGCTACTATACACCACAGAAAGGAAAAACATCACCTCACCCTTCGAAACAGAGCAAGTAATCACTTGACCAATTTTAAACACCTCCCTTATCACCCATCCTCCCATAGTCAGGATCCAAATCCTTCCATTAGAGGCATATGCATAATTATGAATAATGTTTCAGTCCCTCAAGCTACCAGCAGCAAAAGAATCAAAATTTTGCACACGAACCTCAGTCTCTTACAAACACATGATATCAATATTTAACCTCTTAACTACCTTCAGGATACTCTTCCGCTTTAAGGGGTCATTTAAACCCCGTACATTCTAATAAAGTAAAGTCATTGTAAAGGAAAAGAGTTACCTTCTACCTTACCTTTTTCTTGCTTTCCCCCTTTCTCTTGCTTCTTTTTCTTTTACTCTTCACTTTAGGCTTCAGTTGCTGCATTAATTCTGCAACTCCACCAACTGCAATTCTGTCCTTCTTAGGAGAAACATCACCAACACGAATCTCATGTTCTTTTACCACAGTACACAACAAGTCGAATTTATTTGAACTTTCCAAACTATTACCAACAACACTACTAACTAAGTCAACCCCTTGTACATCACCAACAATAGTAACAAAATCTTTTTCTGAAATAGTTTCAGAAATTGCAGGATCTCCAGAAATTACAGGCTCACCAAAAATTACAGAATCACTAGAAACTATAAGATCTACAGAACTAGTTCCATCAACCAAAGGGACCACGCTCTTGGTTTCTACTGAAGGTCTAGGCAATTCTTCATCTGAAGTTGCCACTAGGACTTCAGCCCTTACCTCAATCGGCTCATTCATGGTCTCCATTAGTCTTGGGGCAACAACTTTGCACTTATCATCCGTGTGCCCAAAGATGGAGCAATGTCGACACCAAAGAGAAGCCCATACTAGTTCAACCGCGACATCCACAACATTATCATCTCCAAGCTCAACTAGAACAGAACCCGGTAGTTTATCCTTTGCATTCAATTCAACACACACTTCGACAAATTCAAGCTGCATTTTCATTGCCGTAGATCTGTCAGTGTATAGTGACTTCTTCAGCGCGCTAGCAATGTAACCAAGACCTTTTTGTGAATAAAGCTCCAGGAGAACATGCCAGAGTTTAACCCAGACCGGAGCTGAATCAAGATTCAAAACATCAAATGCTAAACCAGGCTTCCACTTCCTCAGAATAATCTACTTTTGTTGAATATGCCAAGGTCCAGACTCTAGGACCCAATCACGCACACGTTGGGATGAGAAATTGATCATGTAGACGCTCGGTGTCAGAAAACGAATCACCACCGATCCTTCCCTTCCCCATAATCGATCAACAATTTTCTGAAATACCGATAATAGAGGCAGTTTTTCAAGAAAGTTCCTAATTAAAGCGTTAGACCACTGATCAACGCCACTTTGAAGTACATTCAGAGGCAGCTTAACCCTAGCTCTCCCTTCTCTCTTTTTAGGTGGAAAGAAATTCAATGACTGATCGATGAGGTTTCAAGCCGGTTTAACCACACCAACCTTTGCATCTTCAACTCTAACAACACAGTCACTCTCACCCAACTTCTTCTCTTGCACCGCATTGGTTCCCCAATCTCCAAGACAGCTTCAATCAGCAGTGGAAACTCCCCCAAATCAAAATCTCCAGCAAGAGATTTCGACTTATTCAAAACTGTCAAATCAACCATGAACAGACCCAAACACAAGGAAAATGAAATGCAACAGTAGATCAAAGAAAGTATAAAAGGAGGACGAGAAATCGAAGAAAATCAAAAACTCTCCTGACGCATGATAGAGCACGCTAACGTCGCATAGAGCAATTGCCTTCACCAACTCCAATTATTATTTTTGTTAGTTAAAGGTAAAAAAAAATCAAAATTTCACCAACAATCATTTGATCAAGCGGAATGAGATGTTAAGTCTGCAATGTTAAGGGTTTGAATCCTTGTGTTGTAAATGAAGAAATTTGAATTGGAATGATTATTGTCATATTACGCCTCTTCAAAACCCATTAGTCAACCAACAAATTAAATTTCAACAATAAAAAAAATTATTATTTTTTCAATTGAGTCAGATTTTACCTATTTTTAATCCAAAACCTGCATACAACACAGTCGGTCAATCGACTCAATCCCGATTAGTTGCACTATCAAACTCACAAATTGCAACACTCGACCAAGCCCGAGCTCACGCCATACACTTGCCGCTGAGGAACATACCATAAACTCATGTACTAAAGTCTCTGCCTCCATGTACACTGTACAAAGAATTGTTTTCGCTCGTAGTCCAACGCTCCGAGCGTGTCTAACATACGCTATGGTACAGTATGGTTACGGTACGACACCAATTTCAAGTATCGAAATTTTTACCGTTTTTGATAATATTTAAAGTTTTTATAAGTATTGAAAATATTACCAAACAATATAATATTTTTAGTTCCATATTTTAAATTTTACAACATTTTCAGTTAGTGTCGCACCGTAACACATAACTACCCCAATCCTCCAAGTCAAATTCTCTCATAAAATGAAAATGCTGCTCATCTTCAAGGGTGAGCCGTCACCGTGAGATTCTCCACGTGTACGATTCTCCTTGCTCGACCACCAAATTTCATTTCTTCCCGCGCTCATCCATTCATTGGCCATTATCCCAAACCAAACACGCCTCGCCCCTTTATCCTTCTTTAAGGTCAAATTATTATTTCCGTCCCTATACTATATATTTCTTTAGATTTAGTTTTTATACTATTTTGATATAATTTGATCATCCACTTTAACAATATTATTAATGAGTCCAAATTGTTAACACATTGTTCTATTTTTATTAAATTCTTGTGTGTTTTACACCCTAACAATATTCTATTGACATTTATTTTGTAATAAATTGTTTGATTGGAAATCTTTTTAAAACATTCTTAAGCATTTAACCGACACAATTTTTGGAAAATTTTAATGTTAGTTAATTAATGGAAATAGCCGTATTAATCATTTCAACTAACTGATAATATTATAAAAATAGAGGATCAAATTAGGTGAAATTAAAATGTAGGGGTTAAATTTCTAATGTTAACATAGTAGAGATGAAAACTATATTTTCACCTTCCTTTCAACCTCTCTTTCAGCTTCGACTCCAAACCTCAGATTCGTTCCCCCAAAGCTCACCTTCGGTTCCGAACGTCAATTTTGATCCTCCGGTAGTTGAAATTTTTACACTATTTCTACCACTTTATCTCTCTCGAAAGAAAAGTACTAATAAAAAAGATAAAGAAAAAACAAAATAGTTCTCCCTTTTTGATTAAAAAAATAGTTCTCTTTAAAAGTTTCATTCGGATTCAAACCCTAACTCTTATTTTCTTACAATTGTGATGTTCTTCAAGGATCGATTGTTCGAACACCATTTAAAGGCTTATCCGCTTAACTGTAAGTTCATTTCTCATGCTTCTCTCCTTAGAAACCCTAATAATTTTTTAACACTGAGAGGTTGAATATATGCTAGGGCTATGGTATTCTAGAGCTGTGCAGTTGTGTTATTTAGTTGTCCCTTTGTTTTCCGACGGCAATTGCTTATTTCCTCTTCGATCTTTTGTGGTCTTGGTTAGAAATGTGAGTTTCCTGGCATGGTTTTTAGTTTTAGAGCCTGTTTAGTTGCTAAGAAAATGGAGGATTCGGGGCACTTCTTATACGGAGGAATTACAAATTTTATTTCGAGGAGAAGTTATGGTAATTCATCTCTTCTTGCTCTATAAATGGTTAAATTAAGTTTTCATATGCTTTTTTTTTGCGTTTATCTTTAATTTAGTTTCCTACATTTCTCATTAGTAGTGGTTTGTGTTTGTACTTCGCATGTAGTATTTTCTTAGGCTGCTTTTTAAGCTTCTTTTTTTCTTTCTATGATATTTGTACATCAATGAGCTTGAAATGTCAGCCTTTGATTCTTGTTTTTCTTAATGGAGGTAGCCTTCTCCTTTTCTTTTTACTGCTGCTACCCCTATTTATATATTTTTTTGGCCTACCAGAATGCCAGATTCTTATATATATGTCTGAATTTAGTGATCTAGTGAATCTAACTTTAATTTTCAACAAATTTGAACCTTGTACCGATCAATGAGGATTGCAACCTAAATTGATAAGAAAGCAAGGAAAACCAGTGCTGTTAATGAAAAAAGGCTTTGTATGATGGTATTGCAAAACTTCCTCATAACACTGATGGCTCCACCCTTGTTTTCACCAAGAGCCCCCCTCTTTGTATGATGTCTTACATCGAGACATACACGCCCCCCTACTTAGGAAATCCTAATACCATGACGTAATGGCCTTGGCCTTCTTTCTATTAAAAAAGGCTTTAGTTATTAGGTTGTGATACATCAACTTCCCTTTTATGATGAATTCATAGTAAACTTGTAAGTCGGTCGATTTACTGTCAGCATACTGAGCACTATTGTATATGTGCATAATGTGTCCAAGAACAATTTATACCTGCAATATTTTCTTTTATTCTTCTTTCTTGGTTGGTTTGAGATATATTGTAATAAGCAATGTGAACGCAAGGAATCATGTCCTGGTGAAAGTCCAAACAGAAGTAAAAATATTTCTGTAGTTCATTATTCTGCTTTGGTTTCACACTGATGGTTGACATGTAATATTTAAGTATAGAAGGATGACAAGCTTCATGAGTTTATGTTGTGTTGGAATTTTGGACTGATTGGAGAAATGTGATGGTTCTATATGACAAAGTCCAAATGTTGTATTTTTTTGGAGGTTATGATGCAGTCTTCGCCGAAGCTCCTATTGCTTGCACTAAAGTTTGAAGCATAGCTGTCCTATCTGGATTCCAGGAGTTGTCTATAAGTTGGATGATTATCTACTCATCGATAGCTAATAATTTTTTTTTAGGTTTTGGTCCCTGCGTCTAGGGGTTAGATGCACATATGTACTCTGATTATTGCTGTAGCCTGTACCTATGGAATTGTAAATATTACAAGTTTAGGAGTTAGGTGGTAATAAAGCTATGCCCTCCTTCAGTTTTCCTTGGAGAAATTTCTGCTTACCATTAGTTCAATGCAGTATATATGATATAGAAGTTTCATACAAGAAAATACAAGTTATTTCATTTCTGTGGAACATCATGGTTACTAACTACTACGTGAAGGAAGGTGATGCACATCTAGAATTTCTGTTTAAGGCGATGGAAAAAAATGTTAATAAACGATTGTTTTCTTCTCTGAACTAAAAATAATTCTAACATGACTCTTTTTGTCCATGCCAAACCGTTTAACATTTGATGTAACATTGACTTCGACACATGACACCTTTAAAATGCCAAGCATGATTTTGTTGCTCAAGAACCAAATAGGTATAATTTGAATTTTGATAAAAGCAAGTTCCCCAAGCTTCTCTTATTGTCAACAAAAAAATGGTTGCTTATGGTATTCCTTGGTTATTTTCAACAACCCAAGATTAAAACATACTTGAATTTTAGAATTAATTTTTTATTTTATGATCTTAGAAGTATCAAAATTTGTAGTATCCAATATCACGTCGTCTGCAATTTTATATGTTTGTTGGATGGTCTTTTTGGACATTTTTATAGTTGTCGTTGCACCTTCCCTTCAATGTGAAGAACAAAGGAGGAATAATTTTCATTATGGGTTGCACTTTCGATTCCATGAAGTGATGATATATTGGTTTTATGTATGCAGGATAATGTTGAGTTTCAAACAGGGCAACTGGAGTGAATTTTAAATGTGTACAAGAGGTTTGCTTCTATAACAGTTGGATTAAAGAAGGTTTCATAACGATGTCTGCCCTGTAATGGAACTGCAGCCATGTGAAAAGTTTAACCAAGTTATTGTGTCTGTAGGTAGTAATTTTCTTCCCACAAAATTTTAGCTCCTGAATATTTTTGGCTTGGGTTATCTATGCCTGGCAACGAAATTGGTGACAGTATCCATAATTTCCTTGGCCAAGAGAGCTTGTCCCTGGGCCAGCATCACTCAGTACTAGTTGACAGTACCTGGCCTGGCTTAAGTAATAATCTGCGTGTTGGAAGCCAGAGACAAGTTGGACAACCAGTTTCTAACGTGAAGAATTTCAGTGGAAATCAATTAGGTAAGGCATCTTGTTTGTTTCGTTTCTACTTCTGTTACAACAATTATAGTAATGCAATTTCAGTGCATTGTTGTGACATGCTTCTAAACCACTGTTGGCATAATTATTTTTTCTTTTGGGATTAGCTGAGCTTGACAGAGGGCATAGTGGTCAGACTTCAAGCCTGCAGCATGGGCTGAACTTCACACAATCTGGTATGAGGCCTGAAATGGCCAGAAATCAATTTCAAAATCATTCATCAATTGCAAATGGCTATATGCAAGGGCATCAGGCTTCCCAGGCAAGGCAGAATGAAACAAACTTTTTGGGAGTGACAGCATCTAGAGGCTTGTCAGTTCTTGATTCACATATGAAAAGTGGCCCCGATCTTCACGAGAAAAAATTATTTAGGTCAGAATCTACTGAATGTCCCATTAATTACAACTTTCTTGGAGGGCAACAACAATTTAATGGACAACATCCTGGCATGATCCAGCCTTTACCAAGGCAGCAATCTGGGACGATGGACATGCAACTGTTACAGCAACAGTCCATTCTTAAGCAAATGCAGGAATTCCAGAGGCATCAACTTCCTAATCCACAGTTTCAGCTACCTGAAGCAAGGCAGTTGAGCTCTGTGAATCAGGTTTCCTCTTTTGTGAAACAGGGATCAGATAACCTTTCACCAGCTCCAATCAATGGTGTTCCTGTCCATGATGCTTCAAATTATTCATGGCAGCCTGAGCTCATGATACCAAATGCAAATTGGCTGCAGCATGATGCCTTTTCTGCCATGCCAGGATCCTCTGGTGGATTTATGTTTTCCCCTGAGCAAGGGCAGGTGCGTTTGATGGGTTTGGTTCCACCACAGGATAATCAATCTTTTAATGGGGTGTTTAATAGCGGTGCAAGAGGAAATCCATATCAATATTTATCGGTCCAAATGGATAAGCCTTTATCACAGCAGGTGCCAGCTAGCAGTAATTCCTTTCCGGGTAATCAGCTTGCTATGTTTTCAGACCAAGTTGGGTTGCAAGATGGAACTTTGGTTTCTAGACAGGGTGATCATGTTAAAAATGCATTTGGTGCTTCAGCTCTTCAAGGTTCAAATAGTGTATTTCATTCTGAAAACTTGCAGCAAATGATTATCCAACCAAAAAATATAGGGATTGTCTCTCATGGGAGACAAGAACATCTTCGTCAATCAGAAACATCCCTGGAAAAGTCAGAAATTCAGGCTGCGCATTCTCAGAATGTGGCTTCGCTAGATCCAACTGAAGAAAAGATTTTGTTTGGTTCAGATGACAATGTGTGGGATATCTTTGGAAAGAACACCAACATGGGCGCAGTGTTGGATGGTACAGATTCTTTTGGGGAATTTCCTTCTCTGCAAAGTGGAAGTTGGAGTGCTCTCATGCAGTCAGCTGTAGCAGAAACATCTAGTAACGATATAGGGGTGCAAGAAGAGTGGAGCAGTTCAGGCCACCAAAACATGTCCGTATTTAATGCTCATGGTCAGCATTATAATAAGGCAAATGGTTGGAACTTCATTGAGTCTGCATCACGTAGTGGTGGGGCCATATCAGAAAGTCAGGATATTGAAAGCTCATCGCAGCCTTCTCATAGGGATCACAAGGGTGTCACGTCTGAGGAGAGAGGACATGGCTCTGATCTTGATCGTCCTGTTCAAGTAAATATTGGTCCATGGAATGTGAATACTGGCTTGGGAAGCCCAAAAGTGAACATGGAAGGTTCTGATCCGGGTAATGTTGCTGTATTAACAGATACGAGAACGATAAGGGTCAACAAGGAAAGCAGTCAGCAACATCCAAATGGTCATAATCTTAATCACTGGAAAAATATTGATTCTAATGTGAACTTTGGACTAGGCAGGGGCTCATCAAAATATAAGCAAAATCTGGATAAGAGCCCTCAATCTTTTGATTCATCCGGAAATAACTGCTTGGACACAGGAATGTCTGAAGCATATATGGAGGAGAACACCAATGTCAAGGAAACTTCAAATGACAGTTTTCGTTCTAATTTATCTCACCATACATCCACTGGTGGCATTATAGACAATGGCTGGCTAGATGCAAATGATCCACGGGCAGTAGAACAGAAGTCATCTTTTCATGTTAATTCCCATAATTTTCAGTATCATCCTATTCGGGATCTGGATGTGGAGATTGAACCTTCTTATGGAATTAAAAATCTTTCACATATGCAGGCAATAGCCCAACATGTTTCTCAAGGAATGAAAGGTTTTGACAAAGGATATTTTGCGCGGTCAAATTATACTGGTCATGCTGCTGGGGAGTCTACAGAATCCGAGAAGGTTATTTTCTCTTTTTTTGGCCATATATGTGAAAAGTGTGAAATTGCTAACTATTTCTCTATGTTCTCTTTGACCCTGTGGAATTTACTTTAATTTTAGAATAACGAGTCGCTGGAAGACTAAACATTCTCTGTCCTCTGTATACTAGGGTTGTTTTCCCGGCATTCAACTAGATGAGGTGCCCTCAAAAAGCTCAAATTCCGGTTCTGCACCTGACAGATCTTTTGGCAATTTTGTGCTGAACAAGACAACTTCAATTAGGTAGTTGAATATTTAGTTCTCAACTCTTAGCTTGACTTGAATTTATTCTTTTTCTCAATTTTAATTGTTGATGAAACTTGGCTGTACATTCATTTCAGCTGTTAAAATAATTATAGTTAAACTCAATCGTATTGATATTTGAAATCTGACTTTTATTTGGTAATTCCGACTCTTCTGCTTTCCTTATTTACATTTTTTTGTCTTCTGAATACCTCTAAATTTGGCAGTCAAAATATGCTGGAGCTTCTTCAAAAGGTTGATCAACCAAGGGAACCTGGTACTGCATCACACTTAAGCTCTTCTGAACGCAATCAATCATCTGAAATGCCAGATGCAGAAAATTCTGATGGTTCAGTAGGCCAATTTCAGCAATATAGGCATTCTACTGCTCAAAGTTTTGGTTTACAGCTAGGTCCCCCATCTCAAAGGTTTACCATTCCAGACCGTCCAGCTCCATCTCAAAGTTCTCCACAAGGAGTTAATTCTATAAATTCAGTTCACATGTCTTCTGAGGTTGGAAGGAAGGGTCATGCCTTGTTGGGTCCAACAGCTTCTGTTCAGTCCTCAACTCATGGAGCATCCCAGGGAGATACTGGGAATAATATTCCAAGTTTCTCTGGTCATACCAACCAAAAAGCCTCACAACATAACATCTCGGGAAATGTTTCTGCGGGTTTTACCTCTGATTATCCTTATTTAGAAAGTCATCTTCAGCGTCAACTTGCTACTGATGCGGGTAGTCGGGTAGTACCGACTAAACATGTTAATGCACGTTTTCGTGAGTTGGCATCTCAGTCGAAGCAGATTGATGACTCTTTTGAGAGAACCCAAATTAGTCAATTGGAAAGGATATCAGCACCTCGCACACCTGAAACTGCTGCAGATAATGGCCTTGCTTCTTCAGAGACTTCCTGGCCAAGATGTAGCAGCCAAAACCATGCAAGGAATCCAGACCAGCAGTTTCCGGTGTTGGAGGCTATGCCAGCTTCCCAACCTTCTGCTATGGCCGAATCATCACAGCAAGGTGCTTTTAACAAAATGCCTAATGTATGGACCAGTGTTTCAGCTGCACAACATCTATTAGGAGCTCAGTCTTCTCGGGCCTCACACTATTTGTTGAAGAAACAGTCAAATGGTAACTCAGAAACAGCTCTTCCTGGAGCAAAGAAGCTAGATGATCAAATTTCCTGGGCAGGAGGAAGTGGGCCAACTGAGTTCCCTGCAGGATCTGCTAAACCACAGATCTCTGTTGGAGGAGAACAACCAGCCAAAGGTCAGCAGTTATCGCAAGAGATTGATGCCAGCCAAAATCTTGCAAGTGTGCAGAGAGACATTGAAGCTTTTGGCCGTTCTTTAAGACCAAATAATATTGTAAATCAGAAATATTCATTGTTGCATCAGATGCAGGCCATGAAAAATATAGACATTGATCCAAGCAATAGGAGTGCCAAAAGATTTAAAGGTCCAACACCAGAGTCTAGTTTGGATTCCCAACAGGTATCTCAAGGTGCAGATCAGTTGCCTTATGGATCCAATAATATGATGAGAGATGCCTTAGTGAATTGTCCTATAGTTCCTTCTGGAGATTCTAAGATGCTAAGTTTGTCATCAAATGCTGGAGATTACCACGAGACACAGTTATCTGCTAATGATACGATGCCATTTGGTCAAAATGGTTCCCTGAATGTCAGCAATGCTAATAATTCAGCTGGTAGTCTTAGGGGTGAACACTCTCAGATCAGACCCCAGATGGCTCCATCCTGGTTTGATCGGTCTGGGGCATTTAAAAATGGTATTTATGATGCTCGGAAGATTGCCATGATGAAGGCTACAGACAAAGCATTCATCATTGGTAGGCCTTCGGGCGGTTTACATGCTCTTGATTCGAATGAGCAGGTTAATGATGTTATTGCTAGTCAGCTGGATGATGCCCGGCAAAACTCAAACCTCTTGCCAATAACAAGTGAACATGTCTCCCGTCACTTGCTTCCTCCTGGTACTCCCAATCAGAACCTGGTTGTTGTGAGTGCAAAGAAGCGTAAAAGTATGACATTTGAGCTTGTATCATGGCATAAAGAAGTGACACAAGGTTGTCGAAGACCTCAGAACATCAGGTGATTAGATAAATATCCATTTTGCTGCATTTTTACCATATATGTAATGTCTCTGTGTGTGTTATATCAATGACCAAAAGCACTGAAATATTTCCCAATAGCAATTTGCTAAAATCCAGAAGGTAGTTGCTTTCTTCTCTCACTATTTTTATGCATTTTCCTCTTTATTGGAATTATATTGAAGTTTTCTGTTGATCACAGTGCGGCTGAGGCGGAATGGGCACATTCAGCAAATCGATTGATTGAGAAGGTGTGTTCAGTGTCAACTGTCATACTATATTGATCTTATATTATTCCTTATTTGAACTACGAGTTCTCACTTAAGGACATTGGTCTTGATCACAGGTTGAATACAAACCTGAAATGATTGAAGATTGGTCACCAGTTCCTAGATCAAAAAGAAGGCTTATCTTGACAACACAGCTTATGCAGCAACTACTTTGTGCTCTTCCTAGGGCAGTTCTTTCTGCAGATGCTAGCAAAAATTATGAGACGGTGGTCTATTTTGTTGCCAGATTAGGCTTAGGAGAAGCATGCAGTACAGCATATATACTGGAAAGTGATATAGCTGTTCCTTCTGAGAGTGGAAGCACGTAAGTACATGCTAATTATGTTTGTAATCCCTGAATCCTGTTTTTACTGGCTTTCATTTGGAGTTGCTGTTAGTCTATTTTCATGCTAATGGTTCTTTTTTATGTTAATTGTTCTTAGCCTCTCTGAAAAGCTTAAGGAGAGAACACAATCCATCTTAAAGGCTGCAGAAGAGTTTGTCGTCAGAACAAAGAAACTGGAAAATGATTTACAGAGGTAACTCAGATCTAGTTTTTAACAATATGAGTAATTTTTTTATACAGATGCTATGAAGAATAAATTTTACACAACCTGCCCATTTTAATCCTAAATCCTAACCCCTAAATACTAAGCATAAACCCTAAACCCTAAATAAGACCCCACTAAACACTAAAACTAATAGGCTTGTGTAACACAGCCTGTGTATCAAAATCTTTTCCATATATATGTTGGAAGTAATGTTTTGCTCGTGGGTAGAGTGTAGACTATGCATCTATTTTTTTCTTTACATTTTGGATATATACTTAAAATCCCTTTGGTTGCCCAATGCTGCCCCTATTAATGGTTTTTACCCTAAGCAGCTCTTTTTATGCTGGCTGTCTTGTCTTCTAATGTTTCCTCGTTTTGTTATGTAGTCTGGAGAAGAGAGCCTCAATATTGGACTTAAGATTGGAATGCCATGATCTAGGGAAGGTTTCGCTCATCAATCGTTTCGCAAAGTTCTATGGGCGGGGGCAAGCTGACAGGGTTGAGACTTCATCGTCCTCTGAAGCAATTTCTAGTCCTCCCAAATTCTTCCTCCAGAGATATGTTTCTGCACTGCCGATGCCTCGGAATCTTCCCGATAAGGTACAGTGTCTTTCACTTTGATGATTAGCTAATTGGTTTTTCCTGGCTCAAGAGTTGACTGGATAGTGGTTAAATTATAGGTGAAATCATTGAAGATTTCTTGGCTGTAAATACTATGTAATTGTTGTAAATATAGATTGGCAGCTCTAGATTTCTTTTCCTTATTAATGTTCTTTATAGTCTATAAATAGGATATATGTAATAGACTTTATGTGTGGCAATACAAGTCAAAACCCTTTTTTTATTTTGGCCCAGTTGTCATAAAATCCCTAATGCTTTTTTTTCTTTTCTTCCTGGGTCCATTTTGTTCATAATTGAACCACAAAAATCAAAATGCTGGAGAAGAATGTATCCCTTAGTTCATTTCATTGTTGGCCATCGATGTCATATACATCTAGCAAGCTGTGTCGTATATTTTTGTCATGTTGTCTTAAAGAGATTTCGTTATCATGTTAGTTTTGGTACGTTTATATTTCTTTATTTTATCATGTTTGTGTTACATGTTCATGTGTTTAAGTTACTTCCTTTTCTTGTGGTGTTCAGTATTTGAGTAATATATGAAAATGTTGGAGAGATTGAGATAAGCTGTGCCCTTTTACTTGTCTTATCATCGTTTTGGTATTATTGTCCATAAGTTGAATCTTTTGATCCAGTAATGGTTAAAAAGATTTATTATCACTTCTGATTCTGCGACGATATTCGAATAATTAAAAAGTCGATGTTTAGTTTAGTTCATTCATATAATAATCATGTTTTAAAAACAGCAACTTCTATTGTATGGATATTTTAATGTTTATTATAGGAAAATTACACAACTTACCACCAAACAAATTGGAATACTTATTTGGACCATTGAACTATAGAAATCGTTAATCACACCACCGAACTTATAAAATCAACCTATTTTGACCACCGTAGTTAAAAACCTAACGGTGGTGTGACGAAATTGTTACGTGGCTATTGACGGAAAAATTTTAAAATTACACTTTTGGTCCATGTTATTTACACATTTTTTCAATTTAGTCTTAATTTTAAATTAATAAAATAATAAATTATTTAATTAAGTGGTGACATGTGTCAACCACCAATTTAGAGGAGAAAAATAAATTGCTCTTCACTTCCACTAAGTAGGATTCAAACCTAGGTTTTTCAAGTGTAAAGCCAATGGCTTTGCCACTACATCAAGTACAACTTTGTGCTACAATTCTCCAGATATAATATATACCTCTTATTAGTTTCTATATTTATAAATCAAAAGCTCAAACCCTAAACACTAATCTCACATATATAAATTCTAAGCCCTAAACTCTAACCCTAAATATTTCAAATTAATTTCACGCTAAATATTTTAAATTAATCCCCAAACCCCAAACATTTTAAATTAATTTCACACTAAATATTTTAAATTAAACTCCAAATCCTAAAATTTTTAAATTAATTCCATGCTAAATATTTTAAATTAAACCCTAAACCCTAAATATTTTAAATTAATTTCACGCTAAATATTTCAAATTAAACCCCAAACTCAAACCTTAAACTCTAAAAATTTCAAATTAATTCCATGCTAAATATTTTAAATTAAACCTTAAACCCTAAAATTTTCAAGTTAATTCCATGCTAAATATTTTAAATTAAACCCTAAACCCTAAATTTTTCAAGTTAATTCCATGTTAAATATTTAGGGTTAAACTCTAAATATTTCAAATTAATTTCACGCTAAATATTTTAAATTAAACCTTAAAAATTTCAAATTAATTTCACGCTAATTATTTCAAATTAAACCTATTAACCTTAAATTAATTCTTTAAAATTTAAAACTAAAATGATTGTATTTTTTTTTTCACCGCTAATGTATTGAATGTAAATTCAACTCTATTTAGTTTTCTTTTGTTATCATACAAATTTATTTGGTTTTTTTTTGAAAGATTACAAATTTATTTGTTTAAACTTAAACCTAAGCGGTTTGGGAATATTGACATATATCATGTGTTTGATGCGTTGATATTTCATTGGCAAGAGTCGCACTCGACATACAAGAAAAACCGTTAAAAGAGTGATAAGAGAAAGCTGAGAGATCATATCGGAGATGTCACACAACAACAATTCAACGTCGGCCAACGACCCCAGACAACCGTCGGCGGCAAAGCCTTACGTGCCGCAGCCGGTTTCGCCGGAAGATCTCCCCGTCGATTATTCTGGTTTTATCGCCGTGGTTTTCGGCATCGCAGGCGTTATGTTCAGGGTTCATCCTCTATCCCTCGATTTGTGTCCTGTTCTTGAAGTTGAATTATCTCGTTTAATTGACTCTAAATTTTCAGATCTGGATTTCATCTTATTTATTTATTTACTACTTTTGCAGTACAAGCTGAGCTCGTGGCTAGCGATCATATTCTGCGCCCAATCACTGGCGAACATGAAGAACGTTGAGAACGATCTCAAGCAGATCTCTATGGCTATGATGTTAGTTCTCCTTTCCTCTTTCGTTAATTTACTTTTTTATTATTTAAAGTCCAGTTTCTTCCGAAATATTAACATTAAAAATTATGGTGATATTATGTGTTTTTTGGGGTAGATTTTGGATCTATAATTAGGGATTTCTATTGGTTCCAACCATATTTGGATTGGAAGAGTATTTTTTTTGGAGGCTTTACTTCAACTGAGTATATAACCGATAAGTTCAACTTTAGTTATTTCTACCTTTAGATTTGCTAGATGCACATACGGTTGAATTATACCATCCTTGAATTGCTACTGTTTGTTCACTTCAACGAACATTGTTTGAAGCCTAAAATATCCATTAATGAAGTCTGATGTGATAGTGCAACACTTTCCGAGAAGAAAAGCATGCTGGGTAACTAAGTTCAATTCTCCATTGATGTTGGATTTTGACTCCAAAAAGTGGTTTGAAAATGTGTTATGTCTAGAAATCTAAAGAGAGTGGTAGCCATTCTGATCCATGCCAATATCGGCCAAACTCAGATATTCCTTTGAACTCAGTTCTTGTTGATGGATGAGTTGCTTTCAATCTGGTCTTTCTTCAAGTAATGCTACATTATTTTATTTACAGTCCGGTTTACTTAGTTGAGAAGACCACTTTTGATGTAATGTATGCCAATTCCTCGGAACACTGGCATTCCTTAACTCAGTGTACGTTCTTGGAACAGTTGCTTTCAATACCGACTATATTTTGTTTGGGATTGGGATCAGGTTTAGGTTCATCAGCAGATCACTTGAACTGTACCGGTTTTGGTGTTGGTTCCTCTCAAAAATCTCTTATGGGACTTATTCTAATTGAATTGGATGATCGCACTTTGAACTATTACAAGTATCGTAGGATCTTAGAGATCTTCTTGACTTGATTTAATCTTAGTGACCCGCCCTCTTATTCAGTATTTAGGCCGGTGTTTCTATGGAAAACACCAGTTGGCTCTCAGATGGTTTCCTTCTCTGGAGTCTGGATGCCCTTTATTTCTACTAACTAGCTCAGAGATGCTTTGAGAAATTTTCGGACTTGGTGACATCTCAATCATCTGCATCTTTTTATCAATGTTTGTGGAGAATGATTTTGTTAATTATGTTTCTCATTCTAGGCTGTGTTTTTACTTCTTTCCCTGTTTTATATGTTATTCAATTTTTGTGTTGAAATCAGGTTTGCTATCATGGGATTAGTTACAAACTATTTCGGACCCGCTCGACCAGGAACACGGAGTTAAAGATAACTCGGATGATGTTGAGATAAACGGTGATCTTATTCAAGTTCAGTTTTGTTGGATAATTATTCTGTATGACTAATTGGCTTATTTTTACAATATTGATAACTCTGTAAGATGTTGCTTTGGTTCTTCATTGTTTATGACATGATAATATCCAGGAATCTTGCAAGTACATGGAGTAACTTGAAAAAGTCTGACCATCTCTCTTGGATACTGTTGCTTTGAAGTTTTAATCCCATCTTCCAATATAAATTACAGTTCTAAACCCATCTTTTTGATGTCTCATGTCAATGCTATACTGTTGCTTTAAAATATTAAAGTTTTATATTTTAATTTAGGGTCTGTTTGTTTCATTAAAAATAGATTTTGAAAAATAATTTTTGAAAAATGAATATTTTTTAGAAAACAGCTTTCGGAAATCATTTTTAGTGTTTGAACTTTGAACTAGGGATGGCTAAAGTTTTGACCAATCTGAGCTTAATATATCTTTATCCCGACCCGACCGGATATAATAAAAGTATAACCTGACGTTGACCCGAAAGTTTTAATAAATTTGATTAAACTTGACCTGATCTGAAGAAAATTAATAAAAATATTAAATATAATATATAATAAATATAAACATATTTACAAATAAATCGGGTTGGAGCGGAGCAGGGAATTTCCACCCTAACCCCGAACCCAACCCGACTCAAACTTCTTTAAAACACGAACCGACCCGACTCGAAAATCTTAAAAAAAATCGATCTTAATCGATCTTACTGAATCAAATCGGGTCGAAATCCGTCGGATTCGAGTTTTCTTTTCGTTTGAACGATGTTATGTAAACCATTTTTTGCTCTTGGTAAATGTTCGAAAAATTATTCATCAAATATCACAAATAGCATCATTTATTATAAAAATGTAAAAAATTGTAACTATGAATCTAACGTACAACTGATATTCTTTTCACAAAAAAATAATCACAAGTGTTTTTAGTATGCTTCAAAGAAGTTAAAACAGTTGGTAAGAAATTAGCTATTTCAACTTTCAAGATCCCTCCCTATGAGAATGCAGCTGAAGATAAGTTTTATAATAATCACCTTAAGAATCTCACACAAAATCAATATAATAAATAAAAATAGATACATCAAGTAAGTTACAACTAAATTTATTCATTATTTTTTATACTTTTAAGTTTCATTCAAATTAGATTGAAGTCGAAATAAAAATATTTCTATACTTGATATGGTAAATTTACATATAAAAGTACTTTTGAAATTTAATTATATAAATATATAATGTAATTCTTTTATGTTTGCTTTTCGATGAAGTATAATTCGGTAGGCATATCGCCGGTATAACATATGGTGATATATTCAATATCCTTCGATTTGAGGGAGAGATTTGAATAATATAGACATTGTATCAAATTGTATGTTAGAATTTTTTTTTTATATTTTTTTAACGGTTTGGTATGATTATAAAATAACATATGTTCTTTAGTCTTAGCCCTTAAATAAGCCACATACACCGTAAAAATAAGTTACTAAAATCTAAATCACCTAAAAATATTAGATTTAAATCTTTTATATTTTTAACAATAAAACAAGTTCTCTAAATTAAACTTATAAGATTTTGAAAATAATAATACTAATATTTTCATTATCCATACCTAAAACTAATTAATAGATTTAAATCTTTTATATTTTTAACAATAAGACAAGTTCTCTAAATTAAACGGATAAGATTTTGAAAATAATAATACTAATATTTTCATTATCCACCACACCTAACCCACTTGACTCGTTCTATCGCACAATAATTCCAACGTACTTTAATCATTTGTTCCTAGCAGCCAGCAACTTGTACTCATTTAAAATAAATAAAATAAAATAATTCATAACTTGGGAAATATTAATCCATTTTTATTTAACAAGGTTGTATAAATAAAAAGGATTAATTCCTAAATCAAAAGTCAAAACAACAACTAAAATTACTTTTGAAAAATTCCTTGCACTTTATTCTCTGCAGTAATAATTAGCCTGGTTTCTTCAACAAGCTTCTTTAAGGAGCACTTTTGAAATGCTTTGAATTTCTGTAAAAGGAAGGGGGTTGCTTTTAATCACTAAAAAATTCATCGCTTTGCAAATTTTAAATTTATTATTCGATGAAGGAGAAACCGCATATTTAATCTTTAAACTTTATTAAATCTTCTAATACATGGTACATCGGCTTTAAGTAGGAATTATTCAAAAAATATTCGTATTAACGGTGATGAATTGATTGATTTATTGAGTAGTATTCATATTCGAATACTAACATATTAAGAAAGTTAAGTGAAAAAGTTCCTTTCTCAAAATATGTCTTTACATTAATTTTAAATTTTTTTAATAGCGTTAATAATTCGTTAATTTAGTAGGATGAAGTCTTGAATTACTTAAACAACATATATAATTTTAATATTAATATTGTGCATAGAACAAATAAAAATAATAAGATAAAGAATATCGTGCCATCCTAATTCCATCATTGTTCACCTATTTTGACAATGAAATTTTTATAGGGTAAAGAACACCGTTAGTCATTAAATTATAAAAAAGGTTTGTTTTGCTTTCTAATCTTTTAAAAACTATATAATAATTATTAAATTATTAAACTGTTATAAAATAATAATTAAATTTATCAAAATGTTATAAAATAGCCATAAAATTTATCAAATTATTAAAAAAGTCATTACACTATTTTATAACGTCTATTAAGATATTTTACCTCTTTTAAGATATTGATGACAAAAACAATTAGTTTTCTTTAGTTTAATAGTCAAATAAGTGCCCAATTTATACATTTTTTTTTCAAATAAGTTCCCAAAATATTTTCGGCCCAAGTAGGTGCCCAATAAAACATGACATGTGACATACTTCTTAATTTTCATTTAATTCTTGTATAAAAAAAATCAGAAAATCAATAAAAAATTTAAACCCCAAAACTTTAATATTTTTCAAAACAACCATCAAACCCTAAATCTCCCTTCTACCAAAGTTGAACACTGTGCCGTCATCATCGAAGTGGGTCTCCTCTTTTTGTCGCACAAGTCGACTCAGTTTGTCGTTCGCCAATCCGTTGTTCGTCGTACGATTGAAGATTCAATATTTGACGTTTGTGGTTTGTTTTGCCGCTTGTTCGTTGATTTTCGACGATGTAAGGTTAGAGTTATCGGTTGTGGAGGGTCGATGAAAGAAGTGGCGGCTGGTGGTGGTTGAATCGACGGTTAGAAGAGATAAATTTAGTGGTTTAGGTTAGGGTTTGAGCGATTTTTAGAGAAATTAAAAAATTTCAAGTTTTTTTACAAAGTTTAGAGTTTTTTCTTTTAAAAAAAATTAAAATTAAAAAAATTACAGAAATTGTACATGTGTCAGTTATTACTAAATAACGGAAAAAATTAATGGTCGTGATGAAAAACCTTATAACAATAACGAAATCAAATGTTAGACACTTATTTTGATCGAAAAATACTTTAAACATTCATTTGGAAAAAAATATATAATTTAAACATTTATTTGTGTATTAAGCTTTTTCTTTTTTCTTTTATAGTTTAATGGCTATTATATAAAAAAAACCATTATCATGTACTCCACAAAACTAGTGGCTTTTATTTGTCTACTTTATTTGGTAGTGGAATTGTATCAGACCGTGGGGTTTTTTCTTTCTTTCTTTTTTTGATTATTAATGAAGTATTCCTTCCGTCACATAAAAAATATTTTTTATTGATTTTTTGAAAGTTAAAATTTTTAAACTTTAACTATTGTTATATTGAATATTTTAAATAACTATTTTTTATAAAATATATATTTAAAAACTACTCGATTAGAGATTTTTAAAATTTTTTTTTTATGTTTTTATCAATGATACGTTTTAAATAATTATGAGTTAAAATTAAAAAAAATTAACAACAAAATTAATAAAGGACAAAAATTGTAATACAAAGAGTAAACAGTAAACAAATAAAGGCACAAAAGTCAATAGTTACGAGTATCAAATTTAAGCAAATAAATGGATATTTCTAAACCGAAAGCAAAGAGGAAGCTACAGAAGTAGTGAGACAAAGAGTAAACAGTAAACAGCATGGGCCGGCAACCGCACGTACTGGTTCTACCGTTCCCGGGGCAAGGTCACATCGCGCCGATCTTGAAACTGGCGCTCCGAATCGCGGCTCACGGTGTGAAACTGACATTCGTGAACACAGAGTTCATACACGCGAAAATGATGGCTTCGTTACCAGAAAAATCCGAGGAGCGGAGGCTGATCAACTTCGTCTCGGTTCCTGACGGACTCGATACGGAGGACGATCGAAGAGATCTGATTAAGCTGACGGAGTCCGTGCATCGCACTATGCCGGCCCAAATTCGGGATTTGATAATGAAGATTGAGGAGTCGAATTCGGATGAGCGGATCAGTTGTGTCGTTGCCGATACCTCCGTCGGTTGGGCTCATGAGATGGCCAAGAATTTTGGGATCGAAGCTGTTGCCTTCTGGACTTCAGCCGGAGCTTGCTTGGCCCTGTCGCTGCATATTCCTCTGCTTCTTGAAGCTGGAGTCTTTGATAATAATGGTATGAACTAAGAAATCGATCTCTTAATTTTTTTTTTTTTTTTGCAGAATCCCAAAAATAGCCCGAAACATTTAATCTTTTGATCATTTTAGATTTTTTTAATGTAAATAACTATCAAACGTTTTATTTTTTGTTTATTTTTTTGTTAAATAAAAATAGTTAGTCTACTAACAATTAACGCTTGAGGTTGTCATGGTATATTTGCACAGCATGAGGAGATGATGTGCCGATTCACGTGGCACTTTAATTATATGACGATTGGTTAAAAATATTTTAAAAATATTTTTTTAAAAAATAAATTAATTTTTTAAAATTTTAAAAACGTCACATTAATAAAATGCCACGTTGCATCGTCACGTCATTTCTTCATGCCCTGCAGACATGTCACGTCAGCCTCAGGCGTTGACCGTTAATTGATTAACGGTTTTCATCCAACCATGGTGAAATTTGAACGAAAAATAAAATGTTAGGTTTTTATTTGCACTAAAAAAAGGTTAAAATGACTAAAATGTAAAACGTTTGAGGCTTTTTTTGATTTTTTGTAATTTTTTTTATCTTATCTCGACATTTTAATTGTGGTTACAATCACATTTTTAGTTTTTTTACCGTAACAAAACAATAACAAGAATAGTGACACACCGTAATTTACTGTTATTCATTAAATTACGGTCGCGATCTATTGCTATTGCTGTGATTCTGTTTCACACTGTTATTTTCCAAAATATAAGTTTCGGACTAGGACTCTACGCTATATAGCAGCCGTTATCTCGCTATCAACCGCTATTTAAATCTACGATCTTATTTAATATTTTTTCAAATTTAATTTTTACTCAAATTTAAGGATTTAAATTGCGGCTGTGGTCGCATTTTCAATTACGGTTGTAGACATAATAGATATTATTATGATCATTACGGACTGTTATTTTTCGCAATGACAATTTAAACAATGTCATTACCGTTATATAACGATCGTTATTGTAATAACGAACTGCTATTTGAATCCCTGCTAAATTCTTTCAAATATCACATAAGCCGTCAAACTAAAAAAAAGGAAAACTACACTGGTGGTCCCCAAACTATTACCGTTTTTCTATTTTGGTCCTTAAACTATGTTTTTCGGCAAAATCGCCCCTTCTGTTACATAGTTCTCTTATTTTGGTCCCCCGACGTTAAATAGCTAACTGTTTTGCTGACGTGGCATTTTTAAATATTTTTAATCATTTCTCTCCCCTCTTAAAAAAATGCCACGTCAGCAAAACCGTTAGCTATTTAACGTCGGAGACCAAAACAGAAGAACTATATAACAGAAGGGACGATTTTGCTTAAAAACATAGTTTGGGGACCAAAATAAGAAAATGATAATAGTTTGGGGACCACCGGTGTAGTTTTCCCAAAAAAAATCGAACCCTCGTCTTATATTTTTAAATCCAAAATTATCTTGTGATTGGTTTTCATTATCTAATTGAAAATTTCTTGATCATCTATAGGAACCTTTATAATAGATGAACCAATCTCTCTCTCCAAAGATCTCCCTTCCTGGACCAGCTCCGACTTCGAATCCGATCCGGAGGTCCAAAAGCTAGTATTCGAATTCTGTTTGTTCGTCTCAAAGTATGCCAAATTCTACGACCGGATTATTTGCAACTCAAACTACGAACTCGAATCAGTCGCCCTGCAATTAATCCCCAACATCTTGCCAATAGGTCCATTAACGATCTCAAGCAACCATTCGAGTTCCTTTACCGGAATTTTATTGCCTCAAGACGAAACATGTTTACATTGGCTTGAAAAACAACCACCGAGTTCAGTCATTTACGTAGCCTTCGGTAGCACAGCAACCTTAAGCCTGCAGCAAGCGGAAGAGCTCGCACTTGGTCTCGAACTCAGCGGCCAGCCATTCTTATGGGTGGTTCAATCCGATTCGGTGGCTCGATTCCCCGAGGGGTTCGTCGAACGAGTGGCCAACCGAGCCAAGTTCGTGGAATGGGCGCCTCAGGAGAAGGTGTTGGCGCACCCATCGGTTGCTTGTTTCATGAGCCACTGCGGGTGGAACTCCACCCTTGAAGGCCTTGGGGTTCCTTTTCTCTGTTTGCCTTACTTTGCCGATCAGTTCTACAACAAGAAGTACATCTGTGATGTTTGGAAGGTCGGATTAGAGCTTGAAGAAGATGAAAATGGAATCAAAACCAGACACGAAATAAGTTCGAAAATCAAGCTGTTGCTTTCGTCTGATGTTATAAAAGCAAATGCATTGCATATGAAGGAAGCTTGTAGGAAGAGTTGGGACGAAGATGGGGATTCTTTCAGCAACTTGAAGAAGTTCATTGAACATGTTAAGAGCCTTTAGAATTGTTCAAAATAAATGAAGTGTTTGATTAATCTTCTTGATTGAAGATGTAATAAATTGTCTGCAATTACATTGTTTTAATTTCATAAGCATGTTTGCATAAATGCTTTGGAGCATAGGTCACACTCACATTTTCTCTTAAATTTGACTTTTTTTTTCCAACTTTGCCCATGGTTTTTCTTTTTTCATATTAATCTCAGAATTTAATAAATTCGCCAATTAGATATTTAATCTTAAATTTCTATCATCTTACTATTTGAAAAATATAATATATATATATTTAGGGATGCGGTTTGCCAAGACCAAAATTTACTTTAATTATGGCCCCTACCACTTACTCTATTAAAAAATACTGATGTGACACATTAAAAATTCTTTTTCAAAAAGAACTTGATTTTTAAATTTATAGGTATTGTCAAGACCAAAATTTCGATTAACGGAATGGTCGTCGATCAATTTTAACGGTGAGAAAGATTTATTTTGCGAGAAGTTTACCATAGTTTAGTTTTAAGTTGATCTGACGATTAATATTGGTGAATTATAACTAAAATTCTCATTTGAAATTAAAAATTAACTTTTCGATTTGTCATTGTTAAATGTCAAATCAGCTTGAAACCAAACTATATAACTTTTTAGGCAAAGGAGTCATTCCCACCGTTGGGATTGATTGGCGATGTCAGCAATTTTTAACGTGGCGGCCGTAATGAATTCGAATTAAAATTTAACTGACTGTAATGAAAAATTTTCAATTTTAATGACCAAAGTAAAAGTGTCTTAAAAGTTTCGTGACTTCTAGTGTAATTTATCCTAAAAAATGTTATGTAATTTTGTTTGCTTTGAGCTCGGTTATACATACTATCAATATATAACTATTTTAAGTATAATTGTTAGTTTCAATAAAAAGTCTTAGTTAAATACATTGACACTTATATCAAATAATTTAACTAAAAGTTTGATTTAAAATCTCAAAAATAATTACACTTTAATTTAAATAAAAATAAAAAGTAGTTAATGTAACCCCCTCGTCCCGGTCTGGCCGGATGACCGGTCCGAGTGGGCCACACGGGGAAAACCGAAGCGAAACCCGTTAAGGTTCCCCCTCGGTTAGCAACCCTTTTTTTTCTTTCATTTTAATCTTGACTAGAGGCGTGTTAAATCCTAAGTGATCACGACAGCGGAAAACAATCAAAGGAAATCACATTCGAAACACGGCCATGCATAAACAGTCCATTTTAAGCTTACAGAGCAGGCCGTATCGATACACCAATCAAGGGTATCGATACGCCTTGCCTTGGTCAACCCAACCAGTCAACTCGAAGAAGCCCGTATCGATACAGCCCTTGAGTATATCGATACGCCCTCTTCGGTCAACATCTCGTGGTCAACGAGATGAACCCGTACCGATATGCCCCAACACCGTATCGATACTCCAAAAACTCCCCAATTTCTCAAAATTCCAGTGACCAAAAACCGTATCGATATTCCCCCGAGTATCGATACGCCCAGCCAAATTTGAGCCCTGGAGGCAGTGGCGTATCGATACGGCCCTCAGGCGTACCGATACGCCCTGCACTGCAACACTCCCAAACTCATCAAAAACGAACAAGACTCGAACCTAAATGCAATTCAAGGCTTCCCTAGACCCAAAACAACATTCATACAACATTTACATACCATTATTTAGCCATACAAGCACCCAACATGTACAAACATCAAGGAAATCATGCAATTGATCAAAGATGACATTTAAGCATTCAAAGTCTCATGCTTCAACATTCAAACACAAAGGCAACCTCAAAGGCACATAGCCAACATTCATGGTAAGCAATTTAGGCATGGATTACAATTCAAACATGGCATCACAAGCCATACAAAAGCAAGATAACATGGAGTCTAAGCAAGCTCCTAACCAACCAACAATCATCCATCAAAATAACACATGTCCCATTGTCTAACTATTACATGTTCAACATTAAAAACTCATACTTGAAGTACTCAAGGCTAACAACCACACTTGGAGGCCCTCCACTTGCGCAAGCAACCCACGAACTAAGGATCTGCAATGTTGAACAAAGAGAGCGTAAGCAATGATGCTTAGTGAGGGTGAGCTCTTAAAAACAAACATCAACATTGCAGGGTCCGAGCACGATCTTAGCCAAGGCATTACACATATATACCAAGGATCCACAAGAGCCACAAGATAAAGATGCATGAGCAATATTCAATTAAATGTCATGATCATGAGCTCTAATCCACAACACAAGTAACCACGTTTAAACATCCAAATAAAGATCATATATCTCATCACATTGATACACTTATCAATCAACATTGGCACCTAGCTATGACCCGAATACGCGGATAACCACGTTGGAACTCACATCCAACAACCACATTACCTCACGGTGGGATTACACTCATCACCGGTCTCGCGGAGGGGATTCCACTCATCCTCACGCCCCGTCGATGGGATTCCACTCATCATCGACTATATATAAATACAATTTTCGGGTGAACCCGTACTCCTCCTTGGTGACTCAACGCCACCAAGGTCACGCGCGACTTTTGACTCATGTGTACACACTAACATCCTAATGATCGATCATTTGTACTCAAGCATACTAGTGCCAACATTTTACTCATACCACATTACTCATTTCAATCAATTCCGTGCTTACCACGTACTCACCATGAACCATCATCATGTATGTCTCAAGCATCTCAAATCATGCCTCATCTCACATGTATAACACAACATACATAAGCATCCATATCACATTTCATACGAGACATACACATCCACATATATGAGTTCATCCAAAGGCTCTAGATCAAGTTTAGGATTAGGCTACCACCCTAATCCTAACTCTAGGTGGGTCTACCAAGCCCGACCTAGTCCACATACTCGAACCAACCATTTTAAAACCATATAAAACAATTAACCACTCACCTAAGCTCCCAAGCTTAAAGACCAAGCAAGCGACCACCTTCAATCTCCCGGATTTACTTCCGATGCTTCACCGATGTCCAACCTCGATTCTAATCAATCCCAAACACAAACAAAACATCCACAATCAATAACTCATCGTCGGAACTAACCCGGAATGCAATTCAACTACAATTTACCATGTTACAAGCATGAACAATTCCCATTTTTCACCAACTCGGACAGCCCCAAAACCATGTCCAAAAACCATGTTTTCAACTTCCATTACACCCACAAATGATCCCAATTCAACCCCTATCCATAGTACTATCAAAAGCCTATCAAAACCCACCTAAAACAACCCCCAAAACTCACCCAAAACCCTCCAAAAACCCCATGTTTACCCAAATCCAAAAATTGCTCAAAATCATTCAAAATTCACATATGTTATACCCTTTGACCTCTATACATCATAACTAAACATATTAAATCAAAACACTTCACTTAACAACATAAAGATCTCATTTTTAATCAAAATCTTCCAAAATTCCATTTTCCAAAACCTTCATGAAAATCAAAATAAATGGTACTTTTAAAGAGAGGGAGTTGAGGGGAAGTCAAAAACGTCATTACCTTTCAAAACGGAGTTGAAATGGATGAGAAATGGGATGGAATAGTAGCTTGGTAGAGAGCTCTTTCCTTTCCCGTTGGTGAAGAAGAGAATGAATAGGAAAATGGGTGTTTTATTGTATAAAGGGGATTTAAATTGGAAAAATGGGTAAATTACAAAAAGGCCATTAATGAATGGCTATTCCCTTGTTCTTTAAATAGCTCTTCAACTTGCAATTAAATCAATTTGGTCCCATTCTAAATATTTATTTTGAAACCCGAAATTTTAAAGGATCATTTTAATTATAACCCGAGCCCAAATAATATTAAAATATTATTTTCACCTAACCCCTAAACCCGGGTGTTACAGTTAAATATTTTTTAGTTCTCAAATAAACATGTTACCTCTAAAAATATTTTTTTCTAATCATGTAATCATCTTAATTTGGAAAAGTTCTTCTGGTTCAAAGCAGTTTAAAACCTAAAGTCATCTTCGATTCTTTTGTTTCTGATAAGTTGTTGGTTTGAATATTTAAAATCTAACGATTTTGATTTCGTAATCTTTTTAAAAAGATTTATAAATCCAAATTGATTTTAAAATATATAACATATGATTGTTTGCACAACAATTGTCACTATCAATGCTTATTTTTACTGTAGTAAATTTTCTATTTTCTAAACACAATTACATTGGTGTAAAATAGTTCTAATAGTATATCAAATATATTTATTAATTCTTCAATGTCAATATGTCTCACTATAAAACATGTTTGTTTGTACAACGATTAACTATTATTAATATATTATTATGCTCATCCCTTTGTGTTCTGGTGGCAAAGGTTGATGTTTATCATCCCTTAAGACCCGGATTCGAGCACCAGTAATGCCATGCTGTGTGTGCCATCTTTGAAAAAGACAAAGAAAGTTGAACAGATACTACCCTTGCATCGCACCAGCATATTAAAAAAAATTAATATATTATTACACTAGAGTAAATTGATTCTAAATTATTACACTGATCGGTAAATTATCAAGTTAAAATTTTTAAATCTGTCTCATCTTAACAAATATAAGATATGAATAAAACTGTCAGAAAAAAAGAAATAAAACTAAAAGTATAAATGCAAAAGGTACTCAATCATCACCGTCCGCAGTCTTTAATCCCAGCACACTAGATCAGAGTTGTCTAAACAAAAATTTAACTAGTGCCAAATGTTAATACAATTTCTCAATTTATATACTTTTTACAAAACAAACTAGAACAAGTCCCTGAATTGGTATGTAAAGTTTTTAGAACACTACATATTAATAAGTATTTAGACACCTAACAAAAGGAATTAAAAAACTTTGCAAGTACAACTTTCACTGCTTCAAACAATTTTTCAGCTTAATTTTTAATAGGTCTTTTTACGTTCGTAAGTATTTTATTAAATGATATTTTTTTCTTCTAATACTAAGCTGAAGCTTGGCAAGCCAAAGCTGGGCAAATTTAAATTCTCACTAGCAATGGCTGGTCCTTCAAGATTTTTATTTTCTTTTCAATTCACTTAATTTCGATAATAAACTGATTTTTTTGCAAGTATCCAGTTGGACAACGAATTAAAATTAAAGTAAGTTTTATTTTAAATTTTGATTAAATAGTGTTGACTCGTTTTGTTATTAACTTTTTATATAAATTATATTTTTGATGCAGGGTTTCGGCACATTCATGGATAAAGATAAAAGAGTTCATAAAATTTTTTCTTTCTTGAATAAGTTATTTTTCACTTGTAAGGTTTTTATTTTTAAATTCTAATCGATTATTACTAACATGCTTATATGTGTATTGAATCCTAAGAGAATGTTTTACAAGATGTTAGAATTTTTAGTTTTTTTGGGTACATTACTAAATGGCCAAAGCTACATATTTATAGTCTTTTAACTGTTCAATGGACGATGGAGATCAATCAAATCCTACGGTTAATATTTTGAATCTAAAAAAATTATATAACCTAAAAGTATTTTAGATCTACTAGAACTGTCTACATAATCCTAGAAAGGTCTAATCTTAGAGAAATTTCCAAAAACTTCTAGAACTATCGTATTCTAGGACCTTCTGTAATCTTCTATCATATTCTATAATCCTAAGTTCTTGTTCTTTCCGTATTTTAATTATTTTCAAACTTTATATAAGGAACATATCTAACATTTTATCACTGCAATTGAATAATCAGCTACCGCTTACTAGAAAAATAATAATATAGAAGCAAACGCATACACGCTGGTATAAACTCAAAGTGCTGAGAAAACAATCCCCTCTTAAATTGCATAAAATCCACACAAGTATATTGTTATAATTTGGGTTCCCAAATTCTATAAAATATCAAAATAGAAAACAATCCCCTCTTAAAATCAAGGATAACTAAGTGAGAAAGACATGAAAAGGAAAAATAGAAAAGCATAGAATTCAAGTAGAGAGAAGATTAGAGTTTCATATCGAATAGAATTAGGGTTTCCAATCCAAAAGACAATGTGATCGTCTTAAAAACATAGAAACTTTGCCTTGCTTGGCATTGATTTTGCGTGTATGTATTAGTCGATACATCGGATTTAAAAGTATTTACAAAGATCCGACAAGATCATATTCTTTAACGAAAGAATTAATAGATGTTCTTGAATCATAAAAAATAGAAGCCAAAGGAGAAACCTTTACCGGATGGTTAACGATACAGTAGGCGGTTACAATGGTGTAACAGTTCAAATCTCAAAGAACAAAATTAAATGAATAAATGAGAAGATAGAAGAGTTAGATGAGAAAAGAATCAGAAGTTTTGAGCGAGACAGAAAATTTGGTGTTATGTTTCATAGCTTGGTCATAGATAGTGTGTAACAGAGCATGCCTTGCTCCATCTACAACACATGCACATATATAAGTTTGTCCACATTTCCCAAAGTCTAGGCTTTGACCACTAATTGCTTGCTGATATAGTTTTTCAACTTCTGTTTGAGAACAGAGTAGGCCATAATTCTCTAGGGTCTGCTCAGCAACAGGACCACACTTCAGTTGTTGTAATACTTGCGATATAGCCTTCTTCATATCATAAATATTTGTAGAACTGCTACGAGTTTCGGAATCCATAATTTCAGCATTTAAAACTCGCTTGTAAGCCGTCACCAAATTGAATTTTTCGCAAGCCTTTTTTGGCATTAAATGGAAATGTTTGACATCCTCCTCAAAGATGTAAGCTGGAGTTAAATTTGTTCCACCACCAAAACACCATTGTCTAAGTGTTCCAGGAGCATCTTTAGAAGCATTAGTTTCAAAATACCAGTAATTAAAATGCAACATAGCAGCAAACAGATTCTCCGGATGCAAAACAACTTTGTGACCTGTTAGAAAATAATCCGCTTTTTTCATGAGCAATAGTCTAAACCCGTATGGGTCATCACTCTCAACAAACTCTGCAATATGTTTTGTTGCCGCTGGATCCTCACCTTGTCTCAGAAAACTTTCATCGAACACCTTGATTGTATCTGAACCCACCTCCCTAGCCATCATCGATGAATCTAACACTACACCCTTAATCGGTGATCGTCCCAGTAGTCCCTTAGCCAAGTCCCCACACCCCTCGAAAATTGAGGCCTTGTTCTGTGAAGGTTCCATTAGACCCTCGGTTGAGTAGTCAAAATCAACCGATTCCTCGTCTGTTATCACAGACAATTCGTCGAACACCTTGGCTTTGTTAGAGACCGTCAACAACGGTTCTTGGTCTGTCTCAGCCCACTCGGTTACACGTGCCTGCATTTGATCTAACACGACATTTACCTTTTCACGAAATTCCTTAAGATCGTTTCTAATGCCGGTTTGTAATCTCTCAAACGCAACATCCACTATAAATTCAACTCCCTTGAGCAATGTAATCCGGAGTTCTTCGGAAATCATCACCATAATGCCCACCACAATCGAGAATCGCAAGGCTCCTGATACCTTTGTAACAGTTTAAATCTCAAAGAACAGAATTAAATGAATAGATGAGAAGATAGAAGAGTTTGATGAGAAAAGAAGCAGAAGTTTTGAGTGAGACGAAGAGAAATTTTTTTTGCTCGGCGGATTTATTTAATTTTATTAAAATACCTTGGTCGTATGCCTCATTAAAAACTTCCCTAAACTTAATTAGAGAAAAAGCGTACATACGATTAAGGGTAATACAGGACCGACACGCACAGCCTGAACAGGGAAAGACTCCCAGCATCCCAAGAAACTTCCAACCTCCTAATGCACTAAATACAAGACAATTTCAACGGCTCACACTTAACAGAGAGAAAATAAACATCCTAGACAATTTCAACATTTAGAAAAACACATGGCACGGAATAAATAAACTACCACGAAGCCTTAAACAGGGCATGCAGACACCTACCAGCCTTTGCAAGGTTGTTTGCAAACGAGTTTGCTTGTCTAGGCACAAAAACAAAAGTCACCCTACCAATCTTTCAAGCCAAAGTATTAGTATCAACTAGAACCGCCCACCATCTCCAAGGGCGTTGCATCGGATTCTTCAGCCAATTCAAAACCATCATGGAATCAGACTTGACAATCAACATCTCATGACCAAGCCATTTTGCTTCAAGAAAACATTCCAGTGCAGTTATAACTGCGACCAACTCGACAAAATAAGACCCAAAACCTACAACAGGACCTGAGAACAACATTCGAATAAAACCTTCCTTAGTTCTTAAAATACTGCCATAACCTGCGACACCATCCTTAAACGCTCCATCCATATTGAATTTGACATATCACGTTGTTGGAGGGGACCGATCAATTTTGGACTCGTCTTCCTTCAAGATACACCACGGCTTGTCCCACCACTCATCCATCTTTAAGTTCCAATCATCCTTAGACATGTTGATCCAATATAAAACTTTTAGTTTAGTGTAGAAAAGCAACTCTTGGGGAGAAGTTGATCTTTCCTGAAACACCAATTTATTTCTAGCAAGCCAGACACTCCAAAGAGCTGCCCCTACCGTCACATGCCAAATACTCCTAAGAGATTTTGAGAAAACATTTTCAAAGTAGAACTGAAACAGTCTATTAATATCAGACTGAGGTCGCCATCGGACCTTCTACCAAGCACAAAAAAGACATCAAAATCGCTCTTAAATTCTACAATTCATAAACAAATGGATTGAGTCCTCCTCGTAGTCTCCACACCAACCACACAAAGATTGATTTTCCCCTAATTTCACCCCCTCTTGAAAAGAAACTCTTTCCTTTTCAAGCCATCCTTAACTAATTGGTCATCGAAGCAAAAAAGAAGATTCGGAACAAAAGCGAAACAATTTCCCAATTGCTCATTTCCACACCTCTTTTCTATGACCTTTCCCTTAAAAAAGAAATTTTCATTCATTCGATCGATAGTTAAAAGTCTAGCTCAATGAGAATTTTATCACTCAAATACAAAAACAATGTAGTTTTACTTAAACTAATATTTAAACAGTCAATTTTACTCAAATATAAAATAGGCCCGTTACCAGGAGGGGGAATGGTATTAGGGAAATGCTTTAAAAAAAAAAGAAGCCAAAGGAGAAACCTTTTCGTTCCCCACCCTAAAGTAAAGAGGGAAAATTGTCGAAGGAAAATTATATATATATATATGGGTAATTATACCATGCACAAGCGCTTGTGGAATTTTTTTACACAATCGCCTTAGTTTTAGGGGTTAGGGATATAAGTGTAGTAATTTCAAATTTAAGGGTTGTTGATATTATTTTATGTTTTAGGTTAAAATTTAGGGTTTATATGTTAAAACTTAAATCCCTACTCATATTACACTAACCCTAAACCTTATCCCTAGTCCCTAAATTCTAACCATAAACCCTAAATTCTAACTAACGGCTTATATTAAAAAATATCATCTTTTAAGTATATATATATATATATATTATCCTATACACTGACGGTGTAAACTGAAATTTTCACAAGTGCCTTAGTTTTAGGGTTTAGGGGCTTAATTTAGGGTGTAGGGTTTAGGGGTTTAGGTGTAGAGATTTAAAATTTAGGGATAGTAGTTAGAATTTAAGGTTTATGGTTAGAATTTTAAGTTTAAATATTATAGTTTAATTCTTAAATTAATATGGTAAAGATTTAAGTTTTAATCTATAAACCTTAAATTATAACTCTAAACTATAAATTTCAACTACTATAACTAAATTTAAAACTATTTTCTATTAGCATTTGGAACATCATGTTATTTGTATATGTATTAAACACACACATACGTGTGTGTATATTATAATGGGAAGGAGAGAGATTGTTAATCTGGATCGAACTTAGAGATCAAATGTCAATTAAAACTTCACACATATATTTTTTATACAATGCTCAACTCTTTTTTCACCATTAAATTAGATGATATTAAATGTTTAAATAAATTCGATCTTATACTATTTTATATACTTCTTTTGTTTCACGAAAATTGTTTCTTATTGTTTTTTTGGGTCAGTTTTTTTTTTAATTTTGACTCATAATTATTCAAAATTTATTATTGATAAAAATATAAATGTATATATTTGAAAACTTCAAGTAGTTTTTAAATATATATTTTATAAAATTTAATTATTTAAAATATTTAATATAGTTATAGTCAAAGTTTAAAATTTTTTACTTTCAAAAAGTCAATAAGGGACAATCTTCGTGAGACAGAATAAGTATTATACTAACAACTATGTCAATCGAATTACACTCAATTGACACTTAAATGTAAGGATACAATACTTGCAAGTTATAAACATATTTATATTATTAACATAGTAAAACAAGAAGAAAAATGTCAATGGTCATGTTTAGTAAACAACTTTTTGAGTTAAAATTAGAGGTTTGATTTATTTTTAGATGTTGGACCAGTTAAATCTGCTAATTCAGATGTTTGATAAATAAAGGATTGTACCTTCGAATTGGAGTGAAATCTCTCATTTTAAAAAAAGCTTACTTTAGGAGTTTTTTGTTAGAAGATTGGATAAAAAAGTTTAAAGACTTTTTTGTCATTGACAATTACAAAAAAATAACCTAAATTTGAATAACTAATAAAATTAAAAACACACTTTCATAAAAAAATATGCGTCTAAATTTAATAATTAATGGACTTATATTAAAACATAATTTTATAAATAAAAAAATAATATATACATCTAAATTTAATAATTAATGAAATTATACTAAAAAGATAATTTCATAAATAAGAAGTTAATATATACATCATTCATATATGCTTAGTAATGTTATATTAAAAAATTAATTTTTATAATTTAATTAATATTAATAGATGCAAAATATTATTGCCCCTGCTTTTGTATTGTGACAGTTTACTGTTTTGTTAATGGACTATTTTTTCTTCCTCTTCTCCATAAAAACAAGTGCAACTTTAAAACTTTAGTTAGCGTCTACTTTTGCATAAACCAACGGTACGTAAAGAATTAATCACTAAATTTATTTTAGTAGATATCTTAAGAAACCCAAAAGAAATCATTAAACTAATGATTAGAAGCTTAAATCTAACGTTTTTCTTCTTTAAATTGTGAGGGCTAATCAATATATTGAATATAAATATATGGCGTAAATTTTTTTTAAATATTTAATATAAATATTTTTAATATGACTCGATCAAATACTCATTTTTAGTCACATTCATGATCGAAAATGGGTGATGGGTTCATAATGACACTTTTTAAATGTTACAAGTAAGGGTGTTCATAACCCGTCCAATGAGTATCCAGAGGCTCAATAAGTCTAATATTACTATCATAGTATTATTATGTTTTATCCTTTTTTTATTTTATTAATTTGAATTATGAATTTATTAGGCCTTTGGGTACACATTAAGCCGAATATGAATCCCTCTAATTACAAGTGTGGATGCAAAATTGTGGTCTTTATGAGATAGTCTTAAATTCGAGTTGTTACATGGATACTACTGACCTAAAAGTTGAAGTTGATGTTCTTGACTATTACCAGGCACGTTTCTATTAGGCACAATTTTCATGAAGCTTTAGCTAATCGATGAGGTGATGCACGATTTTCACCCTATGTATTTCTAATTCTTCACTTTGTTATATCTCCTGCTTTTGGTTGACTCTATTGGAAAGGTTAAGAGTAATCATTCGATCAAGTCGAGTCGGATAAAAAAATTTTGAATTAGTTAAGTGGATGAGTCATATTTTATAACTCAAACTTTATTTAAAATTTTTTGAGTCAAGTTGTTAAAGTTTCTGTTCAATTTAATTGTAAACATTTATAATTTTTCATGTGATATATATATATATATATATATATATCAAGTTGGAATCGAGAGATTCGAATCGAACTTGAAAATCAATCTACTAATTACTAATAATTTCAAGTTATTCAAATTTCTATCTTATAACTCAAACTTTATTTTTTCAAGACGAGTTGGGGTTTTCTGTGTCGAGTCGAATAACTCGGTTTTTTCAAGTCAAATTTTGCACACCCCTAAAAAATATAGATGTGCAAAACTGAGTTCGGTTAACTGTTAACAAATTGTTTTAATTAATTGACAAATTCAGATTATTTAATTTTGGTTTAATACAACTTTTCCCCCTAAAGTATACCCGATTTCCCAACTTGCCCCCTAAACTTCATTTTGCCCACTTTTTCCCCTTAAACAATTCGACGTTACCCATTTTCTCCATTCCGTTACCCTTTTCCGTTAAAATTTTTTTTGGCCAATAACATCCTGCCACGTCATAAACGGGTTGACTAAGTCAATCCGTCTGATTTTATTTAAAGGGTAAATTACATGTAAAGTCTGTCAGGTTTGTTTTTTTGTTCAATTTAGTCATTGAAAAGTCTATTTTTACTTTAAATTGACCCCTATTTGTTTCTAATTTTTATAATTTAGTTCATTATTTGTTATTATTAATAATATTATTTTATTAAAATGTTAATATTTAATAAAAATAAATAAAAACAAATATTTTAATACTAAATTAGTAATTTTTTAGATTCGAATTCCAATTAAATTCTAATTTCACTATATTTGAATTATAGTTTTTGAGTAAAATTTAAATTATATTCGAATCATGTTCGTATTATATTCGAATCATATTCAAATTATATTTGAATCATCTTCTAATTATATTCGAATTATTAATTCAAATTTTGCTACATTCGAAATATATTTTTTGAGCAAAATTCAAATTATATTAGAATTATATTTGAACCATGTCTATATTATATTCAAATCATATTCAAATTGTTTTCAAAATATAATTTGAATATGATATTTCGAATGTAATTCGAATATGATTCGAATATAATATGAACATGATTCGAATATAATTCTAATATAATTACATGTTTTTTCAACTATTATATTCGAATCATGTTCATAGTATATTCGAAACATGTTTAACATGTAATTATATTCGAATCATGTTTAACATGTAATTATATTCGTATTATGTTCATATTATATTCGAATCATATTAAAATTATTTTCGAAATATAATTTGAATATAATATTTCGAATGTAATTTGAATATGATTCGAATATAATATGAACATGATCCGAATATAATTCTAATATAATTACATGTTTAATAGGTAATTATATTCGAATCATGTTTGAAAGGTAATTATATTCGAATCATGTTTAACAGGTAATTATATTCGTATCATGTTTAACAGGTAATTATATTCGTATCATGTTTAACAGGTAATTATATTCGTATCATGTTTAACAGGTAATTATATTCGTATCATGTTCATATTATATTCGAATCATGTTCAAATTATATTCTAAATATGATTCGAATATAATACGAGCATGATTTGAATATAATACGAACATGATACGAATATAATTACCTGTTAAACATGATTCAAATATAATTACCTGTTAAACATGATTCGAATATAATAGTTGAAAAACATGTAATTATATTAGAATTATATTCGAATCATGTTCATATTATATTCGAATCATATTCAAATTACATTTGAAATATCATATTCAAATTATATTTCGAAAATAATTTTAATATGATTCGAATATAATATAGACATGGTTCAAATATAATTTGAATTGTGCTCAAAAAATATATTTCGAATATAGCAAAATTCGAATTAATAATTTGAATATAATTAGAAGATGATTCAAATATAATTTGAATATGATTCGAATATAATACGAACATGATTCGAATATAATTTGAATTTTACTCAAAAACTATAATTCAAATATAGTGAAATTAGAATTAATAATTAGAATTTAATTGGAATTCGAATCTAAAAAATTACTAATTTAGTATTAAAATATTTGTTTTTATTTATTTTTATTAAATATTAACATTTTAATAAAATAATATTATTAATAATAACAAATAATGGACTAAATTATAAAAATTAGAAACAAATATGGGTCAATTTAAGGTAAAATTAGACTTTTTAGTGACTAAATTGAACAAAAAAACAAACCTGACAGACTTGACATGTCATTTACCCTTTAAATAAAACCAGACAGATTGACTTAGTCAACCCGTTGATGACGTGGTAGGATGTTATTGGCCGAAATTTTTTTTAACTGAAAAGGGTAACGAAATGGGGCAAAATGGGTAGCGGTGAATTGTTTAAGGGGAAAAAGTGGGCAAAATGAAGTTTAGGGGGCAAGTTGAGAAATCGAGTATACTTTAGGGGGAAAAGTTGTATTAAGCCTTTAATTTTTAATCTTAAATTTTACCAATTATTATCTAATTAGATCGGTTAATCAAAATATTTGGTTCATGTTTAATTTTTTACTTCTCTTATTAAAACTATTAAACTTGACAATATAACAAATTTAATAATGGTTCAGTTGAAATGAAAGTGGAAAAACAATTAAAAAGTCAAAAAAAATTAAAGTTCACACCATTTAATAATAGAAATTGAGATCAAAGCTTTCACATGTTTTGAGGGTTATCAAAAGCAATGTGCTACATGATATTGTAGTGCATAAAATTTGCTAATATTTTAGATAATCAGTTATTTAATTTTACGTAAAATGATCTATAAACTGATCGAAATGATTTTTTCTAAAAAAAATAAAAAACGATTTATTTGGTTCTTACATTATATTTTAAGTTCGATTTTAGTTTATTGAGCACCGTTAAACCCTAACAGAGAAGTTACACATTTAGTTTCGTTACTTAGACATTATATTATTTTAATCATATTTTAATTTAATAGATTAACCATTTAATTAGATGATAATACGCGTCACTTGATTGAAGGAGAAAAATAAAAATAAAAGTGATTTCTTGTTTTAGTCTCATCTATGAATGATGCTTACATTAAACACCAAATCCTTTGTTATAGAAATAAAAAATGTGAACTTATTGCAACATTTTTTGATTGAATTTATTACAACATTTAAAATTGAATATATAAAAATAAAAAGATAATTTTTGTGCATTGAGTCTCTTAATTTTTGTACGTCATCTACTCTCCGCAATAAAAGAAGCTCTAGTTCAATTTGCGTGTCCCAAGATTGTACCTTTTAGTGGTTTAATAACAAAAATATGGGCACTCTTTTTTTTTGGGGGGGGGGGGGCACTTTATTCTCTTTTTGATATTCGATGTCTTTTGCAGTGTTCGTTATAATTTATAAAGGGGTGTTTGCCTTATTATCTTTCATTATATATAGCAAAAGGGTACCCTTCAATAACTTTACTTGCTCGATTATAATCATAAATATTTGTTTTTTTCTAGGTTTTTTAGGCAATCGAGTAGGGTTATTGTACTGAGTTGTTAAGTCTAAGGTGCCCAAAAAATGACAGTCAAAAACTTATTGCAGAAAGTTATATCTAAACTGCAATCTTATAAGATTTTGCTGCTTTAAATTTTTGTATTGATTAACAAAGTATCCGAAATAGTACTAAATATCACTTTGTTGCTTAAATGCGTTATAATTTATTGATTATAGCAATTTTATAAATTAAAATGTATTGTTTTTAGTGTAAATGCTTTAATTCTTTGAAACAATGGAGGATACAAATGAGTTGAAAAAGACCTCTATTTACAGTCAAGTCTCATTTTATCTAAGGATCCTAATGAATTAGGATCAACAACTAAGGTTAAAGTCCACCTATCACGACGGTATAAAATAAGGAATATTTTTTAGTTGGTCTTTTAGGATTTTTCATGGGTTACATTAAGTCTGTTGGTCTCTTCAATACTAAAATCTCGCAAAAAACCTCTGTGTAATTATGTGTGTATCAGTGTATGTATTTTGGGCCCATACTCGTGGTCCGTGACATTTATGTTGTCATGTTTCCCAAACAAAACTAGACAGGGTGATTCTGAGTTCGCCAACTGTCATTTTTCATTAAATAAATTATTAGCTCAAATATGCTTAAACGCAATTACTTCTACAGGTTATTTAAGCATTGTAATATGTTACTCGTGTAAGTCTCCCAACAGCCCACTTCTCCTCAAAAAGGTTAAAAAGAATTAGAAATGTTGGGACAAAATGATTTTAAAAATTTATAAAATGTTAATATATTTAAATTCACCTATTCAAATTCTAGAGATGTTACCTTAGAAATGCTAGTGTTTTCAAAATTATAAACACAATAACATACTTTTGATTAATTGTAGTGAAAATTAAAAAGAAAATAGAAGAAATGTTAACCTTAGAATGATGTTGAGTGTAGAATTGGAGTGGTAGTTGATATTCTTCCATTCTCCAATGTGTTTTCTTTGGATTGGAGAAATAAATGAAATGGATCTTGGTGGCTAATACATTCCCATTTCTGTCTAATATCAGCTTCTCATGACTTGATTTCCAAAACCCTAATTGATTTCCCTTATTCTCAATATAATCAAATCTCCCGTCCTTGTAAATAAAGAAGAACCACTCTCTTTCTCCGTTACAGAATTGTACTGCCAAATCAAACAATAAAAGTAAAAATAAATATATTTTCAATCTTTATTCTTTTTTAAAATTGTAAAATTTCCATAAACATAAAAATAGGGCTGTACTCAATGAGGACAACGGTAAAATTAAATTTTGACCCCTTCAAAAATATATAATTTATTATCGCCCCTAAATTCAAAATATTTTAAATGGTTCTCTCGGAAAATAAGCATTACCATCATCACCGTGACCCAGATACAAACCGGCAAACATAAAGCAAGGGAAGACGAATCAGATAGCAATAGCCAATATTACTATGTCATAAGATCTTGATTTGGAGTTGGTCGAATTTTTGGTCAACCTAAATTTGACACAACATTAATAGGATAAAACTTGATTTCGATCTGAATCTAATTTTTATTCTTGATATTTTTTTCTTAATAGAAAATCAAATGAATAAAGTATTAATTTATTCAATCTAATAACATAAAATAAAATTAAAGTAAATTTAATTTAATTTTATATAATAGTTCTAGCACCTTATATGTTAATTTATAAAAATATTTTTTATCAAAACATAATTAAATATATATATATATATAAAATGAAAATGAAATTACAACTAAAGAAGGGGAAAATACCTAAACTCATTGGAGAGTTGTTATAAAGCTCACTTGCATTGATTTCTTGAAAATTCAAAGCTGAAAAGGGATTGTAGATCACTTTGTTAATCAAATAAAAAGTGACCAATTCTTCGTCAGTTGGCAAAACCCTAAACCCTACTGGAATCCCATCTCCATAACCTTCTTTTCGATTTTGATCTGCCATCAACCAAACAAATATTCGCTATATATAATATATATACGTCTATATATAGTGGGAAAAAACGAGGCATTTGAGTTTGAAAATGCAGGGAGTGCTAAAAAATGGTGATAATTGTGGAATCCTACTAGAACTTTGACACGTAAATCTTCCTTTGGAAACAAAACAGAAAAGAGTTTTTGTAGCTGTGGATTGTTTCCTTTTTTCTTTCAAATTCTAGTTTCTGTTGCTGTCTTTGTGAGACGATTGGATTGAGTGAATAGTTTGTGTATTTCTTGATTGAGTGAATAGTTTGTATTTCTTGATTGAGTGAATAGTTTGTGTATTTCTTGATTGAGTGAATAGTTTGTATTTCTTGATTCCGTGATATTTTCTGCTGTCTTTTTATAGGGGTGAGCATTCGATCGAGTCAAGTGAAAAAATATCGAGGTATTCGAGTTGACGCGTCATATTTTACAACTCAAACTTTATTTGAAATTTTTTCGATTCGAGTCGAGTTTAAGAAATTCGAGTCGAGTCAAGTTTTCGAGTTCCTATAAAAATTTAATTGTAATTATTTATCATGTTATAGTACGGCTTGATTCCGATTTAAATGATTTTTTCTAATCATATAAGATATGCACATATATATATATTTCTTTATATTTTTCACATGTGACAATATTTCTTCATATTTTTATATATTAGTATGTATATATCATAAAAAAATTGAGGGACTCGTCTCGAACTTAAAAATAAATCCACTAATTACTAAAAATTTCGAGTTATTCGAATTTCCATTTTACAACTCAAACTTTATTTGAAATTTTTTCGAGTCATTCAAGTTTATATGAAATTTCGAGTCGAGTCAAGACGAGTCGAGTATTTTCGCCTCGAGTCGAATTTTTCTCACCCCTATCTTTTTTATGCCCTAACACTAAAAAATTAAATTTTAAGCCATAACCCTAAATTATAAACCTTTAAAACTCCACCATACTTCCAATTCCCTAAACCTTAAACCTAAGTCCTAACCTTAAACTTTAACTCTAAATCTCAAATTTAATTCTTTAATGTGTGGCACGAAAAAGCGACAAAGAATTTCTAAACTGATTTTGTAATATATGTCGGGGATAAGACTACGGTAATAAAATACCAAAACCACTTGCTTGTTGCAGTACTAATAGGCTTAAATATACATTTTTTTACATGAATTAGTATTTAAAAAACTTTTGCTCTTAAGTTGGTACATCAAGTTCTCAACTAAGCACTTTTTTTCAAGTAACAAGTTGATTCCCAAAGAATTTTTGCTCTTATTGTGGCACCCAAACTTTAACTTTACCCACTATTATGATACTTTTATTAATATATTTAGTCCCCAAAATTTTTATATTATATCAATTTGTTCATAACTCGAAATAATTCAATAAAACAACATCAAGTTACCGCTAAAGTTTTGTATATCATGCAAGTGATATAACATTTATAGGAGGAACAAACAATTTAAGAGAAGAAAAAAAGAGTAAATTGATAGAATTTTTAAATATGGATGATTAAATTTATTGAATCATTTCGAATTAAGACCAAATTAATAGAATATATAAGATTTGGTATCAATTTTAAGAGAAGGTGCCTAGTTCAAGTACCAACTTGGAAACAAGAAATCTTTAAGTACCGATTTGGAAGAAGATACCTAATTCAGGTACCAATTTGGGAAAAAAAAATTTAAGTGCCGATACCAACTTGAGAAAATGTGTATATATCGGGTACCTATGTATATTAAGTTTTACTAATACTTTTTCATGGACCGGGACTGATTACAAATAACTTCTTTGATCCCTGACTTTGGTTATGATTTATAATTTGACCCCTGATTTTGACTTTAATTTGTAGTTTCATCCTGGATAATTTGACCTTGTTTAATCTCAACGGTCCACCTACATATTTTAGATTTTGTTTGATTTTAATTAAAAGTATTTATTTATTCATAAAAATATGTTTCTACATAATTTTATGTAGGGTTATATTTTTTATACACAAACTTTGTAAAAATAATTTATACAACTCTTCCTATTTAAACTATGAAATCTAAATTCTAAATCTTTAGCTCTAAATCTTAAATTCTAAATACATTTGAACCCTAAATCCTAACATCGACAAACTAGTGTAAACTTTAGTTTACAAAAACTATTATCATATGCACTAACAATAAAAATTTTTTATAAACGGGATTAAAATTACGGTAAGTACTCCCGTTAATTTGCCTTTTTTTTAACTTATGATAAGGATAGTTGTTATAATTCTAATTATACTTGTGAAAAAAAAACATTTTTTTATCAAATAATTGTTCGTATTCATAAAGAAGTATAATATAAAGTTCTATCTAAACCTGATTTCATTCATGAAGTTTTATTGTATAATCGAGTTCAAATATATTTATTGTTTTTATTATATTTATTATTATCATTCGCATGTATAAAATCCATTCATTGTTACAAAAATTTGTCTTTCCGGTAGTGATTGAAAATGTATAAAATATAAAATTTTTGTTGTGAATTACTTTTTGAATTTATTAAACTTAATATATAAAAAATAATTATATATTTTTAAGGGTAAAATACCTAAATCATCACTCAACTTTGCTCTAGGACCTATTTTGGTCACTCAACTTTCAAAATGCTCAATTTTATCACTGAACTTTAAATATTGACTTATTTTGGTCACTCCACTGTTAAATCTCTAACATTGTTATGACGTGGAAATAAAAAACAAATATATATATTTTTTAATAATATTTTAATACACTTAATTAATTAAATATAAACCATCGGTTCCCTCACCTCACCCCCACCCACCCCTTTCTCACCTTCACCGACAACCATCTTCTTCATCCCAATAACGCCACTCCGGTGGGTTTTTCGACGAACCAAAACCACAAGCCGACTCCTCTTTTTCTCCCCTTTTCTTCTACCGGTTCGTTTTTCTGAAAACTACCTTCAAATGACTCAAAACGAGTCCAAACCCTTGAGTATTGGGAGCGCGATTCGCCGCCGTCCACCGTTGGATTGGCCTGAAACCGAGGTATGTTGATCTCCTCACCAAGGCACCTCGAATGACCGTTGAGATTCACCGTCCAACGCTCCAATCGCCGGAACTGAAATGGGAAGGTAAAACTCTCCCCTCTTTTAGATTTTAGTTTGATTTCCCCTTTTCTTTTTGGCTCTGATTTGTTCAATATTTCCTTTGTTTTTTGAGTTTTTGGTTATCAATTTGTAGTTGAGTAGTGGAGGGTGATGGTGGTTCGGGTTAACGGCAGTGAAGGGCTCGATGAATGTTGGGTTTTTGGCACTGATTTGCTGTATGGTGAGTCTCAGTTGTGGGTTATAGTGATGAACGCTGAGTTGCGATGGTGGGTTGAATGAAGGGAGATAGTTAGGTGAGCTAAAGAGGTCCAGTTTATGGTGGTTGGAGGTGATGAATGATGCATGATGAGAGAGGGGTGGGGTGGGGTGGGGTGAGGGAGGTTTGATTGAGATCGGTTTATGGTGGTTGGAAGTGATGAATGATGGACGGTGGTTGGAGGCGATGAATGATGGACGGTGAAAGAGGGGTGGGTGGGGGTGAAGGAGGGTGAGGTGAGGGAGGGTTTATTAAAATATATATTTTTTATTTTTTATTTCCACGTTATAACAGTGTTAGAGATTTAACGGTGGAGTGACCAAAATAGGTCAATATTTAAAGTTCAGTGATAAAATTGAGCATTTTGAAAGTTGAGTGACCAAAATAGGTCCTAGAGCAAAGTTGAGTGATGATTTAGGTATTTTACCTTTTTTTAATTTGTAGCTATAAGTAACGAGCAAATAACCTTGAAAATTAATAAACTAAACTACAACCAAATATAATATTTAGCTTTAATTATAATTAATTTTTTTTATAAGAATTGGTGATCTCGTTAAAAATTTTGTTCATAACGACCAACGAAACTCAAGGAAACATTAGTCAACAGCAAAAGGAGGAAAAGAGTGCCACATATTTTATTGCATGAAATAACCTCCTTACAATTACAGACTCAGAAAAATATAGCGGAAATCATCATATTCCTTCCTTAGCTAGCCTATCTGCCTTAATGTTAATCACCCTTGGAACGACCTTAAAATGAAAAGAACCAGATTGACCTAAAATATTGATCTCCCTAACCAACTCTTTAAATGCAACAGGGCACGTAAAAGGATTTAATACCCAACTGATAGCAGAACTACAGTCACCTTCCACTATCACCCGCTGATTCTTACAAGCATTCAAGGATCCAACTAGAGTCAATCCGAACCTTACGGCAAGCAGTTCGTCAAGAATAGGAAGACTCGGGCCATTAGGTTCTGAGAATGACATAATCACTTGCCCCTCCGAGTTACGAATGATCCCCTCGATTTCACCTGCGTAGTCATTCCTAAGCATAGCCTCGTCAACATTCAATTTTACATACCCTTGCGGAGGAGGGGGGACATGAAATTGGAGCCTGAGTTCTGCACTTCTTCCCGTTTAAATTATCAGCAAATGCAGGGTTGGCAATCAGATCCACAAATGAATCCATAGCTTCCGAAAATTTAGCTTTAAACCATGAAACAAGCCTGAACCTAGAAACAAAAAACAAATTATGAACATCCAATCTCATGTTATTAAAAATGATATCATTTCTCAGCAACCATATGGACCACATGATCGAAGTTGGGATAAAACGCCAAATGGGCAATTTAGCTTTGTTAGGACAAGCTTCTTGCCACGTCAAGAGAATAGAAACAACATCTCCAGGGAGCACCAAATGAACATTCCAAAACTTCGCATATCACATCCATAGTGACAATAGAATTTTGCATAGAAGGAGATGTGACAGTTTCTGGAGCCTCCCGGCAGAAAGGACACATGATGTCTTGTAAGGACGACATACCTCTTTTAAACAACTCGGTTTTGACTGGAATACACCCCCAAACCACCTGCCAAGTAAAGAACTCCACTTTCGGAGGGGAACAGCCGAGCCACACATGTTTGCACCAAAAAGTGGTTAATTTACCTTGATTCGAAACTGTATTACACCCAGATTTCACCAAGAACGAGCCTTCTCTAGAGCCAAGCCACACATGTTTGCACCAAAAAGAGGTTTATTTACTTGGATTCGAAAATGTATTACACCTAGATTTCACCAAGAACGAGCCCTCTCTAGAGCCAAGCCACATCAAGCAGTCGAAATCAATATCATCCGATTTGAACTTCTTCAAAGCATCCATCAATAAATTTCATCGGTTAACTTTTCAGTCGAACAACCTCCTTCTAAGGGGTATGTTCCATTCCCAATCCACTATTGTCTTGATGCCAAAGTCAGCGACTTTACCAGACTTGTTAATCGACAGTGCATATATGCGCAGAAAGTTTACCTAAAGAGGAGCATCACCAATCCAAGAATCATGCTAGAAGAAAATCGATTTCCATCTCCCACCTGTAATTTCAAATTGTTTTTCAAACTTAAACCAATCTCATCATCCTTGTAGAATGAGTTTATTACACCTTTCTAAACCCAATAGGAACCTACTAAGAGATTGATCCAGAAAAATAGCAGTGAATTCCATATTATTTTTACAACAGGTCGTCTTTTTCTAAAGGTTTTCCTTTTCGTGCGAAAACTTTCAAACCCATTTGCACAAAAGAGCGTGATTCTGAACATCCAAATTTCGAATACCCAAACCACCATTTGCCAACATAGCGCAAACTGCAGACCACTTAACCCAGTAAATTTTCTTTGTAGAAAACGATTCTCCACATAGAAAATTTTCCATAAGACTATTAAGCCTTCGAGATATAGCATTTGGCATTCTGAAGATGGACAAAAAGTAGATGGGCAAGGAAGACAACAGTGATTTAATTAACACCAACCTGCCACTAAAAGAGAGATTACTCGCCTTCCAACTCGCGAGGTAATTATAGAATTTATTTACTACCGGCTCTCACATGGCTAAGGAATTTCTAGAATGACCTAGATGCAGTCTTAGACAATCCGATGGAAAATGTCCAATGTAACACCCAACCTCTGACGCCCAATGAGACAGAACCTCTTCACTCACATGAATACCATAAAGCTTACTTTTGTTCAAGTTTAATTGAAGTCCTGGAGCTACTTCAAAGATTATGAGGACCCTCTTTACATTTTTTACTTCCCCCAGAGATGTTCCACACAATATGATCAAGTCGTCCACAAATTGAAGATGTGACAAGGTAAAAATGTTTTCCCTTTCAGTCTAAAACCCGTTAAAAATCCCGAGATTGACAGCTTTATCAACCATAAGATGTAGAGCCTCTCCAACTATATTAAAAAGCAGTGGGGAAAGTGAACATCCTTGTCGAAGCCCTCTAGCTAATGAAAAGCAAGGCGTAGGCACCCCATTAACCAACACAGATATGGACGCCGAAGACACATTTGAAAATCCACTTACACCAAACCTCTCCAAACCTCATTTCCTTTAACACACGGATTAGAAATCTTCAATATATTGAATCATACGCTCTTTTGAAGTCAATTTTAAAAATTGTACCTTTCAGACCCTGCTTCTGAATGAAATCAATCCATTCATTGGCAATAAACGCACAATCCATTATCTGTCTCTCCGGTGTGAAGGCAAATTGAGACTTTCTAATTACTGAATCCGCACACTCCCTGAGGCATCTAGAAAGAACTTTAGAGAGTATCTTATAAACCCAACCCACCAAACTAATAGGTCTATAATCTTTTAGAGACTTAGAGCCCACTTTCTTCGGGATTAAAGTGATAAAGGAATGATTAACTCTCAAATCCCATTCTCTGCCATGGAAAAAATCTTCGAAGAATTTCATTATATCCACTTTCAACTCAGGCCATAATTTTTTAAAGAATCCCATATTAAAGCCGTCCGACCCCAGGGCACGAGGACTATTCGTGGATGATAAAGCTTCCCATACCTTCTCCTCAGAAAATTTCCTTTCAAGCCCATCACTCTGCTCAAGAGATACTTTAGAAAAATCCAGATTTAATTCATCAACTTCTAGAGTCGACTTACAATTATAGGCTTTAGAAAAAAATCATGTACACACTCCTTGATTTTACATGGGTCGACTACAGATGCCTCATTATAACATATCGAGTGAAGCTGGTTCGATCTTCACTGATTTGAAGTCGTGATGTGAAAGAACCACGTGTTCCGATCACCCTCTTTAAACCACTTCAGTCGTGAATTCTGCAGCCATATTCTTTCATGCCTCCTAAAACACTCCCACAGCTCATGTCTAAGTTTTGCCAATTGATCCCATGAATCATCAGAATAAATCTCATATTGCAAACTTATTTCCAGATTGTGAATGTTGGCTTATAAAGCAAGAATCATCTCCTCAGACTGAAGCTTCTTATTAGCAGACCAATATTTGATAGCAACCTTCGAAGCTCTCAAAATACACAGCACACCTATTCTCTTGTTTTTAGACTTCAACTTCTGTAGATTAGATCGAACAACCTCAACGAACCCATCTTCCTCCAACAAATAATTATAAAATCTGAACGGGCGGGGACCCCAGTTTCTATTATCTTCCAATAATAAAATGGTGTTGTGGTCGAATAAAGACTTGGGCAACAGAACTTGAGAAAGAGTCGTGAAGGTCAAGAGAAAATCAGGATCAAGTAGAAATCTATCTAGCCTTACAAAGGTAGGAGGGTCTCTACTATTAGGCAATGTGAACGAGCTCACAATAAGAGGAAGGTCCACCAAACCAACTTCCTGAATAAAGCTTCTGAACATTTCCATTGTAGGTAGGTTGAAGATAACCCTCACTTTTTCCTCTCGGTTGAGGAAGGCATTGAAATCGCCTCCCGCACACCACAGAACATTCCAATTGTTTAAGAACATTGATAATTCAGTAAAGAATTCCCCCTTCTCCAAATCCACAGAAGAACCATACATATTATAATCCATATTTGAATTGATTGTATCTAAATTTCCCCATGATGGCCACAAATCTTCTAAAGATAAATTTATCAGTGACTTCAAATACTTCAGTATTCCAGGGGCATAATAAACATCCAGAAGATCCAGTAGCTGGTGCGACTATCTATTCCATGTTTTTGTAGCAACCCAATCTCCTAAATAAAGAGTGGTCAATATCGCTAAGCTTTGTTTCATGTAACAAAACAATCTTCGATTTCTTCCTTATAATAATTCTCTTAACAACTCTGGGTTTTTTCATCTACCCCAAACCCCTAATGTTCCAAGAACCCAGATTTGTGGCCCAGAGAATACCACATAACCCAGATTCAGAGGACCCTATCAATGTCCCTTTTCAATTTCCACAACCTTATCCACCAATGCTTGCTTACCTCCAATGAAAAAGAGGCCCAAAATGTTACTCACCTCCCACACTGCCAAAGCTTCTTCAATGTAATTTAGATGAACTGATTCATGCGAAGAGTTTGAATTCCCCGCGGATTGGTTCTAAGCCCTATCTTCTAAGGATTCTCGTATTTGACTTTTGATTTATCTTCTAAAACTTGTATTGAAGAAATTTTCTTTTCTATTTAGGGGAATTGAGACACTCAATTGTGGTAGGAGGTTCACCACCTTATTCCTGGAAAAAAATCTTAAGTAAGGAGTGTTCCTCACAACTGTCAGGGACGATAGAAGAAGAAAGATGGATATGAGGAGATGCTGGATCGTTATCCATAAGGGATTTGTTAGCTTTGTTAATTAAAGTCTCGGGCTTAAGAGACTCATTATTTGGGGTAGATGGACGACGAGCCAAAGGTTTAATATTTGGGCCAAATCCAACCAAACCTAGTGAAAAACTTTGGGCTGAGTCCGTACCAATCCCACCCAACTTCACATAACTGAATTCCAATTGATAAATTAACTCTCGAACCTTCCCCAAAATTCTAGGAGTCGGACTGTTCACTTCCAAATCAACATTGGAATCATGCACCACGTTTTGAATGTTCCCAACAGCATCTTCCAAGGGTGTCGACTGAGATGACGATTCGGAAGACTCTTCAGATACTACAATCGGATTATTGTTCTCCGGCTTATCCACTAGAATCGGCTGTGAGTGTCTAATTCCATCTTGTACAAAACAAAGATCTTTCTCAACATCAATGGAAACCTCCGGCCAAACATATGCAAAATTACCACCTCCATTAACAATATCTTCCTCAAGGGGATTCAAAAACACTTCATTGGTTTTAATAACAATTGTGAAGGATCTCCCATTAATTCTAATCAGAGAGACTGGACAAAGTGTTAATGGAATCCCTTCCTCCATAACACTAAGATCTAAATAATCAAACCAAAACGATAGCTCATCCATTTTGGTATTCCAAACACACTCCTTGTCCGCAATTGAGCTGAATGTGATGATACAGGAGTTGAGAAGATAGCCCTATTTCGCAATATTAACCTTAATCCCGCCACTCTCCAATGCCCTTTGCACAAAGTTTCTATCATAACCAGCCTTTAAAATGCCTACTATTGACCTCTTAATTCAGGAGGTATCCTCAGCGGGAATAGTAAACTTCACTGGACTATCATCTTTCGAAAGCATATCTCCAAGTGATTCTACACCCCATCTCGAATTAGATGGACCTTTATCCACTCCAGACTTGCTCATCAGAACCTCTTTATATGATCTTTGGTGTTAATCTTGTTAAGATTAAGAGTAGGCTTATGTGAATGTCCCATCTTTGTGTTTTTCGTAGTCCTTACGGGTCTCGCCTTTTTCATGGAAGACGAAGGAACCCGATTCAAATTGAAAGGAAATTTGGATTTTGTCACCGAGACCTTCCTATCATCGATTTTGGCACCATCCATTGCTGAAATAGCTCTACTCATATCCTCAAGATTCCCAAAATGCACGAACGCGAAGGTGTTGTCCTTGTACTTCGGTTTTCGGTTGACGGGTCGGATGAATACTTTCCTTACCTTATCGTGGTGGCTAAACAGTTCCCATAAAACACCTCTGGAAACTCTCCTACTAAGGTTGTCCATGACCAGTTACCGTCATCTGAGGCAAATCGATGGCCGCCTCTTGTCTCATGCTTCCTCTCCCCTTCTCGCTCCATAATTAATTTCAACAATTATAATTATAATAATATTATATATATATGAAGTAAGGTGCACTTGATAAGAAAAAATCTACATGGATAGTTTCTGACACGTCAATATTTTTGCAAATTTAAAAATATATACGGTCTAATACTTAACATTGATTATTTAAAATTAAGGGTTAACTACTGAAATAGTCACTTATGTTTTCCCTCAATACAGAGTTGATCACCGATTTTGAAAAACGATCAGTAAGGTCACTTACGTTTTCGAGGCGTAAACTTTTGGTCACTCAGCCGTTTGTTGCCGTTAAAAAATGACGTATTGCTGACATGGCAACAAAAAATAAGGGTAAATTACTGCAATGACCATTAAAGTTTATCTCATGTACATTTTTGCTCCCCAATTTTAAAAAATAAACATTATAGTCACTAATGAAAATATTTCTTTATAATTTCACCTTTAAATTTTAAAAAATTAATTTTTCAACACTAAAACTTTACAATCAATTAGTATAATAATATTATAAAGGCTTAAATGAAAAATAGGTGCTCAAAGTATACCCTTTTTAAATTTAGGTGCTCAAATTGTTCATATTTAATAACTAAACTTTCAAATTGCTCCTATTTTTTCACTCTGGATCGTTTTTAATATTATTGTAACATGACATGTCATTCTTTATTATTGTTAAATTAAAAATAATTTTAAAATAAAATAAAATCATTTTTATTATTATTAAATTTAAAATATATTTTTTAAATATTACTTCTTAAAATAATTTAGGTGTATAAAGTATTTTTTTTGTAAAAATAGGTGCCCAAATTTACCATAGTTACAATTTTAGGTGTCAGGCTGTTAAATGAGTGTTAGAAAATTTGTCAACCAATCGGTACTTGACATGTGACATTAATTTTATTAATTTTTAATGGAAAATACTTAGAACTTTCAAATTATTATAAAATCTCAAAATTTTACAAGCTTCACAAAACAGTCTCAATCCTTAAAAATTCCCAAACTTCCGCCGCCAGTTGCCGTCGCTGACCGCACCCACTTGGTCGCCAGACCAGGGCGATCATTTTTCCTAACACAGTGTCGTCAGAAACGCCCAACGGCGTGCAACCAAACGTCAAATACGAAATTGACGTTCGCGTTTGACGTTCGGTTGCACACCGTTGGGCGTTTTTGGCGACGCCGTGTTAGGGAAAATTGTCGCCTTGGCCCGGCGACCAAGTGGGTGCGGCCAGCGACGACAACTGGCGGCGGAAGCGGCGGTAGTCGACGACGAAAGTTTAGAAATTTTTAGGGATTTAAGGATTGTTTTGTGAAGTTTGTAAAATTTTGAGATTTTATAATAATTTGAAAATTTTGAGTAGTTTTTATTAAAAAATTTAAAAAATAAAATTAATGTCACGTGTTAAGCACTGATTGGTTGACAATTTTTTAACACCCATTTAACAACCGGGCACCTAAAATTGTACCTATAGAAACTTTGGGCACCAATTTTTACAAAAAAAAAATAATTTAGACACCTAAATTATTTTTAAAAAATAATATTTTTTTAAAATATTTTAAATTTTATAATAATAAAAATAATTTTATTTTAAAATTATTTTTAATTTAAAAATAATAAAAATGACATGTTATAATAATAAAAATAATTCAGAGTGAAAAAATAGTAGCAATTTGAAAGTTTAGTTATTAAATATGAGCAATTTGGGCACCTAAGTTTGAAAAGGGTATACTTTGGGCACCTATTTTTCATCTAAGCATTTATAATATTATTGTACTAATTGATCGTAAAGTTTTAAGTTTGAAAACATGAATTTTTAAAAATTTAAGGGTGAAATTATAAAGAAACATTTTTATTAGTGGCTATAATGTTTGTTTTTTTTTAAATCGTGGAGCAAAAATGTACATGAGATAAACTTTAATGGCTATTGCAGTAATTTACCCTTATTTTTCGTTGCCGGGTCAGCAATCCATTAGTGTTTAACGGCAACAAACGGCTAGGTGACCAAAAGTTTACGCCTCGAAAACGTAACTAACCTTACTGATTGTTTTTCAAAACCAGTGATCAACTCTGTACTGGGAGAAAACACAAGTAACTATTCCAGTAGTTAACCCTAAAATTAATTTAAAAAAACAATATCAAAATTTTGCATTTTAGTATCAAAAAATCTTATCGAAATATTTTATATTTCAAAATTTTGAATATAATTTGAAATAAAAAACAATGTATATATTAAGTTAGAATTTTTAAATAAAGACTAAAATTTTCATTTAAGTTTGTATAACAATTTAGCTCCTGTCAAATTAGGCGTTAATTAAAATAAGTCTATACGTAAAATGACATATCAATAAATTCTTATTTAAAAAGTCGCAATAAAGTAAGTCCCTAGAATTGAAGAACCTTGATTTTAAACAAAATCGGCATATGAAACGATAGCTTCGCCTTACTACAATCCTAAACACTTGATCTGGGAACAGATCTGGACTCTACCTGTTCCACAACGAATACGATTCTTCTTGTGGCTCGCCTTCAAGTAAAAATTGTTGACCAACCATGAACGTTGCAGGCGCTCTGTGAGCAACCAACCCTTTTTCCCGATTTGCCATGACACAACAGAGACAACGCTCCATGTCCTGCGCAATTGCAACGCAGCTAGAGTTGTGTGGCTATTAGTTCTTCCCCCTTCGATGATGAACAACTTCTTCCAATCAGACATGCATGACTAGATATCTGCTAATCTAAAATCTCACTTAGTAGTTACTCAATGGTCTTTGTCATGAAAAGTGTTATTTGCTTCAATCACTTGGCAACTATAGAAAAATTGAAACGATAAGGCGTTCAACGACGACATAGAACCCCCGGATGTTGTTCACGAAAGAAGTATCACATGAGCACGCTTCTATACTGAAAGCTCCTCCTAGTCTACTATCGAGCTAGCATCAACTCCTGCTCATTGGCATCGTCCTGGTCCAGGATGGCTTTGCTTAAATATTGACGGTGCTGTTTCTCCTAGCACAGGTGTTGGAACTGTTGGCGGACTCTTTCGCGATCATGAAGGCTCCTAAATCCTAGGGTTTAACAAAACCATTACCTTTACACGTCGGAGCTATGGGCGATATATCTTGGTCTCCAACTCGCTTGGGACCAAAGTTTTGGCGCATTAATGGTACAATCTGACTCCTTGGAGGCAATTAAGCTCTTAAATCATCCAGACGCGGCTAACAACTCAATAGCACTTGTTCTAGCAATTATCAGAATCAGAGAAAAATCATGAATTACAACGCTCCACTAGATTTCACGACAACAAAACTCTCATGTCGATGCACTGGCGAAACTTGCTGAACCTCTTCATAAACCTATGTCTATTTTTGATGCACATCCATAGTTTTTTATACAACTTTTAGAAGATGATAATTTAGGCTCCATATCAATTTCTAGTTTAATGTAAGAACTTTTGATTTTATCTATCTCATTTTAATTAAAAAACAACAACATTTACAATGTTAACATGATAACTTCCTATTAGCAGTTGAACATGTTGATGTAACATCACTCGATTGGTTGAATTTTTTTTAAATCATTACTAAAATTCATATATATAGAGAGAGAAAAAATATAAAAATATTTAAAGTTATAAAATTATACCAATTCTAAAAATCTAAAAAAGTTTTTGATTTGTAATCAAGCGTTTATATCGTTATCTTTGAGTTGTATTTTCGATTATCTCTAATGATGTATTTGGATTTTATATCATTTTATAATGATTTTACAAATCAATGTATTCTCGATTATTTATTTTCAGTATTCACTTGTAACTTGTTTTATGTCAATCATCAGTTATCTAAATGCTAAAAAATTTAAATAATATTCAAAGTTCGAATGTTGATATTATAATTTTTTTCTATTAAAAAATTTGACTTGCATAAACTTTCAATAGCATTTTGTTAATTGTTAAATTTTCACCATCTTACTTTCCTCACTAACAATTTACCTTTTCACGAAATTCCTTAAGATCGTTTCTAATGCCGGTTTGTAATCTCTCAAACGCAACATCCACTATAAATTCAACTCCCTTGAGCAATGTAATCCGGAGTTCTTCGGAAATCATCACCATAATGCCCACCACAATCGAGAATCGCAAGGCTCCTGATACCTTTGTAACAGTTTAAATCTCAAAGAACAGAATTAAATGAATAGATGAGAAGATAGAAGAGTTTGATGAGAAAAGAAGCAGAAGTTTTGAGTGAGACGAAGAGAAATTTTTTTTGCTCGGCGGATTTATTTAATTTTATTAAAATACCTTGGTCGTATGCCTCATTAAAAACTTCCCTAAACTTAATTAGAGAAAAAGCGTACATACGATTAAGGGTAATACAGGACCGACACGCACAGCCTGAACAGGGAAAGACTCCCAGCATCCCAAGAAACTTCCAACCTCCTAATGCACTAAATACAAGACAATTTCAACGGCTCACACTTAACAGAGAGAAAATAAACATCCTAGACAATTTCAACATTTAGAAAAACACATGGCACGGAATAAATAAACTACCACGAAGCCTTAAACAGGGCATGCAGACACCTACCAGCCTTTGCAAGGTTGTTTGCAAACGAGTTTGCTTGTCTAGGCACAAAAACAAAAGTCACCCTACCAATCTTTCAAGCCAAAGTATTAGTATCAACTAGAACCGCCCACCATCTCCAAGGGCGTTGCATCGGATTCTTCAGCCAATTCAAAACCATCATGGAATCAGACTTGACAATCAACATCTCATGACCAAGCCATTTTGCTTCAAGAAAACATTCCAGTGCAGTTATAACTGCGACCAACTCGACAAAATAAGACCCAAAACCTACAACAGGACCTGAGAACAACATTCGAATAAAACCTTCCTTAGTTCTTAAAATACTGCCATAACCTGCGACACCATCCTTAAACGCTCCATCCATATTGAATTTGACATATCACGTTGTTGGAGGGGACCGATCAATTTTGGACTCGTCTTCCTTCAAGATACACCACGGCTTGTCCCACCACTCATCCATCTTTAAGTTCCAATCATCCTTAGACATGTTGATCCAATATAAAACTTTTAGTTTAGTGTAGAAAAGCAACTCTTGGGGAGAAGTTGATCTTTCCTGAAACACCAATTTATTTCTAGCAAGCCAGACACTCCAAAGAGCTGCCCCTACCGTCACATGCCAAATACTCCTAAGAGATTTTGAGAAAACATTTTCAAAGTAGAACTGAAACAGTCTATTAATATCAGACTGAGGTCGCCATCGGACCTTCTACCAAGCACAAAAAATACATCAAAATCGCTCTTAAATTCTACAATTCATAAACAAATGGATTGAGTCCTCCTCGTAGTCTCCACACCAACCACACAAAGATTGATTTTCCCCTAATTTCACCCCCTCTTGAAAAGAAACTCTTTCCTTTTCAAGCCATCCTTAACTAATTGGTCATCGAAGCAAAAAAGAAGATTCGGAACAAAAGCGAAACAATTTCCCAATTGCTCATTTCCACACCTCTTTTCTATGACCTTTCCCTTAAAAAAGAAATTTTCATTCATTCGATCGATAGTTAAAAGTCTAGCTCAATGAGAATTTTATCACTCAAATACAAAAACAATGTAGTTTTACTTAAACTAATATTTAAACAGTCAATTTTACTCAAATATAAAATAGGCCCGTTACCAGGAGGGGGAATGGTATTAGGGAAATGCTTTAAAAAAAAAAGAAGCCAAAGGAGAAACCTTTTCGTTCCCCACCCTAAAGTAAAGAGGGAAAATTGTCGAAGGAAAATTATATATATATATATGGGTAATTATACCATGCACAAGCGCTTGTGGAATTTTTTTACACAATCGCCTTAGTTTTAGGGGTTAGGGATATAAGTGTAGTAATTTCAAATTTAAGGGTTGTTGATATTATTTTATGTTTTAGGTTAAAATTTAGGGTTTATATGTTAAAACTTAAATCCCTACTCATATTACACTAACCCTAAACCTTATCCCTAGTCCCTAAATTCTAACCATAAACCCTAAATTCTAACTAACGGCTTATATTAAAAAATATCATCTTTTAAGTATATATATATATATATATTATCCTATACACTGACGGTGTAAACTGAAATTTTCACAAGTGCCTTAGTTTTAGGGTTTAGGGGCTTAATTTAGGGTGTAGGGTTTAGGGGTTTAGGTGTAGAGATTTAAAATTTAGGGATAGTAGTTAGAATTTAAGGTTTATGGTTAGAATTTTAAGTTTAAATATTATAGTTTAATTCTTAAATTAATATGGTAAAGATTTAAGTTTTAATCTATAAACCTTAAATTATAACTCTAAACTATAAATTTCAACTACTATAACTAAATTTAAAACTATTTTCTATTAGCATTTGGAACATCATGTTATTTGTATATGTATTAAACACACACATACGTGTGTGTATATTATAATGGGAAGGAGAGAGATTGTTAATCTGGATCGAACTTAGAGATCAAATGTCAATTAAAACTTCACACATATATTTTTTATACAATGCTCAACTCTTTTTTCACCATTAAATTAGATGATATTAAATGTTTAAATAAATTCGATCTTATACTATTTTATATACTTCTTTTGTTTCACGAAAATTGTTTCTTATTGTTTTTTTGGGTCAGTTTTTTTTTAATTTTGACTCATAATTATTCAAAATTTATTATTGATAAAAATATAAATGTATATATTTGAAAACTTCAAGTAGTTTTTAAATATATATTTTATAAAATTTAATTATTTAAAATATTTAATATAGTTATAGTCAAAGTTTAAAATTTTTTACTTTCAAAAAGTCAATAAGGGACAATCTTCGTGAGACAGAATAAGTATTATACTAACAACTATGTCAATCGAATTACACTCAATTGACACTTAAATGTAAGGATACAATACTTGCAAGTTATAAACATATTTATATTATTAACATAGTAAAACAAGAAGAAAAATGTCAATGGTCATGTTTAGTAAACAACTTTTTGAGTTAAAATTAGAGGTTTGATTTATTTTTAGATGTTGGACCAGTTAAATCTGCTAATTCAGATGTTTGATAAATAAAGGATTGTACCTTCGAATTGGAGTGAAATCTCTCATTTTAAAAAAAGCTTACTTTAGGAGTTTTTTGTTAGAAGATTGGATAAAAAAGTTTAAAGACTTTTTTGTCATTGACAATTACAAAAAAAATAACCTAAATTTGAATAACTAATAAAATTAAAAACACACTTTCATAAAAAAATATGCGTCTAAATTTAATAATTAATGGACTTATATTAAAACATAATTTTATAAATAAAAAAATAATATATACATCTAAATTTAATAATTAATGAAATTATACTAAAAAGATAATTTCATAAATAAGAAGTTAATATATACATCATTCATATATGCTTAGTAATGTTATATTAAAAAATTAATTTTTATAATTTAATTAATATTAATAGATGCAAAATATTATTGCCCCTGCTTTTGTATTGTGACAGTTTACTGTTTTGTTAATGGACTATTTTTTCTTCCTCTTCTCCATAAAAACAAGTGCAACTTTAAAACTTTAGTTAGCGTCTACTTTTGCATAAACCAACGGTACGTAAAGAATTAATCACTAAATTTATTTTAGTAGATATCTTAAGAAACCCAAAAGAAATCATTAAACTAATGATTAGAAGCTTAAATCTAACGTTTTTCTTCTTTAAATTGTGAGGGCTAATCAATATATTGAATATAAATATATGGCGTAAATTTTTTTTAAATATTTAATATAAATATTTTTAATATGACTCGATCAAATACTCATTTTTAGTCACATTCATGATCGAAAATGGGTGATGGGTTCATAATGACACTTTTTAAATGTTACAAGTAAGGGTGTTCATAACCCGTCCAATGAGTATCCAGAGGCTCAATAAGTCTAATATTACTATCATAGTATTATTATGTTTTATCCTTTTTTTTATTTTATTAATTTGAATTATGAATTTATTAGGCCTCTGGGTACACATTAAGCCGAATATGAATCCCTCTAATTACAAGTGTGGATGCAAAATTGTGGTCTTTATGAGATAGTCTTAAATTCGAGTTGTTACATGGATACTACTGACCTAAAAGTTGAAGTTGATGTTCTTGACTATTACCAGGCACGTTTCTATTAGGCACAATTTTCATGAAGCTTTAGCTAATCGATGAGGTGATGCACGATTTTCACCCTATGTATTTCTAATTCTTCACTTTGTTATATCTCCTGCTTTTGGTTGACTCTATTGGAAAGGTTAAGAGTAATCATTCGATCAAGTCGAGTCGGATAAAAAAATTTTGAATTAGTTAAGTGGATGAGTCATATTTTATAACTCAAACTTTATTTAAAATTTTTTGAGTCAAGTTGTTAAAGTTTCTGTTCAATTTAATTGTAAACATTTATAATTTTTCATGTGATATATATATATATATATATCAAGTTGGAATCGAGAGATTCGAATCGAACTTGAAAATCAATCTACTAATTACTAATAATTTCAAGTTATTCAAATTTCTATCTTATAACTCAAACTTTATTTTTTCAAGACGAGTTGGGGTTTTCTGTGTCGAGTCGAATAACTCGGTTTTTTCAAGTCAAATTTTGCACACCCCTAAAAAATATAGATGTGCAAAACTGAGTTCGGTTAACTGTTAACAAATTGTTTTAATTAATTGACAAATTCAGATTATTTAATTTTGGTTTAATACAACTTTTCCCCCTAAAGTATACCCGATTTCCCAACTTGCCCCCTAAACTTCATTTTGCCCACTTTTTCCCCTTAAACAATTCGACGTTACCCATTTTCTCCATTCCGTTACCCTTTTCCGTTAAAAATTTTTTTGGCCAATAACATCCTGCCACGTCATAAACGGGTTGACTAAGTCAATCCGTCTGATTTTATTTAAAGGGTAAATTACATGTAAAGTCTGTCAGGTTTGTTTTTTTGTTCAATTTAGTCATTGAAAAGTCTATTTTTACTTTAAATTGACCCCTATTTGTTTCTAATTTTTATAATTTAGTTCATTATTTGTTATTATTAATAATATTATTTTATTAAAATGTTAATATTTAATAAAAATAAATAAAAACAAATATTTTAATACTAAATTAGTAATTTTTTAGATTCGAATTCCAATTAAATTCTAATTTCACTATATTTGAATTATAGTTTTTGAGTAAAATTTAAATTATATTCGAATCATGTTCGTATTATATTCGAATCATATTCAAATTATATTTGAATCATCTTCTAATTATATTCGAATTATTAATTCAAATTTTGCTACATTCGAAATATATTTTTTGAGCAAAATTCAAATTATATTAGAATTATATTTGAACCATGTCTATATTATATTCAAATCATATTCAAATTGTTTTCAAAATATAATTTGAATATGATATTTCGAATGTAATTCGAATATGATTCGAATATAATATGAACATGATTCGAATATAATTCTAATATAATTACATGTTTTTTCAACTATTATATTCGAATCATGTTCATAGTATATTCGAAACATGTTTAACATGTAATTATATTCGAATCATGTTTAACATGTAATTATATTCGTATTATGTTCATATTATATTCGAATCATATTAAAATTATTTTCGAAATATAATTTGAATATAATATTTCGAATGTAATTTGAATATGATTCGAATATAATATGAACATGATCCGAATATAATTCTAATATAATTACATGTTTAATAGGTAATTATATTCGAATCATGTTTGAAAGGTAATTATATTCGAATCATGTTTAACAGGTAATTATATTCGTATCATGTTTAACAGGTAATTATATTCGTATCATGTTTAACAGGTAATTATATTCGTATCATGTTTAACAGGTAATTATATTCGTATCATGTTCATATTATATTCGAATCATGTTCAAATTATATTCTAAATATGATTCGAATATAATACGAGCATGATTTGAATATAATACGAACATGATACGAATATAATTACCTGTTAAACATGATTCAAATATAATTACCTGTTAAACATGATTCGAATATAATAGTTGAAAAACATGTAATTATATTAGAATTATATTCGAATCATGTTCATATTATATTCGAATCATATTCAAATTACATTTGAAATATCATATTCAAATTATATTTCGAAAATAATTTTAATATGATTCGAATATAATATAGACATGGTTCAAATATAATTTGAATTGTGCTCAAAAAATATATTTCGAATATAGCAAAATTCGAATTAATAATTTGAATATAATTAGAAGATGATTCAAATATAATTTGAATATGATTCGAATATAATACGAACATGATTCGAATATAATTTGAATTTTACTCAAAAACTATAATTCAAATATAGTGAAATTAGAATTAATAATTAGAATTTAATTGGAATTCGAATCTAAAAAATTACTAATTTAGTATTAAAATATTTGTTTTTATTTATTTTTATTAAATATTAACATTTTAATAAAATAATATTATTAATAATAACAAATAATGGACTAAATTATAAAAATTAGAAACAAATATGGGTCAATTTAAGGTAAAATTAGACTTTTTAGTGACTAAATTGAACAAAAAAAACAAACCTGACAGACTTGACATGTCATTTACCCTTTAAATAAAACCAGACAGATTGACTTAGTCAACCCGTTGATGACGTGGTAGGATGTTATTGGCCGAAATTTTTTTTAACTGAAAAGGGTAACGAAATGGGGCAAAATGGGTAGCGGTGAATTGTTTAAGGGGAAAAAGTGGGCAAAATGAAGTTTAGGGGGCAAGTTGAGAAATCGAGTATACTTTAGGGGGAAAAGTTGTATTAAGCCTTTAATTTTTAATCTTAAATTTTACCAATTATTATCTAATTAGATCGGTTAATCAAAATATTTGGTTCATGTTTAATTTTTTACTTCTCTTATTAAAACTATTAAACTTGACAATATAACAAATTTAATAATGGTTCAGTTGAAATGAAAGTGGAAAAACAATTAAAAAGTCAAAAAAAATTAAAGTTCACACCATTTAATAATAGAAATTGAGATCAAAGCTTTCACATGTTTTGAGGGTTATCAAAAGCAATGTGCTACATGATATTGTAGTGCATAAAATTTGCTAATATTTTAGATAATCAGTTATTTAATTTTACGTAAAATGATCTATAAACTGATCGAAATGATTTTTTCTAAAAAAAATAAAAAACGATTTATTTGGTTCTTACATTATATTTTAAGTTCGATTTTAGTTTATTGAGCACCGTTAAACCCTAACAGAGAAGTTACACATTTAGTTTCGTTACTTAGACATTATATTATTTTAATCATATTTTAATTTAATAGATTAACCATTTAATTAGATGATAATACGCGTCACTTGATTGAAGGAGAAAAATAAAAATAAAAGTGATTTCTTGTTTTAGTCTCATCTATGAATGATGCTTACATTAAACACCAAATCCTTTGTTATAGAAATAAAAAATGTGAACTTATTGCAACATTTTTTGATTGAATTTATTACAACATTTAAAATTGAATATATAAAAATAAAAAGATAATTTTTGTGCATTGAGTCTCTTAATTTTTGTACGTCATCTACTCTCCGCAATAAAAGAAGCTCTAGTTCAATTTGCGTGTCCCAAGATTGTACCTTTTAGTGGTTTAATAACAAAAATATGGGCACTCTTTTTTTTTGGGGGGGGGGGCACTTTATTCTCTTTTTGATATTCGATGTCTTTTGCAGTGTTCGTTATAATTTATAAAGGGGTGTTTGCCTTATTATCTTTCATTATATATAGCAAAAGGGTACCCTTCAATAACTTTACTTGCTCGATTATAATCATAAATATTTGTTTTTTTCTAGGTTTTTTAGGCAATCGAGTAGGGTTATTGTACTGAGTTGTTAAGTCTAAGGTGCCCAAAAAATGACAGTCAAAAACTTATTGCAGAAAGTTATATCTAAACTGCAATCTTATAAGATTTTGCTGCTTTAAATTTTTGTATTGATTAACAAAGTATCCGAAATAGTACTAAATATCACTTTGTTGCTTAAATGCGTTATAATTTATTGATTATAGCAATTTTATAAATTAAAATGTATTGTTTTTAGTGTAAATGCTTTAATTCTTTGAAACAATGGAGGATACAAATGAGTTGAAAAAGACCTCTATTTACAGTCAAGTCTCATTTTATCTAAGGATCCTAATGAATTAGGATCAACAACTAAGGTTAAAGTCCACCTATCACGACGGTATAAAATAAGGAATATTTTTTAGTTGGTCTTTTAGGATTTTTCATGGGTTACATTAAGTCTGTTGGTCTCTTCAATACTAAAATCTCGCAAAAAACCTCTGTGTAATTATGTGTGTATCAGTGTATGTATTTTGGGCCCATACTCGTGGTCCGTGACATTTATGTTGTCATGTTTCCCAAACAAAACTAGACAGGGTGATTCTGAGTTCGCCAACTGTCATTTTTCATTAAATAAATTATTAGCTCAAATATGCTTAAACGCAATTACTTCTACAGGTTATTTAAGCATTGTAATATGTTACTCGTGTAAGTCTCCCAACAGCCCACTTCTCCTCAAAAAGGTTAAAAAGAATTAGAAATGTTGGGACAAAATGATTTTAAAAATTTATAAAATGTTAATATATTTAAATTCACCTATTCAAATTCTAGAGATGTTACCTTAGAAATGCTAGTGTTTTCAAAATTATAAACACAATAACATACTTTTGATTAATTGTAGTGAAAATTAAAAAGAAAATAGAAGAAATGTTAACCTTAGAATGATGTTGAGTGTAGAATTGGAGTGGTAGTTGATATTCTTCCATTCTCCAATGTGTTTTCTTTGGATTGGAGAAATAAATGAAATGGATCTTGGTGGCTAATACATTCCCATTTCTGTCTAATATCAGCTTCTCATGACTTGATTTCCAAAACCCTAATTGATTTCCCTTATTCTCAATATAATCAAATCTCCCGTCCTTGTAAATAAAGAAGAACCACTCTCTTTCTCCGTTACAGAATTGTACTGCCAAATCAAACAATAAAAGTAAAAATAAATATATTTTCAATCTTTATTCTTTTTTAAAATTGTAAAATTTCCATAAACATAAAAATAGGGCTGTACTCAATGAGGACAACGGTAAAATTAAATTTTGACCCCTTCAAAAATATATAATTTATTATCGCCCCTAAATTCAAAATATTTTAAATGGTTCTCTCGGAAAATAAGCATTACCATCATCACCGTGACCCAGATACAAACCGGCAAACATAAAGCAAGGGAAGACGAATCAGATAGCAATAGCCAATATTACTATGTCATAAGATCTTGATTTGGAGTTGGTCGAATTTTTGGTCAACCTAAATTTGACACAACATTAATAGGATAAAACTTGATTTCGATCTGAATCTAATTTTTATTCTTGATATTTTTTTCTTAATAGAAAATCAAATGAATAAAGTATTAATTTATTCAATCTAATAACATAAAATAAAATTAAAGTAAATTTAATTTAATTTTATATAATAGTTCTAGCACCTTATATGTTAATTTATAAAAATATTTTTTATCAAAACATAATTAAATATATATATATATATAAAATGAAAATGAAATTACAACTAAAGAAGGGGAAAATACCTAAACTCATTGGAGAGTTGTTATAAAGCTCACTTGCATTGATTTCTTGAAAATTCAAAGCTGAAAAGGGATTGTAGATCACTTTGTTAATCAAATAAAAAGTGACCAATTCTTCGTCAGTTGGCAAAACCCTAAACCCTACTGGAATCCCATCTCCATAACCTTCTTTTCGATTTTGATCTGCCATCAACCAAACAAATATTCGCTATATATAATATATATACGTCTATATATAGTGGGAAAAAACGAGGCATTTGAGTTTGAAAATGCAGGGAGTGCTAAAAAATGGTGATAATTGTGGAATCCTACTAGAACTTTGACACGTAAATCTTCCTTTGGAAACAAAACAGAAAAGAGTTTTTGTAGCTGTGGATTGTTTCCTTTTTTCTTTCAAATTCTAGTTTCTGTTGCTGTCTTTGTGAGACGATTGGATTGAGTGAATAGTTTGTGTATTTCTTGATTGAGTGAATAGTTTGTATTTCTTGATTGAGTGAATAGTTTGTGTATTTCTTGATTGAGTGAATAGTTTGTATTTCTTGATTCCGTGATATTTTCTGCTGTCTTTTTATAGGGGTGAGCATTCGATCGAGTCAAGTGAAAAAATATCGAGGTATTCGAGTTGACGCGTCATATTTTACAACTCAAACTTTATTTGAAATTTTTTCGATTCGAGTCGAGTTTAAGAAATTCGAGTCGAGTCAAGTTTTCGAGTTCCTATAAAAATTTAATTGTAATTATTTATCATGTTATAGTACGGCTTGATTCCGATTTAAATGATTTTTTCTAATCATATAAGATATGCACATATATATATATTTCTTTATATTTTTCACATGTGACAATATTTCTTCATATTTTTATATATTAGTATGTATATATCATAAAAAAATTGAGGGACTCGTCTCGAACTTAAAAATAAATCCACTAATTACTAAAAATTTCGAGTTATTCGAATTTCCATTTTACAACTCAAACTTTATTTGAAATTTTTTCGAGTCATTCAAGTTTATATGAAATTTCGAGTCGAGTCAAGACGAGTCGAGTATTTTCGCCTCGAGTCGAATTTTTCTCACCCCTATCTTTTTTATGCCCTAACACTAAAAAATTAAATTTTAAGCCATAACCCTAAATTATAAACCTTTAAAACTCCACCATACTTCCAATTCCCTAAACCTTAAACCTAAGTCCTAACCTTAAACTTTAACTCTAAATCTCAAATTTAATTCTTTAATGTGTGGCACGAAAAAGCGACAAAGAATTTCTAAACTGATTTTGTAATATATGTCGGGGATAAGACTACGGTAATAAAATACCAAAACCACTTGCTTGTTGCAGTACTAATAGGCTTAAATATACATTTTTTTACATGAATTAGTATTTAAAAAACTTTTGCTCTTAAGTTGGTACATCAAGTTCTCAACTAAGCACTTTTTTTCAAGTAACAAGTTGATTCCCAAAGAATTTTTGCTCTTATTGTGGCACCCAAACTTTAACTTTACCCACTATTATGATACTTTTATTAATATATTTAGTCCCCAAAATTTTTATATTATATCAATTTGTTCATAACTCGAAATAATTCAATAAAACAACATCAAGTTACCGCTAAAGTTTTGTATATCATGCAAGTGATATAACATTTATAGGAGGAACAAACAATTTAAGAGAAGAAAAAAAGAGTAAATTGATAGAATTTTTAAATATGGATGATTAAATTTATTGAATCATTTCGAATTAAGACCAAATTAATAGAATATATAAGATTTGGTATCAATTTTAAGAGAAGGTGCCTAGTTCAAGTACCAACTTGGAAACAAGAAATCTTTAAGTACCGATTTGGAAGAAGATACCTAATTCAGGTACCAATTTGGGAAAAAAAAAATTAAGTGCCGATACCAACTTGAGAAAATGTGTATATATCGGGTACCTATGTATATTAAGTTTTACTAATACTTTTTCATGGACCGGGACTGATTACAAATAACTTCTTTGATCCCTGACTTTGGTTATGATTTATAATTTGACCCCTGATTTTGACTTTAATTTGTAGTTTCATCCTGGATAATTTGACCTTGTTTAATCTCAACGGTCCACCTACATATTTTAGATTTTGTTTGATTTTAATTAAAAGTATTTATTTATTCATAAAAATATGTTTCTACATAATTTTATGTAGGGTTATATTTTTTATACACAAACTTTGTAAAAATAATTTATACAACTCTTCCTATTTAAACTATGAAATCTAAATTCTAAATCTTTAGCTCTAAATCTTAAATTCTAAATACATTTGAACCCTAAATCCTAACATCGACAAACTAGTGTAAACTTTAGTTTACAAAAACTATTATCATATGCACTAACAATAAAATTTTTTTATAAACGGGATTAAAATTACGGTAAGTACTCCCGTTAATTTGCCTTTTTTTTAACTTATGATAAGGATAGTTGTTATAATTCTAATTATACTTGTGAAAAAAAAAACATTTTTTTATCAAATAATTGTTCGTATTCATAAAGAAGTATAATATAAAGTTCTATCTAAACCTGATTTCATTCATGAAGTTTTATTGTATAATCGAGTTCAAATATATTTATTGTTTTTATTATATTTATTATTATCATTCGCATGTATAAAATCCATTCATTGTTACAAAAATTTGTCTTTCCGGTAGTGATTGAAAATGTATAAAATATAAAATTTTTGTTGTGAATTACTTTTTGAATTTATTAAACTTAATATATAAAAAATAATTATATATTTTTAAGGGTAAAATACCTAAATCATCACTCAACTTTGCTCTAGGACCTATTTTGGTCACTCAACTTTCAAAATGCTCAATTTTATCACTGAACTTTAAATATTGACTTATTTTGGTCACTCCACTGTTAAATCTCTAACATTGTTATGACGTGGAAATAAAAAACAAATATATATATTTTTTAATAATATTTTAATACACTTAATTAATTAAATATAAACCATCGGTTCCCTCACCTCACCCCCACCCACCCCTTTCTCACCTTCACCGACAACCATCTTCTTCATCCCAATAACGCCACTCCGGTGGGTTTTTCGACGAACCAAAACCACAAGCCGACTCCTCTTTTTCTCCCCTTTTCTTCTACCGGTTCGTTTTTCTGAAAACTACCTTCAAATGACTCAAAACGAGTCCAAACCCTTGAGTATTGGGAGCGCGATTCGCCGCCGTCCACCGTTGGATTGGCCTGAAACCGAGGTATGTTGATCTCCTCACCAAGGCACCTCGAATGACCGTTGAGATTCACCGTCCAACGCTCCAATCGCCGGAACTGAAATGGGAAGGTAAAACTCTCCCCTCTTTTAGATTTTAGTTTGATTTCCCCTTTTCTTTTTGGCTCTGATTTGTTCAATATTTCCTTTGTTTTTTGAGTTTTTGGTTATCAATTTGTAGTTGAGTAGTGGAGGGTGATGGTGGTTCGGGTTAACGGCAGTGAAGGGCTCGATGAATGTTGGGTTTTTGGCACTGATTTGCTGTATGGTGAGTCTCAGTTGTGGGTTATAGTGATGAACGCTGAGTTGCGATGGTGGGTTGAATGAAGGGAGATAGTTAGGTGAGCTAAAGAGGTCCAGTTTATGGTGGTTGGAGGTGATGAATGATGCATGATGAGAGAGGGGTGGGGTGGGGTGGGGTGAGGGAGGTTTGATTGAGATCGGTTTATGGTGGTTGGAAGTGATGAATGATGGACGGTGGTTGGAGGCGATGAATGATGGACGGTGAAAGAGGGGTGGGTGGGGGTGAAGGAGGGTGAGGTGAGGGAGGGTTTATTAAAATATATATTTTTTATTTTTTATTTCCACGTTATAACAGTGTTAGAGATTTAACGGTGGAGTGACCAAAATAGGTCAATATTTAAAGTTCAGTGATAAAATTGAGCATTTTGAAAGTTGAGTGACCAAAATAGGTCCTAGAGCAAAGTTGAGTGATGATTTAGGTATTTTACCTTTTTTTAATTTGTAGCTATAAGTAACGAGCAAATAACCTTGAAAATTAATAAACTAAACTACAACCAAATATAATATTTAGCTTTAATTATAATTAATTTTTTTTATAAGAATTGGTGATCTCGTTAAAAATTTTGTTCATAACGACCAACGAAACTCAAGGAAACATTAGTCAACAGCAAAAGGAGGAAAAGAGTGCCACATATTTTATTGCATGAAATAACCTCCTTACAATTACAGACTCAGAAAAATATAGCGGAAATCATCATATTCCTTCCTTAGCTAGCCTATCTGCCTTAATGTTAATCACCCTTGGAACGACCTTAAAATGAAAAGAACCAGATTGACCTAAAATATTGATCTCCCTAACCAACTCTTTAAATGCAACAGGGCACGTAAAAGGATTTAATACCCAACTGATAGCAGAACTACAGTCACCTTCCACTATCACCCGCTGATTCTTACAAGCATTCAAGGATCCAACTAGAGTCAATCCGAACCTTACGGCAAGCAGTTCGTCAAGAATAGGAAGACTCGGGCCATTAGGTTCTGAGAATGACATAATCACTTGCCCCTCCGAGTTACGAATGATCCCCTCGATTTCACCTGCGTAGTCATTCCTAAGCATAGCCTCGTCAACATTCAATTTTACATACCCTTGCGGAGGAGGGGGGACATGAAATTGGAGCCTGAGTTCTGCACTTCTTCCCGTTTAAATTATCAGCAAATGCAGGGTTGGCAATCAGATCCACAAATGAATCCATAGCTTCCGAAAATTTAGCTTTAAACCATGAAACAAGCCTGAACCTAGAAACAAAAAACAAATTATGAACATCCAATCTCATGTTATTAAAAATGATATCATTTCTCAGCAACCATATGGACCACATGATCGAAGTTGGGATAAAACGCCAAATGGGCAATTTAGCTTTGTTAGGACAAGCTTCTTGCCACGTCAAGAGAATAGAAACAACATCTCCAGGGAGCACCAAATGAACATTCCAAAACTTCGCATATCACATCCATAGTGACAATAGAATTTTGCATAGAAGGAGATGTGACAGTTTCTGGAGCCTCCCGGCAGAAAGGACACATGATGTCTTGTAAGGACGACATACCTCTTTTAAACAACTCGGTTTTGACTGGAATACACCCCCAAACCACCTGCCAAGTAAAGAACTCCACTTTCGGAGGGGAACAGCCGAGCCACACATGTTTGCACCAAAAAGTGGTTAATTTACCTTGATTCGAAACTGTATTACACCCAGATTTCACCAAGAACGAGCCTTCTCTAGAGCCAAGCCACACATGTTTGCACCAAAAAGAGGTTTATTTACTTGGATTCGAAAATGTATTACACCTAGATTTCACCAAGAACGAGCCCTCTCTAGAGCCAAGCCACATCAAGCAGTCGAAATCAATATCATCCGATTTGAACTTCTTCAAAGCATCCATCAATAAATTTCATCGGTTAACTTTTCAGTCGAACAACCTCCTTCTAAGGGGTATGTTCCATTCCCAATCCACTATTGTCTTGATGCCAAAGTCAGCGACTTTACCAGACTTGTTAATCGACAGTGCATATATGCGCAGAAAGTTTACCTAAAGAGGAGCATCACCAATCCAAGAATCATGCTAGAAGAAAATCGATTTCCATCTCCCACCTGTAATTTCAAATTGTTTTTCAAACTTAAACCAATCTCATCATCCTTGTAGAATGAGTTTATTACACCTTTCTAAACCCAATAGGAACCTACTAAGAGATTGATCCAGAAAAATAGCAGTGAATTCCATATTATTTTTACAACAGGTCGTCTTTTTCTAAAGGTTTTCCTTTTCGTGCGAAAACTTTCAAACCCATTTGCACAAAAGAGCGTGATTCTGAACATCCAAATTTCGAATACCCAAACCACCATTTGCCAACATAGCGCAAACTGCAGACCACTTAACCCAGTAAATTTTCTTTGTAGAAAACGATTCTCCACATAGAAAATTTTCCATAAGACTATTAAGCCTTCGAGATATAGCATTTGGCATTCTGAAGATGGACAAAAAGTAGATGGGCAAGGAAGACAACAGTGATTTAATTAACACCAACCTGCCACTAAAAGAGAGATTACTCGCCTTCCAACTCGCGAGGTAATTATAGAATTTATTTACTACCGGCTCTCACATGGCTAAGGAATTTCTAGAATGACCTAGATGCAGTCTTAGACAATCCGATGGAAAATGTCCAATGTAACACCCAACCTCTGACGCCCAATGAGACAGAACCTCTTCACTCACATGAATACCATAAAGCTTACTTTTGTTCAAGTTTAATTGAAGTCCTGGAGCTACTTCAAAGATTATGAGGACCCTCTTTACATTTTTTACTTCCCCCAGAGATGTTCCACACAATATGATCAAGTCGTCCACAAATTGAAGATGTGACAAGGTAAAAATGTTTTCCCTTTCAGTCTAAAACCCGTTAAAAATCCCGAGATTGACAGCTTTATCAACCATAAGATGTAGAGCCTCTCCAACTATATTAAAAAGCAGTGGGGAAAGTGAACATCCTTGTCGAAGCCCTCTAGCTAATGAAAAGCAAGGCGTAGGCACCCCATTAACCAACACAGATATGGACGCCGAAGACACATTTGAAAATCCACTTACACCAAACCTCTCCAAACCTCATTTCCTTTAACACACGGATTAGAAATCTTCAATATATTGAATCATACGCTCTTTTGAAGTCAATTTTAAAAATTGTACCTTTCAGACCCTGCTTCTGAATGAAATCAATCCATTCATTGGCAATAAACGCACAATCCATTATCTGTCTCTCCGGTGTGAAGGCAAATTGAGACTTTCTAATTACTGAATCCGCACACTCCCTGAGGCATCTAGAAAGAACTTTAGAGAGTATCTTATAAACCCAACCCACCAAACTAATAGGTCTATAATCTTTTAGAGACTTAGAGCCCACTTTCTTCGGGATTAAAGTGATAAAGGAATGATTAACTCTCAAATCCTATTCTCTGCCATGGAAAAAATCTTCGAAGAATTTCATTATATCCACTTTCAACTCAGGCCATAATTTTTTAAAGAATCTCATATTAAAGCCGTCCGACCCCAGGGCACGAGGACTATTCGTGGATGATAAAGCTTCCCATACCTTCTCCTCAGAAAATTTCCTTTCAAGCCCATCACTCTGCTCAAGAGATACTTTAGAAAAATCCAGATTTAATTCATCAACTTCTAGAGTCGACTTACAATTATAGGCTTTAGAAAAAAATCATGTACACACTCCTTGATTTTACATGGGTCGACTACAGATGCCTCATTATAACATATCGAGTGAAGCTGGTTCGATCTTCACTGATTTGAAGTCGTGATGTGAAAGAACCACGTGTTCCGATCACCCTCTTTAAACCACTTCAGTCGTGAATTCTGCAGCCATATTCTTTCATGCCTCCTAAAACACTCCCACAGCTCATGTCTAAGTTTTGCCAATTGATCCCATGAATCATCAGAATAAATCTCATATTGCAAACTTATTTCCAGATTGTGAATGTTGGCTTATAAAGCAAGAATCATCTCCTCAGACTGAAGCTTCTTATTAGCAGACCAATATTTGATAGCAACCTTCGAAGCTCTCAAAATACACAGCACACCTATTCTCTTGTTTTTAGACTTCAACTTCTGTAGATTAGATCGAACAACCTCAACGAACCCATCTTCCTCCAACAAATAATTATAAAATCTGAACGGGCGGGGACCCCAGTTTCTATTATCTTCCAATAATAAAATGGTGTTGTGGTCGAATAAAGACTTGGGCAACAAAACTTGAGAAAGAGTCGTGAAGGTCAAGAGAAAATCAGGATCAAGTAGAAATCTATCTAACCTTACAAAGGTAGGAGGGTCTCTACTATTAGGCAATGTGAACGAGCTCACAATAAGAGGAAGGTCCACCAAACCAACTTCCTGAATAAAGCTTCTGAACATTTCCATTGTAGGTAGGTTGAAGATAACCCTCACTTTTTCCTCTCGGTTGAGGAAGGCATTGAAATCGCCTCCCGCACACCACAGAACATTCCAATTGTTTAAGAACATTGATAATTCAGTAAAGAATTCCCCCTTCTCCAAATCCACAGAAGAACCATACATATTATAATCCATATTTGAATTGATTGTATCTAAATTTCCCCATGATGGCCACAAATCTTCTAAAGATAAATTTATCAGTGACTTCAAATACTTCAGTATTCCAGGGGCATAATAAACATCCAGAAGATCCAGTAGCTGGTGCGACTATCTATTCCATGTTTTTGTAGCAACCCAATCTCCTAAATAAAGAGTGGTCAATATCGCTAAGCTTTGTTTCATGTAACAAAACAATCTTCGATTTCTTCCTTATAATAATTCTCTTAACAACTCTGGGTTTTTTCATCTACCCCAAACCCCTAATGTTCCAAGAACCCAGATTTGTGGCCCAGAGAATACCACATAACCCAGATTCAGAGGACCCTATCAATGTCCCTTTTCAATTTCCACAACCTTATCCACCAATGCTTGCTTACCTCCAATGAAAAAGAGGCCCAAAATGTTACTCACCTCCCACACTGCCAAAGCTTCTTCAATGTAATTTAGATGAACTGATTCATGCGAAGAGTTTGAATTCCCCGCGGATTGGTTCTAAGCCCTATCTTCTAAGGATTCTCGTATTTGACTTTTGATTTATCTTCTAAAACTTGTATTGAAGAAATTTTCTTTTCTATTTAGGGGAATTGAGACACTCAATTGTGGTAGGAGGTTCACCACCTTATTCCTGGAAAAAAATCTTAAGTAAGGAGTGTTCCTCACAACTGTCAGGGACGATAGAAGAAGAAAGATGGATATGAGGAGATGCTGGATCGTTATCCATAAGGGATTTGTTAGCTTTGTTAATTAAAGTCTCGGGCTTAAGAGACTCATTATTTGGGGTAGATGGACGACGAGCCAAAGGTTTAATATTTGGGCCAAATCCAACCAAACCTAGTGAAAAACTTTGGGCTGAGTCCGTACCAATCCCACCCAACTTCACATAACTGAATTCCAATTGATAAATTAACTCTCGAACCTTCCCCAAAATTCTAGGAGTCGGACTGTTCACTTCCAAATCAACATTGGAATCATGCACCACGTTTTGAATGTTCCCAACAGCATCTTCCAAGGGTGTCGACTGAGATGACGATTCGGAAGACTCTTCAGATACTACAATCGGATTATTGTTCTCCGGCTTATCCACTAGAATCGGCTGTGAGTGTCTAATTCCATCTTGTACAAAACAAAGATCTTTCTCAACATCAATGGAAACCTCCGGCCAAACATATGCAAAATTACCACCTCCATTAACAATATCTTCCTCAAGGGGATTCAAAAACACTTCATTGGTTTTAATAACAATTGTGAAGGATCTCCCATTAATTCTAATCAGAGAGACTGGACAAAGTGTTAATGGAATCCCTTCCTCCATAACACTAAGATCTAAATAATCAAACCAAAACGATAGCTCATCCATTTTGGTATTCCAAACACACTCCTTGTCCGCAATTGAGCTGAATGTGATGATACAGGAGTTGAGAAGATAGCCCTATTTCGCAATATTAACCTTAATCCCGCCACTCTCCAATGCCCTTTGCACAAAGTTTCTATCATAACCAGCCTTTAAAATGCCTACTATTGACCTCTTAATTCAGGAGGTATCCTCAGCGGGAATAGTAAACTTCACTGGACTATCATCTTTCGAAAGCATATCTCCAAGTGGTTCTACACCCCATCTCGAATTAGATGGACCTTTATCCACTCCAGACTTGCTCATCAGAACCTCTTTATATGATCTTTGGTGTTAATCTTGTTAAGATTAAGAGTAGGCTTATGTGAATGTCCCATCTTTGTGTTTTTCGTAGTCCTTACGGGTCTCGCCTTTTTCATGGAAGACGAAGGAACCCGATTCAAATTGAAAGGAAATTTGGATTTTGTCACCGAGACCTTCCTATCATCGATTTTGGCACCATCCATTGCTGAAATAGCTCTACTCATATCCTCAAGATTCCCAAAATGCACGAACGCGAAGGTGTTGTCCTTGTACTTCGGTTTTCGGTTGACGGGTCGGATGAATACTTTCCTTACCTTATCGTGGTGGCTAAACAGTTCCCATAAAACACCTCTGGAAACTCTCCTACTAAGGTTGTCCATGACCAGTTACCGTCATCTGAGGCAAATCGATGGCCGCCTCTTGTCTCATGCTTCCTCTCCCCTTCTCGCTCCATAATTAATTTCAACAATTATAATTATAATAATATTATATATATATGAAGTAAGGTGCACTTGATAAGAAAAAATCTACATGGATAGTTTCTGACACGTCAATATTTTTGCAAATTTAAAAATATATACGGTCTAATACTTAACATTGATTATTTAAAATTAAGGGTTAACTACTGAAATAGTCACTTATGTTTTCCCTCAATACAGAGTTGATCACCGATTTTGAAAAACGATCAGTAAGGTCACTTACGTTTTCGAGGCGTAAACTTTTGGTCACTCAGCCGTTTGTTGCCGTTAAAAAATGACGTATTGCTGACATGGCAACAAAAAATAAGGGTAAATTACTGCAATGACCATTAAAGTTTATCTCATGTACATTTTTGCTCCCCAATTTTAAAAAATAAACATTATAGTCACTAATGAAAATATTTCTTTATAATTTCACCTTTAAATTTTAAAAAATTAATTTTTCAACACTAAAACTTTACAATCAATTAGTATAATAATATTATAAAGGCTTAAATGAAAAATAGGTGCTCAAAGTATACCCTTTTTAAATTTAGGTGCTCAAATTGTTCATATTTAATAACTAAACTTTCAAATTGCTCCTATTTTTTCACTCTGGATCGTTTTTAATATTATTGTAACATGACATGTCATTCTTTATTATTGTTAAATTAAAAATAATTTTAAAATAAAATAAAATCATTTTTATTATTATTAAATTTAAAATATATTTTTTAAATATTACTTCTTAAAATAATTTAGGTGTATAAAGTATTTTTTTTGTAAAAATAGGTGCCCAAATTTACCATAGTTACAATTTTAGGTGTCAGGCTGTTAAATGAGTGTTAGAAAATTTGTCAACCAATCGGTACTTGACATGTGACATTAATTTTATTAATTTTTAATGGAAAATACTTAGAACTTTCAAATTATTATAAAATCTCAAAATTTTACAAGCTTCACAAAACAGTCTCAATCCTTAAAAATTCCCAAACTTCCGCCGCCAGTTGCCGTCGCTGACCGCACCCACTTGGTCGCCAGACCAGGGCGATCATTTTTCCTAACACAGTGTCGTCAGAAACGCCCAACGGCGTGCAACCAAACGTCAAATACGAAATTGACGTTCGCGTTTGACGTTCGGTTGCACACCGTTGGGCGTTTTTGGCGACGCCGTGTTAGGGAAAATTGTCGCCTTGGCCCGGCGACCAAGTGGGTGCGGCCAGCGACGACAACTGGCGGCGGAAGCGGCGGTAGTCGACGACGAAAGTTTAGAAATTTTTAGGGATTTAAGGATTGTTTTGTGAAGTTTGTAAAATTTTGAGATTTTATAATAATTTGAAAATTTTGAGTAGTTTTTATTAAAAAATTTAAAAAATAAAATTAATGTCACGTGTTAAGCACTGATTGGTTGACAATTTTTTAACACCCATTTAACAACCGGGCACCTAAAATTGTACCTATAGAAACTTTGGGCACCAATTTTTACAAAAAAAAAATAATTTAGACACCTAAATTATTTTTAAAAAATAATATTTTTTTAAAATATTTTAAATTTTATAATAATAAAAATAATTTTATTTTAAAATTATTTTTAATTTAAAAATAATAAAAATGACATGTTATAATAATAAAAATAATTCAGAGTGAAAAAATAGTAGCAATTTGAAAGTTTAGTTATTAAATATGAGCAATTTGGGCACCTAAGTTTGAAAAGGGTATACTTTGGGCACCTATTTTTCATCTAAGCATTTATAATATTATTGTACTAATTGATCGTAAAGTTTTAAGTTTGAAAACATGAATTTTTAAAAATTTAAGGGTGAAATTATAAAGAAACATTTTTATTAGTGGCTATAATGTTTGTTTTTTTTTAAATCGTGGAGCAAAAATGTACATGAGATAAACTTTAATGGCTATTGCAGTAATTTACCCTTATTTTTCGTTGCCGGGTCAGCAATCCATTAGTGTTTAACGGCAACAAACGGCTAGGTGACCAAAAGTTTACGCCTCGAAAACGTAACTAACCTTACTGATTGTTTTTCAAAACCAGTGATCAACTCTGTACTGGGAGAAAACACAAGTAACTATTCCAGTAGTTAACCCTAAAATTAATTTAAAAAAACAATATCAAAATTTTGCATTTTAGTATCAAAAAATCTTATCGAAATATTTTATATTTCAAAATTTTGAATATAATTTGAAATAAAAAACAATGTATATATTAAGTTAGAATTTTTAAATAAAGACTAAAATTTTCATTTAAGTTTGTATAACAATTTAGCTCCTGTCAAATTAGGCGTTAATTAAAATAAGTCTATACGTAAAATGACATATCAATAAATTCTTATTTAAAAAGTCGCAATAAAGTAAGTCCCTAGAATTGAAGAACCTTGATTTTAAACAAAATCGGCATATGAAACGATAGCTTCGCCTTACTACAATCCTAAACACTTGATCTGGGAACAGATCTGGACTCTACCTGTTCCACAACGAATACGATTCTTCTTGTGGCTCGCCTTCAAGTAAAAATTGTTGACCAACCATGAACGTTGCAGGCGCTCTGTGAGCAACCAACCCTTTTTCCCGATTTGCCATGACACAACAGAGACAACGCTCCATGTCCTGCGCAATTGCAACGCAGCTAGAGTTGTGTGGCTATTAGTTCTTCCCCCTTCGATGATGAACAACTTCTTCCAATCAGACATGCATGACTAGATATCTGCTAATCTAAAATCTCACTTAGTAGTTACTCAATGGTCTTTGTCATGAAAAGTGTTATTTGCTTCAATCACTTGGCAACTATAGAAAAATTGAAACGATAAGGCGTTCAACGACGACATAGAACCCCCGGATGTTGTTCACGAAAGAAGTATCACATGAGCACGCTTCTATACTGAAAGCTCCTCCTAGTCTACTATCGAGCTAGCATCAACTCCTGCTCATTGGCATCGTCCTGGTCCAGGATGGCTTTGCTTAAATATTGACGGTGCTGTTTCTCCTAGCACAGGTGTTGGAACTGTTGGCGGACTCTTTCGCGATCATGAAGGCTCCTAAATCCTAGGGTTTAACAAAACCATTACCTTTACACGTCGGAGCTATGGGCGATATATCTTGGTCTCCAACTCGCTTGGGACCAAAGTTTTGGCGCATTAATGGTACAATCTGACTCCTTGGAGGCAATTAAGCTCTTAAATCATCCAGACGCGGCTAACAACTCAATAGCACTTGTTCTAGCAATTATCAGAATCAGAGAAAAATCATGAATTACAACGCTCCACTAGATTTCACGACAACAAAACTCTCATGTCGATGCACTGGCGAAACTTGCTGAACCTCTTCATAAACCTATGTCTATTTTTGATGCACATCCATAGTTTTTTATACAACTTTTAGAAGATGATAATTTAGGCTCCATATCAATTTCTAGTTTAATGTAAGAACTTTTGATTTTATCTATCTCATTTTAATTAAAAAACAACAACATTTACAATGTTAACATGATAACTTCCTATTAGCAGTTGAACATGTTGATGTAACATCACTCGATTGGTTGAATTTTTTTTAAATCATTACTAAAATTCATATATATATAGAGAGAAAAAATATAAAAATATTTAAAGTTATAAAATTATACCAATTCTAAAAATCTAAAAAAGTTTTTGATTTGTAATCAAGCGTTTATATCGTTATCTTTGAGTTGTATTTTCGATTATCTCTAATGATGTATTTGGATTTTATATCATTTTATAATGATTTTACAAATCAATGTATTCTCGATTATTTATTTTCAGTATTCACTTGTAACTTGTTTTATGTCAATCATCAGTTATCTAAATGCTAAAAAATTTAAATAATATTCAAAGTTCGAATGTTGATATTATAATTTTTTTCTATTAAAAAATTTGACTTGCATAAACTTTCAATAGCATTTTGTTAATTGTTAAATTTTCACCATCTTACTTTCCTCACTAACAATTTACCTTTTCACGAAATTCCTTAAGATCGTTTCTAATGCCGGTTTGTAATCTCTCAAACGCAACATCCACTATAAATTCAACTCCCTTGAGCAATGTAATCCGGAGTTCTTCGGAAATCATCACCATAATGCCCACCACAATCGAGAATCGCAAGGCTCCTGATACCTTTGTAACAGTTTAAATCTCAAAGAACAGAATTAAATGAATAGATGAGAAGATAGAAGAGTTTGATGAGAAAAGAAGCAGAAGTTTTGAGTGAGACGAAGAGAAATTTTTTTTGCTCGGCGGATTTATTTAATTTTATTAAAATACCTTGGTTGTATGCCTCATTAAAAACTTCCCTAAACTTAATTAGAGAAAAAGCGTACATACGATTAAGGGTAATACAGGACCGACACGCACAGCCTGAACAGGGAAAGACTCCCAGCATCCCAAGAAACTTCCAACCTCCTAATGCACTAAATACAAGACAATTTCAACGGCTCACACTTAACAGAGAGAAAATAAACATCCTAGACAATTTCAACATTTAGAAAAACACATGGCACGGAATAAATAAACTACCACGAAGCCTTAAACAGGGCATGCAGACACCTACCAGCCTTTGCAAGGTTGTTTGCAAACGAGTTTGCTTGTCTAGGCACAAAAACAAAAGTCACCCTACCAATCTTTCAAGCCAAAGTATTAGTATCAACTAGAACCGCCCACCATCTCCAAGGGCGTTGCATCGGATTCTTCAGCCAATTCAAAACCATCATGGAATCAGACTTGACAATCAACATCTCATGACCAAGCCATTTTGCTTCAAGAAAACATTCCAGTGCAGTTATAACTGCGACCAACTCGACAAAATAAGACCCAAAACCTACAACAGGACCTAAGAACAACATTCGAATAAAACCTTCCTTAGTTCTTAAAATACTGCCATAACCTGCGACACCATCCTTAAACGCTCCATCCATATTGAATTTGACATATCACGTTGTTGGAGGGGACCGATCAATTTTGGACTCGTCTTCCTTCAAGATACACCACGGCTTGTCCCACCACTCATCCATCTTTAAGTTCCAATCATCCTTAGACATGTTGATCCAATATAAAACTTTTAGTTTAGTGTAGAAAAGCAACTCTTGGGGAGAAGTTGATCTTTCCTGAAACACCAATTTATTTCTAGCAAGCCAGACACTCCAAAGAGCTGCCCCTACCGTCACATGCCAAATACTCCTAAGAGATTTTGAGAAAACATTTTCAAAGTAGAACTGAAACAGTCTATTAATATCAGACTGAGGTCGCCATCGGACCTTCTACCAAGCACAAAAAAGACATCAAAATCGCTCTTAAATTCTACAATTCATAAACAAATGGATTGAGTCCTCCTCGTAGTCTCCACACCAACCACACAAAGATTGATTTTCCCCTAATTTCACCCCCTCTTGAAAAGAAACTCTTTCCTTTTCAAGCCATCCTTAACTAATTGGTCATCGAAGCAAAAAAGAAGATTCGGAACAAAAGCGAAACAATTTCCCAATTGCTCATTTCCACACCTCTTTTCTATGACCTTTCCCTTAAAAAAGAAATTTTCATTCATTCGATCGATAGTTAAAAGTCTAGCTCAATGAGAATTTTATCACTCAAATACAAAAACAATGTAGTTTTACTTAAACTAATATTTAAACAGTCAATTTTACTCAAATATAAAATAGGCCCGTTACCAGGAGGGGGAATGGTATTAGGGAAATGCTTTAAAAAAAAAAGAAGCCAAAGGAGAAACCTTTTCGTTCCCCACCCTAAAGTAAAGAGGGAAAATTGTCGAAGGAAAATTATATATATATATATGGGTAATTATACCATGCACAAGCGCTTGTGGAATTTTTTTACACAATCGCCTTAGTTTTAGGGGTTAGGGATATAAGTGTAGTAATTTCAAATTTAAGGGTTGTTGATATTATTTTATGTTTTAGGTTAAAATTTAGGGTTTATATGTTAAAACTTAAATCCCTACTCATATTACACTAACCCTAAACCTTATCCCTAGTCCCTAAATTCTAACCATAAACCCTAAATTCTAACTAACGGCTTATATTAAAAAATATCATCTTTTAAGTATATATATATATATATATTATCCTATACACTGACGGTGTAAACTGAAATTTTCACAAGTGCCTTAGTTTTAGGGTTTAGGGGCTTAATTTAGGGTGTAGGGTTTAGGGGTTTAGGTGTAGAGATTTAAAATTTAGGGATAGTAGTTAGAATTTAAGGTTTATGGTTAGAATTTTAAGTTTAAATATTATAGTTTAATTCTTAAATTAATATGGTAAAGATTTAAGTTTTAATCTATAAACCTTAAATTATAACTCTAAACTATAAATTTCAACTACTATAACTAAATTTAAAACTATTTTCTATTAGCATTTGGAACATCATGTTATTTGTATATGTATTAAACACACACATACGTGTGTGTATATTATAATGGGAAGGAGAGAGATTGTTAATCTGGATCGAACTTAGAGATCAAATGTCAATTAAAACTTCACACATATATTTTTTATACAATGCTCAACTCTTTTTTCACCATTAAATTAGATGATATTAAATGTTTAAATAAATTCGATCTTATACTATTTTATATACTTCTTTTGTTTCACGAAAATTGTTTCTTATTGTTTTTTTGGGTCAGTTTTTTTTTAATTTTGACTCATAATTATTCAAAATTTATTATTGATAAAAATATAAATGTATATATTTGAAAACTTCAAGTAGTTTTTAAATATATATTTTATAAAATTTAATTATTTAAAATATTTAATATAGTTATAGTCAAAGTTTAAAATTTTTTACTTTCAAAAAGTCAATAAGGGACAATCTTCGTGAGACAGAATAAGTATTATACTAACAACTATGTCAATCGAATTACACTCAATTGACACTTAAATGTAAGGATACAATACTTGCAAGTTATAAACATATTTATATTATTAACATAGTAAAACAAGAAGAAAAATGTCAATGGTCATGTTTAGTAAACAACTTTTTGAGTTAAAATTAGAGGTTTGATTTATTTTTAGATGTTGGACCAGTTAAATCTGCTAATTCAGATGTTTGATAAATAAAGGATTGTACCTTCGAATTGGAGTGAAATCTCTCATTTTAAAAAAAGCTTACTTTAGGAGTTTTTTGTTAGAAGATTGGATAAAAAAGTTTAAAGACTTTTTTGTCATTGACAATTACAAAAAAATAACCTAAATTTGAATAACTAATAAAATTAAAAACACACTTTCATAAAAAAATATGCGTCTAAATTTAATAATTAATGGACTTATATTAAAACATAATTTTATAAATAAAAAAATAATATATACATCTAAATTTAATAATTAATGAAATTATACTAAAAAGATAATTTCATAAATAAGAAGTTAATATATACATCATTCATATATGCTTAGTAATGTTATATTAAAAAATTAATTTTTATAATTTAATTAATATTAATAGATGCAAAATATTATTGCCCCTGCTTTTGTATTGTGACAGTTTACTGTTTTGTTAATGGACTATTTTTTCTTCCTCTTCTCCATAAAAACAAGTGCAACTTTAAAACTTTAGTTAGCGTCTACTTTTGCATAAACCAACGGTACGTAAAGAATTAATCACTAAATTTATTTTAGTAGATATCTTAAGAAACCCAAAAGAAATCATTAAACTAATGATTAGAAGCTTAAATCTAACGTTTTTCTTCTTTAAATTGTGAGGGCTAATCAATATATTGAATATAAATATATGGCGTAAATTTTTTTTAAATATTTAATATAAATATTTTTAATATGACTCGATCAAATACTCATTTTTAGTCACATTCATGATCGAAAATGGGTGATGGGTTCATAATGACACTTTTTAAATGTTACAAGTAAGGGTGTTCATAACCCGTCCAATGAGTATCCAGAGGCTCAATAAGTCTAATATTACTATCATAGTATTATTATGTTTTATCCTTTTTTTTATTTTATTAATTTGAATTATGAATTTATTAGGCCTCTGGGTACACATTAAGCCGAATATGAATCCCTCTAATTACAAGTGTGGATGCAAAATTGTGGTCTTTATGAGATAGTCTTAAATTCGAGTTGTTACATGGATACTACTGACCTAAAAGTTGAAGTTGATGTTCTTGACTATTACCAGGCACGTTTCTATTAGGCACAATTTTCATGAAGCTTTAGCTAATCGATGAGGTGATGCACGATTTTCACCCTATGTATTTCTAATTCTTCACTTTGTTATATCTCCTGCTTTTGGTTGACTCTATTGGAAAGGTTAAGAGTAATCATTCGATCAAGTCGAGTCGGATAAAAAAATTTTGAATTAGTTAAGTGGATGAGTCATATTTTATAACTCAAACTTTATTTAAAATTTTTTGAGTCAAGTTGTTAAAGTTTCTGTTCAATTTAATTGTAAACATTTATAATTTTTCATGTGATATATATATATATATATATATATATATATCAAGTTGGAATCGAGAGATTCGAATCGAACTTGAAAATCAATCTACTAATTACTAATAATTTCAAGTTATTCAAATTTCTATCTTATAACTCAAACTTTATTTTTTCAAGACGAGTTGGGGTTTTCTGTGTCGAGTCGAATAACTCGGTTTTTTCAAGTCAAATTTTGCACACCCCTAAAAAATATAGATGTGCAAAACTGAGTTCGGTTAACTGTTAACAAATTGTTTTAATTAATTGACAAATTCAGATTATTTAATTTTGGTTTAATACAACTTTTCCCCCTAAAGTATACCCGATTTCCCAACTTGCCCCCTAAACTTCATTTTGCCCACTTTTTCCCCTTAAACAATTCGACGTTACCCATTTTCTCCATTCCGTTACCCTTTTCCGTTAAAAATTTTTTTGGCCAATAACATCCTGCCACGTCATAAACGGGTTGACTAAGTCAATCCGTCTGATTTTATTTAAAGGGTAAATTACATGTAAAGTCTGTCAGGTTTGTTTTTTTGTTCAATTTAGTCATTGAAAAGTCTATTTTTACTTTAAATTGACCCCTATTTGTTTCTAATTTTTATAATTTAGTTCATTATTTGTTATTATTAATAATATTATTTTATTAAAATGTTAATATTTAATAAAAATAAATAAAAACAAATATTTTAATACTAAATTAGTAATTTTTTAGATTCGAATTCCAATTAAATTCTAATTTCACTATATTTGAATTATAGTTTTTGAGTAAAATTTAAATTATATTCGAATCATGTTCGTATTATATTCGAATCATATTCAAATTATATTTGAATCATCTTCTAATTATATTCGAATTATTAATTCAAATTTTGCTACATTCGAAATATATTTTTTGAGCAAAATTCAAATTATATTAGAATTATATTTGAACCATGTCTATATTATATTCAAATCATATTCAAATTGTTTTCAAAATATAATTTGAATATGATATTTCGAATGTAATTCGAATATGATTCGAATATAATATGAACATGATTCGAATATAATTCTAATATAATTACATGTTTTTTCAACTATTATATTCGAATCATGTTCATAGTATATTCGAAACATGTTTAACATGTAATTATATTCGAATCATGTTTAACATGTAATTATATTCGTATTATGTTCATATTATATTCGAATCATATTAAAATTATTTTCGAAATATAATTTGAATATAATATTTCGAATGTAATTTGAATATGATTCGAATATAATATGAACATGATCCGAATATAATTCTAATATAATTACATGTTTAATAGGTAATTATATTCGAATCATGTTTGAAAGGTAATTATATTCGAATCATGTTTAACAGGTAATTATATTCGTATCATGTTTAACAGGTAATTATATTCGTATCATGTTTAACAGGTAATTATATTCGTATCATGTTTAACAGGTAATTATATTCGTATCATGTTCATATTATATTCGAATCATGTTCAAATTATATTCTAAATATGATTCGAATATAATACGAGCATGATTTGAATATAATACGAACATGATACGAATATAATTACCTGTTAAACATGATTCAAATATAATTACCTGTTAAACATGATTCGAATATAATAGTTGAAAAACATGTAATTATATTAGAATTATATTCGAATCATGTTCATATTATATTCGAATCATATTCAAATTACATTTGAAATATCATATTCAAATTATATTTCGAAAATAATTTTAATATGATTCGAATATAATATAGACATGGTTCAAATATAATTTGAATTGTGCTCAAAAAATATATTTCGAATATAGCAAAATTCGAATTAATAATTTGAATATAATTAGAAGATGATTCAAATATAATTTGAATATGATTCGAATATAATACGAACATGATTCGAATATAATTTGAATTTTACTCAAAAACTATAATTCAAATATAGTGAAATTAGAATTAATAATTAGAATTTAATTGGAATTCGAATCTAAAAAATTACTAATTTAGTATTAAAATATTTGTTTTTATTTATTTTTATTAAATATTAACATTTTAATAAAATAATATTATTAATAATAACAAATAATGGACTAAATTATAAAAATTAGAAACAAATATGGGTCAATTTAAGGTAAAATTAGACTTTTTAGTGACTAAATTGAACAAAAAAACAAACCTGACAGACTTGACATGTCATTTACCCTTTAAATAAAACCAGACAGATTGACTTAGTCAACCCGTTGATGACGTGGTAGGATGTTATTGGCCGAAATTTTTTTTAACTGAAAAGGGTAACGAAATGGGGCAAAATGGGTAGCGGTGAATTGTTTAAGGGGAAAAAGTGGGCAAAATGAAGTTTAGGGGGCAAGTTGAGAAATCGAGTATACTTTAGGGGGAAAAGTTGTATTAAGCCTTTAATTTTTAATCTTAAATTTTACCAATTATTATCTAATTAGATCGGTTAATCAAAATATTTGGTTCATGTTTAATTTTTTACTTCTCTTATTAAAACTATTAAACTTGACAATATAACAAATTTAATAATGGTTCAGTTGAAATGAAAGTGGAAAAACAATTAAAAAGTCAAAAAAAATTAAAGTTCACACCATTTAATAATAGAAATTGAGATCAAAGCTTTCACATGTTTTGAGGGTTATCAAAAGCAATGTGCTACATGATATTGTAGTGCATAAAATTTGCTAATATTTTAGATAATCAGTTATTTAATTTTACGTAAAATGATCTATAAACTGATCGAAATGATTTTTTCTAAAAAAAATAAAAAACGATTTATTTGGTTCTTACATTATATTTTAAGTTCGATTTTAGTTTATTGAGCACCGTTAAACCCTAACAGAGAAGTTACACATTTAGTTTCGTTACTTAGACATTATATTATTTTAATCATATTTTAATTTAATAGATTAACCATTTAATTAGATGATAATACGCGTCACTTGATTGAAGGAGAAAAATAAAAATAAAAGTGATTTCTTGTTTTAGTCTCATCTATGAATGATGCTTACATTAAACACCAAATCCTTTGTTATAGAAATAAAAAATGTGAACTTATTGCAACATTTTTTGATTGAATTTATTACAACATTTAAAATTGAATATATAAAAATAAAAAGATAATTTTTGTGCATTGAGTCTCTTAATTTTTGTACGTCATCTACTCTCCGCAATAAAAGAAGCTCTAGTTCAATTTGCGTGTCCCAAGATTGTACCTTTTAGTGGTTTAATAACAAAAATATGGGCACTCTTTTTTTTTGGGGGGGGGGGGGCACTTTATTCTCTTTTTGATATTCGATGTCTTTTGCAGTGTTCGTTATAATTTATAAAGGGGTGTTTGCCTTATTATCTTTCATTATATATAGCAAAAGGGTACCCTTCAATAACTTTACTTGCTCGATTATAATCATAAATATTTGTTTTTTTCTAGGTTTTTTAGGCAATCGAGTAGGGTTATTGTACTGAGTTGTTAAGTCTAAGGTGCCCAAAAAATGACAGTCAAAAACTTATTGCAGAAAGTTATATCTAAACTGCAATCTTATAAGATTTTGCTGCTTTAAATTTTTGTATTGATTAACAAAGTATCCGAAATAGTACTAAATATCACTTTGTTGCTTAAATGCGTTATAATTTATTGATTATAGCAATTTTATAAATTAAAATGTATTGTTTTTAGTGTAAATGCTTTAATTCTTTGAAACAATGGAGGATACAAATGAGTTGAAAAAGACCTCTATTTACAGTCAAGTCTCATTTTATCTAAGGATCCTAATGAATTAGGATCAACAACTAAGGTTAAAGTCCACCTATCACGACGGTATAAAATAAGGAATATTTTTTAGTTGGTCTTTTAGGATTTTTCATGGGTTACATTAAGTCTGTTGGTCTCTTCAATACTAAAATCTCGCAAAAAACCTCTGTGTAATTATGTGTGTATCAGTGTATGTATTTTGGGCCCATACTCGTGGTCCGTGACATTTATGTTGTCATGTTTCCCAAACAAAACTAGACAGGGTGATTCTGAGTTCGCCAACTGTCATTTTTCATTAAATAAATTATTAGCTCAAATATGCTTAAACGCAATTACTTCTACAGGTTATTTAAGCATTGTAATATGTTACTCGTGTAAGTCTCCCAACAGCCCACTTCTCCTCAAAAAGGTTAAAAAGAATTAGAAATGTTGGGACAAAATGATTTTAAAAATTTATAAAATGTTAATATATTTAAATTCACCTATTCAAATTCTAGAGATGTTACCTTAGAAATGCTAGTGTTTTCAAAATTATAAACACAATAACATACTTTTGATTAATTGTAGTGAAAATTAAAAAGAAAATAGAAGAAATGTTAACCTTAGAATGATGTTGAGTGTAGAATTGGAGTGGTAGTTGATATTCTTCCATTCTCCAATGTGTTTTCTTTGGATTGGAGAAATAAATGAAATGGATCTTGGTGGCTAATACATTCCCATTTCTGTCTAATATCAGCTTCTCATGACTTGATTTCCAAAACCCTAATTGATTTCCCTTATTCTCAATATAATCAAATCTCCCGTCCTTGTAAATAAAGAAGAACCACTCTCTTTCTCCGTTACAGAATTGTACTGCCAAATCAAACAATAAAAGTAAAAATAAATATATTTTCAATCTTTATTCTTTTTTAAAATTGTAAAATTTCCATAAACATAAAAATAGGGCTGTACTCAATGAGGACAACGGTAAAATTAAATTTTGACCCCTTCAAAAATATATAATTTATTATCGCCCCTAAATTCAAAATATTTTAAATGGTTCTCTCGGAAAATAAGCATTACCATCATCACCGTGACCCAGATACAAACCGGCAAACATAAAGCAAGGGAAGACGAATCAGATAGCAATAGCCAATATTACTATGTCATAAGATCTTGATTTGGAGTTGGTCGAATTTTTGGTCAACCTAAATTTGACACAACATTAATAGGATAAAACTTGATTTCGATCTGAATCTAATTTTTATTCTTGATATTTTTTTCTTAATAGAAAATCAAATGAATAAAGTATTAATTTATTCAATCTAATAACATAAAATAAAATTAAAGTAAATTTAATTTAATTTTATATAATAGTTCTAGCACCTTATATGTTAATTTATAAAAATATTTTTTATCAAAACATAATTAAATATATATATATATATAAAATGAAAATGAAATTACAACTAAAGAAGGGGAAAATACCTAAACTCATTGGAGAGTTGTTATAAAGCTCACTTGCATTGATTTCTTGAAAATTCAAAGCTGAAAAGGGATTGTAGATCACTTTGTTAATCAAATAAAAAGTGACCAATTCTTCGTCAGTTGGCAAAACCCTAAACCCTACTGGAATCCCATCTCCATAACCTTCTTTTCGATTTTGATCTGCCATCAACCAAACAAATATTCGCTATATATAATATATATACGTCTATATATAGTGGGAAAAAACGAGGCATTTGAGTTTGAAAATGCAGGGAGTGCTAAAAAATGGTGATAATTGTGGAATCCTACTAGAACTTTGACACGTAAATCTTCCTTTGGAAACAAAACAGAAAAGAGTTTTTGTAGCTGTGGATTGTTTCCTTTTTTCTTTCAAATTCTAGTTTCTGTTGCTGTCTTTGTGAGACGATTGGATTGAGTGAATAGTTTGTGTATTTCTTGATTGAGTGAATAGTTTGTATTTCTTGATTGAGTGAATAGTTTGTGTATTTCTTGATTGAGTGAATAGTTTGTATTTCTTGATTCCGTGATATTTTCTGCTGTCTTTTTATAGGGGTGAGCATTCGATCGAGTCAAGTGAAAAAATATCGAGGTATTCGAGTTGACGCGTCATATTTTACAACTCAAACTTTATTTGAAATTTTTTCGATTCGAGTCGAGTTTAAGAAATTCGAGTCGAGTCAAGTTTTCGAGTTCCTATAAAAATTTAATTGTAATTATTTATCATGTTATAGTACGGCTTGATTCCGATTTAAATGATTTTTTCTAATCATATAAGATATGCACATATATATATATTTCTTTATATTTTTCACATGTGACAATATTTCTTCATATTTTTATATATTAGTATGTATATATCATAAAAAAATTGAGGGACTCGTCTCGAACTTAAAAATAAATCCACTAATTACTAAAAATTTCGAGTTATTCGAATTTCCATTTTACAACTCAAACTTTATTTGAAATTTTTTCGAGTCATTCAAGTTTATATGAAATTTCGAGTCGAGTCAAGACGAGTCGAGTATTTTCGCCTCGAGTCGAATTTTTCTCACCCCTATCTTTTTTATGCCCTAACACTAAAAAATTAAATTTTAAGCCATAACCCTAAATTATAAACCTTTAAAACTCCACCATACTTCCAATTCCCTAAACCTTAAACCTAAGTCCTAACCTTAAACTTTAACTCTAAATCTCAAATTTAATTCTTTAATGTGTGGCACGAAAAAGCGACAAAGAATTTCTAAACTGATTTTGTAATATATGTCGGGGATAAGACTACGGTAATAAAATACCAAAACCACTTGCTTGTTGCAGTACTAATAGGCTTAAATATACATTTTTTTACATGAATTAGTATTTAAAAAACTTTTGCTCTTAAGTTGGTACATCAAGTTCTCAACTAAGCACTTTTTTTCAAGTAACAAGTTGATTCCCAAAGAATTTTTGCTCTTATTGTGGCACCCAAACTTTAACTTTACCCACTATTATGATACTTTTATTAATATATTTAGTCCCCAAAATTTTTATATTATATCAATTTGTTCATAACTCGAAATAATTCAATAAAACAACATCAAGTTACCGCTAAAGTTTTGTATATCATGCAAGTGATATAACATTTATAGGAGGAACAAACAATTTAAGAGAAGAAAAAAAGAGTAAATTGATAGAATTTTTAAATATGGATGATTAAATTTATTGAATCATTTCGAATTAAGACCAAATTAATAGAATATATAAGATTTGGTATCAATTTTAAGAGAAGGTGCCTAGTTCAAGTACCAACTTGGAAACAAGAAATCTTTAAGTACCGATTTGGAAGAAGATACCTAATTCAGGTACCAATTTGGGAAAAAAAAAATTAAGTGCCGATACCAACTTGAGAAAATGTGTATATATCGGGTACCTATGTATATTAAGTTTTACTAATACTTTTTCATGGACCGGGACTGATTACAAATAACTTCTTTGATCCCTGACTTTGGTTATGATTTATAATTTGACCCCTGATTTTGACTTTAATTTGTAGTTTCATCCTGGATAATTTGACCTTGTTTAATCTCAACGGTCCACCTACATATTTTAGATTTTGTTTGATTTTAATTAAAAGTATTTATTTATTCATAAAAATATGTTTCTACATAATTTTATGTAGGGTTATATTTTTTATACACAAACTTTGTAAAAATAATTTATACAACTCTTCCTATTTAAACTATGAAATCTAAATTCTAAATCTTTAGCTCTAAATCTTAAATTCTAAATACATTTGAACCCTAAATCCTAACATCGACAAACTAGTGTAAACTTTAGTTTACAAAAACTATTATCATATGCACTAACAATAAAATTTTTTTATAAACGGGATTAAAATTACGGTAAGTACTCCCGTTAATTTGCCTTTTTTTTAACTTATGATAAGGATAGTTGTTATAATTCTAATTATACTTGTGAAAAAAAAACATTTTTTTATCAAATAATTGTTCGTATTCATAAAGAAGTATAATATAAAGTTCTATCTAAACCTGATTTCATTCATGAAGTTTTATTGTATAATCGAGTTCAAATATATTTATTGTTTTTATTATATTTATTATTATCATTCGCATGTATAAAATCCATTCATTGTTACAAAAATTTGTCTTTCCGGTAGTGATTGAAAATGTATAAAATATAAAATTTTTGTTGTGAATTACTTTTTGAATTTATTAAACTTAATATATAAAAAATAATTATATATTTTTAAGGGTAAAATACCTAAATCATCACTCAACTTTGCTCTAGGACCTATTTTGGTCACTCAACTTTCAAAATGCTCAATTTTATCACTGAACTTTAAATATTGACTTATTTTGGTCACTCCACTGTTAAATCTCTAACATTGTTATGACGTGGAAATAAAAAACAAATATATATATTTTTTAATAATATTTTAATACACTTAATTAATTAAATATAAACCATCGGTTCCCTCACCTCACCCCCACCCACCCCTTTCTCACCTTCACCGACAACCATCTTCTTCATCCCAATAACGCCACTCCGGTGGGTTTTTCGACGAACCAAAACCACAAGCCGACTCCTCTTTTTCTCCCCTTTTCTTCTACCGGTTCGTTTTTCTGAAAACTACCTTCAAATGACTCAAAACGAGTCCAAACCCTTGAGTATTGGGAGCGCGATTCGCCGCCGTCCACCGTTGGATTGGCCTGAAACCGAGGTATGTTGATCTCCTCACCAAGGCACCTCGAATGACCGTTGAGATTCACCGTCCAACGCTCCAATCGCCGGAACTGAAATGGGAAGGTAAAACTCTCCCCTCTTTTAGATTTTAGTTTGATTTCCCCTTTTCTTTTTGGCTCTGATTTGTTCAATATTTCCTTTGTTTTTTGAGTTTTTGGTTATCAATTTGTAGTTGAGTAGTGGAGGGTGATGGTGGTTCGGGTTAACGGCAGTGAAGGGCTCGATGAATGTTGGGTTTTTGGCACTGATTTGCTGTATGGTGAGTCTCAGTTGTGGGTTATAGTGATGAACGCTGAGTTGCGATGGTGGGTTGAATGAAGGGAGATAGTTAGGTGAGCTAAAGAGGTCCAGTTTATGGTGGTTGGAGGTGATGAATGATGCATGATGAGAGAGGGGTGGGGTGGGGTGGGGTGAGGGAGGTTTGATTGAGATCGGTTTATGGTGGTTGGAAGTGATGAATGATGGACGGTGGTTGGAGGCGATGAATGATGGACGGTGAAAGAGGGGTGGGTGGGGGTGAAGGAGGGTGAGGTGAGGGAGGGTTTATTAAAATATATATTTTTTATTTTTTATTTCCACGTTATAACAGTGTTAGAGATTTAACGGTGGAGTGACCAAAATAGGTCAATATTTAAAGTTCAGTGATAAAATTGAGCATTTTGAAAGTTGAGTGACCAAAATAGGTCCTAGAGCAAAGTTGAGTGATGATTTAGGTATTTTACCTTTTTTTAATTTGTAGCTATAAGTAACGAGCAAATAACCTTGAAAATTAATAAACTAAACTACAACCAAATATAATATTTAGCTTTAATTATAATTAATTTTTTTTATAAGAATTGGTGATCTCGTTAAAAATTTTGTTCATAACGACCAACGAAACTCAAGGAAACATTAGTCAACAGCAAAAGGAGGAAAAGAGTGCCACATATTTTATTGCATGAAATAACCTCCTTACAATTACAGACTCAGAAAAATATAGCGGAAATCATCATATTCCTTCCTTAGCTAGCCTATCTGCCTTAATGTTAATCACCCTTGGAACGACCTTAAAATGAAAAGAACCAGATTGACCTAAAATATTGATCTCCCTAACCAACTCTTTAAATGCAACAGGGCACGTAAAAGGATTTAATACCCAACTGATAGCAGAACTACAGTCACCTTCCACTATCACCCGCTGATTCTTACAAGCATTCAAGGATCCAACTAGAGTCAATCCGAACCTTACGGCAAGCAGTTCGTCAAGAATAGGAAGACTCGGGCCATTAGGTTCTGAGAATGACATAATCACTTGCCCCTCCGAGTTACGAATGATCCCCTCGATTTCACCTGCGTAGTCATTCCTAAGCATAGCCTCGTCAACATTCAATTTTACATACCCTTGCGGAGGAGGGGGGACATGAAATTGGAGCCTGAGTTCTGCACTTCTTCCCGTTTAAATTATCAGCAAATGCAGGGTTGGCAATCAGATCCACAAATGAATCCATAGCTTCCGAAAATTTAGCTTTAAACCATGAAACAAGCCTGAACCTAGAAACAAAAAACAAATTATGAACATCCAATCTCATGTTATTAAAAATGATATCATTTCTCAGCAACCATATGGACCACATGATCGAAGTTGGGATAAAACGCCAAATGGGCAATTTAGCTTTGTTAGGACAAGCTTCTTGCCACGTCAAGAGAATAGAAACAACATCTCCAGGGAGCACCAAATGAACATTCCAAAACTTCGCATATCACATCCATAGTGACAATAGAATTTTGCATAGAAGGAGATGTGACAGTTTCTGGAGCCTCCCGGCAGAAAGGACACATGATGTCTTGTAAGGACGACATACCTCTTTTAAACAACTCGGTTTTGACTGGAATACACCCCCAAACCACCTGCCAAGTAAAGAACTCCACTTTCGGAGGGGAACAGCCGAGCCACACATGTTTGCACCAAAAAGTGGTTAATTTACCTTGATTCGAAACTGTATTACACCCAGATTTCACCAAGAACGAGCCTTCTCTAGAGCCAAGCCACACATGTTTGCACCAAAAAGAGGTTTATTTACTTGGATTCGAAAATGTATTACACCTAGATTTCACCAAGAACGAGCCCTCTCTAGAGCCAAGCCACATCAAGCAGTCGAAATCAATATCATCCGATTTGAACTTCTTCAAAGCATCCATCAATAAATTTCATCGGTTAACTTTTCAGTCGAACAACCTCCTTCTAAGGGGTATGTTCCATTCCCAATCCACTATTGTCTTGATGCCAAAGTCAGCGACTTTACCAGACTTGTTAATCGACAGTGCATATATGCGCAGAAAGTTTACCTAAAGAGGAGCATCACCAATCCAAGAATCATGCTAGAAGAAAATCGATTTCCATCTCCCACCTGTAATTTCAAATTGTTTTTCAAACTTAAACCAATCTCATCATCCTTGTAGAATGAGTTTATTACACCTTTCTAAACCCAATAGGAACCTACTAAGAGATTGATCCAGAAAAATAGCAGTGAATTCCATATTATTTTTACAACAGGTCGTCTTTTTCTAAAGGTTTTCCTTTTCGTGCGAAAACTTTCAAACCCATTTGCACAAAAGAGCGTGATTCTGAACATCCAAATTTCGAATACCCAAACCACCATTTGCCAACATAGCGCAAACTGCAGACCACTTAACCCAGTAAATTTTCTTTGTAGAAAACGATTCTCCACATAGAAAATTTTCCATAAGACTATTAAGCCTTCGAGATATAGCATTTGGCATTCTGAAGATGGACAAAAAGTAGATGGGCAAGGAAGACAACAGTGATTTAATTAACACCAACCTGCCACTAAAAGAGAGATTACTCGCCTTCCAACTCGCGAGGTAATTATAGAATTTATTTACTACCGGCTCTCACATGGCTAAGGAATTTCTAGAATGACCTAGATGCAGTCTTAGACAATCCGATGGAAAATGTCCAATGTAACACCCAACCTCTGACGCCCAATGAGACAGAACCTCTTCACTCACATGAATACCATAAAGCTTACTTTTGTTCAAGTTTAATTGAAGTCCTGGAGCTACTTCAAAGATTATGAGGACCCTCTTTACATTTTTTACTTCCCCCAGAGATGTTCCACACAATATGATCAAGTCGTCCACAAATTGAAGATGTGACAAGGTAAAAATGTTTTCCCTTTCAGTCTAAAACCCGTTAAAAATCCCGAGATTGACAGCTTTATCAACCATAAGATGTAGAGCCTCTCCAACTATATTAAAAAGCAGTGGGGAAAGTGAACATCCTTGTCGAAGCCCTCTAGCTAATGAAAAGCAAGGCGTAGGCACCCCATTAACCAACACAGATATGGACGCCGAAGACACATTTGAAAATCCACTTACACCAAACCTCTCCAAACCTCATTTCCTTTAACACACGGATTAGAAATCTTCAATATATTGAATCATACGCTCTTTTGAAGTCAATTTTAAAAATTGTACCTTTCAGACCCTGCTTCTGAATGAAATCAATCCATTCATTGGCAATAAACGCACAATCCATTATCTGTCTCTCCGGTGTGAAGGCAAATTGAGACTTTCTAATTACTGAATCCGCACACTCCCTGAGGCATCTAGAAAGAACTTTAGAGAGTATCTTATAAACCCAACCCACCAAACTAATAGGTCTATAATCTTTTAGAGACTTAGAGCCCACTTTCTTCGGGATTAAAGTGATAAAGGAATGATTAACTCTCAAATCCCATTCTCTGCCATGGAAAAAATCTTCGAAGAATTTCATTATATCCACTTTCAACTCAGGCCATAATTTTTTAAAGAATCTCATATTAAAGCCGTCCGACCCCAGGGCACGAGGACTATTCGTGGATGATAAAGCTTCCCATACCTTCTCCTCAGAAAATTTCCTTTCAAGCCCATCACTCTGCTCAAGAGATACTTTAGAAAAATCCAGATTTAATTCATCAACTTCTAGAGTCGACTTACAATTATAGGCTTTAGAAAAAAATCATGTACACACTCCTTGATTTTACATGGGTCGACTACAGATGCCTCATTATAACATATCGAGTGAAGCTGGTTCGATCTTCACTGATTTGAAGTCGTGATGTGAAAGAACCACGTGTTCCGATCACCCTCTTTAAACCACTTCAGTCGTGAATTCTGCAGCCATATTCTTTCATGCCTCCTAAAACACTCCCACAGCTCATGTCTAAGTTTTGCCAATTGATCCCATGAATCATCAGAATAAATCTCATATTGCAAACTTATTTCCAGATTGTGAATGTTGGCTTATAAAGCAAGAATCATCTCCTCAGACTGAAGCTTCTTATTAGCAGACCAATATTTGATAGCAACCTTCGAAGCTCTCAAAATACACAGCACACCTATTCTCTTGTTTTTAGACTTCAACTTCTGTAGATTAGATCGAACAACCTCAACGAACCCATCTTCCTCCAACAAATAATTATAAAATCTGAACGGGCGGAGACCCCAGTTTCTATTATCTTCCAATAATAAAATGGTGTTGTGGTCGAATAAAGACTTGGGCAACAGAACTTGAGAAAGAGTCGTGAAGGTCAAGAGAAAATCAGGATCAAGTAGAAATCTATCTAACCTTACAAAGGTAGGAGGGTCTCTACTATTAGGCAATGTGAACGAGCTCACAATAAGAGGAAGGTCCACCAAACCAACTTCCTGAATAAAGCTTCTGAACATTTCCATTGTAGGTAGGTTGAAGATAACCCTCACTTTTTCCTCTCGGTTGAGGAAGGCATTGAAATCGCCTCCCGCACACCACAGAACATTCCAATTGTTTAAGAACATTGATAATTCAGTAAAGAATTCCCCCTTCTCCAAATCCACAGAAGAACCATACATATTATAATCCATATTTGAATTGATTGTATCTAAATTTCCCCATGATGGCCACAAATCTTCTAAAGATAAATTTATCAGTGACTTCAAATACTTCAGTATTCCAGGGGCATAATAAACATCCAGAAGATCCAGTAGCTGGTGCGACTATCTATTCCATGTTTTTGTAGCAACCCAATCTCCTAAATAAAGAGTGGTCAATATCGCTAAGCTTTGTTTCATGTAACAAAACAATCTTCGATTTCTTCCTTATAATAATTCTCTTAACAACTCTGGGTTTTTTCATCTACCCCAAACCCCTAATGTTCCAAGAACCCAGATTTGTGGCCCAGAGAATACCACATAACCCAGATTCAGAGGACCCTATCAATGTCCCTTTTCAATTTCCACAACCTTATCCACCAATGCTTGCTTACCTCCAATGAAAAAGAGGCCCAAAATGTTACTCACCTCCCACACTGCCAAAGCTTCTTCAATGTAATTTAGATGAACTGATTCATGCGAAGAGTTTGAATTCCCCGCGGATTGGTTCTAAGCCCTATCTTCTAAGGATTCTCGTATTTGACTTTTGATTTATCTTCTAAAACTTGTATTGAAGAAATTTTCTTTTCTATTTAGGGGAATTGAGACACTCAATTGTGGTAGGAGGTTCACCACCTTATTCCTGGAAAAAAATCTTAAGTAAGGAGTGTTCCTCACAACTGTCAGGGACGATAGAAGAAGAAAGATGGATATGAGGAGATGCTGGATCGTTATCCATAAGGGATTTGTTAGCTTTGTTAATTAAAGTCTCGGGCTTAAGAGACTCATTATTTGGGGTAGATGGACGACGAGCCAAAGGTTTAATATTTGGGCCAAATCCAACCAAACCTAGTGAAAAACTTTGGGCTGAGTCCGTACCAATCCCACCCAACTTCACATAACTGAATTCCAATTGATAAATTAACTCTCGAACCTTCCCCAAAATTCTAGGAGTCGGACTGTTCACTTCCAAATCAACATTGGAATCATGCACCACGTTTTGAATGTTCCCAACAGCATCTTCCAAGGGTGTCGACTGAGATGACGATTCGGAAGACTCTTCAGATACTACAATCGGATTATTGTTCTCCGGCTTATCCACTAGAATCGGCTGTGAGTGTCTAATTCCATCTTGTACAAAACAAAGATCTTTCTCAACATCAATGGAAACCTCCGGCCAAACATATGCAAAATTACCACCTCCATTAACAATATCTTCCTCAAGGGGATTCAAAAACACTTCATTGGTTTTAATAACAATTGTGAAGGATCTCCCATTAATTCTAATCAGAGAGACTGGACAAAGTGTTAATGGAATCCCTTCCTCCATAACACTAAGATCTAAATAATCAAACCAAAACGATAGCTCATCCATTTTGGTATTCCAAACACACTCCTTGTCCGCAATTGAGCTGAATGTGATGATACAGGAGTTGAGAAGATAGCCCTATTTCGCAATATTAACCTTAATCCCGCCACTCTCCAATGCCCTTTGCACAAAGTTTCTATCATAACCAGCCTTTAAAATGCCTACTATTGACCTCTTAATTCAGGAGGTATCCTCAGCGGGAATAGTAAACTTCACTGGACTATCATCTTTCGAAAGCATATCTCCAAGTGATTCTACACCCCATCTCGAATTAGATGGACCTTTATCCACTCCAGACTTGCTCATCAGAACCTCTTTATATGATCTTTGGTGTTAATCTTGTTAAGATTAAGAGTAGGCTTATGTGAATGTCCCATCTTTGTGTTTTTCGTAGTCCTTACGGGTCTCGCCTTTTTCATGGAAGACGAAGGAACCCGATTCAAATTGAAAGGAAATTTGGATTTTGTCACCGAGACCTTCCTATCATCGATTTTGGCACCATCCATTGCTGAAATAGCTCTACTCATATCCTCAAGATTCCCAAAATGCACGAACGCGAAGGTGTTGTCCTTGTACTTCGGTTTTCGGTTGACGGGTCGGATGAATACTTTCCTTACCTTATCGTGGTGGCTAAACAGTTCCCATAAAACACCTCTGGAAACTCTCCTACTAAGGTTGTCCATGACCAGTTACCGTCATCTGAGGCAAATCGATGGCCGCCTCTTGTCTCATGCTTCCTCTCCCCTTCTCGCTCCATAATTAATTTCAACAATTATAATTATAATAATATTATATATATATGAAGTAAGGTGCACTTGATAAGAAAAAATCTACATGGATAGTTTCTGACACGTCAATATTTTTGCAAATTTAAAAATATATACGGTCTAATACTTAACATTGATTATTTAAAATTAAGGGTTAACTACTGAAATAGTCACTTATGTTTTCCCTCAATACAGAGTTGATCACCGATTTTGAAAAACGATCAGTAAGGTCACTTACGTTTTCGAGGCGTAAACTTTTGGTCACTCAGCCGTTTGTTGCCGTTAAAAAATGACGTATTGCTGACATGGCAACAAAAAATAAGGGTAAATTACTGCAATGACCATTAAAGTTTATCTCATGTACATTTTTGCTCCCCAATTTTAAAAAATAAACATTATAGTCACTAATGAAAATATTTCTTTATAATTTCACCTTTAAATTTTAAAAAATTAATTTTTCAACACTAAAACTTTACAATCAATTAGTATAATAATATTATAAAGGCTTAAATGAAAAATAGGTGCTCAAAGTATACCCTTTTTAAATTTAGGTGCTCAAATTGTTCATATTTAATAACTAAACTTTCAAATTGCTCCTATTTTTTCACTCTGGATCGTTTTTAATATTATTGTAACATGACATGTCATTCTTTATTATTGTTAAATTAAAAATAATTTTAAAATAAAATAAAATCATTTTTATTATTATTAAATTTAAAATATATTTTTTAAATATTACTTCTTAAAATAATTTAGGTGTATAAAGTATTTTTTTTGTAAAAATAGGTGCCCAAATTTACCATAGTTACAATTTTAGGTGTCTGGCTGTTAAATGAGTGTTAGAAAATTTGTCAACCAATCGGTACTTGACATGTGACATTAATTTTATTAATTTTTAATGGAAAATACTTAGAACTTTCAAATTATTATAAAATCTCAAAATTTTACAAGCTTCACAAAACAGTCTCAATCCTTAAAAATTCCCAAACTTCCGCCGCCAGTTGCCGTCGCTGACCGCACCCACTTGGTCGCCAGACCAGGGCGATCATTTTTCCTAACACAGTGTCGTCAGAAACGCCCAACGGCGTGCAACCAAACGTCAAATACGAAATTGACGTTCGCGTTTGACGTTCGGTTGCACACCGTTGGGCGTTTTTGGCGACGCCGTGTTAGGGAAAATTGTCGCCTTGGCCCGGCGACCAAGTGGGTGCGGCCAGCGACGACAACTGGCGGCGGAAGCGGCGGTAGTCGACGACGAAAGTTTAGAAATTTTTAGGGATTTAAGGATTGTTTTGTGAAGTTTGTAAAATTTTGAGATTTTATAATAATTTGAAAATTTTGAGTAGTTTTATTAAAAAATTTAAAAAATAAAATTAATGTCACGTGTTAAGCACTGATTGGTTGACAATTTTTTAACACCCATTTAACAACCGGGCACCTAAAATTGTACCTATAGAAACTTTGGGCACCAATTTTTACAAAAAAAAAATAATTTAGACACCTAAATTATTTTTAAAAAATAATATTTTTTTAAAATATTTTAAATTTTATAATAATAAAAATAATTTTATTTTAAAATTATTTTTAATTTAAAAATAATAAAAATGACATGTTATAATAATAAAAATAATTCAGAGTGAAAAAATAGTAGCAATTTGAAAGTTTAGTTATTAAATATGAGCAATTTGGGCACCTAAGTTTGAAAAGGGTATACTTTGGGCACCTATTTTTCATCTAAGCATTTATAATATTATTGTACTAATTGATCGTAAAGTTTTAAGTTTGAAAACATGAATTTTTAAAAATTTAAGGGTGAAATTATAAAGAAACATTTTTATTAGTGGCTATAATGTTTGTTTTTTTTTAAATCGTGGAGCAAAAATGTACATGAGATAAACTTTAATGGCTATTGCAGTAATTTACCCTTATTTTTCGTTGCCGGGTCAGCAATCCATTAGTGTTTAACGGCAACAAACGGCTAGGTGACCAAAAGTTTACGCCTCGAAAACGTAACTAACCTTACTGATTGTTTTTCAAAACCAGTGATCAACTCTGTACTGGGAGAAAACACAAGTAACTATTCCAGTAGTTAACCCTAAAATTAATTTAAAAAAACAATATCAAAATTTTGCATTTTAGTATCAAAAAATCTTATCGAAATATTTTATATTTCAAAATTTTGAATATAATTTGAAATAAAAAACAATGTATATATTAAGTTAGAATTTTTAAATAAAGACTAAAATTTTCATTTAAGTTTGTATAACAATTTAGCTCCTGTCAAATTAGGCGTTAATTAAAATAAGTCTATACGTAAAATGACATATCAATAAATTCTTATTTAAAAAGTCGCAATAAAGTAAGTCCCTAGAATTGAAGAACCTTGATTTTAAACAAAATCGGCATATGAAACGATAGCTTCGCCTTACTACAATCCTAAACACTTGATCTGGGAACAGATCTGGACTCTACCTGTTCCACAACGAATACGATTCTTCTTGTGGCTCGCCTTCAAGTAAAAATTGTTGACCAACCATGAACGTTGCAGGCGCTCTGTGAGCAACCAACCCTTTTTCCCGATTTGCCATGACACAACAGAGACAACGCTCCATGTCCTGCGCAATTGCAACGCAGCTAGAGTTGTGTGGCTATTAGTTCTTCCCCCTTCGATGATGAACAACTTCTTCCAATCAGACATGCATGACTAGATATCTGCTAATCTAAAATCTCACTTAGTAGTTACTCAATGGTCTTTGTCATGAAAAGTGTTATTTGCTTCAATCACTTGGCAACTATAGAAAAATTGAAACGATAAGGCGTTCAACGACGACATAGAACCCCCGGATGTTGTTCACGAAAGAAGTATCACATGAGCACGCTTCTATACTGAAAGCTCCTCCTAGTCTACTATCGAGCTAGCATCAACTCCTGCTCATTGGCATCGTCCTGGTCCAGGATGGCTTTGCTTAAATATTGACGGTGCTGTTTCTCCTAGCACAGGTGTTGGAACTGTTGGCGGACTCTTTCGCGATCATGAAGGCTCCTAAATCCTAGGGTTTAACAAAACCATTACCTTTACACGTCGGAGCTATGGGCGATATATCTTGGTCTCCAACTCGCTTGGGACCAAAGTTTTGGCGCATTAATGGTACAATCTGACTCCTTGGAGGCAATTAAGCTCTTAAATCATCCAGACGCGGCTAACAACTCAATAGCACTTGTTCTAGCAATTATCAGAATCAGAGAAAAATCATGAATTACAACGCTCCACTAGATTTCACGACAACAAAACTCTCATGTCGATGCACTGGCGAAACTTGCTGAACCTCTTCATAAACCTATGTCTATTTTTGATGCACATCCATAGTTTTTTATACAACTTTTAGAAGATGATAATTTAGGCTCCATATCAATTTCTAGTTTAATGTAAGAACTTTTGATTTTATCTATCTCATTTTAATTAAAAAACAACAACATTTACAATGTTAACATGATAACTTCCTATTAGCAGTTGAACATGTTGATGTAACATCACTCGATTGGTTGAATTTTTTTTAAATCATTACTAAAATTCATATATATATAGAGAGAAAAAATATAAAAATATTTAAAGTTATAAAATTATACCAATTCTAAAAATCTAAAAAAGTTTTTGATTTGTAATCAAGCGTTTATATCGTTATCTTTGAGTTGTATTTTCGATTATCTCTAATGATGTATTTGGATTTTATATCATTTTATAATGATTTTACAAATCAATGTATTCTCGATTATTTATTTTCAGTATTCACTTGTAACTTGTTTTATGTCAATCATCAGTTATCTAAATGCTAAAAAATTTAAATAATATTCAAAGTTCGAATGTTGATATTATAATTTTTTTCTATTAAAAAATTTGACTTGCATAAACTTTCAATAGCATTTTGTTAATTGTTAAATTTTCACCATCTTACTTTCCTCACTAACAATTTCATACTTAAACATGTTATGAGTATAGCTGACTCCTAAAATTTTATGGTGAAATTTCATCACTTAAAATATTTGTTGGATGATAATATATTTTTTTTTTGATTAAATAGTGTTATAATAGTATTTTTAAAACAAATATTATAGTTCAAACTCACATGTTGAAGCCCCAAAATGCTTTTTGTATTGCTCAAAGTGATGGATGAACGAGATGATACAATGAGCTGGAGGTAAGTCTCTATTTATAATTGAAGCCTCAAAATTCAACGATTAAATTTAAATTACATCGAGAAGATTGATTTTATTTACAACATTATTTAAATAAACTATTTGAAATAATTCAAATGGATAATGTTATCTTTTAAAAAAATTTATGGATCGAACTAAGTCTGGTGGAGTTTTTATTAAGCATACTTTTTAGTATTCTCCAAATGTTAGGCTAAATCTGACCGTCTTTTTAAGCCTAATACATCGCACATAATCTATTTGGTTGATCTTTACGCTAATGCCTCGGACCCAAATGTGTAGGTTGTGAGAATAGTTACATATCTGATCATATTTACAAATTAATTTGATTCCAGCTTGACAGTGACCAATGTAATTGCAGATGAAAAGCTTTTGGACCTTTCTAAGCTTGATCTGTGCCCGAGCTAAAAATTGCATTATTTATATTCGGCTATTCATCTGATTTTTATATTTTTTTAATCGTCAGTAACAATAATAATTTATCGCTGTTTTTTCTCATTTTTTATTAATATATTTTATATTATTTTATTTTAAATTATGATATTTTATTTTGTTTGATTAATATTTTTTACGGTTCTAAATAATTTTGTCTATTTTTGTAGTACATTTTTTTTCATAATTAAATTAGATATCATCAGGGCCGTCTCGGATGGTGAATAACATGAGCGTCCACTTAAGACCCCACTTTCTATCGTGTAACTTTGTTAATTTCTGAAGTGATAATTTTGAAAGTTGCTATTCTTCATTATTATTTTAATTGTATTTAAGTTAATTCCTAAACAAAACAATGAACATAATAATTTGTTAATGGAATATTATTAATTATTAAAGATATATAATATGCTTTTATTTTAAAGAGTTTATTTTTGAATTTTCATTTAGGGTCTTGAAAATATTCGATAGACTTTGAATGTCACATTTTTAAATGATATTTATTATATTATTTTGTTGATTTATTTATGTATTAAACACTCAAGATATATATTAATAACGATTTACAACTACTAAAATTGATCACTATTTTGTAAATTCTAAACTATATTTTATTTATCAAAATATATACCTTAGTTGACCTTAAAATAGAAAAAATAATAATAATTTGAGCCCTAAAAAATTATACACTTAAAAACAAAATAGTTTAAACATTTATTTTAATATTAAGTTATTTTTTATTCAATAAATTAATAGCTACTGTATTATTTATAAGAAAAAGTGTAAATAAACTTACATGCGTCTTCAAGCCACACTTACACGTGTCTCCACCTGAATTACTTCCTGTCCACGGCGTATCAGGCCACCCACGAGGCCACGACCCCTTACACCTGAGTTGGGACCCAAATTCTGTACCACCTACACTCTTTTAATACCACGTGGCATTTAAATCAAAGTTCACAATCTGTGCACTTTGTACACGCCGAGCGCACCCTTCTTCGCTCCAAATTCATAAAATCTTTTAGTTAAATTTATATTTCATTATTTTAAAAAAAAAAGACTGATGAAACCTTTTTTATGAACAGAAGACTAATGAAACTTGATTTAATTGTATTGCTTTTTGAACAATGTCGAATATTTTCAGAGGGGTAAGAGCTTGAAATTTGAGTTTTGGCTTTTTCGAATCTCGATTTTCCCACTGTTTCAATCTCTCTCTATATATTTATATATCAATTCCTTTTTGCCTTAGCGTTTTCCGTCTGTGATTCCTCTCTCTCATTGGCCGCTTCTGTAAGTCTCTGTTTTCCTTTTCTATTTTTTTTATTTCGAATGATTTAGTTTCTTATTCTTTCTTGTCAGATTGATTTAGTTATTATATACTGATTCGCTGTTTGGTTGCTAAGAAATAAAAGGACGAAATTCAAGCTTACTTCACTGCGAACCAAGGTTTATTTTCTACGAAACTTAATTATACCTTCTTCTCCATAGCTCGAACAGTGCATTTCATACATTCTAGAAATCAATATAATTAATATTATGTTTTTTTTTTTACTTTTCCTTTCTTTTTATAGCTCTGGTGTTTATTGTCGAATTTAAGCTGAATGTTTCCTTTTGATTTTATGTATTATAAACCGCTCTTTTATGAATTTATAAATTTTGTTTCATTTTTTAACCCAGGCACTGCAGTTTTGGCATCGCTTGTTTTTTCTCAATGGTTAGGCATTCTTCTTAGAGTTAGAAATCTATATAATCGATTTCATTGCGCCGGTAATTATTTTGGGAATTATGTGAACATTTCCTCTGATTTTATGTATTATAACTTATAAGTCTCCGCTAAATATTGCTTATGTTTTTTCTTAATGGCTAGGCATTTTTCTTAGAAAAGAGGGATTCTAGTATTTCTGTGAGCCAAGAGAAGTGAACCTAATGAGATGATGTAAGAAGTATGAATATGGATTATTATAGCCACGGGTAGCATCTAGCAAGCTTTTGTTAAAAGGAGCTATTTGCTTTGGCATATGTGGATCTGGTGGTGTGCTTGTTAGTGACGGTAGAATGATGCTGTATAAGTTTTGAAGAATGGACGAAGAACGTATGATGTATCCCAGTTGGACTGATAAGAGTCCGGCTGAAATGCAAGTTGTTTCACATTTCTTCATTCTCTCTTGTGTTATTGCTGGCCTGGTTGGCATTTTGACAATTGTTTACACAGCTTTCCAGTGGAGAAGAGATATTAACTTAAGTTGGATGAAAGCTGTAGCGCTGTCAATGAAAAACCCGAAGGCCAAGCATAAGGTTCCTGGAGCTCCTCATTCTTGGGAGCTGGAATCTGTATCCCGTGGAAAGAATATAAATTGCTGTGCTTGCTTGAAGCCAATGTCACCTTCCCAAACTCTAGGACCTATGATTGCTCCAGATAGTTTCATTCACCGTTGTAGCATATGTGGTGCAGTGGCTCATTTGAGCTGCTCTTCACATGCACAGAAGGATTGTAAGTGTGTATCTATGATTGGGCTTGAGCATGTGATGCACCAGTGGGCAGTTCGATGGACAGAGCTTACTGATCAACTTGATGAAGCATCATTCTGTAGCTATTGTGAAGAGCCATGCAGCGGGTCTTTCCTTGGTGGTTCTCCTATATGGTGTTGCTTGTGGTGCCAACAACTCCTACATGTGGACTGTCACAGTAGCATGTCTAATAAAACTGATAAAATTTGTGATTTAGAACCATTCAGAAGGTTGATTCTCTCACCTCTTTATGTTAAGAAATTGAGCCCCAATGCCGGATTTCTGAGTTCAATCACACATGGTGCAAATGAGTTAGCTTCTTCAGTACGGGAAACAATTAGGAATCAGAGCAAGAAGCACAAGCATAATAATAAAACCACTGCTGATACAGTTAGTAATGGTAACGTCTGTGACACGTCAACAGAGGGCACTGGTGATACCCCACAAAATGTAAATGGTTCTCATGCAATAGAAAAGAACTGCAATGATACGAACATAGAGTCAAAGCCTCGTGTCAAAAGAAGTGGATCAATTAATCAGAAGGATGAGTCTCAAGCATTAAGGATGAAGCAAAGATATGAGCTGACTGATTTACCACCAGATGCGAGACCATTACTGGTTTTCATCAATAAGAAGAGTGGTGCCCGGCGTGGAGATTCCCTCAGGCAGCGCTTGAACCTTCTTTTGAATCCTGTTCAGGTTTGATTGATTATCCATGATTTTTATAAATAAAAAAATGTGTGTACTTTCATTTATGTATTGGTGGTGATGATGGGGTAGTTATGTAGGATTGGAACTATGAGCTAAAATGAATTTAAACTCACACTTCCCTGATGAGATAATTTACTTGCTGTTCGGATACTATCTTGCAATCACCTTAAGACTATTACAAAAAATTACTTGCTGTTCGAGAAGTAAATTAGCACCCCAACAGAGGATAACTAGTGATGGTAGCTAAACTTGTTAAAATTTAGCATTTAATACCATATTAATGACAGTAGTTAAATTTTAGAATCATCCATCTGTTTCTGGCTATTTTCCCGTTACAAATGACTGGTAGACTCACTTGAAGTTGAAGTGTAACCAACACAGCCTCTCAAGGTAGTGAGAGTTTTCTCAATTCTTGGTTTGCCAAATCATTCTAGAGTTTATATTCACTGCATCAGATATCAGCTAGTTGGAAATGAATGACGTTCTTAAAAAAAAAACTAAAGAAAAGTGAGATAGAAAAAAATGTAATTGCACACACTATTACATGCCAGGATTGACTTCCCTCAAATTCTTGGAAGTTGATGCCCAATGCACTTATTTTTCTTGGGTTTCTTAATGATTTGATAACCTTATAATTATACCGCAACTGTGACACAACTACATGGATTGCCTTTCTTTTTTCTTTTTAATTATGTTCTAGCTGCTCTGATTTTAGTTTTGGTTCTTGACTTTCATAGTTGTCAATATGTTTTCTGATCTGATGTTTTGGAGGGTCTTCTCTTTAAAATTGGTCAGAACTTTTTGTTATTTCTGTTTTCGTGTTTTTACTTGTTTTCCAGTTTGATGTTTTTGTTTGTGTATTCTCTCTAAAATTGGTCACAGCTATTTGTTGGTTTTTCAATTTCATATTTTTGAGGGTTTTGCCCATTCAGGTTTTTGAATTGAGTTCAACACAGGGACCAGAGATGGGTCTCTTTTTATTCAGAAAGGTTCCTCATTTTAGGATACTTGTATGTGGAGGGGATGGTACTGTTGGTTGGGTTCTTAATGCAATAGAAAAGCAAAATTTTGTTTCACCACCTCCAGTTGCTATTCTCCCTGCTGGAACTGGAAATGATCTGTCCAGGGTACTGTCATGGGGAGGTGGTTTGGGATCAGTGGAAAGACAAGGGGGGCTCTGCACAGTCTTGCAGGACATAGAGCATGCTGCACTGACAATTCTTGACCGCTGGAAAGTAGCTGTTTTGAACCAACAGGGGAAGCCACTTCAATCTCCAAAATTTATGAACAATTATCTAGGTATGCAGACTAGTTCTTTTAAGTCTTCTAGAATCTGATTAAGTTCAACGTCTAGATTGTCAAGTTGAAATTTGACCCAATAGAGGGAGAAGAAAGCAAGTTTAAGATGGAATTTTATCATGCATGGTTTTTGTGGTTTGCTTGAATTTGGATTTGGTCACATGTTGCATTATATCTATAAATATCTTTCAATGTCCATGATCCCCTGAAGTTGCTAAAATCATTCAAATCGGTCACTTGGTATTTTAGCTGGCTGGCTGGTAGATTTATCTTGTTCCGTTTTCTTGGTTAGATGAGTGTAGTGGTATTTCCCATGTCTTCCCTGTTCACTTATCATAACTTGGTAGTCTTCTCATGCTCTATGATTCTCTCACAGGGATTGGTTGTGATGCGAAGGTCGCTTTGGACATTCACACCTTGCGAGAGGAGAATCCTGAGAAGTTCTATAATCAGGTTGTTATCATCTCCTTGCAATATGCTTTTCAAGTACCATGCAGAATAAATTTGATGATTTGTGGACTAATTGTGTAGTTTGTTCAACTGAAAATTTGATTTTTAATTTCAGCCTACCTGATTATGATAGCTCGAGCTTCTGATCTTTTCCCTTTACATTTTTATAGATACATGGTTTTAGAAATGTAAATATATTAATAAAATCATGTCAGCTGGAAATTTATACTTGTCCCTCAGAGCAAACACTTCCTCTCTGAACGGTATTAACTGGTGAAACATAGTCTTCGCGCACTTTATATCCATATTTCCACCTCATTACAATTTATCAACATAGTGGAAGTGTAAACCAGGGTCCAGGGAGGCTGTAATGACATGTAGCTTTGAAGTACATAAAAACAGAAAATTGAAGATCTACATGTATTGGATGTATTTTGGCCTATGTTTTTTAATAACCTTTGCATGTCTGATAATTTGTCTTATTGGTTATACAACTCCGTATTGCTGATGTCACCTCAATATACCTGCAGTTTATGAATAAAGTGCTTTATGCAAGAGAAGGTGCTAAGAGTATAATGGATAGGACGTTTGCAGACTTTCCTTGGCAAGTTAGAGTAGAAGTGGATGGTGTTGAGATAGAGGTTCCTGAGGTATGGATGTTAGCTTTTATTTAGTTATATTTGTGAAAATGTGGACACTGTGTGATGATTGTTCAGAAGACTTTTTCTTTCTTAACATTTCCAATTACACACACACACACACACATTTATGAATATTTTTATATATATTTCAAAAATATTAGAAGAACAGATCAAATACACAACCATTGGTTCTAACTGAAACTTTTTTAAAACCTGTAGTGCAATATTATTATTATTATTATCATCATCATCATTATTATTTGTCCAACTCTTTTGATTTATCAATCGTTGTCTCTCAAACTTGTTTCTGGTCTTTGGAAATAATTTCTGTAAATTGTTTATACATTGATGCTATAGTGTTCTAATGGTGCAAATAACCATTGATTACACATACTGTAAATGTTATTATGATGATATTCTAAATTTATACAGGATGCTGAAGGGGTACTTGTTGGAAACATTGGAAGCTACATGGGAGGTGTAGACCTTTGGCAAAATGAGGACGAGACATATGAGAATTTTGATCCTCAGTCTATGCATGATAAAATACTAGAGGTTGTGAGCATATCTGGAACTTGGCACCTCGGAACGCTGCAGGTAATCTAGGCCCTTGAGGAAGGCTGCTGATGCTTCAGTGTTAAAATTCTATCTTGCATTTGTAGAAGGCATGCAAAAATAAGTTCTACCTAAGTTGATGTAATGCCTATCGGAACTTGGTTTTGTCATACCATATCACCAGTGTGCAGTGTATACTGTAGATTGCATGCCGCACACACGAGATGGAGTAATTCAGCCATTGTCCTTTTCTTTTCAGTTGGACAGCAAAACATTATAATGTTTGATCCAACTTTCTTCTTAATGTTTTATGTTTTTGTTCCTTCTTTTGGTTTGAGTTCTTAAAATTTTACATAAAGAGTTCTGGCGTTCAATTTGCCTCTGAACTGCTTCTACTTTGTGCTATTTCAGGTGGGGCTTTCTCATGCCCGAAGACTTGCACAAGGACAGTCAATTAAAATACAGATCTTTGCTGCATTGCCTGTTCAAATTGATGGAGAACCTTGGTCTCAGCAGCCATGTACATTGAGCATATCACATCATGGACAGGTCTTTTTCCCTCTTTTCATGTACAGCACACTTTACATGTCTTTCTAATTTATAACGTTAATTCCCTTTCCATATCACTTGATTCCACAATCAGCATTTCTTTTCAATTAATTTGACATGAGTTGGCTTTTATTGATAATTTTATCCCTTACCTAATGAGTTACTGTCCCATGCGGGTGTTCTAATTTTGAACCACCTTAAATGTTTTTCAATAAACCATATATGACCATTTTTTTTTGGTTTTATTTTATTGTTACGTTCCTTGCCATTACATCTATATGACATGGGCAGGCCTTCATGTTGAGGAGGACAGTCGAGGAACGACTAGGTCATGCAGCTGCTATAATAACCAATGTGCTTGAGAGTGCTGAAACAAACCACGTAATCAACACGTCACAGAAGCGGGCTCTTCTTCAAGAGATGGCATTAAGGTTGACTTAAAAGGTTTTTTTTCTCCCAGAGTACTGAATGTCAGCAATCTAGTTCTTGTTGCACGGACTCTTCTTAAAAAACTTTTGTTTTATATCTTATCTGTTTCCTCTCTTGACCCGATGTATACATCTCGGTCTCTGCCAAAGCCTCTTGTTGAAGCATATCTGTGTATGAATTTTCTTAAACCTGAATACGAAAGCCCTCCGAATATAAAGGACGGTGTATTTTTGGAAAAATTATAGTGATTGATTAAGATGATAGTTACGGAGTTCAATTCTGAAATTCGCTTAAACCTTTGCAGTATAGTTTATGTTCTGAAATTGTTTCGAAAGTTCAGATTTTGGGCAAGAACTTCTACTTTAGGTATGTTTGCCTAGAAATTAATTCCTTTTAGTTTATGAGGAAAATTGCACCCTTTTTAACATATGAGATTTTTTTTGTATTGTACAAAAGAAGTCCTAGTCTTTGATAGGAGAAGATCTCATATATGTTGGGACTTGAACTTAAGACCTATTGCATGCCATATCTTAAGGGTAATTATATGAACCAACTGAGTTAAATCCGGGTTTTACAGTACGAGACTTAACGGCAGTTGATTACACCCCTTTCTTGCACAATATTATTCTTTGGTGCAGAAGAGATCGGAATTCAGACCTGAAATTTGCTGCCCTATTCTCATGGTATGAGAATCCTCTTTTTGGTACAAAAGAGGTCTAACTCTAAGATAGGAGAAGAAAGCATAGATGTTTAGATTCAAACTCAAAATCTGAATGTCATCTCAACTGAACTAGATTTTGGGTTTCGGGGTACAAGATTTAACTGCAGTTTGATTATACATCTTTCAACTAATTATTTGCACAATACAACTTGATATATATATGTGTGTGTGTGTTCGTAGTCTCAGAGAAGAGAAGATTACAGGTATAGGGATTCAAACTTGAGATGTGCTGAATGCTACTCGCATGAATCAGCCAAGTTAAACTCGAGATTTTACAATATGACCTTCAACCGCTGCTGATTATGCACCTCTCAAGTCTTTGCTCTGCATATTATTACTCCTAAGCAGCCCTTGTTTGACCTTGTTCCAAAGTTTGGCAGCAAATCCACTGGTGGCTTCCTTTGTTCTGTTGCCTGCATTTCTATTAATGGTTGCGCATGTTAAGTGCGAACATAAAACTCTTTTTGTATTTCCTCTGCTTAAACATTGAGAATAGAAGGGAGATTTTAGGTAGCACAAGTAAGCCGGTGATGAGCCGCTCGATCGTTGCATCGCCCTGTTCAGCTGGTATGTCACAGCCCGGAGCTCATACGAGTCGTACAGGTTGCTGCCATTGTTCTGTGGGCTAAGCTTTGTAACAGGGTCCCGAGTCTGGAGGTGGCCGTAAGTTGGAGACATGTATGCTAGTCGTGTCTCCTTAGGGATTTTTCTGGATGGAGGAGGCTGGACAGTGTCCTTGGATGTTTCTCCCATCGGTAAGCTAATGTGTCCGAGTTCCCCTTAACTGGTTGGTTTTCAGATTTTCAATAAGTTGAAATCAGGGTTTCACCTTGCAAGTAACGCAAGTTGAGTGCCATGGTTAACAAGAAATTTTGCTTTGTTTTCTACGTTTTTAGCATGTTCTGCCATGGATTTTGGACTCTCATAGCAATGGTTTAAGACTTTATATATATATATATATATATCAAAACCTGCCGTAGATTCATGCAAAAATAGAGGGGGGGGGAAATAAAAGTTTGGAGAATATTGGGGAGTGAACCAAAGATAATATTGGATTTTTGTTGCTGTCCTTTAGGGATGTGCAAAATGTTTGGTATCTTTTGAACATGGATGCAGGTTTATTGCTGAAAATTGCATACAACATACAATATCTAGAAGAAAGTGTGGTTACTGCTCTATCTTTTCTTGATCAGAGTTTAGTTTTGAATAAGATCCAGAAAGTGTCCCTTTGTTGCTTTTATAAGCATTAATTAATTAATTGATATGACGAGTAATATACGTTGGCTTTCATCTCACTCAAAAGATAAACAAGGATGAAAAGAAAGAAAAAAAGCAAGCAAACGTGAACATGGTCAATTCTCTAAACTAATAAGAAATGGCGATTTCCTTAACAAAATTAGCCATTAGAAAAATATATGGAAAAGGGTTATCTTGTTCTTCATCAAATCAATCAGTTGGTTGTCTAACACTCTACCGACCTCTGTTGTCCCAAACTTTTCTTGAAGTATCCATTCCATTTGGCATATGGATATGTGAATATAATCTCCAAAGTCTTTCAAATACATGAAAAATATTTTGAAAAAAAAATTGTCACCAGATACTTCAACTCGAATAGGTGTTATATAGCTGCAAATTAATACCTACAAAATTTGTATTTACAGTGGTTGCCGAAAACATGCATCTTGAGACAAACCACTTTGGACATATCAACTTGTTCTTTTTCCGTGCTGGTAGCAATCATGGCCATCTAAACCCGACCAGAAGCAGGCGGTTGCTCTGCTGCTCGCCCCTGTCCTTTCGGCATTTTCTTTGAACCACCTGGCACGGATAATAATTTTTCAGCTATTCATGCATTTTAAAAACTAAACATAAGAATTTTATGCTGCTAGGAATCCAGCAGTCGGTATATATAGATGGTTGCTATCATGTAACAAACAGCCGAGATGACAAATCATCCGCCCTATCCAGTGGCTGCAATTCTTTCACTCGATATGCAAATGCAGAGTAAATATATAGTGTTAAGATAAAAGTACACCATAGCAATCAATGCTTCAGTTATTCATTCATTTAAGAACTAAACACGAGAAGTTTAAGCAAATTATCACGTAACAAACAGCAGAGATTTCAAGATATCTGCCACATCCGGTGACCACCCATTTTTCACTCCTATGCAAATGCAGAGTAAATAAACATTAACCATGACGAAAGAAATGATATAACTGTGTTTGAGTGGAAGAGCAAAGGGGGAAGGATCAGGCAGTAAAAGGCAATTGGAAAATGTGGGGTTGAAGATTTGAGGGCAAATGAGAAAGAGCATACCGTCTTCAACATCCTTCATCTGGTAGTAATGTGGGGCTATTTCAACCAACCAATCTGGTTTCAGCTCAGTTACCTGCAATTGAACTCCCACAGTATTGGCATTAGTCATGAACGCATACAAAGCAACGACTCGATACTGAATCTAAATTAAAAGATATAAATACTTACATTTCTCATGTATTCCTTGGTGGTAAGAACCAGCTCATGGTATACCACCCATCTCGGGAGCACCTGAGGACAGCAACAAATTTTGTAAGCAGTGGGGAACATCAGAATACTTCATTTGATTTTATAGTAGAGGCAACACAAAACTCGATCCACCCACAACCCCACAGGGAAGGAGTGGAAAGAAAGCAAACAGAAGAAAACACGCAAACATCCTTAACAGTTGGGGAAAACAGGACACGATGCATGTTTGTTGGCAGACTTGACATCCAGGACTGACTGATTATGCAATTGCATGGTTGTCAACTGTATGCAAATGAAGAAACAAGGAGAGGGAGAAGGGACAGAGCCATTTTAGTGACCAAAATTTTCTCTCCTTGGATAACAGGCTGGATGATGTCATAATAAGCCGAAGGGAATTGAAGTTTCCCACCCATATCGCAGTATTCTAACCAAGTAACTTGTATAGTTGTACTATTGCAGAGATCAAGAAACTACGGCTCCATTTGGTTGATACTTTTGCTGTTCGGCTTCTTTTATTTTAATCAATTTCTATCTTGTGTTTTTTGTGGTCCAACAAAAAAAAACAAATAGCAAATGCTTAAACCAAACGGAGCCTCAAATAACACTGTGGTTGATTTTACTTGCTTTGTCACTTTAAACTTAAAGCAATAAAATACAGGTTAATGCATATCCTCCTAACACCAGCTCTTCCTGGTAAATAAAATGAACACTATAATCACTCGCTGCAATATTCACTACTCTAGACAACGGCATAAGAACTTTTTGTGCATTTGCAGAAGCAGTTATGTAAATCGTGCACCGCATTTGCAAATAATACCTTTAAATTTAACTACAAAAAATAATTGGATATCTTACCTGTGCCAAGCCTGAGCTTGGATGTATATAGACAGTCTGTGGATGCTTCACAGTCCGGTACGAACCATTTTTCTGCAATCTAGCTGAATGCGGGAAAAACCCTGAAAGTATGATGAAATTTTAGAATTAACAGCTGGAGCAATTAGATTTCAAAGATGCTGCAAACACAAAACTTTTGGGAACTTACCAGATGTAATGGCCTTCTTTATAGCCTCTAAATCATTAGGACAGGTAGTTATTTCAATTTCAACTCTCTCCAGAAGACCCTCCAATTGATCCCTAATGTCCCTTGCACGCTTCATGCTCCTGACCTAAATAATTGAAATCACAAATAACAAAAACAACATAAATAATAATTTATCAAAAAAATAAAATAAATGAACACTAGGAAGGCCAAGAAAAATCATATTCATCATTCAAAGAAGTAGTGAACAAACAGATGATCATTCAAAGAAGTAGTGAACAAACAGATGAATAAAATTCAAAAGTTCATTTTAAAATCAGTAAATGAAAGGAAGCCTTGAAGTTCTAAAACTAAACGGTTAAACGCAGTACCATAAAGAGAACAAGCATTTACATAATCCATATGATAATAAAATCAAGGTAATTAGAATTATACCTGAATATAATTTTCATAACACCACTGTGTTGAGTAATTCGTTTCCCTCCAAGAATTGTAAACCTAGAATATAAAAACAAGGGAAAGTGTCAATGTATCAAGTCACCAAAATGCAAAAGCTTCAATGTCAGTAAAGTGCCACAAACCTTAAAAACAAATTATTCAAAAAAACCAACCTTCATTAAAGCAATATGGTCACCCACGTTGCCAGTATGAAAATTCATCCTTGCATTATCAGCATGAACTTGTTTGTCCTTTGGACGGTAAAAGATAGAATTCCCCACAGAAAGCATAGCAGCAATGGAAATAACCTCATCTGAACACTTGTACTTGTCGGAAGCAACTATTGTTTTGGATAGCATCGGATCAAGAGGAAACTCTGCCATTCGCCTACCAACTTTAGTCAACTCTCCAAGTTTATTCAATGCGCTCAATGCAAACAAAAGTTCCAGTGCTTTCAGTAGAGCCTCGGCTGGAGGTGGATCCATGAAATCAAAATTTAGCAAATCATGAATTCCAAGACTCTTCAAAGAAAGAACAACACTAGCAAGGTTGGTCCGTTGTATCTCCGGAGGAGTATTGTCGTCCAATTCAGTATAATAATTGTATGCAGTGTACAAGCGAAAACACTTCCCTGGACCTGTTCGCCCAGACCGACCGGCACGTTGATTAGCCGAAGCTTTAGAGATGGGAGTTATCAACAAAGACTCCATCCCAGTCCTTGGATTATAAGACTTCATCTTGCAAAAACCTGGGTCAATGACATACTTAATGCCATCAATGGTTAATGAAGTTTCTGCAATATTTGTTGCCAGGACTACCTTACGTGCACCAATAGGTGTAGGTTCAAATATTTTGGCTTGAAGCTCAGTAGGAAGATTGGCATATATAGGGCAGATAATAAGTTCTGCAATTTTTGTCCCAAAGCCTCTTACCCTATGTTTCAAAATTTCTTCTGCTGTCTCGATTTCTTCTTGACCAGTGAGAAAAACCAAAATATCTCCAGGTGGTTGTGTCACATGAATTTGAAGTACAGTGACAATTGCAGCATCCAAGTAGTCAGCTTCTGGTGCTTTTGTGTAGTGTATCTCAACAGGAAACCTTCTCCCAGGAATTTTGAAAATTGGAGCAGAATCAAAAAAATCACTAAACTTCTCTGCATCAAGTGTTGCACTTGAAATAAGTAATTTGATATCTTTTCTAAATCGTGATATATCCTTCACCAATCCAAAAAGAATATCAGTTGACACAGTTCTTTCATGAGCCTCATCCACCATTATCACACTGTAGCTTGCGAGATCAGGTTCACCAAGCAATTCTCGCAATAGCATACCATCTGTCATATATTTCAATACAGTCTTTTCTGAAGTGCAATCTTCAAAACGAATAGAATAACCGACCTCATGGCCAAGTTTGACACCCATTTCTTGAGAAACTCGAGCAGCAACACTCATAGCAGCAACTCGTCGAGGCTGTGTACAACCAACCTTCCCACGTTTTGTGTAACCAGCTTCATGAAGATACTGGGGTATCTGTGTGGTCTTTCCAGAACCAGTTTCTCCTACAATAACAAGAACCTGATATTCTTCAACAGCTTTAAGTAGATCATCTCGATATGGATAAATTGGCAAAGTTTTACGGTCTTCCTTTAGTTTCTCCAATTCAGATTTTGCCTTGGATGTCTCAGGTGACTCAGTTGACATCTCATTATCAAAATTGTCACCGTCCATAACTGACGCCTTAATAAAATCAATCTGGTCCTCAAACACAAACTGATAGTCATCAGTTGTTTGCTTTTTATTTTTTGAGCCAAATTTCAAAGTGGCCTTCCCAATTTGATGGTCTTCCCAAGCTTCTTGTTCTGCAAATGGATTCATTTTGTCCCCAGCAGTAGGGTCTCTGTAACGTTGAATTGCCACAGCAAATCTCTTCTCCTGGTCAACAACTCCTTCCTGATCATAGGCTTCTGGCATTTTGTACTCACCAATATCATCATCCTCTTCTGTCCGCTTCTTCACGAGCTCATATATTTCCTTCTTGTAACTTAATTCACGATATTCAGCTTCAGTAAGCTTCACACCATCAAAAAGGTATTGCTCATCTTCTATATCGTCCCTAAGCTCCTCAAGCTTCTTTTGCTCCCTCTTTTTCAAATATTCTTGTCTTGAAACTTTCCTCAAACTATTAATCCCATCTTGCTCCAAAGCTTTAGATCTTCGTATGGCCTCCTCTTCATCCTTTCGCGAAAGCTTTGGCTCCATTAACTTCCTAGTTGATGCAGCATCACGCTCTCTTAGGTGTCTCTCTAAATCCTCCCTCTCTCTTTGGTCACGCAATCTTTCCTCCTCTGACTCCGAACTATCATCCTCATCTTGGGAAGCATGTCTTTTAACTTTTCTCTTTTCCTCATCACGTCTGGTCTCCTCCTCATCTTCATCTTGTTCACTTTCGATCTTCTTTCTGAATCGTTTCCTATGCTTATCAGCTTTTCTGGTCTCAGAAGCAGAAGTAGGCTCATTAGAGGACTGGCGATGAACACTGGAATTGGTACCAGCATCATCTTCATCGTCATCAACATCTAGAATTGCGTAAGACCTTTGCTTCCTAGCAATAATAGCAGCTTCCCTTTCTTGTTTCTGATAAATCTGCAACATATCCAAACAAACAAAAAAGGTTACAAGGAAAATACACTAGCACAAAAGCTAAAAAGAAAGACTCTTCCAACCATTTTAAGCGAACAGAAAACATTAACTCACATTTTCACCGGATGCTTTACGAGGAACTTTACCAAAGATTTCTTCAGCAAATACACGAACCTCAGTAGACGAAGGTAAGCCGTAGTCTACGAGCTTGCCTAGTACATCAGCAGGCGAAGCTGCTTGCTTCGCTGCAATAACAAGAACAATTTAGTAAAAGCACCATAACCGAGAATATTTATCTTCAACTATAGAAGCCTACACATACATATATAGAGAAAGCAAAGGTAACATACCTAGTCCAATGGTATACTCGACAAGAGTGGGCTGGGAAAATCCCAGCAATGACATTAATTTATCAGAAACCCAAGTCTTCAAAGGGTTACCTGCCCCTGACATGGCCGTTGGCGATCTACTTTGGCAAAAATCACGCACCGACTTTAGATTATTTACAGGGTTTCAAATAGCGGTGGCAAAGCGCTGTCGAGGCTGCTATTTCGCTTCTAAAGAAAAATTATCCTTCTTAACAAAGTAAACAGAGAGGGAGAGTATGAGATGAGACAGGGAATGAGCAGTACGATCTAAAACGGAAAATCAAATATAGCAGAGAACAAGTAACTCAAATTCTCATTGCTCTAAGTATAAAATAAACCTTCGAATTAGGTTTAGGGTTTCGAGAATTACCTGATTTAATTTCCCGGTCTGTCGTAAACTTGAAGGCGGAATGAGGGCCGGAGGAGGACGAGAAGAGGGAAGAATAGGAGAAGGGGTGATTAAGAAAATTTTTAAAGAATTTTTTTGTGGGAAAACTACATGGTGGTCACCAAACTATCACCATTTTTTCTGTTTTGGTCAGCCAACTAAATTTTCATCAAAATCGTCCCTAATGTTAGATACATTTCTTGTTTTGGTTACCTTGTATAGTAAAATTTCATAATGATCTAATATAATTTTATAAAAATAAATAATTGGATTTTTATTCCCAAAAGAATTGGAAAATTAATTTTAGATTGATTATAATAGTATTTTGATTTAATTTTGAGGTGATAATACATATTAAATTAAAGATTAAATTTTGTGTATATATAATAAGTTTTCAACCTAGTTTAGTGGTTAAATATCTTGCTTTTTGTGGATATATAATAAATTTTGTGGATTTTTTCCTTTCATTTTTTTCAAAATCAAGAGGTGACATGTCACCTCCTGGTTGGTCGAATAAAAAATACTATGTAATTTGCTAACAAGGAGATATGTGATGACGTGGAAAATAAAAATAATTGCCAAGTCAACATTGCAGTTAATTTTTTAACGATCGATGACTAAAATAGGAAAAATATCTAACGTTAGGGACGATTTTGACGAACAATTTAGTAATTTGCAAAGTCAACATTGCCACTAATTTTTTAACGGTTGGTGGCCAAAACAAAAAAATGTATCTAATGTTAAGGATGGTTTTGACTAAAATTTTAGTTGGGTGACCAAAACAGAAAATGTTGATAATTTACTGACCACCCGTGTAATTTTTCCAAATGTTTTGGTTAAAGTAGCAAACTAGTCACTAAACAATATGTTTTGGTAAATACTCTTTGAAAAATTATAAAATAATAATCATTAAATTTCATTATACGGTTAAAATTTTCATTAAATCAATTAAATTATTACAATATTTTATAATATTCGGTTATCAATTTAATAGTTATTTTATAACTTAAAAAATAAAATTAAAATGATGTTTTTCAACTTTGTAGAGAGGAGTCTGCACTTTTGCACGTTGTTCTGTCTGCACTTTTGCACGCTGTTTTGTCTGCACTTTTGCACGCCTGTTATTTCATCTTGTCGAAGGCTGATCATGGAAACTACATTGGCATCGTTATCGATCGATGACGGCGAAGAGGAAGCGATAGTCATCCCAGAAGAGGTAGGAGAAGTTGAAGATGAAAACGAGCTATGCTTGGTTGGCCGTTTCTTAACCTCAAGCGTAATTCACTTTCTCTCAATGAGAAATACATTGGCGGATATATGGCACCCTCTCGAAGGAATTACGATTACTGATTTAGGGGATAAACGGATCTGCTTTCGTTTTTATCACGAGGTTGACGTTAACCGAGTGTTGGAGGGCTGCCCATGGTTTTTTAATGGTCACTTGTTACTTTTACATTGACTACAGCGAGAAGAAGATCCATTAACAGTGCCATTGGATAACGCCATTTTCTGGATACAGGTCCACGATCTCCCCCCTGGTTTAATGTCGGAGCAAATGGCTAAACAATTTGGGAACTTTCTGGGACAATTCATGGAATACGACTCGAAGCTGGTAATGAGTGGGAAGAAACAATTCATGAGGGTTAAAGCTTTAGTGAATGTTAACCAGCCTTTAAAAAGAAAGAAGAAAATCGCCATGGGTAAAGATCGTTTTGTTTACGCCCACTTTCAATACGAAAAGCTCAGTTTGTTCTGTTTCATATGCGGAAAACTTGGCCATGGTGAAAACTACTGTAGCTTACGGCTGTCTCTTGACCCAAAGGAGGTGGTCTTCGGGTGGGACTTGTCGATCAGGGCTACACCACGACGGGGACTACCGCCACCAAGCAAGTGGCTGAGGGAGGAAGTTACCGGGACTCCGTTGGCGGTTATACATGCAGTAACTAACCTGCATGGGCAGTTAAGTGGACGTGGGAAGGGGGAAACAGCTTTTCTCTACCACATACCCCACGTGGAAACAATATAGTGGGCCCCTTTAACAACGAGAAAGGAACATCCTCTGGATCGTGCATGGATATCGAACAAGAAAATGAGGACAACCCTTTGCACGTTGTGGATGGGAAGAAACGACAGCGGATCATTGAAGAGGTGCAACCAGTTTCACATGCTACTGATTCTGTTCCACCGGAGAATGAAAAAACGGCTAGCTCTGTACAGCAGAGCAGCCGGGCACCATGAAGCTCATTACATGGAACGTCCGTGGGTTGGGGAAACCACGGGCGGTTAACCGGCTCAGGAATTCACTGAGAGGTAGCCATCCCCATGTTTTGTTTCTCATAGAAACAAAACTCGATCGAAGGAGAATGGAGAGAGTAAGGCGTGGCTGTGGTTACTTATTTGGCATTGATGTCGGAGCAATAGGTTCAAGAGGAGGACTGTCGTTGGGATGGAAACAGGATGTTGATGTCTCATTGCTAAGCTTCTCAGGTTCACACATTGATGTCATGATCAAGGAAGATGAACGGCAATGGCGCTTCACTGGTTTCTATGGAAACCCCATCGAGTATATGAGATCTGAATCTTGGAGTTTAATAAAACATCTGGAAAACCAGCATTCCCTACCATGGTTAGTGTCTGGAGACTTCAACGAAATTGCATATACTTTTGAAAAGCAGGGAGGGAGACTTAGACCTGAGCGCAACATGCTGGCCTTTCGAGACATGCTGGAAGAGTGTAATCTCAGTGACCTGGGTTTCAATGGTGTTTGGTACACCTGGGAAAGAGGGCGTTTACCGGAGACCAGCATCAGGGAGCGACTGGACAGAGCAGTGGCTAACCCTAGCTGGTGGGATATGCACCAGGAATATTCAGTTTCTCACTTGCCTCACTCGATCTCAGATCATTGTCCTATCTTGATAGACACAATGGGACAACTTACACAACGCCCAGCGACACCAGTTGAGGTTTTCAGATTTGATGCGAACTGGATCTTCGAGGAGGAAGCTGCCCAAATAATAAAAACTTCTTGGGAGACTTCGAGTGCTACTGTCCCAGGCAAGCTTCATGAAGTAGGTTGTGCTTTAATGGCTTGGAGCAAAGACCATAGGAAGAGAAAGTCAGCTAAAAAACGTGTTATGGTGCGCCGACTAAAGGAATTAGCAACGTGTGATCCGGATGAAGAAACTTTGGCTGAGCTAACAGATGTTAAGTTGGGGCTCAACTTGGAAGCTGATAATGAGGAGTATTTCTGGGAACAACGCTCCTGTTCCAACTGGCTACAGCATGGAGACCAAAACACATCCTTCTTCCACAGTCATGCATCGTACCGCAAGAGGAAAAATAAAATTAAAGGCCTCTTCACAGCCAATGGGGAATGGGTAACTGAAGATGATGATATGCTTAATGTTGCAACTAACTACTTCCAGGATCTCTTTCGAACATCGTCCCCTATTGATGCCAATGTAATCTTTGATAAGGTTACCCCGAGGGTGTCTGCTGACATGAACAATACTCTCATGAAGCCTTTTACAAGAGAAGAAGTGTGGAACGCGGTGAAGAATATGGCTCCCATGAAAGCTTCAGGGTTGGACGGTTTCCCAGCTTTGTTCTACCAAAAGTTCTGGGGAATAATAGGGGATGAAATTACCAATTTTTGCCTATCCATTCTTAATGGTACTACTGCTGTGGATGAGATTAACAACACACAGATTGTTTTAATTCCAAAACTCGAGCATCCTCGAAGCATGGCAGACTTTAGGCCAATAAGTTTATGTAACATGCTCTTCAAGATAGTCTCCAAGGTCCTAACATGTCGATTAGCCCCAATGTTGGAGCCTTGTATCGACAAAGCACAAGGAGCTTTTATCCCTGGACGCCAGATTTCAGACAACATAATTATTGCCTATGAAGTTCTTAACTCTTTGCAAAGGAAACGGATGGGGAAAACAGGCAAATTTGCCCTGAAGGTCGACTTAAGCAAAGCTTACGATAGGGTGGAATGGCCGTTCTTAGAAGGAATGCTGCTGAAGATAGGATTTGTAAGGGAATGGGTAACTTTGATCATGCAATGCGTACGTACAGTCACGTATTCTGTGTGTATGAATGGACTTACTGGTAGTCGTTTTCATCCTTCTCGAGGCCTCAGGCAAGGAGACCCTCTGAGCCCGTACCTGTTTCTAATATGTGCTGAGGGCTTGTCGGTTCTCATGAATGCAGCAAACGAATCAAAGACAATTGAAGCAGCGACCATTGGGAGACAAAGATTGGCTGTGGGACACTTGCTATTTGCAGACGACTGCATTCTTTTTAGTACAGCGTCTATTACAGGGGCTACAAATATGAAGAACTTATTGCAGGTATATGGCAGTGTGTCTGGGCAAAAAGTGAACTTTGATAAGTCACTAGTGTACTTCAGCACAAATGTGGATCAACCGTTACGAGAGCAAATTGGGAATCTGTTGGGAGTTCGAGTATCTTTGAATCCAGAAAAGTATATGGGATTACCCACCATGGTTGGGAGGAACAAAAGAGCCACCTTCAGCTATTACATGGATCGATATGATAAGAAAACAAACAATTGGGGAGTTCGTTTCTTGAGCATGAGAGGCAAAGAAGTTTTGATCAAAAGTGTGCTTCAATCCATCCCAGTATATGCAACGAATTGTTTCCTTCTGCCTGCAACGTTATGTAGAGCATTGGAACAATCAATGGCAAAGTTTTAGTGGCGAAACAATGGGACAAAGCAAGGTATTCACTGGAGTACTTGGTCTTCTTTATCACGGCCTAAAAACAGTGGTGGCTTGGGCTTCAGAGACCTTGCAAAATTCAACATAGCTCTCCTAGCCAAGCAATGCTGGCGATTGATAACAAACCCTTCATGTTTCTTGGCTAAGGTTCTTCAAGCACGATACTATCCTACCGGTGACTTCCTAACAGGTAATTTAGGCTCCAACCCTTCTTACATCTGGAGGAGTCTATGGAGTGCTCGAGGGTTAGTTGAGAAAGGTTTTGGATGGAGGGTCGGATCAGGGCACCATATAAACATCTGGAATGATGCATGGCTTCCAGGAAAAGGTGATGGGAGAGTACAGTTCGATTCCATTGATATATGATACACATATGTTTCGGATTTAATATACACTCAATCCGCAACATGGAATATGGATGTGCTAGAAGCATTATTTGATGAAGAACAAGTGTCAGTGATCTCATCAATCCCACTCTCAAGCTCGGGCAAAGAGGACACTATCATCTGGAGACTTGATGGCTCTGGGAGCTATTCTGTGAAAAGTGGCTACCGCTTGCTAAGAGAGGAAGCTGCTACATCCCTTGGTATGCACCCTTCATCTCTCCCTCATTCTGTTGAACAATTATATAAAGATTTGTGGGCAATTCCTTTACCTGCTAAAGTGAAGATACATTTCTGGAGAGTTGCACATAATTTCATTCCAACTTATGCCAATCTTCTTGCTCGTCGATTGAATGTAAATAATATTTGCCCATTTTGTTGTCAACCTGGGGAATCGGTTGAGCATTTAATGAGGGATTGTACTTTTATCCAACATCTGTTCCACGACCTGAGTGTTAGCCTCCCTCATGGCCCCATTGCCCTCCCATGGATCGAATGGTTGGCAAATGCTTTCAACTCCTTAAGGCATGATCACAAAATTATTCTCATGGTGACATGCTGGGTGGTGTGGTATGAACGTAACAAGCTAATCCATGAAGGAACTATAGCCTCAGTCAGTGGTTCAGTGACCTTCATAAGGGCTTTTATTAGGGAATATGAAGCTGTTAGCGTTATAGGCCCCTCCGTATCATTGAATCGCACAGCCAAGTGGAAGGCCCCATCCTTGGGCGTTATAAAGTTCAACTTTGATGCAGCGTTTGACTCCCACTCGAAGAGATCCATTTCTGCAGTATTGGGGCGAAATCATGATGGGCTCATTATGGCTTCATGCATAGTCCAACACCTGAACGTTATCGATGCTTTTGTGGCTGAAGCGCTAGCGTGTCTGCAGGCAGTGATCTATGCCAAAGATCTTGGCTTCAACAGAGTTATAATCGAGGGTGATAACATTACAGTCATCAAAAAGGTTTGCTCACGGACAAGTGATGGTTCGCTGATTAGCCCGATTGTTCATGATATTAGAGCTACTGCGGAGCAGTTTGAGAGTGTTGAATATTGCCATATTCCAAGACAAAGTAACCAAGCTGCCCACACTCTAGCAAAGGAGGGGAAGGAGCAACACTGTGACCGTTTTTGGATCGAAGAGGCTCCTCCAAGGACAACGACAATAGCTTTACTGGATGCAACAAACATAAACGGTGCATAATGCTGTGAAGAAAGTGGTTTCTGGTTTGCTGAATATCTCCTTTCGGAAGTATTATTAACCTGCATTTGATAGATGCACTCCGATCATTCTAGTTTTGAGAATTTGCTGGTTTTGGTTTTTAATAGGGTATGTCTAGTTATGTTCTAAGTCTTGTAGTTTAATCCTTTATTTCCTTGAACTTTGTTTTGTAATTTAACCCTATTAATCAAACTAGCTCATTCAACTAAAAAAAATGATGTTTTTCATAATTAAGCGACTATCACTCAATTAGTATACTTTTGCCCAAAATGTTCATATATAAATTTTGAGTAATTGTTTGATGCACTGACAGTAGATATTAAAAAATTCCACAAGCACCTTAAGGTTTATGGCTTAAAGTTTTCGTTTAGGGTTTAAGATTTTGTCCATGGTTTAGGGTTTTGTTTAGTTTCAGGGTTTAGAGATTAAATTATTCATAAACCTTAAACAAAAAACACAAACCCAAAAATCTAAATCCTAAACCTAAATAAAAACCCTGAACCCTAAACCAAAAACAAAAATCTAGACCCTAAACACTAAAATAACTTAATGTGAGAATTAATATTGTTAAATAAGTCAAAAAAATCAAAAAATCCTCTTAAATTAAATGAAATTCTTATTAAATATTTCATATTAAATGCAACAATAATTTTTTTATTTAATTAATATTATTAAATATAACTTGCATAGGTCAGACAAAACTATATTACATTAGATATTTTATCAAAGTATAAGTGTAGAAAATAATTGAATTTTAAATGGGTAAATCGATCCTAATTTTTATATTTATACAGAGAGAATCAACTCATACGGATCAAGTATATTAGACCGGATAAGAAATCCGAGTTTAAACCGTTGGCCCAGTTCGGTTCAACTTCGAAAGTCCCATTAGGAGCCGAGCTATTCATCTTCTCTATTGGATCTCAAAATGCACAATTACTCGACAGTGACCTACAAAAAACCCTAACCATAGAAGTTATCTTCAAATTAACGTGAAATGTTCCAACCACAGCAGCAACAATCTCCATTAACGTACTTCCCCAACTCCTCGAATTCAATCCCCAATTCTCAGTTATCGTTCCCTCAAACACCATCACTTCCCTCTCAGGCACTATTGTTCCCTCCAGTAACCGACCTGTACGCACACCTGGGTCAGTTAACCTTAACCCATGTTGAGTTTGAACCCCAGGCTCAATTTTATGAGGACCCAAATGCTGGTTCCCGATGCTGGATCACTGCACAGGCTGGTTCCATTAGATACGGTGCTACTGTAAGTTCTATTTTCCCCTGCATTGCTTAATGTGAAATTTGGATCTTGTATCGGAAATGTGTTAATTTTTATGAGGCGTTTTGATTTTATTTGTTTTGGTTCGTCTGTTCTAATTTGTTTGAACATTATCAGTAATCATTGTTTAAAATCTAAATTAGCCAGTACTAATTCAAATGTGTAAGATCTTATATTGGAATGGGTTTTGTTTTGTTTCTGGATCGACATTGACAGATGAATGTTTTCTACCAATGAAGTTTGAGTTTTATGTTTGTAAATATCATTAAATGCAACCATTGATGTTATTTATGCATGTTATGCTTCTTTATTCACGAATGTTTGTGTTTACTTTATGATTCGGCTACGGCTACCATCGGTTGTTTATTGGTTTATTTATCTGTGTTGGTTGAATAGATGAATGGCTTTTCGCCTTTTGTGTTTTTATACTTATAATTTCGGGGTTTGCAGTCATCAGTAGCGGCTTTGAATTCCATTGGTAACAATGATTTGATGAAGAAATCTTTGGTGAATAATGTAATAGGAAGCACGCCGAATCAAAGCAACCTGATTCAACCACTGCAGTGTGAGGTTTGTAATGTTGTATGCAAAACTAAAGATGTTTGCGAGAAACACCTTATAGGAAAGAAGCACATGAGGAATTTGCGAGCGATGATGAATCCCATTACTGCAATATTTCCAGACACTTCTAACACTATCAATAATGTCAGTATCGTGGGACAAACAGGAAGTGTTGGTGGACAGTTGATATTCGGGTCTTCTGGCGTGGCAAATGTTCACGAGTTGGAGAGAAAGAAGCAACAGCTTCTGAATGCCGGGACTCCTGTTGGTTCGGTTCGGATGTGCACCATATGCAATGTTGCTTGTAATAGCCATGATGCGTTCATTAAACATCTTTCTGGAAGAAGACATGCTACTCAGGTACATTAAACATTCGATGCCTTTTCTTCGAAATAGAGTTGAACTCCGAGTGTTTCCTATTGCTTCTAAAACCGATAATCCCATCACCAAGCTAAGACATTATTTGTTCCGGAATAAATGTAGATGTTTGGGTTTGGTTTACTTTCGTCATATTAGTACAATTATTTATTCGTTCTAGTAACTTTTCCTCATCCAGAACCTGTTTTATTAATCCATTCGTAACATGTAAATGTAATCATGTAGGCCGGATTAATAGCTATCGATGGGATTGGACCTTATCTTGCTGCCATCCGAGCCAATGATCAATTTTGGAATAAAGGCAAGAAGGTGATTAAGAATAAGATCAGTCAACCTTCCTGGTGTGAAGTCTGCCAAATCAGCTGTACCAGCACTGATGTCTATGCAAAGCACTTGTCCGGGAAAAAACACCTGAAGAACCTCGAGAATTTGGAAAAAACTAAGATCAACACATGCTATTCTTCTTCGATTGATGCACCAATTGCCACAAATCTGATAATTGGAACAGCGGAGAACTCAGCAGTTGATGGTTACAGTAGTGTTGATGTACATAAATCAGAAAAGATGATAGCGCACTCCGAGGCACCGAAAGAGGATTTGGAGACAAAGAAAATGAAAGTGGTGAAGGGCGGAGCAGCTGCCACCGCCATAAGGGTATGTGTTATTTGTAATGTAGTATGCAACAGTCAGAAGGTCTTCAACTATCATCTTACCGGACAAAAGCATGCCGCCATGGTAAAGAAACTAGCCGATGCTAGAATACCGACTGCGATATCTCAAACCAGATAAACATGGGCATAGATGGAGAATTTGTGGGATTATTGATTATCGCAGTTCATGTGATTCTTCGTGTCCTCCCAGCCGGAGCTTAATCCATGTTGAAATTCAGTTCTACATCCGTATGCTCCACGTTCTGAATTGTTCAAAAATTTTGTTGGAGCAAATAAACTCATTTTTTGAACTGTTTTTAGATGTTGGAAGTTTGGAGATTAGGTGTTAGTAAAACTCGATTCTGTTCGATTTTTTCTTCAAATTTCTAGTTAATCTAATTCAATTATTTGGGTTTTCGTATTAAATTATTTGATTTTTCAAGTTAGATTCAAGTTGAATTTTATAACTTGAATTAATTGAACAACAAAACTTACAATAAATTCAAACAAAATCTTCACAAAGATATTAAAATAATCTTTTTATACCATTAAAAAATAATATTTTCATAAAATGTATAAAAATTATCAAAAACTAAACATGAGAAGTTCAAGGCTTTAAAGCAAATAAATTATCTTACAGTATACAGGTCTTAAATTTATTTACTTTAGTTTGTAATTAGTTATATTGTTAATTTATTTTTTGAATTAATTGAACAAATTTATTCTACTTGATTCGATTAAGAAAGTATTTAATTTGAGTTAAAAAATGATAAAATAATATTCATTACCGATAAAATTAGGTTAAGTTGGTTAGCCAATTTATTTACTGATAATGATGGAGACAGCAACCTTCCTACTTAAGAATGCCAATTGGATCTCAATTCTCCATAATTTTATAACGAAAAGAAAAACATATTAAATTCAATAATTGAAAATTCTTTTTAAAATGCTTTTTTGGCCAGAATTTATTTTAAATCTAATTAATATTGTTGGCCAGAAAAACATTAAATACTAAATATAATAAAAAATAATATTATAATTTAAGACTGTTGTTAACAAATACTAACATAAATACTTATGGCCCGTTAAAGTCCAATCTGCTGCTGTAAAATCCCTAGTAAAATCTTTTGGCCCAATTTCTTTTGAAAGTTAGGGTTTAGAGAATCAAAAAATTACTCAGCAATTATTCATCCCAACCCGACCCATGTTACTTTCCAATTTTTCAAATTCATATAATAATTCCCCAAGTCGCTGAGCCGATCAATAATAGTGTGGGATTCAACATTATTATTTTGTCATGTTGTTATGTTTATGTATGTTCACTTGTTCAGTTGTTCACAAACATTCAAATTATTTATCGATTGAATCGTCCTCCTTTTCTCTTTCCTTTGAACCTTGCAAAAATCAGAAAACTTTGATTCTGTTCTCTTTTTCAGAAGGTGAAAACTTTCCCATTTCATTTTTGTTTTACTTTTTATTGGTATATTATTTGTAAAGTTCTCTCCTTTTTTTCCTTTGGGGTTGGGGGATGATTTCTTTAGGCCTTCTATGCTTGATTTATGATTCCAAATTCATGAAATCAAAGTGGGTTCTGCTGTTTATACACTTTATGTAGGTATATAATATAAACCATGAATGTCCCCCCACTTTTTGTGTGTTTTAGTTTGTTTTAATTGATAAATTTCAATCCTTTTTTTATTTTCTGACATTTCTGTTGTAAATGCAGCCTATTTTACTTATCCTGATTATTTGTGTTATTTTTCCAGCTAAATTTTATACTCGCGTTCTAAGAAAAGTTGGAGGATTTTACTACAAATGTCAAGTAGCTCAAGGGGAGATGGTGACAAGCCCATTGATGTTGAGGAGCTCTTGGAGATTGAAACCAGATGCAGAGAGGTAGATTTTTTTTCTTTTTGCAGTAACTAAGAAACATTGTTAATTGGTTTATCCTTTAAATATTTGAGCCTTTGAAGGTTGTTTGGTGTTATATTTATTCAGCCATTCACTGTATTTGTTCTCATCTATGCTGCTCCAAGTTTTAGTTTTGCTTCAGTTTGTCAGATGAGAACCTTCAGTTTCTTACTATTGTTTGATGGGGGGTATCCTTGAAATATTTGAGCTTTTGGAGGTTGTTTGGTGTTGTTTTTATTCATCCATTCATTTTGTCTGTTCTTATCTAGGTTGCCGAGTCTTCATTTTGCTTGAAGTATCGGGGGTGTAGGACACATATTTGAATGATATGGATATGAGTATCACCATCTAAGGACCCTCCAAACACTTGGAAAAAATGAACATACCTGTGTTGAACACATACCCTTATCCACACTATGGATATTCAGATATGAGTATCACCCTCTAAGGACCCTCCAAATACTACCCATGTCGAACATATGCCCTTATTACTATACCCTATTTCGAGTAGTATAGGTTCTTATGATGACGTTGTTAGTTTGTTATCAATCAGGAATATAATCTGTTTTTACTGAAATTTTATTTATCCACTTATCCTTTTCAATGCAGTTACGTAAAGAAAAAGAGATGTTGAAAGAATCACAATATCAGGGCTTTGAACTGATCCGGGTAATTTTCCTATGCATTGGTGATTCTGTCATCTGGAACATGCTATTTGAAACATCCCTCATCTTTATGTTATTTTCCAAAAGAATTAAATCGTCTGATAAAGTATCTTTTAAGCACAAAACATTTTCTTGTATTGGTATTTCAATTTGCCATAATAACATGTTTATTTTCTGGTCCATTATTCTATTCTATTGGGGAAAGAGTTTTCCATATCGCCTCCCGGTTTCTGGAGTTAAGCTGCTTAGTGTTACCATACTTCACTATCGGCTAGTTAGTTCACAGCAGGATACACACTTGCTTCATAATTTTTCATTATTATATCTAGACTTTTCAGCTTGTTTAGTAGAACGATTGAAATTTGACTTGAGATAGCATGTTGTTAAAGTATAACTTGAAGGGCCGGTTAACTTGTCCTTTGATTTAGTCCTTGATCAGTTGACCATCTTCTAAGAGTAATAAGCAAACACTCTGAAGAGAATACCCTTGGCGTTGAAAAGTTCTCCATTCTTTACTTGGTGATTGAATTACAGTAATTGCGAAAATAAAAGGAAAAATGCCACACCTTTGAATTCTGCAACCTTGAAACCCAGACAAGAAAGCTAGATATTGAGGTTTAGATGTTTCAATTTTCATTACTGTCTGATTGTAATTTCGTTCACTGCAGGGACTCGAACTACATGTGAAGTCACTATCAGAAGCTCGTTCGCAAGACCAAAAACATATTAAAAAATTGGAAAGAGAGCTTAAAAATTGCTCTCAAGAAATAGGTAATGATTTTTTATTTTCTTCTGAATATTGCTGAGGGTGTTAATTCTTTCTGCATTTAACTATCTTACCATGTAAGTAGCCCATCGGCATCTCATAATAACTCCCATGCTACATATAGCTGTTGCGCTTGTAAAGTATGCATTTCTCTTTGTTCTTTAAAATATGCTACAAGTTCAACTTATCTTGATTTTCTGGCTTATCTTACTTGGAATTATTATAAAAACTCACCATTGTCACCAATCTTTTATTTTTTTATCATTTGTTTGATTGTTATAATCATTGTCATTTATTTTTCTCTGAACATGGTTCTTAAAATTATGTAACAGTGTGTCTTGTCTGGGTTTCTTTAGCCTTTTAGTTCAAACATTCTATGTTTTAAACTAATTTGTGTGCTCTTGCAGTAATTATATGCATTATATGTTTAGCTACTTGTGAGGGGAGTGTTTAAGTGGTGTCAACCACATTTGTTAAGTCTCGGGTTTCTTGTGGTTTTATATTCAAGTTGGGCCTCCGCTTATAACCAATTGGTTCTATGTTGAATGTTTAACACCCTTGTAGTTCACTGTTATGATACGCAGGCATCATTGTGTATGGTATTAGAATTGGTTCCTCTCAAATAATTGGACTAGGCTTTGAATACTAAGTCTATAACCTTTGCGGTGCGATAGAGTGGAAAATGTGGAAAGAAAATCAATTTTGAGTGTACTTGGTTGGAAAGAAAAATGAGGGGAAAGAAACTAGAAAAGATGATCATTTTCATCCCCATGAATAAAAACAAATCATTCCAATTTGGAGTGAACAGAGGAGAGAAAATGTTAGATATGTAAGTTAAGTGGACAAAATTATGCCTTATTGAAATGAATTCCCCATATTTTTTAACTCTGCCCAGCATTGAAGGGAAAATTACTTTTTATTTCCATTTTTCCATCTTTCCTACCAAGAAACTAATGGAAAGAAACGGAAAAACATTTTCTATCTTTCTACCTTTCTACCTTTTCATCCCTTCTAATTTCCATCTTTTCAATTTGCTTTCTACCTTACCATGCAAAGCCTTAATGTTGCGATCGCATTCTTTAGATTACCTGCAGGATCAACTAAGTGCAAGGAATGAACAGGTCAAATTTCTAAATGACCATGTGCACGACCTTGAGATCAAACTGGCTGACATGGAGGATTTACAAGAGAAAATTGGTCAGTTGATAAGAGAGTTGAACAGGTCGAACTCCGAGCGGTTGTTACTAATGCAGGAATTAGAGAACAAAGAAGAAGACCTGCAACAATCGGCTTTTTGCTTAGAGAAATTGGAGGAGTCGGTTTCATCTATGGCATTGGAGTCCCAGTGTGAAATAGAGAGCTTAAAGCTCGATATAACGGCCATGGAGCAAATGTGCCTTGAAGCTAGGAAGTTGGAGGACGATAATGTTCAAGAAAAATCCCAGATGAATGTTTTAATTGAAGAGCTCGAGGTCCAGCTTCGGAATGCACAGGAAATTATTGAAGAACTAGAGAATGAAAATAAAGTGCTAAGAGGAAAGCTCATTGCATCTGAAAATAATGCTAACATATTCTGTCAAAAGATCAAGCAATGGCTGAAAAGAAAGGACAGAACACAACTCGATACGGATTCTATCTTCGGTGAACCAGAAAGCATGATTACAATATCAAAAGATACAAGGTTGGTTGCCACATAAAATTCGTTATATTTTTCTGATTAAGTTACATGGTTATCTTGACTGATCAACTGCATTGTTCAAGTGTGTGATAATATGTGAAGCAAAAGCTTTTATTAAACACTTGAACATGTTATACACGCCTTTGTCCTGTTTTATCTAAAATTATATATTTTATAGACTGATGAATATAATCTTGCTGAGGTGGGTGTGAATCTTGTTGAAGCACTTTTTCAGTTTTGTCTCATAAAATTGATAGGTGATATTCTATATTTTACCATTTGGTATCTATCTGATAAATTTTTATGAACATTTTCTAAATACTGTTGAAGTGGCTGCAAAGAACTCTTTGGTGCGCTCCTTTCGGAAGTGGCATTAGTTCTGGAATCTGATTCCAACTCAAAGGAGCAGATTAAAAGCATGTCACATCAGATAAATGAATATGAACTCTTGGTGAAGCAACTTAAGGTAAAAATTGTCATTTCAAGAAGTTATATTTACGTTTATGATATTATGTAAGGCCAACAAGGTGAAAATTGAATTTTGTCTGCTATATTCCTGATCTTGAAAATGGTTACCAGGAAGAACTGAGAGAGCAAAAGTTAAAAGCAAAGGAAGAAGCCGAGGATCTAGCACAAGAAATGGCTGAGCTAAGGTACCAGATGACGGGGATGCTTGAAGAAGAGTGCAAGCGCCGTGCAAGTATCGAGCAAGTATCTTTACAGAGAATAGCTGAGTTGGAGGCACAGGTAATACTGTTACGGTAGTTGATCCTTTTTATCACCGAGGAATGTAATTAACTTCGATTTCTGATGGTTAGTATTGTTTACCTGCGTGTTTTTTCGGGGGTCAAGATTCAAAAAGAGCCCCGAAATTCAATGGCTGTTGTTAGACATCTTCCAGAATCCTAGGGATTGGCTGTGGTAAGGATTGTTGATGTCCATTAATTCGGAACTGAGTCAGAGGTTTGTACTTTCCTGAATCACTTTGTTTTTGCAGTATATATTTTATGTTTTTCCAATGTCCTGCGTGAATGTAAATGTAACTAATGCGTCCTTAGTTGATGTTTTAGATGCCTATGCTGTTCGACTCTTCTTTCTTATTCAAGTACCTGTGTCAAACACATATCTGAACACGGGTATGAGGATGGTTCCCCTAGGACTCTTCAGAAATAAAAAATGAACATACCCGCATCCAACAATCATGCTTGAGTGCAAATAACATAGCTACTCCCCGTTCATGCTTCCCTATAATTACATTTTCCTTTCAGCTTATTTTCAACAGAAAGGCTTTATTTTTTCCATTGCAAATCCGGATAAAATTGATTACAGCTCACCATTCTAAGACAGTGCTGCAAAAGTCTAATACTATTTAACGAACACTAATCATGCCTTAATCACAGGTTTTGATTTGGTTTCGTGTTTAATGTCACCAATTAATTTGCATTTCAGTTGCTTATTACGCATAAAATGCATGTAAATTTAGTTCTCTCCTAATTTCAGTAGTATACTTGTATTATTTTCCCTGATAGTAGTCATAACTAACTTCCATATGCTGTGTTCCAACAGAGTCGCCTTTTGATGATTAACCCGGTGAAAGATGTATGTGATTTGCATGATGAAGGTTGTGGGAAGGACATATAGCAGTACAAGATAGCCAAATATATCAAGGTAGAAACACTGTTTTAATAGCATATGTATGAGTTTTTCGAGTAATCTGTAATTACACAGTAGTTTGTTGCAGCCAGTTATGCTGTGAGGGTTCAAAGCTTCGGATTTGCATCGACGTTCTTCATTTTCTCGTACAAATTTCAGCAATGAAAAGTTATGTTTTGGGGATGACATTCAAAGAAAACACAAACAATGCACATCCAGATCTGGCTAAAACTTGTGCTGGACAATGGACCTGGTAAAGTATCTCCCGCTTATCATGTTTTGTAAGATAAAGCACTGAATTTAGCCAAGTTGGTTTGTATTGCACAGTAGTTGAAAATTGATTTATATAGTTCGATTTATTCCGACTTCGGTGATTGTGGGACATGACTCATGAGTATGCTCTTACAACTATATTATTCGGCTTATCAGGAGGGTCGTACTCCGTTATCCATATCCATACTCACCCGTGAATCACGGTGATGTAAAAAAAAGAAGCTACAATTCCTTGTCCCAGCCATAGTTATTCTTCCTTAAGTTTCATAAATTTTGTTTGGTAATAAAGATGTTACTTGATCAGAATGATTGTCGGACCTGAATGTATGTTTGGTATTGGTGTTGTTAATTTTTGTACTTATATCCGAATATGTATCAGCCACTCGTGTCGTATGATCGCAATACTTATAGATTTTGAGTTCGAGTTTGATTTTTTAGTTTTCTTAAGTTGTATGCGATAAGTTTAGTTACAATATCCTTCATGGAGAGATGGATATTGAATTGTAATTTGTAATGATTTTGTTTTGGGGTTAATGATCTGTATTGTTATAACATTCTTGATTGAATGGCTGTTCTGAGTTGAATAGCCTAAATTCAGTTGAAAAAGAATACTCCTATATAACAAAAATTATATAATAATGATATTATCTAAGATCACACCAGATTCTCAAAAAAAAATATATTATAACGATAATTTATTTGACTTAAAGAATGTCTGAAGTTTTTGAATTCAAGGACTTTTTTATTTCTGATTAAATCACCAAAAAATATCAATTAAACCATTCAATCAAGGTAGTATCTGCTCAATAAAAAAATCATAAAATTAAATATTATTAGAAATGTAAAACTTTTTTTTACAAAAATTCAATATTATTAAATATTTTTATAGTTTTTTAAATATGTAATATTTTAGATTTTTTATGTTTATTGAAATTTTTAGAATTTTTCATTCAGAATTTTAGAATATTTATATTTATTTAAAATATTTAAAATTAAAATAAGGATCAAATGATAAAATTTTTAAATATTGTTAGTTAAAAATATTGATTTTTTAAATTAGGACTATATTGATAGAATGTAAGTTTTGATGCTAAAATTGTTATTATACTATGTCGCATCTCCATTTTCGTTATTTTTTTAACGTTTTGTGACTAAAATAGAAAATTTTAATGTTAGTGGCTATATTTACATAAAAATAATTCGGTTACTAAAATAGAAAAAGTAATAACTTAGTGACCAATAGTATAATTTACCTTTTAATTTATCGTACTCCCTTTGTCCCATTAAAACTGCCCCATGTTGGAGAAATTATATCATGGGTGATTCCCACCACGTTATCCATGGGACCAACCACTAGAAACCACCCACTTCATCATTTTTTTTCTATGTCATTAATTTAATAATAGAATAACTTTCAAAAAACAGTTTTTAAAATGACATGGAAAAACTTTAATGAAGATTCATTGGTTGGAAAAAATGACATGGAAAAATCATGGTAAAGTGGGTGATTTCCATTGGTTGGTCCCATGGATGACGTGGTGGGAATTACCCATAATAAAATTTTTTCCCATGTTGATATTCTTGTGGTCATTTTTTTTTACTTTGACTTCTTATAATTTTTAAATGTATATTTTATAAATTTTAATTAATTAAAATATTTAAATAATTTATTGTCAAAGTTAAAAAATTTAACTACAAAAATATCAAAATGTGACCGTAACACAGAGAAAATAGTACTTTTAGAAAATCAAAACAACATTCTATATAAAAGAAAGAAAATTAAGCCACTTGTTACAAATAAATCGTTGAAATATTATCTTCAAATTAAAATAAATGTTATAATGGTGTCTGATTTATCAGATTTCATGAAGTAAGAGAACTAAATTACAAATAAATTAAAATGGAAGGATTAATTTTTAAATTCCGTAAAATAAAGAAAACTGGAATTCATTTGACTTTTTTTTTAATCTAAGCTTAAATAATCTTTAACCAATCCTTAAAAAAAATATATAGAAATTTCATTTAACAGAAGAAGAAAGTGGTTTTGGTCAAAATGGGAAGCTTCAAGTTGCTTATTGTTGATTTGTTCAACAAAGATAAAAGTAAATTTTCTATAATGATATATTGTGAATTATTGACTTATTGAGAGTGAAAGTATTTTTATTTGAAATTTAAAATGGAAACAGGAAATTAAAATAACAGTAATAATTACAATTTGGAATTGGCCATTTCCTTGCCAGTTTCCATTTTCAAGACTTCCTCTTTGGATTTTTCTGACGCGTTTAATGCGTCTCTCTTCTCTTTAAAGCTCTTCATTTCTTGGCAAACTCATATTTTTCTTTTTCTCTAAGATTTTTGTATTTTTGAACTTCATCTACTGTTAAATTCAGTTGGATTTTCTCTGCATTTCCATTCATCAAGGTACTTCCCAAGGTTATATCTTTGTTATTTCTATCGTTTTTGCCTTGATTTCTTGTTTTGAATTTTCTTTCTTGTTATTGTCGAAACAAATTCGAACTTCTTGGTTAAACAAACAAAACCCAGATTTTATTTTCTTGCAATATGTTAACGATTGTTTTTTTTTTGTCTGGTGTTTTGAATTTTTGCGCGGCTTGCTTGAAATATTGAATTATTGATGGAGGTGTTTGCTTCATGGGTTTCTTATCGGTTCTATGCTTGTTTGCTTTCCGTGAAAACTGAAGGAATCTTTCTCTTTTTCATGAGAAGATGATAAATCCCAAGTCAACTTATTCTTAATTAGCCTTGGGTGATAAATTTGGATTCTTTTTAACCTTTCAATCTTTTGTTTATGGGGTGTTCTTGTTTCTGATCTTGCTACTTAGTATGTGATTTATGATCTAGTATTACATGGTGACCTTTTCCATATATTTTCGAAAGGAAGGGTATGAAGAAGACAGCTTAATCAAGTTTCTTTCCCGGAAATAAAGTTTTCGGAATTGAATATCACCATCTTCCTGATTATTTTGTCTTTGCTTGAAGTTTGTATGTGTGTGTGTATGTATGTATGTACGTATGTGTGTATGTATATGCGCACATTCGTGTATATATATATGTGTTTGTGTTTGTGCATGTATGTATAATCTTTGGATATCATCTTCCTGATTACTTTCAGCTTTGTTATTACAAGTCAATGTATTTGTTTGTATGTGTATGTATATGTACGTACTAAGTACTTGTATTATCTTCTTACCCGAATTTGTTGTATGTCTGCCTTGTATCTGTTTTCCTTTTCTGCCATGGTCTAAAGTGTAAATGTTGATTGCTTTGCAGATTAAATAGTATTCGACTTCTTTCTTCCGATCAGGTGACAGATTTTTCATTCATTAAAAAGAATGTTAGGTTTAAAGAAATCTCCATTGAAGACTGCTAAGCGTAATTCAGTTGATCCTGCACGTGTTGCCGCTTCTCGTTCCAACCCTTTTGATCCGGATGATGAGTTTGACAATAAGCAAACGCTTAAACCTTCTAGAAGGACTTCTTCTGAACCTACTTTGAGTCCTCCGAATTTCGGGGCCAATCCTTTTGATGATGATGAACGGAGAGTGAATTCTTCTTCTTCATATTGGCAATCTTCAGCATCAGGAAACAAGTATAAGAACGGTTTCCGTGACTCTGGTGGACTTGAGAACCAATCGGTGCAAGAACTGGAGAACTATGCCGTCTACAAGGCCGAGGAGACTACAAAGTCTGTTGATAACTGTTTGAAGATTGCAGAAGAAATGAGAGAAGGTGCCACCAATACTTTGATCACCTTACATCAACAGGGTGAACAAATTACACGGACTCATAATGTGGCTGCTGGCATCGATCATGACCTTAGTCGGGTATGCTGTTTGTTTTTAAAATAAAAACTTTACATGATTGTAGAACAACCATAGAATTTGAAAACATGAAAAAGTTTCTTTCTTACAGTTTATGTTTTAACACGATATGTCGATATCCAGTTTTGATCATGTTACTTCCTTAATGATCCTAAGGAGTCGCCTAAAATTAAATCGATAATGAGGCTTGAGTTTATGTTTTTATTGGATCGAACGGATGGTATTGCCCCAGAAATCATGATCTTGCTGCGAGATATTCATGCCATCCTGTTCTTTTGGATTTCAGGGCGAGAAACTCTTGGGGAGTCTTGGTGGCATGTTCTCTAGAACCTGGAAGCCGAAGAAGACTCGTCCAATAGTCGGCCCTGTTATAACAAGAGGTCCATTTTCTTCCCGTACACCTCCATGAATCATCTCTTCATTTCCCTCATTTTAAGCATCCGAATGCATGATTTTTTGTAAAAAGAAGTTGGCGATGTCTTTGTTTCCCTTTTCCTGAACTGCATGTGTAATGTGCTTGGTCCGCAGATGATTTGCCAAAGAGTAGTGGTGGCCACTTGGAGCAGAGGGAGAAACTGGGATTGAATGCGGTCCCAAAGGGTCGTTCCAAATCACGAACACCACCCCTCGAGTCGGCGGATGCGTTTCAGAAAGTTGAGGTACAAGATGAAGTCATGAAACAATTCATTAGTATGAAATCTGAATCTTTTATGGAATATGCAATTTATTTCTTTTCTTTCCTGGGATTGTTTAAACAGTTTGAAAAGGCAAAGCAAGACGATGCACTCTCCGATTTAAGCGATCTACTGGGAGAATTGAAGATTATGGCTGTTGATATGGGATCCGAAATCGAGAGGTTAGTTTCTTGTTGATCTTCATAAAATGGTCTTTAAACCCTCATTTTGCCCTTGAATTCCTCATTTAGACTTGAATTACTCTATTTGCAACTTTTTGTTCTAATCGTAAATAAACACTTGTGCCTGCAACTCGCAAGTTACTTGGCTCGGCTTGACAAAAAACTCAACTTTGGTTTGGCAATGTCGATCGAGCTCAAGCAACTTGAGCTTTCGAATGAGCCGAATTCAAATATTGGACTCAATTCGCATGTAGCTTATTTGATTTTTTAAAGTAGTTTTGAAAATCTCTGTTCGAACTCAAGCTAGAGTTCGGGGATAGATAATAGAGTACGAAAAATCGAGCACGTGAATCAAACTCATTTTTCACTAGGTAAACTGATTTAATCAAAGCTCGAGCAATTCAAATTTTACCATAAGCCAAGATTTGAACTTTGAATCTTAAGCAAGCTTAAGCTTCTTACAGCTTGAGCTTTACTCAACTGCACAACTATTCAAAAATTAACTAAATGAATCCATTATTGCAGGCAAACCAAAGCTCTGGATGGAGTCCAAGATGATGTGGATGTTCTAAATATCCGTGTGGAGGGTGCAAATCAACGAGCTCGTCGATTACTCGGGAAGTAGAATGTGCAGTCTCATGGTTTTGCTGATGAGATTCGCATGCCACCATGTTTCTAACCTTTCCTCATCTGTTACTTCGATTCCATTTTCAGACAAATTGGGATTTTATAGTATCTTTGTCTCCTTCACCATGTTTTTCTACTTTTTCAGGCATGTGATTGTTCTTCAATATGCACTTTGATTATCCGTTTTGTTGTATTTTGTACTCTTTTTTTTTCGTGTTTTATATTTGTGTACATATAATATAAGAAACATTGTCTGAAACCTCAAAAATAATGTTTTTCTTTTCTTTTCTTTAATGTCAGCACTAGAAAACATTGATAAAAATGAATCCCTTCCTTGAAATTTCTATTCAAACACACCCTTAATGTTTTTTTTTTTTGTGTGTGTGAACCAAAATTAAATCAAATTCAATAAAAATGAATGGAACATTACAAAGCAAATCTATCATGTGAACTAAAATTAAATCAAATTTAATAAAGAAAAAACCGCTCTAAAATTCAGAAGGCAATATCAATGAAAATGCAGTCACCCAAATCTTTTAATTGATTAATTGGGGAGCCATGTATTCCCAGGCTCTTGGATTTTACAGAACCTAAGCTTCTGTTCAACACATGATATAAGGACAAGGCCTCCAAAGATAATTCAAATATAAGAAAAAACCTTGAAAAGTCGAACCAATATTCGACAATCGTACCTGAGCCAAATTAACACAGGTAAGAGCTAACTTTGCCTGAGTTCATAATGCATGCACTGACCAGAAAATTCCATCGTATAGCTTGAAATCCTTATCTAAAAGCACAAGAGGTAAACACAAGAAACATGATGCTTACCTATGTTACCCATGACTTAAGGTGAGTGCCAACACAAGAATGCTCTTTTTTTTCTTTTTGTACCAAGTTTTCTAGGAAGACCATACTTCATATCCATGTCGTAATATGTATCAGATACGAAACATGAGAACTTTCCATAAATGTTCCCATGGGGATGCTCTGAAAAATATACAAAGTGATGGGCATATTTACATTAATAGTTGATAATCCAACACTGAATCGTCTATGGGGTGCCTAAATCTGCTGATCAGTTTCCATTTCGCTACCCATTGTTAATACCAAACACGAAAAAAGATCAGCCAAGATTTGTCATGCTGGTGAATGATTTCAAACTCAGCTTAAATATCTTATCTAGCCATATAACTACATAAATCCCGGTAACAGTTCCACTACGTCAATCCATATTGCTCCCAAAGAACTATAGCATTGTAGAAGGATATTAGTTAAGCTAGGATACACTATTGGACATGCTTATCAAAACCTTTGACTAATGACTATCTAACTTTTGCAGACTTCTCTGTATTTAGCACACCCTGAACGCTACAGGTTATTAAAAGATCCTCCGATCTGAAAATCGATATCTACATGTCAAAAAAACTGCTCAGCTTTGTCGAGGGGAAACAAGGCAAAGTACGAAAGATATCATCAAATACATTTACTTATCATAACAAGACAATTTCCATTAGTTAAATGCTTGGAAATGCAATCAAATTTAACTTAACAGATCATAACCTAGAACTCTAGCATCAGTCTTTAACTAAGTTCTTTGAAGGCCATAACTCGAATGTTATCGACTTACCTAACTACTTCACCTCTGACCTAAAGGAGGGGAAATAAGGCAAAGTGCGAAAGATATCATCGAAGACCTTTTCTTCTTATAACAAGACAATTGGCATTAATTCAATGCCTGCAATTGCAATCAAACTTAACTTAACAAACCATAATCTAAACCTCTAATATCAGTCTTTGACTTAGCTCTTATATGGTCACAACTCGAATGTTATCTACTTAACTAGCACTTGCAAACATGGCTTTTGACATGACTCATATCTACAATTAACTAAAAAACACAAGAATAGCACATCAATTATCAAATTAAGGGTCTGTTTTTTTCCTCTAAAAATGATTTCCAGAAATGATTTCCGCATATTCTACTTTAACAACGTCCAAATTGCAAAGCTATTCAAGTTCTACCACACAACCAAAAAACCCAGATTATCATTCACCTAAATAGGACAAAAAGGTACTAATTTATTAGCCAAGAGAATCATAAACTTCAACAAGAAGAAAATTTAAAAGAAAAAGGAAATCCCCAACCCAACATGACATTTATCTCAAACAGTGTATACATAACAAAATTCACTTCATACTGTGTAAAACTTGAAATTTATCTCAATGAATCAAAGTTTTTCCTTTTATTTCTCAAAGGGAACAAGCCAAAATGCAATTATAAATATTTTTTAAGAAGGCTTAATATCCATTATGCTTTTGACCTTGGGAGCATAGAGTGAATAAACCAAAGCCTGTCTTTTGGCGACTTCCAGCTGAGCCTTACCATCGGAGAAAGCGGCGGAGAGCTGAGAAGGGTCGGCTAAGTTCTTGTTGTCTCGAAACGCGTCGATGGTTCGTCGTTTTGTGTACTCCCTTATGTTGTAGTCACAGAACTGACGCGCCACTCGCAGAAGTGATCGGTAAAGCTGTAAAACCTCTGTTCTCGTCGGCGCTGCGACCCCCGACGCCGCCATCTGCCTTTTCTTTCCTTTTTTTTTCTAAGGCTACTAAATTTTCCGAGAAAATGAGTGAGATTTTCTTTTCTAGACGAGTCTTTTGGGGAAAGAGAGAATCTTTGCGGGTGCCCTGGTTCAATGTTGACGGATGATTACGCAACGCATCGTTTTATCCTTTCGGGAAAAAAGAAATAGGTTAAATTCTTGTATTAGTCCTTGTACAGTTGTACTATACTAAAGTTGTGGATTTAATCTTTGTATTATACCAAATTTTGATCTTAATCTAAATAATAACTGTTAAATATATTCAGTGAAATTCTGCTGTTACCTCTTTAATACACGTGAACTATAAATTAAAACCATATTCTCCAATTCAATTATTTTAAGTTATATAATTTATTCTATTTTAAAAAAGTTATATAATTTATTCATGGAAAATAGAAACTATTCTTTTTTCATACTCTTTTGTATTTATAAAATAAAAATTATTAATGACCTCTAGTGTGAAAAGTAAAAAAAAAAATTGTGAGGCTGAGATGAATCCACATCAGTTAAGATAAAATTGAAATGGACAGTTTAGTATAATAATGATTTTAGTCCCTAAAATTTATAAATTCTATTAATTTGGTCCTAATTTAAAATTTTCATTAGTGAAGTGATTGTGTCTATTAGCAGACAAAGTTGAGGTCATAATGTGCATGTTTCATTAGTATATCATTGGTCCAATAGTGAAGTATTTTTTAATTAAGATCAAACTGATAGATAAGGGACTACAATTATTATTATATCAATCTATGATTTAATTTTAACAATAGAATAGCCTATTGGTAACAAAATTTTGATTGAACGGTTAAATTATTATTTTTAGACAAAAATGACTTATTTATTGCTAAAACTATAGTTAAACTTGTGGTGTATTTTACCCTCATTATTTATCGATTCATATTTCATACACGAAGGCATAAGGTTTTCTACTATCAAATAAAGTTTATTTGCGTCGAGCACGAAGAAATGCTAGACGTTTAGTAATTTCTTCTTTGATCCAAAGAAAGGATTTCATTGAAACGATCAATTTCATATATATTATATGCACATTTGATTGCATAAATTGCTAAACTCGGATGGGGCGAAGGCGAAGCACTCAACTAGTGGCATGACGTCGTGTGGCAGGATTGTTCGCGATGAAAATGGGCAGTGGATACGTGGTTTTTCCAAGTTAATCGGCATTTGTTTTGTGTTGGAGGCGGAGCTATGGGGTGTGTTGGAGGGTCTGCAGCTTGTATGGCATCTCGGTTATCGTTGTGTTGAGGTGGAGCTTGATGTCAATTGGATCAGGGGTGTTAAATGTCTTCCCCATTCTCCCTCTGTTTTGGCTCACCTTCGGTTACTGCTTCTGCGGGATTGGAGGGTAAAGTTTTGCCATGTCGCGCGTGAAAGGAACCAGGTTGCTGATCTGCTGGCTCATTGCGTTGAGCAAGACCCGACTGAGGTTCTGGTTTTCACGTCCCCTCCTGCTGCTGTTTTACAGGTGTATCTACGTGAGATGATGCAGCTCACATCGTAAGGGTGTTGCCATGTGCTGGCAACTGATGGTTATTTTTTTGGTTTGTTTTGTTGAGTCGATCTTTTTTGTCTTGTTTATATTGTTAAGTATACTCTTTTCTCCATCTAGGGGTTTTTAATGAGACACTTAACAATATCCTCTTGTTATCAAAAAAAAATTCATTAATTTCGAATTTAAAATTTTAAGTTAGGATGCTAGAACTGCTAGGAAAATTCAAAACATGGGTTTTCAAGATATTAATCAATAAGAAGTTAAATAATATATATTTTATTGAATTCTTTATTATTTAACTATTTTTGTTTAAATTAGCATGAAATTCGGGTTTACCATCACTTTTTAACTAGTCTGAAGAGTCTACATAAAGTATAAGTTGATAAGATTAATCGACTCAGTTTTTTGGAGCTATAAGTAAACAACGATTATAAAAAGGGAAATATTTCATGCATAAAGGGTGGAAACGAATTTTTTTTACAAATATTTTAATTTTAGGGTTTGAAGATCTGATTTAAAGTTTAAGGTTTAAAATTTTAAATATATGAAACTAGAATTTAGAGTTTATTATTAGAATTTATGATTTAGAGTTAAAATTTAGAGTTTAAAAGTTAAGGTAATATGACTAGGGTAACTTCTGGGCCGGTCGTGATTGAACTTGGACAGTAAGTTCCATAATTTAAATTAGAAAAACTACATATTTAGTATACCAACTATGTCTGTATTACTATTTTGGTACTTCAACTATTATTTTTACAAAATAGTATCTAACGTTACGTTTTGTGTTCTGTTTTGGTATTGGCCGTTAAAAACTAACGAAGATAATGACAAAGCTTGGTATAATCACAGTTTAAATCTAAAACACTTATATATATATATATTATCAATTTAGTTCAAAATTCATCAATTTAAAACATCATCTTAATTTTGGGATAGAACATCATCTTAATTTTGATAAAATTTTGTCTCATCCCTTTTCCACCCCTCGTATTCTCACCGTTATCCCAATCGTGGAGTTTTGGTCCTCCAATGGACTCCGCATTATCCCTCATTAATCCCCAAATTTTAAAGGTTTTGTAAAACCTATGTTAGATTTTGATATAACTAGATCTTTAAGGATCAATTTGAAAAACTTAAAATTGTTTTTATAAATCCCTTAATAAGTTTTAAAACACCAACACTTTAAAACTGATTTATAAAACTCAAACTCAAAATATTTTCTAAGTGTTCCAAGGCAAAACCATTGAAAATCGCCCAGGCGTATCGATACAGCACCAAGCGTATCGATACCATTTTACCAAACTTGGTTACTGGAGGAACACGTATCGATACGGCAAACCCTCGTATCGATACGCCCCTATGTTAAATCTCAAAGAGTTTGAATAGCGTACCGATACGACAAACCCCCGTATCGATACGGGCTTTATAATTTTTAAAGTATTTAAGTCGGTTTAAAAATATGACCGTTGGTGTCAGTTGGTTGGTAACCAAACTTTAAAAGTTCGTTGACCCGTATCGATACGCCTAACCCCCGTACCGATACGAGTTTTGACAGTGAGCTATGTTCAGAAAATAGTATCGATACGGCCCTTGCCGTTTCGATACCCAGTACCGATACGCTTACGTGCGTATCGATACCCCTTATTAAATGCACACAACGACTCTTTCTTTTCCGAGACAGGTACCGATACCCCTTCCCGCGTACCGATACCGGTAGCTGCAGAAGTGCATTTATGGTGGTAAGAGAGGGTTCCAACGGCTCCATTTATGTCTCCAACCACCCAAACGGCTAGAAATCAATGAGGAGGTATAAAAGACACATCCAAAAGCTACAGCAACAACTATTGATCTTCAAGAAAACACTTATTCATCAAATCCAAGCAATTGTGCCAAAATTCATATTTGTCTAGAAACCCATTTGTAATCTTCATTCATATTTTGTCAAATTGGGTTGAGTGCTTGTATTGGGGCTACCATTTGTATTGAGAGATACCTTATTAGCCTTCAAATTTCTTTGTTCTCTTGTGTGAGGGTTGGGTTGATTTTTGGGTAGAAAAATCAACCGAAAGTGTAAAGGGTTGCCCCATTGTCCTAGAAAAGGGGAAGAACGATTTAGTGGAATTGTTGCAAATCCTTAGTGAAGCTAAGGTAGTGGATGTAGAGTTCATTTGGAACTTGAACCACTCTAAATCTCTTGTCCATCAATTTTTAATTTGCAAACTTCCACCACAAACCTTTAAATTTCCAATTCACCCCCCTCTTGGTCAATTTCGATCTTGCGACCCACTCAACAATTGGTATCAGAGCTTAACTCTTTGAGGATTAACAACCACAAGAGGAGATCCTTGGAAGAGTGTGATCATCAAATTATCAAGAGATGGCTTCTACCTCCGGTTCCGGCATGTACGAGTCACAATCAACCACAAAGCCTCCCTTCTTCAACGGTGATAACTATTCTTTTTGGAAGAATAGAATGCGTCTATTCATCAAGTCAAATGACTATCTTGTGTGGGATGTCATTGAGGATGGGCCATACATTCCATTGAAGCAAGACGGTGAAGGCAAGATGGTGTTGAAGAAGAAAGCCGAAATGAGTGAAGAGGAGAGGAAAAAGATTCAAGTCAATGATAAAGCTCTCCACATGCTATTTTGTGCTTTCGGTCCGGACATCTACTCAAAATTCTCATCAATTGAAAGTGCCAAGGAAGTGTGGGACACTCTTGAGACCACTTATGAAGGCACCAATGATGTCAAGGAAACTAAGATTGGAATTCTCAATCTTAGTTATGAAAATTTCAAGATAGAGTCCGATGAGACGGTGTCAAAGATGTTCAATCGATTCTCCACGATCGTCAATGGTCTAAAGGGATTTGGAGAGATCATACCGGAAGACAAGCTTGTCCGGAAGCTACTCTATTCACTTCCCGAGTCTTGGGATGGGAAGAGAACCGCTATCATCGAAGCAAAGAACTTGAAGACTTTGAAGCTTGATGAGCTTGTGGGTTCTCTCCTTACTCATGAGATCATGAAGCAAGGAAGAGAAGATGAGAAGAAGAAAGAAGAGAAAAAGGTAGAGAAGCTTGAGGTAGAGAAGAAGAAGAAGATGGGAATAGCTCTCAAGGCTAAAGCTTCACAACATGATGAGAGCTCATCTAGTGATGAGGATGAACTTGAAGAATTGGCTATGATAGCCAAACGATTCTCACGCTTTATGAGGTCCAACCGGGGAAGAAAAATCCAAAGGAAGATGGACTTCAAAAGCAAGAACAAGGAAGATGGAAAGGATCCAATCATTTGCTTTGAGTGCAATAAATCCGGCCATATACGTTCGGAGTGCCCTCAACTCAAGAAGAAGGGCTTTGAGAAGAAGAAAAAGCTCAAAGTCAAGCTTGCTACTTGGAGTGATGAGGAGTCATCGGAGGATGACGAACAAGAAGTGGCTAACCTTTGCCTCATGGCACTTGAGGAAGATTCCTCCATGGTAACCTCTAACTCATCTACTTTAGATTTTTCATATGAAGAATTAAATGATGCATATGATGAGTTACAAGAGGTATATGATGAATTAGTTGAGAAGTATAAGGAGTCGGTCATTAGGAATAAAAAGATCATTCTAGAACTAAATGAGAAAAATTACTCACTTACTCAAGCTAATTCTAAATTTGAGAAAAATATTTTAGGATTAAAAGATGAACTTAAATTTTTTCAAGATGAAAATGTTGATCTTAATAATCTTTTATCTCAATGTAATTGTGAACACCAAAAGGTGTTGGGTGAGCTAAATGAGCTCAAAAAGTCTTTAAAAAATGTTGGTAGTGTCAAGCATGAAGTAGGAGAATCCTCTAGAACACACCAACCTAAGAAAAAGACTAACTACTACAAACAAGGTAGCTACCCTAGACATAGTAGAACTAAAAGAATTAGAAGTGTATGGGTTCCTAAGGAACTTGTAAAATCTAATAATATTATTGCTATGTCATCTTGGATTCCTAAGGGAACCAAGGTTTTGGGAGCTAACACTCATGGACCCAAAATGATTTGGGTACCAAAAACCAAAGTTTAATATCTTTGTTTGTAGGGGGAGCATTGCTACAAGGCCAAGGCACAAAGTCAAAACTCATGGTACCTTGATAGTGGATGCTCGAGACACATGACCGGAGACAAGAGTCGATTCATGGATCTAAAGCCAAAAAGTGGAGGAGTAGTAACATTTGGTGACAACTCCAAAGGCCACATTAAAGGTATTGGCTCCATAGGTAATCACTCTACCATTCTTATTGAAAATGTCTTATATGTCGATGGTCTTAAACACAATTTATTGAGCATAAGTCAACTATGTGATAGAGGATTTAATGTTTTGTTTGATAAAAATGGATGCAAAATTATAGACATTAAATCTAATAATATTATGCTCATAGGTCATCGCATAGAGAATATATACATGGTGCATCTAGATGACATTCATACATCTCATGCATGCTTAGTTGCTCAAAATGAAAATGATGCATGGTTGTGGCATAGGAAGCTAGGACATGCTAGCATAAGTGTTTTAGAAAAACTAGTCTCTCTAAATCTAGTTAGAGGTTTACCCAAAATAAAGTTCTCAAATGATAAAATTTGTGATGCATGCTCAAAGGGTAAAGAACATAGGTCTTCCTTTAAATCCATTAATGATGTTTCTACTAGTAGATGCTTACAATTAATTCACATGGATTTATTTGGGCCAATTAGGACTATGAGCTTGGGTGGTAAGTCTTATGCTTTTGTGCTAGTTGATGATTTTTCTAGATTTACTTGGGTTCTCTTTTTAAGTACTAAAGATGAGGCTTTGGAAAAATTCATCACATTTTCAAAACTAACCCAAAATGATCTTGAACTTAGAATTTCACATATTAGAAGTGATCATGGAACCGAGTTTCAAAATTTAGGGTTTGAAGAGTTTTTAAATGAAAATGGTATTAGCCATAATTTTTCGGCTCCTCGAACTCCTCAACAAAATGGGGTAGTTGAGAGGAAAAATAGAACTTTACAAGAAATGGCTAGAACTATGCTTTGTGAAAACAATTTACCTAAATATTTTTGGGCGGAAGCCATAAACACCGCTTGTTATATTGTAAATCGAGTAATGATTAGGCCAATTTTAAAGAAAACCCCTTATGAGATCTTAAAATCTAAAAAGCCTAACATTAGCTATTTCCACCCTTTTGGGTGCAAGTGTTTTGTTTTAAATAATGGAAAAGACAACTTAGGTAAATTTGATGCAAAAAGTGATGAAGCCATTTTTATAGGTTACTCTTTAACCTCTAAAGCCTATCGAGTATTTAACAAAAGAACTTTAGTAGTAGAAGAATCCATTCATGTTGTATTCGATGATAACCTCCTTTCTAGGAAGGATTCTTGTGATGATGATGATGTAGGGATCATAAATGCCTTTGATGGAGGTCAAACTTTAAAGGAGGATGAGATTCCAACAAAGGAAGAGGAATCACAAGATCCGCCTCTTGAAGCCTTGAAGGACTTGGCTATTGAGGAAAAGGAAGTGAGCTACCCAAGGGAGTTGAACTATGTCAAAGATGGTGAAATCTTGGGTGATCCATCCAAGGGGGTAACCACTCGTTCTTCTCTTAGATTAATGAACCATGTTGCATTTATCTCATGCATAGAGCCTAAAAATATAAAAGAAGCATTGAAAGATGACTTTTGGATTATGGCTATGCAAGAAGAGTTAAATCAATTTGAGAGAAGTAATGTATGGACATTAGTTGATAGGCCTAGTAATCAATCTACAATAGGAACTAAATGGGTCTTTAGGAACAAACTAGATGAGAGTGGTAACATTGTGAGAAATAAAGCTAGACTTGTAGCACAAGGTTACACTCAAGAAGAGGGAATAGATTTTGATGAAACCTATGCACCCGTAGCTAGAATGGAAGCCATTAGGATGTTGATTGCATATGCATGCTATCATAATTTCAAGCTTTTTCAAATGGATGTTAAAAGCGCATTTTTAAATGGTTTTATAAATGAGGAAGTGTATGTGGAACAACCATCGGGTTTTGAAGATTCAAAATTTCCAAATCATGTTTTCAAACTTACCAAAGCTCTTTATGGTTTAAAACAAGCTCCTAGAGCTTGGTATGAAAGGCTTTCAAATTTTTTGATTGAAAAAGGTAAGGTGGACACTACACTCTTTATAAAAATGTATAAAAATGACATCTTAGTAGTTCAAATTTATGTTGATGATATCATTTTTGGTTCTACTAATGAATGTCATTGTCAAGAGTTTGCTAAGTTAATGCAAGGTGAATTTGAGATGAGCATGATGGGGGAGCTCTCATTCTTTTTGGGACTCCAAATCAAGCAAAAGAAGGATGGTACCTTCATCAACCAAGAAAAATACATAAAGGATATGCTCAAGAAGTTTGGCTTGGAGAATGCAAAGCCTCAAGCCACTCCTATGAGCTCATCTACAAAGCTTGACAAAGATGAAGGAGGTAAGTGTGTTGACTCTAAGCTTTATCGTTCTATGATTGGATCTTTGCTTTACCTTACCGCAAGTAGACCGGATATATTGTTTAGTGTTTGCTTGTGTGCTAGGTTTCAAGCTAGTCCTAGAGAGTCTCACCTTATAGCCGTTAAGAGGATCTTTAGATACCTTAGAGACACTCCTTGTTTAGGTCTTTGGTATCCTAGAGACTCTACCTTCAACCTTCATGCTTACTCGGATGCGGATTATGGGGGTTGCAAAATTGATAGGAAAAGTACTTCGAGAACTTGTCAATTCTTAGGTAGTATGCTCATATCTTGGTTCTCTAAGAAACAAAATAGTGTAGCCTTATCTACCACCGAAGCCAAGTACATATCCTTAGGGAGTTGTTGTGCTCAAGTCCTTTGGATGAAGCAACAACTCTTAGATTATGGAATTAAAGTTGAAACCATACCCCTAAAATGTGACAACACTAGTGCAATATGTTTAACAAAAAATCCCATCCAACACTCTAGAACCAAACACATTGAAATTAGGCATCATTTCATTAGAGATCATGTCCTTAAGGAAGATGTTGTTATAGAGTATGTAGACACCTTGAATCAATTAGCGGACATATTTACAAAACCCTTAGACAAAGAGCGTTTTTGGTCCCTTAGGAGAGAGTTAGGTCTAGCTAGCCTATCTTGATCTTTTTAGGACCTCTTTTGTGCTTAAATATGCTTGATCTTGTGAAATGCCATGTTTGTATGCTTAGACTCCCAATTTCTTCCATGCCTATAGTTAGGGGGAGTATGATTCTGTTAAAATATGCTTAGAACTGCTCATACATCATTTGCATACTCATAGGAGAGGTTAGGTTCGAGCCTTTGGTTGTTCTTTGAACCAAATATGCATTTCTGGGCATACCGTATCGATACTACACTACGCGTATCGATACCTGTTCTTCATTCCGTTTCCCAGAATTCTCTTCGCTTCACGCGTATCGATACGATTCATCTCGTATCGATACGGGTCGTTTCGATACGGACCCCTCCGTTTCGATACGACTTTTCCAACGGGCATTTTTGCAAAAAGACATCTATATCCCCGTATCGATACCCCAACGGGCGTATCGATACTCGTCTGCGCTGATGGCTTTAATTAGGCTTTTAATGTATTCAACTTTTACCAAAATTCAAACTTTTCAAAACCTAATTAACCCTAGCCGTTTTTGCCTATAAAAAGGCCCTTCCTCCTTCATATTTTTCACATCTCAACTCAAACCTAAAAGAGTTTTTGAATCAAGCAAGGCTTTGTGCTCTCTTTTTCATCCTTGTGCTAGTTTTCTTCAAATCTTCAAGTTTCTATCAAGGTAATCTCCTTCTTTCTCTTTTTTTTAATTCTTCTTGTTTTATTTTTTTTACAAACTTTGTTTTTCTTCAAACTTTTTCTTGATTTTTTTTTTCAAATTTTTTTTAATTTTTTTTAAATTTCCTCTTACCTTGATTTTTACTCAAATTGAAGAAATCTCCCTTGCTTATTTTCTCTCTTAGATCATGGCACCAAAAGATCCATCGAGGAAGCGACCAAGGACTAATCAAGCCGGTGATTCCTCCACCGGTGGAGAAATTGCTCGTCCAAACTATTCCATCATCTATGATCAATGCTTTCCCGGCAATGCGGGTCTCGCTCACTTTCGTCAATATGAGAATTACAAGATCCGTGCCGAAAGGGTAATATCCATTCCTTTTCTCAATTCGGAGCGTTTTAAGTTTGAATACCTCCCCTTGCTTCATCGTTGGAATTTCATGGATTTTCTCTCTATTCCGGGTTTTTACTATCGTCTCTTGGTTGTGATTTTCTATGCTAATGCAAGATGTATTTCTCGTAATGGGGAAGTTGTGGCTATTAGCTCTTTTCTTATGGGGAAGAAATTAATCCTTGATGTCAAGTCTATTTGTGATGTCTTTAAGTTGGATGATGAATGCCTTGATGATGAGCATGGTTTAGGGCATGTTCTTAGTGGTTCCGTCACCGCCCTTAATGCCCATGATCGAATTCTACATTTGATGGTGTCGTGGTGGTTTCGTCCTTCCGGAGGGAAATATTCCACCATCCGTCAAGTGGATGATTTTTGGATTCGATGCTTCTGTGAAGGCAAGCGACCAAATCTAGCTCGTCTCATGTTCGCGGAGATCGTCTATATCGTTCAAAATCGTAACACTCCTCATGTCACCTCCTTCACATACGGTACGACTTTGAGCTATTTCTTTGTTAAAAAGGATATTGATTGCTCTTATGACTATCCAACTTCTCTCACCGATCCCATTGATGAGCGATCTCTTGCTCGGGCAAAATTCTCTTATGTTAATGGTGAATGGATACGTCTTGCCGAGTTACCACCGGAAGCCGCCGCCATGTTTGAAGAGGCTCAAGCTCCTCAAGTCCAACAACCCAATATGGATGCTCTCATGACCTATCTCAATGAGCAATTTACCGGGTTGCGCACGAACATGAATACTCGTCTCACTTCCATGGAAACTACTTTTGACACTAGGATGACGGGTATGGAGAATCGCCTTACATCTCTTGAAAGCGGGCACAATTCCTTAAATATTTCCATTGCCGCTTTCCATGATGAATGGCGTAATAGCATGCGCTCTAATGATCCCTTGGGACTTGATGATGAAGATGATGAAGACGATGCTTAGACGTTTTCTCTTGTTTGTCATGCATATCATTTAGGATTTTATATTTTTATGCACCTATGTTTTATGTTCTTAGGATTAAGGTTGTTTTAGGATTAAAACCTATGCTTTGATTTCTATTTTGCCTTTGTTTGGATTTTAAGTATGTTGCCTTAATGAATAATATTTATGTTGCTTATTATACCTTTGATTTCTTGATGCACTTAATTGTCTCAAAGATTGTTTTTTGATCTAACAAAAAGGGGGAGAAGAAACTAGCTCACACTTTAAATATTTTGATTTTAACTCAAAGGTTACCAAGCTTATATTAAGGGGGAGTTAACTTTGTAAAGTTTTTCAAAAGTGTCAAAAATTTTAAGTTTTAATTTTGTTATATCAAAAAGGGGGAGATTGTAAAACCTATGTTTGATTTTGATATAACTAGATCTTTAAGGATCAATTTGAAAAACTTAAAATTGTTTTTATAAATCCCTTAATAAGTTTTAAAACACCAACACTTTAAAACTGATTTATAAAACTCAAACTCAAAATATTTTCTAAGTGTTCCAAGGCAAAACCATTGAAAATCGCCCAGGCGTATCGATACAGCACCAAGCGTATCGATACCATTTTACCAAACTTGGTTACTGGAGGAACACGTATCGATACGGCAAACCCTCGTATCGATACGCCCCTGTGTTAAATCTCAAAGAGTTTGAATAGCGTACCGATACGACAAACCCCCGTATCGATACGGGCTTTATAATTTTTAAAGTATTTAAGTCGGTTTAAAAATATGACCGTTGGTGTCAGTTGGTTGGTAACCAAACTTTAAAAGTTCGTTGACCCGTATCGATACGCCTAACCCCCGTACCTATACGAGTTTTGACAGTGAGCTATGTTCAGAAAATAGTATCGATACGGCCCTTTGCCGTTTCGATACCCAGTACCGATACGCTTACGCGCGTATCGATACCCCTTATTAAATGCACACAACGGCTCTTTCTTTTCTGAGACAGGTACCGATACCCCTTCCCGCGTACCGATACCGGTAGCTGCAGAAGTGCATTTATGGTGATAAGAGAGGGTTCCAACGGCTCCATTTATGTCTCCAACCACCCAAACGGCTAGAAATCAATGAGGAGGTATAAAAGACACATCCAAAAGCTACAGCAACAACTATTGATCTTCAAGAAAACACTTATTCATCAAATCCAAACAATTGTGCCAAAATTCATATTTGTCTAGAAACCCATTTGTAATCTTCATTCATATTTTGTCAAATTGGGTTGAGTGCTTGTATTGGGGCTACCATTTGTATTGAGAGATACCTTATTAGCCTTCAAATTTCTTTGTTCTCTTGTGTGAGGGTTGGGTTGATTTTTGGGTAGAAAAATCAACCGAAAGTGTAAAGGGTTGCCTCCTTGTCCTAGAAAAGGGGAAGAACAATTTAGTGGAATTGTTGCAAATCCTTAGTGAAGCTAAGGTAGTGGATGTAGAGTTCATTTGGAACTTGAACCACTCTAAATCTCTTGTCCATCAATTTTTAATTTGCAAACTTCCACCACAAACATTTAAATTTCCAATTCACCCCCCCTCTTGGTCAATTTCGATTTTGCGATCCACTCAACAGGTTTAATTGTCTCTAGCGTGTTTCTTAAACTCTAAAACGAAAAAGAAGTGTTCGACCGGATGAAGAAAAAGAACGGGAAATTTACAATTTTAATCTAAAAATTAAAATAATATTTAAATTGATAGAATTTTAGACTAAATTGATAGATTGTATAAGTTTTTGGACTAAAATGTTATTAACCCAAGCCACATCACTATTTATGTTAATTTTAAACAGCAGAGGTACCAAAACAGAATAAAACGTATCGTTAGATACCATTTTACCAAAAATAATAGTCGGGGTACCAAAACAATAAAACATACATAATTAGGGTACTACATATGTAGTTTTTCCTTTAAATTATTTGACTGGCCTTTTTTTCTTATAAAAATGGTATTTATATAAAAATTGTTATTGATATACTATAGTATAAAAATAACTCTATAACAGCGTTTAGATTGTGCATATCTTGTTATTTAATTTTAAGGTTTATATTTATCGAAAAACAGTTGAACATAATTTATAACTTTTATACGGATAATTTATTAAATAATAATTTTTTATATGATAAAACTTAATAATTTTTGGTAGTAGAAGAATTATTTAAAATTTACTTTTAGGAAATATATATTTTTAAAAGTTGCATTTATATTATAAATTAATTTGTTCGAGAAAAAATTAATAATTAAAAAATTATTTTCACGAAGAAATATAAAAGTTATATATTAGAAAAATATAAACTTTTCGGTAGAAAAAGATTTATTTAAAAACAAAATTATAAAGATAAAAAATTTGCATTTAAATTTTAAAATTTTATTTCATCTTTTATTTTTACTTCTTTTTGTGTGATTTTCCCTCTTGTTCATATATATTCCCGGAGAATGACAACGTTTAAAAAAAGTAAAAATTACAGTGTGAATTAAAACATGGTGAATTCAGCCGAATTTCAATTTAATATCTAAAATTTATAAGAAAATATTCATTTTTTTTGTTATTTTTGGGTTAGATCTCTCTTTGTTTACCTAAAAAATGGCTTCCTTTTGCTCACTAACTTTGATTTTATTTTCCATTTTCACTTTCTCAACCTCCATCGCTCACTCCAAAACTCTCAAGAGAGATGGTAAGTTTTGCTTTGGTACTTTCTACTACGTCTTCTTTTATTTTTGCTTTGCTCTGTTTGGCTTCTGAGAAAATGTGGGAAGAAATAATTAAAAAAAAGAAAGGAAAGCTTTTCTTTTGACTAAACCCAGATTGTTATACTTGTTCATTTCGTTGAACCGGGGAACAAAAAACGAAAACCCATTTTTGAGTACCAAGTAAGTTAGTTCTTTCAGTAATTGTGTTCATTTTCATGAATTTAAAGTTGTGATCTTTTTCTGCTTCTTAAGTTGTTTTCTTCAAGTTTTTAGGAATCAGATGCCAATTTGATCAATTTAGCTTGCTCTTTTGGAGAGAAATTTAGTTGATAAGGGTGCTTAAACTGATCAAGGTTAAATGGAACTTTGACACTTTAATTATGGTTAGAAACTTAGAACCTAAGAATCTGTGTATCCCATTGCAAAATAGTAAATTAAAGCTTTCAAGTATAGGCTTTTAGGGATGTCTCTGATGTTTAATTGTTGCTGTTCAATATGAATTTAAGGGCATGAATGAGATAAAAGCGGCCGTGCAGCGGATTAATAGTTCCTATTTGGTTGCAGTAAAAGCCTTGAATGAGATAAAAGCATCACTTGGATGGAGAGTGGTATATGCATGGATTGGAGATGATCCCTGCGGAGATGGTAATTTACCACCTTGGTCTGGTGTAACATGTTCTACTCAAGGAGACTATAGAGTTGTCACTGAATTGTAAGTACCGGTGCTGCCTAAGTTACTTGGACACATGCATGTGTTTGACATGGATATGTTTATGTTTATTTTTTCAGTTTTTCCATGTATTTGGGGGGTTATATCCCTATATGGCTATATCCATTTCCGAAATTCATTTTTTGTGGGTGTTTAATATGGATACTTAAAGAAAAATTCAGAGTCAGAGTTATCAATAAAATGCTTATTGTGATTGTTGCTGAAGGCCAGGATTTTGCTTCATTAATGCATCCTAATGAACATTGCAAATACCTTTTACTTTCTCAATCTATGTTTTATTCCAATTGGTTTCTATATCTTATGTTTGGGTTACCGGAAAGATACTCAAGTGTGTACTTTTTTTTTGGTTATGATTGAATTCGAATGCCTTTCTCTTTCTCATTTTTACAACAATTTGTCCCTATATCTTGTGTTTGGGACTATGGGAAAGATACTCAAGTGATTACTTTGCTGTGTTGATTCACCATTGTATGATTGTATCTAATTTTATCGGTTTTTACCAACTCTGACATTAGATTGTTATTTTGACCATTTTCTTTTACAGGGAAGTCTATGCAGTATCAATGGTTGGTCCTTTTCCTATTGCTGTAACTAAATTGTTGGATTTAACAAGGCTGTAAGCTCTGTCTTTCATGCCTGATAAGCTATGCTTTTGTTTTTCTAATGAAACCTATTCTTTGTACTGTGCTTCAAAATGGCAATCAAATCCCTGTAAACCTAAGCTTCAAATTACAAGATCATGTTTTGGTCTCCACAAGTTTTTTTTGGAGACTTTTAGGATTTAGAATATTGCATGTACTCAAGTTCCATTCCTGTTATTGTCCCGTAAACCATGCCGATCAAATTGGCATTTTAAAGCAGTTAGCATATACAGGTGATAAGCAACCTGTGCACGTCTGTTCTTCCTTACACTATTGTTCAGGAAAAAAATGAAGAGGAAATATTGGGCTGATAGCTCGAAAACTCCATGCTAGCACGGTTTCTTCTGTTAACCTTTCGGATGTTTCCCAATCATTTTACTTTGACAACTTTGTATCCTTTGCCTTACAACAACCTAATGTAGATTTGAATCTGTATAAGTTCACGTCCATAATGTATGCATCCCTCACTGCACTGAATGCTTCAATTGTTTACATAAATTACAATCACCCGAAATAATGTCACTTATTATTTCAATATGAGGTCAGTCATGGTTCTCAACAACAAAATGTTAATTAATGTTTGAAATAATCATAAGCACAGGGCTTACAATTTAGATGTTTTAGCTTTTAGATTTTACTTTCTAACTGGAATTCCCCCCTCCTCAACTTTGCTAATATGACAGGGATCTCCATAACAACAAGCTGACAGGCCCAATTCCTCCCCAAATCGGACGCCTGAGACGACTTAGAATGTTGTATGTTTTCTTCTCATGTAAACTGTTATCGTCTTATTTCTTCTACTTCCTGCGAATTTCACTTAAAGTATCTTTCCTCTCGTTGTTCTTGAAAACTATCATGGACTATTTTTCCGTAAGCGAAGCAAGTATGATCTCGAGGTCATTGTTATTACTGGAGTATACTTAATATACTGGCTGGGCTACTGGCTATAGCATGCCATGTAAAATATTTGAACGAGTCAATTTCACTTGCCATGTTACACCCATCTTTTCATTCAATCTTCATCATGGATATTAACCATGTTTCTATATCCAGATTCCGGACCAATATTTAGAAATGCCATTTAGTTCCTAAAATTTTTGTTATCTTTAATCCGATAATATGTTTTGATGAACTGCACAGAAATTTGAGGTGGAATAAACTCCAAGATGTCCTTCCTCCCGAGATTGGTGACCTCAAAAGACTAACCCATCTGTGAGTATCTTTTTATAATCCCCGAAATCTCTCTTTTAACGGAATGTGTTTGTTCATGCATGGAAGTTCACAAATATGTAATTAAAAACTTCTGCAGGTCATTGAGGTTTAACAATTTTAAGGGTGAGATTCCAAGGGAGCTTGCAAATCTACCCGAGCTTCGCTATCTCTACCTTCAAGAAAACCGTTTCACCGGTCGAGTGCCGGCAGAGTTGGGCACCTTACAAAACCTTCAACACTTGTAATATTCTGTCAACTATTTTCTGTACCGTTTCAATGATGTTTTTTTGGCATTATTGTGCTAAATTGTCAATTTTGTTTTTAGGGATGTTGGTAATAACCATTTGGTCGGTACCATCAGGGAGCTTATTCGTATTGAAGGAGGCTTTCTGGTTCTACGTAATTTGTATGTCTTGTTTTTAATTTTTAACTCGATACAAATTGATTTATGGTTTGCTATATACGATCAAATACACGGTCTTTCTTAAGGTTTCATATGCAGGTATCTAAATAACAATTATTTGACTGGAGGAATTCCTGCTCAGTTGGCAAATCTGACAAATTTGGAGATATTGTAAGTACTATATATATGTATATAGGTATCTGTTTCCAACATTTGTGTCAAAACACATTCGGTGTGGATATGATCCTCCAACGATCCTTTAAATACATGCAAAAACTTACAAAAAAAATGAATACGCTTATGTCGGAAACAAACCCTACATCCGATATTTACACCCTAGTCCGGTAACATAAGTATCATGTGACTCTTGTTCTTCTATGGCTCTGGAATTCCTTAAAACTATTTTCTATTTGTTACAGGTACCTTTCATACAACAAAATATCTGGAGCAATACCAACAGCCCTTGCTCATATTCCTAAATTGACATATTTGTAAGTTTTTTTTCCTTTCTCACACCCGAGTCGAGTTTCATTGGGAAATCCGTATTACTTTATTACCAGAAGTGTTATTTTAATGATTACTGCATTTCTTGTACTTGATGAAATTTTGTCAAAAAAGGTGGTCGGGGAGGGTGTTTACTGTATGATTGCATACATTATTGTGATGTTTAACTTCTGCTCTCGGAGACTTCAACAATTATCAGGTACTTGGATCATAACCAATTCTCAGGCCGGATTCCCGATGCATTCTATAAGCATCCTTTCTTGAAAGAACTGTGAGTTTACCTTCATCGCTTAGTTTTCGAGGAAAATAGCCACTTTTGGCACCATTAAGATTAAAACAAAAGAAACAAATAACTAACTTGTTTTAAATCTGATTTCAGGAATATTGAAGGAAACACATTCCGACCCGGCGTAAGCCCCGTTGGTGCACACAAGGCCCTCGAACTCTCAGACACATATTTCTTGGTTTAGTTAAAAACAGTCGAGAACAGAAACCTTAGGCCATGGATTTCCAGTAATCCAAAAACAAGTATATTTGTACTGTAGATATGAATTCAGTTCTTTGTAGTGTAAATATTTGCTGTTTTAGGAGGGGGAAAAACAGCTGAATTATGGACGAAGAATATCACGTTTCATATTAATGAAATTTAATCTTTGTAGGTATATTTGATATATTTTGTAACCAAGAAAATGAATGAAAAATAATAATAGGTGTGATCTGTACTTTGTTAAATTAATTTTTATATTTTATCTTAATCAAATTTATTTTATTAAGAAAACTTAAAACTAGTATGTATTTATATGAAAATACTATAAATTCACGAAAAGTTATATTGAAACACAACAGTATCACTACGTACTAGCACCGAAGTAGAAATACACTATTTCAACAATAATATAACACATTTCCATAAATTATAAGCAATTTATACAGTTTGTGCTTATTATCCAGAGAACATTAATGCAAAATCTATTGATAATTACAATTGCTCAAAAATCTAATAATTCTGCTATTATCTAATTCAACCCTTAATTATTGCTTATCCGGACTCATGGCCGAGTCTTGTATCTGCATGTGTCCGAGTGTCCGAATGTCCGATATAGGTATGTTCGTATATTTAGAGATCATACCTCATGCTCGGAATATATGTTAGAGATAAGAGTCCGGATAATATAGATAGCAAGAGAAATGGGAAATCATCCGCAAGCCGGAGCTTCGAAGTTGGGGAATACGATGAATGCAATCGACAAGGGAGAGATGGATATCGGAGACTTCACATTAACATGGACAGGGTTTAGCGATGGGATGTTTCCGGTGTCGGTAAACTCTAAAGGAATGCCATTGAGAACCATAGTTCGGCTTTGAAGGTAACCGTCTTTAGGAGTTAAATGATACTCCTCTCGGAATAGAGCTTCGTTGGACGCTTTGGTTCCGGCCCAGGAAAATGTTTTCTTAAGAGTATGTGTGAAGCCACCCCGGCTGATGTTCTGTTCATTCACAGCCAACTTCAGATTGATGCTGTTTTGAACATTCATTATGAAATTCGTCTGATTGCTCAAGTTAATCACGAGTAAAGTTACACCAGCCTGCAACATGATGTCGAGAATCAAGGTCATGGTCGATGAAACAGTTGATATTTTCATCTTCGAAAACGATTTCATGGGGAAAAAATGAAAATAATCATCTCTGAAAGTCAACAAATTGCAAGCTTTTCAGATTATGCATGAGTCTGAGATGCAGACATGTTTCCAACATGGTTCATTCGTGTCGATAAGTTCATGGCACTTACTCTTCCTTTGGAACAATGGGCATAAGATCGTAGAGACGGCGAAGCATCACTTTCAACAGATAGAACCACTTTTCCCATTAACCGGTGCCATAGAAGCGCACTGTTCCGGACCATCCAAAACAAAACAAGTATAAGGATTGCACAGTTGTATATGAGAAAAATTTCCCATATCCTCCAATTTGATCAAACATTTAAATGACACTAAAGAGAAACTCGGATAAAGAAATTTCAAATCTCAAGCTCTTGCCTGTAATAATCAGGGTTCGGAACAAATGTTGTGGAGTTGAGAAGACCATAGTTCCCACCAATTAGTGTTTGCCTACAATATACTTTAGTATGGTATTTCGACGACATTCCGAGCTGATCTAAATACCTAAAATCGTGTACAAGATAAAGGAAACTTGAGTATTCATACATAACAATATATTAGTGTTTAAACTTGATTTTTCTACATATTTAAAACAGTTGAGAAAGTATGATTACCAGAAGCTGTTGACGAATGTATTGGACACGTGAGCACCGCCGCTGTTATAGGCCCCACCGGACTCTCCGACCCATGCAGAAGACCAAGGACCGTGCCTCCGAATGACGTGTGTAAGATTACCGAATGTATATGCTGCCTTGTTTAAGTGGTCGGGATTCAATATCTTACTAACGAGTTTTGGATCAACACCTGAAATAAAAACCGGGATTAAGCATTAAACGTAGGACGGATCAAATAGTAAGGCACCCCGTGCATTTGAACGCACCTGCACCCAAATTGTACATATGATGGCTCATGACATCGAGTACGCGTGAGCCTGAGGTCTGAAGAAGCTTGACAAACCACTCTTCTTCAAAGAATCCTCCGGGAGCTACGAGTGACGGTTTAAATTGTGAGCCTTGGTATAACTCATTTATAATTTTCTTTAGTCTGATCAAGTCTTTTCCATATTGGTCAGCGAGAACATGTGCACCAATACCATGTCCGCTCAACTCGTTACCTAAAACAACGGCAAACATCAGAGGCAAGAAGAGAAAAATCATATGGATGTATAATTGCAAAGCGCTTCGTCTAGGATTCTCTACCGAATTCCCATGAATCTATGTGGTATCCCTTTGAAATGGTGTACTTCAAAAAATCTTGCGCATTGCTAGAGTCCCAATCCCCTCCCCAAAGGCTCCTCTTTATTTTATGTCTCCCGTGGAGAGCGTTCAGGCCGAACGTCACCATTACACTGCAAATGTAAGATTCAAGTGACTATCGAATCAGTGAAAAACTAGAAAAACCTCACAAGCCTTTGTTAATTGAATTTAACCTATCTAAGCCAGTTAATCAGTTGAAATGGACAGTGTGAGGACTAATGGAGTTTGAAATCCGAGAATCTTACCCGGTTTCTTTGAAGAAACGGTTCAGTTCATCCCACCTCTCCATGTGTAAACATCCCTTCGAAAATCCGAACAACCCGTCTTTCATCTTCTGGAATGGATGGCAAGGAGACTTCAAATTCCCGACATCGTACAGCACTTGATCTTGCAAAGAGCCTCCAACTCTTATCCTCAAATTGTTGAAAGCTAACAGTGTGGAACAGAGTAGCATCATGCTTCGGGACATGAAAATCCAATGACATACTCATAAATATATCACTTTGACTCTAAGTCCACATGTCCGACACATATCCGGATGTGGGTTCGGAGATATGACTGAAAAAAGCTTAAAAGAAAGATCGAACAAAACCGTGCCGGGCACATGCTAGTATCCGACACTCATACCCAAGTTTGAGTAACATAATACATAATATCTTTCACTAATTGGTCTAGAAATACAAACCTTGGACAGCTTTGGCAAGGAAAGGATGAGACAAGTTCTGTCAGGAAAAAAAACCCAGGAGATTGAACAGTTACTATAAGTGTGTTGATTTTTCGAAGAAGCTTAACCGAATGAGTTGACAAAATCCAAAGAAAAACCATTTAATCCTATGAAGAGGATAGCTCTTCCTAAGCCTCACCAGATTCGTTACCGATGTATAGTGCCACGGACACTGCTCGTAATTACACTTATCATGAGGCCACCAATCAATCGTAGCACAAACGAAGTTATCATCGGTTTGAGCAACAGTCATAGTTCCATCTACTACAATTGACCCGTGACTAATATCTTGAGCAAAAATCACCGGGATCAAAGCCACGAATAAGAACAAACCGAAGCACAGTTCCATTCGGTAAATTGATTGTAACGGCCTCGCGCTTCCACCTCGGTGTATTAAGTTAACTGTGACCCAAGGATATAAATTGTAACAGAAATTGAACATCTACAGTAGCTTTTTGTATGAAATGAGTTTGTCCTAAACTACACAATCTAATTTAGCATATGTGAATCTATAGCTTCAGTGAAACTACAGCAAAATTCACCATCAATATCAACAATCTTTGAATGAACAATAAACATACATACATACATACATACATACATACACACATACATACAAACATACACACATACATACCATATGTATCAGATCTTAAAATATCTAAAGCATCCTTAAAAGCCAGAAGAAAGGAACAAGAAATGCTTTATTTCTTTTTATCAGGGTTTAGTCTTAAAGAAGTAACAGATCCAAAAGCAATCAAAGTTTCAAAATTTAACAATATTAAAAGCAACCCATTGATTAAAGTAGCCTAAAATTGCCCAGAAAACAAAGAACAAATTCAATTGGCATAAACAGTGGCAAAGCTCAACTCAAACAGATACATAACAAAAGGGAAACAAACCCAGAAAAGAAAACTAACCTCCAAAAGAAAATAAGCTAGAAACAGGCATTGGCAACAAAGCAAAAAAGAGAAAAATGCAGTGAAGTTTTTTTTTCCCTTGGAAACAAACAGACCCACCAATAATGTTTGAAAAGGCTATAGTTTTATTTTAGCCAAAACGGAAGGTTTGATCTGTTTTTGATGGCTACTTATCCTTATGGTGGTGCTGTTCTTTTTCAAAGACAAGATAAACATGTTTGGTGAAACGGGTGGGACTCAGATTGTCGGTTTGGCTAAAAATTCATGTTAAGGGATTAAGTAAGATTCTTGTCCGAAAACTCAAACACTTAGAAATACAAAGAAAATAGTAATTTTTACTTTTTGTAGTTCAGCCACAAGCTTTTTAGCACTCTAAAGAAAAATGACGCCACTGCTTCTTTAATGGGGTAGGTGTGGGGCAGACAACAGTCAATTTCGTTAAACCATAGAAATATTAAAAATAAGAAAACTTATATAATATGAATTATTATTAATTGATTGATTCAATAATATGATTGATTGATTGGAACCCAAATCGGATAATGTTGTTACTAAAAAACTTAAATTAAATCGTTTTGTTTATAAAGTATAAATATATATGCATTGTCAAAAAGTTGATAATTAGTATGAACATATACTACTTAAGAAATAATATGATTGATTGTTGAGGCTAATCTCGAATAATATAATTTTATGTATCTTTAATGAATTAAATAACAACACATCACCAAAGTAAAACCGACTGCATTTAATTTTAAATTTTTCACTTGCATTATAATTGACTGCATTTAATTTTAAATTTTTCACTTGCATTATAATTGGATAGATTAATAAGGTATAAAATTTAAATAGTGTCGATATATCAAATGTAAATTCATAAAACTAATATGAATACGAGTCGGATAAGAAGCTTTTAATCTTAATTAAGATTCCAAATTTTCTTAAAGAGGTTGCAGTTGGCTTTAAGTTGAAGTAATGGGGTAGTTCTGCGGTGCGGCAGCTTAATATGCGGCTAATATACGGCGTTATCGGAAACATCATTAAAAAATACTGGAAACATGGATTGATATACCGGAAACATGATAAAATATACCGGAAACATGGATTTCGAAAGTATGGATACTTTCGAAATCAACATATCCAAAAGTATGGATACTTTCGAAAGTATGGATACTTTCGAAATCAACATATCCAAAAGTATGGATACTTTCGAAAGTATGGATACTTTCGAAATCAACATATCCAAAAGTATCGATACTTTCGAAATCCATATTTCCGGTATATTTTATCATGTTTCCGGTATATCAATCCATGTTTCCGGTATTTTTTAATGATATTTCCGATAACGCCGTATATTAGCCGCATATTAAGCTGCCGCATGGTAGAAAAATCCGAAGTAATGCCTTCACCAAATCTTTACTTATATTTTGGGATAGTGGTCTCTTTTTTTTCTCTCTCTCTCCCTTTTTTTTTTATAAAAACTTTTAATTTTTACAAGGGTCTTAATTTTAAGGTTTAAAAATTTAATTTATGATGTTGAATTTAAGAGTTTTATGTGTAGGATTTAAAATTTAGGAACAATGGTTAAAATTTAGAGATTATAATTTATGATTTAGAGATTGAGGTTTAGGTAAGTCACCAGATTTTGTTACCTGTAAATTGTATAAAGTTTTATTTTTATAAATGTTCTTATTTTTGGATTTATATATTGTGAATTAGATTATATTTAGTTTTAGATATTATAAGAACAAATATCTTTGTTATTTTTAGGTGTTCTTTCTACGTGTCTGTACTAAAAAAATTAAATTTTAACTTTAAAATTTAAAATTTAAATTATAAATCTTAAAAAAATACATTTCACTTCTAAACTTTATATTTAAACTTTAATCCTAATTCATAAACCTAACTTTTTATTGTGGGGCATAAATAAAACGAACGAAAAAATATGATTTCTATTCATATTCTAATCACTATCGACAGTTCTTCAAAAGAAAAAATAATCACTATTGACAGAGGATTAAATATTTATTATACAAATCCACCTTATTTCTTATAGATAATGAATTCGGATTCAAATCTAAATATTTAATATATTTTTATTTCAAAATTTAAAACTTATTATTTTTATATAAAAAAGAGAGGAATGTTGTCTGAGATCAAATTTGTTATTTAATAATAATTATAATTAAAATGATATTTTTGTCATTACATACTGCACATGTTGATCAATATTTTTTTCTGAAATTTATTAATTTTTAATATTTTAAAATATCCGATAATAATTTAATTTAAATTCAAATGTGGACATGGATAGTAAACAAATTTTACCAAAAGAAATTATAACCTTAAATCCTCACCATATTACTCTAAAAACTAAACTCTAACCTATAACCCTAAATTATAACCTTAAATCTTAAATTGAAACAACTATTCCTAAATTCTACCCCTACACATAAACCCCTAAACTCTATTTCTAAACTAACTTTTTATACCTTAAAATTAAAGCGCTCATGAAAACTTTCAGTTTCCACAACCAGTGTATAGGATATTAATCATTGTAATTTATGATGAGCTTGGAAAACGGAATAAAGTAGAAGTTGAAGCTCCAATTAGAAGAAAGGGGATCCACTTTTCCTTTCTTTTACAATAAAGTTGTTTCCGGTTTCCACCGAATTGCAAGTTGGGGTACTTAATTTTCAATCACTAAAAAGTTAATGATTTTGGAATTTGATTTCATTTGTTGAATTGATTGATTCAATATGATTAATTTTGACGGTGTTAATATAAAATTAAAGGTTAATTTTTCTTTATTAATTTTTGTAATATGTTTAAGTTCATGGATCCTGTCATTGTACTCTAATTTAGTTATTTATACTTTTAAATTTTAAAATTCAGTTTTCACCTAAACAACAATCCTTATATCTAAGGACAGAGTTAAAATTAAATATTGAGAAGAGTAAACGTCTATTAAGCATTTAAATCTAAAAACTAAAAGGGACAAAAATCTTATTTTATTACTATTTAAACTAAGAGGGCCTTAAATACAATTATATCTATTAAACCAATCTATATTATTAGTCTGTATACTATGTTTTATTTTTAAATTTCCACTTGGACCCAGTCGATTTTAAGTTTCTAAAATTTATTTGCATTGTTTCTGTATTATTTAGGCTACGATTAAAATATCAAAAATTGAAAAGTAAATAACTGAAGTTGATCAAATTGAAGTACAAGGACTAAATTCATAAGTACAAGAACTAATGTTAAAATTTAGCTAAAATTAAATTGTTAAAAGTTTAAGTATCTTTTTGATAAAGTTGGACACTCATTTCCCCTATTAAGGTCTAAAGAGTTTTGTAATGATGCTCATTCCTTAAAAAAAGTATGGACATGTTTGACAATTAGCGGATAGCTGATAGCGGATTACATTAGCTGATAGCTGATTGCATTAGCTAATTGTATAAAAATGTTTGGTAAAATTAGCTGATAGCTGTTAGATTATTTAAGCAAGCAAAATGACATATAAGAACATGATTATACTTCAATACTTGTTTGAATAGTTTATTAGTTATCAATATTTTGTATCTAATTAATATTAATTATATTTATAAAAATTATTTTTAATATAATTTTTCTAAACATATTCGAATGATTTATATATTAATGTTGTAACACCCCCTTCCCGGCCTGGTAGAGCACCGGGTCGTAGGGCGCTACCGAAAAACAATACGGAGATCGGAGACATAAATCCAAAGTTCAAAAAAATCATTTCGGATTATTTTATTAATCTCTTTTAAGACTTAACACTTAACTTATTAACAATTTATTCAAATTGGGGTCAATTTTAAACTTTTTCAAACTCAGGGACTAATTTGTAATTTTTACAAATTAGGGGTCCTTATCTGAAATTTGTGACATTATACTGAAATTAAACTTACTAGTTATTAGCCTATAAAATCTCATTAGTAACAGAGATCATTTATCTATCTGATTAGACAATGTAATATTTAGTGACTATTTTGTAAAATAGTCAAATCTATTTCTTTTTATTATCTTACTAAAATTCTTTACATGTCTAACTGAGCCTAACAACTCATAAAAATCTTAGAATCCTTTAATCAATATTTTAGTACCAATTATGCCCATTTTTATTACTAACTCAATAGTCAATATAACTTTAACACTTTATACAAAACATAGAAAACATATACATTATACTAGTATAATTACTTTAACTACTTTGCCACCCTACTAGGAGTTCATAAGGACAAAACACATTACTATTTAATTGTAGTGACTTGCCAACCTTCCAACCAATCTCGATCTCGATCTGTTACTTTCCTTAACCTGAAATGTTATGCAATGAATGCATTAGACTTACATAGTCTAAGTGAGGTAGCCAATGACAATGAATGAACATGTTATGTCATGTAGCATGCTTCCAAAAATAATCATTATGAAATAACATGGCATACTTCATATTTATAACAAAACATAATATCATATCATGATCATAACATAGCATAACGTATCAAACTCATAATATATTGGTACCATTGGATACGCGGATTCCCTGTACACCATATCATGTATCATAATTGAGCCGTAGCCCTGAGCCGTAGCTCCATGTATCTCTTATATAATATCATATCATGAGCATAACATAGCATACATATCAAACACATAATATATTGGTACCATTGGATACGCGGATTCCCTGTACACCATATCATGAATCATAAATGAGCCGTAGCCCTGAGCCGTAGCTCCATATCATGTAGCATTTCATAGTCATATTCAAACATATCAAAGTAATGCAAGACACTTACCAAATTTGCCATTCGAGCATAGTTGCTCTACTTGATCCCTTAACAAATGCAAACATAATCATAGATAATGCAACGGGAAGGCACCGAGCCTATCCCTTGACACAACTACAATCACATATCAGAACATAAAAACAAAGATCGGAATGACACCGTGTCACCCGAGACAAATGCATCTACACTCACATATCAGAACATAAAAACAATGATCGGAATGACACCGCGTCACCCGAGACAAATGCATCCACACTCACCTCAATCCAAGCTTAGAGACATTTTCCTTATTCTCCAACTTTGTGGTTTCCTTCATTTCTACTCTTTTCTAACCAAACATTAAAGAAACATATCATTTAGTATATTAGGCAGCTTGCATTGTCCTCAAAGAAATATTTATATAAAATGTTCTATAACTCAAAATCTGATTTCGTTTGTTTTAAACGAAACTAGACTGAATAACCTTTTAAACCATATAATTTATAGCTTTTAATTCTGCTTATACTATTTATAATGAATTTCTAAAGTCGATGTTGATGCAGATTTAGGGGCAAACTGTTACCCTGTTTTTATGACATTTACTTACTCAAAAATTCATATCTTTTTACTCACAACTCCAAATAAGAAGTTCTTTACCATTCTGGAAATCTTATAAACGCACCTTTACAACCATGTATGGCACATAATTTTATCATTTCTCTATCAATACAGTTTATTACTTGAACATAGGGCATTTTTAGAAACCTAATCTGCCTATTTGTGACTTTAGTGCATTTATAACCTATGTTTCACTACACCATTAATCTTGAGCTTTTAACCACATTTACCTTCACATATTAACATAATAATTATGTTCCAGAAATCATGAAAACATGGCATATAAGTCCTCAAATTATCAATTCTTACAAACTAGTCCATTTTGATCTTCTATGTGTTCTAATGATATTTAAACTATCAATTGATATATAATTCAAACTAAATTATTTATTTTTCATTCCTACAACACCTCCCTTGTTTCTAATAAATTTTCCAGAATTTATTGGCATCAATTAAACCCCTAAACATTTCGAATTTCACAATTTAGTCCAGCAGATTTCAAATTCATTCAGTTTCAGTCCCGTCAACTTCTAACAACAATTCAGAGACCTATACTTAACATTTTTGAGCAAATCATACCTCTATTTCATGTAAAATTTTGTTCTTTACAACTTTGTAGAAGAACACTTTTTTTCCAGAAATGACTCTAACATGCTCAAAAATGCAGTTTTCTACAGGACAATTTACAAATCCGAATTTCCTTTACCCTTATCATTTACTAACCTTTAATTAATCCAATTTCATGCTTAATATATATTCTAACATTAAATTAAAGATAGTTGAGACTCTAATCTCAACTCTAATTTGTTTCACTCACCTTGACAGACCGGTACTTTATTTTTATTTCTTGGGCTTGACGGTTGTTCCGAATCGACCTCGTGTACTATGATAATTAATAAAAACTAATCAATAAAACAGTATCGAATATATATAAAAATATTCATCAAACTCGATACCGAAACTTAAACTTACTAGAGATTTGAGCTTACCCCGTAATCGGTAGAAATTCGATATTACTATATCGAAAATATCGGACTACCAATCGAGCATTGGATCGTATGCTACTATTTTTTTTTCTTTCTTTCTTTCTTGCTTCTTTTCCGTGCATTTCTTCAAACTCTTCCCCTCCTATTTATACTAAATTTCCCAGCTTTTCAATTTCATTCATAGCCACATATGGTGGCCAATTCACTTTATTTCCATTACAAATACCTAACTAATTTAGGTCCACTCTGCCGTCCAACACACTCCCCTACCATTTTTTTTTAATCAATTAACTATAATGGGTTTGCCACTTGATTCAATTATACTAGCTTTACCTAAAAATCTGCCGTGGAATTCACTCCAATTCCATCTTTTCTTTCTTTTCTTTTTTTTTTAATATATATATAATAATAATAAACCAAATAAATAGGTTTCGAACCTAATTTCTACTAGACCCGAATAATTAATAAGATCAAATAATTTATAGAACCGATATAAAATATTCGGTCATCGGAACCTAATTCCGACTAGACCGGTTTTTGGGATGTGACAACTCTCTCCCCCTTTAAAGAAAATTCGTCCTCGAATTTTCTCCGACAAGAATATGCTCATTTATACGAGCCTGACTGAATTTAGACATCTAAACATAAAGAGATCGGATTAGTCGGCAAGTCACAATGCACAATAAAATAACTCCTAGGTGGCAAAGCAACTTAACACACAATACAAACATACTTAAGTTTAGTCCAGAACCGACTAAACTCTAGCTCTGATACCACTAATGTAACACCCCCTTCCCGGCCTGGTAGAGAACCGGGTCGTAGGGCGCTACCGAAAAACAATACGGAGATCGGAGACATAAATCCAAAGTTCAAAAAAATCATTTCGGATTATTTTATTAATCTCTTTTAAGACTTAACACTTAACTTATTAACAATTTATTCAAATTGGGGTCAATTTTAAACTTTTTCAAACTCAGGGACTAATTTGTAATTTTTACAAATTAGGGGTCCTTATCTGAAATTTGTGACATTATACTGAAATTAAACTTACTAGTTATTAGCCTGTAAAATCTCATTAGTAACATAGATCATTTATCTATCTGATTAGACGATGTAATATTTAGTGACTATTTTGTAAAATAGTCAAATCTATTTCTTTTTATTATCTTACTAAAATTCTTTACATGTCTAACTGAGCCTAACAACTCATAAAAATCTTAGAATCCTTTAATCAATATTTTAGTACCAATTATGCCCATTTTTATTACTAACTCAATAGTCAATATAACTTTAACACTTTATACAAAACATAGAAAACATATACATTATACTAGTATAATTACTTTAACTACTTTGCCACCCTACTAGGAGTTCATAAGGACAAAACACATTACTATTTAATTGTAGTGACTTGCCAACCTTCCAACCAATCTCGATCTCGATCTGTTACTTTCCTTAACCTGAAATGTTATGCAATGAATGCATTAGACTTACATAGTCTAAGTGAGGTAGCCAATGACAATGAATGAACATGTTATGTCATGTAGCATGCTTCCAAAAATAATCATTATGAAATAACATGGCATACTTCATATTTATAACAAAACATAATATCATATCATGATCATAACATAGCATAACGTATCAAACTCATAATATATTGGTACCATTGGATACGCGGATTCCCTGTACACCATATCATGTATCATAATTGAGCCGTAGCCCTGAGCCGTAGCTCCATGTATCTCTTATATAATATCATATCATGAGCATAATATAGCATACATATCAAACACATAATATATTGGTACCATTGGATACGCGGATTCCCTGTACACCATATCATGAATCATAAATGAGCCGTAGCCCTGAGCCGTAGCTCCATATCATGTAGCATTTCATAGTCATATTCAAACATATCAAAGTAATGCAAGACACTTACCAAATTTGCCATTCGAGCATAGTTGCTCTACTTGATCCCTTAACAAATGCAAACATAATCATAGATAATGCAACGGGAAGGCACCGAGCCTATCCCTTGACACAACTACAATCACATATCAGAACATAAAAACAAAGATCGGAATGACACCGTGTCACCCGAGACAAATGCATCTACACTCACATATCAGAACATAAAAACAATGATCGGAATGACACCGCGTCACCCGAGACAAATGCATCCACACTCACCTCAATCCAAGCTTAGAGACATTTTCCTTATTCTCCAACTTTGTGGTTTCCTTCATTTCTACTCTTTTCTAACCAAACATTAAAGAAACATATCATTTAGTATATTAGGCAGCTTGCATTGTCCTCAAAGAAATATTTATATAAAATGTTCTATAACTCAAAATCTGATTTCGTTTGTTTTAAACGAAACTAGACTGAATAACCTTTTAAACCATATAATTTATAGCTTTTAATTCTGCTTATACTATTTATAATGAATTTCTAAAGTCGATGTTGATGCAGATTTAAGGGCAAACTGTTACCCTGTTTTTATGACATTTACTTACTCAAAAATTCATATCTTTTTACTCACAACTCCAAATAAGGAGTTCTTTACCATTCTGGAAATCTTATAAACGCACCTTTATAACCATGTATGGCACATAATTTTATCATTTCTCTATCAATACAGTTTATTACTTGAACATAGGGCATTTTTAGAAACCTAATCTGCCTATTTGTGACTTTAGTGCATTTATAACCTATGTTTCACTACACCATTAATCTTGAGCTTTTAACCACATTTACCTTCACATATTAACATAATAATTATGTTCCAGAAATCATGAAAACATGGCATATAAGTCCTCAAATTATCAATTCTTACAAACTAGTCCATTTTGATCTTCTATGTGTTCTAATGATATTTAAACTATCAATTGATATATAATTCAAACTAAATTATTTATTTTTCATTCCTACAATACCTCCCTTGTTTCTAATAAATTTTTCAGAATTTATTGGCATCAATTAAACCCCTAAACATTTCGAATTTCACAATTTAGTCCAGCAGATTTCAAATTCATTCAGTTTCAGTCCCGTCAACTTCTAACAACAATTCAGAGACCTATACTTAACATTTTTGAGCAAATCATACCTCTATTTCATGTAAAATTTTGTTCTTTACAACTTTGTAGAAGAACACTTTTTTCCAGAAATGACTCTAACATGCTCAAAAATGCAGTTTTCTACAGGACAGTTTACAAATCCGAATTTCCTTTACCCTTATCATTTACTAACCTTTAATTAATCCAATTTCATGCTTAATATATATTCTAACATTAAATTAAAGATAGTTGAGACTCTAATCTCAACTCTAATTTGTTTCACTCACCTTGACAGACCGGTACTTTATTTTTATTTCTTGGGCTTGACGGTTGTTCCGAATCGACCTCGTGTACTATGATAATTAATAAAAACTAATCAATAAAACAGTATCGAATATATATAAAAATATTCATCAAACTCGATACCGAAACTTAAACTTACTAGAGATTTGAGCTTACCCCGTAATCGGTAGAAATTCGATATTACTATATCGAAAATATCGGACTACCAATCGAGCATTGGATCGTATGCTACTATTTTTTTTTTCTTTCTTTCTTTCTTGCTTCTTTTCCGTGCATTTCTTCAAACTCTTCCCCTCCTATTTATACTAAATTTCCCAGCTTTTCAATTTCATTCATAGCCACATATGGTGGCCAATTCACTTTATTTCCATTACAAATACCTAACTAATTTAGGTCCACTCTGCCGTCCAACACACTCCCCTACCATTTTTTTTAATCAATTAACTATAATGGGTTTGCCACTTGATTCAATTATACTAGCTTTACCTAAAAATCTGCCGTGGAATTCACTCCAATTCCATCTTTTCTTTCTTTTCTTTTTTTTAATATATATATAATAATAATAAACCAAATAAATAGGTTTCGAACCTAATTTCTACTAGACCCGAATAATTAATAAGACCAAATAATTTATAGAACCGATATAAAATATTCGGTCATCGGAACCTAATTCCGACTAGACCGGTTTTTGGGATGTGATAAATGTATTATTTATATAATTATTTTAATATAATTTAATTTAATTAATTAATTTAAATACACATATAAATATGTGATAATAAAAAGAAAAAATAAATAGGATTAACTTATAAATAGGGTGAGAAAATATTTAATTTAGGTTATTTGGTAATTGCTAAGGGTAAAAGAGTCTTTACAACTCTAATATCAAACCCCTAATCTTAAAAAGCTCATATTAGGAGCTTTTTCAAAATTAGCGGTTTTACCTCAATCCACTATTTCAATCCGATGTTCACCAAACAAAAATATTAGCGGATTTGACTGGTCAAACCTCTAATTATTCCTAAAACCTCTGATTTTTGTCCAAACCGCTCTTTACCAAACATGGTCTATATTTTTTATATAAAAAATAGTCTCATAATTATAAAAATAAGAAAAGATAAATATCAAATTGCATATGAACTATGGTTGATAAGTAATGTGATACATAATTTTCAAAAAAAATAATAATGTGATACATAAATTTTGATAAAAAAATTTATTTTACATAAGTCATATTCTTAACCCCTTGACAATAAATATACACATTGTAGATAAAGTAATTTAAATTCGTATTTTTTAAAATAAATATCATCCATTTTCTATTTAGACACTTGTCTGGTTTGTCTGTTGTTCTTATTCCACAGCTTTTACTGCATTTATTTGCATGAAAACGTTGTGTGTTGGCATTAATGCAAAGAAAACGTTGGGTAATGGGTATAATACACATCATTAAACACAAATGCAAAGAAAACACACACACCAAGTGTATTTTTTTAGGCGGAATAATAATAATAATAATAATAATAATAATAATAATAATAATAATAATAATAATAATAGACCAAAAATCAAATTTTTAAAAATTTCTCTGAAAATTTCACCAATAAATCAGCTAATTAATATCCTCGACTTTATCTGTTGTTTTCGTGCAAACAAATGCAGTAAAAGCTGTGGAATACCCGACAAAGTCAAATATATTAATTAATTACCTTATTTATCGGTGGAATTTTTGAGAAAAATTTTCGGAATTTTGATTTTTGGTCCTTTATCATCTCTATTATTATTTTTATTATTACGGCATTAAAAAATACACTTGACCAATTAAAAAAAACACTTGACCAATTAAAAAAAGGGTTTTATTTTGATGCACAAGCTGTGTAAATTTTTTTTACACAATCCTTTTATAAAATTTAAAATCTAAATCACAAACCCTAGCAACCTAAACCCTAAGCCCTAAACTCTAAACTCTAAATTCTAACCATAAACCTTAAATTATATACCCTACATACTAAACCCCTAAACCCTAACATAAAACCCTAAATCCTAAACCCTAAAACTAAAGGGCTTGTGTAAACTAAAGTTTACACAGCTTGTGCATCAAAGTATTTTCCTTAAAAAAAAAACACTTGATATGTGTGTGTTTAATGATGTGTATTATATCACAGAGTAATCTTTAACAAAAACAGTTATGAATGTTAAGAAATAATGTTCATCTTAAGAAATTTGAGTTTAATTGTTTTGTTTGTAAGGTGTGTATTGTTAAATAGTTAAAAATATATATGAATAGATATTAACTTGTAATTATTTTTAGACTAATAAAAAAATTAAATTGTAAATGAAAATAAAAACTACAGAATGACAAACAAATTTCAAAGAAACAAAAGAACAAGAAAGTAAATTAGCTGCAAAACGCAGCTGCAAAATTCCGGTACAATTAAAAATATATAATAAAATATTTTACTGAAATTATAATAAAAACTACGTCAGATACTATTTAATTATAGGAGGTGACCCGTTTTGCCATTGACTTTTAAATTGATCTAATTTTATCACTAAACTTTAGTTTTTGGGCCGTTTATTTTTTAACCTCAATTTTTTAAATTTTGTTGTTGATGCTGGTTTTTTTTTTTTGAAATTATGATATTAATATTGTAAAAGAATAATGAAAATGTTGAGGATTACTTTTGTTATTATATTAGGCGAAAATAAAGAACAAAAAGGTTTGTTTGTAAATTTTTTAAATAATAGACTGGAATTTAAAAAAAAAGAGTAAAATTAAAAATTAATAAAATATTGAAGACTAGTTTTATTATTATTTGTATTGAGAAACCTTAAAAAATAAATAAATTAATCCCAACTGCACTTGATATATATTATTTGTGTTAGTAGTTTATTAACAATGCAAATTAGTTTGATTGTTTAACCTAAATATTTAATTCCCAAGGTCACAAGATCAAACTCCCACAAGAGCAAATTTTTTAGATTTTGATCCATCGTCAAAACGACGTCGTTTTGGTTTAGTCTCCACATCATTAACTGTCAGCTATGTCATTATTTTGTTAAAGAGTTAACGACAGAATGACATAAATAAGTCGAAAACTAAAAATAAGTGATAAAATTAAACTAATTTAAAAGTGAATAACAAAAATAACCATTTCCTATAATTGGGTATCTGGCGTAGATTATCCTAATAATAACTCATCAGATGATCATCTTTGTTCTCGCCACTATCTATCTTTTTTAAGCTTGTGTTATTTTATTACTAAAAAAACATTCCGGCTTTAGATCACCCAGTCATGTAGTCATGTGGGATATAAATTTTTAATAAAAATTTATATATAATAATAGATGTCTTCGTGATTTGTTCAATATAAATGTCTTTTATCAGATTCCGATCGGGTTTGGGTGATTTGAAATCTTAATTATTAATCCAAATGGTATTTAAAAAATATATAAACTTTATTAGTGATTTCAGTAAAATAATAATAATAATGTTATTAATTTTAGGAGATTTGTATTTGAATGGTTTATATTAATGATAATTCTTGATCAACAGATAACTCAAATCCTAGCTGCTTCTTCTATTATAATAACTTTTTTTCTTTTTTTTTTCTTAATTCATCAGTGGTAAATTAGATTTAGTGCTGGTCGTCAACGCTGTTATTTTTTTTGTATATTTCGATGTTCTTCTAATTTTTATCTACATTGAAGCATGCTTTTTTTATGCCTTGTGGCACGCTTCTGCCTTATGGTACGTTACCGTTGTGGTGGATTTGCGTTTGTGGATACATTTTTCACAACGTTCGGTTCTGATTTACAGATTTTCGGTGGTCTTCAGTAGTTTGATCTCCTTTTGTGGTTTGTTTGCCGATGCAGTCGGATCTATTTTATGAAGCAACCTCCAAGATTGTTGGTTTTGCTCACTACTCCTACTTCAATCCTAAAGCATGTAGGTGGATGGAGACAAAAAGTCTTGCTCTATGCTTCTATATTTCATCTTTATCTCTATAATTAAAAGGATGTTTTTGAGCATGGATTGGGTCATAGCATAGGTATGCCTAGGCTTAGAATCACCACTGATTTTTAGGGTTTATAGGTTATGATTTAAGGTTAAAGTTTTAGGATTTGTGGTTACATTTTAAGGTTTGAGAATAGATTTTATAGTTTAAAGTTTAGAATTTAGTATTTAGAGCTTATGATTAAGGTTTAGGGTTTAAAAAGAATATGTGACAGTTTTATGTTAGTGATTTTTTTTTCTCTAACCGTTCAACAAATGATTTCCCTTAAAATTAAATTAAATTTTTTTATTTTTCTAATGGGTAAAAAATTGTGTTTTTAAATAAGGACAAGATACATTATTGTATGTGTTGGATTTTTTTTTTTGAAAATATGTGTTGGAAATTTAAATATGCCTAGCCGTTAAATCTGCTCCACCCAAAATAAACATAATTCAACCAAACATGTGCGCATGTGATGTAATTGATAATTAAATTTGGACTACACCAACTCCAAACCCAAAATAAACATAAATCACACCAACTTTAAATAAAATTTTCTTAATCTCAATATAGATTACCTAAAACATATCAAATTTTCTTTGCAAATAATATTAAAGAAAAATAATATATATTTTAAAAAAATACTTTGATACACAAGTTTGTGTAAATTAAACCTATATTTTCTGGTGGCTTGGGGTTATCAGACCTGAAATTGAGAAATCGCGCACTGTTAAATTGGATCTGGAGGTATGGGCCTGAGTCTGACTCGTTGTGGAGAAACTCGTGGAACTGAAAAATCCAGCTTAAAAGGCGTATTTTCGATTGGGAGGTAGTATTAGTTTGGGATGACTTCAATTCTGTCATTAATGAGACGCGGCTGGGGTGTTAGATAAGGATGGTATGGAGTAATTTCGCTCCGCCAAAAGTTGAAAATTTTGTATGGAATAATCGTTTAATTACTTTTGGTCCCATGTTCGAACCATCCCAATGTCATTTTTCATTCTTTTTTAACATTTACCGCAATATAAGCTATGTATATCAGAGTGTGCAAATTAAATCACTAACAACCAGCTTGGCTTAGTCCTAGGTTTGAACCACCCTAATGCCATTCTTGATTCTTCTTTAAATTTTCTTTTAACCAGGTGGCGACCATCTGATTGGAGGGAAAAATATATTAAATATTAAATAAAGTAAATTAAAAATTGAGTAAATTAATCTAATTGGGTGATGACGCATGTCATCATCGGATTGGTTGATTAATTTTATTTAATTAAAAAAATTAGGATCAAATTGATTTAATAAGTAAATAATAGATACTAAATGTGTAATTTTACAACTTTCCGTTAATGGTCACGTCACCTCTTCATTAGTTTTTTAACGGCGGTGGTCAAAAAAAGTTGATTTAATAAGTTTGATAGTCTAATTGACAAGTTTAATAGTTTAATGGTCAAAATAAGTACGCTCTAATAGTTCAGTGGTCACTGAAGTAGTTTACCCAAATAAAAATCACTTGCGGTGGACGCAGACAGAAGCTTCGTTGATCCTCCATAGTCTCCATAATTTCTTCGATTTTCAAGGATTATTTCATTTTTCTCTTGTTGAGGACCCTTAACTTTTTCGGAGGGAAATCGTCTGCCCCCTTGCCCGGTTGTCCCCTTTATGCCCCCAGTTTAAAATAATGACTTTAGGGTTTAGTGTTTATGGTTTAAGGTTAGAGGTTGTGGTTAGGGTTTAGGGAATTATGGGTAAGGTGTATTTTTTAGGGCGTAGGGTTTCGGATGTGGAAATTAAGTTTAAGGTTTAGAATTTAATTTTTAAATAATTTTTAGTGTGTGTTATAAGGAAGCGAGGAAGGTATGAGGACAGTTGTCAAAGGTTATAATCGTCGGCCGGTGGGTGACCGGAGTTGGCAGTTGAAAAAGGGGTTAGGTTTTTTAGGGGTTTAGTATTTTAGAATTTAAGATTTAGGGTTTATGGTTAACTATTTAGTGGTAAAGGTTTAGGGGTGATGGTTTAATCTTTTTAAAATTTTTTAGGGTTAATGTGTAGGGTTTAGGGTTTAGAGTTTAGAAATTTTAAACTTTTAAGGTTGAAATTAAAAAAATAATAAACATTGAAGGACTAATTTGGTTATTATGCCTTTAAATAAATGGTGATTTTTTTAAATGTCATGTCAGCCTTTGTGACGGAAGTGGGCAAACTTGTTAACGACAGAAAACATCATGTAAGAAACTGAGAATTTTAAAATGTTATGTATGAAAATGAGAATTCGGTATAGCTCATTTATGAATGAGGTAATTAACCCTTATCAGTTTAATGGCACGAACGTCATTTTACTCAAAAAAATCACTCGCATTAAAAAAGATGAGTCTAGAACGGATGACACACAATGTTGAATGTTACTAACGCAATACATTGCTGAACACCATTAAGTTTTAATGACTTTTAAATGATTATTAAAAATTTTAAAAGTTCAACATGCAATTAATCATATTTCAAAACAAAATTAAAAGAAATTCTTCTATGAACCATTCTCATCACCACAACCATGGTCCTAATTCAAATCATCTTTATTTTCCACAAAATATTTTATAATAAATTAAAATTTACAAATCACCATCTCCTTCATCACACCTCATAGATGAATTCTAATATGTTAATGAATAAAATTTTTAAAATAAAAAAATACTCAAAAAATTTAACCACGAATTAAAAGACAATAAAATAATTAATTTTAATCTGTTAAAACCCCCTACAATATAACATATTCGTTTGAACCGTATTCAAACTGATTTAATAGTCTAACAGTTTGTTTGTATGTATGCATGCATGCATGTGGCTCTATTTTGGATATCACATTTATGCAGAGAATGCTGGCGAGTAAATTCCGTGCATTATATGTATATAATAAATTATATTCGATGTTAGTTGGCGGTTGCATAATACTGAATTGTACAAGTTTTCCTTTGCAATCTATGGGCTGAATAATTGCTTTCATTTTAAGGACATTGCAAAACATTGAATAATCTCAAACTAGATCGGTCTAGTAGCTTATTTAACTGTTCAAAAACGATAAATTATTAAAAATAATTATACTTTAAATTTTATTAATTTTATGGCTAAACTTAAATAAAATATTTTTTATTATTAATCAGTAGTATTAGGTTGGGCCGGTCTGAATTCAATAATCTTTTGTCTAACGTTTTACTCATACAAACCGAATTTGTCATATTAGATGAACGACATAATTTTTTAACAACATGCCGTCTAAAATTTTATTAAAATTTAAAATAGAGAAACTGTCCAAAAAAATAAATTTTAGTAAAAAAACAAAACCCAATAAATTTAAATAAAAAAAATTAGAAAACGAAATATCAAACTAACAAAACACGTCCAGTGGGCTGTAAAACAGTGATAAAGATGAAATGCTGAACAAATAAAAGCAGGAAGCAAAACTTTTTTGTCTTTATCCACCTACACGCTTTAAAATTGAAATAAGAATAATGAACAAAACCAACAATCTTAAAAGTTGCTTTGCAAAACAGATTTGATTGCGTCGGCAAACGAACCACAATTTTGTATATGATGTATTCCAAACTTCACAGCATTCTTTGGAATTGCATTGGTTCATCAACCACGTCAAGCAACGGTGGGGATTTAGATATTCTTTGCTTTCATCTAAATCTGAAGACAAATACAGACATCCCCTCAATTGTGCCATCCCTTTTTAAATCACAACACTTTCTTAATCTCCAAGCTTCTTGTTCCAATAAACTGACAATTGGTCTTGTCTTATTTTAAATCAAACAGTTCCCAAATGTGGAAAAACTGATGGAGATTCAGACAAGAATTTGGGTTCTTAGATTCTGCATGATTGAACATTTTTAATTGGGTAAAAACAGTAGGTAAGTTACCTCCAATTCTGATATATTAAGGTTTCTTTAGTAATATATTTGGAAAATTCTATTACAATTCATGTTGTGTTATTTCCTTTCATGCCTTAATTATTGCTTAAATGAAGTAAAAACACATACCTAGTATGTTTCTGTACATTAACAGACAATTACAGATAAAAAATGTTATAGAAAAATAATGTCTAACCTGAAAGTAGAAGGTGGTGTAATGATAATCATGGGGCAATGGTGATTCAATTGCTGGCCCTTTTTTTTTTTGTAGATTCCTGGCAAATGAACAACTACTATAACACTGAGTTCGCCGTTGGTGTGGCAGCCGCTGCATACGCTATCAACTCGCTCGAAGACGACGACGTGCAACACAAGATCAAGATAGAGAGATCTAGAGAAGGCACCACAAGCAGGGTTCGGGATTCGGATAGTGTAACTAGGCGATATTCGAGCAACAAAATCAAAACTGCGGGTAATATATGTTGCTCCGATTCTTAATTTTCAAAACATTCTTGCTCCATACTCATATTGTACATATCCCTCAACATACATGTGTCTAACACGTACCCGAATTCGTATTTTATTTTGATTATAGTTTCTTCAGGTGAAACTCCAAGCAAAAATTCAATGGAAAAGGATTACAGGAAGCAAGAGAGCAGTTTAGAGAGTAGAAAACCGAGTGGTTCATCCTCTGCTAGGCCGGTGACCACGGAAGCCGGAGACCGAAGCCGGACGGGGAACTATGCCCAAGAAAAAGCAGATGCTTGGGAGAAAGCTGAGATGGAAAAACTTAACAAACGGTAATCATTAACTTGATGAACTTTCAAGACTTAAACATTCATAGATAACACTCAACAATATCACATCTTATATTACTCGAATTCGAATGCGAGCATCAGATATGGTTATGTGTCCGAATAAGTTCAATTCTTCCTTTTATCGAAAAAATCTTTGAAAAATCATATCTTATATGGTGATACTAATATGCAAAAAGTACAGGTGTGAGGACATGAAAGCATCAATTCTTGCATGGGAGAACCAAAGAAAGCTGCGAGCCAAAGTTAAGATGGACAGAAAAAAGGTGAGAACTATGTTAGCATGAGTGCATGACTTTCTATTTTCTTGAATTATTCGTGTTCGACACATATTTACGGCTACGAAGATACAATCATCTGAAAACCTTCTAAATAACATGAACAAACTTGGTAAAAAAACTTAAACCTTCTAAATGCCATAAAAATGTATTGCCTGAAGTGCAGAAAGAATTGGAGCAGAAGATAAAAATAACACAAAAACTTTACCAGGCCAAGATAGCAATAATCGACCATATTGCTGGTGGAGCAAGAGCAGAGGCAGATGAAAAAAGAAGAAAGGATGAACTGAAGATCAAACAAAAGGCAAGGAAAATAAGAGGCTCAGGGAAGGTTCCTGTTTCATGTTTCTGCTTCTGAATTAACCCAAAATGACATTGATAATCATGGTCGGAACATGACATGTCTACAAGGTACAATATAATATAAGTCTACGTATTTTCCAGCAGGCAGCAGCCCAGCAACAATGTGTATATTCTTCTCTGTATTGAACGGAATTGCTTGTGAAAAAACATGTTAAGAAATTAGATGAAAATGGCGTGTTTATTGTAGTATGAGAGGTCTAATAGACATTTTCACAAACACTTGGTATGCACTCTTCACACAAATTGTTTTACTAGTTTTGATTAAGGGTATGTTTAGAAAATACTACAACTTGTAACTGCTACGGAATTGAGTAAGCTCGTGGAGTGATGATCACACGGGAACTTGACACCAGCTGAGACTCAAGCTTCATGCCTAATCGGACCTTTGGATTTGGGCCTGTTAAAGCTTTACAAAATAATTAATCCAAATAGTAACCAAAAGTTATTTTTTTATACAAAATTTATTTTTGTTCATTTTAAGTTTAAAGCATAATCTAAACGTTAAAGTATACATCCTAAACCTTAAAAAACCTTTAAAGTTGTGATGACCACTACATGAACGTCATACTACCATAATAATAGATAAAGCTAGAAGTTTAAGCTAATATTAGAGGTTTGATCAGTCAAATCCGCTAATTTAGATGTTTGGTGAATATAGATTGAGTGAAACCTCTAATTTTAAAAAAGTTACTAATATAAGCTTTTTGAAATTAGAAGTTTTGACATAAAAGTTATAAAGACCATTTCACCCTTAATAATTATAAAAAAACTTCAAATAACCCAAATTTTAATCTTTTCTAGTTTAATTCTTCACTCTCACGTATTTACGTTGTGACATTTTTTTATCAGCAATAGTTTTGTTTTATTTTTTATTCTCACACATTCATATTTATATTTATATTTAATAATTAATTAAATTGTATTAAAAATAATTATATAAATAATAAATTAATATATGTCATTCAAATATGTTTAGTAATGTTATATTTTTCATAATCAAATTAATTAAACAATTATCGAATATAATCATATCCTTATATGTCATTTTGCTTGTTTAAATAACCAAACAACTATCAGCCATTAGTTAATGGAAAATACTTTGATGCACAAGCTGTGTAAACTTTAGTTTACACAAGCCCTTTAATTTTAGGGTTTAGGGTTTTATGTTAGGGTTTAGGGGTTTAGTATGTAGGGTATATAATTTAAGGTTTATGGTTAGAATTTAGAGTTTAGAGTTTAGGGCTTAGGGTTTAGGGTTTAGGTTGCTAGGGTTTGTGATTTAGATTTTAAATTTTATAAAAGGATTGTGTAAAAAAAATTTACACAGCTTGTGCATCAAAATAAAACCCTTAGTTAATTTTACCAAACACTTTTATACAATCCCAGCTAATACAATCAGCTAGTCAAATCAGCTATCATAATCCGTTATCAGCTATCCGCTAATTGCCAAAACATGAGTATATACATTAACTGAATAACTGCGATTAGTTTTATTTATTTATGATATGATTAATAAATATATTAATTTTATAGATATTATTTTAAATTTATGTTATAAATCTAAAATATTATTTATTAAATAATATATTTATAGAATAATATAAAATTGTAACATATTTATAGAATAATATATAATATAAAATTCTAATACATTTATAAAATGATTTATAATAATATATTTATAAAATAATATATAATAATGTATCTATAAAATAATTTATAATGTATTTGGAATAATATAAAAATATGAGATAAGATTCACTTGCAGTATGTAAAACTCAATTAGTCTATTAAGGTCCATTTTTATTGTGTTGTTAATTTTTATTGTCTCCACAAAAGATTTTATCTTTGTTATATGATGATGATATTACCTAGGCAATAAGATGATCTTTAGTATGTAATGGTTGACGAAATTTTCTCGTGCGTTGTTATTATATTTATTATCAAGTGTATTTTTTAACTAAATTTAAACGGTTTTAATAAGACACATAATAATAATTTTTTTATAAAAAAAATTAAAGGTCAATTTCACAATAGGGGCAATGATTTAATCTTGCTCAATTTCTGATCTCGTAGGACGGTTTCGTAGCTCCCGAAATAAATACGTGATGCAGTAGCTACCTTGCTTGATCGGTTATAAAATTTGTCATTAGGATTTCAGGTCAGACTATACCATTTATAAATATTTTATATTATTTTATAAATAATATTCTAGATATGTAACATAAATTATAATTATTATTTATAAAATATTAAATAATATTATAAAATAAATGAAATTAATCTCAACTATAGTGAGTATATATAATGTGTTAAAACCTTATAAAAAGAGTTAATTGCACCGCACGTTCTCAAACTATGACACTTATTCTATATTGGTCCCTAAACTTTAAAACATTCCAATTTCATCCTCAAACTATGACCTTCATTCTAAATTGGTCCCCAAAATTTTGAGCATTATAGTTTCATCCTCAAACTATGACTCTCATTCTAAATTGGTCCTCAAACTTTTTTAACGTTCTAGTTTCATCCCTAAATTATCAATATATGCTAATCATATCTTATGTTATTAAACCCGTTACAAAAATTGTTAATTGCCATGAAACAATTATGTGTATTATGTAATGATATGATGTGATATAAATGATCATTTGAGGATGAAATTAGAACGTTCAAAAAGTTTGAGGACCAATTTAGAATGAGAGTCATAGCTTGAGGATGAAACTGGAATGCTCAAAAGTTTGGGGACCAATTTAGAATGAAGGCTATAGTTTGAGGATGAAATTAGAATGTTTTGAAGTTTAGGGACCAATATAAAATGAGTGTCATAGTTTAGGGGCGTGTGGTGCAATTAACTCTTATAAAAAACATAAGTTGGCTTAATGGTTAAACGTAAGCCTTTAAATTTAAAGGTCTTAAGTTCAGGCCCCATAAATTTATGTTAAGTAGTTAACAATAGAGTGACAACACCGAACCTAAAACAATAGTTTAGTATTAAACTTGATACAATTAAAAATTTAATGCTATAAAAATACAACGCCTAAAGTTTGGTGGTGTCTGATATAATTTATTCTAAAAATATATAGTTAAAATAATATTATATTATATTATATTAAACTTGAAGTAACAAATTCAGTACAAATTTACTGGTATGACTCAGGCTGTAAGATTACTCTCAAAAGATGCAGTGCGTTTAAAACAATTACAGCTTTGTATTTTTCCCCATGTATTAGTATTTGGTGGTCAAATCATAATTAAGTTTAGCTAAGGTCTTTTTCCATGTAATTAATTATTTATTTATAAAAGCATTTCAATGTTATGCCACCACTTGTTTTTGAGTTACTTGCAAACTTACTCTCATAGCTTTCGGCAATTTTGCTTCTAAGCATATCATCAAATGAAAAGTTAGCAAAAAAAAGGGTTAAAATTTAGAGTCAGCTCTTCATTGTTTTTCAACACTATAAAATGTAAAAAAAATCAATTATAAAAATAATATATTGTTTTTTATGCAATAATATTTAAATTTAATGGCAAAAAAAATTCGTTTAAATAGTTTAAAGATAATTGCAAAGTAATGTTTATTTATACGATGAATATCTTAAGATGAATATTATCCGTATTTCTACTGAAATTATTTGTTGAGTTCAATAAAAGCTGAATTTGCTATCATCCTATAAGTAGACGTAATCAAGCAAGCGATGGGACATTCAGTCAAAGGCTCAAAGCATATGCATGGAGTCTTTTGCAAGAAATTGGAACATATCTAAAATTTGATATTCTCGAGGCTATATATATAATCATAAATAATTATAGGTAATAATTATGAAAACATAGTTCAGACATCATGAAATATTGTTTAACCATACTTTTTATGAAGAAGCCATGGGAAATGTAAAGCAATTCCAAGTATGTTTAGCTTTCCCAACATTATTTCCCTTTTAAAAAAATTGATACAAAAATGGTAGTTGAAAGATTTGGTACATAATAATGATTTTTCTCTTTTCTTGTAATCTTTTACCTAATTTTTTGCTGGTCTCTAGACAAATGTTTTTGATCACTTACTTTTTGACTAGAAAAAAAGCATGTTTTTCACCCTTTAGGAAATAAATAATTAACATTTAACAATTCATTTAGGGAAATGGTAACCCCGCTGCGTATTAATTAATGTCATGTTTATAATAATGAATGTTAATTATTAACTTATATTTTAAATCAGATAAATTCAAAAATTACTTATTAAAGTATTTTAAAAGGTTTGTTATAGTTGCGCAATTTTAAATATTATAAAATAAATATTAAATATTGAATTTTTGTTATAAAATAAACATTACGTTTGGCTACTGTTAAGGAGTGGCATAACATGCTAAAATTAATGAGAAAAATCTCATTTAGCACTTCAACTATAATTAGTTTTTTTAATATTTCTAAATAATAATTCCAACAAATGGGAAAAAGCATATGAAATTTCACAATTTTAAAAATTATAATTTTATTTTTAAAAATTTAATAAAGAACACACTTCTTTATGCTCAATCAACCTTAATTACGTTGAAACTTTCTCATAAGACGAATCCGTTTAATAAAAAAAATAATAGATAGAAGGGCTTTTTAAAATATAAATAATATTCAGAATATTTTGTGAACTTATTGTAACAAAATGTGTACCTTATTGATATTTTCATGCATAATTTCCAGCTCTTGCAATTGTAACAAATATTTTGTTACAATCAGTCCACAAATGTTTTTCATATTATTTACATTTTAAACTTCCTTTAATTACTAACTTCTTTTTATTGAAAGGGATCTGTGTTTCCGACATAATTGAGGTTGATTCGACATGAACAAGTGTTTTTCATTGTTAATTTATTTTAAAAATTCATAAAAATATATTTTTAAAAACATTTTATAATTTTAAAAATAAGTTATGAATTTTCATTCATATATATATATATATATATATATAATCCTAGAAACATTTAAAAATATCAAAAACAAATTTTTAGTTACGGTTGCAGGGTCAAATGAAATATTTCTCATTAATTTTAGCATGCCACATCACCCTCTTAACAACAATTAATGACATGATGACCATTTTGTAACGAAATTTAAAGTTTAATGCTCGTTTTATAATATTTGAAATTTGAGTGGCCAAAATTAACATTTGATATTGTTTAGTGACTATTTTTTAACTTTACCCTTTTAAATTTAATAAAAGTAGTATATTAAATACAAAAATAGAAATTTTTTTATTAAATTATATAAAATATAAAATTATTTTTACTGACGTTTCATTTTGTCAATTTATTTCAAGTTGTTTATCGTTAGTTAACTAACGATTTTCAACTATAAAGAAACTATTTCGACCTAAAATAAAACGTTGATGGCTAAATTATTTTAAAGAAAATAAAAATAATTATTTAATCAAACGTTAAAAATATTTTTGACATTATACTTTTTTTTAACTATTGGTAATTTATTTAAACTGACATTTTGTAAAAGTAGAGGATATTAATCATTTATACAAACATAAACTCATGACTTCAAAATTATTATAATAATATCAATTAAACTAATACAATAAAACTATTAATAGGTTTGGAGGATTTCTTGTACTTTACAAAAAGTTTTGGTATTATAATATTTTAGGTTATTTTTAATTTAAATATTAGTCAAATAAGACCCTTTTCAAGTAATATATTAAATACAAAAAATAGTGACTAATTATTTTTACATATTTTTTAAACTATTGATAATCCATTTAAACTAACATCTAGTAGAAGTAGAGAATAATAATTATTTATACAAACATAAACTCATAACTTCTAAATTATTATAACTGTAACACCCGGGTTTAGGGGTTAGATGAAAATAATATTTTAATATTATTTGGACTCGGTTTTATAATTAAAACAATGTTCGGGTTTTGCTTTCAAAATAATTTGTGTTGGGCCTATTTTGATTTAAACCCAATAGTCATGGATTTCCACCCTTGTAAATGTCTCCCTTCATTAAGAGCAAAATGGCCTTTTGACTTTTATGATTAAACAAAACAATTAAAAGAGAAAACCCCACTCCCCTATTCATCTTCTTCTCCATCAACGTGAAATAGAGCCCCTCTCACCCTCTCTACTATTCCATCACCATACACATTCATCCTTGGTGATTTTTGAAAGAATCAAGGTTGGGCATCAGTGAAGCATCGGAAGGGAATCCGGGAATTTGAAGACGGTCGCTTGCTTGGTCTTTAAGCTTGGGAGCTTAGGTGAGTGGTTAAATGTTTTAAATGGATTTAAAATGGTTGGTTCGAGTATATGGACTAGGTTGGGCTTGGTAGACCCACCTAGAGTTAGGATTGGGGTGGTAGCCTAATCCTAAACTTGATCTAGAGCCTTTGGATGAACTCATTTATATGGTTGTGTATGTCTCGTATGAAATGTGATATGAATGCATATGTATATTGTGTTATACATGTGAGATGAGACATGAATTGTGATGCTTGAGACATGCATGATGATGGTTGTTGGTGAGTATGTGCTAAGCACAGAATTGATTGAAATGAGTAATGTGAAGTGAGTAAATATTGGCACTAGTATACTTGAATACAAATGATCGATCATTAGGATGTTAGTGTGTACACATGAGTCAAAAGTCGCGCGTGGCCTTGGTGGCGTTGAGTCACCAAGGAGGAGTACGGGTTCGCCCGGAAATTGTATTTAAATATAGTCGGTGATGAGTGGAATCCCATCGACGGGGCGTGAGGATGAGTGGAATCCCCTCCGCGAAACCGGTGATGAGTGTAATCCCACCGTCAGGTAATGGTTGTGTTGTTGGATGTGAGTTCCAACGGTTATCCGCGTATTTGAGTTATAGCTAGGTGCCAATGTTGATTGATAATTGTATCAATGTGTTGTGATAAATGATCCTTATGTGGATGTTTGATGTGACTACTTATGTTGATAAATTTAGAGCTTGTTGATCATGACATTTACTTGTATTTATTGCTCATGCATCTTATCTTGTGGCTCTTGTGGATCCTTGGTATGTTTGTGAAATGCCTTGGCTAGATCGTGTTCGGACCCTGCAATGTTGAGGTTTGTTTTTAGAGCTTACCCTCACTAAGCATTATTGCTTACGCTCTCTTTGTTCAACATTGCAGATCCTTAGTTCGTGGGTTGCTTGCGCAAGTGGAAGGCTCCAAGTGTGGGTGTTAGCCTTGAGTGCTTTAAGTATGGATTTTTAATGTTTGGACATGTAATAGTTTAAGCAATGGGACATGTGTCTTTTGATGGATGATTGTTGGTTGTTTAGGAGCTTGTTTAGACTCCATGTTATCATGCTTTTGTATGGCTTGTGATGCCAAGCTTGAATTGTATCCATGCCTAAATTGCTTATTCTGAATGTTAGCCATGTGTCTCTTGATGCTGCCTTCATGTTTGAATGTTGATGTATGAACTTGTATGCTTGAATGCCATCTTGGGTCTATTGCATGATTTCCTTGATGTTTTTAGTTGTTGATTGTTTGTATGGCTGTTTGGTGGTACGTGAATGTTGTATGCAAGTTCGGTTGGGGTTAGGAAAGTCCTAAATTGCATTTAGATTCGTGTCTTATTCGTTTTTGCTGAGTTTGGGAGGCCTTGCTGTGCAGGGGTATCGATACGGTTGGTACGGTATCGATACCACCTTCTTGTTCAGGCCTCGTGTATCGATACACTTGAGAGGTGTATCGATACCATTTTGGTCACTGGAGCTACTGTCCATTTTGGTATCGATACGGGCCTCTGGTGTACCGATACCTTTTTGGTCACTAGAGCTACTGTCCAGTTCGGTATCGATACCATCCCCAGGTGTATCGGTACCGTCTTCTTGGCTTTGACCGTAGGAAGTCAACCGTTGGGGAGGGTATCGATACACCCCTTGGGTGTATCGATACGGCCTCTACGGGTTGACTTAGACCAGTTGACCTAGTCAAGGGGTATCGATACACCCCTTAGGTGTATCGATACCACCTGCAGTATAAGCTTAAAATTGGGCTGTAACAAGTTTGTTTGAGTTCGTTTGTTTGATTTGTGAATGTTGTTCCGCTGAATGACCACTTAGGATCTAATACTCATCTAGATAAGATTTAAAAGGAAAAAAAAATATAGGGTTGTTAACCGAGGGGGAACCTTAACGGGTTTCACTTCGGTTTTCCCTGTGTGACCCACTTGGATCGGTCATCCGGCCAGGCCAGGACGAGGGGGTTACACTTGTTGGTATCAAAGCCTAAGGTTACCGAGACCTTGGGCAGGTAAGTAAGGTAAGTTCAAGTTTTTGACTAATATGCACGGTGTTTGCTTGCTTTATAAGGATGGTCGCTTGTTTGACAAGTATGTTGATTGCTTTTGTTCCAAAGCATGTGTGTGTGAGTCTCATTGCTACTATTACATTGGAAAATGATTTTAAGTGAGGGAACGTACTTGAACACTTGGAAGCCTTGCCTTGCTAACCCAGCTTGTATGTTTTATTGTTGTGGTTGTAGTTGATATCTGTGAGAGCGATGTCTAGACCGAGAGGTAGACCGAGAGTGGTTCGTCAGGAACCACGGGTTGCGGCTCCTGTTGAGCCGGCTGTTGGTGTAGAGGCTCACCTAGAAGGGCCGGTGGCCGCGGGAGTTGGCGCTCCACCACCACCTCCACCACCACCACCTCCTCCACCTGGAGCTGGAGGCGAGGATAGAGCTGAAGGAGATGGACCTCAAAGTGGCCAAGGTGGCCAAGGTCCGGCTGGGATTGATATGACTCCGCTAGTGCAAGCGATAGCGGGAGCATTTCAGGCCGCAGTTGCGGGAGCTCAGGCTGCAGCTCAGCCTAGGTGTGACGATGCTAGTCTACCTTTGGAGAGGCTCCGTAGCTTGGGGGCCGAGGAGTTTAGAGGATCCACTCCGGAAAGGTCGGAGTTATGGTTGGAGAAGACGGTCCGAATCTTGGCTCAGATGGGTTGTGCGGGCGCACGTAGACTGAGTTGTGTGATCTCGTTGCTTCAGGGTGATGCCTACACCTGGTGGGTCACCATTACTACCGGGGTTCCCGAGACCGAGATAGATTGGGATTTCTTTGAGTTTGCTTTTAGAAAGAGGTACTTGGGACCGAGGTACTTGGATGAGATGAAGCGAGAGTTTATGGCTCTTACTCAGGGAGATGCTTCTATGACTGACTATGAGATTCGCTTTGTTCGCTTGAGTCAGTATGCCCCAGAGTTGGTTCCTACTGAAGTGGAACGCTGCAAGCGGTTCCGCTACAGATTGAATGAAGAGGTTAAGAGGTATACGCAAGCTTCTGACTACTCAGACTTTGATGTATTGGTCGCGAGGGCCAAGGATTTAGAGCATAGTTTGGGTTCGGCCAAACGATCTGGTGGTTCTAGTTCTGGCAAGAGGCATAACCACTTTGATGGTAGAGATGCCAAGAGGCATAGGGGTGGCGGACATCAGTTTGATCAGAGACGTGGCAGTGGCCACCATGGTAGAGGCCATCAGGGCCATAGAGGAGGAGGGCGTTTGCCCGAGTGTACCCGTTGTGAGAGACAGCACGCTGGTGAGTGTTGGGGTAACTTCCATGCTTGTTGGAACTGTGGTTCGAGGGACCACTTTAGGAAGGATTGTCCGCATCAGGCGGCTCAGGCACCGAACATTGCTCAGGCTCCTGCGAGAGCGAATGATTTTGAGAGAGGCCGTGGGCGCGGTCTTGGCTACTTCCAGCCTAGGACTGATGCACCTAGGGTAGATGCTCAGAGGAACCTTGCTCATGTTGTGGCAGTGCAGCCAGAGGCGGGAGGACCAGCAAGGGTCTATGCTCAAAGAGAGGCCGGGAACGACACCGATGTGATAGCAGGTAATTTCGAGTTACAGTCTATGTCTTTGCTTTCTTTGGTTGATTCGGGTTCTACGCATTCCTACATTTTGAGTGAGCATGCACAGAAGTTAGGTATCCCTGTTGAGATCTTAGATGTAGGTATGCATGTTACTAGTTCTTTTGGTGAGACAGTTGTGGTTAGACGTATGTATAGGAGGTGTCCACTAAAGATTCAAGGTCATGTGTTCTCATTCGATATGATGGAACTTCCTTTCTATGGTTTTGACATTATTTTGGGTATGGACTGGTTGGTTGAGCATCGGGCTAGTGTGGATTTTGAAACAAAGAGAATTTTTTTGAAGCTTTCTGATGACTACGAGGTAGTAGTAGTAGGCGAGAACATTAAGTTCTTGTCGAATGTGGTGTCAGCTTTAGAGGCTCATAGGTTGATGGACTGAGGATGTGGGGCTTATTTAGCTTATGTTATGAATCCGGATATGAGTGAAGCTAGACCGAAAGATATTAGAACAGTGTTTGACTTTCCGGATGTGTTTCCTGAAGAGTTGTCGGGTTTGCCTCCTAACAGAGATGTTGAGTTTGTGATTGAGATAGTTTCAGGGTCTAATCCAGTTTCGATAGCTCCGTATCGCATGGCTCCGAAAGAGTTGAAAGAATTGAAGAGTCAGTTGCAAGAATTATTAGACCGTGATTTCATTAGGCCTAGTAGTTCTCCGTGGGGTGCTCCCGTGTTGTTTGTGAAAAAGAAAGATGGTAGCATGCGCATGTGTATTGACTATAGACAGTTGAATCAGTTGACTGTGAAGAACAAGTATTCGTTGCCTCGTATAGATGATTTGTTTGATCAATTGAGAGGTGCTTCAGTGTTCTCGAAGATAGATTTGAGATCCGGGTACTATCAGTTAAAGGTGAAAGAGTGTGATGTTCCGAAGACAGCTTTTAGGACTAGATACGGTCACTATGAGTTTCTTGTGATGCCATTTGGGCTCACGAATGCACTAGCAGCATTCATGGACATGATGAACAGAATTTTTAGAGACTATCTAGACCGGTTTGTAGTTGTTTTCATTGATGATATACTTGTGTACTCGAAGACAGAAGAAGAGCATGATGAGCACTTGAGACTTATTTTACAGAGATTGTTGAGCAATCAGTTGTATGCAAAGCTTAGTAAATGTGAGTTCTGGATTCGAGAGGTTGTGTTTCTTGGCCATGTTGTTTCGGCCGAAGGTATCCGTGTTGATCCATCGAAGATTGAGGCTATTGTTGAGTGGAAACAGCCTAAGTCCGTGACAGAGATTAGGAGTTTCCTAGGATTAGCCGATTACTATAGGAGATTTGTTGATGGCTTCTCTAGGGTAGCTGCTCCTTTGACTAAATTGTTGCAAAAGGGAGTTAAGTTTGAATGGTCAGATGCAAGACAGAAGGCCTTTGAGAAATTGAAAGAAGCTTTGACGAATGCTCCAGTGTTAGTACAACCTGTTTCAGGTAAGGAGTTTGTGATTTACAGTGATGCTTCCTACGTAGGCTTAGGATGTGTCTTGATGCAAGATAGGAGAGTCGTTGCCTATGCTTCTAGACAGTTGAAGATTCATGAGAAGAACTATCCTACTCATGACATAGAGCTAGCCGCGGTTGTGTTTGCATTGAAGATTTGGCGTCATTACTTGTATGGTGAGAAGTGTATTGTTTACACCGATCACAAGAGCTTGAAGTATCTGATGACACAGAAAGAGTTGAACTTGAGACAGAGAAGGTGGTTAGAGTTGCTAAAGGATTATGATTTGACCATTGAGTACCATCCGGGTAAAGCAAATGTAGTAGCCGATGCTTTGAGTAGGAAAGTGGTCGTTGAGTTGAGAGCTATGTTTGCTAGATTAAGTGTGTCCGATGATGGTGGTTTGATCACCGAGTTGCAAGTGAAGCCTTCTTTGATTCAGTTGATTAGAGAGAAGCAGTTGCAAGATGTGAGTTTAGTTCCTCATGTTCAGGACATAGCCGAAGGAAGACCGACCGAGTACAGCTTCAGTGGTGAGAACTTGTTGTGCTTTAGAGATAGAATTGTCGTTCCAGAAGATGTTGAGTTGAGACGTCAGATTCTGAGTGAAGCACATTCGAGTCCCTTTTCTATGCATCCGGGTAGTACCAAAATGTACAAAGATTTGAAGAATGATTACTTCTGGGTTGGTTTGAAGAGAGATGTAGCCGAGTATGTGAGTCGTTGTATGGTTTGTCAGAGAGTGAAGGCAGAACATCAGGTTCCTTCAGGTTTGTTACAGCCTTTGAAGATTCTGGAATGGAAATGGGAGAGGATCACCATGGATTTTGTGTCGGGGTTGCCTTTGTCTCCTTCGAAGAAGAATTCAGTTTGGGTGATTGTCGATAGGTTCACTAAGTGTGCTCACTTCTTAGCAGTAAACACTACGGATTCCTTAGACAAGTTGGCAAACTTGTACATCCGTGAGATTGTTAGACTTCACGGGGTTCCGAAGTCTATTGTTTCAGATAGGGATCCTAGCTTTACTTCGAGGTTCTGGGGTTGCTTGCATAGTGCTCTAGGTAGCCGTTTGCATTTCAGCACGTCTTATCATCCGCAGTCCGATGGGCAGTCAGAGCGAGTGATACAGATTCTAGAGGATATGCTTCGTTGTTGTGTGATTGACTTCCAGGGCTCTTGGGAGAAACACTTACCGTTGGTTGAGTTTGCCTACAACAACAGTTATCAGTCTAGTATTCAGATGGCACCGTATGAGGCTCTGTATGGTAGACGATGTAGGACTCCGATTTGTTGGGCTGAGACAGGTCAGAGATTGTTACCTATGCCAGACTTGCTTAAGGGAACTACCAACAAAGTAAAGTTGATATGTGACCGCTTGAAAGCAGCTTCCGATCGTCAGAAGTCTTATGCAGATTTGAAGAGGAAAGAGGTTGAGTACTCAGTGGGTGAGAAAGTGTTTCTGAAAGTGTCTCCGTGGAAGAAGGTAATGAGATTTGGCCGAAAGGGCAAGTTGAGTCCGAGGTTCATTGGTCCGTATGAGATAGTTGAGCGGATTGGGCCTGTAGCTTATCGGTTGAGGTTACCTTCTGAGTTAGAGAAGATCCATGATGTCTTTCATGTGTCTATGCTTAGGAGATATAGGTCGGATCCTTCCCATGTGATGCCCGTCGAGGAGATAGAGTTAAATCCAGATTTGTCCTATAATGAAGAGCCCGTTGAGATACTTGCTTCTGATAGCAAGGTGTTGCGTGGCAAGACCATAGAGTTGGTCAAGGTGTTGTGGAAACATAGAGGTGTGGAAGAGAAAAGCAGATATGGTTGACCGGTTTCCGTATTTGTTTCCACCAGGTAATTTCGGGGACGAAATTCCTTAAGTGGGGGAGAGTTGTAACACTCGGGTTTAGGGGTTAGATGAAAATAATATTTTAATATTATTTAGACTCGGTTTTATAATTAAAACAATGTTTGAGTTTTGCTTTCAAAATAATTTGTGTTGGGCCTATTGTGATTTAAACCCAATAGTCATGGATTTCCACCCTTGTAAATGTCTCCATTCATTAAGGGCAAAATGGTCTTTTGACTTTTATGATTAAACAAAACAATTAAAAGAGAAAACCCCACTCCCCTATTCATCTTCTTCTCCATCAACGTGAAATAGAGCCCCTCTCACCCTCTCTACTATTCCATCACCATACACATTCATCCTTGGTGATTTTTGAAAGAATCGAGGTTGGGCATCGGTGAAGCATCGGAAGGGAATCCGGGAATTTGAAGACGGTCGCTTGCTTGGTCTTTAAGCTTGGGAGCTTAGGTGAGTGGTTAAATGTTTTAAATGGATTTAAAATGGTTGGTTCGAGTATATGGACTAGGTTGGGCTTGGTAGACCCACCTAGAGTTAGGATTAGGGTGGTAGCCTAATCCTAAACTTGATCTAGAGCCTTTGGATGAACTCATTTATATGGTTGTGTATGTCTCGTATGAAATGTGATATGAATGCTTATGTATATTGTGTTATACATGTGAGATGAGACATGAATTGTGATGCTTGAGACATACATGATGATGGTTGTTGGTGAGTATGTGCTAAGCACGGAATTGATTGAAATGAGTAATGTGAAGTGAGTAAATATTGGCACTAGTATACTTGAATACAAATGATCGATCATTAGGATGTTAGTGTGTACACATGAGTCAAAAGTCGCGCGTGGCCTTGGTGGCGTTGAGTCACCAAGGAAGAGTACGGGTTCGCCCGGAAATTGTATTTAAATATAGTCGGTGATGAGTGGAATCCCGTCGACGGGGCGTGAGGATGAGTGGAATCCCCTCCGCGAGACCGGTGATGAGTGTAATCCCACCGTCAGGTAATGGTTGTGTTGTTGGATGTGAGTTCCAACGGTTATCCGCGTATTTGAGTTATAGCTAGGTGCCAATGTTGATTGATAATTGTATCAATGTGTTGTGATAAATGATCCTTATGTGGATGTTTGATGTGACTACTTATGTTGAGGAATTTAGAGCTTGTTGATCATGACATTTACTTGTATTTATTGCTCATGCATCTTATCTTGTGGCTCTTGTGGATCCTTGGTATGTTTGTGAAATGCCTTGGCTAGATCGTGCTCGGACCCTGCAATGTTGAGGTTTGTTTTTAGAGCTTACCCTCACTAAGCATTATTGCTTACGCTCTCTTTGTTCAACATTGCAGATCCTTAGTTCGTGGGTTGCTTGCGCAAGTGGAAGGCTCCAAGTGTGGGTGTTAGCCTTGAGTGCTTCAAGTATGGATTTTTAATGTTTGGACATGTAATAGTTTAAGCAATGAGACATGTGTCTTTTGATGGATGATTGTTGGTTGTTTAGGAGCTTGTTTAGACTCCATGTTATCATGCTTTTGTATGGCTTGTGATGCCAAGCTTGAATTGTATCCATGCCTAAATTGCTTATTCTGAATGTTAGCCATGTGTCTCTTGATGCTGCCTTCATGTTTGAATGTTGATGTATGAACTTGTATGCTTGAATGCCATCTTGGGTCTATTGCATGATTTCCTTGATGTTTTTAGTTGTTGAGTGTTTGTATGGCTGTTTGGTGGTACGTGAATGTTGTATGTAAGTTCGGTTGGGGTTAGGAAAGTCCTAAATTACATTTAGATTTGTGTCTTGTTCGTTTTTGCTGAGTTTGGAAGGCCTTGCTGTGCAGGGGTATCGATACGGTTGGTACGGTATCGATACCACCTTCTTGTTCAGGCCTCGTGTATCGATACACTTGAGAGGTGTATCGATACCATTTTGGTCACTGGAGCTACTGTCCATTTTGGTATCGATACGGGCCTCTAGTGTACCGATACCTTTTTGGTCACTAGAGCTACTGTCCAGTTCGGTATCGATACCATCCCCAGGTGTATCGATACCGTCTTCTTGGCTTTGACCGTGGGAAGTCAACCGTTGGGGAGGGTATCGATACACCCCTTGGGTGTATCGATACGACCTCTACGGGTTGACTTAGACCAGTTGACCTAGTCAAGGGGTATCGATACACCCCTTAGGTGTATCGATACCACCTGCAGTATAAGCTTAAAATTGGGCTGCAACAAGTTTGTTTGAGTTCGTTTGTTTGATTTGTGAATGTTGTTCCGCTGAATGACCACTTAGGATCTAATACTCATCTAGATAAGATTTAAAAGGGAAAAAAATATAGGGTTGTTAACCGAGGGGGAACCTTAACGGGTTTCGCTTCGATTTTCCCCGTGTGGCCCACTCGGACCGGTCATCTGGCCAGGCCGGGACGAGGGGGTTACAATAACAATAATACTATCAATTAAACTATTATCCACCATTAGAATAGAGCCATTAATTGGTTGGGAGGATATGTAGTCCCTCTTAAAACATTAGTATAATTATATTTTAAGTTTTTTCAGTTCAAATATTAGTTCAAATAAAACCCTTGTCAAATAATATATTAAATACAAAAAATAGTGACGAATTTTTTTACATGTTTCTTTTTAACAACTACTTTTACATATTTCTTAAACTATTAATAATCCACTTAAACTAACATTTAGTAGTAGAGAATAATTATTATTTATACAAACATAAACTCATAACTTCTAAATTATTATAACAATAATAGTATCAATTAAATTACTATCCACCATTATGATAGAGCCGTTAATTGGTTGGGGTGAACATGTTGTCCCTCCTAAAAAATTGGTATAATAATATTTTAAGTTATTTTTATTTTAAAAGTTCAATAGACTCTTACTCATTCAAGTATTTGATCCTAATCCGTCCCTGTCCAACACCAAAACTCAAAGTTTTTTTTATATCATAAAACTCAAAGGTTTTGAGTTTCCTTACATTGGCTCGATTGAATTAGGCCTAAGTCGATCTAAAAATGTATATTTTATTTTTTATAATACTTTTTAAATATTATTGGCTAAACAAATAAAAAAACACCCTTTAACCTTTTAATTTTATTTTAATAAGCCCTTGATAATTTAATTTCAATATAATTTGTTTGACTATTTACTCTAGTTCGAGTCAAGTTAAATTAAAAATAATTTAAAATCTTGTTTAGTTTTCTATAGTAGTATCAAAATTATATTAAATAAAAAATAATAAATAAATAATTTGAATAGGAATGGTCAATTTTTTGGACATGTATAATAATACTAGGGATGACAAAATAACCCGTCTCCATCGACTCTCGACCCGATCCAACCTAATAAGGACAGGTTTTTAATTAAAAATTCACGTTCGGGGCTAGGCGGGTTATTGATAAAATAAAGTCAGAGCGGGGCATGTTTGAATTTAGGGTGAAAATTTCCCGACCCTACCTGATATATTTATTATATATTATATTTAATATTTTTATTAATTTTTTTAAGGCGGGTCGAGATCAGGGCGGATGGTTTAAATTTTGAGTAGGGGTTGGGACGGCAAAAATACCGCTCTGTCCCGTTGCCATCCCTAAATAATACTTCCAACGTGTGATTCGCATTCCAAAGTACTTGTTAACAAATCCTTCATAATCATAATCATATTAACTTAATTGTGATTGATTAATTAATGTGTGAACTTTTTTTTTGTATAATATCGTCACCCATACCCATTATTAAAGTTACCGTGCAAGTTTCCCATGTCACTTTGATTATCTACAAATAGAATGCATCACGCGGGAGTTTTATAGACCTATCATTTCTTTTACCAAATAAGCAAATAATAACACTAATTAGGTCATTAACCGGTTGGTATGTTTCTATTGAATAAATACAAAAAAAAAGTATTTCTATTTTTTCAAAAAGATTTGAAAGTATCTTTTATACTAATTCGGATTTTTTTCGAACATTTTAAGGTTATAAATATATCAACGCACATGTACGTACACGCACCTATATATATATATATATATATATATATATATATATATATATTAAAATTCATTAGTTTAAACATTAAATTGAATAATTAATTCAACAACTAGTACACACTATTTATTTTGATGAAAAAGGGGTCATTGTACTCTGCTTCATTAAAAACGCCTCTAAACTTAGTTAGAAGAAAAGATGTCCACTGCAATAGTAGGAATTTTCTGTTGTCGCGAATCGGCACGAACAATAACTAAGGCTTCCGAACTATCTATCTCCACTATGATACAGTTAAGAAAATTCTACAACGTGCGACGAAAATCGCTGAACACCACTAATGCTAAACACCGCTGAACACCATTAAATTAATTAATAAAGATTTAAAATTTCAAGAACCTATTAAATAATTAATAATTACTTTAAAATTTTAATTAAATTATTTTTTATATATTAAAATTTTATTTTTTTCCCACCGTGTATTAATTATTTAGTAAATCCTTCCTAATCCTAGTCATATTAACTTAATTGTGATTGATTAATTAATGTGTGAATTTTTTTTACAAGATCGTCATCAATTATTAAAGTTATCGTGCAAGTTTCCCATGTCACTTCGATTATATACAAATATCATGTGGGGGTATTATAGACTTGTAGACCTATCATTTCTGTTACCGATAAAAAAAATTTACACTAATTCTGTCATTAATCGGTTGCATATGTTACTATTAATAAATACAAAAAGCACATTTCTATTAATTCAAAAAATTTTGAGAGTAGAACTCTTAGACTCATGCGATTTGAACGATCTCACCTTTCAAAATACCTTTTATAAGTGCTTACTGTAGTGAGAGGTGCAAGATGTTATTTCCTTAGTGAAAAGTCTATGTTTATACAACAACATACTATATGTAAGTGTCTTTTCTATTATTTAAAATTAGTTCCACTAAAGATGAGTGTATAATGTATTTAACAGATATTGTGACAACAAAAATAAATTACTTAAATATAGAACAAAAATAAGTAAATAAAATAGAAACAAGCTCACATAAATATTCATAAGTAAACAAATAAGTTTAAAATAATGGTTAGTTCCCCTCAAGATACCAAGCACAACATTAATATCTAGTCTTTAGGCAGTAATATTAACTGTAAGCGGTACTCTTGTTGTAGCAATCAAACATTGACAATAAATTATGTCAAACAATAGATTAATCTTTGGACTAACGTATTGCTCACATAAAACACCTTATAATTGTCACACATTTATCACCACAGTTGTCGTTGTAATTCTGCCAAATATTAACTTTCCTTTGGGCCAATTAATAAACGCATGAATTACAAAAACACATAATTATCTTAATATTTTAAATAAACTAATATACACAAAAGCGGTCACTTTGGTGACATTATGTTTCAATTAATCCATTAAAATATTAGACATCCGAAGCTAAAATATGAATTTAATTGTTTCAAAATATTTGTCTTAATTTTATCTTTCAATAAACTTAAAAGATAACCAAAATAATAATAAACTTGAATAAAGGTAAACCTAATATCAAGATATCGGACACTCCATTAATATTTCATCTTTGGACAAAACATTAACTTGCAAGTGATATCTTGGTATAATAATAAAAAATTTGATAATAAGAACATGTCAAACAGAAATCTTCCTTTGGGCCGATTTATTGCTCACATATAAAACTGAATAATTATCACATATTTATTACCACAGTTGCACATGTAATAATGTTAATTATTAACCTTCCTTTAGGCCGATTAATATTAATATAATCCAACTTATATGCACAAAACCTTCTATATTTTAAAATAAAATAATTTCCGCAATAGAGGTAACTTTGGTGACTTAATGCTTCAATTAATTTATCTCGAAATATATAATATAAATATACCAATATTTAAATTTGAAATTTTGTAACAGTCAAAACTGAAATTTTTGATATAATTGAAATTTTTGATATAACTGAAATTTCTGATAACACTTAAGTTTTTGAAATACCCTAAAATAAGGTTCTCTAAATGGGGCTATCAAAAATCGAAAAACCTAACTTTTTGATTGTTTCTTAAAAAATGTCTTAAACTTTAAATATGTATTTACCAAAATTTACACTATAAACTTAAACGCAAGATTAATAAATCATTTAAGTGCATTAATCCTTAAATGAGAATAATTTAACAACATTGATCCCCGCATAATAAGATATGATATAGCATTAATCATCTCTAAAGTATAAAAAACAATGCACTTTATCAAATTTACACCAACGAATCCAATAGTATTTGAAATTAAATTAGACATGGCAACATAATTACACGCATACTTACTATAACTCATAATATTAATTTTACAAAGCAGTTCTACCAAATTTTTGATACGAATTGCACTAAAGTGTAATACGAGAAATTCTGTTTGGAATAAACCATATGTATAATAATCTTAATACATAAGCCCCTAAAAAAATGATCCATAATAATATACGACATAAGTTTTCCGGTATAAAAAATCAAATATATATATATATATATATATATATATATATATTTCCTTCACTAATTTATTCCATTACTATTAATACCCAAAATTTTTATCCGCAATTCTAAAATTCCCAAAGAAAAAAAAATCTGCACAAGATAAACTAAAGTAGGAGTAATCTATACTAAGACATTAAAAAAATGCCTTGTATTGAACAAAAACATTAAAAAAATATAAAATACCTTGTATTGAACAAAACATTAAAAAAATAAAAATACCTTGTATTGAACAAAAACATTAAAAAAATATAGCAAATGTCAAACATGAGTTGTAAATTTGTAATTCACAACTAATGCACATGGATGCAAAACTGTTCATAGCATATGAATAATTTTAAACTTATCGGCAATTCTGTATTATTCAATTCGACAAATCATAAAACCCTAAAAAGACAAAACCATAATTAATCAAAACCTAAATCTGAATCTATAAAACCTTAAAACAGAATCAATATAAAATAAAAATATAATTTATTCTCAATGTTTCAACATGACGAGTCTCTGATGCCACTTGTTAGAACCCAAATCATAAATTATTATGAAACCTAAAACTCAAGATCTATCATGTTGGTATTGATCCTCCAAAAAGATAGGTTATCTCTTGAAGTAAAACTCTCTGACGGGAAAGGAGAGAAAAACACGTTAACTTATTTCTTGGGGACCACTATCTCTTTATATAGTTGATTATTAAATCAACTATTAAATATTTATAACTCAGCCCCTCATTGAATTATAAACTACACTTTTATTTCCATGACACTTTAATACCTATGACACGCCTAACATAATCGGTCATTTGATTTTGTGTCATACTTTATTATAACAATATACAATTTACATATATGCCCACAATTGCGGATTTTAATCCAACAAACTCAACCCATAACATCACACTGTAACAAATCTAACACTCCATCAGAAGCTAACAAAAAGCGATGACAAATTAAATCTTAAAAACTCGTTTGTTTCGCCATCCAATCCGCAATCTGATTACCATCGCACCCAATATATATAACCTGAATACACCATTACCGATCCATCAGAGCTATAATGGTCGGGATAAGACCACTAGCCATAACTCATAAAATACACTTTGGCATGTCATTATAATTCAATTCAGTGAAAAAAATATAATTTTGTATCGTGTTTCCGTTATCTTTTAGTCAATCCCTTAAGAAATCATAAAATTATAAATTAATCCAGCGAAAAGTCTGTACTTTGCCTATAGAAAATAATTTCATTCTGCCCCCTCAAAAAATCCTGAATTCACCTCTGTCTTTCAGTGTGTAAATTATTGCAAATTTATTTAACTTTTAGAAGATGATAATTAGTTTAACTCTAAATTTATTTAAAATATTTTTTGATACACCTATAAATTTTGTTGTATTCAACCTGACATGACGTATTTTTAATGTTTTTGTCATTTTCAATTTAGTTCATAATTTTAATAGCGTTTTTATCGGAATTCAATAATAAGAAAAATGCAGATAAATGGCTATATGGATCTCAGATCTGGTTCGTTTATGACCGTCCAATTACATGCATGGAGATCAATGTGACAGCTCATTGCTTGATATTCACTGAACATTTCACCATCCAATTATTTAAGTACGATATTTTTGAAGGAACATTTTTAAAGTAAAATATTTATATTTGAATATTTATATAATTCGGAATTTTGTATAAAAAATTCACTTAACTTTATAAAATTATTATAAGAATAACTTCAAAATTTTACGAGTTGTAAAATATTATTAACTCATGTTTAGAATAATAGATAAAATAACTCATTTTAAATAAATAAACTGAATTAGATACTAAAATAAATTGCAAGCTTAAATGTTTTACGCAATTTTTTTAAGAACTAGTATTCAATAAATTCAGTGACGTGTTAGATTAAATAGATTTTTAATGGTTAGTTGGACCGACCTATATGGCTGCTATATATATATATAATTCAACAAGTGATTTTAGTAGAAAATTAGATCATATTTATTCTATGAGGCTCAGGTTCAAATCGCTTAGTCTGTAAAATGTATGTGCATTGTTAAAGATTAAAAATATCTATGAGTAGATATTATATTATAATCATCTCATATATTAAAAAATCGATAATTTTAATAATAAAATAACATTAATATTTTTGTGACCGTGTTTCCTCCTAATGTAAGTCAACAAAACACGAAAAGATTAATCGCTAGGCTAGCTCTAGCGAATATCTTAAAAAGAAAAAAAATAACATTATTATTTTTGTGTTCAGGATTCAAACTCCATTTTACCACAACTTCTTTAGCAAGTAAATAAATAAATAAATAAAAGATCTTTTATTTGGAAAAACAAAAGGGATTTACAAGAAAAAAAAGAATCATAATGTTTTGAATCACTTTTGAAAGTGAAAAAAAAAGATAACAAATCTCAGTTCAAAGCTAGGGAAAGCCAAAATCATGATTTTTATGTATCACGTGTGTCTCCTTGATAGCAAACCATCCCTATTTCACCATAATATATGTATTTTTCTCATTAATTTTTCTTCTAAAATTACATATTATACTATTCAAAATTTTTTACATATATTATAAAAATATAGCTTCCTAAGTTTACGTGACATAATTTTTACTATAAATCCCACACATAACTCACCGCAAATCATATCATTTTACCAACCAAAAACATTTGGTTGCATACCAACCTCTTTGCCTCAATCTCCCCTCACCCACCAAAATCAAGCCCCATAACCTATCAAAACCATGGTCTTGGACCGAGGGCAATCGAAGAACGTGTGCGTGATCGGCGCTGGATCGTCGGGGCTGGTGGCGGCGAGGGAGCTAAGGAAAGAGGGTCACACCGTGGTCGTCTTGGAACAAAACCACGATATCGGAGGCCAGTGGTTGTACGAACCGAACGTGGAGGCCGAAGATCCCTTGGGGAGAACCAAGTACCTAAATGTACATAGTAGCATGTACGATTCGTTGCGGACTGCATCGCCGAGGGAGATAATGGGGTTCACCGATTTCCCATTTTTGGTCAAGAAAAACAGGGACAGTAGGAGATATCCTGGCCACAAGGAGCTTTGGTTGTACCTTAAAGATTTCTGTGAATATTTTGGTTTGAAAGAGATGATAAGGTTGAACACTAGGGTTGAATATGTGGGGATGTTGGATTATGGTGATTTTGGGAAAGATCTAAAATGGGTTGTTAAAAGTAGAGAAAAAAATGGTGAAAAAACTGTGGAACAAGTGTTTGATGCTGTTGTTGTTGCCATTGGTCATTACTCTCACCCCAGGCTGCCTTCCATTAAAGGTACATTCTCTCTTTAATCTCTCCGATTACTCGAATCACTTGTATCGACCGAAAAAACCGTTTGATCGACGTCTTGTGTAGGAATGGATGCATGGAAACGGAGGCAAATTCACAGCCACGTTTACAGAGTTCCGGAGCCGTTTACAAATGAGGTAAACTAATAAGCTTAAGTTTGCTGAAAGTTTTTATGATATAAGTACTAAACTTCATTTTTATAGACGGTGGTGATCGTCGGAAATTCGCAAAGCGGGAATGATTTATCGATGGAGATCGTGAAAGTAGCCAAGGAAGTGTACCTTAGTGCCAAATCTCTCGACATTACCGAGGGTTTATCTAAAGTCATTTCTAAGCATCGGAATCTACATCTTCGGTTACAAGTACGATTTTTAAATTTAATTCAATGGATTCATAAAACGTTAGACGTTAATAAAATTATTATTATTTTTGTTTGCAGATAGAGTCTCTTCATGAAGATGGAAGGGTTCAGTTTGAAGATGGGTCTTGTGTCATAGCCGACACGATCATATATTGCACAGGGTAATTAAACATTAAATAAATGGTCAATTACAATTACAATTAAAACAAAACTTCAGATTCTTTTTTTTTCGTATTTTGGATTTTAGGTGCTCTAGGAATCTTCTTTCAAACAGCCTATATTTTAATAATAATGTTAATATTAAAAAAAACCTTGAAACTAGGAACAATTGATATATTACAAATGAATAGATTGGACCAAAGTTTAATGTAGAGTGAAGTTGAATCAAGATTTTATTATTATTATTATTATTATGTATGCTTAAGCTTTTTTGTACCAACTGACCAATGATGAAGCAGACAAAGTGACTTTAAGTTTCCAAAAAAAGAACATAAAAAGTGGAACAAGAAGGAAAATGACCCAAGCAATGAAAAACAAGTTCTTTTTCTTAATTTTTAATTTTCTAATTGACATATTTGTCTGATTGGATGATTATTATTATGAAATTAAAAGAAAAAAACATCTATGGGTATGCCCTAGTTTCACTTCCACATGTTTAGATCACGTGATCTTGCTCAGCCAACCTGTTCAAGAATCAAAGTTGATATTATAAATACGTGCAAATACAAGTGTTCGATTAATTTATAACGATTATTTAATTATCAATTAGATCTTAGTTTTCATGAATTTTATATTTAAATTATTTGATTTATGTTTATAATGATTGATTCTGATTGAAATTGTTGGTGTGCCTGTACATTGTAGTTTTAAAAGAGTTGCTAATTTAATTTCTTTTTAGTAATTAATATATTAGGTAATATTTAAAGTGGAATTTAATAGAATTGGTGTAAAAATATGTGTAGGTATTCATACTCATTTCCATTCCTTGACACCAAAGGAATAGTAGGTGTTGATGACAATAGGGTGGGGCCTCTCTTTGAGCATACTTTTCCTCCCTCACTTGCTCCTTCCCTCTCTTTTATTGGAGTTCCAAGAAAGGTATTGTATTTCTCTTAATTCCATTTATTTAGTATTTATTTATTTTGTTTCCCCCACTATATTTACACTTTATTTACTTTCATCATCATTATTATTATTTGTTTTTATTTAATATATTTTTATGGGATTTTGGTATTCCTTTAAGCATTGGTTTTCTATACTCAAAAGGTATTGTTTTTTTTTACCAAACTACTAATTACATATTTTATTGATATATCGATCATTTTTTTTTTGCATGTAAGATAATGATATATCGATCGTTTTCTAAGTTGATATTCGATTAATTTGTAACATTAATTCAATCAAGACTTTAATATATATGATTATAAATGGTGCAGTTGATAGGGTTCCCATTCTTTGAATCACAAGCAAAATGGATAGCACAAGTGCTGAATGGGAAACGAAGGTTGCCATCGTACGACGACATGATGCTTTCCATCAAAGAGTTTTATCGTTCAAGGGAACTCGCCGGCATTCGCAAATCCGACACCCACGACATTGCCGACTTCGAGGTATCTATTTTTAATAAAAATAACCGACTAAAACGTGAATTTTTTACTGTAGTAATTATATTGTAGTGCCTGAACACACCCTATAGATTAAATTTAGAGCAGAATATAATGAGATTCAGATTAACGAAAAAATGTAAACGTTGGAGGTTAAATTAACGATTTCATCTTGTACTTATTTATTTTATGTGTGCTGCAGTATTGTGATAGATATGCAGATTACAGTGACTCCCCACATTTGGAAGAATGGAGGAAAATGTTGTGCAAATCTTCAATTGTAAATTATTTAACAGATATGGAGACATATAGGGATTCATGGGGGGATGATGACAATGAGCTGCTTCAACAGGCTTTCCAAAGCCCTCATTTCACTCAACTTGAGCCTCAACCCTAAATCAAATTTTGGCTACATTTCTTATTTTTTATATAAAGAAAATTGGAAAAGAGTTTATTTATGGTTTGAATTATTTGTTTGTTTCTTCTTCTTTTTTTCAATTTTGCTTTCCTTTGAAGCTAGTTCTAGGACTATGTTTGATGTAACTTGATTTAATATATGAAGATGATGTGGTGACTATTGAAGGAATATTATTATATATAATCATATGATTGGAGTAAATTACATCGTGGGTTTGATTCAATTTTTTTCTTCTAAATAACTAAATGGAGTAATATGAATATTATGGACGAGAAATTATTAGATGGACATGGTTCATCACGTTATACATGGTTCATCCAATAATTTTTATTTATTTCATTGCAATTTCCAAGTAACTGCTTACTCCTTAGTTACATGTGGGATTCGCCTTGAAAAAAAATGAGATGAAATTTTTTTATTGGATGAGACGGTGGATGACATGACGAGCTTGACCCATCTAATAATTTTTTTTCAATGGACAGTTGAGTTGACACGTGTCCACAATCTTGTCAGGAATACATGAAGCATGCATTGAAAGAGTCCAGAGAACATAAATCAGATATGGTGTACTAATTATATATTTGGGAAAACTACACTGGTGGTCCCCAAATTATTACCATTTTCCTATTTTGGTCCTCAAATTATGTTTTTCGGCAAAATCGTCTCTTCTGTTACATAGTTCTCCTGTTTTGGTCCCTGACGTTAAATAGCTAACGGTTTTGCTGACGTGGCATTTTTTTAAGAGGGGAGAGAAATGATTAAAAAATATTTAAAAAATGCCACGTCAGTAAAATCGTTAGCTATTTAACGTCGGGGGACCAAAACAGGAGAACTATGTAACAGAATGGACGGTTTTGCCAAAAAACATAGTTTAGGGACCAAAATAGGAAAACGGTAATAGTTTAGGGACCATTGGTGTAGTTTTCCCTATATATTTTCATGTTTGTATAGTTATATCTACCCTGTCTAAGCAGAAGAAGAGAGGGGCCAAGACAGTAGGAGTAGGGTGAGAAAGTTTGAGTTTAGGATTTTGGGTTTAATTTTTAGGGTTTAAGGTTTAAGATTTAAGGGTTTAGGGTTTAATTTTTTAATGGTAAAACTTACATAAGAGCACTAAAAAGGGACAAAGTATTTCTATTCGGCAGCATGAACAAGCAAAACACAAATTGTAAGCCCCCTATCAAATGTTGTATAAAATATAAAGTACCTCGAACACGAGCACGACACGAATTCGACAGAAATTTTCAGGTCTTCTCTTAAGAAAGGAAAAAGGAAATTTCAAATCTATAGGCCTTGATACACAAAATATAGATTGCTATATGGTTGATTTTCATTAGAATGAACTCTTGGGTTCAAAAGAGAGTATTAACATCCCCATCATTCACAAAACCAATACCAAGACCAAACGCCATTGATATTTCAAAATGGACTTCACTTCTCCTATGTAATATAACTTGTTAGCCATTCCGGAAAGTCTTTGAAGTTGTTGTTTCTATACTTGGCTTAATACAAGCCGATGATTAGTCGACGGACATCTTGGACCACGAGGTCTTCTTGTTATCTTGCCCCACTCTATAAGTCTTCGATGTTGGATACCTACTTTGCCTTTACCAGATTGCTGCTTCAGCAATATATTCATCTCACTGTCCATTGCATTGGAAGTACGGGAATTAGAGCGCCGCCTGCCTTTTGTGCACCCGATTTTACCTGCATTTCTCGAAGAACCGCTTTCGTGATGAGCACCGGCGGCTTTCACTAACCCTCCTATCATTTGAAGATCCTCGGTGACCTCGTATCTTGAGAGGCAAGCAACGCTTGGAAGAATTTCACTTTGAAACTCCTGATGATGTCTTCCCCTCCTCGTTCGGCCCCTCTTTGACCGGTTTGTTGAATAAATTGCACTTGATTTTGATTCTCTTCGGACATTTCTTGCACACCAAGTCTCTTCGACATTTATCTCCGTCAGGTTCAATGTCATGGCCTCAAAGGAATCGATTCCATCAGATTGATACTCCTCTTGATCACCATAATCCTTAGCACCTATGTTAACTCCAAGTTCGCTTCCTGGATCGTCCAACACTGAAGAAGCCACCTTTGCGAACCAATAGAGTGAATTAGAAGCTCGAAACGGTTGGGAGATGGTGTTTTCTAAACAAGTCTGTGTCTTAGATGATGAAATGCAAACTATAGCCTCTGCAGCGTTCCGAGCTAGTTCAGCTTGCAGATCCCTATCTTCTTGTCCCGAAGATAACAAAGTTGTTTCAAGCTGGTTTTCATCGGATTTGCCTCTAGGTGGCAAACACTCCTTGTTTTCCAGACTTTCAGGTAGCTCCAAATCGACTTTTGTGGGGAGTGAAGGCATTAGCAGAGATTCATCCATAGATGCGCAAGAATTCAGGTCAATTACTCTACAACCTTGATACGTGCTGCAAGCTTCACTTTCTACCACCGACTCGATTTTAGCTTCTTTTTCTCTGTCAGGAATGGGATTGGGATCGAATTCCATGTTTATATCTGGTATTCTATTTATTTCTTTGTCTTTGTTGCCTACTATTCCAAGCATACACTCAAAATCTAGGGGGTTGGTTGCCTCTGTTTTTACCAACTCAGCATCATTAACACACAGGGAACCAAGGGCAGACACTGGTGGGATCGGCGGGTCTCTCGTTTCACCAGATCTTTTGTCATGTACAGGCATTTCAGCAATCCGAGGAGAACGACCAGTTGGATTTTGAATTGTATTTTCACCGTGTATGTGAGAAGCATCTTGTGAACCAACCACATTCGTGGAGAAATTCGGTGAGACACAATCGAGTCCAGAGCTTAAGATAAATGATTCAGGATTTCCCCCCTTAAAACATGGAAGTGCTTGAACTGCAATAGGGCTCCGTTTGAAGGCACATTTCGGGGATGATACAAAAGATGCCTCAGAGTTCATTGCATCAGCCAAAGGAACAATCTGATATGAACTGGAAATGGGTTTATAGTAACCAGAAGAGACATCTCTTGTTACGTGCCGGAAATTTCCGTTGCATAGCTTTCCATCAGTCTCATTCAAACCATGAAGTATAGCACAATCTTGAGCTTGCTCATTGTTAATGTGCTGCATTGATAGTTTTCTTGTATAAAGATCTCGAGGGAAAGAATTCGAATCATTTCCATCTTGCCCTGAAATCAGTTACCAACCGTATTAATATCATCAACAGCAGTAATAAATTATGCAAAGTAAAAGATTTGGGAACTGATGATAACTTAATAATAGGTTATATAGCATGCTTACCAGCTTTATCATTAGAGTGTTCTTCTGGATGCCTTTTGATCCCGCTACTTGCATTGATTTCTTCGGACCGAACTTGAAAGTTTGAATTCGATTTTCCAAAGGGGTGGCCAAAAACCAGATCCTGAAAGTCTCTGAACTCGGGAATCATATCTTCCTCAAGTTCGACAGGAATATTTAAGTCAGCCATAACTTTTATCTTCGGAGAAGCGGAACTCGTAACGAAGTTTTCTTCAGGGAAAATAGTGTTGCAACCGATGCCACTATAAGGTAGTTCTTTATCTCCCCTATCCCGAACATTGATTTTCTTTTGAGCATTAGCAGGTATATTAGTCACTGCAGGATCCATTTTCTCTTCTTGAAATCCATCTTCTTCACTATTCAAGTACCCATCAGCTGGTAGTTCAAGATCCAAGAACCTTTTGCCGAACGTTTTGCAATTTGACTCCGTGAGAACATAGGCCTTTGAAGAGCTTTCGGTATGACTCAGATCAAGGCGTGCCTGCTCTTTACGTCCATCATATGAATGGGAAGGAAAAACACTACCTCCGGCTTCTGAAATATCAGGTCGACGAAGCACGAAGTTAATAGAGGTAGAGTTCTGTTGTGGCACTCGTACATGACTAGATGACTTCAGACATAAAACATGATTCGGTTGGAATGTCTCGACACTGAAATGATGTTTAAAAAAGTCATTTGTTTTCATTTCATCCATTAATTCCGTCTGTCTCCTGTAAAGCCGGTGGAGTTCACGGATCTAAAACAGAAAACATTGCATATCCATTAATCTGAGATAATATGCTATCATAATATCGAATTTTGTTACCAAAAAATCTAGACTCAAGGGATCACAAACAAAGATCAAATCAAGATAACATAAAAATGAGGCCAAAGAACACAACGCAGTCGTATTTGAATCACCTTATGGTTTTAGATTAAGGATCACAGAGATGATTCTTATATAAGCATCAATCTAAGACGCTCACTTTTGAAAATTTTATATAAACACAACAATGCTAGGCCATATATCTCTGATAAACACTCAGAGACAATTAATATTTGCCAGAATCATGACTAAAATACTATGGTTAAGTCTATGCAAAGAATGCATAGTGGAAACAACGCACTAATGAAATCATCTGCGAATTATCTCCGTATAAATGCCAATTAAATGATGAATCTCAAGATATAGAACTGTCCATAGATATTCAAAGCTCCGGCTAATTACTGATACATACTGTGCAGAGTAACAGAACTCACTGCTTGGGAGACGGAGCAACTATCTAAGCACATAGAACACGATCTTACTAAAATAGTACATAAGAATACGGGTTCATGATACATAAGAAGTTTGTTCCGAGAGGAATACCTGATCCCTGAATTCTGCTTCGTGCTTGAGCATTGTCTGCTTTAGTAAATCCTTGTTGTAAAACATATTCAAATCCAAAGACGGTGGCAAAGTAACATTAGTGTACTGCCTATTCCTCGAAATTCTATTAACATTATCCGAGGGCCACACAGTGCCATTAGCATCCGAATTGAGGTCCCAAGTAGCATAACACCCTGGGAAGTGGCTTTCGTGCTGCATGTTTGCTTGCATCTGCAGCCTTGCCATTAAAGTTGAAGCACTAATTTCGATCGATAATACAATAAGTTTAAACCAGCAAGCTCTTTATCATGAGAAAAGCAACCTGCATAAATCAAGAGAAGTTAAAAATACACATTACAAAGCAACCTGCATAAACCTTATTGGAACATTGCCACACCATCTGATTTCGATGCAGTTTATTAACTTTAACCATTCTGGCAATAATTTCCATCATGATATCTAGATATGACCCTCCAAACAGATGGAAAATTTAAACATCCGAGTGTCGGACACATTCTAATATCCAACATTCACACACGAATTCGAGTAAAATAATTTCAAACTAACATCACATTCAACTGAAGTTCTCACATGAAGAAGTTTTTCAGAAGCTTCCATGTAACATATTCAAACATGAGTACAAGGATATGATTTAATCAAACCCAAGGTGACATTAATAAAAAAATGTTCCTCTAAAACAAGTTTAATACAAGAATCTACAAACACAAAGAGAAATGAGTCAACAATTATCAGGTTTCATACTAACAATTATACAAAGCTTTAAATAAGTTGTAAATTTAGTGAAAAGTATCTATATGATGAGTGATGAGTAGAATCAGAAAAATAATGAATTCATATTTGTTTTTCTTGGTTAAAAAAAACAATAATAGTAATAAAAAAACGGGAAAATGTCAATAAAACCAGCAAAATTCAATCCCATAGTTAAAAAAATAAACAAATAAGAGGGCAGCATACCCTTCAACCATTAATCCCAGAATTCAGGAGAAAGTAATAGATATGAGCAATATTAGTAAAAAGCTTATTATGTTATATTTATTAATCCATATCTTCCACATTAAATAAAGAGGGACAAAAAAAAAGAAAAACCAAAGTTTAATCAGAAATCTAAACGTCGTTAAAGCGTTAACACAATTCCAAATATAAGCAGCTAAAAATTTATTAAAATTCCAAAAAAAAGGAAGAAGAAGAAGAAGAGAAACCCATGAAAGTTATCAATAATCTTACCTCAAAAACAAACAAAAAAATCAACTTTTTTTTTCCTGAGCTCATTGACTTAGTTTTCTGCAAAGTAGAAGAAAAGCTACTTTAGAAATGAATGATCAAAACAGAGTATGAAAAGAGATGAAGTGGGTATTTTGTGAAACACCATGAAAAGTGGACAGAAATGGAAATAATGGGATCTGGGAAGATTTTGAGACGGAAGAAGAATCAAACAGAAAGGAATTAGAAATAACTTACAAAAGAAGCGACATGAAAGTTTTCAAAAGAGTAATAAGACATACATTTTTATCATAATTATCTCTCTCTCTTTCACATCTCGTTTAAATCAGTAAATAAAATATGTTTCTAATGATAATTCTCTCTCTTTCATATCTCTTTTTAGTTTTTAAAATGAAGGTTTTCAAGAGAGTAATGAAAGATTTAGTACCATTTTTTTTGGAGAAAATAATTTGTTTTTTCTTTCATAGTTAAAGAAAATAAATAAATTAATCAGAGAAAAAGACAAGAGTACGGTACAGACAACCCATGTCTCGGACGACCTTGATTTTTCCAAAATTTGAACAGTTTTCTTCATCGACAAGTTCGGCTTTTTAGACACCGATATTCCTTTTTTTTAGTTTATTTACGAAAATGAGCCTGTTTGCTCAATCACGGGCCTCGAAAACCAGGCCCACAACATATGTTTTGTGACAAGAAGTCGAGAAGTTTGCACTTCAAGTATCAAAATTAAAAAAAAAATGCTAATTGGTTAAGTGATCAAAGATGTTTATTTTTTTATCCTGTTAAATTTTAATATTAACATGAGAATATTATATCTTTAATTAATTTAAAAAAATTAAAATAAAATAACGATCAATGATTTATTAAAATCAAGCTTATGCTTAAGTGATGATGTTGCGGCGTGTGATCGATGCCCTATCATCTTCGATGATCTATGGACGATTCATGACGTCTTAAATCACCCTTGAAGTTTGGGCCATCAGCATACTAATGTAATTCTTAATCAACAATTTGGAGCTCTTCAAGGTAATACTCTAGCCACTATTGTTTGGATTTTCCTTGCCCTTGATCGGGAAGAGCGTATTCAGAAGGTTAATTAGTAGAACAATAAAGTTGCGGATGCGATGAATAAAGTTAGCCGAGGTACAGCTATCAGAGAAATCATTCATGACTCAATCCCAGATTTTACTCTTAGTCTAATCTAGGAAGGGCACTAGTGTGCCTTCATTTTTGTACGATCTAAAAAAAATATTTAGTCTATTAGAGTATACTAAAGACGATTTTCCCCTTATTTTCTCTCTCTAGAATCCTTTGTTGTTATGGGTGCTTATCGATGAGTCAACCGCGAGTTTAGTAACGTTGAACTCAACTTGAAAATTATTCTATTTGTGTTCGATATTCGATAAGCTCGATAAAATTTTATTTAATTTGTGTTCGTTAAAAAAAAATTGTTGCTCGACTTGATTCATTGCTCGTTAAGATGGTTAGAATTTTACCTTGTTTTTTTTAATATATGTAAAATCTAGTAATATTGAATAGAACTTAATATAAATATAAATTTAACAAAAGTAAATATCCAAGTAGTGCGTTAAGCAATTTCAAAATCTAAACTACAAATTAACAATCCACAAATATAACAAACTAATAGTTTGAGCACAAGCCCAAGACAGACGACGGTGGCGCGCGAGACTTGCCCTTATTCTCTATCACTCAACAAAAGAGAGGATGATAAAAACTATAAATACCATTCACATGTTAGTTTCCCACTCAATGTGGGATATCATTCTTTTGCATTACTAACATTATTAAGGGAAATTTTTTTTTCGAAAATGTCATACCTACGTATGGTTGGAAAGATTCCCACCAAGGAGAATACTTTATTCCCAACCGTAACTTTTTTTTGGATTTATGTTGAAAATCTTATTTTCTTCTTCTTTTCTTTGATATTTGACTATTCCTTGCATTTAGGGTTATAATGCACTTGATAAAATCGAAAATTTTCAATCAGATCCTTCTTTTAGGTTAAATTGCTACTTTGTGTTATTAATTAAGACATAATTACATACCATAAAAATACAAATAAATAAATATTGAAAAAACAAGACATGAAATTAAAACATAGAATAATAATTAAATATATAGATAATGCCTGATAACTCTGTAAAAAAACATATATTTTAGGCTCTTTTACTTAAAATATTGTATGTGTTTGAGCCTATATAGTTGTATTTATAATTATTTTACATGCATTTTGAGAGTTTTATGCTTGGGCTTAATGCTTTTATATATTAATGCTATTAATGAAAAATGTAATGTGTTATAGTGATTTTTGTGCAGGAAAACATGGAGTGGAAGAAGCAATAGAGCGCTGGAGCAGTGAAGTAACATTCTCTCGTGATGGACTTGATGCCACAACATTACTGTAAAGATCGAGATGAATCTTTGACCTTTTGACGATTGATTAACGTGTGGAGCCCTCTCTTTTATGGACTATTATTGACACGAAAAGCTGATCCTCATCAAAGGATCACGTGTGCTTTAGAGTTTTTAAACTCTAATTTAGTCGCTTCTATATAAGGATAGCAAGGGAAACAATTTGCGCAAGCTGCACCTAACGCAAAAAGAAGCTTGATTTGGAGGAAACAACTATTTACCTACAACATCGAAGAACCACCATCGTCAAAGGTCAAGCGACGAAAAACTATCGAGAGAGGCATAAGAAGTTTGGAATGTTGCAGCATCGATTTGAGGGCACATAGAAGAGATCTTAGGATGCTTAGTTTTCTTTCTTTCTTGCTTTATTGACTGCCAGGACTTATATTTTTATTTTGATGGATATTATTTGCTCAGACATGAGCTAAATATTTTTGTTTGAGTTTATTGTTTTAAGCCATTTTTTAGTTATTTCATTAAAAAAACTTTGTTTAATTATTGTTTAATGTTATAGTATTCGTTTACTTAATGTTTAATTTTGTAAGAGCCATTTAGAGAGACCTTTAATTATTAAATTGTGACTTAATATCGAGAGAGTTAAGTTAGACGTGTGAACAATAGAGCTTAAGCTTTTAACTTGAGTTTTAATCCAACTTGGACATAAGTTTAGAGTTCCAACTTCTAATAAAGTAAACTTAAATAGATAATAAGTTGTTAGGGTTAACGCAAACGTACATCGCCATAACATCTTGTTATCAACTTCTAGCTAGATATAATTTAAGAATTTATTAAAAAATGTTCTCGAGTAGGTAATTGTCGTCTCGTTGCTATAGCATTAGAATAATAGTTAGCATTGTACTTAGCAATAAATCCATCATGATTTTATAGTTTGTTCTTTGATAATTGCTTCTCTTTACTTTCCTTTGCCACAACATTAGTTTATAGTTTATCACCGCTATTATTATTTCTATTCTCTTGTGTGATTACTTTGAATTTATCATTCTAATTTATGTGGATTCGATACTCGATACTTATTACTTTATTATTTGTACGACGGGTATACTTGATTTAAAGTGTGTATCTATATTTTACGCATCAATGTCATAAAATATAAATATACAATTTTTTTTATAAAGTAAATTATGTACTCCGAACAATTACATCAAAATATATAATTATATTTATATAAAATTATAAAAACACTTTAAACATCATTTGTTGATTTTACTTTTTAAAACTATTATCACGGAGCAAGCATATTTGACCGATTGACCAAGCTGCTCATCTTTGTTCCCTTATATTCCCATAGGTTATGAGGTTATAGACTCTTTAGGAGCACACATTCCTTTCCCTAGAGTCCTCATTCCCTCTCCTCTAGGTAGAATTAGAATTTGTCAAAAAAATTATTATCACGAATTAATAGCAAAAAAATTCAATTTCAACTACTGAAAATATAAATTTATCACATGTTACTAGCATATGAAAGAAATTGAATAATATCATTAATCTAATCTCACAAATTATATACACTGAAAAATAAAACTTTTGTGCACTCAACACCACACCATTATTTTTTCATACTATATTATATTTTATATATAAATAAATTTAATACTTATGGCAATTATTTAAAAATATAAGTTTAATATTAGCAATATTTAGAGAATATGGGAGTTAAAAACAAATTTTATGGAAATAAGGGAGGTTGGAAAATTTTGAGAATTTACGATAAAATTTATAGAAAATACAAAAGTCGCCTCTTACAAAAGGCAGCTAAGATTAATTTATTTTTTTCCTGCATCAATAGCAGAGCTATGCACCTTTTTTCTTTTGAAAAAATAATTGAATATTCAAGGTCGGCTTCTGCAGGAGGCGGCTTTTGTGTTTACTGTAAATTTTGTCATAGATTCTCAAAATTTCATTTCAACTCATTAATCAATTAAACCAAACAACATAATGTAACATTCTCGGCCTATTCTCACATGTAATGCTATTTAATTAATAATAAAACATAAATTATTTAAATTTCATTATAAATAAATAAATAAAACTATGAATAGCTTATTATTTGGAAGTAATTTTTTGGAATATTAGTCTACAATTGGATTAAAAATCTACCAAATTTTCATGTGGCTTGTCATCCTTGATAAGCTATGCTACACAGGGATCAAGTAGTAGTAATAATAGAGTCCATACAAAACAGAATCTGTAAATCAGCATTCATAGATAGCAGTGTTAGTTCAATTGTTTGCTCCATTATCTCTGATCAGGTCTCGCCATTGTCTCTTCTTCACCTCTAACCCGTTCATGAAATGATTCTTCTCCCGATTCCGGCCTTCTTTGCCTCCGCCGGTTTCCCGTGCTTCTCGTTTTTGTAACTCTTCCCTGTGCTTCTTGCCCTTGAGATGCAGCTGAAGCAGCTCTTTGCTTGAACATCCAATGCCACACAGTGCACATTCCAGCTCCTCTCCCATCTCACCTCCAACCGTTTCTAGCTTTTTCTGCATTTTCTTGTGCTTTTTGCCTGCTAAGTGCTGCTTCAACGCGTTTTCATCGATGCACCAAATTTTGCACTTTTCGCACCGGATCCAGAGCTTCGGGTTGTCTGTTACGCAATCGTCGTCGCCTTCATCTTTCCAACCAAATTTTAGTTCTTCAAACTTAACTTTGTGCTTTTTACCATTTAGGTGGTTGTTGTAGTTAAGAGAACCCGAGCAGGGCACTTGGCAGATCTCACAATAAAAATGGACTGGCTGATCATTGAGACTGAAATAGTTAGACGGTTGCAGCTGTTGAGGTGGACTCTTGCTCGGTGACTCGACCTGCTTTCGTCTGGAAACCATAGGATCGGAAGGTCCAGAACCACTATTTGTCCTTGTAGGAGGAGTTCGGCCGCATTCAAGGTGGCTCGGTGCTGCAAGTTGCTCTTGTCCGGAACACCTCGGATTTGGTCTCGAAGGGTTTCGACTTGGGGATTGCATCTGTGAACGGAAAAACATCAAATTTTTGCAAATTAAGACACAACATGAACCAACCAAACTAAGTTCCTGGTTTTGAGATTGACATACAAAGAAACAAACATAGAACTCGTTGTTTTCAATATCCTATGTATGTTAAAAAAGCTGAATAATTCTAGAACTCAAACCATCTTTCTAGTTGAAAATGTAAACTATGTCATTTCAACTCATTTTCCAGAAATGGGTATGGAAATGTAATCTCTCACCTGTGCCGCCATGGTTTCATCTCCATAGTCAAGAAATGGTCGCCATAGCAACTCTTCAAGCTTCCTTTTATATGATGTCTCTCTTTGGATTGTCCTCTCCTCTTCTTCCTCTCCCGTTGTATTCTCTGCAACATTTTCACACTTTGTAAGTTTCGGAAATTGAGATAACAAGAAGAAACCCAGATTTGCAATAGGAAAGCTTACCCTGTGGAGACTGTAAAAGGTATTCAAAAGAGAAATCTGAGTCCATGTTCGATTGTTTTATCAAAGTTTGTATCTTTTCAAACCCATCTAGCAATTTAAACTTGATAGTTCACTGGAATACAATCCTATTAAAAGATTTATAAGAAACTAAAAATTAACAGCTATGGCACAACAAAAGTGTGGTGGAATCTGTTTCTGTACTTGACAAACAGGCATCAATCCACCGTCCATCTGGACAGCTACAATTGAAACTGATTGCTAAAGTTTTCCATGAAAATGTTTGGAACAGACTTTTGATTTTTCTTTTCTTTTCAACATAATGAATGGAGAAAATCTCTTTACAAGAAGAATCAGTACATGAAAACATGTGTGTATTTTGAAACCTGTTTATGTTTGTGTAAACTCTTTCACATGCTAACTATATGAACACTTGAGATTTTGATCATTGCTGTTGCTTGTTATTCGAATCAGCATAGCTAACACCTCTTTCATGTTCGGTCTAGCTTGTGGAGCTTCTGCCGTGCATCGGACCCCGATCCGGAGCAGCTCGCACATCTCCTCGGCACCCTCGGCTAGCCCTGATCCGAAAAGCACAACTGGTATTGCAGCTCGACATAACCCGTTTCGTCCATTTCCCATCACACGTCTGGCCCATTCCACTAGGCATTCTTCCCCTCCATCAACCGCTCGCCTCCCGGTTGCCAGTTCCATTGCTAATACCCCGTAACTATATACATCACCTTTTGTAGTAGCTTGCCATGTCTGTCCGTATTCCGGTGCAACGTAACCGATAGTTCCCGCCACCATTGTGCTCACATGGCTATCTCCAACATCGACAACTCTAGCTAGACCGAAATCCGTTACTCTTGCCCTCCCATCTTTATCTAGCAGGACATTGCTAGCCTTGACATCCCTATGCACAATTGAAGGGTAGCATTCATGATGTAGAAACATCAACGCCCTAGCAATATCGACTGCCACATCGATCCTTCTCCGCCATGTGAACCGCAACCGATCTGAAATAAGATCCTCGAGGCTCCCGCCTCGCATGTACTCATAAACCAATATTTTCTCTAATCCATCAAGGCACCAACCATAAAGTGTTACGAGGTTGGGGTGTGGCCAACCAAAGCCATTGCCACTAAGAACCTCCATCTCAGCCCGGAACTCCCTTTCGCCCTCGATTCCTTCTCGTTGTAGCTTTTTCACTGCTACTTCTCTCCCATCAGGCAATATGCCTCGGTACACTGTTCCGAATCCTCCCTTTCCGATTATCCTATCCTCTGAAAAATTACCTGTAGCCTTCAAAATATCAGCATGTGTGAAAGCTGTTTTGTCCAAGCGGATGACCTTAACAGTATCTGATAACCATGGTGATGACCCTCCGGAGCTTGATGCTAAATCATGTCGATATTTCGTATCCTGTAAGAGATATCCATTTGGTTTGTCCCGGCGTTTCACTGATACGTAAACCACAAGCGTTAGAACCCCAGAAACAAAAACAGCCAGTGTTAAAGATAATAAGACCAAGAACACAGCCAACTTGGTAGATCTTTTGTGCATTGCGATGTGATTTTGTGGGCGAGTTGTTCTATTGTTAATAAAATCTGGAACATCAAGTAGCGGATCTCCGAGGTAGGACTCTTTCTCGAACGTTGCCAACTGACCAGTTGACGGAATTACACCAGAAATGAGTGGATTGTATGAAATGTTGAACTTGCTCAGTTCAGTCAAGTAGTTGAAGCTTGTTGGGAATATGCCAGAAAAATTATTGTATGACAAATCTAGATTCTGTAAGCATTTGACATTGCCAATCTCAACTGGAATTTCTCCTGAAAATCTGTTTTGGGTTATATTTAGGACGACAAGCGGCAACTGTCCGATGTCTGCAGGCAGTGTCCCATTGAAGCCATTGAAACCAAAGTGAAGCATACTGAAATTCTGCATCTTACCAATATCCAAAGGGATCTCACCCGAAAAACGATTCCCACAAAGTTGCAAATAACCCGATATTTGATATGTCCTCACCGTTGAACCTGAAGCGCACACTGGGAAAAGACCATATCCTTTGAGCAACCGATCCCATATGCTTCTGCAACTCTTCCTAGTGAGAATTGTATACACAAAACTGAAAGGTGGGTAGTCTGCTGGTATCCACCTCTTCATTGACAAGCACTCACCCGAACCAGCTATTATTCGGTCATTGCGTAGCCGATTTGACTCAAAAGTTTGAGTAGCATTTCTCCCAATCTTCGCCAACTCCGGGGGGATTTTCCCGGAAAGTTGATTGTTTTCAAGGTTTAGCCATAACAAGCTACTGCAGCCCCCAATCTCAGGCGGAATCTCGCCAGTAAGTGAGTTGTTTGCAAGCATCAACCATAGAAGTGAGCTCAGTTTTCCGAGGGCTGGTGGGATCGATCCGGAAAGTCGGTTGAAGGAGAGGTCGAGAGCTTGTAACTGAGACAAGTTGCCATATTCAGGTGGTATACCACCTGTAAACTGGTTGTAAGCCAACATCAAGAAATTCAAGCTCTTCATTTCAGAGATTTCAATAGGTAATGAACCAGAGAAGTTGTTATAACTCAGGTCTAATCGCGAAATCTTCAGTAATTTGAGAATACCAGAAGATGTGATCCCTCCAGTGTATGCATTTCCATGTAATACAAGGAACTTCACCTGTGTGAACCTCCCTAAAATCTCTTGTATCTCCCCACCAAAGTTGTTCTTGCTTAAATCCAGAAAGGCCAAGTTTGTGAGGTTCAATAAAGATTCTGGTATTTCATTGGAAAACCTGTTGCTCCCCAAGAACAAGCCTTCGAGACTCGAAATCATCCCGATCTCCGACGGAATTGGCCCCGTAAAATTGTTTCCCCATATGTTCAACACAGCCAAATCCATGCAGTTAGAAATCTCCCCTGGAAGTTGACCCTGAAAGTTGTTTTCTGAAAGGTCCAAAACCTGCAAACTACAATTGTTTGTAAACATTGATCCCAAAAGTGTCCCGGAAACGTTGTTTTCGGAAACCGAATACTCGACAAGGCTTGCGAATCCACTCCATACGCTGCCAACAAACTTATTGGCACTCAAATCCAAATACTGCAGATTCAAGCATTCATCAAAGCACTTATCTATGTTGCCAGTGAAATTATTAGTCGAAAGGTTTGCAACAATCAAACTCTGGCAAATTGCAGGGAAAGTAGCTTCAATCTCCCCTTGAATCCTATTCATAGACAAATCAAGCTTCTCTAAACTATACAAACCTGTCAACACCAGCTCTCCTTCCAGGATATTATGCGACAGGTTAAGGTATACCAGGCTGCTGCATCGGTTCAAATCATCCGGAATCGCTCCACCAATGGTGTTTCTCGAGAGGTCTAGTTCCCGAAGCTCGGTTAAGGCCGAGAACTGATTGAACATCTCCCCGGATATATTGTTGTCCGAAAGGTTTATACCAATAACTCTTTGGCCATCAAATGAACATGAGACACCATGCCATAGACATGGTGTCGAGTTTTCGGCATCCCACTCTGAGTACCATCCTCGATTTACCCGATTCTGTTCTTCCAGAAATGATTTCAGATTCAGCAGAACTTGCTTGTCTGTGTCTAAAGAATCCCCAGCAACAACAGTGCCTGCAAATTATCAGAAATTTGGCAAACTAAGTAAGAAGAGAAAATCTTCCTTGAACAAACACAAAAATCAATATTAAGAACTGATTAAAAATCAATTCATTAACAGGGAATAAACATAAGTATCCGAAACTTGGAATCTAATTAAACACACCCAAAAAACGATTAAAAAAAGATTAAAAACACAAACCTGTAATCAGTATCAAGAACACAAACAAACTGAAACGCCATGAAAAAGCTTGGTCCTCTGAAATGATCTTCTTCTTCATCTTTGTTTATCAGCCATCAATGGAAAAACATGAGAAAAATCAGTAGGGAAAATAATCAGTTGAAGAACAGCAGCGCCTGCACATAAGACCATAAACCAAGCTTTGAAGAAACGTTTGCCAACAACAGTGTTAGTTTTTTTTAAACATTGTTTAATCATGTTGAATGGGGAATAAATAAACCATCGTATTAATCAATTTTTTTTCCTTTTTTATTTGTTTTGGGGCTGTGGGTGTTTGTTTGCTGAGAAAATGAGAGGCAAATGAAATATGAAGAGCCGCCCATGCTGACTGGTGCGGGGCGTGGGGTTTGACCAGAAGAGGCATATGGATGGAACCTGGAGCATAACTTCACGTTGATTTCCTTTCTGGAATTGGGTTGTTTGTTCATGTTGTTTGTATTTGACTATAACCATTTCCTTTCACATAGAATTTTGGAATTTTATTACTGCTTTACTTGGTTGGTAAGTTTCAACTTGAGTTCCATGAAAATTTTCGTGAGAAAAAAATTGTACTTTCAAAATAGCCATAAATTTTGAACATATGTTAAAAAGTAGACATTAATAATACCATAATAATAATAATAAAATTAATGATAATAGATTCATTTACTGCATATATAATATAACACCTAACCTAACTTGGTAGAATTAGTTTTAGTCAACAGAAAGAATTGAACATTCAACCACTTCGACCCTAAAGTTGTAATTTCGAATAATAAAAAGAGAAAATCTTTTAAATGTCATTTTTAATAGTCTTTAGATAATTATGTTTTAAGGTATTACAAGATAATATTTGTTCATATTTTTTTCTCTAAATGTCGTTCATCACATCCATAATATATCAGATATAATATTTTTAATAGGTTTTGCTATACACAGCCCTAAGGGTTGTGTATAAGAACTAGGGATGTCAGTGGGGCGGGTTTTGCGAGAATTCGCCCCACTTCGCATTCAATTGGGCAGGGATGGTTACAAATTTCGCTGGTTGTGGGGGCGGGGATGAACATAAAAATTAGATTCATCGTGGGTGGTGGGGAAGGCGTGAATATGCCTTTGTACCTGTCACATTCCCTCTCGCCCCCAGGGACGGAGGTATTAAGGGGTAAGGAGGGGCAATCTCCCCCCTCATCCTCGAAATTTTTTTTTCACCTTTGTCCCCCTATTTAAATTTTGTTACAAAATGGTTTAATTATGAACTCCCTCCCCCACTTTCAAACATTTATAGTTTGCCCCCCAAGCCCAAATTCTGGCTTCGTCCCTGCCCGCCCCATATCATCACCGCCCGCCCCAATAGATTTTATAATAAGTTATTATAAATATTATTAAAAATATAATATCAACATGAATCATAGTCAAATTTAAGGTAATTCATATTGACTTATCTTTGGATATTATTGAAAAGTTCAATACATATATAATTGAAATTGAGATTAATTGGATCAAATATATAAATATTTTTTTAAAATACCAGTTTGAATCAGAGTTAAGTTTAAGATAATTTATATTGCCTTTATCTTAGAATATTTATGAAATATGTGTATATATAAGTTTATTGGTTTCTTCTTTATTGTTTCCTAACGTTGAGTCTTCTTTCTAATGTTTGTTTTCTTCTCTTTAGTCGTCACTATAAGTACTTTATTTTCATAATATTGTATATTGTTTGTTTTTGTTGTTTTAAAGGTTTTTTTCATTGTTATTTCTTTTTTAGTTCTTTATATATTGTTTATTTGTTACAACAATTGAACTATTATTTTACATGTTATTTGTGTTGTTTTCTTGTCATTTACAATAGATTTTAGTATCTTTTAGTCCAAATTTTTGTGTTGTACAAAATTTAATTTCGAATATTATTATTTTTAAAAATGATGACATTTCGAATAATATCACATATGTGGCGACAATATAAATGACAAATATTTTATACTTTTTTATAACAAATTTTATTTATTTTTATGTAACTAATATTTATAAATATATTATATAAATGAATCATAGGGCAAGTAAAGAGGGAATTAGGTGGGTCTGAGGACCCATGTAGATGACGGGGCGCGAATGATTTTAGTCTTGTAGGTTGCAGGGCAGGGATGGTTTTAAATTTTGTATACGCATCAGGTTGTGGGGTGAGGATGAAGATGAAAATTCTTATACACAGCCCTAAGGTGTAACCCCCTCGTCCCGGTCTGGCCGGATGACCGGTCCGAGTGGGCCACACGGGGAAAACCGAAGTGAAACCCGTTAAGGTTCCCCCTGGGTTAGCAACCCTATTTTTTTTCATTTTAATCTTGTCTAGAGGAGTATTAAATCCTAGGTGATCAAACAGCGGAACAACATTCACGAGACAATCGAACGAACCCAAAACAACTTTTAACAGCCCCATTTGAAACTTAAATTGCAGGCGGTATCGGTACACCTAAGGGGTGTATCGATACGCCTTGACTAGGTCAACTGGTCAGAGTCAACCCGTGGAGACCGTATCGATACCCCCAAAGAGGGTATCGATACTCTCCTCAATTGTCAACTTCTCACGGTCAACGCTAAGGTGACCGTATCGATACGTCAGAGGCCCGTTTCGATACCAAAATAGACAGTAACTTTAGTGACCAAAAAGGTATCGATACGCCCCCTCGCGTATCGAAATGTGTGGCCTGAAACAAGAAGGCAGTATCGATACGGGTCCAACCGTATCGATACCCCTGCTACGAACTTACAAGTTTTAGCTGATTTAAGGCACAAGGATGCCCCTTAATCCCTCTAAAATCTCAACCAACACACTAACATCAATCCTATGGCAAACCAACCATATAAGCATGCTTTAACTTGAAACCAAAGGCACATTTCAACACTAGGTGATGCACAAACCATACAAGCAACATAAGCATTCAAACATGGATCAAGGCATCCATACATAGCATTCCAACAAAAGGGCAATTTAAGCATAAATGGACATACAAGCACTTAAGACTTCATGTCTTAGCAACCAAACATGTAGACATTCAAGGCATGTAACATAAGCAATATTTATAGATCAAACAAGACATCCACGAACCAAACCGACAACGACATACATCAAAACTCAAAACAACAATACATATCCCATTGCTTAACTATTACATTCTATCACTTAAAATTCATACATTGAGCTCACCAAAAGCAACACTTGGAGACCTTCCATTGCCCTTGCCACCCACAAGCTATTAATTTGCATTGTCGAACAAAAGAGAGCGTAAACATAAAAGCTTAGTGAGGGTAAGATCGTAAAACAAACCTTCGACAATGCAGGGTCCAAGCACGAGCTATTTCCAAGATGAAATGCATGGTCTTACCTCCGGTCCGCAAAAGCCAAAATGGACATGATGCATGAACATATAATCAACATTATGTCATGCTCAACAACTCATAAGCTCAACTCACCACGATACATAATTCAAAGCATTAACCTCATCATATATCAATTCATAAAGGCATCACATTCGTATCATATAAGCATATATGCATAATCCCATATTGGTATATTCATACAACCTCATATTGGCACCTAGCTATGACTCGAATACGCGGATAACCCGTTGGAACGCATTTCCAACAACAACATTACCTCGGTGGGATTACACTCATCACCGGTCCTTGCATGGGCGGGATTCCACTCATCACCACATGCCCTACGGATGAGATTCCACTCATCATCACGTAGAATATATATAAATTTCCGGTGGAATATTACATCACCGTACTCCTCCTTGGTGCCTTAACGCCACCAAGGCCACGTACGTTTTGACTCAATTTGTGTGCACACTCATCCTAATGATCGATCATTGTACCCAAGCATACTAGTGCCAATATAAATCAAATTCCACAACCTTTCACAACATCAATTTTAATATAATTTCTGTGCTTAGCACGTACTCACCAGATTCTCAAAAATCATGCAATCCACCTCATAACCTCATTTCACAAACCAACATCACATGTATATCATCCAAACAATTATCACATCATATATCCACATTATATTTGTCATCAACATGCATATAATCAATACATTAAGCCATACTTCCACATACATGTGTATCACATTATACATAATCATCATGAGGCATAACACCAACTAAAGAGTGCACCCAAGGTCTCTAACTAAAGCTTAGGATTAGGCTACCACCCTAATCCTAACTCTAGGTGGGTCTACCAAGCCCAACCTAGTCCACATGCTTGAACCAACCACTTAAAAACCAATTTAAAAACATTAACCACTCACCTCCACCTCCAAGCTCAAATACCAAGCAACCATGGTCTTCAAATTCCGGATTTGTTCCCAAGGCTTCACCAACTCAAAACCTCGCTTCTAATCACCTCAACACAAGCAAAACAACCTCAAATCAACTCAAACATCAAAGTAGCTAACCCGGAATACAATTCGAATACCAAACTCAACATTTCAAGTCATGACCAAACCCCAACTTAATCTAATTCAAGCAGCCCATAAACCTTGATCAAAACCCAAGTTTCTAACACATTTTCTACTCACATATGATTGCTAAGTTCAGCCACAACTCCAACCCATAGGTGCAAGCCAAGCTCCAACAATTTCCACCCCAAACAATCACCAAAATTCCCATTTTCGTACTCCTATTTTACCCAGCAGAAAATCATGTTTTTAAACACCCAAATGACATCTAAATGGTTCCAAAACATCCCCCTAGCATACATAAACCATCAGCCCTCTAATTACACCCTAAAACCCACCAAAAATCAACTTTTTGACACCTTAAAAATGGCTCTAAGAACCCACTTCGGGTTTTCAACAAAACTCAACCAAATTAACATATGTTGCACCTTTTAATATGAATAAACAAAGACCCAATTCAATTTTGCAAAACAAGATGAAAATTCCCATAAAAACCCAAACTTTAAATCAAACCCTAATTTTCAAAAGTTCATATTTTTGAAATCTAAAACCATGAGTAGCTAGAGAATAGAGAGGAGAGTTAGAAAACATCTTTACCTTTGAAAAACACCTTGGATTGAAGAAGACACTCAATGGAATAGTGTTTTCAAGTTTGGGAGAGTTTTGAAGATGGTTTGGGCATTTCAACGTTAGAAAGGGTTTAAGGGGGAGAAGATGACAACTTTTGTCTTAAAGTTGTCTTGCTTTTATAAACATTTGGGTAAAATTACCCCTTTAGTCCCTCCCCTTTTTACTAAAGCCCAATTGGATCTTTATTTAGGTTGAATTGATTTTTATTTAATTTTATTGACTCGGACTACAAACCCGACTAACTCCTAGCCCCAAAACACGGGTGTTACATAAGGGCTAGGGGTGTTCATTGATGGTTAACCGTACCGGTACGGCTTATCGGTACAGTTACCGAAAGTATTGGTTCCACATTTTGATGAACCGTTACCGTTCCGTTTAAATTGATTACTGGTGTTACAGATTCTTAGGCTAATATTTAGGCTATTTATTAGGCTAGAATATATTGTAATTAAGGTCATATATTATGTTACCTAGTTTAGGTAAATTAGATTTGTATATATAGCCCCATATGTTTTATGAATAATACACAAGAAATTATTTTCTACATGGTATCAGTTGTCCTAGGTTCTTTCGAATACTCTTAAAATTTTCAGTTTTTTTGGGGGGCTGTTAGGGTTTTGACCTAAAGTCTTTTTTTGTCGTTCTTCACCGGCCACCTTCGGAGGCCCCTCTGTCGACACCGTCCGTACCACGGGAACTGTCGTCCGCCGATCTGCCGATCTGGAGATTCTGGTCACCGAAATCTCAGCACGTGAGCCTCACACGCCGCCCCAAGCTTCCGTCTGTCCTTCACGCGCCGGCGCGTGAGAGCGCGTGGTGGCCCCTTTTCGTCGCCGATTTTTCCACCGATGTCGCTGCTTCATTCTGATCACACCTCTGTCACTGGTCCTTGCTTTCGGATCGTTTTGGGTTGGGTATCCTGTCTTTTGGAATCGTTAGGGTTTTGTTTTCCTGGTCGTTCTTGGCTCTTTGCTTCTTTGATCTCATGGCTGATAAGAAGGTTGATTTTATGTCTGATATCGTTCCAATTCATCTAAAATTACTGATCATAAATTGAATGGCTTTAATTTTCTCGATTGAAACCATACAATTGAGTTGTATTTGTTAAGCCTTTCTATGGACAGACATTTAACTGATGATCCTCCGACGGATGATTCTCGCCTTCCATGGATGAGAGAAGATGCTCGCCTGTATATCCAGATTCGTAATTCTATTGATAGTGAGGTAGTAGGTTTGGTTAATCATTGCAAGACGGTGAAACAGTTGATGCGCTATTTGCAATTTTTATATTCTGGCAAAGGAAATTTTTCACGTATCTATGATGTTTGTCAGAATTTTTACAGGGCTGACAAAGAAGACCGGACTTTAACTAGTTATTTTATGGATTTTAAGAAAACGTATGAAGAGCTTAATATGTTGCTTCCCTTTAGTGCTGATATCGAGGTCCAACATAGTCAGCAAGAGCAAATGGTGGTTATGAGTTTTCTAGCTGGTCTTCCACCAGAATTTGAGACTGCTAAATCTCTCTCTGGTTCAGAGATCTCCAGCCTCGATGATGTTTTTCGGAGGGTACGTTGTACTGAGAATTCTCTTCCTACTTCATCCCCGCAACATGGCAGTGTTCTACTCAGTCGTGCTCTTCATTCTCACTTTGGCAAGCAACATTTCAAGAGTAGTGGTCCTGATCGTTCCATGGGTTCTGGGTCTACCAAAAGCGATCCACAGTTTGGAGTTCGTAGTCCGGATCACAGTGCAGTTATCTGTCATTATTGTCACAAACCGGGACATACCAAGCGTGATTGCCGGAAGCTGCAGTTTAAGAAAGCTTTGTTTGCTCATGTTGCTTCTAGTGTAGACACTTCTTCATCGGCTGTTATGATATCTGCGGATGAGTATGCCAAGCTTCTTCACCTTCAAGACACTGTCAAGCATCATTCTGGTCCTGTTTCTGCCCTTGTTGAGTCAGGTAAACCCAATACATGTCTTGTTTCCACCTCTTCCAAATGGGTCATTGATTCTGGTGCCACAGACCACATGACAGGTAACTCTAATCTTCTTTCTCATTTTACAACCCATCCTTCAATCAATCCTGTTATTTTAGCCGATGGTTCCACATCTTCTGTTATTGGCTTTGGCACTTCGTACCTCACCTCCTCTCTTACTTTGTCCTCTGTTTTGAGTTTACCACATTTATCCTTTAACCTGATGTCAGTTAGTAAACTTACAAAAACCCTAAATTGTTGTGTCTCATTTTTTCCTGGTTATTGTGTGTTTCAGGATCTTTTGACGAAGAAGATTATTGGTAAAGGGCATGAGTCTGATGGTCTCTACATCCTTGACACCCATGCTCTAGAACCTGTTGCTTGCACTGAAATTGTCAATCCTTTTGAAGAACATTGTCGATTGGGTCATCCTTCTCTACCTTCTTTGAAGAAACTTTGTCCTTAATTTTCTAGTTTAATATCATTAGATTGTGAGTCTTTTCAGTTTGCTAAACATCATCGCCTTAGTTTCAGTCCTAGAGTCAATAAACGAGCTTCTGCTCCATTTGAGTTAGTTCACTCTGATGTTTGAGGTCCTAGTCCTGTTACTCCTAAACCTGGTTTTCGTTATTTTGTTACTTTTGTTGATGATTATTCTCGAATGACATGGATTTATTTAATGAAATCTCGCTCCGAATTATTTACTCATTTCTCTTCTTTTTGTGCTGAGATTCGAACCCAATTTGGTACGCTTGTCTAAAACTTGAGAAGTGATAATGCAAAAGAGTATGTTTCAGGTCCTTTTTAGAAATATATGCTTGAGCAAGGTATTCTCCATCAAACTTCTTATGTTGACACCCCTTCTCAAAACGGTGTTGCTGAACGCAAAAATAGACATCTCCTTGAAACAGCCCGAGCTTTGTTATTTCAAATGCAGGTTCCAAAATGTTTTTGGGCTGATGCCATCTCCATAACTTGTTTTTTGATCAATCGTATGCCCTCTTCAGTTTTGTTGGGTAACATCCCTTTTAATACTCTTTTCCCCACTAAAAATTTGTTTTCCCTCTCCCCGAAAATTTTTGGTTGTATCTGTTTTGTTCGGGATGTCCGTCCTCAAGTTACAAAACTTGATCCTAAGTCTTTGAGATGTGTGTTTTTGGGGTATTCACGTGGCCAAAAAGGGTATCGATGTTATTGTCCGGGTCTTGGTAGGTATCTTGTGTCTGCTGATGTTACTTTTTTGGAACACAAACCTTTTCCGTTTTCTTCAGGGTCTATCGCTTAGGAGGACGAGGATTTCTTGTATTATCAGGTCCCATCACCCTTGGATTTTTCCTCATCCTCCTTGGTTCCGCCCTCTTTTGTCAAGCCCCCCATAAAAAAACATCTATACCCGTCGGCCACAACCACCCCCTTCCGACCCAATTACAAATGTTCCGGATGTTCCTGATTCATGTCCTGATGAGCCAATATCTTCGTCATCAGATTCGCCTCGTATTGCTGATCATGACCTTCCTATTGCTCTTTGGAAAGGTAAACGTGCTTGTACTTACCCCATTTCCTATGTTGTTTCCTATAATTGTTTGTCTTCTTCTTCTCGTGCCTTTGTTACATCCCTAGATACTATTTATGTCCCTAAAACTGTTAGCGAGGCATTATCTCATCCTGGATGGCGTGCAGCTATGCTTGAGGAAATGACTGCTCTAAATGTTAATGGCATGTGGACTTTGGTTTCTTTGCCTAACGGTAAACGAGCTATTGGATGTAAGTGGGTGTTTACTATTAAATTTAATCATGATGGCTCTATTAATCGTTTGAAAGCCCGTCTTATTGCCAAGAGATATGCTCAGACCTATGGTGTGGATTATTATGATACTTTCTCTCCTGTTGCCAAACTTGCTTCTGTCAGGCTATTTATCTCCCTTGTAGCCGTTTTTGATTGGCCTTTGCATCAGTTGGATATCAAGAATGCTTTCCTTCATGGTGATCTTCAGGAGGAGGTGTATATGGAGCAACCACCTGAGTTTGTTGCTCAGAGGGAGTTTGGGAAAGTATGTTATCTGAAGAAATCTTTATATGGTCTGAAACAGAGTCCCCGGGCTTGGTTTGGTAAGCTTAGTCGGGCTATTGAAAAGTTCGGGATGCAAAAAAGTAAATCAGACCATTCTGTTTTCTTTAAAAAGTCTGATGGGGGCACTATTCTACTAGTCATATATATGGATGATATTGTACTCACTGGTGATGACACTAGCGGAATTTCCTCACTGAAGTCTTTTCTCCATACTCAGTTTCACACTAAAGATCTGGGGACGTTGAAATACTTCTTGGGGGTTGAGGTGAACATAAATAAAAAAGAAATCTTCCTATCTCAGAGGAAGTATGTGCTTGATCTTTTATTGGAAATAGAGAAATTGGGCGTCAAACCTTGTAGTACACCAATGGTCCCTAATCTACAATTAACTAAAGAAGGTGAATTGTTTGATGACCCTGAAAGGTACAGAAGACTTAACGGTAAATTAAATTATCTCACGGTGACGCGTCCTGATATATCTTTTCCAGTGAGTGTTCTGAGTCAATATATGTCGTCACCGACTGTTGATCATTGAAAAGCAGTAGATCAAGTTTTATGTTATCTGAAAAGTGCTCATGGGCGTGGAATTCTATATGACAATCATGGTCATACTATAATTGAATGTTTTTTCAACTCGGATTGGGCAGGATGCAAGGAGGATAGAAGATCCACCTCAGGATATTGTGTGTTTGTTGGAGGAAACTTGATTTCTTGGAAGAGTAAAAATCAGAACATAGTCTCACGATCTAGTGCAGAAGCCGAATATAGAGCAATGGCCAAGTCCGTATGTGAGATTATATGGGTATATCAGCTCCTCGGAGAGATTGGAATTAAAGCCTCAATACCTGCAAAACTTTGGTGTGATAATCAAGTTGCATTACACATTGCTTCTAATCCAGTTTTTCATGAAAGAACGAAACACATTGAGATTCATTGTCACTTCATTCGCGAAAAGATACAACAAGGTTTGATATCTACTGGTTATGTGAAAACTGGAGAACAACTAGGAGACAACTTTACCAAAGCTCTCAATGGAATTTGAATCAATTATCTATGTAACAAGTTGGGCATGATTAATATCTATGATCCAACTTGAGGGGGAGTGCTACAGATTCTTAGGCTAATATCTAGGCTATTTATTAGGCTAGAATATATTGTAATTAAGGTCATATATTATGTTACCTAGTTTAGGTAAATTAGATTTGTATATATAGCTCCATATGTTTTATGAATAATACACAAAAAATTACTTTCTACAACTGGCTAAATGGTTAATTGGATTTTCGGTACGGTTACTCGGTTAACCATGAACCGTTTTATACATTTATTACTACTAAATTTAATAGTTTAAAAATCAACTAGATAAAGTCTTTAATATTTATATTTAAAAAGTCTTCAAAGTTTAAAACAATTAAAAGTTTAGAAATTACATTAATTATACAAATATTAGTAATAATCAATAATTTATATTAATTACACAAATATATTCAATAATGTGATGTAATTATAATTTAATATCATTATAATTTTTTAAAAGAAAAAAACTTCGTTAAAATCTTCTTCACCATTTGAGTCAAGCGAAATCGAGACAAGAACACCGAAAGAGAAAAAAGTACTCCAAATTTATTTTATTTCACGTTCACAATAACATGAACACGAGCTCAACAAAGTTGTTCAAGAGCAAACATAAATAAAACAAAGACACGAGAACATGAACCGTAAAAGGAGCTGCAAAATCAAATCAATGCCCCAAGACACAAACTGCTTGCAACCACACTGGAAACCCGACATAAACAAAATGATGCAACACATATCCCACTATATCTCAATACTAAATTAGATGCACGTTCGAATAGACGTACACTACACATTTGATGATTATTAATAATTTAATATTATTATAAAATATAGTTTAAGTATGGTAATTACACATATATTAGTAATAATCAATAATTTAATATTAATATAATTTTTTAAAAAAAATTATCGATTTTTTCGGTTAAGCGTTTAGCAAAAAATTGTAATCGTTCTCGTCCCGTTTAACCGCTAATTTTACCGGTATGGTTACCACACCATTTCGGCTAATTTTTTTTATCGGTGCGGTTACCTACCATTTAGTCCAATTTTTTCAATTTTACGGTATGGTACATCAGCTCATATTTTTATAAACACCCCTACTAAGAGCTGTGTATAGCAAAAACCCTTCGTAATATATTTATATTTGTTCTTTTTTAATTTACGTTGGGAAGACATCCTAACACTCTTTAATAGAGTACAAGATGAAAATAGACTTAACATTTTTTTTGTTTGGAAAGAGTACAAGAGACAAAATTATAAGATAAAAGTAATAACCCAAAAAAAAAAATTAAGTATAGACAGTATGAGAATATAATACGAAATATAATCTAAAATTATAAATTTCGAACTTTGAGGAGAAACTATAAATTTTAAACATAGATTAAAAAATAGACATTGAAAATACAACGACAACAATAATAATAAGGCTTAAGAGGTAATTTGTCTATCCTTTTAAATTGTATCAATTTAGTCCATGCAGTCTATTAAAATCAACAATATTGCTCTCTTTTTTTAATTTTATCAATTTAACTATTAAGCACCTAAATTGTATCATCGCCCTTTAATTGTTATTAACTAACAGAACGGTTATCACCAATTGATTTTGTCATGTCAAACACTTCACTCTTAAATAATTAACATCTGAGTTAGCACAATCATGTGTTATTTTATTTAATAAATTAATGTACTCCAGTAAGATGACGACGAGTCAATTTTTATGATGCGATAATTCAGTTGACGTAATTTTTTAAACAAATATAATTTAAAATAATTAATTTTAAAACTCTCAAATTGTACTATTATTTTATCAAAATTAACATGTCATCATCGACATAGTAAGACAGTTGATGGTAACAACTGATGTATAAGTAAATATAAATCACATGTACATAATTTAACTATTTTGTCCATTAATAACAGTCAAAGCGTAACATTATACAATTATAAAATTTAAGGTTAAATTAATGAAACTAAAAAACAAGGACGACATTATTAATTTAAAATTATTACAAAGTAATATTACCCTTTTAAGCCTAATAATAATAACAGTAGTAGATCATCCATTTACTAGATATCTAAGATGGAAAATACTTTGATGCACAAGCTGTGTAAACTTTAGTTTACACAAGCCCTTTAATTTTAGGGTTTAGGGTTTAGGGTTTTATGTTAGGGTTTAGGGGTTTAGTATGTAGGGTATATAATTTAAGATTTATGGTTAAAATTTAAAGTTTAGAGTTTAGGGCTTAGGGTTTAGGGTTTAGGTTGCTAGGGTTTGTGATTTAGATTTTAAATTTTATAAAAGGATTGTGTAAAAAAATTTATGCATCAAAATAAAACCCATCTAAGATATATAACACCTAACCTAACTTGGTAGAATTAGTTTTAGTCAACCGAAAGTATTCAACATTCAACCACTTCAATCCTATGAATGTAATAAAACTAACTTCGTTCTCCCACTACCTTCCTTTAGGTTGTGCAAAAAATTCGACAAATCGAAATTAAAATTCGAAAAAATTGATTTAAAAATACGGATAACCAAATTAAAAAAAATGAATTTTGGTAGGTTTTTTTAAAATATTATTTCAGTTCAGATACGATTTATAATTTTGAAAAAGCAGGTAACCGAACCGACCGATTATATAATATACAATATACAATATATATATATATATAATTATATTAGCAGCATTTTAGGGTTATTTTTAATTTATTCCCCTCCAAATATTTACATATTTTTATTACCCTACGAGTAGAAAGCGACGCTAAAAATTGATTTGGAAAGTCAATAATTAAAGGTAATTTAATCCTAGAATATTTTTATTACCCTTTGAATCGTACATTGATTTTTTTAAAGTGTTTACTGTTTTCAAAAGATTTTATATTTTTGAATTGATTTTATTAGATTTTTTATGTTATTATGCCTAGTTTTTGCATATATTACAATTATGTTTTATTGAATTTGTTATAGTATTGAGAAGATATTGACATTTTGTGTCACATTTTTTAAAGATATATTTTCTTTGACTATGTTGTTAAATTTTATATTTTTTATAAGAGAAGTAAAAAAAACATTATCCGACCGAACCGAATATTTCAGTTAACCGGTCAATCAATTAATCGGTTTAATGGTTACGATTTAGGGTTAAGAATTGAACAAACTGAATTTATCGATTATTCAAAATAATTTGTTAACGGTTAACCGAACCAGATTTTGCACACCCCTACCTTCATTCACTCCTTTCCTATCTTTTTTAACAGTCTAAAGGTGATTACAAGGTACTATTTGTTCATAGATATTCTTAACCCTTTGACGATAAACATACACCTTGTAGACAAAGCGATTTGAACTCGTGTCTCTTTAGATGAACATCATCAACTTATCTACTAGGACACTTATTGAGTTCAATTATTAACACCTTTCCTAATATACTTTTCATATGAGTGAATAAATAATATTAGATTAACTTAGCAAAATTTAGTGTCATTATTAGGTTTATCAAACAAATCAACCATTTAATAGTCTATCATGGAAATAGTTTGTTCATTGTGTGAAATCAACGTGGACTTCGTTACAATATCATTTATTTTTTAATTGCCATCGTAGTTCTTTAGAGTTGTTTCTGACTAATTGTCAAACTTAATTTGATTTTAATATAATAAATTTATTTAATGACTTATTTGTAAAAGTAAATACTTTTTTTAATTATTTTAAAATTTTATAAATTGACAAATAAAATTGAACCAAAACTGTTTTTAAGTTAAATAATTTTTTCAAACAAAAATTTTCTAAGTGTTCAAAGCCAAACCTTACATGTACGCTAAGGCGTATCGATACGCACTAGTCGTATCGATACGATTTTACGATTTTAAAATTTTAATCGACAAAAGCGTACCAATATGGTTATACTCGTATCAATACGGTATTTTTTCTAGACTTAATTCTAAGGCATAGCGTACCGATATGGTTGTCCCCGCATCGATACAGTTTGGTTTGATTTGATAAATCTTTGCATTTAATAATATAGTCGTTGCTTGTCAGTTATAAAATCAGCAAATTTCAAACGGTCTTTGGACCGTATCGATACGTCCTTATAGCATATCGATACAATTTTTGCTTAAGTTTTTTTTTCTTCAGGATTTTAGTGAGTAAAATTCGTATCGATACGGTATTTGAGTATCAATACGCCTCTAATTTTACACTATACTTGTACCTATACGCGTATTGATACGCCCTCTTAAATATGCACAACGGCTCTTTCTATTTTGAGACATGTATCGATACGGTTGTTTGAGTATCGATACGGCAGGTTGCAGAAGTGCATTTATTGCGGAAAAATTGAGTCCAACGGCTCTATTGATGATCTCAACCACTAGAACGGCTAGAAATCAATGCAACGATATATAAGCAAGCCTCCAAAGCTACAACCACAGCTATTGAACTTATTTGCAACAATCCAAGCATATATCCAAACCCTTGAGCTTTAAAGAGTCAAATTTTTGTTGTTGGTAATGCTTCAAGAGTTACCAAAGCTATATCCCACATTGGTTGGGAAAATAGCTAGGGAAGGGTATTTATACCCATGCTTCCTCCATCCCTTGTTGAGTATGAAAGAACAAGGGACGTCCTCGCGCGCCGCCGCCGCCGTCCGGCCGGTTCGGGTTCGGGTTCGGGTAACACGTGTCTTCGACAAACGGCCGTTGCACAGTGACATCCGGACTATAAATAGAGGTGCTTCATACACCATTTGAGACATCCGATAAAACACATTAAACACTTCAATCCTCTATGTTTTTCCTCTGTTATTCGAGCATCCTGCGAGCAGTACCACTGTTGTTCACTCCGAAGTCGAGTGTACGATTCTTGGAGCGTCCGTGTGCACCTCGGGGGACATTCTGCCTGTGAAGTGACTACACTGTTCGGGGCAGTTTTGTTTCTAAGGCATTGGCCATCATACCACAACACGGTTCACAATTTTCATTACCGTTGTTTTGATATTTTCCAGTCAGTGCTAACAGCCAATTTTGCAGTCCATTTTACCAACAATTTAGAAACACAACTTTTCTCCGATTCTGCAAAATGGCTTCTTCATCCGCACTGAGCAAGCTCATTCCCGATCTTTCCAAGCTCGATGCTTTAGATGGCAGCAACTATCGAAGATGGTCCCAGCGCATACTCATTTTCTTTGAGCAATTGGACCTCGACTATGTACTGCTCAACCAACCACCAGTTGCACCACCTACAGTTGTTGTTCCTGCCGATAACCAAGGCCAAGCTGATGCCCTTGCTGCTGCCACCTTTTCCAAATATCAGAAGGACAACAAGACGGTCCGTGGCCATCTCCTAAGTCACATGTCTAACAAAATATTTGACATGTACCTAAAGGAGAGGAGTGCAAAGGCGATATGGGACTCCTTGGACACCAAGTATGGCACCGATGATGCGGGGATTAAAAAATATGTCGTGGGCGAATGGTTGAAGTTCCAGATGACTGACGACAAGACCATCATGGACCAAGTCCATGACTATGAGAATCTTGTCTCGGACATCATAGCGGAAGGCATGCAAATGTGTGAAGTTTTGCAAGCCAATGTCCTTATCGAGAAGTTGCCAAAATCATGGTCCGATTACCGCAACTCCCTCAAACACAAGAAAAGGGACATACCACTTCAGGAGCTGATTGGTCACATGAAAATCGAGGAGGCCAACCGGTTGAAAGATAAGGTTTCGAACAACTCTAGTCACTTATCTTTTAAATCTAACATTGTTGAGTCTGGTGCTGCTTCAGGGTCCAAAAGGCCCTTTAAGAAAGGCCCTCCGAACAAAAGGCCCAAACCACAGCAGACTACCAATTTCAAGAAGCCCAACAAGGCTAAGCACGACATGAAAACCATGAAGTGCTACGTGTGTGGGCAAGCCGGTCACAAGGCGTACCAATGTCAGCACCGCTTGGACCGCCAGAACGAGACTAGACCACGCATGCATGTCGCGGAGGACAGGGATGATGATGTCATAGCTGCGGTGGTTTCGGAGGTCAACTTCGTAGATAAAAACACCGAGTGGGTCGTAGACACTGGAGCTTCTCGACATTTCTGTGCAAAGAATGAGCTATTCACCGAGTTCGAAGACGCGAAAAATGGTGAACGCGTGTACATGGGGAACTCCAGCAGCTCTCAAGTGATGGGCAAAGGCAAGGTTTTACTAAAGCTGACTTCCGGTAAAACTTTGGCTCTTAACAATGTTCTATATGTGCCTGCCCTGCGTAGAAATTTGATTAGTGGTGGCCTCTTAAATAAGGCAGGCATTAAGTTAGTTTTTGAGGCAGATAAACTTGTACTTTCCCGTAACGGTGATTATGTTGGGAAAGGTTTTTTAAGCGAATGTTTATTTGTCATAGAAACTCAACTTAATGAAAATAATAAAGCCACCACTTCTGCTTATATTGTTGAGTCTGTTGACATGTGGCATGCTAGATTAGGACACGTAAATATTCAATCCTTAAAGAAAATGATGAATATGAATATTTTGCCTAAACTAGACACAACAAACTATAATAAATGTGAAGTTTGTGTAGAAGCCAAGCATGCAAAACCTACCTTTAAAAGTGTTTCTAAAAGAAAGACTGAACTGTTAGAACTTATTCATACTGATCTAGCAGACTTTAGAAACACTGAAAGTAAAGGAGGAAAACACTACTACATAACTTTTGTAGATGACTTTTCTAGGTATACAAAAGTTTATCTCCTAAGAACTAAAGATGAAGCTGAAAATTTCTTTCTTATTTATAAGACAGAAGTTGAAAATCAGTTAGATAGGAGAATAAAACGTGTTAGGTCTGATAGAGGTGGTGAATATGGATCTAATTTTCTAAAAGAGGTTTGTGAGACGAATGGCATAATACATGAAACTTCAGCTCCTTATTTTCCTCAACAGAACGGCATAGCCGAGAGGAAAAGCAGAACTTTAAAAGAGATGATGAACTCATTATTGATAAGTTCTGGGTTGTCTGACAACATGTGGGGGGAAGCCATTCTATCGGCTAATCATATTCTGAACCGAGTACCTCATAAGAAAATTGATTCTACCCCATACGAATTATGGAAAGGGTATGCCCCAAATTTACAATACCTGAAAGTGTGGGGGTGTCTGGCCAAAGTGGGGTTACCAGACTTTAAGAAATCCACCATTGGACCTAAGACCGTTGATGCAGTGTTTATAGGCTATGCTTCTAACAGTGTCGCGTATAGATTCATGACTCTGCAAGACTTCTCTATTTGTGAATCTAGGGATGCAGTTTTCTTTGAAGATATCTTTCCTCTAAAGAAACCTAGATTAAATGTTGAAACACAAATAGAAAGCTTGCCATCCACTTCTTCTAGTGTGCCTGCTAGGTCTTCTCAAGAGATTAAATTTGAGCCTAGAAGAAGTAAGAGACAAAGAGTTGAAACCTCTTTTGGACCAGACTTCATAACTTCCTTTATTTCTGAGATAAATGATTTAGACACTCTTTCTGATCATATAGCTCAAGCATATCTGTTAGATGAGGATCCTAAAACTTATGAAGAAGCTATACGATCTATTGATGCTAGTTTTTGGAAAAGCGCTATAAAAGATGAACTAGAATCAATAATGTCTAATCAAACTTGGGAATTAGTTGACTTGCCTAGAGGATTTAAAACCATTAACAGTAAGTGGGTCTTTTGAAAGAAACTTAGACCAGATGGTTCTATCCAAAAGTATAAGGCAAGGCTAGTAGTCAAAGGGTTCACTCAAAGATTTGGTCAAGACTTCTTTGATACTTACTCTCCCGTCACAAAAATCTTAACGATCCGTGCATTGTTTGCACTAGCCTCCATTCACAAGTTGCAAGTACATCAAATGGATGTAAAGACTGCATTTTTGAATGGGGATCTAGATGAAGAGATCTATATGGAGCAACCTCTTGGCTTCGAGGCGCCTGGTATGGAAGGCAAAGTATGTAGACTTAAAAAGTCACTTTATGGCCTGAAGCAAGCTCCTAAACAGTGGTATGAGAAATTTCACAAAACTATTCTTAGTTTTGGTTTTGTTGTGAATGGTTCGGATGCATGCGTGTATTCGAGGATGTTTGGTACTGATTGTGTCATCATAAGCTTGTATGTTGATGACATGCTGATTTTCAGTACTAACATTGAGTCCATTAACAAAACAAAAAGTTTCTTGTCCACTAAGTTTGATATGACTGACTTGGGAGAAGTCGATGTAATCTTAGGAGTCAAAGTAATCAAATCTGAAAATGGATTTTCTTTAAGCCAGACACATTATATTGAGAAAGTGTTAAAGAAATTTGACAGTTATGATGTCATCCCTGTTCGAACTCCTTATGACTCTAGCATACATCTCTTCAAGAATGAAGGAAGTAGCGTTTCTCAAATGGAATATGCCAAAATAATTGGCAGTCTGATGTTCTTAATGAACTATACTCGGCCAGATATTGCCTATGCTGTTAGCAGACTCAGTAGATATACTCATAACCCTAGTGGTGAGCACTGGGTTGCTCTTAGACGCTTACTTAAGTATCTTAAGGGTACTATGGACTGGAGACTTGAGTTTGTTGGCTTTCCTGCTACATTAGAAGGATATTGTGACGCCAACTGGGTCTCCGATAGTGATGAAGTAAGCTCTACGAGTGGGTATGTATTTACTTTGGGAGGAGCAGCAATTTCATGGAAGTCTTCAAAACAGACTTGTATTGCTCGCTCTACTATGGAGTCAGAGTTTATAGCTCTTGACTTAGCTGGGCAAGAAGCTGAGTGGCTAAGGAGTTTGTTAGCCGACATTCCGTTGTGGGGAACTCCGACTCCTCTTGTTTCCTTGTTGTGTGATTCACAAGCCGCGATTTGTGTTGCCAAAAGTCAAGTTTACAATGGTAAAAAGAGACACATTCGCATAAGGCACGAATCTGTTAGACACTTAATAAGAAATGGAGTACTCTCTTTAGAGTATGTGAAGTCGGAAAGAAACCTAGCAGATCCGCTTACTAAAGGGTTAAGTCGGAAGTTGGTCCTAGATTCGTCGAGGGGGATGGGATTAAAGCCCATTGGTTGAGGAATTCATGGTGGATACCCAACTTAGTTATCTAAGTTCAATGTGGTCAAACGAAACCATGAAAAGACTCATAGTGTACATTTCTCACTACCTATCCCTATGACGAATAATGTACATGTCCAGGTTGAGTACTATTACTCTTAATAAATTCAAAGCCCATGTTTTGGGTGGTCTTTGTGAGAAAGACTTGATGAATTTACCGAATCATGGTTGAATACTTATTCTTAATAAGTTCATAACACAAGTATGAATGTGTTGTCCTATTGAGAAGGACAAGATGAACTTACCACCAGAAAGGTTGAGTTTCAAGAAACTCTTAATGAAATTTAAAAAATGATCCTATTGAGAAGGACATTTTGAATTCACCGACAATGAGGTTGAATATTTATTCTTAATGATTTCTTATCCCAAGACTGGGTGGTTCATTTTAAATGGACTTGAAGAAATCACCATAAGTCTATAAGAGGTTGAGCCATTACAAATGGTTCTTAATTATTTCATAGCTCAGATTTAGGGTGGTTTATATTGAGATAAACTTGATGAAATAACCTATGTAAGTGAGAAGGATTAGCCACCTTCTATGAAAAACGTTGGGCCGTTTTTCTAAAACACTTACTAGAATCCTGAGGGTAAGATGGCCAAATATACACTTGTGTATATATATATCTTACACATCGAGAACTTCAGTGGATGAAGGAGTTAGTTGTGTGTTATGAGTTTACCCCTATCTTAGAAAGTTCAAGACTAGTTTCACTTATCTAAGAGAAGGATCGCTCATTATCACTATGTACTAGTTCAAGATACGTTCACTAGTGCTTAAGCAACTAATTCCGCTACTGCTCGTCTGAGGAGGACTGTGTTTGAGATACAGATGAATTCTTTCGCATTAGTGGGGGAATGTTGGTAATGCTTCAAGAGTTACCAAAGCTATATCCCACATTGGTTGGGAAAATAGCTAGGGAAGGGTATTTATACCCATGCTTCCTCCATCCCTTGTTGAGTAGGAAAGAACAAGGGACGTCCTCGCGCGCCGCCGCCGCCGTCCGGCCGGCTCGAGCTCGGGTTCGGGTTCGGGTGTCTTCGACACGTACGCGCGCGTAAATATTCTTTTTGGAGAAAATTCGTAGGAATTTTCTTATGAACAAAAGAATATATGTGAAAGAATTTTTTTCTTATTTATAGGCTTTTGATAACGTTCAGAATATTTATTTTGATTCGAACGTTCAGAACCGTTTAGTGAAACGGCCGTTGCATAGTGAATCGACCGTTGAACAGTGAAACGGCCGTTGCACAGTGAAACGACCGTTGCTGCACAGTAAAACGGTCGTTGCACAGTGACATCCAGCCTATAAATAGAGGTGCTTCATACACCATTTGAGACATCCGATAAAACACATTAAACACTTCAATCCTCTATGTTTTTCCTCTGTTATTCGAGCATCCAGCGAGCAGTACCACTGTTGTTCACTCCGGAGTCGAGTGTACGATTCTTGGAGCGTCCGTGTGCACCTCGGGGGACATTCTGCCTGTGAAGCGACTACACTGTTCGGGGCAGTTTTGTTTCTAAGGCAGTGGCCATCATACCACGACACGGTTCACAATTTTTATTACCGTTGTTTTGATATTTTCCAGTCAGTGCTAACAGCCGATTTTGCAGTCCATTTTACCAACATTTGTAACCCAACTTGTGTAAGTTTCATTGTATCATTTTCTTTCAAGTTTGGGGAGTAATTAATTGTAATTGGGCAATATATTAACCTAGTGAGAGGTATTTTTCAGGCTGTCAAACATTCTTTGTATTGAGAGAGTCTTGGGTAATCTTTGGGTAGAAAGATTAACCGGTTTTGTAAGGTTTCCTCTTAATCCGAGAAAATGAGAAGAATTTTTAGTGAAATTGGTTAAAAATCTTTAGTGGGAGCTAAAGTAGTGGATGTAGAGCTTATTCTAAGCTTGAACCACTATAAATTGTCTTGTCTTCAATTTTCACATTTTCAATTTGTTTCATTCAATTTTAAAAAGCCAATTCACCCCTCTTAACCAATTTCAATTCGATTAATCTACTCAACACTAATCCGGATCGATTATATTGTACACATGATTTTGGTGAGTGAGTCTCTCAACATAAATTTTTTGCATAGCAAAGTTTAGAACTTGAGACATGCTTAAGCGATATCAAGATGCGTACCATTTGAACAACCCTAGTTGATATTACAATATCATTTCATTAACCACGACTGCCTATATATTTGTATTATATTTAATGTATTTTTTCATCTTATAATAATATTATATAGACTTTATATATTTAAATATTCGTCTCATATTTATATTATTTTTATATCGTGATTAGTATTAACAAATCTACCAGAGAAAGACTTATTGTATATAGCAGTTTCCCATCAAATCGTATATAAAGCAATTTTGGTTGCTTAGTCAAAGCCATCTTAATTTAAGTAATTGTTTTGGAATAATTTATTAATTAATTATAATGGTCCTGCTTAGAAGGTCACGTTCAATTTTGTCATTGAAAATGTTTATTTAATTTGGATTCTTTATGTGTGACATATTTTCTAGACTAGTTAATTAGTGATAGTAACCTTTTGCATGTCTACTTTGAAAATAACTTTAGAAAACTCTAGAATTGTTTTTTTTTAATTTCATTCTAGGATAATCAAACCTATACCATTTGGCATAGAATATTTGTTTTCTTTTTCTTTGGACAATTGAGTATATTTTATAAATAATATTGTGTATGTCACTATCGAAAAATGGTTAATGTAATACTTGAATTAAAAAGAAAAAAAATGTGCAATCAAGTAATTAAAATCAGGGAAAACTACATTGTTAGTCCTTATTTTTTTCTAGGGCATTTACATTTTTTAAACAATGACAATTAGACTTTATTAAAAAATAATAAAAGGTATCACAAATACAACACACTAAGAGAGAGAAAATTGGGGATTATGTCTACAAAAAAAATTATACAAAAATAAAGTATGAAACCCAAAAGTGCAAAAAAAATAAAACTTTCCTTGAAACTGGAAATTTACATTTTAATTACTAGTTTTAATTATAATCATTATCGATCGTTAGCTAACATATAACACTCTAGACCCAATTCAAAAGATCTGACGAAACCAAAAAATCACATCTAGGTAACAAGAGCTATCCACAATTTAAAATACAAATAATTTAAATTTTATTAAGATAATTTGTAAAACATAAGTATCAAACCAATTTAAATATTAATCAAAGTAAGACATTTACAAGTGTTTGAACTCCAAATTATAAAGTAATAAGAAGCCCAAAAGATTACATCAGAGTTACAAACTCGAAAATAAGAACAAAGTGCGATGATATACATGTCACCAAATGGATAAATGCAATACTCTAGAGATGATGGTTACTACTTACTAGAACTCCCTTAAAGCGATGTCAAAGCCCTGACTATGCTAAAAAACTTACCCATAATTAAATGACTCAAGGGTAACTTTTAATATTTGGGTCATTCAAATATAACTTTATTTATAATTGAATGACTATTAATGTAATTTTTAATAATTAGTTACCAAATGTAACTTCACCTATAATTGAATGATTTTTATTGTAGTTTACCCATAAATATTGTTAATTTTAATACTATAACACATGTCACTTACTAATTGTTTTAAATATTTTTATATATTTTTTTAAAAATAACTATTTAACTTTTGTATTTTTAATGAATAAAGGTGAATTGAAAATAATGAAACGATGAGGACGTATTTTGCAATGATTTCTCAAGTAAAAGGGTTTTTTTTAAATAAATACTATGTGTCAAATTTTTTGAGTAGATTCATGGTTTCACGTCAACTTTTGTCACAGAAAAGATAAAATTGTTAAGGGAAAAAAGGTTGTGTATTTTTTTAATAGTTTTAAGGTAATTATAAAGTAATATATGTTTATATTTTTCTTAATTTTTTAATAAGACACACATATACCTTGCACATAAAGTTATTCGAACCTAAATTTTATAGGATAAACATCATAATCTTTTCTATTAGAATCACTTGTTGAATTGAAATTTTTTTAAAAAAATAAATATATAAAATTGAGAATTTTACTTTATTTCCATTATACACACTTATTATTGTTAGATGGTATTCTAGAGGTGGATAGAAAATGGAAAATAATTCTGATAATGACAAATGGCAGAAATATGAAATGTGTGTGGATTTGACTTCACGGCAAGGAAACTGTTCCGCCCCAGTGTGGGTAGGTATGTGGTGTAGCATGTTAGCGGTGCGGCACCAACTGAAAATTTACAAAATACGAAATTTAAAATTGAAAAATGTCATATTTTTTTTAATAATATTTTAGATTGGTGGTCTCATGGTAGTATCAATACTTATCGATACTTAGAGACAAGTTTTAATACTTACAAAATCTAAAATATATAAAAAATGATAAGTATCGATACTCGGAGCTAAGTTTCGATAACCACCAACTTAAAACGCTATAAAAATATAACATTTTCGATTTTAAATTTCATGTTTTATAACATTTTCAATTGGTACTGCACCATAACCGCACCGCGACCATGCTGCACCTTAAACTCCCCCATCTATATTCTTTCAATGTATAAAATATAATCAATCTATTTATTATTCTTTCTCCATAATAGAATTAAAGTCAAACAAAGACTTTTTTAACAACATTTCATACTTTAGGATGAATTAATAGTTAAATATTATATTTTAATTCTTTATAATCGCATCATAAAATTTATTAATTGACAAATTCTAATCGAGTACCGTGTAGGTCTATTATTTGATGACTAATCTAGATCATCACATAATTTACTTTTTGATGCATTTTTGATAAACTTTTAAGATTTATTCTTCTAATTAAATAAGACTTATGCAAATATATATGATGTAGAAATTATACATAAAGTTTATTTATATTTAACTTGATCGACTCATAAATAAATGATTTATAATTTTAAATTCAACATACACTTTTATATATCCACGGAATAATTTTGATATTATAATTAATATTTTTCCGAAGTTGTGAATTTAAACAAATTCAAATTTGAAATAATTTCTACTCCAATTGAGGAGATAATCCCTAATTTGACATTATATTAAAAAAATCCACATTTATATGATTTAGTCAAATTAAACATGATTATGGGTTTGCATAAATTTTCTTTAATGATTTTCTTAGTCAACAAACACTAATTACCATTTCATCCTTAAAACTTCCATTTGGCATCTTCATAAAGCTTTTGTGTCTATAGACCATTAGGGTCCAGCTGACCGGATGCTTCTAAAATTTTCTACACTTTTTATTTTCCAAAACAAATAATAATAATAATAATAATAATAATAACGGAAAGTCACATCATTTGAGCTCGTGTGAAAATGTTGACATTTAAACTTTTTTTGAATAGTGACATTTTAACTTTTTAAATTTCGTAATTAAGAAAATGTCGAAGAAAATCTTTAATTTAGTAATTGAGGATATGTTTCATCTGCTTTTCTAATACAGGATCTTTGACATTCTTCTTCATTCAATGTTTTGATGTGGTATGTCATATTAGACATATATGTCCAAAATGATATATATATTTTTTTATATGATATTAATATATTTTATAATTATCCAAATCTAGTTTGATCCCAAATATAAATCGTATGTTTTACTAAAATATATTTATATTTGTAAATAGTTAATCCAAATATGTTTTTGTAGAACTAATGTTTTGATATAATAATTGAAAAATATTTTGGACTAATTTAAAAAGAATTCAAAACTATTTCCAAAGTCCAAATAACTTGAAACTATGTTTAGGGATGTTTTCAAAAGCCAAACTACAAAAAACCGTCCAGGTGTTTCGAAACACCCTTAGGTGTTTCGATACGAGGGATTCCAGTAGTAAAATCGTTTCGATACGTGTATCGAAACGGGCATTCCCTGGATGAGATTTTGCCCAGCGTTCCGAAACGGGCTATACCGTTTCGATACGCCTATGTGGCATTGACCATAACGGTCACAAACCCCCAACGACTATTTCCCAACTAACTTTTAAATGCAGGACGTTTCGATATGGGGACAGGCGTTTCGATGCGGGTTTCGAAACGGCCAAGAGCGTTTCGATACAGGTCATACGTCAGACTGCAACGGCTCTTTCTACTTGAAGGGTGTTTCGAAACGGGTTTGAGTGTTTCGAAACGGAGAGCTGCAGAACTGCATTTATGGTGGGAATTAAAGTCCTCAACGGCTCCAATTGAATCCCAACGGCTAGTAACGGCTACAAACTCATCAATGAGTATAAAAGGGACCTCCAAGCATCAAGATATGGCTAATGCTTCAATTTTCAATCAACAAATGATCAAGAATTGTCTTAGAGCTTAAATTGTCATTTATTGCATAGACAAACACTAGTGAGCCAAAATTGTCAAATTTGCTCAAGTGTTTTAGGTTTTGGGTGAGTGCTTTAATTGTGCAAACAAACACCTATTAGAGGTATTTGTGTTTGCTTTTCTTGTCTCTTTGTAAAAGAGGGTTTGATCAAGGCTTTGGGTAGAAAGCTTGATCGGTGTATAAGGGTTTCCTCCTAAGCTTAGAAAAGAGGACGAATCAATAGTGGATTGATTGAAAATCCTTAGTGGGGAGCTAAGGTAGTGGATGTAGACCTTGGTTAGAAGGTTGAACCACTCTAAAATCATTGTGTCATCTTTGTTTTAGCTTCCAAACCACCTCCACCCAAAAATCCACCTCTCCACCACTTGGTGATCCATATCGGTTGAACGAATCGAGCACCTAACAACTCAACAGTTTTTAACTTATTCAAAATTCTAAGAACAACCCTAGTCGCTCACTAATTTTTTTCTCTCAACTATAGAGTCGTTTATTCTTGTAACTCTTTTCCTTTAAACACATGCGGCATCACTAATTTTAATATTGGTCACCAACCGCCGAGATCTATCGTTTCGTTTTTTTTGTTTTTCAATTTTCAATAAATTATTTTGCTCTTGTTGCACAATCTTACTCTATCTTTTGGTACATTTTTCTCTATCTTTTGGCACGTTTTTTCTTTTTTCTTTTTTATTTTCTATTAGGGTTGGATATGACGATGCCTGTAACGCCCCGAGTTTAGGGTCGAGAGTTATCGGGTTTGTTAAACCGGGTCAATTAAATTAAATTGAAGACAAACTATTTTAAATAGCACCAAAAAGAGTTTTTAAAAGACTAAAGGGGCAAAAAGGGGATTTTCACAAAAGGAATAGAAAAAAGGGTCTTTTTTTCAAAGCTATCATCTTCCCTATTTTGATTTTTCACGTTCTAAACCCCTCCCCCAACCCAAACATTGTTCCATCATCTTCCTCAATGATTCCAAGAGATTTTATCAAGGTAATAACGTTTTTGACTTCTCCTCTTCATCCTCAACATTTGCATGGTCTTGGATTTCCATAAAATCCATTTTTGAGTTGTTTCAAGTGTTCAAAGTTTTAAATTAAAGATGGAAACTTTGTTGGTTTTTCGTCGAGTTCTTAATTTGTAAAGTTCATATATGTTATAAACTTGCTTTTAAGCTTAACATATGCTAAAATGGTGAAGTTCTAATGAAATCCCGAAATGGGTATTAGTGGATGAGTTTAGAAGTGAAAATCTTGAGTTTTGAGGTAGTTAGGCGAGGGGAAAGTTGGACTGATGGTATGGTTACACTTGGGGGGCTGTTTTGGACATGTTTAGTGATGATTTGGATGACGAAATTGATGGGTAACTGTTGGGTTGTGTCCAAGTCCGAAAATGAAGAGTTTGGGTTAGTTCTTGGGTTAGAAATGTAGCGAAATTTGTCTTAGGTTGTAATCTGATTTGTGGCAATGATTTTGTGGATATTTTGATGTGTAATGCACTATTTTTGGTTGATTAGAAGCAAGGGAAAACGTTGGAGAAGTTTCGGACTCAATTTCGGGAAACTTAGAGGCTTGATCGACATTTTCAGCTTGTGTTGGGTTTCATCGGTGAGCGAATCGATTTTAAAAGCCTTAACGTGGTTAAGAGAGTGCTTTGGGAGTTTGGATTGAGCTTGAAAATCCAATCCAAGCTCAAGAGTAAGTTTTAAAGGTTTATGCGATTAAATGTGTTTTACGATTTCTTGAATGCAAGTTTGAACATGCTATGTTGTAATGTGTGGAATTGCTTTGTTATGCATGTTGAGATGTGAGACTTGTGTTATACTTGCATTGTGAGTACATGCCTTGCATGGAAGTTGGACTTGGTAAGTGATCCAAGCATCGGTAATGCTTGTAGTTGTGCTTGAGTATATTGACATGTGTTTGGTTGTTACCGGATATAATTGATCGATCAATAGGATTAGAGTGCACTCGATGTAAAATCCGCGTGTGGCCTTAGTGATGTTAGATTCCACTAAGGAGGAGTGTGGTGATGTGAGATTCCACTGGAAATCATGTTATTACTAAACGGGTGAGTACGATGATGTGAGATTCCACCGGAAGTGTCTAGTGGGTTTGAGAACTATCTGTATATCCGAGTAAAAACGTTGAATGTCAATATACCCATGAAAATTTTAATTCTCATGTTAGCATGTTGATGATTCTACCTATTTATGCTTATGTTTATGCATTATGATTTACTTTTCTTGTGTTATGAGAATGAGCATATGATAAGCCTCTGGCTTGTGGTTGCATTCGGTAAATGCATGTGAAGGTAAAAGCATGACATTGCGTGTTTAAGCATGTGGAAATGATTTGGGAATGGTTTTGTTTTCAAGCAAACTTCCGTTTTAAAACCGCATTATTATAGTTACTCTTTTGAGCACCGCTCACTAAGCTTAAACGCTTACGCTCTCTTTTCCAACAATGCATGCCCTTAGACCTTCGGAGTAGCTCGGAGAACAAGGGAGGATCCAAGGAATTTTAGTTTGCTCAAGTATGGTTTAGACTTCGATAATTAGTATTTAAGCAATGAGATAGGACCTTTGTGTTTTGTGATGTTGATGGCATGTTCTTTTGCTTAGACAAGTACGTTTAGACGTTTTGGGCTTGTATTGCTTTATTCTATGTTGAAGTATGCTTTTGTTTATCTTTTGGCTATGTGGGTGAATGCTTTATGTGCATGTTTCATCTAAGAATCTTATCTTGTTGGATGTTGCTTCGTTGAATGTTTAAATTGTTTTGTATATTTATCCATAGATGTCTTGTGTTGTATTTGAGGTTGTATGTTGACTGACTAGTCGTTAAATGCCTCTAGAGTCTAGTACTTGAGTTTTTAGCAGCCAAAATAAGGTTTGTAGTGCAAGGCGTATCGATACGCTCAAGGGCTGTATTGATACGGTCATCTGCCTTGAACCTTGTTTTAGGCTATGCATACCGGTACATGGGGGTGTATCGATACGCTAAAAGCTCTTTGGAAATTTGAGAAATTGACGAGATTTTGGCGTATCGGTACGGTCTTCGTAGTTTGACCTTGGGAAGTTGATCGTTGAGAGTGTATCGATACGATCTTCTAGCGTATCGATAAGGTATCCCTAGGTTGACTTTGGGGTGTTGACCAGGTCCAGGCGTATCGATACGGTCCTCTAGCGTACCGATAGACCGTATCGATATGGCCTGTTGTAAAACATAAAAAGTGTTTGTTAATTGCATGTCTTTGGTGTTTTGTATCCGTGTGTGTTTCCGTTGCGTGTCCTCTCACTTAGGATATAATTAAAACATATAGACAAGATAACTTTAAAAGGGATTTTTTTCTAGGGTTGTTAATCGGAGTAGAGCCTTAACGGGTTTCGCTTCAGTTTTCCCCGTGTAATCCGTTCGATGTGGTCTGACGGCTAGGCCGAGTCGAGGAGGTTACAACGCCAAGACTGATCATGATGGCGCTCCTTTCATTATGTTGTTGATCTCCCTATCTCGAACTCTTGAACTGGATTTGGATACGTGATTACATCTATCGTTCCTTATTCGCGAATGAGTTGTGGTAATGATCTTATTGTCAACGTACCTTTATTGTAATATGCATTTTTGTTGTTGTTTGTTGATGATTTTACCTATCATCGTTGATTTTGGTGATGTTTTTATCCTTTTTTTATATCGAGTCTTTGGGTTAGGTTCTTACCTTTTCCTTGTATGGTTCTCTTTTGATCTCGAGACGCTAGTTTTGTTTACTATGATTATGTCTGGATTTAGGTATTTTGTTTACTAAGTTGTGAACTTTCATTGTAATTTCGGATATATCATCGTTTAATAAAATTAGTGAATTTCAATTTTTCAAAAAAATGTTTTTAACTTAACCTAACAAGTGATCTTAGTGGAAAAGTGGATGATGCTCGTTCTAGGAGACCTGAGTTCATCACAATGTTTGCAAAGTGTATGTGAATTGTCAAAAGGGTTAAGAATATCTATGAATATATACAACATTATTGCCTAAAAAAGTTTTTAACTTGTTGATATTATATTCAAAAATATGTCTTTTATGCATTAATGATTAAGGCGAACTTGTCGTCTGCAGCAAAGTTTGCGAAGAATAATGTTGGCTGGCTTGAGCGATTCGTAACCTTCATCTGGATGTTATGGAAACGTCGTTGTAGTCGCATTTTTTATGGAAGCTATGTACAACAAGGGGACTTTGTACAACACTGCGAGAGGTTGGCTGCTGAATTTCATGCAACACTGCAGCGCGCACCAAATCCTCCACGTCAACAGATGCGGGATATGGCTTGGAGTTGTCCTCCGCATTGGTGGTTAAAGGCGAACTTTGATGGCGCCGTTCGTTTATCCGATAGCGTGGCGACATTCGATAGAGTCTTACGAGATTATCGGGGTAATTGAATTATCGGTTTCCCACATAGCCTTGGTCGGTGTGATGTTTTGATGGCTGAGCTTTGGGGTGCCCGAGATGCGATGTCATTTGCTTGGCGGAGTGGCTGTCGACAACTTCAACTGGAAACGGATAATCAGATGACAGCAGAGGTGTTGCAAAACCAATCAAATGTGTTGGGCACCAGCTTGCTGGAGGAAGATCTACATTGTTTCATGAGACGGGAGTGGATTGTGCAGGTTCGCTGGATTCCTCGAGTGGCAAATAGAGTCGCGGATAAGCTCGCTCAATTGAGTCTTGGTGCAACGGTTGGTTTGTTAGAGTTGATTGAGGCTCATGCGGAGGTGTTTAATTTGGTTATATGCGAGTGGTATAGTTAAGGAACTAGGTTAGCTATGGTGTGTTTTGCTTTTCTTAGTTGAGTGTAGTCCTAGCCCATGAGTTTGGAGGTTCATTAGTTGTTTTTATTTGATGTTAAGCCAAGTTTATCTCGACGTTTTCTGTAATATACACAACGGGTACTCTTTTTCTCCATTAGGTTTAGGGAGGTTTTTAACGAGGCCTGTTGTAATATACCCTTTTTACTCAAAAAATATATGGTTATAAATTTAATTTGTATGTGATATAAATTATATACAACCTTTCTATAAAATTTAAAACCTAAATCTCAAATCCTAGCACCCTAAAACCTAAATCTTTACTCTAAACTCTAAATTCTAGTCATAACCCCTAAATTTTACATCTTACAACATAAACCCCTAAACTCTAAACCCTAAAATTGAAAGGTTTGTGTAAACTTATCAAAGTATTTTTCATAAAATAATAGGATTCATTTTAGCCTTATATTTTGTTGTTGTTTATTCTTTGTATTCTTTAAGTTTCAACAAAAAAATTTGTTTTGTTTTTTATTTTATTTTTCGTACATCTTATTGTGTTTCTAACAAGTGATCCTAGTAGAAAAGTGGATGGTGCTCGTTCTTGGAGACCCGAGTTCATCACAATATTTGCAAAGTGTATGTGCATTGTCAAAAGGGTTAAGAATATCTATGAATATATACAACATTATTGCCTAAAAAAGTATGTTTTTAACTTGTTGATATTATATTTAAAAATATGTCTTTTATACATTAATGATTAAGGCGAACTTGTCGTTTGCAACAAAGTTTGCGAAGAATAATGTTGGCTGGTCTGAGCGATTCGTAACCTTCATCTGGATGTTATGTAAACATCGTTGTAGTCACATTTTTTATGGAAGCTATGTACAACGAGTGGGACTTTGTGCAACACTGCGAGAGGTTGGCTGCTGAATTTCGTGCAACACTGCAGGGCGTACCAAATCCTCCACGTCAACAGATGCAGGATATGGCTTGGAGTTGTCTTTCGCATAGGTGGTTAAAGGCGAACTTTGATGGCGTCGTTCGTTTATCTGATAGTGTGGCGGCATTCGGGAGAGTCTTACGGGATTATCGGGGTAATTGAATTATCAGTTTCACACATAGCCTTGGTCGGTGTGATATTTTGATGGCTGAGCTTTGGGGTGCCCGAGATGCATTGTCCTTTGCTTGGCGGAGTGGTTGTCGACAGCTTCAACTGGAAACGGATAATCGGACGGTAGCAGAGGTGTTGCAAAACCAATCAAATGCGTTGGGCAGCAACTTGCTGGTGGAAGATCTACATGGTTTCATGTGACGGGAGTGGATTGTGCAGGTTCGTTGGATTCCTCGGGTGGCAAATAGAGTCGCGGATAAGCTCGCACAATTGAGTCTTGTTGCAATGGTTGGTTTGTTAGAGTTGATTGAGGTTCCTGCGGAGGTGTTTAATTTGGTTATTGCTGATGCGAGTGGTATAGTTGAGGAACCAGGTTAGCTCTGGTGTGTTTTGCTTTTCTTAGTTGAGTATAGTCTTAGCCCATGAGTTTGGAGGTAGACCTAGTAAACTTGACCCGGAATCGACACAAACACTATGACTTAAATTTAATCTGAAATTCCAAATAAAATCGAACTGAACTAAAATTGACCCCAAGTTTCCACACTAATGTGAACCACAGTTAAATTCAAGGGCAGCTGCAGACGAAAATATATTCATGGGTCAAAATAAAAAATATTAAATTCAAAGATTTAATGTAACTTTATATCGTACCTATATTTGAAAAAAAAAGCAAGTAAATCAAGAACAATATGAAGCTTATTTACCCAAGTAAGCTTATACAATGAATGTCCCAAGTAAATTAGGGGTTTCTTTTGCTTCAAGGCAATGGGAAGAAAAAAACGTTGAATATTTAACACGATTAGTTGAATAGATAATGAAATGCTTATTTGTCCATTTGGACCCGACAACACAACAAAACACACAGAAAAATCCACCCTTTCAAACTCTCTTTCTTTGGGATTCACCGACCACACGGTGCCGTATAGGATTCTATCGGGCCCCAATGTTTCTTTCTTTGCCCCCAGCCCCACAAAATTTGACCCTCTTTCACTTTTTTGACCACTAATTCATACTGCACTATTATTTCTACTTATAACAAAATTTATATTTCACTCTCAATTCCTAACATAATTGTTAGATTAGTTTGAATTAATTCTAATTTATATATATATATATATATATATATATATACTTCCTCATCCATAAATCAGAAGATATTAAACCAATGATAATACTAATTAAACTATACTCAATATATATATATGTGTGTTTTTTTTGAAAGGAAAGAAGGAAGGGTTATTTGTTCGGGCCCTAATGTCTATAAAGGTTAAAATGATTTTTTTTTTATCATTATGTTACATATTTAATTGAGAATAGTAATAAATAGTCGAAAAGTGTATCTTAAAGAAATAATTGCATTAACAAGTAGCATTCCAAGAATTTTAGCATGAAGCAGTGGAATGGGCTACTATAAAAAGAGCCTGATGTGTAGCCCAATCTTGAGATGCGCCTCTAATAAAAATCAAATTTAAGTTGATTTGGTGCGGGGATGATTATGGGTCGGGTTGGCTAAGGTTTTCGGCCGATTTACATCTCATCTGAAATTTCAACACTTTTATTTAAATTTATTCAACATGATATTTTATAATGCTTTACCTTTACCTGATTTAAACTCGTTACAAATTTTAGAGTAAAAATTCGAGCTTGACCAGACCAGCCCGACATACAATTTATTTTTTTTATTTTTATTTGATAAAATAGTAAATTAATTGAGAAAAAATAAATAGACAGAGAGTAATATAATAATTATTCCACTTTTATTAGACAAAATAGGTAGAGGTGGCAATCAGGTCGTTCGGGTCGGGTCACTTTGGGACGAGTTGATTTTTCGGTTGGGGTGTTTTGGTTTAAGTTCGATTCGGGTCGGATCGAGTTTGATTCAAATTTAGTTCGCATCTATGTTATTTTGGATCGGGTATCAGGTCAGGTCAATATCATATATGTTGATTTTCGGGTCGGGTCAATATCAGATCGATTGAATTTTTGGGTTGGGTCAATATCGGATCAATCGACTTTCAATTTGAGCCCATATATGAAGATGATCTTTTAAAGGAGAAAAAAATGATATTATACCATTAAACTATTACTAAAAGTATTTATTAGTAATATAATAAAAATGAGAGTACAACATACATATTTGAGGAAATTAAATTCGTGTTGCTTTTGGTTCGGTTGATTTTCGGTTTAACTAAATTCGGGTCAGTTTTGGTTCAAATTCGGGTTGAGTTTAGACCATCATGTTCGAGTCTATATCGGGTCAAGTAAATCGGTTCGAGTCTCAGGTCAAGTTTGCCATGCCTAAAAATAGGGAGATAATATATATATATGAGATCAAGTTACATGGTGTAAAACTCATTTAATTTTACATTAATCGAGGACTATTTGATGAGTGAAATGTATGGATGAGATTTGTAACACCCCCTACCCGGCCTGGTAGAGAACCGGGTCGGAGAGCGCTACCGGAAAACGATGCGGAGATCGGAGATATAAATCCAAAGTTTAAAAATCATTTTAGCATATTTTTATTAATCTCTTTTAAGACTTAACACTTAACTTATTAACCACTTATTCAAATTGGGGTCAATTTTTAAACTTTTTCAAACTTAGGGAACTAAATTGTAATTTTCACAAATTAAAGGTCTTTATCTAAAATTCGTGAAAATATACTGAAATTAAACTAACTAGTTATTAGCCTGTAAAACCTCATTACTATCAGAGGTTATTTATCTACCTGATTAGACGATGCAATATTTAGTGACTATTTTGTAAAATATTCAAATCTATTTCTTTTTATTATCTTACTAAAATTCTTTACATATTTAAATGAGCCTAACAACTTACAAAAATCTTAGAGTCCTTTCTAATCATTTTTATTAGAAAATTATTCGTATCTATCATTATTATTGTTCTAACATTTATTTAATAGGACTTTTCTAGATTACTAAAATAAAACCACATTATTAAATTACAAAACACAATTTATACAAAAGTTGGATCATATGCCACTTTACTAGGAGTTCATGAAAGATATCATACATATAAGGTAGAGATGTGACTTGCAACTGCACCACACGATCAAAGGTTGGAAATCTATCAGGGTCCTGAAAATGCATGAGACACGTATGTTAGGCTTACATAGCCTAGTGAGGTAGTCATGATAGTAAATTGACAATAATATGAATGTCATGATTAAATATAAATTTAATCTAACTTATTTGCATGCTTCTATAACAGTATAGGCATAACATGATCAGATATCCATATCACTGACATAACATAATATAATCATATATCTTATCATAAACATGTCATAGTATAACATATCGAACACATATTATATTGGTACCATTGGATACGCGGATTCCCTGTACGCCATATCATAAATCATAAATGAGCCGTAGCCCTGAGCCGTAGCTCCATGTATCCCTTACACTTCCATCCTTTTATCTCCCACATATAGGCCGTAGCCCTGGACCGTAGTCCTCCCTTACATGGTGAGCTCGAATATTCCTATGGCATGCCAATTGTATTCAACGTCCATAAATACACATAATTTCACATAGTCCATGATTTTCAGATCATATCATATCAAATAGCAAGATGAGCCGTAGCTCCATATCAGATAGAAATTATTTTCATATATTTGTAGCATATCATAATTATTTTTGAGCATATCCAAATAATGCAAGGTACTTACCAGATGCAAATAAATTCATAATTAATGCAACAGGAAGGCACCGAGCCTACCCCTGACACGACTATACTCCCATATCAGAACATAAAAAAAATATCGGAATGACACCGTGTCACCCGAGACAAATGCATCTACACTCACCTTGACAGACCGGTGCTTTATTTTTATTTATTGGGCTTGAAGGTTGTTCTGAATCGACCTCGTGTACTACGATAAAAATTAATTAAAATAATAAGACAGTATCGAATATATATATAAATATTAATCAAACTTGACACCGAAACTTAAACTAACTAGAGATTTGAGCTTACCCCGTCGTCGGCAGAAATTCGATATTACTATATCGAAAATATCGGACTACTAATCAAACGTTGGATCGTATGCTACTAATTTGTTTTCTTCAAACTTGCCGTGTATTTTACCCTCAATTTCCCCCCTTTTATAGCAATTTTCGGTGACTTTTCCCCCTCCCCACTAGACATTTTTTTAGTCATTTAAATGTAATGGTGTTTCCACCATAATATAAATATATATACTTTACCTAATTGTAGGTAATCTGCCGTGTAACTCCATTGCTTTCTTTTTTTTTTTTTTAATAATATATATATATATATATAATAATAATAAACTAACTATTTAATCTATTTTGGGTACCAAATCGAACTATCCCTTAATCGAAATGAAAATATTAATTTACTAGAACTTGACCTTGATTTATAAATTATCTCGAATAATCTAAATAAGATCGAATAAATTATTTAATAGTAAAAATATTCGGTCACCGGAACTTAATTCTGACTAGACCGGTTTTTGGATGTGACAACTCACTCTCCCCTATTTATACCCATGGACGGCAAACACTCTTTTTTCTTTTCCTTCTTTCTTTTTTTTTTCTTTACCTACTCCATAAAATAATAATAAATTTAACCTACTCCATAAAATAATAATAAATCGAATAAAAAAAAGATTTCGAACCTAATTTCTACTAGACCGGTTTTTGGGATGTGACAAGATTAACAATAAAAAATGTGAAGATTATCACTTGGGAAAAAAAAGATAAGGAAATAATCTGGGCCATTAACTACCATCATCCAACGGTCCAAATATTGTGTAAAAGTAATTGAGTTTTACACCGTGTAAGTTGATTCTAACCTTATATATACATATAAAGAGAGGGACATTATAACAATTATACCTAAATATTTATAATAAAATTAAACTATTATTATGAGTCGGGTATAATTTTTTTACCATAAACTCAACCCGACTTAACCTCTTCTTTTGAAAAAAAAACCCTAAACCAAACATGAACCCAATTATTATTTTTTAAATCTGACTACATAGAGTTGAGGCGAATTAGAACCGGCCGGTATGGGCCAAATGATCATCTTTAATTGAGTGATTGGTTTGGGTTCCAATAATTTTTTGGTTGATTTGAGTTTCAACTGTCATTATGTCTAAATCGTTAGCAAATTTTGGAGAATGATGAAGATAGAAACTAATTTTGGGGAAATAGAAAAAAAATGGACAATTTTTAGAAATCTACGGTAATTGCTAATTTGCTATAGTGAACACTAAAATCGCCTCATGCAGAAGGCGGCCAAAATTATTTTATAATTTTTTTTTTTGTAGGTTTGCCTCCTGTGGCTGGCTTCCAAGATTAACCTACCAAAACACCCTTAGCAAATTGAAAAAAAAAAAAAATTCAAATCACCTTATGCAGGAGACGAATTTAACATGTAATATAGCATTTGTCAAAGATTCTCAAAATTTCTCAAACCCGTCTTATTTTATTTTAGGGACTGCAATATTCTCAAATTTTGCCTAAATCGTTAGTGAAAGGTCACAAGTCTAATTAGATTTTGTCATGTGAATTTTCTATTAAAATTTAAAAAATGCTAAAATTTAAATAAAAACTCTGGAATTTAAAAAATCTAGAACATTTATAAAATATATCATAACTCATGTCTTTAAATTTGTTTTAACAAGTATTTTTTTATAAATAAAATAAAATTCATAAAGAATAAAAATTCTTATAATATCATTTTTTTAAATTGAGTTCGTTTTTGCTCATCCCTTTGTGTCCTGGTGGCAAAGGTAAATGTTTATCATCTCTTGGGACCCGAGTTCGAGCACTAGTAATGCATGTTGTGTGTGCCGTCTTTGAAAAGACTAAGAAAGTTGAACAGATGCTACCTTGCATCACACCAACATATTAAAAAAATGAGTTTTTTTATTATTAAATTCTTAATTTTTAAAGAATTTTTTCCATCATTTCTTTTAGAATTTTCTTTTGACGCATGACAAAATAACTTGATTTTCTTTATATATATTTTTTCTTCTTAAAAGTCAAATTGGTCATCAATAGAAAATAAAAAAAATCAATTAAGCCTTTATGAAAATTTTGTATCCAGTTTGGCATTCATAATTTAAATTATGATCATTCAGGCCATCAAATTTCAAATTAAATCAACTTAGTCATTTCGTTAAGTTCATCGTTAACTCAAAAGTGTGAAAAATATTTAAAATTATAAAAAATTTAAAAATATAAAATAAATTTATTTAAAAAATTCAAGAAAAATCTAAAAAATATTTAAATGTGTAAAAATTATTTATAAAATCATAAACCATATTTTTTTACTTAAAATCAAAAAATATAAATAATTGTAATAGTTATTAAAAATTAGATAAATATTTTATAATGAAATAATATTTAAATTTTGTATATTTTTTTTAAAAATATATTTTTAATTATAAAATCCTAAAATTTCAAAATGCCCAAAATTTTTAAATCTTTAACCCTAACCCTACATTCCCAAGTCCTCAAACCAATTTAATTGACGGTGAAAGTTGTTGGTAGTGTGGCAAACGACGGTGCTGGTGAGAAGAAATATTGAGGAAAAACATGGGATTTTTTTGCGACGAAAAGTGACCGGTGGTTAAATCGATGCTAATGCTTGATTTAGGAATTTATGAAGTTTTTTTTAAAGAAATGAAACTTTGGTTTTTTAAGAAAAAATATTATTTTATAAAAAATAAAGGAAAACGAGAAAAAATTAAATTAATTTAATATTTTTTATATTTTTAGTTTTTACATATTGATGAATTTTTATAATTTTTTTATAATTTTGTGGTTTTTTAAATAATTTTTTAGATTAAAAAATGATTTTATGTGTCCGTCTATATTTTGACCGTTAGAGAGCATAGACGGTCAAACTAATGGAGGGGCCAAGTTGGGTGTAATTTGAATTATGTTATGTGGGCTAAATTAGATGTAAAATTTTTATAAAGGCTTAATTATTTTTTCGTTGAGGGCCAATTTAACATTTAAGCATATTTTTTACTATCAACTTGGCTTTTTTTATTTTCAAAAAATTATGCTAACTGTGAGGTTCAAACTCACGCGCACTTAAATGCAGCAGATCTTAAGTCTACCCCCTTAACCACTCGAGCAAATCAGCTAACCTGACATTATTATATGAAAAACCTTTTTTAAATAGTTATTTACGTATATAACCCGCAACTAATGTTATTTAGAAAAATGACCCCTAAATTATCCAGGTAAGGTGAACTCGTTTTTTGTAGAGAACGAGTTCGAACCTCACTTTCTACAAAACGCGAGTTTCGTGTTGAATAAGTTGGTAAAAAAGAAAAAAATTAATTCACCACGTTTTTTAACATAAAACTCTCTTTCTATAGAACGCGAGTTCGCCTTACGTGAACAATTTAAGAATTTTTTTTAAATAACTTTGGTTAAGAGTCATTTACGTAAATAACTATTTTAAAAAATATATATAATAATGCCAGCTAACTTAATAAGAGTAATTTCATAGTAATAATATTTTTTTTTATTTTTTAGTGTTAGATATAGAGTACGGATGATACTCATCATATCCGTATTCAGTTTTCTTTGAGTTGACGACGAGACTGAAAACAACAGTGATGGTAAAATCAAGTATTATAACAGTAAGATTGATATTGTTTGTAGCGGTGAGATTGAAATTTCAAACGCACCGAGACTAATTAGGCATCCAAAGGGGCCTAAACAAAAAGATCCATTGAGGGTGGAGCCCAGCCCAATCAAAAGCAAAAAAACGCAGTCGGCAGCAGCATAATAATTAATAATAACCCATCCAGCTATCAACGATCAGTCATCGCCGCTGAAAAAGATAAAGCAAAATCAAAAGCAAACGCAAAGTCGAATCTTGAAACCCGGAGATGTCGGACGAGGAGCACCATTTTGAATCCAAGGCCGACGCCGGCGCCTCCAAAACCTATCCTCAGCAGGCCGGTACTATCCGCAAGAACGGCTACATCGTCATCAAAGGCCGCCCCTGCAAGGTCCCCTTCTTTTCAATCTCCGTTTTTTATTTATTTTTGATTTTGAAATTTTTGTTTGATTTCTTCCTGCAAATCAACTCCGATCATCCTTTTGCTTTTGTTTTTTATTTATTTATTTTGAATTTCTAGTTGAGGTTTTGATAGTTCAGATCTGTTTCTCTTTCTTCATTAATTAATTAATTTTTGTAGTTGGATGATTAAATCCGTGTGTATACTTTGACTTTGATTTTTTTTTTTAACTTTTAAAATTTTAATTTCCGGAAGTGAAAAGTGATGTTTGCGCATATGGAGCACGCGATATTTGTTGAAAAAAATTGAAGAATTAGAATCGCATATGACACTAGGATTTATTATTTTATGGTTATTTTTGTCTTTTGATGAAGCAAAAGCAAACGGGAAAAATGAAATTAAATCAAACCACTAAGAACCTCAATTATTATTAATAATTTACCGAATTACCGTGTCTATATATGTTTTTATAACACATATTCAGGTAAGTACATGAGTGTATGATCCAAATATATGTAAATTTTTTAAGTGCCAAAAAAAGTGCACAAACTATCTCGTTTGTTCCTTTTTTAGGTGCCTAAACTTTTTTTCCCTTTTAGTTGCCCAAACTATCACTTTTTTGTCAAAATAGGTGCTCAATTGACCTTAAAAGTGGCAAAATTATGATAGTTTAGGCCCCTAAAATGGGGAAAAAAAGTTTAGGCGCCTAAGGTGAATCTAGATAGTTTGGGCACTTATTTTGATATTAAACCATTTTTAAAGAAAATCTGAGCATATTCTCATTAGATAAATGTCTATATTTGACGCCACCTCTACTCTGGGTAACATGGCAGTTGATAATGTTATTTGGGATATAATAATTTAACAGTTGATGGTTTCCTGTTGATTTCCAAATATGGTTACTAAGCAATTGGACTGTTGTTTATCATGATTTGTAATTTTAGCTAACATTGTTCTTGTTTTATGGCATCCGCCAGGTTGTTGAAGTTTCCACCTCCAAGACCGGAAAGCACGGTCATGCTAAGTGTCACTTTGTTGCAATCGACATCTTCACTGCCAAGAAACTGGAAGATATTGTTCCATCTTCCCACAACTGTGATGTACTACTACTAAATGATAGCTATACTTCATAGATTGTTCTTGTTTTTTAACTAAGAATCTTTCATGTAATTGCAACCGGTGCTATGAATTAACTTCCCTTGTTTCTGTTTTAACAGGTTCCACATGTTAATCGTACTGACTACCAGTTGATTGACATTTCCGAGGACGGATTTGTAAGTTCAATTGTTTATTTATTTTGGCTTGATGTTTACTTGTTTGTTTTTTCTCCTTAACTAGTGAAATATTTCAGGTGAGTTTGCTGACTGACAGTGGAGACACCAAGGATGATCTCAGGCTCCCAACTGATGAGAACTTATTGAAACAGGTAAAACAGCTATTTTTATATGTTTTGGAACATATGGTTCTTAGGATGTCGGGTATCATTAGATGTTTAATTTACTTGTACCGTATTTTTCCACCACAGTGTGATTGGGTTGCTTAATTTACTTGTATCATATTCGATTGTGCCGTCTGGGCTTTGGCTCCATCGCACAGCAAGTGCCACCTCCATTTCTTATTCTAGAAGATCATATTCCCATACTCATAGTTATTATATCATATACTTGAAGAAAAATGAAGAATCCGTATAACATAGTCGACCCCCGTATGAAACAATGATTGTGTTTCTGTGCATCACCGGTATGACATTGGTGCCAAACAATAAGAAATAATAATTTTGTTGTTGGTATGAGTGCAGATAAAGGAAGGTTTTGCGGAGGGGAAAGACCTGGTTGTGTCTGTGATGTCATCCATGGGGGAAGAACAGATCTGTGCTCTCAAAGACATTGGTCCAAAGTAATATAACTTTGGCATTTTGCATTTTGCATTTTGCAAAATCAATAATATGGACAAGAAGTGGTTGTAAGAGCCTTATTATGTCTTTTGCAATGTCCTAGATGTTGGGTATAAGTATAAAATGCTCTGTTTCGATGGCTGTTTATGGACCTTCCACTGCCCCGAAATGGCATGTGAAAAACATGGTGATTCCTCTATCGTCACGTGTTATCTTTTAGTGGTGCTATTGTGTTTGAATTCTTATTAGATTATATAAATCTGATTTATAGTACAAATGTTTGGACTCGAATCTTTCGAAACTGTTTTTTGTTACTGGGATTACTCGGTACATTCCTTTTCATTGTGTTTTATTAATAAAGATAAATGATTGTCTATTTATCAAAAAATAATTTTTATATTTATGGTCAGTAAAGTTTAGACAAATTTTCATTGTGATCGTTAAGATTTCAGAAGTTATATTTTGGTCATTAAAATTATCGTAAGAACAACAAAATAGTTATTTGGTTAATAAAAATGGTTTACATTTGACCCCTACACTAGAACTAGAACATAAAATGTTAACTATTTTTTTATTATAGAAACCTTATGGTTTAATGCCAAAATATGTCCACTAATTTTTGACCAAATAATTAATTTTGTCAGTATTTGTTTAATACTTTAATATTTAATGTTTTATTTTGGATCAAAATTAGTGGTTCTGAAATTGCAAAGGTGACGGAGAGGTGTTCTGCTATTTAAATTAACAACAAAAATCAGTAATCATTATTCAGAGACATTACAGTGGTCGGCCGGTGAGGGTCGGTGATGACAATGGCTTAGTCGAAGAAGATGAAATTTTTTAAAAAAAAATAGGGCTAATTTTTTTATTATTAAAGAGCAAATTAATATTCTAATTATAGTTTAGAGGTTGAATTAAATATTAATCATACTATAATATGTCATCAGTCCAACAGAAAACCGACATAGATCAATTTATTATTATTATTCAATTAATTTAATGACCAAAATAAAATATATATATATCTAAACTTTAATGAGCATAGCTTTAGTTACTCAAAAAGTTATAAACCAAAAAAGAAAAGAAATTCAGTCCATTGTGATATGCGAGAGCTTAAAATGGCAGAGAATTGAAACTTGATAGATAAGGAGCTTGACATTGTCGAAATGGCTGTTTATGGGGATGTAATCCGGCTGGACCGGACCGGTAATCAGTGTCGTTGCAATGTGGTAGTCATCAAACATTGCCTTGGTGCTCGAGTATATGACAAACAAGGTATGCAGCCATGACGATGTTGTAGGCTCGAACTTACCGGATATGGCAATGACTTGGCCAGCAAGAATCCTCGAATTTTATTGTTCTAATCTGTTTTGGGGGTCTTGAAAGCCTCAAACGCTTGAACGTCTTGCTTCTGGAGTTAGATTTTGTCTCACCGGCAAACTACTCCGGCTCGAGCATCTCTTTGAATAGATTTTAACTCTTCAAGTCACAAGATGTCCGCAGTCGTTTCGGCCATAAGATGCTGGTAATAACTACTTCAGAAGTTGACTGATGCTTCAACAATATTCTTTCAAAAGACAAGGACCTCAAAGGAATATTTTCTGAATATAGGGTTTAATAATGTTGAATTTGATCTAAAATCAGGGCTTAAGTGCAAATTCACAACCATGCTACTATAGGTGGTGAATATTGAAATTTGCCACTTTGAAATTTGCCATTGAACTTTGAATTTTAATGAATTCTGCGATAAACTTTGATTTTTTTTAATTAAATTTCATCACTCGTTACGAGCAAAAATCAGTTGTTCAATGTGAGAACTCTGACATCGGTAACGGGTGATGATGAATGACAGCTACATTTGGGATGAAAATTTTCTTAGAATTCAACAACAACTAATAGCTTAATTAATCTCTAATATTAATTCTACTTTCTAATCTTTTTTCTTCTTCAAAATTTCTTGAATCAGTAAGCTGGCAATATGCGTTTCTTCATTGCTAAGTTGTTAAAAATAATAGTGAGCTGGAGCTGGTATCCGAAAAAAATAATCAGAACCTATGTATTTTTTTCCTTGAACATTTAATTAGTTATGTGTATCTGAATCTTTTTCAGTATACTTGAAAGAAGCTTTGCTTTTTTCAGCTTTCTTTTTTCATTTCTTCTTCAGTCTTCAAAGTAATTTATTTCACCTTCAATGTACTTTTTCTACACTTATTACGACATTCTTTTTGTTAAAGGCAAGGCGGTTAAGTCACATGTTCTCGGGTGCGATCTGAAATTTTTTTTAGCAAGAAAATATTCTCATATGTCTGATTCAACTATTTATATATAACAAATTAGTAGAAGAAAAAAAGCAATTCAAGTGCTTACCAATAACTAAACTAACATCTCGGGATAAGTTTTCAAAAGTATAAAGAACAATTTCTAACAAATCTATTTTTTTATAAAGTAGAGAGACGGAAATAATAATTAGACCAATGTTTATCCCCAACGTGTTTGTATATAAACATAGCCTACAAAATACAATGTCTTAAAAGTAATTTCCCCCCCATAAAATGACAATTATGTTTATTATTTTAAGGATATAATTAAAATCAAACAGTGCAACACATAATATATATGATATCGATTTTTTTAAACACGTAATAAATTCAACGTATAGAGCATGATTAAAAAAATATATGAAACACGACGCATATAAAATTGTGAAATCTAAATATCCCAAAGCATGCAGGTGATTGATGGTATTAGATTAGATAGAAAGTGTAGGAAATGATGTGAACCCGTGGCTTTGGAAAGTAGTCATAGTCCCACGACACAACACAACCCTTTGTCTTCTCCTCTTACATTACAGAATCATCCTTGTTTTAGTTTATTAGTTTTGCACAAAGGTCCCCTAAACTTCTGTTTTTATGTTCTAGTTCGGATGAGTCTAAAACGCCATTTTACTATTTAAAATAAGGAAAATTCTACAACGGGCGACAGACATTGATGAACACAATTATCGATGAACACCATTAATTTTTATTTTAAAATTTTAAAAATCTAAAGGACTGAAATTATAATTAAAATTATCTCTTAAAAAAATAAAAATCAAATTTAATAATTATTTTATAATATTTTTTAATAGGTTAGTTGGTTGCGCAACTTTTACATCTAAAGATAAAGGTACCCCAGATTGCATTCAAACTAGATGGAATCCACCAAATGAGGGTGTTCCTAAACTTTGTTTTGACGGATAATCCTTTGGTAATCCTGGAGTTGCCGGTGCCGGAGCCATCATTCGGTGCAGAACAACTTTCATTAACAATTATTTCTATTTTTTTAAGAGATTGATTTTGTTAGGGATTAAGAGAATTGTGTATATTTGATTTTAATTTATTAAAAAAATATTATAAAATAACTATTAAATTTGATTTTTATTTTTTTTAAGAGATAATTTTAATTATAATTTTAGTCCTTTAGATTTTTAAAATTTTAAAAAAATTAATAGTGTTCATCGGTGTTCATCGTTAGTGGTGTTCATCAATGTTCGTCGCACGTGGTAGGCTCATCCTTAAAATAATATTAACATTTAAATAAAATCCTTGTCATTAAATATGAATCAGCTCGAGTGGTCTCAACCAATAATGTCCATCTATCTTATTTTTTTTTAAGGTGGATCACCACATATCTACATGTTAATAAAGAGTGTGTAGTTTTTTTTTTAAGTTAATAAACCTTATTGGATGAGACCACATATGACGTAGTGAGCCGAGTCTATCTAATAATTTCTCGTTGTCAAGGGAGTGGGACTGACGCTTGGATATAGGGCTGTAAATGAGACGAGACAGATCACGAGTTACTCGAGTCCAACTCAGTCAAAGCTCGACTCGATTGGACTCAAACTCGGCTCGAGTTCTTAACGAGCCGAGCCGAGCTACTTGAAACCCGACTCGAAAAAGCTCGCGAGCTACTCGAAAATATTATATACTATTTTTTATTTTTTTAAAATTTAAAATCTAAATTCGTAAACCTAATCCCTTAAAACATAAACCCAAAATATAAGTCATAAACCCTAAATCTAAATCCTAAATTCTAAACCCAACAACCTAAACCTCTAAACCCTAAACTAACACCTTAAACCCTAAAATTAACAAGCTTGAGTTTACACAACTTGTACATCAAATTTTCCCCCTAATAGGGCATTAAATGAAACACAACATATCGCGAGCTACTCGAGTCTGACACAGTCAAAATATTTCATTAGATACATTTATTTTGAAAAAAAAATATAGAAGTTGTCTCGTTTTATAGATGATGATATATTCCCTTATATAACAAAATCGAAGTTAAAACAAATCGATTGGATATTCCAAATCTCAAACCCTCAAAATGTTTCATTTGTACGTTTATGAAATCCTTTATATCTGTTATGGGTATAAATTAACATAGCGTTATGCGAATTGTTCGTGGATCGTTCGTATAATATTTTTTTTATGTTCGTTTATTTAATAAATAAGTATGAACAAAAATTTTACGTTCATTTAATAAAAGAACGGATACGAAAAATGTGCGTTCAGTTCGTTTATATTCACGAACAAACTCATTTATAAGCTCGTTTACTCAATTCCCATTTTCCTTTTATTTTCTACATTTTACATATTTGTGAAATTAGGAACAAAATCGAACACATGGAAAATTTTGGAATTCAAACTATAAAAGGTTAGGAGCTTAGGACTAGTGACATAATTTCACCATTTTCTTCAACAAACATGTTCGCTAACGTTAAACAAACATATTCGCGAGAGCTAAATGAACGAACACGAGCATGATATTAAAATTTTTAACGAATATGAACTAAACATAAACACCTTTAAAAATAAATAAACAAACACAAACATAAAATTATTTGTTTAAACTCCATTCATTTACGCCCAAAATTCTTTGTCCATGTGCTTCACTAACTTTATTTCCCCAGAAATGGACGGTTATTATTCAATCCTCTAACAATAGCCCCAAATTCGAAGAAATTTTTCACATGCTTCTCGCTTCCACGGAGGGGATGACCTCAACATTAACACTCTCATTATGAAACTTGTCATCATCTAACTGGTTTTCAGCATACACATTAAATAAGCTGAGATGCAGCGGATTTTCGTGGGCGCATTTTGGCCTTACAAGTGAAGAGATTATAATCACGGTTTTGAAACTAAACTACACGCGCCCCTAATTCTCTCTCCCAAACTGGAATCCCCGAGCCTCGAATGGAGGAGTGATTCCCGGGGCCGGTGTTAGTGATCAGTGCGGTGAGAGTGCGGCGGTGCCCCTCGAACGACGATCGTGCTCCGGTTACGCTGGCTTCGTCCCCGATCGGTGGTTTGCTCGCGGCGTCTTTTCAGTGCCGGAGAAGGAAGTTGGGTGCAGGTTTGGTCTTCTGAAGCGTCGACATCGTCCTCTTCTCCCTTGACGGTCCCATCCCTGGCTTTGAACGCCTAGATTGAGGTCGACTCTCCAGTGGCCGCTCGGTGGCGGCCGGCTTTTGGTCTTCAGTCCAACAGAGCATTTGAGTGTGTTTCGGTTCAAAGTGCGAGTCGCGGGGTCCCTCGTTTCAGTCCGTCCCTTGCCGGATTTATGCAGTGATCGGCGGCGGTGGAGGTATGATCTTTGGAATAATCTTTGTTCTTGATGGCAGAGTCTGTTGTGAGCTGATTATGGAGACCGTCCACTCCGTCATGGCACTGTAAGTGTCCTGATACTTTGATCCTTGCCCGGTTAGTCTCGTGTTTCCCCGTTTCCTGGTGATTGAATCCCTTCTCCCCCTCCTTTTGCCCCGCTTCTGGTGTACTGAAACCTTCTCCCCCATATCTGCCCCGCTCTCTTGTGGTTACCCCCGTTCTTGGTGTTGGTTCTTTGACTGCTTTAGCTACTGTTTTTGCGCTGAATTACTTGGTATTTTGCTGGTGTGTGCTTGTCTTTGTTTGTTCTTTGGGGGTTGTCCGTTTCTCTGTTTGCTGGTGGTGTTTGTGTGTGTCGTTTGGCAACGGCTGTGGCCTCCATTTGCTGATGACCGTGCTGTGATTTTGTCGCCAAGAACTTGTGAGGCTTGCTGTGACAGGTGGTTTACAAGAACGGTGGTGCTGTTACCAGCTCGAAAGAATCATGTCAATTCTTGCGTGGAATATCCGTGGAATAGGAAATCGGAAATCGGTGAGAGCTCTCCAAAATACAATTTTCAAGGTCAAGCCAATAATTATCTTCCTCAGCGAAACAAAACAGAAAAAAAGATATCTGGAGAAGATAAGAATGAAAATGAAAATGGATTCTTCCTTCTATGTTGACCCACAAGGCCTTGCTGAAGGACTTGCCTTATGGTGGAAGTCGGAAGTTGACGTCAATATTCTGGGTTTTGACCAAAACCTCATCGACACGAAGATAAGGACTCAGGAAGGGGATTCGTGGCATAATACTTTTATTTATGGCCCTCCCAATAAAGCAAACCGTCAAGAATTCTGGAAGAATCTCCCGAAGTGCAGGAGGATGTTACAGGATAAGTGGGCTATAATTGGAGACTCTAACATCGTTGCGTGCCAGGAAGACAAAGAAGGAGGGAATCCGGTTAGTCCTTCGGAAACGAGATGGTATTCTGATTTCATTGATTCTACAGGCATGATTGAGATGCCCATAAATGGAGGCAAGTTCTCTTGGTTTAATCAAAGAGGGGGTGACCACGCCATTCTGGAAAAGCTGGATAGAATTTTATACTCCCCAGAATGGAGCTTCGCTTTTCCCAAAGCCATGGGAATGATGGAAGTTACCACTGCTTCGGATCACACTCCTATAGTCCTTCTGACTAAAGGACTAGCTAGGAAATACAAAAGAGACTTCCGTTTCGAAACCAAATGGCTTATGGAGGAAGATTGTTCCCAGACAGTTGAAAGAGGCTGGAATATCTCCCCCGGAGAAAGAGTTAGCTCAAGATTTCGAAGGAAAATCCACAGTACACAGAAGACCCTGCTGAAGTGGAACAAAGAAAAAATGAAGAAGAGAAATGAGAGAAGGAATTCCTTGATGGATAGATTATCGAAGCTCCAAGGAAGAAAGCTATCGGAAGAAGAGCTGCAGGAATACAAGCGGATAAAGGATGAGCTCGATACCAATTGGGAAAGTGAAGAAAGATACTGGCACCAAAGATCTAGGGTGAACTGGTTAAAGTGGGGAGACAAAAATACCAAATTCTTTCATGCTACAACCATCCAGCACCGAAGAGCTAATTCAATTATTAAAATCAAGCATGAGAATGGTCTCTGGATTGAGGAGCCGGATGAGATAGCTTCTTATTTACTCCAGCACTTCCAGCAGGTGTTCAGGAAAGACCACTCAATTGATATGAATCAGCTTAAAGATATTATCCCCAGGGTTGTCACAAATGAAATGAATACAGCCCTGTGTAAGCAAGTCGATGAGGAAGAAATTAAAAAGGCAGTGTTTGATATGGGAGCAACCAAAGCTCCGGGCCCAGATGGTTTCCCAGGGTGCTTTTACCAATCTTTCTGGAGCACTGTGAAGGATGATCTTGTTGGGATGATAACAACCTTCTTCAGTAAGGGGGAGATTGATCCTAAGATCAACAAAACCAACATAGTGCTTATTCCAAAAAAGACAAATCCCTCTGAAGTGTCCCAGTTGAGACCAATTAGCCTGTGCAACTTCTCGATAAAAGTGATAACCAAAATCCTGGCAACCAGATTAAAGATCTTTCTCCCGGACATTATTCCGCAGTACCAGTCTGCGTTTGTGAAAGGTAGAGCAATTCAGGACAATATCATTCTTGCAAATGAAGCCTTCCATGCAATAAAGAGAACCAAGAAAGGAAGGAAAGGATTTATGGATGTCAAGATTGATTTGGAAAAAGCCTATGACAAAGTGGATTGGGACCTTCTTCAGCTTGTCATGAAGGATATGGGCTTTGATGAGTGGTGGATCAGCAGAGTGATGAAATGTGTTTCCTCGGTGTCCTTCTCTCTGGTGATTAACGGAGAAAGAAAAGGCGATTTTCCTGCGGAGAGAGGACTAAGACAGGGCGACCCTCTTTCCCCGTTTCTCTTTACATTCATATCAAGCATCTTCTCCTGGTTTATCGGAAAAGGAATTGAAACGGGACTCTTTACAGGTCTGAAAATTAAAAGAAGGTGCCCCACCCTAAGTCATCTGTTATTTGCGGATGACTGCCTTGTATTCATAGAGGCTTCTGAACAAAATTGTCGAGGGATCCAGCGGATTCTCCATCTCTTCCAATCCTCCACAGGTCAAACTGTCAGCCACATGAAATCTTCCGTTTTCTTCTCTCCGAATATCAGCAATAGTCTAAAATCTCATCTTCAAAATATTCTGAGTTTCAAGACGATGGAGGAGGATTCAAAATACCTTGGCTTGCCTTCGTTCTGGGGACGAAGCAAAAGAGAAGCGTTAGCCTTTATACGTGAAAGAGTCCTCAACAGGCTTAGAGGCTGGAAGACCAAATTCCTTTCCAGTGCTGGGAAAGAGATTCTTATCAAAGCAGTTGCTCAGGCTATTCCCACGAATGTGATGCAATGTTTCCTCCTTCCGGTCACCTTTTGCGATGAGATCAGCTCCATAGTTGCTAAATTTTGGTGGAACAACTGTGCTGAGAAGGAGAGGAGTATCCACTGGATAAATTGGAAGGATCTTTGCAAGCCTAAAGAACAAGGAGGAATGGGATTCAGGAATCTCAGATTATTCAACAAAGCTCTTGTTTCCAAGATTACATGGAAGGTGATTAGGAACCCTGAATCCCTTCTTGCTCAAGTCCTCCGAGGAATTTATTTTCCAAACGGTAACATTTTCGAAGCCCCTAAGTGCTCCAATCCTTCGTGGGCCTGGTCCGGAATTAGAGAAGGAATAAAGATCATCAAAAAGGGCTCTCTGTGGAGGGTCGGGAATGGAAAAAGAATCTCAACCTGGTTTGACAATTGGATTCCGAAAGTAAAGGGTTTCAGACTTTCTTCTTTACCGCCGGAGGAGCTCACCGCACCGTCCGTAAGTTCCCTTATTGGGCCCGATTGGACATGGAATGAAGCGAAAATTCAAGAACTGTGCTCCCCAATGGAAACTAAGGCGATTCTATCCATTCCGATTGGAGGACCAAATGTTCAGGATGCTCTCATTTGGGCGGGTAACAAAAATGGCGAATATTCCGCCAAGTCAGGATATCGATTCATGGAGGAAGAGGCGAAGGAGGTAAACCAACCCTCATCCAGCGAAGAAACCCTAAATAAGAAAGAGCTCTGGAACTCAGTTTGGAAACTACAGGTCCCTTCCAAGATACGGACGTTCTTGTGGAGACTATGTCATGATATTATCCCTACCAAGAACGCTCTGAGAAACCGCTTTCGTGGAAGCTTCAAGGAACAGGACAACTGTCCCCAGTGCAATCAAACTCAAGAGTCGGCAGAGCACATTCTCTTCTTCTGCCCGTTTGCTCAAGCTACTTGGAGAGCCTCGGCTTTTAATTACTCCCCTGATGCAGTGGGCTTTCCAGGATTTCCAAAGTGGTGGCTCCATCTTTGCCATGATCGGAATCTGGGGATGACCAAGGCAGGCCTCGCTCACATAGCTTTCATTCTTTGGAATGTATGGAAAGCTAGAAATGCTCTTGTCTTTGAAGGAAGGAAGGAATCCCCTTGGGATGTTTGGATAAGAGCAGATTGTGGCTTCAAGGAATTTCAACAAACAAACAATATAGATCCCCCAGCGAAATTGAATGAAGCCCCGAGAAATACAAAGTGGATTCCCCCCCGACAGGATTTATTAAAATCAATTGTGATGCAGCTTTTGACCATGAGTCCGGAAAAGCGTCGCTCGCAGCTGTGTTTAGGGATAATTCAAGTGCCTTCGTCCATGGAGTTTCTGCTCCTTGTTGGGCACCTTCTGCTGCTGCTGCAGAAGCCTCCGCTATCAAACTGGGACTTACGACAGCGAGTCACCTCGCTTTTTCAAAGGTTATCATTGAAACAGACAATAAAGCTGTTGTCAATCGCCTTAATTCAGGGGTACCTTCGGACTGGGCCACCTCTGCCATTGAAGAAGGCATCAAGGTGTTAACAAAAGAGTTTGAGTCTTGTTGTTTCTCCTTTGTCAGTCGAGATTGTAACCAGCTTCCTGACTGGATTGCTAAATTTGCTAAGACTGTACAGGACCAAGTCTGTTGGAATCCTGCAGTCATCCCGAAACATTTATTGTACTCTTGAGTTACTATCTATGCAAGTTTTTTTCGATCAAAAAATAGCCACGTAAGCACTGATGTTACCGCCAATAATAACAGACGAAGCCTCCCTAAAATATTAAATAATATCATGCGTATTTATATTGCATTAATGTATTTTGTTGAAGTATAACCGTACTTTCTTTTTACATTTTAATAAATTTTGATAATTTAAAAAAAAAACTAGGCAAATATAAATAATTAAGTTTTGTATTGAATATAAATCTTTAATTTAAACTAATAACTCAAGTTTAACATTTTTTAATATTTTGATTCAATTACAGGGTGGTACCTTAGCCATGTTTTAAATTTGAATATGAACCACCTAATAGTAAAAACATCATCCTTTACTGCTCAGACTATTTAATGAGTTCAAGTTTAATACTTTATGAGAAAAAAAAAGTATCAAATTGAACTACAAAACCTAGTTTGGGTATCAATTTAAATTGGTAAGTTAAATTTAAATATTTAATCAAATAAAAATATTTAATTATTATTTCGAAGTTTAAAAGCAAATTTAAGTATCAAAACATACATATTTTAAAACTGTAGGAATCAAAATGTATATTTATACAAAAAATAAAATATTGGTATACTCTTTATTTTAATTATAGTATTCGTTATTCTTTGTTCTCGATTATTGTGGTCGAGCTGATATCGCAGGTTTTTGTATTTATTAGTATGTGTATTCTTTTTATTCGATTAGATAAATTTTTTTCCTTCACCAGACTTAATTTTTTAAAAATGAAACAGGTGTTAATACTTTATATCTTCATTTATATATATAAAAAAGTATAGTCTTCGTTATTATTCGTGTAAGATACGTAGGCAGGGAAGATAGATAAAGTAAAGTAAAGTAAAGTAAAGCAAGTAAAACTTGAGACACAAACAAAGAAGGTAAACCAACAAATTCGGATTAGCTTAATTTTTTTAATATTTGGAGAAATCATAATTTCAAGTTAATTTTTTATATTATTTAGAATACAAAATGTATCATTTAATGGAAAACGTTAGTTTCGTAATAAGTTGGTGAAGAATTACACGTTGACATGTATTGAAAATTTGTAATAATTATTTATAACCAATTTCAATTAATGTTAGAAGACTTTTCGAATATAAAATAAAAATAATTGATACATAGTATGTGTAAACTTTTTATAAGTTTGATTATTTTAGGGTTTAAGAGTTTAGTCGATGATTTATAATTTAGAATTTAAGGGTTAGGGTTTAGAATTTTTTTTGAATAGTCTAAAGGTGATTACAAGGTAGTATCTGTTTATAAGGGTTTAGAAATTTGAATGTTAAATTTTATAGTTTTAATAGGAATGATTGTATATTTTTTTACATAATTTATGTCTCAAATATGATTAATATAAAAGTTAATAGCTTATGACGAGTATTAATTCGATTGATGTTATTGTAACATGTTGAAATAATATTATATAGAAATATTAATTACTATTTAACGTATGATAAGTAATTGTTGTTCTTCAATCATATCAATTAATTACTTATACCTGTGTAATTACAACCAAGTATATTGAAATGGATAGAAAATTTACTGGATTATTTTTTAACTTTGTAGTTTAAATCAAATTATTAATTTTTCTGTCTAAATAATATATATTTTTATTGATAATAACAATATTTCGAATAAAGATTCTATCTATATAATGATAAATAAATAAATACAATGTTCATAAAAAAATTCGTATAAAAAAGAAACATTTATGTTATTGGAATAAATCAAATATGAGAGACAATGTTTTACGTTATTTCTATTTTTTAGATAAAGATTAAAATTCTTATACTAATAAATATCAAATATTAAATATTTTTAGAAAACAATAAGTCCTAAAACAAAACAAAATCCATGCGGCTTTTACTTTCAGAAAGGCGTTACTACAAACAGCTTCCATTCAGACATGTACAGTCGTTATCCCTCTTTACCGTAATTAGGGCTGTAAACGAACCGAACGAACACGAACGAGGGTGTGTTCATGTTCGTTCGTTTAACTTTAACCGAACAAATGAACGAACACGAACATAAACGAACACAAAATTTCTTGTTCGTGTTCGTTCATTAAGGAATGTAGCTTGTTCGTGTTCGTTCATGTTCGTTCGTTTAAATGGTAAACGAACATAAACGAACATAAATGAACATAAACGAACATAAACGAACACAAACGAACATAAACGAACACAAACGAACATATATAATTTGTTAAATATTTAATATTTTTGGTTAGTTCGATTAATTCAATTAATTAACCGATTTTAAACCGAATTAATCGATAATTGAAATTTGAAAAAACTCTTAATCATTAGCTGAAACCTAAAATTATCTAATAGATTAACCAATTTTGTTTTGGTTCGGTCGGTTAGTTCGGTTTAATCGAATAATGAACACCCATAGACATATGTGAATAAATTTAAATGAACATAAACGAACGAACATAAATGAACATAAACGAACGAACATAAATTAACATAAACGAACATAAACGAACGAACATAAATGAACGAACATAAACGAACGAATTACCGAACGTTCACGAACATAAATGAACGAACAAGCCTTTTGTTCGTGTTCGTTCATTTAATTAGACGAACACAAAATCTTGTTCACGTTCGTTCGTTTAATAAATAAACGAACATAAACGAACTTCCCGCCGAACGGTTCACGAACGGTTCGCTGAACGTTCGGTTCATTTACAGCCCTAACCGTAATGTCTTTTTTTCTCAATTTTAACCTTTTCTTTTAACTAAAACCTAGTAAGATTTACTTCACCCCGCCGTTAAAATCTTAATCACCCGCAGTAATTAATGTCATCACTACTCTAAATAATGGCCACGTGGCGCACACGTAAGTCATAATAAACGAAAACCCGGGTCCAACCGTCCAAATAGTAATTCTCCCTTTTAGTCTACTCTTTTTCATTTTCTTTTTCCTTAGTCCGATTTGCTTAAAAAAAGAAGAGAAAATGTAAATTTTATTACGGCTCTCCCAATTCTGTAATCTGAATTTTTTTGAATTTTCTTTTCATCATAATCCCCACCTGCTTCATCACCTACGGTCACTTGTCTCGTACTTTAATCTTTTTTTTTCTTTAGTTTTTTAATATTTTTTTTATCTGCACCAAACTTTCCCTTATTTTCCCTCGAAAGTTTTGTTTCTTCTTCTCGTATCTCTAATATTTACTCTAATTCAGTTATTTTGGGAAATTAACTCGATTTTTTGTATAATTCTTTGATAATTGAGCTTTATTCTTCTTTTTGAAATAATTTCTCAGTTTTGGAGAGGTTTTTGACGGATAGTTGTGCTGGGTTTACGTCGGAGTTGGTTCGATTGTTGATAAGTAACCGAAGTTACTATTGAATTTGAGAATCTGAATCGAGGATCTGTGGTGATTTTTTTGAAATAGAGGAGGAGGATCGAATTGAAAATTTCAGCTGATCGAAAGAAAAAGAGTTTTGGATCCGATCGGGGAGTAACAGCGCCATCAGATGGCGCTGTTCAGACGATTATTTTATCGGAAGCCGCCGGATCATCTTCTCGAGATCTCAGAACGAGTCTACGGTAGCATTTTCTTCCTTCGTTTTATTCTTTTTCGTCTTAATTTGTTATTGTTCGATTAAGCTTTAAATTGTGGCAACCGTCTGTATTCTACCCGAGGAATGACAATGGTGACGATGTTTTTGGTTCTCTGGTTCTTTTTAGGAATGCTTGTGTTCAAAATTCTTAGTTCGATTCCTTTTTCTTTGTAGTTGATTTATGTGGACAATGCACTGCTAAATTCCCTGATTTTAGGGATTTGTTGGTTTATTTTGGGTTAATTTATTACAATTAAGAAACTCTACGGATTTTCTACCTTGTTTTTTTTTTCATGGTTGTTGGGGCAATGAGCTGAAATTGGGCGGCGTAGTTGCCTTAAAGTAGAATTAGTCAGTCTATTTGCTTTTATAGTTTGTTACAAAATCACTTGGAGCTTAGAAACTGATAGCTATCTCTTTCTTATCAATGCATTAAGTTTGCATACCATTTTTTGGTATGAATGTTTTTGTTTGGAACTCTAATTTGCTTTTATCTTTATGTGAGCATTTTGGAATGAACTTTACAGTTCACATTGAATAACTTGCTAAATTATGCTTTGCTTTTGGAGGCATATGGATAATATTTCTTATTTGATTCAACTTCCGGGTTGGTTGTTTTGCAGTATTTGACTGTTGCTTCTCCACGGATGTGTTAGAAGAAGATGAGTACAAGGAGTATATGGGTGGCATTGTGGCGCAGCTACAAGACCATTTTCCTGATGCTTCTTTCATGGTGTTTAATTTCAGAGAAGGGGAGAAGCGGAGCCAAATTTCAGACATTTTAACTCAATACGATATGACTGTTATGGATTACCCACGGCAATATGAGGGATGTCCACTGCTTCCGCTTGAAATGATTCATCACTTCCTTCGATCGAGTGAAAGCTGGTTGTCATTGGAAGGACAGCAGAATGTGCTTTTGATGCACTGTGAAAGAGGGGGATGGCCCATACTTGCTTTCATGCTTGCTGGTCTTCTGTTATACCGTAAACAGTACACTGGTGAGCAGAAGACTCTTGAAATGATCTACAAGCAAGCTCCACGGGACCTTCTCCAGCTTCTTTCTCCTTTGAACCCTCAGCCTTCCCAGTTGAGATTTCTTCAGTATATTTCTAGAAGAAATTTGGGATCTGATTGGCCTCCCTCAGATACACCGCTATTGTTGAATTGCCTAATTCTTAGAGTTCTTCCACTCTTTGAAGGGGGAAAAGGGTGCAGGCCAGTTGTACGTGTTTATGGCCAGGACCCCAAAACACCATCCAATAGAAGTTCCAAGCTTCTGTTTACAACTTCAAAGATGAAAAAACAAATTCGTCACTTCCTAAAGGTGATGTCTTACTCTCACAATTGAAACTAAAAAGTTAAAATGACCAAAATTCATGATGTTCTAAAAAGGTTTAGCTGCAGGAAGAGTGTGCATTGGTGAAAATGGATATTCACTGCCATATTCAAGGCGATATTGTGCTCGAGTGCATCCATTTGAATGAAGATTTAGTACGGGAAGAGATGATCTTCAGAGTTATGTTCCACACAGCATTTGTTCGAGCAAATATTTTGATGTTATACCGTGATGAAATTGATGTACTGTGGGATGCCAAGGATCAGTTTCCAAAGGACTTCAGAGCAGAGGTAGGCTGAAAATATATATTCTGTGAATTTTTTCTTTTCTGAAGCCCTAGGAGTTGAATCATACTTATATCTTTATCAGGTACTTTTTACGGATCCTGATGCTGTTGTACCTGGTCTCACCAGAGTAGTAGCAAGTGAAGATGGGAATGAGATAGAAAGTGCTTCACCAGAGGAATTTTTTGAGGTTGAAGAGATTTTCAGCAATGCAGTCGATGTGGTGGAAGGAAAGGTGGATGGCGGCAGTCTGATAGTTCCTCACAACAAACCAGATCAGAAAGATGTCTGGAGGGAGGATGTGGATCCTCCTACATTTCAAGATTGTGCATCAGATGATGGGATTCACAAACAGGGTGCAATGGTGTCTTCTAGTATAGATTCAGTGAAGGACATAGCAGTGGATGATGTGAACTACAAATTATATAAGATTAGTTCTGACATTAATACAGTGAAAGATATAGCAATTGATGATGGAGATATGAAGATCGATTCAGTGGTATTTACTGCTGATGTGCCGAGAGCTAGAGAAATCAGGGAAGTTATAGAAGATGTGGTTGACAAATTAGAAGAGATAGAAGATGAGGGAAATAGAGACAATAATATTCCAGCGAAGAAGTCACAGTCTAAGATGTTTGAGCAAAGCTTGAAAACTGACATTTCCCAACCTAAACTTGAGGAAATATTGCCTACTTCAAAGAAACAGGCTGCACCGGACCCAGAACCAGCTTTAGATTCTGTTCTGGTGAAACCAAAGGGAGATCAACTAGAACCTCAGTCCCCTCCTGCAAGACAAGCAAAGCCAAATATCATATCTCGGTGGATCCCTCCTAACAATGGATTTCGTGTCAAGCCAATGCATGTATCGTACCCACCATCAAGATATAATAGTGCACCACCTCTACTTTCCAGTATCACATCTTTGACAGAATCTGATTCTGGTTCTGATATAGAAGGTTCTACTGAAGCTTTGGTATTAAAGGATGTTTCATCTGAGCAAAACAGTAAGAAGGTTGAGCCTTTGAAGTGTACAGACTCTCCAAAAGAAATATCCACAACTTCAATAATTCCAACATCAAGTACTGGTCTACAGCAATCGGCGTCTATTCCACCTAGCTCTCCACCTACACACTTACCATCTCGACCACCACCACCATCGCCTCCTCCCCTTCCACCAACTACACCCAGATCTTCTTTGTTTGTGTTGCAATCTTCTCAGGAAAATGCAACACCTATACCACCTCCCCCACCTCCTCCCCTGCCAGCGATTGGAAATGCAGTTTCTAGAATGTCTCTTGCAGTATCGCTTCCCCCTCCCCCACCCCCACCCCCTCCACTTCCCCGTCTCCATCCATCTTACGAAGCGGCAAATATACAAAATATTGGTATGGTTTCAAAAACTGCATTTGCAGCTCCTCCTCCCCCTCCCCCTCCCCCATTTTCTAGAAAGCAGACTGCTGAACTGGTTTTGCCTCCTCCTCCTCCAGCTTCACCACCTTGGAAATCTGGGTATTTTTCAGACGCCCCTAGTGCAGCGTGTTCACCTCCTCATACTACTACTGTCAGATCAAGCACATCAAAACTTGGTAATGTTCCTCCTCCCCCTCCTCCTCCACCATTTCCAGGTGCTATGACTCCATCCTTCGCGCACAGAGTGCCATCACCCCCTCCTCCACCCCCACCCCCACCCCCACCCCCACCCCCTCCATTGTCTGGAGCTACAGCTCCCCCACCGCAACCGGTGCTTCCTCATTATGCGGCTTCTCCTCCTCCTCTGTTGCGAGGAACTCCACCCACACCACCACCACCACCTCCACCATCTGCATTGAAGTCTAGTGCCCCACCTCCACCGCCACCATCTGCATTGAAGTCTAGTGCCCCTCCTCCACCTCCACCGCCACCATTGATGTATGGTGCCCCACCTCCACCTCCACCGCCCCCATTGATGTATGGTGCCCCACCTCCGCCACCTCCACCGCCACCATTGATGTCTGGTACCCCACCTCCTCCACCTCCACCGCCCCCATTGATGTTTGGTGCCCCACCTCCTCCACCTCCACCGCCCCCATTGATGTCTGGTGCCCCTCCTCCACCCCCTCCCCCTTCACGTGGAGGGCCACCTCCACCACCTCCTCCCCCGCCATGTGGAGCACCACCCCCTCCACCTTCTCAAGGGGCACCAGCACCTCCCCCTTCACGTGGAGGGCCACCTCCACCACCACCTCCTCCCCCGCCACGTGGAGCACCACCCCCACCCCCTCCACCTTCTCAAGGGGCACCAACACCACCCCCACCGCCACCTCCTATGCGTGGAGCACCACCCCCACCGCCACCTCCTATGCGTGGAGCACCACCCCCACCGCCACCTCCTATGCGTGGAGCACCACCCCCACCACCACCTCCCATGCATGGAGCGCCTGCACCGCCTCCACCTCCTATACGTGGAGCTCCTCCACCTCCTCCAGGTGGAGCACCACCTCCACCGCCTCCTCCTGGAGGTCGAGCTCCTGGCCCTCCAGCTCCACCTGGAGCTCCTCGTGGTGCACCTCCGCCTCCACCAATGGGTGCTAGAGCAGCAGATGTGAGAGGAAGAGGGCGTGGGCTATCGCGTCCTGGGGCAACTGCAGCACCTCGAAGATCTTCCTTAAAACCCTTACACTGGAGCAAGGTTACAAGGGCAGTACAAGGAAGCTTATGGGAAGAATTGCAAAGATATGGAGAGCCTCAAATGTATTATATCTTCTTATACTGATTTTTACTTCTTTTTTTTATGGTTCACTTCTATAAGTGATAAATTCTGACTAAAAGTTTATGCTAAGTTTCCATTGGATTATATATTTCCCATTTGTTTTGCTGACATTGCCTTCTTTTGCCAGTGCACCTGAATTTGATGTGTCGGAGATTGAGGCTCTTTTCTCTGCTGTTGTTCCTAAACCTGCTGATTCTGGGGGTAAATCTGGAGGGCAACGGAAATCAGCTGGATCGAAGCCTGACAAAGTTCATTTGGTAACTTGGAGTTTTTTTTGTTGTTTTTGTGAATAAGCCGTACACATGTTTCTTTCTCAGTGATTGTAGTATTGTTACGGAACTACCTTAGACTGAATGAACAAGATTGGCATTATTAGAAATTGAAGAATTCATAATTTTAAACATATAGTGCAGGACTAGGTACATTCTTTTTGATTTCTGCTCCTGATGTTCTTATGTTTTTGCTGTATTCTTGGAACAAAATATTGATGTAAACATACCTGAAATGCCAAAATGTATAAAAGGTTATGTTTATTACATTTGTGGAACTTTATAGGACCATCATGGTGATTCCTATTTAACTCTTCTTTGATGTCATCACTTACAATTTTTTTCTTTCCATCGTAGGTTGACTTGAGGAGGGCCAACAACACTGAAATTATGCTCACCAAAGTTAAGATGCCACTCTCTGATATGATGGTAAGCTGGATATAGTCATGTTCTTGCCTTTATTTTTGTTTTAAGCTCAAATAGAGGAAGTGTATGATATGCTCATCAATATAGATGTGATCTTGGAATATGTCGCTTTTACTTTTCCCCATAATATATTTGAACAGGAAAAAGTTTACTTGATTCATGTTATTTTTCTAGTGGTTGCACACTTGCACTTAAGTGACCAGAGAGGTGCTGTCCTTAGGACCATTGGCTTCTTCAGCAGATTATATCTTGGTGTATGCTAATTCTTAGGATTCTCATGCTATATCTGACTAAATTAGTGGCTGCATGGGAGAAAATGGGTTTTTCTTTGAACTGATCCCCTCTTTCTTCCTTGTTTCCCATTTTCTTCTTATTTTTAATCAGATGTTTTCAATTTATTTGTTTATTAGCCATTTACAGTGCTATCTATTTTCTCAGGCTGCAGTACTAGCAATGGATGATACAGTATTAGATGTTGATCAAGTGGAAAATCTCATAAAATTTTGCCCAACTAAAGAGGAAATGGAACTTCTAAAGGTGAAGCTTTAGCATATACATAGGTTAAGTATTGAATTTTAAGCTATTCAGAACTGCTTTTATACCCAGGGTAGGAATCTGTTTACCATTTTGAGTTTATCTTCTTTGGTTGTGATTTACTCTCTATGTGATTTTTTAGGGCTACACTGGTGACAAGGAGAATCTAGGAAAGTGCGAACAGGTCTGCAAAATTTCCTCTAACCACCACTTCTAACTTTGTCCAATTGTTTGACTTGGGTGTTTTATATTCGTAGAGTGATAGATGATTGCCTAGCAATTGGCCTGCCGTGTTGATAAAGAAAAAACTTTAAGCCATCCAGTTTTAAGAATTTTCTTTTAAATTGTGATCCTTTTGGCACGATTATCAAATCCAATATCGTGTCTTATTTGAAGTGTTTGAATGATTTGTTTTTTACCATTTTTGTTTGAAGTTCTTTTAGGGTGCGAAGGGAACACATTTAGAAACTCCCTCAACCTCTCCAAGTTCTTTGTTCTTAACTTCACAAACTTTTACTTTATAATACCCTTTGGCATTATCCTTAATGAGACAACTTATCCATGATAATTTCTTTGCAAATTATAGGTTAAAGACAGTAGTTGATGTCTAAGCTTAGATTTTCATTTTATCTGCATGCATTTTTCATTAGAACATGTAAACTAAGATGAAGTTTGTACTTGTCATAGCTACTGTTTTTCCAGCTATTATCTTTTCCTACTAGTATTTTTGGAACAATACATGCCTGATAACTAATTGTTTTGGCATCAACTTTGAGAACAGTGGTAGGTTTGTCTTGATGGAGTTGGTGTCTTGTCATTTTTTCAATTGTCAACGTGTACTTAGTCTCTAACATCATTTGTCTTTTCCCCCGTGTGTCTGTGTGGGTATTTATAAAATAAATTTTTAAGGATACATTGTCATCACTAAGGGATTAATTGACAACAGGCAGCATTATTCATGAAAATGAATATAGTTAAGATTGTTTTCTGAAAGTTTCTTGATGTGGATCATTGTTTTCAAACAGAGGGAGAATTAGTTATGTATTTGACTACTCGTTATGATCTTCTGTAAAATCTTGTTATTCTTACTCTTGGAGGCCACTAGCTAGTTCACTGACTGAAATAGTCAAATAGATATTGGAAAGTCCATATTTGCCTTTGGAGGGGTTGTATGTTTAGGTGACTGATAGATTTAACCCTCTTGATTTTGTGTTTTTTTTGGATGAAGAGAAATATAGGATGTTCCAGGGAAAAATTACCCTTGACAAAGCTCCTTGTGCTCCTAATTTTTATTAAGTGGGTATCAGTGAATGGAAGTGCGCAAGGCTATTGGTCAATCTGACATTAAGAAGATTAAAAATAAAGCACTAGAGGAGCATTGTAGAAAATACTTGATAATGACACCCTAGTATTTCTTTTACAAAGAAACTCTAGCTAAGACAATTAGTTCTTGGAGCTGATTCTAACTGGATCCATCTTGCAAAAACTTATAAATTCTAACTGGCTTTGAATTTTTTATGTCCAGTTCTTCTTAGAGCTGATGAAAGTGCCACGAGTGGAGTCAAAATTAAGAGTTTTTTCCTTCAAGATTCAGTTCGGTTCTCAGGTTTGGTGGTATCTCCTTAGTTAATCTGATTTGATCCCTTTTGTTTTTATTGAATCCGTGTTTGACATGTTTCCTCACACTTTTTACCACCTGCAGATTTCTGAATTTAGAAAGAGCTTAAATACTGTAAATTCTGCATGTAATGAGGTACATTATTAATATCTCTGAAGAGACTTGACTTTACGTTTTATATATTCTTTGTCTACTACTTCTATATTGGTTATCTAGGTACGGAATTCCCTTAAATTAAAGGAGATCATGAAGAAAATTCTCTATCTGGGAAATACCTTGAACCAAGGAACCGCAAGGGGTATGTGTCATGTTTAATTTTCCTTTTGGCTTTTGTCTTTGACTAGAACTGCAGCTTATGGAAACATTGTGCAGAGAAGAGGGCTTCTAGCTAAACCATGTGTGTAATGTAGTACTTTGATGTTTTTCTAGACTCATTCTTGTGAATAATACATGCTTTGGTGTTTACATGTTTTGTTTCAAGTGAGGTTAAGTTACTTTATTTTACAGCACTCCCACATCTTAAACAGGAAATCTTGTTGATCTGTATACTCCTTGGGCCTAGTACAGAGTTTTGGAAGTATGCTTATCATTTCTGATAGTTGCTATCAGATGCTGTTAAGGCTTACCTTATAATCCCATGTGCTACTTTCTTCTTCTTTAGAAGAAATGCCAAATGATATTTGGATGTAAGAAGAAAATTAAATATGCTTTTCTGAACTTCTCATATCAGTTCCTAGTTTTTGTCTTAATCTTTGAAGTTGTTTGGCGTCTTAGAGTCTTGGTGTTTACGTTGTTTATAAATTTCATAGATGTCTACTAACTTGGTACTTTTTATGGTGGTTAAGGCATGTATTTAATTCTAAATCAAAGGAAAATTGCTTCACTGGTGCAATCATCTATGCATCCTCAATAGCTATAACTTTAATTGGGTTATGCATACATGTCCTTCCGTCGTCTGGTTTCCAAATTTATGTCTTCTACTTTGAACTTTTACATGATGCTGGCAATTAATACTTTTTCCTTGTTATGCTACTAGCTCCAGTTTTATTTTTGTTTCTTTCGAAAACTACTAGTTCGAAGCACAGTATCTTTCTATTTTTATTTATTATGCATTCAGTGCTGGTCAACTACTCAGATTTGAGTTGGTGAAAATCTTTTAATTGTTGCATGTTCCTTTAATATGAAGTTTCAAATCATTTACAATTATACAGGTTCTGCTATTGGATTTAAGTTGGACAGTCTTCTAAAGCTCACAGATACACGTGCTTCTACCAGCAAGATGACACTGATGCATTATCTTTGCAAGGTTTTGTTTACTAATTTTCTTTCTCTGTGGTGTTATGAAGGTCATTCTGCTTCTTGTAATATTTGCCTGAATTATGTTTTATACCCAGTTTTTATGTTATGTTACTACTGGCACACTTGTTTCTGATGCAACCAGCAACCGGCAATTTGAATTGAGGCTCAACTCTATTTTATTGTTGCTCAGGTTCTAGCCGCCAAGACACCCACACTTCTGGATTTTCACCTGGAATTTGTTAGCCTAGAGGCTGCAACTAAGGTTTCCATCAGTCTTTTTAGCATTTGAGGGTTTTTTTTTGTAGTTTGATGACACTATGTTTAGTTTGAAGCCTTGCCTCCTGTGCAGATACAATTAAAATCTTTAGCAGAAGAAATGCAAGCTATAATTAAGGGATTAGAAAAGCTTAAGCAGGAGCTGGTTGCTTCCGAAAATGATGGTCCTGTGTCCGAAGTTTTCCGGAAGGTACATAGTTGTTTCATTGCTTTTTATTCTTCCACCTAGACAAGGTTTGTTGCATTGTCTTAACTGTACCTGATCGGCTACTAGCTTTCTTGTTTTTCACCCTCTGCATGTGTAACTATTTTATACAATGCAATAAGAGATTGTATGTGAACATGAAATGCCCCTAAAAGTTGGTTAGTTAAAAAGAACCAGAGTAATACAGGTTTAAATTGCAAAAGTGATACTTTCTGTTTTGAAAGTTCCTTCAGATAATGTTCTCTGATCTTACATGGTAGTCCTTTCCGTTTGAACACCATTGGGTTTTATATCGTTTTCTAGTGCATTGGAGTGATCATCTGTTATGTAGCTTTGTGGCCTACATCTAACACTATCAATGGCATTTTCATTTATCTGGGGAATGCTTTTTTTGTTCTAAACATTTCTTTTTTCTTGTTTTAATTTAGACGTTAAAGGAATTTATTTCTGTTGCTGAGACGGAGGTGGTGTCCTTAACAAATCTATATTCTACAGTGGTAATTTGCCAACTGCAGACATTCTCATTGATACATCATCAATTGTTGTCCAACTCTTGATTATATTCAATCATTTAGATTTTTTTCAACTTTTTGGTGGACAGGGTAGAAATGCAGATGCACTTGCACTCTATTTTGGTGAGGATCCTGCCCGATGCCCATTTGAGCAAGGTAGATTCTACAGTAATACTTTCTATACCTATAATGCCCTCTGTTTCTTCGACTCTTCGTTTTTCTTGAAATACTTATATTTGACACCTTCTGGTGCATATCCAAACATAGGTATGGGGTAGGCTGTTCACGGACCGGAATGCTCACCCAGGCTGACTCGAACTTTATTTAAATAATTCTAAAAGGTTTTTATTTAAATTTAATTATAAGAAACATATAAATATTAATATAAAATTATATTTTGAAAATTTTTAAACCGTAAAATGGGTTATTTGGGTGGTCCAGGTTGAGCTTGGGAAACTTTAAAAACCGGGTTGTGGTCCAGTCTGGCCCATGAACACCTCTAGTATGGGGATATGAACCTCCAAATGCATGAAAAATCTACAAACCATTTTGGTAGTTGGTACATACTTGTATCCGATGCTCACATCTGAATCTTGGTAAGATAGATTATGTCTTCACTGCAATGTCATTAATAAGAATATTAGAAGGCATTTTATGACCCATCTTCTTTTCTTTTTCTCCAACCTTCACACAACACTCAACCCCGTTTCCTTTTCCTTTTCCCATCATGAAATGGGAATAAAAAATCAATCCCCACGAGGTTTGTGGGCTAAAGTTTCTGGAAGTTGAACTAAAATCTCATGTATACTGGTTTGGGAATAAAAAATCAATCCTAATTTGAACAAGGATTCTGTTTCGTATTTCATGTATACATCTAATTCTCTATCCTAGTTAGGGTTTTGTTTATTTTCTAGATCAAGATGTCCCTCGCAGTATACTGGTTTTACACGGTGATTTGCTATGTTGCTCCAACTTTTAATTTTTCCTGAATTATACGTGCCTTATCCACATCTGGATATGGGTATGGGGATATGATGTTCCAAAAGACTTTCTAAGTACATAAAAATCTTGAAAGAAATTGCACATATCTGCCTTGGACACGTCCATATTCGATATTGACTCTCGACTCTGAGTAATTTAAGCTGTTTGAAGTTGAACTGGTCGAATCTGAATGTTGTATGCTAGTTTTATATGGTGAAGTTTGTGGACTCTGATGTTGTATTGATCAATGCAGTTACTGCAACACTCTTAAATTTCGTGAGGTTGTTCCGGAAAGCACATGAAGAGAATGTTAAACAGGCTGAACTGGACAGGAAGAAAGCTGAGAAGGAGGCTGAAATGGAGAAAGCCAAGACAGCCAACCTTAAAAAGAAGAGTGCAAAATAGTTGAAAACCAGTTTCTCTATTCCTTCAAGGTAATGTCCACCTTCCAATCTGCAGAGACCCGTGCCGATGAGGATGACCGAATTGCAGGAACTACTGCTTTCGAGGACTTTTGAGGTGCCTGCTGTTACATGCCTTAAAAAGATGTCATAAATGAGGCTTTTAGGCCACTTGAATTATGCATAAGGCTTCGGGAGGCGTTTTCTATGGGAAGATATTCATTCACATTACTATGAATGATTTTTTCAGTCAGATGGACCGAACGAGTATGCAGAGAGCGGGTTATGAACGGCAGAGGTTTAAACTGCAAGTTATCAAAGGTAACTGCTGCTATGACCCTTCTAGCATTATTTTCAGAACCGCGAACTGGGTGGACCAGCAGCTCTCGATGATGATTGATTTCTTTTTCGGCCTCCACCATTCGTCTGGCATATTTGTTTCAGCATCTGAATGGATATCTGTGGAATCAACAAAGCCGGTGAGACCCGCTGTACCATGAGAACATGTAGTGTACAAAGCTCTAACCATCCCGCTTACTGTAGAATTCAATTCTTTATCTTGTAACATAATCATTTGTTCCCCCCCATGAAAAAGGCCCACCATAGGAAGAGGTTGTATAGGATTAATTAGGTTCTAGGAGAAGAGAGATTAGAAGAGGGGCTTTCGTGTTGCAAGTGTAATATAGCACCCAGAATACATAGCCTGCCCATTTGTAAAACCTCTTTTGGTTTCTTTCATTTTATTTGATTTCATTCCTCAACAACTAATTCATGTAAAATTAGTATAATATGACTCAAAACCTATGAAATACAACAACATTTTGTAAAATGTTTTTTTGCATGTGTTTTACCACTAGTTTTAGACCTAATACTTCCCTCGTAAGCATTTAACTTAGAATTATTATCCTATACACTAGCGGTGGAAACTAAAAATTTCCTGATTGATCCTTTAAGGATTATTATCTTATTTCATGAATTTTTTTTGTTGATCCTGTTTGATCGTTCCTATCGTACATGTTCAAAACCACTTTGATTTTAACTATGGGTATAATATTTTTAACAATTTGGAGGTTGTAATGCTCCAACATGGGATCGCATTTGATTAGTTTGGGAATTGAAAATGAGATTAATATTTTATACACCAGCGTTGGAAACTTTCAGTTTTCACAAGCGCCTTAGTTTTAGGGTATAGGGAGTTTAGTTTAGGGTTTAGGTGTAGGGGTTTAGAATTTAGGGATAGTTGTTTTAATTCAAGGTTTAGGGTTATAATTTAGGGTTTATAGGTTAGGGTTTAGTTTTTAGGGTAATATGGTGAGGATTTAGGTTTTAACCTATAAACCCTAAACTATAACTCTAAACCTTAAATTGAAACAACTATCCCTAAATTTTAACCCCTACCTCTAAACCCTATATCCTAAACTAACTCTTTATACCCTAAAATTAAGAATATTTATCCTTCAAAATATTGCCTAATTATGAAGTATTGTATTGAGAGAAATTGTGAGTCGCACAAAATGTGTGGGTTCCTCATTGTTTTGATGTCGATATCTCTCTTCTATTAATGTTGCTGTAAAGAGCACAAACATTTGACTAAAAAAAGGAAAATTCATGAAGTTTTCATATATCCAACTTTTGACAAGTCTTAATTGTAGGGTAGAAGAGGAGGAATTCTAGGAGAAGGAATAAGAGTGTACCTAATAAATTTAGAATTTATAACTTAAAAATATATCAATTGGATATAGTAACTCAAAAGCTTTTGAACTAAACTGATCATTTACTATTCGGACATTTAATATTTCTTGATCATGGCATGGCATATAATAATATAATATGGAATTTTCCATTCATCTTCTCCCGGTATTTACTTTTGTTTACAGAAGAACATACAGGACTATCAATTCCCAAAATCCAAACAAAATATATAATAATTCTGAAAAAAAGAAGGAATTAATAATTAAAAAGAGAGAAAGAATCCCACTTCTGTTTCTTGAGTCCCCGCCAGAAATTCGCTGGTATTCTCAGAAAATGAATCCTGTTTGTATGAATTTACATGTAGCTTCGTAAATTCAAGACTTTAATCTACGGAAATTCTTCAATATTCTTCAACATCACATAAGCATTCCCATCTTTCTCTGCAACAATCTCAATCTTGTAACAATATCTGCCTTCTCGATCCACCAAACACCCTGTTTTGCAGCTCTTGAAGAACATGGAGCTCACCACAGTATCAAGAACAACAAAAATGGAGTACAAATAAGCAATCAAAACCCCTTCCAAAGCCAGCGAAAACCCACTGAAATCACCACCGCTACGGTAACCATAAGCTCTCACAACAATACGGTAATGGAACAGAGCTTCAATGGCCGCCAACGCCAGGTTCCCCGGCACCGCCAACGCCAAAGCGGTCAAAGTCCTCCCCTTTATCAAAACACAAGACTTCAGAATCGCTAAATACCCACCGGAATTCTCCATTCCGGAAGAAACCAAAGCCAAGTTACAAACTATAATGGCATTGGCAACAATCATTGAATAAACAACGGCGCCGGTAGCCGACATGAAGGTGAGCCAATTGGGAGATAACGAGAACCCGAACCCGTTAACGAAATGGTACCCGAAGAACAAAATAGAGAAAGCTGTTGAATTTGCAGCCAAAAGTAAAAGGAAATTGCATATGAAAGTGGAAAACAGAGGCTTGTAAAGAGATGAGATTGAAGAGAAGGAAGACGGGGAGTTGTGTTTGAAGAGATGGATAATGGAGGCTTTGGATAAGAGAAAGAAGGAAAGGGTGAAAGGGAGAGCGAAGATCGATGAAGAAACGGTCTGGGAAATCTTGAAACTGAGGACGGTGAAGAAGTTGGAGGACGGCGGGAACTCGGCCGCCATGAAAACAGCTCTGAGGTGGCTGTGGATAGGTGGTAAGAGAGGGGAAAGGGGGACGAAGAACTGGGAAACGAGGACGGAGAGTGCGTAAGGGAAAGCGAGTGCTGCAGATGTTGCGGTGAAATAATGATAGTTTTGAAGGAAAGTGTAGATTGATCTTCTCATGATGGTGGTGGCTTGAGTTCTTGAGGTGTCTTCCATGGCGGATTCGCAGAGAAGCATGGAGGTTTTTGTGTGTGGGATTAACTACGCAAATGCAAGCACAAAACAAAGCCCTGATATCTCCTCCCTTTTTAAGTTATCTTCAAAGGGTGGGGTTTTATTTTATTTTATTTTAAGAAAGAAAGAAAAATGATCGGTAAACTAAAAACTAACAGATTTGCAGAGGTGAAGATTGGAGAAGGTGAACGGGGATTGATTATTACCATCAGAGACTGTTTGAATTTATTAGTAGGAGTCAAACATTTGAAAATTTTAAGTCAGTCGAGTTTATAAAATTTGAGTTAAAAGAGTTATTTTAGTTTTTGTTCAAATTTAATTATAAATATTTATATTGTTATGGTACTAACTAATTCCAATTTAAACGATTTTCTATAGCTATATATGCATATATATTTTTATATGTTTTTTTTCAAATATATATGATATAAAATTGAGAAACTTGACTTGAACTTGAAAACTGATCTACTCATTACTAAAAATGTCGAGTTATTTAATTTTTTATTTTACAACTCAAACTTTATTTGAATTTTTTGAGTCAAGTCAAAATGAGTCCAATCAAAAAAATTTGAGTATTTTCGTATCGATTTTAACAATTTAATTCTTTCAAATGAGTTTTATTCTTTCTATTTATCAGTGTTTATTTTCATTTTTATAACGATAAATTTTTATTTTATTAATTCGAAGATGATAGTATAGAGATTCATCACCATAACGATTTTTAATACAATTTATTCATTTATAAAATTAAAATTCCAATCCTCACTCTATACCAAAAAAAAAAATCTAACACGTACCCTTGTAAAGAAACTAGTAATTAGTAGTGTTTACTTCCATTTTTCTAATCTACTAATCACCCATATTAGGTGACCAATATAAGAACTTATTGAGAAAATTAAAATAAAAATACCCTTTTATTGATTAAAAAAATTTTATCTTGAGATTTTATTGAATTCAAGGATAGAATAGTAAATTTAATTGTTAATATTTTTATCCTTTTGCTAATTCATATTTTTAAAATTAAATTTGTTTTTCTTTAAAAAAAGTTAATTTTGAACCAACAAGGGTTGGTCCAAGTGGTAAGTAACTTGGTTCCGCTTAAACATATTTCGAGTTCGAGACGTTGTGTATACAGAAAATCTCTGTTGGGAGACTCACCTACCAAAGTCAGGTGTGCGACGCAAGTCGATCCGAATTAGTCAAGGCGAAGCCCTAAAAACCGGAAGGGCAACCCAAAAAAAGTTAATTTTGAACGTCATTTTTCAAAAAGAAGTAATTTTTTATTTTTTTACGAAATGATGAATAAACGTTGGCCATGTTTGGTAATTAGCGGATAGCAGATAATATTAGCTGATTTGATTATCGGATTGTATTAGCCGATTGTATAAAAGTGTTTGGTAAAATTAACTGATAGTTGTAAGATTATTTAAACAAGCAAAATGACATATAATGACACGATTATATTCAATATTTATTTGAATAATGTGTAATTTATTATTATTTTGTTTAATTTAGTTATATTATGAAAATTAATTTTTTAATATCATTTTTAAACACGTATGAAGGATGTATATATTATTATTTTTATTTGTAAAACTATCTTTTTAATTTAATTTTAATAATTATTAAATTTATATGTATATATTAATTTCTTATTTATAAAATTATATTTTGAATATAATTTTATTAATTATTAAATTTATATGGATATATTAATTTATTATTTATAAAATTATTTTTTAAATTTTATTAGTTATTCAAATTTATGTTATTTAAAAAATTATAATTATCAATGACAAAATAGTCTTTACAAGTATTTTATCTAAACATCTAACTCAAAAAGCTCCTGAAAGTGAGCTTTTTCAAAATAAGAAATTCCATCACAATCCGCTACCAAACATCTAAATTAGTGGATTTAATTATTTTAACCTCTAATTTTGACTCAAAAAATTATTTACCAATCAAGACCGTTATTTTTTTTATAACAAGATGAATAAACGGTAATTAAAAGTGGCAACATGGATGTTACAAAAAAAAAGTGGTAGCATGGTAATATGAGTGGCAGTCTATATACACAATCATGTTTAGGGATAGTAAAATTATCCGACCAGACTCGACTCGGTGTGTCGGGATTTGACCCAATCAGGTTTTTAGTATTGGATTTTGGGGATCGGAGCAGGGCGGGTTTTTGTAAGTACCGAGTCGGGGCGAGGTGAATTTGGGTATATGCTAAAAATTTCATGCCCCAGTATATATTTAAATAAATATATAATTTTTATTATATATATATATATATATATACTTTTATGGTTGTTAAGCTAACTTTATTTGTTTTTTTTTGGGTTTGTACTTATCGTAATTATTTTAGATGTTGTTCAAGTTTTAACATATCCGATGCTAACGGTCAATGGTTCAAGTTTATTCTTTTAAATATGTAATTTTTCATGTGGGTACTTTAAAATTAGTTTTATTTTATTTTTATATAGGTTTAAAGTCCTTTGAAACTATATATTTGTGGTCGTGATGATGGATTGACCGGATTTAACTTTTATCGTCGGTAAAGATTAAGATTTTTTAACTTTTTGGGTCGGGGTCAGTTATAAGAGTTCCTACATTGAGGTGGGGCAAGGCGAATAAATTAATATTTTAATTCGAGACGGAACGAAATTAAATTTAAGAATTTATAGATCAGGGCGGCCAAAAACCTGCCCCACCCCATTGCTATCCCTAGTCATGTTAATTTCTCATTGTTGTTTTTAAATTTTATAGGTATTTATTGATAATATGAAGTACATATGACTACCACCCAAGCTGCCACATTAACACCATCCAAAATTTAGATCTTGTTTGGCAATTAGCAGTTAGTTATATCGAACTACATTAGTTGATAGCTGATTATATTAATTGATTTGACTAGTGAATTGTATTAACTGATTAAATATAAGTGTTTGGTAAAATTAATTGATAGTTGATAGATGTTTGATTATTTAAATAAGCAGAACGACATGTAAGGACATGATTATATTTGATACTTGTTTGGATAGTTTATTAGTTATCAATATTTTGTATCTAATAATATTAATTATATTATAAAAATAATTTTAAATATAATATTACTAAGCATATTTGAAGGTTCTATATATTAATTTATTATTTATATAATTATTTTTAATATAATTTAATTAATTATTAAATTTAAATACAAATATAAATGTGTGAGAATAAAATGAAAAAACAAAAATATTAGTTTACAAATGTCACAATATAAATACGCGAGAGTAAAGAATTAAAATAGATAAGGTTAAATTTAGGTTACTTGGAAATTTTTTTATATATAATTATTAAGGGTAAAATGGGTTTTATAACTCTTATGTCAAAATCTTTAATCTCAAAAAGCTACTATTAGCATCTTTTTTTAAAATCAAAGGTTTCACCCAATTCGTTATTCACAAAACCTCTAATTTAAATAGTCAAATATCTAATTCTAGCTCAAACCGCTATTTACTAAACATGAACTCATTATTTTATTCGATATTTTTGTTAAAAAGATGATTTGATATAATTCGGAACATAATATATATACATATATATTTGACATGTTAACAAATATATTAAATAAATATAAAGATCAGGGGCACAGGACAAACTTAGAAATCAATTATTCATTGACATAAAATTCTGAGTTTGAACTCTACAAACGATATGTTATTTTATTAGAAAATAATTAAAATATGTAAAAGAAAAAAAAACAAAAAAGAATCTATATCATCTTATTTGGGACTTATTTCTTACATGCTTGCAATTGCAAAAAGTTATTTGCTTTTTATAATCTACAAGAAACTCATTGTTATATTATGTAATAATCAATAAATGCTAGTTTTCTTCTTATGTGTATAAATCATATATATCATATAATATTAAGATTTTCCACCACTTTCAACATTAATTACAAAAAATAGATAAACAATTATTTGGGATTTATAATATACTAATTTTTCAAATAAACTAATGAATTTTATGCAATGGACATTTTGTATTAAACTCAAATCCCCTATCAAAAAATATTTGTTAATAATTTACTAGACTTAATAATTTTAAACATAATATGATACTACTATAATATGAAAATATAATTAAACATAACATATATAACATATCGATTATAAAGATCTTGAATACGATTATATAAGAAATTCACTAATTGATTTAGGTGACTAAAAATATTTATATTGTCACATTTTTTACGAGTTCAAATCTTGATATGAAAATATAATCTCTCTTTTTAATAAGAAAATACAATTATACAAACCCGATATGTTTTTATGAATTGCTAGATTTATAATATACTTTACATGGTGTAGTAGTAGTAGGGCCAAGTCTCTTATATTTAGTTATGTCTCACATGGTAAAGGGATTCATTCTTTGCTTCAAAGAAAATACGTAATTATAACCCTGCAAAAGAAAATGAAATCTTAAGCCCCAAGATGGCTTTAATCTTTTTATTTTATTTTATTATATATATTAAAGAAAGTCATATTCATAGAAAAATAGTTTGCTATGAAATAAATTATTCCGAAAATCTTAAAATCTGCGATTTTTTTCTTATATGTATAAAGTCTAATTTATAATTTTTATTGAATAAAATAATAGTTTTGAATGTGATCATGATTATTAAATTCATAAGTAAATATGATTGGTTTTTTTTTTCAATATTTAAATATGATTAATTTTCATTGAGCAGTTAAATAAAAATCCAGATAGGGTAATCATTGATTTAAGGCATTTTTAGTTAACTTTAGTTGGACAATATTTTTTTTTTAATTAAAAAAAAGTTTTTTTATTCTAAATGACAAATGTCAATACACGAGTCTATCTAAATATTTTTTACCACTCGACCAATTAATAGATCTTGATTTAGGACATAATTTTTAGTTTTTACAACCATTTGAAAAGAAGTTGCAGTTAATTAAGAAATTAAACAAAAACCCTACTGTTTAATTAATTAAAAAATTAACTTAATCAAACCAAGCCTAGCCAAGCCAGGTTAAGGTAGGTTTGGAATGACTTGGCAATGGTCTATTATATGAGGTAAGATAAGGTATTATGAAGTTGGTGGGTGGTCGTATTGACCTTGCCTTCTTTTAATAATATTATTAACATGTGATTTATTTATATATAAATTATATTATGTTGTTTTTTTAAATAAAAATGGGTTTAAGGGTGTGTTAAACTTTATCTTTTATATTCGAAAAAACCATATTTATAGTTATACTCATGTATAATATATCTTAGATGCAACATGCAAATGTAAAATACAAATATTTTAAGAAAAGAAATATAATTAATAAGTTTCTTTTAAGTTGGTTAAGTGACTTCCTAACTAAAAAGGTTTTCCAACAAAATAATAATTAAATTAAATTATAATCAAGTGATGAATTAGCTTAAAATAATAGTCGGTAGACAAAGACGAATTTGGATTTATACATTAACACGAGAAATTAAACAGGATTCGGCGTAATGTGAGAGTTGAACTACTCCCTTCACTCGTTTTTGGTAGCCAACTTAATTTGATTTAAATTACTGTATTCAAAAAAATTAATATTTATTACTTTTTTTTATCAAGTATGATTTCATAAGAAAAAGGAATTCAAACGTAAACAAAATAGTCACAGCTAAGCCAGAATAATTTTGGAAAGGATCACACATAGTAAAATTTAAACCATAATAAACATAGACTGATAATTCACATGTCATTTACATACAGTAAATTCAAACGTAAATATTTAAAGATCCAGAAATTCAATAATTGGTTTGATTATGTTAGGGTTTAACTATAAAAGATTGGAATTTTCTTTATTAAGAATTTGTTTTTCTTGGGGTTATAACTATTAATAGAATTAAAAGTGTATTGCTCAAAATACCGAACAATCTTTTTTTGTGTATGTTTGAGTGAGAGAATAAGCTTTGCATGTGGGAATACAATAGCATGGACTTGCATTTAATAATTTAGATAATGAGCATGAACAAACCTCATTTTCTTAAATTTCTTTATAAATTAGTATGTATCTATATATAATAGACTAGTGGAAATAAAAAAGAGCTTTTATATTATAAATTTTGATTGGATTGATTGACTTGATGATTTTTTTGTTTAAATTAATTCAATTTAATTTTAATTTATGTTCATAATTGAGTAGAAATAAATACAATTAGTTCTTAATATACAGATGCAACAGTCTCAGGATAAGATAAGAGTTACATATATCGAAATTTTACTTGAATTTATTAAACAATGTTAATTAAGATTTTGACCAAGAAAGAAAATGAAAAAAATATCATAGATTTTAATACTTATATGAGTTTGCATGGTATGGCTCTGAAGTGGTCTATTGTCATTATTAGATTTTTCTTGAAGAACAATCATTTATGATTTAATTCTACTTATCCATTTGTTTAACTAATTAATAATTATACATGTTTTGTTCCTTTAACTAACAGCAACTATAACTCATTTCATTGTCTTAATATATTTCATCCTAATTAGATATTCAATTATTGCAATAAAATTTTAAAAACATCTGTTTAAGCAGGATTTAACAAATCACGATTAATTGGGTACCTCTCATTGCGTTGTCATTGATCACACTAGCGGTTATTAAATTTATTTTTTTATCAGCAAAAAAAAAATGATTTTATTAAGGGAAATCATACAATCTGAGACAACGTGTAAACAAAACACCGAAACAACACTCTGAAACACAAACACGGACAAATGTTCGAACCAAAAAGCAACAACACACCAATGACAATCCCAACAGCAGACTTCCAAAGCCAAAAACAACTCCAATCACCTAACACCCCCTAACTCCAACACCCCTCGCAATCGAACCAGACCACCCACTGCCACAACCTCTTACAACCCCACACGTTGCAGCAGAATAGTACAATGGCGTAGCTGCCAACCATGACGCCCAACATCCACACATTACCCGTGGCAAGTTAATTACCAAGGCAAGTCAATTATCGTGGCAAGTTAATTGTCGAGACAACTGGAAAGTTCCATATTGGAAAATCCATCGAGAATATTGACTCCCTCTTGTTTTGCAAGCACGTCCGCAAAACCATAACACAATCTCACCTTGATATGGACCCAACAAATGTTCCACACGCCACACCCTTAATCACAAAAGACCATCATAAAAGATAAATTGCAACATGGGTAGGGAAAAATAGTTTAAACCATTCAGACATTCGAAACCAAGCTATACGAATTACACTCCCTTCGCAAATACAACGAAAACGTGTTAGCCTCCCGAGAGATTGAATCCCAACCATGTTGTCGTAGTGTCTTCTACACCAATTTTCGTGTCGCCAAAGAACCTAACCCTCTTGTTTTCCACGACTTTACACGCATCGTGACTCCGGACACCTCCTTTCCCGCTATTCTATAATCTTTGCAATATCCTTCACAATTACCTTCTCGTTTCGAATAGTGTGAGCCCTTATCAATCGATCAAGCTGGACCGTTTCACGTGCTTTCCTTAGGATATCCTCTCGTTGATGTAACGACTTTGATTTAGATGTTGGTCCCTTCAGTGAATCTCTAATGTTGCTAACCTTCCTCTGAGATCTTTTACCTTTTTGTATTTGTACGTTTCTACTGCTCAAAGTTCTCAAAATTGAGTACTGCTATAAGCTCCATTAGGACATCAAAATCGGTAACCATTGGCCTACTAACACTCGTCTCTAAATTCACCGAGGCACATTGCACCGAACAATCACTGCCATTTCATTCAGCCTCAATCCACTATCCACCCCCACGCACCTCCATAGACTCGACTCTCGATACTAATTCTACCTCCTCATCTGCAGTATGATCCCCCGAGTGTTTCGTTCCACCACTCATATTTTCCTCAACCAGTTCTTGTACATTCCATAACTGATTATCTCGCCAATACGGTACTATACTAATATCTAAATTTTCTTGTTGTGCATTATACTTCTATGGACTAATGTGCTCACATGCTACCTCTCTAGCACACTCCATATCCTCCCTCCGCTCACTCGTAGCACAATGCTCGTGTTCCTCATAGTCCATTACCTTATGATCCTTGACATCATCATCCGATTGCAGCTCATCATCAACACTCTTCTCTTTAGACTCATATGCCCTCTCACAATTGGCACACAGTAGTTGTTCTATAGATGGTTCTATCTCCATCACATTTGCTCAAAATACCTCACAATGTACTTGTATTTCTATAACCTCCTCAATCAGCTCCAATTGTGAGGTCTCAATGAGAATCCGTCGTCGTTCGAATGAATGTGGCTCAAGATTTAAGTCATCACATCTGATCATACTTCCCTAAAGCGAAGCCACATTATTAAAAGTCCCTCGTGACCAGACATGTATCGACAGTCCACTAATCGCTAACCACACACGTCGATTCCTTGAAACCAAACCAGATACCCAATTTTGCACACTTGCAAACCATTTATCAAACGCCATATTGCCAAGAACTTATCTTCTAACCTCCATACTCGTAAACATTAACAATATTCGAGACCCCACAATTGGGAACCGACACCACGCGATCGTTGTAATGCCCGAGTTTAGGTTCTGGGAGATAATCGTGTTTGGTTAAACCGATTCGGGTTAAGTTAATTTTAAAGCTATTTTAAATGGATAACCTGGTTTTAATAAAAAGGACAAAATGGGAATTTTGAAATAAATAAAGGGTTTTTGAAATGCTATCATCTTCTCCAAAAAAATTCTCTTTTTCGCGTTAAACCTCCCCAAAACCCCATTTCACTATTCTATTGCTTCTAGCTTTCCATCCAAGCGATTTCTTAAAGGTAAGTGATTCTTTAACTTGGTTTTATCTTCCTTGAGTCATAGATACTAAGATTTTTGCAAAAACCCATGGTTTAAACTTTTTTGATTTTAAAGTTCGGTTTGAAGTGGAAGGGAGTTTATGGGATTTTCGTTGGGGTTGGTTGTGGTTGGGTTTAGGTGTGTTTTTAACTTTGTCTTATTTCTAAAATAACATGGAAATGATGGGTTGTAATAGGAAACCCAAAATGGGTATTGTGGGTAACTTTGGAAGTTGGAAATCTTGAGTTTTTGGATGAGTTTTGGGTCTGAATGACAGATGATGGTTTGGTAGCTTTGGGTTGATGTTTTGGATGTTAAAAGATAGATTTTTATGATAAATTTGTTGGGATTGGCTGCAAGTAGTTTGAGGCTGAATTGGATATGTTTTGGGTGAAATTTGGGTTTGAATCAATGTGTTTTGAATGCAAGGAGTTGGATTTCCGGGTTGTTGTTGTTGGTTTACAAGTATATTAGCATCTTAATATTCTGTTTTGGGTTGCCTTAAAGCAAAGAAGATTGATTCGGGTACTTTAGACGCGCTATCGGGTGTTACGGAGACTTGAGATCGGTGTTTCAGCTATCGTTCGGGTTGTGCTGGTGAGTGGAAATTGTTTAGAAGCTTTAAAATGTCCAAAGAAGGTTTTGTGGTGTTTGGGTGGAGCCTTAGGGGCCAACCTAAACCCAAGTGTACGTTTATTTGATTCTTGTCTTGTTTCGTTAAGTGTCGGTGTATATGGTTATACATGTTGTTGGTTGAAATGCAATTGCTTGTACCTACTTTTAATGTTGTTGTTGTCAAAGCCTTACGCGATGGTTAGTGGAAAGTGTATTGTTGAATGCGGTCATGTGTAGTCCCACCGGAAGTGACTAGTAGTTGAGTACGGTGATGTGTAGTCCCACCGAAAATATGCTAGTTGTTGTGAACTGTGATGTGTAGTCCCACCGGGAATGGTAGTGCATGTGCACACCATGGTTTTGTCTTTGTGCTTTCGGTTTAGTATATTTTCCCTTCTAAATGGTTTTGACTTTAAACTAAATACATGTTTTAAACTGCATTGTTGTTGTTATGATTTTGAGCTCCGCTCACTAAACTTTTAACCTTACGCTATATTTTCCAACAATGCAGATCGTTAGTGGCTTCGGAAGGCAAGCGGGGCAAGGGAAGAGTCTTGGAGTTCTTTACTAGCTCAAAGTATGGTTTTTATGGTTGTAATAATACTTAGGCAATGGGAATGCTAGACTTTTGTGTTCGGGAGTTGGTGTCCAAACTCATTTGTAGTTGTTTTTGTTGCTAACATGTTTTGAATGTTGATATCATGCTATGTTGAGGCTTGTTATGGCTTTGGTTAATTGTCATGTGTTTTGACTTGTTGGTTTTTTGAACTAAAGTGTTCTTATGAGCTTTTGGGTTTGAGATTCATATTTGCATGTATGCACGTTTAAAGCTTGTCTTTAGGGTGTTTTGCCTCTAGATTGTTTGTTTAATATGTTTCCATGTGGTTCGTGATCTTTTGGGGTAAGTTTGGGAACGTTTGGGGATGCCAAAATGCATTTTTAGGCCAATCTGTGTCGAGGCATTTCAGAACGTCTGGTATTGTTTCGAAACGGCCAGGCTTTTGGGGTACCCGTATCGGAACGGGGGTGGTGCCGTTCTGGTACGTTTTGCCACTGGAGGCTCTCGTTTCGGAACCAAGGTGGGACGTTCCGGAACGGCCTAATGTTGCTTTTGAATGAGAGCTCGCGTTTTGGAGCGGCCAGTCCTGTTTCGAAACGCAAGTAGTTAAAGTGGTTAAAAGGGCATCTTTGAAGGTTTCCAAATGTTACGCTTTAGTCCTTAATGCTTGTATTCTTCATAAATTAGTTTATATGTATCATTTGAGTTGGTTTCGTCTCGGGTGCTTGTAACTTGACAATTAAACTATTTTGGTAAGGTTAATTTACCGTTATGCCCTCTGCCTGGTTCATATCAGTGTGCTCTTTCGTTGTTTACCTTCTCACAGAGGTTTAAACATGACATATAGACAAGGTTAAAAAATGAAAAAAAATAGGGTTACTAATCGGGGTGAGGCCTTAACGGGTTTCACTTCGGTTTTCCCTGTGTGACCTATTCGGTTCGGTCTGGTGGTTAGGCTGGGACAAGGGGGTTACAATCGCACAGCTCTGCAAAACCTCAACTTTATCTGTGGCGATCACACCCTGTACAACTCGAATTCGCTTCTCTTTTCTTGCCAACAATGCGATTCCAATTAGAAACCGACACCACGCGATCGCACGGCTCTGCAAAACCTCAACTTTATCTATGGCGATCACACCATGTACAACTCGAATCTGTTTCTCTTCTTGTGCCTCCCCAAACTACGCCTTCGGCGCCTTCACACTCTTCAACCTCACATTATCTTTTCGTTTCCAATAGTAATCTCGAGACGATCTACGGGGGAAGGTGTAACCCCCTAGACCCGCTTATTTGTTAATACATATACTAGGAAGTCACATTAGGGTCACCGGAGCGACCCACGTTAAAATTTCAAATAAACAAATTGCTAAACCATTTAAAATCATAAATCAAGTTTTGAATTAAAATACAATTTCAGAAAATATTCAGACAATGAAACAAAACTGTGATAAAAGTTGTTAATACGAGTTTCATAGTCGAATATATATATCAAAACTTACATACATGCCCCCTAATTACACAAGTATCGTACTCCGCAAGCAAAGCCGAAGAAACTCTCATACTGACGTTGATAGCTACAACATGGTCGATCTTTTAACCTGTAATGGTAAAAACAATATGACCTTCGGAAAGCTCAGTAATACAAACTACCAAGCGATGCTAAAAGCATAAGTAGGTATATGAAAAGCTTTACATTGTCATGAAGAACTGGGCAACAGTAAGCTCAAATTACGATTCGAGATTTCAGAGGAGCATATACCAGAAGGTAATAAAGTTGTTCTTTATTTGATCACCCAAACCTTAAGAGATGATTCTAAAGCCGGAGATTCAAAAGAAGTTCAGATTTTAGAAATCGAATCAAGGAGTTCAGAGTGATTCATTAAGCGCGAATTGTAAGTTTACGGAGAGTTCAACTTTGATACATTAATTTTGTAGGGTATGTTTCATAAGAGGTCAAAAAGTTTTATTAATTTACTTAACCACTCTCCAACCGAACTCCAAAATGCAATTCCCCTTGAACTGCATACAGAAGGTCTTACCCTAGGCCTAAGGCGTAGGAGCCTACCTAAGGGAATGCCTTAGGTCCAGAAAGACTTACCCTAGGCCCATTGGGCGTAGAAGCTTAGGTCCAGAAGGACTTACCAACGCTGAGCCTACAGATCTTCATTCATATCTCAGATAATAATATACCCCAAATAAGTTTAGTTTATATTCAGAAGACATTATTACAGAAAATAGATATCAGATCTACTTTTATACCAGAAGATAGGTGTCAAATTTATTTTATTATTATTATTATTTCATATTCAATGTCATATATTTGATATATATTTTTCATATTAGAGGTCGGAAACCAGGGTATTGCTTCCCTTTCATATTATAGTGTCACACTTTTAAATTTTAAGCATATGGTCTTCGTTTAGAACAAAAAGTATTTACAGATACATGGTACGCACTTTATGACCCATTTCATTTCTCAAAGGTACTTGATAGATATCATAAAGATGACATTTGACAATTTTAGACTGATTTCAAAATGAGGTCTCTACGAATAGGGGAGTTCGATAAGATAGATCGAATCGACATCGAAGGTTGATGCATTGGATTCATTGGGATTTTAGATATATCGTGAGCAAAATCAAACATTACAGCCTACGATGGTATTGTGGTCATTTTGACCTTCAAGGGTAAATTGGTAATTTAAACCGACAAGGTATAAACGGTGATGCACATGATTCATGAATTCTAGTTGCTCATCAGGTTTTGGAATCCTTTTGAATTAATCTTAACCCATCAATACATTGCTTACCCCTCAAAAATAGACTTCATTACATGACAAAGCAAGACACCCTCACAATCAACCACTGAACGAGCTACGGAAATTCGAACATCAATTCAAGCAGTAATTTCCAAGTATTTTAACATATGCATTGCACCTGAACTCAAACCGTAGCATTGAATGTACCTTTGAACATATTACTCTTATTGTTAACTATGTACTTTCCCCCAAAGAATATGCCTTCGTATGGTATTTTTCCAAGTCTCAGAGGTATCTTCAAGTCATTTTAGTATTTGAGATATTTCAGACACTTCGGTGCTCGTAGGTGATTCACTTATTCTGAGTTTTTCGGTCCTTTCTAACTTTTCATTCACCACAGATCTCGACGGTAAAATCATCATTTTGAATAGTTTAGCATTTAGTACCTGAGGGTATTTCAGTCTTTTTTGTCATTAAAATCATTTCGATCAATTCAGCCTTATCAATACTTTAAGATATTTTTAGTTATTTCAAATCATTAAATCTTTGCACCACAATAACTAACCCATACATACGGATGGTTTTCCATAAACTTATCTTCAGAGACTTATTCAGAATTCAAGAAATTTCAAGTGCTTTACAAATTCGAAGGTTTAAGCTTTGTTACCCTAACTTTCTGAGCAAGACAAGGTTTTCAGATGAGTCAGTTGATTTCCCAGACCTAGCGTAGATTAAGATCGTTTCCATTATCATGGAGTATTTTAGTCATTCTTACATCTCAAGGGCATTATCATCATTTATTTATGAGATATATCATATATCAAATCTTTTAACACTATTAAGTAGATCAGAAGATAACTGCCTTGTTAATCACTTACTAAACTTAAGAGCCTTTCAGTCTATTAAACTTCTCTTTCGAATAGTTTGGTCGTATCCAAATTTCCATCATTTTATTGCGTGAACAATTAACTTAAGCAGAGTTGCAAGTACACTAAATTATAACCATGCGTAATTTACCAAACACCAACATATTCATAAAGCATACAAGAGGTAGTAATGTATTACGTTGGCTCTGAGCTACATCGGTCGATTCATGAAACCCCATTTGATTGCATTCGAACCCGAATTCGATGTCCATCAACAATTCGTATTCAAGGAGCTATGAGTACCTTCAATTACACAAATTCACATTTCAGTCCTTACTCACAGTACTCCTAATTGAATAATTAATACATATACAAGTTCATGTTCAAGGTCAGATTCGGAGGCTTTCGGGTCAGAATTTTGCAAAACGGGCTTAAAAACGGACCCATAACGTCGAAAAACATAAGATAGGTCTTTCAGGAAAATTTTGACTTTTTGGTCAAAGTCAACGCTGACGTCAGCAGGGCAACGATCAACGGGGTCAGAGTCAACGTTGACGTTAATAGGTCAACGCTGATATCAGCAATCAACAGACAGAGGTCAACTAAGTTGACTCAACTGACTCACTGAGCTGACTCAGGCTGAGTTGACTCGGCAAACGGGTTGGGCTCGGATACGGGTTGGGTTATCGGGTTCAGATCAGAGGGGTCAGGCACGGATTTGAGTTTGGGCTCAGACCGGGTATTACCTTTCGATAAAGTCTCGTCGGCCGATCTTCGGAAAAGGTCACCGAAGACACTTCTGACATCGATTCTGCCGAAAAATAGGAGCTCGTTAGCTCAAAAGTCCAACCCATACATTAACAACACGAAACAAGCCGAAATTTAACCGGAAAATACCTTAAACAGAACCGAGAAGGCCGAAATCGACGAAGCTCCGATGGACGTTGAACAAATGATCGACCGGTTGGGTTTTGCTCGCCATGACGCGTTGAGCACGGTGGTGAGGTCGGTGCGACGAACGGACGCGAGGAACTGCCAAAATTGGACCTGGAACCCTAAAATTTCCGACGAAGCTTCGAATGGTGATTCATGATGATCGGAGAGGGTAAACGGCACGTGGAGATGGGGGTTTTGGTCGAGACGTTGAGGCGCTTCGAAGAGCGAAGGCGGTGGCGATCACTGATGAGCGGTGGTGCAGATCGGGGCCGGGAAGATGGGGTTAAGTTAGAGATTTTCTGGGATTGAAAATCTCGACAGATTCGAATGGTCTTTTTTTGTAGGTGGAAAGTCAAATCAAATTTTTATTATCCTTGATATAATCGTACCAATTGTTTAACATTAATTTTTAGTAAAACATAACCAAGTTATCACCTTAGCCCAAATGGTTAAAATACTATTCCTTTAGTAGCCAAGGTCCTGGGTTTAAACCCCTTTGGCTGCAAATTTCTCTTCTTCTTTTTTACATGCCAAAACTTAGGGTGTTACAGAAGGAGACAGTAATCTGCGATCCATATATTCACTTACCATGCAAACACTCAATAACCCGCCTAGCCTTCATTTTCGTCCTCATACGAACAAATTCAAACCGCAAAACATCTCTTGCTCTTTTCATCAGAACAAAGACATCTGTCACTTGTCTGTGCTGATCAAATACCTGCCACACTCCCTTCCAATGAATCTGATCCGAAAGATAGCCCACAAAGATAGTCCAGCATCGCCGACGTCTTTTATTGCTCTCGCTCATTATTTTTGATAATTTGTCAAACCGAATATGTTAATTGATGCTATTTACCTAACTTTACTTATCAATTTCAATTCTTGTATCACAATAGCATGTGACTTAAAGAATATACCACAATATTTTTATTGAAGAAGAAACTGACCTATTTGAAATCGATCCCCCAAATTGCCTTTTGAATATGAAGAGGGAACTAAAACTTTCCAAAAACCCTATTCACAACAATCTAATTAGCGGTGGAGGAGGCTTCGCCGTTGGTGTTGGTCCTCGCGGTGGTAGCACAATTAATTGGATCAAAGGTACTTTTCGGTTGTTAAATTTATTGACGTGACAATATCTGATTGGCTGAACTTTCCCCTTAAAAACTATTGAAAATTTAAAATTTTAAAAAATATTTAATATAATAAAAACCTAAAATTTTATTTTTATTTTTTCATGAGCACAAAAACAATTAGAATGTGTAGTACTAGAACTTTTTTATCTGAAAGTGTCTAATTTTCACAATTTAACCTACATCTAATCTATAAATTAAAGGATATTATATACTTATTTAATTAAAATATGATAACTATATAAATATTGTTGTGAATAAAATAAAGAAGAACAAGAATAAGAACAAGAAGAACAAAAAGATGAGAGAAAGAGGGAGATTTGTATTATTCTCAAATATAGACTTGTATACAATGCCTTCAATGAATCATCTATTTATAGGCATAAGAAGTACATAATACATTAAACTCTAATTCATAGAGATAATATTCCTAATAATAAATAAATCAAACTCTTTTGATAAAGTTCTAATCATGATAGACATCCACATAGATAAATATTCATAACACTCCCCCTTGGATGTCTATGAAGATAATGTGCCTCGTTAAAACCTTACTAAGATAAAAACCCAGTGGGAAAAAAATTCTTTAGTGAAGGAAAAAGAGTACACACATCTTTGATACGCATAACATGTTGCCTCATTAAAAACCTTACCAGGAAAACCCATTGGGACAAAACCTTGGTTAAGGGAAAAAGAGTGCAACGCGTATTTACTCCCCCTCATGCAAACATCACAGAAGATCTTTGAATCTTCATAATTTAATCTTGAATATCATTTTTCTAAAGATCGTGAGGGATGAAACTTTGGAGTAATATGCTCCATGATGTATCCACTTTCAAACTGAGATATACATCTTGCGTTATCTTCACACAAGATATCTTTTATCGTATCTTGTAAAAGTAAATCCACATATCTTTTGGATATGTTGGGTCAATAGTCTTAGCCAAACACATTTTTTGGCTTGCCTCGTGCATAACAATTATTTCTACGACATTTGAGGAGGCATCAACGAATGTTTGAAGATCTAAATGTAATGATCTTTGTATATTCATAGATATTTCTTGACCAACTAATATATAGTGCTTCAAGACCAAGAAAAGATATAATTATCTTTATTCACATCCAACAATCTTACAACTATTGGGATACTCAATAGATATGCTCTATTCATATTGAATCTTCTTTAAGATTCTTTCAACTTATGTCTATTCATAGACAAAAGAAATATATAAAAATGATCGATCTTCAGGTCGAGATAAACTTGATGTCAAGATTCAAGTACTTGTATTGAAAGTACTTCATGAGTTTCCGATTTGAAGCTCTTTAGGAGTTCTAAAATTATCATAATGGATCTTGATCCAAACTCCTTTATAAAATACATAAGGAAATCTGATCATTCTTATAGTATTTTCTCAATTAGTATTCACTAAGGCGATTATACCAAATGCGCCAAAATATTCATGAGACATGTCTAAATAAATTTCCTCAGAAATTTCCAAATGCTTATAGCATTTTAGATCCTTCAAGGATAAATATGGATCCACAAATAATTAGACGCATGTAAATTTTTTCAAAACTGCCAAAGTAATTGCATCCACCATGAAGTAATTAAAACTTTTCATAAATCATAGTTCAAGTCGTATTTACGACTACTTATTTGTGCCTCACTTGCATTACACCTTTAGGTGTTTGGACTGCTGGTCCAAATACTTCTATTTTAGAAGTTCAAAGCGTCTTTCAACATTGGCCAATTCAATATCTATACTTCTGGATAGATTTTATACAAGATCCTCGATTTCTTTCTTTACTTCTATAGAAGTATTTTATGTAAAATTGTTTGTAAAATCGTTGTCGACAACTTTCCAATTTTCTGGTTTCATTCTCGTAATGACATAACTCATCGAGATCTCTTCAAGATTTCAATCTTTATTTCAGGTACCTGGAACTCTTCAAGAGTTTTATTATTTGTTATGTCTTGGGTCTCTTTAGAAGCACCCGCCTCCAATATATGACTATCTCATATTACTTTCTATTTACGAGAATTTTGATCATTGGAACCATTTCAACTATCATGCCAGGCATGATTTACATTCTCTCGCTCTAACATGTAATTTAAACTTAGAGCATTTCAGCTGGTATATGAGACTTAATTACACTCATTGGGTCAGTAAATATGTCTGACAGTTGACATGTAATAACATGAATTATCTTATGAACTTCTAGTTCATATACGAGGATCTAGATAATGATAATTCATTTTCCTCTATCCAGCTGATTATTATCTCCCCCTGATGTTGAGAAAAATCATGTCATAAATGATTCTCCAATTAATGTTTAAGAATTTAAACATAAAAGGAGACTCGTACTCAATATATATTCTCAACCCTTTTTATTTACCCATTTTGTGCGTTGTGGTGGAGCAATTCATATCGTACATTCAAAAATCATAAAATGGGAAATGTATGGTTTCTGACCAAAAACCAATCATAACGGGGAGTTTATTATAACTCGTTGGCTTGATGCGTATAAGTGTTGCTATATGGAAACACCATATAAATAATAACTCTTTTGTTCTCATAGTTTAGCTATTAAATAGGAGGCATCCAATTGAAATTTTGCTAAACTATATTTTTCATAATCAATAGGCTTTGTAATAACTGATATAGCCTAAAATATAAACCCACTAGCTTTTCAAGACGAATAGTCTAACTGTATAATCTGAATCTTTTTAGAATCAATCTCACAAACTTCTGGTTGTAAGTCGATAAAACAATGTAGATGCATCTACTAAAATCATATAAAACTTTCCACATTTGTGGATATATGAGCCCATATTTCGTTCAGATATGCAAGACATACAGTCTTAACTTCAGTACAAGAACTTTAAGTTCTAATTCTTTTGGTAAGTGGGATCATCTATATCCTTTGAGAACAAACAATACAAGAACTTCATGTTCTTTTAGTAAGTGGAATTTAATTAATTCCTTTAAGCAACACAAGAACTTCACGTTCTTTAATAAGTGAAATTTAATCTATTCCTTTGAGAATAAGCACCACAAGAACTACAGGTTCTTTTAATACATGTGCATGTAAATCTCAATAATTTCTGCACCATTATTGATCAGGATGGTCTAACCGATCATGCCAACTATATATATGTGTGTATATATCTCTGAATTTGTAAACTTCTTGTTTACCATAACATGTAATTCAATCTTACTCGTACATGTCTAGTACGGCTATCAAAATTGTTCCTTTAAATAGGAATATATTTAGCTCTTTCGGAGCTTCCAATTGAAATTATCTTTTGGTAGCAATATATAGCTCTCCTAGAGCTTTCAACTGACTTTTTGGCTACCAGAACTTATATCCATATTGGCTTATTTCAAATGCCAATTGATAATATATGTTATCTATAATTTTCAAGGGGATATTTTGTGAACTCATATTTCTCTCTTTATGACTTTGACGAGTATAACGCACTGTGAATATGGAATAAAGTTCCATTTGACAATAACTTATTTGCTCAACCAGAGCCTTTTGTGATATTAGTACTTCCGGATATAGTACTCACATTATTCCCTTGCATTTTAATCGAGAAATGCATAATTGTGCACCTTTCAAAATGTGCTTTGTTTCATTTACTTCAGGTAATGAAAATATGTACTTTGTATCATTCACTTCGAGGAATGAAAAATATAAAATATAGCACATCATATCAAGTCGATTATTTATCAGAGATAAACTTTCAAGTGCTCTTCCGAAGTATTGATATTTTAGTACTTTGAGAAATACTACTCATATTTCCCCTTGCATTTAAATGGGAAAAATATTTCTTATGCTTAAGTACAATATGAGTACTTGCATTATCTGCTAGGCATAAATAGCCACAATTCTAGGCATAAATAGCCACAATTCATTGTATATTTTATTCCGGAAGTAATCATATTCTTCAAATAATAAATTAACATAAATCGTAAATAAATAATATGTGAAATAAATAAACATAAAACAAACTAACATAAATAAATAATAAATAAAACGAATTAACATAAAAAAACAAAAAAAAACAATTATTCCTGTTAGAGGTTATAAGGGAAATAAAATAAATGGTAAATTATTCCCTTCAAGGGTTATGAGAAAATTAACAATATCCAATTGAGTTGGACCAATAACGCCATAATTATTTTCGCCATAAACAAATTTTGTTTATATTTTATTTCATTTATCATTCATGATTATGGATAAAGTCCATAATACTTTGGCGTTTGACAAGTACGAAACCAATGGTTTATAACATCACATTGGTAAAAGGATTTCACTTCCTTAGAATGATCTTTATCACTCTTGTCATCCTTATAACTTCGCTACCAGCGGGTAGAAGTAGTCTTAAAACGACTATATTTTTCATGTGTATATTCATAGCCTCGACCACGACCACAACTTTTAATGTGATTTTTTATTCCTTCCATAATATAATCTCACATTCACTTCAGGGAATGGAGTAGAGCCAGTGGGCCTTTAAAACCTTTTTCACATATCCTTATCACAGAGAACAAAGATTTAATCCTCGTACGCGGCATTGTTAAACCTGTCCACAAGGTCCTTTAAAAACCTCCTTTGAGACCAGTAGCCTCGCAGAACGGGATGTCCAGCCAATTATACTTGGATTATATCGAAATTCTGTCTCTAATTGAATAATGATTTACCATGTTTGCATTCACTTCAGGGAATGAAACAGATCCAATAATCGCATGGAATAAACATCATGCTTGCATTCACTTCAAGGAATGCCCCATTATTGATAATTGCATGGAATAAACATCATGCTTGCATTCACTTCAGGGAATGCCCCATCATTGATAATCGCATGGAATAAACATCATGCTTTGCATTCACTTCAAGGAATGCCTCCCATAAAACTTTTTGGATCAAGAAGAATTTTCGTAACTTGAAATTGGGAGAAGTCTATGGTCGAGTTTTTCGACAAAGAAGAAAAATTGCTTTCGAGCAAATATAGACTTTATAACAATCTTTTTATAGATTGAAATTCACCATGATTTATCGCACATTAAAATCATAATTTAAAGAATAAAAATAAAATCAGAATTTACCGATATTAGTTTTCCTCTCGAGGAAAATGGAGACGTAGCAAATGACCAAAACATCTTCTCATAATGTCGTGTCTCTTTCCAAGTCAGTTAAATACATGTAAAACTCAATACATGGTTAAAATATTAATATCATCAAATAAAATATTATAAACACATATTGATCTTAATACAAAGTTTAACTATTGTGTCAAAAATAAACATATATGAAATCATAATAATAAGATCTATATGTATGGGCTGAATTGAATATATTAGAAATCAGAGGATCTATGTCATAGTTCTCTCTTTAAAAAAAACTAAACCAACAAAGGTGTTTCATTAATGTACAGATCTTTGTTACTAAAAAAAACCTTAAACCTAGAGTACGCATTTTAATGAATTTATATGAAAGACTACCATAGTTCTACGTACATAACTTTGTTATTCATGATTACAAAGTATAGTCAGTAAATCGAACAGGCTTTACATGCACCATCATCAAACTTCATGAATTTACAAATATACAAACACAAATAATAATAATTAAGTATGAAAAGCATAAGCAGTTGAGTACCAAAAATGAAAACCCACAAATACTTTCGCTCAACAAACCTTAATCGATTCCATCGTTCCCTGCTTTAAAAGCCGAGGAGGCAGGTAAGGAAAACAACGCGACATTATCGACTTTTTCCGCTAATTAACCCTTTTAGGAACAAGAGAAAACACACGTAATTTACACCAAACGCAACCTCTTCGTCTCTGTCGATTCGTCTTGTAACACCCGGGTTTAGGGGTTAGGTGGAAATAATATTTTAATATTATTTTGGGTTCGGTTTTATGTTTTAAATAATGGTCCGGGTTTGGTTTTCAAATTAATTAAATTGATGATGGACTAAGTTTTGGAATTAAACCCCAAATGGCCATGGAACTTATGTCCTTGTGAATAATCTATTTCATTAAGGGCAAGATAGTCTTTGTGCCTTTAAATTTAAAACAAAACAAAAACCCCAACCCATTTACTATTCATCCTCTTCCTCATCAACGGGAAAACAAAAGCTCCCAACCCATTTACTATTCCATTCAAGAGTTCTCTCATTTCGACTCCGTTTTGAAAGGTAATGGTGTTTTCGACTTCCCCTCATCCTCCCCTTCATAAAAGTACCCTTCTTTTTCATTTTCATGAAGTTTTTGGAAAATAGGGGTTTTGAATGTTTTGCTTAAAAATAGTGCCTTTGTGTAGCTAAACCTAATATTATGGTTTATTATGGTTAGTTATGGAATGTAGGAGCCAAATGATGCTACATATGTAAATTTCAAATGATTTTAATCAATTTTCGGAATTTGGCTTGAGAGGGTTTTTGGAGAGTTTTTAATGTGGGTTTTGGGGCTGTTTAAGGTTGGATTTTGGGGCCTGTAGGTAGTATGATATATGAGGATCATTTTGGGTGTATTTGATGCTTGTTTGGGTGTTTGAAATGGGAGAAATCAGTGGGTGTTAAGGGCTGCTCGGAAATCCTGTTTTGGGGTTGATTTTGAGTGTTGCATGCTTGCTAATGTTAATCCGGGTTGATTCCGATGATGAGATATTGATTATGAATGTTTTGTTTGTGTTTGAGATTGATTAGAACCGAGTTTGGGCATCGGTGAAGCATGGGAAGTGAATCCGGGAATTTGAAGAACGGTCGCTTGCTTGGTCTTTGAGCTTGGGAGCTTAGGTGAGTGGTTAAATGTTTTTGAAATGGTTTTGAGTATTTGGTTCAAGCATGTGAACCTAGGATGGGCTTGGTAAACCCACCTAGAGTTGGGATTAGAGTGGTAGCCTAATCCCAAGCTTTGATTAGAGACTTTGGTTGCACTCTTTAATGATTGTATATGCCTCGTGTTAAATTGTGATGATGTTGATTATGTATATGTTGTATACATGTATGTTGAGGCATGTTGGATGCGTTGTCATATGCATGTTAATGATGGATATGATATGTTTATACACATGTGCAAAATATGATGTGATATGGTTGTTAATGACATACATGAGGTGATTGCTTGATCCGAGGATCATGGTGAATGCATGCTAGGCATGGAAATATGGTTTGTGCATGATAGTAAGTCATGGTGAGTACGTGCTAAGCACGGAAGTTGTTAATAAATGGTATTGTGGAATCTATTAGTATTGGCACTAGTATGCTTGGGTACAAATGATCGATCATTAGGATGTTAGTGTGTACACATGAGTCAAAAGTCGCGCGTGGCCTTGGTGGCGTTGAGTCACCAAGGAGGAGTACGGGTACGCCCGGAAATTGTATTTACATTAGTCGGTGATGAGTGGAATCCCATCGACGGGCGTGAGGATGAGTGGAATCCCCTCCGCGTGGAATGAGGCGTGAGGATGAGTGGAATCCCCTCCGCGTGAGATGAGGCGTGAGGATGAGTGGAATCCCCTCCGCGTGAACGGTGATGAGTGGAATCCCACCGCCAGGTAATGGTTGTGTTGTTGGATGTGAGTTCCAACGGTTATCCGTGTATTCGAGTCATAGCTAGGTGCCAATACAGTTTGTAGTTTATATTGCCAATGTGTGGTTAATTGTGAGCCAATGTGATTTGGGATGTGTTGCTAACATGGTTTAATATATGTGATTTCATATGTTGTGATTTTAAACATGTTGAGCATGACATGATATTTTGAGTATATGTTCATGAATCATTTAGAATTATGGCTCGTGTGGACCGAAGGTAAGAACATGCATTTTATCTTGGTTGTAGCTCGTGCTTGGACCCTGCATTGTCGAGGTTTGTTTTTAAAGAGCTTACCCTCACTAAGCTTTTATGCTTACGCTCTCTTTTGTGCGACAATGCAGATAAATAGCTTTTCGGTGGCAAAGGCAAGGAAAGGTCTCCAAGTGTTGCTTTTGGTGAGCTCAATGTATGAATTTTAAGTAATAGGGTGTAATAGTTAAGCAATGGGATAGGAATTGTTGAATCGGGTCTTGATGTATGTCTATGGTTGACTTGGTTTGTAAGCATGATATATCTTGCCAAATGCTAGTACGATGGATGTCTTATGAATGCTCAAGTTGCTTTGAATGGCATGTAAACTTATTTGAGATGTATGATGCTTATTGGTTCTTTTTAATGTCTTCAAGCATGCTTGTATGAAAGGCTCATAATGTGTAACTTGCTATGTATGAAGAATTGTCTAAATCCATGCTTGTATGTGTTTGAGTATGTCAAATCTAGGATGTATGCCTCTAGACTTGTTTGATGGTTTTGTGTGCCTTTAGGGGCCCTATGGGACCTTCATACTTGTTGAAATACCCTTAAATCTTAATTTCAAAAGGCTGCAGACAGCCCGCGTTTCGAAACGGGCTGGGTCGTTTCGGAACGGGTAAGGCTTCAGGGACCCCGTATCGGAATGCGTTTCGATACGGTATGGCCTTTGAAACCCCTGTTCCGATACGCGTTTCGGAACGTTTTGGCTACTGGAATTCTGAGAAATTCACGAGATGAAGGTGTATCGAAACGGGTATAAGGGTTTCGAAACGGTCAAAATCTCGTTGACCACGAGAAGTTGACCGTTGAAGGCGTTTCGGAACGGTTGACCACCGTTTCGATACGGCCCCTTGTAAAGGCTCTGGGACAGTTGACCTGGTCAAGGCGTTTCGATACGCCTCAAGGGTGTTTCGAAACGGCCTGTTTAAAAGATTAAAAGTGGGCTATTTAATTGTTGTTTTGGGTTCGAATGTTTGTCTCATGTATTTTGTTCCTCTGTTTGACCACATATGACTTAATTGAACTTTTAGAAAAGATTAAGTAAAAGAAAAAAAATAGGGTTGCTAACCGAGGGGGAACCTTAACGGGTTTCGCTTCGGTTTTCCCCGTGTGGCCCACTCGGACCTGTCATTCGGCCAGACCGGGACGAGGGGGTTACACGTCTTTTGGTTTGTGAGAAGCCACAAATTTATTTTTTTCGAATGTTTGAATAAAATCAAACATACTTCCAAAATTTTCAAAAATTAAAACAACGTTAAAATAGAAAGAGAAAGACAATCCGTAACTAAAATAAATAAGGAGAAAAAAAAACTTATCTTTGATTTATTCTATAATCGAATTCTTCCCGGTAACTTCTTTTGAATTATAACGATGAAGACCTCAGTTGATTAGAGTCTTGTGCTGATAACGTGTTGTGAATAAAATAAAGAAGAACAAGAAGAACAAAAAGATGAGAGAAAGAGGGAGATTTGTATTATTCTCAAATATAGACTTGTATACAATGCCTTCAATGAATCATCTATTTATAGGCATAAGAAGTACATAATACATTAAACTCTAATTCATAGAGATAATATTCCTAATAATAAATAAATCAAACTCTTTTGATAAAGTTCTAATCATGATAGACATCCACATAGATAAATATTCATAACAAATATCATATTTTTATTATATTATATATACTTTATATAGTAATCCAAATTAAAACCGTGTAATATTATGAAAGTGTATACTTTTCACAATTTAACCTCTACATTTTTTATATAGTCACTCTTTTACAGTAATCCAAATTAAAAAGTTATACTATTTTCATAATAATCGTTGTATTTTTTTTTGTTGAGAAAATAACAATTTACTAAAAATATTTGTGAATATTTTAAATTCTGAAAATAAAATTATATTTTATAAAGTAAAGAAAAATGGAACATATGCGTAACTTTATCTTATACTCATTTACTTAAAAGAATATATGTTCATTGAAATAAAATTGTGGGAATTTGTATAATAAGTTTTGAAATTCTACTTATTGAGCTATCTTTTTGCAACACTAATAGATAAACATTTTCGATATTTCTCTAAAAAATTATTAACATAAAAGGAAAACTATTCATCAATGTCTAATGGCACAAATCAAAAAAAATTTAAAAATATTATCAATGTACTCTAATGTTATAAATGAAATATTTAAAACACTCGTCGAAATTACATGACCCAATTCGATATTTAAGTCTTTTGTTTATTTCAATTGTGTGTAATATAGAAATGAAAATCATAATTTAATTTTTTATTATATATTACAATGTTAAATATTTAAAATTATTCACTTTCACATAAAAACATCTTCTAATTTTTTATGTCATCGAATAAATACAATTAGTTTTAATATATTTATTTTTAATTATTAAAATTTTAAATAAATTTATTAGTACTTTTAGTTTTTATTTTATTTTAACTATTTTAAAAAAAATAGCCGATCAGATGTTGTTACCATGTCAAAGAATTTAACCATCTTTAATGTGGTCAAGAGATCTCACTTGATTTATTTGTGCAATTAAAAAGACTAAATGTATATTTAAGCATAACATATATTTTAAAAAAGATTTATTAAATTAGTTAGAACTTAGTGGTCAATAGACTAGGTCTAGGGCCCAAAAGACAGATGATAATCTCTAAAAGATACTTTTTAATGATTTAATAAGTCTAAAATAAAGCAAGGATCATGTGCAATAATGTAATTGGTGATAATGGATATAGGAAAATATACAAAAAAAATAAAAAAAATCAATAATTAATTTAGCTAAAATTATTGAGTAGAGTTCAATCAAGCTGTTCATACTTTTGACTTTTTCCTCAATTTTCAAATGGATTATTTATAATAAAAAAATAATTCTAATTTTGTACCTATCCTCCTACTTGTGATTTAGTAGTCCATATGTATGGTTTTTTAAAGAAGAATTTAAGCAAGGAATTGATGTTTTACTTGAAAATTTTAGCAAATAGTTAGAAGAGGAAATTATATAACTAAATTTCAAGTTTGGAATCCCCCCCCCCCCCCCCAAAAAAAACTTTTAAATAACTTTTGGAATATTCTACCTTTGTGAGGAAAATCTTGTACATAATCTATTTTATTAGACTTTAAATTTGATTTTCGTTGTTAATAGTCCTGGACACAATTGATAAAAGTTAAAGTTATGGTCTTCAAATGTTCAAGTTCGACATATAAATTTTATTTTGGCTTAAACCCCACTATGTGTGGGTTGTTTTCCATATTTATTTTGGTTTGATTCTGAATTCATCTTGATTATTATTTAGATTCTAGTTTGATGGTATATCGTACTTGTAACTTCAAAAATAAAATAAAAAGTCTCAGGTTTTTATTATTAAAATGCATTAAATATTAAATAACTTTATAATATTAATATATGTTTTATAATAATTTTTTATTGAATTAAATCCAAACCTAACAATATTATCAAAATATAATACGGTAAAATACAAATACGATAAACACGAATATTTTTAAAATCATAATAAAAAAATAATGTATAGAGATTAAATAATTGATCCAGTAGCCAATAATGTTTATCTTGCCCTATTTTGTATAAAATCTTGCCGTGAGAATATAATATCTATTCTTAATAAAAAATAAAAAATAATGTAAAAAAATATGATACAATAAAATACATGAGAATACAACTTATGAGATGTAATTAAAGTAGGTATGCTAAAAAAAGAGTTGGTTATGCACATACAGAAAAAATAGTCGTTTAGGAGGGACAAACTCGCACCTCAAATATGGATCTTAAAACGAACATGCATATAACAAAAAAAAGTCGGTTATCTTAATAATTCATTCATTTTGTAGGGATTTAGAAACTCTTAAATACATAATTAGGGCAATGAAAGGGAGAGCCTAAGTCATTCAAAAGACTCACACTTTCAATGCCTTTCAACTGTCCCACTTTTTTTTTTCATTTTTTGGGGCCTGAATTATGGATTTTTAATTTTAATTCTTTCTTAAGCAATTCTAATTAAAACCATTCAACATAAAATGGGTGAAGCGCCGACAATTAATTAGGTTGTTAGCAAACTCCATGCTTCATTTGGATTTTCTCTTACATCAAGTCTAAACTATTCGGCCTTTTTAAAATTTTAAATTAATAGAAATATTACAACATCAATTATGTCAATTGAACCAAAATTTGATAGACAAAAAATATAGGTTATTGCTTAATTTTTTTTTTTTTGAAGTTTTTAATTAAGAATTGTTTTGGGATTATGCATGGACTTAAATAAAAAGTTATTCCGATTTAAATTTAGATATATTTCTATTCTCGTTGTCAATGAATTCATACCATATTCAGCATAAATTAAATGGTTAACAAAAATATAATTTGTAGGGACATATTACTTTTAGAGTAAACTACTTAAATGGTCATTCAACCTTTAGAGTCCTTGTTATTTTGCCCCTTTGGTCACTACCGTTAAAAAACCCCATTAAATCTAGGCTGTGAATAAAATATGGCAAACCAAAATCTAACCCAAAATTTAAAAATATTGATCCAATAATAAAATGAAATTGGTTCAATACAGTTTATAAATTATTTCAGTTTATTTACAGTATATAGTTTTAGGTAAAATTGAATAACCGATCTGATCGACTATCTATAATAATTATAAATTTTATCCATTAAAACATCTTGTAGTCTAGTGATTCTAATACTCCTACGATTCTTTGAAGACTTTTCGAGCTTGAGTTCGATTATTAGGAAGTGAGAACTCTCGATTTTTGGAGAAATTATATCATAGGCTCAGTTCGCCATGTCATCCATGGTCCCAACCAATAAAAAACATTTATTTCATTAATTTTTCCATGTCATTTTTTACCGAGAGAATCTTCACTCAGATTTACTGTAAATTAAATTAAAAAACATTTTTTACTAATTGTAGATTCGCTTGGTAAAAAGATGATATGGAAAATTTTAATGACGTTGATGTTTTTTATTGGTTGGGACCATGAATGATGTGGCGAGCCGAACTTATGATATAATTTCTCCAAATTTTTACTTTTTAATTGTTTTTGCACTGTTACCGTAATCAATCCATTGTTAATTTTTTTGGGATAATTTGTGCTTTTTATTATTCAAGAAGCAGGGAAGAAGAACCTGCTACATCCAAAAACATATACCCTTTTTGATATAAATGTAACTCCCAATCTATACATAGTCTCATATTCGCAGTGTCATTCTTATCGATATAATCGAACAATCTCTACCAAAGAACGAATGAAATCCACTCTGAAATTTACCCTATTATTTAATTTAATATTTTTAATAAGCAAAGTAAAAAAAAAAAACCTATTACTTGAACCGAATATTCTGATCAAACAGTTATATGTTTAGTTGATATGGTTTAAGATCGAAAATTGATCGATTCATATTTACCGATTAACTGAAATAATTTACTAACGATAATCGAACCCATTTTTGCACACCCCAAATTAAATCCCCTAACCGTTAAAATTGCTAGGAATTTTGTTTAGATGGCAAAATTACAAACACCGTAAGAGTTGGGTGACCGTTAAAGTAGTTTACCCATTTTTAACATATACATTAATAATTTGTATTATTTTGACATATTCATTCATTATCTTGTGTGTTTTTGTCATATTTTAATAATTCGGTATCATATAATTTATATGGTGTCCAATATGAATTGTCATATTTTAATAATTTGGTATCGGATTATTTATATGGTGTCCAATATCATTGCAATGCTATTTGTTGGGTTGTACGGATTTGGAGAAGTTTTTTAAATGAAAAATAAATAAAGTGAAGTGAAGGTTAAGTAATAATAAGTTGGGTTAACAAAAGAACAATACTTTTCAGCAGTCTCTTGTCAATTATGCTCGACTTGACTCGAAAAAATTAAATTATTAGACGTGACTTATCTTAACTCAATTTTTAATTTCATAAATTCGACTGAACTCGAAATAATTTCAAATGAAGTACGAATTGTAAAATAAAAATTTGAATAACTCAAAATTTTTAATAATTAGTTGATCAAATTTCAAATTCGACTTGAGTTTCTTAATTTTGCTTTATAAATATATCACATTTGAATAAAAAATAAATAAATATATATACGTGGTTATAAAAAACCATTTAAATTGAAACTAATTAGTACCATAACATTATAAATATTTACAATTTAATTTGAACATAAACTCGAACCACTCAACTTAACTCGAAATTCATAAATTCAACTCGGAAAAAATTAAAATTTAATTTAAATTACGAAATATGATTGTTTAACTCAACAAACTCGAAAATTTTTAACTCAACTCGATCGTCTACCCTTATTCTTCGTAATTCAAATCTTTATAAGGAAACATTTCATTTTGTAGAAATTTCAGCTTCAATGTGGCATTGCTCAAATCAAATACTTACATAATTTTACATACCCTTTACAAAAAGATTGCAATCTTAAACTTATGGTGTGCTAAAATCTAGCCAAACTCAATAAAAAAAAAAAGAGGGCAAAAACAATACAACAAAACAGCTAACAGATAATGCAAAATCATCAATCAGCAGCAACATCCTCATGAGTCATGCCATAACATTGGTTTCATCATCATCGAGTGTTTACTCAACTACAACATAAATGCAAGTTTAAAGCTAAAACTACTTCAAAAGAAAATATGGTTCCATTCTACACGACTGCTGGCAAAGGGAAACACCATCTACTTCTCTCTCAAATTTCCGAGGCTGCGATCAAATCTTCATCTCCATGATACCCCTTCTTCTGCTGAACAGCTTCAAACATCGAGATCAAATACCTTTGACAAAGAATTCGAGCAACATCCGTAATTAGAAATGCACAATAGACCAAAGCAATAATGAATGCTTAGATTTAACTCAATTAACAAAAATAAGGGAAGCATACTGCAAAAACCGAACCTATAAAGCAAAAACAGAAAGTGAATCTCGAGAAGATGACTTTTGATGCTTACAGTCAGATTCATTCTCGGGAATCAACTTTTGCATAGAAACGAGAAGGGAAATTTATATTACAAACACTAGGCATATACATTAAATCTTATATTAGCTAGACTATTGCTAACATTTTGAGATGATCAACATTTAGACACATGTATATAAATAGAGAAATTTATGCATACTGTATTCACATTAAAACAAGTTTTAAAGGATATTTTCATGGATACTAAGATACTAGGATAATATGATAAGAAAAGGAACTTACAAAATTAAGACCATACTCCAAAGGAAGAGAAGCAATCAGCAAATTCAGGCATTGAACTATGAACGGTTATGAATTCATGACCACAACACCACCAGTTGAGAGAGACACCAAAAGAGAATGATGAACCAAATGTTTCTGCCCTTGCTGATATTTTTTTCAAAAAACAATTCTAACAAAAGTTACTGATACAAGAGGCGTCAGATAAGTCACTCTGAGGTAACCCTTGGCTTCTTCCCATAATCGGCATCTCTAGATCTTGAGCGATGCTCATCTTCATGTGATAATCGGGACTTGCTGTGAGTCCTTGATGACCGTCCCCGGTCCCGATCATCATCATGCTCAGGCTCACGGTCCCTGTACCTACGATGATCAGCATATCTGTCTCTGTCTTCCCTATATCGATCCCTATCTCTATCCCGATCACGTTCCCTATCGCGGTCACGATCTCGAGGGCGCTCCCTATCACGTTCTCGACCAATGTCTCTGTCATCCCGGTGCCTTCTTTCTGGCCAATCATGACCATGGCCCATTTCTTTCTCTTTGGGTATGTCCCTGTCATGTCCTGGTTCTCTGTCATCGCGATACCTTCTTTCGGATGAACCAGACCACTCTCTTTCCGAAGTTCTATCCTTTTCTTTAGCTGGGTTTTGCCGACCTCTGTCATGACTAACCTCGCCATATTGATGGTCAGATGCAACTTCCTCCCCATAACTCGACTCTCCAGCTCTCCCGCCACCATGATCATCACCACCCCATCCTCCCATGCTAGGATTTGACCACATTCCCATATTAGGCCCATCGGCACCACTTGAGGGCATCATCCCCATACCATTCATGGGCATACCTCTTCCAAAGAACGCAGGGTTAACATGAGGAGCTACTCCAGGCAAACCAACTCCTCCAACATGAGGGAATGAAGGTAAAATCCCCGAAAATGGAGGCATTGGAGCACCAGGAAAGCCTCCATAACCTCCCATTCTTCCCATCGGTCCACCAAAAGCAGGATCAAAACCTTGACCCATCATTGACTGTGGGTGCATGAGAGGAGGTGTCCCACCCATTCCCTGCCCGAATCCATTTCCACCATTTCCCATGATACCTCTACCGTCCATTCCACCAGCCCTGTTCCTCATAGGACCACCCGGCCCTCTACCTCCCATCCCCTGACCATTGCCTCTTCCCCAATTCCCTCTCCCATAACCTCTATTATTATCTGTGCCTTGGTAATTCCCACCAGTTTGAATATTATTGGCACCAGTCTTAGCCCCCGTATCATTAGGACCCCTCCTTGCTTGTGAGAGAGCAGACTGTGCCATCTGCTGATTCCTATTTAACTGAGCCTCTCCCATTTTCTTAACAGTAAACGGCGATGCAAAGGCAACAACACAAGGCCTTCCATTAAACATGTGCCCGTTCATTCCCTCCTTACAAGCTGTGGCTGCAGCTGGATCATAAAACTCAACCTGACAATACCCTTTTGACTTCCCACTTGCTTTCTCATCGAAAAACTTTACTTCCTTAACGGGTCCATACTTGCACAACTCAGACTCTAAGTCAGCATCTGTTGTCCACCAATGCAAATCACCAACAAACAATATTGTCCCACCACCTCCACCACCACTTGCTACAACTGCATGACCAGCAACGGCACCAGCACCAGCAACAACCATATTTGCACCTCCATTCCCAGTCATAGGACCGCCGCCGCCGCCGCCAAGGCCATTCACATCTGCACCTCCTACTACTCCTTGTCTCACCAAACCCTCATTCTCAACACTCCCCACATTCCCTACACCATATCCCTGATTTCCCATACCACCTACACTACCTAAACCACTATTCTTATTCCCACTCTGCTCCGCAGCCACCTCATTCAACTTACTCGGCGCCTGAGCTAAATCAACCCTAAGCCCAACTCCACCAACGCCTGGACTAGGTCCTTTGACATCACCACCACCACCTCTAAACCCTTGATTCTCGTAAGAAACCCTAGAATCCCCTCTTTCACCACCGCTTGCAACCCCCGGAATCGAAACACCAGGTTCTGGAGCACCTATTGGTGATCCACCAACTTTCCCACCACTATTAATATTTGAACTATTCTTAGTTTCTTCATTTCTAAGCCCTACATCATCGTTTCTTCTCAAAGATTGAAGAAACCCTTCACCAACATTAACATCATTGTAAAGATCTTCATAATCATCGTCTTCTTCACCTAAAAAACTCTCGTCAGCAACGGCCGAGATTGCTTCATTTCTATGGAATTGATCCATGTGATCCCCTCCTTTTCCTTCATCCATCTTTCCCCCCTCCAAGATTCCAAAATACAAAAATCACCCTAAACTAATTTCAAAGCTTCAAGCTTTTTCAGCTTCCTGGAAATTACAAAAATTAAAAAACCTACATTTAACAAAATAAAAACTGGAAATAATTGAAACTACAGAAAGAATTCGCGGATTCTTACCAGGGAGCTTTAGTGAGATGCCGAAGAGAGAAACAATAGATGAATACGCAAACCCTAATCCCAAAAGCTCACGGGTTTCATTTTTTTCTGGGAGTGCTGCCGTGAAAGAGCGTAAACAACCAAAAGAATCAATCCCGAAGATTCATTCCTAACTAAGAAAGCATTGAATTTGATTAGAGAGCAAAGAATGTAAACTCACCACAAGACAAAGAGAGGAAGAAAGTGAGTGCTAAGAGCTTAAAACCCACAGTTAATAAAGAAAACAACAGCAACAGAAAGCTCCAAACTTGGCGAAATCGAAACACGCCTGTCTTTTTGGGGTTTCAGTAAGCAATAGTATTTAGGGAGTAGTGAATGTTTCTGGTTGTTCTTGCTGGGAAATGGCGTCGAAGGTTGAAGATGAATCAAGAATTGTGTTTGCAAATGGGGGCCGCCGTCCACCATTTTACGGGCTTTTATAGACACAAGGAAAAGTAAAGAAAGAAATCTAGTTGGGTTCTAAAGTCCAGTACGGACCCACTTATGTTACTCGCCATAGAATCTGCCTTGACCTTCTCTTTAAATTGCTTTCTAAATTAAAATTTAATAATATTTTAATTTGATGATTTTTTATTAAATATAAAGATATTTATATTTTTAAGATAATTATAATGATTTAAATTTATATAAAATAGGAAAATTCTACAACGTTCAATGAACACCGCTGAACATTATTAACGATGAAAATCGTTGAACATTATTAAATTAATAAAGATTAAAAAATTTAAGGACTCAACATACAATTAATAATTATTTTAAAAAATTCAATTAATTTTTTATATATATATATATATATTAATTTTTTGAATTTTTTAAATAAGAGTAAATTACATATTTAGTACCTCACATATTTTTATATTTCTATTTTGGTACCCAAACTAATTTTTTTAGAAATCCGGTACCTAATATTACGTATTGTTTCTATTTTGTACCCTTACCGTTAAAAATAAATAGAAACAGTGACGTTGCTTGGTCAAATAATAGTTTTAGTCCCTAAAACTTATACAATCTATCAATTTAATCTAAAATATTATTAATTTAAACGTCATTTTTAATTTTTAGATTAAAAATGTAAATTTATTCTTTCTTCTTCTTCTTCTATTCAAAGTATAAAAAATTAAATATCGAACATCTTTTTCATTGTCACTACAATTTCCTGCAAATTTTCATCAATTACTTTTTTTAAATTCCTTCAAAAACGTTCCAACGTTAATAACAACAAAAAATACATGTTTTTTTTTTGTGGTTGTGCCCGGACAAAATGTTTGAAAAAAATGGTTAACAGGAACTTATATACAAATCCAATACCAATATTGTATGACCTCGGTTACTAAACATGAACATTTCTATCGGTATTTTTCTGGAACTGAACTGATTTGACTTGAATCGAATGAACCATGGTCCTTTATATATTGTAAGCCTACAAAGAGATGACTCCTAAGTGGCTGGTCGCTGGTGGGGTGAGTTCGCCCAGGGAGACAACATATTCGTTATCGTCTTTTACATTCATCTAATACAGAAATTAAAAAAATCTAGCACTATTGGGGAATCGACTATGATGGCAAGATGTATATGTTTTTTTGCTTTTCTTGCTTTTGCAGGTTTAAGTTGATTTTTACTTTTTTCATACTTTGTTTTGTTGTGTTATTGTTATTAAAGTCGATATTGTTTTTGGAAGAATTTAAAAAAAAGTAATTGATTGAAATTTGCATGAAACTGTAGTGACAAAGAAGAAGATGTTCGATAGCTAGTTTTTCATACTTCGAATGGAAGAAGAAAAAATAAATTTAAATTTTTAATCCAAAAATTAAAAATGATGTTTAAATTGATAATATTTTGAACTAAATTGATAGGTTGTATAAGTTTTAGGGACTAAAATTATTATTTGACCGAGCAACGTCACTGTTTCTATTTGTATTTAACAGTCAAGGTACCAAAATAAAAACAATATACAATGTTAGGTACTATTTTGCTAAAAAAATCAGTTTATGTACCAAAATATAAATACGGAAATAGGTGAAGTACTAAATATGTAGTTTACCCAATAATTTAATTAAATTTTAAAAATAATTATTAATTATATGTTGAGTCGTTAAAAAATTTAATTTTTATTAATTAGTTTAAAAAAAATTCAGCGGTGTTTATTATTAGTAGTGTTTAGCGATGTTCGTCGCACACCGTAAACTCATCCTCCAAAATAAGACGCTTTAAGAATCTTTTAATTTGATGATTCAATAACCGATTAAGAAAATAAGAATTTGATAATACGTTAGTTTGGGGATCCGTTGAAAAACTTTTAGGACACGTTGATTTAAAAAATGGATTTTATTTGTTGTTTTTTTTATTTTTCAAGGGTTTGTTTAGGAATGGGTATTTCACTCGATCTGGTCGGATTTAAATTCGACACGATCGGGTCAAATTTTTTGATGAAAAAATTGAATTTTGGTTAGGTCGAGTTTGAGTTTAGGGTAGAAAATATATGTCCCGACCTTACCCGAGATTAATTATACAATTTTTCCTTAATTTTTAGGGATATTTATAATAATACCCCCTCTTTGTATTTTTTATAATTAGATCCTTAAAAATGAACTTTTATTTAGTCCTTCAAATTATGTTTTTTTCACAATTAAGTCCCCTAAAATTATTTTTTTACAATTAGGTCCCTAAAATTAATTTTTTTTCTATAGGTTGGGTCGGGTCAAATTTTTTTAAAAAAAATGTTCGGGTCATGTCGTGTGTGTGTGTTTAGGGTATTTATTTTCTGGTCGGGTTTGGGTGGGCCAAAAATCTGACCCGTGCCCATCACTACCTTTGCCCTGATTAGTCCAATCGACCTGCGTCGTGCACCTAGTTTTGATGGGTGAATCTCCCATCAAAGTTTTTTTTTTTTTGTATATGCATAATCTCGAATTCAAAACTTGCATAAGTGATATCAAGTTGTTTACCTCTTGAACCAACCCGTTGATATAATTGGATTTTTTTCATCTTGTTTACCTCTTTATCACTTAAGCGAAAGCTTCATTTAAAAGGGTAGTTTTGTTGTATTTTTCTCAAATAATTTTATTTTTTATATCATTAATTTAACTTTCTTAATCTTTTAAAATCAGTAATCTTGTATTTTATTTTTAATTTCATTAATTTAACTTTTGAACATGTGAATTACATTAATCTCGTTATTTTTATGTCGTTGATTAACAAATTCATTAAATTATGCATATGTGGTCACCATTTGTCTCCACATCAGTCATTGTCGTTAATTAATTTAAAAGTATATATAGTTTCTAAAAAATAACGTCGACTATATTACCACATCATCAAAATTGACTTATCATTTTTTTGTTGGATGATATTAATTATTAAAAAAATAATATGTGAACATGCTAACTCAGATGTTAGTTATTTATCGGAAGTGCTAAACATGACAAACAACGACCAGTAATAACAATTATTTAATCAGTAACAATCAAAGAGTGAGATTGGTATTTATTTGGAGTGATTATATATATTTTTTTTAAAAAAAGTGGGCAACTTAAACAAGCTTGAAGAAGAGTGGAGAAAAAACAAAAAGGCAGGCTGAAAGCATAGGCGTTTATCAACTTCCCAATTTGCATATATATGCCATTGCCGTCCCTTCCTTTTAGTTAACTGTTATTGAAGCTAAGACGTTGACACAACACAATTTTGGTTTTTAATTGGCCCAACGCAAACCACGCGATTTGTTCTTTTATAATCTATAATCTCCTCAATCCACACTAACCATACAATAATCCCATCCCATTACAGCTTAGCCTGTTCTTGCTTTCAAACCACCACCAACAACTCTTTTCTCTCTGTCTCCTTAACGGTTTCTTTCAATATTCTGTTTCTTGTCTTCTACTTCTTTTAATGTTGTTTTTATTCTCGTCCCCTCCACCCACCACCACCATCGGAGCCTTGTGCCCACTGGTTTGAGCCATGGGGGGAGATCATCATAGGCCACCTAGGGCTGTTTATGTCTCCTCCCTTTTCTTCTCTCTTCTTTTGTTGAACCTTGAACCAAGCTTTGTTTACGCCAAACGTGGCCGTGTCCTTTCCGATCCTCCTGCGATGTCCCCCGCGGTTCCTCCGGTTGCTTCTTCGTCGTCGACGAGTCCGTTTAACCCTTCGGATGATTATTTTATCAACTGTGGTGCTTCAAGCGAGGCGAAGCTCGACGACGGGCGGATATTCAAGTCGGATACTCAAACGAGTAGCTACTTATCGACCAATGAAGATGTTTCGACGACAACCGATTCGATCCCCGAGAGCGCCTTCACGAATTCCACCCCTTCGTCGACGATGGATCTTTATAAAACCGCGCGGATCTTCACTTCGGATTCGACGTATTCGCTCTTCATCTCCAAGCCCGGGAAACATTGGGTTCGTCTCTACTTTTACCCGATCCGACACGAGAAATATGATCTCAAGACGGCGGTTTTCACCGTTCAAACGGATAAGTACGTCCTCTTGCATGATTTCTCCATGGATGATTCCAAGGTGGTTCTCAAGGAGTATCTTGTTAATGCTACTAAGCATTTCTCCATCATTTTCAAGCCCCAAACGGATTCTTTCGCATTCATTAATGCAATTGAGATTGTAGGGATCCCCGACGAACTTCTCTCCGATTCGGCCTCGTCGGTGCCTCAAGGTAACACCGTTAACGGCTTATCGGATGTTGCTTTCGAAGTCTTGTACCGGTTGAATATGGGAGGGCCGTTGATAACTCCGAAAAACGATACATTGGACAGGACATGGGTTCCGGATGGACCATTCAACGTGTTTCCCCAAGGAACCGAGGACGTCATTGGTAGACACATCAAATACCGACCGGATAGAAATGTGACACGGTTGGTCGCACCAGATATGGTTTACGCCACGGCGGCTCGGATGACGCCGGATGCATACGCTCAAACGATATCGCCGAATTTCAATCTGTCTTGGGCAATGAAGGTCGACGGGACCTTTTCGTATTTCATCAGGATGCACTTTTGCGACATTGTGAGCAAGGCCAAGAATGAATTATACTTCAATGTGTATATAAACCAGTTGATGGGGATTTCCGGTCTTGATTTAAGTGAGAAAGCTGGCGATTTGAAGACAGCATATTACACAGATTTCGTGCTGAATGCGTCGTCGATAACGAATGATTCGATCACGGTTCAAGTTGGTCCGATGACAAACGTCAATAGCGGTACACCGAATGCAATCCTCAATGGCTTGGAAGTGATGAAGATGAGCAACATAGCTGATAGCTTGGATGGTTTATATTCCGTTGATGGTTCGTATAAAGGGCCCGAATCGAGCAAGCTCAAAATCGTGGCGATTTCGGGGCTGGCATTGGCGTTTGTGGCAATGTTGTTCCTCGGGGTCATTTGTGTCCGGTGGAAGAAACGACCCCAAGACTGGCAAAAGAAGAAAAGCTTCTCGTCCTGGCTATTACCAATCCATGGCAGTAAATCTTATTACAGCACGAGGAAATCAAGCATCTTTGGATCTAGAAAGAGCAAGAGTGGATTCTCAAGTATTTACTCCCAAGGCCTTGGAAAGTTCTTCACTCTACAAGAGCTACAAGATGCGACAGAAAATTTCGACGACAAGGCTGTCATCGGTGTCGGCGGGTTCGGGAAAGTGTACATCGGGACATTAGATGATGGCACCAATGTCGCAATAAAACGAGGCAACCATGGTTCCGAACAAGGCATAAACGAGTTCGAAACCGAAATCCAAATGCTTTCGAAGCTTCGGCATCGGCATCTCGTGTCGCTGATAGGGTTTTGCGACGAGGATTCGGAGATGATCCTGGTTTATGAATACATGGCTAATGGTCCGCTTCGGGACCATCTTTACGGTCCCGCGAATAAACCAACATTGACATGGAAACAACGGCTCGAAATCTGCATTGGTGCGGCTCGAGGGTTGCATTATCTCCACACTGGTGCGGCAGAAGGAATCATCCACCGTGATGTCAAGACAACGAACATTCTCCTAGATGATAACTTCGTCGCCAAAGTGTCGGATTTCGGGCTTTCGAAAGCGGCTGCAATGGACCAAGGCTATGTTAGTACCGCGGTGAAAGGTAGCTTCGGGTATCTCGACCCTGAATACTTCAGGAGACAACAACTTACCGAAAAATCCGATGTTTACTCCTTCGGTGTGGTTCTTTTCGAGGTTTTATGCGCGAGGGCTGTGATTTGCCCGGGGCTGCCAAGGGATCAAGTTAGCTTGGCCGATTGGGCAATGCAGTGGCACCAAAAGGGTATGATCGACAAAATCGTCGACTCCAAAATCGCAGGGACGATCTGCGAAGGATCGTTGAAGAAATTCACGGAAGCGGCCGAGAAATGCTTGGCCGAATACGGAGTGGATCGGCCAAGCATGGGGGATGTGTTGTGGAACTTGGAATATTCATTGCAACTCCAAGTGGCTTCTTTGCAGGCCAATCAACCCGAAGATAAGACTAACAATATTGGTTTGGAAAAAGGAAATGAAACCGGTGAGTCCGACCCCGACCCCGACGTGGCGGTGACGGTGGCGGTGGTGGCCGAAAGTGATGATTCTAATGTAACAGTAGGTTCTCAGGTACCTTTCTCTGATGCAGCAACTATCGAAGGGAGGTAATACAAAGAAATAAATAAAATGAGATCAAAGGGGAGAATTTTAAACCCATTTTCAGATTTTAGCTCTACAGAGGTTAATTTTATAGCTTTGAGTTTAATCTTCAAATTCACCGGCACTTGTACATTGATTTGCTGTGTAGATTGTGTTTCTGCAGATCATTTCTTCTTCTTTTTTTACCCTTTTAACCCAGACTTGTTGAATAGTGAGCTTTGGCTTCGATAATGGTTGTGTATATAGGTGTAAATTCGTATTATGTTGCTATATAGTCTTTTACTTAGTATAATTCTCTACAATTTTACGTGTTATGATATATTTTTTAATAGTTTCAAATTATACTTTTTCTTTTGTCTCCTTACAATGTATACATATGATACGCCTTACAGATAAAATTATTTAAACTTAAATTTTTTAAAATAACATTATTTTTACTGAAATCACACGTTGAGAACTTGTATAAATTATTCAAACTTAAAATTCAAATTTATTTTTTAGATGAAAATTGAATTATATGAAGTAAACTTGTTTTATTAGTAAAAACGGAGCTTATTTTTTTTTCTCGGAAATTATCAAAATTTCTTTTTATAATGATTTTACAATTTCAGAAATTAAAAATCCTTAAAATTACTTATTGTACTTGATTTATTAATAATAAAAAATTAATGATATAATTAAATTAAAGATGAATATATTTTGATACACATTTGTGTAATTTTTTTACACAATCATTTTTTAAAACTTAAAACTCTAATCTAAACCGCTAAATTCTAAATTATACACCCTAAACCTTAAATTCTAAAACATACAACTTAAACTCCTAAATTTAAAAACTCGTATAAATTAATACGGGTTGTGTATCAAAATTTTTCTTATTTAAGAGTAATGGATTTGTTTGAATTTAAAAAATGAAGTCCATTTACATTTTCATTTTTTTGAAAAATGCAAAATGATGAAGAATATGTGTGATTGTAAAATTAAAAAAATGAATTTTGAAAAATAAAAAAGTTAAGTGAATTTTAAAAAACTAAAATGAAAATAGAAAAAATAAAAAGTATTTTTTTAAAATCAAACAGATATTATATATATTTTTTTATTAAATAGAGTTAATATATTATTATATTAAAATTTAAAGTCATATAAAATTGAACGATATGAGCATCTTTAGCTACCAAATCAAGTAGATTTTCATTTGTGTCTTGAAAAAATTGTTTCCGTTTGAGTTTTGGACATTAATGCCCCTGCCTTTCCCTTCGAATTACACCTGTAGACTTAGCTCACAACTCTAAAAAGAAACAGAAACGAAAGACTCGAGCACAAGTATTCCATTGCTGGAATGAAGAATCAACGATGAAACCCAAAGATTCTTCTTTCTTCCGTTTTCTTACTTTGTTCTTCCTTGAATTTAAATTAATGAACAGTAATCTTCAAATCCCATGAAGATAAAGCTTAATAACTCAATGCTTTTTTCAGTTGCACGTGTAGAGTTCGAATCCAAGTCTGATACTACGCACACAACCTGTTCGATAAATTTCCTCAGAAACTATGCATTTCTTGTTTCCCCCGGTTCGGCGCCGCTTTTTGACGCAAATTATCAATACCCCAAAACCCAAAAATATTTTTCACTCTCGATATTCATCAACAACAACAGCACCGGAATTGGAGGAGCTTTGTAAGGTTGTTTCGAGCTCCATTGGTGGTTTGGATGACCTGGAATCGAGTTTGAACCGGCTTAGGCTTTCTTTATCATCGTTACTTGTTACCGAGGTTATAAAGCATTGCGAAAATGTAGCTCCCACTAGAAGGTTATTGAGATTTTTCTTGTGGTCGGTTAAGAATTTTAGTTTGGAAGATAAGGACTTTAACTATGCGGTTCGAGTGTTTGCAGCGAAGAAGGATCATACGGCAATGGAGATATTGATTTCGGATCTTAGGAACGAAGGGCGACGAATGGAGAGCCAGACTTTCAGTGTTGTGGCTGATATGTTGGTTAATTTAGGGAGAGAAGATGAAGCATTGGGTATTTTTAAGAACTTGGAAAAGTTCAATTGTACACGAGATAGTTTTAGTTTGACTGCCATTGTTAATGCTTTATGTGCTAAAGGCCATGCGAAGAAAGCTGAAGGTGTAGTTTATCATCACAAAGACAAGATTACCGGTGTTGAGCCTTGTGTATATAGGAGCCTCCTTTATGGTTGGTCCTTTCAAGAGAACGTAAAACAAGCTCGCAGAGTTATCAAGGAGATGAAATCAGCCGGCGTTGAGCTTGATTTGTATTGCTACAACACATTCCTTAGGTGCCTTTGTGGGGCAAACGTTAAACGCAACCCTTCCGGCCTTGTTCCCGAAGCTCTGAACGTGATGATGGAAATGAGATCCCATAGAATCACCCCAACATCAGTCAGTTACAACATATTGCTTTCTTCCTTGGGGAAGACGAGAAGAGTGAAAGAATCGTGTCGCATTCTAGATTTGATGAAGAAAACCAGTTGTGCTCCCGATTGGATCACATATTATCTCGTGGCTAGAGTCTTGTACTTGACCGGAAGATTTGGCAAGGGTAACATGATAGTCGATGAGATGATTGAACAAGGGTTGACCCCTGATCGTAGGTTCTACTATGATCTCATTGGTGTTCTTTGTGGAGTCGAAAGAGTGAATTTTGCAGTCGAGTTGTTTGAGAAGATGAAGAGGAGTTCGTTTGGCGGATATGGGCCAGTTTATGATGTGCTTATACCGAAACTTTGCAGGGAAGGAAACTTCGAAAAGGGACGAGAGCTATGGGATGAAGCCGTTGCTTCGGGTGTTAGTATTTCGTTTTCGAGTGATGTTTTGGACCCTTCGATCACTGAAGTTTTCAAGCCAACAAGGAAGGTGGAGGAGTTTAACCTTAAGGAGTGTAAAGTGCCAAAGAATTCAGTGAATATGAAGCAGAAGATTCTCAAGGGAAAGAAGGGTAAGAAAATAGTATCTAATAAGAAGAAATATGTTTCTAAATAAATGGTCTGGGTTAATGTCTTTGCTAAAATTCTCAGTTGTCAAATTGTTCATTTTCGATTTTGGGAGGGATTAAACTCTTTTATTTTTAAAGGATCAATTTGTCAAATTTCAAAACTAAAAAGGATCTAATGCTATTTTTTAAAAGTTACAACAATTTACACTAAGAATCTACTTTTATAATCCTCAAATTTACAACTTAGAGTATCAACTAACGCAATTATTACTGTTTTCTTACAAGTATTGAACTCAAGAATTAACTAAAACTATAACTAAATTAAAACTAAAATCCCACACATAATTTACACATGTCAAGTTACATTATTATGTTTTTTTTTCTTCGATTTACTGTTTTCTTATTTTATCTCAATTATTTATACCTTTTTAGTTTATGAAAAATAAAAGTGCCCCATTGAAGGAGTCAAGGAGATACACACCATTAATAATTTTAATATTTATTTAAAAATTATTATACAGGTTAAATATGAAATTAAAAATAATTAATATATAATATAAACAATAATACGATGTAAATACACAAATATTTAAAATTTTATGCAATTTGAACATTAATTAAGACATATGATATAAAAAAACATCAAATAAATTTAATAAAACATATTTTATATAAAAGCGTGCAATAAAAGGGAAACACATCTATGACACGAATATAAAATAAATTGATAATTGGACTTCTTAATATTTAGTGTCATTAAAATTAATAATACAGAAAAAAACATTTGAAAATTTTGTAATTATTTCTTTTGTCATCTTAAAAGAATTATTTATCAATTTTGATTTTCACAATTAAAGAAGGTGGAATTCAAATGGGTAATTCTATCATATTGATAATTTTTCAATTTACTTTTTAAGAAATTAGCTATTGTATTTTTATATTTTATTATTTAAAATTGTTTTAATAGTATTTTTTACTCATGGAAAATTTTAATTATATATTAAAATTCTTAGAAAAAAAGATATAATTATTTTAACATATAAATAATGAAATATTTAAACAGAAACTACTTTTAATATAATCAAAATTATTTAAAATAAATTTTGAACCCTGACCAAGCAGGGCCAAAGCAAGTATAACACTCAAATATAATATAAAAAATTAGGAAAATTCTACAACGTGCGACGAACATTGTTAAACACCATTAATGATGAACATGATTAAATATTATTAAATTAATTAATAAAGATTAAAAATTTTAAGTACTCAACATACAATTAATAATCATTTTTTAAAAAAATCAATTAAATTATTATATATATATATTAATTTTTTGAATTTTTTAAATAAGGGCAAACTACATATTTAGTATCTCACCTATTTTAATATTTCTATTTTGGTACATGAACTAATTTTTTAAGAGACATGGTACCTAACATTACGTATTGTTTCTATTTTGGTACCCTGACTGTTAAATATAAACAGAAATGATGATGTTGCTTGGTCAAATAATAGTTTTAGTCCCTAAAACTTATACAATCTATCAATTTAATCCAAAATATTATCAATTTAAACACCATTTTTAATTTTTTGATTAAAAATGTAAATTTATTCATTCTTCTTTTTTTTCTTCTATTCGAAGTATGAAAAATTAGGTATCGAATATCTTGTTCATTGTCACTACAGTTTCCTGTAAATTTTCATTGATTACTTTTTTATAATTCCTTCAAAAACAATATCGAAGTTTATAACAACAAAAAATGTCACATCCCAAAAACCGGTCTAGTAGAAATTAGGTTCAAAATTTTTATTCGGTTTATTATTATTTTATGGAGTAAGTAAAAATTTATTATTATTTTATGTAGTAGTTAAAATTATTATTATTTTAAGGAGTAGGTATGGAGTAGTTAAAATTATTATTATTTTATTATAAAAAAAAAGAGGAGTAGTTGACGCCAAAGTATTATAAATAGGGGAGAGTGAGTTGTCACATCCAAAAATCGGTCTAGTCGGAATTAAGTTCCGGTGACCGAATATTTTTACTATTAAATAATTTATTCGATCTTATTTAGATTATTCGAGATAATTTATCAAGGTCAAGTTCTAACAAACAAATATTTTTATTTCGATTAAGGGTTGGTTTGATTTGGTACCCAAAATAGATTAAATAGTTAGTTTATTATTATTATTATTATTATTATATATATATTATTAAAAAAAAAAAGGAAAAGGTGGCAGATCCACCACCAAAAGTTAATTAGGTAAATCTTTGTTATTGAAATCAGGTGGCAACCATTAGAATTAATTGAATAAATAACAATTAGTGGGGAATAGTGCACGTCCAAAAACGTGTATAAAAGGGGGGAGGGAGTGAGAGTATTTACAAGGCAAAATTGAAGGAAATTAGAAAATATTCGATCCAATGTTTGATTGGTAGTCCGATATTTTCGATATAGTAATATCGAATTTCTGCCGACGACGGGGTAAGCTCAAATCTCTAGTTAGTTTAAGTTTCGGTATCGAGTTTGATTAATATTTATATATATATATTCGATACTGTCTTATTATTTTAATTAATTTTTATCGTAGTACACGAGGTCGATTCAGATCAACTTTCAAGCCCAATAAATAAAAATAAAGCACCGGTCTGTCAAGGTGAGTGTAGATGCATTTGTCTCGGGTGACACGGTGTCATTCCGATATTTTTATGTCTTGATATGTGAGTATAGTCGTGTCAGGGGTAGGCTCGGTGCTGCCCCGTTGCATTAATTATGAATTTATCTGCATCTGGTAAGTACCCTGCATTATTTGGATATGCTCAAAAATGATTATGATATGCTATATGTACATGAAAATAATATGAAATGCTATCTGATATGGAGCTACGGCTCATCTTGCTATTTGATATGATATGATCTGAAAATCATGGACTATGTGAAATTGTGTGTATTTATGGACATTGGATACAATTGGCATGCCATAGGAATATTCGAGCTCACCATGTAAGGGAGGACTACGGTCCAGGGCTACGGCCTATATGTGGGAGATAAAAGGATGGAAGTGTAAGGGATATATGGAGCTACGGCTCAGGGCTACGGCTCATTACTGATTCATGATATGGTGTACAGGGAATCCGCGTATCCAATGGTACCAATATAATATGTGTTCGATATGTTATACCATGACATGTTTATGATAAGATATATGATTATATTATGTTATGTTAGTGATATGGATATCTGATCATGTTATGCTTATACTGTTATAGAAGCATGCAAATAAGTTAGATTAAATTTATATTTAATCATGACATTCATATTATTGTCAATTTACTATCATGACTACCTCACTAGGCTATGTAAGCCTAACATACGTGTCTCATGCATTTTCAGGACCCTGATAGATTTCCAACCTTTGATCGTGTGGTGCAGTTGCAAGTCACATCTCTACCTTATATGTATGATATCTTTCATGAACTCCTAGTAAAGTGGCATATGATCCAACTTTTGTATAAATTGTGTTTTGTAATTTAGTAATGTGGATTTTGTTTTAGTAATCTAGAAAAGTCCTATTAAATAAATGTTGGAATAATAATAATGATAGATACGAATAATTTTCTAATAAAAATGATTAGAAAGGACTCTAAGAATTTTTGTAAGTTGTTAGGCTCATTTAAATATGTAAAGAATTTTAGTAAGATAGTAAAAAGAAATAGATTTGAATATTTTACAAGATAGTCACTAAATATTGCATCGTCTAATCAGGTAGATAAATAACCTCCGATAGTAATGAGGTTTTACAGGCTAATAACTAGTAAGTTTAATTTCAGTATATTTTCACGAACTTCAGATAAAGACCTTTAATTTGTGAAAATTACAATTTAGTCCCTAAGTTTGAAAAAGTTTAAAATTGACCCCAATTTGAGTAAGTGGTTAATAAGTTAAGTGTTAAGTCTTAAAAGAGATTAATAAAATATTACGAAATGATTTTTTTTGAACTTTGAAATTATGTCTCCGATCTCCGTTATGTTTTTCGGTAGCGCTCTCCGACCCGGTTCTCTACCAGGCCGGGTAGGGGGTGTTACATTTGTGGTATCAGAGCTAGAGTTTAGTCGATTCTAGGACTAATTAGACATTCGTTAACGAGTCTATGTTTCATATGCCACTTAGGAGTTGATTAAATATGTATTTTGTGACTTGCAACTTACACGATTTAATTCTTATGTGTGTCTAGAACCAAAATGACCGCTCCTACTATTAGGAAAGAAACAAATGAGCCCGATCATGATTCCTCTTCCACTCGAGGGGAAAATGTGAGGCTAGAGCCAAGTACCGAACAAGTGGCTCAGAATGATCCACCTCATCTTCCACCTATGTTATCGGCTCAACAAGACTATTTCGTGTCTATGGCCGACATGATAAAACAAGTAGTGGTGTCTCTTCGACAAGAAGCACCTTCCTCATCTGCTGAAGCTGCTCAGCAGATCTCTCGAGCTCCAATAGATAAGCTAAAACGTTATCAAGTTTATACATTTACTGGCCAAGATCTGAATAATCCTGAAATCGCAGAATATTGGCTAGAAAATACTTTGAAAGTAATCAACAAGCAACTAAAGTGCCCCGAGGAGCATAAGTTGGAGTGTGCCTTAGCCCTGATTGCAGATGAAGCACAAAGCTGGTGGCACACTGTAACTCTCACTGTACCCGAACATAAAGTAACCTGGGAATTTTTCCTCCAGGAGTTTCGTAAAAAGTATATTAGTGAGCATTACCTCGCTGAAAGACGTAAAAAGTTCCTCCATTTGAAGCAAGGAGGAAGGCCAGTGGATAAGTACATTCATGATTTCTGCAAGTACGCTAGATATGGTACTGATATCATCCACACTGAAAAAGAAAAATGTAGAATGTTCATAGATGGCCTCTGCGATGAATTACGTCCTCTTTTTGTTGCTCTGGAAATCGAGGATTTTCAAATTCTGGTGAATCGAGCCATTGCAACTGAAGCTTCTCAAAGAGCCTCGGAAAGAAGGAAGGGAAACCAAGCTCGACCTGATAAAAGATTCCGAGAAGATTCCAAACCTCCTCTATCTCAAAAAAGAGGAAGACAGTGGGACCAAAGGTCATCTGCAAATCAACAGCTACCTAACTCTAATTATGTCTCTCAATTTCCATCTGGTGGGACCACTATTACGCGTACGACCTCAATAAACAGTACAGGAGGCTCTGCCAAAAGTTCTCAGATCCCTCTGTGTAATTTTTGTCAAAAGAGACATTTGGGACAGTGTCGTAAACAGTCAGGTTCTTGTTACCTGTGCGGAGAATCTGGTCATTTCATCCGACAATGCCCCCAAAATCCACAAGCCCCTACCTCTATAGCCTCCCAGAACATTCCAGTAAAAGGGAGGGGAATAAATCAAGCACCGTCTGGTTCTTCCGGAAGGCCCCACAACAATAATGCTCCTTCAGGAAGCCGAAATCCAAAGACTTCAGCCCAGATGTACCACGTTCGAGGCCGCGAACAAGAAGACGACCCTGATGTTGTTGCAGGTATGGTGGAGTTAGGTTCTGAATTTGTTTATGCTTTGATAGATCCAGGCTCCACGCATTCCTTTATTAGTGAACCTTTGATTGAAAAATACGCCTTAAAATGTGATCATGTTGCTTCCGAAATACTTGTGTCAAACCCATTAGGAGATAGTGTAGCAATCCAAAAGATCTGTAGATCTTGTCCCCTAAAAATCCAAGGAATTCCTTTTCCGGCCAATTTGATGGTCTTACCCTTTAATGAGTTCGACCTTATCCTTGGTCTAGATTGGCTAGCTGAACATCAAGCATGGGTAGATTGTTCTAAAAAGAAATTATATCTCCGTGGTCTAGGTAGAGAAAGCATCACCTTGATGAAATCTAAATGTCAGAGTAGTCTTATGTGTGCCTTAGAATCTAAGAAGGAATTGAAGCCTGAAGATATACCCATAATAAGAGATTTTCCTGACGTATTCCCTGAAGAACTTCCGGGACTCCCTCTTATACGTGAAGTTGAGTTTGGGATAGAAGTTCAACCTGGAACTACTCCAATTTCTATCGCTCCATACAGAATGGCTCCAATGGAGTTAAAAGAATTGAAGGCCCAAATCCAAGACCTTGAAAGTAAGGGGTTTATTCGACCGAGTTCCTCACCCTGGGGAGCACCGGTTTTATTTGTGAAGAAGAAAGATGGATCGATGCGCTTATGCATCGACTATCGACAACTGAATAAAGTAACAATAAAAAATAAGTACCCGCTTCCTAGAATAGACGACCTATTTGATCAACTAAAGGGTGCTTCTGTCTTTTCTAAGATAGACCTCCGATCTGGTTACTATCAAATGCTCGTGAAGGAACCAGATGTTTCAAAAACAGCCTTTCGAACCAGATATGGTCATTACGAATTCTTGGTGATGCCTTTTGGACTCACCAATGCTCCTGCAGCCTTTATGGATCTGATGAACCGAATATTTCGACCTTATCTTGATAAATTTGTTGTTGTCTTCATAGACGACATTTTGATCTATTCGAAAGATTCTGTTACTCACGAAGAACATCTTCGGATTGTACTCCAAACTCTCCGTGAAAAACAGCTCTATGCCAAATTTAATAAATGCGAGTTTTGGCTGACCGAAGTATCTTTTCTCGGTCATGTGATATCTTTCGCGGGAATTCAAGTGGACCCAAAGAAGATTCAAGCCATTCTCGAATGGATACCCCCGAAAAATGTGGGAGAAATTCGTAGTTTCCTGGGTCTTGCAGGATACTATCGTAGGTTCGTTAAGGGGTTCTCCTTGATTGCTTCACCCCTAACGAAGCTTCTCCGCAAAGACATTCCTTTCATGTGGACAGTGGACCAACAACGGAGTTTTGACCAGCTTAAACAAATCCTCACCCACGCTCCTGTCCTAGTACAACCGGAGCCAGGAAAAGATTTCACAGTATACAGTGATGCATCCCATCAAGGATTGGGCTGTGTCTTGATGCAAGAAGGTAAAGTTATAGCCTATGCCTCACGTCAACTCAAACCGCATGAGCTTAACTATCCAACTCATGACCTTGAGCTAGCAGCGGTTGTGTTCGCACTAAAGATCTGGCGACATTACCTCTATGGTGAAAAGTGTTATCTTTTTACTGACCACAAAAGCCTGAAATACCTTTTGACCCAAAAAGAATTAAACCTTCGTCAACGTCGTTGGATGGAGCTTTTGAAAGATTATGATTTGGTAATTGATTACCATCCCGGTAAAGCAAATGTGGTGGCGGACGCTCTTAGCCGGAAGCCCACTTCTTCTCCTAGATGTTTAAACGCTCACTTTCGGCTCATGAAGCGTGGCAAGTTATTAGCCGAGCTCAGGGTACAATCGACCATTGTGTCCCTGATTAAAGCACTTCAAGAAGATGATGAGGAGTTGCAACCTATTTTAGCCCGAATCAAGGATGAACCGGACCCTGATTTTGCCATAAATTCTGACGGCTTGTTATGCTTTCGTAATCGTATATGTGTTCCAAACAATGATGATCTTCGGAACCAGATCCTGCGTGAAGCACATGCTAGCCCTTTTTCTATTCACCCCGGAGCTGTTAAGATGTACAAGGATCTAAAAGAGATCTACTGGTGGTCCGGTATGAAAAGTAAAATCACAGATTACGTAGCAAGGTGTTTGACTTGTCAACGGGTTAAAGCCGAACATAAAGTACCGACGGGACTCCTTCAACCCATTGAGCTGCCACAGTGGAAGTGGGAACGTATTACTATGGACTTTGTAAGCGGAATACCCCCGACTCCAAAGAAAAACAACGCAATCTGGGTCATCGTAGATCGATTTACCAAGTCAGCTCACTTTCTTCCTGTAAGAATGGACTTCAGCTTATCCAAGCTAGCAGAGTTGTATATCAGCGAAGTTATACGCTTGCACGGAGTTCCAACATCAATAATTTCTGATCGAGACCCACGGTTTGCATCTCGATTTTGGAGAACCTTGCAAGAGGCATTGGGAACTAGAGTACATCTCAGTACTGCATTCCATCCCCAAACCGATGGCCAATCTGAAAGGGTTATTCAGATTCTGGAAGATATGCTCCGAGCCTGCATTATTGATTTTGGGAAAAATTGGGAGAAATCCCTACCCTTAGTAGAATTTTCCTACAACAATAGCTATCAGTCATCTATTCAGATGGCTCCTTTTGAAGCGTTGTATGGCAGAAAATGCAGAACTCCTTTGTGTTGGTCCGAACTTGGTGAAAACAAGGTGTTGGGACCACAACTGCTCAGAGAAACAGAAGAGAAAGTTCAAATCATCCACTCTCGATTGAAACAAGCTTTTGATAGGCAGAAAGCTTACGCTGATCTGAAACGAAGAGACATTCAGCATAATGTGGGAGACAAAGTCTTTCTTAAAGTCTCTCCATGGAAGAAAGTATTTCGGTTTGGAAAGAGGGGAAAGCTCAGTCCTCGTTTCATTGGACCTTTTGAAATTACTGAAAGAATTGGCCCAGTGGCTTATCGACTTGCACTTCCTAGCGAGTTCGATAAAATCCACAATGTCTTCCACGTGTCAATGCTCAGAAAGTATAGATCCGATCCATCTCATATCTTAGAGCCGGAAGAATTGGAGCTGAATCCTGACTTGTCTTACGAAGAGGAACCAATTCAGATTCTGGATAGAGAAATCAAAAGACTAAGAAACAAAAATGTTGCATTGGTTAAAGTCTTGTGGAGAAATCACAAGAGGGAAGAGGCAACATGGGAACCTGAGGACACGATGAAAAAGCAATACCCTCATCTATTCGATTCAGGTAAAAATTCGAGGACGAATTTTCTTAAGGGAGGGTGAGTTGTCACATCCCAAAAACCGGTCTAGTAGAAATTAGGTTCAAAATTTTTATTCGGTTTATTATTATTTTATGGAGTAAGTAAAAATTTATTATTATTTTATGTAGTAGTTAAAATTATTATTATTTTAAGGAGTAGGTATGGAGTAGTTAAAATTATTATTATTTTATTATAAAAAAAAGAAAAGAAAAGGAGTAGTTGACGCCAAAGTATTATAAATAGGGGAGAGTGAGTTGTCACATCCAAAAATCGGTCTAGTTGGAATTAAGTTCCGGTGACCGAATATTTTTACTATTAAATAATTTATTCGATCTTATTTAGATTATTCGAGATAATTTATCAAGGTCAAGTTCTAACAAACAAATATTTTTATTTCGATTAAGGGTTGGTTTGATTTGGTACCCAAAATAGATTAAATAGTTAGTTTATTATTATTATTATATATATATTATTAAAAAAAAAAGGAAAAGGTGGCAGATCCACCACCAAAAGTTAATTAGGTAAATCTTTGTTATTGAAATCAGGTGGCAACCATTAGAATTAATTGAATAAATAACAATTAGTGGGGAATAGTGCACGTCCAAAAACGTGTATAAAAGGGGGGAGGGAGTGAGAGTATTTACAAGGCAAAATTGAAGGAAATTAGAAAATATTCGATCCAATGTTTGATTGGTAGTCCGATATTTTCGATATAGTAATATCGAATTTCTGCCGACGACGGGGTAAGCTCAAATCTCTAGTTAGTTTAAGTTTCGGTATCGAGTTTGATTAATATTTATATATATATATTCGATACTGTCTTATTATTTTAATTAATTTTTATCATAGTACACGAGGTCGATTCAGATCAACTTTCAAGCCCAATAAATAAAAATAAAGCACCGGTCTGTCAAGGTGAGTGTAGATGCATTTGTCTCGGGTGACACGGTGTCATTCCGATATTTTTATGTCTTGATATGTGAGTATAGTCGTGTCAGGGGTAGGCTCGGTGCTGCCCCGTTGCATTAATTGTGAATTTATCTGCATCTGGTAAGTACCCTGCATTATTTGGATATGCTCAAAAATGATTATGATATGCTATATGTACATGAAAATAATATGAAATGCTATCTGATATGGAGCTACGACTCATCTTGCTATTTGATATGATATGATCTGAAAATCATGGACTATGTGAAATTGTGTGTATTTATGGACATTGGATACAATTGGCATGCCATAGGAATATTCGAGCTCACCATGTAAGGGAGGACTACGGTCCAGGGCTACGGCCTATATGTGGGAGATAAAAGGATGGAAGTGTAAGGGATATATGGAGCTACGGCTCAGGGCTACGGCTCATTACTGATTCATGATATGGTGTACAGGGAATCCGCGTATCCAATGGTACCAATATAATATGTGTTCGATATGTTATACCATGACATGTTTATGATAAGATATATGATTATATTATGTTATGTTAGTGATATGGATATCTGATCATGTTATGCTTATACTGTTATAGAAGCATGCAAATAAGTTAGATTAAATTTATATTTAATCATGACATTCATATTATTGTCAATTTACTATCATGACTACCTCACTAGGCTATGTAAGCCTAACATACGTGTCTCATGCATTTTCAGGACCCTGATAGATTTCCAACCTTTGATCGTGTGGTGCAGTTGCAAGTCACATCTCTACCTTATATGTATGATATCTTTCATGAACTCCTAGTAAAGTGGCATATGATCCAACTTTTGTATAAATTGTGTTTTGTAATTTAGTAATGTGGATTTTGTTTTAGTAATCTAGAAAAGTCCTATTAAATAAATGTTGGAATAATAATAATGATAGATACGAATAATTTTCTAATAAAAATGATTAGAAAGGACTCTAAGAATTTTTGTAAGTTGTTAGGCTCATTTAAATATGTAAAGAATTTTAGTAAGATAGTAAAAAGAAATAGATTTGAATATTTTACAAGATAGTCACTAAATATTGCATCGTCTAATCAGGTAGATAAATAACCTCCGATAGTAATGAGGTTTTACAGGCTAATAACTAGTAAGTTTAATTTCAGTATATTTTCACGAACTTCAGATAAAGACCTTTAATTTGTGAAAATTACAATTTAGTCCTTAAGTTTGAAAAAGTTTAAAATTGACCCCAATTTGAGTAAGTGGTTAATAAGTTAAGTGTTAAGTCTTAAAAGAGATTAATAAAATATTACGAAATGATTTTTTTTGAACTTTGAAATTATGTCTCCGATCTCCGTTATGTTTTTCGGTAGCGCTCTCCGACCCGGTTCTCTACCAGGCCGGGTAGGGGGTGTTACAAAAAATACATATTTTTTGGGGTTATGCCCGAACAGAATGTTTGAAAAAAAATAGTTAACAGGAACTTATATACAAATCCAATACCAATATTGCTTGACCTCAGTTACTAAACATGAACATTTCTATCGGTATTTTTCTGGAACTGTACTGATTCGACTTTGAATCGAATGAACTATGGTCCTCTATATACTGTAAGCCTACAAAGAGGGGACTCCTAAGTGGCTGGTGGGATGAGTTTATTAACGTCGAATGGAAGAAGATTAAAATAAACTACTTTAACGATTAAAAAACATAAAATTCTTAAAACATTTCTATCGACATTTTTAATTCCTTTAAAAAATTTAATTTAAAAATTCAAGAGTTTATTTTAATGATTGAAATTAAAATTAATCGTTAAAGTAGTTTATTTTAATGTTAAAGTAGTTTATTTTAATGATTGAAATTAAAATTTTTAAATTAAAAAATACGGATAGAAATGTTTTAAGAGTTTTATATTTTAATTTCTTTAAAAATTAATTTCAATAAAGAAAATGTTTGATACCTAGTTTTTCATACTTCGAATGGAAGAAGAAGACAAAATAAATTTACATTTTTAATTCAAAAATTAAAATGATGTTTAAATTGATAATATTTTAGACTAAATTGATAGATTGTATAAGTTTTAGGGACTAAAATTGTTATTTGACTGAGCAACATCAATGTTTCTATTTATTTTTAACAGTCAGTGTATCAAAATAAAAATAATGCGTAATGTTAGGTACCATTTTGCTAAAAAATTAGTTTATATACCAAAATAAAAATACGAAAATAGGTGAGGCACTAAATATATAGTTTACCCAATAATTTAATCATTTTTTTTAAAAAATAATTATTAATTATATGTTGAGTTTTGAAATTTTTAATCTTTACTAATTAATTTAGTAGTGTTCAGCGGTGTTCAACGTTAGTGCTGTTCAGTGTTGTTCGTGTCGCATGTGGTAAACTCGTCATAAAAAATAAATATTATAAATATATTAATATACTATTGGAAATACCATTATAATATAAAAGAGTGCCGAAAAGGATTATGTAATATAATTGAAGGATATTTCACAAAAAAAGAATAATATAATTGAAGGACAATTACGCACATGGCACGTGGAACGGGGTTTTAAGACAGCTGTCGAGATGGGATCGGGTGGGGTGGGATCCCAGTCTCCACCGCCATCACGCACGTCGATACAGATTACGGTGATTCTTTCTATCGTGCAAACCACGCTCTTTAAGTTGCGTCGGGTTGGATTACAACTTACAAGCCGGCCTCAATTTTAAGTTCTGGAGGATACCACAAGTTGGATTCAACGCGTTGATGACTTGATACTAGCTGTGTACAAAATCACTCCGCAAGCACCGGGCCGGACACTTCAATATTTTATTTAAAATAATTAATCTCGGTTGGTCTAAGCGATAACTAATTTAATATTTTTAAGCATGTCTCGAATCAGAGATCTTTTGTATGTAAAAAATTTATTTTATATTTTTTCTAAACATTATTTTTTTTATTTTTTTGAATATGTTGGGAGTAATTACAATGTAGTATTTGTTTAATTTTTTAGCCCTTTAATAAAACATACACACCATGTACACATGGTGTTTAAACTCGGGTCACCTAGATGAAATATATCATTCTTTATTACTGAACGGATTCTTAAACATTATTTTTATTTAAATTCAAACATCATAAATTTGTGAAAGTAAAATATGTTTATATTACATACATATATTTGAAATTTATCTTGAATTTTAATACTTGGAAAACTTAGTATTCTTGAGAGATTTTATTATTTTAATGCCTCAAGAACTCGAACTTAAAATATTAATCAAATCAAAATGATTTGTGTAAACTAATCTAAGTGCTCGATAATAGAATGTATAAATATTTAAACTCTCGTGTATTTATTGTTAATACATTTCTAATAAGTCGAACTCGAGATATTAATTAAACAGAAACAATATTAAAAAAAAACAGAAACAAAATTCAAACACGGTTGAATGTATAAATATTAAATCCCAGCAAATAAATAAAATGATATTTTTTATGTAATTAATTATTCAAATGATAAATGGAAACGCAGAACAGTGTCGAGACTATGAATTTATCAATTTCAATCAGATGTTCCCCCCACTTTCCCATCTTCTTTCGGCTGTACGTAACTACGTATCATTTAGGGAGATTTAATCATTTCTATATAATGAGAGATTAAACAAAAAGCTTGAATCTCTCCAGCTTAGCGAATAACCCTTATGGGTCAAGATAGTTTCGCTCCCCAAAAGAGATATTCTACTGGCGGCGGCGGCGGAGGTTTACCGATAAATAACCGCGATGCGACCGGTGGCGGAAGGAACCGTGGATTTCCCGGAATGCCGCGTGGGAGGCAGATGCACAAGACGTTCAACAACATTAAAATCACAATCCTTTGCGGTTTCATTACGATCCTCGTCTTACGCGGAACAATCGGCGTCGGAAACTTGGGGAGCTCAGAATCGGAAGCCGTCAACCAAAACCTGATCGAAGAAACCAACCGGATCATAGCTGAGATCCGCGCCGACTCCGACCCTAACGATCCGGATGAATCAACTGAAACTGAGTTCAATCCTAACGTTACATACACTCTGGGGCCCAAAATTTCGAACTGGGATCAACAGCGAAAGGTTTGGATTTCTGAAAACCCTGAATTCCCTAATTTTGTTAATGGGAAAGCTCGAATCCTGCTGGTCACTGGGTCACCCCCAAAACCTTGTGATAATCCTATAGGAGACCATTATTTGTTGAAAGCGATAAAGAACAAGATTGATTATTGTAGGCTTCATGGGATTGAAATTGTTTATAACATGGCTCATTTAGATAAGGAATTGGCCGGTTATTGGGCGAAATTGCCATTGATTAGGAGGTTAATGTTGTCTCATCCTGAACTTGAATGGATTTGGTGGATGGACAGTGATGCTTTTTTCACAGATATGGTGTTTGAGATTCCATTGTCCAAGTATGATAAGTATAATTTGGTTGTTCATGGCTACCCCGATTTGCTGTTCGAGCAGAAGTCGTGGATCGCCTTGAATACGGGGAGTTTTCTCTTTAGGAATTGTCAGTGGTCGTTGGATTTGCTCGATGCGTGGGCGCCGATGGGACCTAAGGGTCCGATTCGTGACGAGGCCGGGAAGCTTTTGACTGCTAATTTGAAAGGGAGGCCGGCATTCGAAGCTGACGATCAGTCGGCTTTGATTTACTTGTTGCTTTCACAAAAGGATCAATGGATGGATAAAGTTTTCGTTGAGAATCAATATTATTTGCATGGTTATTGGGCGGGGTTGGTCGATAAGTACGAAGAGATGATGGAGAAATATCATCCGGGATTGGGAGACGAGAGGTGGCCGTTCGTGACTCATTTCGTCGGCTGCAAGCCCTGTGGGAGTTATGGGGATTACTCTGTCGATAGGTGCCTCCGCAGCATGCAGAGAGCTTTCAACTTTGCCGATAACCAGGTGCTTAAGCTTTACGGTTTTAGACACAAGGGATTGTTAGGCCCCAACATTAAGAGGATCAGGGACGAGACGACGACTCCCTTGGAGATTGTTGATCAGCTCGACATCCGTCGTTCAGTGACCGGAAAAATCGATTCAAAGAGCTTGTGATCGGAACAGGTATTAAACATGTCATATAGGTAATGTAATTCCTCAGGTGAAAAGCCAATTTCAATTGCCATACGTCAACTTGTTTGGTATAATTGTATTGAATTCAATGAAAAGTTACAGTTTTCACGATTTTATCGGTCAATCAACGAAAAGAGAGGGAAAGAACGAATAGGGAAGTAGTTATTTTACATATATTTGATTTATTAAACAACATTATAAATCGATGACCACATTGCCCCTCATTTCCTAGAGTGGTCTTCTATCTTTCACTGTTTTTTTATTATTTTTATAGTATTTTATAAGTGTAAAATTTTGATATAAAGGCTGTGTAAAATTAATTTTACACAATACACTATAAAACTTAAATTATAGATTCTTAACCTTATATCTAAAAAACTAAACCATAAACTTTATACTCTAAATTCTAAACAATAACTTTAAATTCTAAATCCTACAATTTTAACCTCGAACCTTAAACTAAAATTTTGTCCCATAAAACTAAAAGTCACGCATAAACTAAAGTTTGTATCAAATTTTTTTCCATTTTATAAAGCACCGAAGAAGGAATATTTAAAAATTTCAATATGTTTGATAATTCACATTATAATTGAAAATGATGAGAATATAATTATTTAAAGAAAATGTTCTTTTATTTTTTAAGTTATAAATTGTGTGGTTATTATATGTTGCAGGGGCCTCCGACACCATCCAAAGTGGCTGCGATGGTTACGGAAACAGGCTGCTGGGATTGGGGCATGTTGCATCAGGTGCTCCCGCTATCGATAGTGCAGCTAATTGCTGTTGTTCCCCCGCCCAGGCCATGGTTTGGCAGTGACTGCCCGGACTATCGGTGGACGGAAAATAGATTGTGCACTGTCCGCTCAGCCTATGATGCACTTGCTGTGCGACAGGGGGGATGATCAGGGTGTTTGGAGATTGGTTTGGTCTCTGAGCTTGCCCAACCGAGTGCGAATGTTTTTGTGGTTGGTTTTGCGTAAAGGTAGTCTTACAGGTTTTGAGGCCATGGATATCGATGAATGGTTGGTATGTAATCTACGGAATGATGGGAGGTTCCTGGATGGACCGTCGAACTGGGTTAGGAGGTTTGCAGTGATATGCTGGCAACTTTGGAAACGTAGGTGCAGCTTGGTGATGGATGCGGGGTTTGTGGAGTCAAGGGAGTTTGTGTCGATGTGCTTGGACACTGCTGTGGAGTTTAGCCGGGCGTCCTTTGCTGCTGGTGCTGGCATTAGACGCGTTAGCACATTGGCGCGCTGGCAACGACCGCCCACTGGGTGGATAAAGGCGAACGCGGAAGGAGCAGTGTATGGGAATCTACGATGTGCGGCTGCCGGAGGGGTGTTTCGTGATGATAATGGGAGCTGGATTTTTGGCTATTCACGGAAGATTGGGCGTTACTCGGTTTTGAGGCGGAATTATGGGCGATCTATGATGTGTTGCTCCACGCATGGAGGCTTGGTTATAAGAAGGTGATTATCGAATCGGATAATTTAGAAGTTGTTAGAATGCTTCGGAATGAGTCTTCAGCGTTACGTGGGGATGCTTTGGTGGATTTGATCCTTGGTATATTGTGTCGAGAGTGGGAGGTTGTCGTCCAACATATTGGGCATGAGGAGAATCGTGTTGCGGATTGCCTGTCGCGTTTGTTGAAAGAGGAGGAGCGACGAGAGGTGTGGGCGATGGAACCACCGCATGTGGTACTTGGTTTGTTGGAAGCGGATCGAATGGCTTGAGTTCTTCTTATTTCACTACTGTATTAGCAAAAAAAATGAGATCTTCAATTATTTTTTTTTTGTTAATCGAGATCTATATAAAATAATATAAAATCATAAATTAAATAATATATAATTACAATTATTGCTTTTTTGTCAATCGAGATCTTCAATACTTAATTATTCAGTATTTATTTTTAGTTTATCAAATAGCATTTAATATATATTTTAAAATTCCTCAAATATTGTCGTGTGATTTAAATTAAAATATAAGAATTTATTTTCAAAAAATATAAGAATTTGAAAGTGAAATCTTCCTCAAAATAACTAACTACACATTTTTTTAAGTTAAACCTTTCAGCCAATCAACAATTAGAAATCAATTTATACTGAAATCAATCATTACAAAACTTAAATGATATAAATAGAAATAATTAAACTATTAATGCAATTAAAATTAAATTCAGTTAAGATTACAGACTCGAACTTAAAATCTCAAGTAACCTAGTGTCTAGTAATAGTTAAAAATTCATACCCTACATGTTTTTGACTCAATCTGATAGGATCAAATTATTTATAATATCTAGATCGAGTCATATTTGAATTTAGGTTGAACCCTTCATGTTCTAGGATAATTACAAAAATATTCTTTTATATTTTGTTAGATTTTAATAGTATAGATATAAATAAATAACATATAATGTAAGAAATTATGACATCATAGAAATTGTGAAAAACAGATACTAATTCATATACACACATTAATATGAGGAAAGAATATTAACAATAAACTATACTCCATAGACTAAAGAAACTGCATGGCAATCACTCGGTCAGCTCTGAAAACTTCGAGCTTTACGACGTGCTACCAATACATGCTTTCATTTCAGCAATTTGGTTCAACAATCCCACAATTTTCTGCACAATGAATCCAAAATCCATTACCAATAATAAATGAGTTCCAAAGCTTTAATTATCCAAGTTCCATTGAATTAAAATTTGTTGGGTTTGATTTCACTTAGGCATTTTAGCGAATACCTTACCTCATCTTTCTCTTTTATAGTTCTTTTCAACCGTTCCACGCTCCCCTCCCCACGCCGTATCCGCTTGCAAAACCACCATAATATCAACACGGCCGCCACGTTAACGACTCCTCTAAAAGACCGGAATGCCCTTCCAATGGTCCCATTTTCGTAACCGAGATAACCGGCGAGGCTAACGATCTTAGCTCGCGAAATCTGAAGCCAAATCCCCAACCAATCTCCAATCCCCCGATCAACGACGGATGATTGGATGACGCTGGCGGCGGCGGACGGCGGTAAAAGAGGTGATTCGGAAAGTGGGTTTTGATGATGGAGATTTTCGTGGTTGATGGGTGGGAAGATGGCGAGGTCGCTTCGAGGAAGGGAGTCTCTGATCATTACCATCGACCATTGCTGCTTTATTTGAGGATTGGGTTTTGATTTTGAGGATTTTTCCGGATTTTGATGATTGATGGAATTTAGATTATCCCATTCAAATAATAAGCTTTCTGAAAGTCCATCGTTTTCTAGCATTTTCGTAGATTGTAGCTTGGAAAAAGAAAAAGAAAAAGGTCAGAGCTTTATTGATGGATGGAAGTTGGAACTTATATCGTTGCATTTAACCATGTGACCATAATCGTGCATGTAACTTGTAAGTACTAAGTTGTAAGAGTACAAATAATCAAACAATACTGTTTTTTAGTATATATTTAATGATATATTTTTTTTACATCTAACGAATATTTAATTTTTTATTAAATAAAAATATTATATTTTTATGATAAGATTCGAATTCATACAATATTAGATAATATAAATATCCTAATTAAGCTAATCAATAGATTTTAATAATTAAATTTTTTTAATTTAATTATAATTTTTTTTGAACAATCAAAGCTATTGACATTCTAAAAACAACAAACAGAACCGATACAAGAGAACGAAGAAAAAATACGACAAACATGATCGAAGAAAGAAACAGCCAAAACAAGCCCAAAACAACACGAGAACACCAACATCACAACAGAAACAACAACACCTATAAGAAGAATCCAACCAAGGTCGGGGACGATAAAGCCAACAACTGAATGTCTGCACTGCATGTCTTTTCGGTGGTCACCGAAGCATATTAACGGTGAATGCGATGCAGAGAGAGCCGCCAACAGCAACACCTCGAATAGGTAAGATGGCGAATGCTGAAAGCTTAGAAAAACGGGCCGAAAATCGGACCACCAACGAAAACAGATTCATTCCGTACGTAATCTAACCAACGATCAAGGAGTCAAAGAACCCCAAAACAAAGAAAAAATAGAAAAAAAAAACACATAACCAGCTAACAAATGGCTGAAGATAAAACAACCAATAGATGGAAACGTCGTCGAGTCTCTGATCTGTAGCGTGCAAAGACACTTAAACGAGTGTCGGACCACTGTTCCGTGAAAAAATTGTTTCCCTCAAAATTATCGGCACAAAGGGTAGAGAAAAATTATAAGGCGGTATCGTCGACCACCGAAAGGGTCGTACGACCCAACATAGATGAAAGAAACATCTTGATTTCAGAAAAAAAAAATTCAACCAAACTATTAACGGTTAGTGACTGATGAAAAAAACTTCTCAAAGAGTAAGAACTTTTTTTTAAAAAAGAAAAGAGTTTTAAGCTAAAGTTTTTTTAGTCGGTCAAAATTTTCATGTGAGTAAAATATAAAAAGTATAAAAATTAATTTCATTATATGTTAATATAAGTAGATCCGAATTTCAAATTCAATGAGAAGAAAGGTGTTGTTTTCGTATGCCTGCAGGGCTAGTTTCAAATGTCTGAAATTGGCCTTTGTAATTGATTTTGCTGTTATTGTATTTTTTGGTCAGTCTTCTCACTATCATAATTTAAGATAAGTCGACGAGCATCGATGAACATTACTATCGATGAGCACCGACGAGCATCATTAATTTAATTTATAAAGATTAAAAATTTAAGAACTCGTCGTATAATTATAAATTATTTAAAAATTAAAAGTTAAATTAATTAAAATATATTATTTTATTTTCAATTTTCTTTTAAACATAGATCAAAATACTTACCCTATCCCTAAATTACAAAACCCTAATTTAGGGGTGGGTAAGTATTTTGATTTATATTTAAAAGAAAATTAGAAATAAAATAACGTATTTTAATTAATTTACCTTTTAATTTTTAAATAATTTATAATTATATGATGAGTCCTTCAAATTTTTAATCTTTATAAATTAAATTAATAGTGCTCATCGATGCTCGTCGAGCGTGGCGAAATTTTCTCATAATTTAAGACTATTTAATATACAAATTAGATAATAAAAAAATTACACAACTTTTAACATTCATGTAAAAGTTAAATCCCAACTCTAAAATTATAATATTTAAAATTTAAACCCTAAATTTTAAATAAATTTAGATAATCTATATATCTGGTTGTGAATTTGAACACGCTTTTAACACACAAATAACTCTTTACAGGGTAATTTACAGCAAGTGAATGGCAATCAATCTTTGTTTATTTCTTTTGGTACAAAGCTATGAACGTGAGAAATCAATTCATATCTCTGAGTTAGATTATAACATAAACAATCAGGAAATGGATTAATCTTGGCTTTCAACTCCACTAATCCGAATGTATAACCAGTTTTTTCGCCACCAATCGGATGCCTGCCATCCCCTGATAGTCGTAAGTATCCAAGCTGAAGAATGCATCCACAAAGATCCCAGCTCTGAACAAGTTACCAAGCTCTGCAGCATCACTTTTGCTGAATACGAGCTTGTGCACGGTACCGGAGCTGTCCTTCTGATGGATCTCCGCGGCATATCGGGCGACGTCCTCGTTCACTACTGTGGGTATGCTGCCAGAAAGGAATATAAGAATCAATAAAATTATTACTAGATTCAAGTGCATGTCTTAAACTGTCTAATTCTATTTTCAAAACACTACGAGAATTTACTTCAGCCTCACGGTCGGATTGTTGATGTACCGATCATTCCTGCCCACAATAGACTTCCACTCAGAACTGCTTCTGCATTCTTCGAAGATCGTTTTCGCAGCATTGTCACAAGCATCCAGAATCTCACATAAACCCGGAGAAACATCGACTACAAAGCTCAAACGTGGCCGGCCAGCTTGATCAAGGAACTTTCCATTGACTCCAAATCTAACTCTCAAACAAGGACAAAACAGTTGCAAAGCAATGTTTTCGTGCAACAGTCTTATTCGATGCGTGCCACGGTAATACGGGATCAAAGATGCATTGATAGAACTTAGAGAAACTTCATTAGGTTCTAAGAACTCTGCATAACTGCTGCTACCTTCAGCAATATCTATTTCATGAGACTCTAGCTGAGTTTTCTCTTCCATGGTAACATCTGATTGATGTGCCACGGTTTTAGTTTCGTTTCGGAGTACAACAATGTCAAAAGGATCCAGATGAACCGGATTAAACACATCTGCATTTGCCTCTCCAGGTTGATGAGTCAGAAGAGAGATTATAGGATGGTTTTCACTGTTTCTTGGAGATTGATTTGGAACAATTTCAGAAGTTAAACTTGAAAAGTTGTTCATGTTCAGGCTAGGCTGCTTGGGAGACGACTTGATATTACTGCTACTTCTCGTTGACATTGCGGAACCTGTGCCATCTGCCGTGAGTATGTCCGGGAGACTAGATTCCTGTGGATAAATACAAGATTTTGGTCAAAATTTAGATAATTAATCTTACAAAACATGCTCAATTTAACCATTTACCCTTGACATGCAGAGCAGCAAGGCATTCCAAGACCAAATTCAAAATCACATAGGTACAAAGAAAATGCAAGCATTTCTACATCTATGGTAGGTGTGCCATTGGCATATCATAAGAACACGGCAAATCTATGTTTTTATCTTTTTCCCAAACTCCGATGTATGAATTGTAATTGAAGGAACTTGCAGTATATGTATGTAGAAGCAGCTTTATACCATAGAAGCAAATGAAAACGTTGTCGTAAAGAAAATCGGCTTTGTTTAACGAGAGGAAACAGTAGACCAGTATTCAAAGAAGTAGCAGGCAATGAGATAAAGCAGGAGTAGGGGTATATGCAGGGTATGAGATTTGCTGCAGGATCCATACAACGAATTGATCCGGATACCATATGAATACCAACTCTGTGATCTAACACATTTGAAGTTAAGGCAAGTCAAATGTGGCGATTTCGGAAAACGGAACTCTACCAACAAACCACATGACTGTTGGCGGAATATTGAACTCTTAAATGCATGTAAAGGCCTAAGCGCATAGTCGGAAACTACCATACCAGGAACAAAACTGTTGCACAGAACTTGACAACTTCGAGGTTCATGCGAACATCATCTAAGCTCCTGAATAATCATATAGCAGAAAGTTTAGTACAAAAATTCCCACTGCTATCCAAAGGTGAAAAGAACTTATATTCATTTACCTGTGTGCCTGCACTCCGATCTCGAAATAGTTTGCAAGAGTTGCCATCTGCATTCAAGTACATTAACATGTTAGCAACCAAAAACTTCATATTTTAATCCCAAAACTTACAAAATGTGAAAGAAAGTCACTGTTTGTAATATGAATTTAAAAAAATACCTTCATGTTACCAGCTCTCCTTCCGAACCTTTGGGTCAACAAGGCCAATGAATCAATAATTCCCTTGGGCTCCGGCGCCGGCCTACCGATCTTCTGGAACGCTTCCCTTATTCTCACGCAATCAAACCTCACTATATTGTGACCCGCCCAAACCCTTCCTACAAAAGCATCATTCAAAAAAATGGGAACTTGAAAAAGAATACAAAGAAAAAAAATGGGAACTTGAAGTTGAAAGTATGAGATGCAGACCATGGAGAAGGTCGTGAACTTTGCCGGCGATTTCGGAGAAGGAAGGTGCCGAAGCGACGTCGTTCCGACTGATGCCGTTGCAGCGCAAGGGAGCAGGGGAAACGGAACTGAGGTCGTCGGGTCGGACCAGGGAGGAGTAGCTCTGGAGCTCAACGAGCCGTTTGGGGCAAACTAAAATGGCACCAAATTCGAGAATGGCGCGGCCTTGACCACGCCTTTGAGGGACGGTGGTTTCCAAATCGAAGAAGCAGATTTCGGGTCGGTCATCGGACGTAGTGGTCGGAGCCATTAGGGAAGAAAGTGTTTATGGTGTAGGAGAAATCGGAGTGCATGGAATTAACCCACACTTTATACGAGAAGGATTTTCTTTTCTGAGTTACTTCGTTAGGGGGTTTCCTGCTCCACTAGCTACAACATATATTACATCAATCTAAGATTAACCCACACACACGGCACGCGAACGCGTACACACACGCGCACCCACTCATCCATGCATAGGGATGGGCATTTCACCCGGGCCCGACGGGTTCCGACCCGACACGGCCCGATCGGGTCGGGTTTTTTTGTGAAAAAATCGGGTTTGGGTCGGGTCGGGTTTTTGTGGAGGGTGGGGTCGGGTCGGGTAGGGTAGAGTTCGGGTTTAGGGTGAAAAAAATTTGACCCGACCCGACCCGGGACTAATAGTGTAATTTTTTCATAATTTTTTAGGGATATTTGTAATAATACCCCTTTTTATATAATTTTTTATAATTAGGTCCTTAGAATTGATTTTTTTATTTACAATTTAGTCCTTAAATTTATTATTATTTTACAATTAAGTCTTAATTTTTTTTTTTTTACAATTAAGTCCCTAAAATTATTTTTTTATATAGGTCGGGTCGGGTCGAGTCGGATTCGGGTTTAAGGTATTTATTTTTGGGTCGGGTCGGGTCGAGTTTTTTAAAAGATATGGTCCGGTCCGGTCGGGTTCAGGTTTAGGGTTAATATTTTCGGGTCGGGTTCGGGTGGGCCAAAAACCCGGCCCGACCCGACCCGTGCCCATCCCTACCCATGCATAGGGGTGGGCGAAAAACCCGATTACCCGGTCCCGGACTCAGTCGGATCCGGTGAGTTTTTACCTGGTATTAGTTTCGGTAGGACCAGGACTGAATTCAAAATTTAAGTCCCGATTGCAACCGGGATTAGGGCTGGATCCTGCTTTTTTGGATCCGGTACCCGGTGGGTACCCAATGGGACCGGGACCTGTACCAGGTACCCGGTACTGGTCTGGTACCGAATGACGTTGAAGAGGTTGAAAGCAACTGAAGGCGCTCCTTTATTTCTCTTTGTGTATGAATATTATAAGTATGACTCGTTTTAAGACTTCAACCTTCAAGCCTACAATATTCTGACTTTGTTATTTAATATTATTATTGATGGTTGAATTTTTTTCCCCTGCTTCCCAAATTTTATTAGTAATAGACTAATTGACCGGGTACCCGATATTGGTACCGGTTCCCACTAGTACCGGGGCCGATTCCTGAAATTTTGGACCCGATCTAACCGGAACTGATTCTAATTTTCAAGAACCGGTGATTACCGGGACCGGGACCAATTCTAGGCAAATTGACCGGGTACCCGGTCTTGCCCACCCCTACTGTAACCCCCTCGTCCCGGTCTGGCTGATTGACCGGTCCAAGTGGGCCACACGGGGAAAACCGAGCGAAAACCAATTAAGATTCCCCCTCGGTTAGCAACCCTATTTTTTTTTCTAGATGCTTGTATTAAATCCTATGTGAGGGGACACGCAGCGAACAGACACTGACACAAAACTCACAAACCTGCAATTAAACAACCAATTTTTCCATTTTAAGTAAGACGTATCGATACACCTACATGGGGTATCGATACGCCTTGACCAAAGTCAACCCTCTCCTTGACTCAGGGAAGGCCGTATCGATACACCATTTAGCGTATCGATACGCACCTCTCGGTCAACGTCACTTAGTCAACTAGTTTGAACCGTATCGATACACTTGACCCCGTATCGATACGCTTTGCACTCCACAACTCCCTCAGGATTCCAGAGAGTTTGGACCGTATCGATACACTCCGTGTATCGATACGCTCAGCCTAAATTGGATCTCAGACAGTTGAGGGTGTATCGATACACATGGGTGTATCGATACGCCCTGCTTTACAATGCTCTGTTTTCAGCAAAGCCATATAAGGCACATTACATAAATGCATAATTAGACCTCCCTAGACCCAACAACACACAAACAACCTTTAATAATCAAAATGTCAATACACATGGCATTCAAACACACAAGGATCATGCATCTCAAGAATTCATACAACAAGGCAACCTAAGCATCTACAACATACCATTCCCCCCTTAACCTTCAACAAAGTAATTCATGCTTTACAACCCAAAACATCATATATAACAAAGAGTTATAAAAAGCTTATACAACAACACTTTTGCCACATTGCTAACTAGTACAAAATTACCACCGTACTTGAGTTACAAAACTTGGAAGCCCTTCTTGCCTTGCTCCGAGCTAACGCCACACTAATGATCTGCATTGTTGAACATTGAGAGCGTAAGCTATAAGCTTAGTGAGGGTGCTCTAAAACGAAAGCAACAACAATGCAGGGTTCAAGCATGAAATCCCTAAACCTCATACCTAACATGCATAGGCAACATCACAAGTAGTCCTAGCTAGTCCATCAAGTGGCATAATATGGCATATTACCTCATACTAAGCACCAAGCATCAATAACAATAGTCATGTTTCACCACCATATATCACCATATATGAGTAAGTTAATTGGCCACTTTAAATTACCCCGATTATGCGGATTTAAAACTCAACAACACGTTACCTCGGTGGGATTACACTCATCACCGGCCTTGCATGGACGGGATTCCACTCATCGCCACATGCCCTACGGATGGGATTCCACTCATCATCACGTAGAAATGAATAAAAGCTTCCGGTAGAATATTACATTACTGTACTCCTCCTTGGTGCCTCAACGCCACCAAGGCCACGTACGTTTTGACTCAATTTGTGTGCACACTAATCCTAATGATCGATCATTTACAACCGGTAATTATTTAGTGCCAATTATCATTTTCCACAACACGTTTTCCATCAATCATAACTCATGCTCATCACATATATATACACCTCATGAATATACATGTACAAAACCACCAAGATCACAAAAGCATAGCTAAGTAAGCACAATAGCATATATGGATATCAACGGATAACTAACAACTCGAATTAACTATAAGTGGCCTACCAAGCACACTTTACACAAGCACACTTCACATACTCGAACCAACTTTAGGATAAGTTTAAAACCACTCACCGCCCTTCCTTTGTCAATCAAAACAATCCTCCTACGACCTCGTATTCGGCTCCAAAGCTCCTTCAATGTTTCTTCTTGCTTCTAACCAAACAAAACACACTTATTACACCACAATTCAATGCTAAAACTTAACTAACAACTCACTTCACAAACATAAGCCATATTCTTCAATCTCTCTATCCACAATCATCCAAAAAAACTCAATTTCGTACTCCCCAAACACCTTGCTGACAACTCCACTTCCAAACACCAAAATGACCTCTAACACATCCCAAATCACTCTCATATCATACCCTAACCATCAGCCCTTAGTTTTCAACATAAACTTCACCAAAAACCAAATTTTAACACCTTAAAATTCAACATATGAACATAGTACGAATTTTCATCCAAATTTAACCAAATTGACATATAATGTGTATTTCATCATGATTAAGCTAAATCCCAACTCAAAACATTAAAACAATTTGGAAAACCACCTAAAATCCAAACTTTAACATAAAACCATAATTTCTCAAAGTCTCATGTTTTTAAATTTTAAGACCAAATATAGATAGAGAATAAGGAGGAGAGTCGGAAAACATAATTTACCTTTCAAAACGACGTTGAAATCAAGTAGCACAAGCAATGAAATAGTGAAAAGCTTGAGAGAGTTATAGAGATGGTGTTTAACGTTTGGAAAGAAATAGAAGAGAAGAAGAAGATGATGACTCTTATATTTTAAGAGTTATCTTACTTTTAATAAAAGTTTTGGGTAAAATTGCAACATAGGTCCCTCCCCTTTTATTAAAGCTCAATTACACCACAACTTAAGTTGAGTTGATTCTAATTAAATTTTATTAACTCGACTATAAACTTGGTTTACTCCTAGGCCCAAAACACGGGTGTTACAACTCTCTCCCACTTAAGAAATTTCGTCCCCGAAATTACCTGGTGGAAACAAATACGGAAACTGCTCAATCATATCCGCTTTCCTCTCCCACGTGGCCTCTTCTACACCTCTATGTCTCCACAACACTTTGACCAACTCTATGGTCTTGCCACGCAACACCTTGCTATCAGTAGCAAGTATCTCAATGGGTTCTTCAGTATAAGACAAATCTGGATTTAACTCTATCTCCTCAACGGGCATCACATGAGAAGGGTCTGATCTATATCTCCTAAGCATAGACACATGAAAGACATCATGGATCTTCTCTAACTCAGAAGGTAACCTCAAACGATAAGCTACAGGCCCAATCCGCTCAACTACCTCATACGGACCAATGAACCTCGGACTCAGCTTGCCCTTTCGGCCGAATCTCATTACCTTCTTCCAAGGAGATACCTTCAGAAACACTTTCTCACCCACTGAGTACTCTATCTCTTTCCTCTTCAAATCTGCATAAGATTTCTGACGATTGGAAGCTGCTTTCAAACGGTCGCAAATCAGCTTCACCTTGTCAGTAGTCCCCTTAAGCAAATCTGGCATAGGTAACAATCTCTGACCTGTTTCAGCCCAACAGATCGGAGTCCTACATCGTCTACCATATAAAGCCTCATAAGGAGCCATCTGAATGCTAGATTGATAACTGTTGTTGTAAGCGAACTCAACCAACGGTAGGTGCTTCTCCCAAGAACCCTGGAAGTCAATCACACAACAACGGAGCATATCCTCTAGAATCTGTATCACTCGCTCTGACTGCCCATCAGACTGTGGATGATAAGAAGTGCTGAAATGCAAGCGGCTACCTAGGGCACTATGCAAACAACCCCAGAACCTCGAAGTAAACCTAGGGTCTCTGTCTGAAACAATAGACTTCGGTACTCCATGAAGTCTCACAATCTCACGGATGTACAAGTTTGCCAACTTGTCTAAGGAATCCGTAGTGTTCACTGCTAAGAAGTGAGCACATTTAGTGAATCTATCAACAATCACCCAAACTGAATTCTTCTTTGAAGGAGATAAGGGCAACCCCGACACAAAATCCATGGTGATCCTCTCCCATTTCCATTCCGGGATCTTCAAAGGCTGTAATAAACCTGAAGGAACCTGATGTTCTGCCTTCACTCTCTGACAAACCATACAACGGCTGACATACTCGGCTACATCTTTCTTCAAGCCAACCCAGAAGTAATCATTCTTCAAGTCACGATACATTTTGGTACTACCCGGATGCATAGAAAAGGGACTCGAATGTGCTTCACTCAGAATCTGACGTCTCAACTCAACATCTCCTGGTACAACAATTCTATCCCTAAAGCACAACAAGCCCTCACCACTGAAACTGTAATCGGTCGGTCTTCCTTCGGCTATGTCCTGGACATGAGGAATTAAACTCTCATCTTGCATTTGCTTCTCTTTAATCAATTGTATCAAAGAAGGCTTCACTTGCAACTTAGTGATCAAACCACCATCATCGGACACACTCAATTTAGCAAACATAGCTCTCAACTCTATGGCCACTTTCCTACTCAAAGCATCGGCGACTACATTCGCTTTACTCGGATGGTATTCGATGGTCAAATCATAATCTTTTAGCAACTCAAGCCATCTTCTCTGTCTCAAGTTTAACTCCTTCTGTGTCATCAAGTACTTCAAGCTCTTGTGATCGGTGTAAACAATACACTTCTCACCATACAAGTAATGACGCCAAATCTTCAATGCAAACACAACTGCGGCTAGCTCGATATCATGTGTAGGATAGTTCTTCTCGTGAACCTTCAATTGTCTAGAAGCATAAGCAACAACCTTTCTCTCTTGCATCAGAACACATCCTAAACCTACGTAGGAAGCATCACTGTAAATTACAAACTCTTTACCTGAAACAGGTTGTACTAACACTGGGGCATTCGTCAAAGCTTCTTTTAATTTCTCAAAGGCTTTTTGTCTTGCCTCTGACCATTCAAACTTAACTCCTTTTTGCAACAGTTTAGTCAAAGGAGCAGCTACTCTAGAGAAACCATCAACAAATCTTCTATAGTAGCCGGCTAATCCCAGGAAACTCCTAATCTCTGTCACAGACTTAGGTTGTTTCCACTCGATAATAGCATCGATCTTCGATGGATCAACACGGATACCTTCGGCCGAAACAACATGACCAAGAAATACCACCTCTCGTATCCAGAACTCACATTTACGAAGCTTAGCATACAACTGATTACTCAGCAATTTCTGTAAAACAACCCTCAAGTGTTCGTCATGTTCTTCTTCCGTCTTCGAGTACACAAGTATGTCATCAATGAAAACAACTACAAAACAGTCTAGATAATCTCTAAAAATTCTGTTCATCATGTCCATGAATGCTGCAGGTGCATTCGTGAGCCCAAATGGCATCACAAGAAACTCATAGTGACCATATCTCGTCCTAAAAGCTGTCTTCGGCACATCACACTCTTTCACTTTTAACTGGTAGTATCCGGATCTCAAATCTATCTTCGAGAACACTGAGGCACCTCTCAATTGATCAAACAAATCATCTATGCGAGGTAACGGATACTTGTTCTTCACAGTCAACTGATTCAACTGTCTATAGTCAATACACATACGCATACTACCATCTTTCTTTTTCACGAATAACACGGGAGCACCCCACGGAGAACTACTAGGCCTAATGAATCCACGGTCTAATAATTCTTGCAACTGGTTCTTCAACTCTTTCAACTCCTTTGGAGCCATACGATACGGAGCTATCGAAACTGGATTAGACCCTGAAATGGTCTCAATTACAAACTCAACATCTCTGTCAGGAGGTAAACCCGGCAACTCTTCAGGGAACACATCCGGAAAATCACACACGGTTCTAATATCTTTTGGTCTAGCTTCACTCATATCCGGATTCATAACATAAGCTAAATAAGCCCCGCATCCAGAGTCCATCAACTTGTGAGCCTCTAAAGCTGACACTACATTAGACAAGAACTTAATGTTCTCGCCTACTACTACTACCTCGTAGTCATCAGAAAGTTTCAAAGAAATTCTCTTTGTTTCGAAATCCACACTAGCCCGATGCTCAACCAACCAGTCCATACCCAAAATTATATCGAAACCATAAAAAGGAAGTTCCATCATGTCAACTAGGAACACATGACCCTGAATCTTCAGTGGACATCTCCTATACATACATCTAACCACTACTGTCTCACCAAAAGAACTAGTGACATGCATGCCTACATCTAAGATTTCAACAGGGATATCTAACTTCTTTGCATGCTCACTCAAAATGTAGGAATGCGTAGAACCCGAATCAACCAGAGAAAGCAAAGACATAGACCGTAACTCGAAATTACCTGCTATCACATCAGTGTCGTTCCCGGCCTCTCTCTGAGCATAAACTCTCGCTGGTCCTCCTGCCTCATGCTGCACTGCCACAACATGAGCAAGATTCCTCTGAGCATCCACCCTAGGTGCATCTATCCTAGGTTGGAAGTAGCCACGACCGCGCCCACGGCCTCTCTGAAAATCATTGGCTCTTGCAGGAGCCTGTGCTGCTGCCTGTCCCACTGGATGTGGACAGTTACGCCTCATGTGGTCTCTAGCCCCACAATTCCAACAAGAATGGAAATTTCCCCAACACTCACCGGTGTGGTTCCTCCCACAAGTAGCACATGTAGGCAACTTTCCACCAGCCTTCTGATTTTGATGGCCTTTACCGTGATTTCCGCCACCACGCCTATTATCATACTGAGGTTTGTTGTCCCGATGCCTCTTGGCATCATCTCTATCAAAATTACTGGACCTTTTATTCGAACTAGATCCACCTGACCGCCTGGTCAGACTTAAACTGTGCTCCAAGTCCTTGGCCCTCGAAACCAAGACATCAAAATCAGTGTAATCTGTAGCTAGAGTATATGTCTTGATTTCTTCATTCAATCCATAACGAAACCGGTTACAGCGTTCCACTTCAGTAGGAACAAGTTCAGGTGCATACTGGCTTAGTCTGACAAATCTAATCTCATAGTCTGTCACGGATCTAAGTCCCTGAATCAAAGCCATGAACTCCCTCTTCCTCTCGTCGATGTATCGTGGACCTAGATACTTCTTCCGGAATGCTGACTCAAAGAACTCCCAAGTGATCTCAGCGTCATCCATACTCGAAGTAACAGTGACCCACCAAGTGTAAGCATCGCCTTATAGCAAGGACTCAACACAGCCCAACTTGCGATCACCAGTACACCCTATCTGAGCCAAGATACGGACGGTCTTCTCAAGCCATAACTCTGACCTCTCCGGAGTAGACCCCCTGAACTCTTCAGCTCCAAGACCCCGAAGTCTCTCTAATGGCAATCCGGTGCCCTCACCAGGATGATGTGCTGCCTGTCCTCCAGCTACTGCAGCCTGAAAAGCCCCGGCTATCGCCTGAACCAACGGAGCTAAGTCAATTCCTGCCGGTCCTTGGCCACCTTGGCCACCCTGACCTCCTAATGGTCCCTCTCCTCCGGCCTCAGCCTCGCCTCCCACTCCTGGTGGAGGAGGTGGTGGTGGTGGAGGTGGTGGAGGAGCTCCAATTCTAATCACAGGCTCTCCCACTTGAGCCTCAGCTCTAACTACTGGCTCTCCTCCTGGAGCCTCTGCCCGTGGTTCCGGTCGAAACCTCCTAGGCCTCCCACGTGGTCTCATGGTACAGCTAACAAGGTATAAACTACAATAAGAAACAGATAAGGATTTCGTTAGTCAAAGCAAGGGTCCAATAGTGCTCAAGTACTCATCTTTTCAAAAATCTTTGTAAATTAAGTAATAGTAGCAATGGGCACACACTCTACACCAAACACATCAATTCATGCTTCAAAACATCATGCGAACAGTCAAATATCAAAGAATCCATAGCAAGACATGCATCGAACAAAATAATTACTCAACATAACAAGTTTACTTCACTTACCTGCCCGAGGTCTCGATAACCTCAGGCTCTGATACCAACAAATGTAACCCCCTCGTCCCGGTCTGGTTGATTGACCGGTCCAAGTGGGCCACACGGGGAAAACCGAGCGAAAACCAATTAAGATTCCCCCTCGGTTAGCAACCCTATTTTTTTTCTAGATGCTTGTATTAAATCCTATGTGAGGGGACACGCAGCGAACAGACACTGACACAAAACTCACAAACCTGCAATTAAACAACCAATTTTTCCATTTTAAGTAAGACGTATCGATACACCTACATGGGGTATCGATACGCCTTGACCAAAGTCAACCCTCTCCTTGACTCAGGGAAGGCCGTATCGATACACCATTTAGCGTATCGATACGCACCTCTCGGTCAACATCACTTAGTCAACTAGTTTGAACCGTATCGATACACTTGACCCCGTATCGATACGCTTTGCACTCCACAACTCCCTCAGGATTCCAGAGAGTTTGGACCGTATCGATACACTCCGTGTATCGATACGCTCAGCCTAAATTGGATCTCAGACAGTTGAGGGTGTATCGATACACAGGGGTGTATCGATACGCCCTGCTTTACAATGCTCTGTTTTCAGCAAAGCCATATAAGGCACACTACATAAATGCATAATTAGACCTCCCTAGACCCAACAACACACAAACAACCTTTAATAATCAAAATGTCAATACACATGGCATTCAAACACACAAGGATCATGCATCTCAAGAATTCATACAACAAGGCAACCTAAGCATCTACAACATACCATTCCCCCCTTAACCTTCAACAAAGTAATTCATGCTTTACAACCCAAAACATCATATATAACAAAGAGTTATAAAAAGCTTATACAACAACACTTTTGCCACATTGCTAACTAGTACAAAATTACCACCGTACTTGAGTTACAAAACTTGGAAGCCCTTCTTGCCTTGCTCCGAGCTAACGCCACACTAATGATCTGCATTGTTGAACATTGAGAGCGTAAGCTATAAGCTTAGTGAGGGTGCTCTAAAACGAAAGCAACAACAATGCAGGGTTCAAGCATGAAATCCCTAAACCTCATACCTAACATGCATAGGCAACATCACAAGTAGTCCTAGCTAGTCCATCAAGTGGCATAATATGGCATATTACCTCATACTAAGCACCAAGCATCAATAACAATAGTCATGTTTCACCACCATATATCACCATATATGAGTAAGTTAATTGGCCACTTTAAATTACCCCGATTGTGCGGATTTAAAACTCAACAACACGTTACCTCGGTGGGATTACACTCATCACCGGCCTTGCATGGACGGGATTCCACTCATCGCCACATGCCCTACGGATGGGATTCCACTCATCATCACGTAGAAATGAATAAAAGCTTCCGGTAGAATATTACATTACCGTACTCCTCCTTGGTGCCTCAACGCCACCAAGACCACGTACGTTTTGACTCAATTTGTGTGCACACTAATCCTAATGATCGATCATTTACAACCGGTAATTATTTAGTGCCAATTATCATTTTCCACAACACGTTTTCCATCAATCATAACTCATGCTCATCACATATATATACACCTCATGAATATACATGTACAAAACCACCAAGATCACAAAAGCATAGCTAAGTAAGCACAATAGCATATATGGATATCAACGGATAACTAACAACTCGAATTAACTATAAGTGGCCTACCAAGCACACTTTACACAAGCACACTTCACATACTCGAACCAACTTTAGGATAAGTTTAAAACCACTCACCGCCCTTCCTTTGTCAATCAAAACAATCCTCCTACGACCTCGTATTCGGCTCCAAAGTTCCTTCAACGTTTCTTCTTGCTTCTAACCAAACAAAACACACTTATTACACCACAATTCAATGCTAAAACTTAACTAACAACTCACTTCACAAACATAAGCCATATTCTTCAATCTCTCAATCCACAATCATCCAAAAAAACTCAATTTTCGTACTCCCCAAATACCTTGCTGACAACTCCACTTTCAAACACCAAAATGACCTCTAACACATCCCAAATCACTCTCATATCATACCCTAACCATCAGCCCTTAGTTTTCAACATAAACTTCACCAAAAACCAAATTTTAACACCTTAAAATTCAACATATGAACATAGTACGAATTTTCATCCAAATTTAACCAAATTGACATATAATGTGTATTTCATCATGATTAAGCTAAATCCCAACTCAAAACATTAAAACAATTTGGAAAACCACCTAAAATCCAAACTTTAACATAAAACCATAATTTCTCAAAGTCTCATGTTTTTAAATTTTAAGACCAAATATAGATAGAGAATAAGGAGGAGAGTCGGAAAATATAATTTACCTTTCAAAACGACGTTGAAATCAAGTAGCACAAGCAATGAAATAGTGAAAAGCTTGAGAGAGTTATAGAGATGGTGTTTAACGTTTGGAAAGAAATAGAAGAGAAGAAGAAGATGATGACTCTTATATTTTAAGAGTTATCTTACTTTTAATAAAAGTTTTGGGTAAAATCGCAACATAGGTCCCTCCCCTTTTATTAAAGCTCAATTACACCACAACTTAAGTTGAGTTGATTCTAATTAAATTTTATTAACTCGACTATAAACTTGGTTTACTCCTAGGCCCAAAACACGGGTGTTACACCTACCCATGCATACATATATATATATATATATATATATATATATATATATATATATATATATATATCAAAAGTTTTATATATTACATCAATCTAAAATGAGCCATACACACACTCGCACTCGCACACGCACACAAATACGCGCACATCCACCCACGCACGTAGACACATATATATCAAAAGTTTATATATTACATTAATCTAAAATTAACCCACATATATATACAACACACGCACACCCACCCACGCACGTACACACATATATATAAAAAAATCTATACTATATTAATTATGTTTAAACTATAATTCATTCATAATCACTTTTTATTCTATTATTTTAAAGCATTTTTGACACATCTAAAAAGTTATATATACATATATTTTATTTTTTAATATATTTTCAAAAATATTTGACAATATTATAAAAATTTTAAATATTTTTAAATGTGCACGTATGGTGTTTTCTAGTTGTATCCACTACCCTAAACGGATGAAATAACTGTAGGTGTCCAAAGTAGTTACACATTAGAGTTTAAATATTTGATTTAACAAAAAATAGTTTATGTATCTAACTCAAACAAACTATAGTTTAAGAAAATTTATGTAATAAAAGCCTTTTTTTTATACATTCAAGCCCATTCGAACACATAATTTTTAAGAGATATTAACTAAAATAGGCATGTAAATTACAACCCAAATTTTGTATGTCAAAAAGGATACCAATCGAACATAGGATTGACTTATTCTATTAACATTATACACATTAATTAAATTTAAAAGTTTTTATATTTATCAATAATCTCTAGAGCAAGTGGTTAAAAACTACTCTTCCCTAATTCTAATGAGTATTGAACTCACAGCCTAAGAGAAAAAGAAAGATGAGTGTCAACTTAAGAGCTTTTAATCACATGTTCTAGAGATTGTTGACAATATTTTTATAGTTAAACTTTATCGTATGGTTATACTTTTAATAAATTAATCGTTAGACTTTATCATGTAAATTATATTAAACGTGTCACGTGTTAGTTACAAATCAATAACAAAATATCAATGTATAAAAAGTGACACTTACATTAATATAAAATTAATTTAGTTTTATATATTTTCGTTATTTTTTTCCTATAATTTTATTTTCATAGTTAGGAAATGGCGTGAACATGAAACCGGTGGAAAAAGAGAGAAGCCTTCCAGGAAGTTAAAAGGCAGATGTAGAGTAGGTAGTAGGCAATAGGCATAATCCATTCTTTGCACAAACATTGAGTTACCATAACTGCAACTGCAAGCCATCCCTGTTTTCATTAAGTGGTTATGCGAAAACCTTTGCAATTCTATATTATCATGCTTTTTTTTTTTTATAAAAGTAACACTTTACCAGCATATATTATAGATTGAAGACGTGTGTTTTTTTTTTTTTTTTGATCAAAGATTGAAGACGTGTGTTTGCTGCTGCTGTTACCTGCCTACACTTCACCAGCATTTCTGTTCTGCATCATGTATAGCATGATTCATGCAATCTGACCAGCATATACAACATTCGGTTATACAATTGAGCAAAATTCTATGAACTAAGGAGGGGTAACATACATGGGACTGTAAAATGCAGATATCATACATTGGTGCCGATCAGATATCTTTGGCGCCATAATCACACTGCCACTGCTTCCGCCCTTTTGCTGCTTTTGATTCCTCTAATAGCTGTTTAAATTGATCGGCCATAAAATTTCGTTAAAATACATCTTTTTATACGTACGAAAAATAATAAATAACACCGTCTTTACCTTCGGCGTAGTCTTTGGCACCAAATACAGCTGAACCAGCCACTAGAGCATTTGCTCCTGCCTCAGTAACCTGCCAGCAAAAGGGGATGGAGGAGAGTTATAACAGAGAAACCACCTTTAAAAAAAAAATATATATCTTTGTCTGATAATTGGAAGATTGATGGTAAAACAATTCTAGGGTTATGACTCGACAAAGGATAACGTATAGAATTCTAAGACACAGGTTATGCATGGAGTGTACAGATGAATGCTGTCCGAAATAAGCACATTATTCTAATGGGGTACCTTGTATGCATTTTTCGGACCAACTCCACCGTCAACTTCAATCCAAGGATTAACACCCTGCAAGGCATATATATGAAGAAAATGTCACGAGGTTTTAAAGCATAAATATATAAAATATGAACATATAGATAGGACCAATTTATACCTTCTCAGCACACAATCGTCTCAAATCGGAGATTTTCTTCACTTGACTCTCGATAAAGCTCTGCCCACCAAAGCCGGGGTTGACTGACATGATCAACACTAGATCAACCACTGTTCAAATAAAATGTCAGTTTTTTCCTTCAATTCAGCCAAATGAACTCAAAACATTGGTACCGGAAACATTACGGTGATGCAGAAGGACCTCTCATCCTTCTAAGCCTGGCTATCAATATTCAACAGCTACTGTTTTGTTTTTTTAGAAAAACAGGCCATTCAGACTTATCGATACGCATGGTCTAGCAACTAGCATTGATCGACACCACTTGACTCTGGTATGCAATAAGCAAAACATCCTTCGACAGAAAAACAAGAAAACAGAAAAGAATAGAAAATAAAAAAACTCACCATCAAGTACGTATTCGATCGAAGTAAGTGGGGTTGCAGGGTTTAAGACGAGTCCTGCTTTAGCACCCAGACTTTTTATCTACACAACAAGAAAAGTTCTGAGAAATTTGTGGGCAAACTAATCAAAACATTGCAGGCAACGGAAGAAGTGAACTAACAAGATATATATTATTAAGCATATAATGACAAGCAATCAAAATGTTTCACAATGGTATCAGCAACACCTTAACAATCATAAAAACTACAACCTCTTAAAGACAACTCTTGGACTTGACAACAAAATTTTACGAGGTGACAATGTACGATTCAGGGTAGGAGTGAGAATGATAAACCTAATACTTAAAAAGCTTTAACTTCAAAAATCAAGCATCCATGACTGATTCTTAAGTCATGTCTCGGAAGAATAACGAAGACAAATAAATTTACAACACAGAGCTAGCTTGAACAGGATGAATTCTGTAGGATTGTATGGGCTCCTATGAATTCTGAATTCATGATATACTTAGAAAATCAACGTGCATAAATTTTGTATGGATCCAGTCACAGCCTGCCACTTCTACTGCTTTCACCTAGAAAATCATTACATTCAAATGTCAAAGACAATATTCAAATAAGTTCAATATCGAAGCAATAGTGCAGATCATAGTCCATTATTTACAGGAAAAATCAAAAAATAGTTTCATAGTAAAAAAATGAACTATATAAAACCTGCTCTCCCAGCTTTGCAAAATTAGCAGAGAGAATAGATGGAGAAACAATGATATCGCTTTTCGAGAATTCATCGACTCGAGAGGTTGCCTTCACTACTGTAGAGATTCTACTCCTAACAGTTTAAGAAAACAAAGTAACAAAAGCATATTAGAATGTTGTATGAAACCAGGAAGAAGAAAAATCAAATCTGATTGAAATCATACATCTGTTTCGTATCTTTTCTAGCAACGCATAGCTGTACTTTGTACCAAGAACATAAACAAATACGCATTATAGCATGAAAACTACAAAAGATAACAGCTTGAAACAACTGAATCTGATATTTGGAATTATTGGCCAAAGAAAGACCCTTCTGAACACTCTCCCCTCATTCAGAACAATGAATGCTATCTAATTATGGACTTTGACTGCAGCAGTCAAATTTGTGTGGAAAAAAACGGGACGAATAGAAAATAAAGTTCCTCAAAATCATGGAAAACTTGAAAAAGTAATGGAAATAAACGCTGCTCAGAGCCAGTGATCTCCCTGTAACTCGGAATGAGGGGAAAACATTTGTGAAACAGACTAAAGAAAGAGGCATAAATGTTAAAAACGTACTCAGATGTTCAATGTGATTCGCAAGTGCAATATTTAAATACATAATTTCTATTTTCTACTGAAGACCATGGTCCAAAGGGATTTAAACAGTGACTACAATGCAACATTCCGGACTCTATTTTGCCATTTCGGTTGTCTCGACAGCCAATATTCACTGCAATCAACTGCAATAACGTCTATTACATCCGCAACCACAAAGCAAATGTCCAAGATAGCAATTTTGCGCCTAAGTAAGCACCAAAACTACAATTTCATCAAATTGCTTCGGCAATATACCAAACATTAAGTAATCAATAATTTCACTGTAAACAAAACCCCTAAGGTTTTTCATTGCAATTTAACTACCAAATATTCTTGATATATACATATATAGGAATTAATTGTACAAGTGCTTTGCTTTCATCACAAACCACCTTCATTTGTATTGAAAACACTACAAAAGAAGAAGAAGAAAGAAAGAAAGAAACTTTCTACTATAAAAAAAAGTTAAAATTATAAAATTCCAAACAAAATTAAGGTTCTTTAAACATTTCTGGACTGGGTTTTTCCCCCAATATCCCACAAATTTGGTTCTTACCATTAAAACTCCAATGAATACACAGGCACAAGTTAAAAAGACCAAATAAGAACAGCAACCCAGAAAAGGGATTACCTTGTAAAAGTAAGGGTCTTGGGTTGAGAAAGATGGGTTCTTGGAAGCCCAAGTCCCCCTCCAAAGCCATTAACTTGAGTTGATGGACATAACGAAGAAGCCGTTGACATCTTTAGCTTTCTTTTACTTATGCTTCAACACTAAAAAAACACAACAAAATTAAATTTTAAGCTCTGATTCTAAATTCTAAATCATAAAACTTACACCCTAAAAAATACATCATACTCTAAAATTTTTAAACCCTAATTATAACCCTTAACTTAAAACCCTAAACATAATTTTAAGTGTAAGACATAAGTAAATACAGTACAAAGGGTAGATAATTTACATCCCAAGACTTGGGAGAAAGTGTAAAAAAAACAGACAAAGACAATATTAATAGATTCTACAAGACTTGGTTGGCGCTGCATGCTGCTGATATGTACAAATTAATGGACATAATTTGATTCAGTTTATTGGTTAATTTACATCAAATCAAGATTATTCATTAAGTATTATTTCGATTGGTGTTATTGTTAATTTAACATTTACGAGATTGTAAGTTTAAGTAATTTTAAATATAATATTTTTAAATTTAATAGTGGTTTAAGTGGTAAAGGTGATATATTCTACCTAAATAATTTAGGTTCGATTTTTAAACAATTACTCTTTTGCATAATGTTATAAAGGTAGAGGTGATGATAAAAAAAGTGAAAGAGAGAAGAAAGTTCTTCTCAAATATTCATATGTTTTAATAAATTTAATAATTTTATGTTTTAAAATTGTCTCACTTAAATTGTCACTTCTCAAATACTCTTATGTCCGTTAATAACTTTCATGAGACACATTTAGCTTTTTAATAAAAATAAAAATTAATTTTCTAAGAGCAAACTTGTCATTTAAATTATTTTACATCACATATCTTATATATTCCATATGTCCTAATAAAATTATCATTTTTTGTGTTTTTAACTTGTCTCATTCAAATTGTCACTTTAAAAAATGCAACCACTTTTAGGGGCAACCTTGTCATTTAAATTTTGTGGTGTTAAAACTTTTTCTCCTAAACATTCCGTAAAAAGTCAACAAGTAACAAAATAAGTGGGACGGAGTGAGTAAATTTTTTACTCCTAAAATTCCGTAAAAAGTCAATATGTGACAAAAAATTAAGACAAAAAGAATACAATTTAAAGTGTAAAGCACAATTAAAAATTTAACCTTCAACATTTATATATTTGTCAATTTAAATTTTATTTTTCTAAAATATTGAATTTTATTAAAAAAAATGTACATACACACCCTAAAATCCAACCCGACAATAAAAAAACATAAAACCCTAAAATGCAAAATTGCAAATACAAACTTTTTTTATTGTATATTAGAACTTTCTTGTAATCTTGGTTAGTTACCAAGATTTAGTTTGCGGTTAGTTGGTTAATTAGCTGAGCTGTACTACCTTATATAAAGTAAACATTATATTTTGTATTTTATTATCCTTTTATCAATAATAAACAATATTAAACTCTTTGTATCTTTTCTCTCTCCTTTCTCTATTCTCTTCTTCCTCTTTCGATTCCCGAAATCCCTAAATCGTAAAATCCTAGGATTTCTACATGGTATCAGTCGATTCACTGTCCGCCGATGATTCTTCCGCTGATAGTCGTTCTTTCCGCAACGACGATCCCTCCGGTGAATATTACATTCACCCGAATGAGAATCCGGCCCTTGTTCTCACCTCTTCTCTTCTCGACGGCGGCAACTATCATAGTTGGTCTCGCTCCATGAAAATGTCCTTGATTTCCAAGAACAAGTAGAGCTTCGTCGATGGCACGATTAAAGAGCCAAACCGTTCTGCGCCAAAGTATAAGGCTTGGCTCAAGTGTAACAACTTGGTGCTTTCTTGGTTACAGAGAGCCCTAGTTCCGGAGATTGCCCAGAGTGTTCTCTGGTTTGATACGGCGTACGACTTATGGAAGGATCTTTTTGATCGCTTCAATCAAGGAGACCTGGTTCGTGTTTCCGATTTAATTCAAGAATTCTACTCTTTGCAACAAGGTAATGCCTATGTTACCTCTTATTACACGCAATTGAAAGTTGTCTGGGATGAGATTGCTAATTTTAGGCCTTTAAAATCCTGTGATTGTGATGCTTTGAAGTATAGAAACCAGGATTTCTTGCTTAGGTTTCTTCGAGGTTTAAATGACAATTTTACGATTCCTAAATCTCAGTGTCTGATGATGAAACATGTTCCGAAAATAAGTGATGTTTTTGCTTTAGTTTTGCAACATGAGAGGACTTTAGGTTCTGTTCCTATTCTTGAGTCGAATGTGTTGCTTGCTGATAAATACACTGGGAAGTCTGTTGATTTCAGTAATAGAGCTGATAATAGGAAGAAATTTTCGAACAATAATTCTTCCAAGAAACCTCTTTGTACTTTCTGTGGATTGTTTGGACACACTGTAGAGAAGTGTTATCGGAAACATGGCTTTCCGCCAGGGTATAAGAACAGGACTCAACCTAACAGGGTTAATCAAATAGGGAACCAGTTTAATGTTGTTGATGATTCTGGTTATGCTTCTTTTGAGAATACCAAGAGTATTCAAGAACCTGGTTCTGGTTCTAGTCTTTCTTCCCCTATTACTTTTACCAAACAACAGTATGACAGTCTGATGAGTTTGTTGCAAGAAAGGACTACTCAGAATTCTTCTGTTCAAGATTCTAAAGTTAATGCTCTTTCTGCTACATTTGATGTTGCTCCTGGTAATGAAGGTAATGAAGGTAATATTCCTTTTTGTTGTTCTTCTGTTTCTGTTGCTAGTAATTCATCTTGGATACTAGACTCTGGGGCTACAAACCATATATGTCACAATTTAAGTTTTTTTGAATCATATCATTCAGTAGAGAACAAGTTTGTGAGATTACCTAATAATGTTTTAGTTAAAGTTAGTTATATAGGAAATGTTAGACTTAATGAGTCTTTAGTTTTACATAATGTTTTCTTCATTTCAAGCTTTACTTTTAACATTATTTCTATCTCACAACTAACTAAATCTTCTGTTTTTGTTCTTTTTCATCTGATTTTTGTTCTATACAGGAAATGTCTACATGGAAGATGATTGGTTTAGCTAGGTGCATTAATGGTTTGTACCAGCTTGATAGTCTTGCTTCTGCTTCAAGTAATACCATTTCTCATTCTTTTTCTGTTTCTTCTTTTGAGTCTTCTGTCTGTATGAATGCTTCTGAGTCTTTTAAGCTTTGGCACTCAAGATTGGGTCATCCCTCTGTAAAAAGAATGAAGTTCTATGATATAAATAAAAAATTTTCTTTGCCTTCTGATTCTAACTGTGAAGTGTGTCATCTTGCAAAACAAAAAAGGTTTCCATTTCCCACTAGTGTTACTTCTTCAGAGTCTAATTTTGATTTAATACATGCTGATGTGTGGGGTCCTTTTCCAGTTAAGAGTCTTTATGGTCACACATTTTTTTAACTCTTGTGGATGATAGAAGTAGGTTTGTTTGGATTTTTCCAATGAAGTGTAAGTCTGAAGTTAGAAGTCTAATTATTCAGTTTTATAATTTTGTTGAAACTCAGTTTTTAAAGAAATTAAAGTGTATTAGGTCAGATAATGCGAAAGAGTTTGATTTAACAGATTTCTTTAATCAAAAAGGTGTTGTTCATCAAAACTCATGCACTTATACCCCTCAGCAGAATAGTATTGTTGAGAGAAAACATCAACATGTTTTAACAGTAGCTAGATCTTTAAGAATACAAGCTGGCCTACCTTTGTTTTTGTGGCTTGACTGTGTCTTACATGCTGCTTATCTGATCAATATTACACCTACACCATTACTGAATAATATGACTCCTTATGATCTTTTATATTATGTTTCTCCTAAAGTTAATCATTTAAGGGTTTTCGGTTGTAGTGCATATGCTTCAATATTGCCAAAACTTAAAACTAAGATGGACCCTAGATCTGTTAAATGTGTCTTCATAGGGTATCCTAAGAACATTAAAGGGTTCAGGTTATATAATGTAGATACAAAGTCTGTTTTTGTATCTAGAGATGTAGTTTTTGAAGAATCAAATTTCCATTTTAAAACAGATAATAAGATTAGTAAGTTAGTTCTTCCAACGTATGAAAATGATATTTCTGTTGAAGAGGAAGACTTTGTTACTGATGATTTGTTAGAAAATGGAAATCTTGTAACTTCACCAACAGATAAAAGTGTTTCTGTGCAGTCTGCTTCTGTTCCTTCTCAGGTTGTTCATTCTCAACCTAATCAACTTCCTTGCAGGCCTAAGAGAACTGCTTATTTACCCTCTAAATTTAGAGATTTTCAAGTAAGTATACCAGGATCCAGAACTTCTCCTCATAACATTAATAATGTTGTTTCATATGCCGCCTTGTCTGACTCTTATAATTCTTACATAAATCAAGTTGATATTCTTGCTGAACCTAAGACTTATAGTCAGGCTGTAAGATATGAGTGTTGGAAGGATGCTATGAATGCTGAGATTAGAGCCTTAGAGTTGAATAAAACATGGGAATTAGTTCCCCTTCCCCTGGTAAAAGAACAATAGGTTGTAAGTGGGTTTTTAAAACCAAACTTAAATCTGATGGGACTTTGGAGAGATACAAAGCTAGGCTCGTAGCCAAAGGTTACACACAACAGTTTGGGGTTGACTTTTTAGACACTTTTAGCCCTGTTGCTAGGTTAACAACCATAAGAACCCTCTTAGCTGTTGCTGCTTCTAAACAGTGGCATCTACATCAATTAGACATAAACAATGCCTTCTTACATGATTTTCTAGATGAAGAAATATACATGGATTTACCTCTTGGATATAAGACTGACAAACCTGGTTTAGTGTGCAAGTTAACCAAGAGCCTTTATGGCCTTAAACAAGCCAGCAGGCAGTGGAATGAGAGGCTTGTTTCTGCTCTTGTACAACAAGGTTTTAAACAAGCCTATGCTGATACATCTTTGTTTACTAAAGGTTCATGTTCCAATTTTATTGCTCTTGCGGTATATGTTGATGATATTGTGTTAACAAGCCCAAATGAAAATGAAATTTCTTCTGTTAAGAATTTTTTACATGATTGTTTTAAAATTAAAGACTTAGGTCATTTAAAGTACTTCTTAGGATTAGAAGTGGCTCGATCAACAAAAGGTATTTTTTTGTCTCAACGAAAATATGCATTAGATCTTCTAAAAGAAACTGATTTTTTGGATTGTAAGGCTGCTTCTACTCCTTTACATACTAAGACTTCTTTATCTAAATCTGGTGGAATTCCCTTAAAATTAAGATATTACATCTTATAGAAGACTTATTGGCAAGTTGCTATACTTAACGAACACGAGGCCTGATATTTCTTTTGTTGTTCATCATCTTTCTCAATTTCTCTCTGCTCCTACTGATATTCATATGCAAGCTGTTCACAGAATCCTTAGGTACATTAAGAAATCTCCTGGGCAAGGTATTTTGTTTCCTGCTAATACTGATTTAAAGCTTAATGCCTTCTGTGATTCTGACTGGGCATCTTGCCCTGATACAAGAAAATCTGTTACTGGTTTCTGTTTTTTTCTTGGACCAGCCCTTGTATCCTGGCGTTCTAAAAAACAACAAACGATCTCACGTTCTTCAAGTGAAGCAGAGTATCGTGCTCTTGCTTCTGTTTCTTGTGAAATACAATGGCTTGTTTATTTGTTGTCTGATTTACAACTTAATGATATTCCTCCTGCAAATTTATACTGTGATAACTTGTCTGTTATTCGTATTGCAGAAAATCCAGTGCAACACGAACGAACCAAACACATAGAGATTGATTGTCATCTTATCTGTGAGAAGCTTCATCAAGGGTTGATCATGTTGTTTCCTGTATCCACTCACAACCAATTGGCAGACTGTTTCACGAAAGCCCTGCCACCATCCTCGTTTGTTCAAGCTACATCCAAGTTGGGCATATGTGATATATATGCTCCAACTTGAGGGGGCTATTAGAACTTTCTTGTAACCTTGGTTAGTTATCAAGATTTAGTTTGCGGTTAGTTGGTTAATTAGCTGAGCTGTACTACCTTATATAAAGTAAACATTATAGTTTGTATTTTATTATCCTTTTATCAATAATAAATAATATTAAACTCTTTGTATCTTTTCTCTCTCCTTTCTCTATTCTTTTTTTCCTCTTTCGATTCCCGAAATCCCCAAATCGTAAAAACCTAGGATTTCTACATTGTACTCTTCATCTTTGTTCATAAAATTCACTCCATAAATAAACGTAAAAGTGCTCATTGTGAAGAATTTAAATCTTGCGATTAACTAGAAGAATTTACTTAAATATTACACCCAACTTTTTTTTCAAGTATGACACAAGCTATTTTATTTTTATAAATATTGTGATTGCTATAGTAATTTTAAAGATGATACCACCTAAATCTGTCTTTGAACAGTGGTTCAATTTATCAAATTAAAAAATAGAAATACTATTCAAAGTCGGAGCCTCTTGCCATCAACTTTTATGTATTTACTGTTCATAGTCAGATTCTAATGGTTTCGACTTTACTTTTTTATTTGAAAAGACAAAAATACTGTTCAAAATCGGATTCTAATGGTTTCAACTTCACTTATGGAAATAAAATGGTTTGTGCCATACTTTGGAAGAAAAAAAGTTGGGTGTCATATTTAAGTAAATCTACCGAATAACTCCGACCCTAAAGAAAATGAAATGTCTTCATAAACTAGAAGACTCCAACAATTTTACACACTATTTTATAACAAGTTTTAAGTGGAACAAGTATACAAGATATCTTTTAATTGAGATCTACGCAAAACATACCGCTAATCGTCTTTAGTCAGAATATGTATCATGGTGTATACTTCTCGATTATTAACCTGCCATATAGACATATAAAACATGTCAAATAATGGACAAAAAACATGTTAAAATTACAAACGAAAAACTTGTCAAACCACATACAAAACATAAAAACAAAAAACAAAGAAATTACACTAATAAAACTCAACTAGCGACTTTAGAACCGCCAATGGAGATAACTCAGCAAGGAAAATGAAGTGAGTTGATTTTAAATTACAGAAAACAAATAAAATTATTTAAATTCGAGTTTGATTCTTATTCTTTTAGTTAAAAAAGTTGAAATGTTATTTTTTAAGATAAATGTTGATTAAAATAGGACAAAAATCTCATGTCCCTTTTCGGTGCTTATTTCTATACCCAACCCTAAAAAATAAATTATAAGTCTTAATCCTAAATTTTAAATCTTAGACCCCTAAACATTGAAAACTACACACTACTCTTAATTCCTTAAACTCTAACCTTAAATATTAATCTTAAATCTTAAATCTATTTTTTAATTATAGGGTATAAATAAAAGCACTGAAAAGAGACAGAAAATTTATATTCATTAAAATGTTGAAATTTTGAGTCATTGAAACATGACTTCCTATAAAACAATCCACATACATTTCATATTATTCTTTTTAATTTTTTAGAATTTTCTTGTAATATTTTTATTTATTTAAATAATTTCACAATTTCAAATTATTTATGGATACTGCTTCTAAACTGTTAAAAATTAATCATTTAATCAATATATATATTTAAAACAACAAATTAATTTTTTAAAATGATTAATTATTTAATCTAAAATAATGTCTAATTTAAGAAAAAAATATAAACATTAAAAAGTTGATTTTACTATAAAAAAGAGAGTTTTTTTAGGATAGTACTAACGAAGATTAGTTGTGAAGTAAAATAAGTGTTCAAATTATACTTTTTTAGATAAGTGCACGAACTATATTTTAGGCCAAATAGCTATCTAATATTTTATTCTTTATTTATAGTTTTTTCGTGACATACGTTCTTTTTTTCGTTATCCAATGAAATATGAACTCGTGACATAGTTTTTCATTTTCTAAAATTTGAAAATGAAAAAAATATAAAATAATATTAATTAACCTAACAATCTTTAATTTCTCTAAAAACCGCCAACTCAAACCCTAAATTCTTAAATTCCTACTCTGATTACCGATTCAACCACCACCGACCATCCTTGTCTTCATCGGACCCCCACTACTAAAAACCCCATCATCTCGTCGTCAAAAATCGACGAATGAACTGTCGACGAGCACCCAACAATGAAGAAAAAAAGAGGTTGATTGGGTTCCCACCTTTGGTAGAGGATGGCGGATGTTGAAACGTGAGGTACACGATGCTTTGAGCGGTGAACGGTGAACCATCGACTTCTGGGGATGTCAAACGGTGAGGGAGGTGTGATTTGGGGGTTTGGTTGAAAGAAATTAAACTTTGAGATTTTTAAAGAATTTTAGATTTCTAAATAAATTTAGAAATTTAAAATATAAAACATAGACTACATGTCATGTTCTGATTGAATGACAGAAATTTTTAATGATCATTGGCAGAAAAAATCTTAAATGGGTCACGAAAGAAAACATTAGGTACCTATTTGGCCCAAAATATAGTTCAAGCACCTATTTAAAAAAAGGTATAGGCTCTGTTTGGTAAATGGCGGTTTGGGCAAAAATTAAATGTTTTAGGCATAATTAGAGGTTTGACCAGTCAAATCCGCTAATGTTGTTGTTTGGTGAACAACGGATTGAAAGAGTGGATTGGGGTGAAACCGCTAATTTTAAAAAAGCTCTTAATACAAACCTTTTGAGATTAGAGGTTTGATATTAGAGTTGTAAAGACTCTTTTTGAGATTAAATATGTGTATTTAAATTTATTAATTAATTAAATTATATTAAAATAATTATATAAATAATAAATTAATATATAAATCATTCAAATATGTTTAGAAAAGTTATATTAAAAATAATTTTTATAAATCTAATTAATATTAATTAGATACAAAATATTGATAACTAATAAACTATTCAAATAAGTATTGAATATAATCATGTCCTTATATGTCATTTTGGTTGCTTAAATAATCTAACGCTGTCAGCTATCAGTTAATTTTACAAAACACTTTTATACAATCAGCTAATACAATCCGCTAGTCAAATCAGCTAATACAATCAGCTATCAGTTAATGTAATCCGCTATCAGCTATCCGCTAATTGTCAAACAAGGCCATAATTTAAACACTTATTTAATTGTTAAGCTAATTTAATACGTATTAATCAGGAGCCGAATTAGTATGGGTATCCCAATCAGGGTCTTATTTTAAAGGGTAAACTACTGCAGGGGTCACTTTCGTTTCCCGTTTGTACAGATTTAGTCACCACTTTTAAAAAGTGTCAATAAGTGGTCATCTACGTTTTCGATGTGTAAAGACTTGGTCACTCCGACGTTATAGTCCGTTAATCCCCTAACGGATTGATGATGTGGCGGAACGTGAGTTTACCCTAAAAAATACTCCAAATAGAACTGATTGAAGCTCTATGTAAGTTGACTCCTTGAATTTTACATTCATCTATAAACATAACTTCAGGTGCTGATATTGCTGAGAACTAAAACCATCCAAATACAACTGATCGAAGCTCTATGGAAGTTAACTGAAATTACATACAGTAATCCCACAAATAAATCGAAATCCGAGCCCATATCGAAACATAGCTATATAAAAATGAAAGTAAGATTAGTGGCAGTTGCAGTTTACCATACGCAGGGTCCTTCCATCATTCCATGGAATGCTTTGAAAGTTTCTCAACATTCAAAGGCTTCATCCCCATATTCCTTTATGTGGTGTCGCTCGAAAAAGAATCCGAAGGTTAATCGATGTTATATCGAAATGTTACAGCCGAGTTCTTTGGCAGAGGTGTAGAGAAAATGTGCAGGCATTCCTCTTGCAAGTTGACTATGAGCTTCCCATGTTAAGCACTTCTCAATATCAGCACTTCGTAAGTGTTCGATAGGAAAACATGGTGATTGGTTAATGACAATCTATAAGAGGCATTACCTCCAGTTGCGGTAAAGTGCAAGCTTCCCCATCAACAAGCATTCCATCCGTGGCACGTAGAAGCAGATCAGAGGCACTTGCTACAATTACCAACGATTCCATGCTATCGTGATTTCTCATTAGCTCCACTATCAACTTTACGATCCTCTAGTTGATTCTCCACATCTTCTGGCCTTGATCATCATTTTTCGCAATCCATGGCTGCAATTCCCTATCCGCCTGAGAAGAAAACAATGTCATAAAAGTGACCAAACAAATACAGAAAATAAAGCAAAACAACTAGCTAGATAACAAGGCTGCTGATTTTGACACCATCCGGATGACAGTTCATCCTTGTCATACATAGATCTAAATATAATTACCCTAATCACAAATTTGTATCGGCTTTTACGAAAACATATGAAGTCAACAGTGATAGAGAAAAGCTGGTTGTTTTGTCTTTCTAAATTTTTATTAATGTTTGCAACAACAACAAAATTTGGACCTGAAGAATTATTGCTGTAGCCGCTTTTGCCGGTGTCGCTGATACGACATTGCACAATGCATCAACCACCTAATACCATCCAAGTAGGGTAGTCAGACAAATATATCTTCATGAAATCATAAATATGATCATAGAACAAAAAGATGTATTTGTCAACTGTTGTGCATTCTCTCATTAGTCTCAACTAAAATAATACCGAAAGAAGCTTGAAAAAGTATCGGAATAACCTGTCTCCATCCCTGTTGGGCGGATGTGCCTTCGGCACTGAGTTGTGTTTCAGGAGCTGCTATCAGTTTGTGCCACAATAGTGAAACAACGGAGAAACATAACTCTTGCTTCTCCACAAGCACGGATCTTAGAAGAATCCGTGCACTGCAATTGAATCCCAAGTGCCTATCCATGGTGAGAAAATTGGCCAAATCCGAGGTCGACCGAGGGAGTCAAGGCCATGAAGAAGAGTTGGATAATAAGGACTCCTTCGGGTGGAAGAGATCTCATCTATTTTTTAATTAAATTTCGCCACATCAGCAATTCGTTAGGGGATTAACGGACTATAACGTCGGAGTGACCAAATCTTTACACATCGAAAACGTAGATGACCACTTATTAGTACTTTTCAAAAGTGGTGACTAAATCTGTACAAACGGAAAACGAAAGTGACCTCTGCAGTAGTTTACCCTATTTTAAAAGCAGTGGTGTTAGTTGGTGTGGAATTAGGGAGTGATCACTTGGATGAATAATTTGTAAGGACATTGTATCCCTTTTTGTAAGTTTAATATATTAAAAGGGCGCTCTTTTTTCTTAATTAGTTCTAGAGAAATTTTTTTAATGAGACCTGATTACTTTTTAAAAAAATACATATTAATTATACACTAATTGAGCCGGAACAAACCACTAGTATTATGTTTTGTAATAAATTATAAATTGTTTAGCAGAAAAAAACTTTAGAATTTTTTAGTAAGGTCAAATGTTGGAGTCTTGATGTTATAATTGAAGTAAATTAGGTTATGAGAGTTACTTTGTAATGAGTTTTTTATGGTACTCATTCTGAATCAGTCGGTTGATGAATCAGATATTGATGATTATAATAACAATAATTTTTTAAAATTTAGATTGATATAGTTTGAAATATTATTTAATAAAATATTTTAAAAATATAATTATAAAATAATATTTGATATTTTTAAATTTAGAAACTGGGCCGAGTCTAAGGAGATTTTTCTATAAAAAAAAATCGGGCCAAGACTACCTAAAAGCCTTAAGTAACACTATTGACAATTGGGCTGTTGACTACCCAAACATGTCTCCATTGTACGTAATAATAATAACAATAATAAAAGAACTAGTATTTACTAATAATAAAATAATAAATATTAATAATTGTTCAAGATCAAGTTATCGGTTCAGACGAGAAATTATATAATGTGTTATTCCCGCCACGTCATTCGTAAGACCAACCAATAAAAACTATCCATTTTATTATTTTTTTCATGTCATCTTTTAAACAAATGAATCTTTACTCATATTTATTATAAATCAAATTTAAAAACAGTTTTCACTAAGTGAAGATTCACTTAGTAAAAAGATGACATAAAAAAAATTAATGAAATTAATAGCTTTGATTGGTTTGTCCCATAAATAACGCGAACTCATGATATAATTTTTCGGTTCCGATATATTAAGTTTGAATCATTTGGGTTGGATCTTAAATAAAACAGTTTTAAATTTTGGTTTAATAGATACTGTTGTAATATTATAGAAGTTGTGGATTTGAACATGTTTTAAAATTTTCTAAATTTTATCTTGTTTTGGAGTTGTATGAAAGAATTAAGTTTTTCTAAATTATTTTCATTTATTACTTTTTGAATACCAAAAATATAATTGACCTGGCCCTAACACAAGTGACATGAACTTATAATTATTTTATAAATAATTGATTTAGTTGAATTAGACAATAATTAAGTAAGTCTATGAGTAAAATATTGTCTTAATTGAACCCTTATTTGAACATCCACGATCAAATAAATCATTGAAATTTGATTATAAAATTTTTAAATAATGAATCAGAGACGTCTTTTTAATTCCAAAAAATTTATTTGATCGTGAACTTTAAAATAAGAGCATAGTTGAGACAATATTTCATTCATAACTTTATCTTATTATCGCCTAATTCGACATGGACCAACCTTGTTATACAATTTTTTATCAAATAAATTTAAAATAAATTCAGTTTTAGATTATTTATATTATAGAAAATTAGAAATCATTCATAACCAAATTTAGTAGTGAGTTTGAAAAGGTGTAGGGACAGTCTCAAAAGGTTATCTATGAGGCGGTGGATGATGAAAAAGCAAGTAAAAGGCCAGGTTGGCCTTTGTTACGTAGCACCCCTCATGTATTTTTCATGCTTGCTTTTTGGCACGTATTGGAAAATTAATAATTGAAATAAAATGTAATTTGAATTTCTAAAGGTTGACAGCTATTTTAGCTCTACATTTATTGTATTTCATATTCATGCATGTTTCTAAATAATTATTACTCTTCATAGTAATCATTACTATATAGTCAAATCGTTATTGATACTTTTTTTATTTAAAATTTAAGAAGATTTTTTTAACTAGACCGGTGTTATTATTCTTCGTTCTTATAATAAATTTCTCCTTTGAAAAAAGTGCGTTTCAACCTATTTTTTTTCAATTTATGTAATGATGGGTTTGATGATTATGAATAATTTTCGTGTAAAAGAAAATTTCATTACTTTATTGAAAATTCAAGTTGATATATATTTTTTAAATGGAAAAAAGTTAAAAATCAATTTGTAATAGGAGGAGATGTCAAACTTTAAGACCGTATATAATATTTATATACGATTTAACCAATGTAAAATAAGATTAACGTAACGTAAAAGAAAATAACGTAGTAAGAAAATGGGGAGAGATAATTCAATTTAGAACTGCAAATAATTCAAAATTTAAGTAATATGACATAAATTAACATGGATTTTATGATTGGAGTTACAGGTAGTATTGTAATTTATCTATTGAGAAGAAAATATTTTAATTTATACTTTCAAAACAATTAAAATGTATGAAAGATAATTAAGTCTATTAGAAATTAACAAGGAAAAAAAAGGAGAGAATGATTTTTAATAGTCTAAAGGTGATTACAAAGTAGTAGACAAAGCAATTGAATTCAAATTTTTTGAAGAAAAAATAAATACATTCTGAAGAAAAATATCAAAATTCGAACATATGTAAGAGGGAATAACATAAGCATCAATTATTACTCAGTTAATTAATGATTTTCATTTATGAAAAATTTAATTGAATAAAAACATATTTGTAAAATGAAAACATTGAATAATTAAAAAAAAAAAAGTCTTTGGTGGGTTTGGACCTGCAGGGGTGGGAGGTTTGATGCGGAATGAGAAAGGTATCACACTATTTATGTTCTCTAAGCAGATTGGAACTGTAGATGCTACCTCGGCTGAGTTGCTGGCATGTCGAGAGGCAGTGATCATGTTTCTTAACTCAGTTTGGGCGTCGAAAGGCAGCGTTATATTGGAGACTGATTGCAATATTATCGATTCCTGGCTACTCCACCCCTTCCGCGCTCCTTCCGTTTTCAAGCCATTGATTACGGAAATTTTCAATCTTCTGTCCACATTGACGTGGAGTTTGAAGGTTGTTGATCGAGAGGCGAACTGCACCGCAGACAAATTAGCCAAATCCGGCATTTCAAGGTTAGTCCCTCTTTGTTGGCATTACCACAGTTGATTGGATTCTGCTCTCTTCAGATTGATACTTTATGCGGTTATCGAAGCTTTGGGCTGTGTAGCAAATTAGAGTTGTATGTGTGCCACTATTTTTGCAGAGTGTGTATAAGTGGTTTATTTCAGGTTGGTGGCTCTTGTGATTGTAATTTGTATGATTTATTATCCCTGCTCCGGTTGCACTCTTTTTCCTCCACCTTAGGCTAGGGAGGTTTTTTAATGAGGCACGGAGTAAGGGTCGTGTTCCTATCAGCCAATAAATAAATAGCTAATTTTCAAAAAAAAAAAAAAGTCTTCATCCTATCCCAACTAGGCATATCCCTCAATTTTAGAAAAGGTCAAATAGAGATGGAATTATCAAAGTGCAAAAGGTAATGGGAATATACTAAGAATTGAAAGCAACTACAAAATATATAAACACCAATCCACGTCTTCATGCACTGGAAATTTGAGTTGATTTCTTTGCTTGAAATAGACGTTTTACAACAATCGTAAAAACATAACAATCTAGACAAAATCTAATGAAGATTTCATCAAAGTCGTACCTTGTTTTGTTTGCTTTTGTGTCTAATTATTAATTTTAATTTACAACAATAAAATAATAAACAATCATTTATTTGATATGTTCATGAATTAGATCGTTTTGAATTCAATCAGATTTAAACTTTACGAGTAATTTTTTTTAAAAGTGAACTTATCGTTTTAAAAATATTTAAAATTAATAATTTAGATGAATAATTTAACTCTGGAAAGATCTGTAAAACATATGAATTCATATTTTTGATTCATTTGAATGTTATTTGGCTATGAATTTTTGTAGTTGCATTCATATGAGAGAGTGAAACATGATTATTTAGCTGGAAAATCACATTCTTTGTCAACGTGACAAAGCAAAATTCCTATTATTGTTTGACTTTGTACAATGGGGAAAAAGTTGGGAATGTGAAGGAAAAGGAAAAGGACCAGTTAAATTCAGTCAAAGCATGTTAGGTAATCAGTAATCACTATATTATCGTGATCACTTTTTTTAACGTATAATTTTCAAAAAAAAATATTTTATTTACTTACGGTGAAAATTTTATTTGTCATAAGTGTCTATCTTTTGAAGGTTTAAAAGTAAGTGTTTAAAATTTAATGTTTTAGTGTTCAGGGGCGGATATAGGGTTTAGGGGACATGGACCTATGCCAACTTTTTTTAATGGTAATATAATATTTATTTATAGAAAAGGATAAAATTAGTTCTAGAGAAATTATATCATGGGTGATTCCCACCACGTCATCATGAGACCAACCAATAGAAACCACCCACTTCATCATTATTTAGATTTTAGTGAAGATTCATTGGTTGGAAAAAATGACATGGAAAAATCATGGTGAAATGGGTGGTTTCCATTGGTTGGTCCCATGGATGACGTGGTGGGAATCACCCATAATATAATTTTTCATTAGTTCTATAATTCATTCAATCTTTTTAAAATTTTATTATGACCTCTCAAAATTTTTAATCTCATTATGGTCTCTCTTTATAAATTTATAGTTTCATCTATGTTAATGTTTGTAGTTAAGTTTTAAGGTTCTGAAATAGATTTTATTGTTTAAAGTTTAGAGTAAATGGTTTATAATTTATGGTTTACCGCCTAAATATTTTTCCTCCGATAACTCTATAAGATTAGGGTCATGTTTGACATTGGATTATAAGAATCTCCTCTCCTCCTCCCATTTGAAAAGCAAAACAGTCTCCGTTTCTAAAAATGGAAGGTCCACAATCGGCCGGTTTGATACCCACCGTCGAATCACTAACTGCAGTTTACAAGGTGATGTTCGGTGCTGCACAAACCACCCAAAGTACGTACAATGTGTTTATTAAAATATTTAGGGTTTTAAATTAAAATATTTAGGGTTCTAATTTAGGGGAAAAGATTTAAGGTTTTTTAATTTAGAGATTGACTATGGTTGGTATTTGATCTAATTATTTGAAAAAAATAAAAAATATAATATATATGAAAAATAATTTAATTAAAATTTTTAAATAATTTATAATTGTATGTTAAGTCCTTGATATTTTTAATCTTTATTAATTAATTTAATAGTGTTCAACGGTATTCAACGTTAATGATATTTAGCGATGTTCGACGCTCGTTGTAGAATTTTCTTACATGATATTTTGTGCGTGTGCACTACATATACACATTTTCTCATTTGAACCTTTTCAACGAATCAAACAAAAAGGAAAATCGTTCTCAAAAACATCGATGGTGGCCAAAAAAGCAATTGGAAAATAATTATGAAACCGTTCATTTTATTGCCAGCAACAAAGACAATCAACAAAAGCAAGAGTATGGTGGCAGCATATTATGCATATACATTTGTTTTGGGTGGCTTGGGTGTTATATCATAAGAAACACTCGTGGAAGTTTTGACAGTGATTTCGGCGGATTGATGTGGCTTTGTGATGAGCTAAATGATGTTTGTTTTCATCATATCTATTGCAGGACGAATTAATTGACGGATGCACTTATTAAGAGTAGTGTTGATCGATTTTTCTGGTTTCAGATGGTGGGGTGATTATTGATTCGCTATTGGGATATTGTCATGGAGTTTAGTTACGTTTGATTTGAATCTTCATGGTATTTTTTCGTTACTCTTTCTTCTACACTATCATAAGTATTCTTTTCTTCTATTTAGGCTTAAGGAGGTTTTTAACGAGGCTTACAGTAATATTGGCAGTGTATGATTTTATTCTCTTAATAAATTATACACTTTTGCCAAGCAAAAAAAAAAAAAAATCAAAGATGACCAAAAATCTTCTACTCCTTTACATTGTTCTACATAAACTCCAAACACTTTAAAAAATAAGTTTAAGGTTTAGAATTAGAGTTTAGAATAAAAGACTTAATTTTTAAGATTTAATATTAGAACTTAGAATTTAATTTTTATGATTGAGACATACATAAAGACACCTAAAAAGGTACAAACGAATTTTGTTCATCAAAGATAATGATAGATTTGTTTAAGATTAAAACTATTCGTTTAATTCGACAGATAATTAAACAATGTAATTTGTAACTTAAACTAATATAAATTTGTTTGGTTATAATTTTAACAAATAAAACTTATATAACATTTTTAATTCCTGAAACCTAATAGCGCCGCGCAACATCCCCTCCTTCAATTTGATAGCCGCCTTTTTCTCTTTTGTTTCTTAGCCGGTGATCGACAACCGGTTTTAATATTGGTTGTCGATCACTGAATTCATTATTTTTATATCTTTTATATTTTTAATAAAAATCTATGTCCTTGTGGCACATGTTTCTCTGTTTTTGTGGCACGTTTTTTGTTATTTTTGTGGTTCGTTTCATCTGTCGTTTTTGACATGATTTCAGCATACCTTAGCGTTCGTTTGGTGCTCTTACAGAGATCTTCGCGGCGCTAGTTTCTGATTTTGATTCTGTCAGTGTTCATAGAAAGATAGACCCCCTCTCGGTTGATGGTTTTTTGCCGATGTAATCAGACCTGGGTAGCGGAGCAATCTGCCTGATAGTTTGGTTCGCTCACCACTCCTTTTTCACATCGTAAAGCGTCTCGTTTGGATAGAGACAAGGAGATTCAGGAAGACTTCTGAATTTTGTCGGTATGCTAATATCTATGAGAATATTTATTTTCTTTGCATCTTTGAGTTGTTTGAAAATTTGGTGTACTAGATCTCATTATTCTCCATTTTGAATGCTTTATATTTGAGATATTTTTCATGGTTATTAATAAAATCCAGTTATTATTGTAAAAAAAACAAATAAAACTTATATCGTTTGTTTGAATTTTATTATTGTTCATTTTCACATGAAAAACCACCTTAGTTTTCAAATCTAAGGTTTAACCTAATTGATTAGTGTAATAACCTTTAAAAAGTAATTTAACGTCGGTAACCTTTATAAAAAAAATTAACTTTCTCATAATTTCTTTCGGGTGTTTTTTTTGTGCTGATGATCACCATTGTCAAACAAAGCAAAATCCAAAAGATCAATATCTCTATTCATATTAGGCATATATCTTTCTATGGTATACATGCATGAATCTAAACTACACATGGAAAAACAATTATTTACATTTCATCTTTATTTTTGGAAGACTTTCAGATCCCACATTTCATACAACTTGGCTTTTTATAGACAAGTTTCGCCGACATCGAACTCTCTCGATTCATTCATTTATGCGCAGATATCCCTTAAAAATTGCGTAAACAACGGAATAAGTTTATATGAGCTCGAAAAAATATAAAAATTAAATGGATTTTAGGCTAAAACAACATAGATTAACCATCTAAAAGCATTACTTAGGAGGAAAATCGTGTAAGATTAATCATTCAGAATTCATTTTCTTGTAAAAGTAAAGTGATAATATGGGAATAATCTCCATCTATACTATCGTATGTAGGTTTAGAACAAATCAATGGACTTTATATAAGTAGTAAATGAAGATAAGCTTCACCCTCCACCATACCCTATCTTAAAGTAAGCTATATCTGGCTATAAATACATTAAATACATATCATTGGTTTTGAAATCCATTACTCTATATATCATTAAATTCATTGTAAGTAGATACTTTTACACCATGTAAAACTTAAAAGTTTTACACATTTTTTGACCGTTAGATAAAGGCAAATGAATGTCTTATATTAACAGTAAAAAATGAGAAGATTATTACAGAAGGAAAAAAAACAATGAAATAATCTTAACCATTTATTTACCATCATCCAACGGTTCAAAAGAGGTGTAAAAGTAACTGAGTATTACACAATGTAAGTGGATCATGTGATAATCTTCTCATGTCATACTGTTAATCTGAGCCATCCATTTACCTTCATCTATAGTAAAAAAAAGGTAAGTTTCAAGTTTTACATGATGTATATATATGAGATATGACCCAGCCACACAGTGTAAGAGTTTTTAACTTTTACACGTTTTTTGGATTGTTGGATGGGTGAAATGGATGGTTGAGATTAACAATGGGTTATGTGAAGATTATCACTTGGAAAAAAAGAAATTAATCTTAGCCATCCATTTTATCCATCCAACGATCCAAAAAATTAATTTTTACACCTTTCTTGAAGCGTTGGAAAAGAGTAAATAAATTGCTAAGATTATTTTCTTATTTTTTTCTTGTAATATTTTCTCATTTCCTATTGTTAATCTTTGTCATCCATTTACCTGCATCTAATGGTACAAAAAGGTGTAAAACGAGATTTTTAAGGGAAAATAGAGAAATATTATTTTATTCGTTCATTTCATTCATCAAACGATAATAAATTAATTAAATTTTACATAGTGTATGTAAAATCTACATAAACTATATAAAACTCATTCATAATTCATTTTACTCTCCACAAACTTCATTCTCATCTTTAGATGATAACAATTTTAACCTAAAAGAGATTAGAAGATAACAAAACAAAGGAAAAGTGCAAGAACTAAATTAATTCCTCTACTTTCAATTTTTAATATTTAATTCTTTAAATATAATTTTATCTTCGTCTTAGTTTTAAATTAAATGTAAATTTAAAAGATTAGATTAAAATTTATGATTTACGAAACATATAATTCTAAGTAATTATCTATCTTCCTATGTATAATATAATATAAGTCAAAAAATTTAATAGAAAGTCCATTTATGAATTATATTGATTATGCCGTAGTTATACGAATTATATTAATTTTCAATGGCTAAGATAGAACCACTTTAAACTCTTTAAGGTTAAACTAGAATTACTCTTTTTTATAAGATTTTATTTGTGTTAACAAAGAATACCTCTCTAGGTGAGTATTTACAAATTTGAAAGCTCACAAAAAAATGGATGAAATATACGCGATGAAGCATAAATAAGAAATACTTACAAGAGAAAGATAAAAATGAAGATTTAAACTCTATTCTCTTGATTTGGTTGTTTGGATGTTCATTTCATATTTCTTGAAATGTCTTTGATGAGTATTTATGCCAAGAGATGAGTTTGTAGCTGTTGAGGATGATTTTTTTGTGACTTTTTAAGCTCATGCACTCAATGATATTCAGACTAAGGTATAGGCATTGACACTCCAAAATATAGTCGTTACATGCTTAAAATCAAATTTTTGGCATCTTAGTATAGATACTGAGAATGATGGTATCAACACTAACACCATTCATAAACAATATTCGTACATGAGCATTATCGTGAATAATGTCAAATAATGATTGAATAATACTTTAATGTCTTAAAAGCTTTAAAAATATTTTTAAACACTTCAATAATAGTTTAATCAACTCAAAAATAATTTTTGAACAATTTCAACCTAGGGGAAAAAAAAGGGTGTCAACTGAGAACTTTAACCACCTACTCTAAAGATTGTTGACAACTAAAAAATATTTTATATAAATAAAGTAACTAATAACCCATATTTTTGAAGTTTTTAAAAGTATGAAAACAATTAATAAAATATAAATAATATGTTTAAAAATATTTTTCAAATTTTTTGGATTATTTTTTTTAAAATATTTTTTCAAGTCTAAAAATATTTTTACAAATATTTATTTTATAAAAATCCATAGATTCAAACTTTAACACGCTATAGTCAGTGGCGGAATTACGAATTCCATATAGTGGGGTCATTATGGGGTATAAGGTTTAGGGAGTTTCTATATCACTACAATAAGTGTGTGACTTTCCAGATGTGTTTCCTGAAGAGTTGCCGGGTTTGCCTCCTGACAGAGATGTTGAGTTTGTGATTGAGACAGTTTCAGGGTCTAACCCAGTTTCGATAGCTCCGTATCGTATGGCTCCGAAAGAGTTGAAAGAACTGAAGAGTCAGTTGCAAGAATTATTAGACCGTGGTTTCATTAGGCCTAGTAGTTCTCCGTGGGGTGCTCCCGTGTTGTTTGTGAAAAAGAAAGATGGTAGTATGCGCATGTGCATTGACTATAGACAGTTGAATCAGATGACTGTGAAGAACAAGTATACGTTGCCTCGTATAAATGATTTGTTTGATCAGTTGAGAGGTGCTTCGGTATTCTCGAAGATAGATTTGAGATCCGGGTACTACCAGTTGAAAGTGAAAGAGTGTGATGTTCCGAAGACAGCTTTTAGGACTAGATATGGTCACTACGAGTTTCTTGTGATGCCATTTGGGCTCACGAATGCACCGGCAGCATTCATGGACATGATGAATAGAATTTTCAGAGACTATCTAGACCGGTTTGTGGTTGTCTTCATTGATGATATACTTGTGTACTCGAAGACAGAAGAAGAGCATGATGAGCACTTGAGATTTGTCTTACAGAGATTGTTGAGCAATCAGTTGTATGCGAAGCTTAGTAAATGTGAGTTCTGGATTCGAGAGGTTGTATTTCTTGGCCATGTTGTTTCAGCCGAAGGTATCCGTGTTGATCCGTCGAAGATTGAGGCTATTGTTGAGTGGAAACAACCTAAGTCCGTGACCGAGATTAGGAGTTTCCTAGGATTAGCCGGTTACTATAGGAGGTTTGTTGATGGCTTCTCTAGAGTAGCTGCTCCCTTGACTAAATTGTTGCAAAAGGGAGTTAAGTTTGAATGGTCAGATGCAAGACAGAAAGCTTTTGAGAAACTGAAAGAAGCTTTGACGAATGCTCCAGTGTTAGTGCAACCTGTTTCAGGTAAGGAGTTTGTGATCTACAGCGATGCTTCCTACATAGGCTTAGGATGTGTTTTGATGCAAGATAGAAGAGTTGTTGCTTATACTTCTAGACAGTTGAAGATTCATGAGAAGAACTATCCTACTCATGATATAGAACTAGCCGCAGTTGTTTTTGCATTGAAGATTTGGCGACACTATTTGTATGGTGAGAAGTGTATAGTTTACACCGATCACAAGAGCTTGAAATACTTGATGTCACAGAAAGAGTTGAATTTGAGATAGAGAAGATGGCTAGAGTTGTTAAAAGACTATGATTTGACCATTGAGTACCATCCGGGTAAAGCAAATGTAGTAGCCGATGCTTTGAGTAGAAAAGTGGCCGTTGAGTTGAGAGCTATGTTTGCTAGATTGAGTGTGTCCGATGATGGTGGTTTGATCACCGAGTTGCAAGTGAAGCCTTCCCTGATTCAGTTGATTAGAGAGAAACAGTTGCAAGATGCGAGCTTAGTCCCTCATGTTCAAGACATAGCCGAAGGAAGACCGACTGAGTACAATTTCAGTGGTGAGAGTCTGTTGCGCTTTAGAGATAGAATTGTTGTACCAGAAGATGTTGAGTTGAAACGTCAGATTCTGAGTGAAGCACATTCGAGTCCCTTTTCTATGCATCCGGGTAGTACCAAGATGTACCGAGATTTGAAGAATGATTATTTCTGGGTTGGTTTGAAAAGAGATGTAGCCGAGTATGTGAGCCGTTGTATGGTTTGTCAGAGAGTGAAGGCAGAACATCAGGTTCCTTCAGGTCTGCTACAACCTTTGAAGATTCCGGAATGGAAATGGGAGAGAATCACCATGGATTTTGTATCGGGGTTGCCTTTGTCTCCTTCGAGGAAGAACTCAGTTTGGGTGATTGTTGATAGGTTCACTAAGTGTGCTCACTTCTTAGCAGTGAACACTACGGATTCCTTAGACAAGTTGGCAAACTTGTATATCCGCGAGATTGTGAGACTTCATGGAGTTCCGAAGTCTATTGTTTCAGATAGGGATCCTAGGTTTACTTCGAGGTTTTGGGGTTGCTTGCATAGTGCTTTAGGTAGCCGTTTGCATTTCAGCACATCGTATCACCCTCAGTCCGATGGGCAGTCAGAGCGAGTGATACAGATTTTAGAAGATATGCTTCGTTGTTGTGTGATTGACTTTCAAGGTTCTTGGGAGAAGCACTTACCGTTGGTTGAGTTTGCCTACAACAACAGTTATCAGTCTAGTATTCAGATGACACCTTACGAAGCTTTGTATGGTAGACGGTGTAGGACTCCGATTTGTTGGGCTGAGACAGGTCAGAGATTGTTACCTATGCCAGACTTGCTTAAGGGAACTACCGATAAAGTGAAGTTGATATGCGACCGCTTGAAAGCAGCTTTCGATCGTCAGAAGTCTTATGCAGATTTGAAGAGGAAAGAGGTTGAGTACTCAGTGGGTGAGAAAGTATTTCTGAAAGTATCTCCGTGGAAGAAGGTAATGAGGTTTGGCCGGAAGGGCAAGTTGAGTCCGAGGTTCATTGGTCCGTATGAGATTGTTGAGCGGATTGGGCCTGTAGCTTATCGTTTGAGGTTACCTTCTGAGTTAGAAAAGATCCATGATGTCTTTCATGTGTCTATGCTTAGGAGATATAGATCGGACCCTTCTCATGTGATGCCCGTTGAAGAGATAGAGTTAAATCCGGATTTGTCCTATAATGAAGAGCCCGTTGAGATACTTGCTTCTGATAGCAAGGTGTTGCGTGGCAAGACCATAGAGTTGGTCAAGGTGTTGTGGAGACATAGAGGTGTGGAAGAGGCCACGTGGGAGAGAAAAGCAGATATGGTTGAGCAGTTTCCGTATTTGTTTCCACCAGGTAATTTCGGGGAAGAAATTTCCTTAAGTGGGGGAGAGTTGTAACACCCGGGTTTAGGGGTTAGGTGGAAATAATATTTTAATATTGTTTTGGGCTCGGTTTTATACTCTAAATAATGTTTCGAGTTGTTTTCAAAATTAATCTACTTGGGGTTAATCATGTTTTAAGATTAAACCACATTTAACCATGGATTTACCTCCCTTGTAGATATTCCATTTCATCAGGGGTAAACTAGACTTTTAAGCCTCAAATTATATCACATGTGAAATAAAACACTCATCTCTCTACTATTCATCTTCCCTTCAAAAACTCACCAACGGGAAACCAAAGTTCATTACCCAAATCACTGTTCCATCTTATTTCTCACTCATTTCAGCCCCAAATCGAAAGGTAAGAGTATTTTTGACTTCCCCTCATCCTCCCCTTCATAAAAGTACCATTCTTTTTCATTTTCATGAAGTTTTTGGAAAGTGGAGGTTTTGAATGTTTTGATTAAAAATGGTGTCTTTATGTTGCAAAGCTAAATGTTTTGATTTAATATGTTTAGTAATGATGTATAGAGGCCAAATGATATTACATATATGAATTTCGAATGATTTTAATCAATTTTCGGATTTTGGCTTGAGAGGGTTTTTGGAGGGTTTTAATGTGGGTTTGGGGGCTGTTAAAGGTTGGAATTTGGGGGCTGTAGGTAGTATGATATATGAGGATCATTTTGGGTGTAATTGATGCTTGTTTGGGTGTTTGAAATGGGAGAATTCAGTGGGTGTTAAGGGCTGCTCGAAAATCCTGTTTTTGGTCTTGTTTTGAGTGTTGGTTGCTTGGTAATGTAATCCGGGTTAGTTTCGATGACAAGATATTGATTGTGGATGTTTTCTTTGTGTTTGGGATTGATTAGAATCAAGTTTGGGCATCGGTGAAGCATCGGAAGTGAATCCGGAGAATTGAAGACAATTACTTGCTTGGTCTTGAGCTCGGGAGTTTAGGTGAGTGGTTAATTGTTTTAAACGGTTTTAAATAGGTTGGTTCGAGTATGTGGACTAGGTTGGGCTTGGTAGACCCACCTAGAGTTAGGATTAGGGTGGTAGCCTAATCCTAAGCTTGATCTAGAGCCTTTGGTTGAACTCATTATATGGTTGTGTATGTCTCGTATGAACTGTGGTATGAATGGCTATGTATATTGTGTTGTACATGTGAGATGAGACATGAATTATGATGCTTGAGACATGCATGATGATGGTTGTTGGTGAGTTCGTGCTAAGCACGGAATTGATTGAAATGAGTAAGATGAAATGAATGAATATTGGCACTAGTAAACTTAAATACAAATGATCGATCATTAGGATGTTAGTGTGTACACATGAGTCAAAAGTCGCGCGTGGCCTTGGTGGCGTTGAGTCACCAAGGAGGAGTACGGGTACGCCCGGAAATGGTATTTAAATATAGTCGGTGATGAGTGGAATCCCATCGACGGGGCGTGAGGATGAGTGGAATCCCCTCCGCGAGACCGGTGATGAGTGTAATCCCACCGTCAGGTAATGGTTATGTTGTTGGATGTGAGTTCCAACGGTTATCCGCGTATTTGAATCTTAACTAGGTGCCAATGTTGTTGATATGTGTATCAATGTGTTGAGATATATGAGCTGTTTGGATGTTTATATGTGATTACATGTATGGTAGTATTGAGCTCATAATTATGGCATACATGTGATATATTGTTCATGCATCCATACCTTGTGGACTCATGGTTTTTGTAAATGGCCTTGGTTAGATCGTGCTCGGACCCTGCAATGTTGAGGTTTGTTTTTAGAGCTTACCCTCACTAAGCATTGTCGCTTACGCTCTCTTTGTTCAACATTGCAGATCCTTAGTTCGTGGGTTGCTCGGGCAAGTGGAGGGTCTCCAAGTGTGGTTTTTGGCTTGAGTTCATCAAGTATGGTTTTTAAATGTTAGACATGTAATAGTTTGAGCAATGGGACATGTATGGCTTTGATGAGTAGTTGTTGGTTGTTTGAGAGCATGTATGGACTCCCTTATACCTTTCTTTTGCGTGGTTTGTGTTGCCATGATGAATTGTAAGTCATGCCTAATTGCTTACTTTGGATATTAGCCTATGTCTTAAGAGTTTTTACATATGTTTGAATGTTGTTTGAATGAATGCATGTTGTGGATTGTTGCTGTAGTGTTGGACATGTCTAAATCATGTTGAAGCATGCTAGTATAGTTGTTATCCCCTGAGTTGCTTTGTTTAGCTATTGTATGGTGTCTTGGTGGTGTTTTGGGGCACCCTTGTGCCTCAAAACAGGTCAGACGAGTCTGCAGACAGGGGGCGTTTCGGAACGGGTCCCCCTGTTCCGGAACGGTCCCTTTGTAAATGGCCTGCCGTTTCGAAACGGATGAGGGCGTTTTGGAACGTTTTTGCTACTGGAATTTTGAGAAATTGGCGAGATGTAGCCGTTCCGAAACGGGCCTTTGGTGTTTCGAAACGGTCAAATCTCGTTGACCACGAGATATTGACCGTCAAGGTCGTTCCGATACGGGTCACCCCTGTTTCGGAACGGTCACCTTATGGTTGACCCAGGGCCGTTGACTAAGTCAAGGCGTTTCGGAACACCCTAGGGGCGTTTCGAAACGGCCTGCTGTAATGAAGTAAAATGGACTGTTTATGCTTAGTTTGGTCGGTGAATGTTCCGTTGATTGTATCTTCCGCTGTTATGCTCCACTTAGGAATTAAATGTGCATCTAGACAAGATTAAAGTAAAAAGAAATTTTAGGGTCGTTAACCGAGGGGGAATCCTTAGGGGTTTTCACTCGGTTTTCCCCGTGTGGCCCATTCGGACCGGTCATCCGACCAGACCGGGACGAGGGGGTTACAGTTATCGATGGTCTCTCAGTAGTTCGATCCCTTTTTTAGTTCGTTTATCGATGTGGTCAGATCTGTTTTGCAAAGCAACGTGCAAGATTGTTAGTTTCGCTCTCTACTCCTACTTCGATCCTTAAGCATGTAAGTGAAAAGAAACAAGGAGTTTTTTTATGCTTCCTTCATTAGTGATTCATCTTTTTCCTGTTGTTGCAACACACTAAACATATTTTTCTAGCATGATGTTTCGTTCTCTAGTTTTTTTAATTTTTATTTGTTTTCTCCTACATTTTTATTTTGTTTGAAATGTTTATTTATTTTATTTTTTCAATAAATTCAGCCGACATATTGTTCAAAAAACATTATACCATTATATTGACCTAAATATTATTTAATATTATACATTAATAAATTTTGATAATATAATAATCTTATTTTAATAAGTAACTAATTTAATTAATAATATTTATTATTTTATTAAAATATATTTCTTTTAATATTTTTATTTATAAATTTGTAAAATAATATTTTAAGAATAATTATGTTGACATAAATAATATTTACTAATTATTATATTGTTTTAAAAATTATATTATTGAATACCAACAAGTGTTGGGTGCATTGTTAAGGCACATTGCACTCCTAATGAGAGGACGTGGGTTTGAACCTTAGAGACGACAATGTTGGGAGGGGCAGCCTCGCACCCCGAACATGAACCGTAAGACGAACATGCATATAATATATATATATATATATATATATATATTATTGAATTTTTTATAATGAGTAACATTATTTTATGTATTTAATATTAATATAAAATTTTAATATTATTTATTAAAATATTTATTATTAAAATATTTAATAATTTTAGTAATGCTATGTAATAATCTTATTTAAATATGTAATTAATAATATTTATTATTTAAATAATTTTGCTAGTCATAGTTTTTTTATTTATAAAATTATAAAAAATAATAATAATGACATAAACAATATTCACAATGAATAAGTTTATCAGGAACCGAGAAATGATTTATACCGCGTCATCTAAACATCGTGACATGATTTCTGGAAACTATTTTTTTCAAAAGAAATGTATAATTCATTTCATGTAAATTGTTTTCAATTACTGAAATAATTTCTAATTATTTTCAGTTATTTACAAGGAAACTCGAGAGGAAAAAGCTAAAACGGAGGAGGGTGGGGCTACTTGATTACGTGTCGACCGTTAAAGAGACCGAACTCTTTAAATCTCTTCCCTGATTATCTTACCTTATTTCTCCCGTTGTGGGCCATCCCAACCAAAATTTCATTAGTCTCTTCTTGTGGGATCATGTCCACCCGAAGATGATGTATTATTATTATTATTATTATTATTATTATTATTATTATTATTATTATTATTATTATTATTATTATTATTATTATTATTATTATTATTATTATTATTATTATTATTATTATTATTATTATTATTATTATTATTATTATTATTATTATTATTATTATTATTATTATTATTATTATTATTATTATTATTATTATTATTATTATTATTATTATTATTATTATTATTATTATTATTATTATTATTATTATTATTATTATTATTATTATTATTATTATTATTATTATTATTATTATTATTATTATTATTATTATTATTATTATTATTATTATTATTATTATTATTATTATTATTATTATTATTATTATTATTATTATTATTATTATTATTATTATTATTATTATTATTATTATTATTATTATTATTATTATTATTATTATTATTATTATTATTATTATTATTATTATTATTATTATTATTATTATTATTATTATTATTATTATTATTATTATTATTATTATTATTATTATTATTATTATTATTATTATTATTATTATTATTATTATTATTATTATTATTATTATTATTATTATTATTATTATTATTATTATTATTATTATTATTATTATTATTATTATTATTATTATTATTATTATTATTATTATTATTATTATTATTATTATTATTATTATTATTATTATTATTATTATTATTATTATTATTATTATTATTATTATTATTATTATTATTATTATTATTATTATTATTATTATTATTATTATTATTATTATTATTATTATTATTATTATTATTATTATTATTATTATTATTATTATTATTATTATTATTATTATTATTATTATTATTATTATTATTATTATTATTATTATTATTATTATTATTATTATTATTATTATTATTATTATTATTATTATTATTATTATTATTATTATTATTATTATTATTATTATTATTATTATTATTATTATTATTATTATTATTATTATTATTATTATTATTATTATTATTATTATTATTATTATTATTGTTATTATTATTATTGTTATTATTATTATTGTTATTATTATTATTGTTATTATTATTATTGTTATTATTATTATTATTATTATTATTATTGTTATTGTTATTATTATTATTATTATTATTATTATTGTTATTGTTATTATTATTATTATTATTGTTATTGTTATTATTGTTATTGTTATTGTTATTATTGTTATTGTTATTATTATTATTATTATTGTTATTATTATTATTATTGTTATTATTATTATTATTATTATTATTATTATTATTATTATTATTATTATTATTATTAAAGTGACCAAATTATATTTTTTTCTAGATAGATGCTAAAGTAATTTTCAGTCCAAATAAATGTCTATTATTTTGTTTCGTAATTATTTTAGAGTTTTTTTATAATTAAAAAAAATTCATTAACCAATAAAAAATTGACACGTGTCAATTTATAAAAAAATAAAAATTTTCTTTTTTACAAAAACAACTTAGATTTTTATATTTTTTCTTAAAAACTACTCAAATCTCTAAATTTAAAAATCATACTCAATTCCCTAAATCTCAAATATCAAATTTCTAATCTCCAAAGCTCTTTACTACTGTCTACCACCTCCATCGTCGTTGACCACCAGCCACTCACCTTTGGTCACCAACACCTTTATTGGTTGCAAGGGTGGATTGACATGGAGTTTAGTGGGTCAATTGACCCCATTTTGGTCTAAAAATTCTTGTAAAAAGTAAGAAAGTTTGGCGGAAAAAAAAAATGTTAAATGTACTTAACTCACTTGAACCACCACATTGAAACTTAAAGTGGTCAAACTCAAGTAAAAATTAAAAATAATATCCACAAAAATGGAGTAAAAAATAGTAGTGACCCCTAGTTAAATTCTTTAGTATTTTAGATTACTTTGGTTAAAAAAATAGTATTTCCAATTATTTCAAAATTTCACATTTTCTAATAGCTGAAGTCATTAATTGTCAAAAGAAAATAAAGAGTCAAAAATTTTGAGATAAATTCAAATTGTAAGTTGTTGTTGTTGTTATTAATTTTACGGGATTATTAGATTGTTTAATAAATTTAAATGTATTCAATAGTTTTTTTATATTACAAAAATTTTAGTTTCTTTGACTTTGATCCTCTTTTTTGAACTCACTTGATACAAAGTCTAGATCCGTCACTAATTAGTCGTTCACTTTTCAATGGTGTCTTTCCTACTTATTTGGGAGAGATTATTCGTCAACCCTTTAGTACTTTCATGATTACGATTGTGAGCTTAAAGGTAATACTCCAATGAAAATCGACGGTGGGCTACAAGGGGTGAGTGGTGGTGGACGATGACGGATGAGAGATCGGCAATGGTCGGCGGCGGTAACGAATTTTGGTGATTTGAGATTTTAGGAATTTAGGGTTTTTTAAATATTATAGTTTGGGGTTTTTAAAATATTAAAGTTTGGGTATTTTTTGAAAATTTTTAATGATTTTTTGAATTTTAAAATAAAAATAAAATGAAAATTAATAAATATGCCACATGTCTTTTTTTAACCGTCGTTGACAGATAAATCCTAAAATGATTACATAATAAAATTTTAGGCACCTGCTTGGGTTGAAAAATATTTTAGTAACATATCTAAAAAATATAATTCTAGCATTTTTTACTATTAAGCCTCTCGTTCTTTTGGAGAAATTATATCATAAGCATGTCCCGCCACATCATCTATGGTCCCAACGACAATCCTTTTCCGGTGCATTTTTTTTATGCTCCAACACTAAAAAATTAAATTTTAAGCTCTAACCTTAAACTCTAAATCATAAACCTTACACCCTACCCTAAATTTTCTAAACTCTAACCTTAAACCTTAAACTATAAACTCTAAACCTAATTTTTAGTATGAGACATAAATAGAGGTACCAAAAAAGTAGAAGATTTATATTCCGGGTAGTGTGCTTGATGGTGGCAACTACTAATAGGTGGTTGATTTAGAGAGAGTGATATTTAGATCAATAGCTTAACATGTCTATCTATAAACAAAGATGGAGAGATTTAAAAATTAATTGGAGAAAAACAGCAGAGGGATCACCTGTTAGCTTGATAATCAAGTATATTAGCTTTGGAGAGAACACCCTACCCGAAAGTTAGGACCAAATGTGGAATGTCATTGAATGAAACAATAAATCAAATTACATAAAATAAGAGTTCAACAGTCCAAAATATAGTATGTCGTAAACCAATACAAAGCCATTGTTCGATGATTAAATAGTTTATAGACAAGTTTATACTCGTAAAACGGGATTAAATACTCTTCGAGTGATGTCGAAATCAAACCTAAGCTATAAGTTGATTTAAATAGAAAAAATTAAGAAAGAGAAATAAGCTAAAAAATTCAGTATGGTCTATAAGTGCAGAAAGTAACTAAAGAGCATGCTTAGTACAAAATTTAACAAGTGATCATGTTATTTGAAATGATTAATTAGAGAACAGATAAATCATACAAATACAGCTAGGGATGTCAATTTTCCCCAACCCCAACAGATTTTGACTCGTCCCGATTAAGTTGGGTTTTTTTTTTAAATTGGCGATCTGGACGATCAAAAATTCGTTTTACCTCATTGCCGTCCATAGGTATAACATTGACCAAAATGTCAGGATGGAGACATGAGCTAGTATGCCTCTATTTTTCAAGTTGAATGGACTTTGAATTATTTTTATAAAATTACGAATAAGTGTAAAAATATTTTTCACAAATTTTTATATCAAAATTAATATCTCAACAGTTGGCTACCTCTTATTCCTCCTCATCGGATGAGTCTTCATCGCTCCAAGTAACCACATAAGCCTTGAGCTTTTTTCTTTTTCCTGAAGCTTTTTTTTTTGAGTTGGGGACAATCAAACTTGATGTGCCTCGACTTCTTGCACTCATAGTAAGTGATTCGGTCCTTCTCATTCTCTTTTGATTCATTCTTGAAGCGCTCTTTTTGTTGAAATTTTATTCCTCGGTTGGACTTCATGAATCTTGTAAATTTTTTAGTTTGCATAGCCATCTTTTCATCGTCTTCTTCACTTGAATCACTCTCATCATGTGAAGCCTTGAGAGCAAATATCTATATTAGAGTTTATTTTAATGAGTAAATATCTATATTAGGTAAAAAATCTTATTGAATAATGTTTTTCGATGACTAAGTATTTGTGTATATAAATACAGACTAGGATTTAAGCTTTATAATTATGAGGGATAGAGAGAATTACTTTGGAGTGATATAACCACTTTTAGGATCCCTGCAACTATAGCGGCTATGTTGTAGAGATGGGTATTGTAAGGACATTAGGAAGAATGTTTGGTTACACTGGGTTTTAGGATATATATACTGGGTAATGTGATTACATGAGATATCATGTATTTGTACCCTTCGTATTCTCTACGAAGATAGTGGATTATTCATTTCTCTCATCTTTGGAAGTAGGAAAGACTGAACCACGTTAAATCTCGTCTCTTGTGCATGTCTTATTTTATGTTGTTCTCGCTTTGGTTATTTTTCTGCATATCAAATTCCTTACATTTTATTATATCAAGGAAGTAATATAACATTTCTGGGATGAGAACAAACAATCTAGGAGAGTAATAAAAAGTAAATTTATAGAATTTTCAAATATAGTGTTAAATTTATTGATTTATTTCGATTTATGACCAAATTGATAGAATGTATACATTTTGGTACCAAAATCGTAATTATTCAAAAATGACTTTTTGACAAATACCGTAGATTTTAGTCTATTTTTAAAATAATCCTGGGGTGGTTAAGCACTAATTTCGTTCATTTTTCACAACATTTTCCTAAAAAAAATCAGATTTAAATAAATTTGACCGTAAAAATTAAATAAATCAACGGGCCATGGGAACCATTAATTAATATCGTTAGTATAGTACTGAAATTCTTTTGAAAACTCCCATATGCTTATATAAGATCAAGATATAGGGAATAAAAAATTATATTAATGAAACTCATGCCACCAATGATGTAAGCATTAACACCCTACAGCTGAAATGAGAATTTTAAATCATAATTAATATAATTAAATTATCAATTAACAACCCACAGAATCTCATATCTGACAAATTCTATATCTATGCAAATTGACAATTATGATAATAACATTATAACCTCAGAAAACCCAGAAACAAGAACAATTTTAAAGGTTTTCTTATGATATAATACATGCTTTATATGCTTCAATTTGTTTCAAAGTTTTTTATTTTTATTTTTAGACTTAGATTGAAAACATTATACACAGACAACTCCAACCAATAATAGTAAAACTCTAGATTTTTTCAGACAATAATGAGATTTTTTTCCCTCAGTAACGCCAGAAGCAATCGAAATCCACTGGTGCAGCTGACGGGGCATAAGGGTGTTGTTGTTGGTGGTGGTGATCATCGAATGGCGTCTTTCGAATCTCCGAATTCGATATGACGGAAGAGATTTCGTTGTTGATATCGGTGGTTAAACCGGTCTCTTGCGAGACGGTAACCATTGTTTCCCTCTCGATTTTCATGTTCGAGCCGTGGCTTTCGAGTAAATCCCTGAGGATAGAATGTTCTTGCATTGAAATGGAGCCGCCCGGGAATTGGAGATTCGACGGGAAACCAACGGGCTGAGCCGGAAAGAAAGGGTTCGGAGCTGGGATCCTCGGGAAAATGTTCGCCGGGCTTGATGAAACGGGGAGGAGGAGAGGATTGTCCGGGAAACTATCGATCGGATTGGAGAAGCAGGGCACGTAAAGGGATTCGGAAACAGGGTTTTTCTTGGCATTGAAAGCCGAAGAAGAATCCATTAATGGTGGAAGACCGGAAGGACTCAAAATTTCATTTCCAAATGAACCCGTGTTGACCAGACCTGAAATATGGGTTTTTTTTCCATCAGAAGTCTTCTGAAACACCCTGCAAATAACCCATTCATTCTGTCCAACAATAAAAAAAGGATCCGTCAAAAAACTCCAGAGATTTATCTTAAAAAAACAGAGGAAAGTTCATGCGTGTGTTTTTACCTTGGCAGTTTTAGGCAGATTGTGGATTGAATATTTGCCTTCAAGTCTATATTCATGCATCACCCAATTCAGTTTCTCGCCTTTAGGGGCTCTCCCCTTGTAGAAAACAAGTGTTTTCTTCATTCCAACCAATGATTTCCCTCTATAAATCTCCTTGTCTTTCCCTGTTGCCTTCCAATACCCAGAATCAGTGGCCCTATTTGTCCTCAAACCAGTCGGGTATTTCCTATCCCTCACGCAGAAAAAATACCATTCTTTCTCACCCATTTTGGCTTTCCCTACAACCAAACAAACCATAAGGAAATTTTTTCAACAAAATCCCTGAGATGATAACATCACATAGTTTGAAAAAAAGAAAAGTCTTACAAGGCAATTCCCAAGGCTCAGACTTGTTCAAATCGACCTCTCCAATGGCTCTAGCAGCGAAATTGATGTCGAGAACTTTCTTGTACAAGTAGTGAGAAATAAGCTCTTCGTCTGTTGGATGAAACCTGAAACCCGGTGGCAAATCCATTTGATCATCTTCTCCACCAATGTTTGCCATTTCCTCGAACAGCCTTAAACCCTAATTAAACTTATGTTCCGAAATCTGCAAAATACCCACAAATTTTCAGCAGAAAAATCCTTACACAAAACACCCTTATCTTCTCTCACTCTGTGTATATGTGTGTGTATGTGAACTGACCAGACCAGACCAGACAGCTGAAGTTCTTATTGTCCAAAGAAAAAATAACAGATTGAAATGGAAAGTGATGAAGAAAAGAGATATGGAGAAGAAAGGTTATATAAAGCTGACCAGGGAAGTTAGGGGAAAAGAAAATAAAGTGAAGAAAAGGGAGAAGCCATGGAAGTAAAAATAAAAAGTAGTAAACCTGAAAGATAAGAGGGGATGTTTCAGAGAGAAAAAGGCAGCATGAGACACAAAAGCCCCCTAAATACTGGTGTATGGAGAGAAAGAAACGTGGTTTCTAAGGCAACTTGGTGGGTTGTTTTACACCTATTACATAAATATGAACAAAACTATTCAATTAAATTATAAATTTGTGAAAGAAATGAAACAAGGATATTTAAAAATTATTAACATAGACCAACGAGTGTTAGGTGTATTGGTAAGGTACATTACACTTTCAAAAAGTTGATGTGAGTTCAAACTTTGGAGACGACATTGTTGGGAGGGGCAGCCACGCATCTTGAACATGGACTGTAAGACGGACATGCATATTACCAAAAAAAATTATTAACGTATCAAAATGTAATATAATGGTCATGTTTGGTAAAGTGCGGATTGGGGTAAAACCTCTAATTTTGAAAAAGCTGCTAATATAAGCTTTTTAAAATTAAAGGTTTTAACATAAGAGTTATAAAGACTTTTTTACTCTTAACAATTATCAAAAATCTAAAAAAAACCCGTTAATTCAACATTTTCTATTCTAATTCTTTAATCTCGCGTATTTACATTGTGACATTTGTAAACTAATAATACTTTTTATTTTTTTTTATTTTATCCTCACACATTTATATTTGTATTTAAATTTAATAATTAATTAAATTGTATTAAAAATAATTATATAAATAATAAATTAATATATGGACATCATTCAAATAATATCAATATATAGAAAATATTGATAACTAATAAATTATTCAAAAAAGTATCAAATATAATCATGTTCTTATATGTTATTTTGTTTGTTTGAATAATCAAACAGTTATCAGCTATCAGTTAATTTTACCAAACACTTTTATACAATCAACTAATACAACCCGCTAGTTAAATCAGCTAATATAATCCGTTAATCAAATCAACTAATATTATCTACTATCAGCTATCAGCTAATTGTCAAACATGATCGATAATTAATGCACAAAATTAGAATTAAGTGATCACACTATGTGAACATTAGTATGTGTAATAATTACTTTTAATAATGATGGTGATGATTAAATTTTATTCTATCACCTATATATTTCTTATAATGTAAATATATTTTTGAGTACCTAGAGTTAATTTTAATGTTTGATTTATACCTAATTTATTTTTTTTCAATTAGATATCTGGACTTGGATTTATTACTCAAGTTACCCTAAAATTGGTAGTTATGATTTTTTTTGTCTAATTAGTTAAAATTGATATATAAATTTGATTTTTTTTTTGTCTGATCTCTGATCACCTAAAAAAATATATCATCATTTATTACTGAAACTACTTAATGAGTTCAAACTTTATTATAAGTTAACCAGCAATCATTCAAACCTAAAACAATATTTAGGTCAAAGTTTCAGTTTTCTTATTTAATTTATTACTTTAATTATTATTTAAAAATTTATATTTAATATACTATTATTATTAAATTTAAAAGTAATATACTTGTTTTTAAAATATCACCTTAGTGAATATCAATAAATATTGACTAACAATTTCTTATGAGAAATCATATTTCAATGGAGATTCAAGTCAATTCTTGTATGGTTTTTGTTTGTTTGTTTTCATGTTAACAATTGGCATAAAATTATATATATGGGTCCAATAAGGTAAGCTTTTGATTTTATTGGTTGGTTCATCCGGAATCCAAAAATACCCAACATTCAATTATTATAATCAGAGATTAAAATAATTAAATAAATCAGAGGGGAAAATATAAAATTATTCTATTTTTAAATGTGAAAGTCAGCAAAACTTTTCCGGTTCAATTTGGTTTTTATTCTAATTTGTGATAATAGCAGTGTGAATGCATGGAAAGATAACCGAAACTGTAATTTTCAGCTTCCAAAAATTAGATAAAATTGTTTATTCAACCTAAATCGACTAATTTAAATACGATGGGAGAAAATTAATACGTTTAATAAATAATATATAAAAACGCAATTAAAACGGGGAGTATATTCGGAATTTTATATTTACACTATTATAGAATTCTTGATTTAGTTTAAATTTGGTTGACATCTTTTGGAGATGGTGGATTTATATGTATACAATTGAAATTATTTTTGATTTATGGATTTAAAAGATTATAAATAGTTTAAATATTGTATAAAAATTCTGATTAATTTTTTTTTTGAATTGAAATGAAAGGGAAACAAATTAAAGGCAGCTTGCACTTCGGAACATTTTGCTATCTCTTTCAAGTAGACTAACTATCGAAGGGGGGGGGATCCTAAGGATGACCAAAGGCTCTGTCGAAGAGGCAGCTAGCTTGGCAAGGCCATCAGTTGGTCGATTAGCTTCACGAGGTACCTATGCGATTTCAACCAACCAAGCCCGACTACAAAGCTTGTTGATTGCACGCACCAATGAGAAGGTGGAGTTTCCGGCAGTGGCATCAGTTATGAGTTTCACTGCCTGCTTGCAATCCGATTGAACTTCCAAAATTTCATATCCATGCTCCCAAGTGTGGAGGAGACCGATGTAAATCGCCCAAAGCTCAGTTTGCAGGATGCTCGTTATGCCAATAGACTTGTAAAACCCCCACAGCCAGTTGCCGTTGCTGTCGCGTAGAAGGCCGCCCACGGCACTGTGCTTCTTCAAGGTTGTAGATGAGCCGTCCACATTGAGACAAACACTTCCCCCGATTGGAGGGCACCGAATTGCTTGATCACGAGAGCTCGACACAGCTGGTCGCAAGGTCTGTGAGTTACCATAGCAAGTTGCCCATGTTATTGATCGGCGAAGAACAACCGAAGCTGGCACATCCGAGTTGTTGAAGACAACATTGTTTCGGCGCTTCCAAAGCTGCCAAAGAGTAGATGCGAAAAGCACAGACCATTACAAAGATGTTTGCGGATGGATGAGGCGACATGTTAAGTTACTACAAAGCCAATCCGCAGCGGTCGTGGTGTAAAAAGAATCACGTAGAACAGCAGGGACAATCCGTTTCCAAGCTTCCATAGCTAAGGGACAATCACGTAAAGCATGGCAACAGGTTTCCGGAGTAAACGCGCAAATTGGACAAGAGGGATCATCCGTAAGTCGATGGTGGCAACGTTCCGAGTTGGTCAATAACTTCTTTCGAAACACAAGCCATGTAACACCCGGGTTTGGGGGTCGGGATAAAATAATATTTAAATAATGGTTCGGGTTTCGGTTTTATAATAAAAATAATAAAGTATTATTTTGGTCTTCATATTTTCGAACAAACATTTTGTGTTGGACCAAAATGTAATTGAAATCAAATTTCCATGAAAATTTCAATTACATGAGATTGCCATCTCATTAATGGCAAAACCGTAAATAAATGAAACTTTTAAAATTAAAACCCCTTTTGTTGAATTAAACATGTGTTCATCTTCTTCTTTCCCCATTTTTGCTATCCAACGAGATGAGAGAGCTTTTCTCTCCATCTCACCATTTTATCTCTTTCACCTTCGTCCTTAGAGCTTTTTGAAAGGTAAATATAGTTTTGACTTGGCCTTGCTATCCTCTACATTTTGGTATTTTTAGATTTCACTAAAACTATGTATTTTACATTTGGGTTTTTCAAAGTTTTAAGCTAAAGGTTAAAGCTTTATGAGTTTTTACTAAAGCTTTTGATTTGTTATTGTTAGATATGATGTTTATGAATCAAATGGTCCAACATATATAATTTTTAGAGTGTTTTAAATGAATTCCCGAATTTGGGTTTTGGTGGAGTTTTATGAGGGTTTTTAGTTGAGTTTTGGGTGTGGTTTGTGTTGGAATTTGAGGGTTGATGTTAGGGTAATAGTTGGGCGCTGTTTTAAAAGCATTTGAATGTGTTAAATGTGTTGAAATCACAAGTTTTGGGCTGGGTATAAGGGCTGCACGGGTTTGATGATTTTGGGGTTGTTCATGGCTTGAATTCATGTGTTTATTGCTTGAATGGTGTTTCGGGTTTGACACATTAATTGGTGAATTGATTTGAGGTTGTTTTGATTGTGTTGAGGTGATTAGAAGCGAGATTATGTGTTGGTGAAGCCTCGGGAACAAATCCGGAAACTTAAAGACCTTGGTTGCTTGGTAGTGGAGCTTGGAGGTGAAGGTGAGTGGTTAAAATGTTTTAAATGATTTTGAGCAATTGGTCCAAGTATGTGGACTAGGTTGGGATTGGTAGACCCACCTAGAGTTGGGATTAGAGTGGTATCCTAATCCCAAACTTTGATTAGAGACTTTGGTTGCACTCTTTAATGGTTGTTTATGCCTCGTGTTTAATTGTTAATGTGTTGGCTATGTATAATGTGTTATACATGTATATTGAGGCTTGGATTGATGCATTGATATATGCATGTGGAAGGTGCATGATAGTGATCATGGTGAGTACGTGCTAAGCACGGAAGTTGTTTTGATATGATGTTGTGAAAGGTTATGAATTGTGTTTAATATTAGCACTAGTATGCTTGGGTACAATGATCGATCATTAGGATTAGTGTGCACACGAGAGTCAAAGTCGCACGTGGCCTTGGTGGCGTTAAGGCACCAAGGAGGAGTACAGTGATGCAATATTCCACCGGAAATGTTTATATATTAGTCGATGATGAGTGGAATCCCATCGACGGGGCGTGAGGATGAGTGGAATCCCCTCCGCGAGAACTGGTGATGAGTGTAATCCCACCGAAGGTAATGGTTGTGTTGGAAATGCGTTCCAACGTGTTATCCGCGTATTCGAGTCATAACTAGGTGCCAATATGAGATTATGTATATATGCCAATATGATATGAAATGTGAATTCCAATATGAATCGATATATGATGTGGATAATACTTTGAGTTATGTATCTTTGTATGTTGAGCTTATGAGTTGTTGAGCATGGCATAATGTTGGTTATATGTTCATGCATCATGTATATTTGGCCCGCGCGGAACGGAGGTAAGATCATGCATTCCATCATGGTAGTTGCTCATGCTTGGACCCTGCATTGTCGAAGGTTTGTTTTATGAGCTTACCCTCACTAAGTTTTTATGCTTACGCTCATTTTTGTTCGACAATGCAGATAAGTAGCTTGTGGGTGGCAAGGGCGAGGAAAGGTCTCCAAGTGTTGCTTTTGGTTAGCTCAAGTATGATGTTTAAATTGTGGATTATAATAGACAAGCAATGGGATAGGTGTTGTTGATATGAATGCTTTGTTGTATGTTGATGTTGGTTTGGCCTTTGGATGCTTCGTTTGAATTTTAAACCTCGTTTATGTTGCATGTCTTGAATGCTTATATGTTTTGTTGGCTAAGGCATGTAACCTTAAAAGCTATGTATGCTTCCTTATGGTGAATGTATGATCTTGTGCTTGAATGCCTATCTTATATCTTGTGTATCTTGAGCATGATTGCTATATGGTGAATGCCTCTAGAGTGTGTTTGTATGTTAGGTATGCTTCTTGGAGTCGTTTAGGGCGTTTGGGATCGTTTAGAGATGTGTAAAACTGATTTTGGAAAACTGCAGGCTGTAGGTGTTTCGAAACGAGTTGTGCTGTTTCGGAACGGGTGTGGTTCCAGGGTCCCCCGTATCGGAACACGTTTCGGTACGGTTTGGCCATTGTGAGCCCCTGTTTCGAAACAGGTTTCGAAACGCTTTGGCCACTGTGAACGCCTGTTTCGAATCGGGTATCGAAACGCCTAGGCAAAACGTGACCTAGTTCCGAAACGGGGTGGAAGCGTTTCGGTATGGGTGTCTTGCTTTTCAAACTGAAGCCCGTGTTCCGAAACGGGTGTCGACTGTTTCGAAACACAGGCCTAAAAATGGGCTGTTTGACATCTCTAATGGGTTCCAAGTGTCAGGCTTAGGCCTTGTTTGCTGTTAGGCTTCTCGTGAGCCTTGTTTCCGCTGTCGTTTCACACATAGGTTTAATAAAAGCATCTATATAAGAATATAATAAACGAAAAAGTTTTCTAGGGTCGCTAACCGAGGTGGGACCTTAACGGGTTTCGCATCGGTTTTCCCCGTGTAGCCCACTCGGATTGGTCAAGCGTCCGGACCGAGACGAGGGGGTTACAAGCCATAAGAAGATGCGCACCCTTTACGGCACTGGGCACTGCCAAAAAACCTTCTAGATTGGCGAAGCAAAGTCCCAATCCGCTTCTGAAAGGTGCTTATAAGTCGAACTAATACTAAAGTTATGCGTTGTGCTCCATCGCCACACACAAACATCGGTGCAATCAGTAGGATCAGGACATTTGATGCTTAAAATATGTGCAACAACTTCACTAGGGAAAATGGATGAGATGAGAGCAAGGTTCCACATACCATTTCCATCGACAAGGTCAAGGATTGAAAGATGATCGATCTCCGCAGCAGGCAGCAAAGCAAGCGGATGCAGAGGGCCTAAAGCCGAAATCCAAACATCGTCTAGGAGACGGACAGATTGGCCGTTGCCTAGGGACCAAGCGATGCTGGATCGTATAGATTCCCAGTGAGTGGCAAGGGCTCTCCAAAGGGGTGAGGCAATTGAACTTTGAATAGAGTGAGGGCAAATCTCCACCATTCTGTACTTTTGGCGAAGCAGTGAAATCCATAAAGTTGTTGGTTTCGAAATAAGGTTGAACCCAATCTTGTAAACGAAGGCTATGTTATAAGCGAACATGCTTCGGAAGCCTAGACCACCATTTTCCATAGGTTGGCGAAGAGCTTCCCAATTTACCAGGGGAACTTTACGATCAGAGGTAGAGCTTCCCCAAACAAATTGCCGAACAATCTTCTCAATATCGTCACACACGCCTTTCAGAAGGAGTGTCGATTGCATGAAGTACACCGGAATCGCTGATAAAATAGACTTGGCCAATGTTACTCGCCCTGCCAAAGAAAGAGTCTTCGTAACCCATCCACTAAGGCGAGCCCTTAATTTGTCAATAATGAAGCTATAGTCTTCACGTGTTACTCGTTTGTGTATAACCGGTACCCCCAAGTATCGCCCAAGGCTCTCAACCTCTTCGAAACCAAGAGCACTAGTGATTGAGGTTCTGATCTGCGAGTTTGTGTTTGGTGAAAACCAAACTTGTGTTTTCCGCTTACTCACTTTATGTCCTGAGGAAGCACCAAAATCAGCCAAGATGTTCTCGATTACCTTAGCATTAGCCATATCCGCTTTGGCATACAGGATTAGGTCGTCGGCAAAAAACAGATGGGACAAAGGCGTGCCGTTACGAATGAAGCGAAAAGGGGACCAAGACCCATTCGCAACAGCCGCATCAATAAGATGACCCAAGCGCTCCATGGTGAGAACAAATAAATATGGGGAGATCGGATCGCCTTGGCGAATGCCTCGTTGAGGGAAAAAGCCCGGCGATAAAGAGCCATTCCATTGAACTTGGAAGGACGATGACATAATAGAGTTCATGATAATATGGTTGAGCGGTTCAAGAATTGCAGCATCACGCAAGGAGTCGTGAATAAAATCCCAACGCAACTTATCAAAAGCCTTTTCAAGGTCGACTTTGATTGCCATCCATCCCGCTTTCATTTTCTTTGATCGCATGGAATGGATTGCCTCCTGATTAATAATGATGTTATTAGTAATTGTTCTCCCACTGATGAAACTGGTCTGATTCTCCTGAATCAAAATCGAAAAGATTGACTGAAGCCTTTTAACAATAACCTTGGATAGTAACTTGTAGAGAACTGTACAAAGACTGATAGGGCGAAAATTAGGAAAAGATTCCGGAGCTTCCTTTTTTGGGATGAGTACTAGTATGGTGCGGTTCATTTCAGGATCAAGTGAACCTCCCTTGAAGATATCATGGATGACACAGCAAATATAAGGGCCAACAGTGCCCCAATGCGTTTGGAAGAAATGAGCGTGTAAGTCATCCCAACCCGGGGCTTTAAGCGGGGCCATGTCCATTAGAGCTGCATGGATCTCAGTAACCGAATGGGTATCACAAACGCTCTGAAGAAGGGCAACAGGAATAGCCGGATAATGACCAGAAGAAGTAAAGGGCCGGCTCTCAAGAGACTCGATAGCGAAGAGGGATTGGAAAAAGGCGTTAGCTTCCATCCTTAGTTGATCATTGTCCGAACACCACTCACCATTGGAAAGTCTGAGCGAGTTGATCCTCTTCTTTTGCTTGCGGATAGTAGCCTTGCGATGGAAATACTTCGTATTCCGATCACCATTTAGGACCCAATTCGAGCAAGACTTTTGACGTCGCATAAGCTCTTCTTGATCAAGGATCTCTTCTAATTCTTGAAGCAATTCAACTTCAAGCGAAATAAGGAATCTAAAATGTCGCTGGCCGAGAGCTTTCTGAATACCCCTTAGACGAGCCATAATTGTTCGCTTTTTCCTCCCAATGTAACCAAAAACTGTGTGGTTCCAAGTCTCTACCGCATTAGTGAAGCTTATTATAGTCTCGGATAAGGACTCCGAGGGATGCCAATTTTCTTGCACCATACGCGCAAAATCATCGTGAGAGTTCCAGCCCGAGAAGTATTTGAAAGACGACTGAGCTGGAAAAGATGAGGAATTACCAACTTGTAGAGAAATTGGCCTGTGATCAGATCGCATACGAAACAAGTGTGAAACCATAGAGTCAGGAAACGCTTCGTCCCAAATATCATTGCATAAGTATCTATCTAGGCGCGCGTGTGCCATGCGACAAGACCATGTAAATTCCGGTCCAGAGAACCCCATATCTCGAAGGCTATTAGAGAAGACAAAAGACTGAAACTCCTTGCATGAGATGGAGGATGATACACAACCACGCCTATCAGAGAAGACAAAATTCTGATTAAATTTGATATCACATACTAGTACCAAATAACTCAGTTGGAGAAATAATTAGAAAAAAGCCTTTTACTTTTTTATTTTATTTTATACTTAAATGAAAAATTACCAACCTTTTACTTTACTAATTATACATAACACTCATCTAAAATAAATTTAAAGAATTTAATCTAAATTTTCACGATGATATGTCATCATCTGATTCGCTAACAATACTTTAAATTATACATTGTAGATACCTTGAATATTAATCCCATCATGAATTTGTCAAACTCTAATATTTAATACTTTATATTATATTTTTACGATTATATGAGAAAAATACGATACATGTACTATTGTGTCATTTACCCCTATTAATTATAGGGTTTTTCATGCAATAAGCTGAAATAAAAAAAAAAACTGACACTTTACAACATGAAACCAAAAACAGGTAAGCAAGTTGTCCATTTTCAGGTTGAATAAATCATCAGAAATACACAAAATATGGAATGAAATCATTTGTGACCTCTCCAAAGTCCAAAAGCTCCTTTTATTATTATTATTTAGAGAGAAAGAAAGTTGAGCAATGTTTCATAACAGTTTTACTGCAAGGTGTCATTAGATGCATGAAAAAATATATATAAAGTAGATTTTAAAAGATAAAGCAATTTTAGCTCATGAATTTAACATTTTTAAGGGTAAGTTATAATATTTATAATTTTAATTTTAATTTAATATCGATTTTAAAATTGAATTAGAAATCGCTAATATTTTAGGATTAAACTTTTAGTTTATGTTTCAATTATGCATGTTAGGAATTTGAGATGCGACAAAATAATCAAAGCGATAACAACATAGAATAAGACATGCACATGAGACAAGATTTAATGTGGTTTCAGCATAACCTACCTCCACAGACGAGAGAAACAAACAATTCACTATGAACGTAGAGAACATGAAGAGTACAAATACATGATATCTCATGTATCCTAAAACCATGTTGAACCAAAACACTCTTCCCAACAGGGGCGGAACTAGAAATTTTTAAAGGGGGGACCAAAATGAAATTAAAAAAAACTAAAAATTTATGAAGGGGACCAAAATGAAATTAAAAATTTTGACGGGGGCCAAACTAAAAATTTGCAAATTTTAAAGGGATTATACAGGTAATTTTACCTTTTTTCCAAAAAAAATTCTATCTTATTACTAATGAAAAAAAAAATTGGGGGGGACCATACCCCCTTAACCCCCCCCCCTATGGTCCGCCCATGCTTCCCAACATCCTTACAATACACATCTCTACAACTTAGGCACAATAGATGTAGAGATCCTAAAAGTGGTTACATCTCCAGAGTAATTCTCTCTATCTCTTATAATTGAAAAGGTTAAACTCAATCTATATTTATAGACTCAAATATTTGGTTATCAATAAACCTTATTCAATAAGATCTCTTACCTAATATAGACATTTACTCCTAAAAGTAAACCCTAATTACCATGTAATCTTCAACCACTAAAATTACAATAAAACCCAACTTAATTACCAATTAGAATTTGACTCAAAATTTAACAATACCAATGAGCCGTTAAAAATTCTCCATGTCATCACACGCGAACAATTAAAAGCCATCCGCGTCATTGATTTTAATGACCCATCCGTTAAAATTCTTCCAGTTCAATGGTAAAATAGATTTTTTTTTAGTTTAATAGTATAATCGATTAGTCCTTAAATTTGGTATATTTTTATTTGGTGTGGTTTACCTTTTTTTAATTTGATCTCTAAATATTTTTTTGTCTCCATTAGTCCTTAAATTTGGTATATTTTTATTTTTAGCATTTTGGCTTAATGGCTACTTTTGCCCATGTACTAGTCCCAATTTATATTTTCGCCCATATGGTATTTTCGCATCAATTTGGCCCATGAACTAGTCAAATTGTATCAATGTTTGCCCCTTGATTAATGGAAGACAACGTTGATTGTTACGGTGATGACGTGGCGGTCAACGGTGCTAATGTTGTAGTCCACGTATGAAAATGATGTGGCAGAGGGGCAAATTTAATTTTTTAACCGAGTTTGAGGGCAAAATTAATTTTCTAGTTGAGTGCAAGGACAAATTGATTTTTAGGTAAAAATATACGAATAAAAATACTAAATTGATATAAAAATTAATAAAACATTTAAAATAGTTTATTAATATATGACTAAAAAATAATAGTATATAAAAATAAGTAAAAATTATAAAATTAAAATATCAAAAGCTATTAAATTATAAATTATTCAAAAATCAAAACTCGAAAATAAACTATGATATGACTTGTTATTGAACTGATCTGATACTAATAGTATCTGTAATTGACTCAACTTGTAAATGACATGACTTGTTATTGAATTGATATGATATTTACCTGACTTCGTATTTATCTGACTTGTAATAACTAATAAGTTATAATTGATGAATTTGTGAGATTATAAATTTATTATATTATAGTGTGACAAAATGATTCTTCACAATTTAAGGTACATGATTAACTATGATCATTATATTAATATGTTTACCTTTTTTATATTTATAAATTATAGTATATAAAAATATTTAAAATTTTTATTAAATATCTAAATGTTGTCAACATAATTTCTTAAGCTTTATGATTTATGGTTTAATATTAACAGTTTATGGTTTAGTTTAGTATTATTGGTTTATGAGATTAATTCTGATTCTTTAAGATTTATGGTTTAGTTTAGTGTTTAGTTTAAGGTTATTGATTTATGTGATTAATTTGGATTCTTTAAAGTTTAGGGTTTAGTATCAATGGTTTATGATTTAACTTATGGTTATTGGTTTATGAGATTAATTTCGATTCCTTAAGGTTTATGGTTTTGGGAGTATTAATGGCTTATGGTTTAGTATAGGGCTATTGATTTACGAGACTAATTCCGATTCAACTTGCTAATTTATGCATTTGAATTTGACTAAATATTTAAATCAAAGATCCATGTGTATAATTGAACTAAATTAAAGTTTCAACTTTTATGTGTACAATTACATATTTACATCCAAATCAAAAATTTGTGTATAATTATATTAAATCAAAATTTATATGGTCTAATTGAACTAAATTAAAACTTAGAAGCATAAATCACAGACATAATTAAAAGAATTCTAAAACTAAATGTGAAATTTTAATTAAATTAATTTAAATTATAACTCAATTGACCCAAAAGTTTATTTGTTAAGAAACAATATTGTAACAAGGAAATAACTTTTGGGTTAATTTTGATGTCCAACATAAATTTAAGCGTCCGTGCTTGATTATAAACACAAGTCTACAGATAACAAAGAAATAACTTAAGATCTTCAAAAATAGGACTCTTATTTGTTTGTTAAGAAACATATTTTTAGACTGATTGAAGTTTTGGAGTTTGTCATCATTTTTGTTTAGCATTGTTTTTTAAACTAGTTTTTTTGTCCAAAAGCTAGTTTCAGGCCAAAAGTTGTGCTAAACAGCTAATTTTTGGAGAAAAAACTACTTTTCAAAAGTAATTTTTAACTCAAACGCAAAAGTTAATTTTTTTAGCTTTTACGGTTGTAAAAGTGATCTTGAGCGCCAAATTACAATTTTAACCTTTATTTGTTATTGTGTTTATTTATAATTTATAAACTTATAGTTCTTTACGAAGATATAATTATAAAATTAATAATTATTTTTTAATTTTAAAATGATATATATTTATTCATGTAAAGATTTTTAAATAAAATATTTCAAATTTGTTATATTTTCATAGAACACATATAATTGTTAAAAAATATATTTATTAATAAAAATATTTTTATATTTTTATAATAATTTAAGCTGATATGTTTCATATATTATTAATAAAAATATATATATACATACATACATATATCTATATATAACTTACAATAACATGTCTAAAATGGCCATTTATCTTCTTAAGAGCACTTTTTGACAGCAATGCTGAACACTAAAATCTTACAACTAACTTTTCAAAATCTCTTTCTAACAGCATTTTTAAAAATAACTTTTCAAAAGCAATGTTAAATTAGCCCTAAGTTTTAAGAAACAATTACTCCTATTTAAAGGTTCAGACGAGAGTTTTCTCGAGGTCAAATGATGAAGTGACATAACAAGCAGTTTTCACTGTAGAATGAATGCATATTTTATATATTTTTAATAAATTATTATTTTTATTGTTTTGTTTAAAAAACACTTTAAATACAACTAAAACAATAACCGTTTGGGAATTAGTGGATAGCTGATAGCGGATTACATTAGCTGATAGCTTATAGTGGATTACATTAGCTGATAGCTTATAATTGATTGCATTAGCTAATTTGACTAGCGATTGTATTAGCTTATTGTATAAAATTGTTTGGTAAAATTAACTGATAGCTAATAGTTGTTTGATTATTTAAACAAGTAAAATGGCATATAAGGACATGATTATATTCGATACTTATTTGAATAGTTTATTAATTATCAATATTTTATATCTATTAATATTAATTAGATTATGAAAAATAATTTTGAATATAACATTACTAAGCTTATTTGAAGGATCTATATATTAATTTATTATTTATATAATTATTTTTAATACAATTTAATTAAGTATTAAATTTAAATACAAATATAAATGTGTGAGAATAAAAAGAAAAAAAGTATTAGTTTACAAATATCACAATGTAAATACGTGAGGTTAATGAATTAAAATAAAAATTGTTAAATTTAGGTTATTTGGAGATTTTTTATAATTGTTAAGGGTAAAGAGTGTTTATAACTAGGGATGGGCACGGAACCCGGACCCGACGGGTTCCGACCCGACCCGGCCCAATCGGGTCGGGTATTTTTATGAAAAAATCGGGTTCGGGTCGGGTCGGGTTTTTGTGTAGGGTGAGGTCGGGTCGGGTCGGGTTTTAGGGTGAAAAAATCCTACCCGACCCGACCCGGGACTAATAGTGTAATTTTCCCCTAAATTTTTTAGGAATATTTGTAATAATACCCCTTTTTTATATATTTTTTTATAATTAGGTCCTTAAAATTGATTTTTTTTATTTACAATTTAGTCCTTAAATTTATTATTTTTTACAATTAAGTCTCTTAAAATTATTTTTTTACAATTTAGTCCCTAAAATTGATTTTTTTATATAGGTCGGGTCGGGTCGGAGTCGGGTTTTAGGTATTTATTTTCGGGTCGGGTCGGGTCGGGTCGGGTTCGGGTTTAGGGTTAATATTTTCGGGTCAGGTTCGGGTGGGCCAAAAACCCGACCCGACCCGTGCCCATCTCTATTTATAACTCTTATTTCAAAATCTCTAATTTCAAAAAGCTCATATTAGCAGCTTTTTCAAAATTAGAGGTTTCATCCTAATCTGTTATTTCAATTCGCTCTTTACCAAACATCCAAATTAGCGGATTTGATCGGTCAAACCTCTATTTTTAGCTCAAATTCTAATTTTGGCTCAAGCATCTCTTTACCAAACAGGGCCAATAAATATTTAAATAGAACTGCTATCACGGACCAAATCAAGAATAGAATTGGGGGACAAACATAAATATTTAAAAAATAAGTGGTAAATTTATATTTATTTCATTTTTAATTATATATATATATATATATATATATATATATATATATATATATATTTGCCCCCACAACCCTCTACGAATATAAAATCTAAAATCATTCATGCCCCGCAACCCGCAATACTAAAATCATCCCCTCCCCATCACCCATGTGGATCCTAAGACCCACTTAATCCCCTCTTTACCCTCCCACGGCTCGTTTATATAATATATTTATAGATATTAGTTAAATAAATATAAATCAAATTTGTTATGAAAAAAGTATGAAATACATCACATCCGCACTCCCACCATGTATGTGACATTATTCCAATTGTCACCATTTTTTAAAAATAGTAATAAATGAAATTAAATTTTGTACAACACAAAATGTTGGACTAAAAATATAGTAAAATTTATTATAAAAGACCGAGAAATAGCACAAATAATATGTAAAATAATATTTAAATTATTGTAACAAATAAATATTATGGAAAGAACTAAAAAGAAAATAAAATGAATAAATAATCTTTAAAAATAAGAACAATACCAATAAAATCTAAATAACATACAATATTACAAAAAATAAAACTAAAAAATAGAAGAATAGCATACCGATGCATGGTAAGGACTGAGGAGAAGAAAACAAAGCTTAGAAAATAGAACCTTAGAAAGAAAGCTTAACAATGTGCAACAATAAAGAAGAAATCAATAAATATAAATATTATATATGTATATTCATAAATAATTCAAGACAATATAAATTATTTTAAATTTGACAGGAACACGTTATAATATTTATTGGGGTGAGTGGGGATGATGTAAGGCGGATGGGGATGAGACGAGTTCAAGGGCATATTCACGCCTTTTCCACCACCCACAGCGAATTTAATTTTTATCTCATTTATACCCACAAATCTCAAATTTTATAATCATTCATGCATAATTGAATGTGAAATAGGATTACTCCCTACAAAACTCGCCCCACCAACATCCCTGACTATCAATGAGTCAAAAGACCAGAACAAAATATCTCTTGAACTCATTAATTCATTACAAACCTTTGAGTTAAATGTTAAATGAAAGAAGGAAAGGCTGGTATTAAATGATATTTTTTTAATTTTCTTTGACGTTTTTTATCAACTTTTTTTTCTTAAATAGTCTTAAAGTGAGTACAAAATAATATCTACTTATATATATTCTTAACCTTTTAATAAAGCACCGACAAAACGATTTATACCTAAATCTCCTACAATACATATACATACTCTTAAATTTTGTCAAGATTGAAATGAGAACCACTTAAACATTGAGAATAAAAAAGAGAGCTAGTATTAAAACCATGAATTTACATTCTTCACGCCAAAAATTTTAATGTATTATAAGATTATTCAATGACTCAACTGCATGTCAATTTTAAAACATATCATAATTTTTAATTATTTTGGTATAATTAGGCTATCTAATCAGATGGGACAAAATGGAATTGCTTATCTAGTAGTACATTTTATGTACTATAGTAGGGACAGCAACATTCCTTTGAAGGAAGAAACCCGATAATTATAAGACACGTGTAATATATAAAATTTGGCCTCAATTCTCTATGGTACATAAATTCAAGGGTCAACTACTTATTTGGTACCCTATTTATTTACATGTTTTTGTTTTGGTCACCCAATAAATTATTTTTGCAAAACATACCTAACGCCTACGGGTGCTCATTGACGGATACCCGACTTTCGAGTACCCGATCATTCTAAGTATTACATATGTCGGCCCGTGTCCCTGCCTGCTTTATCCGGGTACCCGCTATTCTGGTACTCGTGAAATTGGGTAACGAGTACCCAGTTCACATTTTTTTTTAATTTTTTAAATCAAAATTTTTATTAAAAAATAACATATGAAATACATAAATTTTAAAAATTCATAATATACAACCCAAACACAAAAAATAAGTAATTTGAAGTTAGTTTTAAGTAAGAAATATTTTGATATATATATATATATATATATTTAATTTATAAAAAATAATAAAAATATTAATCTTGAATGGATGTGGTTCGATTGATTCAACAGAAAAACAATAGTAATGCTAACCATACAATCTCGAAACTTGAATGGATGTATTGGAGTGCTTTTGATTCGATGTTCTCCAGATGTGCTGCTCGCATTATTACGTGAAGATGTGCTTTAGGCCAGTTTAATGAGTTGCAATTGCTAGTTTATTTCTTTGTTCACAAAAAATATTAATCTCGATCTTGATTTTTCTCTTCGAAACTCATATTAATAAATTAATACAAATATTTTTAAAACTTAAAAACTATATAATACAATTATAGAAATAATTTAGAGATTTAAATTTAGTTTTAAGGTAAAAATATTAATAACCTAAATAAAAATTTAATTTAATTTAAAATTAAATAAATATATATTAAAAGTACCGGGTCGTGTACTCGGTTACCAAAAATATTCGGACCAAACCCGGCCCAACTACAGGGACAAAAACTTGGGTCGGGTACCCAATCGGGTAATTTTTTTAGTAAAATACCTGATTTTTTCCTTTCGGGTAGTCGGGTTGGGTAGTTTTGAACACCCCTATTAACGCCAATTTTCTTTCTATATTGACATTTTGTCGTTAAAAAATAAGCGGCAAACTGACGTGACCGAAATAGAAACAAAAATGTAAGGTTAAGTATGATTTTATCAACAACAAAAAATAATTGGGTGACCAAAATTAAAACACAAAAACAGATGGGGTACTAACTAGGGAGTTTTACCCTAGATCAAATGTCAATACTGGCTCACGTAAGGCCACGATAAAATTATTTTGGGAAATTGGTTGTCCCAGCAACTGCCACATGGCCGCTTGTAATTGATTTTTTTTTTTGCTTGTAATTGATTTTGCTAAACCAAACTTATGCTTGTTTAATAAACTTTACGTAGAACTCAAGAACTTTTAAGTAGTACACATACGTAGGGGGGAAATGTAGCACACATACGTAGAATTAAGAAAAGAAAACTTTCAAGTAATATTAAGAAGAAAAATTTAAATATACATATGGTCTCTCTTTCAATTATGATCAATTAAGCCGCTCTAATTACATCATTGCTAATCACACTAATGGTCGTTAACTGTTGATGTGGCACAATTTTAATGGTTGAATTTTTTCTTAAAAACATTAAAAATACAAAATATTAAAAATTATGGTAAAAATAAAAAATAATACTACCAAATTATATAATATCTCAATAATTATAAAAGGGTTAACTACTAGAATGGTCACTTATGTTTCCCCTAGTACATAGTTAGTCACCAATTTTTAAAAATGACCAGTAAGGTCAATTACGTTTTCGGGGTGTAAACTTTTGGTCACTTAGCCTTTTGTTGTCATTAAATATTAACGGGAGGCTGAACTGGCATAATAAAAAGAAGGATAAATTACCTAAATAGTCCCTTAACTATTACTTCAATCTTATTTCGACCACCAAAATAAAAATAATTTATATAATTACACATTTAATCTTCTATATTTTCATTTTTTATTTATTTTTCTCCCTCTACCATCTTCCATGTTTACATAGATGTATCCACTCAGCTTCCCATCTGTTTAATTCTCAACACTGAAATTCACCAAAGCATCTTCTCCAAACACACTCTTTGCATACAAGTTCGCAGCCAGGAATCCACACTTCACATCTAATGCAGAATTGAAACATAAACCAGCTAGCAGCAAAAAGGATTCAAGATAGCCTATAAGGATCTCAATCGAGAAATTTATTACCATATTACAACAACTTGAAAACAATATACTACATACAGAGCATGATCATATTCAAATACTTTTTCACAACAATAAAGCGACCACATTATAAACCACATTACATGTTGTATTACTAATAATGTGCAACCTTCAGTATGGTTTGCAGAAACCAAAACCTGCTTAGTTTTATTTTTAAATGTAAATATATTACCAGACAAGGCTAACTCACGGTGTAGTTAGGCACTTCATGTTAGTTGACTTAATAATATGATCAAGGAATTTACAGTGTGTTAACAACAATCTGTATCACAAACAAAAGAATTAATAATAAGAATAATAATAAATCGAAACATTAATGCAGATAAGAACAAAGGTATAAAATTACACTAAACTGAGGTATCAATATTGGGCTAGCTAACTAAAAAAAACAAGGAGGCTGTAAAAGCAAGGTGGTAATAGTAAAATAGGAAATAGTTTGAAAAATACCTTATTTTTCCACTCAAATTCTGCCCACATAGTTCTGAATGCAGTATCAGTACAAACAACATGAGAAATATAGTCCACGATATCAATATGAATGTCATTTAGAACAATAACAGTCATCACCCTAATTTGAGTGTTGAGAAGCACACAGATGGAAGAAAAAGTAGAAAACTCGGCAGAGGGGAGAAGAAATAAAAAATTGTAAATATGAAGGATTAAATACGTAATTATACAAATTGTTTTTATTTCGGTGGTCAAAGTAGGAGTGAAGTAATAGTTTAGGGTCTATTTAGGTAATTAATCCTTCTTTTTATTGTGCCAAATCAGCCTCCCGTTAATGCTTAACGGCAACAAACGGCTGAGTAACCAAAAGTTTACCCCCGAAAACGTAAGTGACCTTACTGGTCGTTTTTTAAAATCGGTGATCAACTATGTATTGAGGGAAAACATAAGTGACCATTCCAGTAGTTAACTCATTATAAAAACATAACAATTGTAAAATTTTAATATAAATCATTTTATTTAGTCGAGAATATAAAAACAATTAAGGTATATTATATTGAAACTTTTTGTAACACCCGGGTTTAGGGGTTAGGTGGAAATAATATTTTAATATTGTTTTGGGCTCGGTTTTATACTCTAAATAATATTTCGAGTTGTTTTCAAAATTAATCTACTTGGGGTTAATCATGTTTTAAGATTAAACCACATTTAACCATGGATTTACCTCCCTTGTAGATATTCCATTTCATCAAGGGTAAACTAGACTTTTAAGCCTCAAATTATATCACATGTGAAATAAAACACTCATCTCTCTACTATTCATCTTCCCTTCAAAAACTCACCAACGGGAAACCAAAGCTCATTACCCAAATCACTGTTCCATCCTATTTCTCGCTCATTTCAGCCCCAAATCGAAAGGTAAGGACGTTTTTAACTTCCCCTCATCCTCCCCTCCATAAAAGTACCATTCTTTTTCATTTTCATGAAGTTTTTGGAAAGTGGAGGTTTTGAATGTTTTGATTAAAAATGGTGTCTTTGTGTTGCAAAGTTAAATGTTTTGATTTAATATGTTTAGTAATGATGTATAGAGGCCAAATGATACTACATATATGAATTTCAAATGATTTTAATCAATTTTCGGATTTTGGCTTGAGAGGGTTTTTGGAGGGTTTTAATGTGGGTTTGGGGCTGTTAAAGGTTGGAAATTGGGGGCTGTAGGTAGTATGATATATGAGGATCATTTTGGGTGTAATTGATGCTTGTTTGGGTGTTGGGAATGAGAGAATTCAGTGGGTCAAGTGGGCTGCTCGAAAATCCTGTTTTTTGGTCTTGTTTGAGTGTTGGTTGCCTGGTAATGTAATCCGGGTTAGTTTCGATGACAAGATATTGATTGCGGATGTTTTGTTTGTGTTTGGGATTGATTAGAGTCAAGTTTGGGCACCGGTGAGGCATCGGAAGTGAATTCGGAGAATTGAAGCCAATTGCTTGCTTGGTCTTGAGCTCGGGAGGTTAGGTGAGTGGTTAATTGTTTTAAACGGTTTTAAATTGGTTGGTTCGAGTATGTGGACTAGGTTGGGCTTGGTAGACCCACCTAGAGTTAGGATTAGGGTGGTAGCCTAATCCTAAGCTTGATCTAGAGCCTTTGGTTGAACTCATTATATGGTTGTGTATGTCTCGTATGAATTGTGGTATGAATGGCTATGTATATTGTGTTGTACACGTGAGATGAGACATGAATTATGATGCTTGAGACATGCATGATGATGGTTGTTGGTGAGTACGTGCTAAGCACGGAATTGTTTGAAGTGAGTAAGATGAAATGAATGAATATTGGCACTAGTAAACTTAAATACAAATGATCGATCATTAGGATGTTAGTGTGTACACATGAGTCAAAAGTCGCGCGTGGCCTTGGTGGCGTTGAGTCACCAAGGAGGAGTACGGGTACGCCCGGAAATGGTATTTAAATATAGTCGGTGATGAGTGGAATCCCATCGACGGGGCGTGAGGATGAGTGGAATCCCCTCCGCGAGACCGGTGATGAGTGTAATCCCACCGTCAGGTAATGGTTATGTTGTTGGAGGTGAGTTCCAACGGTTATCCGCGTATTTGAGTCTTAACTAGGTGCCAATGTTGTTGATATGTGTATCAATGTGTTGAGATATATGAACTGTTTGGATGTTTATATGTGATTACTTGTATGGTGGTATTGAGCTCATAATTATGGCATACATGTGATATATTGCTCTTGCATCTATGCCTTGTGGACTCATGGTTTGTGTAAATGGCCTTGGTTAGATCGTGCTCGGACCCTGCAATGTTGAGGTTTGTTCTTAGAGCATACCCTCACTAAGCATCATTGCTTACGCTCTCTTTGTTCAACATTGCAGATCCTTAGCTCGTGGGTTGCTCGCGCAAGAGGAAGGCTCCAAGTGTGGTTTTTGGCTTGAGTTCATCAAGTATGGTTTTTAAATGTTAGACATGTAATAGTTTGAGCAATGGGACATGTATGGTTTTGATGAGTAGTTGTTGGTTGTTTGAGAGCATGTATGGACTCCCTTATATCCTTCTTTTGCATGGTTTGTGTTGCCATGATGAATTGTAAGTCATGCCTAATTGCTTACTTTGGATTTTAGCCTATGCCTTAAGAGTTTTTACATGTGTTTGAATGTTGTTTGAATGAATGCATGTTGTGGATTGTTGCCTTAGTGGTGGACATGTCTAAATCATGTTGAAGCATGCTAGTATAGTTGTTATCCCCTAAGTTGCTTTGTTTAGCTGTTGTATGGTGTTTTGGTGGTGTTTTGGGGCACCCTTGTGCCTCAAAACAGCCCAGACGAGTCTGCAGACAGGGGGCGTTTCGGAACGGGTCCCCCTGTTCCGGAACGGTCCCTTTGAAAATGGCCTGCCGTTTCGAAACGGATGAGGGCGTTTCGGAACGTTTTTGCTACTGGAATTTTGAGAAATTGGCGAGATGTAGCCGTTCCGAAACGGGCCCTTGGTGTTTCGAAACGGTCAAATCTCGTTGACCACGAGATATTGACCGTCAAGGTCGTTCCGATACGGGTCACCCCTGTTTCGGAACGGTCACCTTATGGTTGACCCAAGGCTGTTGACTAAGTCAAGGCGTTTCGGAACGCCCTAGGGGCGTTTCGAAACGGCCTGCTGTAATAAAGTAAAATGGACTGTTTTTGCTTAGTTTGGTCGGTGAATGTTCCGTTGATTGTATCTTCCGCTGTTATGCTCCACTTAGGGAATAAATGTGCATCTAGACAAGATCAAAGTTAAAAGAAATTTTAGGGTCGTTAACCGAGGGGGAATCCTTAGAGGTTTTCACTCGGTTTTCCCCGTGTAGCCCACTTGGACCGGTCATCCGACCAGACCGGGACGAGGGGGTTACACTTTTTTATGTGAAAATGGATAATTTTAACTTTTTAATCGCGTTATATATAAAATGGTCGTATTTTGATTTTGTTTTTATATTACACTCAAATAAAATAAACAAAAGGCTTAACTATCCAAATGACCCCTATAAAATAAACAATTAGGATATTTTTTAATGAGACATATAATAGTATTCTTTTCTCTTTTAATCAAAATTTTTTTTGACCCCTATAATTTTGATGAATGTCTTAAATATTTTATTTATAACATTAACTGATTAAAGTACAATGATTATGTTTTATTTTTAAAGATTATTTTGGTGAGTGTCATTAGCTATTGATGAATAATTTTCCTTTTGGTGTTAATAATTTTTAAGGAAAATATTGAAACTGCTTATACATTAGTATTTCAAAAAAGATAGCTCAATAATTAAAATCATAGAACTAATTACACAAATTACCGCAATTTATTTCGATGAACATATTGTTTCATGGAAATGGATACGAAACAGCTATACATATGTTCCTTTTTTTTCTTTGGTTTATAAAGTTTTTTTCTTTCAAAATTTAAATATTTACTAATCTCGTTAATAATTAGTTATTTTTATTAAAAACATAATTTATAACAATTATTATGGAAAAATTATTAAATTTTAATTATGATTTCTGTAAAAAAAAAAGAACGATTATAAAAATAAATGTAGAGTGACGTTGTTTATATATATGTATATATAACGCAATGTTTTTATAATAATAATAATAATAATAATAATAATAATAATAATAATAATAATAATAATAATAATAAATGTTTAAAATATATCTGTCTTCTGAAGGATAAAATATAGAAAAAAATTATATTTGAACCCTATAATATATTATAAGGTTATACTGTTAAAATTATACACTTTCACATAAAAATTCAATGCAATATATTCTAATTGTTTTTATGTTCTTGAAAAATAAAATTAGTTAAATTAAATTATTAGATTTTGGGAAAAAATAGATTTTTAAGAATTTGTTAGAATTTTATATTTTTATAATAATTAAAATAATTTATATTTTGATTTTTTAAAAATATTTTTAGGGTTTTTATAACTTATTCATTTCTCAAATTTTTAATGAACTTTAAAAAAAATTTAATTTTAGTCGATCAGATATTGTCATGCGAACAAACTTAACGATACTTAATGTAATCAACAAAGATATAATTAGAGGTGCTCAATTGATAGTGCATTTTAAAACAAAGGCTTAATTGACCCATAATTGAAAACGATCAGCTTACTTAAATTTTTTATAAACTTAGAGGGGTCAAATGTATATTTAAGATTAAAAAAATAATGAAAATTGATTTGAAAATGTAGTGTTTCATTTATTTTTCATATTATGAAGAAAAATAAATAAAAATATTAAGGTTTAAATTATAATTATATTAGTTTTATAAGAAAAGTATTTTAAACATTATATTAGTTTCATACGCGGAAGGTAGGATGTAGTTAATACAAGATATGAGATCATATTTATACATTTTTTGAATTAAAATGTTTTTATTAACAGTGTATCAACGGATAATTTTTTGAAATATTTTGGTTGAGAATTGAGATAATCATTTCATTATCTAGTGTATTTTTTTTAATATTTTCATCATTTGAGGTCTTTGTTATAGTGATTTTGGAAGTGGGCGGGAAGGGTTGTAAAGCTAAAAGTGCCTAGCCCCCTAAAAATTTAGAAAATCAATACTTATCCCCTTAAATTTTTTTAAAAAATAATTTTTCCCGTTAAAATTTTAAAATTTCTTATTATGTTTTAAAATTTTAAACATTTTTAATTAAGTTTCTCCTAAAATTTTTAAAAGTTCTCACGAGATCTATTTTTTAAAAATAATTTAGAGCTCTAATTTTTTTTTAATTTTAAATATGTGCTCCAAAACTATATGTCAAGATCCACCGATATCAACTACTAACTTTTCAACAACAAAAAAATATTTAATGCAATTGCGGTGAAATTTTTGTTTTTCATAAACAAGTTCAAGTTAAGGTTATGTTTAATTTAAGGGTTAGAATTTAGGTTTTTAGGTTTAGATTTAGAATTTAGGTAGTTAGACTTTAGGGGTTATGGTTTAAGATTTAAGGTTTCAATGTTAGAAATTTAAATTTTAACTTTTAAATTAAAATTAGGCATATTTGTGGAGACTTATTTTTACACGGTTAGTATATAGAATAATATCTTTTTAAAATACTTATTATTTAGGATTTATATTCAATACACATACGGTGGGAATAAAAAGTTTCCACAAGAGTCTTAGTTTTAAGGTTAGATTTTAGGGTTTAAAAGTTAGGGGTTTAAATTTATGGGTTTAGAATTTAGGGATTGTGGCTAGAATTTTAGGTTTGGAGTTAGAATTTACGGTTTAGATATTAGATCATTTAGTGTAATATGGTTAAGGATTTAGGTGTTTACCTATCAACCCTAAATTAATAACCCCAATCTCTAAGCTCTAACTATAACCCATCAATTTTAAACCACTAAACTTAAACCCCTAACTTTAAGCCCTGAAATCTAACCCATAAACTTTAAAACCAAGGTACTTATGAAAAAAATTTATTTCCACCGCATGTGTATTGAATAATTACCCTAATATAAGTAATTATTTTATACACTGATTGTGTACCCAAGGGGCTCTCAATACTATATTGCTTCATATAAAAATAAAAAGTAACAAAAAAACACATGGCAGCATCCAAAACTCATTTGTGAATGTTTCTTTAATTACGCTTATAATTAGGGATGTAAGAACAGGTCAACAGTTGGGTTTCAGGTCGGGCTCTGTCAGGTCGGGTCAAATCGGTTACAGGTCATTTCGGGTCATTTTTTGTTTTGACTCGATTCGGTTCGGGTTCGGGTTCATTTCGGGTCGGGTTCATTTCAGGTCGGGTTCAATTCAGGTCGGGTTCATTTCGGGTCGGGTTCATTGCAGGTCGGGTTCATTTCAGGTCGGTTCATTTCAGGTCGGGCCAAAACGGTTAATTGACAGGCTGATTTCAGGTCAGTTTCGTTTCAGGACGGGTTCATTTCAGGTCGGTTTCGTTTCAGGACGGGTTCATTTCAGGTCGGTTTCGTTTCAGGTCGGGTTCATTTCAGGTCGGTTTCGTTTCAGGTCGGGTTCGTTTCAGGTCGGGTTCGTTTCAGGTCGATTTCGTTTCAGGTCGGGTTCTTTTCAGGTCGGTTTTGTTTCAGGTCGTGTTCATTTCAGGTCGGTTTCGTTTCAGGTCGGGTTCATTTCAGGTCGGGTTCTTTCGGGTTTATGGTTTATTGTGTTATGTGTATTATATATATTGACGGATTATGATTTTTATTTTTATGGTTTAGGGTTTAGGGTTTAGGGATAGTGGATTACGTATATGTGATATATATATATATAGTTGGGACTATTGGATTTATTTTTAGGGTTTAGGGTCTAGGGTTTGGGGTTTGGGGTTTGGGGTTTAGGGTTTACTGATCTTAAATTAATACAAACATGCCTACATTAATTATATATATATTGATGGATTATGATTTTTAAGGTTTAGGGTTTACGTTTTAGGATTTAGGGTTTAGGATTTACTGATCTTAAATTAATACAAACATGCCTACATTAATTATATATATTGATGGATTATGGTTTTTAGGGTTTAGGGTTTAGGGTTTAGGATTTAAGGTTTAGGGTTTAGGGTTTACTGATCTTAAATTAATACAAACATACCTACATGTATTATATATATATTGATGGATTATGGTTTTTAGGGTTTAGGGTTTAGGGTTTATTGATCTTAAATTAATACAAACATACCTACATGTATTATATATATATATATATATATATTGATGGATTATGGTTTTTAGGGTTTAGTGTTTAGGGTTTAGGGTTTACTGTTCATAAAATGATACGTACATACGTACATGTAATATATATATATATTGATGGATTATAGTTTTTGTTTTTAGTGTTTAGTGTTTAGCGTTTAGGGTTTAGGGTTTTGGGTTTAGTGGTTAGGGCTTTAGGGATTATTATTATTATTATTATTATTATTATTATTATTATTATTATATACTTAAATACAATTATTATTATTATTATATATTTACTATGCTTATTATTATTATTAGTTCTTATTATTATTATTATTATTATTATTATTATTATTATTATTATTATTATTATTATTATTACTATGATTAGTAATATTATTATTATTATTATTATTAGTTATTATTATTATTATTATTATTATTATTTCTATGATTAGTAATATTATTACTATTATTATTATTATTATTATTATTATTATTATTATTATTATTATTATTATTATTATTATTATTATTATTATATACTTAAATACAATTATTATTATTATTATTATTATTATATATTTACTATGATTATTATTATTATTAGTTTTATGATTATTATTATTATTATTATTATTATTATTATTATTATTTGTAATTAAATGTATAGGGTTTAGAGTTTAGGATTAGGGACTATGGTTCATTGATTAAATATTAGGGTTTAGGGTTTAAACCCCTAATGTCTAATTCTAAACCCTAAGCATCAAACCCTAAAGCATAAGTAATTAACCCTAACCACTAAACCCTCGATCTAGGATTACGGACTATGAGCTATAGATTAAATATTAGGGTTTTATGGTTTAGAGGGCAGTGGTTATTGTTTAGGGTTTAGGATTAGGGACTATGGTTCATTGATTAAATATTAGGGTTTAAGGTTTAAACCCCTAATGTCTAATTCTAAACCCTAAGCATTAAACCCTAAAAGCATAAGTAATTAACCCTAACCACTAAACCCTCGATCTAAGATTACGAACTATGAGCTATATATTAAATATTAGGGTTTTATGGTTTAGAGGGTAGTGGTTATTGTTTAGGGTTTAGGATTATGGACGATGGTTCATTGATTAAATATTAGGGTTTGGTGTGTAAACCCCTAATGTCTAATTCTAAACCCTAAGTATTAAACCCTAAAGCATAAGTAATTAACCCTAACCACTAAACCCTCGATCTAGGATTACGGACTATTAGCTATAGATTAAATATTAGGGTTTTATGGTTTAGAGGGTAGTGGTTATTGTTTAGGGTTTAGGATTAGGGACTATGGTTCATTGATTAAATATTAGGGTTTGGTTAGGGTTTAAACCCCTAATGTCTTATTCTAAACCCTAAGCATTAAACCCTAAAGCATAAGTAATTAACCCTAACCACTAAACCCTCGATCTAGGATTACGGACTATGAGCTATTAGCTATAGTATTAGGGTTTTATGGTTTAGAGGGTAGTGGTTATTGTTTAGGGTTTAGGATTAGGGACTATGGTTCATTGATTAAATATTAGGGTTTGGTTAGGGTTTAAACCCCTAATGTCTTATTCTAAACCCTAAGCATTAAACCCTAAAGCATAAGTAATATTCTAAACCCTAAATTAATTAAAATAATCCTAAAACCCTAAATTAATTAAAATAATCCTAAAACCCTAAACCACAACTTACATGCATTATATTTATATATATATAAATATTGGTGGAATAGGGTTTTTATTTTTAGGGATTCATGTTTAGGGTTTAGGGTTTAGGGTTTTTAGTATTTTAGGGTTTAAGATATTTTAAGATATTTTAATGTTTTAATATATTTTAAACAAGTTAACTTAATTAAGTCATTTAAGTTAATCAGTTTTTTACTAAGTCAATTAAGTATGTAATGTTAATTAAAAAATTTCGTTATCTTATATTAATTTAGTATACAGATTTAGTTTAATAACTTTAAACTAATTTTAGTTAAGTATAAAAAAATAATTTTATAATGGTTATTCATTCAACTTAAGTAGATTAAGTAGTTTATCAGAATGCAAGTTAAGTTAATTTAATAACTAACTTAACTTAAAATGAATGCAAGTTAATTAAATTTATTTTTAATCTTAAGTTAAGTTAATTTAATAACTAACTTAACTTCAATTAAAATGAATGCAAGTTAATTATTTAGCATTAATTTATTCCTATAATAAAAAATTTAAGTCATCTTATTTTAATTAAGAATATAGATTTAATTAAATAATTTTTACTCATTTAACTTAATTTTATTAAGTATAAAATTTTAATTTAATAATGGTTATTCATCCCACTTAAGTTAATTAAGTATAATAGTTTATCTTTGAAGTTATTTTAAAATAATAGTTAAGTTAATTAGAAATACAATTTATTAATACTTAGAATTATTATTAATTCAATTTATCTTTTAATTGAAGTTAAGTTAGTTAATTTATTAATACTTGAAATTATTATTAATTTTAAAATTTTTCAATACTTGACATTATTTTATATTCATTAAATATAACTTCTTTAAATGTCAGATAATTATCATTATTAGCAAATCAAATAATAGTATTAGTTCAGGTCAATATCAGTTCAGGTCAATATCAGTTCAGGTCAATATCAGTTCAGGTCAATAACAGTTCAGGTCAATAACGGTTCAGGTCAATATCAGTTCAGGTCAAGAACAGTTCAGGTCAAGAACAGTTCAGGTTCAAAACAGGTCGGGTTCAAAACAGGTCGGGTTCAAAACAGGTCGGGTTCATTTCAGGTCGGGTCCAAACAGGTCGGGTTAAATCGGTTATCTGGCAGGTTAGTCTCGGGTTCGGGTTCGTTTCGGTCGGGTGCAGGTCGGGTTCGGTTACTACAGTAACAGGTCAATTTCGGGTTCGGGTTCACTTCGGTCGGGTGCAGTTCGGGTTCGGTTTCTACAGCTACAGGTCAAATTCGAGTTCGGGTTCGTTTCGGTCGGGTGCAGGTCGGGTTCGGTCTTTGAATTCTCGGGTTAAACCAGGTTCTGACTCGATCGGGTTTCAGGCAGGTTACCAGGTCGGGTCAGTTTTTCACACCCCTACTTATAATGTATAAAATAATTATCCAATATTAACAAATGTTCATGTTTTTTTAATCATATTTATACTATTCATGACAATGAAGGAATGCATATTTAAAGGCTCCATTGTTTTAGCATATATATAAAACAATAGGAAATATTGTGTATTTTAAGATCTGATTCATAAATTAATTAGATGCTACTTATTAAAAATAATAACAAGAAAATTTGAAGAGTTTATATATATATATATATATATATATATATTGGGGAGAGGAAAATATTCAAATTTTGGACAAGGCGTCAATACCACTAAAACAATGGAACAATAGGGAAAAAACAAAACAAAAATTAAAGTTTTTTATTGTTTGGAAATTTATTTAGGGTTTACATAGCTTACTTTTGCACATGGTGACAAGTTGAGTCCAATTTTGCCTTGAAAATAAAGGAAATCATATTCCATTATATGCATAATAAATACAAAGATTAAGGAAGCAATGGACCCATTATCTAGCTAATTTCGATAATTACAATTTAGTAGTTTAAATATTTAAATTTTATAATCCAATATTTGATCTAAGGAATAAGTTTATATATATCATTTTCAAAGAAGATTTGAATCTCCAATTTAACCAATAAAAACCATCAAATATTCAATAAAAATTATAATATGTTACAAGGGACAAATTGACGAGATTTGGTAATCTCAAAAGCACATATAATTGTGGGTAGTCAATTCAATTTTACTAGGCGTTGTGTATATATTTTATATACAATGCTATATATATATGTGTGTCTTATTTTATTAATCATACAGGTATATAATATACAAATAAATACAACAAAATTATTAACGTCTAAAAATTGATAAAAATGGACCATAACATTCTCCTGCTCTTATATTTTTTCTGCAGCGTTTATTATTTTGGTTGGAAGTTTCAAAGTAATTTTATAGTGTTTTCAAGTTAATGGCAGCGGCTTTTTCCGTCTACCGCGGTGATTTCTTTTATTTCTTTTTGTTTCTTACTTTTGTTCCTTTTTTTTAATTTTCTATTTTTTGTCGTCTGTTTTGACATGTTCTTCAACTGCCGTTATGGCGCGTTCTTTGCCTGACTTTATTGCACGCTGATATTGAAGACATTTACAACCTAGTGCATGTTACAATTGAACCTTGCCGCACAACATTGTGTGGGTTGGTTGTTCGTGGAGTTAACTAAGACGTTTTCTCTCTTTTTGTTGGTTGGAGTAATTCAATGATCCGCGCTCTTTCAGTGAGCAGTCCAAGATTTAACTATGGTGTTAGATTTGAAGAACACTGATAAAGATTTTATGAGAAGATTTGAGTTTTCTATTCACGTTTGCATAACGTCTATTTTTTTATTTGAGGGTATGTTTATATGTGTATTTCTTCTTATTATTTTAATAAAAATTGGTGTTTGATTAAAAATTGATAAAAAAAAAATAATGTATGTACCAATTGAATTATCTTAATTACCTTTAAACGTGTCCAATCATATTTTCATATAACATTTAATATTAATTTCAAAGTTGCAATCAAATGTACATTCTGTGTACATATAACCATAATCAAAAGTAATCTATCCAAAGCACAAACGAAATTATAATTATAATCAAAATTATCACACGTAATATTTATATGTGATAGACTCGAAGTTGAAAGTAAAGTCTTAAGAGTACCTCAATCTTGCTAATACATTCAATGCCTGATTAGTATAATTTTGAAAGACACTTATCATAATTTTATATTATTAAAAATAATTTCACAACTTTTTTTAATGATATTGCATTATAGATCTACAACTGTACAAGGTAGGATTCTTTAACACAATGTAAAACTTTTAATTTTTACACGTCATGTGAATCGTTGGATGAGTGAAAACAGATAATTGTAAAACTTTGAATTTTAGAAAGGGTAAGTTGATTGTAACTGTATATGAAAAACATGTAAAACTTTTAAGTTTTATCTTTTTTCAATATATATATATGATTTATGTAATGCCCCGAGTTTAGGGACGGGAGATATCGGATTAGTCAAGCCGAGTCGGGTTAAATTTAAATTGGAGGAAAACTATTTTTAACACACTTAAAGTGTTTTAAAAGATTAAAGGGCAAAATGGAAACTTTTAATAAAAAGGAATAAAAAAGGGTTCTTTTTTTTAAAAGCCATCATCTTCTCCAACTTGTCTTCACGTTCAAAAACTTCTCCAGACCCCTTTTTACTATTCCATTTGCCCAAGCTCCCAATCCAAGTGATTTTTCAAGGTAAATGACTCCTTAACTTAGTTTCATCTTCCTTGAGTCTTAAATGTTAAGATTTTTGCAAAACTCATAGATTTAACTTGTTTTGATTTTTAAAGTTTGGTTTGAAATGAAAGGAAGTTTATGGGTTTTTCGTTTGGGTTGTCTATGGCTGAGTTGAGTGTGTTTTTAACTTTGTTTTATTGCTAAAATAACATAAAAATGGTGGGTTGTTATAGGAAACCCGAAATGGGTATTGTGGGAGATTTTGGGAGTTGAAAATCTTGAGTTTTTTTATGGGTTTTGGGTCTAACAGCTGAAGGTTTGATAGCTTTGGGTTGATGTTAGGGATGTTAAAATTTAGATTTTTGATGGTAAATTCGTTGGATATGGCTGCAAGTAGTTTGAGACTGAAATTGTTATGTTTCGGGTGAAATTTGGACTTGAATCGATGTGTGTTATTGCAAGATTATTTAGTTCTGAGTTTTTGTTGTGTTTGTGAGTGTATTAGTGTTCTAATGTTCAGTTTTGGGTTGCTTAAAACAGAGGAATTGGATTCGGGCTTTGAGGACGAAAATCCGGGTAGTTCGGAGGCTTGATTCGACATTTTAGACATCGTTTGTGTGTTGACGGGTGAGTGGATCGATTTTAAAAGCCTTAACTTGGTTAAGGGGATGTTTTGGGAGTTTGGATTGAGCTTGAAAGGCCAATCCAAGCTCAAGAGTAAGTTTAAAAGGTTCTATGCAATTAATCTGTGTTTTATGATTCTTGATGCAAGTTGAACATGTCATGTTGTTATGTGTTAGTTTGCATTGTTATACATGTTGAGACTTATGGCTTGTGTTTATATTTGCATTGTGAGTACATGATTTACATGGAAGTTTGGACTTGGTAAGTGGTTCAAGCATCGGTAATGTTTGTGGTTGTGATTGAGTATATTGACACGTGTTGAGTTGTTACCGGATATAATTGATCGATCATAAGAATTAGAGTGCACTCGAGGTAAAAGTCGCACGTGGCCTTAGTGATGTTAGATTCCACTAAGGAGGAGTACGGTGATGTGAGATTCCACCGAAAGTTATGTTTTTACTAGACGGGTGAGTACGGTGATGTGAGATTTCATCGGAAGTGTCTAGTGAGTTTGAGAAACTATCCGCTTATCCGAGTAAAAACGATGAATGTCAATATACCCATGATGCTTTAATTCTCATGTTAAGCATGTTGTTGTTTCTTCTTTTATGCTTATGCATTGTGGTTACTTTGCTTGCGTTATGAGAATGAGTATGCGGTAAGCCTATGGCTTGTGGTTGCATTCGGTAAATGCACGTGAAGGTAAATGCATGTTGTTATGTGTTCAAGCATGTGGAAATGATTTGAAAATGGTTTTAGTTTTCAAGCAAACTATGTTTTAAAACTGCATTGGTGTAGCTACCGTTTTGAGCACCGCTCACTAAGCTTAAACGCTTACGCTCTCTTTTCCAACAATGCAGGCCCTTAGACCTTCAGAGCAGCTCGGGGAACAAGGGAGAATTCAAGGGAGTTTGGTTTGCTCAAGTATGAGTTAGACTTCAATAATTAGTATTAAGCAATGGGATAGAACCTTTATGTTTTGAGATGTTGTTGGCATGTCCTTTTTGCTTAGACAAGTTTGCTTAGACAAGTTTGCTTAGATGTTTTGGGCTTGTAATGCCTTTTACCATGATGATTTATGCTTTTGTTTAACTTTTGACCTTGTTGATGAATGTTAAATATGCATGTTTCCTTTGAAAATCTTATCATGGTTGGATGTTTCCTCGTTATGTGTTTATCTTGCTTTAAATGTTTATCCATGGATGCCTTGTATTGTATGTGTGTTTGTATGTTGCTTGAATGTTGTTAAATGCCTCTAGTGTTGGGTCCCTTGTGCTTTTAACATCTAAAACATGTCTTGCAGGGCAGGGCGTATCGATACGCTCAAGGGCAGTATCGATACGGTCCCTTGTTTTGAGCAAGGTGTACCGGTACGCGGGGGCGTATCGATACGTAAAATGCTCTCTGGAAATCTGAGAAATTGACGAGATTTTGGCGTACCGGTACGAGTCTAGGGAGTATCGGTACGGTCTTCATAGTTAACCAAGGGGAGTTGACCGTTAAGGTTGTATCGATACTCATCTTGTGGGTATCGATACGATTTCCCTAGGTTTGACTTGGGGTGTTGACCAAGTACAGACGTATCGATACGGTCCTTTAGCGTACCGATACGGCCTGTTGTAAAATTTTAAAAAAGGGTATGTTAATTGTCTGTTTTGCTTGTTTCGTATCCGTGTGTGTTTTCCGCTGCGTGTCCTCTCACATAGGATATAATTATTGCATCTAGACAAGATAACTTTAAAAGAAATTTTCTAGGGTTGCTAATCGGAGTGGAGCCTTAACGGGTTTCGCTTCGGTTTTCTCCGTGTAACCCATTCAATGCGGTCTGGCGGTTAGGCCGGGTCGAGAAGGTTACAATTTAGTTGTAGAATGTAAATATCTTTAGCTTTACACTGATTTAGAATCATTGGATGAATGTAATTTGACGGTTAAGATTAAAAATTAAAAATGATAATATTTTTATGAAAAAAAGTAGATAATGCTAACCATCAATTTACACTTTTATAATGATTTTTAATTAATATAAAACTCTTTGAGTTTAGGGTTCTACATACATACATACATATGCATGTATATATATGACAAAAATTCTAATATATATATATAGGAGAAAGATTCACTTAAATCAATGTAATTGAGCATTAAACTTATCAATATCATTGTAACTCGGCTTTGGTTTAGTGGCAAGCCATTCAGATAACACTCTTCGCTCTCTCTAGGCCCGTCCATTTACAAGTGTGGTATGTGACTAGTCACAGAGCCTCAAAATTTAGGGGCCCCACACTTTGAAAAAAATATGCTAACTCAAAAAAAAATCATATAATACGCACGTTGAAGAAAACTCAGTGAAGAGTTCAGTCATTCTAATTTCTACATCAATTCTCTCTCCTCGTCAATTCTTTATTTTCTACACCAACCAAGAAAACTCTTGCTATCCCCTTTATCAATTCCCATGGCAAGATTCAACAAAAAAAACTTTTTAATTTTCTCTCTTATTATCTCAAAAATTTAATTGTAATCAATTCTTCTTAAAAAAAACCACCAAATTTATGTTGTTTAACGGACAAAATTTTTTTTATTTATGTCCATTCAAGTTTCAATCTTCTTCGATTAGTCTAGATGCAACTACTAATTAGTGATATTTATCGTTTAAAAACCAAAAAAGAAAGTTCATACTACAACTTTTAATTAGTGTTTTAAAGGTTGAATTTTTAATTGGAGAATTTGAAAATTCTTATAATTTGAAGGTTGTATCTTCTCCAATTTGGTGGTCTTGTTGAATGTATAATGCTTCTTCTTCTTCTTTTATTTTTTTTGTTGGGATATAAGTTATTCTTTTCATTTTTTTAGAATCATAAATTTATCAGTATTCTCATATAAGTTACATTTTTTATTGTTTTAGTTTCACATGTTTGGTTTTTTTTATTTTATAAGAAAAAGTCGTAATATGATAAATTTTGATATTTTATAATTTTGCTTTATTTTATAATATTTTAAAGGCCTAATTTTAAAAAATAACACAGCCTCCACAACTTTTAGAACGGGTATGCGTCTCTTCATATTAAACCAGATTTTTCTTTTTCCTCCTCCTACGTAAGAACTATCCAAAAAGAATATATCATTATACTTGTTATGCATATAAATTTTTAGGTCAATATGATGCATTCCATATATATTATAACAGTAATATCTTCACTTCGAACCTTCCCGAAAAAATGATATTATGATGCAGTTGCCTGAGACGTGTCTCTGAATGCTTGAAGAAATGGACAAAAAAGAGTCATTTTATTCCTTTCCAAACACTTCTTCTTTTTCTACATTGAAATAAATCAGTGTGTATATTTAAATGTTAGTGTGTTTATTAATTTGACTCCCTACATAATGATATAGACAAATATCAATCAGTTTATAAAAGCAAATTAGCATAAATTAAGGTTGGAATATGCCACAAGTTGCTCACTAACACATTCACTTATAGTTAAGGGCGAGCATAAAAATTTATGTTAAGGGGCAAAATTATAAAAAAAAATTATGGGGTTAAAATAAATTTCAATAGAAAATATATAAAAAAATAAATCATATATGAATTTCAAATTTCAGGAGCCGACCATTCCCTAACCCTCAGTCTATCCCTACTTATAGCTCAAAAATTGGGATAATAGCACAAATGGTTCTATATTTTATTAAATATTTCAATAAGCTACTTAAACCTTCAAAATGACTATTTTGATTTAAAATTTCATTATGTCTATCAGAGTATGGTACTTCCCTTTAATGTGTTAAGAAGATTAATTTATATGTAAATGTGTTGAGTAAAGTTTTGTTTAAGCAATGTAAATATGAAGTTTTCACTGTAATTTTATTGCTATTTCAGTTTAGTTGATAAAATGTATGGTCTTCTAGTTTGTCTCCTTGAAGTACTTTTTAGTAGGTGTATGTGAGGTCGTCGCGGATGAAGATTGTGATTGTGGTGTTGCGCTTATGAGTTTCTAAGATGTAAACTGTTTTTGATGATGTTTTTTTCGTTGTCGTGGAGGTACTCATTAGGTAAGGGGTAATTATTCCATGCATAAGAGCTTGTGAAAATCTTTTTTCATAACTATCTTAATTTTAAAGTTTAAGAATTTTATTCAGGGTATAATGGATGCGTTTTGAATTTAGGGGCAGTTAGAATATAAGGTTTATGGTTAAATTTTAGAGTTTATAGGTTAAACTCTAAATCCCTAATCATAGTGTCCTAAAAACTAAACCCTAAATTCTACCCTTAAACCCTAAACCCTAAATTCAAAACCCTATAATAAAACCCTTAGACTATAAAATCTAAACCACATTCCTAAACTCTAAAACTAAGGTGTTTATAGAAACTTTTATTTTTCGGTTTCCACTTTCCCGTAGGTAAGTATAGTTTTTTGTGTTTGAAATGCTAAAGTGCATTATGACATAATGGTCTCTAATTTTGTAACTCGTTAATGGGGAATTTTATTTATTAATAAATTGTATCGGCTTAGTAAAAAAAGGAAAATTACATATTTAGTATCTCAATTATGCTTGTGTTACTGTTTTGGTACCCCAACTATTATTTTTGGTAAAATGGTACTTAACGTTACGTGTTTGTTCTGTTTTGAAACATGACCGTTAAAATTTAACAAAGATAATGATGTAGCTTGATATAATCATTGTTTTAGTCCAAAACACTTATATATGTTATCAATTTAGTCCAAAATCCATCAATTCAAAATATCATCTTAACTTTAGAGGTAAAACATCATCTTAATTTTGATTGAATATTGTCTCATTCTTTTCCCACCCCTCGTATTCTCATCGGTATCCTGATCGTGGAGTTTGGTTCCCCCAATGGATCCCGCATTAGCCCCCTGTTGATCCACAAATTCTAAAATTTTTATTGTACCTAGTGTGTTTTTTAAACTCTAAAACCAAAAAAAAAGTTCAACTAGAAGAAGAAGAAAAAAGAGGAATTTATAATTTTAATCTAAAAATTAAAATAACGTTTAAATTTATAGAATTTAGACTTAATTGATAGATTGTGTAAGTTTTTTTTGGACTAAAACTGTTATTAACCCAAGCCACGTCACCATTTCTGTCAATTTTAAACGGTGGAAGTACCAAAACATAACATTAAGTACCATTTTGCCAAAAATAATAGTTTAAGTACCAAAAAGTAACGCGAGTATAGTTAGAGTACTATATATGTAATTTTCCCTAAAAAATTAGTCGCACCCCGGTGTACGTGACACAATCGGACTCAAATCGGAGTCATGGTCATTCAACTGTGAATTCCTACAAGCAATGAGTTCTCTAAACCGCTCAAACAAAACGAATTGGCGCAAAGAGAAAAAATTTTAATATGAAGACTTGAACTCAGACCAACTAAGATATAAGAATAATGTTTAACTGCTAAGCTAAGAAAATTAATTGACTAAAAAAACATATTATATATGATTTAAACAACATCTAATAAAACTCGATTCGTTCAATGGAAAAACCCTACTTTTCTCTGCAACGAGAGTGTCGCGTTTTTTATTTATTTTTGTGGTTCGTTTCATCTGTCGTTTGGCATGATTTCTACATACCGTAGCAGTCGTTTGGTACTCGTACAAAGATTTTCACGGCACTAGTTTCTGATTTTAATTCTGTCGGTGGTCATACAAAGATAGATCCCCACTCGGTTGATGGTTGTTTGTCAATGTAATCGGATCTGGGTAACGAAGCATTCTGCTTGATAGTATGGTTCGCTCACCATTCCTTTTTTATCTCATAAAGCGTCTCGTTGGGTTAGAGACAAGGAGATTCAGGAAGGTTTTTGGATTTTAATGGTATGCTAATCTCGATGAAAGTGTGCTTTTATTTGCAACAGTGTATGAGATTTTAGTGGATTAGTCCCTTTTTTTATGCATTATATTTGTAATATCTTTCATAGTGATTAATAAAATTCAGATGTCATTGTTAAAAAAACATCTAATAACTATTAAGATAATTCAAAATTATTAATAATATATTTTATATATTAATTACAATATATTAGCAACTTATTAATATTTTTTAAATGTTTTATATATTGATTGATATGAATTAAAATTATGAACAAATTGATAAAATGTATAAGAATGGATAAATGTTAATTGTGTAATTTTATCTAACTTTCACGTCATCATTTCTGTTAAAAAATTAACTATCAATAATTTGATTGAAACCATTTTAAAATTTTAGTGATTTAATTGAAATTTTCATAATTCAACGATCAAAATAGAACCAAACATATAATTGAGTAGTCATGGATATGGTTTACCCTAAAAGATTACTGTTGAGCAGGGATAGACGTAAAACTTTATGCTAGGGGGCGAACCTATAAAATTTTAAGAGGGGCGAACTTATAAAATTTTAGAGGGACAAAAATAAAATTTTAATAGGAAATATATAAAAATATCTTAAAAAATTAAATTATATAAGAATTTCAAATTTTTAAGGGGAAGACCGTCCCTCTAACCCCTCTTTAGGCCTATCATGCTGTTGAGGAAATGTAATGAGGTTGATGAGGCGACATCGATAATATTGGGTTTGCAGAGCGGGCTGGTCCATTGGAATGAGACTTCTGGGTCTTTCTTTTCTCGGGAAAATGATTACTTTGCCATGGATATCCTAGTTTTATCCATCAAGCAATCATGCACCATGCTATTAATTTTATAATAATCTCAAGCTATTTCCTAAAATAAATGTTAAACATATTGTTGATTTTATTGTACAAAATAGTATAGTAAAAGGTTAGTACCAAAAAATAAAAGAAAAAAATAAATTTATGATATTTTTATTTATATCTTATGCAGTACAAATGTGTAATACTTTTATGAGTATAAAATATATATTTAATGTATACATAGCAAATTATATAAGGTTTGGCATCAGTGACGGTACTCAACTTTATTTATAGAGGGATCACTTAAAAGTTAAAATGTTTAAATATATAGGGGCCAACAATAAATTATATATTTTTAGGGGACTGGATAACAATTTCACCATTCTACCATCTTATAACTTTTTAATTTCTAAAATGTTTGGTTTTCGCCCATGTTTGGCACAAACCGTTAAACTATTTACTTAATAAAAAAGCTTACTACACAAACCATGTAAGAATAAGGTGAAGTCGGACGAGTTTGTCAACAGCTCTCTTTCAGACTCTAACTTTTGTAAAAGAAAATGTTTGATCTTGAAAGAGGGTAGATAGACACTAAATTTGGGTAAGCTTGTGAGAATGACTACAATATGAAACGAAGAGAACATCGTGAAAAATATCGCCCGTATTATTAAAAATTTAACATACAATTTGCCCTTTTAATTAAAGTTAGTCACATTTGGGTGGTTCAAATTAAATTTAGATGGATCGTGTTGCACGAGTTTAGACTATGCGTCGTGTGGAGGGGTAATTCGCGGTGAGCTGAGTAATTGGATTGTGGGTTTTACGAAGTTTATTGGGATTTGTTCGGTACTCGACGAGGAGTTATGGGAGGTCTTTGAAGGACTTAAGCATGCGTGGAATCAGAGTATCCGTCGTATTATAGTTGAGATGGATAATGTGACTGCGGTTATGTTGCTTTCGGTTACCGTTCACAATGGTGGGGTGGTTCGTTAATTAATCATATTTACCATATTTTATATCGGGATTGGGAAGTGTCGTTTACGCACATTTTGCGTGAGGCTAACTCGGTGGGGATAGCTTGGCAAAGATGGATAGTAGAGGCTTTCCCGGTTCTTGGGTGTTCTTTGCACCACCCGATGTGGTTCAAAGGTCGCCACATGAGGATCGCGGCTGTGGTGAAGTTGCTGTGAGTCGCAGCCAAAGAACGCAACAAGGGGTACTTGCTGTCGGAATTGGGTGATAGGGTTCTAGTACTGGGAGTTTCTTTGGTTATGTTATGTTTGGTTTTGCAATTTTGGTTATTTTACGTTTTGAACAGTTTTGTAATAATTACTAGTATATGCACTCTATTTTCTCCACTTAAATTTAGAGAGATTTTTTAAGGATGCATGTGCTAGTAGTTCTCCTTCTCTATCAAAAAAATTAGTCACATTTTTTGGTCAAATATGCCATGCAGCACGTTTTAATTAGTTTACAAGAGTTTTCTTTAACAAAATCAATATTTGAGACAACAGATGTAACTTTTAAAATTAAGAGGGTAGAATGTTTCAGAAAAAAATTAAAAAAAAATAACTCAGTAAAATTAACAATCTAAGGAAATACAGACCTTTAAACCATTCTAACATAATGTAGTAGATGTCATTTTATCTTTGCAGTCAGTCACAACTCACAACCTTATCTTAGTCTTAATGTAATTTTTATATTGAAGTTCTTGTAAACAGTATATTTTAAATAATAAATTTAAACTTTAAATCTTAAACTATAAATTATAAATTTTTATTTAAACTTTAAATATAAATTCTAACCTATAGTATCAAAATATTTTTCTTTAATTTTAAACCAATCTGGGGACAAGAAAACTCCAAAATTTCCTTTAAAAAATAGAGAGAGAACTCCAAAGTTACAGAGGGTTCCATTATCATTAATATAACCATTTATTCACTCAAATGGACCCGAAAATAAATAAAAATAAAAAAGGGTTCCTTTGCATGCTCTAGTCTTTTAGACATGTAGATAGGCTACAGAAAGATGATCTGATTTAAATAAAATAAAATATTTAAATTATGTTTTTTTTATTCTTTTAAGTAATTCAACTATTCTTTTTATCGATACAAATATTTAAAATATTATTTTTTATTAAATAGAGAAATAATTACAGTTTCAAGATAATTACTAAGATTCGTACTCATATAATAAAAAATAACATGAGTATCATTAATCACTTGACCAATTAATGAATCTCAACATTTAAAATATTATTTACTAACTACTTTAAGATCTTGTTTGGTACGAGTGATAGAAATGAGTAAGGATAATTTCTTTTTAAATTGTTAAGTTACAATGTTTGGTTATTATCTCAGTTAAAAAAATCTTCATTAAAACATTGACAAGTCACAAAATTTTAAATATTTATTTTAATCAATAAATAATTTAGGTGCTTAAACAAGAAAATATAATCCATGTACTAGTTTTGATAATAAAAATTAATAATTGAGATACTTAAGTGGCTACCTAATAATGATTTAGACATTTATTTTGACTAAAAAAATAATTTAGGCTCTCAAAACTAAAAACATTAACTTAAGTAATTGTTTAGATAAAAAAAATAGCTTAAATACTTAAATGGTTATAGTATAATAATTTACTTATTTGTTTTGAAGAAGAATAGTTTAGACGTTTAAAGAAAAATATAATTTAAATACTTAAATAGTTGCATAATTACAGTAAAGATACTTATTTTAATAAAAAATAACTTAAATAATTAAAACAAAATCCATAATATAAGTTTTGTTTTTTCTTTAAGCCTAAGAAAACAAACACACAAATATTTCAAAAATTATAAAATAAGAAAGAAAGGAATATAAAAGTAATAATGAGATGAATTTTAGCCTTGGTTTTAGCAAAACAATGGGTTCCAAACCCGTGGGCTATACTTTAAGCTTACCATCCCCATTCATTCATGGAAATATCTGGAACCAAATCATATGCAATCCTTTTTGGCGTCAAGGCATGGATCAGTATCTTCTTCTTATCCATTCTCGAGCATGGACAACATTATCTACTTTCAGAACATAACCTTCGCTTGCTTTATGTTTTAGCGGCGGATCTAAAAATATATTTGAAGGTGAGAACACATAGAATATTAAAATTTCAGGGTGGGCACAAGTCATAAATATTACAAAAAAATTAAGGATTAATTTATAAAAATTAAAAAAATTAAAAATAAATGTATAAACTTTAAAAACATTTTGAGTGGGCACGGGCCCACCCCACTCTGCATATGATTGTATATCAGTTTCGAAGTTTTTAGTTGAGTGTACATTGTAGTTTTATAATCTCAAGTGGCTACTTTTTTTCTTTAAAAATGTTTTATTTATTTATTTAGGTTACTTTTATGGTTGTAACTTCTTATTATAATTTTAGATATTTATTTTTTAAATTAAAACCATTGGCTTCTATAAAAGAAACTCATCTAAAACTCTTAATAAGTATGATTCTAGCCTATCTAAATCTCTTAATAAATATGTCTAAAATATGTTAAACTTCTAGCGTCTTATTTAAACTTGTATTAATTAGAATTATTTGAAGGGTTTGTCATTTAATAACTTAAATTTTTAATACAATATTCTATTTGAAAAAAATAATTATTTAATGTATTACACAACCCTAAAAGATTCTATTAAAAATTTAAACACAAAACCCTAAATTTTATATCCTAACCCATAAGCCTTAAAATCTAAACTTCAAACCCTAAAACATTACCCCTAAAACTTAAACCCTAACAATAAACCCTAAAATGTAAAAATAAAGTCTAAACACTAAAACCCTAAATCATAAACTATAAACACTAACTATACCCCTAAAACCTTAAACCCTAACCCTAAAACCCTAAAACCTTAATAACAAAACCATGCAGCCTAAACCCTAAACTTGAAAGTATAAAACCTAAATAATAAACCCTTAATGCTAAAACTCTAAACCCTAACCATAACCATACACACTAACCATTTCACGATAATCCTTAAACACTAACCATACCCCTAAAACCCTAAAATCCTAAACCATGAAAAACCTAAAACCCTAAAAATAAAAGCACACAGCCATAAACCCTAAAACTATAAACCCTAGACCATAAACCCTAATACATTATATGAGAATTTTTTCAATAGAATCTTTTAGGATTTTGTAATGCATTAAATAATTGTTATGAAGTAGAATATTTTATCTAATACAAGCTATTAATTAACATGCATAGGTTAGAAAAAGCCTTATTTGAATATGATTAGTTAGATGTGATAATTTTGATTTCACCATAAATAAATGATAAAATGCAATTGGAGAAAAATATTAAAGCACGTTAATTTGGTTACACCATTTAACTTTTATTATTTATAAACTAAATTACTTATATTGAAACCATTAAATAATTTTAATGAAAAACAACTTTTATTATGTTTTAGATTACTAAATTTAACATCAATGGACAAACGCAAGGTTTTATGTTATGGGTGCGAGTCCATCCAATAATTATACCATCTTTCATTTATATCACAAACGTTTAATTTTATTTAATTTGATTACAACATTCAACTTTTATTATTTATAAACTAAATTACTTATATTGAAAACATTAAATAATTTTAATAAAAAACAACTAAAATTGACATTTTTATTTAACATATTTTTCACATATCACCAATAAATAATGTTTAATCGGTAATTTAAAATATTTTTTGTCATGAATTATATTAAATTTAGTTATTAATTCTTTGAATTTATTTAAATGAAATGCTTTAAAAACATTTAATGAAAATTATTACAATTATTAATTAAATATTATTTGATGACGATATGTAAAAATATGTTACATAAAAGTGTTAATTTTAGTTTTTTTTTTCATTAGAATTATTTAACGGTTCCAATATAAGTAGCTCAATTTATAAATAATAAAAATTGAATGATACAATTTAAGTAAATTAAAAGTTTGTGATGTAAATGAAAGTGAATGTTAAGTTCAGTGATCTAAAATGTAAATTACTTGTTAAAGCATTAAACTATAAAAAATGATATTAACACCATATAAATTAAAAAGTATATATAAATAAAGATTTAGATCCAATACACTGGCGGTGGAAACTTTTAGTTTTTACATGTGCTTTAGTTTTAGGGTTTAGAGACTTAATTTAGGGTGTAAGGTTTAGGGGTTTAGGTGTAGGGGTTTAGAATTTATGGGTAATGGTTAGAATTTAGGGGTTATTCTTAGAATTTAGGGTTTATAGGTTAGTGTTTAGGTTTAGAATAATATGGTGAGGATTTGGGTTTTAACCTATAAACCCTAAATTCTAACCATGAACCCTAAATTTTATTTATGATCGCTAAATTCTAAACTACTAAACCTAAACCCCTAAACCCTATACCCTAAACTGAGTCCTTAAACCCTAAAACTAAGGCACTTTTAGAAACTAAAAGTTTCCACCGCCAATGTATCAAATAATTATCCTATAAATAATTATCAATTACCAAGGTATCTATAAAATGTATATATATATTTTTATTAAGTAGAGAAGTTTTACATTCTAAAGATAAATGTCGAGATTAAAACTCACTCAAGATGTGATAATATGAACATCATTAACAATTCAGTCAATTAATAGATCATTATAAATAAATACTATGTATTAAATATGATTATGGTCATGGACGGACGCAAGATTTCATGTAAGGGAGTGCGAACTATCAAGAAGCTATATTAGAAATGTAGGAGTGCAAAATCATAATATTTTAAGTGTGTAGAATTAGATTATCAATAAAAATATAAATATTATATATATATATATATAATATAGAAGAAATTAAAATTTTTAAGGGGTGCGGCTGCCCAGCACCTCTGTATCCGATTATGAAAATACTAACACTATGATACATGACAGAAAATCGGGTATTAAAAAGTTTGGAACATTTTAATAACGTTGACTCTATTTGATAATTTCATATATAACATGAACGCAATATAAAAAAGTTAATTAAATTTTGTTTAAAAAGGTTAATTAATCATATTAAAAATATTGTTAAAAAATCATATTAAAAATACAAAGGTGATAGAAATACAGAGATATATTAAAACATAGAAAAAAATATTGCGTACTTGTCAATATATATATATATAATATTGGAAAAAGTTAAAAATAGCCCCCAACGTTTTATATTTTGGTCATTTTAGCCCTATCTTTTTTTTTTGCAAACAACCACCTAATGTTTCATTTTTCGTTCAAATTTCACCATTGTTGGATGAAAACCGTTAGTCAACTAACGGTCAACGCTTAAGGCTGATGTGACATGTCTACAGGGCATAGGGATATGATGCGGCACTGTCACGTGGCATTTTTGCTGACTTGATATTTTTAAAAAATTAAAAAAAAACAATTAATTATTTTTGAAAGAAAATATCTTTAAAATATTTTTAACCAATCACCACATCAGCAAAGTGCCACGTGAAAGTGCCATGTCATCTCCCCATGCCCTGCAGGCATGCCATGTCAACTTCAGGCGTTGACTGTTAGTTGATTAACAGTTTTCATCCAAGAATGGTGAAATTTGAACGAAAAATGAAACGTTAGGTATTTGTTTGCACACAAAAAAAGATAAGGCTAAAATAACCAAAAGGTGAAACGTTGTGGGCTATTTTTGACCTTCTGCATGTTTTATTTTATCAAAGAAAGCATTCAATACCCTAAATACCCTCAAAATCTCAATTTATTTTAAACCTTAACTGTGGGCTAACCGGTGGCTCATCAATTGGAATCAAGTGGTTTAGGAGATTGCTTTTGAAATTAAAAATAAATAGAACAAATCAAGGATGTTGTAATTAATGAATAGTTTAAGCGTCACATTGAAAATTTAAGTTTAGAGTTTAGGGTTAGTGTTTAGAGACCTTGAGATATGATGTATTTTTAAGATTTAAGATTTAAAAGTTTAAGATTTAGAAATTAAGATTAAAGCTTAGAATTTAATTTTTTTTAGTGTTGAGACATAAAAAAGACACTGAAAATTGGCAAATAATTTTTACCCGTAATTAACATCCAACAAATAAATTAGAAAACCAATTTTTTTTATTAAAAAACATTCACCACCATTATATTACATAATAATCTTTAAATTTTAAAAGTTTACTATTGTAAATGAAACGTAATTTCAATTTAAATTGTCTTTAGATTCCTTTCACATTATTATTTAATAGATACTTTTAATTGTAATATAAAAATGTTTTCAATATTTTAATTGTTTTTTCATACACCATTATTATTGCTATTTAATTTTATTTCGACCAATCAAAGTCATGAACTATGATATGAACAGTCAGACATTATTATTATTATTTTGGTTTATCCAATACAAATCATAATCATGAAAAATTATATTATGGGTAATTCCCACCACGTCATTCATGGGACCAACCAATGGAAACCACCCACTTCACCATGATTATTCCATGTCATTTTTTCCAACCAATGAATCTTCACTAAAGTTTTTCCATGTCATTTTAAAAACTGTTTTTTTGAAAGTTATTCTATTATTAGATTAATGACATGGAAAATAATGATGAAGTGGGTGGTTTCTAGTGGTTGGTCCCATGAATGACGTGGTGGGAATCACCCATGATATAATTTCTCCATAATCATATATGCATGTGCGTGACATATGCTATGACTCGTTAATGTTTTTGTAATCTACAAAGTTCAGATAAAAATAATTATAAAACTTACTAAAATATTAATAAATCTGACACTATCTTCGTGTTTGGCAAGTGAGGTTATTATTTTTTCACAAAAAGGATGCATAAAAAGTATACTATAAAATTTGGTCTCTGTCTCATTTAATGTGGTTTACTTTCAAACTTTGATTATAAAAAAATATAAGATTTTTCCCAATAATAAATAAAGATATCATTTATACTTTGCTTTTGGAATTTTGAGAGGTCTAGCCTATCGAAATTAAATCATATAATAATTAGAGAAAATATATAAAATTGAAAATGTTAATAGAGCACATGTAATGGCTAAAGATTTTTGTTAATATGAAATATCAGTTCATATTAGAATTTAAGGATTAAGTTTAGGTTTAGATTCAATGTTTATCTTTTACTATTTAGAGTCTTGGTTTTTAAATTTTAGGATTAATTCTTAAAAAAACTTTTTCATTCATTATTAGTATACAAAAACTGAATCATTGATTGACTATAATACGAATGACATTGTTATCGGTGTAACATATAGGAGGACATAATATCGAGTATATTTAAGTGTTTAATATTCTTCGATTTAAAGGTGAGAAAGATATAGATAATCAAAAATTTTGCAAGAAAACTTAAAAGTCGTTTGATTGCAATTATAAATAATTATATTTATATACACTAAAAATATTAATATATTTAAAAATAAATTGCAAAAAAATCCTTAAAAATTGTGTGAAGTAATTAAGTTATTGTTTTTAGCCTTTTACCTATATATCACCATTTTCAATATTAATTATCAAAATAATATTCGTTCTCAATTATTTACCAAAATAACATTTACTTATGTAACGAGTAAATATATCATGGACCAATGAAAATGTAACCCCCTCGTCCCGGTCTGGTCGGATGACCGATCCGAGTGGGCCACACGGGGAAAACCGAAGCGAAACCCGTTAAGGCTTCCCCTCGGTTAACGACCCAGAAAAAATTTCTTTTTATTTTATCTTGTCTATAGGCATAATTGAAACCTATGTGAAGCACAGCAGCGGAAGATGCAAACAATGTAACATACTCCGACCAACCAAAACCTTAAACAGCTCATTTTAATCCTTTACAGCAGGCCGTTTCGAAACGCACATAGGGTGTTCCGAAACGCCTTGACTTGGTCAACAGGCCAGGGTCAACCATAGGGTGACCGTTTCGAAACAGGGGTGACCCGTATCGAAACGGCCCTAACGGTCAACTTCTCGTGGTCAACGAGATTTGACCGTTTCGAAACAACAAAGGCCCGTTTCGGAACGCCTTCATCTCGCCAATTTCTCAAAATTCCAGTAGCAAAAATGTTCCGAAACGACCCCCATCCGTTTCGAAACGGCAGGCCAAATGCAAAGGGACCGTTCCGAAATAGGATGGCCCGTTCCGAAATGCCCCATGTCTGCCGACTCGTTTTGGCTGTTTTGGGGCACTAGGGTGCCCCAAAACACCACCAAAACACACTACAACACCATAACAATTAAACTTAAGGCAACCCAACTATATTAGCATGCTTCAACAAGATTAAAACAAGTCTAAACACTAAGGCAAGACATCATAAGACATGCATTCATACAACATCATTCAAACATAAAGGCAACCTCAAGGCACATGGCTAACATTTCAAAATAAGCAATTTAGGCATGAGTTACAATTCAACATGACAGTACAAACCATACCAAAGCAAGATATCAAGGAGTCTAAACAAGCTCCTAAACTACTAACAACTATCCATCAAAATAACACATGTCCCATTGCTCAAACTATTACATGTTCAACATTTAAAAGTCATACTTGATGTACTCAAGTCAACAACCACACTTGGAGGCCCTCCACTCGCTCGAACAACCCGCGAACTAAGGATCTGCAATGTTGAACAAAGAGAGCGTAAGCAATGATGCTTAGTGAGGGTAAGCTCTAAAGACAAACCTCAACATTGCAGGGTCCGAGCACGATCTAACCAAGGTAAAACACAAATATACCAAGGATCCACAAACCATAAGATAGAGATGCATGAGCATTAATCAATATAACATGCCATGATCATAAATCCCAATTCCACAATACATATAACCACATTTAAACATCCAATTGAAACTCATACATCTCAACACATTGATACCCATATCAATTAACATTGGCACCTAGCTATGACCCGAATACGCGGATAGACATGTTGGAACTCACATCCAACAACCACATTATCTCACGGTGGGATTACACTCATCACCGGTCTCGCGGAGGGGATTCCACTCATCCTCACGCCCCGTCGATGGGACTCCACTCATCATCGACTATATTTAAATACAATTTCCGGGCGAACCCGTACTCCTCCTTGGTGACTCAACGCCACCAAGGCCACGCGCGACTTTTGACTCATGTGTACACACTAACATCCTAATGATCGATCATTTGTATTCAAGTATACTAGTGCCAACATTTACTCATTTCACATTACTCATTCCAATCATTTTTGTGCTTAGCACGTACTCACCAACAACCATCATCATGCATGTCTCAAGCATCACAAGTCATATTTCACCTCACATGTATAATACAATATACACAAGCACACACATCACATTTCATATGAGACATACACAACCACATAAATGAGTTCATCCAAAGACTCTAGATCAAGCTTAGGATTAGGCTACCACCCTAATCCTAACTCTAGGTGGGTCTACCAAACCCAACCTAGTCCATATACTCGAACCAACCATTTTAAAACCCTTTTAAAACAAATAACTACTCACCTAAGCTTCCGAGCTCAAGGACCAAGCAAGCAACCACCTTCAATTTTCCGGATTCACTTCCGATGCTTCACCGATGCCCAAACTCGATTCTAATCAATCTCAAACACAAACAAAACATTCGAAATCAATAACTCATCATCGAAACCAACCCGGATTAACATTAGCAAGCATTCAACACTCAAAATCAACCCCAAAACAGAATTTCCGAGCAGCCCCTAAAACCCACTGAAATCTTCCATTTCAAGCATCCAAACAACCACCAAACACACCCAAAGCAACCCTCATATACCATACTAGCACCAGCCCTCAAAATCCAACATTAATCAACCCCAAAAATCACTTTAAAACCCTCCAAAAACCCTCTTAAAACCCAATTCCGAAAATCATTACAAAACCTTATAAAAATTAGATATTTCGGACCTTTTGAACAACAAATGACTCATCTATCATTACCAAATCAAAAGCTCAACCTAATGTTAACAAAGTTAACATTTTTAATTTCAAACTCTAAAACTCCATAATACAAAAACAAGAGTTTTAATGAAAACTATGGGTACGAGCATGTAGAGGGAAGTGAGGACAAGCTAAAAACATGTTTACCTCTCAAAAATCACCAAGGATGTGAGTGTATGGTGATGGAATAGTGAACCCCCAAGAAGAGAAGAAGGAAATGTTGGGTTTGAAAGAGTGAGGGGAAGAAGATGAGAAGGGTGGGTGTTTTATTTGACATGTGTTAAATTTTAAAGCTCAAAAGACTTGTTTGCCCTTAATGAAATGGGGCATTTACAAGGGAGGTAAATCCATGGCTAAATGGAGTTTAATCTTAAAACATGGTCAACCCAAATTAATTAATTTTGAAAACAACTCGAAATATTATTTAGAGTATAAAACCGAGCCCAAAATAATATTAAAATATTATTTTCACCTAACCCCTAAACCCGGGTGTTACAACTCTCCCCCACATAAGGAATTTCGTCCCCGAAATTACCTGGTGGGAACAAATACGGAAACTGCTCAACCATATCTGCTTTCCTCTCCCACGTGGCCTCTTCCACACCTCTATGTCTCCACAACACCTTGACCAACTCTATGGTCTTGCCACGCAACACCTTGCTATCAGAAGCAAGTATCTCAACGGGTTCTTCATTATAGGACAAATCTGGATTTAACTCTATCTCTTCAACGGGCATCACATGCGAAGGATCCGATCTATATCTCCTAAGCATAGACACATGAAAGACATCATGGATCTTTTCTAACTCAGAAGGTAACCTCAAACGATAAGCTACAGGCCCAATCCGCTCAACTATCTCATACGGACCAATGAACCTCGGACTCAACTTGCCCTTACGGCCAAATCTCATTACCTTCTTCCACGGAGATACTTTCAGAAACACTTTCTCACCCACTGAGTACTCAACCTCTTTCCTCTTCAAATCTGCATAAGACTTCTGACGATCGGAAGCTGCTTTCAAACGGTAACAAATCAACTTCACTTTGTCGGTAGTCCCCTTAAGCAAGTCTGGCATAGGTAACAATCTCTGACCTGTCTCAGCCCAACAAACCGGGGTCCTACATCGTCTACCATACAAAGCCTCATAAGGTGCCATCTGTATACTAGACTGATAACTGTTGTTGTAAGCAAACTCAACCAACGGTAGGTGCTTCTCCCAAGAACCCTGGAAGTCAATCACACAACAACGAAGCATATCCTCTAGAATCTGTATCACTCGCTCTGACTGCCCATCGGACTGAGGATGATACGATGTGCTGAAATGCAAACGGCTACCTAAAGCACTATGCAAGCAACCCCAGAATCTCGAAGTAAATCTAGGATCCCTATCTGAAACAATAGACTTCGGAACTCCATGAAGTCTCACAATCTCACGGATGTACAAGTTTGCCAACTTGTCTAAGGAATCCGTAGTGTTCACTACTAAGCAGTGAGCACACTTAGTGAACCTATCAACAATCACCCAAACAGAGTTCTTCTTCGAAGGAGACAAAGGCAACCCCGACACAAAATCCATGGTGATCCTCTCCCATTTCCATTCCGGAATCTTCAAAGGTTGTAACAAACCTGAAGGAACCTAATGTTCCGCCTTCACTCTCTGACAAACCATACAACGGCTCACATACTCGGCTACATCTCTCTTCAAGCCAACCCAGAAGTAATCATTCTTCAAATCTCTGTACATTTTGGTACTACCCGGATGCATAGAAAAGGGACTCGAATGTGCTTCACTCAGAATCTGACGTCTCAGCTCAATATCTTCTGGTACAACAATTCTATCTCTAAAGCACAACAGGTTCTCACCACTGAAACTATACTCGGTTGGTCTTCCTTCGGCTATGTCCTGAACGTGAGGAACTAAACTCGCATCTTGCAACTGCTTCTCTCTAATCAACTGAATCAGAGAAGGCTTCACTTGCAACTCGGTGATCAAACCACCATTATCGGACACACTCAATCTAGCAAACATAGCTCTCAACTCAACGACCACTTTTCTACTCAAAGCGTCGGCTACTACATTTGCTTTACCCGGATGGTACTCAATGGTCAAATCATAATCTTTTAGCAACTCTAACCATCTCCTCTGTCTCAAATTCAACTATTTCTGTGTCATCAAGTACTTCAAGCTCTTGTGATCGGTGTAAACAATACACTTCTCACCATACAAATAATGACGCCAAATCTTCAATGCAAACACGACTGCGGCTAGCTCTATATCATGAGTAGGATAGTTCTTCTCATGAATCTTCAACTGTCTAGAAGCATAAGCAACAACTCTCCTCTCTTGCATCAAGACACATCCTAAGCCTACGTAGGAAGCATCACTGTAAACCACAAACTCCTTACCTGAAACAGGTTGCACTAACACTGGAGCATTCGTCAAAGCTTCTTTCAATTTCTCAAAGGCCTTCTGTCTTGCATCTGACCATTCAAATTTGACTCCTTTTTGCAACAATTTAGTCAAAGGAGCAGCTACTCTAGAGAAGCCATCAACAAATCTCCTATAGTAACCGGCTAATCCTAGGAAACTCCTAATCTCGGTCACGGACTTAGGTTGTTTCCACTCAACAATAGCCGCAATCTTCGATGGATCAACACGGATACCTTCGGCCGAAACAACATGGCCAAGAAACACAACCTCTCGAATCCAGAACTCACATTTACTAAGCTTCGCATACAACTGATTGCTCAACAATCTCTGTAAAATAAATCTCAAGTGCTCATCATGCTCTTCTTCTGTCTTCGAGTACACAAGTATATCATCAATGAAGACAACTACAAAACGGTCTAGATAGTCTCTAAAAATTCTATTCATCATGTCCATGAATGCTGCTGGTGTATTCGTGAGCCCAAATAGCATCACAAGAAACTCATAGTGACCATATCTAGTCCTAAAAGCTGTCTTCGGAACATCACACTCTTTCACCTTCAACTGATAGTACCCGGATCTCAAATCTATCTTCGAGAACACTGACGCACCTCTCAACTGATCAAACAAATCATCTATACGAGGCAACGGATACTTGTTCTTCACAGTCAACTGATTCAATTGTCTATAGTCAATACACATGCGCATGCTACCATCTTTCTTTTTCACAAACAACACGGGAGCACCCCACGGAGAACTACTAGGCCTAATGAAACCACGGTCTAATAATTCTTGCAACTGACTCTTCAATTCTTTCAACTCTTTCGGAGCCATGCGGTACGGAGCTATCGAAACTGGATTAGACCCTGAAACTGTCTCGATCACAAACTCAATATCTCTGTCAGGAGGTAAACCCGATAACTCTTCAGGAAACACATCTGGAAAGTCACACACTGTTCTGATATCTTTCGGTCTAGCTTCACTCATATCCGGATTCATAACATAAGCTAAATAAGCCCTACATCCAGAGTCCATCAACCTATGAGCCTCTAAAGCTGACACCACATTAGACAAGAACTTAATGTTCTCGCCTACTACTACTACCTCGTAGTCATCAGAAAGCTTCAAAGAAATTCTCTTTGTCTCAAAATCCACACTAGCCCGATGCTCAACCAACCAGTCCATACCCAAAATAATATCAAAGCCATAGAAAGGAAGTTCCATCATATCAACTGGGAATACATGACCCTGAATCTTCAGTGGACATCTCCTATACATACGTCTAACCACAACTGTCTCACCAAAAGAACTAGTAACGTGTATACCTACATCTAAGATCTCAGCAGGGATATCTAACTTCTGTGCATGCTCACTCAAAATGTAGGAATGTGTAGAACCCGAATCAACCAAAGAAAGCAAAGACATAGACTGTAACTCGAAATTACCTGCTATCACATCGGTGTCGTTCCCGGCCTCTCTCTGAGCATAAACTCTCGCTGGTCCTCCCGCCTCTGGCTGCACTGCTACAACATGAGCAAGGTTCCTCTGAGCATTAACTCTAGGTACATCAGCCCTAGGCTGGAAGTAACCACGACCGCGCCCACGGCCTCTCTGAAAATCATTCGCTCTCGCAAGAGCCTGAGCAATGTTCGGTGTCTGAGCTGCCTGATGCGAACAATCCCTCCTAAAGTGGTCCCTCGAACCACAGTTCCAACAAGCATAGAAGTTACCCCAACACTCACCAGTGTGTTGTCTCCCACATCGTGTACACTCGGGCAAGCGCCCTCCTCCTCTATGGCCCTGATGGCCTCTACCATGGTGGCCACCGCCACGTCTCTGATCGAACTGATGTCCGCCACCTCTATGCCTCTTGGCATCTCTACCATCAAAGTGGTTATGCCTCTTGCCAAAACTAGAACCACCAGATCATTTGGCCGAACCCAAACTATGTTCCAAATCCTTGGCCCTCGCGACCAATACATCAAAGTCCGAGTAGTCATAAGCTAGTGTGTACCTCTTAACCTCTTCATTCAATCCGTAGCGGAATCGGTTGCAACGTTCCACTTCAGTAGGAACTAACTCTGGAGCATACTGGCTCAAGCGAACAAAACGGATCTCATAATCAGTCACAAAAGCATCTCCCTGAGTAAGAGCCATGAACTCTCTCTTCTTCTCATCTAAGTACCTCGGTCCCAAGTACCTCTTCCTGAAAGCAAACTCAAAGAAATCCCAATCTATCTCAGTCTCGGGAACCCCGGTAGTAATGGTGACCCACCAGGTGTAGGCATCACCCTGAAGCAATGAGATCACACAACCCAATCTACGTGCGCCCGCACAACCCATCTGAGCCAAGATACGAACTGTCTTCTCCAACCATAACCCCGATCTCTCAGGAGTAGATCCTCTAAACTCCTCAGCCCCCAAGCTACGGAGCCTCTCCAAAGGTAGATTGGCATCGTCACACCTAGGCTGAGCTGCAGCCTGAGCTCCTGCAACTGCGACCTGGAACGCTCCCGCTATCGCTTGCACTAGCGGAGTCATGTCAATTCCAGCTGGACCTTGGCCACCTTGAGGTCCATCTCCTCCGGCTCCATCCTCGCCCCCAACTCCAGGTGGAGGTGGTGGAGGTGGTGGAGGAGCGCCAACTCCCGCGGCCACCGGCCCTTCTAGGTGAGCCTCCATACCAACAGCCGGCTCAACAGGAGCCGCAACCCGTGGTTCCTGACGAACCACTCTCGGTCTACCTCTCGGTCTAGACATCGCTCTCACAGATATCAACTACAACCACAACAACAAAACATACAAGCTGAGTTAGCAAGGCAAGGCTTTCAAGTGTTCAATTACGTTCCCTCACTTAAAAATCATTTTTTTTCCAATGTAATAGTAGCAATGGGACTCTTACACACATGCTTTGAATAAAACAATCAACATACTTGTCACCCAAGCAATCATACTTACAAAGCAAGCAAACATCATGCAAATCAATTCAAAACTTAAACTTACCTCACTTACCTGCCCAAGGTCTCGGTAACCTTAGGCTCTGATACCAACAAGTGTAACCCCCTCGTCCCGGTCTGGTCGGATGACCGATCCGAGTGGGCCACACGGGGAAAACCGAAGCGAAACCCGTTAAGGCTTCCCACCGGTTAACGACCCAGAAAAAAATTTCTTTTTATTTTATCTTGTCTATAGGCATAATTGAAACCTATGTGAAGCACAGCAGCGGAAGATGCAAACAATGTAACATACTCCGACCAACCAAAACCTTAAACAGCTCATTTTAATCCTTTACAGCAGGCCGTTTCGAAACGCACATAGGGTGTTTCGAAACGCCTTGACTTGGTCAACAGGCCAGGGTCAACCATAGGGTGACCGTTTCGAAACAGGGGTGACCCGTATCGAAACGGCCCTAACGGTCAACTTCTCGTGGTCAACGAGATTTGACCGTTTCGAAACAACAAAGGCCCGTTTCGGAACGCCTTATCTCGCCAATTTCTCAAAATTCCAGTAGCAAAAATGTTCCGAAACGACCCCCATCCGTTTCGAAACGGCAGGCCAAATGCAAAGGGACCGTTCCGAAACAGGATGGCCCGTTCCGAAACACCCCCTGTCTGCCGACTCGTTTTGGCTGTTTTGCGGCACTAGGGTGCCCCAAAACACCACCAAAACACACTACAACACCATAACAATTAAACTTAAGGCAACCCAGCTATATTAGCATGCTTCAACAAGATTAAAACAAGTCTAAACACTAAGGCAAGACATCATAAGGCATGCATTCATACAACATCATTCAAACATAAAGGCAACCTCAAGGCACATGGCTAATATTCCAAAATAAGCAATTTAGGCATGAGTTACAATTCAACATGACAATACAAACCATACCAAAGCAAGATATCAAGGAGTCTAAACAAGCTCCTAAACTACTAACAACTATCCATCAAAATAAAACATGTCTCATTGCTCAAACTATTACATGTTCAACATTTAAAAGTCATACTTGATGTACTCAAGTCAACAACCACACTTGGAGGCCCTCCACTCGCTCGACCAACCCGCAAACTAAGGATCTGCAATGTTGAACAAAGAGAGCGTAAGCAATGATGCTTAGTGAGGGTAAGCTCTAAAGACAAACCTCAACATTGCAGGGTCCGAGCACGATCTAACCAAGGTAAAACACAAATATACCAAGGATCCACAAACCATAAGATAGAGATGCATGAGCATTAATCAATATAACATGCCATGATCATAAATCCCAATTCCACAATACATATAACCACATTTAAACATCCAATTGAAACTCATACATCTCAACACATTGATACCCATATCAATTAACATTGGCACCTAGCTATGACCCGAATACGCGGATAGACATGTTGGAACTCACATCCAACAACCACATTACCTCACGGTGGGATTACACTCATCACCGGTCTCGCGGAGGGGATTCCACTCATCCTCACGCCCCGTCGATGGGATTCCACTCATCATCGACTATATTTAAATACAATTTCCGGGCGAACCCGTACTCCTCCTTGGTAACTCAACGCCACCAAGGTCACGCCGACTTTTGACTCATGTGTACACACTAACATCCTAATGATCGATCATTTGTATTCAAGTATACTAGTGCCAACATTTACTCATTTCACATTACTCATTCCAATCATTTTCGTGCTTAGCACGTACTCACCAACTACCATCATCATGCATGTCTCAAGCATCACAAGTCATATTTCACCTCACATGTATAATACAATATACACAAGCACACACATCACATTTCATATGAGACATACACAACCACATAAATGAGTTCATCCAAAGGCTCTAGATCAAGCTTAGGATTAGGCTACCACCCTAATCCTAACTCTAGGTGGGTTTACCAAGCCCAACCTAGTCCATATACTCGAACCAACCATTTTAAAACCCTTTTAAAACAAATAACCACTCACCTAAGCTTTCGAGCTCAATGACCAAGCAAACAACCACCTTCAATTTCCCGGATTCACTTCCGATGCTTCACCGATGCCCAAACTCGATTCTAATCAATCTCAAACACAAACAAAACATTCGAAATCAATAACTCATCATCGGAACCAACCCGGATTAACATTAGCAAGCATTCAACACTCAAAATCAACCCCAAAACAGAATTTCCGAGCAGCCCCTAAAACCCACTGAAATCTTCCATTTCAAGCATCCAAACACACCCAAAGCAACCCTCATATACCATACTAGCACCAGCCCTCAAATCCAACATTAATCAACCCCAAAAATCACTTTAAAACCCTCCAAAAACCCTCTTAAAACCCAATTCCGAAAATCATTACAAAACCTTATAAAAATTAGATATTTCGGACCTTTTGAACAACAAATGACTCATCTATCATTACCAAATCAAAAGCTCAACCTAATGTTAACAAAGTTAACATTTTTAATTTCAAACTCTAAAACTTCATAATACAAAAACAAGAGTTTTAATGAAAACTATGGGTATGAGCATGTAGAGGGAAGTGAGGACAAGCTAAAAACACGTTTACCTCTCAAAAATCACCAAGGATGTGAGTGTATGGTGATGGAATAGTGAACCCCCAAGGAGAGAAGAAGGAAACGTTGGGTTTGAAAGAGTGAGGGGAAGAAGATGAGAAGGGTGGGTGTTTTATTTGACATGTGTTAAATTTTAAAGCTCAAAAGACTTGTTTGCCCTTAATGAAATGAGGCATTTACAAGGGAGGTAAATCCATGGCTAAATGGAGTTTAATCTTAAAACATGGTCAACCCAAATTAATTAATTTTGAAAACAACTCGAAATATTATTTAGAGTATAAAACCGAGCCCAAAATAATATTAAAATATTATTTTCACCTAACCCCTAAACCCGGGTGTTACAGAAAACTACTTATTTCTTATTTTTTATATCATTAACGCACTCAAATGGCAACTTCAAAAGAATTGATTTTAATATATATATATATATATATATATATATATATATATATATATGTGTGTGTGAAAAATATGAGTGATCATATTCACTGATTAAATTATTAGTACGAAAAATTGATAACTTAGTAATTTTATTAGTTAGGACCTTGATTGATGTAGTGAGGAAATTATAATATAATTTTTATTTTGTCACGTATGAGACACGGACGACTAAGTGCGCATGTGTCCAACATGAAAATTCAGTCAACAAATGACACAAATTTTATTAGTTGACGTGAAAAGCATGCATGGTCAGTCATGCAGTTCAATATTTGAAAAAAAAATGAAAATAAATTGGGTCCAAAGTTATCGTTAGTTGTATTTTTAGCACCGCAAGGATCAAATTGAAAGAAAATTAAAGTTATATGCATCAGGATAAAAATGTTGAGAACTTAAGGTATTTAAGTGAAACTACGCGTTTAAAAGGAAATAAATATTTAAGTGAAACAATATTTTCTAAAAAAATAAATCATATTATTGTTTAAATTATAAGTATAATGTAAAATTTTGATTTTTGAAAGGTCATGCTTTGTGCTCATGTATGTGGTTGATGTGATTTTTTTAGTTCAAACTTTAAACGTTTTGTGTTGGCAAAGTGCCTAATGTGTCTTGTCACCTTTTTTGTCCTTAAAAACTTTGTTTTTGTCTTTAACTTTGAATTTTTCTGTATTTATTAGGAGTAATAGTTTTAAATTTTTTATTTCGTTTCTTTTTAACTTATCAGTTGTATCGAATTTTATAATTATTTATGCAGAATTGATATGTGTAATTTAATTTCAAAAATTCTAAAAAAATAGATTCTTTGAAATTTTAATTTTCTTTTAATTTAATCTTATAATGTAAAAAGATAAAATCGTTACTAAATCAAAGTAATCGACAATTGTTATCGACTCGGACAGTATTAACAATATCTGGGTACGACTTTGGGCCCCAAAAATTTCCCCACACAACCCTCTAAATAATTTCTTATCACATACATTTTCCTAAATTAATTTTTAACCATTTCCCCTTAATTTTCACATAGGAAAAATTTTAGATTTTTTTCAAACGATGTATTTTGTGTCAACCAAAAAAGTTTATGTTATATCTGATTGGATTGTCACTTTGTCAATGTCCGATAACATGGATCTTTATCCTACATGATAAAATTGAGTGATATTTCGATAAATAATGAGAAATGGTTGTTAGTTTAATAATTAATTTAAAATTTTGGTATGTAGGAGTAAAAAGCCTGATTGGAGGGATCTAATCAAAGATTAAACTACCATTTAAAATATGGATAAGATTTACAGCAGGTCACTTGATCAGGCTCGAAGTTCGAATTATCAAAATACTATTTGTGTTCGCCACTTGCAATTGTGTTGGTAATTTGCTTTAATTATTTCTCCATAATTATCATAAAGTATATTTATTAACTGCAAGTACTAAATCGCCTTCAACCAGAAAGGGAAAAAATCTTCGATAAAAAAAGGGGGAAATATCCCTAAAATAACAGTGCAAGTTATAAAGTAAAAGTTAAGATACTATCAAATGAAGCTGAAACAATTAATTTAATTATGGAAAATTTTGAGCATTTATATTTGACCGGTTAGCTAAGTTGTTAATTTTTGTTTCTTCGTTTTCTCTTGAATCATGAGTTTAAACTTATTAAGAACACTCTATTTTTTTTCTCTCTAGATAAGATTATGTTTAGATAGAATTTGTCAAAAAAAGAAAATTTTACAACAGGCGTCGCACGCCGCTGAACACCACTAACATAATAAATCGTTGACACCATTAATTTTTAATAAAGATAAAAAAAATTCAAAGACTCGAGTTATTATTAAAATTATTTTAAAAATAAAAATTGGATTTAGTAAACCTTTTATATTTTTTTATAATGTTTTAATTGATATATTAGAATCAAATATCTTAAAAAATTAATATAAAAAATCCTAAACCAAACTACTTTATTTTTTTTTTCGTTCTAGCTACAGTCGTTGTTGACCATTTTCTGTCGGCGATCTTGTACTTTCAAATTAGTAACCCACATACAAGCCTGTAGTGCCGCATTAAAACTATAAACATGGGTTCCAAAATTTAGTATTGCTTTCCTACACTGTTTTAACTAAGGGCGGATGTAGAAATTTAAATTTGGTAGTTCACTGATTGATATAATAATATATTAATAAAAGGTGATCGTTGTATAAACAAGTATGGTTTATAATCGAACCCAACAAGTGGTCCTAATGGAAAAGATGATGTTATTCATTATAGGAGACCCGTGTTTAATCTGCTTTTGTTTGCATGGTGTGTGGCACATCAAAGGGTTTAGAGAAGTATGAATATATATTACCTTGTAATCATCTAAACACTATTCAAAAAAATATAATTTATAATTGTAAACATATTCACAAAAAATAGGGTAAACTACACTTGTGATCACCAATCAATTTCTTTTTTCATATTTTGGTCACTAAACTATAATTTTTTGCAAAATCATTACTAACGTTATGCTTTTTTCAGTTTTGGTTACCCGTTATTAAAAAATTAATAGAAAAATAATAGTTCAATGACAAAATAGAAAAAAAATAATAGGTTGGTGATCCAAAAAAACCATAACAATAGTTACCAAAATAAGAAGAAAAAAAAACGTAATTTTAGTAAGGTTTTGCAAAAAAATATATAATTTAGTGACCCAAACAGAAAAAAAAAAAGTAATATGTTGATGACCACAAATGTTGTTTACCCAGAAAATTAATGGTATGTCAAACAAGCAACATTAGTGACCAAAGTAAGAAAAAAAACATAATTTTAGTGAGGTTTTACCAAAATTAATAGTACGGTGACCAAAACAGGAAAATAACAATAGGTTGATAACCAAAATTATAGTTTACCCAAAAAATAATGGTAGGTCAAGGGACCTACCATGCACTATGGTAGGTCTGCCCCTGGTGAGTCTACAACCCGTATTTCGCAGATGACATTAATAATCGAGAATATGTTTGTAAATTTAGAATTAGGGTTAAGGACGATAGGTTTAGTTGAACGGCGCATGTAAAGGATCGTTGTACAAGATCATCGGCAGAAAATAGTCAACGACGACTATAACAACAACAAAAGGAAAATTATGAGGTTTGGTTTAGTGATTTTGATATCAAGAAAATTTTGGTATATTTGATTCTAATATATCAATTAAAAATACTATAAAAAATATAAAATATTTATTAAATCTAATTTCTAATTTTCTTTTGAAATAATTTTAATTATAAGTCAAGTCATTGAGATTTTTAATCTTTATTAAAAAATTAATGATGTTCAGCGATGTGCTAACAGACTCATCCTTTAATTATAAAGTAGTATTATAGTTTATTTTAAATTTTGATAATACACTTGCAAGTTATATTATTTGAATTTGAATTGTCTAGGAAGAACATTGTTACGCTTTACCACTAAAACCACTCTACAAATTTTATTTTGAGTGGATTATAATCTTTAACAATATATAAAAATATATAACTTAATTTTATAATTTCACTTACAATTATTTTTCTAATTATTTTTCTTAAAAACCATGATACTATATTAGGGGTGATAATGAGCCTGACCGGCTCGCGAACTACTCGGGCTCGGCTCGGTCAAAGCTCGGTCAAAGCTCGGCTCGAGTGAGCTCGACTCGGGCTCGGGCCCGGCTCGAAAACTTAACAAGCCGAGCCGAGCTTACCCAGGCTCGGCTCGAAAAGCTCGTGAACAGGCTCGGAATCTACATATGCACTAAAATAAATTATGTGTTTGTATTTTCTTTTATTAGTTGATTGTTGTTTGATTTTGTATTTTCTTTAATTACGTGTTTGTATTATAAGAATATTTATTGATTATTTGGATTAATCTAATTTTTGGCACTTTTTTCCCCTTTCCGGTCATTGAATTTTGTTTTAGTGTTGGTTATGAAAGTGATTTTTAATGAATATTTTATATAAAAAACCTATAGCAAAATCAGGGATTTAAATAGCGTTCGCGGTCGCGTTTTCGGTCATGTTGCATTTATCGCGTTGCGTTTATCGCGTTTGCGGAGATAACGAATGCTATTGCGGTCACTGCGGGTGTCGCGGTCGTGATTTTTTTCAAAATTCGCATAACTTATTGTATTAATCAATAATTATAATTGTAATTATTTAAATTCACTTCTTATGATTTTTATATTGTTTTCTAACATTTAGATTAGTAGATTATTAAAATTAAATAACTAAATTCAATGAAAAATAAATTTTGCACTCCAAAATTAAGAGAAAATGAGGATTAAATTAATATAATTAAAATATAAAAAAGACTAAAATGGATATTTATCCATCCTTACATAAAACTTAAGGGAGCAAGGAGGAAAACAACTATAAATGATAGGTTATGCAGTACTTCTCAATATCCCACATTGGTGAGATATATAAAGCAATGAGAGAGAACCACCTATAAATAGGGGCTCAGGAGCTAGAGGAATTAAGCACATTAACCTTGGCTTTTATGGCTGAGATCTTGCTTAAGTGGGCTTTTTGTGCACACATCTAAGTATATTTTTTTAGAATGAGGGCTTATTTGCCTTCATTTACAAACTCTATTGAGTTTGAATTTGCATTTAGTTGATTTTCAAGCTGGATTATGTTCAATCTGGTTTGTTTAAAGTTGATAACGAGCCGAGCCGAGCTGAGCCTGGCGAGCCTCGAGCCCGAGCCGAGCCTAAAAATACAGTTTCCGAGCCGAGCTCGAGCCTGAAATTCCGAGCTCGGCGAGCCTCGAGCCCGAGCCGAGCCTAAAAATATAGTTTCCGAGCCGAGCCCGAGCCTGGTCAGGCTCGGGCTCGGCTCGGCTCGTTAGCACCCCTATACTATATTATTCTGTTGGTAAGTGTGTAGTATTGACACTTGTAATTTTTTGAATAGTTTAAAGATTGTAGTATATATTTATAGATATTTTTAACCATTTAATAATGCACACACTCCAATTGAATCTGTGTGTTTTAAGATGAATATCATTCACTTTTTCATTAAGATCACTTGTTCGATTCTAATTTTAAAAATACTGTTAGTTTGGGTTTTTTCACATTAATTTGTGAAATACATTTAAAGTTAACAATATACAATATAATAATACTATCACAAAAATTAACCATTACAAAATATAATCAAATTAATAATCGAAATACATTTAAATAAGAACTTATCAAATGCAAAAAAGTTTTAATATAATTAATTTTCAAATAGTTTTAATTAAAGCCAAAGAAAATTAAAGTTTTGTTATGAATATTTATCTATGTGGATGTCTATCATGATAAGAACTTTATCAATGAGATTTGACTTACTTTATCTTTAGGAATATTATCTACATTAATTAGATTTTAATGTATTATGTACTTCTTATGCCTATAAATATATGATTTACTGAAGTCATTGTACACAAGTCTATATTTGAGAATAATACAAATCTTCTTCTTTCTCTCATCTTTTTGTTCTTTTATTCTTGTTCGTTGTTCTTGTTATTTTATTCACAATATATTATCAACACGAGCTTGCTCAATTATGTTGGTTCTTGTTAATGGTTCTCAAAAAAAGATTTCAATACGACATCGAAGGAAAGAGGGACGTGTGTTGCTTTCTTATGTATTCGGGGCTATGTTGTACTACATCAATGGTTGCTGCCTGGTATTTAACGATGGTATTTCATTTGATAGTTGTATTTAAGTTTTAAAGCACTAAATAGTTTATGCATGACCTAATCGTTGCTAATAAAAAAATTGAATAACATAGTAAAGATGAAATTTGTATATTGTTTCGGTAAGTATGATTGAATTAAGTTTATTTTATGAAAAACACATCAGTGTTGTGCTTATGCACTTATTGCTATGAAAAAAGAAAATCATGACACAATTCCTAAAGTTTTTAATCAATTTAGTTCTGTCCCTATACACTTCTGTAAATTCAATTATGAGATTTCATTATTTCTTTTTGTTTATAACTAAATATCAATATTTTTTTATTTTATTCTATTGATAATAGTTATGTTTTAACCGTGTTTTGAGTTTTACATGATATGTTTAAATGGTGCAGAAAGAGACAATGACGTAAAGAGATTATGAGAAGTTGTTTTGGTCGTTTGCTATGTCTCTATTGTTCTCAAGAGGAAAATCAATATCGGTAAACTTTTTTTTCCTCTTTAAATTATGATTTTAATGTGCGATAAACCATGGTGGATTTCAATCTATAAAAAGATTGTTATAAAGTCTATATTTGCTCGAAAGCAATATTTCTTCTTCGTCGAAAAACTCGACCATAGACTTCTCCCAATTTCAAGTTACGAAAATTCGTCTTGATCCAAAAAGTTTTATGGGAGGCATTCCCTAAAGTGAATGCAAAGCATGATGTTTATTCCATGCGATTATCAATGATGGGGCATTTCCTGAAGTGAATGCAAACATGGTGTTTATTCCATGTGATAATTGGAACTGTTTCATTCCCTGAAGTGAATGCAAACATGGTAAATCATTATTTAATTAGAGACATAATTTCGATATAATCCAAGTATATTGGTTGGACATCCCGTTCTGCGAGGCTACTGGTCTCAAAGGAGGTTTTTAAAGGACCTTGTGGACAGGTTTAACAATACCGCGTAGGGGGATTAAATCTTTGTTCTCTGTGATAAGAATATGTGAAAAAGGTTTCAAAGGCCCACTGGCTCTACTCCATTCCCTGAAGTGAATGTGAGATTATATTATGGAAGGAATAAAAAACCACATTAGAAGTTGCGGTTGTGGTCGAGGCTATGATTATAGACATGAAAAATATGGTCATTTTAAGAATACTTCTACCCACCGGTAATGAGGTTATAAGGATGACAAGAGTGATAAAGATCATTCTATTGAAGTAAAACTCTTCTTATTACCAATGCGATGTTATAAACCATTGGTCTCGTACGTGTTGTACGTTGAAAAATCAAGAATCATTAAATGATAAAGGAAAGAAAATAAAAGCAAATTTTGTTTGCGAAACATAATGAAGATAATACTGGTCCAACTTTATTTAGACATTGTTGGTCCAACTCATTTGGACGTTGTTGATTTTCTTATAACCCTCGAAAAGAATAAATCATCTTTTAATTATTCTCATAACTTTGAAGAGAATTATTTATTTATTTTGCTTTACATTTATTTATTTTACACACATTAATTATTTACGATTTATATTTATATATTATGATATTTATTTATTTTGTTTAACATGATTACCTGTCAAATACAATTTATGGTGACGATTTATACTCAACATAAGCATAAGATATATTTTTCCATTTACATGCAAGGGAATAATGTGAGTACTATATCTCAAAGTATTGAAAATATAGATGCTCTAAAAGAGCAATAAATTCTTGAAAGAAAGCACATTATGAAAAGTGCAGAATTGCGAATATTGCAATAATTACCGCTAATGGTAATAATATTGTCACCACTATAAGTAAAAATTTTAAGAGAGCAATATGAGTTCGCAAAATATTCATTTGAGAATTATAGATAACATATGTTATCAATTGACATTTGAAATGAGTCAATATGGATATAAGTTCCGGTAGCCAAAAAGTCAGTTGAAAGCTTTAGACATGTACGAGTGAGATTGAATTACATGTTATGGTAAATAAGAAGTTTACAAATTCATGGACACACACACACACACATATATATATAGTTGGCATGATCGGTTAGACCATCTTGATCAATAATGGTGCAAAAATTATTGAGATTTACATGTACATATATTAAAAGAACCTGTAGTTTTTATGGTGCTTATTCTCAAAGGAATTGATTAAATTACACTTATTAAAGAACATGAAGCTCTTGTCTTGCTTAATGGAAATGATTAAATTCCACTTACTAAAAGAACTTGAAGTTCTTGTGTTGTTTGTTCTCAAAGGATATAATTGATCCCACTTACTAAAAGAATTAGAACTTGAAGTTCTTGCGCTGAAGTTGAGACTGCATGTCTTGCATATCTGAACGAAACATGGGCCCATATATCCGCAAATGTGGAAAGTTTTATATGATTTTAGTAGATGCATCTACATTGTTTTATCAACTTACAACCAGAAGTTTGTGAGATTGATTATAAAAGGATTCAGATTATGCAGTTAGACTATTTATCTTGCAAAAGTTAGTAGGTTTATATTTTTGGCTTTATCAGTTGTTACAAAGTCTATTGATTATGAAAAATATAGTTTAGCAAAATTTCAATTGAATGCCTCCTATTTAATAGCTAAACTATGAGAATAAAAGAGTTATTATTTATATGGTGTTTCCATATAGCAACACTTATACGCATCAAGCCAGCGAGTTATAATAAACTCCTCGTTATGATTGGTTTTTGGTCAGAAACCATACATTCCCCATTTTATGATTTTTGAATGTGCGAAATGAATTGTTCCACCACAACGCACAAAATGGGTAAATAAAAAGGGTTAAAAATATATATTGAGTACGAGTCTCCTTTTATGTTTAAATTCTTAAACATTAATTGGAAAATCATTTATGACATGATTTTTCTCCTTTCAGCTGGATAGCGGAAAATGAATTATCATTATCTATATCCTCTTATATGAACTAGAAGTTCATAAGATAATTCATGTTATTACATGTCATCTGCCAGACACATTTACTGACCTAATGAGAATAATTAAGTCTCATATACCAGCTGAAATGCTCTAAGTTTAAATTACATCTTAGAGCGAGAGAATGTAAATCATGCCTGAAGCATGATAGTTGAAATGGTTCCAATGATCAAAATTCTCGTAAATAAAAAGTAATATGAGATGGTCATATATTGGAGGCGGGTGCTCTTGAAGAGACCCAAGACATAACTAATAATAAAACTCTAGAAGAGTTTCAGGTACTTGAAATAAAGATTGAAATCTTGAAGAGATCTCGATGAGTTATGTCACTACGAGAATGGAACCATAAAGTTAAAAAGTTGTCGACAACGATTTTACAAATAATTTTAAATAGAATACTTCTATAGGAGTAAAGAAAAAAAATAAAGATCTTGTATAGAAATCTATCCAAATGTAACCCCCTAAATCCGGCCCAAAAGAAATGGGCCGAATCTAGGAAGTAGCGATTGGAAACTTGTCCCTCAATAAACAATTTAGGTTAAAATTTTTTGTAATTCAAAAGAATCGATTAAATAAGTAAAACTCAACAAATATTCTGATTAAAATAAAACCCAATCTTTTAAACGATGTTCTGATAATTAATTAAAATCTCTGAAAATAAATTCGTAAATGCATGCATCCAATAAAACCCAAATTAAAACAATTCTAATGTCCATATTACACAAATATTCTAAACAATATTAAAATAATAATTCTGAGGTAACAGAAAGGTTCGTACTGAAAAATAATTTATCTAAATAAATAAGAGATGCTCCAAGTACCGAGTCGCCTAATATGTCTGAGATATCTGAAAAGTAAAAACTAAGGGGTGTAAGCTAAAGAGCTTAGTGTGTCTCTAAAGTGCAACCGAAAACAAAACAAAACAAAACAAAACAAAACAATATTTTATTTTCTGATAAAGACTTTTCTGAAAACACAACAAAATTGAATCATGATGATATGATGTCTGATGCACATGAATCATAGTACCCATCTCCGATACACCGAAAAGTAAGGTTCCCCAGAACCTACTTTCTCCATCGTCACCATCCGAGTTGGAACTCAGCCCGAAGGGTAGAACCACTGATTCGAAGCAGAATTCAGCCCGAAGGGTGAAACCACTGAACTTCCCTGAACAAATCCCAAACCATGTACCCACAATGATATGATGCAGATTTTAAAATCCGAGTCCGATCCGAAACTTGAATCATGAAAATTCAATTTGCACAATACTATAAATCTGATGTTTTACGATTCCGAAAATATGATATTTCACAATTTGGTAAGTCTGATTTCTCATTTAAATCACAGTAAGACATGTTATGAATGATTTCTGAAAACATTCACCCAATCACAACAGAGTGTGCACACAAAATGTACAAAACATTTACTTATATTAATACCAGAAGAATCACATAAAATTTATAGCACAGAAAGAAACACATAAGTTTATAAAACAGGAAGAGACACATCTTTAAGCAACAGAAGCTCTAATGTCGAGAAAAGCGCGTCTCATGCTCAGATTTAGCTGAATCAGGACCTACGAAGGTATGAATACTATATTAGTATTTATTACTAACACTAAGCCACCGACTAAAATATTAAGAACTAAACTGAAAATATACTCACGTGAAGATTTCGAAGAACGTGTGCGGTCGGTCTAAACAACTAGAGGTACCCAACGATCTCAAGGTTGGTACCTGAACACGAGGATATTCCAAATTAGATTCTGAAATCCATAACTTATCAGATTCCAACAACAATTACTCAAAGATAACAAAACGGAGCTTTCGGGATCTAATTTGACAAAACGGGCAGCGGATACGGATTCGGGGCGTCGAGAAAGATTAAGATGAACATTTTCTGAAAAAGTCAACTCTTTGTCAACTTTGGTCAAAGTCAACTCTGGTCAAAGTCCAAGGTCAACGGTCAAATATGGTCAACTTTCGGTCAAACTGTTTAAGAGTCAAAGGTCAACATGGTCAACAAGTCAACTCTCAAGTCAAAGGTCCAAGGTCAAACTGGTCCAGGTTGGTCAAACAGTTCAGTCAAAACCGGTCAATGGTCCAAACGGTCAAACCAGTTCGGGTCAACGGTCAAACAGGTTCGGGTCAACGGTCCAAATTACTTTTAGTACAGTTCGGTTCAATACTAGTTTGGTTCACTATTTGGGCTCTTATCAGAAACCGGGTCCACTTACACATACAACCCACTCACTAGAATTTTGACCAATCATCACAATTAGCTCACCCAAACCACATTAACACACAGAAGCCCATCACCCAAAATCAATGACAACTTTAATTGGGCTTGAACCAATTAACACACAAAGAAGCTCATCCCATGTCATCATCCAAAATGGAACTAGGGTTCCTAAAATGTCACTGGTGGCTAGGGTTTCTAGTACCCAAAGACGGTGACGGCGGCAGAGATATTGACGACGGCGACTCCAAATATGCACGGCGGCGCTATTACAACCACGACGATAACCAAGGTCGCAAACATAAATGAAATCTGAATCAACACAACTCATAACTTAAAACCATTATGTAAAACCAAAAACTCGAATTTCAAGCTTACCCACACACGATCGGAGCAAGGCAGTGGTGGCGCAAGCAACGGGGGAGGGAACGGTGACCTTTCTTACATATACGAACGGAGGAGGATGGCGGCACGAACGACAGAGGAACGGACGGAGCAAGGAAAACCGAACGATTTTCTACCGTTTCTGACACACGACGACCGGTGACGGGGAACCAAGGCCTGGTCTTTGATCGGACAGCAAAGGGAAACTCGAGGGTGGTCCCGGCTTGACGGACGGTGGCTGACAAGAACGGCTACTGGTTTCCAAAACCATAACATGGGTTAAATACCCAATTTAATGGGTAAAATACAAAAGAAGCCACCGAAGATATTTAGGGTTTGAAAACGAACACATAAGTTTTCATAAATTACAAATTAACCCACGAATTTCAAAGATAAGCCTTATTATTCTGAATTTTCTCTATTTGACCCTTAAACTTTATTAGGGTTTCTGAATTAAATTCCCCAAAATCTAGGGTTACCGAATTAGGGATTTTCAAAATTAGGGATTTTTAAATTGGATAAAATTTGGGGTGTTACACCAAAACTATAGATATTGAATTGACCAATATAGAAAGACGCTTTGAACTTCTAAAAGAGAAGTATTTGGATCGACAGTCCAAACACTTAAAGGTGTAATGCAAGTGAGGCACAAATAAGTAGTCGTAAATACGACTTGAATTATGATTTATGAAGAATTTTAATTACTTCATGGTGGATACAATTACTTAGGCAGTTATGGAACATTTTATACACGTCTAATCATTTTGTGGATCCCTATAAAAGGGAAGTTATTCGTGACAGATTTAAAAATTTTCGAAGAAATTTATTTAGATGTGTCCTCTTGAATATTCATATTTTGGTGCATTTGGTATAATCCCCTTAGTGGGTACTAATTGTGGAAATACTATAAGAATTATCATATTTCCTTATGTATATTATAAAGGAGTTTTGATCAAGATTCATTGTATCATTAGCACTCATGAAGAGCTTCAAATTGGAAACTCATGAAGAGTTTTCAAAGTATTTAATAAAAGTATCTGAGAAAAAGAATCTTGAGATGTGGTTTTGTCTCGACCTAAAGATCGAGCACTTAAATATGCGTTTTTGTCTATGAATGGACATAAGTTGAAAGAATCTTAAAGAAGATTCAATATGGATAAAACATATCCATTGTAAGATTGTTGGGTGTGAATAAAGATAATTATATATTTTCTTGGTCTTGAAGCACCATATATTAGTTGGTCAAGAAATATCCATAGATATACAAAGATCATTACCTTTAGATCTTCAAACATTCGTCGATGTCTCCTCAAATCTTGTAGAAATAATTGTTGTGCACGAGGCAACCCAAAATGTTTGGCTAAGACCATTGACCCAACATATTCAGAAGATATGTGATTTACTTTCACAAGATATGATAGAAAGCTATCTTGTGTAGAGATAATACAAGATGTATATCTCAATCGAAAGGTGGATACATCATGGAACATATTACTCCAAAGTTCCATCTCTCACAATCTTTAGAAAAATAGTATTTAAGATTGAATTATGAAGATTCAAACATCTTATGTGATGTTTTCATGAGGGGGAGTAAATACGTGTTGCACTCTTTTTTCCTTAACCGAGGTTTTGTCCCAATGGATTTTCCCGGTAAGGTTTTTAATGAGACAACATGTTATGCGTATCAAGATGTGTGTACTCTTTTTCCTTCACTAAATATTTTTTTCCCATTGAGTTTTTATCTTAGTAAGGTTTTAACGAGGCACATTATCTTCATAAACATCCAAGGGGGGTGTTATGAATATTTATCTATGTGGATGTCTATCATGATAAGAACTTTATCAATGAGATTTGACTTACTTTATCATTAGGAATATTATCTACATTAATTAGAGTTTAATGTATTATATACTTCTTATGCCTATAAATAGATGATTTATTGAAGGTATTGTACACAAGTCTATATTTAAGAATAATACAAATTTACTTCTTTCTCTCATCTTTTTATTCTTTTATTCTTGTTCGTTGTTCTTGTTATTTTATTCACAACAAATTTTCTATTTTATATTGTAATATTTTATAGTTCTTTTTTCAAGTGCCTTTTTTTTCTTGAATATTTGAAGGACCTTATCCAAAATTTAAAGCGGCAAACAAAGCCTTATCCCTGCAAATAAAACATTTCTCATTGTTTTTTTTAAGAGAATCATTTCATTATCCTCAAAAATTCAAAATTAGTAGATAATAATCAGACAATAATGAAATTTGGTATCATTTCTCCGAATTATTTTCCTAATCCAAAAAAATAGATTGGATAACCTTAAATCCAAATCCACCTTGGCCCCACTTTGCCCTCTTTCACTATTTAGTCCCAACAACTACAAGTCCTTCTTGTCCATCTCCTTTTTAACTTTAAAGCTTTCTTTCTCTCTCTATTCCGTCAAAAAGAACACATTTTTTGTTCAAAATCTTTACTTTTGATTGATTTGAAAATCTGGGTAATGGCTTGTTCATTGAAGTGTGGTTCATATTTTTCTGGGTTCAATGAGAATATGTCATCCAGCTCAAATTCCAAGGCTTCAGTATCAAAAAAGTTCCCTCCTTTAAGCTTTGAATTTTTGGGGAAACCACTAGTTGTTCCAGATCAGAAGAAAGGTTCAAGAAACTGCAGCAGCAGAAGTGAAAACAAATTCTCTGTTCAAGTATGTTAAAAATCTTCCCCTTTTCATTTGGATTTTAAAGGGTTTCTTTTTGTTTAACCTTTAAAATTGATGTTTAAAAGCAATTGGTTTTTTTACCAGGCGGAAACAGCATGTGTGAGTCGAAGTATGAGATGGTGGGAAAAGAATCTTAAACCCAACATGGTGAAGATCCACTCGGCTGAAGAACTTGTTTCTTCTTTACAAAATGCCGGCGATCGATTGGTCATTATCGACTTCTATTCACCCGGTTGCGGGGGCTGCAAAGCCCTCCATCCTAAGGTATATTTCGCCATCAAAAGTGAAGATTTTTAACAAAAAAAATGTGTTCTTGATTTGTTGGTGTGGTCTTATGTTGAAAGGTTATTAGTTGGACTAATTTGTTTTTAAATTTAGCTTCAATGAAATGGTGAAAATATGAAAAATTATATCAATTTCTTGATTTTGAGTCACTTTTGTTGATTGTTGGCTTATGTTTGTAATAGATCTGTCAACTGGCCGAACAGAATCCGAATGCTATTTTCCTGGAAGTTAACTACGAGGAACTGAAGAACATGTGCCACTGTCTCAATATTCATGTCTTGCCGTTCTTTAGGTTCTACAGAGGTGCTGAAGGCCGATTATGCAGTTTCAGCTGCACCAATGCTACCGTAAGTTTTTGTGGATCGGGATCGTAATTCGTTAATTTCTTGAGCATGATGTCGATATATAGATGATGTTCGATTCGGATTGTATATGCAGATCAATAAATTCAAGAATGCATTGGCAAAGCATGGATCGAACCGATGCAGCCTCGGCCCTGCGAAAGGTTTGGACGAGTCTGAGCTAATGAAATTGGCCTCGGCCGGGGAGTTATCATTAAGTAGTTTACAATTACCTTCCTTGAAGGAAGAAACAATGGAGGATTTGTCGATCAAGAGAAGCATGGAACTGTCTGGTTGGTTCGACAATGCCGATAATAATCGGATGAAGCTCGAAAAAGAGGGTGCTCTGCTATAGGTTTCCGACACTTATGTCCGAATTCGAGTAACATAATTGAAATATTGTCATTGGAAGTGGATAAAGTAGCTCCGCACCATCCATTTTTTTTGATGTTGGAAGTTGTCTATTTTCCATTTTTATACATAATCTTTGGGTTTTCCATAAGCAGGCTCCTGGTTTTTTTTTTTTTTTTGTGTTGAGTTCTGCAAATGTTATTGATTTCTTGCCAGCAATGCGGCAACAACAATGAATGATTATCAAGGAATTGCTAGAGCTTTATCTGTAGTTTTGTTTGCTTTACAATTACATTGCTGAAACCGTGTTTATAATTTATAATTTAAAAAGAAATAATTGAAGATGACAAGGATCCCACTGGATTGGAAGATTTTCTATGTGCTGGGGGTTTACCAATGGTGGTTGAGGCCAAGCTGGAACATTATTGTGCTGTTCCTTGGACAAGAGAAAACTAAATCAATTATTAGGGTTCTAACTTCTAATCATTGAGATTCCCTGCCCAGACAAATTCACTATTTGTTAGTTCTGCGCCTAATTTTTTTGGATAACTTTATTTTGTTTTTTAATTTAATTATTTGAATCTGAATCAATTATTTACATTTATTTTATTTATAGTTTAGGATTCACTTATATTGTGTAAAACTCAATTAGTTTTACACGTTTTTTGGATCTTTGGATGAGATTAATAAATGATTAAGATTATTTCTTTATCTCTTTTTTTTCTGTGATAATCTTCACATTTTCTATTGTTAATAACAATCATCCATTTATTTTCATCCAATAGTCTAAAAAAGGTGTTAGACTTTCAAGTTTTATATAATGCAAGTGGATCCTATCTCTTTATTTATATAAGGCTTAACAACAAAATAAAGTGCCCAAATTGTTTTTTTTTACAATATGTGCTTAAAGTATTTTTTGGGTTAAAATATATGCCTAAAATTTCATTTTTAATTGAAATATGTGCCAAAAACAGGTGCCTCAATTGACTTTAAAACAAGCCAAAAATAAAATTTTATGCACATATTTCAACCAAAAAATACTTTAGATACCTATTGCAAAAACGAGACATGGTTTGAGCACTTATTTTGTAATTAAGACTTTATATAATGATAAATTCATTATTTTTAAGAAGTATATTCAAAATTTAGAATTACATAAATTTAAGAGTTTAAATCATTTTGTCTACAAAATATGTGTATGTCAAAAAAATTAAAAATATATATAAGTATATATTATTTGTAATTACTTTAAATAAAAAAAGTTAACATTTTGCTTTATCTAAGACTTAATAAAATTTACTATGTTCACCCATATACACCATCTTTGGTTTATTTATTTATTTATTTATCACCTACTAAATCGGTTAAAACGAGATAAAATGTATAAAATGTCAAGTCATAAATTTTATACCTGATCAAATAGTTTGTGACTTCATTAACAAGAAAAAGAAAGGGAAAAAAAACATGTATTTTTGTGGTTAGCTAAGCAATTGTCTTTCAGTGGGAAAACTAAAGGGGCAAATGGCGTGGCACCAACGAAGATCTACTCGGATCCTACTCTTTGTTTGCCCCCACTTGTAAAACATCATGTGGATGAGAAAAAGAGATATATACACCACACGTTGGTCGTTAAAATATTTTGTTTCCACCTATATTGTATGATATATTTTCGGATAATAATATGAGATTTTGTTTTACTTACGTTACAAGTGAAAACAAAAAAATTAAAAGTATTATATTTAATAAAAATTAATTTGACTATAATCGTGGCCTTCCTCAAGCAACGATCAGTCGACTCAAATTTAATATTTTTGTGTTTAAATATAAAGTAATAGTTTTATGATGAACATTATCCGTTTTTCTTTTCCACTGAGACATTTGTTAGGTTCAACAAAGTTGATGTTAAGTTAACTTGTGACTCCGTGAAAAGTATATTTCTTTAAATGCGGTGAAAAAACTCAACATTATTTGATGATGAACTATCTAGAAAATCTATATTGATGGAGGGACCATTGAAGAATTATATACTTTTTGGAGAACAAAAATCAATTTTACGGTTATCTCAACTGATTTTCTTTCCAAATTTTTAATGTTTTTGGGAGCTCCACTAGTCCCTACAATTAGGGGTGATAACGAGCCGAGCTGAGCCCGAGCCTGGCCAGGCTCGGCTCGGGCTCGAGGCTCGTCGAGCTCGCAATTTTAGGCTCGAGTTCGGCTCGAAAACAATTCTATTGGGCTCGGCTCGGGCTCGAAGCTCGTCAGGCTCGGCTCGGGCTCGTTAGGCTCGGCTCGGCTCGAAATGGAAAATTTTGCTATAGTTTTTTTATATAAAATATTCGTTAAAAATCGTTTTCATAACCAACACTAAAACGAAATTCAATAACCGAAAATGGGAAAAAGTGCCAAAAATTAGATTAATCCAAATAATCAATAAATATTCTTATAATACAAACACATAATTAAAGAAAATACAAAATCAAACAATAATCAACTAATGAAAGAGAATACAAACACATAATTTATTTTAGTGCATATGTAGATTCCGAGCCTGTTCACGAGCTTTTCGAGCCGAGCATGGGTAAGCTCGGCTCGGCTTGCTAAGGTTTTGAGCCGAGCCCGAGCTTTGACCGAGTCGAGCCCGAGTAGCTCGCGAGCCGGTCAGGCTCATTATCACCCCTACCTACAATGTTTCACAACTGATTCGCGCCAAATTAATAAATTCTAAAATCATCGTGGTTATAATGAATTATATGTTTTTTTGGAGAGAAAAAATAATTTTACTATTATTTTTTTTCCAAAATTTTAATGTTTGGGAGTTTCACAAGTCCTTACAATGCTCTACATCTGGTTCAAACCAAATTTAATCCAAAAATAAAATATCATCGTTAAGAAGAATTTACTTGAATTTGAGTAGAAATAATATGAAACTATAGAATAAATAAAGATCCTTTCACTGTTTTTCTTCAACGTATTGACGTAATTATATAATAAAAAAGTATTTATTTATAAAATTATATTATAAATATTATAAAATTATATTATAAATATTATAAAATTATATCATATGATAAATAAAACTAAGTTCAATTGCAGTATTATTTATATACTATTTTTGTTAGAATTATATCAAGTTTGTAAATTAGCTTAGTGGTTTAGTCTAAACCTTTCATTTTAGAGGTCCTTGATTCAATCCTCCTTAAATGCAATGTTTCTTTACTTTTTTACTAGCAAAACTACGTCGTTTTAGCCTATCTAAGGCATCAAAACAACTATACCAAAACGATGCCATTTTGGATCTAACGGTCTGTTACAGTTTAACAGTCGAACGCTTGGATTGAACAAAAAATAAAGTTTAGTGGTATAATAATATCAAAAAAATATTTAGTGGTATAATAATAGCAAAAAATTATTTAATGGTATAATAGTATCATTTTATAATTCGGTGATATGTTCGATACAGAAATTAAAATTTAATAATATTTCGTATTGTTTACCCTAGAAATATATACACACCATATAAAAAAATACTCAATTTTTTTTTCAATATTAATATTTTTTACGGAAAGCCTCAATGAATTCTAGACCTAGGTAACAAAATCTGTGGATCTCAATAAATGGTAGCAGTCACTTTCCAGAAGCAACAAAACAACTATTATAAAAAAAATTATTAGATGGATACAATTCACCATGTTATTTGTAGTTTTAGTTAATAAAGTTTATTCATCTCATTTTTAAGATGAATCTTCACATTTTTATTACATGTAAAAAAAAAGTTGGTAGTTATTTAAAAGTTAAAACAAAATTAATGAATCTTATTAGTTGAGACCACGAATTATGTGTACCTCATATCCATTCTAATAATTTCTCCAACTACTATATTGGTAGAGACATATAACCGTGGCACTGACGTGGATTACTCGGATTCCCATTCAAAATTTGACCCCACTTGCACTCATACTCATGTGTGGTGAGAATCCGCAACTTGACATTGTCCCACTCATTTTCTTATAATATATTTCGATTTTAAATCTCAAAATTATCTATAAATTTTTATTTAACAAAAACTATAAGCAAATAAATTTGATAGAATTTAACTGTACATGTAAAATTTTATTTAATTCAATTTAGAAAAATTCTACTATACGCGTCGTACACCGTTGAACATTACTATCGCTGAACATCATTAAATTAGTTAATAGAGATTAAAAATTTAAAAGCTCAACGTACAATTAATAATTATTTTAAATAAAATTTTAATTAAACTATTTTTATATTTTTTTTAATTTTTATTTTCAAATCATTGGATCAAAGAAAAGCTAATTTGAGAATTAGAACCACCATCGATGCAGTTGCATTCGATGATTAACTTGTTTGAGAAATTGGGAATTTGGTCCATTCAACCAAATTAATCAAACACATTAGAACTCAAGTTAATCGGTGGCCATTTCTATCTTTAATTTGGGAATTAGAACCCTAAATTAGATTCGGTTCCACAACATGTTTGAGAAACACATTAAACAAAGAAAAATCGAACATTAAGCTAAGTAAACATTCGATAATATGACAATAATCAGTAATACCAAAATACTAATTTGGGAATTAGAACCCTAAATTTGCTTCAGTAAAAAGACTTAGGGTTTTTAATTTAGGGATTGACTATGGTTAATATTTGATCCAATTATTTGAAAATAAAGATTAAAAATAGAATATATATATATATGAAAAATAATTTAATTAAAATTATATTTTAAAGAACTATTAATTGTATGTTGATCATTCAAAATTTTAATCTTTATTAATTAATTTAATGGTGTTCAGTGGTGTGCGATGCACGTGGTAGACTCGTCCATTCAATTATATACTTAAAATAAAAGGGAAAAAATCTCAAAAACTTAAATAGATTAAATAATGATTATATCTTAATTTTTTAATTCATAAAAAATAGAAAACATAGTTATACAAGATGTCTGAAAATATCATTGTGTAATTTATAGCCTACATTTACAAACACATTTAAGAAAAAAAAATGAAAATTTAGAGTTTGTCATCTTTATATAGGTATAAAGTAAATATAAGATTATATCACGTTAATAACGATAATGATATATGAAAATTAAATTAAAACCAAACCAAATCAAACTAAATTAATGTATGTATCACATTGTGCAATATCATCTAGACCTTGCATGCGTGGAGTTGAATAATTTCTTTATGTCGTGTTCAGGAACACGAATCTTATTTTATTTTCACTTGTTACTTAGGTTGTGAGAATAAAATTAACATGGATATAGTATGTATAAGTTAATTAAGATTCAAGATGAATATATATGTATATATATATATATATATATATATATTTGAAAGTTAAACATCATAAATTTCAAATTCACAAAAAGCTATAGGTTTAAATATGTTTGAGCTCCATGAACTCTTTGTTGAATTTAATATAGAGAAAAAAAAACTTGAAAAATTATCATTTTCATTCATACTGAATTCAAGATTAATTTACACGTATGATTATATACAAGCTAAGGTAGTTAACACAAGTCACTAAAATAAACGTGCCACGAAAGAAAAAAATATCTAAAATTATAATAAGGGTGTGTTTTATTCATAAAATGTAAAATTACATTCGAAAATAAAATTCTTGAAATATAAACGTGCTATGAAGTTAGAGTAAAGTGCGTCACAAAAATAAAGTTATTCTTAAAAAAAAAAACCAATAGTCGGCAACAAGCATTAAACTGGTGCGACCACGAACTAAACAAAATTAAAGAAGAAAAAGTTGTATTGGAGGAAGCGGCGCAAACCCTAAGTAATTGTTAACGTGAGTTCGTAACAAAGAAATATTTTCTCGATAAATATTGTCGAATTAAACTATTACAACATAAGCGACTTCATAATAATTAACATTTTCGAAAAGTATCAGTAAACTTTGAATTCACAGGATGAAGTCCAGATACAAGGAAAACAGTGATCATTTGCTTAAGTAAACACTAATCAAGCAACACGTGTCAAATCATGATTATGTTACCATTCTTACTTTTTTTGAAAACAATAATTTCAAACTTTGAAGAGACATTATTACTATTCAAGGATTACATAACATTTTTTATATTTTTAAACTCTTTTGTATTTTTAATTTTTTAAAATTAAACTTTTTATTTACTCTTTTATATTTTTATTGAAAATATGACTTTTTACCTTTAGAATTTTTAATAAGCACTGAGAGTAAAGAACACAGATGGTCACCAAACTTTTAAAATTTTAATATTATTTTGGTCTTTCAAGTTCTGGGTTTTCAATCTTTTACTAGAGTAGGGTGATTTTGATTTTAAAAATCCTTCCTAAATCTTTTTTTTTCGTTGTTTTTGTCAGATGGGTGTTGAGTCTTTTGGAGATCAAAGTTTTTAAATTTCATCAATGAATGCCTTATCTAGTAATTATAAACACTTTTTTAATAGAGAAAATAGATATTATTATAGGCCTCCTTAAAAACCTCTCTAACCTAGTGAAAGAAAAAAATACCTATAATAGTATTACAGAAACATATCGAGATAAACCCGAAATTAAACAAACAAATAAATCTACCCACAATAGTCATCATGCAGGACATTAATAACCTCATCTAGAGGATACATATAAAGACTACCTGAAAACTCTGTTGCAAAACCAATCTCACCAAAACATCAACAATAGGGGTGTAAATGAACAGAGCGTTCGATGAACTGTTCGTGAACCGTTCGTATAACGTTTGTTTATGTTCGTTTATTAAGCTAAATAAACGAGTATGAACAAAAATTTTATGTTCGTTTAATAAACGAACGAACACGAACATAGGTGTGTTCGGCTCGTTTATGTTCACGAACAAACTCGTTTATGTTCGTTTAGAAGCTCATTTATAGACTCGTTTAAGTTCGTTTAAAGGCTCGTTTATGTTCGTTTATAAGCCCATTTATGTTCGTTTATTAGCTCGTTTATGTTCGTTTATAAAGTTCAAAGTAGGGGTGTAAGACAGTGTAAGAAACTGATTTACACCGGTGTAAGACAATGTTGATTGTTTAGTAAATTAAAGAACTGATTTACACCGGTGTAAGTTGCCTTTCTTTCAATTTCTATTTTTTTCTTTCTTCACATCATGAGTTCCATTTATTTCAAATCTCATAAATCAAAATCAATCAAAATATGAATATATGTAATTTTTAGTCTAAAAATGTGTGTAAAATTATAAACATTAAATTTGAAAATTTTGTTAAACTAAGTAATAAATTTGGATTCGAATATCTGGATATAAACTATATTATAATTTATAAACACTTGTCTCCTTTAAAAATAACCCATAGTTCAAAGTATATAAACCATATTATAACCCTAATCACCATTTCCCCTAATTTCTGCAGCTGCATCCCTTTGAAAATAAACACTCGTCTTCTCACCCTTTCTTTTGATCAACCTCCGACCACCGGGCTTTCGGTTCTCCCTTGCGCCACCGTTCGCCGTCACCCTCTCCGTTCGCCGCCACCAACCATTCGAATCTTTGTGCCTCCTTCCTTTCATCTTCTTTGTCAATCTCTTCCGTTCGCAGCCACCAACCATTCGAATCTTTGTGCCGCCTTCTTTTCATCTTCTTTGCCAATCTTTTTTGTTCGCCGCCACCAACCATTCGAGTCTTTGTGCCGCCTTCCTTTCATCTTCTTTGCCAATCTCTTTCGTTTGTGTGTGTATTGGGTGAGTATCACTATCAAATTCATATTTATGTTTTTAATTAGTGCTTGTGTTTTTAATCAGTGATTATGTTTTTAATGGTATAAGTCTATTGGTTGTTTTCCTTTTATTTTTAAAGGATATATCTTGTTATTTGTTATATTGATTGCATTGGTTATATATATATGGAGTTGAATTGGAGTATTTTATAGTTTTAGAATTCTCAAAATTAACTTCTGCTTGTGTATTTGAATTCTCAAAATTTGTTGCTTTGTTATATATATATATATATATATATGGAGTTGAATTGGTGACTTGGAGTATTTTATAGTTTTAGAGTTATTTTTGGTATTTTACGTTTACAGTAGAGTTTAAGATCTTATTTTGGTTTTCTTGTCTTATTAGGTTTTATTGTAAGCTGCATTGATTTGTTCTCTATTTTAGTGTAAAATTTTCTATTAATCTTATGTAAACTAGGAGTCTGTATAAACTAATGTACTCAGTCTTTTGTAGGAGATTAATGATGCATTCGAATTTGTATTTTGTTGCAGCTTAGTTTCGTCTTGGATTCAATATAGTTTCATCTTCAAGTCAAAAATTTGTTACAACTCTTGATAAATTTTTCAAAGGTATGCGAAAGAGTTTTTTATTTTGTATATTTTAGTAATATGTATATCCTCCTATAAGATCCGACATTCCGACTCATTCTGACAGTCTCTCCAAAATAGTGTTCGGGGAGGTCGTAAAGAGTTCGGGGTGACATTTTCAAAACTTTATTTATGGTATATTATTCTCTTTTATCTTGTTTAAGCAATATGTATTATTGGTTTTATAGAACTTGTTTATCATATTTGATGTTATTCATTAATAATGATTTGATTTTAAATTTTTAGGTATGTCATATAATTCGGAACAAGGTCATCATTCGTGTACTGGTTCTTCATCACCGATGGATGTCTTTGAAGGAAAAGAAAATGAAACTTCCAATGTTCGAGATACAACTCACGAAAGACCAACCCCTGAAGATCCCGAGTGTTTGGATGATGCTGAAACTGGCACTTATACGAGGAGAAATAGAAAGAAGACATCAATTGTTTGACAAGAATTGACTATAATTAAACTTGTTGATGGTACTGAAAAAGTACAGTGTAATCACTGTAAGATCAAACTTGCGAAGAACAAAGATGGTTCAACCACACAATATAAAAGACACTTAGATGGTTGTGTGAGACGTCAAATATCTTTAAAGGGACAAGGCAATCTTTTTCTACCTCAACAATGACTTAGATCTGATAGTGCGAGTGGAATCCATACTTGGAAATATGACCAAGCGAAGAATAGAGAAGTTGTTTCTCATATGATAATGGTTCATGAATTACTTTTTGCATTTACTGAATATGAGCTATTCACTTTGTTGATGAAAACTGCAAGTCCACTCTATACAAAGATTTCTCATGCGATAGCCAAAACTGATTGCTAGACAAGTTATGAGGTTGAGAAGAAAGGTTAAATGGGTTGTTGAAGACAGTGAATAGGATTAGCATTACAACTGATATGTGGAAGTCTGGTCAAAAGATTCAATACATGATCTTAACGGCTCATTTTGTGGACTCGGATTAAAATCTACAAAAAAAAAATTAAACTTTGTTGATGTGCCTCCTCCGTATAGTAGAGTTGTTGTATATAACGCATTATACAAATGCTTACAAGACTGGGGTATTAAAGGAAAAGTGTGTTCAATTCTTGTGGACAATGCTTCTTACAATGATATAGCTGTAAGAATATTGAAAGATAGCCTTTAATTTCACAAAAGGCTTCCTTTGAATGGGAAATTGTTTCATGTCAGATGTTGTGCCCATATTTTGAATCTATTGGTGCATGATGGTCTTTCCGAAATTGAAGATGTGATTGGCAATGTAAGGGAAAGTGTGAAGCACATCACAACATCCACTGTACGTTTGACTATATTCAGTGATATTGTTAAACAACTTCAGTTGCCAAATAAGAGGTTGATTTTATATTGTTGTACACGATGGAATGCAACATATGCTATGTTGTCATGTGCATTGAAGTTTAAGGATGTGTTCCCCCGGTATGCTCAACGGGATGCAAGTTATAAGTATTTGCCAAGTGATGAAGATTGGGTGAGAGTTGAGGAAGTTAGTTATTTCTTGGCACTTTTTAATGAAGTTACCAACATTATCTCAAGTAAACAATTTCAATATATCTAATTTTTTTCATTATTTCTTAATTGTTATTTATGTTACTTGATTTAATATTTTTTCTTAATAAATATTAGGTTCTGATTATCCAACTTCAAATTTATTCCTTCCTAAACTTTGGAGTATCAAAGAGCTGTTGATGGAGAATTCTTTGAGTGAGCAACTTTGGATGAGACAAATGGTCGATAAAATGCAAAAAAAAAATTGATAAATATTGGGGTGAATGCAATTTGCTTATTTCTATTGCTGCCATACTAGATCCTCGGAATAAGATGAAACTGATTGACTTCAGTTTTCATGTTATTTATTCTGAAGAGGAAGTTATTAGATAAATTCGTATTGTACGTGATAGTTTATATGAGCTTTATAAGGAATATGTGGATGAATATACAACAGCTAATGTTGATACAATGACAGACAATGATGTGCAAAAAAATGTTGTCACCAATGCCTTTACTACTAGTAAAATAAGCAAGGGTAAAGTTATGACTGAAAGGTCCAAATTTGAGAAATATATTAGGAGTGTTGACACAATTGACAATGTTAAGTCTGAATTAGATATATACTTGGAAGGAGTTTTCATTTGTAAGGAAAATAGTGGCGATTTTGATGCCTTAGAGTGGTGGAAAGTTACTAACCTCAAGTTTCGAATTTTATCTAAAATGACTTGTGAAATCTTGTCTATTCCTATCACCACAGTGGCTTCAGAATCTGCTTTTAGTGCTGGTAGTAGGGTGATTGATGCAGCATATCGTTCATCTTTAAGAATTGATACGGTGCAAATGTTACTTTGTGGTTCTGATTGGTATCGAAACTTTTATGGGTTGAAAAAGAAAGTTAAAGTGAGTAATTTTTACATATTTGTTTTATTTATTTAATATTTGAAATTTTATTTAATTTAGTTATCTAATTTTATTTTTTTTGTAGAGCAATGAAGAAATTAAAGAGATTTCTTTACTTTGAAGTTGGAATTTGAAGAATTTTAAAGATGTTTATTTTTGTAATATTTTTGCATTAAGTTACTCCATTACTTCTAAATCTGTTCTATTTGTTAGCTATTTGCAGTTCTTAAAAAATAAAATAATGTTAAACACTTGTTGTATTACAACTAGTTTTCCTTTCTAAAAATGCCTTTTCGTTCAAGGTTTGTTTGGCTGTAATTAAATCTTAATGAAGTCTAGAATTCTTGTATTGTGATTGCTGGTAACTCTTTGTGAGGAAAACTAAATTTTTTATCTTTTATTTTGCTGTATCTTTTTAGTGGCTTGTGAAAGTAAACAGGACTACTGTAAATCTAGTTTGCATATCAAAAGTATAGAACATAATTTTGTGTGCATGAATGGATCTTTTGTGGTTGTGATATTGTTACTAACTCTTGATAGTCTATGATATCAGCTATGGTTTCTTAAGAAAACGGAGGAGCGAGAGCCTAAGGAACAAAGACCCAAAGCAAAGGGAAAAAAAATCGGCTATGATACTTCCACAGATTCTTGGATGAAAATATTTGTGGATTCTTTTTTATTTTTTGTTATTTTTGTGGATGTTTTAGGATGAAAATACTTGTGAATGTTTCTAAGAATTTGAATTTTTATGCTTTTATTTTGTTGTTGTGGTACGTTATATAAGTTAATGGTGAAGTTTATGTTGGTTTTATTTTATTTAATTTCTGTTTGTTTAGCTAAAATTCTAGAAAACATAAAAAAACATGTTCGCAAACGCTAAACGGACAAGTTGACAAACGCTAAACAAACAAGTTGACGAACATATATAAACAATCATGTTTGTAAACGCTAAATGAACATGTTCGTGAACGTTAAACAAACAAATTGGCAAACAATTAAACGAACATGTTTGCGAACATTAAACAAACATGTACGTGAACATTAAACGAACCGAGCCCGAACACACCAAAAAATAAATGAACCGAGCTTGAACATACCATTAAAATTTGAAACGAACACGAACCAAGTTCGAACACCTTTAATAATAAATAAACAAACACGGACATACCCTTATTAGTTCAAACTCTGTTCGTTTACACCCCTAATCAACAACACGATTCCCTTCCCTAAAAACATGTCTAAACTCAACTCGCAATACAAAGGTGGTAACAAATTCCTAATCAAACCAAGCAATAAGGAATATAGAATCCTCCCCCCAATATTTTGCAAATCCCGAACCACATCTAAAGCATCAATAATTATTAACACTTTAATGATAGAATATTTCAATCCCCATTACAAATCCCCGCACTTGAATCTCCTAGATTTTCAACATTATTAACGACCAAATCATCATTTTCCAATGAAAAAGTAACAAGAGTGATCAAAATGAAAGCAAACTATAGTTCAATGACCCAAATGAAAATTTTAAAAGTTTATTAACAAAAATAAAAGTACTTTAAAAGTTCAATGACCGTCTTTAGACTTTCCTAAAAATATAAAACTCAATATTTTAGAATTCTATTAAAACATGTTGATACTAATACATAAATAACAAAATTAAAATAATATATAAGATACTATAATAATCATGACTTTCTCCCTAGTCCTAAAATCATTTTACTGATAAAAACTAGTATCAATCCAAAATTTTGAGTATCAATAATCGATCTCTTTCACATTCCTTATTCACCTATTCTTTTTTTTTTCTTTTCCAATTCTCTAAAATTTAGTATTGATTTGTACAAACTTGCCCTTTTTTTAAAACAAAACAATTATTTGTCCGACTAGGACCATATTATCACAAAACAATTATCCTCCTCTCAAATCTCAAAAGATATTTTATAAGATATACAATACCACCATTTATATATGTCAAGACATTTATTTCTCATTTAATATAAAATTAATGTCTTCGTCTCTTCCTATGTTATGCTTAAGTTATTGATTATGATTCGAACATGTTTCCTTAATCTCAAAATACATGCAATAAGATGCATCATAAACGAGCAAATGTCTAGTAGAAAAAACATATACATAATGTTTTTGTGCATCAGAGAGATTCCCATTGAAGACCAAGTCATCATTCACCCAAAACAGAGTGTGCAGATGTCCCTGTCTTTTTTTATCATCACTTGCACAAATCTACGTTCAAACAAACCAAACCCTAATACTAAGATTTGGAAACCTAATTATTATCACAATCTTTAGAAAAAGAAAAACAATTGAAATTCTTCAAACATTGGATATGCATCAGAGAGATTCCCATTTAAGACCAAGTCATCAATCACCCTCAAAACAAGGGTGTGCAGATGTCCCTGTCTATTCTTCTCATCACTTGCAACAACACAATTATGAAATGAGACACACTTCTCTGTAACAAGTTTGAACAAGTTTTAAAACCCGGAAATTATACATATGAAACACTCAAACAAAAGTATTCTCATGTGCCTCAGATCAAGTTTATCTCAAAGAGAGAAAATCTCTCAAAGTATATTTAATACCATCATTGGCAAAAAAAAACAAAGAAGAGAGAGGGGGGTTTCATAAGATTTGCAGAAAGCCAGAAACAGAGAGTGGCGGCGGAGGAAGACGGACATGGGATTTAGGGTTTGGATTGAATACAATGTTGTAGGGTTTTGTGGGTTGTTTTGTTTATATAGGGGAGAGAGAATGGAGGGTACCGTTTTAGGGTTTTATGTTTTAAGGAGTGCTGGGCTAATTTACATAATGAACCAGGCCCAGCCCACCTAAATATTGTTTAAGAACTTTTTCAATCTAATTTACAAAAAAGCCGCCGACCTAAAAAAAATAAAGTGAGTATTAAAATAAAAATATTTGAATCTATAATTGTTCTTTTAATAGGAATCTAGAATAATCGAAATCTAAATAAATCATATTCTTAACGAGGTTTATGTGCGTATTTTTATTTTTACTAAAAAAATCATATTCTTGCAAAAAATGATATTATATCAACCTCTACAAAATATATAGATGGTTCGAATTGTTGAAATAGATCAATGGGATCGGTTAAGTTACGATTTAATGTTTGTTGTATTAATCTAGACCCATTAATTGGACACTAATTGGCTTCGGGTTGATCGAATTAATTTAAATTGGATTGTTTTAGATTTTAATTTTTCATGTCATTTTTAATAATTTTACCACCATAATAACATGAGCTTCATCTAAAGGCAAATCTTGGTAGAACAATTTTAGAGATCCTAATTAAAATTTTTAAAATTTTAAGAAGTTTAAACTAAACCTTTTCAAAAACTTTGAGACTTAATAAGAATTTTTTAAAAAATTAAAAAATAATTAATTTAAAATATTTAAAAAAAATTAATACTTAATAAGAATTTTAAATTTTTTTGAGGAGACCAAGCTAAAATATTTAAAAATTTGAGGGACAAATAATAAGTTTACAAAATGTTGGCGGAGCTTGGGCTCCCTCTGGCACTCACTAAGGTTCGCCTTTAGCTAATTAGCTTCATCTATCTCATCGCCTGACTGCCCCACTTATTTTTTTAGTGTAATATTCTCATCTACATTTGAAATATATTACTTTCTTTAAATTACTATATATATTAGGCTTAACCCTAAAAAATTGTCTAAACTATACCTTTATTAAATAGGTGCCTAAACTTTATTTTTGGTAGATTATGTGCCTAAAGTTCTCTTCCGTGATCCAAATAAGTGCTTTACTGTAACAGACTTTAATTTTCAATCGTTATCCAATGAAAATTGTACACGTGGCAGTATTAAATATTTTCTGAATTTTATTTTTTAATAAATTACAATTTTTAAAATATCTTGAAATTTTCAAATAATCTCAAATAGTCCCCAAATCCCCAAAATCCGACCACTTTCGTCGGCGTTGGTTGCATTTCCTACGACAGAATGAAACGCCCTCCCTTCGTCGAACCAACCGCACACCGTTCATTGTCCACTATGCCGCCATCCGTCGAACACCCTCCTCTCGTCGCACGGTGTCGGTTGATTTCTGGCGACGAGGTGCTGGGGTAAATGATCGTGATGGTCCGACGACAGATGTGACGGGCGACAACGTGGCAATCGACGGCGAAATTAGGTCAAATCGAGATTTTGGTTTTAGGTGTTAGGGATTTCAAATCTGCGGGCTATTTTGTGTAATTTGAGGTTATTTAATTATTTTTAAATATAATTTCAAAAAAGATGTCACGTGTCAGATAATGGAAGCTAACAATGAAAATTAACGGACAGTAACGACATGACACCTATTTGAGTAACGTTGAAAACGTTTGACACCTATTTAGCGCAAAACTAAGTTTAAACACCTAACTGAAAAAATGTAGAGTTTGGGCACTTGTTTGAATGTTAAGCCTGTATAGTTCTTGTAGAAATATGTGTTTTGATATAATAATTGAAAAATAGTTTTAGACTAAATTGAAAAGATGTCAAAATGTTTTTAAGTCCAAATAACTTGAAATTATGTTTGAGGATGTTTAAAAAGGTTTTTGCAATGTTTGAAACATTTTTAAGTAGCCAAACCAGTGTTTTTAAGGTACCCGTTTCGTTACATGGCCAATATGTATCGATACGATTTGAAACTGCCAAAACGCGTACCGAAATAAGGTTTGCCTGTTTCGATACAGTGTAGTTCTGTTTCGAAACACCCTTTTGTGTTTCGATACGGCTAACGGTCAAAACCTCCCCAACGGTCTTTTAAATGCAGCTCAACGATCACTCGTATCGAAACGGTTTGTAACCGTTTCGATACAGCTCAATACCATTTCGATACGACCAGAGGCGTTTCGATACGGCTTGCTACATCAGGCTTCAACGGCTAGTTTTGAAGAAGGTTGTTCCGATACGGGCTCGCGTGTTTCGATACAGACATCTCCAGAACATCATTTATTGCGGAAAATAAAGGCCCCAACGGCTCCAAAACATCTCTAACAGCTAGCAACGACCACAAGCTCAATTGAGACTATAAATTGAAGGATGAAACACTTGAAGAATTTTAGAGACAACATCCAAGAAACATGTTTCAAGAGAAATTGAATCAAACTCTTATCTCTTCACTTCTCTTGTAAACAGTCTCTAGATAGTGAGCTTTATTGTAAATTCTTATACTCCTCTTAGCTTAAATTTGTGTAAACACCCACCTTGTGAGGTATTAAGTTTACCAAATAAATCTCTTGAAAAATGAGAGGTTCTAGTTTAGCTTTGAGAGAAAAACTAGAGTTGGTTCTATCTTAGCCAAGTCCAAAAGATAGGATTGTAACGGTTTTCTCCTAAACCAGGAAAAGGGGGCGAAATTATTGTTGAGTGAATTGAGAAATCCTTAGTGGTGTGCTAAGGTAGTGGATGTAAGCTTTGTTAGATGCCGAACCACTCTAAAATCATTGTGTCGCTTGTCTACTTTTATTTTGATTTTAGCCAATTCAACCACTAAACAAATACAACCTTCCTTGACAGTTTCGGTGATCGATTCGAGCGTGCTACAAGCCTAAAAATTGGTATTAGACTCTTATCTTCATCGAATAATTAACATCCAGGAGTAAAGATCCATTGCTCGTAGTCCACCGTTCAAGATTATGGTAAGATTTGAAGAAGGCTGCTCTATCTCGTATCCTCGCTCTTCGAAGGAGAAGTATACTTCCAATGGAGCAATGTCATGAAGTATTTCATCAAAACTCTTGATTTTAAGATTTGGGATATCATCGAAGATGGTTACTACTTACTTGGAAGCTTCTAAGAAGAAGAAGAAGCAAATGAGTGCAAATGACACGAAGGCCAAGCTAAACGCAAAAGCGATGCACACTCTTCTTTGTGGTCTCAATGAAGATGTTTCCAAGAAAGTCTCTACATGCAAAAGTGCCAAAGATATATGAAAGAAACTTGAGAAGCTCTATGGTAACAAGAAAGAAGAAAAGAAAGATGACGCCCAATCATGTGCAAACCTTCTCTCCAATCCAAAGGTGGATGGTGTTTTAGCTCTCGATGAGCCTAAGGTATCTTCTAACTCAAGTAAGCTTAATTCTTACTCTTTCGATGAGTTGCAAGATGCTTTCGATGAATTATTTTTGGAATTTGATACCATGAATTTTAAATTTAAAAAAAATGATTTCAAAACTTGAATTTAAAAATGATTTTCTTTTGAAAACAAAATTGGATTTTGAAAACCAAAATGAAATTTGAAAAATGATTTAGAGTTTTCAAAAACAAGTAAAGATATTTTAGAAAAAGAAAATCTTGATTTGGAAGTTAAACTTGAAAGCTTAACAAAAGAAAAATAAATTGTTTTCAATAATTCATCTTGTCACATAATGACAAAATGGTCACATTGCCATTATCATGGTAATTCCTCACATACTTGTCCTATAAAGAAGAGAAAATTTGACGGGATTAGACAAATATAAGTTCCTAAGGGAACTAAAGACATTGAAATTAATGTTAATAGATCCAAAATAATTTGGATACCAAAATCCAAGCAAATGTCCTTTGTAGGTGTGTTGGAGCAATGACAAGCAAAGCAAAATCAAAGAATGCTCAAATCACACATGAGAAGAAGATTGGGTAACCTCTAAGCCTAATGCTCTCATTTTATACATTTGGTTATCTAACTTTTGCTTGAAGTCTTGGATTATTTGTTAAGCCTAACAATGATGAAATGAGTAATGGGGAGCCATTTTTAAAATCAAAATTTTAATTGTGTCAATTTTTTTTCTTAAATTTTTTTGAGCCTAAAAGTCATTCAATTTTTTTTGATATAACAAAAAGAGAGAATCTCAAACAATTATTTTTCAAGTTGGTTTTATTATATCAAAAATGAGGAGATTGTAGAAATATGTGTTTTGATATAATAACTGAAAAATAATTTTGATATAATAATATGACTTTTTACCTTTAGAATTTTCTATAAGCACGGGGAGTAAAGTACACAGATAGTTACCGAACTTTTAAAATTTCAATATCATTTTCGTTTTTCAAGTTCTGGTTCTGGGTTTTTAATATTTTACTTGAGTAGGTGATTTTGATTTTAAAAATCCTTCCTAAATCTTCTTTCTTTTCGTTGTTTTTTTCAAATGGGTGTTGATTTTTTTGGAGATCAAAGTTATTAAAATTCATCAATGGATGACGTATCTAGTAAACATAAACACTTTTTTTTATTAATAGAAGAAATGGATACTATCATACGCCTCGTTAAAAATTTCTCTAACCTAATGAAAGAAAAGAATACCTATAATAATAACATAACACGATAAACCCAAAATTGACAAACAAACAAATAAATCTATCCACAATAATCATCATGCAAGACATTAATAACCTCATCTGGAGGATACATACAAAGACTACCTGAAAACTATGTTGCAAAACCAATCTCACCAAAGCATCAACAACTCAATTTCCTTCCCTGAAAACATGTCTAAATTTAACTCGCAACAAATGTCATAACAAATTCCTGATCAAACCAAGAATAAGGAATATAAAATCCTCCCCCCAATCTTTTGCAAATCCCAAACCACATCTAAAGAATCAATAATTATAAACACTTTAGTGATAGAACATTTTAATCCCCATTACAAATCCCCGCACTTGAATCTCCTAGATTTTCAACATTATTAACGACCAAATCATCATTTTCCAATAAAAAAGTAACGAAGAGTGATCAAAATGAAAGCAAACAAAAGTTCAGTGACACAAATGAAAATTTTAAAAGTTCATTAACCAAAATGAAAGCACCTTAAAAATTCAATGACCATCTTTATACTTTACCCTAAAAATATAAAACTCAATATTATAGAATTTTATTAAAACATGTTGATACAAATATATCAATAACAAAATTAAAATAATATATAAGATACTATAATAATCATGATTTTCCCCCTAGTCCTAAAATCATTTTACTGGTTAAAACCAGTATCAATCTAAAATTTTGAGTATCAAAAATCGATCTCTTTCACCATTCCTTCTTTACCTATTCTTTTTTCTTTTTATATTTTTACATCTCTAAAATTTAGTTTTGATTTATACAGACTTGCCTTTTTTTTTTAAACAATACAATTTTTGCAATATTTTTTTAAGTTTAAAATTATTTGTCTGACTAGGACCGTATTATCACAAAACTATTATCCTCTTATCAAATTCAAAAAATATTTTAAAAAACATACAACACAACCGTTTATATATCTCAAGACATCTATTTTACTTTCAATATAAAATTAATATCTCTGTCTCTCCACATGCTTCAAACACATTTCCTTGATCTCAAAATACATGCAATAAGATGCATGATAAACGAGCAAATGTCTAGTAGAAAAAAAAACATATACATAATGTTTAGTGCATCAGAGAGATTCCCATCGAAGACCAAGTCATCATTCACCCAAAACAGGGAGTGCAGATGTCCCTGTCTTTTTTTATCATCACTTGCACAAATCTACGTTCAAACAAACCAGACCCTAATACTAAGATTTGGAAACCTAATTATTATCACAATCTTTAGAAAAAGAAAAACAATTGAAATTCATCAAACATTGGATATGCATCAGAGAGATTCCCATTTAAGACCAAGTCATCAATCACCCCCAAAACAAGGGTGTGCAGATGTCCCTGTCTATTCTTCTCATCACTTGCCTCTACCATCCAACAATGCACTTATAAAATGAGACACAATTCTTTGTAATAAGTTTGAACAAGTTTTAAAACCCAGAAATTATACAAATGAAACACTCGAACAAAAGCATTCTCATGTGCCTCAGATCAAGTTTATCTCAAAGAGAGAAAATCTCTCAAAGTATATTTAATACCATCATAGGCAAAAAAAAAAGGGAAGAGAGAGATAGGGTTTCATTAGAATTGCAGAAAGCCAGAAACAGAGAGTGGCGGCGGAGGAAGACGGACATAGGATTTAGGGTTTGGGTTGAATACAATGTTGTAGAGTTTTGTGGGTTGTTTTGTTTATATAGGGGAGAGAGAATGGAGGGTACCGTTTTAGGGTTTTATGTTTTATAAATTTTTCATGTCATTTGAGGGATCTTAATTAAAATTTATAAAAATTTTAGAAGATATAAAAATTTGAGGAAACAAATAATAATTTAAATAAATTTTGAGGAGCTCGGGCTCCATCAGGCTCTGACTAAGGCCGCATCGCTTCATCTATTTGATCGCCTGACTGCCTCTCTTATTTTTTTAGTGTAATAATATTCTCATCTACATTCGAAAATATATTACTTTCTTTAAATTACTATATATATTAGGGTTAACCCTAAAAATGTCTAATTTATATTCTTTTAAAATTGGTGCCTAAATTTTGTTTTTGGCAGATTACGTGTCTAACGTTTTCTTTCGTGATCCAAATAGACGTCTTACCGTAACAAATGTTAATTTTCAGTCGTTATCTAATGAAAATTATACACGTGGTAATATTAAACATTTTCTGAATCTTTTTTATTTTAAATAAGTTAGAATTTTTAAAGTATCTTGAAATTTTTAAATAATCCCAAATAGTCCCCAAATCCTCAAACCCCCAAAATTCGGCCACTTCTGCCAGCGTTGATCGCATTTCTTACAACGGAATAAAGCGCCCCCCTCGTTGAACGGCCCGCACACCGTTCATTGTTCGTTATGCTCTTATTCGTCGCGAATCATTCGACGATTTCGGTGTTTCGCACAATGTCAGTTGATTTCTGGTGACAAGGTGGTGAGGTAAATGACCGTGATGGTCTGACAACAGATGTGACGGGCGACAACGTGGCAATCGACGACGAAATCAGGTCAAATCGAGATTTAGGTTTTGGGTGTTAGAGATTTCAAATTTGGGGTTATTTTGTTTTAATAATTTTTATTTATTTTTAAATATAATTTTAAAATTTTAAAAAAGATATCACGTGTCAGATAACGAAAGTTAACAATAAAAATTAACGGGCAATAACGACAAGACACCTATTTGAGTAACGTTAAAAACGGTTGACATTTGACGCAAAACTAAATTTAGACATTTAACTAGAAAAAATGTATATGAGCACTTATTTGATTGTTAAATATATTATATATTATATAATGTTCTAATCTAATAATTAAATGGACTATCGGTAACAATGAAGTTGAAAACTTTCCAGTAAATGTTACAATCATACCAATTATTAACGTTTTAAGATTTTATATATTTCTTTCAAAAAAATAGAATTTTATATAAATATTAATTATTGGTTGGTATAATGAGAAAAATTTTAGGCCATTTAATATGGGAAATATTATATATTTAGTACCTTAATTATGTCTTCATTATTATTTTGGTACCTCTAACTATTATTTTTTATAAAATATTACCTAACGTTATGTTTTGGTACCTTCGCCGTTTAAAATTAACGGAAATTGTGACATGTCTTGAGTTAATAATAATTTTAGTCAAAAAAACACAATCTATCAATTTAAACATTAATTTAATTTTTAGATTAAAATTGTAAATTCTTGACTTTTCTTCTTCTTACAGGCGAACATTTTTTTTAGTTTTTGAGTTTAAAAAACATGTTAGGGACAACCAAAAATTTAAGATTTGCGGATCAATGGGGGACTAATGTAGGGTGCATTGGACGACCCAAACTCCACGATCAAGATACCAACGAGAATATAAGGAGTGAGAAAGGGATGAGACAAAATTCAATCAAAATTAATATGATGTTCTAAATTGATGGATTTTGGACTACATTGATAATATATATAAGTGTTTTTGACTAAAACTATGATTATACCAAGCCAGGTCACCATCTTCGTTAGTTTTAACGATCGGGGTAACAAAACAAAACAAAAATATAATGTTAGGTACCATTTTACCAAAAAACAATAGTTAAAATACTAAAATAATAATACGAGCATAATTGGGTACTAAATATATAATTTTCCCTTTAAAATACGTCAATGGAGTAATATGTAAATAGTGAAATCATTTAGATTTGTTTTAAAAACGAATTAAACATTGACTCTAATATTGAATCTAAGTTGTTATCGGATAAATTTTAGAAAAATGTTAGAAAAATTAAGTCCTAAATTATAAGTACTGGGTTTATATTGTTGTTTACTAGTAGTAAATATATATATTTTTAAAATTTTTTATTCCATAACTTTAAGATCTTTTATAATACTTTGGCCATGTTTGATAAATAGCGGTTTGGGCAAAAAATAGAGGTTTGAGGTATAATTAGAGGTTTGACTAGTCAAATCTGCTAATATTGATGTTTGATAAATAGCGGATTGAAAGAGCAGATTGGGGTGAAAAAGCTAATTTTGAAAAAGCTCATAATATGAGCTTTTTGAGATTAGAGGTTTGATATTAGAGTTGTAATGACTCTTTTACCCTTAACAATTACCATAAATCTCCGAATAACCTAAATTAAATAATAATATTTTTTAAAATAAATAATAACATATTAAATATTGGACTTATTTGTTGTTACTACTAATTTATATGGTGACATTTGTAAGTTAATTCTATTTTTTTATTATCACATATTTATATGTGCATATAAAAAATTTAATAATTATATAAATAATAAATTAATATATAAATCTTTCAAATATGTTTAGAAAATTTATATTAAAAAATAATTTTTACAAATCTAATTAATATTTATTAGATACAAAATATTAATAACTAATAAATTATTCAAACAAGTATTAAATATAATCATGTCCTTATATGTCATTTTGCTTGTTTAAATAATCAAACAACTATCAACTATCAGTTAATTTTCCCAAACACTTTTATACAATCAGCTAATACAATCCGCTAGTCAAATCAGCTAATGCAATCAGCTATCAGCTATCAGCTAATGTAATCCGCTATCAGCTATCAGCTATCCGCTAATTGTCAAACATGGCCTTTATATTATTTTGAATAGTTCCGAATATTTGAGACAAAGTGAGTTTTAGTTTAGTTGGCATTTATGATGTTACGATAAATAAAAGGATGTAGATTCAAGTATATTTAAGTGTGTGTATTATTAAAGGGTTAAAAAATATCTATAAATATATACTATTTTGTAATCACCTTTATACTATTAAAAAATGTAATATCCTCGAACACAACAAGTAGTCTCATTGGAAAAAAGGATTATGTTTATCCTAGGAGATCCGAGTTCAAATCACTTTTGACTGCAAGATGTATGTGCATTATCAAATGGTTAAGAATAAATTGTAATTAATTTGAGTATTTGATACTTAAAACGATTTTGATTTTGTAATCCTTTTGAAAAATCTTAAAACTCCAAATCAATTTTGAAATATAAAACTTATGCTTGCTTGCACAACAACTGTCACTGTCAATACTTAACTTCACTAAAAGTTTTTCTAGTTTCTATAACACAATTACACCGATGTAAAAAATTATAATCTTTCAAACATATTTACACGATATAAATTTATTTTTTAATGTCAATGTCTTTGATTATAAACCATGTATACCTGCACAAAAATTTTTCATTGTTATACAAAAGTATATTGATTATAAGTTATTAGAGTAGTCGATGAATGCCAACAATAATTATTAGAATAGTCTAAACGTGATTATAAGATATTATTTGTTAATTGTTCATACATATTTTTAACGGTTTGACAATGCATATACACTTTATAGACAAAGTGGTTTGAACTCATATCTCCTAATATAAACATCATTTATTTTTCTACTGAAACTTTTGTTGAGTTCGCATAATTATACAATTAATCACTCATCGTCTCTCATCGCACTATGTTCACAAATTTACATATAATAATAATAATAATAATTACTATTGTTGTTATTATTATTATTCATGAATTATTGTAGTTTAATCTTGATTAATATTCCCTCCGTCCCATAAAAATGTCTCTTATTGATTTTTTAAAAGTAAATTTTTTTAAATTTTGACTATTATTATATTGAATATTTTAAATAATTAATTTTTATAAAATATATATTTGAAAACTACTCGATTAGAGGTTTTTAAAAAATATATATTTTTTATATTTTTATTAATGATATATTTTAAATAATTATGAGTCAAAGTTAAAAAAATGACAAAAAAAATTAATAAGGGACAAAAATTGTGGGAGAGAGGGAGTATTATTTATTGCAAAATTATTAAAACATGAAATTGAAATAGTTATTATAAATAATACTAAAACATAACAAATTTATATACCTTTTGTTTTAAATGGAAAAACGTGATTATTTAAAAAAAATATTTAGATTATACATGTCCATGTAGCTCGGCCGTACAGTTCGCGAAAAAATCTTTTTAGTTGAAGTGCAATTTAAATTTTTTAAATATTTTGTTTAATAAATTTCTGGGACATTTTGTCGAACATTTCACCGTCCATTTGGCTGGCTCTCTCCACCGTCTCCAAGCTCTCCTCTTCTTCGTGAAGATACGAAATTTCTGTGTGTTTTTATCCACCGAAATCATAGCCTGCCCCTCCTCCTCCTCCTCCTTTCTAAATTGTAAGCTCTGGTTGTATAGTTTTTTTTTTTCATTCATTTCCTCCTTTGTTTTTTCAGCTGTACTGTTTGATTGATTGGTTTATTTATTTTTAATCTCAATGAATTCATCAAAATTGTTGTTGTTCTCTTATTCCTAAATGATTTTCTCTCTTGGGTATACTCCATTTCTGTAAATTGGGTTTTTTTAGGGACACATAAAATTTTTGTTTTCTATCAATTGGGTGTTACAATTCTCTCTATTTTTAATTTTCTTTATTTGTATTTTTTTGATATTTCCTTTCTGGGTTTCTGAAATTTTTATCATATTCAACTTAAATTTTTTTTTCTTTGATAAGATACGTTCTGTTTCTGTGGAAAAGGGAACGTAATGATGGGTGTCAACAAATGCTTTTTCTTTTTTATGTTTCAACATTTTGGGAAATTCTATTAAATCTTCTTCTATTTTTTTTTCAATTTTGAGTATCTGCATTTGAAATTCTATTGAAGATCACATGGTTGTTTAATGTTGGTGCCTGCCTGCCTGGGACGAGAGCTCAACTTGCACAGCTTTATTTTGCTTAATTAGAGTGAGTAAATGTGGAGACTTTTGGACTTAGAATGAAAATATGGTTTAATAGAATGAACCATGATTTTTCTTGCTTGAATTTGCAGGATGGGAAGGGTTAAACTAAAAATTAAAAGGTTAGAGAGCTATAGCAACAGGCAAGTTACATATTCGAAACGAAGAACTGGAATCTTGAAGAAAGCCAAGGAATTATCAATATTATGTGACATTCATATTATCCTTCTCATGTTTTCTCCATCCGGAAGGCCTACCTTATTCCATGGAGAGCGCAGGTATTGGAAGGATGGAATCATCATTTAATTTTTTGGAGGGCTTAATTTATGTTTTACTAGAGATTAATGAATCAATGCTAATTTTCCCCTGTTGCTTCGTCGGTTCTTTGAAATGTCTAAAATCCTATTTGTTTGCAAACGATAGCCACATTCGACAATACTAATCTTTTTGTGTTCATTTGATAGAGAAATCAATTTTACATCAATACGATGTATAACAATAGTGTTAGAAGTAGAACATATATTCTGATAATTTGTGTATGTTTAATATTAACTTCAGCTAAAGATACAAATTTGTGTGCAAGTGCCCCTTGCAGCACTCTTATTCTTAGAGAATTTTGATGATTAGTCGGATTAATTAGTATGCAAGGTGGACTAGGATTTTAATAATGGATACTTTTTTGCCATTTTTTATTTGTGGATTTGTGATGTTTTTTGAATCTTTGTTACCGTTATTCTTCACTTTCCTAATAACAATGTGTAAGGCACATAACAAGCAATATCCGAAATAGCCATAGGTATATGATTGTCTAAATAACCATACATTTATGCATTTAGTTATGTGTGTGTATAACTGAAGATGACATGTTTGTAGAAGAAAATTAAGTTAAGCAATGGGGTTCATTTTTTGTGCTTGTTTGCCTTTTTTTTTCCAGCTCCATCGAAGAGGTTATTGCAAAGTTTGCACAATTAACACCACAAGAAAGGGAAAAAAGGTGTGCACTCTGAATTTTGACTTGTTTAGTAATCTGTGGTATTCAAATGACATTTTAACTAACTGGTTTTTGTTGGTCCACGACAGGAAACTGGAGAGCCTTGAAGTAAGACTCCTTACTACACATATTCTTCAATATATTCTGCTTCGAGTGAAGAGTGAAACCTTATTACTTTTCTATTGTTCTAATTTTTTATTCTTGTTATTTTGAATATAGGCACTGAAGAAAACCTTCAAGAAACTGGACCACGATTTAAACATACAAGACTTTCTAGGTGCAACGTATGTGACTATTATTTCATTTTCTTCCAGATAATATCTTTCTTTTTAAGTAAGAGATTGGGAAGAATCTAATCTCTCTTTTTCTTTTTTTTTACTGTTGCAGCAGTCAATCTGTTGAGGTATGAAGTTTGCTTGCAACCTATGTCCCATGTGATCTCAGATTTTCTAGTTATTCTTATTTTTGTTATGTTTCTTGGATATTGCTATTTTCAGGAAATGACTAATGAAGTATCTATGTTGCAAGCTCAGCTTAATGAAGTACATAAGAGAGTGAGGTGCACCTTTGGAGCTTTTAGTTGTTAAAGTATAGCTTTTTCTTTTGTTCTTGCTTATAAAACGTTTGCATTAGATAGGAAGCAGACTCAACATTTATTGTGTTGTAGTAAATTATATTCTTAAACTCTAATGTACTGCAAGACATGCAAGCTTTGTCTGTTAGAAAATCCTATAAACTGATCTTTAGACCCTAATTAACTACTTTTTCCGAGTTCGGTGTTTTAGGTTAATGTTCTCCTGAGGATAGAAAATACAAGATGCATTTTGAGACCATTATGGAAGTTCCAGCATTTGCTACATTAGGATTTTACATGGCAAGTTTATTGCCAATTTGATTGGATTAAGATATGGTGGGTTACTGGGTTTAGGGGTGGGAAGGAACTTGATTCATAGGTTTAATGTTGCTGTATATTATTACAGGGATATTATAACAAGAGATTATAATTTAAGGGATTGACTTGTCAATAAATGCTAGATCACCCCCAAAATATTATCTTACATTTATTTATTTTTTAAAATTATAACACAGCTGCATGAAAAGGAATAGAGCCTCTGTTGCTAAACTCATTCAGCTGTTAATTTCTGCTATAATTCAAACTCTGTTAATAGCTCGCCTCTAAGCTTTGGATGATAGCAATTAAAATTGTTGTTTTGGTTGTTTAGCATTCTCTCTTTTTTTTTTGGTTGTGTTCATGATTGTTTGCTTTATGGAGTAATTTTAGTAATTCTTATGTTACCATGTTGATGGTTTCAGCTACTGGAGTAATCCGGATAAAATTGACAACATAGAACATCTTAGGCAGATGGAAGGTTCACTAAGAGAATCCATTGAGCGTATCCGGATACACAAGGTATGGTGTTTTCTTTCGAAGTCGGAGACAGAAACAAATTTGCATACAGGCATGCATATATATGTTTATTATTTATATGTTCCACATAGAGTATAATCAAGTATCAATAGATTGCGTGTATTTACTTTGTTCAAATGGTAGTGTTGTTTAACTCTGGTTCTTCGAATCTTCATTTTGTGTCTAATACTCGTGTCCGGCACATAGATATAGGGATATGACCACCAATGATCCTCCAAATACATGGAAAAACTTTGAAAATCTGACCCTACCCGTGTCTGAAAGATACTCGTATCCAACAACAACACCCGAGTTTGACTCACATAGGTTTAACTACAATAAAGGTTAGCCGTAACAGATCCTGATGAAAACTGCTTGGTTCTTTAGCCTCTTTGTACTGATAAAGTTACCAATTAAATGGAATCCGAGCCATAATTACGTATAAGTTACTTACATGTGCTACTATCTTTGCAGGAAAACTATGGAAAGAACCATCTTCTGCCACTAGAATCCACTAGCCAGGTAGCAGAAGTATTTAGTCTTCCATCTCTATTTCGTTTGGAGGGAATATCTTACAACTTATTTGGTTTACAGTTTCAGAATGCGATGTCTTTGCCTGTGATGATGGGTGGGGTGCAAGAAGGCCAACCTGTTACATGGCTTCCAAACAATGACAATCAGCAAATGTTATTGCAAAATGATCCAAACTTTCTACCTAATCTGTAAGACCTTTATGGATATGCACCTTCAAATTCAATTCCTATTAGTCTGCTTGGACATTCAAATTTATGTATATAAAATTTCTCTCAAAGCCAACCAGCCGAGATATGGTTGTTTTTTGATCTCCAATGATTTTTTGGTGTTTCTTTGATCCAGAGATACGGAGTGCCCTGCAGATGGCTCCCTAGCAGGTTATTCTGGTTTCTTTGCCTCTGGTAAACAAACCGATATCGGCAATTCAGTACAAGTTGATAATAATACAGTACAGGAAAGCAACGGCCTGAATGAGTTAGGGAGTAATGCATACTTAAATTCCCAACTTGGTAAGCAATTCTTGTACCCGCAATATAGTGCTGTAAATTTGCAAGAGGATGAGAAGTTGAAGCCTGAGGTGGTGGAGAACTTGCAAGGGAATCCTGGAGTTTACCAAGTTATTACCGACTTTGAAGCCCCGAGACCTATGTCTAATAGTGGTCATCAATCTTGGATATTTTCTTCTGGCCCTTGTGGCATTGCCATTTTCGATGGGAATTCTTACCATCAGGTGAGGAAACATCATTTGTCTTGTTCTACTTATATCCTACTTCTATCAACTCTAGGATATAAGTTATTGGATTCTTTATATTCGTATAGTCGAATTTGTTTTATTTATTTCAATCTAGCTTAAAGTCATTGATTTGGATCGTTGTTTACCACAGCAAACGAAACCGACTTTCATGAATCAAACTCCTCCATCTGGTCAGTGCCATAATTTGTAGCTGAAGCGACTCACAGATATGCATCCGAATCCAAACATTTCCTGTTTATGACCTCTTCTTGTTATAGAATTGATCCAACAATAGAGGTTTTATGATGGGATCTGATATGTGGCCATTGTTTCTTGCTGAACATGATTATTGGCTTCTGTATATGAACTTCCTTTTCTTTTCATTTGTTTTTTATTCTGTTTAAGCACAGTTTTAAAGGGGAAGGGCTTGAAAAATACTTCCCTAATCCCCCAAATTGTACACTAAAAATACTCTTTTGTAGAAAAATTAAGATGAACATTTTTTTTGGTTCATAAACAAAATATGAATAAGATTAGATTTGCAGTCTGAAGTTTTGCTGTAAATTGAAGCATCTGTCATGTCTAGTTTTTAGATAATTTAAAATTTAACTAATACATACAACAATCAATGTATGAACAAATGAAACGAAACTTAATTTGATGAGCAGAAACTTGTCTCCAAAACTTTTACAAATTCGTTAAAATCAATTCGTCCATCCAAATTATAATCAAACCCTTTAATCATTCTATCACAGTCAACTTCCGAAGCTTCCTTCATGAAACCCAACGAAAACAATGATTTCCTTAACTCCTTTGCATCGATGAACCCGTCCTTGTTCTCGTCGAACACATCGAAAGCTTCTTTCACTTCCATCAAACTCGGTTCTTCTTCCTCGAAAAGCCGATCGATTCCGCCCATCCCCTCGTTCTCGATCACCGTTTTCAACTCTCGGCGATCGTTGGTTGCCGCTGCAATATTAAAAGTTCTATCGCCGTGTCTGCAGATTTTCTCGGCTGGTGCAGGGGAGGAAACGCGGATGCAAGAAATGATTCCCAGGAAAGACTTGAATATACTGATGGTGAAACAAAAGCTGGAATAGAAATCATGCAGTATGATTGCGAAGTTAAGAACGACAAGAGATACCATGATTCCCCATAAGGGAATCGTCTCGTTCGATGCCGGCGATGACGATGGCGATTTCTGCATTTTATTTTATAAAGTTGAAGAAGAAGAAGGTGGCGACTTGTATGATCGATCAAAGAGAAAAAAAAACTTGCAGAGAAATGGATCGAGTTTGAGTGTGTGGATGCCACACTTCTCTTCGAATATATATATATATATATATCCGAAGAGTTAACGAAGAAAAGCCCAGGAAAAACAATGCATTCCTATGCATTTTCCACGCAATGACGTTGATTCATATGCACTGGCGGATACATGTATGGTAATTGGTAAATGGTGGGTGTACTAGAAATTGATAATTTTTTATGTTAATTATTCATTTTATTGATTATGTGCACCAATAAATTTATTTTTTTTTGTGTTATTTATCCATTTTACAAATTATATCCACTTGAAATTTTTTAGATTCACAAATAAAATATATGTCGAACTTAAAAAAATATTTCTAATTTTGTCACTGCGAATATGTTACGAATACACAAATTAGCGCCCGAACGTTATTATACTTTCCTTAGGGCCAAAGGGTGGATTTTGCATCTTCTTAGTACTTTCTTGGTCGTTGAGAATAAATGTATATGGAAAATGTAATTGTTTTTATAGAATAAGTTCATGGAAATTTCTATGAAGAAACTCTACACTGCTGCTTTTCATCATCTTGCAGGGTATTAGGTTTCTTCTGGTACAAGTTGATAGTTAGGCTGAGTTCTGATTATTTTAAAGTCATTTTATTTAGATCTCAGAAAAAGAAAATTCTCGTACTAATATTTATTTATTTTATTTACAAGCAGGACCATCCCTGAGTGCGGGTCATAAGGATGATGGTCCAAGGTCCACTCATATTAAGGCCCGTGATTTATATTTTTCTAATATTTATTATTATGTCTAATTTTTTAATATTAGTTATTAATGATCTACTATTAAAATTTATTTGTTTTTCGATAATTGTTGTTATTGGTCAATTTTTTAAATAATTATTATTTGAGAATCAATTTTTTCAATATTTGTAATTAGACATATTCTAAAAATTCAGTTTTTTTTTTCAATATTTTTATTATGATTTTAATTTTTTGTATTACTTATTATCATGGGCCCATTTTTTTAATACTTGTTATTAGAGATTTACTCTCAAAATATAATTTTTTCACTATTGGTTATTAGAGGTCTAATTTTTTTCAATACTTATTATTAGAACTCATTTTTTTCTATATTTATTATTAGGTACATACTATAAAAATTTAATATTTTTCTAATACGTGTGATTAGAACCTGTTTTTTCTAAAACTTGTTATTATAAGCATAATCTTAAATTTTATTTTTTCCAATACGTATTATTACGGGCCTAATTTTTAGTTTCGCCCTTAAGCCACCAAAATGCCAGGAGCGACCTTGTTTACAAGAATGAAAATTTGAGATTTTATATCCAACACTCCGATGCTGGAATGAGTACTTATCCTTAGTTCGGGCCATTGATAGTATGCACAAACGAGATTAGATGACTCATTTCAAATAGATTTTATTTGAAAGCAGTGACGAAATTATATGGGGTGGGAAAGGGTAATTGTTTCCCACTCTAAAATACTTTTTACCTTTTAATAATTTCTTACATATATATGTTTTGTTTGGCAATTAGCGGATAACGAATTATATTAGCAAATAGCTGATTTGACTAACGGATTGCATTAGCTGATTGTATAAAAGTGTTTGGTAAAATTAACTTATAGTTGATAACTATTTGATTATTTGAACAAGCAAAATGACATATAAGGACACGATTATATTCAATACTTGAATAATTTATTAGTTATTATTGTTTATATCAATTAATATTAATTATATTATGAAAATTATTTTTTAATATCATTGTTAAACATATATGAATGATGTATATATTATTTTTTTATTTGTAAAATTATTTTTTAATATAATTTTAATAATTATTAAATATAGATGTATATATTAATTTCTTATTTATAAAATTATATTTTGAATATAATTTTATTAGTTATTAAATTTATATGTATATACTAATTGATTATTTATGAAATTATTTTTAAATTTTATTAGTTATTCAAATTTATGTTATTTAAAAAAAACCGTCTTCCAATTAGAACATGTCATGTTTTTTATATTTTTAATTTTTGAATTTCTTTAATAATCTAAATTTCTTTAAAAACCATAAAGTTTTAATTTCTTTCAATCAAACTCCCAAAGCACATCTCTCTTACCATCCAACATCCTCCACAAGTTGGTGGTTCATCGTTCACCGCTCACCGTCCAAGCATCGTGTACTTTATCGTTCGATATCTTTCATGCTCTACTCGTCGGTAAGAACCCAATCGACATCTTTTTTCTTCATTGTTGGGTGTTCGTCGACGGTGCAATCGACGGTTCATTCGTCAGTTTTTGACGATGAGATAATGAAGTTTTTAATAGCGGGGGTCCAATGAAGATAATGGTGGTCGGTGGTTGTTGAATCGATTGTCGTAGTGAATGAATTCAAGGATTTAGAGTTAGGGTTTGAGGTTTCTTTTAGAGAAATTAAATATTTTTGGGTTAATTAACATTTTTTTATTTTTTTATTTTTCTCATTTTCGAATTTTAATTTTAGAAAATGAGAAAACCACGTGTACAAATTTCATTGGATAACGAAAAAATGTTGTCACAGAAAAACCTTAATTGGGTCATAGAATGAAACGTTATGCACTTATTTAACCCAAATTTTAAGTTAGGCATCTATATAGAAAAATGATATAATTTGGTACTTATTTGACCGTTAAGCTTAAAAAATACTCATTAAATCTCTCTCTCTCTATATAATATAGAACAATTGTCATTTTAATTTTGTATAGAAATCCTTTATTTTCTAATATTTATCTCGTAACAATCAATTTTAATTTCAATTTTCTAATTAAACTATAATTATCTTTTTTTAAATAACAACATAATGTCATTCAGATAATTTTTCATTTATATAAAAGGGTAAACTTCACCGGAGGTCCCTTTTGTTTAGACCGTGTTCTGTTTTGGTCACCCATTTTGAAAAAAAAGTTATTCTTGTCATTTACATTTTCGATCTATTTTATTTTGGTCATCGTGCCTTAACACCCGTTAGTTTGATGACGTGGCATGTTAGTCAAAAGAATTAATTTCTAATTTGACCCTTAAATTTTAAACAAAATGTTAATTTAACCCATAAATTCTCTCAACCTCACTCTATGCTTTCACTTATTGTTTTTCTCCTCCACCATCACAGTGGGCTCTCATAATATCTCACTTCTGCCATAATTGGGGAACTTTTATTCTCTTGACATGGATGCCTATATACTACAATCAGGTATTTGAAACATGCTTCAATGAACAATGTCAACTTTACAATTGACATGGTTGCCTATAAAGTAATGTGTAACCAAAGGTAATGCAGCTTTTGATAAAGGGCAAATGTGGAGGAAAGGGTGGAAAGAAGGAGGACATAGATGTGGTCGGAGCAACGATATTGTGGGATAAAAGTGAGGCTGAGAGAATTTAGGGGTCAAATTAATATTTTGTTTAAACTTTAGGGGTTAAACTAGAAATTAATCTTTTTTACTAACGTGTCGCGTCATCAAACTAACGGGTACTAACGGCACATTGACCAAAATAAAATAGATCGAAAACGTAAGTGATAAGAATAATATTTTTTCAAAATAAATGGCCGAAATAGAACATGGCTCAAACAAAATAGACATCCGGTGAAGTGTAGCCATATAAAAAAAATATTATTATTTTCACTCATTTTCTGATAATTTCTAAACTAATTAAATAAATTATTTATTATCCGAATTGGAGAAGTCCACAGTCCACAGAGACAAAAAAAAAATGATAATAGACGGCAAAGATTCCAAGACCAAGAGACAATCAAAGTCCCGCCCATCTTCCCCGCGTCGTTCGCGTTCATCAAATGTTACGCCACCGTCGGCCTCTTTGGTCGACGGTGAACTGGCAGTGACGGAGCGAGAAGGGAGCTCCGCAATCACCAGTCTCTTTGAAGATCTCCAAGTTTCACAGGATTCAAGCCGTAACCCCCGGAGCTTTCCTTACAACGTCAAACAACAATGCTGGGAAAAAGCCGAGAAGGTCAAGGGACGAGACCCAGATCGCTGGCGGCGTGACGCTGTTGGTAACATTGTTTTCAGGAAGCTCGTTGGTTGTCCTGGTTGCTTGTGCCATGACTATGATCATATCATCCCCTACTCCAAGGTATGCTTTTTTTTTGCTTTTCCCCCTTGAATTGAAACATTCTGCTATATCTATGAACATTAATTTGAAGATTTGGATTTAATTTGTTCTAGAATTTGTGAATTTGAAATGCATTAATCGTGTATCAATTAATTGAGATTCCATATTATTATATATTTTTATCAAAAACATGAATTGTCAACTTCACAAATACGATTGAGAACTCATCATTACATTTGTATGTGTTTCATCACAAAAGTCACTCTATTTTTGAAACCCTAATCCATCTTTTGTATTCTAAGTTTCCAAAAAGCTACCTTGATTGTTTTTTTTATCCTGTTTATTGGAGCTGTTTTCTGAAGTGGATTTGGGTGTTGTAGGTATGTTCTGGATTCATTTTGTACTTCCTGATTTTATATATTGTGTGTATTTTTGTTATTGTAATTCTTTACTCGTAATCATGGAGAATAAGCTTTGAGTTATAGGTGGCCATTAGCTTGTACGATGCTAAGTTTTTTTTTTGTTCATTTATTTTTGAAGTTTTCCATGTATTAGAAGGTTCTTTGATTGTAATATCTACATAATCATAACCTGATAATATTCTTTGAGAGTATTTTGAAGGCTCATCTTTTATTTCTGGTATTATTTTAGGTCATGCACCTTAGAGTTTATTCCAGAAGAAAAATTGTTTCTTGCTCCATTATAGTCGAAAAGACAAAACAGATATTAGCAAAAAAAGAGACAAAACAAGATTGGAGTTTAAAGTTGATTTGTTGCTCCATTTCTTGTGGGAAATTATACCTCTTCTATTTTGTTGTAAGACTACAATGGCATATGTGAATGTGATTGCAACGTTGCAAAGACTTCCATTGCTATATTCTGTATTTCTGTAGACAAAGATGTTAAGACTTTGCATCTGCAAGGACCAAAATTGATCAGATCCCTTAGGGAAGGATATAATTTTAGTTCAGCTCTGGTCATGACTTTTCCATTTCTTAACGGAAATGTTTCGAAGAACTATAGAAAAGTTTCTTTTTGGCTGAATAATTTATTCCTAATTACTCTAAAGAAAAGCACTACATTATAGGAAGCAAAGAAATTCAATCTCTGTTAGCCGAGAATCATTTGGTAGAAATATCTGGCTGTCATGATGAGTAGCAGTACTAATAAAACTCTAAAAGTAAACAATAAGTGAAGATCAAAAGTTGGTGATAAGGTGGTAGAAGCCATAGTAGTTGATGGGTCTGTAGGCAGCATGTGAAAGATTCCCTGTTATGCTGTTCTGGTTCGTTTAGTTGATGTTTAATTCTATATTTTTCACATACAATACAAGATGATATAAGTTGCTAAGGAGGACCTTCTGAGCCCTGGGAACTTGAGGCTAATCTCATATTTTCCAAAGGTTTAATGTTTGAAGAAGATTCACAGGACGCCTATAGACAAATTTTTTTATACTTTTTATACTTTTATTGTTCATTATATATTACTTCCTTTTGTATCATGACCTTAATTTCTATTATTTTCTCAGATATTCAATTAATGCGTACTTAACAAAAAGTTGATTTCTTTCTAATGATACTCTCTTTGTTATTCAAGCAAAGACTGTCCCTGAACTTTCCATCTCTTTTGAATTTCTTGTGTAGTATTGTAATATGCATGAAATCCATGTTTCTCTAGTCTGGATCTACAGAGCCTGGCTCTTGATTAATATTCTTTTCATGAATTTCAGGGAGGAAAAAGCACGCTAGATAACTGTCAGGTTTTACAGGTATGAGATTTTCCCTCTTATTGCATATTCAAATTTCATTTTTCTTTTTTTTTTCTTCTAAATTTCCTAATGTCTTTTCAAGGGGGGAAACCCCATGTGCTTCTGTTTTCACAATTTCACTCAACCTGCCAAAATAAAAAATATATATTTATTTTTGCAATGTAATAAAGTATGTCTCTACTGAAAGTTGTTGATGTTTTCATGTATTTAGACAGCTAACAGAATTGGCAGCTACTTGCCTCTTGAGTCTCTAATACACTTTGTTGACATAAATCATAGTAATGTTGCAATTTGAGCCCCGAGAATCATCTCTCTGGGCTACCCATTTTCCTCTCATTAAACTGAGCGCAAAGGTCTATTGGATTGCAACCAGTCCACCTTGATTTGCCTTACCATAGGGCAGCCATTATAAATCCTCCATAAGAAAAAGGATAGAAAATGAAAAGAACCAAGTATTAAGCATGCTAATGGAACTCTTTAACTAAACATATTAAAGTATCCTAATCATTTTTACGTATTTTGAAATGAATGTACATAGTATGTTTTTGAATATAATATTTCCTTTAGAAACTACCTTATTTAAGTTTGCATGGTATGAGTAGCCATAGAACAGTTGAAATTGCCATTCTCTGGCCTGATACCTGTCAGTGATGAAACCAAGTTTAAGTTAGTTGGGGGAAAAGAATGTTAGTTGTAATATTTTTACTAGTATTTGGTTAACTAAGATAGTTAAGGGGTTGGGACTTTTTTTCCACTTGTTAATTATGGCACGTACATATGTCTTTCTTAACATTGAATAGACCAAGCAGTCATTCATCTACTTGTCATTCAAAATGTATAGATTTTCTCAACAATCTTCATTGATGAAAATCTCGTAATTGTATGCCAACTGGTAAAAGTGAGTTAAATATATTTTCTTTAGTTAGAAAGTGACTCCTGTTTTCAATGTGACATCAGTTCTCAATTTCCAATTAGAGATCTCAGGTTCAAACTCTTGGAATTGCATAATTTAGAGGATGACAGTTAACCAGTGTTTAAAAAGGCGCTACTGAGGCGCGCCTAGGCGCTAAGGCGAGGCGAGGCGAGGGTGAAACGCCTAATTGGGTCTAGGCGAGGCGACTTCAATGAGGCGCAGCAAGGCGCGCCTAAGGCGCTGAGGCGTCGAGGCGCAGAAAGGCGTCGAGGCGCAGAAAGGCGCCGCCTGTTCACTTTTTTTGTTCTTTTTGGCTTTTTTTAATTTTTTTTATTATTTTTTACATACTAACTTGGGCCAAAAGTGAGACCAAACAAAAATAACATTAATCAAATGAAACTTAAATTAATTTGGTTGAGTTAATGTGTAATTTGAACTTAAAGCATAACACACTATATATATAAAAATTAATTAAATTGGATCAAATTTAAATTCAAATGAATTTGGTTGAGTTTTAAAAATTGAACTAAATTTAATTGAGTTTAGGGGTTTTAGTGTAGGGGTTTAGAATTTAGGGTTTATGGCTAGAATTTAGGGGTTAGGGTTAGGGTTAGAAATTAGGGTTTAGGTTTTAGGATAATATGGTTAGTGATTTAGATTTTAACCTACAAACCTTAAATTTTAACCCTAAATCCTAAATTCTATCAACAACCCATAAATTCAAAACTACTAAACTTAAACCCATAAACCCTAAATAAACTCCCTAAACCCTAAACTAAGACATTGTATAAACAAAGTTTCTACAAGCGCTTGTGCATGGAATAATTACTCATATCATATATCCTTTTGAGATTATTATATAACTAGCTTTGTGTATCTACAGTATAAAAGATTTCATATTGCATGATAAAATGCAATTTCATATGCTTTTTGATTGAAAAGTTAAAGGTAAATAAAAGGAAGAGCTTTTGTTGAACTTATATTCCTTTTTAAAGTACTAATTTTCATTCTTGTTTTGTACTAAAATGCAATGTCATGTGCATTTATACATTCTCCTTGATTTTTCATGTTGAAGTTGAACATTTCAAAGAATCTCATTATTCTTATTACCCAAAATTTTATTGAATGTAAAGAATTTTCAAGTGATGTTTTATGTAACTTGTATATCTTTTATTTTCAAAATGTGCGCGCGTGCGCCTCTCGCCTCTCGCCTTGCGCCTCGGATATAAAACCCCTATTGCCTTAGGGCGCCTTTTGCCTTTTTTAACACTGAGTTAAACCGATTTCCAATTTAGAGATCTTAGGTTCAACCCCTAGGAAGTACATGGATTAGGAGATGACAGAGAGTTAAACTGGTTTCCAATCCAGCGATCTTAGGTTCAAACCTTGGGAAGTGGATGGATTAGAAATGAGAGAGAATCACCTCCCGATGTGTTGTCGAAGGCTTAGTGGGACTCTTTTCCCACCATAACATAACAAATTGATCCAGTCTTTAGTGTATCAATACTTTTTGTACTTATAAGTGATAGCAAACTCTTTCTATTGATGCAGTCAATCTTTATATAGAAGAAAACCATTTAAAAATAAGGATACAGATAAAAGTTAGCCTATACATTCTTGTATGCAGGTCTTCCTATGATGGCAGTTCAACCAAATAGAGTTTAGAAGAAAATGGTTGTAGAGTTGAAACATGCTAGTCCATATTTGAGTGCTTAATCTTTCACTATTAAGTCTTCTTTGATTCCCATTTGTGAGGATCTGAGCTTCTCTTTTCCAGAATCAGCTGATGCAGAAAAAGCTGATCTAATGCCATTGAGTTCAATAATAGTTTTGAATCACTCAAGAGTATTTTGAATCTGATGTTTGAGATATTGTTTCGATGACTTTAGGCAACCGTTAATCGATCAAAGGGAAACCGGACTGAGTTGTCCAAAGCTGATCTTATTCAGAAAAGTTCATATTGTCGGGTTTCAGGTAAACTTAATGTTGTACAATATAGTTTCCCCCATTCCTGCTATGATAACTACCGGATGTGGTAATCTGTGACTTTCAACTGTTTATAGGTCGCGACATGGATTTGATTGAACTTTCAGCTTATGGCAATGTTCACCATGGGGAGGATTCAGGTGGGTGTAGAATTCAATAATAGTAATATCTGCTGTAGGAACTAGTCATGGTACTGATTCCAGGATATATCTATATAGTTGTACTGTTGAAATGATGATTGAGGTCAAAGATGAAATCCTGAAAGAACATTTTCTTAGTATTATGTGATTATCGCAACTCTTTGTCTCAGTATTTTTTAGGGTAAACTTCACTCGTGACCTCGGTCCGAAATTTTATAAAATTGTTCATATGCTATATGGGTTAGGATCTACTTACATCCTATAAAATTTAAAAGTCCTTACGGTAAGAATGTAATTATTTTGAGACGAGTCATTACAATTTTATCTTAAATCCGACTTCACCCTAACTCTAACTACTTCTTTCCCATAACCAGTTCCGTCCCGTTTTAAATCTATTTTTTTTAAAAATCCGATCACATTGAATCGAGTCAGAATCCGACATTTTCGTATTGTTTTGTCATCTTTACGTTCAAACACGAAGGAGACAAAAATTTTGGATGTGATTTAAGTGTACACATGAAATATTAGTTTTGATTCAATTGTTTACGTTTAAAAATATAAGTTCACTCATTCATTTTTGTTTGGTTGACTATAGTGTTAGTGATTTATGAAGATTGAATTAATCTCATGTATAAAATATAAATAAGTCAAAAAATCTTTACTCTAATAATCAACTGTTAAACCTAGACATATATATGTAGATCATGTCACAAATTCCAAAGTTAAAGTCTATGCTAATAGAATTAAGGGTTAGGGCTGAAAATTAATTGTTTAAACTTTTGATTAAATAGAAAGAAAATCACATTCTTTTTTTTAAAAAAATACGTCGAATTTATTCATAAAGAAAAAATTAGGTAGAAAGTTTACAACTTGATCCAAACAAATCCCTAAAAACAAAACTAACGCCCTTAAATAAAACATGACTAGAAAAGAAGAAGGTAAAAAAACTAATTCAAATATCCAAAATAAACTAGATACAAAAAATCACCAAAGCTCAACGATGAAGGTAAAAACATCAACAACAACATTAAAAATGGATATTGCAGAATTGGGGTACGTTGACAACACGTTTATTACCAAAACTCGATCGCAAACAATAACGGTGATTAATCTTCCATCTAAATTCAAATCGAGGGTCCAAAGCAAGGAGATCAACAGGATAACCAAAGTAGCGCTGTAACCCTCTCGTCTCGGTCTGGACGACTGACCGATCCGAGCAGGTCACACGGGAAAAATCGAAGTGAAACCCGTTAAGGTCCCGCATCGGTTAGCAACCCTAGAAAATTTTCTTCCATTATCTTGTCTAGATGGATCATTAAACCCTATGTGTGAAACGACAGCGGATGAACAAGACAGGACTTTGCAGACGGAATGTAAGTTAATTTAAATTTACCATGTATTCAAGTTAGCCCGTTTTCTTACGTACGCGCCCAAACCAAACATAAACGACTACAAACAAGGCTCACAAGAAAGCACACAACAACCCGAACCCTAGCCCAACACTTGAGGACCTCCAAAGATGCCAAAAGCCTAAATTACAGGCTTGCCCGTTTCGAGACACGGGCCCCAGTTTTAAAAGCCAAACTATTCGTACCGATACGGCCCGTCTCGTTTCGGTACAGGGTCCTTTTTCGCCTAGACGTTCCGAAACACGTTCCGGAACAGGCCTTCACGGTAGCCAAACCGTTTCGGTACGCGTATCGGAACAGGGGTTCATAGTAGCCAAACCGTACCAAAACGCGTTCCTGTAACCCCCTAGACCCGCCTATGCGTTACGACGGATCCTAGGAAGCCACATTAGGGTCACATGAGCGACCCACGGTAAAAATACACATAAAATATTTTCTCTGAAAAATACATATTAGATTATAACTGTAACTTTAGTTGTAAATACTCTTTCATGAAAACATTTAAACATATAACAGGATTTCAGAAAACATTTTACAGACACTATCATGAAACAAAGATGATATGCATGCCCACTAACTATGTCGGTACCGTACTCCAAAAGCATCGCCGAGAGAACTCCGAACACTGATGTTAAACGTTATACCTTTAACCTGTGATGGTAAAAACAACGTGAGCTTGGAAAAGCTCAGTAATACAAAACTACCAAAAGATGCTATAAGCTCATGCAACTATATGGTAAGCATAACATTTTCATGATGCTTTACGTAATAACGGTCTTCATTTCTTTATCGATATTTCAGGTAACGTTATACTTGAGAATAACGGTACTTATTCTTTATTCAATCATCGAGAATTAGACGGTAATTATAGGCTATTAATGTACAGAGGTGGAATTAGAGAGTTCGGTTCCTAGTGTGTTCCAAACGGTGTAGGTAAAACATGTACAACAACAGTATAATATACATTTTCAGTTCAAAACATAAAGTTCAAGTAACAATACGGTACGATTTAATCTTTTATCAACCCTCATCTTAGGAACGGTACGATACGGTATGGTAGGTATTACCCTAGCCGAAGCATAGGAACCTGCAACGGTAACGGTGAGGAATTACCCTAGCCGAAGCATAGGAACCTGTAACGGTAACGGTGAGGAATTACCCTAGCCGAAGCATAGGAACCTGTAACGGTAACGGTGAGGAATTACCCTAGCCGAAGCATAGGAACCTGTAACGGTAACGGTATTACCAGCTAGATCAGAGCTGAACCTACGGTCACTTCATATTCTATCCCAAGTATACCAGTATCAATCTATGTAACGGTTCGGTGATCAATAACAACTGAAATTTCGGTAGATATAAAATAGACATGTATTTTCCATATAACGGTACTCAGAAGCATATTGTTCAATCAAAACTATGATGTATCACCCATATAATATAATCATGCTTTCGTCATGTAAAACAATATTAAAACGGTTATATAGCACACAAGGAACACACTAGGTGGAATCGTTTATTTCCTTGGAGATACTTGACATTTACAGAAGAGAACATATTAACTTTGACGGTTGAACGAATCTTTGAAACAAGACCCCTATTAAAAGAGGGGTTTGAACTAACAATTTAATCCGGATAGTCAGGAGATGATACATCAAAATCTTGAGAGTTTAGGCATTTCATGAGTGATTTAGCCATTTACTTATAAGGCATTATGGTCATTTTATCATATGCGGGCATTTTGGTAATTTATACCAACAAGATGTAAACGGTAGCTCAGAAATTCTATTTGCTCATCGGGTATCCAACCTAGAGGTGGCAAACGGGTCAATTGGTTCGGGTTCGGTTCAGGTCATTTCGGTTTCGGTTATTTCGGGTATGATATTTTCGGTTCAGATTCGGTTTCGGTTTTGGTTCGGTTTCGGTTCGGTTTTTGTTCGGGTCTATTGTGTTTCAGGTCATTTCGAGTCGGTTGATTTCGGTTCGGTTATTTTCGGTTCGGTTGATTTCGGTTCGGTTATTTTCGATTAAATGAGAGATCAGTCGTTTTTAATCAAATTCTTAGGTTGGTCAGATTTTTACACCCTATATATGACTTTATAAAGTCAATATATTTGGCATTTTAGTGATTTGCGCGGCTGTTCATATTTTATCTTTCTTTATTTCTATTAATCGGGTCCATTCGGTTCGGGTCTATTCGGTTCGGGTCCATTCAGTTCAACTAAATTCAGTTCAGTTTCGGTTCGGTTTATTTCGGGTTTCAGATCAAATTTCGGATCAGATTTCGGGTCAATTTCGGGTTGATTTTCGGTGTCAGTTCGGGTCTGGGTTCGGGTAATTCGGTTCGGGTTTTGGTTCTCGGGTCAAGTTTGCCAGGTCTAATCCAACCAGGCATTCAGAGATTTCTACATTAAGATTTTTCACGATATCTGATACATTCGGGGCTATTTTGATTACTTTGGTCAACGAGGGCATTTTGGGTCTTTTAACAATTATGGGTGATTCGTAATTTCCTGTCCAGGTATCTTTCACATTTAAACATCTCACCCTAATGCTCAGAATTGGAGATTAGCTGCCTCATTCGAGCATTTCGATCTTATTTAATTTATCATACTCGTTTCTACATTCGATTTAACTTGAGCAGATTTAACAGTACTTATCATCATTTTTATGCATGCATTAACACATACCAACATGCTCATAAAGCATACAAGAGGTAGTAGTGTATTACCTTAGTTCCAAGCTATAACAGTTGATTCGTGACACCTCATTCGATCGCACTCGATTCCAATATTCGACGGCTTCCAACATCTCAAATTCAAAGATACTTGATACCTTCAACAACATAGATTCACATTTCAGTCCTTATCCAAAGAGCTCTTAACAAAATTAAACACACAATTACTTTCGGGTTCAAAGTCAGATTCAGAGGCCTTCGGGTCAGAATTTCACAAAACGGGCTTCAAAAACGGACTCAGGACGTTGAAAAACATAAAATAGGAGTTTTCGGAAAATTTGACTTTTTGGTCAAAGTCAACTGTCAAAGTCAAAGTCAATGGTCAACGGTCAATGCTGACGTCAGCAGTCAACGCTGACGTCATGCTGACGTCATTGGTTTGACTTGGTCAACGGGTCGGGTCGGTCAACGGGTCGGACCAGTCAACGGGTCGGACCGGTCAACGGGTCGAACCGGTCAACGGGTCAGACCGGTCTGAACCGACTGGTTCAACGGCCACCGTCCAGGGCGGCCGGAAATCGCCCCGGACGGTGCGTGTGGCTCACGCGCGGCCTAAAATGGTGGAAAACGAGCCGGAAAACACCCCGATTACACCAATAACATTATTTACTCATCAAATTCTCAAAAATTTTCGGTATTTGGCCATAAATCTTACCGATCTTACCAAAACGGAGAGGGGAGAAACGATTTCGGCGCAACTCCTGCGAAGCCTCTCCCGGTGTCGGATGACCAAACGGCCAGAGGGATTTTGTTCCATTCTACACGGAGATCAATCCTGCGCCGTCGACGCGCTCAGCTGGTGACGGGAACGGTCGGAAAAAACTGAATATTCGCAGCGGGAAACCCTAGGTTCGTCGAACTTTTGACCCAAAATCAACGGCGAATGGCAGCTCCGGTGTGCGAGTGGATAAGGGCGTTTGGCTCGGGACTCGACGGTGAGCACACCGATGGTGGTCGTGCACACTACCGATCGACGGTGGCCGAGATCGATGGGGTTCGTCGGGGAAGAGGAACGGTTTGGTGAGAAGAGAAATTTTGGAAAACAAAATTAGATCCAGATCTAATTGTGTGCATTAATTGGGGTGGTTGGGGGATATATCAGATTAATATTTTTTTTTTATTTTACAAAATAGAAGTCAATAACGTATCATGAAGTTTGAGGTAGATTATAACAGAATACTTTCTTAGCCTAAACGGTTAAGGCTTGCACTCATGATCCCCTAGGTCAAGGGTTCAAACCTTCGTGGAAGCACTATTTTTTTTTTAAGTGTTACAATTCTCCCCTCCTTAAAAAAATTTCGTCCTCGAAATTTACCTGAATCAGACAAATGCAGAAATTGTTCTCTGATGGATCCTTCGATCTCCCAATTAGCCTTACTAGGACTCCGATTTCTCCACTGTACTTTTACTATCGGAAAGCGTCGATTCCTCAGAACTCTTGCATCAAAATCTAAGATCTGAATCGGTGTCTCTTCATAGGACAAGTCTAACCTCAACTCTACATTCTGAACTTGAATGACATGACTAGGATCGTGATGGTATTGTCTCAACATGGACGCATGGAAGACATCATGGATACGGCTGAGCTGAGGAGGTAACTCAAGTTGTTAGGCAACTGGCCCAACTCTCTTCATGATACGGTACGGCCCAATGAATCTCGGACTCAGCTTACTTTTTTTTTTTTTAGAACTTTCTTCTATGGAGATACTTTTAGAAAAACTTGATCACTGACTTCAAACTCAATATCTTTTCTTCTCCGATCAGCATAATATTTCTGTCTGTCAAAGGCCTCTTTCATCCATTCTTGTACTGAAACTCATCCTTTAGAGTATACTTGCTTCTCATGATTTTTTTTTTCACAGATCAATTTGGTCGTGTCCTCAATAACTCATATTGACTTGGATCAACAATCATCTCATCATACATTCCAGACCTGTTTATTAGAATACGGTAATTGCACCCTTACAGAACCTTATATAATGTCAAGCAAACACTTGTCTCATAACTTTTATTATAAACGGTCTCAGTCAAGGATAAGAGACATTCCGATCTTCCACAGAAGTCAATCATAGCACCCAAAGGTATATCTTTCAGAGTTTGAATTACTCTTTTAGGTTGACCAAAATTTTCAGATGAAAAGAACTACAACTACAGTTCAGATAAGCACTCTTAGGAGTCCAACAGCTACTCCCATAATCAGGATGTAAACATCAAATTTTCAATTAAAGATAATATTTAACGATATACTAAGCCACACCATGGAGGAGATGCCTTTCTTCATACTGATCGAACACATCTAAGGTCATTAATGGATATCACTTACCTTCAACGTAATATTCAGACAATTATTTCTTTTGTATTTAACAGAGGCACCACAGATTATACACTTTCTGCACGATTGCAAACACTTCACTCTGAAGTTCATAGAGTTTTTTTTTTTTTTCACATTTCCGTTAGGGTATTTTCAAACACAGTCGTTATCACCGAATAGCCTTTCATGAAATCTTACATCGGTCATCCCACATTATCAAACATTTATTCTCAATCTGATTCACAAGTATAAACCATCTCAAGTTCCTCATCCAGATTCTAATTCAACCATTTAATTCAAAACACAGACGAACATTATATACATTTTCTGTAAGCAGATGTTGAGTTATGGAAGGCAGAATACTCAGATTCGGTTATTTTAGGAGAAAGGATTCAACATCAGAGTTTCGGCTCGGAGGAGTACGTTTATGACTTAGGGGCATGCACAGATCAGACACCATATGACAGACGATCGGTTGATCTACCCAGAATGACGCAACTCTAAGCTCTGATACCACTAAATGTAACCCCTTAGACCCGCCTATGCGTTACGACGGATCCTAGGAAGCCACATTAGGGTCACATGAGCGACCCACGGTAAAAATACACATAAAATATTTTCTCTGAAAAATACATATTAGATTATAACTGTAACTTTAGTTGTAAATACTCTTTCATGAAAACATTTAAACATATAACAGGATTTCAGAAAACATTTTACAGACACTATCATGAAACAAAGATGATATGCATGCCCACTAACTATGTCGGTACCGTACTCCAAAAGCATCGCCGAGAGAACTCCGAACACTGATGTTAAACGTTATACCTTTAACCTGTGATGGTAAAAACAACGTGAGCTTGGAAAAGCTCAGTAATACAAAACTACCAAAAGATGCTATAAGCTCATGCAACTATATGGTAAGCATAACATTTTCATGATGCTTTACGTAATAACGGTCTTCATTTCTTTATCGATATTTCAGGTAACGTTATACTTGAGAATAACGGTACTTATTCTTTATTCAATCATCGAGAATTAGACGGTAATTATAGGCTATTAATGTACAGAGGTGGAATTAGAGAGTTCGGTTCCTAGTGTGTTCCAAACGGTGTAGGTAAAACATGTACAAAAACAGTATAATATACATTTTCAGTTCAAAACATAAAGTTCAAGTAACAATACGGTACGGTTTAATCTTTTATCAACCCTCATCTTAGGAACGGTACGATACGGTATGGTAGGTATTACCCTAGCCGAAGCATAGGAACCTGCAACGGTAACGGTGAGGAATTACCCTAGCCGAAGCATAGGAACCTGTAACGGTAACGGTGAGGAATTACCCTAGCCGAAGCATAGGAACCTGTAACGGTAACGGTGAGGAATTACCCTAGCCGAAGCATAGGAACCTGTAACGGTAACGGTATTACCAGCTAGATCAGAGCTGAACCTACGGTCACTTCATATTCTATCCCAAGTATACCAGTATCAATCTATGTAACGGTTCGGTGATCAATAACAACTGAAATTTCGGTAGATATAAAATAGACATGTATTTTCCATATAACGGTACTCAGAAGCATATTGTTCAATCAAAACTATGATGTATCACCCATATAATATAATCATGCTTTCGTCATGTAAAACAATATTAAAACGGTTATATAGCACACAAGGAACACACTAGGTGGAATCGTTTATTTCCTTGGAGATACTTGACATTTACAGAAGAGAACATATTAACTTTGACGGTTGAACGAATCTTTGAAACAAGACCCCTATTAAAAGAGGGGTTTGAACTAACAATTTAATCCGGATAGTCAGGAGATGATACATCAAAATCTTGAGAGTTTAGGCATTTCATGAGTGATTTAGCCATTTACTTATAAGGCATTATGGTCATTTTATCATATGCGGGCATTTTGGTAATTTATACCAACAAGATGTAAACGGTAGCTCAGAAATTCTATTTGCTCATCGGGTATCCAACCTAGAGGTGGCAAACGGGTCAATTGGTTCGGGTTCGGTTCAGGTCATTTCGGTTTCGGTTATTTCGGGTCTGATATTTTCGGTTCAGATTCGGTTTCGGTTTTGGTTCGGTTTCGGTTCGGTTTTTGTTCGGGTCTATTGTGTTTCAGGTCATTTCGGGTCGGTTGATTTTGGTTCGGTTATTTTCGGTTCGGTTGATTTCGGTTCGGTTATTTTCGGTTAAATGAGAGATCAGTCGTTTTTAATCAAATTCTTAGGTTGGTCAGATTTTTACACCCTATATATGACTTTATAAAGTCAATATATTTGGCATTTTAGTGATTTGTGCGGCTGTTCATATTTTATCTTTCTTTATTTCTATTAATCGGGTCCATTCGGTTCGGGTCTATTCGGTTCGGGTCCATTCAGTTCAACTAAATTCGGTTCAGTTTCGGTTCGGTTTATTTCGGGTTTCAGATCAAATTTCGGATCAGATTTCGGGTCAATTTCGGGTTGATTTTCGGTGTCAGTTCGGGTCTGGGTTCGGGTAATTCGGTTCGGGTTTTGGTTCTCGGGTCAAGTTTGCCAGGTCTAATCCAACCAGGCATTCAGAGATTTCTACATTAAGATTTTTCACGATATCTGATACATTCGGGGCTATTTTGATTACTTTGGTCAACGAGGGCATTTTGGGTCTTTTAACAATTATGGGTGATTCGTAATTTCCTGTCCAGGTATCTTTCACATTTAAACATCTCACCCTAATGCTCCGAATTGGAGATTAGCTGCCTCATTCGAGCATTTCGATCTTATTTAATTTATCATACTCGTTTCTACATTCGATTTAACTTGAGCAGATTTAACAGTACTTATCATCATTTTTATGCATGCATTAACACATACCAACATGCTCATAAAGCATACAAGAGGTAGTAGTGTATTACCTTAGTTCCAAGATATAACAGTTGATTCGTGACACCTCATTCGATCGCACTCGATTCCAATATTCGACGGCTTCCAACATCTCAAATTCAAAGATACTTGATACCTTCAACAACATAGATTCACATTTCAGTCCTTATCCAAAGAGCTCTTAACAAAATTAAACACACAATTACTTTCGGGTTCAAAGTCAGATTCAGAGGTCTTCGGGGTCAGAATTTCACAAAACGGGCTTAAAAAACGGACTCAGGACGTCGAAAAACATAAGATAGGAGTTTTCGGAAAATTTGACTTTTTGGTCAAAGTCAACTGTCAAAGTCAAAGTCAATGGTCAACGGTCAATGCTGGCGTCAGCAGTCAACGCTGACGTCATGCTGACGTCATTGGTTTGACTTGGTCAACGGGTCGGGTCGGTCAACGGGTCGGACCAGTCAACGGGTCGGACCGGTCAACGGGTCGAACCGGTCAACGGGTCAGACCGGTCTGAACCGACTGGTTCAACGGCCACCGTCCAGGGCGGCCGGAAATCGCCCCGAACGGCGCGTGTGGCTCACGCGCGGCCTAAAATGGTGGAAAACGAGCCGGAAAACACCCCGATTACACCAATAACATTATTTACTCATCAAATTCTCAAAAATTTTTGGTATTTGGCCATAAATCTTACCGATCTTACCAAAACGGAGAGGGGAGAAACGATTTCGGCGCAACTCCTGCGAAGCCTCTCCCGGTGTCGGATGAGCAAACGGCCAGAGGGATTTTGTTCCATTCTACACGGAGATCAATCCTGCGCCGTCGACGCGCTCAGCTGGTGACGGGAACGGTCGGAAAAAACTGAATATTCGCAGCGGGAAACCCTAGGTTCGTCGAACTTTTGACCCAAAATCAACGGCGAATGGCAGCTCCGGTGTGCGAGTGGATAAGGGCGTTTGGCTCGGGACTCGACGGTGAGCACACCGATGGTGGTCGTGCACACTACCGATCGACGGTGGTCGAGATCGATGGGGTTCGTCGGGGAAGAGGAACGGTTTGGTGAGAAGAGAAATTTTGGAAAACAAAATTAGATCCAGATCTAATTGTGTGCATTAATTGGGGTGGTTGGGGGATATATCAGATTAATATTTTTTTTTATTTTACAAAACAGAAGTCAATAACGTATCATGAAGTTTGAGGTAGATTATAACAGAATACTTTCTTAGCCTAAACGGTTAAGGCTTGCACTCATGATCCCCTAGGTCAAGGGTTCAAACCTTCGTGGAAGCACTATTTTTTTTTTAAGTGTTACAGTTCCGATACGGGTGTCCCTGGAACCACACCCGTTCCGAAACCACCTTACCCGTTCCGAAACGCATGCAGTCTGTGTGTTTCTAAAATCAGTTCTAGGCATCTCCGAACGTCCCAAACATGCCTCAAACATCAAGAATCAAGATACAAGGTGCATATACATACAGTAGAGGCATACACCCTACTTCAAGCATGTCCGAACACTTAACATACATAAAAAGGCCGTCCATAAAAGAATTCAAGCATTCACCAAAATACATTATATATCAAGTCTACATGCCTTTAAACAAACACACATAGCATTCATGGAAAAATGTCCTAAGCCTTCAAAACACAAAGCATTTAAGCAACGATATAAACATGATTTACAATCCACGACATAGAAGCATAAACATATTCAACGATGTATCATCACTTAACATGTTAAAACATCAACAAATCAAACAAAAGAGTTTGGCACCAACTCCATACAAGTCTAGTACCCCCATTGTCTAGGCATTATTACAAAGTCTTAAACCATACTTGAGAACTCCGAAAAGCTCCTCCCTTGCCCGCTTGCCTTTCGTAACTCTAACGATCTGCACGTTGGAAAAAGGAGAGCGTAAGCTTTGAAGCTTAGTGAGCGAAGCTCTAAAACTCATCAATCATGCAGTTTTCAAAACACATTTCTTAAATGATAAGTAAACCATTTGAAAGCACGAAGGAAACACAACAACACAATTACATGGTTTGCACATGCACAACCAAAACACGGTGGGACCACACATCACCGTTCGACTAGTAGTTTTTTGATGGGACCACACATCACCTTACTCTTCTACTAGTCACTACCGGTGGGACCACACATCACCGTAGTTACGACAACCATCATGTGAGGCTCGACACCAACAATGACTACACAACAACAACATCAACGGAAGTAAAGAAAATCCACAAACCACATACAATATCTCAACAATTATTCATGCACCAACACTTAACAAATCAAGGCATAGTTAGTGAACTTACACTTGGGTTTAGGTTAGCCCTCTAGGCTCCACCCAAACCCCTAAGAATCCATTTTTGAAATCAAATCAAGTTCAAAACATTTTCACTCACCGATGAAGCCCAACCGAAAGTCGAAACACCAACTCAAGTCTCCAAATTCCCGAAATAGTGCCCGAAGCTTCTCCGATGATTTCCCTTGATTCTAGTCAATCAAAAATAATGTATTACTCAACCAAATCATCACCAAACACTGTCCAACCACAAGCTACTACCACAAGCCAAATTCTTACAATTTCGAACCAAAGCCATTACCATAAATCCCATTTTCGTACTCACATCAAACCCAGCAGAAAACTAATAATTCCAACACCCAAAACACCTTCAAAACCTCTCCCTAACATTGCTATAACATCAGCCCCACTCTCTAACATAAAACCAAACTAAAAACCCAAGTTTTGACACTTTTAAAATACCCCAAAACCCAATTTTGGGATTGTTGATAAAAATCCCTCATTTCGAGATATAATGTACCTTACAGCAAGATTAGTTCAAAACTTAACTCTACAAATAAAAAATAAGCCAAGAAGCCATTAAAGTTTCACCCTTTTCTTTGAAAGCTTTGAAAACTTGAAATTCTCTACAATGGTGTTTTTCAAAAACTAAAACCATCAAAATGCTAGGAATGAAGAGGACAAGTAAAAACTGGCCTTACCTTGTTGAAATCACTTGAAATGAGGGTTGATTTGATGGAATAGTGACAAGGGATTTGGGGAGATTGGGTTGAAGGAAGAAGATGGTGAAATGTTTCAAAATGCTCTTTTTCTCATCTTTTCCCTTGTTTTAAAAATTACAAGTTTGCCATTAATGAAAACCAAACCTTTTTAATTTAAACCAAAGCTTAATTAAATTTTTAAAACGAACTCACGACTCAAACCCGATTTACCCGAGTAACATCCGACCCCTAAACTCGGAGCGTTACAAGCGCCATCTTGATCAGTCGTGGCAGCGGCAGATCCACCCCTGATAGAAAAGCAAAACAAAAGAAAAATAAGCCAAAAGACTGAATACAAGAAGCAGAATAACGTGCTAATAAACAGATTTATTGAAATAAAATTAAAATCAAAAGAAACGAGATAAATAAATAAAAGAGGGTAATCAACGGTCGACAATCAACACTAAGACTGATGTCGCCGCCGGCCATAAAATATACAAGAATGAACAAAAGGGGATGGCGGCTCTAAAGAAAAAAATTTAAGGGAAAACCCTTGTAATTGTCAAATTACTTTAGTTCCATATTTATGAATAATCACATTCTTAAGATTAAGGTAAAGTATATAATAAGACAACAATAAATCTAAATAATTAATGAATCTCACCAACTCTTTAGACTTTGTTTATAGTGATTGTCGATGAAAAAAAGCCCAACAAACTCCGATAATGAACCCTGATTAATAAATCTAAATAATTGGTATAGTTGTGTAAGACAATACTTATGATAATTACAATTGAAGGAAATGATGAAAAATTAAATCATAAATAAAACAAAAAAAAATGTTTACACAATTTTAATTGATAATTTTTTTATTTATATAGAATCTTACTAAAAGAAGAAAAATTATATCATGGATGATTCCTACCACGTCATCTATGGACCAACCAATAGAAACCACTCACTTCACCATTATAAAATAATTATCAATTAAAATTGTGTAAACATTAATAGTAATACCAATCAAACTCTACACTAATTAATTTGTTAATAAAATATTAAATTAATTGTTCAAAATAATTAAATATACTTTTATTCAATAGAACTCATTTTTGAAAATATTCAAGAAAACTCGAATACCAACTATTATCTTGCTAGCTTAAATAATCATCACCGATTACTGGATCTCTCACTGCCGACACAATAAACAACACACCCAAAACACACACTACGATATTTCTTGATAAACTAAAGAGTTATCATCAATTCAATTACACAACTTTTTACGCCAACAAAAATCACTCAATCGGCCACCACAGGCAGAACACGGCAACTAACTAAGCAGTCGTCGCAGCTGCCACCGATGACACAAGCCTTCTCTTCTTGTAATTAGCCTTGAAACTAGCTTGTCGAAGTCTTTTTGTATCATAACCCATATCCATGTCCGGCGTCTCTTCCAGCATCTTCCTCTCCCTTTTCAACACCTCCACCGCTTCCCTCACTAATACTCCTCCTTCCTCGCCCTCCTGTAACTTCTGCATTATTAATTCATAATTTGGTTGTGTTGAGTTTGTCAAGTTTATATTATTATATACATAACGAATGTTAACCCAATGTAATAAAAAATGAAATGACACCTGGATGTTGTTGATAAGGGTTCGGAGGCTCATAAGCTTCCGATGAGGCCACCTCCGGATTCCGAGTTCCCTACACCTTTTCTTCAACAACGTTAACCCAACGTTAAGCTCTCTGGCTGCATGTGTTATAGGCATGTAGAAATACTGTGAGATTACTTCCCTAGACAGCAACCGTGCCCTAATTCTGCATTGTTCATCCCTGCATTTTTTACCACCAGAAACACTCTCAACTTTCACCAATTGTTCTTCGTCATTAATATCTTGAGTCTCCAGCATTGGCTCGAATAAGAAACCCAGTTCATCCCAGAATCCATTCCCATTTTCTGCAACAAATGTTTCACCTTGAGATACACATACACTTGAACTTTGCTCAATGTTCACCAACAAAGGAACTTCATCGTAAAAACTTGGTTGCATGCAAAACTCATGAAACTGCCAATCCAACGTATCACAATTCACAGTACGCAGTGCTTTCACTGCAAAATCGTTTTAAGCAGAAAATTCATAACTTAGACTTCAGAGAAAAAAACGAGAACGAAACAGAAGTGATGTAAATGTAATTATATATACCTTGAATACTGTAGAGGAAGTTGTGGTGGGAAGAGAGACGAGTGTTCTTCTTTGGCGACCAGTTCAGACTTCAGCCAGAGACTTGCCATTTCTTTTTTCTCTGGCAAAATGATAATGGAGTTTAGGGTTTTGGGATTGTGAAGAGGCGTTAATGGTAGTAATATATAGGGGGAAGAAGTGCAGCAATTATAGTATAATTGCATTGGAAGATGGTGCGCCGTCAATGGATGTATAACTTGTAATGCCCATGCATGAATCTTGATGATGACCATGGCCTTGCTTATTTATTGCTTGTTGTGTGTGCTTCTCAGATTCACAAATATATTAACCTTTTGATAATGTATAGATCTTATGAATAAAATATTTGTATTTGGGTCTCTTTGGATGATATGCATATCATCATAATAAAATAATTTTTAATTTTTTAAAATGTAATAATTTATCTATAGAAAATATATACAAATAAAAGAGAAATATATATAAGTGTCCTAGTAGAAAAGTGGATGATGTTTATCTTAGGAAACACGAGTTCAACTTGTTATGTCTACATGGTGTATGCTCATTGTCAAAGGGTTAAGAATATTTATGAACATATACTACATTGTAATTACATTTAGACGATTCAAAAAAAATCTTAGTTAAAATCAACTAACATTATTTTACTTATTTTTATAACAGTTTCGAATAAAATAAAAAATAAATATAAATTAGGTACGGTTTATAAATTAGGTATGAGTTATAAATTTAAAATATATATAGCATCATCAATATTAATTCAACAATTTTGCAATTAATGGAATAATTTTTTTAAATCATATGGAGAAGTAGTTAATGGCATATTTAAGAATATTTAAGAGAGAGAAAATATATTTTTGGAATGTATGCAACTGTTAATTAAGAAGAAATTATTTGATCTCTATATCTATTAATTTTCTTAGATAGATATATAATTAATTGAACTCATAATTTAATTTTTCCCACTTGTTACCGACGAATAGAAATTTTTTCTTTTTTTGAGTATCTTTATTTATGCCCTACATAAAAATTAGATTTAGGATTTAAGGTTTAATGTTAGGGTTTAGAGAATTTAAGGTAGGATGTATTTTTTAAGATGTAAGATTTAGAATTTAGAATTAGAACTTAAAATTTATTTATTTAGTGTTCACATGTTTGGATTCTTGCTTTGGTGTTTGAGAAGTTTTCAGAATCTCTTTTATTTATTTTTTGTTACCTGAATTTTCTTGCTTTGTTTTCTTTATTGCTCATTTTCTCTATGTAAGTTATATTTGATCATTTTGAATAAAACATCAACTGATTCTTTTAAAAAAAGATAATAATCTAATTTTCGAGAGCAGTAATGAAGATAAAGGAGATTCTGTCGAATCATAGGTTGTATTTTGTGGGGATTCAGATTATCATAAATTCAATATAAAACTCTATTTTCTTTTTCTCACTTCCTAATTGTTTTAGGGTAATTATTTCACGCACCAACAATGAAAACAAATTCTTTTACAAATATTTTAGATTTAGGGTTTAGAGATAAATGTATAGTTTAAAGCTTAAGGGTTTAGCTTTATGAATTTAAATTTTAGGCGTTGTGGTTAGAATTTAGGGTTTATAGGTTAAAGTTGAAATTCTTAGTATATTACCTTAAACCATAAACCATAAACCCTAACTTTTAAACTCTAAATTCTAACTGCAACTCCTAAAATATAAACCCCTAAACCATAAATTAAACCTTTAAACCCTAAATCTAAGACACATAAAAACATTTTGTTTCAACCACCGGTGCATAAAATATTTTTCCTTTGTTTTATCGGTTCATTCTTACTTAAACATCATTTAAAGTTTCCAACATAAAAGGACACACTCAGATAATAAAAATGACAGACAGAGGAACCAAATTCCTTTCACTGATATGTAATGAAAAAGGCAAGTATTGAAGGCACCAAACCAACTCTTAAAAACTGAACGAATGTTGAAACTAAACATCAGGGTGTCGTGGTGTAGTTGGTTATCACGTCAGTCTAACACACTGAAGGTCTCCGGTTCGAGTCCGGGCGACGCCATTCTTATCATCTTTTTAGCGTTTTTTCCTTCTGCAGAAGCAAGAAGGGGTAGAAAAAAAAATCTACGCCGTTGCCGGGGTTCGAACCCGGGTCACCCGCGTGACAGGCGGGAATACTTACCACTATACTACAACGACCTGTTGATGCACGGTGTATTAGTTTCTGTATTAACGCTAGGTAATACCTGCAGGCTACTATCCACATATTTTTAGTAATTATCGTTTCTATCAACTAGATTACTTGTATAAATAAAATGAAATTGCGCATTAACGTATATACATAATTCTTTAACTATTGTTTTTAAACAAAAACTTAATCACGTGAAAAATGAAAATGATAAATTACTTTATTTTTCTCGTTAATATTTTTATTACTATCTCTCACTATTAAATCAAACTATTATATTCTCTTGTATAGATTTAAATATTGAAATTATTTAGTTTTAATCAAATTTATAATGTGAAGTATAGATTTTGATTTGGTGCAATTATATACATGAAAACATTTATTTTGATTCAGTTATACACATGAAATTCTGATTTTGAATCAATTGTATACATTTTAAAAATATAAAATAAGTTGGTTTATTTTTATATTAAATAAATATAAGTATTTGCGTATACAACGTGTGGACATAAAATAATTCTACATCGATAACAATTTTAGTACTTTTGTGAAAAATAATATGACACATTAAATTTCATCTTTAGGTATAAAACAATATGACATATTAAATTTTATCTTTTTTTCAAGTCGCCGCTCCACTTTCTTCTTCACGTTTTTTATTTGTGTTTGACCAGCAATGACACCAGTTTTAGTGTTGGTCGCCGATCGTTAGTACTGTTTTTTCTTCTACTTTTTTTTATCTAATATAATCTTTTCTTTTCTTTTTTTTCTTCTAGTTTTTAATAAGAATAATTCTGCCTTTGCGATACGTTTTCTCTGCCTTTTGGCATGTTTTCTGTCTTCTTTCTCGATCGTTTGACTGCTCTTTGCCTTTTTATGTGTTTCTCATAGATGGATTTGTCGACATCGCAACTGATCAAAATGACGTTTATTTGTTGTCATGCTGGTCTTTCCTGCTTTGGATCCTCGGACTGGATTTGAATACACGTCCATAATCACTGGTTTTTGTTCGCGATTGAGCTGTAGTAACGACCGTTTGACACAACGTGCCATAAGGATCATATACATTTTTAATGTTAGTGTTGACGACTTTATCCTTCAATCGTCAATTGATGGTGTTGTTTGTATCTATCTTTTATTCGAGCCTTTTTGCTTAATTTTGACTTTTTCATCATATGGTCCTTGAATGATATCTTAAGTGGTTGATTTTTTTTAATAGTTATAAAAAGAACCAGTTCAGATACTCGACAAAGAAGTCAAGAGACACAAAAATAAAAATGTTTCATTGGTCAAAGTGTTGTGGAGGAATCATAAGATGGAAGAAGCAAAATGAGAACCAGAAGATACAATGCGAAAATAATATCCATATATGTTCAACTCGCTATGTCTACATGGTGTATGCCCATTGTTAAATGGTTAAAAATATTTATGAACATATACTACATTGTAATTACCTTTAGACTATTCAAAAAAATTCTTAGTTATAATCAACTAACATTATTTTACTTATTTTTCTAACATTTTCGAATAAAATAAAAAAATTAAAACATTTATTAATAAATTTAAATATTTTTATTAAATAAATATAAAATAAGTACAAGTTATAAATTTAAAATATATATTGCATCATCATTATTAATTCATCAATTTTCCAATTAATGGAATAATTTCTTTAAATCATATGGAGAAGTAGTTAATGGCATATTTAAGAGAGAAAACATATATCTTTGAAATGTATGTAACTGCTAATTAAGAAGAAATTATTTGATCTCTATATCTATTAATTTTCTTAGATAAATATATAATTAATTGAACTCATAATATAATTTTTCCCACTTGTTACTGACGAATAGAAATCTTTTATTCTTTTGGGTGCCTCTATTCATGCCCCCACATAAAAATTAGATTTAGGGTTTAAGGTTTAATGTTAGGGTTTAGAGAATTTAAGGTAGGTGTGTATTTTTTAAGGTGTAAGATTTAAGATTTAGAATTAAAATTTGAAATTATTTTTTAGTGTTCACATGTTTGGATTCTTGCTCGGTGTTTGTGAAGTTTTCATAATCTCTTTTATTTGTTTTTTGTTACCTGGATTTTCTTGCATTGTTTTCTTTATTACTTATTTTTTCTATGGTCATGTTTGGCAATTAGCGGATTACATTAGCTGATAGCTGATTGCATTAGCTGATTTGATTAGCGGATTGCATTAGCTGATTGTATAAAAGTGTTTGGTAAAATTAACTGATAGCTGATAGCTGTTAGATTATTTAAACAAGCAAAATGACATATAAGGACATGATTATATTCAATATTTGTTTGAATAGTTTATTAGTTATCAATATTTTGTATCTAATTATTATTAATTAGATCTATAAAATTATTTTTAATATAACTTTTCTAAACATATTCAAATGATTTATATATTAATTTATTATTTATATAATTATTTTAATATAATTTAATTAATTAATAAATTTAAATACACATATAAATATGTGATAATAAAAAAAGTAAATATGATTAGCTTATAAATATAGTGAGAAAATATTGAATTTAGGTTATTTTGAGATTTTTGGTAACTTGTAAGGGTAAAAGAGTCTTTACAACTCTAATATCAAACCTCTAACCTTAAAAAGCTCCTATTATGAGCTTTTTCAAAATTAGCGGTTTCACCCCAATCTGCTATTTACCAAACAACAATATTAGCGGATTTGACTGGTCAAACCTCTAATTATGCCTCAAACCTCTAATTTTTGCCCAAACCTCTCTTTACCAAACATGGCCTATGTAAGTTATATTATTTTGATAAGATGGGTGAAAGGAATTATGTGCCTCGTTAAAAAAACCCTAAACCTACATGGAAAAAAGAGTACACATATAATCCCGTTAGATTACCATACATGAACACCAAATCAACAGCAAATAAAACCATGAAACAAACAAACCCATAAAATTGGAGCCATAACAGCAGACACAACAAGCTAAACGTCAATCCCAGAGTCATCCCAAACATCATAACAACAACCACAACCCAGCGAACAAAGGACCGACATCTACAGCTACTGCAAACACCCATACGAACCAGTGCCATTGCGGCTGCTTCAAGTGCCCATTACCCTGCACTTGTTGTAGCTTCTTTCCGCAACAACCAAAGGCAACTCGCCGGTGGATCCATATAACGGTGACACAGCAAATCATCCCGTGGTGCAAGCTTGGCCTTCATATCCGCCAATCTATTTCGCTCACGATGCACATGCACAACACGGATAGACCAAGAACGAGCTATCAAATACATAATGTGAGGCAACAAAGTTAAATTTTTGCGATTACCGTTTGGTGCAGTAATCAGTCGGACTACATCTAGACAATCCGTTTTGACGATAAGGTGACTAACTCCTAAGGACCATGTTGTCAATAGACGTTTAAATAACCCCTACAATTCCAATTCAAGCGCAAAACAAATACCAACACTTCAACTAAACCCCATTAACCAACCACCCACCTCATCTCGAATGACCCCTCCATACGCCGCCACATTCGTACCTTGTGCAACAACACCATCCATGTTCAGCTTACACCAACTCGCCGAAGGTGTCTCCCAAGTCAAAGTCTCTTGAGGAAGTCGAGTCTAAGCATTACTACCCACACCGGAAGCAACGCAACCAGCATCACCAACTTCCAACATTCAAACACTCACTTACAAGACTGACTCCATACGTATATTCTACGGTTCAAAAATCCTTTTGTTACGTTGTTTCCACAAATTCCAAAGGAGATAAGCGAACAAAATGTTCCATTGCGAGGCATCAATAGCAAAATGATAAGGTGACACCAATTTCCTACCGATCCACTACTTCATCGGCAATCCAAAAAACTCAATCCAACCCTCACTACTGATCAACGATCCCCAAACACTCAAGGCCGAAGGGCATCAGCAAAAAATAGGATCGAGATCCTTCTTTCTTGCACCACAAATAGGTCAACTGCAATATATAGTAAAATGCCGTCGAGTTCTCTCATCATTAGTAAGCAATTTCCCATGACAAACTAACCACAGAAAGTAACGTACCCATGGTAAGCCTTTAAATTTTGCCAAAGTTGACCAAATAGGATCCAACGGCCCTTGCACAATACCACGGTGAATCGAAAAAGTTAAGCGGACAGAAAATTTCTTATCTGACGTTGGAGCCCAACCAGGCATATCTTAAGACAATCAGAGGGGCGGTTTAATAGCCACAAGCCTAAGTAATATCTCATATGGAAGCAAAGGTTCCAAAATGTCCCATCGCCAATGGCCATGTAGATCCACAAAAATTGCCACGGTCGCATCGGAAACCAGATCACCTTACGCGACAACACAAGCGAAACAAGCGGACCAAGAGACCTGATCCAACTATCTTTCCAAAATCGCACAGTTAAACCATCACCCAATTGCCACTCCATATTCGACTGAACATCGCGCAAAATCATACAAGCACATTTCCAAACCCGAGAACAATTTGGCCGTAACTGAGGACCTACCCGATCACAACTCCAACGATATTTTTCACGCAACAAGCGCACCCACAAATGCTCATTCTTAAGCAAAAGATGAAAAATGAGCTTCATTAGGAAAGCTTCATTCTTCCTACTTAAGTCTTTAAAACCGATACCCTCGTGCTTTATAGGTTAGCGCACATCATACCAATGCAACAGGTGTACACCACCTTTATCTCCCGCATGCCCCCAAAGAAAACGACGAATTATACGTTCCAGCTCATCACACAACCCTTCGGCAAATAACTCGTTTGCATGGTATATATAGGAATTGCAATGAGAACTGATTTTGCAAGCACAATATGCCCCGCTAATGACAAAGAAATAGCCTTCCAACTCGATAGTTTCTCTTGAACTTTCGGAATCAAATAACGATAAATATCTCTCGTCGCCCGCTTATGAATCACAGGCACGCCCAAATATCTCCCCAAATCCAAAACTTCTGTAAAACCAAAGGCACCACAGATCTGAGAACGCATACCCAACTCCATATTTTTAGAAAAATGAACAATAGTTTTTTGCAATATTAACCTTAAACCCTGATGCCATACAAAAGTTCGCCAATACCCCATGCAACATTCCCAACTGTGCCATCGATGCCTCCACAAACAACATCATGTCATCGGTGAAAAATAGATGTGATATCTGAGGCCCACCTTGAGAAGGTTTAAACGGTCTACATCTTCCTTCTTGTACAGCTACGTCAATAGCCTGACCAAGCCGTTCCATACAGAGTACAAATAAATATGACGAAAGAGGATCTCCTTTTTGTATGCCTCGTGAAGGCAGAAACTACTGAGTCGTCATTCCATTCCAAGCAATCTGAGACGACACAGACGACACACAACTCATAATAAGAGACCGAAGAGAATCCGGCACACCAAGGTCTTAAAGAGTTTCATTGATAAAAGGCCATTCTAGTATATCATGCGTTTTCTCCAAATAAACTTTTATCGCCGTCCACCCTCGCTTATCCTTCTTAAAATTCAAAAATGTATCACTTTCTGAACTATAAGAATGTTATCTGTAATGGAACGCCCAGACACAAAACTCCTTTGATTGCACGCGATCCATTCTGAAAGATACAGCTTTAAATGCCCAACTATAATCTTAGTCACATTCTTATATAAAATAGAACACAAACTAATTGGGCGATACTGTGAAAGCGAAATAGGACGATCAATTTTCAGAATTAAGATAACTAAGGTTCTATTCAAAACTGCCGGCAATCGTTGAGTAGCAAAAATAGATAGAATGAACTCACAAACTTGATTACCAATGAGCTCTCAATTCCTTTAAAAGAAAAAAAGCATGCAAGTCATCGATTCCGGGTGCCTTCAAATGGCTCTTAGAAAAATTGCCCTCTTAATTTCATCACCCATGACCTCCCGTTCTAAATCATCGCAAACCACCTTAGTTAGAGTCGGAAACAAACCAAGAGTACCATAGGCCCCTTCAGCAACTCCCGAAACAGTAAATAACTTGAGGAAGTATTGACCAACCATAGCTTGGAGCTCTGACTGCTCCTCGCACCAATCCTCATTCGTCTGCTGCAACTGAAGGATCCAGTTAGCCCTACGCCGAATCAAATTAGCTGCATGAAAAAAATCATGTATTTCGGTCTCCAAGATTAATCCAATTTGTCATAGCTTTCTGCAACCAAAGGCTCTCCTCTTGCTCAAGCACAACCTAAACCTTTGCCTTCAACCGAGTATCCAAATCCACCAAGCGTTGCAAATAGCGAGCCTGCAACGCCCGACCAATACCTCTTAATCGGCCAAGGAGCTGTCGTTTCCTTTGTCCAATATGGCCAAAAACCTTCTGGTTCCAATCCTGGATATGGGGCGTAATAGCCTCCAAATTAGTGAGCAAATTTGAATCAGAACCCAAAATAAAGGAGAGAAAATTGCTCCATCCCGGGTGTTCTTGCCAAGCCGCGATAAATTTGAAAGGTTTCTCCATAGGATGATCAATCGGGGCCACAAGCTTAAACAAGAGAGGGCAATGGTCCGAACTAACTCTCTCTAAATGTACAACATGGGACGATAGATATCAAAGGCTCCACCCCAAGTTCATCAAGTAACGATCTAATCTCTGATACAACGAACCGTGCCTCCAAGTAAACTCATTCCCCCATAAAATCCACATCAATCAATCCCGTATCCGCAATGAAATCCGAGAACAATTTACTCACCCCATTTGTAGAAGTAGAACCACCCATCCGTTCCTCACCATTACAAATAGAGTTAAAGTCTCCTCTCAAGATCCACAGAACCTTTTCACCTGGATCCAATTTCGACAAAGGTTCCCAAACAAGCTTCCGAAGAGTCGCAGTTGGGCTAGCATAAATTGATGTAATGTAAACCCAATACGACTCATCAATAGAACGACATCTACAATGAATAAACTGCGTGGAAACCTTCAAAACCTCAACAATAACATCATCCATCCACAGTAACCAAATCCCTCCACTAAATCCTTGGGCCTCCACACGAAAAGAATTCACAAAACCAAAACGACGAACCACCAGGTCCGCCGCCCTCCCACTAATCCTCGTTTCCATGAGCACAACAATCCTAGCTCTTGAATTACGCACAAAATTCCGGAAATCTCTGAAAACCAAGGCTCGCCGCCCCTCTACAATTCCAAAAAATTGTATTCATTAAAAAAATAATAAACAAAATAAGAACACTCATAAAGAGAGCGACACACTCGGCGTAAATTGCATCACGACATCAGCAATATCACCGGTTCTGACCACACCCGAAGAGTCCTCTCTACCAGACTCGGGACCCGAATCATCTTCTTGCATGGCATGAACGCCACTACCCTTCTGCACCTCCATTTGATTCGTAAGAGACTCAAGTTTCTGCGTTTTTTATCGTAACCATTCCTGAAGAACCAACCGGTTCGGTCCCAATTTAACATCAGTCCATTTCTTCATTTTAATCCCTTTAGTAGTAACATCCTTTCCCGACTTACCAACTTTATGTTCGGACGATCCCAATTTAGCTTTCAAACTCACCTTTCACGCACCTACATTTTCCTTAAGCGAAACGGCCACATGGTTACCACACCCTGACACCAACTGATGAGCCACAACCGTTGAGTTCTCCTCCGCGACAATGTTAACCACCCCAATAGAACTATTACTTGCATTTACGCCAGCCTTATCCTTAGCTTTCCTCTCTGAATTCGAGGCCAAATACGTTGCATTCTTAACAAAATCCTTCTGTTGTACTATATTCGTAACCGCATCATCAACCCCAACCATAACCATGGACTTTTGCGCAACATCCACTCTTGGAACCACATGATGATCCACCTCCATCGCTTCCTCTTGCAAAACTGCAAAGCGAGAACCCATCACGGCACTATCATTCCCCAATGATGAGCTAACTCCGACTTTAGTCTAGCCAGTGCGACGTTTACTACACGAAACCATCATCCACGAACCACACAAATCAGAGTTTTCCCCGTCCGCGGCAGTTTTCTGCATCAAAGGCTCAGATTCAGCTATTTGTTTTCCTTTAGACAACATGCATTCATCCTTTGAGTGACCATAAACTCCACACTCGAAACATATTTGATGAAGCCCTTCATACTCTAATATCTGGACAAAGTTATCTATGCCAATACATGGCTTTAACGGCTTCGTAAGATCCACCATGATCCAAGACGAGCAAATTTGCCTCGTTCTCCCGCTTGCGTAATGTAATAAACCCTAACCACACGACCAACAATCTGCGCAATGCGACGAAAAAGAGATTTAAGATAATACCGATACGGTAACCCCGACAACCACACCCAAACCATTACCTTAGACGAATACTTCTCAAACGTAGAAAAAGTCCTACTCCAAGGCTGCACCGTCAAATAGTTCCCATATATCATCCAAAGCCCCCCAGTGAGCACATTCTCGTAATCCTTACAATCATCAAACCGAACCAAGAAGTAATTGTTATCCAAATCTATTAATTGAAAATCTCCACGAGGCTTCCAAATCGGATTCAACCTAATCAACAACGCACCATAACCAATAGTTCTCCCAAGAAACCGTACAATGATAGCATTATGTAAACTCTTATCCATTTGTTCATGAACTCGTTCAGAGAATTTGATCGTGGGAAAAACACCATCTTTATTAACAATACAGTCCTCATCAAGGACCACCACATCATCAGTATTGAAGCTTTGTTCTTCGGCTAACCACCCCTCCTTATTCGGTCCAGTCGCTGCCACACGGGTATACGAAGCCGACGTTCCTCCAACCACATTCGACACCAGCCCAGCAGCCGTTGGAACCAATTCAGTGGCCTTCGGTAAACCAATACCATCCACTCCTTCCATGGTTTGCATCACACCCCCTTTGGACTTCTTAGGTATTCTCGGATCCACCGTCTCCACGGGGGACCCAGATGTCTCAAAGACCTGCGGTGTAACAACATGATCAGTTACATCATGTGGACGGCCGCTAGACCGCCCTTATGCCTCTATGCTAGGATATGCCGGCAACTTAGGGTTTTCGAAAGAGTCCATCTCTATCAACTGACTCCACGAGTTCAACTCGTTAAGAATATTTATGAACATATACTACATTGTAATTACCTTTAGACTATTAAAAAAATCTTAGTTATAATCAACTAACATTATTTTACTTATTTTTATAACAGTTTCGAATAAAATAAAAAATTTAAAATATTTATTAATAAATTTAAATATTTTTATTAAATAAATATAAATTAGGTATGTGTTATAAATTAAAAAAATATATAGCATCATCATTATTAATTAATCAATTTTGCAATTAATGGAATAATTTCTTTAAATCATATGGAGAAGTAGTTAATTGCATAATTAATTGAACTCACAATATAATTTTTTCCCACTTGTTACATACGAATAGAAATCTTTTCTTCTTTTGGGTGTCTCTATTTATGCCCCGCATAAAAATTAGATTTAGAATTTAAGGTTTAATGTTAGGGTTTAGAGAATTTAAGGTAGGATGTATTTTTTGAGATGTAAGATTTAGAATTTAGAATTAGAACTTGAAATTTATTTATTTAGTGTTCACATGTTTGGATTCTTGCTTTGGTGTTTGAAAAGTTTTCGGAATCTCTTTTATTTATTTTTTGTTACCTGAATTTTCTTGCTTTGTTTTCTTTATTGCTTATTTTCTCTATGTAAGTTATATTTGATCATTTTGAATAAAACATCAACCGATTCTTTAAAAAAAGATAATAATCCAATTTTCGAGAGCAATAGTGAAGATAAAGGAGATTCGGTCGAATCATAGGTTGTGTTTTGTGGGGATTCAGATTATCATAAATTCAATATAAAACTCTATTTTCTTTTTCTCACTTCCTAATTGTTTTAGGGTAATTATTTCACGCACCGACAATGAAAACAAATTCTTTTACAAATATTTTAGATTTAGGGTTTAGAGATAAATGTATAGTTTAAAGCTTAAGGGTTTAGCTTTATGAATTTAAATTTTAGGCGTTGTGGTTAGAATTTAGGGTTTATAGGTTAAAGTTGAAATTCTTAGTATATTACCTTAAACCATAAACCATAAACCCTAACTTTTAAACTCTAAGTTCTAACTGCAACTCCTAAAATATAAACCCCTAAACCCTAAACCATAAATTAAACCTTTAAACCCTAAATCTAAGACACATAAAAACATTTTGTTTCAACCACCGGTGCATAAAATATTTTTCCTTTGTTTTATCGGTTCATTCTTACTTAAACATCATTTAAAGTTTCCAACATAAAAGGACACACTCAGATAATAAAAATGACAGACAGAGGAACCAAATTCCTTTCACTGATATGTAATGAAAAAGGCAAGTATTGAAGGCACCAAACCAACTTTTAAAAACTGAACGAATGTTGAAACTAAACATCAGGGTGTCGTGGTGTAGTTGGTTATCACGTCAGTCTAACACACTGAAGGTCTCCGGTTCGAGTCCGGGCGACGCCATTCTTATCATCTTTTTAGCGTTTTTTCCTTCTGCAGAAGCAAGAAGGGGTAGAAAAAAAAATCTACGCCGTTGCCGGGGATCGAACCCGGGTCACCCGCGTGACAGGCGGGAATACTTACCACTATACTACAACGACCTGTTGATGCACGGTGTATTAGTTTCTGTATTAACGCTAGGTAATACCTGCAGGCTACTATCCACATATTTTTAGTAATTATCGTTTCTATCAACTAGATTACTTGTATAAATAAAATGAAATTGCGCATTAACGTATATACATAATTCTTTAACTATTGTTTTTAAACAAAAACTTAATCACGTGAAAAATGAAAATGATAAATTACTTTATTTTTCTCGTTAATATTTTTATTACTATCTCTCACTATTAAATCAAACTATTATATTCTCTTGTATAGATTTAAATATTGAAATTATTTAGTTTTAATCAAATTTATAATGTGAAGTATAGATTTTGATTTGGTGCAATTATATACATGAAAACATTTATTTTGATTCAGTTATACACATGAAATTTTGATTTTGAATCAATTGTATACATTTTAAAAATATAAAATAAGTTGGTTTATTTTTATATTAAATAAATATAAGTATTTGCGTATACAACGTGTGGACATAAAATAATTCTACATCGATAACAATTTTAGTACTTTTGTGAAAAATAATATGACACATTAAATTTCATCTTTAGGTATAAAACAATATGACATATTAAATTTTATCTTTTTTTCAAGTCGCCGCTCCACTTTCTTCTTCACGTTTTTTATTTGTGTTTGACCAGCAATGACACCAGTTTTAGTGTTGGTCGCCGATCGTTAGTACTGTTTTTTCTTCTAGTTTTTATCTAATATAATCTTTTCTTTTCTTTTTTTTCTTCTAGTTTTTAATAAGAATAATTCTGCCTTTGCGATACGTTTTCTCTGCCTTTTGGCATGTTTTCTGTCTTCTTTCTCGATCGTTTGACTGCTCTTTGCCTTTTTATGTGTTTCTCATAGATGGATTTGTCGACATCGCAACTGATCAAAATGACGTTTATTTGTTGTCATGCTGGTCTTTCCTGCTTTGGATCCTCGGACTGGATTTGAATACACGTCCATAATCACTGGTTTTTGTTCGCGATTGAGCTGTAGTAACGACCGTTTGACACAACGTGCCATAAGGATCATATACATTTTTAATGTTAGTGTTGACGACTTTATCCTTCAATCGTCAATTGATGGTGTTGTTTGTATCTATCTTTTATTCGAGCCTTTTTGCTTAATTTTGACTTTTTCATCATATGGTCCTTGAATGATATCTTAAGTGGTTGATTTTTTTAATAGTTATAAAAAGAACCAGTTCAGATACTCGACAAAGAAGTCAAGAGACACAAAAATAAAAATGTTTCATTGGTCAAAGTGTTGTGGAGGAATCATAAGATGGAAGAAGCAAAATGAGAACCAGAAGATACAATGCGAAAATAATATCCATATATGTTCAACTCGCTATGTCTACATGGTGTATGCCCATTGTTAAATGGTTAAAAATATTTATGAACATATACTACATTGTAATTACCTTTAGACTATTCAAAAAAATTCTTAGTTATAATCAACTAACATTATTTTACTTATTTTTCTAACATTTTCGAATAAAATAAAAAAATTAAAACATTTATTAATAAATTTAAATATTTTTATTAAATAAATATAAAATAAATACAAGTTATAAATTTAAAATATATATTGCATCATCATTATTAATTCATCAATTTTCCAATTAATGGAATAATTTCTTTAAATCATATGGAGAAGTAGTTAATGGCATATTTAAGAGAGAAAACATATATCTTTGAAATGTATGTAACTGCTAATTAAGAAGAAATTATTTGATCTCTATATCTATTAATTTTCTTAGATAAATATATAATTAATTGAACTCATAATATAATTTTTCCCACTTGTTACTGACGAATAGAAATCTTTTATTCTTTTGGGTGCCTCTATTCATGCCCCACATAAAAATTAGATTTAGGGTTTAAGGTTTAATGTTAGGGTTTAGAGAATTTAAGGTAGGTGTGTATTTTTTAAGGTGTAAGATTTAAGATTTAGAATTAAAATTTGAAATTATTTTTTAGTGTTCACATGTTTGGATTCTTGCTCGGTGTTTGTGAAGTTTTCATAATCTCTTTTATTTGTTTTTTGTTACCTGGATTTTCTTGCATTGTTTTCTTTATTACTTATTTTTTCTATGGTCATGTTTGGCAATTAGCGGATTACATTAGCTGATAGCTGATTGCATTAGCTGATTTGATTAGCGGATTGCATTAGCTGATTGTATAAAAGTGTTTGGTAAAATTAACTGATAGCTGATAGCTGTTAGATTATTTAAACAAGCAAAATGACATATAAGGACATGATTATATTCAATATTTGTTTGAATAGTTTATTAGTTATCAATATTTTGTATCTAATTATTATTAATTAGATCTATAAAATTATTTTTAATATAACTTTTCTAAACATATTCAAATGATTTATATATTAATTTATTATTTATATAATTATTTTAATATAATTTAATTAATTAATAAATTTAAATACACATATAAATATGTGATAATAAAAAAAGTAAATATGATTAGCTTATAAATATAGTGAGAAAATATTGAATTTAGGTTATTTTGAGATTTTTGGTAACTTGTAAGGGTAAAAGAGTC